>OX090901.1:19327428-22257428 GCA_944319695.1 Tiphia femorata | reverse complement strand
TCACTTTTCTAACCCAAACTATTTTTACGATCGTTCCCCTCTACCCTGGGAGCCGTCCGTTGACGCAAAGAAGTTTGACCGAGCGAAGAAATTCGCTTCTGCATCGGCTATCGGCGATCCCAACGGGGTGAAACTTTTTCGAGCGAAGTTCCCTCGCAAGCGTTTACCCACCCTTACACTCCAGCAGGGTGCCGTCCCGACGAGGGCAAATTGTTCGGGACGTTGACACCGGGTCGGTCCCGCCTATAAATAAAAGTGTTAGAGCGTCCCGCATTCTTGGATCTACGGGCACTCGAAATAGCGAGAATGTCGACGCCGATCGAAAGCCTTTCCAGCAGCGCCTTCTGCGCCAAGTGGAGTGGAAAACGTTGTACGAGGGGGATGTAATTTGTTAACGTCTCTGTCACCGACGAACAATGCGTACGCCACGTGAATGCACGCGATCGCTCCGATGAATAAACAATCGGTACCCACCATCACCCGTACTCCGATTTTTTCTGGTCATATACCCGGTAACGGCGAATAAAGGATAGTTGTAAAATGAAAGTTCCATCTACGCGCTCCCCCGCGTATAGTAGTACCCCAGTTCTCAGCACCCACCAAGGATGCGCCCACAACATTTTATCGAATCATGCGCGGAACAATACGCGCCAGACTACCCCCGAAGTTGGAGAATATTCTCCAAAGTCTCGTTGCCCGCGCAATTTCGCGTGGTTAACATTAGGGCGTTAAAGCCGCGCGTGTTCCACGGCGCCGTTATTGTTTAACGCTCTCTTGGGGCATCGTATACGGGGCACGGCTTCTCCAAAATGCATAGAAACCTACAGCAGACGAGTACCGATGTTAAAAAAAAAAAGGTTATAGATTTTTTTTCTCGTCAAAAACTTGCATCGTACAATTCTGGTCACGAATGAAACCAGCTAGAACCGAGAACAATGCGAACATCGATGCATTAATCGTTCGTGTAGGAACAAGAGCCCTGGACAAACCCACTCGACAAAACCCAATATCTCTTTCCTCTGCCTCGCCTATTCGCATTTCGTCCTCGAACGACGAGAGCGCCCCTTCTCGGGCGTCCTATTCGCAAAAGCAACCCTCTTCGGCGACTGCCTCATTCACGACGCGTTACGCAAATTGACAACAATGGGGCAAAACGTTGATTACCCAGTGTCCCTCGCCATCATCCTAGCCCAACAGTTTCGCCTACCCGCCGACAAACACAATTTACAATTCGTACTTCACGAAACCTATGCAACTCTCTCGACACGAAGACACTTCTGTCTCCCACTCGTTTGCCACCACCGTCCCAACGTAACGAGGGAAACTATTGTAACACAATATCGGAGAGAATTGTGACGAGTGTCTGCCACTCTCATTCGCAGCCTCCATCAGGCATCCCGAGCTCGTCATCTCTCTAAACTTTCACGAGCAATTTGTAAACTTCTATCTGCAATTTCCTCCTTCACCTTGCCGCTTCATCTGCGCCCGCGAACCTGTTCAACGGTGAGGTCAAGGCCTCCTTTCTCTTTCCGACGGTGGGCAGGAAAGACACTTTTCTTTTTTCCTTTTTCAAGCTCAGAATTGCCGGTGCACTTTACTACCCCCTACCAACCCTCGGTCCCCTACTATCGTGGCTAAACGCGCGCTTCTCGGTCTCTCTTTTGATTCGGGGGCTCGCGCTGTTTGTACCGCACATAAACCCTCTAAGCATTCTTTCTATGAATAGACCCGCCGTGGCTGAATGCAACGTCCCTCGTCGGTTCGCTCGCGGTGGTTGCTCGCGTGGAACGCCCGTTATCTCAAGGCTATCACCAGCGGCGCCGAAGTGTCAAGGTCGAGCACCCGCTCAAGGTCGCCAAGCCGATCCGTCTTTTTGGAGGTGAAGAGGATGAGACTGAGAGAAGGAGAGAGACAGTGTTTTGCGAAACACATCGTAGGATCAATGGAAATGGTAGATGAGGATAGTAATCTTAGAGGAGGGACGAGATAATTATTTGTCCGGATGTTTACGCCTTCATTAGCCACGTGGCATTAATTTTCTAAATATTTGTCGAATCGAGCGCGCGTCCATGGATCGCATTGCGAGTCCCTTCGATCGACTCAAAGGAAATTGAATTAAACGGGGATTGTTATCACTGGGGGCTGCTGTTGGCCCCCAGGCCATTAAGACGATTAAACAAATGACGAGAGGCGCGCTTAAAGGCGCCTTTACCCGGTGCGAGATATTAATAGACTCGCCTAGAGATACTTCTCTTCCCCGGAGAAACTGTGATGTTAGACGACTGTCCCGCTTCCTTCTTCAACCCTCTCATTTCCTCGCATTGACATTACCTCGAGAGGCAGAACGTTGTGCAAAAAGGCCCCTACGCCGTGATACCGTATCATCTATCATCTATATTAGATACTCTCGAGAGTACGTGTGTGTATGCACGAGTGGGCAACGTGGTGCACGTTTGGCTCGAGACTTCCTAGGAGCGAGGTGGATGGAAAATGGAGAGAGACACGAAAGTAGGGGGAGAGAGAGAGATAGAAAGGGAGACGAGCGCGATATTACGGTAGACAATGAAATTGCAAGGGTACCGAGTAAAATTTATTAAGCAAGACGGAAGGCACCGGGGAACGACACGTAGGTAACTACAACAGCCCGGGGCTATTGCGCCTGGCTAATTTACTTTTTTCTTTCGCCAAGCTTCGCGCGCAACTGCGCCCAATGCCGCGGAAACGCTTCGCCTCGCTGCCGTGGGTCAAGCTTTTACCTTAACTTTTGTCACCCGGCCGACGAGCAACGACACGTGGCCCCCATTGCCGTGGAAAAAGTTTTCTCGCGGTTGGATAATGCGAACCGAGCAGAAGTTAAAAAGGTGAATGGTACGAGCTGGACATTTTTTTTAAACTTACAGAATGCATCACGTTACTCGTGTATGCCAGAATTTAACGAGCGAAGGAACTGTAATAATTAATTTTGCAATTTTGAATAATTTTGTTCGAAAGCTACTCGAATAAAAAAATTCTCCGATCAAAGGTGATTTCCAATGTCAATTTTCTTAGACGTGTTTCACTTCTCGGAAAACATAGGGAATGGTTTACGTTGCGTCGCAAACGGCACTCGGATACATTAAAGAAACTACGACGGCAGTTCTAAAATTAAAGCGTTCCATTAGGCCTACCATTTGTAGGATTAAATTCGCCGCGACGCACCCGGCTACCCTCCCCTTCCAGACGGACAAGTAGAAGGAGAAGTGGCCTACTGTTACGGGACTAAACACGTCGTCCGATTACGTGGTGCCGAGACGCTAATCGAATTAACGAAGGGTCCCTGTCCGAGAGATAGACGACTGAAGAGAGCACGAGACAAAGAGAAGAAGAAGCAGACGGCAGTAAATCGATTCACTTATTAATCGAGGAATATGGAGATATCGCGAGACTCAAAGAGTGTCTGGAAGAGCGGCACAGGAGGAACGAGACTCCTCCTTCCCTCGTTTCTTCTCTTCCCTCTTTCCTCCCTTCTTCTCGCTTTCTCTTCCAAGACATATTCCTCTCACAGACGAGGAAAAAGCTACACCGGTAGCAAAGCTCAGACTTCCTCGTTTCTCTTGGTACGAGAGCGCGCGCGACTCGAGAACGAGCGAGTGATGGGTGCACGGGGGTGAGTGGGCGTAGGCATGGGTAAAGAGTGAGAGAGAAGGAGCAGATGAGGGTCCAGACGATAAAAGAGAGAAAGAGAGATGGAGGAAGCACAAGAGGAGAGAAAGAGAAGGAAAATGTTGGAGAGAGGGAAGCGGTGAAGAGGAGGTGAGAGAAGCGGAAGAGGAGGTGCAGGGAGGTGAAGTGGAGAGTGCCTGGCTGCTGCACAGATCGATAGAATGGAGCTGCGTGATAGTGGGTCCTCCACGCGGAAAACCGATAGGCGACGTCGACGACACGAGGGTGAGAGTGACTATGACGACGACGACGACGACGCCGGGCGTCGGTAACGGGAGTCGATGACGACGCGAGGGGTGGGCTCTACCGTGAATGAGCTAGGGGAAGCTGTGGTGGTTCTGCCAACCAGAGCTCTCAAAGCGAATTCCATGGGTGGCGTCGTTGCGCACCGTGCGATTTAATGGAAAAATTCTCCGGACATGCAGTGGGCTCTGCGCGACGACTCCCTCGTTATGCCACGCCACTGAATCCTCCGAGGGAAACGGACTGTCGATACGAAGGTGGAAAGATAGAGAGAAATTTTAAAAATAAATTCTTCTACCTCGTCGACGTCATTGTTGACTTTGCTTTTTCTAATGGATTGATTTTTGAATTTGTAAATATTTCTCACTGACAATTTTGGAAGAAGAGCATTTTTAGGTGCTGGAGGGAGAAGTAATAGACGCGAGAGAAATGATTTGTACGGTGGACGAAGGAAGAATATTTTTCAAGTGTACGTTTTATCGTGCGATTTTTTTTACTTTACTTGTGGCTTTTTCGCTGGTTGCCAGGGCGCGCCATGGCTCGATGTAAGCGGCATTGAAATATCGTTGAGGCAGACGAGAAGGGTTGGGGTTTATAAAAATCTTCCGAGTTCTCCTCCGCCGTGTCCCTCGTCTTTCCTGCTCCAGGCCATTCGCGGAATGAATGAATGCCGGAGGCGAGGTGTAAGCACCGTCGAGGAAATAAAGGAGGATTGAATGGAGTTGCTCGCTGAGACCGTGAACAGTTCCAAGAAATCCGCGCGTGCACTCTCGTGCAATTGCGTGAACGAAACAATGGTCTCTCTTCGATCACGGGAGACTCGATTGTTTTCGCAATTTGTTGGACGATTAGAAGTTCCATTACTCCTTTCTCCGCGATACGAGAAACTGGTTCCTTACATGGAGACGATTGAATTACCCGATTCTTCGATCGGGAGTCCGTTCGTTTTGCCAAATTCGTCGATCGATTAAAAGTTCGATCACTCTTTGTTCGCGATATAAGAAACTTATTTCTCAGGGAACGACGATCGGAGTACGAGAGCAAAAGATTTCAGAAATTCGTACAAGAGCTGAATGAGCAATAACCCGATGCACAATTCAATACAAGAGGAAAGCGTGTTTCGTGGGCACTTTCCGACTTTCGCTCGAGGATTAAGTCGAGTAGCTCGAATTAAACATGTGATTTGTCCCTTTCACCGCCACGCTTCACTGTGAAAGAAGCTTCGCGAGTCGCTGACGCGCTTGATGCTTGCATAAGGAAATAATTTGTTTTGTATCGACGGTCATAGTAATGGAATTGACTATTCAATAAATAAACGTTCGACGAGAAACGAAAGGTGTCTGTATTAAAATTCATAGTAAATCCAGGAAAAATTCAAAAGTAATATGCGAATTTCAAAATTCCATTCGCACAAACAAGCCACGTGCAAATAACGTAGTCGTGTATACCCAAAAAATAGGCATCCACGACTGGCATAAACGAGGGAAAACGATGCTGCACTGTAATTAAACTCATACCACTCGAAAACCCCCTGCGAATTGCATAAATAACCCCCGAGTTCTGATTGGCCGCCGTTCGTTACCGCGTTTCGATTAATTTAACCCCTCCATAAAAACCCCCATCCCTCTCGCCCCTGTAACCACATAATTTAAAAACTCACCCCTGCACATGCATAAACGAGTTAACGAAAAGTGAGCCGTGTACATTTCACTCGAAAATAAATTCTCAGTAGTGCGCCTTCTAATATCATCCATGGGGTCGTGATTAGTGGGTATCGACGAATTTATTTCACTCGTAAAAAAAGAAAACTTTACACCCCGGTATCAGCCGCAATTACGCAACGGAGTACTTGAAATTCATCCCTTGGGGGAGACGCGTAAATAAACGAGCGAATATTTCACGAAGGTACCACGGAGTATCTACAATTTTCTTCTAAATGCACGCGACTCGGAACCGCTCCCTAATATCATCGAGTGCGTTCGCGCCATATTTTCTCGAGACTCATTAAAACGGATACGTATCTCTCGTGACGTGAAATATCGTTCATAAATCATATCGGCCTCGGAGGGCCGACAGGGAGGATCCGTGGGTTAATCACTTTTAATTACGGCCAAGTTCGGTACCTCGTAACGATCCTCTGTCCTCTCCCTCTCGCGTGCCAATGTCACGCGCGAGCTGCTCACGGTCCTCGCTCTACGCGATTATTTTATTTACGGCGCGCGGTGGAACAGAGATAGAACGAGATAAAATCTGAAATAGGCGAGACGAAATAAAAGCTGACATACGCTCCTCTACTTCCCTTGAGAAAGCGTAGATCATCGAGTTTATGTACCCGACGGGGCGTCCGGCGTCGAGGGAGGCGCGCGCACAATTTCGTAATGCTTCCGTTCTCGTCAAAAATCGTCCGCCTCTCGAGTTCCAGAAGCGCGTCCATACGACTTTATAAGATAAACTTTCCAGACGGGGCCCGTGTTCCGTCTCCTCTCGACGAGCAGAAGAGGAGTTGGTGCTTGCGCCCACGAGGTTCCAGAGCGCGTGCACCACCCCCATAGGGAAATTTCAGGTTCGTGAGTGAGCGGGAGCTTTCGTTGAAAGCTTTCCTTGCTCATCCAACGGTTTGACTATCGAGCCGGTAGATTTCCATCCCTCTAATTTATTAAGCATTTCGAAACTTCTACGACGAGTCTTGGTCGCACTTGCGATCTCGCTGATTATCGTTTCGTAACGACGCACGTGGCGAACTTTCTCACGACGCTCGACCAAGTGCGCGTTGGGCCGATGGAAATTTCTCGTAGGTGGTGGAATTGGCGCGTTTGGCAAAACTAAGGAAAACTTTACCCACTTTATCGATTTTATCGACTCTGGTCGATTGTTTCGATTCGGTGATGCAATCGCCCGCGTGCTCCGAAACGGTTACTCTCTTCGAAGGAGACAGATGGTTAACACTATTCCTACCACGTCCGATCAAATAACCGCTTTTAAAATTCGATTAAATTTTCCTATGTACAAAGTAATTGCATCGCTTTTAAATTTCGCGACTTTTCCTGAAATATTGAAAAATGTATTATACGTATATTTTAGGAAAAATCGTGAAGTTTAAAGACAATGCAATTATGTTGTATATAGGAAATGCTAATGGAAATTTTTAAAATAGTCATTTGACCGGTCGGTAGGAATAGTGTTAACACTCTGACTGCCATGATGGTTATATATGACCCTAACTTGTTTTTGCTGTGGCGCTACAATGGTCACCCATGGATCTTCAGAAAAATCATTTTAAAAAAATGGTTATACCAACCCCAATTTACAGCACTTTAGAAGATCATACGTTAACAAAAAAAAGAACACAAAAAGTGCAAAGTGAGGCGCCACGGGCAATCCGTGAAAAATCAGCGTGGCAGTCAAAGTGTTAATGAGTCACCGTAATTACGACCAAATGGATACCGTAATTGTCGAGCAACGAGAACCACAATTTATTCCGGTAGTTACCGCGACGAGTAATGACGGGGGCGCTCTCTCGATCACTCGTTCAATGAAATTATATTAAGGAATAAAATTCTGCTCGAGGATCTTGCTCGCCTATAAAGCCTTATAGGAAGACTCGTAGCGAGAATTTTGCAACACCGCGAAACTGCGCACTAAGCCTGCATTATTCCCTTTAATCACTACGTGCGCGCTTGTTTGCGGTGGCAAAGGAAAGGAGAGAGGGATCGAGTGAAACGGATGAGAGAGCGAGAGAGAGAGAGAGAGAGAGAGAGAGAGAGGAGAGGGAGAAAGAGGACGGCGGCCGGATAAGTACAATCAAACTGCTATAAAGAGCGACGTTAAGCGTGCCCTATAAAAGCACAGTAGGACGCGAAGAATGCTCTCCACCGACTTTAGTCCGTGGAACGCGAGAGCCGAGGCGAGAGCTTATAAGAGATCTCTCCTCTCCTTTGAGATGCACGTGATGTAAATATAATATGCTCCATTCCGTTTAAATTCGGAAAATTCACGTGCTCGACCCGAGTGAGAACGAAAAAAAACAAAAATTCCTCATAAGGTTGCACACAGTGGACAACAATATTAATCTCGAGGGACGAAAAGCACAAAAAAAAAAAAAATCATCGACGATCCTGTCCTAAATGATAAAATGATAAAACTGTGCCTTCTCGTTCGGAAAAGTCGTGAAAAAAAGAAATTGCCTCGCTGGCAGTTCCAATTAAAGAACCGTGTACACTATCGAAAAGTAGAACAGCAAACAGCGGCGGGCAACGGAACGGAAACGCAAACAAGCGCCACTACGAAAATACAATCCTACGTAGTGCTATATATGCTCGAGGTTCGTCGTGCCGTAACTTTCGTTACTTCCAACCGTTCTCTCTTCGCTTCTTCTCACTCGTTTAATAGCCCATCCGAATAACATCTCGGGCGTAAAGCGTGGAGAGGCTGCGTAAAACGATTAACAAGAAAACTCTGCCTTCCGGGACTATTATCGACGCGCGATGCCTACGCGTTGGCCTTTTAAAAAAAGCTTGTGTTTGAACGCGCGTCGAAAGGTCGAAGAGAGAATTGGAAACGAAAAGCTCGCGTGCGGTGTGAGAATCGAAGGGTGAGAGAAGGGAGAGAGGTGGTTAAAAGCCGATACCTTCGTCCACCGAAAATAATATTTTTCGGGCTCTATCTACGATCGGTGACGTCATCCCTCGACTCGCACGAGGGAGCGGCCAATAACCTTTGTTGCCTGTCCGGGGTCGGCCAAGGGTGCGTGTCATTATTTACGCTTGGCGAGCTCGAACTTTAACTGTCCGAAACGCTTGCTCGTCATATCCAAGGGAATATATCGTATATTATACCACTTTCCCAGGACGTCCGGAACTCAACTCCAAAAGGGATCTCCCTTCGTCCCTAAAGCGAGTCGGAGACAATAACGACGTTCCGCGCGACATCGCACGGCCGCGTGGAATACGCTCCAACGGCAATACGTAGCGCCACCGCATAGTAAATAAGAGCATTCGCTCCCCGTTGCACTTCGATCTTTATACCACGACCTTTCCCCTTTCGATTTTTCTATCTCGAGTCACTCAGCTTGCTAATCTCGCGCTTCAATTTTCCCATAAATTAATCAACAATTTTCAAGAATTACATTCACCCCCCTCCACCTCCCCGGAAGCAATGGAAAAAAAGCGCGCGAAAAATAAAAATAAAAACACTTCTCGTGGAAGAAGTATCTTTCTCTCGCGATCCAATCAAAACTGACCGCGTGACCAGAGTGTATCCTTACTTATCGATCGACTCTCGCGATAATCTCGTACTATTCGAGAAATTCCGTCAAATTTTTCCTGTCAAAAGTACCCTTTTCCACCGGAAACGGAGTCATCGACCTTCCAATAACGTGTAACTCTGTGTTGCCACTTTTGACCAGGGTCAAAAAGAAAGAGATTCGTGACAAAAAACCCTTGTATGCGGGGGTTTACGCTGGTGCAGCCTTCTGCCTGCATTTGCTTACAATCGAGTGACGCAACGCGCGCGCTCGCACACGTGCGAGCTACGATAAATCGACACGAATGACGAGTAAAGAGACAGGCAGATAGCTCATTTGATCACTCACTTTCCTTCGTCCGTCCCTATCTGGCAAGACGAGGACGACTCGTCGCTGTCATTCTCCTCGGCGCCCTCCCCGGGGGGTTGCTGCGCCGCTGCATGGCTCCTGCTGCTGCTGCCGTCTTCGTCACCGGTCTCCAGGTTCCCAACTAGCTTGTACATGGGCCTACCTCACGAGTCCGGGCACTGCTTCAACCACGACGTTCCCCGGCATGACGTCCCCCGCGTCTTAATCGCGTAGCCAATTTTCTTTCCGCCTTGGAAGGCTCAAACGTACACGCACGATCTTCGTAAACGCGAGGATATTCGCCTCGCGTACTCACAGATAGGGCCAATTTCGTTCTCGAGCCCCCAAATACGACGAATACGCGTGCAGCGCCCTCCGCCATCGGCACCACCAACGCTCTCGCCCTCCCGCGGTCGTACTGCAAATGATGGCCTACCTGCGCGCCCTTTTCTTCTCTCCTTGCCGCCATCTACCGAGTGCTCTTGAAAACTCAAGTGGGGTCGACCCCTGAGAATTGATTTCACGATATGCAAACGTGCATTCGAGGATGAGAGGGTGGGCCCGTTGAGATAACAGAGTGTAGTTAATCGAAGAAATGTTTTTTTGGGAATTTTGTTAAGGGATTTTGTAGGAGGTTATTCGGGATGGTAATATTGTTTGGACAGTTAACCTCTTAGGCACGGCGTGTTTGTCCGCAAATCTGTCTCTCTGAGAAGGGGCGGATGACACAGAAACATTTCATGACGATTTCAACTACGATATTAGATCGTAAAATCATTATATTCACGAAAGACACTATAGTGTTGCACCGTTCGAATTGATGGTATCCATGGAAAGTCACTATAGTGGTGCATCGTGCCTAAGAGGTACGTGAAGAAGGAGATTTAAATATTGGATTGAGAATGCTCGGTGTTCACTGGTTCTCCTCCGTTGCTCGCTGAGTGAGAAGAAAAGATAGAAAAATGATATGAAAGGAATCATTGAGAAGCGACAATGCGTTGAGGAAAAAAAATGAGTATTACTGCTTATGCAGCATGACGAGACGGGCGTGCATACAATGTGATCGGAGAGAGTGGCGCAGTGACCCTCCGCCGTTCTTTCACGAGCGAAGAAAATAATCGCTCGTTCCAGTTGGGCGTGCGCCAGCAAACGTGGCTACTTTTTAAGATCCTTCCTTGAGAATGGCCTTGACCTTGAGGTCATCTTGTGCTATCGACAGGTATCACAGGCACTGCGACTGAACGACACACCTGAAATGTTTCAACGTCGATATTAGAATGAAATTAAACGTGGAAAAAGTTTACCCGACGTGTAATTCGATAAGTAAATTGTACATCGTATATAGATTACCATCGAGTGTTAAGATACAAAGATCTACATGCTATTATTGTGAATTGTAACGGCACGCGGCAGGACAGTAATTTCTGTCGGGTTTCTTCGTTTCAAGGCCACTTGGGTGTGTATACCATACGTATCTAAACACCGGAAACTCGACTGTGTCTATTCCCTATAAATTTCTGCTACGTCTTTTACAGCTTCGATTAAGGCAAAGTTGAAGTCCGCGCCTGTTACGGCCTCTAAAAAAATTCATCCTGTACGCAGTGTTATAAATTGACATATAAAAATATAGTGTCGAAAAATCAAGTTCGCCGAAGAAAAAATTCTATCGGCGCTCGGGTATCGTTAATCGATTATTCACTCCCACACCCCCACACGCACGCACGCAGGCACACCACGATGCTGGATTATCTAAAATTGAGCGTGTCAAACGTTTCAAGAGAAATTCTTATCGGAAAATTGTAAAAGCTGATGTCTACGTCGCGTGCACACCATTCGTAAAGTCATTATTCTATCTAGAAAAGAAGAAAAGAAAACAATTATCTACGTCGTTGTATCAAACACCCGCATGCTTGCACGTAGAATCGTCGTGTCCTAAACCCACGGCGCAATTTAGTGTAATACGATGCAAAGCATGCGAATATTTCACCCTTACTCGCAAGATTTATATTCAAATTTAATTCACGTGGTCCGCATTCGCGTCGCGCGATACATTAATACTGCGTAGGTACGATGCACGCGATAATACGTTCCCAGGGCGCACGTGGCCTCCCTCGAGGTAGGCATTCTCAAAATTTCTCCCGACATATACGCGTCGCGTAATCAGAATCGAGGCTAACACAAATGTTACGAATGTCCATAGGGCACTGTTCGTAGCGGCAAAGAAAGTGTGTCCTTAGAAATTTGTTGATCGTCGTCGAGAAATCCAATTAAGAGAGGGACTCCTCGTGATTCCAGAGGGAGTCGAGTCGACCAAAAGTTTTCAGCTCGCGGAAAAGAAAATGATCCTTGATTTCTTCCTCCTACTTGTCCTTCTTGTCCTCCTTCTCGTCACATTCCATTTCTTTCTTACTGGTCACGCTCTCTTTGCGCTGGTTGTCCTTCAGTCCCTCGTCCTTCTCGTTGGCGGCCTCATCCTCGTCACCCTCCATGATATTTTCATCGTCCAGCTTGAGACCCTCTTGCTCCAAGAGGTAATCCCAATCGTAAGAGTTCTCACCATCTGTTACTCTGTTTAATTCGCGTTTCAACATGGCCAAGCACTCCCTTCGTTCCTTCCACTTCTCAGACTGTTCGATATTCTTTCCACCACCGTGCTCGTTCTCCAGATCCTCTTCCAGCACCGCAGTTCTTTCTTTCTCCTCGCACTCCAGAATATATTTCTCGTAACTGTCCACCTAACGAAGAATGCACGAGTTAACATCAAGTGTTAATCGAAGATAAAAGTAATACCTTCTCCTGCAACATTTTCTGAACGTTGTTCTGCTTCTGCAGGTGTCGTGGAAGCCAGAAGCAGGCTTGCAACAGTCTAAGGAAAAGCCAAACGGCACCGGCGAGGGCGAGGTACGAAAAGGCAGTGAACACCATGCCTACGAAGTCTACGGTAACCTGTTGATGCTTCATAATGTTCAATGAATGCTTTTAGTGAGTCCTGCAAGCAACCAATAAACCAGATGTAAGAGATTTGCTTGAGAAAAGGAGAATTGCTTTTCGTGATACTTTATCGTGTTCGTGATTGCACTGTGTCGTGCAAATAAATAATTGTGATAGTATCGATATCGTGATGCCGGATGCTATGATATCGATCGACTTAAATCAATATACAATTATAGTGACAATTTTAGTACGACAATTATCGGGTTCGCTTCGACATTATCGTCTAAAACGTTGATACACCTTTAACATCATCGAGTTTCGATAGTACGAACATCTTGGCGATGTTAATGGCGGGCAATCATATCAGGGTGAAAACGACTATAGAGTCGTCTATACATGTACAATTAACAGATGAATAAGTTACAACGCGCAGGAACGTTTCCGTTAGTTGTTCCATCCCGTGCTTGAAACATCGATGACATTTTCCCCGTGTTCCGAGATAGCATCGATCTTCGTATCCCACGATGATTATTCAAATTTTCGGTTCACTTAAACTCCTTCTTTTCGTCCTGCGAGTAACGTCGTTACCTCTCATTCTAATCGGTTCACGAAATTCCAACGATACGAACTAATAAACGCTAAAGTGTGAGTTTATAAAGGATGGTTTACATCCCATTGCGCGTGGGCCGTGCATAGAATGGAGTATATAGTGTCATCGTGACATCCATTTGGCAGAAGACATCGTCGTGGACGTGGAGCATATTGATCATGACTCGTTTAGTACAATGGGAAACGCACAACGTGCACAATCGTGACACGGTAAACTTTTGCAATCCGTGCTCGAAAAGGGCCACCGTGAAGAGGTGGAACGACGCAATCGTATGATCGATTCACGATCCTTCTCGCCATTGTTCACCTGCGATTAATCGAACGGCTAATGTCAAAGGTCCTTTACTCGAATCTCAAATCTGATCTTCGAACTCGAACTGCATCATAAGCATGTTCTTCAAGTTTTTAAAGGCGAACTTGCAGAGAAAGAAGTGATTCGGTGCTAGGAGCACCTGAGAGTGGAGCAACCAAAACGGCGGTGGATGCGAGAATGCAAAAGTTTACGCGCTCCCGAGTGTTCTGCGACGATGGTGCTAACACAATTTTGCCTCCTTCCCGAGTTTCTTACTCACCATGCGATTACCTCGAAATCGATGCGAAATGCTTATCGGACGTAGAGCCGTGCGCTCCGAAATTATGCAAAACAAAGGAGAGGGAATTAATTTCGTGATTTCGCGATTGAATGCGAAGAATAGGGCACGGAATTTTTTTAAAGATACGTGGCTTTTTTTTTCTCTTTAAAAAAAATCTCTCAGATAGTTTTGAAATTGTGGAAGTACGTGGAAATTGTATTACCGGCTGTCTTGTGTGTGACGATGCTTAAATCCAACGGGGAAGTAATGCGTGTGCGCTTGTCACGAAGGATCCTACGAGGAACGAAGTTTTACGACGGCGATCGAACGTTGAGAAGGCTCCACGAATGCATAGCGTAGCATCGATTATCGTCAATTTTTTAATCGATTCGAATGTGTGCTGAAATGGAAAAAGCATATTTTCGAAAATTACAGAGTAGTTCTGTGAAGGGGAAACGAAGAAATTGTCGATAATTTACATTTCTCCTTGATCTACGATTCTCTCGCGCGAATTTGTGCGTCGAATCGATTCGATCTAGAAAATAAAAATATTTTACCGTGGAAAAATACACTTAGGGGTGAAAGAAAAAGTAGAAGATATTTCTGCCATACTTATTTCGTATATTACAACTTTTGATATTGCTCCAGTTACTGCGTTCTCTTTTTATTTATCCCCTTTAACACTTCGTGCCCGATTAATGTTTCCGATTTTTAATAATATTCTTAAGAACGTACCTTATTCAAAAGACGAAAAGAAGGACATATCCAACGCGCAAAGAAATTTCTCTTTAGAATCACGCGACTACTGTTTACACCGCTGCTCCAACAAGTAGAGAAAACTGTGATGTGTCCGCCTGGCAGGTTGAATACGACTCCACTACTGACCCCTATCGAAACAATCGATATATGGATATAGCCGTGCACGATTTTGTAAGTATGACACTACGAAAAATATTTAAACCTCTCGACGGTACGCGGTTGCGCACGCTCATTTTTGAAAAATAACAAGGGACTGCAAAAGTGCCCGTAAAAATCTTCGTTCCTAATTAAATCGTTGCGTGATTTGTAAGTTCTTGTTGGATGGGGCTCGTGGCTGCATTATTTAGGTCGTAAGGAACTACTTTAGTCACGATGGCTTTTGAGTGCTGTCGACGCGATTATGCATGCCTATGGCCATGAGTAACTTTGGATGAGTTGTACAAGGTACGCGCAAGAATCAAAGGGTAATATTTCATCAACTTTCACTTCCATTTTGCTAAATAAGAAGAATTGTGCGTAATACCTTTGTTTGTTGGTCGAATTCTAAAAACTCAAAATCCCATGGGTTTATGGCATGTACAGATACCTCCTGAAAGATTGAATGAAAATAGATACCTGGAAATAATCAATATAATATATAGCAGATATAATTTTATTTTGATAGACATGTTAGAAACGACACTTTTCGGCACGTGAGTCTCTCAACTCCAGTTGAAATTATTCCCGAAAATACAAATTTACAATTTATGTACTGACCTAGCGGATTGCTAACGTTCTTACGTTTGAAGACTTTATTAACAGTATACTGTTTCATTTGATCGTTAGAGTTTAACATATAATATGAATGTAATATATATATATATAATTTATTTCCTACGAAATTATACACGCTCATCTAAGCCCAATGCGGTACATACAGATTAACAGATCTGGAATGTGTGATACATCACAGCATTATAATTGGCGGGAATGATCGAGGTCTCTTGCACGTGTTCTCGTTGAGTTAATTTAAACAGTATGTATATATATATATATATTTGATGTTCTTGGCTCTGAGTACAAGGAAGAAGTGCTTACGTTGAAGACCTGACGTAAAATAAAAGGTAAGGAGTTGCGGAATTTCGCGGATTTGGCGCTAACTTGTCTTCCAGTTCTCTTAGCGGTATTACATGGACCGCTTCATCATCACATTCCAACCAAGTACCAGCGGCATGCTTATTACGGCGAATGCCGCAGCACTCCATGCTCCGACAACCAACTTTTACAACCTGCTCTTTAGTTTCACTAACGCTTGGTTTGCTTCTAAAATATTTAAGAAAGAAGACTTTATCCGAGGACGAAGTTGTACTTGTACTTCCACTACTATGACCAGAAGGTTGCCGCTTGCTGTCTCGATCACAGTGAAAGTATTCTGTGAACGTAGACTCGTCGGGCAATCGCGTATAAGAAACGTAATGACCAGCAGTCATGGTAGCACCTTGATGCATAATGACCGAATACAATTTATACACATGTCGTGTCTCTCCTTTGCTTGTCGTACTTCCACGTGTCTGATCGTTGCTACAATCTTCGCAGAAGCATTGCAAAGTCAACGGCGTTGGCATATGGTTGTTGATTTTCTCCATTGATCTGTAATTAGGCCAACGGATATTAAGAGTTTCTTATTTATTCATATAGTCGACTGACGGAGGACTTACCCTGCTGCAGTAGAAAATCTTTTTAACTGTAAAATTAAAAGTCTCGGCAAAGAAGGGAAACAAACTGCTCGACGTGCTTCATTGTATCGAAGACATCGAGCGCACCAATATTTATCTCTACCTCCTAAAAATTCACTGGTTACCACCGCCCTTCTGTACACTTCACTACTATCGACCGAGTGACCATCTCCATCTACAGACAAGAGAATTTAGGGATAAGTGACTGCGAATTGCCATTATTAAAATAAGTTATTAATATTATTAAATGTACCTTCTTCATTCGAGCGATCAATATCAATGGGTACACATATGTCACAAAAGGTTTCTTTTCGTTCTGTTACATGCTCGCATTCAAGACAAGTTGTTCGTAAAAGACTGATTCCTTCAAAATCTTCAGAGATGAAACATTTTTTACTCTCTGGCCGGTGTGTACTTATATCGCCATTGCTTTCGGTGAAATCTCCATGGCCATTTTCATAAGGTTTAGATGGTACGGCCACACCATTTGCATTTGTTTGAACGAGACATGCAGAACTTCCTCTGCTTGTAATTTTCTTTTTCTTTCGAGATTTGCGAATACTTCGTTTACCAGAAGCACTGCCTTCTGATTGTACATCTGTTAGGTGATCCATTGAAAAATCTGGATATCCACCATTGTTTTGACCGAATTGGCTTTCTCTGTGCCTTACTAAATGTTGAAACGTTTCCCTGATATTATCTAACAAGCAAACTAAAAGTTCATGAGCATCCTGCTGTTGATTTCCTTCGAATATAGGATTTACTTCCCTAGAGAGGAGTGTATGTTACTATAGAACATAAATTTGTATAGTGTATGGAATACATACCTAAGAGCCTGCAGAAAAGCATCAGGTTGATACGGCTCGCTATTTTCTCGGGCCTCCGACGCATGCAATGCCATAAACAACTCATGCAGTTTCTCCGTAGCTATTTGTATACGTGGTTTGTTTTGTTCACCTGTAGATCCAGATAAAGCTAATAAGTCTTTACTACTCCAACTACGGCTCCCGCTTGCGGTTAAGGACACTCCCGTCCTACCCAAAGATGATGATTTTACCTGTTTTAAGAATGATACATACATTTGTTGAATTATGATGTTATATTACTGAATTATTATATTAACTGATGTATTCGTATGTACTGTAATAAATAGAACTTACTTTCGTTTGAAGTTGCTTATCATTTAAATTTGATAAATCAGTAGCTAAATGATGTAAATTATGTAGGAAAGATGGAGCAAATCGCAAAGTATATATCACACTGTTTAAGAAGCACGTATTCCCTAAGTTACAGAGGGTCGCTATTTTCAGTGGTTCAGGAGTATTGCCTGTAACATCGTAACTCCCATCTTGCTGGTTGCTTAGTTGGTTTCGGTAACCATTCAACATCTTGGTTGTACCTTTATTATAAAATCATACAGTTAAATAAAGACAATTTTCACGACTTACTATCTATAGATTAGCAGCGCTTTATGCACGTGCTTCTTATAATTTTGCAGTCATTCATGATATCTGTTTATACAAAGCATAGTGTACGCACTATATGTAGAATTTTGCGTTTCCAGAAGGCCCCCCCTTGCAGACGTATGAGGGGGCTGTGAATTATTAGTTGTACGCTCACGATTCGAGAGAGATAAACAGAACTTTTTCCTCGGTGGAACTGACCGTTTATCTGTATCTTCCTCTGTTTCTAATACTGTCATTTTCTGCTAACCTAAAATCAAAAGACATTTTAGGAGATACAATACTTTGAAATATACATATGCTTAGCTTCCACAAATCGCGACACAATGCAATATTTTGATGCACATTAATAATTACGATTGATCCTAGACAGTTAATCCGAATAAGCGCTTTCCTTTATCAATGTTTAGTAACATATTTCTCTTAAATATTAAAATTGGGTGTGAATTCCATTACTCACGTATTATTGAGTAGGGAAGTCATGGAACAAATGAGGTTCTTATTAATCTTAATTGATAAAAATAATCTGTACAGTAAAACCACAAAACGCTTTTCTTACGGACGAACTACATGTCTACCGTCTCTCGGAACAGTTTTTTAACAATTTTGCGGTGGCCATTACCCGTTTCACTTAGTATCATATATTCATGAACCACACAAGTTTAGTGTAGTTCGCAATTTCACATCTGGTCTAATTGTAAGTTTTACAATTTACACCATTTCAGGTTGTCTGTATACACGCTATAACTAAAAAAAATTCAAGCTATTTACTGACAGTAAAGATATTGCACAATGCAAGTAAAATACATTGCTGCATCCTGCTTCGTTCACACTCTGTATTGAACGCATCTACGCATGTATAATTTGCATGTTGGCGATAATAAAATGGAATATTTAATAATATTAGTTACACTTCACTTGCATGCAACTACAAAATCGCCTCTGTTTTCAGTTGTAATAATACTAGCGCAACATAAATAAAAGGTACATCATTTTTATCTCTTGTGTATCCTTATGCGCAGTTCACTGTCGTCGATATAACATTGAGTTGATTTGTGTATATGATTGTGGGAATCATAAACATAAAACTTTTTGTTAATTTTTCTACATTACTAACAAAATTTGTTTCTGAAAAATTTAATTGGCATAAAAAAGTGGAGTACATGGTCTCTTATTTATGTCAGGGATCAATAAAATACTAAGAGCACCGCACCCTGTGTTCACTATTTTGCAATTTGGATCCAAATAAGGTGGCTATCTAGTGAAAGAATACATTGTTGATACTTTTAAATTATGTGAATCTTGTGAATACTGAATTTACTTATGCATGCACACAAATGGATTTTTAATACAAAATAATTTCTTACTTATTTGTTTGTAACTGATAATAAATTTTACATCATTAAAAATGATGATCCGTACAGTATTCTATAGAAAATATACACCATATATTATAAAAGATTTATTGCCCTTACTCTAGTGCTTTTGTCGTAATATGAATACTTTATTTAAATATAATGCATTCTGTGATTCTAAAAGTGGAATTAAACACATCTGTACATATTCTTATAATTTTATGTATAGAATGAATTGAAAATACACAACTATTGTTCTATTTCACCCAAGTATATTTGTTTGTCACTGGAACCAGAACACACTGAAATGAAAACATTTTGTGAGAAAATATATGCAGGAAATATATGAAGACATTTATGTAAAATTTATATTTGTACCAATAGGTTCCTTTGGATGAAAATCAATATCATTAACAGACCCATTATGACCAGGTAATTTATACAGTATTCGTCGACTCGTGGTATCCCAAACATAATGAAACCGATCAGATGATCCTGATGAGACTTTACTGCCATCAGGTGACCATGCACATCTTAAAAGATTCTGTGATACAAATATTAAAGTTACTTACAAGCAAATAGTATTCTGGGAACAAATTAAAATTATACGTAATCATTATGACGCATAAGCTGAATATCATGTCATAAAAACCTTTTCAAAATTGTGCTGATGTCCTGATAAAATTTTTACACATCGCTCGTATGGAGCGAATGGTCGTACATCCCAAATTCTGAGTGCATTATCCATAGCATTAGACAGTACATATGAACCATCAGGACTGAGGCTTAAACCTGTAACTGTGTCAGCGTGTCCTTTAAGTTTATATAATACTGCATTCTTCCGAAGATCCCAAACTTTAATGTCATTATCTATTCCACCGCTTATTACCTGCTCTGCTGTGTCATTGAATATTGCCACGGTTACCTGTAAATTTTATTTTTTATAACACTGGAAATTTGAGAAAGTTAATTTTAAATATTCTCTACAATTCTGTTGATCACGAATATATAAAATTCTATAATTTTGAAAGATACCCCAGATACTGTAAGAATGTATATATTAGTTTACGAGATTACATATAACTAAACATATCATACTTGATAAGTATTATTTAAAGTATAACATTGTCCTCTTTTTCTTGGATCCCAAACACGTATTGTACTGTCGTCACTGCCTGAACAAAGCATCGTTGGTCCTCTACGAGCACCCCCGATCGAATTCACAAATGACGTGTGCCCCTTTAGCTTCTTAACGCGTGTACCAGCTATTACATCCCATAATCCTAGAGTCATATCTGTGCTTGCAGTGTACAAATGGTTCCCATCAGGACTAAAGTGTAATTCCATCACTGCTCCACTATGTCCAGACATTGCAGAAATGTTTTCACATTCCCCATATACATTCCAAATAACTAAATGAAAGAAAAATAGATAATACATGTACCATATACAGTAAAATATAAGTAAGTCATATAAAACATTTTTCATGAACAAACGCT
This sequence comes from Tiphia femorata, assembly GCA_944319695.1. Lineage (NCBI taxonomy): Eukaryota > Metazoa > Arthropoda > Insecta > Hymenoptera > Tiphiidae > Tiphia > Tiphia femorata. The sequence continues at coordinate 22,236,987 of OX090901.1, read as the reverse complement.
GATAAACCCACATATTTGGCGATCGAAACCAGTAGACGCAAGATATTGTCCTTCTGGGTGAAATTCAAGTGAAAATATATCTCCTTGATGTCCTTCGAGAAGCATAATAGGAGCCATTAACGATGAAGTTCTCGGTGGTCCCTTAAAAGTTAAATTTTTCCTCATGAATACATTGACAAATAAACGGTAAATGATTCTAAAACATGGTACAGTAAGGGGAAATTCATTAAAACGCAAAAAGAATAATTGCTTTACAAAAGACGTAGCGCTAAAAGATAATAATTTTGACATAACCTTACACTTTGCACAACTGCCTTTTCTCTGCTGCTAAACACAACTTCATTTTTCGTTCGTTTAGAGGCAGGAACCAATGCCAATATATCGTCTCCTTTTCTTTTATCTAGTATAGGCATTGTAATTAATTGTTACACTTAATCGCAAATAAACCACTGGTGCAACTGTTGCAAAGTTGCGACAAACACCAATAAACACGAACAGCAATGAACGCTGTCGAAAGTCGAAGGCAGTTGAAGGTAAGTAAGCAGAATCGATAGTTTCATAGGTTTATACGTTGGCATCCATGATCGATTCTAATTCATACCTTTATTCAGAGATTCCAGCTCCTAAAATTAATTTCATAAAAAAAATACGACTCTCTCATATTTATAATCCATAGTAGATGCAAACTCCTTCGTAAACAAAGTATTTCCACGAAAAGATTTGGAAATTTCGAAAATATAAAAACTGTATCTCCGAAATTTACTGTTGTAGAAAGCAGTGCGTACGAACTCGTTTGTACACTCAAGTGCAAAGTCGATACGCATACAAGATAGAAATAATTTTAGTAGCTTCATCGAAAACGCCTGATTTTTAATTTTTAAAACATGTGTACAGCTCTTGGCCTAGGGTGATCATCGATTCGTATCAAGGATACATATCGAGGATAACACTAGTTACCAGGTTTCACCGCGTGGCGGTGGCTGTTTTCGAAACCCGACCCGGTGGCCCCTGCTTTGCAGGTTTAAAAAGTAAACTACTCTAAAGCCATATACAGGCTGACTCAAATAAGAAGTGAAGCATCCACGTGAAATATATCTGCACTACTTTCTTTTAAAGTAGTGCAAAAATAAATCAAGCGAACGATGAAGCTACTTTCGCGAAAGGAGAATAGACAGAAGAAGTCTGTCGATTCGCCTCTGTACACAATAGTTTACATTAATCTTTACATCGATCTTTACATCGATCTTTACATCAATCTTTACATTGTCGCTTAGCGCTAAGCGTGTATATTAACTAAGCTTAACTATAATCTTAACTAATATTAACTATAATCTTAACTAAACGCAATGTTGAGTCTTGATGTGTCCCGCGGCGAAACTTGTTAATTCTTGATGTTTCCCCCGGTGGAAGCTTCAAGCTTATAATTTATTAACACTAGATTTACGGACCATTTTTTATAAACACGGTTTCTCATTTAAACGAGTCAAGTTGGTTAATTTCCGTAAATCTAGTGTTAAGAAAGACAAAGAAATGTTGTAATTAGAATTAATAATTTAAAACCTATGATTAATAAATGAATAATTAAAAAGAAATAATTAACACACTATCGGCGGAAAGGATATTAGGATTCCGTAGAATGGCGACGGTGTTACTCGCCGATTGTGTGTTAATAGACAAAACGTAAATCAAAGAAAAAAAAGAAAAAAATTAAATAGCTGAAACAAAAAAAGGTAACATTTGATATCCGAAGAATATTTATCGAATTTTTATCGATATCTATCGAATAATTATCGAATCTCGTTTATTCGATAAATTTAACGAAAATGCGAAGAGTATCGCATTCGAAACAAAATTTTTTATATGAATTTTAAAAAAAATATTCATGCTGCAACATGCACCATATAGACCTTGCTCACCGTCGTTGCGCCATTTCTGAAAAAAGAAAAACAAATTTAATAAAACATAAATAATCTTGAGAGATGTGTGTGTGTGTGCGTGTGTGTGTGAAACTAATGCGAAAGGCAATCGGTAGTAAAAAGTATCTGAAAACTCACCGCAAATGGCGTTGCTGAATGCACGAACCCAGGAACGCTCGACCTCCCTCAATACTAATAGGGTGAGTTGACTCTTCAAAGAAAAAAAAAAAAAAAAAAAAAATCAATCGATCATTCCAATTTTCGAAAAGTCGTAATTAATTGTAAAAATTATTAGGATACTCACTGTAGACGGTGTAGCCGAGTGCACGAAATCGCGAACTCCGGATCCCCCTATGGTATTGATGGCACACACTGACACTTATTGATACAAACACTAATAAAAATTGGAAAAAAAAAATTTTAATCGACTGTTTAAGTTGGTAAAAGGCGCTAATTTATTGTAGAAAATATCGAAGGACTTACTGGAAATGTTTGTATGTAGCACTAGTACACTTGGGTACCACACGTGTGGTACCCCTTGACACATTGACAGTGTCCACGATCTCGGATGGTCGAGATTTAATCACACACGCACAAACGCGACTTGTTCGCTCAACGACCATCAACGACCGAAAGCGAACTGTCACGCGTGGCGCGAAGCCCCCACCATCAACCGCCGGTCAAGGGTGGGGGGCGCGCAATTGGCTACCGCGCAGTCTACCACTGCGCAGTCGGCTATCGCGCAACCTACCACTGCGCGGTCGGTCACAGGGCACAGTACAGAAGCTTAAACCTACTACCGCGAGATTCTCGGTACGGTCGTATCGATTTAGTCGATAGATCGTTTCTTACCTTATGTACGTTACTGGCGAACTGGTAAATAAGTCAGAACGATAGTAAATACGTACATTTGTTAGCATTGACGTTCTAGTTTACGTTCTAAGCTAAATTTAATTGTTACTTTTGTATTTTTTTCACTATAAGGAATATTATTACTCTAGTTATCTTACGAGTTGCACAAGTTTTTGAGTATGTTGTACCGATGCAGTAAATATGATAGTAGTAATGTGGCGCACTCTGAGATCAGGTGGAAAATTAGATTGGCCGAAGTGGAATAATAAACGCTGTACGTAATCGATTGGGTTTTATATTATCGTCACTTTTTGACCGAACAAGGAATTTTTCAAAATCACATAATAGGAGATTTGTGCTCAATTTTTATTTTTTCAGAGACATATTTTCGCTCGATTAAAATTTTTATTACGAAATAAAATTATGATTTTATTATGCACGTAGTCGTCCTTCCTTACAGAAGGTTACATAACAAAATCTAAACTTGACAATCTTATATCATACACGTTTGACAACACCTGGACGTTTTTCAAGGGTTTGCGGTTTACAATGCAGTATTACGTCTTTTCCTACGATCGGCGAAGTTACAGTGCGGTCTTTGCGTAATACTAATTATTCTTCCTTCTGGCGATTTCTGGGATTATCTCCTAGATTGGTCGCTAAAAATATGACTTTCTCCCTTTCTTTCTTACGTAACGCATTGACGAAAGAGAGATAGAGAGAGAGAGAGAAAAAAAAAGACAAGTTTATTGAAGCGCGAGGCGAGTAATTTCCTTATGCAGTTTCTAATATCACGATTGAAATGCGTGTAATTCTGTTAAGAAAGGATTCCCCCTTTTTGCGTGCCAGTAGTGTAAAATTCCGCTTGAACATTCCATTATCAAAGTATTCACTTAACTCGCATCTGGTTTCTACTAATGATAAGATGATTGTCAGTCGAAAAGTTACTATCGCCGATTAACTCCGTATTCGTTGCAATTGTGCGACGAGCCCTCATCGTCGTAGGCTTCGTGTCAAGAGTACGTTGCCCGCCATGTACGAAGCCATTGGCGCAATCAAAAGTTTTGCAATCGTCCGAGAATTGCAGAAAGCCATTCTGAAAATCACGGTAATAACTGTCAGGCGATCTCCCGCAAGGACGCCGAACTTCTCGTAGTGGCTGTGTTTTTCCCGGTGAAATTCTGTGACAAGGTCGGCGCTACGTTGGGTTATTGCACCTATGAAAACCGTGGCCGATCGGGACGCGGAGAATTGATTACGTTCCATTCGATCGTCGATCATCGTCGTTCCGACGATAGGGACAACTTTTCGAAGTACGCGCGATGCAACGAAGAATTAATTCTACCACGGATTACTTCTCTTCCCGCGATATACACGATTGCAGAAAGAGGTACGCAGACGCGTTTCAAAAGCTTCAAATTTCAGCGCGGTTAAACGCAGCTTGTTTCGTTAAATCGATGTGAAACGGTAATTGGCATTAAGCTGGATGACTTAGGCGAACGCGTCTCGATGCTCCTATAGAGAAGTGAATGCAAATCGTTGTGTGATGTAACACTTGAATGTTTATACGAGTGGCAGAACGCATTACGTCGTTAAATAACGGGACGTCTTCTCGTCGGGGAGTTACTGTCGCGAAGACGCCCCCGTAGAAGAGTAGATTGCGCTGGAGAAGGAGGAAGCAAAGAGAAAAGAAGATGAGGAGGGAAAAGAAGAATGGGACAAAAAGAGAAGTAGTTGCACAATTTGGCGCGTGATCGCAGCCTCGCGGAACGCGGCACATGTGTCCACCGCCTTAGGTTGCGGTAATCCTCGTAATATCTCCCCCGCAATTACGATCCTCTTCCGCTACTGGGATTTCGTCCTGTCGATCGTTTTACGAGCGATTAGACGTACCGCAAAACCGACGTCGTATCATCTCGCTGGCCATCTTCCGTGAGAATCCTTGATAGAAACGCGATGGAATTGGAATTGCGAGGGTAAGAACCTTCGGTCGAAGACGCGGAAAAAAAGAAGTAGAGGAGGACCTTCGAAATCTCGATTTTACTTGTAAACTCAAATTAACGATGCGTCACTCGGCTCGCAGCATTCCCTCGTCGAGAAAGTTAAGAGAGAGCCGTCAATATTAATTTAGTCGTAGAGACTTTTTTCTTTTTCTACCCTTCCTCCTTTATCGTACATTTGCATTGGAAATGCCGTGAGTGATTTAGCGCGTATCCATGAAACGAGTCAAGGATTTGTTTAATCTTTGATGCATATTCAGTGTGGACCCACCTCGTATCGTGGGAGCACACGATCGCCGATACTTTCTGACATTTTTCTTTCGATCGACAGTTCTGGTTTTTTCATCGTTTCATAGCTGATATCCTCGTGGCGGAGCCTTGTGCTCCGAAATCGCATGCGTAAACGCGAGCGAGAACTCTTAAGGTCGTCGCGAATCGTTTCAAGGGGAAACGAATTCGTTGATTTTTACTTCGTCCGTATGGAAATTGCATGATGCATGGGTGAACGGTGAATGCCGGAAGGAGACGACGACGAAGCAAAAAAAAACCCCGATCGTTGCTAATTGCAATCAGTCGGCAATCTCGAAATCAAAAGGTTTTACCGCGCTTCGGTGAACGACGCGCATGATTATTTTGCGTCATGCGCGCGTCATCGATAGTTCGTTCGGACGTTTTGTTTTCATCGTCGATACCTTCTCGGGTTCGAACGAGGGAGGAACTTCGGTGACGTTAGATTTTCAGGAAACTGATCCGGACGTAATCGATGTCCCTTCGTACGATCGCTTGAATCATTCGCTTGAATGATCGCGATCTCCGTTATTCTCGCGTGGTCAGGCTACGACGGCGCGTCTATTTTGCCATTTTCGCGATAAATTATGCGTGTCGAGAGATGCGCCGAGGCTCACGTGTTTCGCACGCGCGCGCGTGCGCGGAACCGGATCTGAATTATTCCGCTCACCCGAAGGAAGCGACGCGACCACGAGGGGATTTAATCATTCGAGTGGTCACTCGGGAGAGGAGGAAGACGAGAAGAGATAGCGAAGAAAAAAAAAAAAAAAAATAAGGAAGAAGGAGGAGGAAGAGGCACTCGCGCGAAGCGCAGTCGCCGATGTACGGCGCTCCAATCCCACCGATTCCTGATAACTAATAATAAAATGCGACCGTGGCGTTGGAATTTTTATTTGTAAAATACTACCGACCTTTCGATTCTTGCAACATCGGAGCGCGTGCTCGTTTAATTACTTTCGATTGCCGAATTTTAATAGGGGCCCGTACCGGCCAGTTTCATAATTGTCACCTGTCCCACCGCCCTCGTCCTCGTCGCGGCCTTGCGCGAGGAACATTCCCAAAGAGAAAGAAAATGATTTCTTGGATTTACCCGTGCGAATATTAATCGACGGTTAAGTAGAGACTCGAGATATGGGGAAAAGTTCCGAGTGAAATGACTCGCTCCCACGAAATACGGAGGCTCCTTTGAGCGCGGCGAACAGGACGTTCGCATCTCGATCGTCGATTGCGCATCGTTACGCTCATGATAATTGTAACAGTCTTACTTTCTCCTCTTGGATGGCCGCGCGTTATTTATGTTTGCCGGGTAACGCGTGCCCCGCGTGTAAACTGGGCTATTGTGAGGCATCGACAAATCGTCCTGCACTCGCATTCCCACGTCCACGGGTGGCCATTCTCTATAAGTTCACCCGACATCGTTGCACCACGAACATGGAATAGAATCGAGAATTTTCGTCGAGTTATCGATGCCATTCTAGGAATCGTTCTTTCGACGGAGATGCACGGATCGGGAAGTAGAAATTTTTCTAATCTTCCGATAGTTGCTGTTGCATCTCATTTCCCAGAATTGGTACCAATTACTTGGATCTTGTAAGATAGATCTTTGTCTTAAGCGCCGCGCGTCGTGCTCGAGCATGCGATACTCGTAAAGTGCGCGATGGACCTCTCGCGGGATTTCGTTAGCAGGAGTGAAACCTGGCTGTCCACACGTACGATTTGTTTACGACCGATCCACGAGTAACACTTGGGAATCTCTCGTGAGGCACTTGTTATTCACCACCATGCTCTTTCATTTCCACGAATCACAGATGAATTCTCACAAACGCGGTTAGAGCGCTTCCGTCTCGCCTCGCCTCGCGTTCGACGAAATCCCACCTATACGAATAATTAATTAATAGCTTGTCAGTAATCTTCCTACGAGATTGTAGAATTAGAAATCTCGAGTTCCAGGATCAAGCGTATCTCTCGAGCCATAACAAATCATTTAGCTGCTAAAATTCATAGGGTACTAACAGATGTACTTATCAATTTTAAAACGCTCGTTGCTTCTCTGAAATTCACGTCTCAATTTTTTCCTAACCTTTCCCCGAGATTTCCACGATACATAAATCATTGGTACGAGGCTACCCAATAATTTTCCTCCAACTTTAACGTTCGTCCTTCCACCCATTGTCCCGTCTACTCTCGGTACCATTCTACGTAGACTCGTTCGTTCCTCATCCACGCTCGATCTTCTCGTCCCAGTCGCTCTTCTCGAAATACGTCCAACGGCTGGTATAAGACGTCATCGCTTATTTACATCGACGCGTTGCTCAGACGGCGCTGGTACATTCGCGGTATTCGACGTGTGACATAATCTTCAAGGCCAGTAGGACTATATTATAATATTACGTCTTCTCGTCCCGAGAAGCGTATGCAAAATATTGCTTCCTCTCCCGGGGTGGCACTTTATCGTCGCGCTTCCTCCAATCGACCGCGCGACGAAGCCGTCGGCGAATAATCGCACCTGGCAACCGGCGAATCTATTAAACGAATCTATTCACGGGAACGTTGTCCTTTGATCCGAAGGAGCGACTCTCGGGCGCGCTCGATAAGGACACGAAGCCTTTCCCTATTTCGCCCGTTTCCAATCCCAACAGCCACACTCGTCCCACGACGGATTCCTCCGCTCGTATTCCTCCGCGAGGAGAATCGAATTCCCGCTTATAAGGCGCTCTCCCGCGATGCGGATGAATTACGGGTTACCAAACGTGCAGTTACTATTCCGTCTGCTTCCGCGATGGGGGCACGATGAGAGGAAAAGCGGGAGAGGAAAAACTACTGGTTTCGCACGAGCGAGGGCGACTAATCGTTCCACGTGTCTCGATCGCCGTCTGCCTACTTGCGCGCTCGGAGAATAATTCGAAATGGACAATCCACCGCGAGAGACACCTGCCCGCCGCGGAATCGCTCTGGCAAGGATCGAGGGACCACTTCCGTGGACGAGGTTAAACGCGCGCACGGGAAGAACTGATTGCAGGAAGTCGGGGACACGTGGGACCCTGCCCGTAAAAGTGGAGAGACGTTATCCCGGTTACCTCGTAATTACGTGGAAGCTACTCGTCGATCCAAGTTGAAAGGAAATTTGTTCAATGTGTAGAAAAGGAAATCTGGAGCTGGATGGATTCTCGATGGGTTAAGCTGTTGGTAAGCGATGCTAGTGCCACCCACGAAGTCGCACGATGGGCAACGCGCTTGCGATGGTTCGAAGGAGTAAGAAGGAAAACGGGGGAGGGAAAGGAGAGAAACGCGCGATTCGATGGCAGCAGTGATGCTTCTTCGCTCGGGTGCGCGGCTGTTGCTGTTGCTGCTTCTGCCACTAGTCAAGGAGGCTCTATTCTACGTCGATGGTGGTGGTGGGGGTGGTGGGGGTGGCGGAGGTCGCGATGGTTGCCGGTGGCGGCAGAGCGGTGGAGAGATATTATGAAACAAGGATGTCTGCCGCGGAAAAGCGGGTCAGTGCACGGCTCGTTTGTCTTTCGCGTCGGTTCCTGGATCGCGTCTTTTCTCCTCGCTGTTCCACGTCGCTCCTGTTTCATCGTGGAATCTTCGACAACAGGTGGGAGGGGTGAAAGGAACGCGCGCGGGAGGCCCTCGAGAGATCGATCCTACTCGCGCGAATCCTCTCGACTTCGTTCCGCGCCCGCGAGCGTGTTTACGATGATTGTACGTTGCTTAGGGCTTACTTAAGAGCTTTGGAATTTTCTCGTATCCCAAATTCTACGTATACGATGAATGAAGGATTGGCTCGTAGATTATGTATCGTAGATTTTACAGTGACCCTTGTTTTGGAAGATTTTTCGTGAATATTCGATCTACCGATTGATCGTGGATAAGAATTCTTTAGAGTAAACGTGCCAGGCGGTGTTTCGCGGAGAAACAGGTGTCCATGGAATTCGAGGGTACCTGCACTCACGATAGTAGAGCGTTTCGCGGAGAAGCAACATTGCGCTTCTCCAGAATATGATCCACTCGGCGTAACGAGGTGTAACGCGAGCAGGGGAAAGTTGTTATGTATTTAGCGCCGCCGTTGACCGGCGCTCGCAATACCGCGCAGGTGGTAATGAGAATTACGGATACTTCTGGCGAAGTTGCGGAGTTGCATCGGGTTCTGCGCGAGCGGCCCGCCGATCGAGAAGCGAACTTTGCTTTATTCGATAACATCCCTGAAGTTCATTCGGCCCGCGTAACATCTCGTAAATCGGACGATCTACGTGCTCGAAGCTTTAAAAATTATTCCGCGCTCGCAACCTCTTTCTTCGTTACGCGTAATTTAGCACTCGGCTCGAAACTAGATAATCTTCCAGCAGTTAGGTGAGTTGCGCGACTCGAAGACATGCAGGTGGTAAAAGTAGACTCCTAAACTCGCGTTCAGACGAATGCGCGATAAATTTCTTAAAGTATCGTGGGAGCGAGATCTCTTCGAGAACGCGACAACGAGTGCACGAGATTGTACGCGTCAATTTACAGGACAAGCATGACCATCGTCGTCGTGCCCAGCGTGAGCTAATCGAGAAGGCGATGAATCCAAACCTTGAACCGATTTCGATTGCAGGTAGAACGTCCCGCGTGCGTGCGAATGTCGTCACGCGAGGCGTCGCGTCGGTGACGTTCGTCGAAGGAAATCTCACGATGTTACAAAGGAGGATCGAAAGTATTCTCACCAAAAGTTCTCAAATTGAGAAATGCGAGGGGAAAAGAATGCCGAAACAGAAACTTTTTAAAATCAGATACCGCGATGGGCCGGTGCCGTGAAATCGTTTCCGCGTTGCTCGCTATTCCGGAACCTGAAGAGAAAAAAAAAAACATCGTGTGAAGGGAAATAATCACTGAGAAGATCGTCTCCCGATCTACGAATTTAAATTCTCGAAGATCGTTCAATCTTCCCTCTACCTGGCCATTCGAAGTATGTACTCCCTTTCTCTGGTTCCGCTGGGCGAGCATCTTTACGCTTTGCCTCCTCTCCGACGGGCATTTAGCAGTGGGTAGAGCGTGCCAAAAACAACTCGTGCTTCTTTCGTAACTCGTCCTCTCCTCTCTCGCACCACACGAAGAAGGAATGCCAGCGTGATCGGGGCAGCAGCGGCGCGGTGTCGATTAATAAGAGTCACGGATCCAGGAAGCGTAATCTAGGGAAAACCATGATTATAAGTTATAGTTCGAGCAGATTTCAGCCGCACTTTCGCCTCGTAGCTGCGCCGAGCGGAGGATGAGCAACGACCACGAAGAGTACACGAGGAATTACGAGGATTACGAGGACACGAACGATTTATCACGACGAGTCAAACTTGAAGCCGATTATTAGATGCGACGCGATCCGAAGCACGTAACCGAGTCTTTCCTTCTCTCTTTTTCTCGTAAAGACATAACTACCACGAGGAGAGTTCGTCGTCGTACGCTCCTCGCGTATCGATTGCCCATTGAGTAACCCTCCTAGTCACTCTCGCTGCTGATACGGACCCGTATGACACACTGACACAGAAATTAAGTTAACGGAGGCGCGATCGAGCGTGGCGAGCGCCGGTACAACTCGACGTAGATGAATAAGGAAAATGCACTCGCGGGTGTTCTCCACTGTTTTTGGACAACTAAGATCCAAATCGGTGATTCTAGTTTTTTGGAAAATTGAGTCCAGTGGATGTTAATCTCGTCCTCCGATTTTGGGCCCTTAAAGAGTGTTTTTGAGTGTGGAAAGTTTCTTTTCGAAGGGCGATCGAAGAGCAGGTACCTTTGCAAGGATGTCTCGAAGAGCGAAGAACAAGTGCGCGTGCACGAGCGCCACGCGAGGTACAGGATGGTCCAACCGTTCGACCACCACCTCTTCTTCCACCCACCTGCCGGTCCTCGTCGCACATCCTGTACGTTTGACGATAGTTTGCATAATCTCAGGTTGGAAACGCGCTTCGATGCAGGTAACCTCGAAAAGGCGACCTTTCGAATTTCACTGGTACACCATCGAAATACCCACACGTGCTCGTTTACGAGAATTATATACGTCGTTTATTTTCCAGGCTGTCTTCATTTTTCTTCTCAAAGCGTTCTCGACACTCAACAGACGTCCCACGGATTCAAATCTTTCTCCTCTCTTAGGCTTGTAAATTAAAATTTCCGACCAGAGAAATCTTCGGTGAACGAGCACGCGCACGATGTGTGTTTCTTTAAACGATTACGCGTGCGCGTCAACACGGGATCGTAAAAGAATATTCGGCGAGTATGGAAATACGTTCGAGGAAAGCTACGAGAGAGAAGAAGTGAACGCGCGACAAAGACGCACGGGGCGCCCGCGTTCACGTGACTACCGAAAGACTTCGTTCCTGGCAAAATCAAATGGAAAAGTGAATTCCTTCGAGTCGTTGCTTCCATTCGCTTACGATCGACCATCGAATCCAGAGAGTCTCAAAGATCCTAATATTTATTGCCATTCCTCCCGCGAACGGAGTTACGAGATCTCTTTGGTGATTCAGGCTGAAACATTGAAGATCGACACGATGGATAAGATTAAAGTATCTAATCGACCATGTACACGCAACTACTACGTAATAGTCGACAGCATGCTCGGGAATGTGAGCAAAAATTCGAAATTGAATTTCCTGATCGGTATGCAAACGAGAAAAAAAAGAATATTAAACGATTTATCTGCGATTTATTACATCGTCGATAAACGTGGGGAGCCGTTTCGAGGATCGTTAGAAATAATCTGCTGGGCCATTTTCGTCGAGCGAGCCGAACATCGGTACCATAATATCAGTTTCGCAAACGATAACCATGCGAAGAAACGTCACTCGGCGTGATCGCTCGAGGACACCTTCTCGCTTCTCCTCTCGGGGCCCGGGGCTGCGTGTCGTGGGCCTCTCGCAAAATTCGAGAGGCCCACATCCGGAATGATGCCCGCCATCCGACTCGGCACGTCTACGGCGCTGTTGTTCGTCCGCGGCACGCGGGTTGTTTGTGCGACGGCCTGCGCGAGGAGGTTCGCCGGGAGAAGGAAGGAAAGAAGCGAGTAGCTGCCGTCCTCGTTCATCCTTACAACACTTTCACTGCGAGTCCCGTGACTCGGGCTCTCCCGCACTCCTCGGCCCTCTTCTCGTTTCCTCGCTCTTGTCCTCCTCTCGCCCCGCTCCTGTCCTCTTTACGAAACCTCTCGGCTCGTCCGCGCGCACGCGCAAATACTCGTGCCAGCACGCGGAATTATTCAGAGGCGGGTAGAGCGAGAAAAAATGGCGCTAGGAATTTTCAAGATCAGTCTCTCGTTCGCGAGATGAGATCGATTCCATTGATCGTCGGTACTCGCGCATACTCATCCGCGTATCGTCAATTGGCACCTCCGTCACCGTGCTCCTTCGTCAACAATGCCATTCTTCTCGTTCGAGCACTCTCCCTCCGCGAGCTTCGATCCCATCGATCTTGCTTTACCAGGGGAATTCCAGGATCGCCCACGCAAAAGGGGAAGGTGCGAGGGACGTCAATTTTTTGTTTCGCTACCCGAGTGCGTCATCGTCCATTGAAGGAGAGACGATGGGGTCGCCAGTTCCTTCGCAGACGGGAGAGCGACGAAAAAACGTAGGGAAAAAATTCATTTTCAAAGAGCTCCGGTATTCTCCGCTCGCAAGACCGTCGGGTGGGCCTATTCGCGCGTCACGGGACAATCCTCATTTGCGTGGCGTGATTTTTAGCTCCTAAATATTTCTGCGAGCTGGAAGGACGTGGAGGCGAGGGTTACGCTCGCATTCCGGGGCGTATCGCTTGTCTTTATCCCCGAGGCATCTCGGTTCTCGCACGCGGAGAAAGTCCATAGAGTTTCGCACGATTGAAGGCCTACGCCCGAAAACGCACGCGTCTCCTCGTCAGGAAAGAGGAGAGGAGAGATGGACCGACGCGGGACGGAGAGCAAAATTTCGAAGCGTGTAATAGAGATGGAGCGTGAAACGGAAGCGAAGTAAAAGCTCACGGGTGGATCGCGACTAGGGTGATCGATACGTAGCAGTGACGAGAGTTCAAAGTTCCGCGCGAGCAGGAAGTCGAGCCTGCCCTGGGGCTAGCATTTGCCTTGGTCTTAGAATCTCGCCACTCTCCTTCGAGGCGAGCGAGGAGGGCCACACTCTTGTTACAGTAACGCGCTCCATTTCACTTCGGCTCCGCTTTAGGTGGCCACGTGTGCGCACACGCACCTCTTCTTCTCTCTCTTTCACTTTCTCGCTTCTCTTTCCGTCCGTCTGCATTGCTCACGAGCTAGTCACCCCCGCGACTCGATATATCCACGGAGACTTCGACGTGTAATCGACGCCTTTGGAGCTTTTAAACGAATTTCAAGCGAGAAGACTAATCCTCCGTCGAAAACAAGCGTCAAACGAGACGCGCGTTCCGCTCAAGGAAATCCCGAGAATCCGCGTGATCGTCTCGCGCAAGAGACCATTAAGATCGGCTCGTAAAATGCGAAGTGCGCCTCGCGAATGAGCTTCATCCGAGGGCGAGAGCGATCGGGATTCGTCATCCTGGAAAAGCGAAACTCGTTGTACTCCGTGGAATGGCCGTTCGTTTCCAAGAGTCAAGGTCGCGCGGTCCCTCCCACGGTTTGCCAATCGCGAAGTTTCAACGGCCCGCAAAATGGGCACTCGCGCTTAACTGGCGACAACCTCGCGCTAATATGCGCTACAGAAATGCGACGTCTTTATTTTCCCTCCCGGCGCCACCTTCTCACGATCGTCGTAGCAAAGATGAGAATTCGCGATCGAGGATGACACGTTGGAAGGTGCCGCTACGGCGAATCGTGCCGATCGCGTGACTTGGCGATGGTGTTGTCATCGATACGCGATGGAACGTCGCGGTGGTCGGCGTCGAGGAGAAGCGTGAGGAAAGAGAAACGCCAAAGACGAAGGAGAAACGAAAGGGAAAGGGAGAGTTCGATGCGCGACACGACAGTGTGCTTCCCTTCGAGGTCTTCACCAGCGACAGATTCCATCGTCTAATTCATCCAAGAACTCGTAGCACACGTAAACCCAAAGTAAAAAAATCCAAGAACAAACAATTCACACGAAATACTCTGGAAATAAATATTAACAACACCCCAGCTTCCACGCGGATCGTCGTGAAACGCTCGCGTGAGTCCACGACGTAAAATTCCCAGAAGATTCCTCGCTCTCGGCTAGCCCGGTTATCGATCGATCGAACTACGAGACAGGGGATCTGGTCAAGCCACGGAGATGAATCTCGCTCGCGGGTGTCGGTAGTGGAGGTGACACGTGGGAGAAGAAGGGGAACTCTTTTAACCGTGGCGGAGAGAAGTCTCGCGGTCCATTGTGAAGCGGGGGATAAGACGCGCGGAAGTCAGGCACCGCCTCTTTATCTTCGCTCGCTCTTATCGCGGCCCTTCATTTCGTTCGTGGACTCAACCGAGAGAACTCAACAGTGTCCCTTCGGTCTTCGAGTTCTCCGTCGATTCTCCACCGCGTCTTCCTCCACATCCGCTTACGCTCGCGCGAATCGAGTCGTTCGCTCGCACATAACGCGCGGCCTCCGTCCAGCGACCGCGCGTCGTCGCTCGCGCGCGCCTCTCGCTTTCACTCGTCCGTAGAGCCGAAGCCGCCGCCACCACCGCCACTCAACTGCCTCCACCGCCTCCGACCCGTGGTCGCTATCGTTCGCGCGTCTCTCGCACTCGGCTTCAGTATCCGCCGGACAGTTGCAGGAGAAACGTGTGGCTCGATGTCGTGCACGCGGCACGACCGGTGCACCACCTGAGGAGAGAGAAAGAGAGAGAAAAAGAGAAAACTCGTGGAGAAGAGAAGACCCAAAGTGATACCCTTTATTCTGCGTTTCTTTTTTTTTTCTTTTTTTCTCCCGCCCCCCTTACGCGTCCACCGATCCCCTTTGTTTACGACGCGTTGTACAGTTCGTCACTTCGTCGTGCCGTTCCTCGAGAAGATCGGGGTAGATAGGGAAGAAGGAGAAGAAGAGAAGAGAGGAGAAGGTGAAGAAGGTGGAGGAAGCCGGTGAAGCAGGAGGATAACGACGGGGGTGCGCCGATCGTCGTGAGGACAGTGTCCTTTGGAGGGTCGTCGTTGGAAAGGAGCAGTGGCAGGCTCGAAGAAGCTTCCTAATCATTAGCGGGTGCAAGGGTCGAAGAGGAGAATGGGGAGAATCGGGATGCTTAGGTAAGGCGAATAAATTTCTTGATTATTCTTTCTTCTTTTGGGTAGTGCGAATCGTCGATTGAAATTAGATCGAGGAACGAGGGTGGTAGAGTGAGAAATAGTTATGCATTTACGCGAGTATGTCAGCGCGCTCGTAAAAATGCCGTTGTTGACAAACACGTTATTTTCCGATAATGTGCCCGCATTTTTTACGACACCTTCCATTGAAGTCAATAATAGTACGTAGCGCGGTGTTGTAATTTTTTTACGACATCGCGCGTAATATATGTAATGGGCGACGACACTTGGACGACCCATTTTTTTTATCTTCCATCGCATCGGCGTGAACGAGCGAAGCTCGTGCATCGCCGATCGTCGACTCCAAGCTGGACACGGACAATTGTCTAGGCACGCGCTACGTCGTTTTCCCGACAGATTCGCTTTCGATTAACGGTAGGAGGAAGCGTCACGAGTGAACATCCTCCTCGGTAATCGTTCGACGCCTAGCGCCGTCCATCGATCGTACGATTGAGCGACCGATTAGCGGTACGCGTCACGTAACAGCTTCTCCCTTTTTTTTTTTTTATTTCTCTCTCCGCTTGTAAACAGTTAATCACCGCTTGTTCCGCGATGACGATTAAATCTGTTCGGCCCATTGAAATTTTTCAATCGGCCGCCACGCTCGGGGCGTGAAATCGAATCGGGTCTGTCTCCTTTAGAGCAGTAGTAATCCGCGGCGTAACGCATAAACGCCAGTAGTACGGATCGTCACTGGTCAGACGTGCCTGCCCAAGCGCTCGGATTACGCTCGTTGAATTCGAGCTGTCGATCGTTCACGCATATCATTTCTTCGCCGTAGACGGAATTTAAACGCGTCATTGTGCTAAGTGGGAGGATTAACTGGAAGCAGGAGGCTGGATAAGCCGAAAAGTTACGATGAACGAAAGTGTCCAAGTTCTTTGCCAATGTGTGACGGCGTATTACGAACGAGATCGGGCAAGCATTTACAAAGAAAATCGTAAAAAGCAGCTCCAAGTCGTGGCCACTGGGGGCCACATCATCTTTCTTTCGACGCGATTTGCACAACCATGGATAATCGAGAAATCGTTCTCGTTGCGCAAGAATATCCGTCCCTCTCCTTCTCGCTTTCGCGAGAGAGGTGTAACGGTAATAATTAACAGTCTTAACGCCGCGCTCGCGCGAGTGTTCGTACTCAGATCCACCTGCCTGCCGAGACTTTCCACGGCGCTGGGAAAATACGGAGATGCGATCGTGATTTAGTTAAAAATTGAAAAATGACAAGATAAGTAAAGATCCGTACGTAGGAAAGGAATTTCTACGCGCCAGGGTAGATTTTTGCGATGGGCTTGCTTATGGTGGTCTCGCGCAGCGTTGAGTTAATGATAACTCGCGTTAGTTAATAGTCGACGAGCGGTAATTTCACGACTCGATGAAGTTAGATCGTGGTTCGAATAAAAAATCGAAAAGAAAATATAAGAAAAGATCTAATCACAGGTAGTGAATTTCCACGCGCGAGGGTTGATTTTTACAATGGAATTTCCCAAGGTGGATCCGCGCACCTCCAAGTTAATCACAACTCGCGTTAGTTGGCAGTCGACGAGCGGTAATTTCGTGGCTCGATGAAGTTTGCGCACGCGTGTATGCAAAAATTTTAAATTCGTGCCCGCCGCCACGCTCGCTTACCTTCGCCGCATTCTCCTCTACGGCGATCATATAGAAAGTCACTATTACCGAGTTACTATAATCTTTACGGCGGCCACTATTATCATTATTACGGCGATTATCGGTCCTCCATAAAATCTCACTCCCTCCGGGCTATTCAACAATGACACGAGGCCAATCGTCGTCCATTCGACGACCGCTCGTTTAAAACAATCACGGCTCTACTCTCGGGATAATCACAAGTCCGTCCATCTTTTTGGGTCACAGGCAGTAAAGGAGTGGATAAAGTTTTCTTAAAGTACATGAGAATTCCACGTGTTGCCCTAATAAATAAATGATTTCTCGCGTTTAACGGGACCAATCTTCCAAGATCATTTTGTGATTCCTTTTACACGTGCCGGACATTAATCCTCCATTAAGTAGTAAAACTTCACTAAAACGAGATCAACGGATTAGCTTCTCGTATAGTATTTAGAGTGCTTTGCTCATCGAATAAACCAGGTGCTTCCGTGGCGCTTAGCATAGGACCCGCGTACATTCCCGAAGACGATCAGAATCTTAAGGAACAAGGTTAAGAAATTGGTGGCTCTAATCGAGCATTTACGAATCCTCTGATGGTTTAACGACAACCCGGAGAGAAACTACTTCTAAAATATCTTCAACGAGCCCAAACACGGAAGACGCCTTCTTCCTTGTGAAAGGTCAAAGGTGAAACACCTTCGCAGTATCAATTTCTCCAGAATCTCGGGGATTCAAATTCGGCGACGAGAGATAATCGAGAGATCGAAGTACCACTGCTACGATTGGATAATCGAGACGAACGATTCGAGTGGGCGCACGCGCTCGCGCATTCCCACGCTCACCGGACTTGGGCGCCATGGGACCTTTCCTGGAGGGAGAGAAGAGGGAAAAGGGTGGAAAAACAATCATCCCTCCATCCCTCGCTTCTCTCGTCTCACCTCTCTTTTTCTTCGATGCACTATGACTACTACATTCTTATAGAAAAATAAGAACGACGCACGCGTGCGCGCGCTGACTTTCTCTCCTCGAGCTACCGGCGCGATGAGTTTCTTCCCCCTTCCGCGTTGACGCTCTCCACACTGGCGCGCGAGGTTCTCTGCTCTCCTCTCCTCGCTCCAGAGAAAGAAATCGAAGGAATCTCGCGCGTTTAAATCGTACCACCCGGAATCGCGCCTTCTTCCGTCCCTCCGAGAAGGATCGGCTCCTCTCGCCAGTGGAATATCTCGAATTTCATTTTCTCCTCTTCCTCGCCCGCTCCAGCTTCCGTTATCGGAGCTCGCTCCCGACTCGGCCGTTCAAAGGCCCCGGGGGCAAAGTCTCGCGCGCTCGTTCAAGCGCGCGAGCAGCGAAATCAGCGCCTCGGGTATCGGAACATTTACTCGAAAGAATTCTCACCTTGATATTGCCATACTGGTCTACCATCTCATCCCGAGGCCGTGGTAATTTCTTCGTTGAAAAAAAAGTAGAATGTATGCTCGACGATGGGGAAAATTGCGATCTGAAATCTGCAACGTCATACTTTGAGAAATTACTATCGATAACAATCATCGCGAACGATCCTCTCCCGCGAACTTTACCTTTCGTTGCAGTTTCATCGTGACGACTTCGCCGAGAATTCCACAGCTCATTGTTCCTTGGCATTCGATTCCGTTCGTAGGCTCGAGAATCGGTTAATTAACCCTGCGAAATTAAAATCGAGTCACATTAGCTAGGCATCCTTAACGAGCACGTTTTAGGTTGCTGGAGGAAGGGACGAAGGTCTCTCGATCGTTCATCTTCATTCATCTCACCCTCTCCTCCTTCAGGCCGATTACATTCGGGAGCAAAGAACTCGCGCCTGTTCGATTCCTCCTTGTCGAGCGATCGCCTTGAACTTTGAGATGGCGAGCATGCGCTTAATGATCTCGTTTGGAGTCCCGGCAAGAGGATAATACGTAAAAATAGAAGAGGGAAGGGAGAAAAAAAAAGTAAACCGCTCTCTCGTGGCGTCGAAGCAAGAGCGACAATACTTTTTCCGTGGCACTGACCTATCACGATCCCTGTTTACCCGCGATTAAAACTGGCGAGCGTGGCGCGTCGCGGAACACGCCGCGATGGTTCCACGTGGAAGAGAATAGGTCAACGATTACAGTTCTCTTTGGAGGCTCTCTCGCTCCCTTCAGGGAGGAGAGGAGAAGAGAAGAGAGGATAAGAAGAATACGCGAGAGAAGAAGCTGCTGCACCTCCTGCAGCAGCTAAGCGAATCTAGGAGCTGCTGCTGCTGGTGCACTCTTCGCGCGACATTTCCAATGACAAATGTCACACGCGAAAAAGGCTGTCGAAGGTTCGGGGTTGGACCCTTGCCTAGGCGAACGACCTTAAAAGGGAATAATCGTGGAAAGGGAGAGAAACGATCGATCAAACGAAACGTAGGAGAGGCCTCGTTAGCGTCTCCGATAGGACAAGATCCCGTCGACACTCGCTCAACGGGCTTATATCGATTGTCCAGATCGTCGTGATTAACGGTGATGTTTAGCAGTGAATCGTCGCACGTGGACGCCTTCGATTATGGTGCAACGAGCGGAGCTAGAATGCATGGATGCATGCATTCATGCATGCGCGAGTATAACGACTGTCGCGCACGACAGGACGCGACCGAGTCAAGGAGAGCTACTTTCCGCGGTTGTCTCCTCGTATCTTCTCTATTTTACTTTCCCGGTCGCTCACCCATCCGTCCGCGAGAGATAATCGAGGGACACCTTCGTAAGGTGTTTTATTCTTTCGACGAAGGCCACACGCTGGTCGGAACGAATTAAAACACGTCGACCGAAAGCTTCGTGGGGTTGAGGGACGAAGGATTCTCCAGGATTTCTCTGGAAATCGTCGCACGTCGTAACCTTCCTCTTACGATACCCCAAGTCCGCCAATTTCCTTCGGTGATCTTCGCTCTCTCGTCGCGGAGTCTAATTATCCTGTCGAGGAGGAAGGATGAGGAGAGATGGTCGGTGGACGTAATGGGCCAAGGACGACCTTCGCGCGAAAGAGAATTCCAGTAGGGTGGTCGTCCCCGCCTCCCGCCGATGGGGAAGGTTGGTCGTGACGATGATGGGTGGCCTGGTGGTGGAGATGCTCGCTCTTCCGCGAATCGAGAGAGGAGAGAGAGAAAGAGACGGGACCTTTCTCGCGACGACGACGACGCCAGGAGGCTTTGCAAACGAGCTCGACCGCTCTCGAGTAGCACCGCTTCGCGACCACCAATATCCCAGAAGCACTTTCACCCACGGGTACACTACACACTTCCTCGAGAGCATCGGCTCCGCGTGGAAGTTTTATTCCGCCAACTTTATCACCCCGAGGAATTTCCTTGGCAGTCGATCGTGACCGGACAGTGTGTGGCGGTGGCGCGCGTGTGGAACTTGCGGTACGCCGCGGGCCACCAGCTCCCTCATTCACGGGGTAACTCTTACCTTTCTCTCGCCATCTCTCTCCTCACCTTCTCTTTCTCCTCGAGCACGTACCCCAAAACGTAATTCTCACAATGGTCCGAGCTAGGCGGGTGCAAAACGATCGATCGACGAGTTTCGTGGAAAAATCGTCCGGTGAAAAATTCTCATTCGCGCGGGGTCGCTTTACGGAATTGCATTGGGAGAGGATGAGAGGAGACGAGAGGGCGGGTAAAAATCACTTTCACCGTGGAAAGGTATACGCGCGAGCGGTGAACGATTCTTCGAAACGTGCGATCGGCTACGTTCGATCCAACGATCGTCTCGATAAGAGAGGTGGAGTCGTGCATTTTGTCGGAGGCGGCAGGAGGAAAAGTGAGAGAGAACCCGAGGAGGAGAGGGCGGAATGAAGATGCTAATGAAGAACCGGCGAACTTAATTTACGATTTGATTCGAGCGTGGCCCCACTTGGGCAATTCGTTCCTCGTTCTCGAGAAAATCTGTTTACGCTCTCTCGGTCGATCGATATGCAATCTTTACCGATCTCTCGCGAATTAAGAGCTCGTCTAAAGATTTGAAAGAAACGCGCCAATTCTCGAACCCATCGGGAGAGGAAAGGTGGGCAAGAAGGCGGAGGCGGCGGGCGTGCACGCACGTGCGTTCCTTCCCTCGTTCGGGTAGCAGAGAAAGAGATTTCTCCGGTTTCCGTTGACCCACTGACACTGAATTATGTTGGGCTACGCTCGCGTGTGCGCGCGTGCGTGTGACTCTTCGTCGTCTCTTGCCCACGTCGAGATTCGACGACGCGCGCTCACGGAGTCTTTCTTTCCTTCTTCCTCTCTCACTCCCTCCCGTGCTCTCCTCCTCGGTCGACGAGCCGTAACCCATTATCCTACAACTCGTACAATCCAACGTGGGAGTAGTAGTGGACCGTGGAGTAGAGTGGACCAAGAAACTCGCTCGTCTTTTCAACGACGACACATGTCTCGTCGACACGCTCGTTCGCCTTTAAGGTGCAGTAGCTCTTTCGTGAATGCTTCGAATTCCTGAGTGAATCTTCAAGAGTTTCGGATTCAAGAAGACAGCATCTTCTCTCAGCCCCATCTGAAAATGAAAAGATCAGATTATCATCGATGATGGACTCCGTTCACCGTTCTACACGATCTTACGAAAAAAAAACGCTAGGTACCGATAATGACGCGCGGACCCGGCGTCACGCTCATTAAAGAACGAACGAAGCGTGTGTATATCCAGATGCTCCCACGATCGTGCAACGCGTTTTCCGTTCGAGAACCGCGAGGCGCGCACGCTCGGAACGGCTGAGATCCCCTTCGTCGCGAGAAGGAAGCGATCCATCTCGATCGGGGGAACGGCCCCGAGAGCAGAGGCCGATCTCCTCGCGCGAATCGATGCGAGTAGGTAGTTGCGAAAGGATGCGCCGTGAAACGCGCGCGAATCCTTCGCGCACTTAGGAGAATTGAAATTGGCTGACGAGGCGTGGGAGAAGCCAGGAAGAGAAAAGGAATAAATTAATAAATGAATTCTTAGTCGTCTAACAGAATCGCTAATCATCCTCGAACTTTCTTCTCGGTGAGACGTCGTAAAAAGCGCGGTGTAGCGAGGAGGATCTTCTCTCGAAATCCGAGGAGTCGCGCCAGGTGAAAATAAACAAATGCATCAGTGATGATCGCGTGCACGATGCTTCTTCTTCGTCTCTTCGTTTTACGAGAGGACATCCGACCCCTTCGTCGTTTCCGTCTTTGCGCGTGAACGTGCGGATTTTACAAAAGACGTCGTCGCTCTCTCTTTACTCGCCGGACGTCTTCGAGATACGGAAAAATAATGGAAAGCGGAAGAAGGATGAAAAGGAGCGAAGAGAAGTTCGAGAGAAGAAATAAGAAGGACGAAGGCTGCTCCTCTTTTGGTTTTTTCTAGGTTCTTCTCTCCTCTAGTTTCAATTTGCCCGTAGGGTCTTTGCGTTCGGGTCCACCTACGCGTTATCGTTGAAAGTGGACCTCCTCCACAAGGCCTCCGAAAAGCAGCGTGAGGGTCGATTTGCCCGTCGGGCGCGTGCACGAAACGTCTTGGCGCCGTTGTCGAAAATTTCGTCGGTATTCTGGGCCGATTGACCGCTTTCGAAAAATTACAGATTCGGAATTTGATCGTTTCGGGTGCCGTCAACCAGAAATGGTCTTCGGGGTCGACCACTTTCGGAGAAAATAATATCTTTATTTTCTATCGTCCCACTATCGATCCTCTAACGCACATTGACTCAATCCATAATTAAAACGAGCTCTTATTTCTGACCGAGAAGAATCCGAAGAATTCCTTCCAATTCTCCGTGATCGATCGTACTTCGATATTGAAACGTAAGCGCTCGACGGAGAGACGGTATTAATACTCTCCATTTTTCCCTGGCTTCTCTCTCTCTCTCTCTCTCTTTCTCCGCGCACTTTGCTCCGTCTCTCGAGCAGAGAAAGTACGCCCGACGACGAAAGCATTCCGCGAGGTGATCGCAAGTCGACGATCCCAAAGCCTCTGACCGACTCGTCGCGGTGCTCTTCCTCGATCGTTTTACATTTTACTCGATTTTTTGGAAACCGCCTCTGACGGACAGCGAAGGAAGGAGGAAGACGAGCGAGAGGGAGAGAAAGTAAATTGTGGTGGGACAATTAAAAACGAGTTCATTTCTGCTTTCAGTAGCTGCTTGGGCTTGCTGTCCACTGTGATCGTATGCGGGCTGACTGCCTCGCCGCAGACCCGATTGTTCGATATTTCCGGTAAGTATTTGACAAGCTCGTAATCAACACCCGTTGCTAATTCTAGATACTCGATGTAGATACCGGTCCCGAACGCGCGTTGAAAAATTCTTCGAGGTTGGCGAGTACCACTAAATCGGCCATTACAGAGCCACTATTCAAATAGACCTCGATAATTGCATCGATTAATCGATAAGCTCTCCCAGATCGTCTGGCAAATTCGAGGACCCCTGATAACGAAAATTATGTAAGAGCGCACGAGAGTAAGCGGATACCTTAAGTGCCTGAGCTGTCTGCTAGTTCTGTCGGCGTTACGAATTTGAGAGAGGAGGCTCCTACGAAGGGAGACAATAGTGGGATTACTCCCACAGATGCTCTACGCGAAAAGATCAGCGCGCGTGCGCGCGCTAGCGCCCGATCGTAATTCACTGCGCACGGTTACGTCACGGAATCGGACAGGAGAGTAGAATCTCTCGTTAACGAGGAGATTCTCGCTACGGAACGCGGACTAACTTCTTTCGATCTTTCCCTCTTTTTCTTCGCCGATGACTCGTTAAATCATTCTTGTTCTTGTTCGCGCGCGAATAAAATTCCACGATGAAAACGTTCCATCCCCCGAGATTCTTTCGCCTCGCCATTACCACTTCGATCCGCGAATTCTCTTCGATTCTACGAGAGGTCGATTCTTGATGTTCGCAGAATACGTCTATGGAGTGGACCCGGATCTGCAGGCGAGAGCGCGCGCTGCCATCGAGGCGGAGAGGTTCGCCTATCGCACGAGGGACAGGTAAGCACCCACGATTCCATAATAGTTGTGTAATGGGTGGAGCAGATCCCAGAAGAATCTCGTAAGGAAGGAGACTAAGATTTACAACGAGAAGATGCGAATCTCGATGAATAGAGGAGATCGCGCGCGTTTTCGTCTGCTCATTTCCGTGAAGTGGTCGAAACGAGAAAAGAGCGAAGGCCGCGGCCACGTGGGTTGCTTCATCGAATGCATAATGAAATCCGTTACGATCGAATTGATCCGCGTTCTCGAAAAAAGGGTTTCACCATCGGCACACGCTCACCGTGGTTCGAGTCCAAGGACGTGCGTAAAGGCACGGACGTACGTCAGGGCGGGAACACGCCGGCCGGTCGGAACGCGTGGTGGTGCGGCTCGCGTTTATCGCCTCGATCTCACGAGTTGGCACTGCGAGATTCTAGCGGACTCGAGCGGAAACTCGGTCGACGGCCTCCTTCCACGCGGGGGTTGAAAGCCAAGCGGAAATTCCTCGAGGCGCAGAATTTGATTTCATCGCTCAAATTTTTACGAAATAGATTGCGCGAAAAGAAGATTCAATGTCAGTTCTGTGGTTGAAAATGAATGTGTCTGATAATTTCGAGTTACGCATTTACCACTGACAATTACGACGACACCGAATCGAGGACCATCGTCATCGACTGGGAAAGTTTGGACATTACGTTCGCGCCCGGAGGAAGCGAGTATAGTAATTATGGGGGTAAAATGCAAATCTACTTCGCGCCTTCGTGCCTTCTGGTGATTTCGAAAGGTTCCATGGAGAACGGCAGGACAATGGTGGAGGAACTCCTTCTCTCCTTCGAGGAGCCCGCCTTGGGATTCGCGGTTGTAACGATGCGAGAAAAGGTCTATGCCTAAGACACGAATATTTTCAAGCATCGCACGAACCCGGGAAGCAAGAGACAAGGCAATGGATTTGTAAAGGGAAAGTAAAAAGGACCAAGACCGACCGCTTCCCGCAAGAAAAACAAAAATCTAATCTCCAGGAAGAAATCTTCGAGAACTCTTCGCTGGCGATTCCTTTGCGTACTTCCGGTAGTCTGGCTCAATGAGAAAAAAAAGTAAAAAAGAAGGGAAAAAAATGTCGAAGGAAACAAAGACGAGCAAGAAGAAGCAGAAGGCCGGTAACGATCGAGACGATAAAAGGAGAAGTGGCTGGCATTCGTTCCTTCGCCGTTGTGTGCGTCGAGACGCACACGTGGGCACGCGTCCTCCTCGGCGTCGCGACGGGCATGCGCGCGAGGAAACCGACAACCTTCTCGAGGCCGAAGAAAGGGGATACAGACCGTTAATGGTCGGTCGAGAAACCTTCCTACGTCGCTGAAATGCCGGTAGCCGTGGGCGACTTCGATGCCATCGACGGCGTGGCCGCGAGCGCGAGGGCCACCGTCGCCGCAGGAGAGTAGGAGACGAATAAGAGGGCGGCCACCTTTCCTCGGCCATGAAAGTAAAAGTACGCGTCGTTACCATAGCGGTGCGAGAAGGGAAAAGTGGGAAAATGGAGCAGGAAGGACAGTTCGAAGTCTAGCCGTGCCGCGACCGTCTTTAACCGTGTATCGTGAGACCTTCTCGCGAACGAATGAATTAATAAAATGAAAAATACGCACGCGAGGAAAATACTGAAACGAGGACAAGTAACAGGAAGAATGGTAGATGAACTTGAATAAATGTCCACGGGTACGCGCGCGTCGGAATATTAATCAAAAAATTATGTCCGAATAAAAATTGAAGTGACTCGAGACTTTGAATGTCACGTGAAACATGCTTTCTCTCGGTGGTTTCAGGTTACGAGAGAGGCAGGACGAGAATGAGCCCTGCAGAATCAGATCGGAGAGGCCCTGTCCGCCCAGCAAGTACAGCACGCCATCGGGCGTGTGCAACAACGTGAGGCATCCAGCTTGGGGCGCACGAGGTTCTCCCTTCCTGCGACTTCTGCCTCCGGCGTACTCCGACGGTAAGCGAAACGTTTTCCTTCCGCGGGGGAAGAAAGGCGCGCCACGAGCGACTCGTCTCGACGAGTGATGCGAGCGAATCGAGAGAGGAACGCGAAAGCTCCATCCCGAATTCAATTTAATTCGCTTGTTGCTGCGGACCCGACGTCATCCTCCCCACCCCTTCGACGGAAGGATGTCGCGTGAGTCGGTAGTAAATTATACTCGAGCCGCGCCTTATCCAGAGTGGAAAGTGAAGATCCGAGGAATGCGTGCAACGAAACATTCCGAATAGAGGAAACCACTCATCCTAGGCAACAGCTCGATCACGCGTTTCCTCATTCGCTATTTTTGCGCTCTAATCGTTGGTCAAGCATTGACGCGCGTATCATCCACTTTATCCTGTCTTCATTTCCTTTTCATACCGCACGAGGAAACGCATCTTACGGAAATGGACGAGTATGCGGTAGCAACAATGTACGCACAATTTTTCACCCAAGCGTTGAATGCCGCGGCGCAAATGGAAAGTGAAAATTGGATTGCTCGTATACGCGTCTGTACGCGAGTTGCCCGATCGGCGGCTCCGAGTCTCATACGGGTTAGCTTGCGCACCCCTACGTGCCTCCTAGTCGACGTCTGGCTGCCTATGTCCGCTCGGATTAGAAAAGAGAGATTAGCATGCCGAAAGCGCCTGCTGAAATAGAGAGTGTCCCGACGACGCGTCCGCCTACGACACGCTCGTCGCGCGCGTTCGCGGAATGCGTACGGTATGATCGCAACCACTCGATTCTCGCCAGGTATGCGTCCTCCACCTCCACGACCACCAATACTAGCTCCACCACTAATCTACCTCCACCACCTCCTCCTCTTCTTTCCTCACCACTCCTCTTTGGCCACCTGCATCACCTTCTTCGATTGCGCCACCCTGACGCGATTAGCGCGCACGCCACGAGACCCACGATGCCAGTTTTGCTCATGGTGTCTAATGTAGGTACCTTGCGCGCGTACGAAGAAGAGTGAAATAGGGGCGTAAATACGATGTTTTCATAAGACGATGTAGAATGGGGTTTTGAAAGCCTTTGTAGCCTTGATCAAGCTTCGTGCAGGTTTATTTCTCATGGGTCTCGTTTCAAGAATAGATTTTCATCCATTTTCCGGAAGATAATCCCGCACGACCTCGTTCACCACGAGCACGCGAAGCAGCGAACGTGACGTTTGGTCGAGAGGATGGAAGCGTAAAAATTACGTGGGAAATTACGCGACCTTCGCGTACTCGTCGTGCCTCACTCTCTTTTTCTTCGTTCCGCGAGTGGCCCGATCCTTTCGTACTCGTCTCGTCGAAAGAGCATGCCGACCAGTAGATCGTGAATTGGATCGATCGATCCCTCTCCCTTCGAACGAAGAAGGGGTAGAGAGGGAAAGGCAGCTGGCGCCGGGTTCTGGCAGGAAAAGAATCCAAACGAAAATATGAAAGTGAGAAGAAGCGAAGAAAGTGACTCTCCGGTCTTCTGGCCAGTGGTTCTCCCCACTGCTCGGCTTTCGACGGCGTTGACCCCGAAATCTTCTCCCCGCTATTGCGCCCGGACCGCCGAATATTTCGGTCGGACCCGTTCCCATACAAATTTTATAGCTTCCGCGTGCATTGGCTGTCTTCGGGTACGTCTCCAATGACCGACTCTCACGATGGCGTAATAATTTTAAGTATGCTTCCGCGTAAGCGTGATGAGACGATCTTCGGATAAATCACATAATCGAAAGTCCCCGCGGGAGAATCGTAAACATTTTATTTTCACTTTCCCGAGCGAAGGAAGCCCACCATTTGCGCCGCGTCGGGGCCATTTCCAAAAATTTCTCCGCCACAGAAGTGAAAATACGGGCGGGCGCGCTTCACCGCGGCGCAATACACGTTGAACGCGATCATTCCTCGTCGATTACCTCGAGTGTCGAAATTTCGCGGCGCGAGGTGCGCGCAAGCGGAAAAGAAATTGCAGCTCAGGAATCTCATTGACGCGCGATGAATCGCCAATGGATTTGCCCGCTTATACCGAGGAGGAACGGCGACGGAGGCGCGATTATTGCGGAGCGATTCTCTGGCGCGCGCGCGCGCGCGGTAGAGACGCGTAACCATGACACAGAATTTTGACACACATCTTGGGAGGCTTTTCGAGACTTCTCGACCCCCTCGTTAGTTACTCGCTATTAGCATCGGTGACTCACCGAAGGTGCGTGGACGGGACAGTCGAGGGAAACGCTTCGTGGATGCGCTTTGTTGAGGATCTTCGACTCGAGCGTGGTTAATTCGTATTACTGTCCGCTCGTCTCTTACAGAATTTACGCGAGGTCGACCTGCGAAGGACGTCGGTATCGAAGCCGTTGGCCCTTGCGATTTCTCGCGCTTTCGTCCCCGTGGAACGAAGGATTCTTTTTTCTCCTCGATATTTATTTCACCCGAGCTTCTCCACCGGTCTTCATCCCTACCACGATGGTTCTCCGTAGGCCGTAAATGTAAAGTAGCTTTCTAAGTAGACCATAAAGTGGAACGATCGCGTCCGGACATATAGATCCACCGTGGCTATCGTTGGTCCATCGTTTATTAGCGATGATAGCCCCTGTTTTCGTCCCCGATAAATCGGCCGTTACTTTCTACGCGCCGTGGATGATGCCACGCCGGCAACCACGGGCGGGCATTCTCCTTCGAGCACCACCGTAGAAAACTCGAGCGCCCGACGGAGAACGTTCGCCAACTGGTTCCCGTTGGTTTCGTTCCAGGCGTCGACGGGCATTGAGATCGTAAGCTTAGACGAATGAGAATGAAAAAAAATCCCCTTTCGCGAGTGAACGATCTAACAATTAGAGCGTACCGGAAACGCAGGATAATCGGCACCAAGAGAAAAATGAAAGGATTAATCTTCTCGGAACGTATCCAGTTACCTGAATTTATCCACGCCGTTCTAACACATTTTCTCACTGTACAGGTGTGTCGAGCCCACGACGACAATCGGTGAACGAGGAGCGCGAGCTTCCATCTCCACCGGTTGCAGTTGCAAGGATACAAGAGAAATACAATTCCTCCTCGATAGCCCACGAAGCCCTGACCAGCCTATCGGGAATCTGGTCCGAGTTGATCCTTCGTGACATCGCGTCCACGGTGCATCCTCATCATCGGCGGAAAGAACGTTGCTGCTTCGTCGGTAGCAGCAACATCGCTGGCCACGCCGAGTGCAACGAGATGAGGGACGATCAAGGCGACTGCAGGAGTTACTGGCGCTCCGTGCCGAGTTTGACCGTGAGCGGATGCAGTTTCGAGAAAAGAGAGCAAATGAACGGTGCGTCCAGTTACCTGGACGGTTCTGGCCTTTACGGTGAAAACGACGATCGCATGCACAACCTGAGAACTTACCGACACGGCATGGTGAACATTCTAGCCTGTGAGCTTTGCAATCGTACCGACGCTACCCCCTTGGGTCTTCTGTACACTACCCTGCTCAACGAGCACAACAGAATCGCCCAGAAACTCGGAGATCTCAACGAGCATTGGGACGATACGAAATTATTTTTGGAAGCGAGACGCGCGGTAGTCGCGCAAATCCAGCACGTCACCATGAGCGAGTTCTTGCCCAGTATATTGAGCCAAGTGGTGCCTATCGAAGTGGAATTGAAACCAATGACCAGTGGATTCTACGATGGTTACTCGTCCTCGAATGAAGGAGGAACGTACGATGCAGTTGCGCTGGCTGCTCTCAGGGCTCTGACGTCGATGAGACGGGGTGGAAGTCACGGGACCACGTGCATCGAGGATCACGTGACCGCGCCCGCCAATCGGGTCAGCCTTGATCTCAGCAGATCGTCCTTCGAGTCTCAGCTGGACACGAGCGCGCGTCTGGTGCACACGGCGCGAGACCACGGGGTACCTGGATACGTGCGTTTCCTGGAAGAATGCAGCGGGGATAAGGCTTTCAAGGTATTTTAGCTTTCGTCGGGAAGTTTCTGAGCCTTCCGATCGCTTTGCTTCTGTCTCGAGAAAGATTACAATTTTCCCATGTTTTATTATTTTAGGCGCACAATTTTACGGACCTGCATTCCATGATGGGCTCCCAGGACGCGAACCTTTTGGCGTCCGTTTACGGTAGCGTAGAAGACGTGGACCTTCTGTTGGGAGGTATTCTTGAGGATCCTTCCCAAGGTGCAACGGTGGGACCCACATTCGAGTGTCTGCTGAAGAAACAATTTACGAAGATGAGGAATTCCGATAGATTCTGGTACGAGAATGACATACCTCCGTCGGGTTTTACTCCGGATCAGTTGGTCGAACTACGAAAGGTCTCTCTGGCTGGTATCCTCTGCACGAATGCCGGAATTAACAAGATTCAGTCGAGAGTGTTCATGCAGCAGGATCCCTATTTGAATGTGAAGATCAGGTGCGATCAACATCCGATCCTGGATCTGTCTTCGTGGAACGAGAACCTCGAGCCAGTTCCTGTAGCAGATGATCTTGCAACTAGTACTAGTCGAATGGCTATCGATATCGCGTCGGAGATCGATCGAGATTTACTTGCTGCCGCTGTGAGAAAAGCCGAACACGATCTGATAGAAAGGAAACAGTTGGAGTACAATGCATGGTTAGACCAAAGGGTGGCAGATCCAAAATCGCCCGCTGGTACTGCGGCCAGTTTCTCGAAGGCTAACAGGGATGCCTTGCTTCTGGCTAATTCATCGATACTTTTCGAACTCGCTACGAATGAGATTCTCAATGGCGTTCACGGACTGAAGCGCAGGAAGCGTCAGATATTCGACAATGCCGACAACGTGCTCGGCTTCCCTAACAATGATTTCACCGACTTACTCCAGAACGTGGACATATCGGGATTCTTACCTCAGCAGAAGGCCCAGAGTAACGAGGAACTGGAGTGTCCCACTGACGACAGCCCCTGTGACCCAACCACCCCTTACAGAACTTTGACAGGTCACTGCAATAATCTGCGAAACCCTAGTCTCGGTAAATCATTGACTACCTTCGCCAGACTTCTGCCGTCGGTCTACGAAGATGGCGTGTCCAAGCCCAGAGGCACATCCGTCACAGGAGCGCCTCTGCCGAATCCACGAGTGGTCTCCACTGTGATACATCCCGACATCTCGAATCTTCACAATCGTTATACCCTTATGGTGATGCAGTTCGCTCAGTTCCTCGATCACGATCTCACAATGACACCCATACACAAAGGTTTCGCGGAATCCATACCTAGCTGCAGGTCCTGCAATTCACCGCGCACGGTGCATCCTGAGTGCAATCCGTTCCCAGTTCCACCTGGCGATCATTTCTTCCCTACTGTAAATGTTTCATCCGGTGCGCGCATGTGCTTCCCGTCCATGAGATCGTTACCGGGTCAGCAACAGTTGGGTCCACGAGAGCAGGTGAACCAGAATACCGGCTTCTTGGACGGCTCGGTGGTGTACGGTGAGAACACGTGCGTGATGAAGAACCTGCGCGGTTTCAACGGACGAATGAACGTGACAGGTAGTCCTCATCGTGGAAAGGACCTGCTGCCGCAATCGGCGACTCATCCCGAGTGCAAGGCAAGATCCGGATACTGCTTCATCGGTGGTGACGGTCGTGTATCCGAACAACCGGCACTGGCTGTTATACACACAGTATGGCTGCGCGAACACAACAGGATCATGGAGGGCCTGCGACAAGTCAACCTCCACTGGGACGGCGAGAAATTGTTCCAGGAGACTCGTCGTATAGTCAGTGCCATGCTGCAACACATAACGTACAATGAGTTCTTACCAAGGATTCTCGGCTGGAATGCGGTCAGCCTGTACGGTCTCAAGCTTCTTCCGCAAGGTTATTACAAAGAATACTCACCCACGTGCAACCCAAGTGTCCTCAACGAATTCGCCACGGCAGCCTTCAGAATCGGTCACTCCTTGCTGAGACCCCACTTGCCACGCATGGATCGCAACTATCAGACGATCGAACCGCCGATCCTCTTGAGAGACGGTTTCTTCAATCCTGACATGCTCTATCAGCAGGGTATGATTGATGAGATGATTCGAGGATTGGTCGCCACCCCAATGGAGACTCTGGATCAATTCATCACTGGAGAGGTCACGAATCATCTCTTCGAGAACACTGCCATTCCTCACTCGGGTGTGGATCTAATTGCGTTGAACGTGCATCGTGCCAGGGACCATGGTATGCCTTCTTACAATAATTACAGGGCACTGTGCAACCTCAAGAGGGCAAGCACCTTCGAGGATCTTTCGAGGGAAATGGCCCCAGAGGTGATAGCACGTATGAAGCGGATATACGCATCCGTGGACGACATTGATCTGTTCCCTGGTGGTATGAGCGAAAGGCCTCTTCAGGGTGGCTTAGTTGGTCCCACTTTCGCCTGCATCATAGCCATACAATTCAGACAGTCGAGAAAGTGCGATAGATTCTGGTACGAGACCGATGATCCCAACATTCGCTTTACGGAGCATCAGCTCGCGGAGATTCGCAAGGTCACCCTGTCCAAGATTCTTTGCGAGAATATGGACCATCACACTGACATGCAGAGGGCGGCGTTCGACTTGCCCAACAATTTCGTGAATCCTCGTGTACCTTGTAGTTCCATGCCTCACATGGATTTCTCGGCGTGGGCAGCGACCAGGCACGATTGTCAAATCGGCACGAGAAACGTTGCCGTGGGTGACACCGGTTTCCCTACGCCGTGTACCAGCTGCGTTTGCACAGCCGAAGGCGTGAGTACTTTTCGTTGTAATTCTATTTAAGGTATAGGCTTAATGAAAAGGATGCTCATGGTTATACTCGTTCACTTTCAGACTCAATGCGCCTCTCTGAGGGTAACCGACTGCAATCAGCTCCTCCGAGAAGCGTCCCGCGAAGCGATCTTACGCGACGACGTCTGCACCGCTCAATGTGGCTTTGTATTAGCCGCGACAGAAACTACGGCGCGATTACAATTTACGACGCCCACCAGTTTTCCGGGTTTCCCGCCACACCGGAACAGCCTAAGAAGTTCGCCGACGCCGACGTCGTTCAACGGCTTCAAATTGCCAGATCTCTCCCAATTCATAGGTTGATTATGAATTTTATGTTAACGAGCGAGAGAGAGAAAGGGAACGCGTACGCGAATGATAAAGGGGAGAGGATCGGGAGACACGATAGAAAAGACTCTACCGTAAATAGTTATTTTTTTTTACTGACGCTGACGACATGTTGCGTTTCGAGATACTACTATGACGATAATAACGTTCACATTCGATTCAACTGCCGTATGATGGTAACGAAGGTAAACTGGAGAATTGCATTATATACGTGTGCACGCGCATGGTGCATTGGGTGCAGCGGATGATGTTATCGGTAGGTAAAGTGAGAGTATCTGTAGGTATGTAAATATAGACGATAAGAGAAAAGTACTTAGTTTAGCGCGCAGCAACTCGGCTTCCTCGGAAACTTTAGGGATATGTATGCTTGCCGAACGATTGGCGCGTATACAAAGGATACAGGACTGTTATTGTCAGTGAGGAGAATGTAGTTTGATGATCTCTTACTACATAGTCGCAATCCGATGACAACGAAGACTCTCGTAAAATTGTCATAGTAAATAGTGATAGCGCTATGATACTGCCAAAAAGAGAGAAAACGTGAATGAAGTCGCAGATTGCGTAGGTATACGGGCTACAAATGCGTGCAGCTACGTATACGTTACGGGGAAGTTACGACACGTGCCGATGCTACTTCGGGAAATTCGTCTGATATTTGTACAGATGATATTACACAAAATAACATGAAAATGTTTTCTTTTGATTCGTCTTTCTTTCACTGATTACACTTCTATCTAATTTGTAGCATAATGACATGTATAACGTTAATAAATGTTAATGTTTTCTTTTTTTTTCGTTTCCTCGTAATAAATAATAGTCGATGTCCACTTTCCACGTAATCCATTAGAGTTCTTCAAAGATTGGTCCTCTCTTTAGTCTTGTTTGCGATACCGCAAAAAGCGGCTTGATGCAAGTGAAACTCTCATGTCCTATCAAATCGTTATTTACAAGTCCGGCAGCTATCGAACAATAGTGAACTATCAATTGCTTGCCGAAGAAAATCTGTTTATCCATCGATTTTCTGTATAACTCTTGGGCACTTTGTTCGTAAATTTCTGAAACCAGCACTATATTCCAGTTATTCGCATGCTTTCGAATTAAATTTAACTGGCAGGAACTTCTTGTTTGTTGTTAACAACGGCGGCATTTTCCTGTATCACAGGTGCTTGTTCTATGCAACGCCAAAGTCCGTATGTCTTTCCAACAGTAGTTTGCCATAGTCTCAAAGTACCATCCTCAGAACCACTTGCATAAAGCTCACCATCCGGTGAAAATCGTACACAGTGCACAGGCCCAAAGTGTCCTTTAAACGACTCTGAAAAAAATGTGGAGGTGTTTATTAACATCGAAGATGTAATTGAAATATCGTTGTAAATAATACGTACCTATTTCGGCCCCTGTGCTATAATCGAATTTATACATTTTCAAATCTTCACCACCGCACACGAAAATGCTACAATCCGGATGCAAGCTAGCACTATTCACTTGTGTTGGCACCGGAAATTCACGTATTTTAGTTAACCTATATAAATAACACGGAAAATGTTAGTTCAAAATGTATACTACTTCCTATTAGGCCATGGTCAACCGCAAGGCCGGTAATGAATGTACAATGTTGCCGTATCATGATCAGGAAGTTAATGTCCCTTTTACAGGAGACGCATAGTAAATACCTCATATGTATTCTATAACCTTGAACTCTTTTTCCATTATTGGAACAATTTGAGACTCAAGGGAGATTTATACAAATAAGTATGTAAGAATTGAAAGCCTACTCTTTACTATCCCAAAACGTCACGATGTTGGAGTGTGTGGTGGTAATGACATTGCCATCTTTTGAAACTTCCATAGAACTAGGAATAGCTGGAAAATCAAGGCGCTTTACTTCCTGTCTACTATTTCTATCCCAGACTCGGAGTGTTTTGTCATCTGCACATGTGACTAAAGCAGTATCGTCTTTGAAGAATGTAACATGCCTGATACCACCCGTATGACCCGAGAAAATCTGCAAGAAAAGATTATGTTCAATCGTAACCATAAATATGTCTAACAGATTCGTTTCTTACCTGCGGTGTTGCCTCGGGTTGGGTCAGATCGTAGATGCGAACGAGTTTCTCATTAGAACCGGTGCATAAGTAATTTGCATCGCTACTAAAATTAACGGACTTCACTATATGATTGTGTTGAAACGAGTGAATCTCTTCTCCCTTAATAGCGTCCCAAACTTTAGCATTGAAGTCGGCAGCACCGGTGGCAGCCCTGGTAGCCTGTGGATTTAATGCAACTCCCCACACTGCTCCCTTATGTCCTTCAAATGTGCCTATCCAATCTCCCGTATCACCCTGCCGCAACATAGGTTTGCCATCTGTACGAATAATAGAAAAAATTTCTTAGAATAATCCATCCCAGACTCTTGTAATAATCCATCGTGTTACTTTCATAATAAAATCATTATGCTACAATGCCTTACTTTTTAGACGAGGGTTAGAAGGAAGGACAACACATTTTGGTTAAAATTTTTCTCACGAGCCACAATGCTAGGTACCACAAACATGCGCACGCTTATTGTAGCGAAAAAAATCACCACAGCGGCGATGTCCTGCAGGAAATCGTAACATCGTCTGCACGCGGTATCTAACCTCGAAGCTTTTCTCGCGAAACCTTGATACCCGAGAGAAGTGGGCCAAGGCGATCGAGAATTTATCGTGATTGACGGAGGGACAAAAAAATTGGGCGATAAAGGTTACTGGAAACAGGTTTGCGTGAAATGCGAGCCCAGTCGAAAACGTTACCTTTGCAAGCCGAAATGAGATAATAGCCGGAGTCGGTGACATCGGAAAAGGCGAGATGCACTACGGGTCTCGTGTGTCCGCTGCACGTCAACGGAGTCTGCCTCAAATTCGCCATTATTTATCGCTAATGGCATCGGGTGGTGCACGCCGCGTTTTCTCAAGTCGCCGACCCGTTTCGGGGCCCGACGCACGGAATAGCCGCGATTCGCTTCTGTAGCTTTCGCGGACGTTCGCTCTTTTACGATTCCGTGATGCCGTTTGTTAAACCGACACAAACAGTGACGAGATAAGTACGACTGCGTGCGACGTCGTACCGAGCAACGCGAATGTAGCGACTGGAATGGCCAGCGTAGTCCGCCGGCCAAGTTCAGGCAGGAAGAGCGGTGAAGAACGACACGGCGACCTCGACCGACCTCTCTCTATCTCTGTTTACCTTCGTGCCTTCTCAGGGACGTAACTATCTGCCAGGCTGCACGTCTCCACGGGAGAGCTCGTAATTCAAGATTTTTTCCGTAACTTCCTCAACATTTTCCGAATCCGTCCTTCGAATTCAATTTAAACAGACGCGAATGCAGAATCGATTATTTTTATTAGGTGAATATAGTTAATGTCGTTTTTTGTTGTTATAGGAGAGTCACACGTTAATTGTGCAGTTATTTTATTTGAAAGGATTTAAACGACAAGCTGTAATGATTGTAATAAATTGTCCGACTAGACCTTGACGCCACGTACGTCGGCCACTCTTGTAATTCCGTGCGCCTTGTATCGCGGATTTACGTGGGCTTACAAATTCGCTCTCTCTCCGTTTCTCCATCGGTGATTCCTACCCGGTACCTCTTCTTACATCTTGTTCACACTTGCTAGTCTTCCACGCACCATTTGTATTTGTCTCCTTCTCACGTGTACGTATGCTCGAAGAACGACCGTGAATGAAACCTCTTCCCCTTCGAATAACCTTACGTTTGTTCCGAGAATTGTATTCTTTGCAAACGTGCAGCGACTTGCAATTAGGCATTACTTTTTATGCGCGGCAATATCAAAGACAACTGTAATGAGAACTTTACCAATATTTCTCCCTTATATCTAAGTGAAATTTTTTCCAGCTTGAGTGAATTTCTTCGACAATATTTTTTTCAAATTTTTAAATAGGGCATATGCTCCATAAAAAACTAGATAATAAAGAAAACCATCTATGACTACAATATCATGAGACGTTGTGATCGTCAGCCGAAATAGCTCAGTTGGGAGAGCGTTAGACTGAAGATCTAAATGTCCCCGGTTCAATCCCGGGTTTCGGCAGTTGGCTATCTTTTTTTTCTCCATAATTTCTTATTATTAATATTGATAAATACTACGTCCACTATTTTTTAACCGTATTTTAAATTTTAATTCTCACGAGCCGAAATAGCTCAGCTGGGAGAGCGTTAGACTGAAGATCTAAATGTCCCCGGTTCAATCCCGGGTTTCGGCAGATTGTTTAAAAATTTTTGTTTAAAAATCATTTTTATTGTTAATAAAGACAGATACTACTCCAACCACTTAACGGTACCTTAAACCGGACTCACCACGAGCCGAAATAGCTCAGTTGGGAGAGCGTTAGACTGAAGATCTAAATGTCCCCGGTTCAATCCCGGGTTTCGGCAGGTCGGTTGATAATCTTTTTTTTTCTATAAAACTTTATAATCAATCATGTAGTTACCGTTAGAGCAGTGTCATATTGTTTTAGGACGCATCCCCCACAAGCCGAAATAGCTCAGTTGGGAGAGCGTTAGACTGAAGATCTAAATGTCCCCGGTTCAATCCCGGGTTTCGGCAGTAGATGGAATTTTTTTTTTTTACTCTTTATACGGCACGGGAATATAGGTGCAACCGTATTAGGAACATTACAGAACTGTAATAATACAAGCCGAAATAGCTCAGTTGGGAGAGCGTTAGACTGAAGATCTAAATGTCCCCGGTTCAATCCCGGGTTTCGGCATCTGGAGTTGATATTTTTTTTTCAAATTTCATATCGAAGGCAAACATAAATCAATCGCGCGTCACTTTATATAAAATTAAACATCGATCGAATAAACGTGGAATGGATATTGAAACACGTCTTCGCCGAAATTAAATGAAAATGTCATGTACGTGTAACCTGTGTCTGACGTGTCCGTGCCCATATGCCCTGTTGCGTTATCGACCGTTATATAAATACCGTTTTCCAATTCGTTGCAAAACAAACGTGATAAATTCATTTTCGATCGCGTCGCTATATTACAGATATTGAATTCGTTATACCTCGAATGGAATAATGTTTTTGAAATGTCGGCTTAGTTCGTTGAATGCATCTGACACTAATGGATATTCTCGTGCGGGCGACTGGTTCGCGCTACCTCGCTTTTTTGGTCGGGAACAATGCGGTTTGAAATTACGATGCGTAAATAATGCACCGACGAAACGGGAGACAGAAAACCCCGGTGAAAATTCCGCCGGAAAGTCCCGGGCTCCCTAAAATAAAAAAGCTTTAAAAGCCTCGGCTAAGTTCAACAATCGGGTACGCGCGGTGGAGAATTTATACTTTAATTAAATCTAGGGGTACGCGATGTCTTTATTACACGTTTTATGCATCGCCCGGCTGTATTTGGGCGATATATTATCGCGCTGGAGTTACTTTGCTTTAATACTCCGCACGATTTGGATAAGTTCCAAGGGAATTTTTCCAGCCCTTTCGAGTGCTATTCAATTTCTATGCACGAACATTGTACAGTGTATAATTAACAAAACACCCTGGCATATACCTAAATACACGTACGGGCAACTATAATCACTTAATTGAACCGTGAGGCGTTCAGTACGACGATCGGTTCCTAACGATCCAGCATGCAAATTTATCCGCGTTAAATCCGGTGAAAAAAGTTAAATCGAATAAGATTACTTCGCGGGAGAATTAGTCCTCCTCTCTCTTCCACGGCGAAAGAGAGCGACTGTAGCGACACTTGTGGAACGAGGATACAACAGAGTGGACGGCGCCTGTACCCGGCAACACGTTATACAGAGTCACTGCTCGCGCGAATTATCCAAGCGTTTTCCACGTCCGTCATCCGCTCGGAAAATAAAAGCCGACCTCTGGCAAAGCAATATCACTCGCTTACCAATGTCCCCTTACGAAAATCAGCACCTTCAAAAAAATTCGCCCGATCGAACGTCCATCAAAAAATCGCACGTTACAATTTTTCGCGCACTTCTCTCGTCCACGAATATGGAAAGGTAATAACATCTCGATTTGCCAGCATCGAAATTCATGGATCGAAAGGTCTCGTGGCAGGGATTCGAAAAAAATGCGAAGGGTAATGGAAAATGGGAAGAGAGAGAGGGGAAGGAGAGCAAAAATAAGAGGAAACGGAAAAAAACAGAATCACGTTCCGTTTCGTGGTGCGTGCGTCGTTGTGCCTGTCGACGATGGCGATTGGTCCGTGGGCGCACATGCGCCCATGGATACCCGTGCTGCTCACGCTACGAACAGCAAAAGTCTCCGTACTTACATCGCTCGTTGTGCTCAGTCGGCTCGAGGCTCTTCCGCGAAGAGGATGCTGTCCGCGTCGCTTCGGACGGCGAAGCAGGGAAGAGTGACGTTTCGTTGAGAGAATCTCTCGCCTGCGCGAGAACTCGCGTGGTACTTTAGGCCGATTCTCCTACGACTAATCACCTTCATTCGAGAGAGAAGATTTTTCATTTACCTCCTTGTTAATCCGGGAGGCTTGAGCGGCAACGCATAGCAACGCGTCTCGCAAATGTTTATGCCGAAGAGGGGACGAAAGTGCGCCGACACATAATCGAGTCGCACGATCAGTCGGTGCAATTTGAGCATAGTAAGGTGCCTCACGTGCCGGTCGCATTTTCCCGGTCTGGCTAACACGCCTCCTGCTTTCCAAGGATCGTCGAACTCGAGGAAAAGGATCGGACGCTCGCAGGAAGAGTGGAAACAATGAGAGCCGCGGCGTGGCTCGTGCTCGCGTTCTACCTGCGACATCAGTTCGGCGGCGCGTATGCAGGTGAGTCCAGATAATCGAGAGAGAAAAGATTCTTGGAGTTTTTCTTGTCACTCGATAATGGGTACGAGTTGATTTTTCTTATCAACGTTTTCCGACGATTTTAAGGAAAAATCCTTGTAACGATGAAATTACAAATTCTAATCGTTCGAATTGTCTATTCCAAAAGTGTGACTTGACTTTGTAGAGAATTGTTTTATTCGTCCACGATTTTCTGAATGGTGCGGCGAGATTTCTCGAATCCTGATAAGAGCAGGATAATCGTCTCTTAGGACTCGAGACGACTCGTGATCCCTCTCATAAATATCGTATAAATATCCTGGTCGACGACGTGTCCCGTAACATTCGACATTGCTCGTCTGCACGAAGGACGCGGTTCGATGCAGTAGGGTAATGAAGCGACGGTATCCTCCTGTCCATTAAACGCCTGGCAGGACGTCCCGTCGTGTATCGGTTGACCGATCAACTTCCAATTCTAGGACCCCGATGGACGACGTTTAATCGCGCGAATTGCAACAGAAGGAACTCCGAGGTACCTTCGAAAGTTTCAGGACACAGGATTCAGGAACTCGTTAACGAAGGGATGGTATTCTTCTGTTAATTAAACCCCTTGGCAGGAACTCTCGTTGCGTCCCAGTCGACCGATAAATTTCCAATCCTCGAAGCTTAATCGCGCGAATTATAACGGAAGTAATTCTGATTTCCTTCCAAACACCCTTCCTCAAAGCTACGAGGATCCGGGACACAGGATTCAGGGATTCATTAATGAAGCAATGGTACCCTCGTGTCCTCTAAAGGACTAACCCGCTCTAACGCAATTTTCCGCAGGACCCGCTTACTACCGTCCAAACTCGCCAAGTAATTTACGTTTTCAGCTTTACTGATATACGCGGGACATTCGTAATGCAGTGCTCGCGGGTCCTCCCAAAAGACTGACCCGTTCCGAGTGAATGACTCGCGCAAAACGATCGAGCGTAAATCCAAAGAGGGGAATGGACGACGTTTGACCGCACGCTCGAGGACTATCGTAGCCGAGTGAAATCCAGCGCGGATTATGCGGTGCTCTCGTGGTCGTCTGTGCGCCGTTGATAAGGCGCTTAACTCGTCGCTACGCGGCACATTTTAGTCAGTCATGACGCCGAGGGCAACTCTTCCTCTGACGCGTTCAACCGCGTCGTAAACATCCGCTCTACAGGAAATATATACCATCCCATTACGCTGCTCTTCCGAGGCAGATTAAACGGAACAGCAGTCCCTTATTCCGTGCCCCTAATATTGTTAAAAGCAATGGAGATTTCGAAACGCGAGAGAGCAGAGAAATTGGATGGGACCCCCCGAGGGTCTTGAAAAATTTGTCCAAGAGAAACCAACGAATTTTTCCAACGAATTTTTCCAACGAATTTTTCACGAGTGTCCCCAGAATCGCACATTCGTTAGTATTACGGTGTTCTCGAGAATTTTCTACGTAGCTTGGACTTCCTGTTAATTTCACGAATGAACTCGTAAAAGTTCCTCCAGAGGTGTATATAAAAATTATCGCGGGGGAAGAGTGGAATTAAGGTCGTGGAAGACGAAGGTGCGCGCTCGCGTGTAAAGGCTAGATTGAACTAACGAGAAGACGCGACAGTCTACGTGTCCTTTTCCTACTGCTTGGTCCTATCGTACCCGTCGCAGCCTAGAAAACGTTCGTTTTCCATGCCGACGAGCGAGAAGCGGAAAGAAAAATGGAAACTCGGGACAGGAGAGAATATTCTTACTCTGAGTTTCGCGGTGTCACGATTCTTCCGTGATAATTTACCTCCGGCTCGTGCGCCGATCGTCGCTTTAAACGCGCTTGCGAAATTTTCATTTATTCTTCCCTTAATTAACATCGATTGCCCACAATGATATTCGGTCCACGCGAATGAGCACGGTCCAAGGCGAACCTCGTCCTTTTTCTCTACTGCAAACTTTCCCTTTTCCGCACCGGACGCGCCTGTTATTAGCGCGAATTTAAATATGCATTTTCCGCGCCGTGGACGAAAGCTGGAAGAGATGGAGGAGATGGAGGAGCGGGAGGAGGGCCCTACCTCCTTTGTCTTTGTCTCCTCGTTGGTCGCCTCCGGCGAGCATTCGCTCCCGTGGAAAACTTTCAAAGAAGAAGGGAGATAGGAAAGAAGAAAGAAAAAGGACGGTCCGCGAGAGTGGTACAGCTAGAAGCAAGGAAGCTGTCGTGGGAGGTATAAAGTGAAATTGAAAGGAAACCCCAGAAATCTTCTCGCTCCTCCTCCTATCTTTCTCCTTTCGCGCTTCTTCCCACTCGCTCGCCGCCTTCTTCTTATCACTTTCTGCCTTTATTTCCGGTATGTGTCTCTGCAGGATGCTGGGATCCGCGCAAAGCCTCCGGGCTTTGCCGCCCTTACTTAAGCAGCAGCGCCAGTAGTAAAGCCGAGCGTACGGTCGGCCTAGCGTAAGGAGAGGGAAACATCGGTGTCGGCGAAGGCTCTTATCTGTTTCTGCTGTTCCGCGAGCGATAGTTCCCCCGAGAATCGCAAATTCTACCTCTCGCGATTCTCCTTTAAACGTTGAATAAGGAACCCTCGAATTCCACGATTCTCCGACGCGATTCGAATCTCACGGAGGAAAACACGAGGATACTTGCGACGCGGATAGATCGTCTTATAAAACTCGGGCGGATTTTTATGGTCCTCAAAAATGTTTCTCCTTTTCGTGACGGGTCGTTCATCGAGACTCGACGACAAACATCGGTTCCTCGCGAAATCGTTCGGTCGAAGGGGGTATCAAGAAAAGCGAGCTTTCAGGGGAAAGCACTCGCAAGCAGTTACGAGTTTCTCTGTAACTCGTAAACTTGCGGTTTTACGAAACGACTCCCAGGAGTGCCCGCATTCGCCATCGAAGCAGGAACGAGCAGACGTTACCGTTGTACCTGCCGCAGGACCATTACCGTGCACCACTCCTTCTTCCTTCTTGCTCTTTTTCTCTCTCCCTCTCCTTCGACCTTTTCCCTTGCGCCGCTACAACTCATAATATCATCGTATCGCCCAACGTTAATCTCGACAAACTCGCCAGTTCCGAAAAGGATTTATCCTCCCAGAAGCATCGCTCTTCTGCAAGAAGCTGCCAGACACAAAATCTCCAAGTGAAAACGAAAGTAGTCGCTTGAACTTGCCGAGATTTAAAATAAAAAATCAAAGCACAGTCTCTCCCGCGGAATCTCTTTGCTGTTCTCGACTTCAATCACAGGCACGCTTCAAGCGAGAACGTTCCAAGAATCGCGAAGAGCTCGCGCGCGCGTCGATGGATGGAGTGCTTGGCTTAACCGCGACGATGAACGGGAGGTGGAAGAAGAAGAGCGAAGAGAGTTCTAGCGCGAATTGGAAAGAGAGAATCGTGGGTGTCGCGTGTAGAACGTGGTACGTATTCCGCACGCGGCGCGCGTGACACGCGACGGCCTGCCTGCAATTTAGATGGAGATTTCGTCGGCGGTTTACAAGCTCGAGGCGTGCACACTTCCTTTTTTTTGCCCTCGTCGCTCGTGGTGGAGTAGTAAGTAAGAGGCGCAGGAGGGAGAGGAAAGAGGGCCCGTAGTAAAACGGCGACGAAGGGAAAATGGGTCAACGTAGGCGGACAAGGTGGAGGAAGGAGAGACGATGAGAAACAGGCGGCGCGTTTCGTAGTGGCGAAATCAACGGGCGCGTGCAAGTCGAATTGCTTTATGAAATTGTAAATGACGCTTTGGCGCGAGACGCTTCTCTCACCTTCTTCCTCTCAGCTCTCTCTCTCTCCACTCTCCTAATTTCATTAGAAGGCGCACGCTCGCGCGTACCTCCGCCTTTCTTTTAACCGCACGCGTCAGTCGAATCGCGGGGTGGAAAGAAAAATGAGAGTGGGAAGAAGGTGGAGGAGAGAAAAGGAGAAATCAACGAACGAAGGGACTAACCAGACCACCAGCCACGAGAACCACCAACGTCGACTTTAGACGGCGCTGCCCCGAAATAGGTCCCGTCGGTCGTTTATTCTCGAGGCGCGCAATTTCTTTCTGGCTATTATTAAAGGGAAGGAAACGGCGCGGTCTCGGTGAGCGCGTAAATTGCGTTCGCGTATTGGTTAAGTGCCCTATGCATCTTTAAGTGCGCCGTCACTCGCGAGTAACGCGAGTTTGCGTTTACGAGCTTGACGGAGGGTGTTTTAAGGGTTGCGTCGAAGAGGAGCCTTTCGAGAAATTCCGAATTTCACGTTGTACGCGCCTCCTCGTTCACCCAACGAAAGTTTGTAAACTGAAATCGCACGGGGCGTGGACTTTTACGTAAGGTTCTTCGGAGGCGCGATGCCATTTTTGTTTCGCGAATACGGCCGATCGATTTAAAAATATCGACTCGATGAGCAACGGGACCGGTTAAGGGCCGGCCGCGCGTCTCTTATCGCGTCCGGTTGGCCTCTCCAGGTTATTTTCAGAGCTGCGAAGTGGTCGGGCAAGAACTCGCGAGATCTATCTAATTAACGCCGCTAAAAATACAGATTCGGTTTAAAGTGGAGGTTTAAGCCAGGCTCGGCTTCGCGGTCTGAGTTTCCACGAGCTTGCGATCCTGCATCCAACGTGCATATTCGAGAGAGGAGAGGAAAAAAAGGGAGAATTTTCTTAGTATCGAAAATTATGCATTTCCGGCCGAAGGACCCTATCACATTTAATTACTGCGCGCGACGGATTACTTCCGCCGGGACCCTTAGGCCGGAGCGTCGTACACAAGGGACGACCCCGATCTCATACCTCCTGCTTCTTCCAGAGTCTCGACAGTTCCCTGTCATCGAATATCAGAAGAGAGAACAAACCCGGAGGAAGAGAAAAGCGAGAAATTCGAGTAATACTTTGCATCCCTTCGACGTGTCGCGTCAGACGACAGAAG
This sequence comes from Tiphia femorata, assembly GCA_944319695.1. Classification (NCBI taxonomy): domain Eukaryota; kingdom Metazoa; phylum Arthropoda; class Insecta; order Hymenoptera; family Tiphiidae; genus Tiphia; species Tiphia femorata. The sequence continues at coordinate 22,192,304 of OX090901.1, read as the reverse complement.
CCAAGCGTGGCCAACACGCGCGGATAAGTTTCCCTTTACAGGCATGCGACATCTTTCGAGAAAGTATCCGAGCGAGTATCGATATCTACGCGAGTCTCGCATTTCAGTTTTCACGCTCTTCACGGTTAGGTCGGCAGCGCGCGCTCTTGGAATTTTAGCATCGACGTTGCCTTCCGTGGTACCGCCATACGACGACGTTTCCCGAGTAGTTTCGACTGACAAGCGCGTTTAACTTGCCTCCTGGAAAATTGCCTGTCGCTGACGCGGCCAATTGTTTCTCGCGTCCCTCTCTCACGCGGCCCGAACGAATTCTTCTCTCGCACGCATTTTCCACGGTACTAACACGCCGGGCGCGCGTAATTGCGCGATCGACCCGCGACGACATTTTCATCCGGGGGTAGGAGACATGCCCCGCGAGAGCTAATTAACACGAATTAGAATTTACAAGCGGGCGAAGATGGAATTGCATTGGGAAAGGGGAACGGGAGGGGATGGTATCACTGCGTGTGCATCGCCCGGCGCAATTTATTACCGTATCCAGGTTGGCAAAAGTGCGGGTAAGTCGCGCGGCAGGAATGTGGTAATAAAGCAGAAGAAGAGAAGAGGAGAGGAGCCGAGAGGTGAGGAGGAGCGTCGGATGGGAAGCGGTGCTTGTTCCAACGCGTACACCCGGTACGTGGGGCGCGATATTAAACGGCGGAAGGAAGTATTCGAGCGAGAGGAAAAAAGAGAGCTGCGAATGAGAATTCCTCGTTCCCGTGTTTCATGAGAGAGCACTCTTCCTCCTCTCTCCACTCACCCCTCGTGTCTCCGTTCCACCCACCCCCGGAGGCTTCGAGCGCGGGTTGTCGCTGGTACCACTGTCCTTCTCCTTCTCTTTTTCTCTCTCGTCTCTCACTCTTTTTGTCAGACGAGCCCACCGGACTCCCTCCCCTCGCTCCACCCTTCAGTACTCACGGCTCGGATCATTCAATACGCATTTATTCGCGAGATGCGCAAAACCCGTTGTCCCGCGACGAGAGAGCTCGCCTCCTACCCTCTCCTCGTTATCGTTATAGCCGTTATCATCGCCGAGTCGATTTCTCTTCAAGTTTCTCTCCCCGGGCTCACCCTCTTCACCACCCTCCGCGAATTCGCCAACTTCGTTCGGGATCGCGTATCAAAGTTTCTCGTAAATGAGGAGAGCGAGCGCACCGACGACGTCGTTGTCGTCTCGCCGCGTCTACGGGTCAGATCCCAGGCGGAATCAGAAATCGTTAACGAGGATATTCGATCGTAGCCGATCGTGTTCCACCACCGCCGCGCGATTTGTCGATTGAGGCGAACGTCTACTCGTCGGACAACGGAATTTCGGAAGCTCTCGAGATCCGCCGTAGATCTCGTTAGGAGGAAGCTTCTGTGTGGCACACTCGGGGCTAAGCGAAGCGCCTAGGATTCTGGAGAATAATGGAGAATGGGTATGCAGGTGCGCGTAACTGGATAATCGGTGCTCTCATGGGGGTCCCATGTGCGAAACGTGAAAACCAACCTATCTTCTCTCCTACGTTCGATTCCTCGAGAGGAGAGTCGATTGAAATAGAAGGGAGATAGATTATCGCGATATTTAATCAGAGAATCCTGACGAAGATTATTTCCCTTTGTCGGGATCACCTCTGCTTTTTCTCTCTCGTTGACTCGCTCGATTGGAGAAAAAAGAAAATACCTACTTTGCCATCCCCTCGGTCGTTACGACTCGCAACAGCCGTTTGCCTTCGTTTATCGGCGACCCTCGCCTCCGCCTTCACCCTCCACCCTCCCAGGCACCACCCTCCCAGGCACCACCCCCCGTGGAGCCGAAGTAGTCTCGATCCTTGATTTCACGCCAAACTGACCATTCAATGGGCATTTTAATTGAATCCGCCTCGGGGAAATTAGTGTCCCTCGCAAACGTAGGCACTTTGCACGACCCAATTTCGTAATTAAAGCGAGCGTTAAGCACGTCTTCTCTCTCGGCTCTCCCCTGCGCCGCTCTCTCTGTTTTCCTCATCCCTTTCCCTCTTACTCTCATCTACCTTCTCTCTTCATCTCTATTACTCGTAGAGGCTTGTCGTTGGCTGTGTGTGCTTGGAAGCCTCACCTCGCCGTCACTGTCGCGACAAGAGCAGAGAAGGTCCTCGAGGCTTCGAGCGAGCGAGGAGAGAAAGTCGATCGGACGTGGATGATCAGCGGTGAATTTAATTACTAATGAGTTTCGTGGAGGGAAGCAGTGAAAACGAGGAGGGCAAACCTCGCGGTCAACGAGCGGTTCGATATGTAGAAGGAGCACACTATGTGATTCTGTTGGTCCAAGATTAAATTACTCGGGGGACGCGAGTGTGGAATTTCACGGAGAATCCGGTTAGCTCGAGCGGGAACACCGTCGATCATTCTTCGGCTTGTCGCGCCTGAACCTACGTGAATTTGCATGCGAGCGATTTAAAACAGCTCTCCTCTAGGATCATCCCTCTCAAATATCGATCACGCGTTTTTTTCGAAAACAATTATAAAACCTTCTCACTTTCCACTTTCTTAGACTCCTTGCTCTCGCAAGCTTCACTGGCTTCTCGGATTCGCAGTTCTCCCTCCCGTTGTTCGTCTTCGGAGTCTCCCCGTTCGACGCGCTCTTCACGAGCGTCTCGACGCGTTTCGCATATGAATCGAGCGTAACGACTTGGTCGTCCTTTGAACGAGATTACCGTCGGACAACCTCGGCGTCCCGACGCCGTCGTCGTGGCACGTCCGCGAGGTAATAGCGGGGTATACGCAGACAGGAGTCGCGCGAATCTCTGGAAATATGAACTCGAGAGAGTCGAGAGGAAAGTTACGTAGGGCGCATCCATCGGGTTCTATCGAGAACGAATAATCCGCCCGATTTTCCTCGAGAATCTTCTCGCGCGTCATAAATTATGCTGTCGATCTGCTGCCCCGGCGCTACGGTGGGGTACGTCGTAAATTTTACTGAAGAATGAGGCGTAGGAGGAGGAGACGCCGACGAGACGCCCGTCGTTTTAATCGACGGCTCTGCGGGCAAAAGGTACCCACCACCACCCCTACCCCACCACCCTTCGAGAGTTAAAACGCCGAGGACCCGTGGTACTGAAAGAGCCGAAAGGCGAGGTGGAGGAGGACTTGATATTTTTCCGATTACGTTCCCTCCCTCGTTCGTTCTCCTCCTCCTTTTTTGTTTTTCTTTAATGGGAGGAAGTTCGCGGTTGCGGCGATATAAAACTTTCTCCGTGATACCGGGGCTATATTCAGGAAACGAGGCACCAGGGGGTGGGTGGAGCTTTTTAAGGGCATTTTTCTCGCTCCCTTTTTTTCGTCTTTGTATTCTTCTCTCGTGTCCTTCCACCGACCTTCTATCTCCTTCATTCACCGAGGTCTCCTTGTTTGCACGTCCGTTCGTTCATTAAGTTTCCCCGGCAGAGCTGTCTCAGTAATTTCCAGGACCACGCGTTTCCTCCCATCTGCCTTCGTCTCACTAGCCACGAGCTAGGATGTACACAACCGAGACTCTATTCCTACGTTCTCCCCGCGTCCCCATCAGGTCGAGACCACGGCCTCGATTGGTTAATATCCTGGTATCGTTCCATGCTTGATAGCCAATCACGTGGTCCCCACCACGTAGAGGGACGTTCATTTGTTTTGCGGCGCGACGTGCCGTCCAATTTTCTTTCACGTACGATCGATTTTCCTCCGCTCACACCGACCATTCGCATTTCGACTTTCCCTCTAGTCGTTACAAATCAGAGGGATTACATGTTTCGCAATTTACTCGGCAGTCTCCTGTACCATCGTGAAATTCGGCCTCGAGTTCGAAGGGCGGTCGATGATAGGAGAATAGGGCAGAGGAAAGAGGGGAAAACAAATTTCCAATTTTTCGCCAAGGAGTATGAAATCTTCTTTGGGGCCTATAGAGAGGCGAGAGAGCGTGATTCGTCCCGTGGAAAATTTCTTCGCGTGTCCTACGGCACCCCTTCGACGTAGAGGTTTCTTCCGAGAGGTCTCCGACGACCTTAATCCGCACAAATCCCCGAGGTCTAAGCGCGCCTGCTCGTCCGGGCGAATATCAAGAGGCCAGGTGCCACGTATACCTGACTTTCTCTCTCTCTCTCTTTTTCTCTCGTCGGTATCGCGGCCTTAATCGTAATTAAGGCCTTCTACGAGTACGCGCCACTCTCGGTGGCCCACGCGAGGCGCCAGCTCGAAAAACGAGAACTCGAAGGCAAAGCCCATTTAGGATCCTTAGAAGCTTTCCGTTGGTCGGCCCACGTCGTTTCACTAGTATTAGAAGCACGTTATACTCAAGGGTGCTTTTTCCCTATGCACCGAAGGATGCACGTGGTTATCACGATCCTTTGATTCCTTCTCGCGGGAAAAACCATCCCCGTCTTACATCGAAGCCGCTCGAGGCCGAATAGCAGGTGGAGCGTTTTCTTCGCTCGTTTTCTCTCCACGCGAGAATTTCCAACAGTTTCCGCGAGAACGAGAAGAGAAAGATCGAGGTCCTCGGAAACTCGATCGATAATACGCGAGTGCCACGAGCCACTCTCGCGTCTCTTTTCGGACCTTGGAAGAAAAGTAGCCGAGCGGTGGAGAGGACGGAAAGAGAAACGACGAAGTATCTCCGTAAAAGCAAGGAACCGCTGGTTATACGTGTAGCTTATTTATCTTTTCCCACCTTTCCACCGTTCTACCACGTCTTTCCTCTTTCCTTCGTTCCTACTCTCGCGTGCCATTGATTAATGTCCGGAAGGCACGTCGACACACATACCGACCACCACATGACGCACACACACACACACACACACACACATTTCACGTTCGTTCTCGAAGGAGAGACCAGGCAGGATTTACCGGCTCGTTCGCGAAGTCGCGTCGGAAGAAGAAAAGGGAGGAGAGTGGTAGGATCGTGACGAGATAGGCGAAGGAGAGGGATGAAAGGGGATGAAAGCACGGTGGGTGAGATGGAGGAGAAGGAGCGCTCGACGAAAAGGAAGGAGGAAGAGACGCCGAGTGAGACGTACGCCGGGTATGCGCGATATCATGCGCCAGCCTCGAACGACGTCTTACCTCAGCTGCGAATAATGGGATTTTTATAAGATCTTTATAAGATTTTTATGAGATTCTTACGAGACTTTCATGACGGCGACACGACGCGCCGACCCGTCCGCGTCGCGCTGCTAATACGCGCAGCTCAGCTCGGATATAACGATCCCCTGGATTTCGCGAAATCGCATTATACCGTGGAAATTCCGTACGTGGATATCGAACGAAGAAGCGTGGTAGCTCGTGGCGTGAACTGTTGAAGCTAGGTGAGCGAGCGTGTCCATAAAGGGAAAGAGAGTTACGGACGGTCTATAAGTCTCGAGGAAGCGAGCTACGTTAGCGCCGACCTCGCTGGCGAACTGATTTATGTTGGCTTGTGTGGAGGTCCCGAGGTTCGGAGAGGGTGAGAAGGACGCGTGGGTGGGCCGATGGGCCAAGAGGGTGGAGATGCAACCGACCAACCGACGATTTAAAGGGGCGCTCTTAAAGAGCACGCGATGGCGAGGAAAAGGAGAGGAAAGTGCTGGTAGGAAGAGATCCCTGGTTTAGAGCAAAAGTGTGAGAGGAGGAGAGAGATAGAGAGTGCGAAGAAAAGAAGAGGAAGAGTCCGGAGGGCGGAATGGAGGCGGAAACGGTAGGAAGGAAGGATGAGGAGAAAATTGTCGGGAGGTGGGGGTAGAGGATGGAGGAATAGAAAAGGCCTCGCGAAACTTGGCGCCGCTAATGTTCGGCCGAGAGAATGGGCGACGCGTAGGAAAGTTGGCGCTGGAAGCGGATGCGGAGTGGAAAGTACCGGCGCGGAGCTACGAGCACGGTGGAAAAAAGTTTCGGAGCGCGAGGGGTGGGTCTCTCCGCGAGAAAAGCGATGAAAATGAAATGCGAAATGGGAGTGGTGAATTTCGCCGTCGTCACGGTACTTCTAGCGAGGCGGAGCGCGATTAGAATAACGATCCTAATCGCGCGCTCTCCAGACGCTAATGGTCGAGGGATCGATTTGCATGCCGCGTGGATTCCGCTTTGGCCTCTTGCACGCGCGCTACCACGGCGGATTGGTCACCGATGGCAAAATCGCTTTACGCGCGTCCACCCCGAGGGACCGCGCAGCGCGCGTTGGGAGGTAAAGAAAAATGGCAGGGAAAACGGTAAATTAATCATCCGTTAATGGAGAGCAATTTGCTGGGGTGCGAGAGCGAGGCCAGAACGTTCGCTCGCTCGCTCGTTTGCTCGCGCGCGCACGACCGCGTGTGTCTTTTTTCACAGGAGGCTTTTAAAAACCTGTTAGCCTACGGCTGCGGTTGCAGCGCGGCGCGCTTGCCCGCGCACAGGCGACTTAATCCATTCTATTTTCAGATCGGCCAATTTGCAAGCAAAACACCACCGACGCCTCTCTTCCCCTCTTTCTCTCCTTTCCCTCTTTCGCCTCCCTTCGACGATTCGATCCACTCGGGTCCTAAGAGACGACCAAGCACCCATCGGTCTCCACGATAACCCATCACGGCCCATTCAGACGAAAAACAATGGAACGAACTCCGAAATCGCGCGAACCCCCTATTTTCTCGGCTTCTCTCAAAGCCCCGGCTAATCTCGGGCCCTCGCTTTTTCGCCTTCGCCCTCTATCGTCGAATAAACTGGAATTACCTCGTGGGAATTCGATTGTTCCTACAGAATCCGACAAGGAGGAATTGCGCGCGTTATCATCGCTTTATTAGCGGAGAAACTGACGTCCATCGTTGGTTGCGGTAAGGCGAAGAGTTCGCTTCGTCCGACTACGCCACGACTAGTTTCCTCGGCGCGCTTAATTAAATTTCGGAACGATTAATGGCCAGCGGGTGGGCCTGCCTCCCTTGCCCCCAGCATCCATTCCCTTCTTCCCTGGGCGCGCCTTCGAGAACAATAGCGAGCCGATGTCACGCTCGATAGATTCGATTCTCCTCCAGTCAAAGCACTTGCGGAGGCTAATCGAACGGACCGGGGAAAAGAATCGTCTGCAGAGGTCCCCGGCTCTCATTCGACATTCCGGGGAGTACAATGGACCACGTTAGAGGGATACAATGGTGGCCCTCGAGTGGAGTTTCATTCGAACTCGACGGAATTATCGTCGAATTATCCCTCGATTTAAAATAGTGCTACCACCCCCGACGCGCTCTCGTTCGCGGTACGACGATCGTCCGCGTGACCAACGCGTCTCGTTAAGGAGATCCTCGAGAGAGATTCTGGGAGTGGAAGAATTTTTTTCTCCGTCTCTCCGACAGTGAAACGAATATTATTCGTGCTGGAGAACAGAATGACGCGAGGAGAGAGTGGCACGTAGCAGAAACGGAAGAGGGTACGATATATTCGAAATAAATCGTTCATTCTAAAATATCCATGCCATCGTGCGAGGGCCGTTAATTGAAATCGGACGACGTCCGACACCTTTTTTCTGTCCCATCTTCCCTCTCGTTCTCCACCAACATCTCTCCTCTCTTTCTCCTCTTCTTTTCTCTCATTCGCGGTCGAGCAGTCCCGAGGTTGGCCGACACATCGCGTCGAGGATTCTCTCCGCAATTCACCACTTCTTTTTGTCTTCCACGAAAGCGTGACGAAAGCGTTTTAATTAGGATCCTAGTAGGTGCCCCCCCGGGCTAAGCTCGCCCGTAGTACACGCGTGCATCCACGATGAAGAATGGCGTCTCAGCAAAACACGAGGGGCGGAGGAAACGAGGAGAATACGATGGGGCCGGTACTCCGCTTATCGTTAAATTCATGAATATTCATGAAAATTTGTTGCGCCCCGGCGCACCAGTTTTTGCCGAGCACCTCTCTCGACTTACCCTGCGCGAACTCTTCCTACAAGGCTCCTCCATTTTTTCTCTCCTACCCACCATTTCTCTTTCTCGCGACGCTAGATTTATCTTCGAGGCGTACAAAAGGGGTGACTGCGATCCCTCGTGGTCCGTTGGACCGAGCAGTACCACTGGAGATCGTCACCGGCGCCTTCTCGATCCATTCGTCGTGATCCTCCGTCCGAGGAGAAGGACGAGGATGACACATAATGCGGTCGCTTCTCCGCGCTACGGTCAAGCCGCAAGATTTATGAGAGCCAGGCTAGTAGCAGGTCGGTACGGCTCTGATCGATGTTGCGGTTTTATTACCGGCGCCCCTGTCGACTGCCGGTCCACGCCATCGTCCCATAACGAGGCCCTTTAAAGCGTAATCGTTATCGACAGTCGCACACCGGTCCCGGTCAAATTAGTACGCCGAACGGAGTTTCCGCGGGGCGAGCACGCGACGCCACGTAAATAATTCCCACCGCGCCGCGCGCTACGGTCAATTAATACGGCCGTTATATTTCTACTCGGATGTGACGTCACGGTAATCGTCGCACCACGAAATTCCAGATCCCGGTCTACTCGAGTTTTCGCTCCTTCGCGGGCCACGGAAGGTAAGGTATCTCCTCGAGCTTCAAATCGCGAATGTTGAGAATTCGAGAGAGGTCGCGAGGGGAACTCATCCGGTGGGAATAATGCCACACGGATGATTTCCCCGAACCATTTTAAAGTATTCGACGGGCGAGGTATATTGGAGGTACCGAAGAATCGAATAAACGCACGGATCGAAGTGCTCGTCTCCTCCCTTCTCCACCTCCAACGCGCGCAACTGAATTTAATTTCAAACGCGCGTTGCTCGCCTCGCCTTATCGATCGCAATCTCGTACGGCGCGTTACCTTCGAACTCTACCTTCGTGCTCGTGACGACGAGGAGGAGAAGGAGGAGAAGGAGGAGAAGGAGGAGAAGGAGGAGGAGAAGGACGGTTTCGATGAATCGCGGGTGAGAATCGCGCAAGAACTCTCGCGTCGAGAATCATCGATATTCGCGAGCGACGCGCGATTGTCGCACGAAGTTTGTCTTTTTTTTTTTTCGTCGGCCGAGAAACGAGATAGAGACTCGGGGCAAAAGAGAGAGAGGGAAAGACAGAGATAGAAAAAAAAAGGGGAGAAACGAGATCGCATCTCTGCTCCACCCTCCAATCCTCCGACCCTCCCTGTGAGACGCTCGTCCTCGTCCCACTCTCGATTCCCTTTGTTTCCTCCGACTCGACTGCGACTACGTCGAATACGAACGTTTCTCTCTCGGAATTTCCACTCGGAATACATTCCTCCCGATATTTATCTAGGAACATCGAACAAACTCGAGAAAGAGACGAAGCATCGAACGATTGTGGAGAGGTGAAGAGAATGATGAAAGGGGACGGAAAGGTGCAGGGAGAGATCCACTTAGAGAGAAGAAGGGGTTAAAAGGAAACGCGGAGTGGTAGTCACGTTTCCGAGACGAGGAATGGGATGGATGGTGAAATCCAAGGGGTGGTGGTCGCCTGGTTGGCCGACGCGTGGGGGTGCAAAGGGGGTTGGAAGCGCGGCAGGGGGTAATGGCAAGCTGGACGAAGCGCAATTTAAACGCAAATGTAAACGGCTCGTTTGCAAGATGCGCGTGGCGCCTACGTACGCGTTCTGGCTAGCGGACCCACCACCGCCACCCTCGACTACTCCTCGACCCCCTCGCGACGCGGGGTATGAGGCACACGGAGTGAGATCGATTTTTCGTACCTACTCTCTACGCGCCATGCCACGCCGCCGGTGCCGCGAAAGCAACCGAGGGAAGGGTGCCAGGGGTGTGGAGTACGACAGGTACGTATGGTGCGAGAGAGGAGCGAGAGAGCCCGAAACGTCGACGAGAGTGAAACTGCCTAGCAACTGACGGCGGAGGTGGTGGCAGAGGCTGCCCGCCAGGACTATGTATCATCGATTGTCCGATACCGGGGCCCCTGGTCGCCACCCTCCGCCTGGCTTAGCACAGCTCCTTAGACCAGCTGATCCTCCCGGCCTCTCGTACCTTTTACCACTAGAGGGGTTGAGCACGAAGCAGTCAGGAGGTAGGAAAAAGTCAATTCGATTGACGAGAAATGAAATTCACGAGTGAATCTCTTTCAGGCTCGTGAGGGCCAGGCCCGAGAGAATCCTGTTACCCGAATCGATCGTGTGCATTAAGGTGGCGTCGACGAGCGTTGATTTATTTTTTTTTTTAAAAAAAAAGATCGTCTAGGAATATCGCAGAAAAATCCGTGAAAAATCAAAGTCCATGCCAAAGGGTCAGTACTAGGGTGAGAATTGGAAATGTGCCGGTTCTGTTGCCCCAGCCGCCGCATCGTGCGTTCGGCAGTGGGGGTGAGAGGGGTCGGTTGCAGACGGAAATCAATTCGTACGGAACTGCGAGAGAGCTTTCTCTCTCTCGTCCTCATTCGCGAAGCTCAGACCGATCTGTGATGCGCCGACGGTGGAGATGGTGGTGGTGGTAGTCCGAGAGAATCGCGAGATTCGTCGCCGGGTCGCGAGGATGGGAAGCAACGAGGAGGAGAAGTGGAAGCCGACGAGAGCTTCGGGATCGATGCGATGTTCCTCCTCGTCGTCGTCGGCAGACGTCTTCACGGCTCGTGGCGCAAGAGGAATGGGAAATGGCTACGTAGGACAGGAACGGACAGACGGATGGAGGGACAGTCGGATGGCCGAGAAAGAGGAAGTAGGATGGAGAAGAAGGAGGAAGAAGGGGCGGAAGCGTCGAGAATTCGGCAGAAGGCGAGAGAAGTTGCGGAGGGTTGGGCCTGGAGAAGAGGCCGAGGGAGCGCAAGAGGGAAAAAGAGTTGGAAGGGGGTGAAGAGAGAACGGAAGACGGCAGGACGTGCGGCACATTCGCGTGAGGTGGGATGGAGCTTGGATGGAGCTGCGATGGGGCGAGTCGAGAGAAATGGAAGGAACGGGAGTGAGAGACGCCTGCCGGCCCGCGGCCCATTCCACGTCGATATTAATCGTCCGACAGAGTCTAAACGCATCGCAGACGTCACTCGCCCCTACAGCCAAGCGTTCTTTTCCCACTCCACCCCCGCTTCTCCTTCCTCCTTTGTACACGTGCGGCTAATGCACCACTTAGTACACTCTCGCACGCCACCTGCAAATTCCCCGCGAGATTCATCGCGCCCGCAATTCTCGCCTTACTTTATTTCATTCGATTCTTTTTATTACTCCCATTCGTTGTTCCAGTGCCGGCGGCGGCCAGTAGCGACGTCAGTCAAGTACTCTTAGGGGAAGTCGACGTCGCTTTGCAGGAGCAGCAGGACATCAGCGAGATTACAACGGAGGATCCTTTTCTGAGAAAGTGCATCGTGGACGGCAATGCTTACGCTCACAGTCAGACGGTAAGTATGATTCGTCCTTGCGCGACACCCTTAGCACGATCCCTTTCGATTTGATATATCTCCTCGTGGGAATTTTTAATGCGTCGGTGCGAACCACGATGCGTCCTTTAAACATTTATTATCCAAGATTCTTCTATCCCTGTCGTCGGGTGCCCTCCTGCATAATTTCCCATCGACAGACTGTCGCGCCCCTTCTTCTTTTACTTTTGATCGCTAGTTCGCGCCAGACGAGATAGGGGCCGAGGCGCGAAGCGCACTCGCGTCTAAAAACTTTTCGAACTTTCTCCTTGGCGTGACACGCGCGCTCGCTCGCCAGGCTGCCGTACGCGGAATTTATTCTGAAGTTCGCGCGCGAGCTCCGCCAAGTCTCAGGGTGGATGCACCCCGCTACGCGCCCACGTCTCGACACGGAAAACTGTTGCCCGTGGAGAAAGGGCTCTGCTTTTCGCATCGCACGAGACAACGATTCTCCGGGCATGCCCTCGTGGGAAGAGAAAAACGCTCATGAATATTTATAACGGTAGTGGAAAACAACTTCGACCTCTTTGCTCGCCTACCTCCTCCGCCCTCAAAATTTCGCCTTTCTCTTCCGCCGGTACTCCTTACTTTTCCCTACGAGACGCTCCCTATCCATCGTCCGGCTTATTCTCTTCTTAACGGTACATCGGCCGTTATAGACGTTGTTACACGCCTACTTTCTTCCCCTATTATCCTCGTCGTTAGCATCCCTGCCGTGCCATTCTTACTCCTCCTTCGTTTTTATCTTCCGTCTTTCCTCTCCTCGACTTTCGATCTCCGATTTAACCGGCGCGGGAGTAAAATCTACTCGGTTCCTTCCGTCACTGGGCTATCGACATAGACGTCAACGATGACAATCGCGAGGAGAAGGAGAACTGCAACTGACGACAGGTGTCCAAAGCGAATTCGCATTGAGAAACGGAGCACGATAGAAGAGCAATCGTCCTGGTACGATAATAATCGGTCTTCATTCTCCGTTCTCCTATTACTATCGTAGTTATCCTTCCGTTCTCAAACTTCGATTCATTTTTGCTTTTCCTTTATCATTTTCCTTCCACTCTTCGCGTCGTTCCAACTGATATCTGGAGCGCTCATCGGCAAAAATCCACTCGTTCCCATTCGACGTTGACATCGTGAAGGAGGAAGGCATTAAGGTCGGGCGCGGCGTCGGGAGCGCGCGACGAATGGCTAACGAAAGCCTGGGAAGAGCAATCGTACCGTTTTCGAGTGTTCGACGTCCCGTTCGAGATTAATCGTATCGGTCTTCGTCTCCTTCCCTCGTCCCATTTTCCACTTGGTCCTCTCCACCCTTCTCACTCTACCGCCCTCGTTCACCCTCCCGCGCGTCACTCCACCCCGGCAGAGCCCCTCTGGTCATGTCGATGCGCCGAACACCGATATTACTAATTGGAGATGCGTCGGGGAAGCGAGCTTCCGACGTGCAAGGCCGGCCGCCCTTCGTAAACCTCGTCACCCTGTGTCCTCTCGGCAAGGCTGATACTCCGTGGTAATATAATGATTTGTTTACCGCGAGGACTGGCAAAGCTGAGAAACATGGCCGTGGTTGCAAAATTTACACCGCAAACCCCATTTAATCACGAGGCTTTTTATCACATTTTTTTTTGCCCACGATGAAATGGACCACCCCATTTCCTGCTCCGAAATATTTCCAACTGTGCATGAATACCACCCCATTCGAATGTACACGCCAGAATACAGTGCAAGGACAATTCTTTCCACCCTTCTTTCCGCACGGTGCTCGAGTTCAATCGCAAAATTACTTTCTCACAGATACCATCCTACGACCTCAACTCCCACTGTCTCTGCGTGGGCGGTGAGGTTTACTGCTGGTGGCAAGATTACAGCACGAGCACGGATTCCTCGTCGGACGATTCGTTCGCGTTTCCACCGACCTCCACCACGACTGCTCGTCCGACCAGAGTAACAACGCGGACGACGATGGCACCGACGTCGACGACGTTGGCGGCGCCTAAGGTAACGACGAGCGGCGTCTTGGCATCGAGGACGTGGAGCAAAACGCGCGGGACGGGAAGTAGCAATTACACGCGAGCGTCCGAAGGAAATTCGAAGGGGATGGAGAATCATTCGATCGAAGGTTCCGGAGAATCCACGGATCAGCAAGAGTACGCCGAGTTCAACGGCACGTATACAATGATCAGCTCGTCACCTGGACCGGTCACCTGTCTAGTCATGGGTATAACTGAATTCCTATCTTAATAATCTCGACGCGCGTGGAATACCTAATCGTATGAGGCGCATTTCGTCGAGAGAGATTTCCACTCGAATATTTTGCTAATTGCGAAGGAGAATGCATTCTCTCTTTCTCTCTGGTTCTCGTCGCTCGCTCTAACCGATGCGACGAGGTATTTCTAATACGCGTTAGAATTAGAATATTAAGGGGTCGTGGAAGGTGTGTGCACGCGCACGAGAACACGAGTCTCGCTGCAATAACGCGCGGAAGCACGCGGCTAACCTCGTTTTCCAGGACGCGAGTACAGGGAGGGCGAAGTGCTCCCGCACTCTACCGGAAACTGCATCGAGTGCAGCTGCGGCTCGGAGGGTCGCGTCGAGTGCTCGCCCCGGGACTGCGTGGCGCTCAGGCCGGAAGTGGCCGCCCCGCCGGATATACCGGAGGCACCGGACGGTGACTTCGAGGTCTTCAACCTTGGCCGAGATCGGGGCATAGACGAGAGCTTCTAAGGAGGGCGAGAGAGGAGAGGACTTTGGGGTGACTCGTTCCTCCTCGACGCGATGACCCGCGAATGAGCGCGCTCGCATTCCAAGAGGAACCCTTTCCGGTGCGAGAGGGACGACGGAAGGACGCTTGGTACGAAGGAGCCAGAGAACAAATTCGAGAAGATGGAAGAAGAATCCGAAGCGGAAGAACTTTTTGACGGGCCGTGAAAAGAGTATACGAGCGAGCGCATTTTTCTTCGACGATGCATCGTACCAATTCCTTTCCCTCTACTTTTTTTCTTTAAGGAGAGCATCTCGTTCGACGCTGTTGCTTTCGAAGGTTATATCGCGTAGAATAGTAGAGTCCGGCGAGAATTCCGTTAGATGGAAGGATATCGACGCACAGGTGTCCAGGTAGGTCAAGACCTTCCCTCGTGACCCCCGAACACGCGTACGCACGATTCAGTCGCGTGAAGCACGTCGCGCTGCGCGGTTACCTCTTGTTACTCCTCGAGTACTCGAACAATCGAGTACCACTCCGAGAAGCGTTTGCGAGCGATCGAAACTCGTCGGGATATCCTTCGGTGAACGAGCGTCGAGGAGAGAAAGTTCCTTGCGCTTGAGATTCGATCGATTCCAACGACGGCGCGCGTCCCGATTTTCTAAAGGGAAGATTTTCTCTCGTTCGAAAGGCACGATCGACCGTCTTTTATTCTTACCTGCGCGCTAGGCGCGCCAGAGCGGAAACGTCGAGCGAGGCATTAGTGTACCTAGAAGAGTTTAGAAATTGTGTAGAGTAGACTTTTTCTATGATAATTCCCCGAGTCGGAATCGCACCAATCCCACGATGGCCTATATAGAGTACTCTCTCTTCGAGGGAGGCCAGATTTAGCGGAGAATCTCCAAAGGGTCTTAGATATTTTCTACGTAGATCGAGTTTTTACTTGTTTCCGCTCACCACCGTTCCCATCCACTCCAGCGAGAAAAGAAAGAATCCTACCTTCTCGTTCTCCATCCTCCTCCTCCACTTCGTACCCACTACTCTCCGAGGAAACTTATAACTTAGACCCCAACGTTTTATCCGAAAGTATCGAGAGGGGCGTAAGTCTCGAGGGACTTGGACGAACCGATGGAGAAAATCGGTTAGTCGAGCATTTCCGTAGAAGTCGGCCTACGAGTAGATTAGAACGAGATTAGACACGGGCACCATGCTAGTGTGCCGCGATTGTCAGCCGCGCTTTATCCAAGATCACGGTCCGCGATTTGTACGACGGTCTTAGATAGAGGAGCTTTGGGCGGAGAAGCTTTAGGAGTCGTCGACATCAAAGACGTAAACCGCGACGATGTTTAACGAGCTGACGATTAAACCGTCGTTAAGCTATACCTAGTCTATACTCTAATCATATCCCCCTGCGGTCTTATCCCAATAAACGGTACTAGTCATATCCACCCCCCGACCATATCGTAGTGTTATCGTTATCGTCGCTTTATTCGAAACTCCCGGTCTCCTTGGCTCGTGACCGGGATGAGGAGACAGAGACAGCATATATTATATTATACATATACACCCACATATACGTATATACACATCCCGTAAGCGCAATAAGGTTAATTACTCGTAAGCGGATAATTATGGAATCACCGAATTCCGTGGTATGTCGAGGATGCCGATTCCATTTTCAATTCGGTCGTCACGAGGTGGACCGACCGGGAAAAAAAAGATTCTCGACGGAACAAGTGACGCGCGCAAGCGGAAAGTATGGTGCGTAACGAATTTTTAAGATTAATCGTAGCTCCGTATAGCCTATTTTACATGCGAATCGTCGCCCATTGATTTGCATTCGGAATTGCATGATCCCCAAGTCGCGATACTACTAATTAACGATAAGTAATAATGAAGACGGTAGTGGCACTCCCGACGACCTACACGTAGCGCACTTCGTCCGACATCCCTGTACAAACGACACGGGCAAATGTATAGGCGAACTTACGTATACCGCAAAGAACCAAATAATTGATAATACCGTGCGTAATTGTACGCCTTGCTAAACGAGTTTACGGGAATTAGATTGTTCCGTGTGAAATTCGATAGGACACTGAAAACGAGTCCCCATCCTCGGTTCATTTTCTCCGACGAGAGTTTATTTTTAATTTTTTTCTTTTCTTTCCACCGATAGTTTCGCGTTACTCCAATTGGTAGGCGAGTAGGTCACAGAGTAAGAGATCTATTTTGCAAAAGAAATTAGTGTGCCGCGTAAATTCGATAAGTTTCTGTCGATGCGGTCAAGATGGGAGCAGTAGCCACGGTGGACGAACTCGTAAGAGATGCGAAGGAAGAAACTGTAGTTATACACTTTTATCATAAGGGAGGTACCAATTGATCATAGATAGATAATGTAGATTCCAATGTGATATACATATATATATACATACGATATATATATACACACATCCGAGAGGTGACTTTATCTAAAGGTTTACAGTATTGGAAAAACAAAAAAAAAGGAAAAAAAAAGATAGAAAATGGGGGAGATTCCGCATTATTCCGCGTTCGATTGTGCGTACTGATAAGAATTGATTTCAATTGAATTTATCCCTCAGGTGATATCCTTCATCGCTCCCACGAGCGAGACAATGATCATGCGTTACATAGAAGAGTCGAAATTTTCCCAGCACCTCACACGTTCGAAGATAACATCGCCGAAATCGAGAGATCGTGCAAATTGTGCGTCCCGTACACAGCCGAATGCAAATTGTGCTTTATCGTGCCATTAACGGGTGTGGTCTCGCGTTCCCCGAGATTTTTCATATTCAGAGATGATATCCCGTCGAGCAATGTTTACCTCGTATAGCACCAATTATAGACAATCCAGAAAATAAATGGTCGTTTGTTAGGTACTCTTTTAACGTGTAGCAGAGTGAAACCTACTCGGAGGAGCTCGTCGTAGAAAAAAAAAAAGGGTGGCACACCGCGGGACCATCTTGGCGCAAATGAGCGAATCATGTGTTGTTTCTTTCGTTAGTCTTTACATTTAAGTAATAATCTCGTACGTCTTCCAATCATACCCACGCGCAATTGTATTTACCTTGTACACGTGGGTCTCCTATCCTCCAAAGAAAGTTATAATCCTAATAAAGGAAGGTCTCACGACGCAGCGGGATATTCTTTATTTCCGCATCACCTTTGCGCATTAGAGGAATTTTCAATGTCGAGACTCACCGATGATGATAAATCACGGTAGATCTCGTACCATCCTCTCACAATCGGATGGTCGCAGCATGCAGGAAAATGTGGGAGTGTATTGGATCGAAGTGAGTATTCGGCAGAAACCAGCAAATGAAAAGCTGAACAAGCAAAATTAATTAATGCAGTTAAATATGAAAACAAATGGATTGAGGCTTTATTCCTTAAAATCGTGTGCTTCATTGATTTTTCATGTCAAGGTAAAACCTTCCGCCTGCGTAATTAATTTCCTTTTATAAATTTGGGCAGATGTTATTACATAAATACTTTAGTCTATTTATTTTTCATTAAAAAATGGAAGTACCGAAGTGTGTTTTCAGTGCAGTGCAGTATTCTGTTACACGGTATACACATGATGCAACATAATTCATTATATTACGAATTTAATAGTAGTTGATATAGGTACACACCTTGTACAATTGATAATTTTGTTAATAACTTCCATTCTTGCAAGCACTTTTGCCAGATGTTCGATTTGTCCAGTTTGTACGTCGTACGTATTTCTTACTGCACTGAAGTTATGCGTAAGCCGTTCGATTAGATCGAGTTTACAATTGATAGTAGTTGGCAGCACTGGTAGAATATTTTCCTGAAGTTGGTAGTACACGTTTGCGAGGCGATACACCGGTGGCAACCTACGCCATTTTGTAGTGTGTTTGATATGGAAAGATGCAGTTGATCCCGTATTGGTGTAGTTTATAAATTACGGCTTAATATACTGCATCGATAATTTATTACAATGACTCAGTTTTTGCCGCCAAATTTATTAGCACTCTTTGCCCCACGTGATCCGATACCTTATTTGCCACCAGCGAACAAACTCCCGCATGAGAAGAAGAATGGAGGGTACGTCGGCGTTGGTACTTTTCTGAAGTATTTCGAGGTAATAGAAAATGTGCTCTTTAAAACGATGTTAGTACTACGATGCCCTTTTTCGATTAATCTAAGTCATAATATCTTTACGTATAGTTGCATTGAGTGGTATATGTAGATAGGTAGTTACATTATTATGTAAATTGCTCTTAAATTTTGCAAAAGATACTAATCAATAAGTATACAATATTGATATAAGCTTGATAAATGTGACGTGGGACTTTACTGTGTTATAATATAATAAATTCATTTCTTTTTTTCACAGGATCCTAAGGACACACCACCGCCCGTGCGTGTTGAAACGCGCGAAGAACGTCTTGAACGCAGAAGAAGAGAAAGGGCGGAGCAAGTTGCGTACAAACTAGAGCAAGAAATAGCAGTATGGGATCCTGCTGGAATTCCGAATGTAACTGCAGATCCTTTCAAGACATTGTTTGTAGCTCGCATTGTAAGTAATATATAAAAAATACTTTTGCGCCTATCCAGAGGTAGAATATTTTTTGTTTACTAAATATAATTTTGTAGAATTATGATACTTCAGAATCCAAACTTAGGCGGGAATTTGAAGTGTATGGGCCTGTGAAAAAGGTATGCGATTGTACAATAGCCCTTTGTTTTTTCACTCCGGGTACGAAGAACTTAATGATCGTTTCATTTCAGATTGTGGTAATTCACAATACAATTAATGGCAAACCTAGGGGCTATGCTTTCATTGAATATGAGCACGAAAGAGACATGCACTGTAAGTAATAGTTAAGAAAATGTGAACTTTCGTGAAGACCACTACAAGTCCATAGTCTGGAATTTTACCTTACTTAGCGTCACTTCCAGCTAGATATAGTGGGGCTGGGCTATAGTTAGGCTACCCATTTTCATTGGTACTAAACCAGACGGTACGGGGGGTCCCGCCATACATCCATGCAGGAATACCATTCTGTAAATGCATATATGGTAAACGAATCAATTGAAAAGAAAAATATTGGCTGTCTTGATTAATGCAGTTTTTATCTTGTTCTTGGTACAGCGTGGTGGCCGCTGCCGGCAACTAGTGCCGTTCACTATTCCATGCAAAATCCCTGAACCTGCCTGATATGATAGGTTTGTATGTGTGGTAAGATCCAACATACAACAACGTTTGTTAGCGTCTATGCTTACCCTATTTATCTCGTCCAGTTTGGTTAAACTTGCAATTTGAATGAGCCATTTGGGGCAATTTTCAACTATGGCCGTGCTCTTAAAGTGCTGGGATTCAGGAGTTTGACATGCATTCTTGATCGCGATTTCTTTTTGTTGATCATGGCTCGCTAAAGTTAGCATTCTACATTGAAATTGATTGGTGGGCTTTTAGGAAGAAGGTTCAGGGACACACTTAGTGATAATTCATACATTTGCATCTATAAATGAAAGTACGCTGTGAGTATTAGAGATGTGTGGGAACGATATAGTTATGTTTGAGGTAAACGTACACAGCTCCGTCCAGCATACAGTACTATATACATTCGGAATATTGTGTTAGTATTGGAATATTTGTTAGGCTACATATTAGTTAGTATGTTGTGCACCTTCATCTAACATACATTGTGGGAGTGCCGTTGGCTGAAGGTAATATACTTTTTGTTTAGCAGTGACAGCGTGAAAACCACGTGACATACAACACTGTACAGAGTTACTGAGAAAAGAATGGATGTTAGGTCTAGTACCAAAGAGCACATTCAAAAGTGATGCATTATTATTTCGCAATCATCTTCATTTCATTCTATCCGCTTAATAATGCTGCAAATTAGATAGAACTGCCGTATTTCAGATCTCGGTCTATCATCTTACTTTAGCCGTCGATTTATATTTCTATGCAAGTCCTTAAACATATCAATTTCGATATAGAATACTAATTTATTTTGATTTTTTCGGGATTTAATCATCTTGGTTTTATCATTGCAAAGCGTGCTCAGGAATCGCGTAGATATTTGAAACGCATAATATTTGCTGAGCAAATTAAATATTATTCCATAAAAAATAGTAAGGAAAACCAATTAAAGGCAAAACAAAATTTGTCATAACATTACATTAAAGTTAGTATACTATTAGAACACAGTATAACATAAAATATAAAATAAACGAATTGCGCACGGTTTGGTAGTAAGTAAATAAAAGCGCACCAGGTAAATGCAAAGTAAACTTCTTCGGAGATTGAACGAACGTATGAAGACTGGGCACCTTCCCAATGAATAGTGTACGCGCTGGCCTACTCTATGCTCGCGAGTCTCTTACAAGTTCATTTCACGATTAAAAGTACTTCTAAGATTTGTGTTAACTTCCGTACGTAAGTAGCCGCGGTA
Source organism: Tiphia femorata (assembly GCA_944319695.1). Classification (NCBI taxonomy): domain Eukaryota; kingdom Metazoa; phylum Arthropoda; class Insecta; order Hymenoptera; family Tiphiidae; genus Tiphia; species Tiphia femorata. The sequence continues at coordinate 22,171,840 of OX090901.1, read as the reverse complement.
GGTATTTTTTGTATTTGCTATACTTTTTGGAACTTTAAAATGTAGATTTAAGGTACTTTAAAATCAGTACATTTTATTGCTGATTATCGTTGAAAGAAATAACGTAGTATCATGATTTTATACAGCAAAATGATAGTTCGATATCATTCCTTACAATTTAGCCAATATGAAAATGCCACTTATAATTATTCAAGAACAGAAAAATTGATCGGATTACCTCGCTTTATCAATGATGTGTACTATTGCATTTTACTCTATAAAATGACACACGTTATAAATGGTACTTCTGTAATCAGACATAATGTGTATCGATACCTTATAAACTTCACCACATTTGAGAATTACATATCTATCATTGAATAAAGTGATTGCAATTGCAAACTACGGGGATAACGATGGAAAGTTGTAAATATTTTTAGCAACAGTTTACACATAGGCATCTAGCGAGTGCATCTTTTATTACCCAAACCTTATCACGTTTCAATCATGGAAGACTCTCTACTAGTTTTTATCTCTTAGCAAGTCTCATCGAATTTGGTAAATGATATAAAAAAAATCAGTTGTCTTGTTACTCGTTGAACCATGACATCTGCAGTATATCATTGAACATTTTTCAGAAAGTTATCTGCCACCTTATATTTACCTCCCTGGGATATAGACGTCACATTTAGCAATAATATATTATAGGTATGTGCACGTGAGTAAGTAATAATTTTTAATTGGTACTTTTAGCTGCGTATAAGCATGCGGATGGTAAGAAAATAGATGGTCGCAGAGTGTTGGTTGACGTGGAACGGGCACGGACTGTGAAAGGATGGCTTCCACGAAGACTCGGTGGCGGATTAGGTGGTACGCGTAGAGGTGGGCCCGATGTAAACATAAAACACTCTGGACGAGAAGATAACGAGAGAGAGCGTGAACGGTACCGTTTAGAACGAGAGAGAGAAAATGCTGGACGCGGATTAGATAGAGATAGGTGAGTTTAGAATTTCACAACTTCTCATATTTCGGTTACAATGTAAAATATTATTTTACTAATTATATATTGTATTTAGAGATCGCGATCGGCTGGATAGAGAACGCAGACGATCTCGTGACCGTAAACGAAGGACAAGAAGTAGGTCACGCGATCGAAAACGAAGGCGTAGTCGTGATCGTCTACCCGACCCTGAGATTGAAGAGATTCAAAGAGAAGATCGCTCTCGTGAAAGAAGGGAGCGAGATCGAGATCGTGACAGGGATCGCAAACGGAGACGTTCAAGGAGTAACGATAGAGATAGGGATAGGGATCGCAAGAGAGTTAAACGGGATCGTGATCGTGAACGGAGAGATCGTAAAGATCGTGGAGATCGGCAAGATGAGGATACAAAAGAAATCCGTATTAAAGAAGAACCGTTGGATGGTAAGGTTTCTCTGTGCATCTCGATGAATTTTATCTCTTGCACAGAAGTGGATTCAATGGTAATTTTTTTTGTCCGTTTATTAATCGACGAAAAATATTCGCAGATTATCCTGACTACAGTAATACGTTCTCAACATCAGCTTCTTACTTCACTGCAGTGAAGTATGAAGATGACAATGATCAAGAAGAAGAAAAATATAGGATCCCCGAAGGCCGACCTGATCCACCGCCCTATAATAATTACGATTCTGTACAAGATTATTGATCTCAGACATACTTATTAAGTTCTCTATCCGCGCGGAATTAACGCAATTAATAACAATGTTGTATTGTATTTCCTACTGTTATAAGTGTAATGCTGATTTGACCGAGTTGAGTGTTGTGTTGTTCAATGGATCGACATCTTTATCACGACATATTTGGTAGGGATATTACAAGGTAAGCAGCTCTGTACTACGTTTGTATGAACTAGTTTTTGTGTAATTAATTCAGAATTTTATATTCGCGCCGTTATTTCGAAGAATACACTCTGGACGTTTGAATGCTTTCAGTATGACACACTATTAAATTTGATATTGTAGCAGTCACGGCAATATTTTGTGGTATGGATCTAAAATGTCGTTCAACATTTTGATCTATATTGCTAATGCTGTAATTTAAATTTATCTGATATATGTGTAAATAACTAAACTATATACAAGTATATAATTAATTTGAACTTTTCTGTAGCGACTGCTGCATGTATATTTATATATATTCGAATAAAATAAATGACACCATTAATTTGTTAGATATTTCGATATGTTCTTCATTCCTCAAGCTCTCTCTCTCTCTCTCTCTCTTACTCTATGATGTATATTTTGTTTTGCAAAAATTGATGAATTTCTTACCTTTAAATGGGTAACACGCCAAAATAATTTTTTTCTTGCGACGTTGTCCTTGCAGCGGCAGAATTTTGATTACAATCTTACTGATTGTGAGATAAGATTTTCGATTTGCTAACAAATTACGTGATGGTTTGAATTCCAATCTGCGCGCCACCAGATCCAAGCTCACACTGCGGTGCGCGGGCGCATGAAATAGTCGGCATGCGTTGAGCTCCATTTCCCGGAAATTAAAAATTCCGTTCAATTGCTACCAATCGCATTTGATTGGTGCATACCCTTCCTATGGCCGCGTCATTTCTCGGAATTTAAAAATGGGGTAATAATACAAACAGCGATGATATACCTACTCTTTTCACCTTACCATTGTTTTTTTGTCGCAGTCTTAATTTTGCTGCGTACCTGGAGACTTCGTAATTCGAAAATATCGTGGCGCAGCGAAAAGAAGCGGTGAGCTCGAATAAGAGAATTTATTCATTTCATTTCTCGAACATCTGTCATTTTCTTTTATTTTCTTATTAATTAAAAGGGAAATTCGCAAGTAAGGATTGTAGGGTGCTTTATTGTATCACAACAATTTTCGTTATTTTAGCATTTAATTGTTAATATCTATCATTGTGATATGTATATTTTTCATCACTGTAATAATTAGGGCGTCGATAACCGTTTAATTACCTGTCCAGTCGCCGTCGGGCCACAATATTGCTCGGTGAATCGCTGAAATTAGAATTATCTTAATTTCGACGCAGTCATTTCTCACGACAGTATTTAAATAGCGTGCAAGGAACGTTTATTGTCGCGTGTGCTTTAAAGAAAAGCACCGTGTTCTCTCGCTTGCTTTTACGACTTTCTTACCTTATATAGCCCGGCATAAGAATATAAACAGAGTTCGAATGGCCGAGACACACTCTGTTCATCCGAATCAGTTATGAGCTATTCTCACGTTCATTCGATCCAACCGTAGTCAAAGCTGCACGTGTTCAGCGAAGATCGTCATGCTAAAATATTCACGGAAGTTAATCGCGGTCTCTCCTCGTCAGGGTATCGGGGGCATGTACATAGAAATATCAAAAGCGTTCCGCTTGTGGTCCACGTTCAGGATTTTCCTCGTCTGGGAACTCGATCTCGGTGTACCGTGCCTCCCTCGATTGCGAAGTCCTTAATTATTGGTGCTTCTGAATTTGGAATCAGTTGGCTCGGTTCTGCCCGCCGGCTGCACCGGAAGGGTAGAAAATGGACTGGTGGAACGGACGATTGCAGAGGTTGGATAATCGGCCAACGAACAAACAAGAATAGTTAGGATTATTCTATTTTCCTTGGTAAAGTCGTGACACGGGATTATTATCAGTTAAGGGAGATTATTTTTGGGAAAATTTCGTTCTCCAAATTCTCCACGTCCGCTGTGCTACGTAATTTTTGAATTCTGCAAACATGCCAAACTATTTCTCCTTCGGGGTTTGTCTTCCGTGTCTGCTATTGGCTCGGGATGTAGCAACAGCACGGGCGAAGTTGAGCGTGCAGAATAGACTTTGTTAGTATTCACTGCTGCATGCAACGGACAGTCCCGAGTTGTGGTTTCTGGATGTCATGAAAATGTTACAATAAATAGGAAGAGAGAGAGAGAGAGAGAGAGGGAAGCGTTGTGTGCCATTGGCAGAGATACAAAGATTATAAATATTTTCCCCATTTAAAGTCACTTTAACTCGAGTTCCTTAGTGCTCGAGGCGCTACCGTTTAATTATCGGCGTCGCGGATCGATAATTATTATTCATTACCGAGGAAATTGCTGCTACGCAACGTTCAAAACAAGTTGGGCGAAAGATTCAAAATGCAGAGTCGCAACGACGTATACGACGTAACTTATCCTATCGTACATAAAAAATTCCTTACACAATTACACAAATTCTCCACTCAAAAATATCATTCTGCTCCCAAACACATCGTCAACCGTCATATCACAAATTTACATTTTTCCACAGACCTCCCAGCGAACGCCTCAATAATTATCACCTTCGTCAAGAGTTGCCCCTCTTGACCATCTTCCATTTCTGCTGCATCCTCCGTCTCCTCGACTGTTAATTATTGACACACGAGATCGGTTCCCTCGTTGGAGATGGCGACGACGACGACGACGTCGAGACTTCAGTAACGATAATGGCAGTAAGTTGCTGGTATGTAAGTAGGCTAGGTAGTTAGACGATGCGGTCGACGAAACCGGCGCGGAGATACACGCGACGGTCGGAGGAGGTGAGAGATAAGGCAAGAGGGCGGAAAATTGAGGAAGGTGAACCGAGAGAGAGAGACAGAGAGAGGAAGGAAGAGCACGAGGAGAGGGAAATCGAATGAGAATAAGACAGGGTAAGAAGAGAGAGAGAGAGAGAGGGAGAGTCACGAGCTACGGAGGATCTCGAAGGAAACGGGAAGAGGAAAAGGATGAAGATGAGCGTGAAGAAGGAAGGGAGAAGAGGGTACGGCGCAGGTGTGCGACGGTGGCCTGGCCGCTACCGCCGTAGGTACTGCTGCATGCCATTCGCGCGCGCGTGTTTGCGCGTTTCCCTCCCGCTTTCGTAGCTCTCCTGCCCCTCTCAATACTCTCCTCCACCTCCTCCTTCGCGCATAGGTATGTCCCATCGGAGGAGGAGAAGGAGGTGGTGTGCGGATCGTATGCATGCGCCACTCCGTACGGTTTGATCGTGTAAGAATCGCGATGGTGGAGCCGGGTGGAGGGTGGAGTGGACCGGGGGCAGAAAGGTTGGAGGTGCAGGTCGAGGGGCAATCCGAGGAGACGCGGGGCTTGGGGTTTAGGGGGTTGGAGGGAGAGAAACTGGTGGCGAAGGGGTTTCTGGCCCTGGGGGTGGGGATGACGGAGGAACCGGCAGCAGGCAGGCAAGCAAGCAGGCAGCAGGGAAACAGGCAGGCAGGGCGGCAAAGCGAGCGGGCAGGTAGAGAGAGATAGATAGGTAGATAGAGAAACTGGAAGGGGGTTGGAATGGAGAAGGGGGTGGTCGGTGGATGGTAGGACGGGATAAGGTGGGTGCGAGGGGTGAAGGAGAAGAGAGAGAGAAAGAGAGAGAGCGAGAGAGCGGCGTGGTGGAGGAGAGTGGCGTGCGCGGAGCAGAAGGAGGTGGAGGACGCAGGGGGGTGGCAGGCGGCTGGTGGTGCGTCAGAGCCTGCAGTGAGCCCGGCAGTGAGGCGAAACGTTGGGCTCCGCGCGGGACTCTCGTGGCCGCCCGCTTTTCTTTTAGTCGGGGTGCCCTTTTTCCTACACCCACCCCCTCCGTCGTCGCGGTCATACGCAACGACACCGCCGTTCTCTTTTTTCTCGGCCGCACGTAACGTACGCAACTTTCACACATTTTCTCCACCTTACCACCCTTATCTCGCCGTTTTTCTATCAACGTGTCCCCCTTTCGCCTTTATTTTTCTTCTTCCCATCTCTCGTCCCACGGACGAACGCGCGCGATTCGCGCACGGCTTCCTCCGACGACCGACCGCGTTGCGGTTCCGCATCCCTCGCCGGTCTCTGGTTTTTTCGCTCTTTCACTTCGTAATTTTATACGCGTCTGCTTCTCCTCTCTTCTCTCTCTATCCTTTTTTCACGTATTCGTGCGGAGTACATGTCAAGTGCGACCTCCTTCGGGGCGCGAAAATGCGTCCCGACACGAGGACGCGTGAAGTGACGAGCCGGGCTGTCTCGTAGAGACCGGTGCGCTCTCGCGTCAGGGAGAAAGAGGATCGGCTTGTTGCGATACCTAGTTCGCGCGCTGGGCTCGGACGATGCGTATGGAATTCAACGAGCAGGATTCTTTGGACTATTTTGTTTCACCTCCTCGTTCCGACGAAGTCTCGTTCGATCTGCGCGCACGTGATCTCGCGATACGCACGTTTCGTGGATTCGGTGCCAAGTTTGGTTAGGGCAAAGGGAGGGAGAAGGTTGGAAGGAAGGTCGAGTTATGGGAGAACGAGAGACAGAGAGAAAGCGAGAAGGTGTTAAACGGAGAGGGCGAAGGAGAGAATTTCTAACGAGGGAAAAAGTCCGAGAGAAAGTGAGGAGAACGTGAGAGCGAAGAAAAACGTTTCCCCTGCAAAACGACGTCTCGCCGCAAAACGGCGCCTCTCAACGTCTCGGCGCATCAACCCTGCGACAAAAAGCACGACACGTCGAATTTCTCGATCGTCATTCCTCCACTGGTGGAAAGCCAATGTCAATGTCGACGTCTGCGAACCTACCGGCTCGCCGATTCGATCGATCGATTTTCAGACGACTCTTGGTATCCGCGAGTGCCTTCTGCTACCGACCGATTGTCGCGCCAGGACGAAGCAGTCGAAGGAAGGACGAAGAGGTGAATTTCTCGAGGCGCAACTCTCGAGGAAGAAGGACGAAGAAGAGACGTGAAGGAAGAAGAGGACAAATTCTCCTTCGATTCGAAATATTTTGGCTCGATCTTCGCCTCTCGTGGGACCGGAAGCAAAAAAAGTCTCCGGAAGAAAATAAAAGGACGATCGAATTCGGTCAACTCTCACCCTCTCTCTCGCGGAGAGCGGAACCGCCGCGTGTGCTTTCTCCTGCCCTCTCGCGACCTCTCTCTCTCTTTCTCTCTCCCCGAGGCACGCACCGCCAATGCGGCTGAGATCGCGCGATCTCATTGGCTGCAATCGTGCCGTGGTGTCGGCGATGGGCACCACAACCGTCCAGGTTCGATGCTCGTGCCCGCCACCGAGAGGAGCGCGTGCAGACGCTCGGTGACTTCCGTCGCGATCTTCGCGCGCCTCCTTCACCCTCTTGGACTCTCCGCGAGACTGTCTCCTGGTCCTATCGGTGGACGGGGTGAATCTGGTGCCGAAGTTTTGTTGTGCCGAGAGAGCCAGCCGTGTGCGCGCGTGTCACCGCAAGCGTCGCGTGTGCTCCGCGAATTTTTTAACCTTCGCGCCCGATCACTCGTTCCTCCACGGTTAGTTCTCGCGAAGGAGAGCGAGGTGGTTGCATCAAGGTCATTAAATTTCGCCCTTAATTAAACACCTCTCTCGAGAAATGTAGCAAGGGAATCTTGATTCTTCGATTCTCTCGGGGGTTGACGATTGGATAAGAATGTGTGTCGCGCGAGTTACCCCTCCCGTGTAATTTCCAACTTCGTCCATGGAATAGCGTGCGCGATAAAGCGTAAAGTGGTCCCGCCCGGCGTGTTTTCCAGTGGAGAATAATTCAGTCGATCTCTATCTTCTTCTTCGTTTCCCTTTCTTCCGTCACCTTTTCGCCAGTTTTTCCGTTATCTCCAGGTCGTAGGGTAAAGTCTGCTTGGGAGCGCGTGGAAAATAGGATTGGCAAGGGGTTGTAGCGTGGGTGTATCGACGGGCAGCGGGGGTGTCGCACCGTGCGGACGTACGAGGACGCGGAGAGCGCGAGGTAAAAGTGTGGCGGGTGAGTGGCGCGCTAGGCTGATAACGATTATCGCTTATCGTACGTCTAAGGTCGACGTCGTCGTGTCGCCGTCCTCGTCCTCGTCCTCGCCAGCACGTGGCCCAGCGCCGGCAGTTTTTCATTTGCCAATTGACGTTTCCTCCACTCTCGCCCCTGCCCTCCCGCATCTAGTTCTATCGTGGCCGGTAATATTTTCTCAGCCTCGCCATCACCCGATTGTTTTCCTCAAAGCGATCGTGTAGGCTTGGTAGAAGAGAGAACCTGTGGAGTTTCCATTGAGAATGTCAGACACGCGCACGGATCGTTCGGAAAAAGCGACTATCTCTCGATAGTTTCGATCAATCGACGATGACGGCACCGTGGCGAGCGAATTCCTCGTTCAATTGCGGCTCGAATTACTCATTAACCTCGGATCCCTTCCAACATCCTCTGGAAGCCTGGAGAAAACTCGATTCTCCTTCGTTCTCTCATTCCATTCTCCCATTCTTCCCACCTCTCGTCCTTCTCCTCGTTTTCTCATTTGTATCATTCAGCCCCTCTTCTCGTTTTCTACCCTCTTTCACCTCCTTCTTCTCTCACCAGGTTACCCGCAGCGTTCGAGGCTCCTATTTAAGTAGCGTAGAGAGTTCCTTTAGCGGCGTTATACACCCCATGGTGCGCTCCATTCTCGTCACGCGCGCGCGTCGCTGTCGGGGAACAAGGTGACTGCGTTTGCGACGCGCCGGGAAACTGCAGGGAACTCCAACCTCCTCGAGTACGTCGAGCACTTTGAGAGTACCTTGAGTGTGCTGTGCCTTCGTTCGGCACTCTGAAAGGTAGAATCGCGATTGGAATTTTTGCACGGGGGTGTGCGCATTCGAGCGGGGCGAGGAACAACGACCGATCTCTTGGCCTCTGGCCGATAATAGCAGGAGAAGTGGGCGCGCTGAAATAGGAGAAAAGAAATGTGAGAAAAATGTTTATCAGTCGCGATTGGAATTAGGAAGGAGGGAAGACGAGCGGAGAGCATCTTCATACTCCACATCCCAATTTTACCCCAACTTTCTTCTCACCCCTCGCTCACTTCCTTCCTCCTGTCCTCAGGCTGTATCAAACGGGGGGTGACGTGCCGTGCATGCCACCAACGTGCGATTCTCGTTGTGCAGGTGGTGCCGCAACTGCGGACACGCAGAGAGAGAGAGAGGGAGAGAGGGGCACACATCCACACGCAGCTTACAGTGAAATTGCGCGCAGGCAGCAGGGGACGACGCACGGGCTCTATTTAGGCGCCGGAAATCGCCGCATCGTCGACGTCATCGCGACTCTCACCCCTCTCACCCCCTCGTCGCCTTTTCTCACTCTTCCGCACCCCCTTCCCCTCTCTTTTCCACTCGCCCTTTTCCAATTGTGTGCGTGTTTCAGCGCGCAGGTGTGCGCGAAGGTAGGAAGAGAATAGTGCAGTGCGACGACAGGAATATTCTTCTGCTGCTTCGTTTCTGGGCACCGGTGCGTTCTCCTCCGAGCTTTCGTGATTCTCGACGAGCGCTTGTTTTACCGCGGTCGTCCGGTTTACCTGGTCGGGTGCATTGATCTGCCTGTGCATAGAGGTGAGAGGGGTGGAGTAGGGTGGCGAGAGCGGATGGTGGGAGAGGTGAAGGGAGAAGGGGTGGAAAGGGCTGAGGGGACCCGGACGTGGAAAACCAGGGGGGTCGGGAAGGATTGCGAAGCAAATTGGCACGACGCGAGACGCGGCGGTGGCGGGATAGACGAACGCTCGCGCACGATTGGTGAAGAGGAGAGGAAGGGAGAAGGAGAGAGCGTGTAATCGGTCTCTGTCCCTTCCTCTGTCTAGCGCGAAATGAAACGTACTTTACTTACCCGGAATTCTCACGAGATAGTTTTATTCCTGGGTTAAGGGAAGATGGGGCTTGGAAATCGACGTTTCCGTGGAGACTGCGGACGATTGACGGACGCTAGGGGATTTTATGCTGCACCTGCGGTAGTTCTTTCGGATGAATTGGAATGGGACGATAATTGGACTTATTAGGACCCTTTGGAAGGATGTTTGCGAGATCGCGTGAGAATGAAAAGATTCGAGTGCTTTCATTGGAGATTTTTTTTTTCAGTTTAGAAAGTGGCGCGTTTTCGGCGTGAGAAAACCTCGAGGATTTTCTCGTCTTTTCCTCGAAAAAGCGTCCCGAGCACGGAGCCTTTGGAGACGATCCAACGTACGTGTTTTCCCGACGAATCGGTCGTCTTGTTCTCCCGTTTCTACGGAAGACTCGTACCCTGTCGCTGGAACTTTCTAAACCGGTACGTGCTATCCACTTTTGGGGCGTCTCGGCGCAGCCGAGTGCCAGTCGAGTTCGCCTTTCCGATTCTCCTCGTTCGAGGGATCTAAGAGGGTGGGAGGAAGAAACTTTGCGTTTAGCGTGAACGGAGCGAGGGTTTACCTTTTGACCTTACCTCTCCTTTACCTCCGCACTTCCTTTCGAGTCTTCGTCGAAGATGATTGGTGGTTTTCCTCTTCCTCCTACTCCTTCTCCTCTTCATCTTTCGCATTCACCTTCCTCGTTCTCCTTCGTCCTCGTTTCAGTCCCTCATTGTCCTAACATCGGTAGTCCCCTCGCATCGAACTAAGGCCTCCCTACCTTCCGAGGCTCGCGATTTCAGGGCCGTGGAAGGTGGGAGATTCGATTTACGTCCATTCTCGAAGCCCGGAAGATTCATTGCCTCGTAAATTCCGTCTACATGCATTCTTGGTTGACGACGACGACGTGTCTAATTTACGATGACCTAAAACGTTATTAATTCCGGAGGGGGCGATGGTGGGGCGGAAAGTAGGCAGAGGAGTGGGTAAGGGGTGGAGGAAGCTGGGTACGAATTAATTTCGTGGAACGTCGTTGCTCCCTGTGTCTCCCTCACGGAGAATCGTGCTCGTACGTTTTCGGCGAGCACCAGGTTGGAAGAACTTTTCCACCAGTTCCCATTCTCCGACTCCCATGTCTCACCCTCTCTCTCCCTCATTTCCTGTTCTTCCATCCACGCTCACCTTTGTTTTCTCCACCTCTCTGCATATTCTTACCGTGTAGCACCGTCCGTGAGTTATCATAACGAACGTGGGCGCGAGGTTGAAATGGAGAGGGTGGAAGGAGGTTGAGGAAAGCGGTCACGAATTTCAGAGAGATTTTATTTCATCCACCTCCCCTGCTCAGGAGTCGAGAAAGTTTGGTACGTAGGTGAACGTCGCGCTTCCTTCGTGGACGCTGAAAGAAAGATAGAAAGAGGTGGGTAGAGACGAGTCTAGAAGCGTGAAGGTGCAATTGCGACTAGAGGATGGAAAGGGGTGCACGAGGAAAAAAATACTGTGAAACGGTCTTGGTGCTGAGAATTTACCCGAAAGTTCTGCTTATCTCTAACGAGGAGTCACGGTTATTACCACAGTAATTCGCAGATCTTTTTAAAGGGGTGGGGATCGATAGTCCCAGGTGGTTTGCGGTTCACTCGTGCACATCGTTCTTCTCACACATTCTCATAAGCGAACTTCTTTGCTCACCGACATGTGCCTAGGCTCTGTAAGCGTCGATAGACTTATCTATAGTTTATTCGACAGTTCCACCATCACTCGTGAGGCCTCTTCTACATCATTTCTCGCTTGTCTACGCTCGAGGGGCTTTATGAAATTTTTACGCCACCCTTAATCGTTTCTACGTATGTATGCTCGTACATACCTCGTCGCCACGGTCCTTCGATAATTTCATTGCACAGGGGTGGAACGTCGTAATTGCAATGTAAATCTAAGGTGGATTATTCGAAGAGTTTGCAAGATCGCGGAGGTATTCGACGCGATACAATTAACTGTTCAGAAGTACGGAGGTACTTCTTGCAACTTCCTGCTTTCATCGGAAATTGCACTTTGCTGCGAAGGTCCCTTAACATCCAGGCCCTTCGAAGATTAAAATCCGCAGAAATGTTAAACGGAAATTGTATACCGGGAAGCGTACGGCTTGCTCGACGTTCGAGGAACCCGAGCACGGAAAGGTTTGTTCATTCCGAAGCTCTCGCAGTCGTCTCGAAGAAACACAGCAGAGTTTCCGTGCCGGTTACTTCCCTGGAAGGGACAGTCTCGTACCACCGACGTTTATTTCGTACTCGAGAAGAGACGTTGGATCTCGCAAAGATCACGAGGGTTCGTCCCACGCGGTGGTCCCCGCATAATTTTTCACCCTCCACGACGACGTCTACCACGGTTGTCCGTCCGCTTTCCTTGGCTCGTTGCGCATAGCGCACACGCGCGCGCTTGGGGCTATCGAGGGAAGAGAGTGTATTTGTAAATTCGTGACCACCGCATTCGTCCCCTTTAGCGTTAAGTGACCGGGTTTGTTAAAGCGACCGCTCGTGCGCGCGCCCTTCGTGCGCCGCATATATCATTCCAACCGTCCACTTTTTCGCTTACGATACTCAGCACATTGCCACTCGGAATTCCGCTTGGGTACCGTGCTAGTCGAAGACGAGCATGAAAAGTTCAACCTGGAAGAGTATCGGGGAGCTGAAGCGGATGAGGGTGTGGAGAGGAAAAAGATGAAGGGGTCGTGATAATCTGGAGGATCTTTCGTTAAATCGTCGCCTTCGTCGTCGTGGAATGGCGCTAAGGGGTGGAACGAGTGGTGGGAGGGTAGCCGGGACGGTGGAGGAGAAGGAAATTTGATTTTTCCCCTAAACACGAACGCTCTCTGGCACGCTTCTCTCGGAGCGTTTCGTGTCGCGTGCTCGCGATAATTCCCTCGTTTCCCCTTCTTCGGCTCCCCTCGCGTTTTCTTTTAAGCGATAATTGCCGGGTGGTGGCCGACGGCTCGAATTACGGAGAATTGTCGATAATTAACCGGACGATGATCGGCCTCTCGTGAACGGAAGAACGGTTGTTAATCGCGCGAATAGAGTCGTGGGGGATATGCCGTGCGTCGATCGTCGCACACCTCACGCGTTTATCGACCGCGTGGATTAAAACCGTGGTGGAAAAACGCGCGACGAGATCGATCATGATCTCGATTCGTTTCTCGCCACTCGGGCATTTCTCTTTCGTTTTCTCTCCAGATCCTCTTACACGTTCGATCCTCCTCTCGAGATCCTCTCGCCCTCTCTTACCCACGAGAAGGAAACTTTTACATTCCGCGACCGTACCGCGCTTTTTAGACCGCCCGTTCGCCGCCACCGTGGTAGAGGTAGCAGCAGCAACGGCGCCAGCATCACCAGCAGCAACGAGCGTCCTCGCTCGCTTATCCGCACGCTCGCTTGCTCGCTCGCCGATAAACAACCGTCGCCAAAAAACTATCGACTCGATCCGGTCCGACGGCGGTGCAGCTTGGTCGGCGGTGGAGGTGGTGGAGGAAGGGTGCCGCAAGGAGGAGGCGGCCACCCCCGTGCCGACCCAAGGGGTAGTAGTAGTAGTCGATGCGAGTCGGTCCGTCGGAAGGAGCGCGCGGAAGGAAGAGTAACGGGCGTAGAAAAATATCATCCTCCTGGTACGAGAGGAGGGAGGTGGTGGAGGAGCGCTCGATCATCGTGGAAACGGAGGTGGCGATAAATCGACGGGTCGAGGGTCGACGAGGGACACGAAGAGAGGAAGAGGTGGGAGGAGCTGACGAAAACACGACCACTGCCGGAGAACTGTAGCGGAAGAGCTAGTGCAGGAGGAGGTGGACGAGCAGAGAGGAAGGACGAAGGAGAGAAAGAGGAAAGACGAGGAGAGGTGGAGAAGGTTACAAGAAGCAGAGGACGCGAGGAGTTTACGGAAGAAGAGAAGAGAGAATTCGAAAGTGTCGAAGAAGAGGAAGGTGGTGAGCGAAGGGGAGGAAGAGGAAGCGGTAGAAGTGGACGTTGGAAGGAGGTGGGGTAGTGAACGTCGGGGGTGGGTAGGGTGGGTAGATTAAGAGGGAGAGGTGGGACGGTGGTGTAATTTGGGAGGTGTAATAGAAAAAGTGGCGTAGAAAGGTGGCGAGGTAAAAAGGTGAAGGGTAGGGATAGGGTAAGGTGAAGGGTGAGGAGGGAGTCGGTGAGTTATTCCGTCCCGAGTTTCGAGGTAAAATCGGCAGTATCAGGCAGTGCGCGTTTCGCGGCGGTGGTGCGTGAATCGGGGGACGGCGGGGGGGTGTGCGGGGCCGGAGAAGCCTTGTGAAGACACTAAGGATTTAGATGGTGGAGGTGCTCGAGGGCCGGGCCAGGGAGCCTACGGGGCCGTGCAGGGCACCTCGCACCTACCCAGGGCCGGACAGCAGCCACGTCGTCGTCGTGCGACAGGAGCAGCGGCAGGAGACGCGGCGCCCGCTGCTGCATCCCCACGGAGAGGAGGAGGTCGAGGTGGAGGAGGAGGAGGAGGATCAGAAGACGTGGAAATCGGTGGAAGTGGGGCCGGTTGTTGATAGAGGAAGTGCCAGCGAGAAACGAAGAAGAGGCGAGAAGGAAGAAGAAGAGGACGAAGAAGAAGAAGAAGTGCAGCAGCAGCAAACAAAGCTTGCGACTGTGGTGGTGGTGGTGGTGGAGGTGGTGGAGAAGGAGGAGAGTGCCGACGACTGCGACGACGACGGCCAAGGCGAGCACGGTAACGTGGAGGTGGTGGAGGTGGTGGAGAAGATACGGGTGGTGGTGCGTAACGGCGAGCTCAGGAAGAGGAAGGGCCACGACGAATACGACGTTTTTTACGTGTCCTTCCCCGTGGAGGAGAGGAGGAGGCTGGACGTCGAATTTAAGACGTCGAGGGGTGCCCCGTCTAAGCGCGGACTCGGAGGTGAAAGCTCGAAGGAGCCCGAGAAGGGCTCCGACGTAAGGAGCGAGGCTGGCGAGCGCAATGTGGCAGAGCGGCGGCATGGGCGCCCATGCGGCCAACAATCCATGGATGAAGCTTATGGGCATCGTCCACAAGGAACGAAGGCATCACGATTCGGCGTCCGCTGCCGCCGCCGCCGCTGCATCCGGTGTTCAGGGATCTGCCACTACCGGCAGCAACGATCGGACGCTCAACCAGTGAGTAAAATTTTTACTTTTTAAATTGCACGTTAATTAGGGTAGGCTTTGGGCTTCGAGACGGCTCCTGACGAGGGTCTTTAAAATTCAACTCCTTGTATAGGATCGAGTAGACAAGATTATTCGTACCTCGGGTAGCACTTGGCTAAGGAGCGCTTGATACTTCATCAACGATACGTCAGGAGCCGCGCGCGAACCAATGCGCGATGGTGCGAAACGGAATGGCTATAATGGAATACTTAGCGAAGCGTATTAGATCGCGCCCTATCCTTAGCGCGCTCGCATGCGATGCCGAGCCAGGCTCGGTACACAAGCGTGCCATATAGTGAACACACACCGGGAAGTCTTGATCTAATGCCACGATACGTCGAGAGTCTTACTCGAATTACCGGGCGCTAGATTTTCGAACGATTAATTGCTCTGGGACAGCCACGCAGGATAATTGCATACGTCAACGACAGATAAGCGTCGCAGTCGCTTAATCCTGCGTCACCGGTGCGCACCTGAGGGTGCCGCACGAGTGCTTGAATAGGTAGAGCACCGGCTGAATATTACAACGCTTGACTCGGTCCGATGGGGATTCTATCGTTCTTGCGGGTAGCCGCAGGTTAAACCTCTACCGCACTCGCGATGTTCCGATGTTGCTAATTTTGGGCGGGCGCAGAGGGAAAGGAAGAAATGTTCATTCCTGGTTGGGATTAGTGGTAAATATTATCGTTTCTAATTAAAGAATGTAGCAGCTAATTATAGAATTGTTTACCGCAAACGTACTTTAACCGTTAATTCGACATTGTCGAATAGCACGTGAACATTAACCGACAATTAAATATCCCATCGATCAAATGACCGCAATACCAAAGGCAATTCCCTCCCATTACCACGCACGGCAGTTAAGCCCGTCGATCGTCGCATTACGCAAAACAATCTGAATTTGCTGGATAACGCTGTTTGACTTATCGCAATAACGAACAGAATTACACGAAGTTATATCGTCGAATTTCTCATCGATATTCCGTCAGGGGAAACTTAAAATCGTTTTGGAATTCTATGCGAGATGGTCTCGTTACATCGACTCCGCTACGTTACACGAGCCACTTTTTCTTAGGAAGACTCTTTACTCTCGCTCTCGTGCGACTATTCTGTCACGATCAGCGGGTACCATCGTGGCGCATAAATTCACTATAAATCCCCAGGAAATTCGAGCGTATTTTTCAACAGATCACTCGAGCCCCTATCATCCGCCCACTCTCTTTCTCGCAGGGATGAGACCACCCTCTGCAGTCTTTTCTTTCATTCTTTTTTCCCGCTTCCTTCTCCCTCTCCCTCTTGTGCGCGGTAACGCGATAAATTACCTGCAATTACAGTGCTGGTATATCCGCGTAGCAGCGGGAGTCACCTCCCATTCCACCCTTCTCTACCCCCGCTCTCGTCGTACCTGCTAACTTATTTTCGTTCCGTTGCTGCTTCTCGGCATAATGTCGTTTCGCGTGGTACTAGGACGCTCGAGTAACCGCTTATGCGTTCCACATTACCACCCTGTACTTATGCGTGTATATGTATCGCACAGCAGAGACCGCTGCGGTTCACGAAAATATTTTTCCGAAATGTTTCTGCCCGTGGGATAGCTCGTGGTATCAAACGCAAACTTTCCATCTCCTCGTTGACCAAAGTTACTCGAGGATATTTTTCACTTTTAAATGAAACTTTGACGAGCGGTTGAGAACTTGGGTGGTGATAACGAGCTCGTAAAAATATTCCAACGGACATTTATCGTTGATATAAATCTTCATTCACTTAAACGCCACTTCGACTTGCATCTTGGCGAAGCTCATGGCCTCATCTCGATCTCATTTAATTCGACATTCATTCCATTTAAATCCTCCATCCCCCGAAGGAGTTCGTCGGCGTCATATCCTAATCAAATTTAATTCAATTCCCGATAAAATCATCAATTATCTTCGTTCTCTCGTCTTCGTCCTCCACCTCCACCCTCTTCTCCATTCTCCTTCAGTTTCTCGAGCTTCTCGCGGGCCAGCAAACATTTATGCCGCAATAAGGACACCGTATGCCGCAAATCCCCTGGACAACAGGGGCGGGTTGTCTCCCTTCCGCCTCGTTTTCCCTCCACTCCTTTACTTCCACTCCTGCGTACGGCACACATTCTCTCTGTCTCTCTCTCGCCTTTCCGTGTCTTTCACGCGCTCGTTAACAATGGCCACGACTCGCTCTTTCTTTCATCCACCCCCCACTGCCTTCTTCCTCACCCTCCAGCTGCAGCACCTCGAAGGGTGGTGCAAACATCGCGCACTTTCTCCACCCCTTCTCGCATCATCATCCAGCGCACTCGAGGAGCACTCGTGGAATCCGCGGAGTGTGTGTTCGCCGATTGAAATGCCTCGACTCTTTCTCTCTCGTCTCGCAGCTTCCTCCGTTCCACGCGCCGTGCGGCGCGCCGTCGGTGGCTCAGGTGGCGACAACGAGAGGCACAATCGCACGCCGCGAGAAACGGAGAAGGGAGCATCCCACGCTCAGCTCGCCCTCTGTTCCCTCCTCGCTTCCTCCTCTCGTCGTTTTCGTCTTCGTCAGGTCTCCACCTCTTTCTCGTTGTCCTCGTCCTAGTCTCATTCACGAGCGCTTGCACTTTCGCGAATTCGTTCTACTACCCCCGTGCACGCCTCCTCGTTCCACGAGCTTTTCTCCGGCCCGTTCACCACCACCCCTCCACCCCACCCCATCCCATTTCCTTCAGCCTGCAGCCCACGAGCTCTCCTCGCGGTTGCCTCGTTAGTCGCGGCACGGAGCTCCGGCCAATTCTCGTCCCTTGAATTCGTACTGCCGCCAAATTGCGCTCTCCTCGCCGCTTTAACCCGTCCATTGGATGAATCTAGACGGTTCTAAAAAAAAGAGAGAGGGGAGGAGTGGAGAGAATTTCCTTTCCGGTGGGTCAGTCGTCGCGGACTCGCTCGAGGTTTCTCGTGCACGATGCCGCTTTCACGTGGCTGTCCTTTGAGCTGGACGTTTTCACGGCTACTTCTTCGCGCTAATTGTCTGGGGGAGGATTTGCGGACGTGCTTCCGTTGAAAGTCGCGCAGAATTTTAATAGAGGGATTTGCACGAGTAATTATCGAACTACTTGAATTTTCCATTGAGCGGACGATCGTTTTTTTGTTTCCTTCTGTTTTTCGGTCAATCGTGGTAGGATGTTTGCGATTTGCGGGAATGAGAAGTCGAAAGGGGTACTTTCTGTTGGCTTTGATTTTGTCCGCGTTCGATCTTAAAATATACACGAGGCGCGAACTCGCAGTGGTGGTGGTCAACGTGTGGGTAGACACCGCATCGCGAGTTAAGCTATCTATAGACGAGGATAACGGCAGAAGGCAGGCGTGCTGCGTGGTAGTCGATAAAAGTATGTCCATTTTCATCCCTCACGTGGAAGTTTGTTCGGAGACACTTTGGGGGAGGGGACACGTTCGCAAATGTCATGTACGTCGAGTCTGTACCGTTACTCCTCCCAAGGAAGTTTCGCGCTCCATGTCGAAAAAGATAGGGAAAGGTGAGAGAGAATATAATGTCTTTGTCTCGTCGATACGCGTCTCTCCGTTCCTTCGAATTAGTACGTCTCTTTCATTCGGCGACGCGCGACCGTTTTCGGCACCGCTCGACTATGTTCGGAACCGATCGGCAAGCCATCTCCCTCATAGCCAGCATCTCATCATCGTTTAAATACCAGAACTTTTCTTTACGGTGTTTACAGCTTTTTTTGCCACTGCACACGACGCGTGCAGGTGACTTTGTTTATAGTTGAAATCGTTCTTTCCAAGAAGATGTGAATTTTAACGCGAATTAAGATCATGCGTAGACCTTTCACCGATTAACCGATTCTTCAAGGCAATCTTCAGTCGGGTCGCGAATATTGTCGGACGCATTTCGCTTGTGCATCAGTTTAAAAGTTAACGAAGGACGAGCAGTGGAGATAATCGTGTCGTCCTCTACTGTGTGATTGTTGCTGTGCTTGTGGTGAGTAGTTAAGATATTATTTCTTGAATCTTTTGCTCTTGTTGTTTTCACAAGTAACTCTCTCTGGAATGAGTTATTAAAAGGAAATTGAATCGGTTTGCGCGATGCGATACGAAAACACGCTGGTAAAAAGAATTGAGGTGAATAGGGGATGTGTACGATATCGATGCGCGTTCGCGAAAATTTGAGTGCGTCGAACCATTTTCGAAAAAAAATATCGAAATTCTCGGAGCATCGAGGAAAATTGACTGAAATTTTGTAGAGTCAATTTTCCTAATGGATGACTTTCCATCGATCTCTCCAGCACTTTTAGCAAAATTCCTCACTCGCCCGTTTCCACTCGTGCCTCGACGAATTTCAGCCTCCCGCGGAATATCGCGACATTTTCGCAGGTGCACTCGCGACGCCTCGTCACGCTGTGTCCTCATTTCCAAAGCGTCGGAATCTTTCGGCGACGCCGTCTGAATTTGCCAGCCGCGTCGACGAGACGTGGCGTTTAAATTTGCGGCAGCCTAATTCTCGAAATTGCACGATGTACCTTTTGCACCCGTTGGGAAAGCGGGGCGAGACACGAAGTGTTTCAGGGACACCGATGAACTTTTTATCCAATAGGAGCAAGGAGTACGAGATAGAATTGCACGTGTATCCGCTTAGGGTATATATTTACGTTGGTAAAGTGTGTAGCGGTCAGGGAACGGGCTGGCGTCGAAACAAGCGATATTACCGGAGGTCAGCGGTTACCAAACGCGCCCTTTTTGCTGCCTTCTGAGCCTCCCTCGTGGAAATATCACGTCGGTTGGTTTTGCTATTCGTTACCGTGTACCTACGCGAGGTATGAATTACAAATCGATTTCTTATCCGACGCAAACAGCGAGCATTTTCCGTTATGAATGCGCAATAACGTTTTTGATCGCCTCGCTCGTCGTATCGTCGATTCCACCCCACACGACCTTTTAATTTCGCTTTTGCAATTTACCAGTGGAGTCCGGATAAACGAAATGTCATTTCAACCTACGCTTACACATCTCCCGGTAAGACTTACAATTACATTAAGCTCAATGCGAATGTAACCCAGAACTAATCTAAATTTAATCCCCTTCTAATCTCAACGAATCCCCTTTCCCATTTCACGCCTACGGTTAATCTCCGACGTGTGCTTGAGAATTCGCGACGATTTACATAAGTACCGACTGTTACACGCGATACCTCGATTTTTTTTTTTTGCTCCTTTACCGACCTCAAATTCTATACTTTCTCGATTTTCATTCATTGGCGAACGAGAGTACCGCAGTTTGGGAACCTCTTCGATCGATGAGCGCGCACGATACTCACCAACGAGGCACACGCTTATGTTCCGAGTACAACATTCGGGAGCACCTTCGGAAATTTTACGAGGAAGCGTTCGGTCTCACGGGAGCATCACGTGTGATCGAGCGTGTGCCTTCGGTGAAGCGTTCAATTTTTTATTCGATCCGCATGCGAGTAATCGCGCTGGAACGAACGACCGGATGTAGGAACCAACGGGTAGAGAGAGGAGAGAGCGCGTAGTAGTGACGGTCAGCGAACGCTGCGACGCGTTGGATCCGCACGGTAGACTCGCGCTATTGGCGTGTCACTCGCCCACAGGCGCACGCGAGAGAAAGAGAGAGACAGGACGAGAACGTGCGCGAGCGCGCACCTCGATTGGCTTGGCTTAGGCACGACGTAAACTGCAAAGCCATACTTCGTGGGCTTCGGGTTCCGCCTGACTGGCCGATGGAAAAACGATCGAAGAGCCACCCCTCTCGATCGTCTCCACGCGGCACCGTAACCGATTTTGTTTTTTTCTTCTTTCTCTCCTTCCACCTCTCTCTCTCTCTCTCTCTCTCTCTCTCTCTCTCTCTCTCTCTTTCTCTCTCGCTCCTTCGTCTTCGTTTCACGCGCAGAATTTCAATCGCGCGATATCGATCAGCACACGGTTCTGTCCTCGCCCGATATGCTCCGTTTTTCAGGCGCAAGGACTTTAATTCCTTTTAATGGCGGTGCGCTTCGATTGTATCGGGCGAGGCGAGCAAATCGATCGCTCGAAATGCGTCGTCGCCTTCTGCGAAACAATTTACGTGAATTTTTGTCCGTTTAATCTCGCGGGTTTTTTTTCACGCGCATCCACGGGCGATAGCTGCTGAAACAGGGCGAGTGGATTTCGTGCGAGACTCTTTTGTCCCCGCGGGGTAACGACGTGTTGATTTATGTCGGCTCGAATGTTCAACCGCTTAAGGTACGGCTGCGGCTTGACATTAGCCGAGAAGCCGAGAAGCTCGATCCGATCGTTATTAAGTCCAGGCGGGCAATGAAAGGGCGATCTCGATGTTCATATATTCACCGTCGCGGATCACACGTGGCGTCTGGCGAGAATGAATTTTTCAGAACACTTCCAAAATTGCCCGGATGGGAAAGATAGGAAATCGATTCACGGTGCCCTGACATTCAAGGGAGACACATTCCTCTTTTTTTTCCCTTTCTCTTTTACTTTCGAATTGTCGAAGTCGTGATAAATATTTCCGACAAGGGCATCGCGCCTTGACCGACGATCCGCAAGCGTTGGAATCCTCGAAGCGGAAGTGAAGCACGCACGGTAAGTGCACCAAGGTTCCTCTTTATTTTATTTTATTATAGTCTTTCTTCAATCTTTAAATTTTTATTTTGCACCAGTAGTGGCGACCGATCATTTTTCGAAGCCAAGCTAGTTTTTTACATTTTTCGATCTCTCGACTTTCCTCGATTTTAATGGACAGATTAATTGGGACCTTTGTAATTTTTTGAAAATTTCACAATCCCCGGGGAGGCCCATATGAGAAGGCCAGGTACGACCACGAATACGAAATGTCAATGGACTTTCCGACGCCTTCGCCTTGGCCATAGATCCCTTTAACCGTCGTCTCGCTGCTTAAAGTACAATTGGGATCAAGAGGATTTTTATCTGAAATTGGATTTCCGCGATTTTACGGAGGGCTTGAAATTTTATCGGGTCAGAGGGGATTAGCGTGAACGTCCCTCTCGTGTGCTTCTTTGGCGTCGACCTTGTTAGCGGTCATCTTTCCTCGTCTCCCTCTTTCCCCCAGTGGTGCAAGTTACAATTATTCTTTCCTCATTCCACTCTCAGGGCTTAAGTTAATTAGACGCGCGAGCCGTGCCTCGCATTGACGCGCGCAGCATCTCTGCACAATTCGAGGATTATCCTCTCTCTCTCTTCTCTTCATTCCCATCTTTCCCTCTCTCTCTATCTTTGCCTTTGAGCGAGCACAATCTTCTCACTTCGCCTTCTCGCTTCACCGTCGTGACCGTCGTCGTGCCCCTTTTTCTGTTCGCACCGTAGACCCCACCCCCTTCTCGTATTGTTTTCCACTGGAAGTTTATCAACCGCCTGGTAGCAACGTTCTCCAGTTTCGCTCGACGCGTTTGTCCTCCGGCGTACCTACCCTGTACTCTCCAGCTTCTCTCACCTCCAGCCAGTTCCGCCTCACAAGCGAGACCTAAACCCCCGCATTATTCTGACCTGAAATTTAAACTGCAAGGCCCGCTGCCGGTAAAGGCAGGGTCTCCATTCTCACCGGTAAATCGCAACACTACTGTGCCGTGTAATCTCGATCCTCTTTTCTACGGTTGCGTCGAGTGAAAATACAAGCGAGAAGAATTGCACGCGGTTATTTTTCCGCGTCTCTCGATAATGGATGATGGGGCGTTTACCGAGTATTTTAGCATTCCATTCTCGAAGCATCTGTAGATTGATTAAAACGCAACGGAAGCAAAATCGAATTAAAGGGGAAAAAATCGTCGACCGGCGAGATTTTATCGAGAACGACAAAAGGTCGAACCGTTTTCAAACGGCGTTAGCGTTTTGTAGGCAATAAAATAACATTTCACCGTTTTGTCCCGCGCTTTGGACATATTTATCGTACGATTTAAGGGAATTAAGGGTACCGGTGTTATTGGAAATTGATAGGTGCACGAAGTTAAATTTAAATACCACCGTTTTATCGTCGTCTCGCGCTGCGACGCGCTTCGTTTAATTATCGATACGCGCGATACCGATTTCGCAACACGATTCAATGGAATTTCATTTGACGCGATTGTGCGCGCTACACCAGCCGTTGTCGGTGGCATAATTGAATGGCGACGATGAATTACCGATAAACTATTCTCAACGTCTTCGCGATTTTCGACTCGTCGGCGCGAACACAGCGAACGCTCGGTTTAAAATCAAGAAACGCTTATCGAGAAAAAACGATTCAATGAGCGCAGACTTTCGTTCTATGAGCGAGCGTTCAAGAGGGTAGCGAAAAGGAATCTCTCGATTATCCACTTTCCTTCACTCCTACTTCTCTCTCACTCTCTTATCCTTTTTCTCTCCTTATTCGAAGCTTCTCCGGGAAGAGTCGCGCGGAGCTTGAAGACGGTGCGCGCGAGGGCGCGGCAACGATAGAAGGGAGGATGGAATCAATTGACGTTAAAGCGAGGAGAAGCGGTATTTCTAGTTAGGTACACTTTAATCGCGCGGCACAAGGGGTCGAATGATGCAAGAGGACGTAAAGTGTCCTCTCCACCGTCTTCTTCCCGCCTTTGACTACTGAACGGTGCACCCGCGCCCAATCCGGCTGCTTTAGAAAGGGATGGAGTAGACGAAGGGGATGACGGCCCTGGTGGTGGTGGCGACTGGCTTTCCCATCACAAGAGGAGAAGAAGAGGAAGAGCGATGAGAAGGAGGACGAAATCTCTCGTACACACTCTCGAGACACTTTTGGCGTGGCACGGCTAAGAATTGCCACCTTCTCCACCTCCTTCTACCGAAATCGTTCGGATTCGTTCGATCGACTTGCCTGGCTCGAGATCAACTGGGTTATTAAAGGAGAAATTATTTTTGCGGTATCGAGTTTTACGAGTTGCGCGGTGTTGGGGAGGGCTGTGGTTGGCGGGTCGTGTTGGTTTGGCGTCGCGGCGGGTGGCAAAGAAGGAAGCGAGTGCGGAGAGGAATCTTGAGAGAGGACTTTGAGGGAGGTCAGATGGAAAGCAGAATGAAGGGGAAGAGAAATTGGGGTGAAGGAAGAACGGAAGGGAAGCAAGGAGGAAAAGTGGACGATTAAAGTTTCGTAGGTTGGTAGCGTGAACTAGTTTTGGTACGGGCCACTATGAGTTTTCATCCTTTGCCCGGGAGTTTATTCAATCGGTTGGACGGCTTAAGGTCGACTGGATTGTCGAGTTGGAATTATTGTTTGTGGACTTGGGAGTCCTGTTGGTGGCGGCGTCAGGACGGGGCTGCCAGGCGACAATGTTTCGTCGAAATACGACGTAATGATGACAAGGGCGATGGGAGTGGTGAAAGGGGAGCGGAGAAGGAAGAGGAGGATGCAACGAAGGAAGGAGAACGTTGAAGAGAGCGAGAGAGGAGGGAGAGGAAAGTGGAAGATATACGACGAAAGTTTCGGGGGCCTGCACCGCGTCGTGTCGCGTCGACTACTTTTTGGCGAGGCACCGCTTGTGCTGCTGGCGGGGTTAATTCAGTTGGAGTCTGGCTGAAAATCAATTGGGTTATCAAGCCGGAATTACGAACGGCCATATTGATTTAATTCGAAGGACGTCGAAGGAGCGCTTGGAAAACGACGAGGAAAAACGGCGAAACTTTTGCATGCGGGCTCTCTACGTTTTTGGCTATGCTCCCCTGCCGCTTTCCGATTCGCTAAAATCTGTCGCAAGAAGTCACTGGGTCACTCTGGACCAAATTATTGCCAATAAATTCGCGAGTTTAAGGTGCGACCTGACGTACGAATCGTAAGTGGATTTTTTGCGCGAAGTCTATTTGCATCGTGAAGAGGGCATCTACTGGATTTACCTTTACGCGCGAACACGAGAATTCCTGCGCTAGAACGCAATATAATGACGACAATGAACACGCGAATGAGCGATTACTGGGGAGGAGAGGAGAGAGAATATTTTTAACGACGACTGTTGTCGAACTATTTTTCTATCGTGTGCGAATGCGACGGATCGTAGGTAAGCGAAGGAAATTGTTTAGTACCAGTCGCGAGAAGTGGAACACTGCGCTTTTCTCGTGCATTAGAATTCAACGATAAACAAATTATTTTTCCTGCGTGTTTCCTCGTGAAAAAAATTCACTTGGAATACACAAATTTTCATCGACCGATAAAATCAGACCGAATAAAAACATCTTCTCGAGCGCAGGTTATCGAGAAAAGGACCTCTGTCCGAAGTATCGAAACAATGGTATCGGACGATTACCTCGAGAAAGGTGCATTCTGACGATACAAGGAACGATAAAACCGACAATGAAGTCTCCAGCGTCGGAGACATTCCGTGTATTAATACCGTGCCCCACGGACCACGAGTCCTCCCGAAATTCGTGGACACCGATGCAGCTCTGAGCAACTCCCCATTGCGGTTAATCCCCGTTCAAATCTCGCGCCGAATTAATTGTCCCTTGGCCGTATGTAAATTGTTATTGTCGAGGTTATTCCATTTAACGATACAACGTCCGAGCCCGGGGTCGAAATGGTTTCGTGAATCTTTTCCAGGCACGAAAAATAGAGGGAAGTACCGCGGGGACAGAACAGAGGCAAGTGCATGGGATATTTGCGGTGTACATTTTTCTTTCCTTCCCGCCACAGGAAAACTCGCTTAATTAATGGAAGGAAAATATTTCGCCAAGTTGAATAAATATAATGGTTTATTGGGAAACTGCCAGGTACGTTGGCAAGGGAGGGCCGAACTCTTCGGGGTGGGGCTCGAGGACGGAAGAGAAAGGGAAACGGCAAAACTTGGCCACGCACCACCGAGCCACCGCCTCCACCTTCTCTCACCACTTCCACCTCGCGATTCGCTGAACTCCGCTCGCGCCTACCGGGTTTAATCTAATTAGTACCTCGCTTGAAATGAACTCGATCGTTAACTATGAATTATTCTTGGCGAATGGATGGCGAGGAACAGCATCTGCGCGGTGGTTATCCCTGGGTAATGCTAAAAAGGAGTGAAATATGAGCGTTGGAAAATTGAGCGGAAGAATTCTCGCGTGTCGCTTCTCGTCGCCCGGTTTTTACTTAACATCTGTGCACCCATCGGGTAATTCTTACTTGAAGAATTTTAGTGACTCTTGGGCCGGATAATTTCCAAGATGCGCGGCGCGTGCAGATTTCGAGAAAGGAAAGGGCGAGTGAAAAATAGAGAAGGGACGGCAGAATGAAGCAATTGTGGCAATGGAGTGAGTGAGGGTGAGCGGGTAAACAAGGGAGCAGGAGAGAAAATAGTCGCGTACGGAGAAACAGATGGATAGCCAGAGTAATGAAGAGGCGTGAGGTTCAATTTTCGTGCACGGACGATGTATAAGCTCAATTTTCCAGCTTTTCTCAATTTCCTGCCGCGAATCGAGGGGGTCCCAGCCGCTGCTCGTTCCAGTCCCTACCCACTACTCCAAACTAGAGGACCGCTACTAGGAAATTTTGCATCGGAGGGTGGAGAATCGTTGCCGCGTGTCCCACCCCCATCGTATTTACGATATATCGATTCGTTTTTCTCGTCTCGCGCCTGGATAGTCGCGTTTCTGTTTATTCCCCGGTTAAAATGGTCCTCCCCGTTAAAATTCTATTCAACGACACCCCTTTCTCCACTCATTTCTCTACCACTCGCTTTCGTTGCTTTTATCGGACTTTTGCCTTTTGTCCCTTGTCCGTTGCGACGAGAGAACGACAAATTTACATCCGACCAATATCGATAGGCGGTCGAACGAACCCGATGGGAACATCGAGATACGTCTCGAGCGGTAGGGACCATTGGAAAGGCAGCCGGAAACTCTCGCGGAGCCTCTTGCGGTTTCACAAATCATTCGGAAATCAATTACACTTCCGCATCGTGGAACAAATTGGCCTCTGATGGGTACGTGGTTGATAAGTAACCGATTGGAAAGGGACACGCGTGCATTTTGCTCCAACAATACGACCGCAGGCGCTCCGTAATTATATTTCCTTTACGGTGGAGCAATAGGATCTTAAGCGTTTAAACGGAAGGAGAGAACGGATTGGAAGTGATCTTTTTGCATGTCCTAGGCGCGTCTTCGAAAACCGCAGAGCTTTCACCGCAAAATCTCCTCGACCAACGTTATCGATTGTCCTCGATGACCTCTTCGCCCCGATCCGTCGCGGTCGCGGTGGAACTGCCCGCTCGAAATATCCCACCGCGAACGGAGAGCGCGGGCTGTTTTTTCTCTTCGTTTTCCTCCCACCTCCATCCTCGTTCCTCAAATCGATCGACACCGTCGCCCGCCCCCGGCACCGATAAACGGCGTCGCGTGTGTCGCGATCGTCCGCCCAGGAGGAAAGCAAGTCGCGATGAAACTGGAAGGAGACCGTTCTAGTCTGGTGGCGGTGGTGGTGGCTGAGTCCATTAATACGGGCCCCCCGGGCTAAAGATAAAGTCGCGAAGAATAGAACTCCGAAAATATTCCCTTGGAGTATTATCGATTGCACTCTCTCGATATTCTTCATCTGCAGCGTCGCCCTTCTCTCAGTCCGTCCACGACTCCTGTCTCTCTTTCTTCTCTTCTTTCATTTATTCTCCTTAACGCGGAAAACTTCGAGAAGTTCTTCCGAAGCTCGTGACGCAAGATGGGACAGATAACGCAGGGTTTATCGCATCGATTAAAGCGATATTAATCGGCGAGTATATTTTGCGGCTCGTTTCGCGCGAGTAATCAAAGTTTACGATACGCGCCACGCGGGAGGACGAATTTGGCGCAGGTCCGCCACGTGGATACCATCGTGAGAATTGCACCGTTGAATCGTGACGATGCAATTCGTGGAGGTAGGTCGGTGAATTGTTCCGTGGGGTGCAATCGTCGCGCCTCTTTGCAGATGCGAATTATTCGTGGCGGTTAAATGCTCGACGTTTCATTTTCAACAACGGGATTCTTTCTGGTTCGCGTTTAAAGCTGAATCAGGTAACCCGAGAGGTTTGTTGCGGAAATCTGAGGACCGTTGTGAAAGCTCTCACAAGCACGCGAGTAAAGTTTATTCTCGTCGTTCGCGTCGTCGACGAAGCTGCGTTTTCGCACCAGAGAGTAGGGTCTCTCATTTAGAAAAGTAGAGTAGGTAGGACGGAGAGAATTTAGAGTTGTAGACTGAATTGTACCGTGCTTGAGGAAGCCGGATGGTACACACTCTCGTAAAGGTTGTTTAGTCGAAGCGTTTCGCAAACAGTTACGATAAATTGTACCAAGCGGAGCGATGAAGGCGGGAGAGAAACCGCGGTAGGGTACGGGCAGGAGGTTCTCCTGCGTTTGTACGTAAATGCACATTTTTGCGTGCTTACCGCATGGCCCTTTGCGCGAGCACAGTCGGCAGCATGCGATGCCGAATCTGGCCGGATAATCCAGAATAAATTCGTAAGAGCCCCGGAAAGTCGCGGGACTTAGATAAGTAAGCTTACCCGGGGGACATTCCTATGGATTATTCAGGGAGAGAAAGAGAAGAAGAGAAAGAGCGAGGAGAAGTAGTAGGGTGATTATGCGAATCGTGGATGTTTGCGGGAGGGGGCCAGTGTACGTGCTCGTTCGTCCGTGTAGGACAAAAGGATGGAGTGTAAAAACGGAATGGAAATTATACGAACGTCGGAACTACGAAAAGTCCTGAGCAAATGTACACGGGAGAACGGCGGGGATAGAGATAGAGCGCGGAATCCTGGGTCAAAATTTCAAATCAGCTCCCGACCCGCCAAATATTTTCGCTTTAATCTTATTCTTTCTCGCGAAGCAAATATATTTGCGGTGGGATTTTTCGGTAAACACGATCTTCAACTTTTCGCGTGAAATCCACGAGCTCTACCTCATCCTTGGATCCATTCGCGAACGTCCATTACGTTCGACACTCGGGACAAGTAAAAAAATATGCTCTTCCCAGGAAATCGAGAAATTCCAGTAGAGGTGGTTCTATAAATCGGCAACTTCACGTTGAATCTTACCGGACGGTTTTATTGCGCCTCAGGATCGACGCACCCCCGACGTTCCATTTCGAATTTCGAAAGGCGCGTCAATCAAACACCTCGTGCGACGTAAACGCCGCTTTGTCGCTTCGTCTCCGTGAGATCGCTCGAAAAAAATGGATCAGGCGAAACGATGCTATTGAAAACGGAAAGATGCAGCGAGAATCGAAACAGGACATGGGATGTAAAACAGTGGGAGAATAGTCGCGAATCGATCCCCTTTAGGTCCCGCCTTTACATATGTAAATGCGGCTTCGATCTACTGCCGCCGCAACCACCACCCCTGCTCCAACCCCCTCGTTCTTCTCGTTCCGGCCCACCCCCGAAACTTCCGGACAAAGTAACATCGAAATTATGCGTCGGCGTGGCACAGTTTCGCCAGGAGGCCCGCTTCGTGCGCGCGTGTGGATCCTACACGAACACGGAAGGAACACGAGCATGGTTACAGCAAGCTGGCCAAGGAAGATCGATCGTGGTGGGGTTCGATCGCGAGGATCGACTCTCGGTATCTCGCTCGTTCTCGTTCTCCTACACTTCAACGCGTTCTTCCATCCACCGATTCGGTACGTCTCCTTCGCATTTGGTCGAAATCTCGATCCATTATGAGAATCGTAGTGAGTGGTAGGAGGAGAACTCTGGCGGAAGTGTAGGAGAGCGAAGGAAGGGGAGAGAGAAAGTGGTGAGGGTAGGAAGGAGTGAGTGAGTACGTGATCGCAATAATGCGCATTCCAAAGAGACTTACGTACCGAAGGTACACACGTACCTATCTCCACCCGACGACGAAACTTTCCGTTCGATCGTCTCGCGAAAGCAACGAGGCTGAGATCAATCTGCTTAAAAGTAGTTCGTCCCAGTTCCTGTCCTCTTTCTCAGAGGGAGAGGTAGGGTAGGGGGATTTTAGTCGGTGCTTTTGGGCACCCCCACGTTGCGCCGCCGCGTCATCCCCGGGACTTTGTGCCCGCTAAAAGCTAACCGTCCAAGCCGTTCGCTTTCTTTTCGCCATCCTTTTTGCCTTTATGCGCCGACGTCTTTGAAATTCTCCCCGGAGACCTTTTGCTCGGCCTCTCTCTCACTCACTCTTCTCTCTCTTTCTCGTTCTTTCATTCTCCTCTTTGTCTCTACTTCTTCCTTTTCTCCACACCCTGAAGCCGACTCTGCAGGAATAACCGCGTAATTGTACCGACGGTGTTGCTGTCTGGCCTGTAGCGGGAAGCTCATTGGACGATCGGGGCTGCTGTAGTGTGCGCACCTGACGCGTTATTCTTTTTGCACGAGTAGGAGGAGAAGAAGAGCAACAAAAAAGGGCGCTCTCGAATCAGCGCGGGAACGATTGCGAATCGTGAATTGGCAAGTGCTTCGGGGCTGGTAGAAAGTGACGAGAGCGAAGGATATCGGGGATTTTTTTTTGTAATTCGTGTTTTATTCGGTGCGATGAACAGCTGGGGATTAGTAACACGCCGAAGGTTAATACGGCAGCTGGTTAATCCTGAAAATGATATTTTCCATGATTTTGCGGATGGTGCTATTTGAGGACAATGTTATGCGGTATGAGGATAAATTATGAGCGATGTATCCTACATATGCGCGTGTATCGAGTGTTTCATACACTCGTGTGTGCGTCGAATTTGCAGATGGTCCGAAATATTTGCATTTTAACCGTACGGCGAGTCGTGTGATTGGGTTTCCAGTTCAATGGAAATCGATCTTCAAAATTATACAGAGATATCGATAATGTTAAGTGTTTTCATTCACGAGAGATCTCGAGGGATAGATTATTATTAATTTTCATCGTTCTCCACGGGGCCTACTTTAAAATTCCGCACGCGCAGAGGCGAGAAGTCGTTACGAGGATCGGCGGCGGAAATTCAATGAAACAGCGGAACATCGTCTTTTCACTTTTTCTCCCGTTTTAATATGAAATTATGGTCGGCCCCGTTGTAAATTCGTTAAAAGGTTGAACTTCGCATTTGCCTATTTCAACATTTATACGTTGGAATAGCACGTTTCTATATTTACATCGCAAAGTGAAACGTTAACGTTACATTTTTAGTTGCCTAATCTTTTATTGGCGTCACGTCAATTTCAATAAAAACACGACGGGCGAAAGCCGCAAATATTGATGGACATTCGCAAATTGAAATATGTACACGATAGTAATACTTTTTTATTTTGCGCGTGGCCAATCGATTTGCCGTAGTGTGCCTTTTCCACGATAATGTAAACTTTCGAATGGCGACGCGCGAAGTGACATAAAATTGATATAGACTCGAACTAAAAATTCCCAGTGGGATTATTCATTTTCGTCGAGTAATCGGTGCATCGATAATTGTTCCACTAACAATGATATAACAATTTTGATATAATCGGCCAACGTGCCAAGTTTACCTTGAAATCCTCTCGCTAACTCCACCATGATTATGACCAGATTTTCCCTCTCGTGTCCGCGAGTCTGCGCGTCGAAACACCGACGGAGAAAATTGAATTTGCTCATCCATCGGCGTGACGATACCGCCGTTTAACAGCCCTGGGCGTAATTTTGGAGGAAGAGGCGGTATACGTACGCGTGTTCATTTGTCGGGCACGTGATTCCACGTAGCCGCTCATACGCACGTATCGGCGCGTGCGCTCTCGAGCACGCGTGTCCAGAATAAAACGATAAGTGGGACACGCTCGATTGATACTCTATTAATAATAGCTGAAAATAAGCGCCAACCATGCCGCCCCTTAGCAGTCACTATTAATCGCTCTATTCTTGCGATCAATACGTCATGTTGCAGTCGCATTACGACAGGGCCAGGGGCCCACCCCGTTATCCTCTTCACCCTTCAACCCCTCCTGCCCTTCTATCCGCGGGTGAAAGGTCGACGATGGAGGGAGGTGCCGTGACAGATTCATTGTTATGCATACGAGAGATCTACGTGTTCGAGTGCACGTACGTGTGAGAGTCAGATTCGATTTTCTTGAATCAAGAACACGGATGGTTACGACGAGCGGTTAAAGGGCGCGTCGAATGCGGCATTGAAAAGAAACGGAGAAAATTCACAATGGTATTGGAAATTCTTTGGACAAGAATTGTGTCGCGGGGAAAAATAGTGTGTTGGAAGAATCGGGAAAAATTTTATTTGAAAATTTCATTGGCAAATTCCAAAGCTGCGAGGAGCACGCGCGGGAGTGCACTCGTGACGAAATTCTAGTTACAGTAAAAGGAAACACAAATTTTCTCGCGCAACGGTTTAATGGAGGGGCATCGATTTTTCTGCAACTTTCATGAATCTCGTCGCTCTCTCGTTGCAGTAGTCGTTTCATTTTCCAGCTATCATCGCGAGAACAAACTGGGAACACAATGCGATACCTTGTCCCACTGGAGTCCTCGGTATTTTTCATCGTTAATACCACGACGAGTATCGAGCCACCCTGCAGTTTCATTAACAATAACGTTCGCGCGTGGCGACAGAACGGAAGGGAGTAAAATGCTACGACGCGCAATAAATAAATAAAAACGATCCCGAGAAACAACGGCGCGCAGTCATAACCCAACTGCTTTCCCGTACGAAACGCGCCACTGGCGGGCGCTCGAGCTGTCAAATAATTTATCTTACGTCGGCTTGCGGCCACGGGTAATTGCAGTCGGGCGGTGGAATGGCGCGAGGAGAGCGAACTACCCGCCGCGAACGGTAGAGAGTATCAGAATTGGGCGAGAGCGTCGTGAAAGATAAATACGCACTACTTTTGTACATTCAGCCTCTCACCGTCACGGACAGACATAGTAACTAGGCTAACGATATTTCTCTTTACCGATCGAACATCCCTTCCAGATACGCGTAACAATTTCATCTGTACTGACATCGGTGTTCATAATACTCGAGGATGGAATTATGACTAACTAATACCTCATTACCCGAAAATTTATTTGCCGTGGAATTGTCAGCGGGGACAATGGACTCGCGGTTAATTTAGAATGCGAATTAAATCCTGATAGAAGCGAGGGTGGAAATATTTGTCAAATTATTCGCTCGCGAATTCGTCATCAGTGGCGTGGAGATAATTTTGTGGATGCTCGCGGTAGGATGGAGAGAAAATTTGTTTTTAGATAAACCGATCCAAATGCTCAACGTTTTTCGCGCCATTCGTCCTCGTCGCCGCCTTCCACCTGTCCGTCTCGCTTTAATCCCACGTTCGTGGGAGGAGGACGAGGAGGAAAGACTAGGAGGATGGGAGAGGGAGAAGGATATACTCGTGCACTCGTGCACTGGAAACATTCGGCGTTCGGTTCGTCGCACGATGGGTGGGAGTTTAGTTCGGCCGAGTTGAAGTTCATTGTGTCCGGGCCATTTGTTTCGACGATGGGCGGACGAACGAGGAGGCGGCGGGGGTGGTCGTCGTGCGGTTACGGCCACGGTGGAACGGTGGGGAGATTTTCATGGCCGACCGGAAGTTAAAGCGGAGCGGTATATCGCGGGAATTCGTGGGAAGGCCAAATGGAATCGAGAGGTAGGTGGAGGCTCACGTGCGCCTTACGAGCGTCTTACGAGCTTCCTCGGTGGTCTTGTTTAATTTTCCGCTACGGTGAAATAGAAGAGGTCAGTTTGACGCTCGATGGAACGGCAAAGCGGATTGGTACGAGTCGCAGGCTCTACTTGGACCGAGACACTTTACTCCTCTCGCGTTTACTACTTCGGTATGGAATACACGGAATCGTTCCGGTGTATTTCTTTTTCTTCGTCTTCTCCACTCCCGTCTAAGGTTCTCCACTCGTTTGCGAGCATCTCGAAGGACCTGCCGAATCATTCGGAGGAATCTCGTCGCGGCAGGCGCGAAGCCTTTAGACGTATCTTTTGTCTAAGCACCTGTTGCAGTGGCGCTCGACGTCGTCGACTGTGCACGCGCACGCTCGCTTACAACCTTCAGCTATAAGAAAGTATGTAAGACCGAATGTGCGCGCCGGGGGGTGGTTGGTGTCGCTCGGTTATTTGCTTCGTTGCCTCCTCGTAGTCCTCGTTTGCGGGCGTGCCGGGGTATGCGGGTGGAGGCGGTACCCAGGCGTGCCCTCGGACACGGTGGAACGTTAATTCGTCTTAACTCGTGCCCAGTTTATCGCGCTTGGTAACTCCCGCGTGGCTCCGATAAGTGAGCGCGCGAGCCGATAAGCCAGAACGAGGCTCGAAGGCATCTCTCCCGCTGCGTGGGCAAAGTCGGTGGGACACTCGCGAACGCGCCGAACGAGGAGTCAATTTGAGTGTGTGAGATCGATTGCAGATGCTCGTGCTTGGTTTGTTCTTATTCGGTAACCTCTTCGCTACCACCGTCTCATAGAAAAATCGCCCATCACAACCCATAATTTTTTTTCGGGATTATATGACACCAATTTGAATAGACTTTACGTATTTATACTCAGAACATTCTAAAAAAGTGAAATAAACCATTTTTTTGAACTGTCACACATATGTGTTGCTGAGCTGTAGATAAAAACTATACGCCGTAGCCAATGCGTCACATTTGTGACACAAGAAAAGGAATGGGACTGGGATACAAAAACTAATTAAATACAATTTTTCAAAGTGAAGTATATTTATATATTACGTATATTTTGTATGATAAATTTTGAAACATTTGTCAACGCATAGTCCAATTGGTTGTCCATCTTCCTGGCTCCATCCGAACCAACCTATTCAACTGCTGTAAAAACTGTAAATAATCTAATATTATGGCAGACCGAGCACATTCTTCATATATTTCACCCTTTTAGAACTTAACAATTGTGTTCAAAACACAATGCGTTTCAACGTGTCTTCATAAATTGAGGAAAAATATCTGTCACATGTATGTGACGGCGGGCTGGGAGGACGAACCGAGGTGTCACACATATGTGACGGCTGGTAGCGAACCGGTTAAAGAGGAAGGTGCGTCGTTCGAGGGTAGTGGTACAATTAAGCGAAGGATACTTGTCAAATGTGGATATTAATTATGAACGGATAGTCGTGGTAATTTTAAAGCAGACGCTTGTCGCGGAAGCGAGCTGTAGCAGGTGAGACGGAAAGCAGCACCGTCCGAGGGAATCATTAGTTCTCTATTTTTAGCGCGAGAGAGGTCAGAAGGACGAGCTTCACCCTCGGGTAATATTAATATAGAGTCGTCGGGGAAAAGTCGAGGAAGTTGGTATTGTTGAATTTCCAACGGTGACGGAATGCTTTCGTATAGGCGCGGTTGCGAACTTTTTGCAAGCTACATTGTGGCCGAGGTGTTATACATCGTTCATAGTTACCAGAGCTGCGTCGTTTACTGTTAAGAGAAAAATTCACAATTACTTCTGCTAGAAACGAAGTGGTTCCACGACGAAGAAACGAGAAAAAAGTTCCGTAGAAATTCTACACGATGGAATTAAAAATTTTCACGCGACGATCTCCTGACTCTTGAATTGCCAGTGAAGAGTGCTCGAGCTTCTCCACTAGCTTTGTGGGCCGGGCATCAAGTATTATCAGCTTGACGTCGTGGCGTAAAAACATTCGCTTTTACGAGGTACCTGCTCTCTCATCCGAACGTATCTCCTCCACCTCCTGCGAGGAGGTCGCGACGCGACAAATTCCAGTCACTTAGAAAGCTTCCCACCCCACGCGCGTTCACTACCCCACTAGTCGTCTCCTAGGGCCGCGTAATTCGATCAAGACCACAACCGGTGTCCCTCCTTAATTCCCTGCTACTTTATCGCCTTAAGCTCCCCCAGACCCTCTCGGGAGATAAGCTCGCAAGCGTCTGCATACCGGAAGCAAACGATACCCTCGTCGTCGCGCATTTCCTGTCCCCACCTCTCACCCCTTCCCCGCGCCACTCTCGCACCCCGTCTCTGTCCTCGTGTCGCGATTAAAGGCGTTATCTAAATCGTCGCGTTCCCTCGTTATCGTCGTGAAACGATTTGCGTGACATCGTCATACTCTGGATTAAACGAGTGTCTCGAATTCCAGGCGTCGTTGGCCTTTCTCGCCGATCGAGGAAGAAGGCACGGTAAATTAATTACCAGTACTCGTGATTCGTGAAAGCGTCTTCGGATGTCGAGTAGAAAATCGTGTCTCGGTAATTTCGTGAGATTTTTCGATTCTCACGAATCGGACGACATCTACGAAATATTCCCGAATGATCTGCGTGCCCGTGGACGCAACGACGGCTCGTTTCACCCGATAAGCATCGTAACCCCCTATTTATAGAAGTCTCAACACGAACGCGCGGCTGCCGACGTCGGATTATCCGCAGGGAACGGAAAATTATTCATTCAAATATACCGCTGTCGTAAATCCTTTTGGCCGTTTTATAGTAGCGACGACGGAACGGATGTAATAATATTCCACGCTCCACTGCCTAACGCGTATGGCCTGTGGCTGGATGTGTTCCGAGGTGTACGTGCGCGCAGAATTTCTTGTTAACAGTCTGACGAGCACGATATACCGCGAGAACCAAAGACCAACGGTAGGAGCAAAGAAACGGGCTGGAGGAAAATGTGAAGGATTAAAGGCGAAGTTTGTGAGTAGGATGGAATGCCAGGACCATTGCAGGAACGGAAACAGCGCGGCAGCAGTAGCACCGGAGAGATGGGAAAGTCGAAAGGCAAAGGCGAAAAAGAGACGTGGTTGCGCGCGGAGAAGGGAAAGGGAAAGAGGGTCGACGAAGAAATTGAGGTTGTCAAAGCGTCGAGGCGTTAAAACCGCGGAAAAGGCGCTTTATCTCTCGTGGCTCGAGAAAAATAAATACCGAATCTGACGCGGTGCAGTCGCTCGGCCGCGACGCGTGGAGCTCGAGAGGGTGAGAGGGTGGTGTTGAAGCAGCAAGAGGGATGGAAACGGTGAGGAAAGGAACGAAGAGAGGGGTGGGAACGTGGATCGACGACGGGACGACTGAAGAGCGGCTGGAACCTGTCCGTGGGTGAAAGGTGAGGGAGGACGGGGAGAACGAGAGGGATGAAGAGGACGAGAATGGGGTGGGTCGGGAGGAGGGGTAGTTACGCATAGATTTGACTGCAGCCAGAGACGAGAGAGCAGGGGTGTTGACGGTAAGAATAACGAACGAGGGCGAGGGCAAGAACGAGGCTGGGACTCTCGGGTGGTGCTCGCCGCTTCGTTATTATCATCGTGCCGTGCTAGCTACACGATCCAGACTTTGCTCTACCACTGGTGTTGAGCGTGTATCGGGCTGCGCGCGCGCGAGTGTGCTGAAAGCGAGCTGGAGAGGGAGAAAGAGACGAGTACAAAAAAAGTGGATGGAGACGGGGGGTGTGAGGGTGGGCCCGTGGGTGAGCGTATGAAAGAGACTGCGAGGGAGAGGGGGTGCGAACGGAAAGAGCGAGTGATAGAGGGAGATATATCCGGGAGAGAAAGAGGGTAGTAGGAGGGGGATGAAGAAGGAAGGGAGGCGAAACAGAGAGAAACGAGTAAGCCGCACGGAGGAGCACCTAACACTTCCCCACGCCGATTCACGGCATTGCGGTACTCCTATCTATGTTTAATAGACTGCATAGGCGGCGGAACGTTGCGGCCCGCGTTTCTCCCAGGGAGGACTTCACGCGGCCTCTTAGACCGCTTCCTCTTTTTTCTATCTCACTCTCTCTTTCTCTCTTCATTGAGGCAGAGCAAATAAAGAGTGTTTCCGTCACTCTTTCTCTCTGCGTTCGACGTCCTCGCATCCTGCGGTGCCCCTCTCCTTCCATCGTCACCGATAAAGCGCAAGTTTTCCGGCCACCAGCTTTTCCCTCATAAATGTCCTCCTCTCTTCAGTCGTCGTTGGGAGTGGACGCGTCGGGGACGTAAATCTCGAGGAATTAAGGCGATTTTTCGCCAACGCTCATTGGCCGACCGATACCGAGCACCGCCAACCATTCTTAAAACTGCCGACAGTTTTACGGGTACGTCCCACCTACCCTTCTTTTCATCGTAACGGTCCCACCCCCGCTTTCGCTATTTTAACGAGGCCGATTCCTTGGCGATAAGCCTTTAACGGCTCCCCTCCAATCGCTTTCCTTTACGGTGTCACGCATTTTTCATGCTCGTGACGCGAAGAAACGCGAGGCAAGAGGAATAAAGCGTAGAACGATCCTCCGCGATCGAATCTCGCGACGATTACCGGCCCACCTTTGGTAGTTAACACCGGTGACCCGGTGGAATAGTTCAGATTCCTTATTCATGGTGAGCATCACCGGCACGCGTCGATTGGTATTTCTATCGAGCGCCGATTTGCCGATAATCGATCGCATCTCCGCGTTGCTCGCGACGAAAATTTTATCAGGGATTCGAGCGCAAACTCGTGGACCCTCCGTGGCTCGCCGCTTCTCCTTGCAGCGTCGCGATACTCCGTGAAAAAAAAAAATAAACCAAGCTAAAAGAAGTCGGAGTCGCGGTGATTTTCCTTTTTTCTTTCGAGGGGGTGGAAATTTTGCTGCCCCATGTTTATTTGTTTAACGACGAACGAGCATCAAAGAGGACACTCGAGACTTAGGGGGTAGAACATGTGACGAACCTAACGGCGCTTAAAATACTCCGGCGAAACGAACGAACGAATGTTCACGTGCACTCGTCTGACCGAATATTTATGAAAGGTCGAAAGTTCGGGGGGTTTGGAGAGCGCGCGCACGCTAGAAGGTAAAAGCATTTTCCTCAATTCCGCCGCGTCCTCCGTCGAATTTCAACGTTTTAGGCTTCTACAGTTTCTTTTCCCTCGCTTGGCTCTCCCTTCCTCTCTTTCTTTCCGACTCTCTCGCTTTTCCACCGATCCTCGGCGCGGGTCTTACACAGTCGTTTTATGCCAAATGGCCCGGATCGTGTCCTCCTCCACCGCGTATCCTTCGTCTCTCGTGTAAATAATCCAATATTTAGAGGGCTGGGTAAGAGGAAAAAGGGAGGAGGAGGAGGAGGGTAGCGAGATACGTGCGCCTCCTCTCGATATACGTTTTATTCCCAGCTGCTGGATCCACGTCTTTCTCTCTTTCTCCATCCGACTGTCCTTGTCTCCTTGTCTCCATCCACCCTCTCGTCCCTCCTCTCCTTCCTCTTTTCCTCCCTCTTCATCCCCATCTCTCGGCGGCTCGATGCTCTCACCCTCCTCCTTTCTCTCCTTCTCGTTCGTCCCACGATCTTATTTCTCCTTATTTCCATCCCCATCCTCTCCCCGCGGATCCTCGCGACATTTCTCGTCTACCATTCGAGGTTCGCCTCGCTCCCGAGAAACAAGGAATTTTTCGGGTCACGAGAGAGAGAGAGCGGACTCAGAGAGAAGACGCGGTCGTACGAATACTTTTGTTTCGTCGAATGCGGCATAGACCACCTTTTTCCTCCCGTCATAAAGGCAACGGGGCCGACGCGCGACGATGGGACGCGCGTCCTCGTCGAACGTCGCGGTTCACCCCCTCCTCTTCATCGGACACACACACACACACACACACACACACGATTCCTGGTGTGTATTCGATACGCGCGAATATCGTTGCTCTAGTTCGACGATAGAATACCTTGAAGATAATTACTCCGGGGATATCGGATTTGGAAGTTTCGCGTCGGCGACTCGCTCGCGCGGGGAGCGATCGATCTGTACGCCCCGGTACGAATGTGGGATATATGTAGCTACTCGGCAACTGGGAGGACACCCGCAACCCGTACCCAACACAACACGCCCTTCTCGCAGTGGGAGCCCGACGATCGCTATAATCATCCGCGAATCTCGGTCTCGTAAATAATAAAATCGCGTGACTTAATCGTGGTTTTCGAGTAAAAAAATGAATAAGCAGGATCGCGTTTAGCAATTTCCGAGATGCTCGAGGATGCACGCGGAAGAGGAATTTATAAAGTCTGCGTCTCATCGCTGTAAAATGTTCCTCGACGTCCCTGTATCGTGCGCTCGAATATTTACAGTGCTACGAGGGACACGAGAAAGTTTACTCAGATCGCGCGGATACTTTATCCGATTTTGCGATCCCGTGGTAAAAGTCGCGAACGAATTTTTTTTTTTTCTTAGGCGCAAATTGCGTCACGGTTATCGGATCGATAATTGTCGGTGGGACAGCTCGTGGTAGTTCTTGGCGCGAATCCATTGCCACTTGGAGCCGCGTGGCACGCGACGCGCGTTCGATCAGTTTCGTTACTTCGTTATCTGGCGAATTGCGGGCGCGCCGTGCTCGACGAGCGGACTGAGGCCGATTGCCAGCATGCCCGACGCCCTGCCATTTTATCGGACGGCTATTAAGTAATGCACGAAATTGCGGCAGGCACGTATCGATATTGTAGCTACCGCCGTGGTGGTGAAATTCAGGGAAACGCGATAAATCCCGCGAATTTGATCACGGCTTAAACCGCGTTGGCCCCGCGCTCGCGAAACTAAGCGTGGCGGGCTGCGTAAACCGCGAGCAGTGTAGAGTGGCGGTGACTGGTGGAGCAGATTAATCAATTTATCAAAATGCGATCGTTCGAGATCGCTGGATACCGGGAATAATGTGTGCTGGCACACCGATATATGATATTTTTACGAGCGCTCGTTTAAAATATCCTCCTCGTCGCGCGATAACGCAAGCGACGTAGAGTACGCACGATCAATTACCGCTCGTGCAAATTTATAGGGACGGATTTGCAATTTTTCTTCGCGGTTAATCAAGGGAGACTTTGTCGAGTGAAATGACCGCGAAGCTTCTTAAACGATTTTTGCCACGCGCCCAGCCCACAGTGGCAATCGACGTTTAAGAGCACGGCATTAGGAAGCCCCAGGAACGTCGACGTGACGAACTTCCGTTCTTGGGTTTCCTTCGAAGGCGCCATAATAGGGTGGCTTCGAGCGCTCTTATAGTTCCTAACCTAGCTGTTATTTTCCTCACTTCCATTCACGTGATTTCGCAGATAGAAGGTCTTCTCTTGCTTCTATTTGTCAGTATTTACGTATGCAGAGACACGGGAGAAATCTCTCGCGCGTGAGCGTGAACTCGAATATTTTCTCTCTGATATTCACCAGCGGGTGCGAGAATCGTCGAGGCGTGTGCACACACGGAGACCGATACTCGCGTTACTTTTCTCACTTACCTCCAATGCCCGGGCCCCGGTGTATTTATACTACTTGTCCTCGACATCGGGACACGAGCGACGTCGCGACGCCTCGACGTGTGCATTCATTTTCACCGCGTCTTTGTTCGCGCGCCTGCGCGCTCGTGGAACTTACATTTCGACGGACGGATGAGTCTTCGACAATTCGACGGAGAGAGAAAGAGAGAGAGGGAGAGAGAGAGAGAGAGAGAGAGAAAAGAAAAACGCCCAACGAAAAAGCCTGTATTCATTTCACCCACGTTTTTATCCGCGAGCGCCCGCGTCGAACCCCCGACGACGCTTCAACGACGAT
Organism: Tiphia femorata; assembly: GCA_944319695.1. NCBI lineage: Eukaryota > Metazoa > Arthropoda > Insecta > Hymenoptera > Tiphiidae > Tiphia > Tiphia femorata. The sequence goes on along the minus strand of OX090901.1, from coordinate 22,130,745 downwards.
TCTTACAATTGGAAGCGAATCACACGGAGCTGGAGGGTTGAAGTAGAAGGGGTGAGCCCAACGCCCGTATTCATCTTCACCGTTGCTTTGTTCGCGTGAGCTCGGTTTCGCTTCGACGACGACGATTCTTACAATTAGAGGAAACCACCATCGAGGAGGAGGATGGTGGTGGCGGTTACGAGGGGGTTAAACTTCCCTTGGCGCGCAAGTGACACGGGGTGACAACCGCGCGAAGCCGATGCACGACGACGATGCGCGTCAATATTTGCTTCGGGGCCGACGCCTACGGTATTGTTCGCTTCCTCTTCTCTCGCCCTTCCACTTTTCCTCCTCGTCGTTCGTCCTCCCCCAACTTTCTCCTCGCCGCTCCCTACCGAGGGAGAAAAGTACATAAAGGCTGTTGAATTCCATCCCTCCTCCCGTAATGATGACACGGGCACGGATTCCGCGCGCAGATTTCGCTCGCGCACGAAGACGAGACGCGGATAGGTTCTCCGGTTGGATATGCGTGCGGAGAAGACGCATGAAATATTCCGCGCGTCGTGAAACGAACAATGACGCACGTGGAACATACACAAAGGATTCGGTATACGTGGATGTCGTGTAAGCCGCTCTTGAACACACTCTCGGGCACAATCAGCCTTGCGTGCGGTAAACACACGCGCGCGCAAGCCGCGTATTCACGGGAGACCGCGCGCGTGCGGTGGGCACGGATTACTGCCCACGAGCTGGTTGCGCGCGACCCTGCGGACACGCGCGTGTGCGTACGGACAGTAGGAGGACTGTGCACAGTGGTATAAATAGTTTCGCTATCGTATCCTGCGGTTCTCAGTTCGGTGGGGACCAGCCATTGAAACGTCACGCAACCCGACGATCTTCGTTTCCTGTTTTCAGTGCCAGAGCGCCGGAAACTGGAGACTCCGCGTTCCAGATTATCCGCTGCGGATTGTCGATTGGGTGTTTAGAATATGTTAGAACGACGTTGGCTTCTCGGGGAAAGCTTTTCCACTGGCTGGACTATCTCGTGGTTATATCAGCCGGACGTATCGACAGCAGGACGACAAAGTATTCTTAAGTGGATTTAAATGTAAACGCCGATCGACGTCTCGAGCGCCGCGACGGATTTGAATCGATGCTGACAAATGACCGTCCACGGTCGCTTTGGTCACGAACTGCTTGGGAAAGGACACGATTTTTCTACGTATTTAAAAAGACAATCGCGAAGAAGAGAAATGGAAGAAGTAGAACCTCGAGTTATTGCAAGAATTTATTTCAACACCGAGATTATATCGAGCAGGTCACTATTAATTCGCGTAGAGTTACACCTGGACGGTGTTGAAAATTGATGGCGTGAAAAGGGCGAGTTTGCAGCGGAGAAAAATCGAGGGTGAAATCAGGGAGCGCGGAGAACTACGTCCCTTCGACTCGTTCCTATCAATTTACTCGTGACAAAGTGAATCGAGGGTGTCGGCGAGCATGTTCATTTTTAATTCACCGTCCTCGGAAGCGACTAGGAGAAGCGACGTCGGTGATGGTGTTTCCACGAGTCACCACCAGCTCCTCCACCTTCGCTTCGCTCTCCTCGTCATCACCGTTGAGTCGAGTAGTTAGTCGATGCTGATTGGACAGTTTTCCTCGCACAAAGGAAAGTCAATCGGGGCGGGAGTTCCGTTAATTAGAGGGTGTCGATTAGCGTGGAGTACGCCCGTAAATAGACAGAGGATCGTTAGGTATATATACAGGCAGGCTCAATGGGGTAGGGATCGTCTTAAGTGTCCCGCCTTAAGTCGAGACCCCGCGCGCTTTTAACACCCGATCGATTATTTGACTTTCCCTTCCCACAGTAACGCTCTTCCTTTCGTTCTCCTTCCCTTCACAGGGCATCTCTCACGATCGTGGAAAAAGGCGCGAAGAACGAAGTCTTGAGATTTGTCCGTTAAAAAGACTTTGCCGAGCGAGGAGAGAGAAGAGGGAGAATAGTCGAAGAATTATCTTCGCGGATAAGAGACGTTTTTATAAGCTGCAGTCGAGATAGGGGGCTAACACCTCGCGAGAACACTCCTTTCAAGGGAACAATGCAACAATGCGCCGTTATCCCGAGTCCCGAGTCGGTACTCTGCGGGTGTATCGCGACGTCTTATCTCGATGTAATCCAAAATCGATATTTACTCGCTTGACGAGGAAACGAGCCGAGGTAGGAAGGAGTCGCGGCGAGCCTAGTAAGAAGCACGCGGATTCAGCAGTTTGGGGTCTAGACGTTGTTGGCTGTGAGATCGGTGGGGGAGGAAACTGGTGGCGGTCCGAGATAATCCCATTACCCCTCTTACCATTCTTCGACCTTAACCCTTCGAGGGAGTTCAGAGCGTCTAGAGCATCCGTCGGTCACGTCTACTGCTCTCGACGGCGCGGCGCGCGGAGGGCGAGACATCGAGAAGCTTGCCAAATCGCTTCTGGGCCCGCGACTCGCTCGTGAGCGAACTTCCGGCCATTATAATGTGCCACGTGTTGCTGAGAAAACGCGCATCTCAGTCGCGTGTAACACGATTTACGGTGCACGCGTCCCACGCGCCTTCTGCCTTACGTGGTCCTTGATTCGCAGTCTCTCAGCTTCTACAGCAGCGTCGATCCTCGCTCCTCTTAAGTAGGTTGGACCTGTGCGAATTTCACCGAGTCACCGTCTCGCGATATTTTATCCACGGTGCTGTATTTCACGGAAGCACGCACCCCTTCCATGCCGTGGAATCGCATTCATCCCTCGAGGCGGTGCACATTGTACTCCGCATCCGCGCTTATTTATATCTTCCTATATATAAATATTGGTCGCGTGCGTCGCAGCCTTTACACGGTTAATAATTTAACGACGCCGTGAATAATTTAGCCCCTTTGCCGGCGCGCCTCGTCGATACGGTTCGCTCGCACGAGGCTTCCGCGCCGATCTGGCTGCGAATTTGCGAGCGTGCAATTTCCCGCGCGAGTGCCACTTCACAGGGCGAATAAACGTTGGGGTATCGTCGTTGCACGAGAGTCGCGCGCCACATCGCGTTGTCAGTGAGTAGTTAGCTTTGTAGAAGCTTTTGGCAAGGGATTGGGGCTGAGAGGTGGAGACGTCGTTTCCGGTCTCCGATGCTCTCCGCTCGCGGAATTCCGCAAGCGGCTCCTGCGTGTCACGTCGTGTCAGCTTTAAAAGCGAAATATAAACTTACTACTCCGGTAGCGCGCGTCGGGTGGATTGTAACGCGTACACGCGGGCTTAAGGGAGTTCGCGTTATACGCGGCACGTACCTTAAGCCCCGACTATTTATCTTGTCACGCAGGCGCGCATTTTATTTTTATTCCTTCTCCTCTCTTCATTGCCTTCCTCCCTCCTCCTTCTCCATCCCTCGCGCCTCCAAACATTCGGACTGTCATTCTTGCAGTTTATTTCCACGAGCGAGGAATTCTCACCTGGCTCCCTCGAACGATAAATGTTTTACGCGCATTTACACTTTTCGGCGAATATCGTCAGGAATTTTTCGGCCATGGAACGTTGACTGGAGGTTAATTGAAACGGGCGCGACTAGAGACCGCAATAATAAATGTTGCCACGGCTTATTTTAGGTTGACGCTCGATCGATGAATCTAAGGTTGGAATAATAGATAATTCCGCAGCCTATTTTATGCTGCCGCTCGATCGATTCGCGCTTTAAAGAGTATCTATAGTCACAGATTAGACGATATCCGTGCACCCGTGTACAAACATTATTCCACTTCGATACGTTTACCTTGGATTCAATTTTGACGCCCGAAGAATCCCAATTACCCGTCTCTTTTTCCACGAGCGCTTTGCTACTCTCTCGTAGATATAAGTAAAATTCGTCTAATTAGCATCCATCAGAAATTCAGTCCCCGGGTGACCGGAATTATCGCAATTCTTTATTCTTTTCCTGGTCCCCGACGCGACGCCGAGGGGATTACGCTAATGCGCGAATTATACGCTAAACGAACGACCGAATTCGCGGAATGGTCCTCGAAGGTGGGAGAGATGAGGGTAGTCGGAGAGAAAGAGGGAAAGATCGAGGCACGACGACTGCACCGCACGACTCTTGGAAATTAATTTCTTCTCTCGGTGGCAGGCTTCCAACGACGGCGTGATTAATTCCGTAGAGGTCGTCCATTTAGGCGCAAACGCTTCGCTCGGCCTGGCCCGCGCGCCGCTCGCTCGCTCGAGCGAGACGAATGATCCTCGTTACTTTATTAAACGCACGATTCCGCTTCCCTTCACCGAGCTTCGCTCTTCAATATCGGAAGCTCCTCTCGAGCGTCGAATTGAAACCGGCATACCATCGAACCGATTCCGAACCCCGAAGGAATCTTTCGTCTTTCAGAATGACTTTAACGCTGGGATAAAATTAGTGACACGATTCTCCAATCGGTCGAACCGCGTGGAGAGAATAGAACGAGAATTGAGATCTTCTTCGAATTTAAGTCACTTTGCATTAATGGCCGATGCGTTCGACATTCTCTTTCATCTTACCACCTTTCTGTTAGTAACCTCGCTTTCAAGATCAAAGACTCTCTCCATTTTCTCCTATCCTTTCCGCTTCGACTCCTCTTTCCAAACCTTCGTGATATCGCGTCTAAATAAATATCGATACCGCATTGGCCCTTCCAGTGCGCGCATCCTACCGGGTAGCCTCGAATATTACTACAGGTGGTGCGATACGACGCCATTACTCCCGTTTATCGCTCGTAACCTCCGCAATGGTGACATTTCAATTCCCCTGTTGGACCTTCTCCAGGAGGAGGAGAGAGAGTGGGTATACTCGGTGTGGCGCGAAAAAATTCAACGTGCTGGTGGGAGTGGTGAAAAAGAGCGGGTGAGGTACGAGGAGGGTGAGAAGAGAAATAGAAGAGCGAGGAGGGGAGCGTTAAAAGCGATTTTTCCCTCGTTTCGTTCGGTCTCGGTGGTATCCGGACCGGAAGGGGTTAACGAGCGTTCGCGAGTACCAATAGACGTTCCGGCGTACCGAAGAGAAGGAGAGTCGTTCGTTGGATTTTGGAGAACTCGATGGAATCGAATTAGAGGAAACGATCGAGTATGTAAAAGTTTCCCCTTCGTCCTTGGACCGTGAAGAATCTTGGCGTCGCTGTGCCATGGACGTTCGAAGGTCAACGACACCCCGTCGTCTTGACCTTCTCACGCGCGAAATTCTTCTCACCGCGTCGTCCCGTATTTCCGGATCGTCGAGCGCGCGGATAAATTCCGCCTGCGGAGCACTCGGTGGAATTCAAGAGCCCGGGAAGAGGCAAGAGGGAACTTTATGTTTGCGAGGTCGTGAGCCAAGTGTCGAGTGGAATTGAAGTCCTTCGAGGAAGTACCCCCTTTACTGCAGGACGACTAGATATTTGGCACCCTGGTGGCTGCTTCGTTACAGATGTCGTCCCGGAGTGATTCTCCCGAGGGTAACTTTCCGGAAGAATTTCACGTTCTCCGTGCGCGAAGGAGTAATTAAATATGTCCTTTTAATTAAACTCGTGGTCGTGCGAATTGACGCTGTTGGTTCTTTCGAGGCGTTCTCGTCTATCGTCGGAGAATTTCGTTCTTTTCGAAGTGGCGCCCATCGTAGATTGACTGCACGTGGCTTTATTTACGCACGGACGTGCATCTTCCCGTTGGACACGGAGGCCACAGGAGATCGCGATCCCCAATGTATTCCACGGCTCGTACGTGCTGAAATCGTGCCAATTTTTGGTCCATCTCTTCGCCTTCTCCTCCTCCTCCTCCTACTCCACCCCCTGGTTCGACGCGGAAAGCGAGCGGAGATAACCATAAGTGACACGCTTGCCAAATTCAACCGCGTTACGGGCTCTTGGCAGACCGCGCTATAAATTGCAAGCAATCGAACCTAGAGTATCGAACTTGCCTCTCTCTTTCTCTCGAGGCTCGCTCTCCTTGGTCCTTTTCGCTTCCCGGCCTCCGTCGACTTTCGGAAGTCCAACTAGCCGTAGCACACCGCTCGAAACTTTCCCACACCCTCACCGAGGGGAATACCGCGTGCGTCCTCTCGAGCGGGACAGTTTCACCGTTCCCCTGTGGTAACCGGAGTGCTCGGTGTACCGCAATATCGCCGGAGGACCGAGGAAAAATTTTGGCTCGCGCTAATGGACGGGGTGGATTCGATTGCTCGATATTCCTTCCGGAAGGTTCGTTCGATTTTTCTCGGGCGCGATAAAAATTCAAATTTATTTTTTTTTAAACAATTCTAAGGACTACACTGTCACGCGCGCTTAGTCACTGCACTTTTTTCCCTCGGCGTGCTCGGACCATTCGCGTGCTATCTCGTTTTTGTCCAGGGCGCATGGAAGAATATGTTCACCGCCAGCGCAAACAACGCGAGCGCGCGTTTGTCAACGGAAATTAACGAGTTGTCCCTCCGGAATTGGCAACGTTACGTTCCTTCCTTTCCGCGCGTCGCCTCGTCCTTCGTCGTTGTAAAATGGACGCGAGGCACGGAGCGTACGTGACGATCGCGAAGTCGGCCCTAATTGCGGAGGGGAAAATTAGCGTGCCGAGCTAATGAGGTTTTACCCGGGACGTTGAGAGCGCGAAGCACGAGCGAATCGCGATCACAATCTATTTTCTTTCTTTTCGTCTGCACGACGATTTTCGTGCCACCTCCAAGCCGAGAGTCGCGACGAGCACGTCGATAGAAAACTGATGGATAGTCGACGTGAAGTTTCGACGTATCGACGAGCGCACGTCGCGGCAGGAAGGGACGCGTCGCGATCCCGTTAACGTCAATTTGCGTCGACTGCGAAATTTTTTTCTCTCGCGCGAGTAGGGGTTCGATTTGATGGCGCGAGGTCACCCGATGTCGAGTTATTTACCGGGAAACGGAAGGAAAGAAAGAGAGGGAAAAAGAGAAATCGAAAACTCGTCGTGACTCTTCTCAGTGGAAATATTCCTTCTCTTGGCACATTTGTAAATTCGAATATTACGACTTTTGGAAAAATCGAGGACTCGTTCGAGATCTTGAGTTTCCTCGTGCCAACGCTCGTTTCGCTCGCTTTCGGGATTTGCGTGGTACACCGCACAGCTGATCCGACTTTGAACGAGGTTTCGACTTGGAGGAGGCTAACCCAAAATATCCTCGTCGAGCCTTCACACGTCGTCGAGATGAGATGCTCGAGGCGTGCGCGTGACGCGTCCGTTTCGAAGTGGAAATCGCGTGTATGAAATTTCCGCCATCGAAGACGGATGGGGATGGAAGGATTGACTCGAAGCAGGCTACCATCCCTCCTTCCGGTAACCCGTTCGTCCTGGAGGATCGATGCGTCGCGCAACGATCCTGCAGGATAAAAGATGACGCGCTGTCCTGCCGGTTGAACGATGGTACGCCGCTTATCGGAATTCTTAGCGTCGATCGGCTCAATCGATCTTGAGCCAGTGGAGAATCGAGTGCGAAAAAGAGGACGTCCAATATCGCCAATACTACTGAATACTACGAATCCTTTCCACCGATTTATTCCTTCCACCTCCTCTTATTTTCCTCGTCCATTGTCGTAGACGGTCGTTCACTTTGAAGGCTCCCCTTGGATTACGTCGTAGTCTGGGACGACGTTGCAACGACCATCTTTAAGAACTCCCTGAGGGAGAGTGCGCTTAGAGTATAGGGGGGTAGTTTACCCTCATTAAGTGGATCCTGCGGAGTAGACTGCACGTCGACCGGTAGATGCGCCTCGGTGAACGTCACGAGGGGCGGGCGTCGGGACGCCCTTCCGAATGCGCTGACGGATGAGGCGAGCTCGCGTGTTTCTCTTCCTGCCGTCCTTGTTCCCTCGGCACCGTCGCGACGTCCGACGTCGCTCTTGCGGCCGGGGCCACCACCGAAATTTGTCGGATTCGAGGACAAATTCATTCCGCGACTGTCACGGCTCGCGCTTCCCTCACCGGGCGAGGAAAGGAGAGGCCAAGTGGGAGGGATGGAGTGCACTCGAGGTCTCTACCTCCTGTCAAACAAAAGTGGCCCCGCGTGCTCCTTCGGCTCGCTTGTTTGATCGCTCGAGTGGCGAGGGTGAGAGCGCTTTGATTGTGTTCTTCCAACCTCCCACTCTCGTCCGATCAACCGCGGTCTCCGTTTGTCGTGGTCGAAATTTGTCGTACGACGTACGAGAGCGGGTGTATTTGGTTTCTAATTCGTTAAGTCACCCGACGAGGACTATCCCGTGTGTACCTAATTTTACGAGAAGCTTGTCTCGATCGTTAACAGGGTCCAGGGAGAAAATTCGTCCACGAGATTCTGCTTGGTAGACTTAAATATACGAGCGTGATTTTGTTTGCTCTAGAAATACAAATGCTCGTGAAAAGTTTTCCGTCCGAATGGCACTGTTTTCGGCACGTTCAAACTTTCCTCGTTTTCGCGCGGAATAGAAGGAAGGGGTAAAAAAAAATTCGGGGAAAGAGGGAGAGAAAGCTGTGAATACTCAGTGAGTAGAGGAGGATTGGAATACGGGGAGAGTGGAGATCTTCGCGCATCGCTTCATAAACAGCAGTCTCTCCTTGCCCTTCGGAGCGACTCCTTTAGTTCGCCGAGCCACTTTCAAAAGTGTCTTCCCACGGTTGCTTCGCAGAGAAGACTTTTGGATTCACAAGTTTCCTCGCAGCGGGATATTCTTTGCTTTTCTTCAGTCTTCCCAGACGAGAGGTCTCTTCAAGCTGTTCCCGAGTTTTTGGAGGTTTCTCGAGGTAGAACGCGAGCTTTTCTCTTCGCATCTTTTCTCGAAATGCTTTCCCGTACCGCGTGGAGTCGACGTTAGCCGGGTAAATGATGGCACTCGAGAAGAATGCGCGCCAATGTTTATTCCATGATTTTTCCTAGCTCCTTCCATTGTACAATTGTTTCGTCGTGGGCATGCACGTTAGGCCCGAAGACGGGAGAACATACTTATGGACAGTTGACTACGAGGAGGTAATTCACCGTAATTGGCAATTTACGGGGGCAATCGCAGTTCTCGAGACTCATTGCAGGCAACGTACTCTTTTAGATTGCGTTCCTCGCTATTCGAATGGATTTTCCGGTGCCTCGCGTGCTCGATCTCCTGTGTGGGAAGCATCGTAAAATCGATTCGTAAGATCCTGGATCAGGGTGGAAGCGTCCGTTCCGAGGTTGCTTCGCTCTCTGCCGCGTTCATCCTTTTCTCTTACCTTCTCTTTCTCTCGTACGGTATCTCTCACTCTTTCCATTCTCTCCTATCTCCTAAGATTTGCCTCTGAGTATCGCCTCGTCAACGTTAAGCTCCCCTTCTCGGAAAAGCGCGAACCCTTCACCTCATCCCTGGCTGGCGCGAAGAGAGAATCTTTCTTCCATCCCACCCATCGACCTTCATCCTCCTCGTTCCGACACGTTCCAATCCGTCGGCGAACTTTACGAGTGGGAACTTCATCCACGAAATTGCATCTTCGTGTATACATATCGCGCGCATTCGGCCGAGACGTGTATTCTCGCTTACGGCACTCAACGGTGGGCGGGCAGATTCATAAATCTCGACGTTTCCTCTTCTTCCCTTTCTTCGTTTTCTTCCGGTTCATCTTCCATTTCCCGTCGGCCGCACGTGCTACGAAAGTTTCGCGAGACATCTGCAGGTTTGAGGATAGAAAAGGACGAGGAGTATAAAAGAAGACGAAAGACAGGCGGAAAGAATGACAGGGATGAGATCTTTTTCCTATTTCCTTCACCGGTCACGCTCGTTCTCGATCCATTTGTTATTTAACATTTTCTTAAATCTACGATCTCACTCGCGTATCGGAAGCTTCGATGCATGGCTCGTCTTACCCCTGCCTTTAATATCCGCTAAGTTCTCGTGCCGATATAGAGTTACGCGCTGCTCGCTCTTTGATCTTCGCCCGAGGGCCGACTCACCACTCTCCACTTCCGACGAATTTTCCGATAGCAGTCGGATGTCTCGGAATACGAGCCGATGTATTGTTCTTCGGGAAGTGATTCCTCGTAAGAGACAGGAAGGTAGGGATGGCGGAGTGCCGGAGGAAACGAGGACAATCTCACGATTGAAGCGAAATATCGGGAGGGTTGAAGAGAACGGGGGTAACCGATGCACTCCGTCTATGCGATGTTTGTTGCAACGATTAATTATCGAAAGTAGCCGTAGTTTGAGTTTGCATACGAGATATCGATACGGCTGATCCGACCTGACCGAGATTTGCAATGACGTTACACGAGCATTAAGCTAGCAGCTCACGAGTCGCTCGTTCAAGTCTCGTGCGCGTAACCATCGTAAAGTACATATTTAAATTTTCGTCCGAGCAGCTCGTTCCGGTTTACGGACATTACCTACTCTCTTGAAAATGCCTTTTTTATCCGGAAGGAGAAACAAGCTTTTGATACGCGCCCCGAATACTAACGTACATTACATCCCACGTGTATCAAATTTCATTGTACGAATCCCGGCGGAATTTCCTCTTGGATATTCCAGTAACGGAATTTATTTTGAAACCGTGCAACCGCGCATCCTGATGCATGGCATACGTTCGCACGAAGACAGGAGCGCGGCGCAGCAACTCGTCGTGAATACAGCCGGGTGGATAATGTATGTAAACCGGGGTATTGTAAACAGAATGGCTCATAAAGATACGAATCGACCCAAATTGGCCGAGCTTGGCTCTCGGAGAGTTCGGAGATGCTAAGGAGAAGCGGGAAAGGTGATTTGCTATTACCATTACGTAATTTTCTTAAGGCCTCCTATCGAGATAAGAGAAGCACCCGTTCCCGGGGATCGTGATGAAAATTTGCGTTGTCGTTTATCGTCCATTTTTTTCGAGAAGAGATGCTCTAGGTGTATGTGGAATTTCAGGATGCAATTTCCAATCTTCCAAGTTTCAACAAAATCGCAAACCTCGTGAATTTTTAGCTAGTCGATATACGTCGTATTCCACGATTTTATTTACACCGAGAATTTCGTGGGAAGCTGGCTACATCAAAGATCGTCGATTACGTCAGCTGGAATATTCATCCGTTATCGATATCGCATACCTCTCCAAATTTCCATCACGCCTCGGCGTCCGCGATATCAGACGCGTTTCAAACACGAACTCAGGCGGGCACCAGATGCGCGCGATCCTTCACTCCGGCTCTTCATTCCCCCGATCGCGATTCGCCGACCCCCTCCAATTTGCCAATCCTCATTCCCCCAACCCCTCGCAAGCTCCAATTCCCTCCTCATCGTCAACAGCGCGCACAAGCGTAAACCGTCGGCCGTCGTCGGCGAACGTAACCGTCGTTGGTCCGTTCGCGTACTTAATCTTGGAAATATGGTTACGGAAATTGGCACCGAGCTGCGCCGGGCGCCGATAATTGGATGAATGCCTACCTCCGGCTTCGACGTGCTGTGAAGCATCGACAGGGAGCCTCCACCTCTTTCACCTCCATCCTCTATAACCCTTTACAGCTCGCCACTCTCCGCGTCGTCGTTGCCACATTTACCTAACCATGCCCGCGCGATCCGGCAGGTGTTCCAGTGCTTTCATCATTACTCCGGATAACGATTTCCGCAATGCCCATTTCTCAGCACCGCGTCGATACCTAACTCTTCGATATACTTTATCTCATGTGAAAAAGAAGATTTTCACTTCTTCGTAGCACACAGTGTTGCGAGGAAAAGAAATTCGAGGACGAAAGTAAGAAAGAGTATCGGCGAACATTAAATAGAATACAAGGGAGTGGAGAGAAATTGAGAAGAAGAATTCCCTTGGCGTTGTAAGCGGCGCCGATGCCGCAACATCGAGACCACCCCCATCGTAGCTCACAGAGAAAGAGAGAGAGAGTCGAACTGAATGCTCCCTCGGCATCGAAGGGATTACGTTCATTCATGATTTTCGCGATGAATCGATGTAACGACCGTGGCCGGGAGGGAGACCGGGGGTGGTGGTGCGCCCGTCGAAGCGAGCGCATCCCCTATGCGCGCGCGCACCCCATTCGCATCACACCGACGCGCGGAGTGCGCGTGTGCGTTTGCTCGTGGAGGGGGTAAGTAAAGGAGGGTGCATCGTGGAGAGAGAGGGGGTGGAAAGAGGGTTGAAAGAGAGTGGGACAAGAGAGGAGGAGGGAGAAAGGGTGAAAGGCCACCCGGCTCGGAAGCTCGCGCGCGCTTTTGCGTGGGTGGAGCCATCTACTAGTACGGGAACGAAACAAATGGAGAAGAGGCTTTCATCCGCAATGCGTTCGGTAAACTGATCGTCCCCCGACCCCAGCAGAGCGGGAGCTCTCACTGCTTTGCGATTCTCTGCATTATCCACGCGCTGTTTGCTCTCGCGCTCCTCCTCGGCGTAGTTGGTTGTGTTTGCACGGGAATGCCGCACCACCGCACGCCGTCCCCTCACACTCGCGAGGGGCAACGGGTTACGAGGGAGGGCCCGCGCGCGCGTTAGGGACGCGTTTATTTTTAGATACCAACGACGTCGCCGGTCCCAGTTTTCCTCGTTCCTTCCTTCCTCGTTTAGAAAAGTGAAATCGACCGCGCCCTGTCCCGCGGAATTACCGCTATTACAAGCGTTTGAGGAATTTTTTTTTTCGGCCACCTCGACAGGGAACGGAATCCTCCTGGAATTTATCTTCAGGCGAGAGTTATTGGATTTATTACCGTCCGCGGTGCTGTAAAGGGTTAATCCTTTGGGGGGTGGAAATCGTATGCGGTGCGGCTCGTTCCACTTTCAGCCGGTCTCCCTCGTGCCTCGCAATTTATGTGTATTTTGGGCAGACGCGGATACTACGACCGATACATATGTACGGAGGATAGTTTACCTATGTACTGCCAGGTGTATGTAGATGAGACGCTCTGTCTACGTTCTTGGAACTCCCGAAGGGGTAAAATCATTTACCGGGGAGGAGCGCGCGATTGTAAATTCGACGGTGTCTCTTCAATCGACGTCGTTCGGGAGATCGAAACGCGGTTGGACGAGCTCTCTCTCCGGTTGTTCTCGATTGCAGCATTCACGGGTGTTTACGTAATATGGAGATTACATGCCGGAGCTGTTGTCTCGAGCATCGATCACTTGAACCGTGGAATTTCGACGTGTAAATTTTCCTAGAATTTTCTTCGCGTCATCGTGAACAGATGCAACGTCGGAAGAATTTTTATGGCCGACGCAGACGCTCGTTTCGATACTTCCGGCCAGCGATGGGGGAAAGTGCCGCGTCGTTGGCAACCCTCGTGAATATTTTTACGCTCGCCTCTCTCTTCTTCCCTAGGAACGAGATGCCGCTGCTTTTCCGGTGCGGCCTTTTCGATTCGGCGACATTCCAAGGATGGACGTTCGCGCTGGCGAACGAGAGTACCGGCGCGAGCCATTCACGTCGCTTTATTTAAACGGCGCACTTTCAAAGTCGCCCCCTTTTTCCCGACCTCGTCGCGCCTTTCTCATCTCCATTCCCCGGGTCCGGCTTTGCAACCGGGTCGCCTACTTTCCACCGTGAAATCATTAAAGTATCATCCCCTTCGCGCCAGGCTGTCCCGCGTGTCACGAATATTTTCCCGCCATTCTCAGCCGACGTTTAATTCGTCGACCCTCCTCGTGTCCTCGGATCTACAAGATTAGGTGGTTCGTTTGTTCCAACGAATTAATTCTTCGTCTAAGATCCACCAGAGGTTTCTCGATGCGCCGGATTTCCTCGGAACGGTAGAATAAATCTATCTGGAGTACAAGGAGAATAATGGACCGGGTTGAAGCAACTTGGCTTTCTCGGTTTGAGTTAAGGTCTCTCGTTAAGGTCGACGCTCTCCGCGAAGTTTCCAAAGGACAAGGAGAGAGGCCCCACGAGATCATCGATCTCACCTCTCGACTTTCCACCCGGAGGCGTTGGCCATTATTCGCGGAGCGAGTTTCCGTCCACGAGAGGTCGAGGATCGCCATTCCCCGTGAAAAGGAGGCGAGCACACGCCGCGAGGGAAACTCTTCCTGCGTGGATGTGAGGCCGCTAATAATTCATCTGGCTGTTGTCTCGTTGGCGAAGGGGCATTAGCTAGCTGTGCGGGACCAGCAACGTGGAAATTAAAGGGGTGGGGCTGGTGAGTGGAGGGTTAACGAGAGGTCGATGAGGTCACGCGATGCAGCCCCAGAAGGAATCGTAATTTATCGCGGATTATTGCACCACCTTTACGACTTCGCTCGTCCGTGCGAGAACGATATTCGTCCCAAACTCCGGGATAGAATCATCGAGCAATCGATGCCAGTCACGTCTAAACCTTATTTATCTTGGAACGTGCACCCTCGTTGTCCCAATTTTCCACCTATACTCACCTGGAAATACCATTCGAACCCAGACCTTATCCATGGACATATACGCATTTCCTCCGAGCTTAGGTAGAACGCCGTAACGCGCCATCCCTCGAGGAGCTCGCGATTTTTCCAACGCAAGACGCGTCCCACGGTTCAGGAAACGAAAGCGGTCGAGAACGATTAAATTGTGACCTCAATTTTCCAAGCGATTCAATTCCGTCGTTTCGCGTGTTTCCCGCCGAATATATCGGCGCGCGCGCGCGAGTACCCATGCCTCTGCGGTTTCATTAAATCCCGTCCTCTTCTCGCCCTAGCGAATTGCTCGTTGCGAGGAGGGTGGTGGAGCTGGACGCGCGACTCTGGAGGGTATAAAGGAGAACGAGCGCGGGACGCGAGCGAAGAATGACGACGAGGGAACCGGAAGGAGAGAAACAAAAAAAAGGGAGTAGAGTAAAATGAAAAGCGAGGGAACGAGCGGAGAACGTATTACCACGGGGCGGTGGGAACGGTAGGGCACGGTAATTCGACGGATCCGTCGACAGATGGCGGCTCGCAGCAGCGAGAGACACGGGGGTGGCGATGCACTCGGTGCACGTGCAACCCGTTCGACTTCACCCCCTCCGCAAGTCAGCTTCCATCCCCGCTCGGCTCAGTTTCCATCCTCTCCGGCCCCACCGCGCCGCCTCTTTCCTCTTTTCCACCTCACTACCGACCGGCCAGCCCCCGCCACCGAACCCACCGCCGAATCCCACCAACGACGTCCGTGACGTCAAGACGCATTGCGACATATCCCTCTGCCCCGCTTTGTGCTCGCTTGCTCGCTCACTCGCTCGCACTCTCACCACGGATGCTAACAATGAGCACGCTTTTCTCTCCTCCCTGCTCCTCCTCTCTCGCGCACTGGTTCGTCTCTTCCTCCCTCCGTCCTCTGCACACCAACCCCTCTTCTCATCCACCACTACCAGTACCTCATCCTCCCCTCCCGGTATTGCCGTTCTCATCGGGAGGTTGGGACATCCTCGTTCCTTCCTCACCCCGCGAGAGAATACTTGAACCTGCGGTCGCACTATGACGGGAAGCTAGATGGATAGACGCATAAATAGGGACCCGCCGCGATTAGAGGAACGTCGGTGGAAACGAATGGGGGAGGCTCAGCCCATTCGAAAAGGGAGAGGATAAAAATGGGATTCTCGTGTCAGGATGAGAGTCGTTCGATGGGACGATCGAGAGGGTGGTAAGAGGGGTGGACCCTGCCGCAACCTTCCGGGAGTACCTTTGAGTAAAATTGAAGTACTTAAGGTGCGCATGCTTCTGGGTAGTTGACATCGACGGAATTGCGGTACGGAGAGAGAGAGAGAAGGAGAGAAGAGGGTGAGGTTTTTATTTGCGGTTAGAAAGATGCACGAGGGTGGAGAGAACTTTGATGGAGTTCTCGTCGCTTCTATAAATTTTCAATGGTTCGTCGATCGTATTGAACATTTTTTAGCAGTGGTTTTAATTTTTATCGAGGCTCCAAGTACGAAGTATCGTTTTGGGTCGATTTAATTGAGAAACTTCTCAGTCTCTTCGAAACTTCTTGTAGTCCTTCGCAAGCTCTCCGGCGTATCATCGCGGTAATTGCGACCGATTTTAATGAAAGTGCCGCGGACGCGGTGGGCGGTCGTTCTCAAGGCATTGTCGGCGTTTCCAGTGGGTCGTTTAGTATTCCACCCTCCCGGTACTTGGCCGTTTAGAGAGAGAGAGAGAGAGAGAGAGAGTAGAGATGCTCTTGTTGAAGGGCGTCCAGGGATGTGCGATGGGCCCACAGATTCACGAGCACTCCTTAATAACGCGTCTGCTTAGGCGGCAGCTCAGTCTGTGTCTCCGTTCTTCTCCCTTTGTCGGCATCGCGCCTCGAATATTCCGTCGCACGTCCGGTAAACAGGCTGACGTTTAGGAGGCGCCATCATCGTTAAGAGCAGCAGCTCAGCCAGCTTGGCCCATAAATAGCGACAGTAAGGTGCCGAGCCGATGATTCCTTTATGAGCGGATTTAACGTACTTCGTGTTTTCGTTTTTTATTAGCTCTTGGCCAAATATCCGCTCTCCACATTTTCGGTTCAATAATCAGGACTAATTAATTCTTCGTGACACATTGGGCATACACAGGTGGATATTTTTTTTTTTTAATAAATAAATGATGTAAATGTAGGTTCTCTCATGAGAGGAGTTTTAAAAATTTCCACGAGAGTTCCACGTTTTTTTCCAGTACTTCAAAAATTCGCTTTCTCGATATATATGCCGGTACGCGCGAGTGGCGCTTGCTGGTGTTTAAAAATTTCCCTCACGTTCGACAAATTTCGGTGTCGGAGTACAGGAGGGCGGCACGATCGGGTAGGTTTGCGAAATGACGTATCCTCGGGACGCAACCGCGCATTATGCAGCCGCGAGCGGGTAAACACACGGCGAAGCGAGCACAGTAACTACAGCTGGCACGGTCGGACATGGACCCACTGACACACACACTCGAGGGCCAAGCACGTTGCTCCTTTCGTATGCTCCGCGTGCGTGCATAATCCCGCCGTTGAGTTGGAACGCGTGATTCCATCTCGCGCGAAGGGTGAGACTCGGGGAATAATCTTGAAGTCTCAAAGAGCCCTGCGATTCGTTGCGAATCTCGCGATATCTCAACGCGGAATTCGAAAATTACGCTCTCTTCCTGCTACGCTTTCAAGAATATATTTCTTGGACATATTCCAAATTAGTTGGAATTTATCGGAGAAAGATTCTTCCAGAATTTGGTTCGCGTAAAGAGGATCCTTCTACAATGCGCCCACTTCGCTCTATTTATTAGAAATAATTGACTGCCGAGAACTCGCCTTTTCTCTGCCGATCAGCCGAACGAACGGTCCATAGAACACACGATGAGGCCACATTGAAAACGGTTGAAAAGCCCTCGGAGAACCCCATCACGTCCGCGTCGCGTGGAGCCCCACCGAAAGGACGATGCTACGATCGCAGGAATTACTTCTCCCTAAATCAACGACGAGACGTCGGGAGGCGCACGTCCTCCTACGTGACGTGCCTGCAGTCGCTTGCCGACCACCTCCGATCGACACGGACGTGCCACGACCCGCCTCGAAAATTCTGATTTCGACGATTTCTCCACGTCGAAGATCAAAAGAGTCCGATGGTTAGTCGAGTTCCAAAGTAAAAAAGAATTAAAGTTAACCTCAACTTTTTTTAAATTTTTTATTAAGAATATTTTTTAGGATTTTTCGAATCGTGTCGCATTTACTGTCGGGAGATTGGAAACTCTTCAAAAATTTGATCTATCCAGCTGAGAACAAATCAACGTGGAGAATGCGTTGATTAGCCAAAAGGTGCACTCCCCGCCCCAGTACACCCTCTCTATACTGCAGTGCAGTGAACACGAGGTGGACGGGGAATTAACCTGGAATTCGGTACCCACGCAGGGTATGCGCAGTATGCGGCGCAAGCGGAGAACCCCGAGTTTGCCTTAGCGGCATATCTGCCCGGTAGTTAAGCTAATTAGCAACTCGCTTTCCTCAAGATAAACTGAAGATTTTAGACGCGGGTGGTGAAGCTCTTTGCTCGGTGAGGTCCAGGGCCGTTGAAGGAACGATGACTCTTTCGGGACGAGAGAGTAGGTGGAGATTGAAATTTCCTCTGGACCGTGCCTTTCTCCTTGTGACTCGGTCACAGGGAGAGGCACGAATCAAATTAATGTTGCTTCTATCCCCTACCCTGGAATTCTTAGCTCCGCGAGACTATAGTATTTTTAATTTCCCTTGTCGTAAAAAGTTCTCGTCCAAACGAGAGCGTTTCAACTTGACGAGGCGAAGGCGCGCGCCCGTCTCTTGCACGCGGACTAGTTAGGCGGTCTAATTAGGCTGTCTCCCTCCTTTTCTCCCGTAGTTTTCTTCTCCGACCCTCTCCCACTTGTTTTCCGCCATCAACGTAAGGTCGCAAAAGAATCGCGCAACGACTCCTACTCGTCGGTAAGGAGAGAGAGAGAGAGAGAGGGAGAGACGATAATGCAACGTGCCCAGATTGGTTGCACAGAAATCCTTTTTAAGGCTGAGAATGCGCGCGCAGGTAGTCCCGCGAATCCGCACTCACGGCATCTTCAAAGGCGCGTGCTGAACCAGGAGAAATCGTTCGCATTGTGCCGTTCGTTTCCTTCTTCCCATTTTCCCTTCCTACCACCTCCAGCTACTACTTCCTTGGCAAATCGCTTTTGCCTATTTGAAGAGGTCGTTCGCGCGTACCACGAGTGCCTTCCGAGGTGAACCTGAGAGGAGTTTGATGCACGGGTGAAAAAAAGTGGCCCCGATCTTCGATCTCTTTTTTTTCTCTCTCTCCGCTTTTCTTCTTCTCTCCTGGACGTGCGTAAAAACTCGTCTTACCTCGTTCTCAAGAGCAGATCGATTCCTTCCTCGTGGAACGTGCGTGGAAATTTCTTCGCCGAACTTCTTCCCCCTCCTTTTTCCCTTCTCTCTCCATTCGGGTCGCACCAGTTCTCCGGCAACACACGCTCGAGGCAATTTCCTTTTTCGCCAAATTTCCATTCCGTTGTTTCCCTGTTCCTCGAAGATAAGCGAGAACGAGATTTGCTCGTAGCGTTGGGATTACGGCGCGGGCCACGGGTGGTAAGCAGTGAGAGAATCGTGGACTTGGAAATTTACGCGCTCTGTTCACCGCCAGTTATCAATGGCGTCTCGCTCCTCTCCCTTCCTTCTCTTCTCTTCCACCTTCCACGTTATTCGCCGGCAGGAAACGCGCGCGACTCTCTCCTGGCCTGACGCCCGTAGTCGCGACGCATCGCCATGCTATTCCCAGGCCTGGCATTACCTTCGTTTCCAAAATACACGACACTCTTCTCTCTCTTGCTCTCTTCTCCGCGCTTGTTTCTCTCGCCTACCATCTCCTTTTCCCATCCATCCACTTCGGAGCCGGAATACTCGAATAATTCAGGAGCGTGCAAAGCCAAACCGAAAGCCCTCGACTTTCAACACGATGGACCGAGTAAATTCGATCGTCCTGGAAAGGAAGAAGGTGAAGAAGGGACGAGGACCTCGACCCCTTCGGGTCGCACTCGCGAAAAAGAACCTTCCTCCTGCTACGTCCTCTTCCTCTTCCGTTTACTCCTTCTCGCACTTCAACGTTCTCCGGAACTCCCATTATCGGCCAGCAACCATGTTTGGAAATCGATTATTGCACGCGGAGGTGCGCTTTTCTGTCGCGACCAGAAGAAATTCGAGGGCCTTTCTTGCCTCCTCGCTCGTGTAATTCCTTCGCCTGCTTCTCCCGTTCCTCTTCTCCCACCGACACACTTTTCCATAAGGTCACTCTGTTTCCGTCCCAGGACACGTCCTCCTCGTACACGCTTTCCTTCAATTTTCCCAATCTTCTCGATCTTCTTCCAACGACCACTACCACCGTTCTCCGTCGCTTAAACTCGTTCCGCGAACTTCCTCGAAAATTTCTCCCACAATCTGTCTCGCCTCTGCCGACCGGTCGCTTCCTCCGGAGGAGACCCTCGTGTCCAGTGTCACGAGGGAGGTACATCGAGGACGCTGGTGGATATAGATAGATAGCAGGCGGCGTTAGGGAGGAGCAAGATATCACTTTGGAGCAGAGAGAGGGCAAGGTGGAAGAGAAACAACAGAAATAAGAAAGAGTCTCGAAGAGGAGGCGGTGATGGATGACGCGCGCGGGCTTCCAAGCGGGGACACGCGTTTGTCCGCGTTTGTCCAGTCGAGGATGATCGTTATTATCATCATTATGAGGATCGTCGGGTCTCGTTGCGAGCGTGGTGTCGTCTTCGGAGAAAGTATGAGACAGATCGAGGAGAGTGGCAGTGGCGCGGAGCGTGGAAAGGGAACGATCTTCGTCCGCACGAATCGTCTCGGCGCGGTGGTGTCCCTCCGCGCGGATCGTCGTGCGAGTGCTCGACGTTTTTCTCCCGCGACACGCACAGTAGTCGTCGAAATGAGCGTCGCCGTGTTGCGACCATCGCGAATCGTCCGGCCGTTCGACGGAAATTGTTACGGCGGCACCACCGCTCGACTGCGCCCGTTGTCGCGCGTCCACGCGTCCTCACGCGCGCCGATCGCGTCGCAGGACGACGAATCGTTCTACAGGCTCGTTATCGTATTCTCCTTATCGCTCGTTTCGCTCATGTGACGCGGGAGAAGCGCGTATCGCGCTGATTCGGAGAGCCGATCAGGATGCACGCCGGGATGAGAGGGACTTTTCTGGATATGAGCGTGGTACCGCGTAAGCGGCACAAGGGTTCCGAGCGCAGGTAATTAACGTTTCCCTTCCGAAAGAAGAAAGTAAAGGGGGTGGGGGGTAGAAGTGGGGATGGTGGAGAGGGTGGGAGTGTTCGAAAGTGTAAAATCCGATCTTTGGTGGTGTACGTTGGAGTGTGCGTATTGGATGCGATGGGAGTGAGTGCCGATGGGATCGACCGATGCCACCGCCACGAGGTACAACGTAATCGATATGGATTGTCAATGGTGCTTCTCGTGAGTATCGCGATTTAGGGGGGTGATGAGAGGTGAGTGAGGCACGAGTGCCCATAAGAATATTTCTTTTTTTGTGTGGCGTCGTCATTGTCGATCGGCGGGACGAGGAGAAAAAAAAGAACGGTCTCCGTCACGCGTAACAATTACATAAACTAATTCTGAAGTTTTTTTTTTTTGAAGTAACGAGGAGAATTGCGCGGAAACTTCACCGCGACAGTTTCCTCTCTTGCGAGCAATTAGCATAACGTCAAACCGCGCGCTCCCCCGTATAAATAGACCCAAGGAAATATTTAGAATAGGCTAAAATCGAATGTTCGATGGAGCCTCCCTGGAAGCTCCTGCCATCTGACGCGCGTTTGGCGAAATCGCGAGTGGATCAGCGAGCCTCTCGGCTGATCGAAGCTCCGGGCTCCAAGGGGGTACGCTTCGACGAATAATTGCGAGAGCGCTATTAATCCAGCGGCATGACGGGGCGGAATTACATGCAATATCGCGAAAGCTCGCGAGCTTTCGCGCGCCGCAGACGTGCCGGTGACAATGCCGGTCGAAAATAGAAACTCGACTAGAAACTGCGCTCTAGTCTTGGCGAGCGCTCGAGACACGCTCGAGGCGGGTGAATTCCCGGCGCGCAGTTTCAATTTAGAAATCCGATCTTGTGCGCGACCGCACACGCACGCTCCTCGCACATCGGTCCGCGGGCTAGCTTGTCCGTGAAATACGCGCGCGTATTTTACTCGCGCACCGCCCAAAGTATCCTCGTCGCTCTAGTTCCCACATTCGAATAGGCACTCGACATTATATTTAGACGCGTAGGTATCACCAACCTCCTTGAGGGAGTTCCATTCAATTCGTTAAAGAGGTATCCCTGGCGCCCGCGTTATCGCATCGCTTCACGGTGAGAACTTATCGCGCGGGAGCCTATCGTTTGCGGTTTCCTTCGCGAGTAGAGGCGCGCCATTCCCAGGAATCTCGAAAGACAAGGGAAACGACTTGGACGTCCGCGTCTCTTACTTTGCCGATAATTTCGCCGAAACTTCGGCAACCGAGGAGCGACGTCGTTGTCGTGTTCGTTGTCGAGACTCGCGGACGAGAAACTTCGTTAAATTTCTTCGCGAGAGCTTCCGCGCGCGGCCCACTTCCATCTCGCCGTAGGGGTGAAATTCGATTTTTGCCGTTCGACTACTTGCGCCCACCTGCAGTCTCGTCGTTTCGTCGTTCTCCTTCATACCATTCTTCCTTCCATCGTGCTTTTCGGCGTGCCTTACGCGATAAGACAGCTCCTTTTGATTCGAGGGAAACTTCTCATTACGCTAATCCAATCGGGCTTAACGATCGTGCCCGGTGCCGGTAGAATGGCAAATGGATCGAATGAAAATTTAACAGAGCCAGCCTAAGAAAGAGGGGCGAGTGAACTCGGGCAGTATTGACCCAGGTCAGAGATTGCCTGCAGGTAATCGCGATGTTCCTTTCCCACTCCTCTCACTCTCTTTACCTTTCTCCTTCTCTCTTAGAATGTTCCACCTTCTCTGCCCTCCTACCCGACTTCGTCAATTTATTAGTCATACAGGAACACGCGTGCACCCGCATTTATTTCATGTACGCGTATGGGGAATTACGCTGAGCTACGGCGGACAATTGAAAAGATCCCTCCTAGTCGGGGAGAGGGGACGTTAAACCTGAAAGTTCGCGCGCTATTGGCCGTCACTCGTGGGCCGCGTGACGTCACTTGGCAACGCGCGCGCAGCACGCGGAATAACAATGGTATCGGTGTTCGATGGATCGTGTGCCGTTCTCCGAGCTGCACCGTTGTATCAGCTACTGCACCATGAACTACAGTGCAGTATGTTGTACAATCCGGATAATTTCATCGTATTTCACACGCGCGCTTTTTCTCTTCCCTTTATCGTAGGTATCACGTTACACCGAGGTTTAATTATAGGGGTTTAAAATAAACATTGTTTACAGGGACTAAAGCACGAAATTTAATTTGAGAAAGTATCGTGCCTTCTCGAGCTAAATCTCGTCTACGTCAGATCGAACGATTTTCTCGAGTCTCTCCTGACTGGGACGCGAAGGTACGCGGTAAGCCGTGACACAGTATCCATCGCATTCGACATAAATTTTACGTAACACGTGTTTCCTAGTAGGCCAATGAACGTGAGACAGAAAGTAACTCTCGAGTGGTTTCCACCACGGGTGTAGGTGTTCGTGTTCGCCCGATAGCAGGTGCGATAGTATTTTTCCTCTCGTCGTCGGTGACAGGGCGCTACCATCTGTGTGACACAGATAATAATAACTACAGTAGGTGCTGCGTAGAGATAGGGACACCTACGACCCATCCTGCCTTCGTATCCGTGAAGTTGAGTTTGTTTAGAGGTTCACCGTTGCCGCGAAGCGTCAGAAAGTGATGCACATTGCACACAGTATAATCGGGCACACGTCGTGGAATCTTGCGAACGAGTTAGAAATAATTAATGACCGCGCCGCTCGCGGTGACACTATTAGATTATCACCCGTCGCAGGCCTAGTAGAGTTAAACGAATAATAGCTGGTGAGAAAATATTTCGTCGGAAACTATCATATTAACGAGGATAAATGTTCCAGTAATTTGTAATCTGCCGAGGAGGCGCCTCTTTCTGGCGCACGAGGAGAGACGATCGTTCTTTTCTCAACTCGAACTCTTCCTCGTCAATCATCACGATCGACGATCATTTCTTACACGTTCGTATCTACGTGCACGTGGATTGCACAGGCGAAATGTGTCATTCCACTGAATTTATCGGTATCCGAGAAATATAGCGACTATACATCGCGCAAGTGTACACAGTGGAATAAGTGGACCGACTTGCCTCGCGGCGCTTACTTTGAAACTTTCCTACGTACCTACAAGTAACACACGTCGTTGCGCGTTACCGTCTCTCGGAGCTGCCACGGTGAACGCACAAACGGCACGAACTTTTTATCGCGCTTAGAAAATTTCATGGTAACGATCGCGATAACATATGAATTACACTTATCCCTAACTACCGTCCCAATCGATTTTACAAAATTCGCCGTCCCTCTTCTTGAATATCACGAAAATAACTTTCCCGGAGTGTGAACGGGAACAACGGGGTTTTAGAACGCTCACGGAGCATCGATTTCATGCCACGCATATCAACACTATTTAGAACGTTCTCATTCTCGTGACCACGTGTTGTTCCGAGAGAACGAAAGAAATCCTCGATGATCGACAAACACGTGTCGCATCGCCCGCACGTGCGGTAGGTCTGCTAAAGCGTGACTTTTCAATTATCGAACGAACGAGTGACTGCGCAACCTGCCACGCGGACTCGCAATACCAAGGAACAACCATGCATTCCATCAGTCCTCCTAGCGGTTCCGAACCCAACGTGCACGGACTCGTGTATTAATAACGAGCGGCTTGCGGGCGCATCGTAATGGAGGGATAAACAGACTGGCAGGTCCGGCTCGTGACTCTTTAATCATTAATTAGGTTCCAGGGTGCATAAACAGCCGCTAACAGAGACGAGCTGGGCTCGTTCAAACGTACCCTGATAACTCCTGAGTAATCGACAAGCGCTCATTACACTCGACACCATTCACTCGTCCAAGAATTGTAGGAGACAGGGGAAAACTTCCGGTTCTTCTTGGATCGAACCAGAACCATGAAGCGTGTACCTAGTAGTCGGAGAACAGGAGAGAACCTCTCCACGTTCTTCCATCAGCATCCCCACTCCAATGGGGTTTTAATTATTGATAGGGCGCCGTTCGCATCAGCATCGATGCACGCGCGGGGTGCTTGTCCCCGCGGCTCCGATACTGGGGCACATACATCTCGTTACCTTAGGGTCGCCCAGCGTGCCTGGAATCGTTCGACACGAACGAGCGGGTACGGCGACGACCACCACGAGCACGCCGGTCGAGGGCATCGGGGGCGGGAGGCAGCGAGTTGGTGACCTACGTGGCGAAGAAGGGGGCGAAAGCGAGAGCGTCACGACGCCCTGCAGGGCGCCGTTCCACAAACCGCGCGGAACCGGGGTAAAAGTTTCTGTGTTACGTGCCTATAGCGTGCCGGTCCGAAGTCGGCGGCGGTGGAGGCGGCGGTGGCGGAGACCTCGCGACCGGGTTGCAATCCGCTCTCTCCCTCGCTTGCTCCACGACACGAATACACGCAAGAGGAAATGAGCGAGCGAACGGGAACTCCGACGCCGCCAACCGCCACCGCCGCCCCAGCGCAGGTCGGAAAAGAAAAGGAAGCGAGGAGAGCCGAGCGGCCAGGAGGAGGCTGACCGACCGCGGAAACGCCTCCTGGCTGCTGCCATAAAGCAGGTTATGCTTTACAACGGGTCAGAATAGAAGTCAGTCATACCGACGCCGTGCCACGATTCGCGTCTAGTGATCGGTAGAAGGTTGACGGTTACTCGGAGATAGAGGGAAAGAGGGAGAAAGATTAAAGAGGGCTTAGATTTCGGTCCGGTGAATTTTGCCGTTGTCGCGCGAGTCGTCGAGCTATTTTCGTGGAGGTGGGTTTCTCTTGAGATTCGTCTTTCGTTCTCCTCCTCCTTCTCTTATTTTTTTGTTAGTTATTGGTGCATAGGCGCGATTTCGCAAGCGTATCGTGTCAGGGATCAGGGAGCGAGTTTGGTAAGTTCGGTTTTCTCGGAACTCGAGGCGCTTGAGATTCTGTTGCGAATTTTGGAGTTTGTGGTTCGTTGATTCTTATGCTTCGTTCGAGGTTCTTAAAGAGAATCCAGGATTTTTATTCGCGTTTCTCCGATCGTCGATTGTATCTCGGTGAACGAGGAATCTATTCTTGGTTTAAATTTCCCGCCAATGGCGATGTCGACCCTTCTCGCTTTATCGCGGACCGGGGGTGGCGGCGGAGAGGCGCTGGGATCTTCCCTCGAAAGCTACGAAACACCCCTCGGTACGTGATTAAATAGATGTTGGCGGTCGAAGTGGGCTTGCCCTATTTATATGAAAGTTACTTGAAGAAGAGTTAGGGCTCTCCGGAGTGCCCTCGGCGAATTGAGTTATCGTGATCGGCGCTCCACTCCGCCACGCTCACCTCGCGCAACTTTTCCGCAATTGCAATTGGATTGGTAGCTCGGCCTTTTTCTCCCATCGGCCTAGAAAAGCATTGCCCGTATTCCAAAGTTGGCCACCCGATTAATTTCCATTCTCCGGTATTCTCGGAATAGAGCCTATTCACCGACAAGTGCATAAATCGGGGTACGACGAATCGCGCGTGAACGGTGACGCGGGAAAAATAATTTCTCAAAAGTGATTACTTGTGTAATCGTCCTTTTTGGATTCTGCGCACGATTCGCTATAAGGAGCAATACCGCATAATACTTTCTCACCTGATTCGACGGTAACGAGAACACCAGGTGCCGGAGAAAGGTCTCCGTGTCGCCGCGTTCGGAATCGAGGTTAGCGTGCCGGCCGATGCCGTGCATTTTCGGTTTTCTGGTATTGACCGCGGTAGCGCGTCTGGCGCCTACTATCGTGGCGCCATCCGGCGTGGGGTGCTCGAAGCGTCGAGGAAAATAACTGAGCGGGAGGGTGACACGAGGGTAGCGAGGAATCGTTGGGGTGGCATCTTCTCCCAATCAGCTTTCGTTCACCTTGTCGAGAAGCGAGCTAAAAAATTTCCAGTGACCAACAGGCAATGACAAGCGCGAAAATGTCACTCGAACTAGAAAGAGATGAGGAATTAAATCGACCGTGGTGCTTGGAGACGGAACGAGGGATTACGGTGTTTGTTTGCCGACGTGCAATCGCAGTAGGGGTGGTAAAAAAAGAAGGAAGGGGTGAAATGGAGAAGAGAAGGGTCACTAGGGGTGTCGAACGTGGGTGTGACGGAGCGTGGTAGACGACACGTGATCGGATGAACGCACGATTGCATTGGACATCTGATATCGATGTTCGCGCCTCGACTGCGGCCAAGTGAACCCTGGTGAACCGAGACTGGACGAACGCCAACGCCTCGTGCCCTCGAGACTATCCACGTGGTCGCGTGGCATAGCAACGACGCGATTGGCTCCGAGTATTTTCTCACTTGCTTCCTCGTTAACCTCCTGGCACCGTGACATCATCCGCCCATTCTTCATCTTCCAGGCGACCTTTCTCACCGTTCCACTTTACCACCGTCCCATGTGGCTCTCAGTCGAAACACGAGAGCCGAATTCCATCGTGAGTTTCTCCTTGCGTTGCGCGTGCCGCCACCGCGCGGAACATCGTCGAAACCCGTCCCGTTTTCTCTCTCAACCACCACACCTGACAGAGAAGTGGGTAGCAACGTGTACGGGATTTTCACCACCCAACGTGTTTCCTCGTCGATGATCGCGAACTTCGCCACTGCAGGGGTGTAACCACTGGCACTTGCGAAGCCGTTAATCGGATAGCTGACGCGCCTCGAACGACGAGCGCGGTTCACAAAGGTCCAGGAGTGTCGAGGGTCGGGCAAATGTTTACCCCGAGGCTCGTCGAGCTTTCGTGGTGGATGGTCGGTTGGTCTCGCGGTGTTTACACACCCGCTCGAGACTGATCGCGCGTCTTTCTCTGTCACCACCATCCAATCTACCACCACCACCACCCTCACCAATACCACCACCATTCGTTGACTCCTCTCTCCTCGCAAGGTCCTTCGGCGGCGCGCACTCCTTTCGTCCTCTTCCCGCCCAGTTGGCGTCCAGCCGTCTCCGGCGGTGCTGCCACCGTTCCTCTCGTCGGGAAAATTTCGCGGGAGGGAACACACACGACTTCGTACACGAGAGCACGATGTGATTCGCGAGGAGGAGAAGTAGACAGAGAAAAAGTGTGATGTCCTTGAGAGTACTCGCGTCGTTCCTGCTGTTCTTCTTGTCACGACCAATATCTTTCTCACCTTCGACGCGTGTTCGTCCGCGTCTACAAAGTTCCTCGCGCAACGTGACGCGATGATGTCGTCTCGCGACGTTCACCCACCACCAGGAGTCTCGAAAGTTCTGCGCGTTCGTGAGAATAGGAGCGCGTGAATTCGCTTCGGACACACTTTCAGACTAGTGGACAACCCACCCGCTCACGTTCTCGTAATTCGTTCCTTCCTGGATTCTCTGTCTCGTCCCGCGATTCGCCGCGTGTCGTCGCAACCCCTTCGGACGCACCCCCACAATCCGATTCTGATACACCCCCGTGGGGCATGGTCATGGTCCACGGTGCTGCCACCGGTCGGTACCTATCGAAATCAGAGAGCACGTAGAGCGGCTCGCGGCACGGTGCGCCTGTGAGTCGGCGTGATCGTGGAGCGACAGGAGGACCGCTCGCCAAGAGAAGAAACATCCGCGCGCGTGCGGTCGCGCCGCGTACACGTTGCCGCGCGCTGCTTCTTCGTCGTCTCTCGTCTCTCCTCTCACTTCTCGTAACACTCAATTCTCTTCGTCACTTCGCTCGCGTTCCACCTTCGCACGCGATTCGTCTCCTCTCGAGAACTTTCGTCATCCTCTCCCGAATGTCCGCTCGTCTCGGCGCCGCGGTTCTCGCGGTGGACGGGTCAGAGGAGGAGGAGGAGGGGGAGGTACCGTAGCGCGGTTAGAGGGAGGACCCCGGTGCTCGTGCATGAGGGCCGTAAGGGCGAGGTACCGGGTTGGGACCCGGGGTGTCGAATTGTTCCTCGATCGGTCGTCATCGAGAGTGGAACCGTCGTCGGCTCCGCAGAGGGTGCTACCGGTGCAGCGGGAAAATTCGGTGCGACGAAGAGAGCGAAGGCGGTTCGAAGGAGCGAAAGAAGAGAATAATAAAAACGCAGGAAGAGGTACCAGAGAGGAGAGAAGAAGCAAGAAGCTCGCAGTGAAAAGAACACTTTGGAGAATCTTGATTACGACTGATTCGTCGTACCGCAAGGAGAGCGTATCGAGAAGTTTATTATCCAGGAGGATAAAGCAATCTTACCTTCACCCATCGTCGCTTGAGCGTTCTATCAGCTGGTGCGAATCGCTCGACGACTGGAACGAGCGAGGAGGAGGGCGGAGGGCAGAAGCCACGGAGGCCAGAGAGGTGGAGTCTTCGGGCGGCGACAACCGAGGATTTGAATGGGTGGGCCGGGCGCCGGTAGGGTCACCAGGCACGAGCTGAACGCGGTGCCAAAGAGCAGCCACGTCGGTCACGGGGACAACAGGCTCCTCGTAATCGGCGAGCATCGTCACCGAGCCACGCCACCGCCGCCGGCACCCGTCGCGCCATCGTCGGGCCTGCTCTGTCCCTGCCACACGTCGGCGGGTGATCGTCGTCGCCCGTCCTCAGGTGGAACGACCACCACCACCACATCCACAACTTCCAAGCCCACCACCGACGTCCTACTCGACGTAGACGACGACGACGACGGCGACGTCGTCGTCCTGTCGTCGCCTGCCTCCGCCCAGTTGCCGCCCTCGCCACCGCCGTTGGCCTCCCTGCACATCGGCAACGGGAAAGCCTGCGCCGCCATCGGCAACAACAACACCGGGAACACGAGCGTCGTGCCCAACGGCACCGCCAAGGCAGCCGCCATGTCCTCACCCCCGAGGCACCGTAGGGGCTTCGACCCCAACGATGCCACCGTCAACGACTACCGCCGCTATCGTCGCGTTAAGACGCGACAGCGGTGAGTCTCGCTCTCTTCTCCTAATTACTTTTTACTACCTGTTCTCTATTCACGCTGGTAACCAACCACCGGTTCCCGATTACGTATCTTCAGTTGATTTCTTTGTCTCCTATTTTTTCTTCGTACTCCGTGATCCTCTCGTTTTTCGTTTCCTTCTGTTTTTTAACCTCGTCGTCGTTATGTGTATTAGACATATCGACACCTGCGGCCTAGGCCACGCGACAAGTTCTCTTCCCAAGTTTACTGGCTGAGTCGACGAGCGACCGTTCTTATTTTCTTTGCAGCTGTCCCCTCGCGGAAGTTCCTTCGGTGTTCTCCCGATCCGATCTTCCTCGTTCGTTTCTCCTCCTCTTGCTCTCCGATTGTCCGCGAATCCTCTCGTTCCTCACTGAACGGTGGATACGCGGAGTCTCGGTTAATTGGATTTCCAATGCCTCGGTATTTCCATTGCTCGTGATTGCGTTCGTATTTGCCAACGGGGAGGGGGATCCAAGGGGACATGGGGACTCCTTGAACCGGATCATACGCGAATCGAGTCTGTCCGCTCGTTCTCGGTCCTCTCGGACGCTCGAACGCTCGAGCGTGTTCGCGCTTCGGTATCGCGTGCGATGCCTGCGGGCTCACGGACGAATGGAAAGAGGGACGGGGCGAGGGACAGCTTTGACGACGACTAGTCGCGCGTCCATTAAATTTCCTTTCATCTCGCGTTAGAGCACGCGGAGGATCGCGCGCTCGCTAGCGGAAGAGGACAGTGGGAGTGGGGCCGAGAATACCTCGATATTCGATTATAGCTCGCGCTAATATGTTCCTTCCGGCGCGACCGAGGTGTCGAGAACGTGACAAGAAATGGGAGAAGGAAGTAGAGGATGAAACGAGAGTTTCACGAGACTCCGCTTCCGCTTTGTCCTACACTCGGGATTTTCTCTTCGTCCACTGGTTTTCCACTCGTCATTTTCCACCGATCGGTCGACGCTAAGTTTTCCAAGGAAGAACTTTTCACGGGGAAAACACGGATGACGTTCGTGAGCTCGCGACACTGATCGTCCCACGTGGTCCCACCGACACCGTTCGGTCTCGTGCACGATGACACACGGTAGCTTCCACATCGATCGCGGAGTGACGATAATAATGTTCGTGATGGATCGCACGTGAGTCACGATGAAATTGGTGACATCGTTTCTTCATCGTGGTCTCTTTCCGGACATCGATGAAATCGCTGTCACCGATTCGTTTTGTTCACGAGCGCGTGATGAGAATTCGCTTTTTCCCCGAAGGACACGTTTTCGATGACGCGCGTGTACATGCCCGTGACGCGAGAAGCGTAAAGCCAAACGCTCGACCAAGAGGAAATCCGTAAGGCTCTTATCACTTTATCTCGCAATTTTCCGTCGATCGTCGATATCAGCCACCCCATTCCTGTTTCTTATTTTTCTTCCCATATCCCAAGCCCATCTGTTTGCCCCGCAGTGTTTCGCCCCGTTCACGCAGCTTCCACTGATGCCGAATGCACAATGTTCACAGAGGCTTTGTATGTTCCACACCGTGGCCTTGGGCGCCGGACACAGACCTCCCCGACATCCCCCGACACATCCAGCACAATGGCATATCAAAAAAAAAAAAAAAAATTACGAAATCAATATTAACACACACAAGCTTGCGATGTTCGATGTTGGACCGCTTAAACTGGTTGTGCCCCCGCCACGACAATGCGATGAGAATCTGACGATAAAAAAAAAGCATCTGTTATGAAAAGAAAAAAAATATCCAAAAAACAGCTAAAACGTACTAATTGAAAAGGCGCAGTGTCGATCGCCGCTTCCTCCTCGATGTCACGGATGTCCGACCTCCCCGTGTCTAGATCGGACAACCGAAGCTTCCCGCCGGACACGCCGAGCACCGACGAGAAAAACAAATGGGAATGAGAATTACGAAAAAAATAATGAAAAAAAAGAGTCGATCTAAATTGGGTACCTCCCCCCATACATCAATCTCTCGATGTTACCGAGCGGAGCTT
This sequence comes from Tiphia femorata, assembly GCA_944319695.1. Classification (NCBI taxonomy): domain Eukaryota; kingdom Metazoa; phylum Arthropoda; class Insecta; order Hymenoptera; family Tiphiidae; genus Tiphia; species Tiphia femorata. The sequence continues at coordinate 22,099,304 of OX090901.1, read as the reverse complement.
GGAATGCGATGCGATGGAATGGAATGGAGCGGCTTGCACCTTGGATGAAAAGCTTTCACGCACCTACTATTCGATTAATAAAAAAACTGCTCCAGTATGCGAGGGAGGAGATATTACTATGCATTCATCTCGTCCTCCTCTCTATCCGTGTATATACGTGTCTCGCACGATTTTAAGGGACAAATGAAGGCCCATTGAAAGTCGTGACGATCCTGTATATTATATATCGCTCTCTTGTTTATCTCTTTCTCTCCTCGTATTGGCCCCTGGGAGTGTCCCCTTTTGAATCTATCACCCCGGTGCACATTCTGGATCGCTTTGTTCGTCCTGTCAATGGAGCGAAGAAGAGGGAGGAGGGAGAGAAAGGGACGAGAAAAGAGAGAGATATTCGTATATATGCATATACGTATATAGATATGTCCATATTGGCTTCTTGCTTGAAAAAGCGAACGATGAAAGAGAGCTGTATATGAATAAAGCTGAAGGAGCGCTCGATTGTTTTCCACCCTTATTGTTGTTCGACCCCGCGATATCATCCAGCCCCCCACCCTTCCTCTTGTACTTGTACCGTAATTTTGTTCATTCATTTTCGTAGAGCGAATTTTCCCGATAAAGCAAATGCGCGCCCCGCTCATCCCATAATTGGGCGCCACGCACCAATTTTTCTCGATCTGGACCGATTGGATTTGCATGGATGTTGATATTCTCCTTTCCCAATTTGCGGGACCTTGCACGTTTCTTTGTTATAACATTTATAAGGCTGCCTGATATCGATGTCTTCATTATGGCGACCTGTGGCAGACAAAGAAGGGGCGCGCGTATTAGACATAAGCTGTATACTATGATAATGTGACATTATGTATGATTATGACGATGAACCTGCTGCGATATTAATTGGCATTTCTCCATTGTTCGACGTCCAATTAACACCGCGTAAATTTTTTTAACGCGTCACCTCTGCTGCACTTCTCCTCGGTGATACAGAGTGTGGCAGTAGTAACGGTACGCAATGGTCGGACACCTTGCCGAGACCGTATCTCTCGCAATTATAGAGAAATCCGCGTAACGCAATTAACAATCACGCTCGGGCGACCACGTGTAATCCTTTTCACGTCATCCGACGTATTATGCACTAGCCCGTTGCATTAAGAGATTAACCATTACGAGGGAAAAAGAATTCGCGTTATGCTCGTCGCGCATAAGGGGAACGTCGCATAAAGTCTAACACGTTCCACCTTCCTCTCTAACACGGTGGAACACACGGACGCGCACACATGTCCCGTGCCAGGCGAGCTCCTGCACCTGGAATCCACATGGTCTTCGGTAACCTTATCGATCGAATGCACTCGCTCTCGCCACATCCTCTCGCGCTCTTTCCCTCCCTCCGGGCCAGTTAGGCACAGGCAATTGGAACTCTAGACGCGGTCGATAAATATGAATGAAGTATTATTCTCGGACGAGACGCTTCGCTCTATCACGATGCTCATCGACGAATCGAGAGGAGGGAAGGAAAGAGCGATAGGAGGAGTGACTTGGACGGACATGCAACGAAATTCGAAGAGGAATTTCGCGTGCGTAGGAAAACTTTGTCAGACCTAAGGAAGGCTGGAAGGTAGGAAGGAACGACGCGATGCGGACCATGGTTGGGCACACGGCAGATAGGCGAAGGTGGTAAGGGGTGGTACCATGGGGATGGCGAATGAGACGGGAGGCGGATAGAGCATAAATTCCACCGATACAATTTCGAGCGTTATCGATCGCTCCGTTCTGCAACGACGATGTGCCGGCAGCTGCTCGTCCCCGTTCGTTCGTTTCCGAAAATTCTTCCACCGAGCCAGCGCGGTGGACCCTCGCGTGGTTGGTCTCCGTTCGTATCGGAAGTTCGTGAGTGGATTTAAATTTGAGATTACCAGGGAGCGAGTTACGCGGGCCAGTCCAACCTATTAGCACGGTAACCAACGACACGTTCCGGAAGTGCATTCTGCATGCGCGACCACATCTCTCTTCCTCTCTGCCTTTCTGTCGTTTCACGGTGACTCGGAGAGAGAAAGAGAGGACGGAAGGAAGCCTCGCAGTGCAATTCTATTATGCGACAGCTCGTCCGGAGAAATTCTCTTCCTGGAAATGGAAATTTTATTTACGTGTTCCTGGAATAGGAGACGCAGGAACGGTTGCTGATCTCATTCTATATGAAAGTTTCTGGACAAAAGTAGGAAGCCTGTTTAATTCGCGATAAATAAGAGGGAATGGCAGCGAAGGAATTCTCGAGGATGCTTATCGATCTCGAGAGTTTGCGCGAAAACTTTTATTCCAGCTAACGACTCTATTACGGAGGCTTCGAATTGTTCGATAAAGTCGATCGGCGCGCATAGATAGGAATGGAGTCTGCGAATCAAGGTCCGAGCTCTTAACGATGCTCGAACAGCTTCCGCTCGATCGACCTCTCGATTTTATTCTTCCTGCTTCGCTCTCTCGTCCTTTCGCACATTTTCTCTTCACCTCCGACCCCTTTTCCATTGGCGTTTCGCGTGGGTTACGCGCGCACACGGCGGCACCTTAATTGACACGTAAATTAAATCCCTGACGCAAGAGGAGAATTAAATCTCGCGGATGGACCGCCCGGCGCTCTTCCTCTGCCTTCATTTTCCGCTCCGTAATTCTGCCCGAGGGTGGAACCGATTCCTAGCCTATCTCTTAACCACCTCCTGGTAGTGATGAGAATAAGGGGTGAGGAACGAGCGAATCGTAACAAAAGTCAAGCGTGACCACTTTCTGGAATTACACGTTTGTTAAGGTTGAGTCGATAAAATTTTGCTCTCTCTCGAGAAGGGTGTTAACGGTCTCTTGGTTCCAGTTCTACTTGGAGCATTGGCTAACGTTTAACGGGGGTGGGTTTCGTTGCTCCTGTTGCTTCCTTCTCCTGTTGCTCCCCTCCTGTTTCACTCCCGATTGCACAGTGTGCCAACACTGCTGATCTATAATTCAAATTTCTTCTCCCCGAGATCAGCTTGTCGTCTCGTGAATGGAGGTGTTGCGACGTCTCATCCGACGTCCCGCTAGGAAGCATATTTTTCCGTGGAACGGTATACCGATGAGACGCGAGGCAAAAAGGGCCGCGAAGGAACGAGAATAACCAACGTCATCGTTCGTAATCCGATACGTCGTTTTCAGAGCTGCTACGGTGACATTTGCCCTGGAAGTTCGTTCTTTTTTTTTTCGCTCGTTAAATTCTTTCGTAGCCAGGGGGGTTGCGACTATTTCGGTGCCCACGTAAAACTGGCTTTTTTTTGTTCCTTTTCTCCGAAAAGTACAGTGTTTCCATGGAGCGTGTTTTCTTCAACTTTTATTTACAAAAAGCCGAGAATACTCTACAGGAATGGAAACGACTTAATTAAAAAACGTAGGGAGAATACGGTGAAAAATGATTGGTCCGTTAGATTGTGGACATCTGAGGATGATCCGTTGGAACTTCTTTAAGAGCTCGTAAAATGTAATGCCTCGCGGTCTTATCGGCAAAACTCAGTCTTATTAGATAATCCCAGTTTCATAAGTTACACACTTGAAAGTATGCATTGAAACCTAGACTTTGGCTTTCTCGGGCAAAAGTTAGTCGAGAAAGTTTACGCTTCGCCTGAGATTGTCGGATTTTCGGTACGACGAATATCCTTGTATAAAATAATCAGGAAAGTACGTCGGATACGGCCCCAGAATAAACATCATTTTGAAGTAATTACCTGGCGTACCCGGATATTCATCATTATTATTGAATTTTGCTTAGGCATTCTCCCATATTCTTTGCGGGGAACCTTATAAGCTAATGAGATTCGAAGAAGCCGTAAAGGTGACTGGAATGTGGCTCACGCGAATCGAGCTTAATTTTCTTCCTAAAAATTAACGGCGAGAAGTGTGCTTAGGAAGTAGTGATATGCATAATTTACAAGACACCTCGAATTTTTTAATTTTCGCGCAACCCTGCAAAACGTAATCGATTCCAGTTTCTTGTATTACGGAAAATTTCGTCAACCGCGTTTGATCGGTCAGAGTGATAGAGGTTCGTCGTCCGATCTAATACGTCCTCGTAGTTCTGCCATCACTATTTGCGGAAACGGTCATACATACGGATCGACTCGCTTGACAACCCGAAGACGGAGATTTACTGAGACCAATGGTGGCAGACTATTGCCTCTGCGTCGTCCCAAAGGATTTCTCACCAGCGCGGGGCACATTTCGTGCACGTACCGCATTGCATAACAACGACTACATTATACGGCTGTCAGAAATATCTTCCCTATCATCGCCTCTCCCATCCTTCTTCACAGTCCATCGACTGCGTCCCTCTCGAATCGAGTCTCGACAGTCCTTCACGGAACCGTGACATCGTTGGCTATCGACTGGAGTCGATCGACTTTGGAAATTTTCACGCACGCTCCGCTCGAGCATCGTGCTCCGGTCGAAGGTCATCGGCGCTCTCGTGCACCCTTCACAGGAAGGAGGGGTTGGCAAACATATTTCGAGCATTTTGGGGAGTGCGCGCCGGAAGAAAGAGGGACAGAGAGGACGATGGTCGCCCTTGAGGGAGCATTTTCACGGATGAGGGCAACCACTTTTCGTACGGATATGAAAACGTCCCCGGCATTTCATCACTATAAATATTTTCATCGATCGTATGTTCTCCTAACTGGTACACCTTCGCCTCTTCCTTCTCGGTGCGCGCATGTAAGGTAACGTCGCATGTACCGGGCATTAACGAGGCCGTCAACAACGAGGTTAAAACGTCGTCGACCACCCACCCTTCCCCGCGCCCAATTGGCCACCCCTATCTCGACGACGATGTTGTGTAAGCATATTCTTTCCTACTTATAAACAGTAATCTAAATGCATCCCTTCTTCGGAGCGCCGCGCCGTCCGTGTTTCCTGTCGGTGGTTACGAGCTTTCGGAAGCCCTTTAAGCGCGTCTGTGTTGTAAACTCGCGCGTCCCCTTCGATGCAGGCATGTATCGAGAACGCATGGAACCCCCGGAGTGAGATTTAAGTTCCATAGATTTCTTATGAATTTTCTTTTCTGATCTTTTTTTTTTTTTAATCTCGTATAGTGGAGAATGATTAAGTTTAGTCGCAGTCTCGATTCTCTTTATCATTTCTTGCTGTTTCACTAGACATTCTCATCGCTGTAAATTAATTAATATCGAGTCGATTTGGAAAATGTAGTTCGACGAACTCTCGACCATTTCGTCGGATTCTATTGGTGAAAAAATAAATTTCTTCTATCGTTGATAGGGTCTTCTATTCCTCCATCGATACGCCACTGTCGGTGGTCGTGACGATTAGGCCTTTACCGTGCGTGCAAAGTAGGATGGAATGACGGAACGTCGAAGTTAGTCCGCTCCACGATGTTAGTCAGTCTACACTGGCGTTGGTAGCCGAGGTGCGGAGTCGGTCGTGGCCGCGTACGCGTTGGTGCGAGTGTTGACGAATTTTGTACAGTGAAATTGTCGATAGCGAGACGACGTTCAGGGTCTGAAGTGTGACGTCGATGCTGCCCGACGAGATTCTTCGTTTTTTAGCCAAGTGATTTATTCGTGCCACAGGCGCCGGTGATATTTCATCAAATTTACATTTAAATTCAGCAAGTTCAAGGACACTGCCGTATTCGATATCCTCTCAGCCAAGTTATATCATAGTTCCAGGAATAAAAAAAAGTACACATAGTTCCTTAGTTATTGGAAAGCCACCTAAAAACAAGACTTCTGCCATTGGTGTTCTCGTGTCCTTCGACGTTACGCAATTGTCACTACCAGCTTCGTTGGTTCGTCGAGGACGAACGTGTATGAATGAACGATCGTGAAAATCGTCTAGTGTAGGTGATTTTTATAATAGAATTTATACTAGAACTCTTGCACCCCCAACCGTTGAAAAGAGCGCGCACTTCGCCCTGGGCTTCGTCCTCGCGATCCTTGGATCGTTCGCGAGAAATCGTTCGAGGACGTTAGGGGGTTGTCTGGGTGACGATATGGTGATATGGGTGCAGGCGTTATCCTATTGGACGCTGTGATCCTACTAGTCGCCTCGAATATCGCTCTACGATCAATCGGCATATGCGTCGTTTGCATACCGTACTCCATCGTGCTCACCGTCATCTTTATTTGCACCCTGCACTTGTGAGTAATCGAGTTCACCTTGCGAAATTGTGCGCGACACACAACGTAGCGTTATGCCACTTGTGCGAATCGACTTATTATAATCGGAGTCGCATAAATTGAGGGACTTCGACGTGCACGCCCGCTTGATTCGCCCGGTCTCCCAGCGCATTGCAACGGAACACCATGGCTCAACGAGCACAAGCACATCGAATATCTGATATTGGCATCCGTTGACAATTTTTTCGATATCAGGTAAAGTACTCGATATCTGGTATCCGCGATGTTCGACAACGCGTTCAGCTCGCTTTACAACGTAGTGATTCCTTTTCACGGCCGACATGGGCATTGTCGTACCGAGCGAATATATTCGGTTCTAAAAATAATTTTAATCGATTCTGTAAGAGAGAGGACGAATCCTGTCGGCACGTCGAAGGTTGGGTTGGTGATTAGAGACTTAGCGGGAATCGTCTTCGTGGGAAAATGGAACGAGAAATTTGAGAGTGTTGAAATGTAATTTTCCGGGTCATCGAACTTTTTCGGGTCGGTGCTATTCAGTATTCAACGAGAATTTTTTTCACCACTCCGGACTATTCTGCTTCCATTCCCACAATTCGAATAGAGGAGGTTACAGCGTAGTTTACGTAGGCTAACGAAGTAGCGTGTACGAGAACATGGAATTTGAGTAGGAAATTTCGGTTGGCTGTTTACGACATCGTCCTGATCGCGAGTTTTTTTTTTTTGGGAGGGAAGCTAAAGTTATCACGAACCGATCCGCAAAATAGAGCAAGAACGGTAAAAGAAAGTACGTAAATTCGTTTGTTCCCACGACTTTCCAGCGATCCGGCTTTTTTTTCTCCATCGGCATAACTAACGAGCCTTGAAATTGTCTCGGAGACAGAGGAAATTGCGTGCCTCGGATTCTCAATGGCCCGCGGAAAAAGTTTCCATCCCGAGTGCTTCCTCTCGCGAATCTCCATCCGCGCCCGCGTTTCGAGCCATCAAAGACAGGGAAAAGAACAATAAAGTACCGGCCGCGCGTTCAAACGCAATAGGAATGAGAAGCGTGCAGGAGTGAGAAGCGCGAGCGACGGACCTCCTTCCGAGGCCGTCCTCGAGAATTGTCCAAACGAGCCCGGGTACCGAGGACAAAGAGAAATTTTTTAATATCTCCCGCGGTACGAGTCGCTGGAGTTAGGTACCCATTCCTCGCGTTTCCGCCCGATAGGACGAATCGATCGGTTGCGACCATATAAATTTCCCTCTCTTTGTTTTTTTCACTACCGCGCCGAGGCGAATCCACGAGAAGAAAATAGAAAGAACCCCGTGCGTTCCATCTCGCGAGCAATAGAATATTTCGCGCCACTCAAATTGAAATCCTTCGCGACCCAAGCGTAATCGAATCCCTCGCACGCTGGTCCATTCGATCTCGTCCGCGTGTTTTCATCACGATTGAAGAAGAATCATCATGACTTTTTTACGCAGAGACTGTTCTCGTGATTACTTCAGCAGCTCCTACCGGAAGAGTACGAATGAGCCGGACGGAGGATGCCGGCGTGGATCGACAAATCGTTGCTCGCGCTGGTGATACTGCCAGGCGGACAGGGTGGCCCGAGTGGTTCGTTCCCACGGCGCAAGAAGCGGTGACAGTAGCAGAAAATTGCGCAGCCCTCTTTTTTAATTATAGTCACCAATCTCGTCCTCGTCCCCATCAAGCGCACAACGCTCGCTGATCAGTCATACCAAATCACTCTCGTTGTGTATTCGCAATTACGAACAATAGAGGCTAGCTCGAGTCTGGTAGAGCACTCGTTTTAATTCTCGCTTTCTCGAAACTTAAACTCAATCAGTCCTAACAATCGTCGAGAGATATGTCGATGCGACGATCCTACCATAAAAGCTCATACAACGTCATTCGCTTCGCCTCTCGTTCATCATTCTCTCCAAATTAGATTGGTGTCTTTCTTAATCAATCGTAGTTAGACTGTGTTTAGAACAAGGATCTAAGCTTAGCTCGCTCGTACATTGACTCGTAGTTGATCGTCCAATCGTGAGACATCGTATCTCAAGAGAACGTAACGGTGCGATTATTAGCCCCTTTTGGGGAAGGGGGGGATGATACAAGCAGCGCAACTGTAATTCTGCAACGACGAATGGACGCGCGAAGGCAAATAATTCAAACGTTGCTCTCTCGCGCGCGCCTTGCCTCGAACAATTCCAAGTACTCGTTCGAAGTACTCGTGGAATTAGCATGGCGGGGGTTACAGGGGAATTGAGATAAACGTTTGACGGCGGGAATCTCCGCGTGGCCTTGAGGCGCGTCCATGCCAAAAGAAACGTAGAAGGGTGGTCTTGACACGGAAGCTTGGAGAAGCTGAAACGGGAGGAGAGGCTCGGGAGAAGAGGGAGGGTCCCGCGGGCGAGCCTTTAACATGATAGGGTGAGAGCGTTTAACCCTCTTCTTCCTCTTCGTGCTCGAGGAAGTCGTTGCCCTTTGCGCCCTGGCGCGTTCACGACGACGCTCGATGGAACTCCTTGGGCAAGTGAACCTCGAGAGATGGTAACGCAGGTTGCAACCGACGTTGGTTAAACCACGGAACTTTCGACCGAGCTCAGCCGGATGAAGCTTTCGCGCCTGAGCTTTCGAGCTTCGCGAGACTCCTGGCGGGTGGCGCCACGGTAAGCTTCCGCTCTCGCAATCGGAACCCGCGCTTCTCAAATTGTTTTGAATTTATATAGAAAAAAACATAATGAAACTGACGTGGCATTGTTTCGATCGGTCACGGTGATTAGATGGTATTGAATTTTGAAAGAAATTTGTGTTTGAAGAGTCGATCTCGAAGAAGTGCAACACGCCTCGCGAATGCGCCTGCGCGCGGAAATTACGTAAGCACCGGCACACGGGGTGTTTTGCCCACGGCGAAAGTATTTTTTTTAAACGATAAATCAACAACTATTTTGGTCGACGTACGTCGCTCGACCCTCGCTCGCGTCGTTCGACGCTCGGCCCGCGTGGCGGCAATTGCGAGCGGTGCGCTCTCGCTCGTCGGGTCAACGAAAATATTTTCTCTCCTGCAAGATCAACAGACACGCACACGGTGGCCGCGTTCCCCGCTTGCCAGTTTTCGAATTCGACGCGTGCAGTTTCTGTAGTTCCGAATGTGCACGGCTCTCGCGAAACTCGCAGATGCGCCAGTGGGCATGAAATTTCAGCCGGGCCAGGTTCCATGCTGTTATCGAGATAAATGAATATTAAAGTTTATAAACGAACGGGACAGTGTTGTCGGACGAGTCGGCGAATACTTGTTCATATTATTGGCAGGAAAGTGGAACGCGAATTTAAAATATATCAAATGCTTCGTTCAACACCGTTAATGCTGACTTCACTCAATCTCAGAAATTTCAGCTTGCAATTTCGGTCCTGTTTTAGACGGTCAGGAGCACCCGCGAGACTTACTCGATTAGGCTTCCGGGGTTAAACGATGTTACGGCGCACTTCCGCTCGAGGATTGCGTTATGCGTTACAGGAGGCTCTTGAGCGCCTGTCGCTTCGCCGCACGTTCTACTCGTACCACTAAAATTAAGAACTCACCGGTGGAATCGATTATTCCACGTAATGGCTCATTTCTTCCGACCTACCACAACCGTCCATTGTTTTCTCAACTCCCTTAAGATCACAATCGTCTCTACTCCCACTCGTTCGTCTTTATCCCCGTACCCCCGTGGTTTTCGCGCATCGATCTGGCCGGTTATACACGATATTATTTTTCCTGGCAAGCGTGCAAGACCGTCAAGATGAATTCGGGTGGGGAGACCGCGGATATCTTCTCGACTGCGGTGCTCTTTACGCTCTGCGAACAATCGACCGTGAAGATATTCCCGGGTCAATACTTGATTTTAGCCTTTCGCTTTAATGCATCGAGAAAAGGTATTGGCTCGAAGGCGTGCAAGCCCGCAGTGGCTCGCGGTCGAGCGAAATTCGACACGCGAAACGGATTCTTAACACCCGTCGAGCGTGTAACCTCATCGATTTCCGCAACTCTCCCACCAAGCTCGGCCCGGACGAGTAAAACTTTGCGTATCAACTGGGATCAATCCGGTGGAAGTTCCCTTATCGTGGGACGCGCCGGATACACAATTGATTCTCCAACGTTACGTAACCGGTGCTCCCCCTCGTTTCTCCTTAAGCTTCGGCTTCTTCTTTCCCACCCTTTTATCGACCTGTCACCCTATTTTTGACACCTTTATCGCCCCTTTATGCGTGCCGAAGGTATCACTCCCTAATATACCTAACAACCGTAGGAGGGAAACCATTTTGGACCTGCCCCATTCCGGCTGGCAGCGCGCCTTCGTCCTTCTCATTCGCTCTCTCTCTCTCTCTCTCTCTCTCTCTCTCTCTCTCCTCAGCCGCTCTTCATTCATCCTCTCCGCGTGTGTTCGCTGCCTCGTTCACCCCCTCTCCACCTCGCTCGACTTTCTCATCCCCTTAATTCTTGCTCACCCCTCGAGACGCGCTCACTTTCCGAGGCCACCCTAAAACCGTGACTCGCTGATAACCGAATTGCGAGTGGACTCGTCTCGCTTCGGAGAAGCGATACCTCGCGCGGGGTGGTCCGCGCGAGGGACGAAGGGACAAGGATTCTCTCCTTCTCGAGGAATTTTCCCGCGGGAGACGACACACTCCATGACTCTCGTACTAGAGCAGCTGATTGTTGTGACGAGGAATCACGAGGGTTCTCGCCAAGTTTCGATAGACCATCGTGTTTCGTCGTAAAGTCGGGAGAGAGAAAGAGGCAGGTTGGAAGAAACTTTTGCTTATGACATTTTCTTGCGCTTTTATACCCTCGATGACTGTCACGAGAAAAGCAGGGCGGGGTGACGACCACCCGTCGCGTTCTTTTTCGGTGGTCATCCACGTCGGAGTCCTCGTGGCGGTTGTCGAGCTCCTTCCTTCGAGGTGACTTCGAAAAGGTACGAGACGGAGGGTGTGCGGCTGGGATATCGACTTCGACGGCGAGCCCCACGCACGAGCAGCAGCAGAAACGACGGTAGTAGGAAGGAGGGGTGGGCAGGGGGAGGGATCGTAACCTCTCGTTGTATATACGTCCATTAGTACCGCGTATGTGAGTGGAATTTGTCTGTGCACGTGTACCCACACGGACAGGCCAGTCTTGAGTACGTAGACGCGTCTCGAGATGCGGAGGATCTTAGGAAAGGCGTGCTTTCGGCACCCGCTTCGCCTTTCACGGGGAGCGCGCGAGGATTGCACGCGTGTTCGCGACACGCTCCTGAGAAGTACACGGACGTGAAGAGGGACAGTCGCGAGCGGGCGGCACCGACGCGAACGGCCACACATTGCGCGGGCAACGAAACCCCACCTTTAACCCCGGCTTCTCCCCTCGAAAAGCTGGAGGGGTTGAGCGGGGTTTGAGGGGATGATGAGAGGACGAGGGTGGGGACGGCAGGTAGTGGTGGAGGTGGCGATGGAGGTGGTGGTGGATGCTATGGCGAAGGTGGGGGTGAAGAGAGTGAGTGAGTGAGTGAGAGAGGGAGAGAGAACGAGCGAGAGTGAAACGAGGAAGCTTTTGCAGCCACGGTGGCGCCTCCGTGCAACGGCGCGGTGCCCGCGCGCACTAATCCCTCGGGTATCTCAGGCACCGTACCTTTGCCGCCCTGACTAACCGCGTACAAGTCCGTCCGTGATAATCGTCCGCGTCTCCTTGCGCCCTCCACGCGCGCCACCGGGTCTCACTTTCTCGTTTCAGCCTCATAAGCGAGCATCATTGCCTCTCCCGATTCTCGCGAGCGAAGCTGCCGTGCTCGCCCTTCTACCTCGTCTTACCGCGTGTTCGCCTTCTCTTTCGATTTCAGTTTCACATTCCCTCTTTCTCTCTCCCTCCTTCTTTTTAATTTTCTCCCGCTCCCTTTATCCCTTGCGCGCTATCTGCCACTTGCCCATCCTTCTCCCTCTCTCTCTACTCCTTTCTCCTCTCTCGTTCCCGTCCCCGCGCTCCACCCTTCGCTCCCATTCCGTCGAGCCGCCGCCACCCCGTCCCATTCTCAGAATCTCTCTATCTCCCTCCGTCGTCCTCCTCCTACTCCACCTACCACCTCCCTCCCTCGCTCGCCTACTCTCTCTCCTTCCATCCAACTCTGCCCCCTCTCGCAGGTTCTCTCTCTTTCTTTCTCACTCTCCTCCACCCCTCTCTACCCCCTCACCCACCCCCTCCCACGGAGTGTTCGCGTTCATCCTTTTCCGCTCTCGCGCCGAGAATCCCCGACACGCACGTCCCCGGCTCCCGACGATTCTCAAGCGTACGAAACTCGCGGTTAGACTCGCGGGACGTTCCACGAAGGTTAAACGCGCGCTCGCTCGTTCGCTGCCGCCTTCGATACGGTGGCGATCCTCGCTCGCGTGTACGTCCGTCCGTCAGTCCGTCCATTCGTACCTCCCCACCGACTGCATGTAGCCGCGGCGGCACCCGCGTTGCAACGCTCGTTCGCGTCACCGTCGATATCACCGGATTCACGGTGGACCCGCCTGATCGCGTTCGCGTGGATCGCGAGGACGAGGACGACGACGTGGACGACCACGGGGACGAGGACGAGGACGACGGCGAGGAACGTGGACGGAACGCGCGCGCGCGCGCGTGAGCGCGCGGGGCACGCGTGAGAAATATGAGGGAGACGCGAAGCGCGCCCTCGCCGAGGCCGCCGAGCAGCAGGAGGCCGCGTCCTGAGAATCGCGCGATGACTGTGTGACAACAGTGTGACCGTGGCAGTGTGACAGTGGGTGAACATTGCCTATCTAAAGTGGTAACTCTGACCCCGGCACTTCCTACCGCACTCCCACCCTCCCGCTTTCCCGCCTCCCCGCCTCACACCGCCCCCGCATCCGTTTCCCCGCTCCCAGGATAACGAACGACCTCCAACTCTAATGCCGAGCAGGCCCGTCGTCCGCTAGACTCGGACTCGGACCGGGAAAGCACGTACACGGGGGTCGGTTGGTGCCTAGTAGTCGCAACATGCGGGAAGGTACAATAGTGCGAGCCGCCACGGCGATCTGCTGGGCCATCGCCAGTTAGCCACTGTACTTTTCTCTCCTACTCTATATCTATATCTGTCTGTCTATCTACCATAGTCACATTTACATATCATGCGTATCTCTTGTATATACGTCTACGTTATCGTCCAACCGTCCGTCCTCCCTCGCGCGTTTCATCCCCGATCACGAATCCCTAACATCCTCCCATGTCCGGTTCGCCAACACGGTCGGACCATTTTTCCCCTCGCGGATCCCCGAGACCGATGCGGTCCTCGTGTTCCATTCGTTCTCCCGTTTGTACCCGAAGATTCCTCTCTTCACACTCTCCCGCCTCGTTTCTACCTCTCACGATAGTCCCGGGTATCGTTTTCCACGGTAGGACCTCGGGCTACGGTTTCTTCTCTTCCAGCTTTCTTTCTCGTCCTTTTCTCCTATCCGGTTCTCGTTCAAGGATTTCCATTAATCTTCTACGTTTCTCTTTATTTCTGACTTTCCTCGCTTTTTTTTTTTTTTACTATCTATCCGTGTTTCCGTCGGTCACCGCCTATCTCGTTCCTCTTCCGTCACTGTTTCTCTCTATCTCTTCGATGTTTCTCTCTGTCTATCTCTCGCTCTCACTGCCACTCTCTTTCTTCCGCCACTCCATCCCTCTCTAGTTACCTATCTATAGCTCTGTTCTGTCACCGCATGCCAAACTAGAGGACTCACCGCTCCGGACTGCCCCCCCTGCGAAAAAGCGACAAAGCGGCCGCCTCCATGCAACATGCAGATGATCCTGGTTGCTGGCGGGTGAGTCCATCATACTCTCCCACGGTCACACAGACACGCACATTCTCGGCTCAGTCGATCTCTCGCCACGCTCCGTCTTTCTCGTTTCTTCAGTCCATTCATTCGTGCCCTCACCCTCCACCCCCGTCGCTACTTCTCTCCACCTGTCACTCGTTCTCACCCTCTTTCCGCTCTTTCTTCTCCGCACCCCCTCCGGTTGCCATTTAACCGCGTTTTACTCTCCGTTTTCACGGGCCATCCTTCGACGCCCCTTCACCCCTTCCTCGTCAATTTTCACCTTTCGCCTCGTTCAACGTTCAATTATCCCGATCGTCGGACGCCTCTGGTACCCTGCCTGTCGCCCGGCGTGCGATCGTTTTTCGTTCTTCCTTCGACTCTCATTCTTACGCTCTTCCTTCCCCTTCCCTCCGTCTCCTCGTTCTCTTTTCCTTATACCCTCGATGCGGTATTCTTGGGCCACACCGATTCGCGTGCAACCGTCGTTAAAGTCGCAGCGGAGCAGGGGGTGGGAAATCGTAGGGGTGCGAGCATCGATTCAGCGTCGAATAATTTTTCCCTCTAATCCACCCCCAACCTTCTCCCTCTCCACTCCTTTCACGCGATTGCGGGGAGTCCGTCGTCGCGTCGATTCAGTCTCGCGAGTTCTCGCGGTAAAATTGGCCGCTGATCTCGCGTCGTTTCGGCGCGTGGCTCGCGTGTACGCTCCGGAGTATGAGGGGTTGCGAGGACGAAGGGGTCGAGGAATTGGAAAAAGGGAGAAGTTGGTTGTCAATCGAGACCCAGCTCGGGTGCATGCAATTCCGATGAATCACCGGGTGCACGCGCGCCGTTGTCCATTGATGAATCTCTCGCCTTCTCTCTCTCTTTCTCTTCTTCTATCGCACCCTATTGTGTTCTCTCTCTCTCTTCTCTCCCACTCTCCTTGCAATCGACGAGGCACGCGGTGCCAATGAGGGACACCGTGCCAATGTCAGCCGTCCCGCGATCCTGGCGAGGTACGAGAGTCATGGAATAAATCCTCTGTTTATTCGTCCCCTTCGGCAGGGTCTCCTGTTGCCCGAGTATCCTCTCCCTCGTTCGTTCTCCTCGCGAGGGCCACGATCCTACTTCGTTAGCGAACGTCCCATTCCTGGCAAGGCCCTCGGCGAGGCTATATCCACGCGTAAAGCACGCGGAAAGATTCCGCGCGATAAGATCCGTCAGCCTCGAGACTGTAAGTCGCGTGGTCGTGACTCGACGAAGCTCGACGTGGAGTAATAAAGCGAGCACCGGTGCGATCATTATCTCTGACAAAAGATTCGCGGATTTTCTTGGAAGGGAAAAGAAGGAGGACGAAGGTGAAGGCAGAAGGGATGGAAAATTCTCTTCGTCTCGAGGGTCACGATTAACTCCAATTACGTAACATCGACTTTACGAAGCGCGAAGCTTTTCCTATCTCCGTTGGAAAATTCTCTCGGAAGATTCTCCGGCCCTTCGTCTTGTTCGCCATCCGAGGAAAGTAAAGTTCGTTTTCGATCGGATTCGACGCGTCTGTCAACGGTGGGGATCAGCGGTTACCGGAAGGAAGAGAATTACCGCACGAAGAGTTTCCAATTTTCGAGAGTTGCGCTTCGACTCGCCATAAGAGGCGGACACAGGCGTGCACGGTGTATTCTTCGACGAAGATGCGCGCGCGTATCCATCGCGTGACGCACGTCGGAGGAAACGGGAGACCTCATTCATCAGGGACGGCAACGACGCATCAGCCCCCCGGGTCACTCGGTCCCATCGGTGGCCCTCTCACCCTCTCGCTTTCTACTCTCCCTTCCTATCCACGCCCCTTTTGCTCGGGTGGTGCACGCAGCGCGCGAAAGGCGCGACCGTTAAATCATCTTCGGACTTCGAAGTTTGCGCGGGAAATTCGAGTCTCTCGTACACTCCGAGAAAGTTCGCGTTCTTAATCCGGCAGAGAAACGGACAAATGAAACTACCAAGCGAAAAATAATACTCAGCTTCGTGGAGAAATTCGAGGAAAGATCTACTCCGATTACTCTCGATCGACTTCACCGTGTCAGCAACGGGAGTCGTTATAGCGAGGCTGTAGCGGCGCTCGGAATAGCGAGAGGTGCACTCGAAGCCACTAAACTCTTTGGCCAGTGGAAGAGCCGAGGACCCCCCCACCCTTCGGTCGAGGAGATTAATTAGTCCTCTCTTTCTCCTCCGTCCCTTTGCCCCTGTACAGCCTCTCCGGATCTTTTTCTGTTTCCATTTTCCTCTTCTTACCCCGTCTCTCTCCAGCTTTCTCCGCGAGCGCCGATAGAATGGAGGCTAAAAATAATCCGCTCGGGAAAGTCCGCTCGACGAAGGTGGAGGAGGTGGGTTGGGTGGAGGAGCGAAGGGATTTTCGTTTACAGTGTGCGCCTCGTCGCTCTGAATGGCGAGCGAGAGGGTAAAAGGAAGATGCGAGGAGAGAGTGAGAGAGAGTAGTGGGCGCAAGCGCGCGCATCGCGCTCGATGCGCTACGCGAGCCGCGAGGTCTTACGAAGCGAGTAACCGTTCGGTCAATCGAGGGGATTTCCCGCGTCCACGCCTTCGTGCGCGTCCTACCAGACGAACCGGATGAAACCATGCCGTCCGACCCAAGACACCCAACCTCGACCTTCGCTTTCTCACATCGGGAAAGCAGGATACTTAAAGAAGGAAAAAATAAAACATCCTACCCCCTCATCCGTCGAGCACATTTCCACCCACTTTAGTCTTCTTCCCCATGTCCTTCATTCACGATCCTTACCAGCTTCGCTTTTAATTTTTCCATCCATCTGTCTGTTTGTCTTGTTTCTATCTCTCGTTTCTTCGCACGACCCACACACACGCTCACGCACGAAAGATTCGAGACAAGGACAGGGTCCGCCCGTTTCGCACAGCCGTGGGCAACGAGGATGGGTGGCAACCCGATCCCCCAGCCGCTACCTCCCAGGAGTCTTTTCCACACGGGCAGCTTCCCTCCTGGAACATCGTTGTTCGCGAATACACGCGAACGCGAAAGGATAGGACAAGGAACAAGTGGAGGGCACTATGGAGAAGGGCGAGAACTCGCAGATACTGGCTGCACGCGGGTCAGATTGCTACCGTGTTTGGTCACGGGTATACCCACTGGCTTATACCCAAGCTCCGTTTGCGGTCGCGCACACGTACACACGTGGCTGCGAGCTCGATTCGAAGTAGGAGCAGAGAGAGAGAGAGAAAGAGAGAGAGAGAGAGACAGAGGGTGAAGTGGTCTCGTGTGGAAGCAGTGCCAGTTGATTCTGCCTGGGTGGATCAGGCCATCACCAACGTTGGCCAGGATTGTAAGCACCCCACCGTATCTACTGGCTTCGTTCCCTATTCGACTCTTTTTCCAACTACGCATTTTTTTTTTAAGATTGCACATCCCGACGGATATTTGGCGTTAAAAGTGCATCGCGAAATAAAAGCCAGTAGATAAGGGCGTGCAGAAACGGACGGACAAATTCTTAGCTTCAGGAATTCGTTTCGTAGAACAAACATCTCCGACTGGAACCTTCACAGCCAACAGCTGTTTTCCACGCGACATACCGTACACTTACGTCCACTCATCCCATCGCACACATTCAACCACACAAACACACACACACACACACTTACGCTCTATTGTTTCTGATGTGTGCGCTGCTTTGAATGTTCGCTCGCTCGCTCTTACCTTTGATCGAGCGATTCTTCGAGGGATGGAAGGACACGCGAGAAACACGCGCGGAACAGAAGCGTGACGCACGCCGATGAATTCTCAGGTGAAAACGCATTCGGGACGTTGAACCCGTCGCGCGATAAGGGGCGACGCTGTTATTACACGCGACTGGCCATAGTGCGCCACGTGCCAATTACTCTACTTACC
The DNA here is from genome assembly GCA_944319695.1 of Tiphia femorata. Classification (NCBI taxonomy): domain Eukaryota; kingdom Metazoa; phylum Arthropoda; class Insecta; order Hymenoptera; family Tiphiidae; genus Tiphia; species Tiphia femorata. The sequence continues at coordinate 22,081,444 of OX090901.1, read as the reverse complement.
TGTGCTCGTTGTTATTGCTGTGTTATACTTGTCGCGCATGCATTATTTATTATTACCTACGCCATTTGTACGCATCTTGTAGCCACATGGTATTTACAGCGTGCGAGCCAGCCGCTCTTGAGTGGGTGACGAGAGACGTGGACCGTCGAGCGTCGATTCCTTTCGACGCGCTTCGCACTTGAAATTCTCGCGGTGTGTAGATAGTACGCGGTGACCGTAGGTCGTGGATCCCCCCGCTGACCTTTGCCAATGCGATCCCGCGTAGACAGGAAGTTTATCTTCGTCGGGCCCCAGCTGTGTACACGGGGGATATAGCCAGGGGAGAGGTTCGAGAGGGAGATGGCGCAAAGCGAAGGGGATGGAGGTGGAGCAGGAGGGCCAAGGGTGGAGGACCAACGGGGTGAAAGGGGGTGGGCAAATACGACGGGACTAAAAATACCTAACGTACCGCGTAGCCGCTTCCGATCCGAATCGGACTCGGGGATCGCTCGAAATAACTTTTCCTTCTCCATTCTGGATCCTCTCTCCTCGCAGGATTCTCGTCGTCCGAACGGGCCGCTCGATCCTCCCTTATTCGATTCTTCACGTTCGACCCTCTTATCGGAAAAGCGTACGGAGCGGCCGAGCGAGGGCGGACGTTTTAATTTGAAATTCTTTCTTCCTTCTACCCGTCCTCGCGAGGAGACGCAATCTCCGCGCGATCGAAGGCGTTTTTCCTCCCATCCCATTTAGCAGCGGGACACTGTTCGCCTCCATCCGTTTTCCTTCCTCTCCTTCCATTTAGGCACGCGTCTTTCTTCTTCTAATCTCACGACGCGCCATCGATTCGTCCATCCGCCTTCGATCGTTCGACTTTATTATCCGTTATCGTTGAATAACCTTCCACTAGATTCTCCACGAGGAGCGAGCCCTTTCGCGCGCGATTTCCACGATGGAGTTGAAGTATCGAATGGCGATTTAATCGTGGGATTTACGATGGGGATTGTTGAGAGGGCACGAGTCGAGAGGTCGAGAGATTCCACGAGACAGGGCGCGTTGCGAGGGGTCCTAGTCATTGGAAACGATCGACCAAACCATCTGGGGTTGTTATCCGTTGGAAACTCCTGTCCCGCGGGCCGAATAAGGAAACTGACGGTGCACCTGAGATTCGACGGGCCGGGTGCTCCTCCGGTCTGACGTCATCATCCGTGGGGAGCCTGTCGGGATGTATTGATGCGTTAGGCGTTTCAAGTTCTAGTAGCGCGTGGAGCTGTACGGAAAGATTATGTCAGCATCCACGTGAGAGTGTTCGCTCGAAGCTGCACGGTGCATCTGCCGGGGTACGCTTAAGACCCCCGTGGGAATGATCGCCGAATGACGAGCGGCACTCCGGTAGAAACTCGAGCTGGAATACTTTTGGGAGAAGCCACCACCGTGGAAGTAGCGACTGATACGAAAATATAACTGCACGGGCATAGCCTTTACGAGTTACGAAGGAAGTCGAGTAAATTTGACAAGAGGAGTAAGACTTTACTGCTGCCTGAGTCCTCTCGACTGACGTATCCAGTCCGACCGTGTATATCCACGATTATTCTCTCGGTAGTGCACATCTACGTAGAGAAATGTATCTGTATACATCCGACACGAATAATCCTGGGCGTCGGTAGGAGTCACGTAGCAATTCGAAACATTTCGAGAGAATGCGGAGAGACCCTCTTGAGAGGGAGGAATAAAGCGCGCGCTCACGTTCGAAGGGCCCTTCCGGGCCGCGGTGGAGTGGGTCCTTCCGCTCGTGGAGTTCCTCGGTGACGATCGTTCGAAGCCGCTTCGATCTCTACGATCCATTTCGCCAGTAGCGCGAGTTTCATAAAGTCGACGCGGATGCGCGGTCAAAATGGTAATTCTCTTTGCGTGCGCGTTTACGAGAGTTGGTGAGAGTACACGGGTAATTACGTAATTACGGAGTCTGCGTAATTACACGTATTTCATAACCCTATGAATATGTGGTTGTGGTGGACGATGGTGATTGACAGGCCTCGATACTGTGGATAGTGGAGGAGGGTGAGGTAGGATTAAGTTCGTAGGGAGATAAAGCTAAGGAAAACTTGGTCGAAGTCAGTCTGGCAAAGTGAAACACAATAAACGATCAAAGTGTACAGTGTCCAACCAAATAAACCTATCTCGAAATCTGTACGAAATTTCATTAAATATAGATACATGCAAGCCGAGTGTTACAGTTACATCGACAGGTGCACGCCTTATGTAACTCTATAGTTATAAAAGAGAGGTTTATCGACGTTCGCGGAATTGGATCGCACGTCCGCTCGATATGACGCTTCAAAGTGGAGAGGCAAAGTCTTAGGAGTGCACGGTAATGCGCGATACCAGTAAGAGGGATGGAGTGGTCAGGGTAGGGAGATAAGTGGTTCGGTATTTGTGCGAGGGTGTTAGTCGAACGATAAGCCGTTCGTCTTTTATCCCAGCGCTTCCGATAGATTGTACTCGGATAATTATTTCGCGCGTCATTTATCACCCAGTCGTCGCGCACAGCTTGTCGAATTTAGGACGGAAGGGCACGCTTTCTTAGCCAGCGACCCCAAGGGATTTTTAATAGACTCGGTGGACACTTTGGGTCGAAACCTTTACCCGCATCAAGAGGGCCGTCCACGCGCTCGACCACCCTCACTCTCACACCCACGTGCCACCCCTCCTTCACCCACTCTCTCGTTATTTCCGGAAAGTTTAATTACGGCGTTTACCAACGCGAGCTCCATCTACAACTTATAATTATCCGCAAAAGTTACGTACGCGCGGGTATCCATTATTAAGATAATTAGGGATGGACTTTTTAAAGATGGACCGGAAGAGTCGTGAAGGATGAAAATGAAAGGTTGATTGGTAAGCGTGCCAGGTGGATGCTCTTCTCTCCCAGCATTCTCCGAAATATATTTGTCTGACGTTCTCGTTTCACGTTTACGAAACGTGGGCACAAGAGAGGATCCTCGAGAAGTTGGGACCATTAAAAGATGCCTTCGCATATGGAGAACGGAGTTCGCCCAGGAATTTCGACGTGGACCAAAATTTGCGATCCTCCAGGTCGAACTACTTTATGGGAAGGACGACCATTGATCATTCTGTAGATGTATTCAAAGTTTCTTTCGACAACGCCTCCTCCACCATAATCCACCCCCTCTTACCGGCGTGCTTACATTTCGAATTTATCCTTTGACGTGTGATCTCTCTCGGGTAGCAGGCCTCTTTCACTCGTGCGCGAGAAGAAGAGACAAGAGAAGGATAAAAAAGGGTAGGTGCTCGTGGTGTCGTCATCGTCGGTGGGATAGGTAATTGTTTTCGAGTCTGGGCTACCGCCTACGTCCCCGCCATTCCTTTCGTTCCCCTCTCGAATCTCGATTGTCCCCGCAAAGTGACTCTAGAAGACAATGGTGCCTTTCGCGCGCTTCATCCTCGCTTCCGGAGAGGCGGTGGGTGTACGAAAGAGAGAAGGAAGAATTGTCGCGCGGAGGGTTCGCGCTCGGCCGGTTACCGAAGAGAAAAGGGAGAGAAAGGGAGGAAATAAAAATTCATGAGTCCCCGTCTACCGTTCCGCGATTGTCTGTCGGCGCGTCTATCTCTTTGGAGTGACGCGCGGGAATCGGCTGCTCGAGCGCGTTTTACTTCACGCCAGGTTTTTCTCGTCGAAATGATTGCGCGACGTGACGGCGCGCTAGAAGGGCCTGGCGCGTTGAGTGCCATCGTTACTCCGGACTGGTGAGAATAAATTTCGCGATCCCGAATTTCGGCCCCACTCTCGGAAGTTAAACGTTCGAAGCATTTCATCGAGACATCGAAGATGTACGGGAAACGTTCGTACCGGTCGTTTTCTCGTATCCTCGTATAATTACTGAGAATCGGTGGGATAGGGAGGGTGAGAGAGAAAGAGAGAGAGAGGGTGGTGGAAGAAAACGCGTCGTGAAACATCCCTTGCCTCGTTGCACTCCCTTGGCACCCCCACTTCTTCTCTCAGTTCTCTATGTTTCGTGCGAGAAATTCAATGCAGCTTACTTAATAATGTACGTCGGTGCTTTATGCCTCTGGGAGGGGTGAGAAGGAGGAGCGAGGGTGGAAGGTGGTTCGGGGTAGGTAATTAGGGCCCCCGAATTCTGGGTGCATCGCGTGGAACCGGCACACTCCATTTGCGAAATATTTCGTGCCGTACGATTATTACTCCTGGAGGTCGCGCGCGCGCGCAACCATCCAAGTGTAGTATACATCGAGACATGGTGAGGTTAATGTGTGTGGTATCCAGAAGGTACCAATGAGAGTAAGGGAACCAGAAAGGGGATTGTACCGTGTGTCCAAGTATTCCGAGTGGGCCACGCGGGTTTGTTTGAGCTTCGGGGTAATTTTGAGCCGAACTTTTTAGCAATAGGAAGCAGAGAAAGAGAGCACAGTAGAAACCTTGCTTGCATTTAATTACACCGGGTGGACGTCCAATATTAAAAATTTCCCAAATCAGTTTGTAATTTCCGGGAAGACGATCTTGCGCGGTGCACCGAGAAGAATCGGAAACGATCATATTGGGAGGCTTCTCGGCGAATCGGCTAATTAAATCGACCAATTACCGCTTACAATTGAATTCGGTCGGGCGCTCGCCCTCTGAATCCATTCGTTTACCCGCTTCGTGAAACTCTTCCTTTGACTTACAGCCATCGAGTTTCTCCACGCCTTTCAGAAACGAGGGGACCACCGCCCTGGTATCTCCGCACCGAAAGTCACGCGAGGGATCCTTCGTGAAATCATAAAGTTGTCTGGCCGCGTATTGTTAAGGAGCTCGCGGAACTTGGAGAATTGGAAGGTTGAGGGAGGAAAGTACATGTGTACGTGGATTGGGGAGAGGGTGAGAAGCGAGGAGAGGATGAAAGTGCCTCTCCTATCCGCCGTTGCCGACTGGCTGCTCGCTTTTCGACGGGGCTCTAACATGGCGGAATGTGTGTCAGGGCGTTATTTCCTCCGTCGTGTTATCGAGAAGATATCGATGATGGATATCGGGCTCGATGCCGGGGCCTGACAAGAGACGCGCGCGTCGGGACGGACGGGGACACAAAAGATATTGTGAGCTTGTCGAGGCATCTTCACGCGATGGGAAGGACGAGAAAGTAGAAGGACGCGAAACGAGTGAGAGCAAGAGGAACGAAGAGTGCCGGAGAGGGCTAGCAATCGTTGACTTTTTAAATAAGCGATCGGTCAAAGCTCCACTTTTCCGGAGTCTCGGGCACGTCGCGGATAAATCTTCGGATTGGATTTAATTGGAAATTTGTATTGGGAGCGCGTATTGTAGAATTTCTCTCGATGAGAAGAGATGTCGAAATTGTTCTCGTTCCTCGTCTTTCGTCCTCCGACGACGTTAAAAATCGACGGATTTACCCGAGTCAGGATGGCGGTGCCATTCCTCGTTAGAATTACACGAGCCGCGCGATAAATCATCCCTGACGCATTCTTATGAAAACGTAATTTTCCTTGGGCTACCACCCTCGTTTCTCAACCCCACCTTCCATTCCTTCATTTCCCACACCCTTGCCACTCCGATTTTCCCACCCTCCTGCGCTAACGTATCTCCGGATTTTTCTCATAAAAGAAAGTTTAGCGTAGGTAAAGGAGAAAAGGGGGGAATGCATTTGCAGGAATAATTGCGACTTCGCGAACGCGCGCTCGGACTGTAAATTAGACGGATTTTACCGAGCTTGGCGGAAGAAGGAAGTACGGGGCTGCCAAGCTGAATGAGGAACGAAATAGGCGGAAAAAGGGTGCGACAGGTCGGTGAAGGTACACGGGAAATTTTTTTCGTTCGTCAGATATTAAATACTTCGCGAGTTAAAATATTTCGAAAATTACCTGGGGGTTGGTTGTTAACGTGTTAATTGGCAGCTGTCGCACGAAATCCGGGTCAGCTGTTGGTGCCTAGAGTGAAGCTTTATTGTTGCAAAAGCCCAAGTATAAATGGCGCCGCGGAGTAGCCCCTGCGCATGCGAACAATCGCGCGCCAATGTATTCCGGTGGTGTCGGGGTGGCAGATCCGTGGGGGTGGGAAAATTATTTTCCACTCCGCTTTACTTTTCAATGGGCTCTCGCCCATGACGACGGTCCATTACGGGGGTAGCGTTTTACGACGATGGGAATTTTTTCGAAACTTTTCGTCGGTGAAATGCGCCCTTGGTTTTTTAACTATCCTCACTTTTTATCTTACTTTTATTTTGCGTTTATCGTCGAATTGGGAGAATGGACAAGTAGTGCGATTGTTCAGCGCATCGACAAATGTTTCTCCATCGCGCGACACCGGTAAAACGGACGAGTCGAAAAATTGGCGTTGTCCTCTCTACGATTTTACAGGTTTCCGAAGTTTCGATGGATATCGCGCGCGTCGTCGTTTCCCGTTGTTGCCCTTCTTCCGCGTTTATTCGTCGCGGTGGCTTTATACCTAGGCGATATTCGAGATGAGGGAAACGACGCCGTGACGCGATGGGTTCTCTCTTTTATTTCGAATTCCTTTCATAAAACGTCGCTTTATTCTTCACCTCCTTCCATTCTCGCTTCCCGATTCCCAGTATTGCGAGTTATAAAAGTCGACGAAGGGAGCGGGCGGGCACTCTGCGGATGGCACGTCACGGAGTGAATACCTAACGAACACATGTATCCATTGTAGACGAGAACACAGCGCAGTAATATGGCAGGAATCAGGAGCGCGGAGAACTCGCGTGTTCTCCCATTAGAGAAATCATTCGTGTACTTTTTGCGGGTGAAGTTAAATTGCAATTTCCTTTCTCTAACGGGGACACTTCAATTTGTAGCACGGAGAAATGCGAAGCATCCAGATCCTTTCATTCTACCGTGAAGAACTTTATGTCATCCTTTGCAATAATGTTTCGGACTTGCGCGGCTCATTCTTAAAACTTTTTTTTAGAGAAGCGACCTCAACTAGGGAGAGAGAACGATGTTACGCGCTATTTCGTTTATAGTTCCCGTCTTTTTACTGGCCACTTGGCATGGTCGGGATGCGGGACTAGAAGAATCTTACGGAGAAATCCCTGAAGGACAATGTAACGTGTTTTTCGTTTTTACTCACGTTGTTCTACGGTCCGCTTCCTCGGAGTCCCTCTTGGGCGGAACGAACGCGCGGCTTATCGAACGTGCGCGTGAACCGGTGCGCTGCACTCCTCGGATTTCTTGAAGTTCGAAGATTGTGAGCCGGAGATTGCTTTTTTCTTAAGAAATTAATTGACTAGCAAATTAATTACGGACCACCGGCTGGACGCCACGTCACTTCGAAGCGTCAAGACAGATTCTGATCATCCGACCAGGAGAATCCTCGCTCCTCGAACTGTCACGGAAACTGTTTGGACTCTGCCACTTTCCAAGCGATTTACCATGATTTGCTGCGGCGCGATGTTTTCACGCGCTTCGATTTCTCCGCGCGCTTCCGCGTTTGCGCGAACGTCCTCTCGAGTGGTAGGGGATCGTTCTGCTCCCACGCGATGCTCTCCTTCGACGAAATGTCCTCTCCGAGGTCGAATAAATCATCGAATCTTTTGATTCGCCGCGCCTCGATACTCTTGAAATGTTTAAAAACTCGATACTTGGAATCGATGAAAAAGTACAATAACACACGTTTTCGGGAGAAACGACCACTCCTGCATAATTAGCAAACGACAGGATCTTCCAACGGGGTGAGTTTCTCAAGAAACTTTTGAAATCACCTGCTCTTCCTCCGAGCAACAATAATTCACGATGTCATCGTTTCTCTCTTCCGTCGAACCTCGTTCGTGGAGAGCTAGTGGCTGGTCTGTTCGTCAATTATGCATGTTACCTGTGGAGCTTGAGTTTCAATCGAAAATTTCGCCAACCCTTTCCTCCTTCTTCTTCGTTGTCGTTTCTCACATCGGTTCGTCGAAGCGACGACGAATGCTTGGAGATCAGTCAAGGTCACCTCCTAGCCTCCTCCTTCTTTGGGTCTTCTCCTCAAGGTCAATCCGCGAATCCAAAGCGGATCCTCCCGAAGGAGCGTGTGGCCTATCGAACGAATGCGAGGCTCCATCGATCGTGGAAGCTTCGGTGCGATGCTGCCACCGCCTTCTGCGCCCCCGTCGCCTCCTTCAACCCCTCCTCACTCCGTTCACGGATTTCCGAAATGTCGCGCGCGGTATTGCGACCATATTTCAACGGCACGGATGTACCCCGTGCCATAGTCGTTGCACGTAAGTACGTAGCTTCGTAGGGAGAAGGCTGACGGTGGTGTTTATTCTCCAATCGATTCTCAATGGACACCGTCTGGCGCGGTCAAGGAGATCCACGGGAAGATAATTCGGACCCTGGAGAATTTCTCCAAGGAAGCCCTGCGAGTTAATCCAGATGCCACGGTCAGGTGCGATTTTCTTGTCACGGAATTACACCGTCGATAAATGAATTACGTACTCGTTGATTTTCCGTCCCGTGAATTCACCTTTTTAGAAGCGTGAGTTTTCAGTTTTTAGAAAGATGCAGCGCAAGATATTTTACTGGGCAGGATTAACTGTTCCAGGAGCAAAAAACTGACACGGTAATGGAGCGGCATGCCGCACTGATTATTCCTCACTTTCCGCTTCATTTCCGCTCAAACTATCCCTGTGGACAAAAGAGAATTATGGGAAAGAGCGTTTCGATGGGGCGATATCTCGTCGCAAGAAAAGATAATAATTATTCAGTTCTCTTCGTTCCATCTCTCCGCACTTGGCCGAGATTCTTGAGGAGAGAGAGAGAGAGAGAAAGAGAGAGAGAGAGAGAGAGAGAGAGAGAGAGAGAGAGAGAGAGAGAGTGCTTCAGTCGCAATATCGTCTTATTCCACTGTCGTTCCTCTTACCGTTCCTCAACAATTTTTCCCGTCCAGTTTTAATTATATCTCGGGCTCCCTTCTTTATGTACTGTTATTCGTGAGAGTCAGCCGGGACATATTTCTCTCGTGCCACGGAGACAATATACATCTCGTTTTACTCATCTTACTACGCGCTCTCCCCGCTCCTGTCCCGTCATAGTCCCGCCGGTCTATTTTTACTCTTTCTTTCGGATTTATCTCGCGTGGTCCCCGTCACGCTGCGCAACTACAAAACTTCTGCTTCTTCCGCTTGCCTCTGTCGTGGCGCTCAGTGACGTAACAAAACCCCCGTCTTATTTACAGCTACGGGAACATGACTATTATCTCGCGGCGTATTTCTCTTCGCGCGCGTCCTCCCTCGAGAATTTTCCAAATTTCTTCCCTCGACGGATCGATTCCACGTCTCGTCTACCCCCGTCGACGGCGAGACAAAAATTCTCCTTAACTCCTTTCGCCTCGCGTCGTCGGTGCATGCGGAATTACATTTCCGTCTAGCCGGAAAATCCTGCTCGTGCGAGGAATATCCTAACCACGGTCCAGAGAACGTGGCCCAGAATCTTCGATGCTTTGCCGCAGCGTGGACCCCTCGCATTGTCTGTCTCACTCGTGCGCGCGGGCACACGCTGACTCATCTTGTTTTCGCGAACGAAGTCAAACCGCTATAACTTCAAAACTTCATTCGGGTCGTCCTTCATCCCACCCCCTACCATTACCCGTGGGAGCGGATAAAATACAAAGTGCTGCGATTGCGAGTATAGCGCAATTAGCGTTCGCCCTTAAGTGCATGCTCGCGATATTTCCCAGCTTCTCGTTGCTCTCTCACCGACCGATTTTATTAGGCCACCGGAGAGAAACCTGCACCCTTTCACCCCTATTTTTTTTTAAACAACACAATCCGCATTTTCTATATATAAAAAAAAGGAGAAAATAAAGAATTCATTGCCTAGTGAGACCCCCGTGCAAAGCCCAGGGAGAAAGATTCGGATTAAAGTAAGATAAAGCTTCCGAGGGAACGCTTGCGCGAGGAAAAGTCGTCGCCTGCTGCCGCCGCGTCAGTCGTCGCGAATTTCACCGAAATGCATCCAGCACCGTTTTGCATAGGATTCGGGACGCAAGGGGTGCAGGTCGATTTATCGATGAGACAGCTGGACCGGGGGTGGTTCGGCTACGGATGGACCGAAACAGCAAAGAGTGAGCGAAAGCGTGAGAGAAAGAGAGAGGAGAAGAAGAACGAGAGGAGATAGGAAAGGGGGACACGTGATGCGTGACTGGCAGTAAAACGCAGAGCAGTCGTCGAGAGGACATTCCCGGAGGATACCGATCTTCGGTATCCTTTTTCCCTCCACCCACCTCCCACCGTGTCTCTCTCAAAGCACCCCGTTCGGTGCCCCGCTCACGCTCATTTTCCTCAAAGTCGTTGGCGGAAGCGTCGCGACGACGACGACGACGCCGTCGTCCTCGTCGTCGCGGGCACCGTGGCCTAACGAGTGGAGCGGAGCCGAATCGACGACGTTTTTCGCGAAGACTAAAGAGAGGAACGAAAGTTGGGAGAGGGGTGTAGGAAAAGAAGGAAAAGGACGAGGAGAAAGAAGGAGAAGGGTGGACGTAGAGGAGGATACCGAGGGTGGGACCAATGGCTGTGGGTGAGGACGAAGAGGGCGAAGAGGGTTTGGGGGTGGCGGTGGAAAAGGATCGGGGGGGCTCGCTCATCCGTGGCCAAGTACGTAGCCACGACGACGAAGCGCGTCGTCGTGTCCTTCCGAAAGCTCGAGAGAGAGAGAGAGAGCTCGATTCGAATATAGGTCACTGGGCGCTCCGTCGAATCGATAGGCGATCGTGTGCCGTACGCTATGCTAGCCGGCGCGCACACACACACGGATGGACAGACAGTCGTGGCGAATACACGCTTGCGCGCCTAGGCGCACGCACACGACTACGTTAAGCGCGTGCGGAGAAGAAGAAGGACGGAGAAAGAGAGGGAGAGAAAGAGAGAGAGAGAGAGAGAGGATGAAAGGAGTGTGCGCGAGTGCGCGCACGCTCGTCCGGCTCCGTGCACAATGGCAGGGAGACACATGCCGACGGATGGACGGACGGACCCGACGTAACTGCATTATCGACGATCCCCGAAAACGAAGATCCCGACCTTCGGTGGTTCGAAGGAGGTGGTAGTGGTGGAGGAGAAGGCAGGAGCGACGATGGAGAGGGAATATTCGTGGTAGACTCGTCTGCCCGCATACGCTTCGTATTCACTCGCTCGCATGGGGATCGAGCCAGCAAATACACGACTTTGGTTACGAAGTCGAGCTCCCTAAATCAACGGAGTTTTCGTCGCTTCGCGTTGTTAGGGAATAATTTACGCCCAGCCTTGCTGGCGTCCCCCTTTTCCCTCTATCTCTTGACGTCCCTTAGGAAAAAGAGCGAAGGAAGGGGTTGCAGAAGCATTCTCCATTGTAGCGTTTCTCACCGATTCTTTCACGGCTCGTGGAGGACGCAACATCCGGTAAAATGGGGGTACTTTCGGTACTTGGCCAGACGCGTCGATGGGGTTCTTGCGCGTTCATTCTTTTGGACGATATTCAACGATTTTGGCATTGGCAACATTTTCCTCGTTTTTGTGCTTCGCTTCGAGAATTTAATCGTGCGACTACGAGGAGCAATGGAAATTCTGGTTTTCTTTTAGCAAATGTTTTTAGAAAAATTCGATTAAGTTTATTGAAATGCGAGAGTGGAGAAAAATTGTCTCCTGAATACAATTCGCCTAATCTTTTTGGACGATTTGGAAGTTTGAGTCGATTGGAAGGAATCCGGCACCGTGCGCCGCGCGACAGATAACTGCATTACCGACTAGGAAGTTCCTTCGTCGCTTACCGCCTCTGGGTTCTCCCGACTCGCGTCCGCCCACGTAAGGGGCGCATCCACTTACGGGACCAGCAAAATTCCCGTCGACTTCGAGAATGGCCGTGAATAATGGCCTGACCACGTCGCATCGCTTCTTTCCACGGGACGCGACGTGGTCGATAAATTATTCTCCGCGGTAAGTGGAAAATGGCGGGAAACACGACGGAGCTGAATGCGAGCCTGGAGAACTCGACCTCTTTTCTCTGGCTCTTGATTTTTCGTTTCTTTTCTTACAAACGATCTTCCTCCAGACGGTAGAAAACCGTTGATACACGATGAGAAGCCGTTTTGAGCTTTCGCACGTCATTCTCGTCCTTCGACGAAAAGGAGAAGTTGAGGGTCAGACGCACTCTAGAAACATATTCTCCAAACTGTGTCCCCGTAGATTCGCTCCAAAATCGATTCTTTTTCCAAGGACCCTCGTTTGTCGCTTAGCAGCTTTCAATCCCCCACTTCTTTTCTCTCCACTTTACATTTGTTTGTCTCGATGCGGGTTTCAAAATTCTTTCCCAGACGATTGTCGTAGGTGCCGTGAAAAATGGAAGAATCGTCGAGACGCAGAGTCATTGTGGTTGGATCAGTCAGTAATGCATCAGTCACTTTACATTCTGCTCGTTCTCTCGCGGTGCTAACTGCATTACCGGCTGAGCTCTGAAAACGGGAAGGGCTGCTGACTGACTGAAGGGGTGGGTGGAAGAACGAGGGTGGCGAACCAGTGCGCCCTTCTAGTTGGCCCGTTCGCGAATGCACGTATCCACTTACTACCGTTACGGAAATGCTTAATCCAATAAAGGAGCATGTCGTCGCGGCGGCGCTCTCGGTGCAGTTCTAGTGCACGTGAGAGCACAGGGAGATAATTAAGAAAAATTCAATTACTCTCGATAAATCGTTCAGTCGAGATGCCTCGTGATCTCCTCCTTTAATTTTCACGAGTGCTGCAGTGGCTTGAAGAAGTTTGAACTTTTCCACAAATACAAAATTGCCTCGGTAATAAAGGGATATTTTGTTATGATTGCTATAAAACAAATTTATTTTTTATTGTTGCTAGAAAAAAATAGTATCGCACTTTATCTCTCGATGCTACATGTGTTCCTTTCTATATTTAGGGTTAGGATTTTATTTTCACATTATCTGATTATGTATATTATTTACGCTTAAACTCTAACGGATTTTGTGTCCAGAAATGATATTAATAATAAATTCAAATTCAAATTGTCTCCCTTTCTTCCTATTACTGACCGCCCTTCGTACATTTATTACCATCCCGCCGTTCTTCCGGCTTTACTCCGCGCTGTTTTCCTACCGGAATGGATTATTTATGTGTGGCCTTGTTCTTCGCTGTCTCGGCCACCGGAGCCCAAGCCACCTTTAAATCTTTAAAATCTATTCACTTCTCGGAGTATTCCAGCCACGAGCTCATTTGTGCCTTGCGATTCGCAGATGGCAATAGATGAAGGCAGTTAACGCGCAGGGCTGTGATTATGTCTCCGGGGTTAAAGAGGCCGCGTGATAAATACGCTAGAAAATGCTTATAAAATCGTCGGAGGGAGAGAACCGTTTACGAAGGAGAGATAAAAAGGGACAGATAAGCTCCGCGGAGGAAAAAAGGCGCAGGAGCCTCTGCCAAGATCGGTCGGCTATCATCCATAACGATTCAAATTAAATTTATTTAAACGCTCTTGGCACAGAATCGACCCTACTCGGTTTCCTCCGTTTTAGGCCATCGACGTGCTCACCGTCCCTATCTCGATTCCACCTACTTGTCAATATCATTGGCTTTTATTCACCCTCTTACACACGAGGCAACCGTTTCTTGGCTCACACCTCCCTTCGACTTCTCTTCTCAATTTACACAAACAAAAAATGTTGAAGAACTTGTATTGGAAAGATGAAGCAATGAATCACTTTGCGTGGAAGTAGGGCGTTGGATATTTACATGTGCCCAAGTGTCATACGCGTGAGATAAGGATTTGCAGATAAGAGGGTGGCTAAGGTTGTGTGTGTGGCGTACAGATTAGACTGTGTGTCGAAAATCGAGTGCGTGCGTCACTGTACTGTATACGCCCGAGCTGAATAGTCATGGTGATTATTCCGTTAACAAACTAAACATATTACTCAATAATGTTTCAATACATTATTAAACAGACTCGACATATATTTTACATATCAACCAAAACATTGCTAATCTAGGTTATCAGTATACGGCAGAGCGATAATTTCTCACATTTTTTTATAATTATAGTTCCACTTCGCAGTGAACAGTAGCAGAATACAAAAAATTTGAGTTAGTGCACAATTAATCGAGCGTCCAAAAATTCCTGTGCCAGGGATGCTACTGTCTTCCCCTTGGAGAACATTACGTCGTAGTTGTTCCCGTCTTTCTCTGTCTACGTCATGACCGTCGTCGTCGATGACAACGGCGTCGTTCCTCTTCCTCCCTTCCGCTTTCTTCTCAGCTCGTTCATCCGACAAATCGACCACCCCGCGGGTCCCCTCGTCACCTCTCGCATTTGGCGATATAACGGCAACTCGCAACGGGGGCGCCGTCGCGACGTCCACCGTGCACTTACCGGCGACGCTCGTACGTCTGGCCACCGAGAGTCTCGGCGCGCTCTTTCTCTCTCCATCTGCCACGCGCGGGCTCGCGCTTTCATCGCTTACCTACTTCTTCCTGCTCCGAGCTAACCAAATGGCCTACACTTCATTACGTGTGTGCGCGTGGGCGGCCGTGTGTCGTAACGCACGTTATATTTCTCCCAGAACAATGACACTGTGCAAGTTATGCAAATCCGCTATAAAGCGCCAGTTACGTATCAATCGCGAGGGTCGCGCCTCTTCTAATCTGGTAGCGTCGATCTAATTACCCTCAAGTACTTCCGACAACCTTTTAAGTCTCCGATTTAATCTCCTTTCCCCCGTCCTCTCCTCTCTTCTCTAACCCTAACCCTAACCCAAACCTGAATAGGCACGCGTCACGCAGTCTGTTACGTCGTCTTTGATTACACGTGTAAGCGAGACGAGCCACAGTTCTCCTTTCCCAGCGCGATGAGATTCCCTTCGATTCCGCTCGCGTTTTATAAACTCGTCGAGATGGTCGTTTCCGAATCTACGGGAGATAATCTCAAGCGGCGGCTCGCGTTTAAGCAATCTCACGTTTTTTTCCTCTCCCTCTCTCTCTCTCTCTCTCTTCGAGAGTTTTTACGACAAGAGCGTGAGCATTTTTTCGGTGTCACGCTCCTTCTTTTCCTTTCGTCGCCCAATTCTCGCGTCGTTCGCAAAAAGTCAGAAGTATTTTCATTTCGCGCGCGTTTATCGTCGATTTAGAAATCGCGTATTTAAAGCGTATCGTCGTAGCGAAGATTTCACGAAAATTCTCCGTGGAGGATCATCCGAAGCGAGGGAAGAGCGCCAACGGGCATAATTAATTTAAGCGTTTCTTCAGTTTATTTCTCTCCGTCTGCGAGGAGAATCGTTCTTTTTCTCGCTCCGCGTCCCTGCCAGCGACGACGACGCAGGGGTGGCTACTCGGTGGGTTTCATTCGTTTATGTAAATTTAATCATTCTTCTTAACCGTGTTATTCTCCTTCTCTCCTTCACTCTCCTCTCCGAGTCTGTCTCGTGCCACGATGACAGTGATAATTCATTCGAACGAACGACGTCGTTATCGTCGCTCTCGAAGTACAATAGATCTCAATGTGCATTACTTCGGCGATCTACGGGACACTGAGAATGGACTAATGAGGATTCACGAATATAGCGCTCGTCTTAATCGCGCGATTGTAAAAGCTTAACCAATTCGAAGGAACATTTTAAAACGTATAATTGCCAGGAAATTTGTCGAGTCTGGCAATTTCTAACATTAGTTTAATGGCCGACGTCCGTCATATGCCTCGCCATCCGGCAAATTTCTATTCTTATCCTTCTTTCTCGATCATCTGGAAGTCTACGATGTAGGAGGGAGATACCCCGTTTGACGAGACCGTTCGGATTGTTAGTGGCCAGCTGCTTCGGCCCATTCGAAGTGGCTGTTACGTCGACGAGTTAAATCCGATGAGGAGAAATCTCTGGGATCATGTTACCCTTAGTGAGCGAATAAGACTGACGAATATTCGAATTGGACGTCATCGATAAATCATCGAGGTTACCTCGAGTCACGAGATCGTCCTCTCGACTTATCCCTACCACGTTGGATCCTTCATCAACCGGAAGAACAAGCGAGCCTCGATCCGGAAGCTCGTCACACGAGCGAGTAGGAAACCAGACGACCATCGATCTCTCGGATTTTCTCTCTCTTTTACATTTCTCTCTCTATTCTCTCCCTATCTCGAGGAGAGAGACCTAGACCCGTGTCACGTGGATCATCACCATCGTAGTCGCCTTTGTCTCTATTCTCGTCCCTCGGAAGAGAGGAGGCCGGGCACGCTCTCCTCTCGCTCGCGTTACCCTCGTGCGCGTCATGGAGAAAGAGGAGGTGGAGGAGGAGGGAGAGCTGCACCGCAGGCCGCAGCGCGCGCGTTGATCGTCTTCGGTGCACGAGGGTGGAAAGAATATCGAGCCCGTTGGCGGGAGTGAAGAGGAGAATGGAGGGACGAAGGGTCGAAGAGGGTAGGAGGATGATGCTCGTACGTGGAGGAGGGAGGTGGGAAAATGGAGGGTGGGAGAGGGAAGGGTAGTACAGGAGAATGAGTGGAAAGTCGTCGAGAAGAGGAGGGGTGAGAGTTCGAGGGTGAGGGGCGCACGCGAAGGGAGTAGGGAGGTGCTGGATGAGGAGGCGGTGGTCGGCGGCGGTGGCGGTGGTCGTGTCGCGTTGGTGGAAGGCAGGAGGGGCTCAGAAGGATGGTATGGCACGCGCCTTCGCAAACTAAGGCAGCCACGCTGCCGGCCGGTCGCACGACATTCGCTCCTTGGGTCCGTTGAGATCGCGAGTTTGCGATTCGAGTGCCTCTCTATCAGTTTCTCGATCTCCTCGCGCTTAAGAAAAAGAGCAACGGACAACGGACGTTACCCTCTCGGGCTCAGGTCGTGAGATTTTTCTCGTATGAATCGCGAACGTTTCAGTGATTAATCGTGATTCTCCGTTCTGTGCGTGTTTCCTTAACGGGACCGTTTTCCAAGGAGAGCGTTACGATGTCGTGCGCGCGCGATCATCGTCATGATCGTCTACCCTACGATCGCTCGGCGATCCTCCGAGTCGGTGGTGCCGAGCGGTAGCCCGCTCTCGGATTTCCCTCCATTTTTTCGCGAGTGAGAATTCGGCGTCTGTTCCGCGTACTCAGTGTAGTGTACCGTTTGATTCCTTTGGGTGAGAAACTAGGAGGAAGAGGATTTACGATCGCAAACGCACGTCGATGTCGAGAAGAAGGAATGGCGGAAAATTTGGAATGATACCGTGGTGCGTCGTTCTAGTGATCGACGTGCTCGTCGTTTCGTTTCTTCGTGTTGGAGAAGGAATTTTTTTAGACACGATGGGCCTTTGAACTCCAGAGGGATGATCTTGCGACGTAAGATCATTTATCGAAGATCGTTTGGTGGAATCGATCCTTTAAGGGAGAATTCTTGGAGGAAACTGCTTTCGAGAGAGAGAGATTAAGATTTTAATTAGCACAAGGGAGACGAACTCGTGAAAGTTTACAGATACCAACGTTCTCTTCCTTGGAAAATTCGCCTCGAATAGCCTCCGATTAATTTCCTCGCCAATTTCCTTCTCGCGAGATTTCCTTCCTCCGCTCTTTCATAACGCTAACGATCACTCTAACAAGATTCCAGTGAGGTACGATCAAATGACTGGCGATAACTCGCGCCGTCGAAATACGGACGATCAATTCCCTTCTCCTTTTTTCGCGCCCGACTTCGTCGTCACCACCGCCTCCGATTACGCTGATCATCGCAGCCGGAAGCGATCTTGGCAGGAAAGAGGGAGACTTCTTCCTCGTTCGCCGACGCTCGAGATCGAGAGAGAGACGAAGAATTTCCAGGCTGGCTCGTCCCGCCTGATTGTTCGCGGGGGTAATTGAATATCCGTTCGGACTCTCCGAGAGAAAGAGAGAGAAGAGCACCGAAAAAAAAAATAATCTTGAGATGGAAAAATACGATGAGACCGCGTTAATTTGTTTCAAGTGCAATTGCGCGGCAGTGAAGAAGCTCGAATGGTACGCAAGGGGGTTGGTGAGCATTGAGGGGAGGGAAGATGATCTTTGTCGACCACTTTGTCAAATTCCACGGACCATCGCGACGCGATGCGGCAAGGCAATTTAAACTTTACTCGGAGACGGACGATAATTATTGATCGCATCGCGTTAAACGAGCGGGCCAAGGCGACTAACGTCGTAGATGGGCGGAGAAGCAGGACGAGGAACCGGAGCGGAAAAGGGGGATGAAATTTTGGGGCGAGTTTCGACGAAATTTGGCGGTGGACTGTGGCGCAGTCGCGAGACTCGTACGGTTTCCAGTGGTCTCCACTGTTCACCGCGAGAAATTTCATTTCGACATTGCCGACGTTCTTTGGTGTAGAACGAGCTCAGGGAGGGCCCGTGATTTTTATTCGTAAACTCTATCGTCGATAAGGGTATTAGATTTGTTTTCCAAACTTGTACGCGCCAGCGTGAAAGGAGAATTTTTCTGTTGTCAGAAGATTTTTAGAGAGAAAGGATTCGTGGAAAGAACCGGAGAATTCACGACACGGATCTAATTAATATTGAACGAAAAATTGCGCGCTTGTTCGGCCTTTGTTGTCGGTCCCCCGGCCGCGCGCGTGCCATCCTCCTCTTATATTTGTCAGCCCTTTTAGAATTTCGCGCCCTCAAGCTCTCGCGCGTTTGTCCTCGAAATTTAATTTCTCGGTTGGGCTCGTTTCGTTTTGGGAGAATACGCTCGTCAAACTTTCGTGAATATTTAAAAAACATTGGAAGACGGTGGTGGTCTTGAGAGGGACGATCTAATTTTAGAAAAATAATTGGGAGAATTTGAGAATAACTGCGAGAACGTCGACGAAGGGTCGGCACGTGGCGAGGTCTAAAATCGAACGGCTTTTCTCCGCCGGGAGATAATTACGAAATCGCGATTACGTCTCGCAGTACTGTCTATACCTTTTTTTTCCAGGGAAAACGACGAGGCACGAACGGTGAAAATCGTGCTCCTATCGCTCGTTTTAATCGACGTCCCAATTGTACCCGTAACGATAGGACGATTGACTTAAACCGCTGACGTTGTCGCGCGACATAATCCGCGCGCGGTGCAATGCCGCGAACATCAATTTACGCGTGCATCACATCTGTTCCTGTTCGCAGTTCCGATTCCCGTCCGCGCGCATTCGAGTTTACATCAATTTTGCCTTTGCAATTGCGTTCCCTCCACTCACCATAATCATCTAATTACGATTCCAACTACTGTCCAAGCTGTTGGAACTATTAAATCCCAACATGCCTCATGGTCGATCTTGTAAAATCTCCTTTGGATCTGGCGTTGGAGATTCTATAGGTGGAATTAGGAGATTCTCGTGGTTTAGGACAACTCCTCCCCTGGCGTCTGACAGCAAACAAACGTTGGCCGGTAGTCCAGTTGGAATAATTGGATCTACTGGTCTCGAAGCTGTAGCCGTGTGCTCGAAACCAAGACGTTCTTGATTGTGTATGGGTGCTCGATGGAAACTGGGACGGAGACGGCCTCCTCGAGCCGTGGCGACGTTAATGCGCGCGTTGTTAACGTCGTCGTGGTGCGCGGAAGTTTCTCGGAGCAAACGTTCTCAGCTCGGTGGGGAGCTGCGCGAGAGATTCTGAGAACGCGACCCGGGGGATGGCTGGACAATCGGTAGACATCTCCCACGCGTAAATTACGTCGTCTTAGGAATTTTCGAAATTCCACTGGGAAGCGAGGGAACCAGGGTGAAGAAGGTCCTGACGACAATTGCGTCGCGTCGTTGGTTAAGCTTGTTATCATCCACTGACAACTACGAAACAAATTAACCCCTCACAGAGTGGTAGTAAAGATTCTTTTCGAGTGGATGCTGTGTATTTTTGGTCGGTCGTGCTCACTCGATGAGATGATAGTGGAATGCAATTCTGAATCATCGAGTTGCTTAAAAAAGGAGGAATGTTTTCTCTACTCCTTTAGGAGTCGAAAAAAAGCTCACCGAGGTGAAGTACGTACAAATACGAAGTGAGTTTCGTTGGCTCGTCGTCGACGCTCGTTTCGCTTTCCTCTCCTCATTTTTGTCAAAGGCACGAAGGGATCAAGGGCTAACGAGACTCGCGCGAAAAACGAAGAATCTGAAAAGAGTAGGACGTGAAAGAGTGATGTAAATACAGCGCGATATTACATATTCCGCAGCATGTTTTTCTATCTGGTCGTGGACGATGAGCCTCGTTGGATGGAGCGGCAGGAGTTACGCAGGTTGTGCGCCTTCGTTTGCGAGAGCTCGTTTATATCGGTAGGAAAGAAAGTTTCCTCTTATAGCCGTGTGACCCGAGCGTCAAGGGCTTCTATTCTCGCGCGTAGACGCACGCACGCACCTTGCCGTCCGGACGTTTGCCGGCGTATCAAACAAATCGTTCGTTTCCTTTATTGCTACTGTACAGCGCCCTATTCTACTCGGTGCCGTGATTCAATGGAGTATAATAATTCTCGTGCTGTCGAGTAAAGCGAGGATTTTCTTCCGCTTCCGGTGGTGGTCGGTGAAAATTGTCGATCGAGCAAAGCTGATTCGAAAAAGCCAACCTACCCCAATCTCGCGCTCTCGAATTCAACTGTATCGATAATCCGTTCTCGTGCTATTCGACACTCTGGAATTCAACTCCCTCGCTCGTCCCTTACTCCACGTTGCGTAACACCAGTATCTACCTTCTGCAAACGGATCCTAGATAACGTACTAACGCGGCAGGATGAAATTAATTTCGTCTCCGCGAGATAAGCGTGCCTCGTTAATTAAGCGTCCACCGATCCCGTTCCGGCGATCGAACGTAGACCGAGCTCAGAATTTCCCTCGCATTATTTATAGAATCGACGCCTCGGATTTTGGACTCGGGCTCGTGTTCTCGTGCGAATTCTTCGTCGTTTGTTTCGAACTAGTCGCGTGTCGCCGCGAATGGGATCAATCCTACGAGGCGAGGCGAGACGAGATTTTAATTGCATCTCGTGATCCACCCCTAACCTGGAGGGCGCACGCGACTTCGCATTAATTCGCGGCCGCTTTGTTGAGCGAGGCACCTTTTGCCTCCTCACACCTACCACTTCTCTTTGTCCTCTCGCCACCTACTTCTGTTCCCTTTTCCGTTCCTCATTCGCCCATTCTCTCCCGACCATTTTTCCGCATCCCTCTACCCACGTGACGGAATCCTGCGTCAATTTTTTCTCTCGCCCACCCTCGAGCGATCCCAGTAGACTCCGCGCTAATCGCCAGTCTATTCCGATGGCCAACGAGCCGTGAACTAATTACATCTCGCGATCGAGCGCGTTTGCTCGCTAGCACTAATTCGCGCGCCGACACAATGCGCTTAACGGCGCGAACACGCTTTCCACGACTACCACCCCCTCACGTCGATCCCCCGCGGCGCGATAGAAATGACAAAACGTCGCGCGGCGAATCGATGGACACGATTTCAATGAATGATTCGTTTTGGCGTTTCCTCAAACGGGACTCTACCTGCCGTGCGGAATCGCAATTTGAACGTTGTATCGGAGGCGACATCGTGGCTGCGGAAGTTTCCGCGTAAATGGGCGTAAGCGAGCGACCGCGCGCGAGGGTGGGCGGTGGAAAGACAGAAAGATCGTGAAAGCACGAGAAGGGGTGGAGAGGGACACCGGAGGGAGGGACAGGGTGCTCGCACGAGTAACAAAAACGTGTCACGGTCGATCGAGCGTGTAAGGACGACGCGTTAAGGTATAACTTTTCATGCGCCGTCACGGGGCGCCTCTGCACTGATTTTTCACCGACCGGTGAAAAATATTCGTCGTCACTTGGCACTAACGCATTGCGATCGAGAAGGAATGCGCGCTCGTTCGAGAAGAATTACGCAGTGAAAGGATCCGATTGGTAGTCCTTATCCAAGGGAGAGTACACGAAAAGAAATTTTTTTTGCACGCGTCATTCCACTGTCAGGGTTCTCGAGGTCAGCCCTTAAAAGATTCATGATCTCTTATTCGCGCGAGCGCACGCCGACTGCCGTATGTTTCGAGCCCGTGGGCTATTCGTAGATTTTGGCCACGGGCACTAGAAATTCTCTTGGATACGCCGGTCGTGCGTCACGAGGTAAACCGCGAGGGAAAGCGCGAGAGAGGAACGTGTAAATGTAACTCATGGCCGCGACCGTCGTCGGAGCAAAATCACGCGTGCAGTGGAGCGGGCGAGTCACGGTCAGACAGAGCTCGGTCTTCGTAGCAGACGTTGCCCATTAGTTTCTGAGAAGGTAGTAGGTGGAATCGAATGGACGGGGAGAAATTGTTGCCATAAGCGCGGTAGAACGCGAAGGACGGGAATAGATACGAGTCGATGCCTTCCAATCGCGTATGGATAAAACCGCAACGCACCGGGTGGCTTTCTTCTTTATTTTAGTCCCCGTGGAATTCCTTAAACACACATGCTCATAAGTGACTAGATGGCTGATAGATTCTGTCGAAGGATCGATTGGAACGTTTGTTTTAAACGTGGCGTTAAAGATGTTAGCCCGAGGAAGTGGAAAAATCGCGCTTAGGTCGGACGATCGAAAGGGAGTTCGTGGGTAGCCCAGTTAAATCTTGAAACGAGTTACGAGAAGTAAGAAACCTGCTTTTCTCTTACAAGTTGGAGCCCAAACTCGGTTAAGGCTGACTCGCATCTAAATGCAATGCACGCGGCGAACGCGTTTGCAGTAGAACGCTCGAGTCATGGCCAGGCATCGTTTGGTCTGACAGTAAACGCTATTCTGCGACAGTCCGCGGCATCAAACGCACCCATAAATACAACCTGCTCGCGATTACAGAGGAGCCTGTACCCTCGTGCTTAAGTTTAGGTCCTCTTGTCCGAGCACCCCGTAATTACGAATTCGTCACAATGAACATATTTGTTAATCGCGTATACGTAGTGGCTGGCATGAAAGGTAAATGCGAAAGGGATTTATACGAATGGTCGAGTCACGTAACGATTCCAGGCCCCTTATATTTTTATACTTCAACCTGGTTAAAAGAAAGCTGCGGTCGGTGTCGACGATAATGCGCGCCTAGTAGAATGACCGAGTCATGGTCAGGCACTATTTTCTCTGGCAATGAAAGTTACCGTTACCTTATGTTCCGAGTGCTATCGACTTCGTTCGAAAAATCGTTTCGCAGTCGTAGCAGAACGGAAGAGTGAATAGGAAATATTTTCCTACTCTCTCTGTGTGTTTCTCTTTCGCGATTTTTAGTCTCGACTGTTGACAGCGATGAAAAATCATATATCTCGCACGAGTAAATCCTTTCCATCCTATCTTCAGCTCACTATTTTCCACGAAGTTGCCGCGATATACGCGGGCGCGGTGATAATTCCGCGAAAGCCCGCGTGGCCCCGCTTCCCAAAAGAAGAACAGAAAAACGCTTCACGCCTCGACATTTCAACACAATGCGATTCTCGCGGGCTCGACTCACCCTGCCTTCCCTTTCCCACGCTCAGTGCCCGCCACTCACAATAGGTTTCTGCTTCGCGCGGCGATAATTTCGCGTTCTCTGGTCTCTCTCCACGCGAGACCACGCCGCGCCATGCCACGTCATGCCGCACCGTACGTTTCGATGACGTTGTCACCGCGCGTGCAGTAGAACGGTCCGCTCAGAGTCAGACCGCGTTCTCTCCCCACGCACCCCCACCGAACTCCATTTCTTCATTCTTTTACCGTATCGAGCGTAACAGCTGCGCGAAAGCAAATTATGCTTCATCGATGGTATGCGACTGTTCTCGTAATTCGACTCGTTGTGGAACGCGTTAAGGACACGCTTATTGCAAGCTCGAGAGAAGAAGGAACGAATTTGATTTTATACGACTGTCTTTGACTCTCGACGCGAATCCAAATCGAGAAGACACGCTTCCCATTTATGTCGTTCTATATCCTGCTGCCAATTAAATTCCACGAATTAGAGGGACTTACTCAAATTACGAGCTCGCTTGTAAGTGTAATAATTCACGCTGAGAATTAGGAGGGTTCAGTGGAATGCGCGGTGCGACGGTCAGACTTTGCCCAGCGCACTGGACCATTGGTAAAGGCAAGGAGAATGGTCCGAACGAAATCAGAGAATTGGCGGGGTTTACTTCCTGCAGTGAAGCATTGGCTAGCCCCGGTCTCTCTCTCGGTTCTGATGGAGATGCATTAATTACGGTGGGAAAGCTGATGGGCAATTGGATGGGCAAAGTGATGGGCGAGTGCGGATAAACGCGGCCACTCGAATTGCTCGGCTCGAAACACTCTCCTCTTGTTTCGGCAAACAGTTGCGAGAACAATTGCGCGCGACCTGTGAATGTCGAAATTCTCCGAACGCTGGAGGTATTTAAGGGGAAATCGCTGGAGGCCTTCGTGCTCTCTCGTATTTAATTCATGAAAATGAATTTATTCATGCGACTGGCCGCGCTCGATTGACACTCGCGCGCGTTGAGTACGATTCTCTCTCTCTCTCTCTCACACACACACACACACACACACACACTTTCTCTCTCCGGCATCTTGAGGAACGGCAGACGGTTGGCATTGATTTCCACAGATAGGTGGAATCTAATGGAGCCGAGGAAGCACGTTATCGATGCGGTAGAATCCGTTAGACATCGTCAGCCAGCCTCCGCCAGCTCGCTTCGAATAGAGTAATTACGGATGATAGTTACGGGATGGCGGAACGCCCTTTAAGAATCGAAAATCGATCATGAGGGACGTGATAAATCGGAAATTGCATCACAGTGTTATTCAAGGTCCTTCATTCGTGTCATCGATGCTCTCATCGCTAAGTGAAAATTATGACGAGGTAGCTAATAATTTGTTGACTTTTCTACCGTGAAACAAAAATTCATTTGCTCTGATGGAAATCGAGACGTATCTTCGGAGTTATCGAGAATAGTCTAACGAACGTGGTAAATTCGACGAGCAATTTCCACGCTGGTTTCATTTGGTTTGCGCGTGGGTGGCACGCTCCGCTCATCGGCCGCAGGAAGCGATCGAAGCACGTGACACCTGGCAGGACGAGCGCGTTGAAAAGACCACGACGACCGGAAGGATCCATCGGTGGTTGATATCGAGTGCCTTTGTTGGCACGTCGTAGTCACGAGGGACGTATCTCGTGCACACCAAGCTCGACACGAAGCCAGGCTGACACACCCGACTAATTACCCCCACGCTGTTCTATCTCTCTAACTATTCGCGTGTCATTGCCTTTCTCGCTGCCGTTTCCTCCCGCCTTTTGCCAAACTACCTAAGGTGGAACTGGATTAGAGGTTGCAGAACTTTTACATTTCTAAAGAGCCACTGATATTCTTTGGGTTAGATATGCAAATTTACCGTTCGGATAATATTGGTCGACGGAGCTTGAACTCGCGGATAACCTCGTTGAGTTTAAGTGTACAAACGGAGAAGTGACAGAGGTGAAAGAGACATATAGGAAACATCCACGATTAGAATCGGGGACGCATTTACGAGCGCGCCAACCTCGCTCTCTCATTCATCCAAAGCGGATGCCCTCCGGGCAACCTTTAGAACTCTCGCGCGTACAAAGGATCGCCCCTTGCTTCTCTCTCTTTCCCTCTCTTGACTTCTCTCGCGCGTCGAAAGCACCTCTCGCCAATGGACGAGGTATAAATACGCTCGTTAAATGTCGCGCATGAGGGTGCACCATGAAATATCGCGATAAAGGCGAGTCACGCTTAGGACCCTAAAGAGATCGAAATCGATCGTGAGATTCGTCTCTCGTTTACTCGTCACTAGTGCCTCGGTCTAAGCTGACCGGACGTGACGCTATTCGATTACTTTTTCTCATCCACCATACGATCCTACGAATGGAATATTGTTAGTGGAGAGCGACTGTCTCTTGGATCACGATCGGATCATATAGAATCCGGAATTTTTATTTGCCTCGTGATACCTATATCATCGACCGTCTGAAAACTTGGTGCAAAACGTACGAATAAAAGTGCCCTCGTAAAATAGAACTTTCGAAATTTTCTATACGAGCAATATCTACTTATTGCACACGTATCTCGCCTTTCTCGGTGACCCATCGAGAAGTTTCGCAAAGTTTTTTTCCTCTCTCCCTTTTTTTTCACGAAACAATTTCCATTGTTTCCGTCTCTCCGTCGAAGTAGAAGTTTGTGGAATATCCGGGACTTCTTGCTAGGCTCGCGTAGAGGCGAATTTTTCCCAGGTGTCCATCGCGAGTACATACGTGGAAAAGTCTACATCAGACTCTCTCCTCCGACGAAAGCAGTTTTCTTTCCACTGGGACTCTCCCACGTGCATACGGCCACTTGGCCTCACGGTCGCATCTTCTTTTCAGCGGAAGTGAGAGCGCAACTCACCACCCAACGGGCGTCTCCTCCTGCCGTTGATTCAACTTCGAGAGCACACGATAAATAAATACTGAGACCATCACGAATTTCTCTGCTTCCCTCTGGACCGACCACGAACGTGCTTCTTTTTGCCAGTAGCTCTGGAGCGTCTCTCGTTTGTGCTCGCAAAGGAGAGTACAGAAAAGAGACCGAAGGATACGAGACCTCGAGGAGCAAAGTATCTTCGTCTCCTTCTTTTCGTTCGTCACGACGATCGGAAGAGAAATTAAACATTTATCCGGTCCCTCGAGGACCGAAATTCATTGAGAGAAAGTCGGTAGGTTCTGCACAGAGCGTCGCGACGTCTCGCGGTGCCCAGGGACCACGGGGGCGCCCACGATGAGACGCTCGGCGCTCAAGAGTCGGTGGGACCAACGACGACGGCGACGCGCCACCACGGTGAAAGGGGCAGAAGAAGGTGAGAGGAGGGCGCGTCCTTCGTCGGAGCGGCTCCTGTGCTATTTTGAAAAAGAGGGACAAGGCCGCTTATGGCGCGAGTCGCCGTGCCGCCATTGCGCTCTCCTCCCCCGCCCCTCCTGCTCTCGTTGCTGCCACCACCACTGAGAAGAGGAAGAGGAGAGGAGGACCGAAATCGCGCGACTTTGGCGTCCGCTGCGGATGGTCGCGACGAGAATAGCGGAGAGTCGATCGCGCGAGCGACGAGATTCTCCGGTCGATTAGAAGAGAGAGGAGAATTTTGATGCGCAGGTGGACGCGAAGATCGAATATACAGACCGATAAGTATCCCTTCGTATTGAGAATATCTTCTGGCCACTCTCGCGCAGAAGCAATTTGGAGAATCGTGGCCGAGCCTAATGAGGCTGGAACCGTTGAGAGAAGTGGTGGCGCGATGATACCGGGAGGATCGTCGAGAGCGCGGGTCCGCGAGGCCGATTGTAAATCCCGGTAGGATCGAGCGTGGAAAGAGGAGTAGGAGGAGAGGGTTATTATGAGCCTGGATCGGCCCGTGGCGTCCCCGACCGTCCCCTTGGAGATTGAGGTATGGCCGCGGTAGCCGGCATCTATGGCATTTCAGAGGAACGACACACAAGATACTCAGACCACCGACAACACCACCATACGTGAGTTTTTTTCTTTTTTTTTCATCCCGCGTTGGATCGATCTCCGATTATTTCTTTTTCATCTCGTCTTGGATCGATCTCCGATTTTTCGAGGACCAAAAGTCCCACAGTCCGAACGACGTTTCTACGTCTCCTTGAAATTAATCTTTTCGATCTTCCCGATAGCGTGGACGAATTCGCGAGATTTTTTACCCCATTGGAATGGTAGACGTTGAACGTTATCGCGATACGTTCGTGCCTTTTCAAGACATTCCACGAATATCGTCGCCACTCCATTACGCCCATTCTCTCGTCTCGAACACATTCCCTCCGGTTAACCCCTTGGCTAAAGCTTAACGTCTCGTTCTCGTTCAGCGTAATGTCCTCCTTACGATCTTGACCCGTCACCGCGTCGGGAGCCTAAGCGCGCGATACTACCACTAGGCGAAGTATGCTTTACCTAGTTAAGCTCTTCTCTTGGCTGGGTTAGTTGAACTTCGCTTACGGACACGTGGAATGAAATTACGCGCGACCGTAATTCAACGTCAACGACTACGTATCGAGAATTTATGCGCTTCGTCTATACCGCTTTCTATATGCAATGCTGGTGACATGCTTTTTCGCGCGATAAGCTACTCCTGTCCGGAGAGGACAAAGAGGAGGAAGAAGCGAACAGTGATACATTCTACGCGCCATTACACTTTTGTAAAGCTTCACTCGACCCTCGTCAAGTTTCTGACGATTTGACGAACGCCTGACGCATTCTAAAATTTCTATTTGAATTATTCGTTCGAACGATACTCCTGTTCGTAAGGAAAATTCCATCTCGACAGGCACAAGGTAAATGGACCACGTGAAAGAATTGTCCAGAATTAACGAGAAGTACTCGTGGAAGATTTTTTCTCGTCGATTGCGACGTTCTGCTATTTGCCTCGAAGCGTCGATGATTGCAAATAATTCCCATCCGCATCTTCCAACTCACCCTTTCTACACGCTCCAAGTCGAGACTTCTCATTCCGCGAGGGGAACTGTACGAGGTAGTTTCCCCATTTGTGCTCATCCATTCGTACTGAATCTCCGGCGTTCCAAGTTGCGCGCGACAGGAGTGAGCCATCGAAACGGGTAATTCTATCCATTTTCTTCGCAATATTCGTCCCACGCGGTACATCGCGTACATCTCGTTGCCATTCGAAGT
This sequence comes from Tiphia femorata, assembly GCA_944319695.1. Taxonomy (NCBI): domain Eukaryota; kingdom Metazoa; phylum Arthropoda; class Insecta; order Hymenoptera; family Tiphiidae; genus Tiphia; species Tiphia femorata. Next base: position 22,052,888 of record OX090901.1, on the reverse strand, counting down.
ATTCCGCCTTCTTCCTTCTCTCTCTCCTTCTCCTCCTCTAAGTTCGATAAAACGATTCCTCGTTTCGTCCAATGAGCATCGAGAACGCCGAGAAATTCTCTCAACCTCCCGAAACGAGGCTACCGTATAAATTTCGATATGCAGAAAATGTTTTGGACAACGTTCAAATCGTTCCACTCCGTAGAATTTATCGATGCGACGCTACTCGCCCGCGTGACGTAGGGTTACGGCGACGCGAGTAAAGATATTACGACCTTCGGAGAAAGGGAGGAAGACCTTCTTCCTTGCGCCCGCTTCTCCGATCACGAAACAAACTACCTGTCCATCGTCGACGTTAAAGGGGATCGGGGAAATTTACTCGATCCTCCACAGACATTTCTTCTGGAAACGTGAAAAAATTGTTTCTTCGACTTTATATCCACGTTGCCGGAGCACGCGTCAATTTCTATACGAAGAAGTATAAATTTCTGTCTGCATTATGTAATATCGATATAGCGCGCGCATAATCCGACGTAATTCTAGCGCTTGTGGAGAACACTTCCTACTCTCTCTTTCCTTCGTGGTAGGTGCGCTTCCGCGTGCCAAGCGCACGAGCCTGCACACGTAAGAATATCGCTTCCACGCGTTCACACGTGGACACGGTCGCGGTCTCGCGCGCGCACAAAAGCCACAACGGAGGAGATCGCCGATGTGGATACCAGTGTGTCCCACGGCCGCGGGTTAATTGATTTCCAATATCGGCTTGACCGGCCTTCGGACACATGGCGAAGCATAAGCGTCCGACGTACCCCTGGACAGCAACCCTCTCCTCACTCCTCCTCATTTACCCCCTCTCCCATTTGCACCCCTCGTCCAACCATCGACATGTACCATCGACACGGCAAACGGGCTGGCGTGATCATTGGGCATTAATCAGCGTAAAGAATCGCAAAGACGTGACCGACCGGAAGTTATTATATGCGAACAGAAGCCGAACGCTCGCCGAGTCCCTTTCACCGGTTTCACGAAGTCGTGGAATATTTTTTAAAAATTTTCTGCTCTCGTGATTTATCGTGCGAAATAATTGTGGACATTCTTTAACGACGTGTCTACGTATTTCGTGGTTCTCGGTGAAAGAATATACTGCAATATTGGGCGGAGGTAAGCGTGCCATAAGCTCCTGTCATTTTCTTCTTTCTCCGCGTTCGACACAGGAATCCTCATTAAATGAAATTCCTCTGTGCGGAATTCTTCAGCTATCGTTACTAGACTGCTTCGCGGAGACTATTTCGTGGGGGGTAGGGAGTGGTGAAGAGGCGTACCCAGGACGCCTTTAAAAGGCTGAAGATTCGGGGGTCTCGTGTGGGTGCCTCTCGACGTTGCGCATTAATTTCGTGAAGAAATATCTAGCTGTAACATTGGAGATCAAAGGAACCAGATTGGCATTATTACATGCCAGGGTATCACCGACGCGCTTGGAATTCGACTATCCCTGGTGTCTCGTCCTGGCACTCTTTGAAAGGAGGATTTATCGTATCGTTGTCAACGGGGTCGATTACCAGGATTGTCCTAGCGAAATCGCCACACTATTCTCCAGCTTTCCCGCAATCGATGTCCTTGGCCAGTCTTTGGTCTCGCAGATTAAGCCGCGGTATCTCTCGATTCGATGCTTCCACCCTCCTCCATCTCCTTCTCCTCCTCGTCCTTCTTCCATTCCATCGAGAGAGATTTCAGTCGTTTCGAATCGTCGCATCCAACCGGCTGATGCTGGTACAAAACGAAGAAAGGGTGGTGGTGGTTGAGAAATAAGAGAACCCAGCAAGCACGGTGGAAGGGGTGAAAGGAGTGGGTGACGATGAAATTCCGGGGTTTCCGTAGCGGATAAGAAGGGCGCGTAACAATGGCTCTTGGCACCCCGTCCGGAAACTTTCGAAATTGCCTGTTCTCCTTGCGCCCACCCCTGCCCTCCTGTCCAGCATCATGTCGCGTCTGGTCCTCCTCCTCCACCTTGTCCTCCTCCATTCTCTTCTTCCATCGACCGGCTCCTCGACATTCCGCGCGCGTAATCGCTCCGGTGAAACTGGTATCCGTGACAGTCGCGCGCACATCGATTGCAAAAGGGAAGGAGGGCGCATCTTGTCCCGATAAAAATAAGGGAGAATGTGGAGGAGGAAAAGGAGGGTAAGACGCACCTGCCAGACGCACGTGCTACCCATAGAATGTATCCGTTGCGGTGAGATCTCATCGATTTCCATGGTTTCTGGACTCTCTGAAAACTTCCACCTCCTAACACACCCCTGTTCTCCTACTCCTAATTTCTTATTCATTCTCAGGATGCAGGTGGAATTAGAAACAGTATTACGAGAAGCTCGAACGTCCTTTCGACGTTTATCCGCTTCGTCTATCCGCTAGATACACCTCGGTACACGCGCGCGCGCGCGTAGAACAGCAGTGAAAAAATAGAACACGCGACTAGAATAAAGACGGGGAGGCGGATTAATTTTGGAACGTTGTAAAGAAGATTGTCTCTGGTTATAGGATCCTCCTCCGCCCCGCTGCGCTTCTGTCCTAATTTCGGAGCGCGCCTCGTTTCTTCTCGGATCTCCTCGGCCCTTGATCCTCAATTTTCCGTCATTCGTATGCCAATGGGATTGTGAAAAGCTCGAAAAATACGCGTGAAAATTTTGCACAAGGTTGGAGAACAAATTTTTCTCCAAAATCCTCGACGATTCTTCGTTGTCTCTCTCGTCCTTTCGGGTTTCTCTTGAACTTACGTCGACGATGAGCTCGTCGGTGACTACGGCAACGTTTCGCAAAAACGTCAAAAGCGCGCCGAGGCATGAATGGTGGCGCGTGGCGGGCTCGTCGGAGCGGGCGGCATCTCTGAATGCGGGGCAGTAGCGTAGCAACGCTTCGTGCCCGATCGGAGGGGTTGCTCCGTTACCGACCGTTCCGAGCAGTTTCGCTGAACCGAGGAGGATATTGCGGGAGCGCGGCCTCATTGTGAGCGCCACGTTGGAGTCGAAGAAAACGACGTCGGTGGAACGCGCGAATAGACTCCACGTAGTTCCGTCCCTCGTCGATTCGCGCCACCGTGGCGTCTCGGTGCTTGTCTCGACTTGCTCGAGCGGGAATTACGAAGAATTTTCCTCGATAATGTTTCGTGTAATTTTGAATTCTCCTCGCCACTTCGATACGAAGAAAAGCGCGTTTTGAATTTAAAGGGAATAAAAGTGCAGCCCGTTAACTATCAGCTTCTTGGAAGCAGGCCACGCGTTTACCAAGTCCGTTTGCGTACTTCCCTTTTTTCATAATGTATGCGCAGCCAATCCACGAGGGCTCGACCGGCCACCGCGATAGACGAGCTGCAGATGGGAACGTTACGCGCGCGGTATGGTGCGGTAAATTGGCAATTAGCACTTTCGTGGTATCCGTGGGGGGGCCAATTAACGTCTACTCGGCTGGGCGCATTATCGGCTGGCACCCTCTTCGCTTTCGCCCACCCGATGGCGGTGGAGGAGGAGAGAAAAGGGAGAGAAAAAATAGAAGAGTAAGAGAAGACTCCTTTTCCACTTCGACCTCCGCTCCCCCTTTGGACCCTTGCAACCCTCAATTCCTCTTCTCATCTTTTCTCACCTGGTAACCGAGAGTATCACTTTGAACGAAAGGGAGGCCCGAGTGGTACCCGAGCGCGAACAACCGCATGTGGGCCAACAAAACCGTGGGAAGTGGCCTCTTTTGTTCGGCCTCGAGTGATCTTTGTCGTTCGAGGAAAAGCTACTTCTTGCCCCTTTGCTACTTTGGCTTGGGTTCGTTCACGATGCGTTCTCACGTCGTTCGACTACTCGATGTCCTCGCATTGAGTACACAGTTATTACTTAGAGATGTCACAGTGTTTAATCAGCAGTATGCATTGAAGATATTTGAATATCGTCTCGTAGGTAGGGAAGAAAATCCTGGAGTACGCGAGTCCGGCCCGTGCATCGCGCGTGTGCAACGAAAATAGAAATAACAGGGCGCCAGGACTCGTCTTCTCTCAATCACCCTCCGGCGGCTCCCTTGTCTTTGATCGTTAGAGAGATCGCTAAAGGAATCTAAGAATCGCACCCTCGTCCAAGAAGGCACGCGCCCTCGTGACTTCCGCATGTACGACGACATTAGGGGTTGCGAGATACGCGAGCCCCTAACTCCCCAACTCACCCCCAGATGTGGTTGGTTAAACGAGGCGTCGTAATTTACATCATCCTGCTTGATTACACTTTACGCCCCGACCATGTTCGTCAGGATCGCATGCGTGCACGCGCGTCCTCGGCTCCTCTCACTCGTAGCGTGCGGCTCGCATATCGGAGTGGAATTATGACGCAATTCTTGTAAAATGCCTGTAAACGTTTTGTTCGATCTTTCGTGGTACTCCTCTTGTTTTTTTTCTCCCCCTCTTCATTTTTTAATCGACGTTTATACTCCCGGGGTAATACACCGTGAGTAACATTGAGGACATCGTATGCACTGCTTATCGGTATTCAATATAACGCTGCAGTTCACGATGCGCACACTCCGTCGGTAATACACTCGAACATAATTTTTATAATATTACAAATGTAGGTTAAGGTAATATCAAGGGCGTGTTACGTACTACACTTAATGCGCGTGAATTGTAATGTGCAGCAAGCGTACGTAGAAGGAACTTCGCGCACCTCTTTACAATCCGTAGCCTTGACCTTGAAATTAATATAAAGAAACGAATTTTTAACGATCTCTGCTTCGCTCTTTAGTACATCCCGCGCCTACCCGTTGCAGGTTACGCGACAAAAAATTCTCTGTCCCGAAATCATAAGTCTCGGACAAACGAGATTGGATCTCTACCTACGGTCTTCCTTCGCTCGGTTTTACCGATAAATTGCCTTTTTCGAATTATGTCATTCCACGTGACGGACAACACAATACGATATCCTGACGCGCCCCATTGGCGGTCGACCCACTAAAAATCATTCTCCAACTTCGAGTCGCGAATTGCCAGCGAACATCGAGCTCGCGGGGAGACTACCGTGCCCCTTGCCTCTCGGCTTGGTCGGTGCTCGGCAATCAATACGTCCCGCTCGCCGCACCGAACCGCGTGTGTCGGCGGCCCGCAACCAGCGACATTAAACGAACAATTGCATCCGCGCGTCGCGGAAATCGAACGGCGAACAAATGCCCGGTCTACCAACCCTGTTCACCCCAGTCGATCATCTTGTAATTTACAGGGACTGCTACGTATCGTGGCATCGAACGTTTCCAACTTTTCCCTTTCATATTTCACCGCACCTGCAGGTGAACGATCCGAGCGTTTGGAGAGAAACGCTTGGGACGCGTTTGCGTGATAAAGGTGGCGTACGGAGAGGGATGAGTTTTGAAAGGACGAAGAGTGAGAAAAGGGTGTAAAGAGTCGGCCACGCTAGACAATGCGCACGATTCTCCAACGGACTCGCCGAGCCACTCGAGTGTCGTTCATCGATCCGTCTGCGAGGCGCATTTCGCGAGGCACAATTTTCCACGTACGCGTGCCCATCCGCCTTTTTTTCCGCCGGCCACCACCTTCCTCATTCTCCCTCGCTCTCTCCCTTCGGCCTCGTCTCCTTCCTCTTTTCACTCCTTTCTATCCGGCCCCCTTAACCGACCACCCTTGAGCCTCCCTTGAGCTTTGCCGACGCTTAACGATGAATACACATCACGTATGAATGCGCGTACATCGTTAACCCTGAGTGCACCCGCGCGATGCGCCCGGGTTATTGTAAAAATGGGATGGATGCGAAGCTCACTCGCGATCTCGCGAAGAAAGGAAGAGAATGGACGATAGTAGTGGTGGGTAAGGGATGGGAGAATTCTCCTTTCTCCCGGTTGGCCCCTTTGCGCGATTAAAACGCGCGTAACCTCGCATCTTTCTCTACGTTTTTTTTTCCTCTCTCCTCGTGCCTCTTTGTTTTTCTTTTGAACAGTGGTTGTGGAAGAACCGATTATCAGGGCTCGTCGAAATGTAGGGATTACACGAATGCAGCAAAATTTCGGACGAATGAAGGTGTGGACGCGCATGTGGAATCGGCATCGTGGTGGAAGAATGAATAACGGTCTCGTTGATGGAATTTTAAGACTGGTCGGGGGGGCACGAGCAGAAATTATCAATTTTCCGGTCGGCTCACCGTGTGCACCGGGGATGCGTGCACGCTACGTGCCTTGATATCGGAATTTAATAATTTGCGACGTCCGTTGGGTTGCGAGGGACGAAGGGAGGAGGTGACGCGCGCGCTTGGCATTCGTTCAGGAGCTTTCACAGTGAGACGAATTTTTATTTTTAGAAAAGCTCACGTTGTGTTCCTGCTTCCGCGAATCGCTACTCCCAGATCTCTAACTACTGGGCGACTGCATCGCGTCATGAGTCGGGTACGTAGGTAGGAGTAATTAGGGGCTGGTAATACCGGCCCGATTACAAGCGAAACGAAAAGAATCGAGGTCCCGTACTCGTATGAAGAGAACGGCGAACGGCAGTGAGATCGTGATATCATTTTGATTAACGACGGAATATTCGTGCGAGGTTGAGCCTTTGTATCCCGCTGATGGAAAATAGTACGCATTAGGTTCTTTCTTGGAGATGGAAAAAGCGCGAGTGCTCTCCTGGATTGGATATTTTTATCGCCGTGAGGTGGAAAAGCCGTGAAGGTAAAATAAAATTATATGCTCGGGGGTTTCGCGTGGAGCGAAGCTCCCTTTGAAATCAGTATAAAGAGTTTCATCGACTTGTGACTATTCTCCTTATATTGCGACTGAGCAAGACGAAGATGAAATATTTATCCCATTTCTCATCGCGTCCTTCTCATTTTCCGCTGTTTTTCGCTAACCTTTGCTTCCCTGAAAAAACCGTTCCTTCTACCAGGCTGAGTCGCAGGCTTCTCGGAAAATGTACGACGATTATTACTCCACCTCGATCGATGCGCGTCGCCTCGATGAGGGCCGAGAGCGGAAATGCCAGTGGAAATTCCAGTGGAAATGCATTCGCGCACGGGCGAGAGAGTGTTTTTGGAAACTTTAGGAAATCGCGTTTGTTTGTTCCGGTTCCTTCGCGTGCGAGAGAGACTTTTGCTCGGAGTGCACCCTTGAGCGGAGTGCTTTTGTCGGAAGCAAGATTGTTCGCGACACAATCGCTGCTGGAGATTTATAAGCATTCTAAATTACGTTCTAGGGGTGCCACGAACAGCAATCTCCGTTCCAGTATGAATCTCAAGTACGAGTACTCGAATTATTAGGTTTTCAGCATTTTTCCTCCATCGCTGAACTTCTAGGGATAACGATATGTAATGGAATAATCTTCAGTTGCTCATTCCGACGGGCAGAAATTAAATTGCCCAATAGTCCCTGGTTCGAGGAGCACGAAAATGCTCAATGTTCGTTGTTCTCCATCCGTTTGAGAACGAATATGCTTATACCTCTGAGACGGGGCGCTTGTGCCGCGCGTCGATGGGTTTCAATTGCATTTTTCAGACAGGCTGCATAGAAGTCGTAGAAACTGGAACGAAAGAGTCCGAGGGGCTAACTTTTCGCGAAGAAGTAAACGGAGAAGATGAGCTTTTCCACTTGAAACTCAAGAGTCGAGTGGTCACGTGGGATGTTGTAGTTTCTCTCCTCTTTCCTCTTCACCCTCTCTTTTGCTACCTTTGCTTCCTCCCTCCATCCCTCGCTTCTCTCTTTCATTTTCTCGCGAGCAAACCCTCTTTCTCCCACCCCATCAAGTGGTCTCTTTTCATCCTCCTTCCTCCGACCCACGTCATTCTCTTAGGCTTTGCTATTTTTGTCGCCCTTCAACTGCAATGTCTTCCTGACAACTTCAGAGCCGCAGGATCCCTGGAAGAAAACCACCATCCACCGAAGTAACACGCGCCGACGTTGTCATTTTGATACGTGTCTCGTTAAGCGTGCCGTCACGTCCAACTGTTCCTTTACTCATTCAGTACTTCTCAGCTTCTCCTTCGCTAATACCGCAGATCGGTTTCCAAAAAAGTTTCTTTAAATAATTCCCGGTACATTCGAATGCCGCGTGGCTCGCGTGTCAACGAACCAGCAAACTTCTTTCTTCTGCATTACTGTCAAACGAGAGTGGTCCACCACCCCTACAGATCGGTGAATGGGGTATCTCCTCTTTTCTATCCTCCCCTTCGGTGACCTCGGAAGTGTTTCCAGCGATGTGAAAATCGACCTCGATGACTACTCGACCCGTTTGGCATACTGGAATATTTTCGGGTCTCCGCACATGCCTAGTGTGTGACCAGTGGCAGGGTCATTTGGTGCAGTGGAGTCGATAAGGGTAGCGAGAACGCTGTCGAGTGGCGCCATCTCGTGGAATTGCTGTGCAACAGCGTCCGAGTGATGCTACGACCTAACCTCAACATTCCACCGAGAAATTGTTTATATTCTCCATTGCGGAAAATCTCCTTCTTGGAATAAAAATCATATTTGCGCCAACTATGTTTTAGAACACACCTGCCATCTGGCATGGAACGCGAAATTAATTACAATGGACAGCTGGCTTGTGCCTTGAGAATTGATTAAAAATGTTTCAAGGTCGTACTCTGCGACGTCGCACTTCGAAGGGGAGCTTAATTTCGCGATACCAATGTGTCGGGGGGGGGGGGGGGGCGAGAATCGATTCCGGAAGAATGGTGCGTGCGTTACGAAGATAGAGGGCTCGTTGGTCGTATCCTTAGGGACATAAATATTCTCTCTCCTTGGATGAACTCGGGCTTTTTCGTGTCCCATTCACGCCACCGCGAGGACATTCATACATTTTCATTCAAGAGCCACACGAACGGTTATTCTCGGCCGAGGGGGAAATGTCGAGTTATGCGCGTACATCGTCCACCTCCGTGATCACGTCGTGTCCCTTACAGGTGCCACGCGTATATTTTCGTGCTCCTGATAAATTTATTTCGCATTGCGCAACCCACTACTCCGAGTCCCTCGGATCCAAGGCGATACGTTCATTCGTGTGCGCGCCACCACGGAAAATGTTCTCTTTCATTTTCCGCTCCCACTTTAAGGTCTCTCGTTCTCTCTGCCCTTTCGGTCTCCTCCCTTTTCGTCACTTATTCTTCATCCTTCTTCCCCCTGCATTAGCCGCATGAATTTCTGAACACGCGTGCTTTAGCGCAGAGAGAAGTTACGAGTCTCTTACAGGAAAGGCCATGCGGTCATTACCCTACTTTACGATCATACGATAACTCGACGTTCGCGAAGCTAGAGACGAAACACGCATCCGGTTGAATATGGATTTATAGAAAGCTCGAGTTTGACTCCGCGCCAAGGTAGCGGAGAATTTTCAAAGGACTCGCAAGTCTCTTTTTCGCTTGTCCTCCTCACCGTACGCTTATCGTAGGTCGTAACTACCGATTCCCCAGGATCAGGGTCATTCTGCACGTTTCATTGATGCCGGGTCGGCGCGTACATTCACGGGGTGCGGGAAAGGTCGGAGCAACGTTAACCATGCCGTCGCCACAGCCATCGACGCGTTCGGTAGGCCTCGAACAGCAAGAGAGAGAGGCTGACCTACATAACTAAGCCCACGACCCGATTCGGCCCATCTTTACCGAAGCCGGTGAATGGATCCGACATGACGCACACCCCATACCCCCTGCGCTCGCCACCTGAACGTCCCAGCCACCCCCTGTCCTCCTTCTCATCCTTCACGCTCGCCCCCTCCCTCATCGCACCACGATCCATAACCTTATTTCCTTTACGTAACGACGAGGAATCACGTAAGAACACCACCCCGTGTCCTCTCAGTCGATTCTCTCACTCTTCACGCCCTGCGTCTCTCAGTTGCACTCTTCCTTTTAAAATCTCTCGATTTCAGGGCTTCTCGTCAGCCGGACCACGTTTCCATCTCCTCCTTCGTCATCCTTTCCGATCCTTGTGAAAGGACAGTCGCGCGCTCGTCATTGTAAAAGGACCTCGTCAGCCGTATTTCGAACCTGGAAACGAATAAATGCGATTTATTGGAGAATAACAAGGATTGCAAACAAGAGAAAAAATAACGAATTACTTCGAGCACCTCGACAGAATCCCAAAAAGCTGGCCAAAACCTCAAAACGTTATCTAACGGCTTTGAAATTTTCTACTCGGGGGTTTTCGGGGTCGCTGATAACGAATCGAATATGAGTTTTGGGGGAAAAAAATGGCGGATCCAATATGGCGATCGAGTATATTATAAACTTCTTATTTTTCGGTGAAATTTGTATCTGGGGGTTTTACCTTGCGCTAATTACGAATCAAATGTTTGTTTTTAAATAAACAAAATATTTTTATTGTAATTGCATCGGCAATGTATAAGAATCAGAAAGATTTCGGCGGGGAACTGGGTACAAATCAATTGAACATGAAAATTAGATATGAAAACAAAAATGTTTAAATTTGTACACTATATCTACATTGGATTAATCTAGTCACATTCACTATCATTATATCACGTTAGTATTCGAGTCTAATATACATTAGAACTATATCGAAATGTAGCTTACGATTCAATTAACAGAATACCATAAATAATATTTAAGTATTGCAATGGATCATTACTTTCTTGCATCAGGAATAGATGTCCAAAATTACTAAAACGGTCGCTGAAAATTCAAAGGGGCACGTAGTGGCGGATACGGCTTGCACTCTAACCTGACATGTCGCTCAGACGTAGTTGAGTGACTTCTCGCTAAATCATAGTATTTACGGGCCGAAAAAAGTCAGTATCCCATTCTATCCCATATTCCCCTATGTAAATCAGCGACCCCGAAAACCCGCTTATACCAAAATATCACGTCGAAATTTGCACGGCTTCAGAAAAATAACCATATCTCCGTTCGCGCAAAAATGCGCAAGTTCGTCAACCACGCTTTTTTTTCGTTAGGATATAAGCAATTCAATAAAAAAAATTCCAAAGAACGAGCGACGACGAGCGATAAAGTTATGTCTGCCTGAAAGTTTACTTTTCGTTTGCGTTTTCCCAAAAAGACACCCTCAATTCAAAACAAATAACTTTTTTCATAATAACAACTTTGCAATTATGTAAATTGTATTTCATTCTACATACCTTAACGAAGAGAATCCATTTTGCACTTTTCCAATTGCACTATTATTCACGATTGTATTGTGGTTTGTCTGTAGCGTATGACGCGCGTCAAATTCGGTAGTTCGACGAGACTCGTGTAACGATCACATTCAAATTAAACCTGCAGGGACAAAAAATATATTTGCGCCTAGAGAACGGTTGTTTGGAGATCCTCGATACCCCTACTTCACATTCCGCAACATAAGAAACCCGAAATAAAACCTTCGTTCTTGAAGTTTTGGCCAGCTTTTTGGGATTCTGTCCCACTGTGCGACGTCTTGATTCTCACGATCTTTGGACACGGATGGGTTGTACCTCGCGAGGCGGGGTGGGTGATAGCGGAGCTGATGGAGGTGGTTCAGTGGCGGTGCTCGCGAACCTCTCGTTGGATAACCTCCTGATCTCGCGGCTAACCGACTCCGTGGGTGGAGGTGGTGGAGGACGAGGTGGTTGTGGAGAAGCAGGCCGAGGCAAGGACTAATTCGCGGATCTAATCGAGGGCTAACCGCGTTTCGCAATCTCTCTCCTTCTCCTCTTACCAGCCCACTCGTAGTCTCTCGCTCCCGGTCTTCTCCCCTCATTTGCACCGTCAGACCGTCGAGAGAAAAAAGCGAGGGTGGAATGGTAAAGATTGCGGTTGCCTAGCGATAAGGGTGGAGCGGAAGCGGCAGTAGAACGAGGAAGACGAGGACGAGGTTAACGCGTTTAGGGAACTCCATCGCGCCAACTCGTCGGAGGAAGCAACGAGGAAACGGCAACTTCGTGCTGGAGAATTTTTCCTTCGACTCGTTTATTCCCCGACGATTCCACGCTCCATGCCCTCTCGCTCGTTCTCCGCGCTCTGCAACCTTCATAAAATATTCCCGATGGTGCGCGCGCCCGAACGTATCCAGCTGCCGCCGGCGCGACGGGCGACGCCGCTGGTTGCATTGAAACGCGCGGATTCTAATAACGGATCGTCGGATATCTAGTAATAGATTTTCTTCTCGTGACAGCGCTAGAATGCGCAAACATGTGTACGAGAGGACGCGCGCGCGCCCACCCACCCGATGCAAATAGGAAATGTTAAATCAAACGTCCGTCATTTCGATCCCGTGCGGCCTGCCCGTAGCACCCCGCTGCATCTTCCGTGCCGCCCCTCGACCGACGTCTGATTATCGACAAATGCAATTCACGAGGATAATAATAGATTTCCAATGATCGGATAATGGGTTTTCATTAAACGGGACCCGCGCGGTGAATGAGGCGCGTTATAGCGAACTTCGGTCTGCCTGGAAGGATGCTGGACGAGAGCCCGAATTCCATGCAGCTTCTACGAGTTATTCTTAAATTGATCAGAAAGCAATCGTCCTATGGAGAAGTAATCAACGAGCGTAAGGATGAACGACTTTTTCCGATAATCGTGGAATTTTGTTAACCCTCCATCCTCGATTGAAAAAAAACAAAAACTACCCTCGACGCGACAAAGGGAGCGCGCTCGAAATGCTTCTACACCTCCTTTATTTCGGGAGCAATCGGCAGTCGTCGTTGTCGGCGCAACGCCTCGTCGAGTGGGAAAAGCCTCCTTCTGGCAGAGAGCAAAAGGAGCCCGCCCTCTTCCGTCCTCCCACTCGCGCGCCAGACAATGCGCCGTACTATTTAACAGGTTGCTACCTCCGTATCGTCGGGCCAGTTTAATCTCTTGTTGCTCCAAATGTGGATCCTCTCTGCTCCTTGCTTCTCCTTCCATCTCGAAGCTTCGCCACCCCTCTACCCGTTAAAGAAGCACTCGGTAAGATCAATCACTGAGTGCACCCAACGGCACACTTCCCATTGTCTTCATCGAGACCCTTCGAACACTCTTCCGCCCTCTCTCTCCACCAAGGAGTCCTTGATGGCGAAGCTTCGACGATGGGTTTAATATGCTTGCCGGTGCTCGAGTCTAGCATCGCGTAGACCGAGAGGTGGAGAAGAAAGGAAGGGTGGTATGGAGAATCGAAGGGGATTAGTTCCTGCTTCGAGAGACTCTTTCGCGAGTTCGCATGTCCAAACTCCCTCGAGATCGTGAGTTTTAACCGATGCTTCATTTTCATCTGGAGAAGGTACACGTGAAATTGAGATTGACGGGTGTATCGGACATTTCCCTGTCTAATATCGAAGCTCGCGCGGCATTATTTCAAACGGGGAATGCGGGTGGTGGCGGCACGGACGGAAGAGGCGGCGGTGCCGCTGCAGAACCGACGCGTCGTTGGCTATGCTCCACGTCGCGTTGCGGACCGCCGTCGTATTCCGGTGGCCCAAATACACGGATATTTATTGACGTATCTTAACTTTCAACTTGAAATTCCGTGTCCGCGAGGGACGAATTTGACCCGGGGGTTTGGGGTGGTGGGTATTGAAAGTGGAGGCTGCTCGATCCAATCAAGCCGACGGTGGGGCGGAGGGTGGTCGAATTCAGGTTTTAGGCTCCTGCCACGATAAAGAAAAAGGCAGTTGTCGGGAATAGGACGGCCAAATCAGTTTTCGAAGTCGTTACGATTACTGGCGTTGTTTCAGGCAGTCGAGTATGACGGCGGTAGAAGGTGGAGGAGAAAACCAGGAGTCAGAAGTTTGGCGTCTTCGACGAAAATTGCCTTCCTCCTTTCCTGCCGGAAGCAGTTAATGACCTTGCGCGAATGCAGGGGCCTTCGAAGCGTGAAAAAAAAAAAGAGGAGAAATTAGTTTTCCGAACTCGAGCGCACCCCGTCCACCGGTGTGTTTCCATTGAGCGGTTTCGAGTTGCCTGTCGGTCGGTCGGCGAGCGAGGAGAATGAGCGCGCCGACGCGCGCTCCGGCGACTTTCGTTGTTTTGGGGCGACCGAGGCGGGAAGGGGTTCACAAAGGACGGTGCGAAATTGGGAGCAGTGAGAAAGAGAAAGCGAATGGCGTGAAACGGAAAGCAGGATGGAAACAAGGAGGAAAATGGTCACGAGAGTTCGATTAATTTTCTCAAGCCTCGTTGAATTTTCGCCAATAATTTAGAATTAACGATCAATCGATAATAAGGCACCTTCCGATAACGAGGAGACTTCCTTCGACGAACGAAGCTCTGGGCAAGGCAGTGTCTTTGAACCTCTTCGTGAAAACGGGGCCGCGATTCGCAATTAATTCAGTTAGACTTACCAAGCTAGGGCCATCCTATTTCGAGTCCGACGTGCCGCTCGCTCGCCCCGCTCCCGATTAAGCTACTTTCTGCATGGGACCAGGCGAAATTGCCGCGATGCACGCGACAAAACTCGCGGCGTAAAGTTCAACGGCGATAAGCATTGCCTCGTCCCCGCTTTCCGCCTCGCGATCGGGCACAGCTCTCGGAGCCTCGCGGTGTACTCCTCTCCTTACCTCTCCACCTCGTGAAATTCGTCGACAATGCCAATTCGACCACCTATCGATCCAGTTTCATTCTCAAAATTTCTCGTTCCTTTTGTGAACCAGAGTCCTCGATTATCCGATCGCAAACACAGGCAAAAATTTTTCATACCTTTCGAGAAACCACCGTGCGATTGACGAGAGAGAGTAGAAACGGTGGTCGATGGTGCTTGGTAGGACGCGAGTAGTGCAGGTCCGCCTATGGTCCGGCCTGCGCTCTTCGAAGACACACTGACCTTGGCTTGATGGTACCAGCGGAGTCGGATCAGCTGACTCGACCATGGTGGAACACGTTGGTGAGAGGAACGAACGAGAGGAGGCGGAAATTGCATGGAAAGGGAACGAAAAGAAGGGATGAAAGGGGGTGCCGTAGGGGGTGCGGTAGGAAAAAGAGAAGGAAATGGAGAACGGGAGGGAGATTGAAACGAGAGTAGGAAGAGGGCGAGAGTCTCGTGGAGCGAGTGAGAGAGAAGAGGAGGGTGGAGGGGTGGGAGGTGGCGTGGGAGTTCCCAGTGGAGGGCCAGGATCAGGAGTAGCTCGGGGGTGGAGAGGCTGCGACTCGTAGAAGGGGCGAGGGTCAGAAGAGAGGGATGTATTGATTGCGGGCGGTTGGTGCGACGGAGAGGGAGCGTACGAGTGCGAGAGGGACGAAGGGATAGGAGGCAGGGAGGGAGAGCGAGAGAAAGAGAAACGGAGAGAGAGAGAGAAGAAAGAACGAAACGTAGAACACTGGAGAAAGGGAGTCGAGGACAACGAGAGAAAGGGCGGACTTGGAGGAGAGCTTGGAAAGGCAGGGTGGATGGATTGAAGGTGAGGAACAGGGAGAGGTGTCAGGTGGAAGGTGGATGGTTAAATGAAAAAAGGAAGGAACGAGAGAAGCAGCGGGAGGCCGAAGGACAGGAGGGGGTCTGGGGGGATGCGGACGATCGAAGGAACACGTAGGAGAGAAGGAAGGAGGAACGTGAAAGCGTAATTGTGGCGGAACGGTACGGCGAAGGAAGGGCGAGCAGGAGGGTCGGAGGTTGTACAGGTGGAGTAAGGTGAGCGGACGGTGAGAAAAGAGAAGGGAGGGAGAAACAAGGGTAAGGCTGGGTAGGACGCTAAGAGGGAGTATAGCATCAGCGATGCGGTCGCGTTTCTCCGTTCGCCGCCTCCCTCGCGACTCTTCCTCCACTCTGCGCGCTCACCATACTCGTTTCTTCGTAAACATCTTTTTTCTTCGGATCGCCTCTTCTTCGTTCACGCTGAATCGAGCATAGGTGACGTGGGAGGAAAAACGTGCCTCGTAAAATATAAGATGCGCAGGCATCGGTGGAAACCTTCGCAGGATATTATCCTAGTGGCAGTTTTCGAAACGTGAAATTTCTTTCGAGAAACGCCCGATAAGGAACGCGTATAAATTTACGATGGACGATAAACGTACGAGCGGGTTGAAGTACAACGGTAGCTCGATGGAGAAAGATCAATGTCATTATGGAAGTTCCACTGTTTCCGCTTTTCCTTCCAAATGGGTCGCAGGAAGTGCGCGTAGGGAGAGACGGGCTTCTGCGAAGGGCTGCCGCCGCGTAGCGTGAAACGTTCCGCTGAAGTATGTAGGTCGCTTGGTCGCTCGTCAACTCTCGTACGTCACGTTCGGGAATGAGAAAGGATTGGCATGTCCCGTCGATCGTGTCTCGTCAAGATCGCGGACGATCAAATTCAATACTTTACCGGTTGCCACGGGGCGCGTCACGTCGCCTCGCTACTACGCACACAGTTTCGGAGAATAATTTCTCCGTGGCGTTAGAAATGGTGTCGCGAGGAATCGTGGAACAAGAAATTGGAGACCGCGAGATTTCTCTATAATTTAAAATCTTCTCTCCACGATTTAAAGTCACAAGGACCACTCCCGAATTCGAAGGAACCAAACAACTTCTCATCGCTAAAAGTCAAGCGACAATTCGACGAGCATTGACAAAGAGCCGGGTTAAATTACAGTAATAGAAATACAAGCGTGTACTCTGGCACGTTTAATTCGTCGAAAAGCGCCTTTCATCGCGAGGGGAAAAGATCAGCGGATGAAATTCAATGCCTCGGATAATGACTGCTACTTAACCTTCCGCCAATTCTTCCTACCGTTTCGTGGAATAATTCTCAGAAGCACCGGGGAGCATAGCCTCGGTCCGACGTCGCAATATCTTAAGTACTCTATCGCGATGAGTAAGAATAGAATCTCGTTCCATCCCTTTCGCGGGCATCGTGGAAGGAGACGGAGGAGAGCGAACAAGCGCTCCTCTACTCGGACTACCTTTCACGGACTAGCGTTTCCCTCCCTCTCACCTCGCTGAACTGTCAAGCGAGGTGGATAGTTCGGTGGTGGGCGCGTGCAGGAAGCAATGGCAATAGGAGCGGAATGCATCAAAAGGTACTGCCGCTTGTAAGAAACTGCTGCTCTTCGAGCAATACCGGTAAAGTGCACGTTCCGGGGTAGCTCGTTTCCCGCTTTACCCGCGGGAAAACACGCCGTATGATTTTTTTCCCTCAACCCTCGACCCCACCCATCCTGCGCAGGTTCCTATCGATCGCGGAATTCGATCCGTTCGCGGAGACTCGAGAGACCAAAAGTCATCCGACCTTTCGCAATAATGCGACGAATTTTGCGGACCGAGAAACGTCCTTTGCGGAATGACGAAGCTACTTGGCGCGAGAGTGGGGTAGGGTGGGTGGAGTAGGAGGGTGCCTGGCAGCTGTAACGGGAAGGACGTAGGACTTGGACGAAGATTTGCAGAAGTTATCGAGAGTGTTTGGTTTTATTATGCCCCATGAATAACTTGCTTCATGAATAACTGCATTTTAAGCGCGCGCGACGAAAACACTTGTTCGTGGACGCCCAAGGGAGACAACGGGAGGGGGAAAGATGGTAAAAGAAACGCGGTGGACGAAGGGTGAAGGGAGCGGATCGGAACGAGCGGAAAACAAAATTTGAAAAGGAGATTGGAAAAGTTTCGAGCCGCGAGTCCTTGGAATGTATAAGCAAAATTCGAGATGGCGACTTGCTTCTAAATATTTGCTAGGGTAGATGAATTCTAGGGAGGAGGGAAGAACGACGGAGAATACCTATCGGCAGATTCTTCTCTGAAAGATCTGTGCTCGCGCCAGGTGAATTTTCATCGGCGTCGAAAAGCCGCCGTTTCGCGATGAAGCGAAAGTTCCGTAACGAAGGACGGTATTCTCTGGAACGTTGAATTTCGCGATACCATACAACAACCAGATGCGCCGGGAAAGTTAGTCGAGACAGTAAGCATTCGATTCAACATTTCCGCGCGTAGCTGTGAGAGCGTCGCGACGCTCGCGCCGTGGACGCTCGTAAAGTTTGCCACGTCACGGCGCGCACCGGTCTCTCCTCGCGGAGGGCTGAGAAAGGGCGAGAAAGGAGACGAGGATAAAGAAGGCCGAGAGGAAAGGGAGGGCCGCGGGAGTGGAACACAACGTGGAGGTTGAAGTTGGCAGGCGTGTGTGCCGTGTGTGCATGGCGCCTGGATACTCCAGCTCGCGCGTACTACGAATGGCGCATGGTCGGAACGAGCGTCGACGAAAATTCACGACGCCGACGTCGGCTCCTCTCGTCGTGTCGGTTCAACGTCGTGTCCACCCGCGCGAGATCCCCGCGGCCGATTTATCGTCGCCGCCTTTCGAACCCTCCTCCTCTCTTCCCTGCCCCGTGTTCCCTCTCACCCTCCGATCCTCGTCGTGCCCACGCCAACCCCTTTGGCCTCCGGAGGCCCCGTTGCTGCCTCTTCCCTTTTTTTTTTTCTTGCATCGTATTAACCCTCTCTCGTCCTTCCTCCCTCACCTTCTCCAGCCCAGCGAGCTCCTCCTCCTCCTCCACTTCCACGCGCCTCCACCCCAATCGCGACGAGCAGTCTGCCTTATCCGCAGAGGGGGGAGAAGGACAAGGGAAGAAGGGTGGGTTACCTCCTGGTTGCTCGGCATGATTACGCAATAGCCATTGATCTCGTGCCGATAGACGAAAACCTCGTGCACCCTACGCCAGTGGCCCCGTGACAGAGTGGGCCGCGAATCGGGCCGACCGAGACGGGACGTCGTCCAATTCTTCTCCCGCAATTCTGGATACCCTAGCTACTCCACTTTTTTTCCTCCCCCTTTCCCACGTTCGCCCAGATCGTTCTCCCCTTTTTACCATCCTTTATCTTACTCCTGAGACAGCCGAACGTTATTAACGCGGTCGTCCAGTCGGCGCATTCGAATTCTCAGAGGTCAGGGAAGCTTCCCGGTGAGCGCTTACGTAACGAGAGATCCGTGGGCAGGGATTTTACTCGAGTGGATCGAAGGAGCGTGACGAGGAGAAGTAGCACGGTGAAGGATCGTCTTCGTGGAACAATTACCGGCGGAGGATTAATCGCAAATTTCTCGCGAAAACGTCGGAGCCGCGGGCAAAGGGGATGAAATTTATATTTAGACGTCGTTATATTTAGATCGTTATCCCCGGACCAAGGGATTATTTTACCCTTCGAGTCGAGTGCACATCTACGCAGCGGTGGCTCGCAAGGGCCTACGCGCGCGTGTGCGTTTCAGACTTCAGGATCACCTCGGGATGATCCCGGCCCGGTAGCGGCTTAGCCTTTACGTTGGGTTTACCGATGATGGCAACGACATCGAGCAGGTCGCAGGGGGCGACTCGTACACCGTGCCACGTAATGCTTCGACGGTCTCCTCTCTCTAGGTGAATGGGAGCAGGAGAGAGGGCGAGCAAAAGTTTCTCTCCTCCTTGACTGCTTCCGTTCCGCGTACCGCTACGTGGTACACGCGCGCGCGTACTTGGCGGATCCGTATGGCATGTAAGAGGTGAGACGGGGACAAAAGGAAAGCACGATGGAGAGACAGCATCGGTGCGTGGCGTGGGGTGACGAGGGGATGAGAGAGAGAGAGGAAGAAGAGGGTGGGAGAGTGGCGTGGAAGAAGAGAGCCGCACGCGCGAGAGAGCGAAAGAGAAGGTAGAGTGACTGAGGGATGTAGAGATGGGTATAGGTTGGGTGGTTACGGCAGTGTACGACGAGAAGGAGGTGGAGGAGAAACCAGGAGGGGACAGAGAAGAGGAGGAAGAGTGGGGCGTCGGTGAGCGGTGAAGGTGGGAGGGAGAGGGTGAGAGGGATGAGAGGGTTGAGAGGGTGAGAGGAGGGAGTTCAGGTGGGGGCGCGCGCAGCTTTTCAGGCTTGCCAAGCAAGCGACTACCACCGCCGGCGCCGCGAGCAGGTGTAGGAAGAGCGAGAGAGCAAAAGAGCGGCAGGGCAACGGCGGAGGCAGCAGCAGCAGCAGCAGCAGCCTCGTTGGCACCTAACACCGAGCTTTCGCCTCGACACCGCCTCCATTTCGCGATATTCCCTCTCGCTCTCCTCCCTTTCTTCTTTCTCTTTCGGCTCTTGCCGTGTTACGCGGTACTCCCGCGTACACCGCCTGCCTCCTCCTGCCAGCCAGCGAGCCTGCCTGCCTTCTCTTCCTACTCCTCCACTACCACTACCGCCGCCGCCGACCGACACCTCCGACTCTTCCACCGCCACTCGTACGATAGCCGAGAGCTTCCGTGGAGCTCTCCGAGCTTCCTCAGACGTGCTCTCGTCGGCGCAGCGCGACGAACGGCGGAACAGAAAAATACTCGTGGGTAGTTGCGGCTGGTCTCGTTCCTCGTGGTCGGACGGTTAAGAAGAGGCGAACTCGAGGAAGGAAGGCAGAGGAGGAAGGAAGGAATAGGATTGCTGGAGAAAGTGAACCCGTAGGGGTGAGAGGGAGAACGAAGGAAAGACAAGAAACGGGGAGCTAGAGAAAGTGATTAACGAGAAGGGTGGAAAGGGAGAGCCTAACGACTAGCGGGCGAAGGTAACCAGGAACGAGAGGGCAGAGGGGTGAGCGTGGAGTGGGAGAGGTGGTGAGTGCCAGTCGAGGGAGACGGAAAAGTGGGAGATCAAGTGGTGGTGAGGGAGAGGAAGCGATAGGCTTCGAAGAGCAGACCGAGGGCGATACACAGTAGTGACAGTGCTGGGAGTGAAGTGCGTTCAGATGATAGGCGACTCCCGTTGGAGGCGCTACCATCAACCGGCCGCGGCGCGGGGTACGCGGTGCCGTTAACGAGAAGTGCCGCAATGGTACAGTGACGCGTGTGTTGTCATCGTCGTAGTCCTCGTTGCCACATCGTGGAGGAGAGAAGGCTCTTGGTCCCTGCCGAATACTCGATCGGTGCCACCTCGGGTCTCGGGTGACTTCGGTAAATCTAGATGGCTCGTGCCGGACGATCTCCCATTGTTTCCTCTCGGAAGCTCCCAGCCGCGAAGCTCCTCCCAGGTGCGAGACTCGCCACCTGGACGGTAGAATCCCAGGTGCGTGGTCGCGCGTGAGATCGTGGAAGCGATGAGGACTGCGTATCGCCGGTGGAACTCGATAACCATCGAAGACAGTGGCGCGATAATCGTCGTGAGTGCGGAATCGTCGGCGTAGCGAGAGATGACGATCCTCGAGGAGGTGCTCGATTAAAGGCATACCTTACCCGCCCGCGTCTCTCTTTCTCTCTCTCTCCCTCCGTTCAGTTGGAGAAAGTAGCGCACGACGGCGTGCGCGCGGAATTTACCGTCACTCTGACGGCGGCGTCGTGTGCGCGAGGACTCGCCGCCTTCGTGGAGAGCGCCGATAACGTGGAAGAGGAAACGAAGAAGGAGGAGGTGGAGGAGGGTCGGAGGGCAGGAGAAGAGGCACGGCGGACAAGGTGGAGAAGGAGGATAAGGAGGTGGAGGAGAGCGCGGAGGAAGAGGATCGTGGGAGCGTGCGAGAGGAAGAGGAGAAGAGAAGGTTCGCGGAGCGAGAGAAAGCGAGGAGGAGAAAAAGAGAGAGAAGGAGAGTTTGGAAAAGAGGGTGAGAGAGTGAGCGAGCGTAGTAGTAGCAGCCATTTTGATTGTGGCTGGGTGCAGGCCCCGTTGTCGCTAGTAAAAATCGTATCAAACACGTCGTTGCCGCTAACCGCGCGTCGTCCCTCGACGCTAACCTTCGTTGCTGGCGTCGCTGACGTTACTGCCGCTCACCGCCCCCTCCCCGTCGCCCTAGTGGTTGGTTCTGGTCGGCGGTGCGTTCCAACGGCGGTAGTGGTGGTGGTGGCGGCGGTGGTGGTGGAGGAAAAATCGGTTCGCGCGATCGACGATCGGTTCGTGGCGTCAGAGTCGCGCTAGGTGTCTCGTGGTCGTGGTGCTGGTGGTGGTGGTGGTGGTGGTCGCGAGGGAAGTAGCTCGCACCAATTGCCCGTGGCAATGGTGGATGGGTGGTAGTCGTGGTTCGCGGCAGTGCTACCAATGGTGGGGGGGTGCTGGTGGTGATCGTGTGCATGTGGTGATGGTTACTCGTGCTGCTGGTTCCAGTAGTGGCTGTCGGTGCTGGTGGTAGAGAGAAGTTGTTGCCGAAGGAGGAGCGAGAGAGAGAGGGAGAGAAAGAGTCCCAGCTGGAACCCTGAGAGAAAGGGAAGAGCGAGAGCGAACGAGGTGGGAAGCGAGAGAGAGAGAGAGAGCGAGAGAGAGAGAGAGAGAGAAAGTGAGAGAACGAGAGAGAGAAAGATAGTGAGGACGAGCGCGAAGGGCGCGGAAGAAAGGGGATTGCATAAGATCATAGGTGGATCACTCGGTGGGGTGGTGGTGGTGGTGGTGGTGGTGGTGCGTGTTGTGCGGGGGTGCACCGGTGGTCACTGGGGGCATGGGGCTCGAGAGGGGGATCCGCCCCCTCTCGTAACCGCCGCGAAACGCCAAGATTTCCCGCATCGGGTTCCTCGAGAAATGGGGGCTGATCCCTGTCCTCAAAGGGAGGCAGGACCCACGCCCCCACCAGAATGGTGCGGAGGAACAGGACGACACGAGGTACGACGCTACATGCACAAACAATCGTCAACGGTCCTCTCGTCCTACCACTACTACTACTATCTCGTGCTCACTTCGTCCCCCGTATATATACGTATACGTAAGAGGATAGCCATTGCATGTGGATACGTTCCAACTGACGAGGGTAAGCTGGCGTCACGGCCACGACGACGCTGGAATCGGGGAATACGTCGTTCGTTCCTGATCTAGCGTAGTGGAGTTAGACCCTCGGCTCGATGTCGTCGTGCGTGTGATCACATTGTGTTAATGCGTTCGTATAGTCTCAATAGATCTAGTGCGCTTGGATCGGTACGCTAAATTATCTTATCCTTAGCAGTGCAAGTTCTCTTGACCCGAAACGCTTCGCGTCCGCCGCCCCGGACAGGCACGCGCCGCGTGGCAGAACGAGGTCCCGCCTTTTTTTTTCCTTTTTTCCCATCCACCACGTTTCTTCATCGACCTTCTTCGCTTTTCTCTCTCTTCTCTCGCGTTAAAACGGAAGAAAAGGGGAATGGGTGGGAGTACAGAGACAGGGGGTAAGAGGTGACTCGAGTCGATAAAATCCTCCCCGCGTGGATCGTGAAATTTTCGTGTGTCCACCATCTAGAATCACCTTCGACGCAGCTAATTCTAGATACCTTGCTATTCGTTGGACGAAGTTCAGACAATCTTCCGAGCCCGCATCGAGCAAGCGTTCCGAGCAAGCTTCGTCACTCTTCGTAAACTTCATTCGCGCGATTCCGTTGGAAGTGCGCGACTCACCGGCATAGAAGCTCTGTTTAGCCGCTTCGATCCAAGCGCTACGTAGCGTAAAAAGCATCAGCCAACTCAGCCAGCAGCAACAGCAATAGCAAACAGCAAAACGTAAAGCAGCCAGTCTTAGATCTAGCGGTACAGATTTACTGAAACGCCACATAGTACGCGCGCAAGCCTGCGTTTACGCTCGCGTGTTACGGGCAAGTGGACGCGCTGACACGCGACAATAACACGAGAGGGAAGGGAAGTAGAGGGAGGGCATAACACGACGACGTTCTCCGTATGCACCGATATCGTAGGATCAGCGTTTAGAATGGCACGCACGCACGCGCGCCCTCATCGAACACTCGAGCACCTGAGAGGTGAGACACACACGAGCGCGCGAAGCGAATGCTCGAGCGGATCCTTCGATCTGGAGGATGCGCTCTCCCAGGGCGTTAAGGTGCCGCTTAACGGTGCGGTTCTTTGCGTTCTACCTCTTTTAGCGAGAGGAGGACCTACGCGGATAATAATGGATCGTTACCCGATATATCACCAGCCTCCCGTTTGTGACCGCTCTTTAGCTGGGACACGCACGCGCCCGATGCGTAAAGATAATGACTCCAATACCGCGCACCCCCACAACCCGTTATCCTCGATTTATCCTTCCACGCTGACGTGGCTCGCTTTTACGCGCCGTCGTTAAATGATAGCGGAACTCTGCATTTAACGGTGAAGTCAGCTAATAGTTACACGTTCCATTATATCGCACACGTGTTCCCTATTACTCTCGCCCCCTCTACTATTCTCGAATCATCTCGAAGCGCACCCTCCAGCATCGTCGCGTCACTTAGCAAGGACAAACAATTTCCAATCACGGCATTACTCTCCTCCACCATTAAATTCCCATTAATCGCCTGCGATCCGCCACCAAGCGAGTCGCTCGAATATCCTCGAAGCGAATCGTGCGCGTCGAACGCGCCTAATTCCTCGGGTCCCAGAAGTCCGTCGGGATTCACCGGACGGTACCGGACACATCGGTATTGATCAATCATTACGCTCTTCCCCTTTCTCACCGCACACACAACACACCCCCGTCTTGCATCTGTGCGCGCAATTGGTCGCTCGTGTGGCGAGAGCATAGACTTTCCAATCAAGCGAGCGCGATGATTGTACCTCGAATGCGGTGGAATACGTAGGAATGGAAAATACGTATCGCTCGTTCGTGATCGAGCGCGTACCGACCCATTTTGTTCATCTCGTCTGGCTTGACGTCGTTCACGAGGTGCCAGCGAGCGTTACGCTCATTTTCCCTCACGTGGCACGCTCCTAATTCCATTGTGCCGGAGCCTCGCGCGACGCCGAGGCGTCGACGATCGAAGCTCTTTAGAGAAATCTTTGGAGTAGCGGAGGTCCGTCGCGATGCGTTCCCTCTCGTCGATGCACGCCAGAGCAGAGACAGAATCTCGAATTTATTTCTGGTAGTAGAACGAGAATGCTGGGCGATGCGTAGGAAGGATGTAGGAAGTATACGAAATACGAAGAGTGAGAAATTTATTTATTCTCGCCCCAGGCACGTGCGAAATCGATTCGAGATAATCACGATTTTTTTTTTATCGGGATGAAAGATCGGGATGTTAAAAGTTGGGTACTGACGATACATCTATGCGTCCGACGAAAAGACCGAGGATCATGCGGCAGCGCCTTCTTTCCGCGAAGATCGAGATTTCCCGCGATATTGCGAACTGTCATCGCCCGTTATATATGCTCGCCGAAAATACCCGCGTCCAACGTGATTTACGAATCTCGTGTGTTCTCTACTACGGCGGGGACCTCTTCGTGCGAATAGGATCTCGCGAGATAACGAAAGCTCGCGTACCCCAGCTGTACTCACAGAAAAGTTCCGCGAAGCGATGACGAGCGTGCAATTCGTAATCTCGGATTAAAAGCTTAAAAGTGGAAGTCGCGTGGCATTCGGCGCGCGCGAGAATTTGAAGCGCGAGTTTACTCTGGAAGGCTCGCGCCGAAACAAGACGTGCTCTTTTCCGTGATCGATCGCGCGAGCGAATGATCCGCGATTTGAAGGAGAGGCAGGAGAGTTGACGAGGACAAGTTCGTGAAATATCTTTCTGTCGAGAGACGCATCTATTCTGGTTTCCGCGAAATACTCGCGAATTTCCCTTTCGCTTTTAGCAAAACAAGAGATGGAGGCGGACGGCTAAATAATCGGGGCGCACCGTGGTCGTCGGTCTTATTGAGCGAGAGCGAAAGAGGTAGAAGGAGAAAAAGACAAAACTACAGGATCGTCTCGTGCCACGGCGTGTCGGTGAGGCACACCTAAGCGTCCCTTTCCCGCGGTCTCACTTCTTTTTTAGCTCGCACTTAAGACGAGGCTCCGACCTCGTGCGCGAACGCGAAGTAAAAATACTCTTGCTCTCTCTCTACCCCTCGACAAGAAAGAGGAGGAGGAGGAGGCGGGAGCGCGTCGCGCGATACTCACCGTTCGCGCCCGTCGCTCTTCGTGCAAACAGTTTGTCCTTCTCTTCTCTTTTTACGCTTTTTCCTTCTCTCCGTCTCGCACGATTAAAGCTAGTTTTAGCTTGGTCCACGATCTCTTCACTCTTCGCATACCGATCCGCCATTTGTTTTTCTAGAAAATTATTCTCTCGTTCGTACGACTAACGTGTAAATCGATCTCACAAATCTTCTTCGAGTATGGTCCAATGTTTTTTACGTGTTCGCGATATTTCGATTTTCCGTTTCTTGGACCCTGGTAGCAGAGACCCTAGTCCTCGACAACGTGGCGATCTCAACGCATACACGTGGCGGCATCGGCGTTGGCGGCGTCGGCGAGAGGCAATTACGTTAATAGACTTGTAGCGGTGGGGCGAGGTAAATATCGGGGAACTAAACTCGGGTACCACGGAGTGCTAAAAATATATTCCCATTCCTGACCGCCGGCTATTTTCCAACGCGACGAAAGTATTACTTCCCCTTTCGCGGGATATCCTTGTGGAATGCGCGCGGGCTCGCGGTTTCTTCGTCCGAGTAGGACGGTACGTGAGAAAGCGTCGAGACGCTTGGCTAACGCAACACATCCCTATTCGGACTCTTTGCGTTTTCACGATTCTTCACGTGACAATCTTTCCGGATGCGGCTGTCATCGCTACTAAATTTGTTTTCCGTTCTCCAGATTTTTTTCTCGTAATACGTGAGAGCATGCCGTGTTGCTGGCATTCAGGGGCGGTGCATACGCACGCGAGCTTCTCGTTCTACGGCCTGCATGGGTGTCGATCCTCGGCGTCACGTGCGTGAGTTCAGCGCACAAGGGCGTTCGCACGGTTAGTCGCGTGTCGTGTGAAAAAGCCTGCCGTTTAAGATGATTTCTCTCTTCCTGGTAGATTTGCAGGCAGTGACCGTTGAACCTGAGAATTTCAAAGTGAGAAGTCGGTTCTTTTTCTTCGTGGTACATTTACTAACATCGATGTTAAAATTGGAATAACCTTCTTACCGAGATCGTTCTGCAGTTATTATTAAATCGAAATTCATCGCACGTGCGGAAATATTTTATCGAAAGCTATTCTCGTGTCGCTCGATTTCGAAACAACACGAGTAAGAGTACGTGGAAATAATGAGTTGTTGAATTAAACGTGAGAACACTCCAAAGTTAAACTTCACATGTATGACTGTCGATATACGATACTGACGTCCGCAACATATATTAAGCATATAATTAATAATCTAGTCACTCATTAATTGATGCCGTGCGTTAATTGAGATTCGATAATTCTCGTCGGGGCAAAAATTTCTCGCCACTCGCGGTTCGCCGATAATTGCCCTACTCGCAAAAACTCGAAGTTAAATTTCATTAATATGATTGATCGCGCTCGGTAGTTATATATTTATTATATCCCTGGGTCTTGCGGCGAGGTTGCCGCGGTTATTATAAATCGATAAGTAAATAAAGGGCGTGACAGCTTGATGGAGAGTCCCGGCCGCGCTGTGAAAGCAGATCAACGGACGTTGAGACTTCAACCGAGGCCGATGGACCAACCACCGTGACTCGATATGCTTTATGACGAGCGAGAAGTGTGTCGATAATTGATCTGAATATTTCTCGAAGACAGCCGCGTTCAGTAACTTCATCCACCTAATCGTCCATTTGGTATTGACGTTCTTATCATTTCGCTTCGAGAATATCCACGAAAGGCAAAGCATCGAAAAATCAACGGAGCAACGTTTCACTCGGCTCCCTTCAAACCCATCCAACGAACCTCTTCCTGCCATCGAGAAGCTCCCTTTAAGTCTCGAGTTTTAAATTTCAAAAGGGGGCACGATGGATCTCGACATCTTTGAAGATCCCGACAAGCATTCTCCCTCGTTTCGCTTGCTCCACCTCTCACGGTTACCCTCTTGCCACCGTAGGTGGCACCCACGTAGCGAAAAATGTAGGGTAGCAAAGGTGGAGAGAGCCAAGGAAAAGATGAACCGGACTAGATCCCTTGACGAAGGTCTGAATTAATGATGAGGTGAGTGTGCTGTCGCGCCCACCTCTCGTTGATGACTCCACGATGTCCTCGAAAGGCTCGCTTAACACCGGTGTACAGGAACAATCCGTGACGTCATAGTCTCGAAGCCGCAACGCTCTCCTTCTCTTGAGTGACGAAGAAGAGGAGGAGGAGAAGTTAGAGGAGAGGAACTCTGGTGCACCTACTCGAGGACGCATGCAGAGTCAGCTCTTCGGGGGTTCCTCTACTCGTCGTTGATCTCTCCTAATGTGGGTCAGCCGCCACTATCTGGGATTATGCTAAGGCACGAACGCACGTGCACGTTTTTCGGAACTACTCGCCGTCACCTTCCTCCTCCTCCTTCGTGCTGCTGGCCGTTAGCAAAACGGAGCGTTTGGAGGGTGTTGTAGGGTGGACTCTTGCTCGCAAGTTCAACTCGTCGATCTGTAGATACAAAATATAGTCTTGAAATTTTAGGAAAAAATTCACCGTCTACGTCTAGTTCGCCAGAATGTCTTTTTCGTAGATCTAGGTTTGTCTCAGGCACTTGTGAACTTTGCCCGTTGGTTGGTGTGGTACTATCGTGGCAGGTGTCAACCTCTAATTGGTAACGAGAATCGAATTTAGTGATTACCCCTGGCTGAGAACCAATTCCATTTATACGATCGAGTCTTTTCCCTGGTGGAGAAAGAGGTTGAGGTTAGAAGAGAGTTAGACGGATGGAGGGAGAAGAAGAGGAAGTGGAAATAGGAAGAAATATAGAGAGAGAAACGCGGGTGTGGAGAGGAATGGGAGAGGAGATTTGAGAATCGATCTCTGTGGTCTGCAATGCCGACTTGCACAATACACGTCTGCACGTTGGACCGATCGTTGATACCAGGCCTGCGAGAGACGAGGAATACTGAAAAGTGAATATATCGGTTTTCGCTACCTCCCGTTAACTGTCCGTGTCGTGATATCGTTACACGCTCGACAGAGCGCTCGCGAACCGCTCGAAACAGAGGGTTCATAACTTTCGGCTCGGTTACTTTTGTTCTTCAGACACCATACGACTCCCTGGCGCATCCTTAGTGTACGATTCGCAGTCTAGAGCTGAAGCCTCGTTGCTCTCGAAAGCCAGAACTCTCATCAGCGATTGGCCAACCTACATGACTTCGCCTTCGCGTACACCTGTAATCCCTGGGGTCGTATCCTCGGCCCGATAAGCCAGAGTAACTTCAGAAGCACTCTAGCAATCGCACAACTTGGTCCCCGCGAATTCGCCAATCCAGGCTCGAATTAGAAGCGTCCCGGAATTGGGATTGTACCGGTGTCCTGGTAGACCGATCATACCCAAATTCCTCACTATTTCCAGCTACTGTTTCCGTCGATATGACCAACCTACAACCTAGCTCCTGCCACCTCCAGAGACTTCTCACCGATCCTAGATAACTTCGTCTCACGAGTTCCGTCATCCTGGATTCGAATCGAAAGTTTCTTCCTGACCCTCAATTCCCAATTCGCATCGACAGTTTTCCAATCCCTTTGGATCCTTTGGCGTTAACCTCGTGGAGCATTTCCGGTACAATGGAACACGAGGACGAGAGTCGAGGATTTTCGAAAGGCCAACTTCGATCCTGCTCGGTCGTCATCGATTGCCCTCACCTACGTGGTTAGCCCTACAGGATTCCTCTACGTCACAGCCACCGGGCCGTGGCCCACTCGTGTGTGTCCGCAGTGTGCGCGCTGCTGCGGTAGCGCAACCGGGCAAAAGTAAAATATCAGTTGGCAGAGGCTCGCATCGCGTCCCGGGCCGCGCTCTTCTCTAACCTTTTAGCTGTCGCAAAGTAGCCGCAGAACCGAGGCCAATATGCTTCGCATGTTGGGACGCGGGTAGTGTTGGTGCGGGCACGGTCATGTAAATGCAGGCTCGTCTCACGGGTGCATCTCCCGGTGGCGTAGTAGCTGACGCGATCGTAAAGGGGACCTCGAAATTCCATGACCTTGATTACGCCAGCTACCCGCTTCTCGAGCGAAGTGAATTGGCAGGTTCATTCTGAAGAGGAGTAGACTCGTAGGCCTGGGTGAAACGATTCACGTGCACTCGGACGCGGCAATGCGATGGAACGAAACGTCGATCGAAATATTAACCTTCATTTTACTTCTTCGTTCCTTCGAATCGAGCAAAATCGGCGCGAGTCGACGCGTCGGGCGGTTTCTCACCTCGGATTACTGATTCCGAGGCGAGCAACACGTGCTTCTTTTTCGACGAGTCGTCGAGATAGACGCCGCGCGTAGCCAACGAGAAGTGGATATTTCCGCGGTACGTCGAGCTATTTCCAACTAGGCGCCGCTCG
Source organism: Tiphia femorata (assembly GCA_944319695.1). Classification (NCBI taxonomy): domain Eukaryota; kingdom Metazoa; phylum Arthropoda; class Insecta; order Hymenoptera; family Tiphiidae; genus Tiphia; species Tiphia femorata. The sequence goes on along the minus strand of OX090901.1, from coordinate 22,022,938 downwards.
CACGAAGAGATCGACGTTCGTCATCCTCATTCGGCACTACTTCATTGAGTTCCAGAAATAAATCCGCTTGTGAGGCGATGAAACACCCGCGTAGCGGATCCTTCCCTTTCTCGCGCTGCGCTCTTAGCACGAGAGAACTCGAGTCTTTCTTAAGGCTCGACATTTGCGTACCTCCTTGCGCGGTGGACAAGCACAGTTCCCCATTTCTTTAACCCGAGGAATTTCACGTGCCGTGACGGGGCTAAACGATGAATATCTGCGCGTGTGCAAGTTGACGGTGAAATATCCGCGACCGAGTAGCACGCGAGCTGAACTCGAACAAGCGAGACGGTAATGCTTCGGGATTTAAAGTGCGAGCGCCATTCGTGACCGGAGTGTCCGATACGACACGTGTGTACCACAAATTACTTCATGCGACTCGTGATTACGAGCTTTCCTTTTCTCCTTTTTTTCGGTCCACGCGAACCTTTCATCTCCGTTGTAACTTCCACCGAATTTTACTCGTCTCGTTTTTGTTCACGGAAAATAACAAGGGTGGTGAAATAAGAGGATAGAAGAGAAGAAAATTTTATTTCAGTGCCCCAGTCAACCTTTCACAGTCTCGCGATCTTACATCGGGCAATTATCGATTAACCTCGGGATATCGGTACCCAGGAAGCGCGACTCCTCCCGTCCGAGGAATGAATTATTTTTCACGGTCCCCGTGCGATGAGAGATAAGACGCGTTTGAAACTCCCGTCTGTCACGCAGCGCCTCGCGTTATCCGCGAATATTTTCATATCTGAAATCTGAAGATCGCCAGAAGGCGAGGGCGATTGGTCGTAAAATTTCACGACGAGTTTCTTATGCGGGAGGATTGGCACGCGAGCACAGTCGTAGAACAAGCATCCCTTGCACCTTACATAGTTTGAATGAGAGCGCACTCAGCTGATTGATTTGTCTTGTGCATGCACTGCCGTTTAATAATTCTCGATGGAGAGAGCAACGGGGGATACTTTGATCTGCATGAAATTCATTCTCGTCACGGGCTGTCCTTCGAAGCATGGTGCCGCAGGGCAACTTGACGGAAAGGAAAAGATCGTGCGAGAATATTTGTAATGCTGTAAGCAACGAGCCACGCGAGATCGCAGTCACGTTGCGGCGTAAGCTTTTTCATGCGCGCGGATTTACGAGCTGATTGCTAATGAAACGAAGCCAATTTCATTTTCTCGCTGGGTTGGTAACCTTATCAACGAGGAGATTTTGCTTAAGATTTAAACACCCATGTTAAATGCATCGTTCCAGATATTACAGCGTATACCGAAAGCACAGGCATGATTTTTTAATTCCATTCACCGTGAGAATCCTGAAAGCTCTGCTTTCGTGATACTCTCTCGTTCGTAAGTTTGGCAATCATGCCACCTTTCACCTCCTTTCACCGTGTTACTCTTCCATCCACGGCTCCGAACGAAGGAAGCACGTGCTTCCTGCTGGTTCCTCGCTCGCTCGACAGCCACGCCAGAATCTATTTCTGCGAGGCGTCGCGCTATTCCGAGCTACCCGTCATGGCCTATGCAAAATGCATCAACCTTAATGTTACTAATTCATCCGTCTCGCTCGATCTCTCTCGCGGCCGTGACTTGAGCGTGTACTTTGTGAAAAGCGAGACGGGTGGTCCACGAAACTGTTTCTGAAATATCTGGCTCGAACATTGTTTCTAGAGCTGATGCCACATTCGACTATTTTTTAATTGAATCACGGCTGATATTTTGCATTTCATAATAGATTGCATACGAGCAAACGAAAATTCGCCTTTGACGATGACAGTTGACGTCGTTGAATGACGGAACAGCTGATGAGAAATGATCCAGCTTTTCTTTGACTCAGCCTCCTTCGAGTACAAAGCATCACGAAGTCTTGGCAAATCCTTTGTGAGGTGCCACCAACGCCACGTCTCGTTCTCCTTTACCCGGTGCAACGACGGTTGCTGACATTTCATTTGAATAAAATTACGAAAGGTTCGTGATCGGAATTCCTTTACTACATTTTACGGGCAGCTTACGTACATTCGTGGCATCTCCCAATCTCGTGATCTTTCATTGACTCCGTTTAGTTTCAGCTGTAACATTTTTTAGCCTTGCTCGCCACTGACACCAAACGATTACGAATCCGTCTGACACTCGCTGTCACGCAATATTTAGAAAATTCTGCTTCAAGCCTCAGGGCCTCGAAGATGTCACGAGCCGCGGATGATACGAATCCAGCTGTCGTTTACGAAAGCTTCCAACCGGGCCGAGTGTTGTTTTACCAACCGCATTTCAAGATTTCCAAGAATCCTAGTCTTCTCGACCTCGAGAATCGAGTGCATTTTCTGGGACCACGACTGCTCGAAATTTCACAACCAGAGAATCGATTTAGTCGTAAATATTCTCGAATATGTTTCGCAAAGTACACGCGCAAAATGGAATCTACCAGTGAGCGTATTTGGATGCACGTAGGTAGGGTGCATCGTTTGTGCTTCTCTCAGCAAAGTACCTGTCGTTGGAGAACACGTGTAATTTGAACTCTGGAACGAGCACTTCAGATTATACCTTAGAAGCTAAGGAGGTCTTGGAGAATACGATGCAATTTCCTTACGGTTGAATCTTCTCGACTCGCGAAAGAGAAGCACCTTAGCAAGGAGTACGAATAATTTTAGCCTTGTTCGTTGTGAGAACCGTAGTTGTCTTGAGAAGTAAATGCCCTACTCCTTGTCGGTTTCTGTTCCTAACACTCGTGTTCGACTTAGAGATTCTCGTCTTCAAAATGAATTTTCGTACTTCGACAGTTTATGCTCCGTTGAATCGCGCGTTTTCACGGGTCCATTCCTACTTATTATACGTTCTTCTGGCGTTCACGGAAGACGGAGTCCCTCAAAGAGGCCCGGAACCTGGAAAATTTATCCAGCTTGGGGATCCCTTTGTTCCCCAGGGCCGTGCGCGACGATTCTCTCGGTGGGAATCGCCGCATTTCCCCAGCTAATCTCTCCTTTATTCTTTTATCCTCGTCACGGCATCACGCGGACGCGCGTCGCTTTCTCTTTCCATCTTCCCTTTCTCTATTTTTTTCCCCTTTACTCTTCCTACGTCTCGTCCGGGTTAGCTTGGTTCTTCGCATTCGACGTTAGTAATTCAGATCTCTCTCTTTCCCATAATCAGTCTCCTCTTCGGTCCTTTTATTCTCAGGTCTCTCCCTCTCTCTTTCTCATTCTCACTCTACTTTTCCACGTTTCTCAAGAGAAGCACTCAGGGGTACGGCAAGAGAGAGCGGGACGAAATTCTCTGGTAAACTCGAATCGACCCGGAACGTTGTGAAGCACCTCGAGTCGAGTCGTCGCGACGTCGTTTGTCGGCGTCCCTCTGTCTTCGGTGTCTCTCGTTCCACTATTCTTCAACTTTTTCCTGCATCTCTTATCTCTCACTCCCTTTTCGCTCTCCTTCCATCTCTATCTCGTTCTCTTCTCTTCCGCCATCTGCTCCTCTTCGCACGAATGTCTCCGAGGGTCGACCCTGCCACTCGACCATTTCTTCACGACTGGTGGCACGTTCGTCTCGCGAATTTTTTCGGCAACCAGATTCTCGCAATTTTTATTGCACCACCTTTCTCTTCCTTACTTTTACGGCAGTACTCGTCAAGGAAATAAAATAGAGTATTTCATAGTCCTCCGATCAATGAGTTAAATTCCGTAGTTGAATTTTTCGATGGAATCGATAAGCCAGTAATTTCAAGAAAAGCGAGCAGAATCTCGGGATCATTCTAACCGGATGAGATTCTCGAGCCGATAAACAAAAAAAAAGGGCGCGCTTCTACGAGCGGAGGGCTCAATGATATCACGCCATTCGGATGTTATGTACAGCATTCTCGTGATTCCTGGAAATCCACCCTCTCTGTACTTATCATCCCCTCCCATTATGCTTCGCCAACGAGAGAAACAATCGTCCGTAGCGCGAAGCATGAGTCACTGGGATTCTTGGCGACGAGCCTGACGCCCATTATTTAAACCGAGTCGCGTCGAGAGCGTTAATTAAGAATCTCGCGAGCACGTGTGTATGCGTGTTGCTCGTTCGGAAGGATGGAAGGAGAGGAGAAAGAATAGAAGGGGTGCAACTTGCAGTGGTGATAATGGTGGTGGTGGAATTGTCGATATAACTCGGCCGTTACGACCTCCACGGCTTCAGTCGGCAATCGCGTCGTCTGTGAAACGTCAATGCTCGATGTGTGAATGCAAGCTCGGAGGACGTAATATACACACACATGGAAACATTCATATATGAATATATATAGACGTAGATAATTAGTGAGCGTGGAAAATCTCTCTCGCGCACATTTTACAAGCAGGTGCGATCGACAGGGGTGGGTTTGTTCTCATTAGGAAGGAACGAAGTTGCTTTTTCCGCGGGGCTCCTAGTGATGAATTGTGAGAGTCGAGGAGACGCGGGTAAATAACGCGTGGGACACAAGCACAGATACACACATCCACAGATACACCTACGTACACGTGAACGGACACGAGCGTATGGAAGTAACACACAGCCCCACAAACGCGCACGGACAGTTACAGACTCTCACGCGCGTAGCGAGTGAACGGCATCCATCGAGCGTAACTAGCTAGACACCATAGAGAAGCATAACACGAAGCCTTTAGAAATTAAATTAGATTCTGCACGCTATATTGTGATGTATGCCGCGCTCACGGGACGAAAGGAAGATTCGTTCGTTTGCGCGGTATACGTGTCCTGTTATAAGGATGCGTATACGTATCTGGAATATTACGATACGTAATCGCATACGTAAATTATATGCATACGTACGCGCAAGTGCACTTGCGCGCACGTATGGCATATGAATGCGGAGCACGATGCGGTATCCCCGGAAGGGGAGAAGAACAGAAGGCGGAAGTGGAGAGAAAGAGAGGAAAGGAAGGATCGCGAGCACGAGTATCGAGGATATTTGCATTTTGTCGCGCATCTCGTCCTCGCTATTTTGCAAGTGACGCGCGAGTTCGTCAACCGAGCCGGCGGGAATTAAGGGCGCGCTAATTCGGCATCGAGGCACGCGCCATTGAGAGTTCATCCCCGGTACGCGTCGTGGAAAACAACGGAATGGAAATTTTCCATTCCGGGTGCGTTGCTCGTAGTTCGTGCGGGGCATGCGTCATTTCGCTCTTTCTCTCTTCCGTTTCGCTTACTCTTTTCTCTCTTCTCCTTCTCCTCCTTCGGGTGGAGATTCGCACGCGACACTCTCGCTTGCGCTTTAACGAAGAGAAATCCGAAGAGGTGGTGGGCTAGTATCAACGACGTCACACGTTTATCTTATTGCAGATCGCTGCCGAAGCTCAGCAGCCAGGACGAGGATGGGCCGAACCCCCACACCCAATACACAGGCGTCACGCATTTCGAGCCCATACCACACGATCATGACTTTTGCGAGAGGGTCGTCATCAACGTGAGCATAAAATTACAATATACAACATCGAATCCGCGCCCACCGTGATTTTCGTTCCGCCGCTCCTTTGATGCGAGCGAGTCCTCGCAGCCTGGGCGCACGGCGCGATAAAGCCGGGAAGCAGCCGTGAGGCGAATTTCCTCGCGAACTTCCGGCCTGGATTAATTACTCGACGACGGGGAGGGAGTATCGGGGAGAAGGAGGAGGAGAAGCGGATGTGCGCGAGAAAACGGTTTCCGGTGCACGGTGTTTGGAGCGTTTCCATTCTCCCACTCTCAGCTTCGATCTTTCTCTATCTCTTCCTCCGACCCACGCTTTCCTTCCGCGCCCCTACCACCGTGGTTCCCTCTGTTTACCTCTTTACTCGTTCGCCAATTTGCTGACGATCGATTTTGGCGCGCACAAACGATCACGGAGGGTGGAATGCGGAGGGTGGGTGGCGCGGAAAAGTAAGTGGGCACGAGGAGCTGGGGGTGGTTAACGCGAGTCGACGAAGACTTTCGCCTCTCGAGCGTTTTTCTGGCACGGATAGCCCCCCGATTCGAGCGCAGCCCGCTGCAGGTTAACGGTGAAACGACGATGCGGGTAGGCAAATTGGGACAACGAGATGATCGCGCCGGTTGCCTAGCTTTTTTGCAATCGGGTTGGACGCGAATTCGCAGAAATTTCTCTCTCTTCCTTCCGCCTCGGTGATCTCGCTACCCTCGCGATTCACGCGCGCGTTAGAATCTTCCGACGCGATTGATCCGCGTTACCGAGAAACAAGGAGAGTTCAATGAGAAGATGAGAAAAAAAAATGGAGGCTGGAGGGACAAGGAATCCGCGGAAGCGGAAGAATTCTCTTCGCAAAGAGGAACACGGTAGGACGAGCATTCTGCAAGCTAGCACCTCCTCCTTTCCTCGCCAAAGGCGTCGAGTATTTTCCATCCCTCTCCTTCGTCGTTTCTCACTCTCCACCTTCTCTCTCCTTTAGTGGTTTCGTGGCTTCGCGATCCACGGGAGGGAAAGCGAGCCACGACTGCGACGAGGACGATACACCAGCACCACCTCGTCCCGGTTGTTATTTTTGCCCGGTCGTGCTCGTCGTAACGATCGACTTCCGCGTCTCCTCTCCACCTTCGCTCCTCGTCTTCTCCCGTTCATGAGGATGCATATCTTTACTACCTTCTCCACCCCTCTCCACCGAAGGAATCGCGCAACGCGAGCGTCGTACGCCGCCTGCCATCCATCCATCCACCCACTACCTCTCACACATCCGCGCAGGCACGCGCACACTCGCGAGAAACAGAACCTGTCCACGTACGCACGCGTGCGTACGTTAGCTCGGCCACGCGCGAGCCCGCCACCTGTCCCTCCTATCCCACCCTCGTCACCTCTCCCACTACTTCTCCTCCACCCTTCCACCCCTTTCTTCCTTTTTGCGAAGCAAGATTATCCCAAGACACGAAGTGACCTACAGACCGCATTTGGCAGGCGTCCAAGTTCGTCTTGGAATCAGGGGCAATATAGTACCAAGGTCGTATTGTGTGAACGGAATTATCTGTCCTCGGCGGATGACACGACTGCATTGCGCCAATTACCGGTACCGGAGAACCGGTAACCGATCGATTCTTTTCCTCCTCGATTTCTTTCCGTTTCTTTCTCTTCGTGTTTTTGTTTTTCGATGCAGCGGTATCCTTTTGTAATCGTCCTGTCCATCCTTCGTTCCCTACTCGATTACGCATTAAGAGTATCTTGTTTTGGAAGCAAGTGTGGAAGAACACACGAGGAACCGTTTCTAGGATTGAATCGAATATTGGGTAGAATCGATCGTTGGGAAGGGATGATCTGGAGAGTTTCAAGGGTCTCGAGAGTTCGCGAAAAGGACAGAACACAGGACAAGGGTGAAAGCAACGAAGTCTCGATGAGGTGAGACGCGCGCGCGCAATATAGAGGTGACAATTCGTCATAGTCGTAAAACCGATTGAAGTCGACATCGATCGTATGGGGTGTAAGAGGGTTAAGAAAGTGGGGCGGTAAGGAAGTAGAAGGGTGTTAGAAGCAGTCGTAAAACGCTTGACACGGGCTCAGGTAAATTTCCTCGTGAACGAACTGCTTACATCGTCGAGTTACACGCTAGAGGAGGAAAGTGAGAGAAGGTGAAAAAGATGGCACGTTGGCTTATCACAGTCCTCGTCCTTGTGTGTTCCTCCACGCTCGATAATTCCGTGGCTCCGCTCGATAGACAGACCGGCCCGCGTGCGCGGGGCGGGCCGCTCGCGCGTTTATCCGCATCCGTCGCGCGCGGGCTCCGCAATTCAATTTCTGCCAGCGACAGCTCCTCCTCCTTGTCGTCGCCGTTGTCGTCGTTTGCGACGCCGGGCGTCGTTGTTTCCGCAAAATAACGCGGGAGTAGTCGAAGGACTCGAGTGCGTGAACCTCGTCGCACGCTACTCCTCGCCCTCTTATCCCCCTTATTTTCGCGATAAATCGCTAAACGTTATTACAGCGTTCGAATCTCCGAAGGAGATATCGTTAAATAGGTCTGACGATTCCAAGAATAAGCAACAGAATACGTTCGCGCCCTTCCTCGGTAGAAAAGTGTCACCGCTGTTCTATCGAGGAATATATTTATATTTTCTGCGTCGTTCGGTAGAATCTATTTTTAATTGAGCGCAGAATAGGGGAGCGAGCGCCGGTAGAGCTGAAAACGTTTCGCTCTCTTAGCGCCAAAAGGGTTAATGTACGATTTCAGGACTACCGCAGGCGGATAAATACGCGGATTTTCTCTTTTTTTTTTCTTTTTTTTAATGTAAAAACGCGACGGGTGCATTCGTACGTGGCGCATGTACTTGGGAGCGTAAGTGTACATAAGTACGGGAGTGTAATAAGCCCGCATAGGTGTGTAAGCTCGAGTATATAAACATCCGGTGTACATAGGTAAACGAGTGCGTAAAGCGCAGGTACGTGCGCGCGGCACGTATAATGCGCTACGCGGTAATTAACCCCTTGTACCGAGGCATCCCCATTGGCCAAGTACCGGAGCGCCTTCTAACGAGGCCGAATTATGGTAACTTCGTTTTGCCAGTAAGTAAGTAAGTACGGGGGAGCATAAATTATGCAGAGATCGTTTGAGCGCATAAAATGTAAATTCCACTGGAAATTAGAGCTGGATGAAAAAGGAGCGTGGGGGATGACCACCATCTCCTACCTTGTTCGGGTCAGTGGAGGTCAACGGATCGACCCCTCGCTGACACGGTCTACCGCTAAGAGGCAATAGAACGGTCCACCGACTCTTCTATACTGAAGATAAGGAGCAAGGAAAAGAGAAAGAGTCGTCGTCTGGATCGTGGGTATTGCGAATTTGAAGGGCAATTCGCAATTACGTTCTCACTCCTAGGGACACCTTTGTCGTTGCGTTCGTTAAGCAGTAGCTGTAAAAATGTTCTTTACGATAATTAGTTAGAGTTTTAATATTAGCCTAGTGTTACACGATTATTATATACAATGTATACGGTAGTTCGACGATATTTCTAAAACGATAGTTAGACACACATGTATACACCCTTAGTTTAGTCCTTAGTCGTTCGACAAGTATTACTATTAAGAACGTAATTAGATAGTTGAAGTGTTGGAAGTTTCTTTGATCCTTAGATCCTGTGCATTGCGTTTTCAGCATAATTCTCGCTTCACACGATTAATCTCGACATCGAGCCCGATCCACTCCCGATCTCTCCGTGACTTACCAACATAAAATTTGGCGCGTGTTTCGGCGTTTCACGGGATTCACGTTGTAACGCCAAACGATCGTTCTCGCTTTTCTGATCTACAGGTGAGCGGGTTACGGTTTGAGACACAGCTGCGTACGCTGAACCAGTTTCCGGACACGCTGCTTGGCGATCCGTCACGGCGGCTCCGATACTTCGATCCGCTTCGCAACGAATACTTCTTCGATCGGAATCGGCCCTCCTTCGATGCGATACTCTACTACTACCAGAGCGGTGGCCGACTGCGCCGTCCGGTCAACGTTCCCCTCGATGTCTTCTCCGAGGAGATCAAGTTCTACGAGCTGGGCGAGCTGGCCACCAACAAGTTCAGGTAACTGTCTTTTCTTGGTTTGTAATTATTTACAAAAAAAGAGAATATTTTTCGCATCCCCTAATCGTATCGAAACTTCGCAGGGAGGACGAGGGTTTCATCAAGGAGGAGGAAAAGCCGCTGCCGTCGCACGAGTTCCAGAGGAAGGTCTGGCTGCTGTTCGAGTATCCGGAGAGCTCGCAAGGAGCTCGGGTGGTCGCCATAATCTCCGTCTTCGTGATCCTCCTCTCGATCGTGATCTTCTGCCTGGAGACCCTGCCCGAGTTCAAGCACTACAAGGTCTTCAACACCACCACGAACGGCACGAAGATCGAGGAGGACGAAGTGCCGGACATAACGGACCCATTCTTCCTAATAGAGACTATTTGTATCATCTGGTTCACGTTCGAGTTATCGGTGCGCTTCCTCGCCTGCCCAAATAAGTTTAACTTCTTCCGTGACGTAATGAACATCATCGACATCATCGCGATCATTCCTTACTTCATCACCCTCGCCACGGTGGTGGCCGAGGAGGAGGACACGCTTAACCTGCCGAAGGCGCCGGTCAGCCCGCAGGACAAGAGTACGAACCAGGCGATGTCCCTGGCGATACTCAGGGTCATCAGACTGGTCAGGGTGTTCCGGATATTCAAGCTCTCCAGGCACAGTAAAGGTCTCCAGATCCTCGGGCGTACGCTCAAGGCCTCGATGAGGGAGCTCGGCCTGCTCATCTTTTTCCTCTTCATCGGTGAGTCGCCATTCCTCTCCTTCCTTAAGATACTGACATTTAATCCGCCTCGAACTTCTCGAGCGGAAGTCTTTCGTTTACGACTGTTTCTTGTCTGTCTCTGATTCTCTTTACCATTACCTAGATTCTACTACAACTGTTTCTTCCGTAGCCGTCGTTTCACTTCTCTTTCTTCCTTAGAACTGTTGTTTCTTACTCGCCTTTAATTATTCGACCTCCGTAGCCCCCCTTCGTAACGAGTGCCCCGACGCGCGACGGAACCTCTCGCCGGTTCGATCCCTCTAACCGTGCTCGAGGCGTACGATTTTATCGATTACCGATCGCTACCAAAGAGCACGGAAATTCGATGGACGGGCTCCGACTGCCGTGGCAGGTGACGAGTGAAAGAGAACGCGCGCGCGCGCACGGAGAACCGGGAGATTTTTTTTTCTCCGTCAGAGACGAAGGATATCGATGAGAGGCGTTTTAAAATTATCCGACGATCTCTGGCGCGCGCGCCGAAAAAAGAAGAGATCAAAAGTAACCGCTTGCCGACCTAGGCCTCGATATCGGGTACGCGCGAGTAGATCGATTGCTCGCGGTACATGGAAAATAAATCTCCCGGTCTCTGCGCGGCTTCTTCTTCGTCGCTTCTCGCTGCCAGAATTTCTTTCGAAAGGTCACTCTTCGCGAAAATTCCACTTCCACCGCGCTGACTCGGCCGGAGGCCCTGGACGAGCGACGGGGGCGAGATATTCAGGAGGCGATCGGCCTTGAAAATGGCTTTTGCCCGAATACCCAGGAGGGTCGTCCCCGACGCTGAAAACTCAGAAACTGGCGAACAAGATTTATTGCACCGTTTCCCCTATCGAGCTCGAGTTCGATGGGGTGGTAAAAGGGGTGGCGGCGCCCGAAACTTCCCGAGCCACCCTCGACTAGAGCGTCCCAGGCACAATGCCTCACGTGAGAGAGAACGAGAGAGAACGAGAAAGAGAGAGAGAAGAGGACCTGAGAGAACAGAACGGATTTGTCGGCGGTGGCACTCGAAGTCATGCTAGTGGACGCATGGTAAAATTAACCTCGACGTGGACGCTTACGCAGGATCCTAAAAACCTATGGAGTTGAAGAGCAAAGGAGAGAAGGACACTTTCGCTTAACATTAAAAATCGCTTGTACGCAACGTGTAAAGACCGAGTCGAGCGGAAGTTAAATTAAACGTCGAGCACATTGGAGGCAATTTTTCAGAGGGTGCCGTCATCGATCGCAACGAGGATCACGAGAAATTGACTAATTATCTTTGATACTTTCCTTGGAATTACGCGAAAGGAACAAGAGAACGATACCGCTGACCAACGGAACCATATCGTGCACGGACGAGATCGTCAAATTTCCCGGCCCATTTGTATCAACGATTACCTCTCCATTGGATGACGTGCGACCGACCATTTTCACGGACGATTAAGACCCCACGCGATTCTGTTATACTGGACTGCTTTCGATCGGGGGCACCTTTAGAAAGGCCTCCGATACCTAATCCGACAGTTTCAATACTCGAATATCGTGTACCAGGGCACAAAGACACTTTCCAGAGAAATAATTTCAGGAGGTTCTTATGCTAAAGAAATCACAGGACCGATCGAGAACCCAGAAGGACGTGGAGAACAATGGACTCGGACCAGAAGCTTCGCAAGGAAGGAACGATCGCGAGTAGAGTGACGCGGGCGGGCTGATCGAACCGTGCCATGTTGAACCGTGCCTTCCTCTTGTGTGCCTTCCAGGTGTGGTGCTGTTCTCGTCGGCGGTGTACTTCGCGGAGGCGGGCACGCAGGACAGCCACTTCAAATCGATACCGGACGCGTTCTGGTGGGCGGTGGTCACGATGACGACCGTGGGCTACGGGGACATGAGGTACAGAGCCACCGGGGGCGTTAAACCCACTGAACCGGTGTTTTCTTCCTTGCATTGCAGGTGTGGTGCTATTCTCATCGGCGGTATACTTCGCGGAGGCAGGCTCCGAGAATTCGTTCTTCAAGTCCATTCCGGACGCGTTCTGGTGGGCCGTTGTCACGATGACGACCGTGGGCTATGGTGACATGACGTATGATGTACTCACTTTCACTTAAGACTCTAGTTAATGCCCGCCAAAACGAACACACGCACTTCTCCCCAGCCCTCGTCCCACCCCCGATTCCATTCTCCACACCTGAGAATCCGTTCGATTCTTCCTTCCCGACCATTCTCTCCTTTATTTTTTTCTTTCTCCATTCTTTTTTCTTCTTCGCGCCTCCTTTCGTCCCCGTTACATCCCAAATTGGATACCATTCAACCTACAGACTCTCGATTCTATTCCAACAATGTCCTCGCCACTTATCTTCCCCTACTCACACCCTCGGCAGATACGGTATCACTCCCTTCTCTCCGCATTACTCATTCCTTTCGATTTCCCCGCAGTTCTCGACTTCCTCGGCTTACCTCTCATTTGAACCTTCGCGCGTTCTCCACGGGGAAAACTCGAGAAATATGACGTGATAGTGGCGCGCGAGGGTCATTAGAGGGACTCTATCCCCTTATTTCTTCTCTCTTTAGACAGTGCTCGCCGTGGGCGAGGAATTCTTTCTCTTCGAATCGTTTTATTACCCAGCCTTCAATTTTACGCAATCGTAAAAAGGGGGACGGTCTCGCGTGCGCTCGGTGAATTCAAACGAGGAATCCCTCTTACACGCTTCTTGTACGCCCGGTTCCCACGCGACTCTCGTAATCGTCGTTGGGCGTCGCGCGAGAGCGCTCTGCCGATTAATTCGCGCTCCGAATGGGCTCGCGTCAATTTGCAGAAATGAAATTCGCGTTAATCGCTCGTAACTCGGGTGGGAGGGGTGGAGGATGCCGTGGATGGGTAATTGGATCGGTGTGAGATACGCGCCTACACGATGCCTCCGAACCGTTTCGTTCCGGACGCGATTGAACCGATCGGGGGACGCGACGCGACGCGGTGGGGAAAAAAATCTATTCTCTTTTCTTCCTGTTCGCGCTTCCGCTGTATCTGCCGCCCTCACACTCTCTTCCTCTCATTCTCTTCTTCCGCCAACGAGGATCCCTCTCACTCCATCCGCCCACCTCAGCCTGGCTTCACCAGGCGCCATTGAATTCAACCCCGCTATTTGCACGAGTTTTACAATGCCACGTGTTTTACAATTTACCAGTTGACCCGGTTCTTTTCGTTCCCCACTGACGCACGTTGTCTTCTTCCTCCATGCCCCTCCTTGCATTCTACTAGGGTAGACCGTGCCACCCTCTTCCTCCGTTGGCCCTTGTTTTTGCTAGCAAGAATTAGTTCTCACGATGTTTAGCGTGACCACGTGCTCACGCGACATCGGTAGCGTTCCCCGCCCCTGGCAAACGTAGTAGATCACCGAGGCACCACGGTTGCACGACACGCCATTAGATCATGTAATGTTCCAACTGTCAATGACGATACGCGCCCACTGTATATCACCGTGCGTTTACCGTCACGCCGTACTGTGGATAACGGCGCATACGCGAGTGTCTGCCGGATTGCAGATACAGCAGGCTCCAGGCGCGCACGCGAATCTCCGCGAATGTATACAAATCCCTTACGTATTCTTGCTTATTTACATTTCATATTTTCTCGTTCGCACGTAGTACACCTTCGACTCGACGATACTCGAGTAGATTCGATCCCTAGGATTTCACCGAGGAAACGAGACTTTCGTTACGTACACGGAAATCCTAACGGCAAGAGCGGCATCGCGACACTAACTGTACTCGCGATAAAATAAAATCCACGTATTTCATCCTCGTAAAGTAGATATCAAGAGTTTACCGTTTCCGATATCGTCCGGGGGAGCTCCCGTATTCTCTTCCGGTATCGGGGCAGATACGCCGGGTATTCGAGGATATCGCGAGTCACCATCGAACTTCCGAATCTTTTCATCCGTGCGCGCTACAACGGGGCTGAGAGTAAAAGGAAGAAAATTTTAAAAAGGACGAAGCGAGGAGTATACAGCCTCGTTGCACAATTCCAATTACTGACGTGGTTCTGGGCGCGAGAAGAGTTTTCGAGGGGTTGAAAGATGCGCGTACGTAAGAAGACGACTGGTGATTTTATCGTTCGCGATAGATATCGAATCGCTGAGAGACGAAGGTAGAGGAACAGATGAGTGAGAATGAGAAAGAGAGAGGAGAAGGACTCGAGATCTCTGGTGTTATGGCCTAAGGGGCTTCGCGGGCAATTGCCTCCCGTAAATCAATATGTGTCCTTGGGCAACTGGCACGGGGTTTGCTCCTTGGAAACGCCTTCCAACCTCGTACTCTCTTCCTCCCTCTCCGTTTCTCTCTTTCTCTTGCCCTCTCCTCCCAGCTACCCTCGTCTAGAGGTGGATGGGATGGGGTGGAAGAAAGAGTGTGAGAGGGAGAGGAAGAGCGAAATGGAAGGAGAAAGTGGGATAGCAAAAAGATCACGAGGATGAGTAGCGGGCACGAAACTCGCGCACGATTCGCTTAAGCACCCTCGGACGATCGTTCGAGATTACTCGCTGGAGAAGCGTCACCGGGAGGAAATGCGAGTCTCTCTCTCTCACTCTCTCTCTCTCTCTCTCTCTCTCTCTCTCTCTCTCTCTCTCTCTCGAATTTTCAGTCCTCCTATCTTCCAGCCCTCCTACCTTTGTCTCTTGGGAAAACTGTAGCGCCGACGAGGGTGGTCGATCTCGAAAATGTTCCCCGTGTGGTTTACCTGCGCGCGCGCGCGCCTGTAAAGGGAAGCGGATTCTTGCCGGTAGTTAGTTCTCGGTATATTCAAATTTATTCGTCGGTCGATACGACGAGAGAAAATTTTTCAAAATCACCACGTCTTTCTTTTCGCCGTGGAATTTTGCGGTAAAAGCTTTCGCGAAAGTTCGAAGAATAGCTTCGTGCTTCGTTCTGTTGGCCGGTGGCACGCGCTTTGGAAAATCCACTGACTGTTATCGTACGTAGAAATACGGATGGATCGGGGAATCTCCGATTGTCGAGGAGAGATAAGCGAGGAGAGAGGAGATGAAGAAAGGAGAGGAGCGGCAAGAACGTACGCGAACGGGCCACGTCGGTAACCGAAGGCACGCCCCTGGAATATTCGCGCACCCGTAGATTTCCATTCTAAAGGGAAGCGGAGATTACGCCGAAGGGGAAATCTCGAAAATATTTCATCCGCCACGAACGTGTGCCTGCGTATCGTCATTCTATTGAAGTAGCAGTTGTTCGCTCACCTGTAGTAAAGTCACCCGAGCACGTTCCCAATTTTTACTCTCGCCGTTATAATAATACGGCATTTTGCTCGTTCTCTTTTTTACGAGATTCGCATCGATTTTCTGGATTGAAAAATTCTTCACTCTCGCACGTGGGACTTCGTATACCCCTTTCTCTCATTGGAAATCAAAGATACGATCGACTAATTCTACGCATGCGCGAGTACTCGACGACGAAGGCAGACAGTTATCTCGGTCACAATTGCAGAACCCGGCCCAGAATATCCATCCGGCGTTTATCCAACCACTGAAAGCATGCCACCACTCGAGCCTCGACCTTTTCGTGCAACCCTTCTATACGATTGGCCACGCGCGAATGGGGAAGCTCGCGTTTGCGTGTGCCCTAACGAGTGTGCGCGTGGTGTGTTCTCTAACAAACACACTTTCAGTTTCTCTTTGCTCCCCTTTTACCTCCTCCATTAGGTTTCTGTTTTTCACAGAGCGAAGCGTTCGCGCGAAAAGGGAGGAAACACGTTGTCTGCTCGTTTTCCCGTCTTATCCTTCCTTTTCTCCATCCCCATTCCATCACCCTTAAAGTCCGAGTAAATTTTCCCAAGCATGGCCTCCGATTACGATTGAAATATCGCGGTACACATGTTCTAGTCCTCTTGCGATTTTATTGTTCTCGATCCCACCCCTACCTCCACAACCACTCAACCCTCATAGGAGATCGTTTAGTGCTCTCATTATTATTACAATATCCGTCACCACCATCAGTCATGGATCACGAAGGCCCATAGTACAGTGACACCTGCAGGAATGGTTTCTTTCTTTACGATTAAGAGTAATGCATCTCGATTCATTTATTATATAATTCACACTGTTTTAGTACGAGTTTTCGAGAGTCACGCGTAATCTTAGTTATAGTAGAATATGGCCGCGTTGTGCCACGGTCGCATGTTGAACGAAATGTCAGCTTTTGTTTAAACTTAATGGAGGTGCGATGAAAATATTGTTCAACTTTTATTCAAGAAGAAACAGTGATAATGTTTCATGGAAAAAACGACATTTCGTTCGGCCTTTGAATGCAGTTTTTCGCAACTGGTTCACATATCGATCTGACGTTACAAATCTTCACCGTATCGCGTAGGGCGACACGTCGTCTTTCCATCCGCAATGAAACATTCTTTTTTTAAAGATATTTTCCAGAATCGTTAGTGCAAATCTCTGCATAGAAATTCTCGGGTCGGCGCGCGAAGTAGACTCGTCGCCCTACGACGAAATTCACGGTGTAGCAAGAATGTTTTTCGGAAGCTTTCCATGGGAGCTTGCGACTCGCTCTGGTAGTGGCTAGAGAAATAGGCGGCGATGGTAGGCAGCGCTTGGCAAAAGCGGTATCGTGGACAGTGCTTCGTAGATTCATTAACGCCTCAATAGTCTTTAAAGAATCTTTAAAGAAACATGAGAACTCGTCGAATAATAAAGCACAGACGATAAAAAGAAATCCTTTGGCCGTGGAGAACTTTTGCGAATCGACGTGTTCCATCCGCGAGACAGCTTAGAACCTGAACGTTCTAGAAAAGCGACATTCCGCGAGCGCGTCAAGGGGCCGATGGCGCGCTAATTCGCGACACGGTGGTGCTCGTTGATACGTGCTCGGAACACGTGTCTGTCTCTCGAGGAAAGAGGAAGGGGTAGCGGGAAGGTATCGTGCGCGCGCGCGCGCGTGCCCGCAACAAACGGGGGTAGGTGATTCGCGGGGTCACCTCTCTTGGTCTAGGTGTAATATCGATCCGGTCAAGCACCTGGGCCCTTGCATGGGAGCTATTGAAATATTAAACGGTGTCTCGGACACCGCGAGATGCAACGATGTAATGCGAATGCGGGCGTCGTGACCTCGCGAGTTCCACCCCACGTGCGCGAGCACTTTTTCTCAACCCCTTGGTCCACTGCCCCTCGGAGATGCATCAGACACGGAGCACGAAAAGTCGTCGATTCCAATGTCGAACCTATTTTATTGGAAGAGCAGTGAATAAATATTTACGAGCTAATGATAATTGAACTCGATCCGTGATCGAATTTAATTTAATTTCGAGGAAGCTGTGGAAGGATTAGAAAACCTTGTTTAAGTAATCGAATGTACTGTCCACGAGTCAACTGCATCGCCACGCACTTTTTGCCTGCCCGCCTATCCTTAGGAGTCGCGACCGATCGCGAATCACCGCGACACGATGGCCTGTTTGACTCTTATAGAGATCTCTTACGTTCAGTCCCGTAGTCTAGCGTAGAGAGCCCGCAGCTTTTACGAAAGACGCACGCCGCGTGTGCGCGTCACGCTATACGTGTGCACGTACGTGGAATCGCTCGAAGGGTGGATGTAGAAAAATTCGTGGAGCACGAGAAATGAAGAGCGTAACGAAAGAGAGCTATCGAGAACGAATAACACCTTAGAGCCACGATGTCTGCTTACGTGCACGAGCCTCCAGATACCGCATAAGTAGCGCCACACTTTGAACTCGACACTGCCAAGAGATACTACTTTTACTACTTACTATTACTACTATTACTCACACAAGATAGAAACACCACACCTAGCACCCAGTTCAGTCTCTCTCTTTTCGAGCGAATTATTTGTGATCACCCGGAGCTTCGCCGCCGCGGCGGGCCGAGGCCCGGGCTCTACTTTCTTACCACCACATCTTTTTGCAACATTTCGCTTATACCGGTTCCTCCCCCCGGTAGGGACGCGGGGGAGGAATAAACGCACGAGGACGTCGACGTAAAGCTCGAGTCGAAATCTTCTGTTGCAGGCCGGTGGGAGTCTGGGGGAAGATCGTGGGTTCCCTTTGCGCGATCGCCGGTGTCCTGACGATCGCCTTACCCGTCCCCGTCATCGTCTCCAACTTCAATTACTTCTATCACCGTGAGACTGACCAGGAGGAGATGCAGTCGCAGAACTTCAATCACGTTACGAGCTGCCCGTATCTCCCTGGCACTTTAGGTATGTGGACCTACACGTGTCAATCGAGCGGGGACACGTGTTCCTGGAAGGCGTGGTTGTCCTTGCTCGACACCTAGATACCAACGTCCTTCCCCAAAATCCTTCGAACCCTTCAACTTAATGCGACCGGAGGTGTCGTCGAGAAGATCGCGTTATGCGCGTCACCTTAGAAGCACCAGGAGTGATTTTTATCGTATAATCGAATCTGAACCCACCCGTTGCCGAAAGTGGATTTCGAGATGACGCATTGACGTTTGGAGGAAACACGTAATGGTCTTGCTACTGTCAATGAATCGGAGAATAATGTGGTTAGTGTCCGTTGACATGGGATCCTATTAGCAGGTGATAAGGATCTGGTCCTATCTTGCGCCCGATGATCAATACGTTTATGTAATTGATCGTGGAATATATCGACCATGATATTTCTTAAAAGTGTCTGCTATTTCGAAAGGAGATGAATTATTATTCGCGGAATAGATTTCGTCGCTTCGTGGATCCTTGGTGAATATATGCAAGTGAGTATCCTGTGTATCGTGGACGGTGTTCTTGACCTCGTGCGCGTATCCACTCGGCACAGATCCTTGTAACAGCTTGTATCGATATGAAACGTCCACGCTTATGCTGATACAGACGATTATGGGGCTGCCAGGTTATAACCTACGGATACGTCTAATCGGCTTACGTGGGAAGCCACTGGGAAGTGAGACCACGCCGGAGTTTCTTCTCGCATTACTCGCGCGGTATTAAATATTTCAATCTCTCTCAACAGGGCCATTCGAAGTGGCGTATGACGCAACAAAAATGCGAGCATTCAGTTGCATCTTCATTGAATCCACACAAGCCCATTTACGTTTTATCGTATAAAACTCACTCGAGTCTGGAACATACGTTTCAATACTTTTCTTCGTCTCAGGTCAACACATGAAGAAGAGCTCGATGTCGGAGTCGTCGTCGGATATCATAGAGCTGGAGGAGGGCATTCTGCTCCCTCATCCGGAGGTCACCAAAATGCCCAACTGCAACCCTCGCCACAATAATAATATCAATCCAGCCTGCATGAGCATCGAGACTGACGTCTGACTACTAGGTATGCATTCCTTCTCTTGCTTCTATTAACCGATGTTTAAGTAACCAATGTCCGATCGATTAAGAAGAAGACTGAGTCGATTCGTCCTGGGTACGAATTCCGAAAAAAATTTCAACGTCCTAAAACCTGGGTAAAACCTTGACCAGCGTAGGTGGCAGCTTGACCTGTACAGTTAATACCCACGACTATCTCCCGAATGCCTTTCTAATGCTTCCACGGAAGCATTAGTGGACACCGGTAGTCGCACGAGTCAGTTTGCCACCGTTCATTCGACAAATCACATATCGATTTATTATCGTCAAAGTCTCCCTTATTCCCGACATCTCCTTAAACCACCCTCTTTGTTCTACCCTTTGAAAGGAAAAAGCAATATTTCTCGAACGGTCATGGTAATCGTTACAGTGAAGGAGACGGTGGCAGCGTGGTGGCCAATGCTGGAACAGCTGTCGAAGAGCAGCTGCAGCTCCCTACGGTGCCTGACGTAGAGCCTCCTTCACACGTCGTCGTCGCGCGCGTGCGCTCGCGCGGGAGCCACTGCGCATGCCTGTGCGCCAACGCGCATGCAGCTTGGACCGCGCGCACGCGCGGTCGGTCCATTACAGTCCAATCTGTCTATCGATACGAGGGGTGCTTCCAGTCCATCGCGTCGAATAAAATATAAAAGACGAGACCTAACGCCCAAGGGAGGAGTTCATTAAAATTGGCCAGGCACGGGAGAGGGCCAAGCGAACGTTTTCATTCCACAGTCCGGACGACGAGGAACGAGGACGTCGAGAGGATGCACGAATCAGGGAGGAGATTCGACGAGGAGAACGTGAGGTCGCTTTATATGAGAATAAGGAGTAGGATATGGAGAGAGTAAAGGAGACCGAAGCGGACGGCTACGGGGTGGCATCATCGCCGCCATCCGCGGGAACGGCCGCTTTCAAGGTGTCACGGTATTTGCACCCCACGTAGGGACCTACGAGCGTTAGGGAATGCAAGAGAATTCCGCGAGCGCGCACCCCTACCCCCACACCACCGACTCCAGTGTTCAAAACAAAAAAAAAATATATAAAGCAAGCAGAGGAAGCAAAACGCGACGTATCCGTAAAAAAAAAAGCGCCGTTCGAATATTCGAATCCCCCCCGCCTCTATTAAACTTCCACGCAGCCGAGAAGGTGAGAGTGAGAGAGGAGAGGAAGTGAGTAAGCGATAAAGAGAGAGTCGTAGGAGAGAGGGACGAGAGAGAAACTCGGAGCGGGGGGAGCCGGCCGGCGGCGGGTCACGGGGATTGTACCAGATAATACTAATTAATTATTATCGAATAAATTAAATCGAGTACCGTACACGTAGGGCGAGAAGTACGTTTAAATACGTTTTACGATTAAATAGCGGGTGAATTACGAAGAGGGAGAACGTGAGAGAGAACGAGAAAAGGAGAGAATGTGAGAGTGAGAGAGAGAAAGGGAGGAATGCAGAGGGAGAGAATGGAAGGGTGATGGACGAGGGCGAGCAAGGTGAGATTTAGGAGGGCGACGGAGGAGGAGGAGGAGAATGGAGAGTTTGCGTAACGAAGGAAGTCTTTCTTTTCGACCGGGTTCGAAACAAAAATTTAGGCATTAACTAAGGACTTAAGATTTAGAAATACGAACAGCGTGTCCTTTGCTGCGGAGAACCCGCTCCCTTCGTCAGGGGAACGAATTCAAAATATAAATGCTGGTTATTATTAGTGCAAGAGGAAGAAGTGCTACAATTCGTTTGTTTTCCCATTGCATCGCTGCACGTATCGATAGGGATCGCGATCACGCGTACATATGTATTATGCCTTACGAAAATGCATGTGTACCCGTGGGCAAAATAAAATCGCGATCGAGTGGAGCGAACGATTTTGCTTTTCGAAAATCAAACACCAAAGCACGATGTCGCAGGAGAGTTCGAGAAGATAGTCCTTTTAAAAATTGATCTGCTCGCGCGCCCCGTATTTGGTGCACCGATGCTCTTACGGTTTACTATGCATTACACTCTTCCAGTGGCTTTTATTGGCAAACGGAAATTTCTACTTTAACCTACGAGACGGTCCGACCCTTGGAATTCGAATATCGAAATCGGGTTCACGAGCACGCATATCGAAACTTCTGACAATATCTCGATTAACGAAGAAATTAATGTACAGGGTCGAACCAGCACCCTCGAGATGTCGATGAATCGTCGTGTGGTGCACCGCACTTTTCAAATTATTATTCCGCATCTATTTCCGTTTCTAGTCCGCCGATTTCTCAGTTCGAATTTAAACGCACGCCGATCAATTTACTGTGTAAAACATTTTTCGGAGAGAGGAGGAAAGAAAACAAAAAATAGGAGAGAAGGAACGAGAGGAAATGAAAGCGGGAATGTGAGAGGGGACGAGGAACGGCGTACGAAAGAACAGTAGCGGATTGAGAGAGTGAGTGAGAAAAAAGGTGTATGGTGGATGGAAAGATGGAGACGAGATAATGTGGAATGTGTGAAAGAAAGAAAAAGGTGGGGGTGGGAGGGCTTAGATGACGCTTAGACGACCAGACAAAAGCTGCTTTCTGCTCTAAACGTACAGGATACTTAGAGACGTCTTTATAGGGTTAAAATTAACATAGTATGTACGGAGTTCCTATTAGAGAGATTTCCAAGAACTTAGAGAGAAGGAGAATGAAAGACAGAGAGTGAGAGAAATGGAGAGAGTAGTAAGAGGGAAAGTGAAAGGGGCGCGCGCGAATTTCCATAATTCTGACGAGGCTCGAAGAGGCTCGCGACTAATTTCCCGTGAGATGTCCCCCCCACTCTGGAAATTTTCCACGGGATATCCGCCCCTGACATTCCGCGTCCGCGAAGTGAGGAAGTGGCGCACGTGGCAAATGTTTTGAGACTCGCACTTATACGGCGGCCTGTCACAGCGTTGTCCTTACGGTAGAGAGGAATACGAAGATGGAAGAGCAAAAAAAAAAATCCATCCGTCGAATGGACTTCCGGTACTTAACGTAACGCGAACGGAATAATCGAGAGTACGCTTGCGTTCGCACGCTCCCCTTCTTCTCTTCTCTTTCGCCCATACGCACTTTCCGTGGCGCATTGTCGTTTCGCGGTATACGCACGGTAACGGAAGTCTTTGTCCATTTCAGATCGTTTCTGGGTGCACGGGACCTCAGAATGATTTTTTCGCGTTCCCCGAAGCCACGGAAATGCGGATACGTAGAGAGTGGAAAAGCGAACGAGAGTGAGAGAGTGAGAGAGAGAGAATGAGAGAGAGGAAAAGAGGGAGAGAAATGTTGAAGGTGAATGAAAGGAAGATATGCACGAAAAGGGGTGGAAGTGGGGGGATGAAGCGGAAGGGCTAAGGTCGAGACGAAGGTTCCAAAAATCGTAGCTGAAACCTTTATCGCGAAAGTGACGAGACAACGCTGAACGGATTGTCATGCCAATCGATGGTCGATATTTATGCACTTCCCAATCTCCTCGTTCTCGCCTACGACGTTTCCGCCCCTTCGCCGGTAGCAACGGTGAAGGGAGGACTCGGAGAATATTCACAGAATTTGCCAAAACTGCCATTTCGCCATCCTCGATATATACGATCAATGATAAACTTTACTGTTAATGTCCCCGTATCTCGTCTGGCTTCGGACACTGTCGATCCAGTCGATCCACGATGTCATAATTTTTACCAAAGACCGTCTCGTTGCGACCTCGAGCGAGAAAGGTGAAACGAAGAGGAAGAAAGAAAGAAAGGGCACGCGATATGGGGTAGCGCGGCGCAGACGTTATCCGGAAATTTGTACTGCATTATTCGTACTTAGCGACAGAGTAGCGCAGCCAAATGCACGCGAAGAGGGTAGGCGAGAATTCGAGCGGAATCGAAAGTGAAACGCGAGAGAGGAATGAATGCGAAGTCTGGACGCACGAGAATGCGTTGCCTTTCTGGTCCATTTGAGATACAATCGACACATGTTAAGGAACGATTTCGAAGCGAAGAGGAGGAGAGAGAAAGAGAGAGAGAGAGAGAGAGAGAGAGAGAGAGAGAGAGAGAGAGAGGGACAGTAAGGTAGAGGATAGGGATCCAAAAGACGAATTTGGAAAAAGACACACCCGATCCCGATCGCAATGTCGAGCCCTCAAAAACACGTAATGAACACAAAAAAAGTTTCGATTCGTACAAGCGTTTGGCGAGGCTAGTATTATATATTAGATGCGACTTCGAACGTACCGTATATAGACAGCAGCGAGTACCTCGGATGCTAATTATATTAACGTTGAAGGAGGGAAGTCTAATGTAAACGTTAGTTTAAACGTAAACACGAGATTTTAGATGAACGAGCATTTAAAACGAGTAAAACACGATTGCATTATTGGATTTATTAGACTTTAGAGATGAATCTTATCGAAGGTATTTCCAAACTTTTTATTAGGCAAAAAAGCTAACAAAGAAAACTTTTATCTGCGGTGTGACGACGGAAGGGAGCGTGATGTGATGATTGAGGTGATTGAGTAGGTGACGATAGGGTGTGCGGGAGAGAAAGGTAAATGCAAATGTGGAGAGAGAGAGAGAGAGAGAGAAGGAAAGAAAGAAAGAGAGAGAGAGAGGAAGAGGTGGATGATAGGCGAGAAAGAATCGGTAAACGTGATGGGAATGGAGTGTTCGAGGGAACGAGAAAATTGTTGAAACAATAATTATACGAAGATTTACGTTACACGCTTTTAATATAATACTTGGACGCCTCGCTAATTTAGTCAGAAAGTATATAAATAACGCATCAAACAGCCCGCCTAGCTAATTCGGACAAACGCGAAAAATGTTTTATAAAGGATAAATTTACAGCTACTATCATTATTACGATTAATACACTATTACGACTACTAATAACTACTACCATCACCATCATACTTATTACTAGTACTGCAGTCGTTACAACTACTACTACTAATACTACTACAACTACTATTGCTACTACTACTACGACTAAAACTATTACTACTACGACTATTGCTATTATTACTACTATTATTACTACTATTATCATTACTACCTACTATTACAAGTACAGTTCTCACCGCGAAATTCGCTGCGATCACCGATGCTGTAACTTTGTTCTTCTCGCAATTTCCAATTCTTCTTTTCATCGACTCGGTTGATAATATTGTTCGCAGCATCTGTATTGTAGCAGCAGCTTGCATCGTTCGTATAGTTTCGTTACAGTTTCACCGTACTACCATGTTTATTCTTACTGCGTTACTGGCACAAATTTCATTTAGGGCAATAATAATTTTTCAATTACCGCTACTCCTACCCTATCGACGTCGGCTGTCATTACTTTATTATCCCGTTAATACTGTTGTCGCTGCTGCTGCAACTACTACTACAACTAAAACTACTACTAACTACCACCACTCCTACTACTACTAAAGCTACACTACTATTACTACTATAACTATTACTACTACTGTAATTAATATTCCTAGTACTGCTGCTACTGCTACAATATAACTTCTACTACAGTTGTTACTACCATTACTACGATTACAACTAATAATGTGACAAGTCTATCGCTCTCGTTACTGGTTAGTACTATCGTCAACGCTGCGATTACAATTATGATTACTAACACCGAATCTATTAGTTCTGCCGGTATTCATTGCCGTCTCAGTTAGTCCCACTACGTTCTATCGTATATTTTTTTATTTACCCTCGACCCACTAAATTCAATTATCGAAGCATACTGTCACACGTACGATCTGACTGTCGTCCCAAATCCCGACTGCTGCTACACTCGCCGGTACTAGTATCTTCATCTGGCCACTAATTCTCACGATCCGCAATCACAACTACTAGCGTCCGTACCTACTAATTAGTCCTGCTACCGTTACCGCGACTACTGTCACGTTTGAGCAAGAGACGAAGAAAACAAAAAAGAAGGGAAACTTAACGATTTAACTTCATAGATAGGGAGAATGATCATGATCCGTTAGGCATCCATAGCCGGTAGAAGTGTACAGATCGTAGACGGGCAGCGAGAGATTGATCTCGCTACCCTCGACTATCGATAATCGTATCAAAATTCTAACACTAATAGAACGAGCCGCGCCCGCGAGAACATATGTAAATAATAATAATAAAATTAATAACACTAATAATAATGATAACGTTAATAATACCGATGTTAATGATACCGATACTAGGACGCGCGTAAAATGGACGAAAAAGAAAAATCAAGAAAAAACAGTGTATGGCAAGAGTGGATGCGAGGATCAATGTGTTGTCGTTTCGTTCGGTTCTCGTTGCTTCAGACACCCGGTGGACGTGCCGTAAGGTGAACGGGATGGAATTTGATCTCGATGCCGACGGACGCGGTCGGGGACTTGCCTTTGGGGCCGGTACCGGAAGTCGTCCTGATCGCAGGACCGCTCCAAGCCATTTCCATTAGTTGCAGCTTTCCGCGATGCGCTCGCGCGAGCGGACGGTCTCCCCGTGGGGGGGAGGTAGGGGTAAAGGTGGAGAGGAACGAAAGACGAAGAATGGAGAAAGAGACAATGTCCGGTGTACCCAGCAACGCGCGTACACCACAGTCCAATGTTTCCTACTTTTCTAAATTTGCATCTCATTAAGCGTAACGCTCCGATGGGCATGCCCCGACGGGGTGCCGTGGCACATTAACGACGAATTAGACCGGTGCCGGGGTAGGTGGGCGCGTGTCGGCCGATGAACTTCGAGAAATACAACACCAAGCCGAATATCTCTCTTCTCGCGAATGAATCCGTGAATGTTGCCGTCGCGCGCCGCCTTCCCCGAGGACAGTCTCCGACCGTACTCCTGCGCGCTCTCTCCTAAGCACGCGAATCTCGAAGAATCCATTGGACTTCCATATACGTTTTTACCGTGCGCACTCATTGTAACGCGTGGTGGCTCGCATATTTTCGATCGTTGCCACGTAAGCGGTTTCCTGGATTTCGCGTTTCTCGCGTTCTCGAAACGAAGCGGGAAAGCAAGTGTGTTCAGTGAACGATGCAACGAGTGGAGGTGGTCCGCGATCCTCGATACGTTCTCCTTTCCTCCTCGATTGTTAACGCGACGAATGCGCATAAGCGGAAGGACCCGTTCTTCGTCTCGGTCGGCTCGGACACGTCGGATGAAAATGCGTCGGATCGCCTCCATTCTGGACATCGTCCACGAGCTCCTCGGGTCCTTCTCGTCCGAAGCGTAGCGAGGACGACGAATGTACGATGGAGGAGTGATAGGGGGGAGGAAGAGGGGTGAGTTGAGAAAATACCATATCTTGGCGCGGTAGGGGATAGAGTTTGGAGAGGAGGGAGGGAGAGAAATAGAGACAGAATGATGGAGACGAAGAGTAGGGAGAACGGAAAAGTAGTAGGATGAGCGTCGAGCCACGTATTCCAAAAGCGTTAGGATAGTGCTCATAGTCTCGCTAACTAACGACACTAATAGGCAATATCGCGTTCATCAAGAGTCGTCCGTAGATGAAAAAAAGAACAAAAAAACGTGAGCGCAAGAGAGAGAGAGAGAGAGAGAGAGAGAGAGAGAAAGGGAGAATCCATTGTTATCCGTATATGCATCCCGCAGTCCTCTAATAACGTCGGATTCTCTCTTCCTTTCCGTAGCGTGAGAACGACAAGCGGAACTTAGAAAGGAACGAGGTACAAATGCAAGTTGGGCTTGGGTAGGTGTTCGTTAAGGGATACGATGAATAAATTAGCGCTGGCACGTTTCGCCGAACGGTCCCTTGCTGTGTCCGTGACATTTTTAGAATACCACACGTACCCGAGAAGCGAAATGAAATTAGCGTGTGTAACTGACGTACGGGAATACGTGACTGACCGCGGGCTCGTTCATTTCAGATCTTGAGGATGAATTCGTGAGAGAGAAAACGGGTTAGAACGGAAGAATAGCAATAAAGGACGAGTGCACTGAACAGCAAGAGACGTTCGTGAATTGTTTCACTAGACGAAAGTTTCAAGACAGAGAGAAAGATCGTGAATGCGTGTAAGAGGGTGAAGGAAGTGGGAAGAAGGGGTTGTGCGCGTCTATGGATGAGTGAGAGGAAGGGGTATGCGTGTGTGCAAAAGAGGGCAAAGGGTGAGAATAGAACAGTGACAAAAAATGAAACGCGACCGCTCGTAGATCGAGCCGACCGCTTTCAAGTGATATATTTAGATATTACCAGAGATCGACATTGAACACTGAATTAACGTAATAATTAAAATTAACGTTTGTTATTACTTGAGGTTTTTCATAATTTGAGCCGCATCGAACGATAAGTATTACCTGTAAATGTGTATAAATATATGTGTATTGCATATAGATATATGGATGTATATCACATATCACGTATCACATGCACATGTATGTTATATACATGTATGTATTGCATACGGATATACATATATTTAAATGTGATTCTGGGCGAAAATGTGGTAGATAAGACGCGTAAAAAAATGTCGCTCACTTGAGAGAAAGAGGAAGGGGAAGAGAAGGAGAGTGAGGGAGGGAGAGAGAGAGAAAGAAACCATTAAGAGAGTAGAAAGTACTAACTTTACTATATATATACGAATGACTTTTGAAATAAGCTACTTAGTAGGCTAAATAAAAATTTGTAACGAGGGCTGCACACGGTGGCGGCCATCCCTGCCACTCTAGTCGGTCGAAATCGGTTTTATTAATTAATTAATGACTTAATTAATTAATCGAGAACTCATTTATATAGTGTTGAGCACTGTTTTAAGTGCTTTTCATTTTTTGGCTGTGTGAAGCTTCAACTAAAGTAATTTAATGGAACGATATAATTATCGTATTGGCTTTGCGTAATCACTCTCGAAATTTCTCCGAGGTAAATATAAAAAATTAATAAACCTGTAAGTAAGCGGTGAACTAAGCGAAGAGTAATAAAAGAAAACGTACGTGCGGATAGGGCAAATAAAGAAATGATTAATAGTAATAATATTAATAATAATAATAATAATAATAATAATAATAATAATAATAATAATAATAACCGTAGTATTTATAACATTAATAATGAATAATAATAGTAATAATAAAATAAATAATAATACTAATATTAATAATAATAATAAGAAGAATTAATAATAATATTCAATAAGGTCAAGAACGCCACGTCTCCCTCGATACGTTATACATATTATGATTCCGCATCTCCGTTTGTACGCATTTTAAAAGAAAGAATTATTACAGGATATATTTAAAAAAAAGGTGTATAAATAACAAAAATACTATACTCTTAACGGTACTAGCTCAGACAAACATCCTGCCGAGTTGCCCCGGGTTACGCTATGAGCCACCTGGCCCGCATTCAAATATTACATTTAAGTACTGAGAACGCGCCCATCGCCTTACCGATCTGAGTGGAACACGAGAATACAAAGCGAGTAAAGATGAGTAAATAAAAAAACGAAAAAAAAAAATAGATAAACGAACGAGCGCGTAATCGCAAACAACACACACACACACACACACACACACACACACACACACACTCAACACGTGCGCATAACTCGCACGCCTACACAAACGACAGTGGCATACCGTGCAAGCAGATGTACACCACACATGTTCATTTGTACACTTTACGCATACACAGAGAGAAAGAGTGCGAGAAAGAGAGAGAAAGAGAGAAAGTATGATGGGCAGGTAGGAAGGGGGGAGAGAGTAGGAGGAAAAGGGAATCAAGTAGAGAAGTGAGAGTGGCGATGACACAACAAAATACATAGATCTATTTTTCGCCTGAGCAAAAGTGATTCTATAATGTAAATGTAAAAATTGCTAATTTTTCTAAACGAAGGAGCGTCGAGAGCGTCGAAACGCGATAATCCGCAAATTTTTTTCAACGTCTTCGCTCGCCCAGCGACAATGAACATTTTTGTAATACCTACATACCGCGTACTAACTTAATCCCGAGAGACTTTCCTATGGGGGTCGCAGCAGTCTGTTGTTCGCGACGGTGAGACAGTGAGAAAAGGTAAAAGCTTTAAATTCAGCCGATAATCATTTGCCAAAGACTGGCGCGTGCGTTCCACCGCGAATTTTCAATTCAACGAACACTCGCAATTCCTTACTGCACCTTGGTTGTACATTGAGTCCAAATTCCGCGATCCGTAAATTCACGTACCTGGTAATACAATTCTATTCTACAGATTCTGGAAAAAGAAACTGCAACGATTCTTCGAAATCGTCGCGCGCATCGCCTTGGCAAATGATTAGATGCGACGCTTCCAAGCTTATTCTGTTGGGCCATTTTTATTGTGAACGAGAAAGCTCGGAAAGCAAGCAACCCGCCGATACGATCACGCGCAAGATTGTTCCAGCACACGGAGTTGAATAATTTGTGAAGGAAGATGGGGAAAAAAAGGAGGGCTGAGAGGACCGAGAAGAACGGAAGTATCGATGCGCGCGGAGAAAAAGTTCCGTTCGTAAGCCGGGTATCAAGGCACTCAGGGCAACGATTAATATCGATCAACTTATTTGTACGACGATCTAGGCTATTTACGTTATTATATATATGTCCATTAATCTGAAGGAAGAGGAGAATGCATTGTCAGGACAACGGAGAGATAGAGAGGAAGTGAGGAAGAGATTCGTGGGTGGTGTAGGGTGAGAGAATAAGAGAAAGCGGCGAAATTTCACCCGAATTCGAATGAATCTGCGGTCAAGCTTTAATGGCGAAGAGACAATTGCATAAAATGATTGCGTAACGATCCCCTCCTCGCGCCTATCGCACTCAACGGATCTATGGTGGAAATTAAACTTAACGTGGAATGTGTAAGGCAAAATCTAAAGGGAACATTGTGCGCGGACTGCGGCGGGGGGGGTGCATTACGCAGACGAAATGGTGGGCGAGGGTCTGCGCTGGTGGACGAAAAATCTTAATGTGTGAGAGAGAGTGAAAGAGAGAGTGTGAAAGACAGAGAGACAGGAGAGAGTGAGAGCTAAGTTTCAAAGCAAAGTCAGGCGTTTCCAATAAAACCAACACCAATGATTACTCCTAATGAAAATATTATCCTAGAGACGGATGTAAGAGGATCTGCGCGTACGCAGTAAAAAAAAAAAAAGGCGCGGCGAATATTTTCGGCGCGGATTATTATGTAAATGATCATAGAAAAAAAAATCTATTAGATGTTATCGACGAGAGCGGAAGAGGAAGTGCGTGTGAGAGTGCGGGGCAGAGAGAGAAAGAGAGAGAGGGGGAGGGTGAGAAATAGGAGAGGAAAATGTATGCAGGATCAAAAGTGAGAAACAGCGAATGAAAGGGCGCGCGTGAGAGGGAGAGATAGTGGGAGAGAAAGATAGAGCGAGAGAGAGAGCATGCAAAATGTATTACATTACACATACGAATTCATTGCATTCTTATCATTTCCGACAGGACGGTAAATAGTTAAGGAGATAAGAGGGGAGATTAGTGCCGTGATTACGAGAGTGCCGTGAGACAGGCTAGTAAGGAGAACAGAATTTACTACTTACTAATTGATTAAAGAGCCCATTGATTATAACAAAATAAATGATAAAAAAAAGAACACAGTGAAAGAGAGATGATTACTACTTATCGATTAGCTAAATACATTATATAAGGGCAGTCATGTAGTACTCATATAGTCTATTTGTTAATGTTTCAGATATTTTATTAAATGTTAATATAATGAACTACGACATTCCTTGTTTGTGCCGGAATTCCCGCATTAGCCATTAAAAAATACAAAGTGCTCCACACCTGTGTCAGCTGATATTTAATGAACAAAAAAAGAAAGACGGACGAAGGGAAACAGTGAGAGACAGAGAGAGAAAGAGAGAAAAGAACGTTTCAAATCGATCGGTCGGCCAATCGTTCATTGAAACGCTATTACATATATTATATATAAACATATACATATATATATAATATATACCTCAATAATTCCCTACACGATGCCTTCGTACGATCGAATCGGCAAAATTCGCGAGTGAAATAGGAATGATCGAAAATGGATGCTGCAATGGGCGAAGAGGTGGATGAGAGGCGTATAGAGAGACAGAGAGAGAACGAGAGAGAAGAACAGAGGGAGAGGAAAGTGAAAGAAAGAGCGAGACGAAGAAAGACGAATGAACTGAAATATGAACGAAAACGAGAAAAGAAGTATAATGTTTTATTGTAAGTAGGCTTATTATTTTGGTGCATGTCAATAGGGATCACTTTAAACGATGCATCCTACAATCGCAGGAAGTAGGTAGCTACTGTCGACGTATGTGAAATTTACGCGAGAAGATTAGACACGCCGAAGAAGGTAACGTAGAGACGAAAGGTGGGAGGGAAGGGAATTGCAGGAGAGAGGAAGGAAAGAGAATAGAATTCGCGATGCATCATTACGAACCTAGAAACAAATCTCTCGGCACATTTCGTTCAGTAATAGGTGACAAACATCGTATCGTACCTACCTCGACGTCACTGCTGCGGCTTACCTCCTCGTTGCACGTGTAATCCAGTGACGTCGAATCGTTTTAAAAGAGGTGTGACGCGCCATGTATTTTCCCCGCGATAAAAACGCGTTGTAAATAAAACGTGTGCGAGAGAGAAAGAAAGAAAGAAAGAAAGAGAGAGAGTGAGTGAGAAAGGGGAACGATAGACAACGCGGAAATGCAGATGTGGCTGAAGGGATTGAGAATAAAAGAAAGTAGAGCGAGAGAGAGGGAGAGAGAGAGAGAGAGGGAAGAAAAATAGAATGCATGACAGTTAGAGAGTGGAAGGAAGCGAAAGAAGGAGGGGAGTCACCAGAGAGAATGTTCAAGAGAGAAAGGGAGAGCGAGAGACGACAGGATGAAATTCATTCGACACCTCGCAGGTCGACGCAAATAAATCACGAATGAATACAATCGTTAAAATTCAGAAACGTCATGGGACAGCGTGTATAAATTATTTATAATGATTTATCAGTAAATTGGCATATCAGCTTTTCGATCGGGATAAAGGGAGAGATGTAAAAAGGTGAAAATAAGAAAGTTATAGGGAGAGAAGGAGCTAGGAGAGATCTTCCCTCCGAAAGAAACACGACTAAAAAAAAAGACACGTAAATTATTATTCACACTTCTTCATCGATGAACGCTCTGCTGGTTTGGAGCTGTAGTCATATCGTTAGTGTATAAGTCTGTATGTGACGATGTTAATTATTGTAATATAAAGGAACAAGAAAAAAGTAAAACCATTATTACTACGTAGGAGCATCTCAAAGAAGGTTAACGAGAAAAAAAAAACTGTTTGTCTGGTATTACTGGGCATGCTTCAAATAGATTTTTTATGAACCGAGGAATCTGTTTCTAACCCTCTTCAGTGAAATCTCAGACATGAGACTTAAACTCTCTCCGTTTATGTTTTCGCAAAGTGGATCGCTTTAACTTTAAAACTGGCAGAAGAAGACGGACTAATGAAAGTATAGAGGAAGAAGCCAGAGTCGTGATAGATAGGTAATTAGGAAGCCAGTAAGAGAAAGAAATAGAGAGTGAGAGAGGGTGAGCGAGGGGAAAAATGAAAGGAGAGAGTGAAAGGGATGAGGCAAAAGAGACAGAGAGGGAACGCGTGAGGAGTAGAGAAAGGAAGAGTGAGAAAGGATAATAAAGAGTAAAAAAAAAATATACGATGAAGCAATCGCACCTCGACCGAATTTAAATCTATAATTTCCTCTCACACCTCTGCGCAGTGTTTTGGGCTTTTCCGTCCAATACGCGATGTACCACTGTCATTATTTATTTAATTTTTGCAATCTACGTACAATAAAATTGTTATTGCTGAAACGATAAGTGTAAATGTGTATACTGTACATTCAACCTTCGTTTTAAAACCATTATTAAGGTCTCGCTGGACCAGGATTCCTGCCGTCCTGGCGTGTGTTGTAACTGTATATGTACATATACATGCGTATTTTTTAATATCAGACGGTACTTTACTCGATAATTAGGGTCGCTTATTAGAGCTTATTATGTATATGTATATATTATATATATAAATACTAGAGCATGTTATAAATATACATATATATATATACATATATAATATATACATATAAATGAGAGCGGCATTCCCGACGCCGATGTCTGCGATGAAACGATCTCCGAAAGGAATAAAGCACTTTCACGTAGTAACGTGTTTATAATGGCATATACTTAATGTCCACTTTGTCCTTGACAACGGCCAAATACAACTTACCTGTTTGAGCTTCCTACACTGATTACCTTTACCTCCTCAAGCGTCAAGTAATTATTAAAATTTTCAAAAGTCTCAGAACTCGCGTGATTATTTTCGTCGAATTTCTCAATTTTAATTTTACGTAATATGACCGAATGTATTCGTTAATGGACGCGTGTCTTTTGATACATTTGCTGGAACATTATTATTTCTTTCTGCGTCACTTTATAATTTTGGAAAAAAATTATGATCTTAAAAAGATCGTAAAGCGTTTGATTACGCAATATTAAAGATTCGGAGAAAATTGCAATTTTCTGAGTATGTAACGGCATTGGTGAAATTTTGTTTAAGCTGCCGCGTAGTTGCGACGCGATATATTCATTGCGCGTACGTACTGTTACTTTTGAATTGTAATCAATTAATTAAAATAATGCCCACCTGGTCACGTGACTTTGCGTATGCGCGTAGCCTACAGTCATGATGGCTGCCTGACCACGTTGTAGATTAACCGCAGGATTCAGTTCTCTCAGCATATGGTCTCGTTCTTCATTCCCCGGTAAGCGAAACTGTACTTGCCAATTGAGGGATTGGAAGCAACTGGTGCTGCCAGGCAAGAATCCACGACTCAACTGCCCTCTGTTATTCATGGGGCGCAGCTTTTCTGCTGTCAACCTGACCAAACCTGACAAGCTAAAGCTAGGTTAGGATGCTCAGTGAACGACGTTATCCACTTGACTGTACTAAAGAAATTTTCAAACTGATAATAAAATTTCACTGAAGATAATGAAAATTAAGCTAGAGTGATGCCTCACGACCGTCCTCTTCACCACGTGTCATCGTGACATTGTTTCCTTGGCACGTGAGTGATGCTCAAAGTGTGCCATGAATATTCGTTTATTTTGTAATTATTAAAATATCGTAACTCGCAAGACGAATTTAGAAGATGATAATCTAGATATTTCTACAGACCTACATTTCGATTAGATAACATGACCTAAACATCATTTTACGGAGGCATGCATTGTGTCACTTCCTATGACTTCTTTGATAAGTTCAGCACGTGAATTGTACAACGTCCGGTCACAAGTGATAACTGATAACAACATTAGTGTCAATGTAAAAGATATTTTCTATTATTCGTATTATCTTATGCTTCTTCCGGATATGAAAATATGTCATATAAAAAGATGTTTGTTCTAACGAATTAGTAGCTAGAACGTTGGCGTCAGTACTGTGCAAACTAAAGAGATGAGTGCAGGCACTCTCCAGTCATCGCCGTTGAAAAATTTAAAAGAGTTATATGACAATTTGGACAGTCTTCAACAATGGCCTCAAATAACGGATTTAAGAGAATCGACAGAATATGTATTTCGGGGTTTGGATCTGCAAAATATACGCTTGAGGAAAGTCTACAGAGAGGACCAGCCAAGAACATTAGTTTGTCATGACATGAAAGGTGGATATTTAGAAGACAGGTATGTATCGTATTTACATTGACAATAATTGATCATTCATATGCATAGCTTTGAAAAATTATCACAGTAACATTAATTATGTTTGAAGATTTATAGATGGTTCCAGTGCTAATGACTCTTACATATTTTACCATTGGAGCGTAATTGATACTTTTGTATACTTTAGTCATTATTTTATCACCATACCACCATATGGTTGGATTAATGCAGCGCATTCCCATGGGGTAAAAGTACTTGGTACAATAATTACGGAAGGGGCAGGAGGAACCAAAGAATGGGATCAGATACTCGAATCAAGAGCCACAGTAACAAGATTTGCAGATGCTCTAGTACAAATAGCAAAATTCTATAAATTTGAGGGGTGGTTATTAAATGTTGAGAATGGAATTGACAAGTCTAATATAGATAATCTTATTTACTTCATAAGATATTTGACAAGCAGTATTCACGATGAAATAGAGGCATCTGAGGTCATTTGGTATGACAGCGTTACAAACCAAGGGACCTTAAGTTGGCAGAATGAGCTAAATAATGAAAACAAGTAATGAGATAATTTTTATAATAATACACAACTCGGAAGATCCATCAATTATTGCTTTATGTTTCAGAGAATTTTTTTTCAATTGCGATGGCATATATTTAAATTACAACTGGACAGATTCCAAATTGACTGATAGTTGTAACGTTGCTACAAATTCTGGTCGGGATATCAAAGACATATACGTGGGATTGGATGTATGGGGCAGAGGATGTCCAGGTGGTGGTGGTTTTAATTCTGCTCATGTAATTATGCCCTATAATGCAATATACCTTCTATAGAGAATTTTTAATATATTATTGTCTTACATTTCAGGCTTTAGAGAAGATACGCGCGCAAGGCCTCTCGGTAGCAATATTTGCTCCAGCATGGACGCACGAATATTTTGGACCAACAACATTTCACCAACTGGAAGATATATTCTGGGCACAGCTGATTCCGTATTTATACATTCACGTACCAATCTACGATAACGAGACGTTCGATACTTCGTTTTGCCGTGGACGCGGCTCCAATTACTATAAGCGTGGCACGGATTTAATTCACTGTAGTCGTGACATTCCTGCCTGGTATCGCAACATCTTGCACACAATGGCCGCTACATCCGATGATAATGAGGTATGTTTGCGGTCACGTCCAAGCCTCTTTAATGTTGCACTAATTAAATAACAGTCCTAAAGGATCCTAAAGAAATTTTCCTCCGTAGCTTATGGAACGTACAAAGTGCGCTCTGATAGGAAGACCTTTCTTTAATTTAACCGTACAAAGACCACAAATATCTGTACCTGTTCCTCACCTGCGCTTCACGCGCGCATCTAAGCGAAACAAACCAAACGACGATAACACGGAGGTAGCGAAACGAGTAATAGAAAATATTTACGAAACGCAACAAAGTATTATGCGTATTACTGGCAATATTGTTGAGTTCGAGTACAAGCTTTCCGCACCGAGCATCAATTATTTTCAATTCTACGATCGCTTTTCCTACGAGGGCGGCGGGTGTCTCAAACTGGTCACCGGTACTCCCATGTCCTATCACAGGTATACGAAAAATCGTATGAAAAGTAATTTCTTTGTACAAGAATCTAATCGAAATCATCTCTTCACAGATTGTTCTTAGTCCACGTGGACTTTAGCGAACCCATTCAAGCGCGCCTGATATACGACGTGGATGAAGACGAGAACGGTGAAAAACCGCGTATCGAACCTATTCTGATTCTGGGCAACGACGGACGCTTGAAAAAGATTCTCCCCTGTGCACCTTCCGTCATGCTTACGTCCACTTGGAGAGAATGGTAAGGAGAATTTCCTATCTAAAAATTTCGCAAGAACATCAATGGGCTTACACGTGAACCTCACGTTTCTCAGCAAGTACCTCACCAACGTGAGATGCGTGAACGAGATCGGCGTGACGTTCCCGAGAAACGGCGTCTGTTACCTTGGCGAAATTCGTCTGCAGCAGAGGAACCAATACGACGGTGAGTGCCATTATCATCGGTGGTATTTATCGCTCCGCCATTTACATTCCTCGCGGTTCTCTCCGCGGCGGTGCACACGCGCCTGTCGCGCACGACAGGTAGCTTATGTCAGGGCGTAGATAAATCACCAAGCGGGTTCTCCTGGCATTCGAAGGGAACCACCGTTCTCAACGTCACGCTCAATTTTATTCTTCGCGCGATTGAGAGCCCCTATCGGTGAAAGGAGGGCCGAACGTGGAACGATACCACTCGGTGTGCCTTTGCGCTCACCGTGCCTTATCATCGTACATTAAAACCCAAACGCGTTACACTTGAAAAACGATCTAAGAATGTTCTCACGTGGAAAGCTCGACTATCACCTCTACCCCGCAATTTTCCACGTCCCGCCCGATCTACCGGATCGAAAATCGTTGCCTCGAGAATCCTTGGGTGGAGCCTCGATGGCACGGATGCAGCACGCAGTAATCCTCGAGCAAGTGATCAAGGTGGAATCGGCCGATTCGTTCGACTTCCACGCGCGACGTGCTCTCGTTTCTCGCAAGGGTACCCGCATTCCGCGGTCTCGTAAAGCCCGCTCGTTTCTCAGCAGAAAATTATTCGCGCGGCATTATCTCCGGCATATTTTCTCGCCTCGCCTACCAGTTTTCTTTTCTCCACGGAGGATCGTTTATCGGCTACGTCCGCGACTACATCGACAGTCCTCGTTGAAACTCGTTTCACGGGGCGTAGATGAAAGAAAAAAATTGATTCGCAGAGTGTCGCGAGAGGACCGATAAATAATCGATGTGGCTTCGATCGGAAGGCCGTGCAAGAGCAACACGAGGGTTCGTCGAACCGTTCCACCTTGACCGGTTGGTTCCTCGGTGGCTTGCTCGGGACGATCGCGCCTCGTAGAATTACGCGAATCGGCGATGCGCATACTCCCACATTCGAACGAACGGTATCCGAGGCGAACGAGGGCACACAGATGCCGTATTATTTACACGTAGAAGACGCTTCGGTACGCGACGATAGCGGCCCATAGAGAAGGAGGAGGTGGCGTTCCGCGCGTTCCTTGGCCAGGTGCCGACCACGCGAAACGGCCACGAGTGCCACCGACGACCCTGCGCCTTTTTTCTTTTTTCCCTTCGCAATTTTACCTCCTGCATAGGATACGACGAATCTCTTTCGAATTACGATTTTACGCAGCTCGTTTACTTCCAAGGCATCACGCGTACACGAATTATCGCGCAGTAAATAAGAGGATTTCCTCTTCTCAATCCTCGTCCTTCCATTTACGGTGAAATCTCGCAATTTTGGAGAATCTCGTGGCTCTACCACCGAGGCAAAAAAACTCACGTCTCCAAAGGAGGCCGCCTCGAGAGCCACCGAGAACCCTCGCGCCTTCGTCGTACGCGAGGAATTTCATTCAATCCTGCGCTCACCGTCTTGTCGTCGTACGAGATTCTACGCGCGCGTTTACTCGCTTCGTCGAGCCAGAGTTCGCGCGAGTGCGTTTACAAGTCGACCCAAATGTAAACCGTGGGTGCAAAATTTCACGAGACCCAGGGACCGTGCGGGTAACGCGAGCCTCGTTGGTATTCTTGCGGCTGTGACACCCGTCACGGGGTGCGTTACTCTTTCCTTGTTTTTTTCCTCTCTTCTTTCTCGCGTTCGCAGGTTGCATGGCAAAGCCACGAGAGCCAGAGCAAAGCTCTTTCTTTCTCTCTCTCACCTCACAATTGCGTCAGGCGCGCACCTTTGTTCGTCCGCCCGTTCGCTCGCTTTCGATTTGCATGTAACCTTTCGATGGAGCGAGCGTATTGGCCCCGATACCGAGAGGGTGAGTTTTTTTACCGCGCGATTTAACGCAGAGACCTCTGACGAAGTTTAAGCGTAGGTGGGGCTCGCTCTCGTTTCACTACAATCGACAGAAAAGAATTCTATGCTGAATTATTCCGAAGGAACAGTACAGTTTATACGCGAATAAAAAAATTCACCGGATATAAGGTTCTCCTCTACACCGAGGAGAGTGCATCCGCCACGATTACGTCGAAAAGCGGAAACGGCTTCACCGATCGTAGAATAAAGCTGAGACTATTAACGAGCCCGTTGTAACCAATTGTGCAATCGGCGAACAGAAAGGAGGACGAGGAGGAGGAAGCTGGGGGCGAGAGGCTACGTGACGAGAAACGAGGCGGGATGATGGGCGCGATAGGTCGCGAGGAAGATGAGGCTCGGTGAAGGGCTCACTCGAAAGCTTCCACGTCTCGTTTTACCATCGATACTTCCTCCTTCTCGCTAGTAATCGATTCCCTCGTTTCACGTTCTTTACACTCGTTTGGCGCGCCGAATCGCGGAGGTCAACGGCCCGCGTGTCGTTGATCCGCGATCTACGCGCAACTAGAATTATCCCGACGAAATGATAATCATCGTGATCGGTTTTAATGCATAGGCCGAAGCAATCGAGCTCTCGGATGATTCGTAAATATTCATGAGGTGAGACCGGGAGGATCGTCGCACGCGCGGTTCCGTCCCACCTGCGGGCCGGTATGCGTGTCTCCGTGCCTACGCGTGCCTACGAGAAAACGTACGCGCGAGAAAAGAGGATAAGAGAAGGAGGTGGAGGTGCTGGTGAAGTGGAGGAGTGGACCAGCCGTGGTCTCCAACCACGCTGCTCGAACATCCGTGCCATTTTCCATGGAATCCTCGGCATCCTCGCGCGCGCTCCTACCGTCGTGGAGGTGGAGGTGAAGGTGGAGGTGGTGGCGGCAGAAAAGCACCGTTCATATTTATAAGATGAGATCAGACGCGCCGGGTGCTTTCCCGCTCGGCCAAGGAGAGCCGGGTCCGGTACTGTTCACGATGATGAACAAGAGAAAACGAGAGAGAAGAATACACCGGTGAATCGGAGTGAGAGAAGTGAAAATGAGAAATGGCCGAGGATTGGAGTGAGTAAAAGAGGAGATTACAAAAGGCATCTTCTCCTCTCCGTAGTCTCCTCTTCCTCGAGAATTACGAAATAAAATGCGAACCTCTTCGCACCTCGTCGTCATCGAGCCAGGCGCGACAGCTCGTATAATTACACGATTACGCTATTACGCTTCGGCATTCTTCAAGCTCGAAGGAGTCTCCACGTCCTCCGGTCGTCAACTCGCGAAAGTAAAGCGTGACTGGTGCGCCGCGGGACGTCGAAGACCTCGTCATTAGCGAGCGTTGCGGCGCGAGTCAGCCGTCATACGCGACGTTTACGACGTCGAACGCGACGCGAGAAAGGCCCTGGTGAAAACCTCGCGAGACTACGACGCACGTGACGAAACTCGCGCCATTACGCGCTTGGAGGGACCTCGAGATTCTCGTAGCACGAGAGGAGAACGGAAGAGGAGGAGAGATGGTGTGAAATTGTCGTGCGATTTTGCACGATGACCCGACGAATTTCAAATGTTCGCGAGAAGCGAGAGCGTTTCGACGCTTTCGCGTACGAGGATCCTCTCCTCGCTCCCTCTTTCTCCTCAAGTTCGTCTTCACTTCTCTCGAGACTCGAGTGCACAATCTTTTTTCAAGAGAGTCTGAGAAGAGCACACGTTTTGCGATTCGAAAAGAGCGCGGGTG
This sequence comes from Tiphia femorata, assembly GCA_944319695.1. NCBI lineage: Eukaryota > Metazoa > Arthropoda > Insecta > Hymenoptera > Tiphiidae > Tiphia > Tiphia femorata. The sequence goes on along the minus strand of OX090901.1, from coordinate 21,982,099 downwards.
CCGACGTAGAGACCGCGAAAACTTTCTTCCGGTAATAGCCGTGGTACCGTGCCGCGGCGGACTCTCGATCGATCGATCGACATCGAAAGTAAACTCGACGGTGAAAACCAACGTGGGATACTTGCGGGTAAGCGTCGTTTGAATTACGCGCGTCGGTGGCTCGCGGGGAAGAAGATCGAGATCGAGCGATTCGCGAGGACTCGCTCATCCGTGCCTCCTCCTCTAATCGGTTCTCAGATCGCGCTAATCGGGTCTCGCGACGCACGACAGTTTTAAAAGCGACGACGAGAATTCATGGGGGTGGATTGGCGCAACTGAGTGATTCTTCATTTTGCGGAGGTGAGCGGATTGGAAGAGGCGGCGGAAGCAAGGGCGCCTCTCGACCATTGTTGCGCATCGTCCGCGATTCCCATTGCGCGAGCGGAAACGTGGGTGCTCCCGCGAAAATTACTCGCGCACACACGCCATGCGAGGTACACGCGCAACGTCCGATGATCCGCGCACCACGCAATGGTTTCTCGCGCAATCGTAACGCGTGGCATTCTTAAATACTCCGATGCCGTACGCGCACGCGGGAAAAATTGCACAATGACTTTTACCCGCCCCTAACCACACCGTGGTTCACGCCTAAGCGAGAATTACAACGAGCGTTTTTCACTCGACCGAGCGGGAGAGAGAGGAGAGGGCGATGAAATCGCGGAAATCGCGCAGCTCGAAAGCTCGCGCGCTCAGGAATGTCGCGGATCTACCTCCTCTTTTTACTCTCGAGCGTTTCGCAAGGACGCAGGTTCGTCGTCCAGACGACGACGTCTTCGGCGCGAGTGGCACGCTCGTGAATTCGCTCGTAAGAGCGATTTAGAGGCAGTCGCGCGACTGGATGCGACGACCGGCGGAAAGTAAAAGTCGCGTGGAGAGACCAATCCACTTTTAATGCACGCGAAAGACTCGGATTCGCGGCCGATCGAATGTAATCGACGGATCGATTTCATTTCTCTCTCTTCTATTTTCTCTATCTCTTTTTTTCCTCCAAGCTTCTCTTTTATCCCGTGACACGCGATGCCGACGCAGGAGAGTCGTCGAGCGGAAATCGTGGCGCTACCGTGAGGTCGAGAAGAAGTCGATAACCCACAAGGTGTCTTGCCCTTTCGTCTTCGTGGTCTCCTCCGCCGTTCTCCAACGTGTTCTCCGTGTGTGCGCGGCGTTCTCCGATCCTGGGAAGGAAGGAGCACGCGCGCACGATGGAAACGGAATTTACCGTAGAGGCATTTCTTCCGCTGGATTATGCCCGCGAAGGAATTCGCTCGACGGCGGATCGGTTGGGTAGGAACGAGCCAAGGCGAAACAGGCGAGAGAGGTTCGCCAGAAGAATCGAATCGCGTACATTGGAACTCGATAGTTGTACGCTTTTCCACGCGGAAATTTCGTTCTCATTTTTCTCGGTCGATCGAACTCGCGAGACTCGCACCGGAAATATCGTAATCGACGATTTCCTTTCGATTCGGTGCAAGGTCCGTTATTTTTCTGTGCTTTTTTTTTCCTGCAAGAGATCGTGAAATTTTGTCCAGGCCCATGGTGGAATTTACCTCGCGGTTGTTTGCGCGACTGACCGACCTCCCGTCGGTTCGGGCCCCCGTAGGAAAGGTCAAGGCTTCTAATTCTGACGGAATGCACGAGAGCGCACGCTCCTTTATCCACGCGCGGCATCGTCGGCGAAAACAATGTAAGCCAGGTTGAAGCGACAAAACGACCGCCGCCGCAGCTCGGTGCTTCCCGCGGTGAGGATCGACGAGCGATTTCTCACGTTCGCTCGCGGTTTCGAGCAGATCGACGATAGTGCTCGCGGTTTTGCTCAAGATCGGGCGACAACGAGAGGGCTGAAAAAGTCAAGCGGAAATGGGTCTTAACCGTGAATTAATTAAAGTAAGAAAGAAGAAAGTGGAGCGCGGAGTGTTCTGTATTTTAAAAATTCGCACGTGCGGATCTTTCGAGCATGAGAGCTTGCCGAAAAGTTTGAGAAAAATTGTCGTAGACGACACGCGAGAAATGGTTTTGTGAGAGAAGAGATACACGAGGGGTTAGAAGAATATCGGGTTTCTCTCCGCTCGCTCCGACGCGCATTTCTCCGTCCTCTCGGTCCTCGTCGCATTAGAAAGGCGGGAGAGAAACCTCTGGAAGCTCGCGGCCGCGGCAGCCGCTCGTACAAAGACTTCATCTCGCACATTCTCTCGCTCCTACCCTCTCTCTTCGAGTCGCGGTTTCCACGATGCCGTCGCGCCAATCTTAATTTCAAAATTCTCGCCCCGACGATTAAGAGAGCAAGCGAAAGTTCAAATGGGGAGATTAAAATCGTCGAACGACTAATTCACCAACTAGATTGGCGTGATTTTACGAAGCCAATTATGCGAGGGTTTACTTAATTCCTTAGGATTATCATTATGCACTTTTGTAACGCACCGAGAGAAAAGTATATAATATATCTAACTATAATGGCATAGTAACAAAATTATACTTGGAAATATCATATTTATGGTCAAGAAGAAAGGTAACAGTTCATAATATACCCATTTCTATAAATCGTTCATTCTATTATATTTTGTATGGTTAAGTGAACTATAAAAATATGTGTCACGCCAAATTTAACTATAGAATATAGCGAGATTATAGTAAACCCAATCATTTTTTTCTCTCAATGCGAGCGAGGAAGAGGGAAGGGAGTTTCGAAATTCCATCGTCCCTCGTGGAAATCGATATTCACCGCTCGTCGTCGTTCCGTCAATAGACGTCGATAGCCCCGCGTTTTAGAAAGTCGGAAGTGTCGCTCGCTCGCGTCATTAAGCCAATTTGAAAAAGACAGTCGGCGCGAATCGCAACGCGAAGACGCGCGCGCGCTCCGTGCCATCCTAAGTTCTTCTTTCGCAAGAATTTCACTTCTTCCCTTACGACTTCCTCCTACGCGCCGAGTAAAATCGATCCCTCGTCCCGTCTGCTCGCTCGCGCCTCCCGTACCAGGTGGAGGCGATTTTTCGGCTTGCTTCCGCGAAACGGAAGTAATTATAATCGTAAATGGTGATTTCGAGTTTACAGCCTCGAATAGCCTCGATACGGCCCTGAGTACGACGAACTCTCGAGCATACGTAATACGCTGCTTGTACGCGTGTAAAACTGCACGCACGCGCTCGTACACTTCCGAGGAGGCTCGTAAACGAGCGCGCACGAGCGAGCGGCGAGCGCGTTAACGCGTTACCGTAAAACAGCCGCGGACGATTAACTTTTCGGTGTGCCGGACGGAAGTACCGCTTTTTATGCGCGCGTTCTTCTACGAAATATGATCGTAAGGGGTCGTCGTACACTCGTCCGCTCGCGCGTCCAATTCCTCATTCACCACTCTCTTCCCTAGTACCCAGCAACGCTTCAAAAGATTCGTCCCCTGGCTGCAGAATTTTTCTCCAAAGTCAATTTAACGAGACGTCACTCTCCCTCGTCTTTTCATCCAAACGCAAATTCACCGCGTGCGAATCCGCGCGAAAGACACGATTGCGTCCGTTAGCCGTTACTCGCATTCTCTCCTCTCTCTTTTCCTCTCTCCTACACAGACACACGTTCTCTGCAATCGATTTATACCTGGAATCGCACCTGCGTCGCGTTACCCTCTTGCAAAAGAATTCTCAGCTCGGCGCCAATGCGCGAGGCCGCTCGCGCGAGTGAGTCGCGTGAAATGCAACGACGCCTGTGCAACGCGGCGCAACCTGTGCGGCTCCCGATGCACACGGAAGCTCGCGTGTGCGCTCCGTACCCAGGGTCTTCCTCCAGGCCTGGGAGAGTCGAAAATCGTGGAGCACACGCGGTGGAAGAGTAGGAGCTGCGTGGAAGGTGGCTCGTTACGCGGGGCCGCGCGCACCGGAGCGAGCGAGCCGAACGAAATAGAGGCTCGCGCGCGAATTAATCGCGAAGGTTTAGGTCACGCGATCCGAGAAAACCAACAAACGGAGTGGTGAAGAGAAAACGGAGAGCGAAACGCGTGAGAAATGAGGGAAATTATCGATGACGTGCTCGTAGTTGGGTGCTGATTGAAAATCGACGAGACGATTGTGTTACGCGGACGAGTAATTTCGATGTCCGTTTCCTACCCTCTTCCTACGTTCTCTCGAGCGATTGGCCATTTAACGGCGCCGAGACGAGAGGAAAATCGAAGACCGCGATGGCATTACGCGAGAAGACATAATTATTGTTAGGTAAGAGATAGAGAGGCGGGTGCCGGCGCGTACCCGCGTGCCATCGCGCGCCTCGTCGATACTCTCAATTCGATTTCCAAACGAATCGACCGACGAGCCGGGGTGCATGCGAATTCCACGCTACCTTTTCGAACGTAATGCGGACGCGGAAAGGAGCGCACGCGCTCGCCTTCGATTCCTTTGCGCAGTGGGTACCATTCTTTCGGCACGATTAAACGCTTGTGTATTAATCTAGAAGGAATTTCGTTACCGATGAGAGAGAAACTGCGGTAATGAATGAAAAGAGAAACAGAAATTAAAAGATGCACCGCTGATCGTGGTGCTGAGTTTCCGTGGAGCATTTGCGAGCTTGAAAAATTCATATCGTCCTCGCTTTTACCGGAAAGCGAGTCGAGGAGGAGGAAGACGATAATCGGTGGTGGCTGGAACTGCGCCGCGAAGCAACACGAAGGATAATGGACGAGGAGAGAAAAGGACTCGGAGAGGGAAAAGCGAGGACTAGGAAAGAGGTAATCGTCTTGAAGAAATAGAGAAAGAGGAGGAAAAGGGAGAGGAGACGGAGAGAATGTGCGCGGTGGCTGTCTGTGCGAGCATGGGTGAACGATGGAAAAAAGGTGAGAGGGAGAGAAAGAGGCGAGGCGAGAAAGAGAGAGCTGGAGAAAAGAGTGTGGCTCGACGCGAAGTTACATAGGTGTGTGCATGTGTGAGATTGTGTGGACTTGAGTGAGCGCACGAGAGAGAGAAACGGGAGAGAGCGAGCGCAAGGAGAGTAGTTGCTCGCAACCTGTGCTACCTGCGAAACGTTCCAGTCACGACGCGGCCTCACGACCGGTTGGACGTTCAGTCGGTCACGGTACGAAACGAGAAACGAAAAGGAGCAATCTCTCTCTCACCGAGACGAGAGGTGAGTTCGTAGCGCGGTCGAGTCGAAGGGAGTACCGCGGATTTGCGGGTGCTGGTAACGATACGCGTGAAAAGCTGAAAAAAAGTATGGTGCACGAGTGTGATGTGAAAATTGCGCAAAAGTTCGACTGACCGGTGCCGGACGATGGATCATCCGATTGCCGAAGAGGAAGAGCAACAACTGAGAAACACATTCTCGGTGTTCCGGTATGTTGCAAAGAGACAGGAAGGATCATTTCGTAGGGTCAATAGGAATTTATCGGTCGAAGGATAATTTGCTAACGTCGGATTCGATTCTTCGTCGCAGGATAATTTGCTAGGTTGGAAAGGATCTTAAATATCGTCCCCCTTGATCTTCGTTCTTTTTATCGTCTTGATTTATTCCGCTCCGATTTTCGCGATCGAATCCTCGAGGAGGCTCGTAATCGCTTATGACCGTTACGTTCGCGTCGGCGTGTCCACTGAACTGCGTCCAAATGGTCAGCCGAATCGGGCCGATACTCTTCGCGGCGCATCCTCTAATACCCCACTAATCGGTCTTCCCAGGTGACTGAACGAAATAAAGGACCTCGTCGAATCTTCGTTAAGTTCTCCATCAGCTCGCACCGGAATCTTCGTTAAGTTCTCCATCGGCTCGCACCGGAAGTCAAAGACGGATCCGACGCTCTTCAAGGTCGTCGCGCATCGCTCATCGTGCACTCGCGCGAGCGCGCTTCATTTTTTTTCCTAATGAGCCCTCTTTTAACGGCACTTTCCTCCGCCCCAGTTGCATCCGCGAAACAAACCGCATCATTCTTGCACTCGACTCGCCAAGGGTAAAAATTCATTTCGAGCCTTGAAAACTAAAGCTGATTAAACGATTCGTCAATCCTTCGTATCGTTCGATTTTCCAGATAATCAATTGTCACCGGAATTCGTGGCCAGCCTCGCGAGCGACTACGAAGAAGGCGAGCAGTGACCCTTTCCCCGCTTTTCACGATTACCCACGAAGAGTCAGGAGACGAACGAGGCAGTCGACCATAATTTACATTCACAGCCGAAGGCGCATCGCGAAGGAGAGGAGAGGAGAAGAAAGTGGGTGGAGCGAGTGACGATGAATTGAGCAGAGAGAAACGCGTAATTCTTCCTCGTGGTTAGAGTCTATCATGGAGACCCACGCGGTCGCATCGGTGGCGCCTGACTCCACAGTCAGAAGTCAGGATTCGAATAATTCAGGAAATTCGAACGATTCGAAGGGTTGCTCGAGCACCGCCGACTCGAAGCCGGAGAGTTGCATGGAATCGAAGCACTCTAAAGAAACTCTAATCTCGGAGAGACAGCAACGACAGCATCGAAGAGGATCACAGAAGCAGAGACGACGCTCGGAGGATCGTGACAAGGCACCGAGGTCAGAGGTCAAGGATGACTCCAATCTCCTCATGTTCACCTCCTGCGGACAACTGCTCCTGGGTGAGAGAAACTCGTACCTCCTTTCTCGGAAAACCTTCGGGAGACGCACGCTCGTCTGTAGAAAGTTGAAATTAAGTCTGAGATATGAAGGATCTCGATTGAACACTCGCGAGACGTTTGTCCGCCGTTCCACCCGCGCACGTTTGTAAAAGTGAAAACGTTCTGGGATGGAAAGCTCGCGATTTCATTTGCCAGAGACTCGTAAAGATTCGTTAATTTCAATTTTATCACTCGAAAAGTATTTTTAATAATTTTTTTTTTTACGTGGATGAAGACTCTATCTATCGATTAATTGATTAATCGATCTATATTAATAACTTCCTGTAATTCTCAGGTGTGGTTCTGGTAGTCTTCGGAGTCCTGGTTCTGGTCCACGGCGCATCTCTCGGTGGTTCCGGCGCTGGTCTCTGGGCCGGCGCCGGGGCGCTCGTCGCAGGCGCCCTCGGAGTCGTCGCGACGCTTGCGACTTCATCGAGAAAGACCAACTCGGGATTCTCGACGGCCCACCTTGCGTCCAGTCTGGTCGCCCTTGCCCTCTCGAACATGGCTGCGATCACGGCCTTGACCGCGGTGGTCAGGGACACGCAGAGGACGCCGGAAGTGACGCTACTCGACGCATCGGTAGGTACACAATGCTCGCGCTTCTACGTCACATCCTCTTACGAAGTTCGTCGTAATTGTCCTTGTCCGCTTACTCTCAAAAGGATAATTAATTTCCTCGCTGTGCAAATAAAAATCCTCGTCGACAAAGTAAGAAGAATTTCACGCCGTTCGTAAAGGAATGCCGACGAATCTCGAGGAAAAATCTAAATCGCCGGTCGACACGTTTCTTGCGCGATTCGAGTGCTCGAGAAACCGGGGAGAGAAGAAAAGAGAATGAAGAAAGGTTCGCGATACGCTAGAACGGTCCCGCCTCCTATGGATTTCTATTCTCGGACGTTGCGGGTGCCTTGCGTCGATTTAAATACCACGGGAGAGCGCATCGACGGTGCGCCGAACCGCGCGTGCTCTTCTCGCGAGGTTCTCGCGCAGTAGCTTCGAGGGTGGAGAGCAAACGCGAAGAGGAAAAGCGTGTCGTGATGGAGTACGCGGTAAAACGTTCTGCTCTCGCGCTCGCCTTCGGAATAATATGTCGGTCGAGAGAGAGATGGGTTTGGAGAAGGGGTCAGAAGCCAGAGGAACGTTTCCCATGCGTCCCACGAGACCATGAATCACGGGCTGTCGAAACGTCGGCAAGACGAATGGCTCGTCACGATGTCAACGCTGACGAGAAGAAGCGAGAGAAGAAAAGGAGGAGGGTCGGATAAGAATCGGAGGATGGCACGGTTGGTCAAGCGCGGTGCTGCCCATCGCGCACCTTCGATGGAACCGTTTTGCCGGCGGGTGAAAGTATCCAATGCCAAGGCTAAAACGCGGTCAGAGCACACCAACTCTACCACCACCGATGGAGCACGAGCGTCGTCACAGCACACGAGACCCCGAGGACGTCAGGTTCCACGGATTGTTTCGCGTGACCCGCGGGCCCGACGAGAAACTTACGCGCGGGCTCTTCTTAGATGTCCGTCGCGCGCGTCGTCACGAGTGTACTTGAGAAACGGGACACGTTCCCTTTACATCGTTCACCTTTCATCCGTGATCGGTCGTCAAGCCAAATTTCACTCATACCTTCTCTCAATTTCCAGGGCGTCTCTTGAACCACCATGGGCTCATTGTTTCAATGGGTTTCAGAGCGAGGACGCGGTGGATATCGAAGGAGGCTGGGCAGGACTCTTGGCCAGTATTGGTCTTCTGGTAGCCAGCATCGCTGAGCTTCTGGTCTCAGGATACAGCTGTCTAACCCTGACCCCGAAGCTCTGCGGGTGTCTACGCGCGACCGGCACCGAAGATCCACCTTCTTCCACGCTTGCCTCCGACGGACACCTCAAGGCGCGCAACATGGTCCATCAGTGGGTCATCGCCCAAAACCACGTGCCCAAGAATCAGCCGATTTACGTGGTTCAACCGGTGGTACCGATGCATCCGATGATCCAGGTGAGGATGCAACGTGCCACGCTCTCTCACAGCCACTTTCTCCCACGACCCTCTTGATCTCTCTCTTTCCCTTCTCCGTTCCTCATTCGCGCACCTTGAATTCTCCATCTCCTCTCTCTCCCCGTTTATCTATCTCCACTTCCATCTATCCGTTCGCCCACTCTATCTCTTCCCTGCATCCATCGATTCTCTTTTTATTCCATCCAATCATCCATCTCTCGGATCCTCTCCCCTCCATCTCATTCTTCCCTTGAGCTAGCATCTACCTCACTTATCCTACTACCTTTCTGGGCAGTAAGTAGGGATAGGTCAGTGACACGCGCGCCGCGCTAGAAAGTTCAGATGTAGCCGCGAGCCGTGTGGCACCCTCGAGCGGGCAGGCGAGGTTGCCCGCGAGTCCGCGAGCCGTGAACCGCGATCGGCTTCTTCTCTCTACTTCGAGCCGAGAGAAACTTGGCGTCTCTGAGAGCGCGCACGGAGATCGATCGCCCCGGGCTAGTCGGGTACCTACATTTCGGTGCGTGCCACACGGTGCAAAACCACCTGCGGAACGCGCCGGACACGGGCCGCCGATAAATGAGCACGCCAAGCGCTCCTCTCTCGAGACGAGCCTACTCCTCTTCGAGCGCCCAGGGAATAACGCGAGGTCTCCCGATACACTCACGCGTCCGAGTTTAACGAGGAGCTTGAGAAAAGTCCCGATTACGATCCGATTCCAATTATTTCAATTGTGATCGCCGGACGAGCCTTGTTACGATTACATTAATTAACTGTATACCGAGGTTGGTACGTTATGGTCTCTTTAGTTTTTTTTTCTCGTTGTAGAATACGTCGTAAAGTTACCTTCTTTTTTTTTTTTTTTGGTTAGAAGTCGAAGGCAGAGGAGAGGAATTACGATAACGATCTATTTGTCGTCGCCTCGGTACTATTGCATTAATTATCGTTCACCTTGTTCTTCTTACTCGTAGCGCGTGATAGAAGCAAGGAGGGTTTTAAATTCAAGAGGAATTTAATTGTTGTTCTTGGAGTGACGTTGACTGTGATTTTTCCAGCCACCCTATGGTCTTCCATCACCGCCTGGAAAGTATCCCGCAGGATTTCTACCGGCTGGTGCTCTGCCCATAGCAGCGGCACAAGCCTATGGAGCGATGCCGATGCTTCCACATATGGCGTACCCCCCACGACCATCCTCGCAAATGGTAATTTGTGATTTTAAACTTTCATAATAATTGCGAATTCGAATATTAATGGAAGTTATGTTCGATGGTTTTTAGATTCGTCAGAAGCATAAGCGTCACGCATCAGCGGAGCAGAGTGACACGATGGAAAGGAAACGTCAGAACGAGGAGAAGATCGAAGCTACGAAGAGAATGAATTCTGTGGGCGAGGATCAGGTCGACTTGGCGCAGACCTACACGGGACTGGATAAGAAAATCTCCGAAGAGTTCATTTCCATAGCTATGGATCCTGACAGAAAATCGAAGGCCTCGAGTCACCATGGTAGCGAGATAGGAGCTGTGGGAACGCATTGTTGAGCGAAACGCGAGGAGGAAGAATTAGAAGGATCTTCATGCGTCACGGTGGATTTCGTTAAGGGATGAAAATCGACCCTCTCGTAAGAAGCTTGGTCGATCGAGGACGATGGGGAGTAATTACCGAAGAATAATGAATACTCCCTCCGGCAAACGCGAAGCCAGAGGCTACAAAAGATTAACGCGCCGAAAACGCTTCTCGGTTGCGCCAGTACCGAAAGCACATACTACCAAAGTTCTATTCGCTCGTTCTCATTTAAACGAGACACGTGCGTGACGTGTCACTGAACGTACTTGCTGATATTTTAACAGCAGGAACGAACGCATCTAATCGCGCGTCGCATTCCAAAGTTCGATTACAAGGAGAGATCATTGCCCTTCGCGCGTGCTGGGTCACTTTTATGAGTAATTAATTTCTTACGTTCGGGACCTTTCACGTAAATTGATTCAGAACGGTGAGATTGAGCGATAAATCTTGTTTCTTGTTACTTGTATCGCCCGTTCCCGCAAAAGCTGACGCAGCGATCGACGTGAAAGGGTAGAAGAGAAAAATAATGTGTATCGTTCGTCGCGGGCTCTCGTGTATATACGTACTAATAATATACATACATACATAGATATATAATACATATACATAATATATAACGTTGAATGCAAATAAATTTATAATTATGTAATAAAATCAGAGCTGTGGTTTTTGTGACGGCCTGGGTCCTACCTCTGGCGCAGGTGGTTTCACACATCGTTGATGTTCGATGCAAAGTGCATCTGTAATCTCAATATTTCGTATGAATATTTCACGTAAACGCTGCAATTCCTCCTCCTTGGCTCTCTTCTCTTGCAAAAGTATTCGCGGCACACGTTGCACTTCAGCCTCTCTTTCCATCTTGAGAGTCTCGAATTTTTCCAAATACACTCTCAAACTCTCGTTCTCGTTTTGAAGGCGCACGAGCTCCTTCTTCAGCCATTGTCCACGCATGAACACCTCGTGCAACAATCTTTCAGTTTTACGTCGCTGGTCGTGCTGATTTGGTTTTTTATTCTTCTGTTGTTGCTATTAAGAGTCCAAGAAATAATTTTTGTTTTGCGATTTGATCGTAAATAAAACTTAAACGCGCCCATCCTAGACGTTCCGATCACTTTTCCTTACCGACTGGATGAGTCTTATTATTTTACCCCTGTCCTTCCCGTTTCTTGCCCAATCGAAATTCGGACAAATGTCGAGCAAGCGCTGTCTGATCTTCATGGTTCGTCGCGTGGTTGCATCGGTAAGTGCTTCAAACTTTTGCTTTATGTCGTTCTGCGTGTTCATCATAACATCTGCTTCGTCCTGAACCTGAGGACTGAACGAAATTAGCACTTGTCGTCGTTTTTATGAATTTTGAATATTACAACGCCAATGAGTACCTGTTTGTCCACGCCTTCGTTCACGATCTTGCGAAACTCATTCAGATCCTTTTCCAGGACCCTTTGAAATTCGAGGCCCTTGTCTTCCACGTGAGGTGACACGTCGTAAACGAATTCTGTAGCTGTACATGTCTCATTCCTATTAACACGTTCGATCGCCTCGAGCAAGCCCTCCATGTTGGTCTTGGTAGGTGGATCGATAAAGATCACATCATGCGTTTCACCTCGACCTTTTTCTCGGTGGGACCAAATCGGGTTAGCTTACCGTGGGTACCAGCTTCGCGAGAACATCCTTTCTGGGACACGAACCTTTCTGGAAAGTGTCGTATAATTTTGTATATCGTATGCGACGTTTGGTCGAAAGAATTTTGAAAGATATAAAGGCCAATAAACGATGGAACTTACGGACGTGGACGGACCGCCCATTGCGGATGAGGCTTCCGCCGGCATTCGCACCTCTTCCGGCAAATCCCAACCCATTTGCACAACGTAACGAAGATAACGTCCGTAATTGTTCACCGCTCTCCGACCCTCCTCGCTCTGTTCCTCGTTCCCTACTCTCATGAACCAATGACTCACGGCATTTCGATCTGCGAAAGTTGTGGAGTGAAAAAACTGGAGAGAAGTTTTTATAACCTTTTTTTTGCAATTAAGGTTACGTTATAAATTCGAATATTTATAAATCGTAAACATGATTCACCCTGTTGAGAATACTGCTCCATGGATTTTGAGATGTCGCGCGCAATCCACCGAAATTCACTGTCGAAATATTCTTCCATTTCTTATATATTCAGACCCAATGATCCTCTGTATATGTGTAGCTCAGGTTTAAGGTCTGCAATTTTATGGAAATATCAGCCCCATAGATGCATTAACGTGTAAACTATCAACCTGCCATCTGATTTTTCTTAGAGTGTCTCTTGAATTATCATTGATAAAATTTAAAATCGTCGATACCATGATCCGTAGATATTTGCCTTGCCACCAATCAGTAACTATGGTTACTATAAGACTCACTCCTATCCTTATGGGATTTATTAACCCCTTTATTTCGCACGAGAAAACGCGCCATCTGCAATTTCCTCAAAAATCAGCGCACTCCATTTGATGGTAAGGGCGTCTGTGAAATCCGAACACGACAAAAAAAGACACGAGCGTGGAAATTTGTAGGATTTGTTGTTACTGGTTGCGCTTGCATTATATGTGTGGGTTCCTTGGAGGAAATTAACTCGTAAATATTGCGAACTTAACTCGTAAAGCGTAAAATCATATCGAAGGGGCAAATACGGTTTACTAGTGAATGCGCATGCGCAGGCTGTGCTACGCGCGTAAGCGCGTGTAAACTAAAAATCAAGTTTGCATTCGTATTAATTTTCTCGTAATCATAAAAGTACATCGGAGTACTAGAAATGCCATTAAACGATGTCCAAGTATCATTCTTTATTTACTTACACGTCGATGGGTATAAATATTAATTTTTCCATAAAAACATTACAGTAATCTCTTAGCCGTTGCGAGAAAAGTACATGGCTGATATTTACATTAGTCACTTACAATGATTACGCTTAATTTTATGTGCTATTTATTTATAATACATATGTATATAGTCGTAGCGACAGAGTAACCGATCGGTCGGAACAGAAAAGTAAATCACACAGATAATGGCAGTGTCACAGATACTTTACGCGAATTTGCAAATTTTCTTCAAAGGGACGAATTACTTTATCCTTTGATCGAATTAATGTATTTCGAAATAATTTATCTCTGTATTGTTATTGGCGAACGTTACTCTCCCCAAGCGTATAACGGACCCCCTTTTTTCTCTACACTTTATCTATTATACATAGTAATCACTCCAAGCTAAACTAATATTAACAAAATTGGCGAGTAAATTCAGAATTGTACATCAACGTGGATCATTGTGAGGGCAGTTAAATATTTGAACCTGATTCACTGATATTTACATGTAATCCGAATGGTAATTTTGATCATTGGCAAAAATTGAATGATTCGACGAATATAAATAATTGGTTCGTCGGATAATTTCGATTCCTCTGTTAAGAATCGATTGAACATTTGTATCGAACAAGAGACGAGAAAAGTAAATCGTCTGTGAACTTATATTTTTCGACGATTGTATACGTGTAGAAAACAGAGGCACGTGCAACAATATTTTGTTCGATTCGTTGCCTTGGCGCGAATACACGGGTGATTTGGCATAGAAAATGTACATTCTGAAAATTTTGAACGAATTTTAGTTCACGTCACAGTTGTTTCCGTAAGTTGACACTGATTGATGTAAGATTCGTTTTACGATTTTTTCGTCGTTAAGATTTTTCGATCGATGAGGTCGATCTCTTACTAGATCTACGAACATTTGTAGGTAGACACACAAAGCTTCGGAAAATTACGATTATCTCTACGCGAACTTTATCGCACAGGGGAGATTGAAATTCGAGAAAATCTCGAGAAAATTTCTGAATTAGAAGTCCTCGTCTAGTAACCAAAAATTGTTTCGTACGCAGCTTACGATATTAACGATGGCAAGGACAGCGAGAGATCTCGGATTGAATACATACATATATTACGCTATCCAGCCACACGCCGTTAGATACATATTTTGAGTAATAAAAATACAGTTTATGCAATATTACAATTTTTACGCATGCACGAGCATTTACTCGTAAAATTATCTTCACATTTTCGAATTATCGATTAATTTCAATACATTTTTTTGCGTTTTCAATTCGGCGAATGCAAATTGCATGGGCCTCGTATCCGATTAAATCCGTCTCTTTGGCACGACAATTTAGTTTCTCACAATTCGCTCGAAATTACTATGGTGGAAGGTCATGCTTTTCGTAGATTTCAATCAGCAGAGATTTCAACCTCTTTCGTAGACACATCAGCGAGTATTCTATGATACACCTCCCAATCCTCTGTCATTATTTATATTGGTCAAGCAATTGGTTAAATTATTAGTTTCTCTCTTCTTTACAGGTCAATGTACAATATTTACATGGCCCGAGGAAAATCTCTCTGTACCTCCCTTAACAACATTCGTTGCGCCCGGCATTTTTCAGTAAAGAGCAAAGAAAAATGACGTACGCGTACGTCCTTGTATTATGAGTTTTTACAAGGATTGGTTATTAGTATTTTCACTTTATACAGTAATCAGTTAATGAACATTTAAAAAGAAAAGAAAAATCATAAATTTTTTACGATTAATGTAACGTATCGAGCTATATAAATTCGAGAACGTTTTCAAAACGGGAAAATAAAAAGAAACAAAAGAAAGCATTTGTAAACGATGTATTTATTACAGTATGAAATTAATAAAAAAAAACTCTGCAGCAATACGGAAATTTCATCGCACAGTTTATCGAAGTTACTAAGACTAGCATATACCTTTCTCTTTGAAAGCAGAATATTTCCCTGTTTAAAGTAGCAATAAATCTAAACGTATACATAGAAAGGATTCGCTTGTCTTCACAGTCGAAGATTGTGTTTAGATAAAATTTAAACTATACTGAGCAATAGATTTCGGTTATTAAATAAAAACATTTTCTCCTAATGCACGTAATTATGAAAATTGATTCTAATAATGACGTTATTAACGATATTATTAACAATAGTGAAAGAATTTTCTGTCATTCAAGCTTTATCACAAATCATTGGGAAGACGAAGGAAAGAAATAAATGTTTTTCTTTCGTTCGTTTTTAACAATTGTCAGATTTGTCATCTTTCCGCTTATTCGTCTTACGCGTATCGTAGATCGGTAGAAAATTACATTCAATTATACTGGTACTCGCCGCAAAATATCGGAATATATGGCAGTTATACAAGTAAACCGGATTTTACACGAGTCAAATCGATAAACTTTGAACAATGTGGTCTTGGAATTGCATAAAGCGATTAATAATATATATATAGTAACTTCAGATTGTATTGGCGTAAAATGGACGTATGTGAACGATAAGTTTTTCGTCGACTCGAATGCGATAATTAAAAAGTCTTACGAAAGAACATACTAACGTAACTCGGCGTTATATTAGTATGCAATTAAATTGAACAGAAATATAGGATGAATAGTAAAAAATACATGCCTACTATAAATAATAATAACGGAAGAAATACAAGGAAACATCTTCGAGCAATTAACTGCACTTATGTTTTAAAAATAACCTAACGCAAAACAGGGTGAAAGCAAACGTTTTAATATTTGTCACGTGATCCGTATATTCTTCGCGGAGATGAATCACACTTGATAAGAATATCGGATCAGGTTAACAATTCAAGTTAATAGAACATTGTAGAAGCACGTCAGATCGGATCCAGCGGGTTACATTAACATTGAAGATAGGGCATCTGCACCCTGCAACGAAATTCATGTCGATTAAAAATTTCCGCACGTCAAAGAACAACTATTTCGCTCGATAAAACTACTTAACGGCACGTGTACGTGTATTAAATAAACAATAATCGCTAAATCCGCTCTGAACGCAATCACGTAAGAGTATTCGTGAGTAATTACAATCGTCAGTTAACTTAATACACATGGAACTTTATGACTAATTAACATCACGGATCAACATTGTAAAGTTTGTGGTAAAAGCCTTCTTAGCTTTAGATAAGTCAATTGAAAGTCCCTACGAAGAACAATCGATATCTTATCCATTTAAATAATGACTACTTTCTCAGAGAGGTCATTTGATTAGCTATATCACTATATTCGACTGACCTATCTATTTTGATGCGATGAACTTTACAAGGATGCCATTAAAACGCATTGTACAACGCATAGCTCACGGACAAATCAGTTTTCGTAATGCACTCGTGCTTTCTCATTCCTGCCCGAATCTATTATCAATGACAGAAAGTATCTGTGGAACGCACTCCAATGAGAAAGTTCCTCGAAGTATTTCAATAATTATAGTTAGCTAGAGTCGCGACGACGTCTCGAGTTCGGGCAAGAAACACAATCACTTACGCTGCCAGCGCGTGTCCAACGCACGATAATCGTAAAGATTAAAGAAGAACGAACGCCCGTGGCGGCACCACCGTACGGTCGGAGGACTTTATTTGCAATGCACGACGTTTATAACTAAACGTTAGACGATGGTGCCAGGAAGTTCACGAGAGGGAAACTGCGCTCTTATGCACCAAAGAAAATAATAAGTCTGGGGTATTCAAAGCAAAAGAAAACTAAGAAGAACTATCACTTCTGCGTGCTCCTCGCTTCCTCGAAGCGCGAGTCGACAATTTTTCTTACTCGCGCGTCTTCGTGATTGTCATTTATACGACTAGTTTCCCGCTCCTCAACTTTCACCTCGCAATTGTACAAGAATCTACAACCCTCGCGCAACACACTCTCGGTTCGTCCCGCGAAATTGCATCCACCGTGTTAATGACATCCCGAATGAAGAAGGAAAAAGAAAATGTCAAAATCGTCGAAACGAAAAAAAAAAAAGAAGTGCCGAGGGCTACGGCGTCGCTACGAGCTATGGCATAACAAGTGGAAGATCCTTTGCGCGGCCTATTGTGGCTCGTGTCTGACCAAGAACGTCGTCCGTCTACTGCGCTCCTTCCACTGACTCGAGGAGAGACGAGACTCGGGACCCAAGCCAACTCCGCGTGAGAATAGGAAGGGAGTAGCGGTTCCCGAATTCGTCTGTCGTCGTAGGAGAGTGTCCTTTCTCTCTCCAAATAATACAGTCTTTTCTCACGATTTCGCGACGAATTTCGCGCGCCCACTACCAGTGACAGGATTCTCGCAAGAAGGGGCCACGTTCTCGGAGCGACAGAAGCGCGAGCGCCGCGAACGGCTTCCAACAAAGGATCAATATGCCCGAAGTGGCTCGGGCCAGCAACCGTTTTAACGACCAATTGGAGCAAGGGAAAGTTATTGTGTACTTGTGTGTTTGTATGGCTTTCGCTCCGTTTACTGTGCGGTGAAGTCGGCCGCGATCACCGCGCCCCCACGACGTCACGTCGATCGACTTTAATGGCTCGATACATCGTTACTGGTAAAAGCCAAGCAGGCGGTGCTCTTTGTTCTCCGTTGTCTCTTTGTATACCACCACCCCCGACAACCCTCTCCTTCACTCTCTCTTCTTTTTCAACCCTCCGCGCATCTCCCACCCCCATTGACTTCGCCACTTATTCCACCCTCCCCTCCCCCCCTTTATTTTCCATCGCGCGCCCGTGAAACGTATCGACTTTTCGCGTGAGCGTCGTCGACCTCCGAAGCTTCTCGAGAACGCGATTCTCCGAAGGACCTCGTCATCGAGCATCTCAAGAGTAATCGAATCGAGGAAAAAATCGTTCGCATCAAGGACCGATAGTTTTCACGGGCATTCGCATTTTGAGCTTGGGAACAAAAAAGCGGGAGAGGGTTCGAGCGTGTTGATTTTTCGATCTTGAACTTACCGGTTGCTACGTTTTTTAATTCGCTCGAGCAGCGAGGAGAAGAAGGACGACGACGACGTCTCGACGTCTGTGCTCGTCCACTCGCTAATTACGAGAGTACACGGATGCGAGAGAGAGAAAGAGGAACGAGAGAGAAGGTTAGATATCGATCTTGGATCGTATCGAATGGAATAGTTGATAGGACCTTCGATCGCGGCCCTGCGCGTTCGATTAATCATGTGCAAGAAGAAAACATTAAAACACGGAAAGTGTTTCAGCGCGATGTCTCAGTCTCTGAAATTAAATGAACAATCGAGAGGGGGTGGACCTCGCGACCCGCGCACGCACCCCCTTTCTCGATCGATTGAATAAATTTTTCGGCAAACGCGCTCGTTAAATTCGATTCTTGGATCGATATTTGATCTTCTCTCTCGTTCCGTCTCACGTTTCACCAGTCGTTTCTTTCTCTTTCGCACGATCCAGGCGGTCGCGCGCTAATCGATTGGACGGTACCGAAGAAACGGAGAGTCGCGAGCCTCCTGGAGCTAAAGCGCGTTTCAACGAGCAAAGACGAAGTTCGAGGGTCGATAGATGTCTACTATTATTTAGTGTTTAGGATTTTTCTCCATTGAAGTCTGGGCCGCAGACGTCGGTCGTCCTCCTCGCGCTCTCTCGATCGGTGGCGATGTCACGAATTACTTTTTGCCGGTGGCGAAGCTCTTCTCATCTTTCTTCGTTCTCTTTTTGACAAGGGGTCTCTTGAAAAGCATTTTCGTCTTCAAAGGGCGTCCTGCTCGGCATTCGATGCGTCCAAACGAGCCACTGGAAGTTCCTCAGGATCCTTTCAAGATCCCTTTGGCAAACTTCCTGTCGCGATCAACGTGATCGGTTAGCATCTATAAATACGAGATGCTAGACAGCCGTGGGGGCTCGTGATTGTCAATGCCACTTCGCCTTTTGCGCGAATATGTCCGCTCGGAGATTTTGGGCGAAGCAGATTCCCAGAATCTGAAAGTATCGATAAAAGGAATTAGTTCCGTCTCAGATTACCAAACGAGAAATGTGTTAAAGAAAATATGTATAAGTAAAGACACGTGGATTCAAACGTATGCACATGCACATAGCGTACGAATATTTACAAAACACGTCAGTCCGTAAACGTCATAATGGAATGCAGAAAGATGCAACACTTAATTTACGAACGGTGGATCACATCGTGACAAGGACTTTAAATTATAATCAAGAAAACAAGCTTATTCGACCTTAATTAATACAGTATCTCGATAGCTGGCCATGCACTGATCAATACACGACGTTAATGCACGTTCATTAACCAGAAATAATGAAGCGCGGCCTCTCTGTCGTATTATCCGCCATATTACCCACAATTACCTCCCCACTATAATTGTCGCATTAACGTAAACAAACGGCCACGTTACTTACCCGGATGTAAAATGCGTAACGGTCAGAGTGCATCGGGACGTTACATCTCGACCGCATTATCGTGCGCCCCGAAATGCACGCTTTCCGAAAATAACAGTCGAAAAAGTTATTATTATTATCGTAATTATCATCTACTCGGCAATGCACTCTACCGTCCGACACGTTACATCCGTTTTAACCAGTTTCAGTGTACCTAGCAAACAGACAGTCTCACCTCGTTGCCTGGTGTAAGTCGAACTATTCCGATTGCGATCCGCACGGTCACCATACCAAACGTCGCATGTAACTTGCAATTATTCCTGACTCTACAGCTAACATGTTTTTTTATTTATTCTCAATTAACGTTTGAAGTTTATCGCGCCGAATTTTGAACGGTTAATCTGCAACGCGAAGCCACGTCGGACAAGCTTGACAAGCTTCCAACTCTATTTTCATATTCTTTTTTAACAACTTCCTGTAAATTCGCGCCACGAGAAGTACGAGGCACCGTGGCTCGGTTGGCATCAGCGCGGCGTCAGCAGCGGGCTGCGGCAAATGCACCGTGGCGCATCTCCCCCGTGACGCATGTATTATGCCGTTAGTATTTTTCACGGTTAAAGAGGTGGGCGGGGTTGTATGATCTCGTCATGCAATTTTCACGCTCGCAACAAACGTGTACCTGCGTGAAGGCCGTGCCGACCGCGCCGCTCGCAATCGCAAGGAGATTACGTTCCATCCACTCCTCGCCCGCTTGAATGCAACCCTTCTCATAAATCACTTTGGCGACCTCAAAGTTCTGAAAAACAAAAGTGACCATTCTCTCTACTGATGCTTACCGGTTGCCCGCTCGGTACTGGTGGTGCGTTTACGAGGCGGAGCATGGAGAGTATTAGTCTATAATGAGTGGTTAGCTGAGACCTTCGATCCAGGTGGCATTACAATGAGAGAACGAGAAAGAAAGAGAGAAAGAGAGAGGGAGAAAATCAGTGGAAAATCAGTACGGTAAAATTTTTTTAAGCAAAGGATCCGACGAATTGACAACCAACCCAATCCCTCGATTCCATTCACCTTAAACGTACCACTTACTTCGGCACGTTAAACCTCCCACGAGCCGCAACAACACTCGTTTCGACTTCTCTTTCCGCTCACGCGAGACTCGCGTTTCCAATTTGCAAAACCGAAGCGGCAAGCGCGTCGGCCGCGAAACGAGCGTGTACCGCGCCTCGGACGCGCCGACGGAGCAAAACATAAGGAGGATCGAAAGAGCACGTGTGCTCACGTGCGCTCGCACACGTGAGCTCAGACCGGAGGAAGGTTTACCGCGCGTAGCGCGATGTCTAAGTAACAAGGCCACTCTATTACTTCCCGTGCCTTACATTTACCGCAGGAGTGAGAGTAACCACGCAAAGCTTTCAACTTCCTCCTCTCCTCCTTTTACCTCCTCCTTCCGCCTTCCCACCCTCTCGTCCTCCACTCTCCTCGGGGCGGCTTCTCCATTTCCTTCGTCAGTCTGGCCCTTTCCACCCTCCCGAGCCCTTGGCGCGAGACACCACCCGCGCGTTCTCACTCTTATCGCGACACCGTAATATTGCGCTCGCGCGCGCACGGAGTCCCTCATTAGCAGGGCGTTAGATGCCCTAATTACTTAAGAGTTTTCGTTCAAGTCTACGAGGGTGACTCTCGAGGCCAGGTGGTACCGCTAATTTATTCCTACGTCGCGCACTCGTCGAAGATTCCTTTCCAGTTTCCACCCCTTCCGGTGCCTCCGACCACCCTTCCTCACCCTCTCGCATTTTCTACTCCATTCCTTCTCACCCCTTCCAGCGGAGTTTCTACGCCCCCGCGAGTGGCGAAGTTGGACGTGGATAAACGCGCGCTCGGGGCTTGAATCGGCTCGTGCTCGCTCGCTCGCGCGCGCCCAGAGAATTTTCCCGTGCGCTCCTATCCTCTGTAGTTTCGTGGCGCGGCTCTCCAACCCCCTGGAGTCCTTTGGCCTCCTCACCTCCGTGTATCTCAGTGGCAATTTCTGATACTCGTGAGCACGGGGTAGAGGGTGGCTTGCCTCGTTCTCCGCGTTCTTCCGCCTCTCTCGTTTCCACCACCGTCCTTCAACCCTCCAGGTGGTGGCACGAGGGGCCTCGCTCCCGTCTCCACCCCATTGGAATTTACGCCCGCTTTTGTGTCGCTCGTACGCGCCACGACGGAAGTCGGCGAGTACCTCCGAGAACCGATGGGATACCGAAAAGGTAGTTTAGACGAAATTTACATAGTTCGGTGAAAAGGGGGTGGGAATTATGTGGGTGTGTGTGTGTGTATGTGTGTGAGTTGAAGCGTAAGACGACCTGCGTACACTCTCGATCTTTCCACTCGATACGTTTCGAGGTTTCTCAGTGTTTTATCGCAGCACGCTGTAGGCTTTGGTTCGATTTGAAAATTTGAGAATACCGATTTGAAGAAGATCCCTTGAGTATTTCTTGTCGAATCGATCGGTTTCTTCGCACGGACGAAGAGACGTTGAGCGAATGAAAAAAGGAAAGAAAATAGTAAAGGGTTCGATTTTAGGAGACACACTCGAGACGCGTACTACTTACTCTCCGTCTAGGGTTTTAGCCACATTCGCACCTCGTACGCTCCTTTCCCTTTTTTGTCTCTCCCTCATTTTTCTCGTTGCTTTTATTCTTCCAACGTCATGGGAAGTTAAAAGAAAGAAAGGTGCGGGGCACGTGTGTAACTAGAAAGGCGATGCCTGTTAATGCGAGTAACGCGAAGTATGCGCGAAAGAAGTCGTACAATCGGAGCTCGTTACACCGCGCACACGGTTCTCTCTCCTAGAGCTCGTACAGTATGCGATCTACTTGCGTCCTTATTTGCGCGCACAATCGGTCGTGGCAAGGAGAACAATTCCCGACGAGAAACACCGAACGGAGAAGAAATTATCGTAAAGGCGAAGATCGTTCTTGGCGAGCGGTGCCGAACGATTTGGCCGGATTGCAAACCCTCGTTGAGAAACGTTCCACGGGGTCGATCAAGAAAAAAAAAAACCAAGATACGAGATGCTTCGTGGAAGGATGCGGCGAATGTGGTAGAACGATCGAAGTACGGAGAATGCACCATTCTCCATAATAATTTGGCGAGCTTTCCATCCCTGGCTGCGAACGTCTAAGCAACACGAACATGCTTTGACAACAACGAATGAGAAACACAGAGGCAGAAAGTAATAAAGTGATGCAAGCTGCTGCTGCGACGCCGCACTGTGGGCACAAAGTCGTTTTTTAGTACCAAAAGTCGTTCGACGACTGAATTCTGAACCGATTGCGATGAAATTAGTCTTCCGAAGTAATATTATACTTCTAAAGTGGCAAAGACGTGCTACGCCATTTTAAATTTTGAAATTTCTGTCACGATTTTGTAATCAGCGATTTATTAGCACTCTAACTAAAAGATGATTGCCCAAAGTTTAGAACGATTTTGGTTTTGTATTAATTAACAAATTGCAATATCAGAAAGAAGTGCAGGTCTCTGCTACAGTACAGTAAACAATGCGTATTTTAAGACTAATCTCATCGCAATCGGTTCAGAATTCAGCCGCCGAACGATTTTTGCCACTAAAAACGACTTTATGCCCATAGTGCGCCGGTGTGGTCGCGGTCCATCGCGAAGCTCTCTCGTAGAGACGTGTGCGGCAATACCTATCGAACAACATCGAAGTTGGGAGGAAAAGGGCAACGACATTTAAGTTTCTTAATTCGGGCAAGCATTCGATCGGGCACGCTCCAACTACTACTTCGACAAGCCGCGATCGATACTATCCCCTTGCACGCTTTCAAAGTTTACTTTCCCCACTTCTTTGCGCCTCACCGAAATAGAGGCGCCTTCGATCGAACGCACCAACGCGTCTCGTCGCCTCCAATATTTATATGCTTTTATAGGAGATGACGGCGTGCGCCACGCGGTCTGCCCACGTACCACGCGACCCGGGTAGCAGAAATAGAGAAATTCGCAGTGTATTTCGAGATCGACCGATTCGATAATCTGAAAAAGTCTACCGATGCCGAATTGAAATTTACTCGCAAAACACGGTCTCAACGGAATTTATTTCAATGTTGGTGAATAAACTCGGATCGACGTCGATTCACAAAAATTCTTTCGAATCATTCGTGCAAGAGGAACGCATCGATCACGCGTGCCCAAGCGCGCGATGTTACAAGCCATATCTAAACGAAACATTATCGAAGGTAACTAAAGTGAGTGAAGAGAAAATGGAGAGAAAAAAAGTGTGACATTCATCGGGATGCAGTCGACGATGATCGACCTCACTTTCTTTCGCTGTGAGAAGAAAGGTGTACCTGCAGAACCATGGTGCTGACAACGGTACCAGCCACGGGCACCAGGTTCAATTCTAGCCACTCCTCGCCCGCCCTCAGGCAACCTCTCTCGAATATACTCCTCTCCCCTGTCTGCGCTCCCCGAGGGGTGTAAACAGAAATGATTTAAAAAAAAGAACCGTCGAGTAGGAGCCCTCCTGCTTCGAAATGTTTAAGGATTACGGCGTCGCGTCTGTGCGACACCGATAACGAGAGGGAGAGAGGGAAGAGATAGGAGTGGAAGGGTTGTCGAGGGTGGCAGGAAATATCGATACACCTTGAGGAAGCCGAACTTCGTAAGGAATGTACCTCTTTCTGGAGGTCTGGCTATGGGAGGGTTGAAGAGGGAGTACTCACAACCGGGATACTTTGGCGAGCCTGCCTCCGCACTCTCGTCAACTACAAGGGAGTTCGATTCGATTGCGCAGTTCTTGTCGTCGGTGAGGATAAGAGGGACCGAGGGATAAAGCTCTTTGGAGAGGGGCCGAAAGCGGAAACTGGCAAGGATTTCGATCGTACAAGTATAATAAAAAAGCGGAAGAAGTGGAATATCCGAACGACGAACGCAGGAGGACGGGCGAAAGGCAAGGATCGTGGATGATTAGTGAAAACGATTAGAGTACCGTCTAGGCTCCATATCCGGCCGATTTATCATCGCGTACTACCGCGCTAATATCGCCATTAGTATTATTACCTTCTCACCCCCCTGCGTTCTAGCTGGCTCGCTCAAGGTCGTTCCAGCGGGGTGCTCACGCGCGAGCCATCGATATTCTATCCGGTCCGGCAAGTATTTCAATACCGTGACTTCGGTGGGGAAGGAAATTACCTCGTTGTAATATCAACGGCCTCTCACCCCGACCCTCCTTCACCTTTGACGTCATTTAGCGTCAGAGCGGGAGTTACGTCGTCGTACGTCGTTTCACGGGACATTAAACGCGCGCGGGACAAAAATGATAATGAGGGCGCATTGAGCGATGACGCTCTTCTTCCTCTCTCTCTCTCTCTTTTCCTCTGGCCTTCTCTCGTTGTTCCAAGACTTCTCCTCTCTATTTCCCTCGCGAAGCGATGGAAACGTAATTAGCGAAGGCGGATCGTTCCGATAAGGGCGAGGAGGAGTCCCTAAACCCATTACGAGAGAGAAAGAGGAAGAACGAGAGGAAGAAGGAGGGCCAGTGATATACCTACTCCTAAAATAGAAAGCCGCCGTAGAAGTCCTTATCCCCCCGCGACTCGGCCATTTTCTCTCTAATTAAGTTCCACGGTTTCTTGACCCCGATCGTCTTTGCAGTCTCGCGACGAGCGAAAAGCCGCGCGCGCGCGCGCTCGCGCTCCTTCGTACGCTAGACACTGTGTAATCGCGGCTGTACCCCAGGCGCAAAACTACCCTGCGGAACTGCCCTCCTATCTCGAATCTCCGCTGGCGATAAGGCGCGATCTCACAAAGACAAATTATTCGCTGGCCCGGAAAACGCGCTTTTCTTTCTGTTTGCCGAGCGCCGACTCTACGGCGCGTTTAACGAAATAAATTTAATCGCAGACACGGGCCGGCTCGTTAACGATGACGGCCAGTTGCGGCTGGGCGAAGAGAACGGGGTGAAGAGTAGGCTGCGAGGATTGGACGATCAAAAAGGAATATGGTCGAGAGCGAAGCTTTGTGTTCCGCGCGGTGAAGGTAAGGCGGGGAAGGATATTGGACGCCTTGAGAGAGCGCGAACGCGGACCATGCACGAAGGTTAGCATTATTAGATAATAGAGCGGAAAGAGGGTTGGAGGTAGGAGGTAAGGAGGATGAGAAAAGAAGTAGCGAGCGGGAAATTAAGTGAAAAGTAAGAGATAATTAGCGAGGAGACTAATTAAAATTTCGACGAGGAATCTTCCGTGGTTGAAGTGGTGCCGAGTATAGGAATCATCGAGCGGGTTACTGGGAATAATGAGACAGTGAGAATAGTCTGCCGTTGTTGCCTTCGTGTCGGCGTAAGCGCCAGTCGAGAGATTAATTGTTCCTTGAATAAATATTCATGGAGCATAATGCGCCCGCGACGTCTCGCTAATTTTGCGCGGCTAATTTAACGAGAATGAGTTTCTATTTGAAAAATTTCAACCTCACGAGCGACCGTAAACGAAATTTGATTTCCATCCGCGTCGGTCTATTCTCGAAGTTAAATGAGCATTAAATTTATTGGAAGCGACCGCACAATTTCCGTAGGTCGATTACATTGTTCGCGTGATCGATCGTTGCACGCGTCAGCGACTGACTCGAAATTGCTAGCCTTAATCCTGCCTGATTATAGACGGCTTACATCGCCCGGAGACTTACACCGTCTATTTCGGAGTAACGCGCCGGCGTAATCTGTTTATCTCGTAAAACTTTACCGGATAACCGACGAAGGACCTGCATAAATTATCGATCCCAACGATAGACTATTCTCATTATACACCCTATTTGCGAATGGCATTATAAATTCGCCTGAATATACTTACGTAACTAGGTTTCCTAACGTCATAACCGCACTGCTTGTTTTTTATGATTTCCTGAAAATAACGAAGGACGAGTGTGAATCGTGTCTCACGTCAGAATCAAACGAGAAGATCTAAGAGTATCAGATAAATAGGATCGAGTGGAATTACGTTAGGTTTTCGCTTGCAACAGCTAAAAGGCACGCCGCACGCTTCCCTCGAGCCAATGTCGCTCGACGAACAATTGAAATAATTGTTGCGATCCCAGTCCTTGGGACCCTCGATGCCGCAACACTGCAACTGCAAAAGCAATAAGAACGAAATATTTATTAGTACAAGCCGGATCCCCTAAATGGTTGAATTAAAATTTACAGTTTTCGCATACGAGATGAGACTCGATACGAGCTCGTAGAAAAACGACGCCAGTCCTGCCCGAGTGTACGTTTGAACGGGCGACTATTAATTTCGTGTTTATTCGCAATCGCCTCGTTTCGTATCCAATATGCAAATCGAGATATAGAATGAATGACGACGTCCACTCTGCGTTCCCCGTATCTAAATTATTCACTGACAAACTAGCGTATAATTTCTCCTGGATTAATGAATAAGTGAACCGCGCACTCGTACAAACGATTCCAGAGGAAATGAAATATTTATTTGCACTATGAACTTCCCTCCACCTCCCCGAGTACAGATTAATACGTAGCTGTGATCCGTTTAATCATACGCCGATTGCACGTTACGCCTTGTCATCTGACCAAGAGACCTTTAAACTGGACCACCTTCGACGATCGCGGTCACGCGTGTTCGCTTGCGCCGATATTTACAATTAAGGCTTTTATTATTCCGTCGCTATCGTGGAAAGAACGGCTGGTTCGATCGCGATCGAATTCACGAGCCGTTCTCTGCGAATACGTATGAATTTTAAATGGGATCGTAAATAATGCCGCCGTTCGGGATTGGGACGGTGCAATATTAAATACGCAATTTAAAGGCAAAAGGGGTGCCGAGGAGAAAAGGTGGCGAAGGAGGTGAAGGGAGCAAGCTGCAGGAAAGGCGCGCCGGAAGAAAGAAGGGAGGTGGACGGAAACGGCAGTGGCGGTGGCGAGAGGAAAATCATGAGGGACGGTATTAAAGGAAGAGGAAAAAAAAAAATGAGCGGTGGGTAAGGGGCTAGGTCGGAGAACGAAGGGGCCCGATGACGTGGATCGAATTCGATCGATGGCTTACTGGAGTGCGAGAGGACGAGGGAGATGAAGTGAGGGGAGAACTGGGAGTATTGGAGGCGCCCAATAGAATCCAGGGGTTAAAGTCTCGAGGCCTTCATTAAAGCCCAATATCTGTCTCTTGTGCGAGAGAGGCTCGGAGGCCGAAGCCCCATTCATTTTTCAGAACGCCACCGTATATTCGAATTCTTCGCTTCGGTAATTTCTCCACGCCGATTTTACGTGAGCTTCTATCTGCGTGACCTGTTGTCGGCCTCGCACCGACTGGCAGTAGGTCAATTTGTAGGGAGAGAGAGAGAGAGAGAGAGAGAGAGAGAGAGAGAGAGAGAGAGAGAGAGAAAGAAAATGGAGGGAGAGCGGAAATAATATTGGAAATTTTGTGAAAATCTCTACAAGCCAATTGAAATTACGAGGAAGGTAAAATGCGTTGCTGGTTGTCGAAAATTGTTGAGGGAATGCGATTAAATGTTTGCAAATTACAGAAGTTTACTGTTCGTTGATTTCGTAATGCCGATTTAATTGCCATCATCGTTTATTATAGAAATTAACTGAAATCGGACCGCTTGATGAGATGGTACATTTGTACATAAATATCTGACTGTGCAATTGCGTTGCTCATTATATTAACTTTGCTCTTGTCAATGCTACGTCGTGTAGAGATTAATAAATTCCGATGCTCGAAATATTAACGAGATATTCGTTTGAACCGATAAGCGAACGAAACGCGTCGAACGCATAGGCAAATGATTTAACTGTGTCACGTGTGGGTCGGTTTTCATAATTAATCGCATTCGACGTATCTATAAACATAAAGGCACGTTGTTGCTAATAAATGTACATAGGAAATTTGTAGTTGATATGCTAAAAATGTTCATCCACCGACGTTGCTAAATTGAATTTATTCCAAGCACCACGGTACAATAATTAATTGCCCACGCTCTGCTCACGTTAGACACATGTTTCGGCAAATATATCGCTTTACAATTTAATTGCGCAGGTTCTGCGCTTCGTCTTCCATAATTCTTCTCCCTTTATTTCTCGTAATTACGTCATTAAAACGCAACGTGATATGGACAATGGATGAAGAACGGGCGGGTCGCTCGATGAACGCGTAACTATGAAATAGCATCGTAATTAATCACAAAAGTCCTATTTCCATAAATCAGTAACAATAAATTATACGGATTCGAAAACACTGAACTAACATTTTATTTTCAGTTATCACGGACGTGGCAAAAAAGAATCGTGTGACGATCACAGTTGTAAATAAAAATATGGCCAATCCCATATTTTTTCTCAATTTACCACGGATCATTTTATCAGACGTCCATTACAATTTTCTGTCGTGATTTATCGAGTAAAAAATTGTATTACCTGCGAACGAAATAAACGACGATATTCGGGTTTCCCATATGCGTTACGAAAAATATGATACGCGAAAACCGATCGATTGCTATTTCACTGACAACCAATTATACGGTTCGCGTGTCACTAAAGATATCAAATTACAATTAAACAATGCTGCGCAGAATCGAAGCGTCATCAATATCATCCCTCGTAAGCTTTACAACTACATTGTTCTAGCGAAGCACCCTGACGGAAACCTTAAAAAGCGAGACCTCTCGTGTCGAAAGCAACTGTAAAATTAAGAATTCCTTTCTTCGACTAATCGTCTCCTCGCTATGCATCGACGAACGTGTCGAGGGAGACGCGCGAGTGCTGAATAAACATGAGTATGCGGCTTGCCCCTCGTCGTATTACAAACTTTCTAGCAAAAAGCATCTTCTTAATGTCGCATAACAAGCGCGCTGCGAGCAAAACTACCCGACGGCGGGACGCGTCGAGACGCCTGGAAAACAGCGGGTCGAAAGTTTCGAGACTATCGATTCGAGGGCGGAGAGAGCAGGATGAGATGTAGACGAGCGTGGGCGTACCAAGAATATCGTGAATTCAATTAGACAGTCGACGTTATCTCGACGGTATGCCTCGTGATACGCGTGAGATGGATTTTACCGTGGCCTGGCGCGTCCATTGATTTTGCCCGTTAATTATGTAATCAATTGTGTCGCGCCGATTGGATGAATAAGTTCGAGGGGACAGTATATACGTCGGACCTAGGATTTCCGATGAATTCGATTGGCTCTCGTTATGGATGCTCGATTTGGTCGAAGGCTAACATTTGTAAGAGTGGTGGAGGGATCGTTGAATTCCAAAGGACATTTGTCCTTTCGTGCTCGAGAGAGAAGCGTTTGCTAATTACCAAGTCAGTTCTTCCGACTTCGACTCTGCTCTCGCGAATCGTTGAATTCTATCGTCACATTTCCCATCAATGGAAGAGATCTCGTTGCGGCAGATTTAATGAGTCGACCGTCAAATCGACGTGCGTTCCATTGAAGGTCCATAAACAATAACGAGCGAATTACGAAGCGGCTCGTCCAGTAGTTTCCATATTTCATTCGAGTTTACAAATTATGTAACAAACATTAACCGCAGACACGGGTGGCTCGTAACGCTTGCGGGATCGGTCAGCGGGAAATTTGAGAGTAATGCGGAGGAACGTATTAAACATTTCGGTCGCCTAATTGATTTACAGGGCCATAATGCGGAATCGCGGTTACACGAACGTCTACCCAGATTAAACGCAAATCTGATATTCACTATTCGTTTTACTCCGTCGAATATTCACTCTCAGCTTCGAGTTCTCGTACACGTTGGCAGGTGTCGAAAGTACGAGGACAAAGCTTCTCAATTTAAATTAAAAAAATTCCATTCGGGAGACAATCGATAAGGGGTGATTAAGAAATTCCAGGATTTCCGTCCGAGATGATGCGACAAAAAATTATTCGCGAGCTGCCAGTCAGGTAAGCCCTTCGACGTATTATTAAGCATTTCATTGAGCGGCTATAAATGGCTGGCGAGTGAATCCGGTGGACTACGACGCCGGGCGTCGGCGTCGGCCAATGCAGTGGCGGATAAAGCGGCACCCTCTTGCCGACCGGATAGGATCGCCGGAATTGCGGCTGCATTCCGGCGTTCCCTATTGAAATCTCGTAAACCACAATTGGATGGCCGGCCGTCGATTAACGAATTCTACGATACTATACACGTTATTGCCCTCCCTTTCTTCGTCCCTTTCTCTACACCATCCCACCCTCCACAAGCACCTCCTGCAAGCCTCGACCCCTCGTGCGCAGCGCGCGAGCAAAATCAATCCCGTTTTACGTGCCTGCGGAAAAAGCATTGTGACGAAACTACCCGATTCGTTCTCCACCCCCACCTGTCCATCGATCTTCATCGACGCTTCTTTCTTTCAATCCCCCTTTCACACCGCCTCGTCGTGCCATCACGTTTTTTCTCCTAGCTCATCACCGCCAACGGTTTTCCTTGCGCCTGTCCCACGTGCGATACGCGAGCACGACTAATTTAAGCTTGGACGGTAACGTGAAAAGTGCGAGGAGAGAGAAAAGAGAAAATCGTGGCACGCGATGACCAAGAGGAGACGCGATACTCTCGTCGTCCTATCTACGAGTACTTGCTTGTTTCAGTGATTTGCATGCCTTTGCTATCAGCCTTGTCCGTTCGTTTGCTTTTTTCGTTTCGCGTCTTTTTTTTTATTTTCCCTCGAGCGGACGCGCTCGTAGAGACTTCGTCGTCAAGCGTGATCGTTGATGGCTCCAGTCCTTTGGAATTATCTTGAAAGAATCGTCGACATTTGAATTCTAGGCGAATTGCTCGGATCGTTCTTTTTTTCGGGAATTTAGCTCGGTGATTTATCGCCTACAGTTCACGTGGTACGGCGTACGATCGCAAATGTAAATATTCGATGCGTGCATTCCTATTGGCAATCGTGAAGCTTCCGCGCAATTGGGAGTAGAGCCAGCGTGAGCGGGAAATTCCCGCGGAAGCCATACCGAATTTCCGTTCGTAACGCGAAACGCGGAAGCACGAATCACGGGAGTCAATCACGTAACAAATTAATAACTCGACGACGGGAGGTGCCCCTTGTAACGTAATTGTAAAACCTATAATCGAATATACGTTAGCGCGCATAGCGGTCTCGAAAGTCGAGCTGGTCGAGTGGTTCCTCTGGTCGATTCTCTCGCCTGAAATTCACCGCCGAAGACGCGATCATTAAAATAATTCATTCCGTCGGTGAATGATTTAAGGATCGTGTAACTTCACAGAGACTACTCTCTCATTTTCGCGCCACCGTAATACGACGGGTCCAAAGCCTCTACCGTGGTCCGACGACGACGGTAGGATTGCGGCCATAATTGGACGTTCGCTGAACTTATTAGCGAATTTGGCGTTATTAGCAGAAGGCAAACAGAATTAATGTAGGATTTTCGTGCCGCCGTCGGGAGAACGAACCGTACGATGAATTCACGTCGAAATGGTCATCGATGTGGATTTTTCTAATTGGATAGCGATAAATCTTGTGCTAAGATCCGCGAGCGATATACATACATATAGGCGACGAAGGTGATATATAGCAACGGTTTTAAAATCAATTGTCGGCGTAACTAGTAGTATTAATATGATGCCGGGCTTACGCCGTTCCCACGTCCTACCTGATAGGATTATCGAAATTGCGACAGTATATTGGTGGTTATATTGAAATCTCGTAAACCACAACTGGACGACCGACTATCGATTATCAGATTCTAGCGCGCCGTTCGTCATTTACATTGTCCGGATGGGAAATCGATTCTTGATTCTCCACGGATGCCACCTCGCGTTTTACCTTTAGCCGGCGCGGAGGACGGCCGTCTGACCGCATCGCGGATTTTACTACTGCCCGGTGGAAACAGGAGACGGCAGACATGTCTATTGGTCACGACTATTGAATATTTCCTGGAAATGGGTAGTTCAGTTACTGCGGGGTGAGTGACCGATCGTGCTGAAAATTTCGTCTACGAGCTCGTTAATTCTTACGAAGAATCGTTAACGGAACAATTTCCGAGGGTTCGTTAACAAGAGAAAAGTTTGGTGGAGAGTATCGAGCAGAAGTAATCGATACTCCTCAATGTCCCGATAAAGAATGCCAGCGACAGCCAATTGCGCATTATTTTCTTCATTGAAGACGTCAGGAGGACGAAAGCTTTAACTTTGATCTCGATGAAAAGCCATGTAAAAGCTCATCGAGATGGAATCATTTTATTCCGGGAGATCCAATTCTTTTGCATTCCTTAAGGATTGTGTATTTCCCCGGATAATTCGAGTAGATTCAGTTACTTTCTTTGCCTTTGGAAATTTAAATTGAAATCATCCTGGAAAGGATCTTGCTCGTTAAAAAAAATTAATGGTCAGAAGGTTCCCTCAAGAGATTTCTTACCAACTAAAGCATAATACGATTTTTTCTTCTTCTCATTGGAACAAATTTAATTACAACTAGAAAATTATTTGTTCCTATAAACTAAAGTGAAGAATATCTCCACGATCTTTTCATACATACCCAATCCTCTTGGATCCAGTCAATGAGATTCTGTTGATCAGGATCCTCTCTGTAGTGAATGATGAATGCCTGGAAGCCCCCTGTTGCTTGTGACTTTATCTGATAGGAAAAATAGCAGGATTATCTGATTAAATCTACCGCACAAGTTAGATAAAAAAAATGAATAAAATGTTCATCATTATTTCTGTGGCTCGAAGCACGTGCCCTTCGTATGTGGGACGAAGAAGGAAGAATGGAAAAAGAAGAAATGGCAAACGTGGAGAGCAGAAAGTGGAAGAGAGGTTAATGGTACTAATTAATAACTCGGGAATGGCGGTGA
This sequence comes from Tiphia femorata, assembly GCA_944319695.1. Lineage (NCBI taxonomy): Eukaryota > Metazoa > Arthropoda > Insecta > Hymenoptera > Tiphiidae > Tiphia > Tiphia femorata. The sequence goes on along the minus strand of OX090901.1, from coordinate 21,948,893 downwards.
ATAATTGAATCTAAAGTTCAGCCACTTAGAGAGTCTTTTCCGCGGATCGCGAGGTCCGACGCATTGTCGAAGCGCTAACGCGAGACCCACCCTCTTGCACCTCAGTTTCAACCCCTTCGTTTCAAGCAAGAGGAGAGCTGAATCGTTTGCAATTAAATACGCGGTCTGAGCATAATGCGTTCGCTTATTTACTTTCATAATTCATTCGCGCTTTTCATTGTTACCAAATCTATTATACCGCGGGAATCTAAGAGGCCCGTCTAACACCGGCGAAACTATACCAAGGTGCACTCGTGCACCTCGATAGAACCACCGGTTCTAGAACTCCGAGGCCTTCGAGGGTAGGTGTAACTTTCGCTAAAACAAACTCCGGAGAAAGTTACACATTTGCCTTCGTAAAACTGTCCATCCCTCCACCGTGCCACAATGTGATTGGATTCGCATTCCAGCGGCGAATTTATGCACTTTACGAGACCGTGGGAGAATGTCGTAAGAGGTCGGAAGTAGGACGAAGGTGAATTTCAAAGAACGTTAAAAAGACAAAGACATCATCTTTACCCAGTCCTTGAAGATAAAGCCCAACACACCGGCAGTCATCTCCATCAGCAGCAATAACGCCAGGAATATCGCGTACTGCAACGAGAATTTTATCGTGCGATTAAAACGATCCGCGAGGTGTGCTTGCTCCGAAATTAGAAAGATGAACGTCGTGACACTCACCGCTGCTAGGAGGCACGTATTTTCCCTGAGTGCGCCGACGCATCCCGTAAATCCGATGATAAATGTCACTGCACCTGCAACAAATGAAACGTTATTGGCGCGAAGCGTAGAAGGGCTTCGGGAGATGGAAAAGGGATGAAAGAAGACAACGATATTTTATCGTAGACGTCGTGTCCGAGTAACTTTGGAGACCCTGCTTCCACAGGATTACGTCATCGACAGTAATTAGAACGTATGATCCTGCGACACGTTCTCTCCCTTCCCACCTTACCACCCACCCTTACTTCTTTTTGTAATCAACGTTTTTACGAGATCGCGTTCCGCTCGCCGCGTTACGACGCAACGCACTTGGATTCCTGCGCGCCGTTAGAGGGAGCATCCTCCCTATCCCTTGCTCTTCCACCAGCGTCTACACTTTTTGTCCCCAGAAAAATACGCTTCGGGCTTCGGTTACACCGAAGTGGAAGGGGGACAGAACGTTATTAACCATCGTGAAATATACGGGAGCACCTTATAAGGACGTATTTTTATCTTCGGCAGTAAAGAGAGGTGGAGAGGATGCGGGGAGGATGGCCCGCGATAAATTCCGTGAAGCAGCAGCCGCGAGCGGGTAGGCGGCCCGTATAGAATTCCTCGATGCCTGCCGGGCTTTAGATGGCATACGGGGATAAAGTTTTATCGCGAGATGTCGATCGATATGGCGGCGGCGGGACCCCAGACCGAGTGTGGGCGGACGAAGGAGAGGAATTAACAAATCGAAGCGCAAGCGACTCTCGAGATCGCGAGACGAGATTGTGGATACTAAGGTGGTTCTCACGTGGTCGCTTGACCGTCGGTCGATCGTCTCGGTTCACCAAGAAGGAGGAAGTAACGTGAAACCGCTGCGAAACCCTTTCCTGGATCTTGATAGCGCCTTTACCAGTGCTCGGCGATACCACCGAAGATCCGAGAGAAAGGGGTAGCGTGAGAAGATTCGTTGTCTTACGAGTATCATCGAGATATCGTCGAGGAAAGAGGAAATGGTCGTGATCGCCGAAAACAAAACGTAGTTGCAATTTGTCGGGCGTTTGTCTTTGTTTTTACGGATTTCGGTTCGCCGCTAGGAGTAGGTATTACGGTCGAAACGACGGAAGAATTAGGGGTGAGCTTAAAACTGCGTCTTCGCGCGTGGTGGGTGCGAGACTGTGCATTTCGTTTTATATGGTCGCTGCTGGTTGTTCGGTTGTCCGAGCTCCTTTTGCAAAAATTTACGACCCTGGCACTACCGTGTTCGTTTCTCCGTTTCGGTTTATTGGAAAGTCCTTCGATGGTACGCGTAATGCTACGTTCGCACGAGTGTGCGCGTAGGTGAATGCTACCGCAAATTTCGAGTAATTCGAGTTTAATTTGCACGCAGCCTTCGGGGAGTTAATTATTTTTCGATGATACGACGATTATCGCGTCCCTCGGTAACGCAGAGCGAGAATGTGCCCCTAGCGAACTTCCACCCGTTGTGCGCCTCGTCGTGGCACGGTAGAATTCCATAAAATTTGCATCGCGAGAGGAAGATCCGTCGTAGGGACGTCCCAATCCAATAACCAACATTCCACGAGACTCGCCGTAAAACGAAATTAGGAAAAATAAACAAATGTGGAGGAATCGAAAGTTTATCCGTCCCGACGTCGACTCCACCGTCAGCTCCGTTTACGAGAGGCCAATAAATGTTCGGTTTTCCTATTTACCGACGCGGCGGGGCGCGACGCTCGTGTTAAACATAAAACGGGGAGAGAGAAGAGGCGGACTGAATAAGCTACGGAAGATGTCAAAACTGCCGATGAAATGTGTTTAATGGAGGGCGAGCGATGGAAGGAAATGCGGCAAATCGATCGTGAACGAAACGAGTGAAGAAAAGATTAATTCTTCCGAAGCTTTCGGAAAGTCTCGCCAACCTGCCGAGTGTTTTTCGGGGAGTACCATCCGATCGATTAACAATTGACGTTAATCCGGGCAAGCCGATCTCGGCATCGACGATGGTAAAATTGAACGTGGTACGGGTAGGGTTGGAAATGATTTATAAAAGTGAAGAATACGGTATGAAAATGGCGAATATGGACATGGGATAAGTCCTCGAAATGCGGAGAGCTTCTCCACGTTTACCGAGGATCCTTTGCGAGGTAGCATCGGGCATAAAAATAACAGCGATAAAAATTTAGTAGGGATAACTACTCACGCGAGAGGTTGCCTTTTATATACTTTTTAACGTTCGTCATTTCTAAACCCATTCTGGTTTTTGTACCAATTCCCGAAATTTCGTTATTTTAACGTTTCTCTTGAAAACGTCGCGATGGAAGTGGTACGAGACGATTTTTTTGCATTAGGGAGAGAAGAACTGGTACTAAAAAGAAAGAGTTCGCTCGTACTAAAGTGGAGAGAAGCGTGTGTATGTGGCGTTAAAAATATAACGTCCATTACGTGCCAAAAGTACCGTCCAATTTCCGACTGGGCGACCGCATTTAATTTCACGGTTCGCAATGGCGTCTTGGCAACATTTCTTAGCTGCAGGATGTTTATGGACCTCCTCCTAGGGGGACAATGCTCCGTCCGGGAGGATAAGCATTTTCTTGGTAAGAAAGATAGCTAAACTACTGCTATTAATTTTGAAATTCAGTTGAATATCTTGGCCATTCTAGACCAAGTGGCGACGGTACGTTTGGTAAACGGAGGGTGCCACAATAATCGTCGAAAGAGAGAGAAACGATTTTGATTTACTGAAGAAATTTTCGTGGGTTGAATTTTAATTTATACACGGACCACCCGCAAGTGCGCCGCAAAAAGAGATAATATTGTTCGAAGAACAAAATGTATATAATATGAACTTTTTAGTCCCATAATAAAATCGAAAGAACTGCCATCGCTGAAATTAAATTACCCGCTTATTTTAAATCATATACTTGCCGGTTATGCGCAGAGCTTATGCAGCACTCGTGAGATTTTCATAGAATTCAATTTCTCTTGTTCGGAGGATAATTTTGACAGTGGCATGAACGTGAATATTTTATAAAATACGTCCAATGAAGCGTTTCGCCCTCCTTTCGTAACTTCGCCCTTTGAATTTCCTCGAGCGGATTTCTCATTGCGAAAAATGTTCAAATTTGATAATGTCCGACTTACGACATTTTGGTTCCAACGGAAATCTAAAAGACTAAAAAAGAGTGAATGATACGTTTTACTCATAGACTCCAGTACGATTAATTCCAACTCGACGTACACCCCTTAATTAAGATCTTTCCACATCCTCACCGTAGAATCTCCTCTTCACCCTACAATCAATAAGAGAAAGTTCTCTACGCAATCATCGTGAGATATTCTAAGAGGATAATCTTCTCATGTCGTGTGGAGCGCAGAAGAAAAATGATCCGTGGTTCACCCTTACCCTGACGTAACTCAGATTCATCAAGTAGCACGCATAGAACGCCTTCCTCGATTAACCTACAATTTCCAGACGATTATTTATTCTGTCGAAAAAAATCGCAGATTATTGCTTCACGATTCATTTATCGCATAAAGGAATTTACGATTAGAGGGATTATAAATCTGCATATATTCTCGGAGCGTAATATCGAATTTATTTGTCGCCGTGTGTGCGCGCCTCGAAATGGCGCACGCCATTCCAGTGAGAAGAGGGAAATATTCACGGCTGCATCTGGGATAATGTAATGGCGGGAGTGGAACGCATAAGACGCGGAAACATTATCCGTCCATCAGACGCGGAATCTCTTCCGCCATTCGCACCCTGCGGCTCACCGGCTTCGACACTCTCGCCGTAAATTGCCCGACGACTCCTCTACCGAGACGCTCGAGACTTTGTAATAATCTCGCGATTTAAATAATCCTAAACGTCCGATAATTGTAAGTTACGTGCACGCTACCGCAACGACGAAGACATTCGCGACTCGTTTAACCGAGCAAAATTCCAAGAGAACTCGAAGCACGAGACTCAGGAAGCGAAATTTCTCCATCGTCCCGTCGCGTCCCGCCACTTACACCTCTACAAATTTCCGTCTGACGCGTTCGACACTTTCGCAACGAAGGCGTCCGCGTTAATTACACTCATTAAACCTATCAAAAGATTAGATTGTTTCGTAAAAGCGTTTGCAATTAATCCAGGTAATTACCGAGCCACGTAATTACAGCGCAACTGCTTGTGAATATCAAGAAGCAGTTAAAGTGAGCGTGTTGATTACACTGTAATCGCATGTTCCTGACGTCACGATCGCGGAAGTGTACTTTTTCCAACGTCATTTAGCGCATTACCTTGACCTCGATCGCCTATCGTCGCTTTTAAAAATGCACGTCGGTGATGGCACGCGTGACCAGGATGAGGAGAAGAGTTTCGCGCGCGTGGATTCTCAGCGATGGCAGGCACGCGAGAGAAATGTAGAATGAAATGGAGACGCGGAAACGGCATTCGTCCGTCACCGTCTTCCGCCATTGCATTGGCCGGGTGGACGACTTACACGCTCTCGACACTTTCCCGGCTCGTGACTTTAATGCGCTCGCAGGGCGACTGCATAATTCATGCGTCGTGTGCACGAGGCACGCCGGCCACCAGGGCGCGCGCTCTAATTGCGAGTACCCGCGCGCCTCGGCCCGCTCGTCCGCCCGTGTCGGATGCACTCCTGCGGTCGAGAGGCTCGTCGTGGCGCGAAACAATTTCCAGCCGTCCCACGCGTCCGACGGCGTAAAGATATTAAAAGTTTAATCCGCGTAAGCGCATGAACTCTATTAATGCTTAACAAATTCTTTTTCGAGAGAGAGAGCTTCGCTCGTCGCCAGAGAGACGAGAGCGAGTGCACGTTTAATCTGAACTTCGTGGATAATAATGATGCAATTACGATGACAATATCGAGCTGATATTGCATTAACGCGAGCCTTGGGCGAATGTTCCGCAGAGAGTCAAAGAGAACCATGGACCGTTTCAACCTCGGTACGCGACAGTGATACGTAGGACGGAAAAGGGCACGTTACGAAAATGAGTCGCGTCACTTTAGCGATGGTTAAAGCCGGAGCAGCGAGAAGTCTCGTGAAAATTAAACGCTCGATCTCAATTCCTAACAGGGGAATACGAGAGGAACTCAAACATCAATATTCCGCGATCGTGAATGGCAAGTACAGGAAAAGGGCAAAGAGAAATGCATGTAGGAAGATGATTGAACGTCAGGCCGATGATGATAAATCACTTTAACGCTAACTCGATTCTTCGGTGAACGAGGCGCACACGCCTCCCCGGTTCGGCAAATGTTCCACCGAAATCCGACGCATTGTTTGCACCAGGGCGCGTGTTTAACGCGTGTTCGCGTTTCTGCTCGTGCGTGGAGCGTGGAACAAAAATCTTCTTACGCGAGAGCGCGTTGATCCTCGTCGTGTGCATTTCACACAGGCTTGCATGTTTTGTTAAGAATCTATCGAGCTCTCGCGATTTAAACATTAAACGAGCTAGAATATAGAAAGTGACGTTAAATGGGAATTACCGTCACGATATTACTCATTTTATTGCACATCCTCCACTCGCTCGTAAAAAGATTTTCGAAGTTTTAATAATATTCTTTTCATTACGCGAAGTTACAATTCCTGCGGAACTTTATATCCACTTCGAACTAACGACCATTTTTACGAACCTGTTTCCAATTCGACGTTTGGAAATCTCCGGTAGTAGGGTCGATGGTACGCAGTCGAAGGTCAACGAGCGATTGAAGTTTCAGGTGTCAGTGGCCCCATAAAATATGGAGGATCTTTGCCTCGCGCATAGTCCCTGGTTAGTTAAAATCGACGGGTGGAGAGGGACAGCGTGTACGTGCGGTGTCCGTCCAAATCCAAATCGATGTTGTCCCCGGGAAGCGTTACAGTAAATTAAGCAGGAGCCGGAAGAGGTAGAGTTACACGTCAAAGTAAATCGAAGTAATTGGAGCGTGGGATAATCGGAGCGGGTGTCTGATCGATAGAGGCCGCCTCACGCAGCTTGGAAAATAATTAACGGCCACGCTCACGAACGTGTGCGCGCGCGAGCGAGCTTTGGTGGACGCTAGACTGGACTTGCATTGAGTATTTACGCGGAGGTTGAAATAAAAGCTGTGCGGCTTTTACTCGCTCGCGCGCCCGAACGAGAGGGACCGAGATCACAATTGAGAGAGATTTCCACTCGTGTTTCATCTCTCTTATGCACAATCATCACGATGATGAAGTACGCGCGACAACACACTCGTGAAAAAGAGAAAAGAAATATTTAATCGTGTGGCTCCTTTGAAATTTCAGCTTGTCGTGGTATGAACGTGCGAGATAATTTGCCCGGTCGAAGGTTTGGGTGAACTATGCATGAAAAGAAGTGGAAACTGAACTGTTTCAAGCGCCGGTATTGAATTCCAAGCCACAGATTGCCACAGCTTTCGGAATCTGAGAGAAATTGCGAAAACGATATTATACGTCCTCTTTTACCGACATCGTCTGGCTTCCAGACTCGAAGAGTAAATTCGAAGCATAAATAACCTTTAAAGATGCATCAGCGTTATTCGGTCGTTGACTTTCGCGGAAAATTGGAGAAAACTGCGCTCCTCTCGGCACGAGATCGACCGGAGAGCGAAGAAACTTACGGAGGTGCAAGCATCACTGTAGAGCTAGATAGTCCTAAATGCTGTAACAGGTTACAAAAGAATTTTGTTCGAAAAATAACTTTTGTCTGGATTATCACCTCGAATTGTTTTTACAATTCTAATGTTGTCGGAGTTTTGTTGTAAAATTCCGGACACTTACGACAATCAATTTTCATTAATTAGCATCAGTTGGAATAGTTCTTAGAGGCGTAATTGTCCGATGTACGGAGATTCTTGGGCCGTGGGTAAGGGGAGTAATCAGGGAGAATCGAATCGATTAAATGGATCGGATGTGCCTAATGAGTCGAATAAATCGAATCGAATGGACTGACTAACCGAGCCGGAATTAGACCGATTAATCTCACATCGGAGCGAATTAATCAAATCCGCGATATGATGAGGGTACGGGATGTTAAGTCAAATATAGCGAGTGTCGCGAAGTAATTGTGTTAATTGAATGCCGCGAAAATTGCGTGCCACTTAAATTAATGGATTACACGAAATATACATAGAATGAAAACGCGAATCGAGAGTATAGCGTAAACAAGGCGTATTAATTTTCATTACTTAATCGTGCATCGAGGTCGTTTGCTAAAAATTTTCCGCGAATCTCCTTAATGAGCCGCATCGCTAAAATCCACCAAAAGCATCGAATTACTCTCGAATAATCTGATGGAGTCGACCTGACCCTTCGATTGATTAATTGGAGAACGAACGAACCTTAGCCGTGTCGAATCTATCGAATTTCGCCGAGAGCGGACGAGTGCAGCGAGTGCATAATACCTCGAGCGAATCCAATGTGCCGGAGAGAAGAGTGGAGCGGCGAATCGAACGAATCAAAGGAATCGAAAGGAATCGAATGAAGTCGAGTTACCGCAACGTTAGGCACCACCTATCTTTCTTCTCTCGGACCCTGTCGCACTCTCAGCCTTTCCCTCAGCCTCTCTCTCCCAGCCTATCTCTCTCAGCCGCTCTATGCTGTTCGAACGGTCAGGACAGGTAGCATGGATCACGTGCAAATTCGATTTGGTCGGCTGGCGCGCGCGCGCGAGCACCCGTAGAGAATGGGACAGCGGGCGTCTCCAGTCGGGATGTTTGAATTGGTCACAGGGCATTCCTGAATTCCCACCATTACGTTCGGCTAAACCGGCGGCTGACCGCTCACGAGTGGCTCGCCGAGGCGGGGGCTTTAGGAATCCCTGAGCACATCCGCGGGGGTAATCCGACTTACGGCACGCTTTGAGGAATCCCTGGGACGTCACTTTGTCGAGGGGTCACCGCGCGTGTGACGCCGGACGTCGCGAGGGACAAAGCGACTTACGATTCCGGACAAGAGGCTGATCTCCGAAATTACGACGGCAGAGAGTTCGACGCGCGCGAGGTTATTCCCAGTTCTAGATTGGTCCGCGTGTTAACGAGTTCGAGGACGACACTACGAAGAGGAGAAATGTGCTGAAAAAAAATAGGAAAATCTATTTAACACGCTGTTTCGAAATATATCCCACCGTGATATATCCGATACGAGGGAAGGCACGGTTAAATTTGACCTACTTCGAACTTCCAATGAAAGTGGATCAAATGAGGTTACATTAGATCTCATTAAGACGGACCGAGTTGAGTTATATTTTAGTTGGTACAAGGAAAAAGCGAAAATTACATCTGAAAATAATCGCGGCATTAAAATTTACCGAATAATTTCATCTCTCCTTCTTCACGGATAAATTAAGTCGGTGTTGGATTTAAAATGGGTAGCACTTATTATCCGAATATTTAACACGGAAAATGCCTTTAACGTTATAAACGTGATTGATGCTGATGATGCCATTAGCTACGCCAGTTTTGTCGATAGTATTACTATCAATGTTAATACTCTTCTCCCTATAATCAATTGCATTACCCTGCGACCCACGTTTAATTATCGCTAAAATGTTTTCACGGTGGAAAAGGGAGCAGTCTTAAAATAAATGGAAAATTGCCATTACACGTCGAAAGCTTTGTTCCCACCACAAAGAGTTCGTTCTAAACACGAGCGTGCAAAAGCTGCTTTCTCCACCGCATGCTTTCTCCTTCGAAACAATGCGATTTCTCTTTTATTATTTACGAATCCTATTAATAAAGCACGGTTTTTCAATTAAACGAAAAAAATGTACGAATTTTCGAATAATGTCCGCATCGAGCACGATTCAACTAAAACAATACGAATCACCGTTGCGTTCGCACGCGCATCGGCTCGCAATAAATAACGTAATGCGAAACGTTCGGCCGCACGGTGCACCGAATATGCGAAACCATTTTGCACGGAGCGCGTATTTACGAGAATCTTGGATGCTTTCAATTATATCTCCCGCATAACGAGCCAGTTGGGTGGGAAGAAGGGGTACGAGGACGAATCCATGCGATAATGGCGTTTCCACGCGTCTCACCCCGCTGCTCGTCGTTTCGCTTCGACTGGCATCGCGACGCCAGGGTCAGTTTATTATACGCTCGAAAAGAGGCGGGTAACCCCTTTTCTTCCTTTCCTCGTTCCGCTTCGCTTGGCCAGAATTTGCCATTGAACGTGTCGTGACGCACGTCGGGGGCCCCTCCGAAATTATCAGATGGCCTCTGCTGCGGTGAAGTAGATCGTGCGATTAGAGCTTCCTCGAAAGTGAAAAGAAACGGATCCGATATTCTGGCGAGCGAGACCACGAGGTGACGTTGAGAATCAATCGGTATGCTTGAGAAGTAAAATCGGTGACGATCTCGTTGCGTGGTGAAAGTCGTGAATCGGTGAGGGAGGAAAGCGAGCGCGAATTTAACGCGCGATAGAGTGACAAGCTGCCCTGCGATGAAACTTGGCGAACCCTCCTTTCGCGCTGAGGAACGACGGTGAGGGCGAGAGACGTCGCGTGCGCCGAGCTTATCTTCTACCACCTGACGAGGGAATTGTGTCGTTACCTCTGGGACAGTGAATCATAGGGGATTACGGGGTGCGATCTTCGTGTTGTTGCTTACCACGTCGCTTTTTATTATTCGACGACGAAATTCGTCCCGCGGCAGTTATCGCGAGAACGTTACGATTTTCATAGAGACCGCAATAACAGATCCGTAATTCTCGGCTAGAGAATCTATTTGCGGGCGAGCTTCCGCTTCGTTCCGGGAGCTTTGCGGGAAAACTTTCGGGAAACAAGCGCGAGTTCCCTTCCATTGGCTTGGCAGGACTCTCGCGATTTACAACTCCACATCTTTTTATCATTAGATACACACGTATAAACCTCGTTAATAATAAGTTTGTCCTCGTTACCCCGATTTCCGCGATTCTTAACCGTCCCCCATAACTCGGCGCCCCTTGGAACTTTCGCGAATAATAAATTCCCGAGGAAATTACTTTCGCAGCAACGTCTCGCCACGAAGTTTTCCGACCATCTCTTGGACATCCAACACAGATACACGTATACACAGTAGATATCCCCTGTGCTTACAAGACGCGAGTACCACGAATCCGCCAAGCTAAACACCGTGTCTCACCTTTTACAAATACCACGGTGGAATTGTGAATATTATACATTGCAAAACAGACGTCGTGAATTCACGAGTGACCGAGAAATTCACCTCGTCCCTCCTCGGCCTCAACACTTTAATATCGCCAGGAGGGATCAACTTTAAAAAATTCACGAAGATCCACCCCCCACGAATATTTCGAATCGTCGAAAAGTGTCCGGCGACTCTCGCGAACGTCCGACAATGCGAATTCAAATCGATTCGTTCGAGCGTTCGCGCGAGGGAGGCTTCATAACTCACCGTAGGTGACAGACACCTCCTCCTCGCGCGTGGAGAATTCTCACCTCCGTTCTCACCATCCGTTTCCTCCCTTTAAATAAGAATCGTTGCGGTTCCCTCGCGCGCGCGCCCCATCTCTCGTGGGAAACGGCGACGCGCTCAGCATAAAAGCGCTTTTATGCGGAGTCATTCGCGCGAGAGTCGAATGCGACCCTATTAGTCCGCGCTGCCCGCTAAAGCAGTAATCCACCGCGTCGATGGGAAAAGCCCATTCGAGGTGCGAGAGAAATGAAAACGCGCATGAAAACGCGCGTTAATTCGCGTCCCCGCGCGAGGCGCGAAAATCTGGAGGGACGAAAGTCATCGAGGGGTAGTTTTTCCGGAAAACTCGCGCGTCCCTTTCACTGAGAATCGCCGCCACTTTGGCGGCACGGCCAACGATTTAGAAAGAAAAATCGTAATTGTCCTTTCGCGCGCTCTCCTTTCCCTCGCACGCGGTCTACTTCTTTTCTCGGAGTAGTGAGCGAGACGTAGAACGAGAATTTTCGTGCCCTCTCTCGCCTATTCTTCGCGCACTGCCGTTACTCGCCACCCCCTCACGGTCGTTGCATCGTTAAACTCGTTTCACCCTTTTATTATCCGTATTCTTGGCCCATTGTTAGGTATATCTACCGTCCGCTAACTGATTAGTGGAAACGCCCGGACTCATTAGCGTTCTCGCCCGCCTGCCCAACCTCGCCATTTCGCGAAATTCTTTTCGCGAAAAATGTGCTCCTCCGTGCGATAAAGGAAAGGGTGTTGGGGTGAACTGGTCCCTTCGCGATGGAATTAAGAGTGGAAGCAGGGCTGGGAAAATTTTCTTCGACGAATATGCGCGCGCGTGAGTGCCTAAACTAATCGTGGTTGCGCACAATGATCTTTACGGCCTCGACATGTTTATTCTATCGAGACGAACTTTGCTAAGTGTATTCCATTATAGGGAAAGTGTACCGCGAGAAGAGTTGATTGGGCGCGGTAATGCATTCGAGAGAATATGCGCGATATGTAATTTGTATTCACGTGATTAGGCATCACAGTTGCAATTGCTTTATCCAGAGTCCAATAATAAATGCAACAGCGTAAACAATCAGCGGAGGAAGGACTACTCGATAATCGAGGCTCGGTTCCTCGCCGGTGAATAATTCCCCGAACAAATCAAGTTAGCTCGATACGCGAAAGCGGATAGGTCGATTCCTGAGGGTAATATTTCAAGTGTCGTTTGTTGAAACACGATCAATCCTGGTGACGGTAACCGGTTTGGCAGTTTATGAAAATTCATCCCCGATCGAATGGGAGCGATTGGCCGGTGGACGCGTGTGTGCATTGGCACGAATGGTCCTCGATTGAAAAAGCGTAGTAGGAGGAATTCGAGCCCGAACGAAGCCTCTTTAAAAAGAATTTCCTTTAACAAAATTATCGCTAATTGTGAATAATAAATAAACAATGGGCGCGCCACTGTTACGCGTTCCTTCACCCTCGCACGAGTCATCGCAGACACCTAAACAATATTAGCGAACGCGCCATTATCGTAGAAGCTTTACCTCACTCTACACGAGGATGCCCATTAGCTCCGTTACTTAGGACGATCGAGCTGACTTGCGGGTTACCTTAGCACAGCTAAGGCATTACGTCCCTTAAGGTACCACCCTAATGCGCGAATACTTTACAATTCTGTCCCGAGACGGCAAAGCGTCGCACGCGACGTTAATTCCATTTCGGATCGTGCCACAGGCAAACGGGAAACCGCCAGGCGTCCCGACGCCACGTCGAAGGGACAGACGTCCGATATCTGATTAAGCATTCAACGAAATTATGCGGGTGGTACTGCCACGGTGCCTCGTGCCTCGCGGTTCACCGAGCGCTTCGTATCCCACGGGGGAACCACAAAGCCAACAGTGCTTTGTAACCTTGACAAAAGAGTCGTAAATCTTGTGTACCCTTGCACGCTGAATTTGCCATGCCGCAATCGGAATTCTCCTAGAATGGAGACTGGAGTATAAATTCGGCCGTACGTCGGAGCACGAAAATCGAAGCGAATCGTTGATCCGCGGAAAAAAATTTCAATCCCATTGATATACCGGCGAATGGCGAACTTTTTAATTAAGCCGTACCATTGGAGGAAATAAAATATGAAAAAAAATGTATGATCGTTTGTACCTGCCACGATGCTTAACCCTTTCGCTACGGGCGACTCCTCCGCCACGGCGCTCCCGCTGTACGCCCGTAGTATCTGAGTGGCATCTTATGCAGGGCGACTATAGTCGCCCGTAGTACGTCGGTGGCATTCTATGCAGGGCGACTATAGTCGCCCGTAGTAGCGAAAGGGTTAAATCCTAATTGGCTAATTCCTCCCGGATGTCCTTACCCCGGGTGATCCGACGATCAGAGGGAAAACTTTCTCTTCAGCTTTTGCGTTTAATTAAAGCTAAATGTGGGCGAGATTCGGGAACATGCGGAATACTTTTTATTTCTCCCTACCCCGTCCCTTGAATACACCTCGGCAAGCGGAAGAGGGGGGCGCTGGAAATATTCCACCCCTAGCTCTCGTTTGTTTTCGTTAAAACTCGCCGCGCGCCAGGTCGCATTGCATTGAGGTTGAAATTAACGCTTTTCCAGGACGGTCGAAACGCGACCGTAAGTCTCCATATGTGGCTCGTCGAAAGGCTCTCGATGGGGACGGGATGAGGCGGAAAACAAAAACAAAAAAGTACGAGCGGGGTCAGTAGCGCGAACCGGTACTCACCGACTAGAATGAGGATAAATGCTGGATCGAGGGCGACGTTCGTGAGGCGGGACAGGTTGTTGAATGTGTCCTTTTCGGTCCATGCCCAGACGCCCACAGCCATAATGCCCAGACCAAGCCACTGCGACAGAGAATGGAAGACAAAGAAGTTAGTCATGCTCTTTCCACGAGACTTTTAAGGATCGTCTTTTATACCAGTGCTATATATTCTTTTTCGCTCTTAGCGCTTTACGTATTTCCTCGTTCTCCGTCCAACAACGCGCGGTTAAATAATTTCACGATCTATTTCTCCCATACGATGACGACTTGAAACAAATTCCGTAGACATTATTCACCGCCTCCGTGCATTCGAAGTCTCTCGAGAAGCTATAAATGGATTTCGAGAAGTTCGTAACGTGCAGTTTCAAACCCAAGCGGTTGCCTACGGACGCTCGGATGCTGCGAATGGAATCGTATTGGGGCAAGAGGAGAAGGATTCAAATTTGGCAGCCTGTTTGTACAGACGGGCTCTCTCTATTCGGTTATACATCGAGAGAAGTCTCGTCCCACGCTACTGGACATCGAACTCAAGAATACATATGTAGTATCCAGGCGCCTAGGGTACATGCAGCATCGCATGTAGCAGTCCCGTGGCCCGTCACGCTCGTGGCCGTAGGAATTCTGGAGAGGCGGCAGACACTCGGACGGAATTGCGAGTTGAGCTTCCAATTGTACGGGTTCACCGGCGCGGGCTGCGATTCCGGTGCAACGGACGCGATTACCCGCGGATAATGAGGAAAACGCAGAAAGGGGGAGTGAAATCGAAAAAAGAGGAGTTGGGCTGGAACGAAGAGCGAAGTGAAGGAGAGGAACGAGAGAGAAGGGGGAGCGAGAGTGCGAGAGAAAATGAGAGAGAAAGATGGAGAGAGGGATGAGACTAACAGGTTGAACCGTTAACAGTAGCGAAGGCCCTTTGCCAAGTCCGCGTTATTACGTTTGAAGTAGTTCAGAAACGACACGGATTTTCCGCCAAAGTTATACCGTTAAGGATGGATTTTTTTGTTAGGTGCCGTGCGACGCGTTGAAGGGCGAAGCGAGGGCGGTTACTGCATTTCCCAGAGAATCGCTAATGATCGTGAAAACTTTTTGTCGGGGACTTCACGATTGTGAAGATTTTCCAAGACCAATATCTCGAGCTCGCTCGAACAATGCATAAAAGATTAATAATACGCGAATTCGAGAGGAAGGAGATTCTCGCGTGCAATTTTACAGGTACAAACGGCACCTCGGTTTCGATGTGGTGCGCGTAGGTATTCTCAGCACTTCGATTAATTGCCGCCAACTGCATAATATCGATTCGTTTAGAGTAATATCTAATTATTTCCATAGGTAATTCGCCTAGATTATTTTACCTTTAATTTCGGCGCACATTAACGCGATACCGCGGTGGCGTTAAAGCAATGGGACGCGGCCCACCGAACTGTTCTACCATATCAATTTGCGGCTTCGATCTAAACCAGGCCAGTAAATTAATGGGAAAACATATAATCGTCAGACCTGCATTAAATTCATATTCTCACATACGCTCGAGCTCTCTGTAATTAATTTCCAATATTCTCTCTTCGATTCTCGAGAACTCTCGAGGTATCGACGTAACGAGTGACACTGCTGTCCTCGCGAGAACTCGCGCGATCCACGCTCTACCATGTTTGGCCAAGACTTTCCCCGCGATATTGGATGTACTTAACGTTAAGACCTTGCAATTACCGGCGCTACTACGCGCCGAGCGTCACGTGACGCGCCAGGGTGGCATACACACTCGTCGTACCACCTGAGACCCACGCGCGCGGTAACACACGTGCGCATCTTCCGCGGGGGATAATCATCCTTAATCCCGGTGGCTCAATTTATGACGATCCACAGCCGCTGCCGCGCTCCCGCAATTTCTCCGCACACGGCACGTGCCTATTCCCTCAACAGGGTATCCGCATTGATCACGGTCGAGGCGTTACAACGCAAAATTGATCGAAGATCGGTTGTGAAACCATCAAAAAATGATGCGTAGAATCTGTGGTATAATTTCAAGTAACGAGAGCTCTCGAATATTTTAGATTTGGAAAATGAAGGTAGTGATGCAGACGAATTATGGACATTAGCTTCCGGACCCAAACGGAGCAATCCGACGTGCAGTGCGTACAGAGTCGCAAAATGGAAGAGAGAGAGGGCGGGGCGTTTCCACTCGAGAAGGAAGGCAGCCGATTTTAATTCATCCTAAAGGACACGCTTCGAAGGGGACTCGTAATTTCGTGCCGCCTCCTCTCTCTCTTCCGCGTGGCCCACGCAAGGACGGGCAAACGTATAAACGTACTATTTTATGGACGTGACCGGAGCGTTTACGCGCTCCCTTCCAACGGAATGGTAAATCGCATCTTGTCCGAATTTACGGCCCCGTTCGGTAGAGTCCCATAAGGGACCGGGCCGCCCTTCCGCGCTCCCCGTGAGACGATATCTTTCGTGGATAGCGTATTCATTATATGCTTTATTTAGTCTCGCTCTCAACGTACTTTCCACGTCACTTTTATATAATTAATTTTCTCCTTATCGACGTCGTGATTTCTGCATCCGCGAAAAGCGTCGCCGTGCAGTCACTGCACTTTTCTGGATACTGAGAAATTGCAAATAAAGCGAGATTTCAATAGTGGAAAAGGTCAACTGCACTATAATCCCGAAACACAACTAGGGCCTGCTCGTCCATTTGCCACTTCCATTCCACTGCACGCGTCGCCTGTGTACCCTCGATCTGTTGATTGATCCGATCGGAAAACAAAGGGACACTTCCGTCATCGATGCTACTCCGAGGATCCTCTTGAAGATTTTTTTAGGGTAATTTATACCTATACAATTGATGGGTAGACTAACAGTTTGGATATTTTATCGCGGCAAGAATCAAATTTGCGAAAATATTAACAGTTCACGACCATCTTTCAATGATATTATCACTTTTTTAAATACGCATTATGCGCGCGCACGTTTGAACCTGGTGGAGTTGACGGAGTTGATGGATAATCTTCGTACTTAAGCGGAGAGCAAAGGGTTGCGTCATAAAAGCCAAGGTAGTCTGCTTTCCTGCTATTCTCGACCCCTTAACATCCACTTTGCGGACCCTACACCCTAACCCGTGTTTGTTCGTAAAACAATTTTCTTGGAAGATTACCGAGTAAAAGCGAAATATCGGGAACAACAATGGTGCCTTGACATTCGCCATAGTACCCCTTCATCTGCATAATGTCGAGCTGTACGAGAAACGGAAGAGAACAAAGAAAATGGAATAATAGTGGAAGAGAAAATGGGAAGAATGAACGGAACAAGGGAAGAAAGGGAAGTTGACGCGAAAGCAGTTTCGAACGAAGAGATGAGATTTAATAAAAAAAGAGAAATATACTGTAACGTGCAATAGAAAAAGTCATAGATATTGTGAACTTCGTAAAAGTGTCCGTCGATAAAAATCCTACAGTTCTCCAGCGCGAACGTATGCATCCGCGCACACGAATTCGTCAACGTGACAGAGGACCTTGTCGATTCATCGCTTACACGATCCGGCATCCGCTTCCGCGCGATTAACCGCGCGTAATTGGATTCGGTATCTTATCGTTACCCTATCTCCGACGGTTTCTGGCATTGTTTCCTCGCGCGCGTCGCATCGGCAGGCCCGTTGTCGTTAATCCGCCATTGTTCCGTCCGGGCCGAAACTCTCGAACGTAAGCGTCCGCGTGCTATTGAAGCGCGAGCGAGAGAAAGAGAGAGCGAGCGGATTTACGCGATCCCTAGCATCGTAAGGTCGTAAAGGCGCGAGCTCGCACCGTAATAAGTCTACGA
The DNA here is from genome assembly GCA_944319695.1 of Tiphia femorata. Classification (NCBI taxonomy): domain Eukaryota; kingdom Metazoa; phylum Arthropoda; class Insecta; order Hymenoptera; family Tiphiidae; genus Tiphia; species Tiphia femorata. The sequence goes on along the minus strand of OX090901.1, from coordinate 21,931,151 downwards.
GGGTGTGGAAGAGAAAGAGACAAAGAGATTCTACGACGAGTTTCCGCGAGCGGGTCTTTACGAGGCGCGCGTCATTCACCAGCGCACGCGCAAAGCAGAAGATGATTTACAAGATTCATGGAGATTCGTGAGGGACGATGAATGCTCGTGATTCGCTGCAGAATCTCTTTGTCGTCCCTTCGAGATCGGTAATACGCCTGATAAACTCGATCGAGAGTGTCTCCTCTGAGAGGAGACAATCAGAGGATTGAGTTTCTAATTCTCAATGACATTCGATCGATCCGAGAATGTCGGATGTACGATCTGCTCTGTGAAGGTTCGCATGGACCGAGGGATCTCAATCTCCAAACGCGTTTGGTCCTTCCTTACTCAGATGTACGGTTCAAGGACGAAATTTACACGGGTTTGGGCAAGTGAAGCTACAAAGGATGAATTAGTAATGGAGAGTGCAAAATGTTGCAGGGGTGGTTTGATTTATTATTTGATTTGTATACGGATGATTTACCGCGATCGACGAAAGCGTAGCTTTGAGAATTAATATTAAATCGATGCGTCTCCGATAATTCTTCGTTTCGTCATTCTCGATTATGAATGAAGGTGGATAAAATTGATATCGCTCACTGAGAAATGTCTGTTGGAGGAGAAGCGTGGAATAATTGCGCACCCGACGAAGCTTTTCCGCATCGACGAGAAAGAAGAGTCGACTGGAAGAACGAAGTTGGCCACCATTAATCAAAGAATTTCCTCTCTTACCATAATTGCCGGGCCCTTTTATCTTGCTTTTAATTTCATCGGTGGGGAATTAATTCCGGTCAGGGATTTGAAATGTGCCCCCCTGCAAAGTCTCGCGGTTGGAAGTCGAAGGGAGAAAGGTGGAGGTACGTACGATAAACAAGACGAGAAGAAATAAAGTAAAATGAACGGCGCGGGCAGAGAGCACGGTAAAGTAATATAAATCGGTGGGGCAAGAGAAAACTGCGAACTCGGGTGGAAATATCGACGCAGCTTGGCCACGTGGAATGGCCTCGAATGATCGAGAAGCTCTTTGCAAAATTCACCCTTACCTCTCTCGTTTTTCGTAACGTAGGTATCGTTTAGCAACGATCATCGCACGTGCCTCGTTGATCCGAAGAAGGTTTGACGAATAGAATTTATCACTACATATAGGTTCTTCGTTACAACTTACTTTCGACACACTTGCAAAGAAGGTTAGAACAGAACTGTCCAAGAGAACCAGTTCAAGACGAACGCCTCGAGAAGCCCAAGTAGTAAGAGACTTGCACAGTGAAAGAAAAAATTAACGAATTTCCGGACCCTCGCGCATCGAAAAACACATTTCACCGACGAATCCAATCGCGTCTATAATTCTTGGATCTTACCGCATACAATTATGATCTCACGTAGGACATAGAATCGACCAAGCGACCGTAAAACACCGATACACGACTAATACCGATTCGCCGCGCGTAACAAGAACGCCGAGGCGGTTCCGGCAGAAGCTTTACGACGCCGAAATCCATTACCGAAATGGATTTACCGCTCGAATCGTTTTCCGCGAGTGAGTTTGCGAATACGATGTCGAGCATTCACGCGTGCGCCATCGAATCGCTGCAACTACGAGAAAAGAAAATAGAGAAAAAAGTGAGGAAGTAATAAAACTATATCTGCAGAATACCGCTGTCAACGTGGATTCGCAGTAGTAAGGGCCGCGTTTGTTCAGGACCTGTCCAATCTCGTTCTTCCTCTTCCTCTTTCCTTCACCCGCGCGCACGCGCAGAGTGCGCCCGACTGGCGAGCATCCGCGAGCGGTATTTGACTAACAAATATCTCGTAATAACAAATTTCGTCATGCGTTGCTGGTGAATGGCATTATCGTCGTGCTCGCGCGTCACGCGTGTCCTGGCGTCGCGGTGGACGTCATCCCTCGAACTGGAAACAATTTCTCACCGATCGCATAATTTACGATCCCGGGTGTTGGCGCGCGATCGGACGACGTCGAACGAGAAATAACAGCCAGAGGGTGAGAAGTCGAAGGGGGTGGGTACGTCATGTTCGGTTTTGCCGCCCCGTCATCGACCACCTTGCCGCCTGTCTTTCGTTTTACCCTCGTGCTCCTTTTGTTGAGCTCACCTGCTGCTCCTACACGCGTCTTTACATCGCGTAACAACGTAACAGCAGGCATCCTACACGACCGCCTTTCTTGCGGTCTTTGGGCAAGACGTGCACGGTGGTGGATATTTAAAGGTGCACTCGCACGAGTCGCATATAAGTCTAGAAGTGTACGCAGATTACATCTCCGTCGCTACACTGTTGGGCACGATTGAGAAATATGACGGGCGAGATTACGAGCGATAAGAATAAAATGTAGAATATTCATTCGTGCGTTACTCCCATTTGTGTGGGCGTATTTGTAATTGCAACATACTCAAACTTCAAGGAAGATCGTAGGGAGATTGGTGAGGTACGCGTCAAGAGCAAGAACCTTATTATCTGCCTATATCTTTCGTGCTCGCAAACCAGATTTAATTTATTATAACAACGCTTGGCAATTAGACGCGTATAAGTCGAGCGTAAGCGACTTGTCGGCCGCTTATACTTCTCATGTTCGCGAACCAGATTTAATTTATTTAACGTCGCACGCTATACCCGTGCATTACCCTCATTTCCCGTTCGCGTCGTCTAACCCACAGTTTTTCGATCTCGCCCGCCCTTATTCACCGCATGTCGTGAAATATCGATCTAGCCCCCGCAGAAATCACAGATTCGATTCTACGATTTCCGCACTCCAGGTCTGTTCTCGTGCCACCGTTCGTTTCATTAATACCGCCATATTCACCCCATTTAGCGAAATAGTATTACCCGTAATAGGTGACGTTCGGTTCTGTTGTTCGCGCGCTCAACGTTCTCACCGCACACGATGAAATATCGATGTAACGAGTAGAATCTCCGTTGAATTTCGTAACCCCACTATCCGGCATAGTATCTCCATCCTGTATTCTTGGCCCTCGACACTCCGCATACACTCCATTTAGCAGACTACAACTACGGTACGATTGTAGAACGAAACATCCTCGTTTTATGCTCTCTCGATGGCCTAACGGTCAATGATTCTTTTTATTACATAATAATGATCCACCTAAAATATGTAATTTTTGTATTGCATTTGTTTCGAGATGGAATTCGTGTAATTGTTTTACCTTTTTTCGATATCGTGCGCGTCGGTATTTTTCTTTTCTCTGTCGGTTCCTTCGCGCGCATCCCAAAATTAATACATACCGATGCAGCTATATAAACCCGGCACCAAATACGTATGATATGAGAAAGAAGGAAAATTCCATATTTCACTTCGCGCCGTTCCATCCAGTTCCTGGATTCCCTACAAGCACCGTCCTTCCCAGCCTCTCTTCTCACCCAACCCACCCACCTCCCCAGCTTTTATTTCGTGTTCATCTCGCGTCACGAAATAACAACGTAATTCATGGAATGCCACCTTCCGTTCCGTTTATTCTACCGGCCCTCCTCCTACCCCGGCATTCCCTCGACAACTTACATTCCATCTTCATTCCGCGCAACGAGGGTAACGCCTTGGCACGTAGAATTTCTCATTCGATTTCGTCTGAAGGATCATCTATTTCTTCGATTTCTATCTCACTCTACCCTCCTCTCCTCCTCCTTCCTCTCCTCATTTCTGCCAGCGTTTCTCCGACACGCTCCACATTTCCCAGAGTCACCGGATAAACTTTCGATGCACGAAGCACTAGACATACTTTCGCGAAATGGGTCTTTCCATATTTCCAGAATATCCCCAAACAAGTGACGCAGCACGGGGCAGAAGGCGCATTGAAAAATTTACTTCTTCTATCATCGTCGATACTAACTTACTCCGAAAGAGTCCCGAAACTAGAAACTCCACATACGATTCAGTCGCTTCCACCCCTTTCGACAACTCCTCTCGCAAGTGTCCTCTTGCGAGGACCCTCCTCGCCAACCAACAATGCGTCACGGCACGTAACTGCGAACACGCATGCGAGCACTCACCCACGCGCGCAGTTGCGTATTTTATTGGCAATAAAGAGTCGCGTGCACTTATGGTTTTTGTATTTTCGTCCAGTGCGAGAGGGGATTGGACGGGTCGTAGGATTGGGGTGGCTAATCGATATCGTCCCGCCGCCGCATGCGTCTAGACCAATGTTTACTCGCCTTTTCGCCCGTCGTCATGCGACGTGGTTGGCCCTCGAGAGAATCTCGCGTCCGCTTTTCACCGTGACACGAGCACGGCACGGGCGCGTTATTCGTTTCGTTCGAAAAATCTCCACCCCCTCCCCACGGCCTACTCGTCGACCAAAACTGCCGGCAGCTTCACGAGAATTGCGCGTGCGAGGAAAATTCGCGCCCGATTTATTTATTCGGAGCGACGATTGCGCTCGTTCACCGGGAATTTTTATTCGTTTACCGGACCGAGCGGTGAGAAGAAGCGAGGAGAGGTTGAAGGCTCGTGGGGAATCGTCCGCATTGGCGGAATTCGAGATTCGGGTTAGAGAGGCGCGGAAGTGGCGGGTGGAACGTTGCGCGTCATAGACTATAGGTGGGCGCGGGTGATTCGTCATTGGTCGTAAATTTTTCCGTATTGTCATTGCGGTATCGCGAGGTGGACGTACGAGGGAGTTTATGAGCAAATTGTTTTTTCTTTTCCTTTTTTTATCGTTCAGGAACACCAGGATACTATCCGTAGCGCGGGCTGCGCGGGTCGAGAATCGTTTCGTGGACATTCGAGAGTAGGACAAGCGATTTCTCTCGAGTTTCGAGATTTTTACGAGGGATCTCATTTTCTTGAATCGCAAGTCGGCAGCTCCTTATCTCTCGATCTTACCACGCGTACGTACCTACCTCGAGAGAAAAGGTAGGGGTGGTGGAGGAGAGAAGGATAGGTTGGCAGGTGCGAGAAAAGAAAAATGGAACGCTCCCTGAAGCACTCTCTCTCTCCTTCCTCGTGGTCCAAAGAAGGAAGTTTTTAAAGCTCCTCGCGTTTATCTCATCTTGGATGGCGAAAAATCGGATTTGTCGCTCCTGCGAGACGAGAGGGACCGGGAAGGACTCTGTACTCCCATCGCGTAATTTAAATCCGCGATTTCTCGTGGCCAGTCTACGAGCGAGGAAGGGCATCCTACGGTTCGCGTGTGCGAAAGAAAATGATAAATGTGGCTCGAAAAGGTAACCGCGAAAGAGAGGTAGAAAGAAGAAGGGCAAGGGCGTCAGATATCCCGCAACGTTCGCAAAACAAAGCTAATTACAGAACCTACGAGCTAATTGCTTCTGCCTCCCCCCTTTCTCTCTCCCTCTCATCTCGTGTGTCCGTCTTTTTACCATTTCTTTTTCCATTCCGCGGAATCTCGTACCGTCGATGAACCGTCCTTTGACACGAGACGTCGGAAGAATTTCGATCTCGTGCCTGGGACGGCGAATTTCGTTGGAGAGGGAGAAAAGTTTTTTTTTTTCTAAGGGGACCAACTCCACCGGCACCCGCGAACACGTTGACGACGTAGTCGAAATTGACGACGCGGCACGAAATTGAAACGGTCCGCTGCATTATTTAAAGGATCCGAAGGACGAGGACGACGACGACGACGATATCGACGATGCTCGCCCGCGGGAGAGCATGTGGCAAGCCCGTGAACCCGGAGTGGCGCTATAAATATGAGATCCGCAATTTCCTGCCGAACAATCAAAATCCAAACTACCGACGCGCGCGCGGCCCGAAGGACGAGAGGGATCCTGACGAATCCTTGGGCGAGAAGGGTGGTAGGGAAGCAGGGGTGCACCCCTAGAGGTAGTTCCGAGCACGTTCCGACCTCATTAATTGCATTAATTAAAAGCAACTACGGAGAATCGATGGTAATTCGGTTATGTCTTGGGCGATAACGAGGCTTGGCTCTCCGGGCGTCTGACGTCACGAGTTAAAGTGACCGTTACTTTGCACGGCTATTCGCAGGTCTCACTTAAACGCCTTTCCATCGCGCGAAAATTTCCGCGGCTACTCTTTTCGGTGTTTGATGAAAAGACACGAAGTTGATTGTAGTTTTTCGTATTTTTTTTTTTTTTTGGAGCGATCGAAGGATGCGTCGCGTGAACAACGGGTCAATGCATGAATTATTATAAATATGAAAGTTTGAGGCTGAGAAGGAAATTAAATCTGACGCGCTGAACATGTTGTTAATTTTGAAGTACTCGATGCGCGTAGTAATTAGAATTGATTACGATTCGCTTGTCCGGATCATTATTCGGTAATGAGAAAGCATTACTAATTAGCAGGTATAATTAAATAAAGGGATTTTTGGATTTGTGTGATAACGATAAATGACAGATTACAACTAATGTCGATGAGTATTATTATCGATGAAGAAAAAAATTCAGTTTAGGTATCGATGTTGCAGCTTCTCAATCTTTCACGTCGAACGCCCGACCCTAGCTATCTCCTTTCATCGATATCAATAAAAATCTCGTTAAACGAGACGTTGCGCGAAACGAGGAGATACACGAAAAGCCTAACGCTCCCCAAGAGGTAGAAGAATAATTAAAGTAGACGGCACCCTAGGTACATTAATTTTTCAAGGTCCCTAAGAGGATTTCCCGACGTAAAACCAATGCGAGGGTAACGAAAGATCGAATCGATAGTCGGCGGATGGCTGCGGAATTTCTGACGTAAAAATATTCAAGCATAAATATTACATCGCTCCTATGTACGTACGCGTGAAAATTGAAATATTATTTTTAATGAATACCCAGAATAATTAAACATTTTGCACGCCTCCGGGGACGCGATAATTTTCTATCGATTCACCGCGCGTTTTGTCTCCCGTAATTTCGCACGGGAGAGTTCTGCTTGTCCCGGAAAACGAACAATAAATTAAACGATCGCCACACGTCGCTGGTACGATGAAGCGAGTAATCAAAGGTCGGCCGACGATTGCAGAATCGCCATTAACGGCGACGATAATGAAGAATGCGTCACATTTGAAAATCAATCTCCTCTGAAAACGTAATATTCCGGAGCTCGGTCCACCTGCTGCGGGTTCACCTTCCAATTTATAGTGGACGTCTAAATTTTATTCCAAATAAATTTTGCATTTTAATCGAAGCATCGGGTCGTATTAAATTATTTAATTTCCAAAACTCGCACCGGATATGGCTGTACGCAGATAGATAGATATTTTGAGGGGCATAAAATTATTATAAAATACCTTACATCGTTATTCTCGATTAGATATCGATGAGTCCACGAATTTCCATTTTAAGATGTTGTATGCGATGCATCGCCGATTTCGTCCAACGAGCAAAATTAATCCCCGACCTGAAATCGCTCGTTAAAGCACCGTGAACGCAGAAATATTATTTCGACGTTACGGGAAATTATTCCTCCCCCCGTTATATAATTGCATTGGTTTTTCCGATAGCACGAACCGCGAAACCGCGAAAAATGAACCGATCGATAATCGTTTTAACTCCCTTCTACCCCGGTTATTTATAAGCTCTGCGCGTGTAATAGTAAACGCACGCTCGATTAGAATTGCCATTTCCATATTAGCAAAAAAAAATGCAAATTCTCGAGAGATAAAAGCTCGACGAGTCACGGGATAGGCATGCGAGACAAAAAAATCATAGTCGAGATTACATCGACGACAATCGAGCTATTCGTCGAATATTATCGGCGTTCATCTACGATCTACTTCCACGGAAACACAATGGAACCACTGCTTCGCCTTCGGCTGCAAAGTACGATAGAAGAAAAGATTCGTCGAATGCACGAAAGAGAGAAAAGTCCAATAATTCTACTACCTTTTGGTCTACCCATCCCATGGATCCACGAGGTTCACCGTAAACCATCGTCGAACCACCACTCTCAAAACTAACGTAGAGTTTCCTCATCGTTTCCGGCTTCCTCGAATGCAAAAGATTTCCGCTTCAGACAGCCCCTATCTTTCTTGCTCAGACAGGAAAGGGGTGGTCACCCCCGAAGGCCATTCGAGAGATGCGATGCGCGTCGATAGCTCGACGTCGGTGGAACAAAGGTGGTGGTGGCGGCGGTAAGAAAACCGTGGCGTGGTGAACGAAGTACCACCGCCGACCACGAGTACCACGAAGAAAACCGTGGAAACTCCGTTTACTCGTGGAGTACAAAAGCGGGAGCGGTGTCCAGGTGATTTTGCGCCCCGGTCCCGGGGTTAGCGGAACGCTTTTCATAGCAGCCACCAACGACGGCGTCGCGACGACGAGGACGACGTCGACGAGCAGGACGAGAAGGTGCTCGTCCCACCCGTTGTCGCCTTCCTGAAAGAGGATCGTAGTGGCTCGGAGAAGGACGAGGAAGGAAGGAGAGAAGAGCGGTGGAGGAGGCGGGACGGCCAGACAACAAGTCGGAAACTTTCAAGCTCAATTAAACTCAAACAAACTTGGAGACGCCTCGCGGCAATGAGAGCGGATGAACGACTGGAGTGTCCTTTCAGCCGGTGGTCCGCTCCGTTCGGTGCCAATTCCGTGATAAAAACAGAGCGAGAAGGCGAAGTGCGGCAAGTAGAAGGAGGAAAGAGGACGAGGAGGAAAGTGTGGAGAAGGACGAAGAGAAGGGGGCGTCAGCCGAACGTGCCGTCGCACGACGTCACGATCGATGCCCTCGCTTCTTCGTTCTCTCGATCTTCTCGATCTTCTCGATCTTCTCGATTCTCCGGATTCACCGCGTTGCTCCGCCACCAGACCCCAACCCCAACGTAGAGAACCAGCGGAGACGCTCTCGTCCGACTTTTATAACGAGGCTCGTCGAACGAACTTTGCCAATCGGTTAATTCGGCAGTGAGTAGAAGTGGTGGAGAGAGGGCGTAAGAGAAGGACCGTGTAATTACGAGGGCGTTGCGATCGTGGACACTCGCGAGGATCGACGATATTGGAAATACTCTCGCTACGAAAATATGGTCGGATCCAAGGGGACGAAGCGAGAAGAGTTGGAAAAAGAAGGTGAGAACGAAAACGCGGGAGTGGCCAGCCGTGCGATTCCGCTAGCCTCGGCGCGACGCATCGTCGGGCGCGCGCGAATTGAATTTAATCGAAGCTGTCGCGATTACACGGGCCGACGAGCGTGCGACGCGGAGGACACGCAGGCGCGCGGTATAGTAAATTTCATCGTTCGAACGAAATTAATTTCGTCGCGATAAGCGATATCGGTCGACCGAGGCCCGCGGTGTAAAATGGAAAAAGTGCCCACCTACGGCGTTCGCATGATAAAAGCGGGCGAAAAAGAGAGAAAATGTGATGGGAGAGAAAAGAGAAGAACGATGGGGAGAGAGAGAGAGAGGAGAAAGAGAGGAGCAGCCGTGGCCCACTCCGAAATATCGTTTAATTATCCGCCCTGCCTCGTGACGCATAATTGCGGCCTCGAGGATTAATTAATTCTCGATCGCTGTCGGGCAAGATGGCGCCTCGCTCGCTTCCTCTTCCGATTACGCGAGACCGAAGGAGAGAAGAGGAAGAAGGGGAGGAGAATGTCTGGCGTACGCGACGGGGGCCGAAATTATGCGCTCTCCCTCTCCTCCACGATCTTATCGTCCCCGGCGATAAAGTTATTATCGCTCGTGAAGACTTGTCCGTCACTCTCCCAAGCTTCCGAGAAGTTTCACCTGACGGTCTTCCCATCCGCGCGTCGTCCGCTCTCTCAAGTCGAGAGAATTTTCGACTGCAGTTGTTCCTCGGAGAGATGCATTCCTGGCCTGATAAGAAAGAATTTTATGGCCCTCCCGATGCACAAGGGCGCCGTCGCGTGGAAGGCAGCACGAGGATTCGGGTGGGTCGTTATCTTCGGCCATTGCACGATCGTGTTCCCGCGAACGGTGAGAAAGAGAGAAGCGGAAAGAAGGAGAGAGGAGCGCCGAAATCTGAGCAAGACTAAAGGGGACCGAACGAGGGTGGAGAGTGCGCGAGCATCGGGGCCAACCACGGAAGGCGAGAGGCCGAGAGAGTGGATGAGAATGAAGAGGGAAAGAGGACGGAGAATGAGCGAGAATGAGAATGAGAGTGAACGGGGGAGAGTCACTTTATCCGGAGATCGAAGTAAAGCCTAACAAATCGCTCGCGCGCGACGCTCCTTCGGCCCCTTCGCTCGCAATTTGTCTGGAAAATATCTCCACCCCTTTACCACCCTTGCTCCGCCGACATAATTGACTGGATAAACGATCGGAGAATACCCGATCGAACATCGATGAAGGCCTGATTTTCCACGCCGGGACGAAAATATTCGGATAATGTTCACCTAGCGCAGACCCGCGTCCCGTAGATCGTGGCAAAGGCCTAAAACGATGAGAGGTGTGTTAGAAATCGCACGGATCTGAAGGTGAATTTTTTGGAAAGAGACTATCTTCGGTGAATGAGAGAATTCCGTGACAGCGTAGCAGGAAAATTCCTGGGGATACCCTGAATCTATAAAATTCGGAAAATGTCGAGAATGCTCTCCTCCATCTGGCGATCTTCGTGGAGTAAATTATTTTCTCGCCGCGACGTTCGTCCAAAGAAATATCGTGCTCCACGCGGCGGGGGCCAATTAATTTGAAGATTTCTTTGAGGAGCGCGGTAAGCGGTGGGCGGGCGGTAACCTCGATAAGCCCTCGAGAAACGCGAAGCGATAGAAATCGTTACGAGGAGAAGTGGCGGGGGCCAAGAGTAAGAGAATGAAAAAGAAACACGCAATAAAGAGGGAAAGGAACGGGCGGGTGGTAAAGTGAATGGGGATAAATAGAAAAAGGGAAAGAAGAGAAAGAAACGAAGGACCGTGGTAGTACGAGCTGGGCCATGGACTTCGGGTTGAGGGCAATGGACGCGGATAGAGCAGTGGAAGCCGATAACATTGAGATGTTCCCTAAAGGAGAGCCGCAAGAGTACGACGGAATTGTCCAACTTCCTTAGCCTCTTCCTCTCCTCTCCTACCCTGCACCCCTAAACAGGCAAAAGCTCCACACTCTCGCCGAAACCTTTGCTAGACGCACGAGCGCGTGAGTACCCTCCTCCGTAAAGAGGAGCAGACAATTTTGATGGCATTATAGGAAGTCTGCGCCCGCCTGCTGCGAATCGATTCTCTATATATTTCTGGGAGAGTGAGTGGTGGGGATGGTAAGAGCGCAACAAAAGGCACCCCCGGCACGTTTGCCTTTTCTTATAGACAGAATGCCAGGGAGGAAGATGCATAGACCGGGCCCTTTAGATTGCCTCTCGGTGGGGAAGCGAGGAAAGCAGGCGCGCTTTCATGAATGCCGATTCGTATCGGTCTAGCGATAAATAGAAGCCGGAGCCTGCCGTCGAGAGAAGGTGGCGGACGTCCTCCCAACGAATTGTATGCATTGCCGTATAATTGTATGCATGAGCGCCGAGATCGTGCGTTGGATGTAACACGCGTTCGAAGCGCGCCGGTTGCCTGAAGAATTTTAAAATCGTTGATCTTTATCGCATTTATAGGGAGCTTCGTGGTGCGATAAAATTCACGATTGTTTACACGTTCCGTCGACTCGCTCGAAAGACCCTCCCACGTTACTCTTCGTCCGTGGAAAAAAATCAATTAGCATTCGTTGCTGGGAGAAATGCGAGTGAGTCACACGTGAATCACTTGCAGAAATTCTGACGCATCCTTCGCTCGCTATACTAGAGCGCATAGAAGTGCACAAGAGCGACGGATGTTTCTGATCGCGTCGTCGGAAGTTCGCAAAGTCCCTCCTAGCAGATGCCACATCCGCCGCCGTCTGATCGGCAAACGAGCCACATTCTCGACGAAATATCCACTAAACGGTGACATCGTAGAGTCAGTCACAGGGTATCACGACTCGTAAGATTGTCGGGTGTTTCCGTCATTAGGTTTCCGGATCACTCGGAGGATCAAAATCACTTGCACGAGGTAATTAAGCCTGTCGGAAGAACGAGAGGCACGATCAAAATTTATTTGCAGGAAATGGTCAATCGGGATATAATAGATCGTACGAAATCACCTTTTAAGATTGATTCTCGCGTTGCACGTCGAACGTGAACGACGAACCGCGAAAGGTTTCCAATTTTGCGGTGGTCCGGTGAACGCGGTTAGTGGTGACCTCGTGTGTCGCGTAATTACGCAATGCGTCCACGGCGTGTAACGGAGTTTTAATTACAGAGTGGCAATCGGCACGTACATTTCCCATCGTTCATCGTTCGTCGTGAATTTTACTCGGCGACAAGTGCGTAGACTCTGACACGAACGGTCCGTGCTAGGGAACGAAGTGAGAGAGTTTGCTTTTTATTCAAGAGGGAAAGATGACAGAATGGCGATTATGAAAAACTGTAAAAAACATCCCATTGCCGCGAAGCGAGCCGTCATACGAACCGTACGACAAAAGATAACAATCCGCAGGCAAATTAGCCTTCGGGATAATTAATTCATCGGATCTTGAGCGTCTCGTAATTTGCATTCCCATTCTAATCAGTTCTGGAACGACTCGTAAGATGGTAGGAGGGTAGTACGAGATTGTTTTTGCGTAGAAAGTACTACGGATGTGGGTAGGTAGGCATCTTCTTAGAGGACGAGGGAGGCGTTCGCTCGCGCATTCGTTTTCTATGAATTCTCGAGTAGTTCTCCTCCCGCTTGCTCGGGCTAGCTCCTATATAATTACTCGAGCCCTTGCACGCAAGTTACGATATGTAGGTGGGCAGGTTGGATACGCTCGGGTACGCGTACGTAAACGTAAAATTCAACTCCACCGGCATATCCGGTGAGATACGTTACTTCTTGAGTTATTCATAAAGGCTTACACTGGAGTTAGCTCGTTTCGCCGTGGGAGGAAAAAGTGAGGGGAACGCTTGTGGGTGAGAAAGGACGAAATGAGAGAAGAGCGATGTGGAGAGGAAGGGATAAGAAAAAATCTTGTCTGGTCGCCGAAGCGTGGAATGCAAAATTGAATTAACGATATGAATACTTCACGCGATATGCCGGTACCTGTAGGATTTTCCGCTACGGGCCCGACGTACGTTTCGGTTCGGTGAGATGGAAAAAAGAAGAGCGACGCGGGAAGGTAGAAGCGCCGCAACAACTTCGCCGCGTGTGAAGATAGAAAGAAGTTGCACGATGTACCTGCAAGGTGGACGAGCAAATTGTGCGGCGGGAATTCAAGCCGGATTTTTTTTAACCGATCAAATCCCCTGGATAGAGTGATTTTTGAGAAGTGCGAAAAATCAATGATAATCCATTCGCAAAAGTACACTACTGTTACTCGGCCAAATATGCCGTACAAAGGAGGCAATTGCACGCACGCGGAAACCAATGCACCGATTCGAATCGATTCCTCTTTGATGTATCCAACTCGCCTGTCTTCGTCTCTCTCCTTTGGTTTGCAACTTTTCATACGTTCCTGCCAATTCCCCTTCGCTTCTTTTCCTCCTTTACACCCTCGCTTTGAATCTTTCCCTGTTTTCATTTCCTTTTTCGCCCCCAGCCTCTCGCGTCTATCACTTTTCGTGGCACTCTCCCTTTCTCCGTTTCTATGCCTTCTCGCCGTCCTTGTTTTGCTTCTCGTCCCACTCTCTCCCTTTCTCGTTCTCCGCCTCGTACCGCTTCTCCGTTCTGCACCCTTGCATCCTTCTTGTTCCCGAGGTCGCACATGGACACACACATACACTGTTTCGACGGAGCAGCAAGCACGGAAACAAAGCTATTCAGCTTTGATGTTCCGTGCAACCACGAGTAAGCATTTCCATCTATTCGAAGCAATCGTGCTTGCTACTGATCTACAACCACCAGCCACCGAGAGGTCTTTCAACATAGAAATGGAATTTCAAATGATACATTCAGAGGTATCTTAAGCGGATTGAAAGATGTCGAGAGAACGAGTCGTGTGAAACGATAACGATGTATTCTCGATCATAATTATTAGAAAGCGTTATTTGACATCTTAAGAAATCGATATCGGAGCGCATTAAAATATACTTCGTTTCCTGAATATTTTACTTGAATGGTTTACATCGCACAAGAAGAATGCCCCAAAAAATTATTTTTCTCATTCGGATCGTTGGAAATTATTCCCACAGAATAATATCCTCATATTTATTCCTGCATAAATGCAAACGTTCTTGAAAGAGACAAATGTAGTACAAGTTTAAATTCGTACCCCGACCGATAAATATCTAACAGCGAGGATTAATTTCAAAAAATCGTAAAAAGTGCGTTATTAATACCAAGCCTCGTATTTTCTGATCTTGTTTACTGGCACGAGTGAATGCCACTCCATATCTAGCAACGCAAGCAAATATTGGAAATTTAAAGAAACGCGGATCGAAGGGGGAAAAAAGAGGAAAAGAAGAAAAATATCAGGTGGAGTTTATCCGTAGAGAAGGGCGATAATGGTGGGCGTTAAGGGAGAGCATCCCTTCTACCCATTATTATTAACAGGCCGCATTCTTTTATTATGTTCGAAGAACGGCTTGCCGAACGATCGGCAAAATTTACGTTCCACCTCCCTCCTCGTGGTCACATCCCAGTTTGGCCACATAAATTTCCATGTAAATTCGATGCGCTCCCACCGCCCCTCAATCCCCACCTCTTGACACCCCCGTCGACGACCCTCTTCTCGCCACCCTCGTTCTCCAGTCACCATCGCGAATGCTAATCAGAGCAGACTCTCACGTGCGCCGACTGTGAATATTTTTAAATCTCCGAGATGCCCGGTGCTGGTCCAGGCGTGGGATCTTCGTACCGTGAGGAATGAGGAGAAGAAGAGAGAGGGTAAAGAGCGGCAATATTCGGCAGAATACCATCGCGATTACTTCGCCGGTGAAAAATTTGGACAATTCGTTTTCATCGACTACAAAGGAAATTTGCGGAAGAACTTTCGCGACCAGAGCGACCTTCGTGCGATCGCCTCGAGAATTATAGAAGTCGAGAGATAAATGATAAAGTGTCTGATTAAATCATACGATTTTCGCCGTCTGCATTTGTATGCGTGCGCGAGTGCGTATTCGCGTATTTGCGATGCAAATGTTTGGCCGAAAAATGGGACGGGAAAAAAGGCCACAGGCGACGGGGGACGGCTCGATTAATATATACCGAAATGATGGAATTAAAGCGTCAGCGCCAGATTTTCGTATCGTTGTTTTCCCATTCTATAAACGATTTTCAGGAATGGAGATCGGTGAAAAGCCGCGCGAGGAACTCCCCGAGGGGGCGGACAAAATCCGCGGTTAATTTATTTTTCGACGAGTACATCCGCTACCGAGCGTTTTTCGTTTATTATGGAAGTACGAGCTCGAACTCTTTAAAACGCGATATCTCGAATCATTCTTCGCGCGAAGAAAAGTTCAAAGGTCTCTGACCTCTTGATAAATAAAAAATATCATCGTGTGTAATTTATCTTCCTACCGATGGCACCACACTCTTCTCGAAAATTCTCGATCCGTATCGCAAGGGGTGGTTTTATTCGACAGGCGGCACGGTGAAATTGTAAGCAACGTTCTAATCCGGAAGTGGAATATATTCGTGGAATCGTGGGTGGCTTTCTTCCGGCTGGGGTGTGCGATTATGGGGCTCGAATTCAGGGAAAGATCAACATCGCAACAAAGGAACAACCTGGTGGGCGCACTGGGTGGGGCTACTTATCGCGTCGCAGTGCCGAAAGATAAACGTGCGCGCGCGCGCTCGCTCGCTCGCTCGCGTCCCGCCTTCCGCGATAATCCGCATACAACCGTAAGCGTGGCGTATTAAATCCGGAAGAACGCCCCGGCGCGGCGGCGCAGCTACGTAAATTAACTTTCATGATGGTCCCACTCCCCTGGTACTCTTCTTCCTGTGCGTGACCGAGCAAGAACATTAGACGCGGGAGCATTGCAGCTGGCTATTTATAAGCGACGAATGCTCGTCGCGCCCCGCGCGAGCTTGCTCTGGAAAAAAGTCAAGGATTCTCCTCATTGTGGTTGTTATTTTAATAGAATGATTATCTAATAATATCTCGCGACACGGTGCGTATAATCGGGGTCGATTAAGGCTTGTATATATTTTTAACGCGCCTCACGTGTCCTGCGGCTCCGATATTCCACATATTTTCTCAGGAGAACGAAGGAGATGCTTTCGGACCGGTGAAGATCGACGAAGGACAGGGTAATCTCGTTTCGTAACAAGTGAATGTGATTTTCGCTTACGATTGGATTTTCCGGGAGCTAATGAACTGTAAACAGAAATCGCCCGTGTAAGCGCGAATTCTCATGCAAAGCTACTCCCGTAGAGAGCGCGCCTCGAGTGACTCGGTCATTTAACATTCCGAGCGGGCCCTCTCTTGATCCTCTTTCTTATCACACTGTATGTTTTGGCTGCTTCCCGTGTCCGCAGAAGAGCGCGATCCCGTGCCTCCGGACACAGTTCGCAAACGTGCACGCGCATGCCACCACTAGTCCCGAATTTTCGCTTTGAAACACGCTCCCGCCCTTTGTCAACCGCGTCCGCCTAATTCTAAAATACAGTCTCTTTTAAAGCGACGTGGACAGGCGTCACGCGAGAGAACACTTTTAATATTAAAATGTGCCACGCCGCGCCATCGCGGCATTTTCCTTGACGCTACACGAGTTTCCTTTCTATACGTAAAAATGTCCCATGGAAAAGCCTGCGACAGCGGATGCTTCAAAAGAGCAATGCCCCCGCATAGGAAGTTTTCACGAATTTCCCCTTAGTCCCTTTGACGCGCGAATCCTCATTGAAATTGTAATTTCACGACGATCGTAATGAAAGCGTAAAATCCATCGAAGGACGTTCCTTTTCCGAGAGCACAGAAAAGTATTCTCCTTCTTAAGTGGCACGAGCAACTCTCTCTCTTCGAGTGATATCGGTGAGACCCAACCCTGTGCGCGCCCTTCGAGAATCAACAGTCCCATCGAATTGTTTCTCGCTCGGTAATAAGGATTATCTGGAGGGTTGGAACGAGGACGAAGGGGCATAGAAAGCCACGGAGGTTTTCACAAATGGTGGGACAGCCGCGAATGCAAACAGAGCCTGACCGACTGGTCGGCTTGCCGGCGACACGCCCGATGCAAATGGTGGTTTTCGATAACGCCAGAGAGAAGAAAGAGGGAATGGTAGATGGGTGCGAGGTATGCGGGGAGTACTCGCTGCCAGGAGGTGTACACGAAGCAGACGTGAAAGGGGAGGTGGCAGGTAGTAAAAAGTAACAAAAGTTATTCCAGAACGGAATAAAGCCTCAGGTAAGCCACGCGCGCGCTAGCGGCTTAGAGAGCCCGAAATGCCGCGGAAATGCAATAGTACAGTCGGTGTAAAATTCTCGGGGATTCAATTTTACGTAAGCCGGAAAGCATACGAGCCGACGACTGGGGCAAAACCATACCCCTTCCCACCCCTCGAATGCTTACTCCTTTCACCTCTCTCTCTCTCTCTCTCTCTCTCTCTCTCTCTCTCTCTCTCTCTCTCTCTTGATTTCTCCCTCCCACTCCTTCGTTCTTTCTCTCCCTCGCCACCTTTCCGACTGGCTCGTATAACCGTTTCAATGAATTTTCTTCCTTTTTCACTCCTCTTCGCCTTCTCCCTTCCTCATCCTCCGCTCGTTCTCCGCGTCCCACCTTCGCACCCGTGCTCGCACGCCACAGCCTTCCTCTCGCTTTTTTTTTTTTTAAATTGCGAGAGGGGCTTCTCGCATAGCAAGCGTCAGGAACGAGAGAACGTTTCGGCGGATTACACAGCCGTCCCGAAGAAAAATTGGTACGCACGCGAGAGCCGGAGTTTAAGTAATTCGATTACGCGTCGTATTTCCGTTCTCCATTTGCTCCACCTCCCCGCTACATTCCGCCTCGGTCCTCGAGACGGAGAAGGCGCGTGATCAAAGTTCCCAGCTTGGATTAATATTTGCCGTAGGTCTATCTCGCGACGGAATTACATGTCGTGTAATAGAGGGAAGTCAACGGATGGAACGTTGGTATTGTTTGATTGCGCTTCATGCACGTGTAACCCTAGTCGTACCATTGCGCTAGTTAACCAGCTCGAGTATTCGGGCTTTAGACGAAGAACAGTAAATTTCGTTCGAAATCGTGAAACGCTCGAGTTACGAAAGATGTCTACGTATCGTCTCGAATGTGAATATTATTTTTTTCCATTACCTTGCTGACGTCATCGTTTCGAATACCAGATTGCATAACTGCACGTGCACGGAGTTCGCTCGAGAGTTCCTCCGGGCTGACCTGATCCACTTTCGTTCTCTCTTTCACTTACGTAACTCCCTTTTCTATTTTCTATTTTCGAGGAGGCAAGGCGGGTATCTCGGACGAAGAAAATATTGACTCCGGAGACTGATCGAAGCACTGTATCGGTCAATAACTCAGAGGTAACGGGTCGCTTCGTGCCAAGAGGGAGCGATTCTTTATTCGAGAGAAAATCTCAAGACACTTTCGTCATAGAAATTCTTCCTCCCTTCGTATCTACACACCCTCGTGCCCTTTATTTCTCCTCCGTCAAGCACGCTTCAAAATTCACTCACGTTGCTCCCAGTGCACAACATCGTACTCACGGCGAAAACAGAAAATTGGGGGGTACCTTATTAAGTGTAATAAACATCGTTAATTAGCGTTGCACATTCGTAGAATACCAAGCGAGACTAGCGTTTATTTATTCGAATTCCACCGGCCCTCCTCCCGTTTCATTACCTCAAATATTTGCAAAACGCGCGAAATGTCGCCCCGCGGAATGCAGGCCGCTTTGTAACTACCTTTTTCGTCCCACCGTTCTCGCCGTACTCCACGAACCGCTTCCTACGTTCACCGTGCGCGGTATTAGATATTCCATACGCTTCACAAAGCGCGAACGATTCCGCGCGACAAAGCGAATTTTACACGCTCCGATACCCCGGTAGAGGCTGTATTGCTAAATATTTCACGGACTCGTTCCCTTTAGCGCGAAATACGCAATTTGCGCGGGGGGGGGGGGGGGGTCATCATTATAAATTATGCCTCTTCGATTCCGCACCCCTTGCTATTCTCCTCTCCTACCACCCACCCCCGCAAACATAATCTCGCTTAAACGCGCGTTAACAATTTTCCAGACTGCGCCCGCCGTGGCCGGCCCGTGTGTGTAGACGATCAATGAACGGAAATTGATTTCCCAACGCTATCCTCCGCCGACTCCCTTTCTCCCTCTTTCCACCCCACTTCCACTCCTCTCTTCCGATGTTAATGTACGGCCCGCCGATAAAGCGACGATAAATCGAAAGTTCGGCGGCGATACGAATTTTACATTATCGCATTTCGCATGGCTACGAACGTCACAAGGGAGAGAGAGAGCGAGAGAGAGAGAGAGAGAGAGAGAGAGAGATATCCAATCGGCAACGATACGAGCCCGTGCCTCGTCATTTTCCATATCCACGGGGAGAGTCGATTTTGAATTCGAATGGAAGCGAGGTTGTCGGCAATATCACGAAACTTCTCTATGCACGGAGTTACTTTTTTTTTAGAAAGTGCAGAGAATATCTTCCCGCGCGTACAACGCGCGAAAGAGGGACTCGTATTTTCTAATTAGCGACGAATTACTATCGGCGCGAACATCGGGATCGATAACTAAATTTAATGCATCGTTACGCAAGACCGGAACGAATATGACACGAACTCCTAATGCTGTTTTATACCGGCAATAATTCAGTGTTAATGTCACGTCATAATTTCCAAGCGGATCGCGTGCACGCATCCGCCGCCCTGTCATCCCTGCTGGCGCAATGATATCCGCGCCAGTGGAAATGTGATTGACAATAACCGTGCCACCGATCGCGCCCATCGCCCTCTAATTATCGATTCGGTACAATAACGAAACGTTAAACTCACCCTCTACCCTCTTTATCGGGCATAGAGCCCGCAGCACGAGTACAAAACACGTCTCACGGAAATCCTCCTCCGATAATCGTCCAATGCTTTTCACGAGGGTCAAATCGTTCCTTCAACTTCGAAACCCTTATCCGCGTTAGCATGGCCGACAAATACACTCGGTTCACCATAACCATTGGTAAATATACCGCAAGCACGTTCGCGAGAATGTAAGCGTCGAAGTCGGCCTCAACCACTTCCGGTCGTAATCCTCGTGGTCCTTCGTCCTCTCGTCGCGAATGCACGGTGGACGTGCATACGGTGGAATCGATTCCTTCGCACGTATACGCCGTTACCGAACTTCGCGGCTATTCGCCTTATGTAAACGCGCGTCCCTTTCGTCTCTCGGCACCCACGCAGGCCTTCGAGAGTTCAACAAATCACCGGTAAACACGGAGAGCTGGTCGGTCCTCGGTCTTGTAACTTTCGAGGACGGAGGTCGAACTGCGGGGAAATCGACGGGGCGAGCTTTTTGTCCTTTAGGGAGACTCCTCGAGGACGCACTCGGGGGGAGAAACTTTTCGGGAGAAATGTGTGGAGCACGTATACACGGATAGGTAGATGTGAAGAGTGAAAATAGGAAAACGTAGAGGGGACTATGAGAAAGATGGAAGGTTCGACGTACGGTAACCGTGCTAATTTGGTCGTCCGTCCAGGATACGAGCTGATAATGTGCAATAAGGAAGAACGAGGGAGTTTATAACGAACATAAAGCTCTCGAGGGTTAGAAGAGAAAAGGACAAAAAAGTACTGCACGGAGAATTAGGGCGGACGAGCTGATTAAAGAGAAGCATTCCGCGATACGCGAATATGCTCGCCCCGAAAATACCTCGCGATTAGCGTACGCCAGTCTATTCGCGTTATAAAGTCGCGAACGTGAAATGACGCGCGCGTGGCCGAGCCCGGGGGCTCGTTCGCAAAACCGTATCTACGTGTAGCACGAAGCGTAGGTGTGGTGGTTTTTAGTGCGCAATAAATCCCCCTAACTGCAAGGGTAGTTTTACGTATTTGAATAAATCACTCCAGGTGGGGTTGGAACATTCTGATACAGTCATCGCGCTCGGCTTACCGAGCCTACTTGGAAACTTGGCGGCAACGGAGTCCACCGGCCAACGGATATAAGCAGAGGTCGGAGCTCGTGCTTAGAACCTCAATGTGTTTATCCAACTGACTTTATAATGTGAATTAAGTGTGCTGCCGTACGTACGTGAAAGCAGCACGTACCGCGTACAGAAGTGAATAGTAGGTCGTACCTGGTGTGAGAATTTACAGTCCTTTCCCATTTGCGAGTTACTCCGTGGCGATGTAAGTAAAACACTCGTGGGAACGAATTAAGGGTGGAATCTGTACTTCGAGCGGGCAAGATTTCAGCGCGCAAGTTCGCCGAACGAATACTGCCGGAAACGTCGCATTTCTTACGCCACGAACTCCCCGCCGAGAAGGATATTGCGTAATTAGGGTACAGGTACAGAAAAATGCCGAGCACGAAGTCCTTCGAAGTCACTTTTTCATCCTTCGCTCTTTCGTCTCGAGCTAACCCACCGTTAATTATCTCTCGAAATGAGCATCGTACATTCGAAACAATTAACTCGCGTCCAGAGGGGAAGCGCGTCATTATCCTCGACGAGTAACGGGGCAAAAACGAAGAATGGGGCTCGTGAAGCGGCGGGTCGAGCGTCGAGCTTCCCTCGCGCTCCTCGGCCACGCGACAAGAACTTTCAAGACACTCGATAACCTGTCTTGAAATTTCTATCATCCTGTAGACACCGACATATCGATCCTTTTTTATGTAGTCCCACCGAGGGGTTGAAAGAGCGCAACAGGCTGAGGGAAGTTATACTCGCAGCTGTCGCTCGCCTGTTCTAACGGCGCCTCCTCCCTATTCATCCACGCCCTTCCTCCGTTCACCTTCACAGCCTACGCGCTTCGTCTCCCTCGCGTAATTCCCTTTACATTAGACTCGTGGATTACGTCGAGACTTCCCGCTGTCGCCTACGAAACGAATGGAAACAATTTTAAAGGTACGTTCAACGGAATAAGGATTTACTTTGTCGGACGTCAATAAAGCGCTTGTACAGTAGCTTGAGAAATATGATTCTCCAGGGTGATAAATTAGCGGAGAATTCGAAAAACGAAGTGAAGAAATGAGAAATTTCCATAAGTGAGAGCATCGAGCAATCACAGGGATACAGGTCGATGATAAATCAGACGAATCTGTCGATCCCACTGATATGAGTCGGTAATGAGTCGGACTGGCGAGTCAGACGGAGAATGGACAACGTTTCGACACAACCGCGCTATAAATTTAATTGCTCGCGCTATGAAATGAATACACGGTGGATGGAATGAAAAATGTAAAAAAAATCGTACACCGGCCCCGATGAAAAAAAATGTATTGTACGAATTGCGCCCGGACTGTGAGTTATAAAATCGTTAAATAACAAATAGTAAATATCCCGCTACACGATTCACGTGTATCGATATCCTCGTCGGCAAAAACTTTGGAAATCCCTGGAACGAATAACTCACGTCCCTCGGGCATAACACCGTTGCAGCTAGTGATACGAATAAACCATAAGCGCGCCGATAGTTTCTCTACGCTTGGACCCAGGCGCACCGAGCAACGCTCGGTTGTCTCACGGTAGCGCCGTCATCGAGGGGTACCGCGGCTTGTGTGCTCGGTGGACGTGTAAACGTGGAAAAATAAATACAATCACGCGTGTAACGCGGCAGAGACGTGGACTAAAGGCACGCAGGCAGATGGGATTGCGTCGAGCGGCATAGGCCAATCCAACTGCCAGGACGATTGCGGGAACGTCATTCCGCGCGCTCTTCCCATTCTTCCGCGCCGTCCGCCGCGCTTTCCACCGATGTTTTCAAACTTTCGTCTCCGCCCTTCCACCACCCTCGCACACGCTCTCCGCCATCGTCGAGCGTATAACCGCGTCGCTCGTTACATGGAAAATACACGGAAAATCTGGCCCAGTTACGCGGTATTCGCATTCGTGGATCCCGCGACGCGGAAAATCGTTTCTGTCTCCCCCCTCGTAAACGATTTCGCGGTTCCACGACTCGCCGCGATAATGAGCGGAGAACTGTGGAGGGGTTGGGCGAGGACTCGTGGAACATTCGTGCGGAAGGGCGGAGAAGCGCGCGCGCCGGCAAATTCGCCCGACGAATTCCGCGCATGGCACCGTGCCGAGACTTTTAGGTAGGGCGGATCGCGATCCGGGATTATTATTTGGAATTCGATCGAGGAGGATTATAGTGGTGGGAGAGATTAGGTGGAGCGGAAGTGATCTTCACCGTTGGATGAATACTCGCGAGCGAATTAAATTCGAGGGAAATACGCTCGTTAACTTTTTTCCCCGGTTTGGCCATGAAAACCCATGAGAAATTGTTAATGTGCTGGAACGATTGATAAAGAGGCCACTTGGACGCTCGACCTCTTTATTCTCCCGGTCGATTCCGCGCGCTGGGATCATTTGACGCACCTCGATGGACCCAGTATGTTCCTCTTCACCCTTTTCGCCCTCGCACGGTCTCGTTCCGACCCTCGGGATTCGCTATAAAACTTAACTGTGGATTGCGGAAATGCGCAGAGAGTAGCTCGTGCGAGGGTTTATGGAGGGTGAATGAAAACGCGCGTCGAGGAAAAATGCGAATTCGAGAATTCGCTTTCGAGCGCGGCCGAGAAACAAAAATTCCGCCGCGCATCGTTGCGCGTTAGAATTTCAGTGGAAATAGATGGGGCATGAAGCATCCGTGGACAAGCTAATAGGAGGAGGGTATAAAGGGAGGAAACGGATAAGGGGGATGAAAATGGGAATGAGGAGGGTAAGAAGAAAGGCAAGAGAAGTCATAGTGGGGAAACAGTGATAAAGCCCTCGCGTCAAGACGATCGAGCTCCGGACGCTGAAGAGTGCGCGCCCGGGTATTCGCCTTTCCGAGAACAATAAGTTCCGTGGAATTACACGAAACGCGTTTCTACCCCATGAAGAGGGAGAAGGGGATGCAGGAAGGGAGGAGAGATCGTTGCAAAGGTCCAAGTGGACGGAGGAGGAGGACGAGTGACGTAGACAAATACTACCCCTTGTAGAGAAAGGTACTCGAGGGTAATCGGCGTGTATCACGTTTCATATCGATATCTCGTTTCACTCTAGTGAAGTTGTCGTTATTGCGAAGGGACTCATGAGTTCAATGCACCTTTAGAAATAAATTTCATTATTGACATAATTGACAAACGTATGTGGATGAAATTTCTTTGAGACAAATGTTTTTTCTAGTGAAAAATAAATTCGATGTATTATTATTGCGATGAATTTTTAACGATGAGAATATCTCTACAGGTTTTATCAATTGTGAGATGAAAAGGGAAAGAGTTGAAATTGCAAAGAGGAAATAAGTGCAAGGATTTAAGGGGGGTATGAAAATTTCACGTCGCGCTGTTAGACATTCGGGCGTCCAAGAACAATGTGAAGTTTTCGTAGATAAAAGACCATGACCCAGTTTCTGAAAAGAAGTAAACAGCGAGAAATGTGACAGAGCAAGTTTTACTCTTAAATTCTTATCAAACTACGTACCACCCCGACCAAAAGATCCTTACGATTATTTTTACTCGACAGATCTCTACTTTCATTCCTCGACCTAAATCAAACCGAACCGATCGCTCGCTCGCCACGAAGTAACATTATCCAGGGGCACGGTCAAGGTGACAAGTGAGAAGGATAAAAAAACAAACCGTAAATAATCTAGAGACGTGGGCCGAGCCTTTCGCTATAGCCCATCAGGATCGTGAGGCCGAAGAATCCTTCGTCTCAAATTCGCGCTGTCTAAGAACAATAAGCTCGATGGAGTTACGTGAAGCGCTTTTCTGGCTCGGCGAACGAGGAGCGGCCGCAAAGAAAAAACACCTAGAGAAAGAAAGCAAGAGGGGAAAAAAGGACGAGATCGAACAATGGGTGCGAGAAGCTGAAGAGAAGCGAGAATAAACGAGGGAGAGAAGGAGCGAGGAAAGTTTGCGGGACCAAGTGACGCACTCCAAGGCATTCCGAAGGGAAGGCCGAAGGTGTGGCGTGGAAAACGCAATTAAGGGCGTATTTCGGTCTTAAAAAGGGTGGACAGAGAGGTGGAGAAGGTGGCGGTGGACTCTTTAGAAGAGCAGGGTAGATCCCTCGAGGAGCCTTGCCGGAGACGCTGACGAATAAAAAGAGTAGGCGTGCGAGAAGAAAGGAATAGTAGGTGGCTGGCAAGAGGGAGAAGAAAGGAGGTGGAAGGTCGCGTAGAAGCGAGGACGAAAGGTAGAAGGGTGGAGGAGACGAAGACGACGGAGAGCAGGAGAAGATGGAAGGGAGGGTAGCTCGAACTTTCGTAACGAGATAGGTTCGAAAGCGGGAGCTTTTCGGCAAGCTCCCGCGGGAAGCTCGTGCACGATCGGGCCGGGCCTATTTCGCGATTTTCTCGAGACACGCCATCAGCGGAATGACAAATGGAGCCTTCGTCCTCTCTCCTCACTTCTCTTTCTCCTCCACCTCTCTCCCTTTTCTTCCTTCTCTCTTCCATCCTCCTCCGCATCCTCCCGCTCCAACTTCGACCCTCCACCCTCCACTAAACCATTCCATTTCTCCTCGCCCTCTGCCCGCGACCCGCGCTATTTCGTGCCTCCTCGAGTCGAATACGGTGTTTGCCCGACAGAATCGATTATCGAGCCATCGAGCCGATGTGCGCAGACACTCCACCAAAGCCTCCGCCTCCACCTCATTCTCCTACACGCTCTCCTCCTTGATATGTTTAATTTGCGAAATACGCGGGCCACGCAAGGACACACGCAGACATATCCGATATTAATCTGTACTCGCGGTGTTTTACACATCGAGGAGCAACTTTGTTGCCATCGACGTATTGATGTATCCATTAGAGAAGAAAAATGGGTGGAGTACTCTTTTAGCGTTAAGATGTCGGATCGCGATCTGCCCTCGCTGCTGTCTGCTGTTTAGTTGGAGTAGAAGTGGATATTGGAATTGTGAAAAGTTTTATACAGGAGGATGGTCGCGCAAATACGATTGAGCTGGAAAATTTGATTTCGACAGATTTTTCTCGATGGGCGTCGAGATCGAGTGGATAGGCGAACCGAACATAGATATCCTTATTCTAAGCAGTGCCCAACCCATCTATTATTCATCACAAGATTCACCAAGGTAACTACGTTCGCTGAAGTTAGCAGTCTAACTCACCCAGTGCCTGTGATAACAAAATTAGTTCAAACAAATTTGGAAAGTGCTGCCGAAGCGTTAGAACGCAATATTGAACTGGCACTGACAGTTTTCGCGATATTCGGTCGCCGGTATCGAGGATAATTGTCAAGTTGAAAATTGGAAAAGGTCGAAATGAAATCCAGCCGACTCACCAATAATCCATTTCAATTCGTCGGACAGGATTTTCTAGGAATTTCCGTGGACTTACCTGAAATAAAAGAAAGAAGTCATTAGTACGAGTTCTGATAAAATTACATACTTAGAGCTCTTACAATTAGTACGGCACGAATCCTGAAGATCGCACAATTACGATCGGAAGCTCGTGACTTCAGCCAATAAGGAACGACCGTGCTCAAAAAGGATTATCGCAACGTTAGCCGCTCCGAACTTCTCTCCCTTTTCTCGAGTTCTTTCGACTTTCCCTCGACTTTCTCACGAGGAGAAACTTCATCCTCGCTTTACTTCGCCCACGATGTCACGCCGATAAAACTACGACTAGCCCGTCGAGGCTTCACCTACGAAAGCACAATGCTCGTCGATGTGCCGAAGATAAAGCGGTAAGAATATCCTGCGCTCGGCCGTTTTTGGCACGCGTCGTTAAAGCAATGCTCCTTCGAGGAGAACTTAAAGTTAAGAGAATCTTTCCCTGTCGAGAGATTCAATACCACACAGTAACCGAGGCAATAACCTCGCCGAGTGCAAATCTTCCATAATTATCAATAAAGAAAGCGTGCCGATGCTTGCCTCGTAAAATTTCTCGTTGCGCGTTAAATTTATCCGCCCCGTGGCAATTATGGATTAAGCGAGAGCACGAGCGAACGCGTCGATAACGACCGCTCGCGTGTGCCGCTCACGAGGGTTAAAACGAGGAGCTGGAAAGTCGGGATTAAGAAAAAAGGAAGAGGGGAGTGGGGTAATGAAAAAGTTCTCGATTCTTGGAACGTTCGGCGACGTCACCGTAAATGACTCCGCGGTGGGAGGAGCGAAAGGAAGATGTGGAGAACGCGGTGAGGAATTTCTCTCGGACCCCAAGGATCATCCGCACGGAGCGAGGAGGAATTCATTCTCTCTCTTTCTCCGTCCACCCACCTCGTCCTCGCGTCACCTAGTCTCGCGTATCTCAGCAACGGCCGCGCGGGTTTTTGAAGATTAAATACAAAGTTCGCGGAAAGGTCAGGCGCAAGCTAGCGATGCTCACCGGAGTTGATGAGGTTCCTCCTCCTCCACCTTCTTCTTCTCCACTACCGCCTTCCCAGTTCCGGGCAAGGACTAAAGGCACATGGAACTTCCATATTGCCCGGCTCGTATCAGCGTCAAGTAAATAGCCAGAGTGGCACGCGCGCGCCGGTACTCGGGCATTAGATATACATAGTAGAGAGACGAGGATGTAATTCTGCAAATTGCGACATATCGCGTCCTCGCGAAGCGCCTTCTCTCTCTCTCTCTCTCTCTCTCTCTCTTTCTCGTCCCTCTATATTTTACGATACATCACCTTCGTTCTTGCGCACCTCCATTCGCAGGTGGAGAGCGCACCGTCCAATTACGGCAATTTCAACGGGGGCCCCGAGTAAACCCAATTCTTTTTTCCGCATGAAAACACGAGATAGGGGGTGGCACGGAGTGAGAGAAAGATGGAGATTTTACATTCAGTCGACGCGGAGAGGGAGAAAGAGGGACGGGAGCGACGATTGAAAAATGTTTGAGAGCTCGCGTCATCCTTGACTACGGAACCGGTGGGACGAGAGCGAACGGTGGAAGATGGAAAAAAAACAAATTCGCGATTGCCTCCCCTTTTTTTCCCCTTTTCCATCGAGCTCTCCCTTTTCCAGTTAAGAGTACCACGCGCCTGCGCGTTCCTGCTCGTTTAATAAACTGCGCGAGCAAAGGACTTGGTAATTTCAGGGAGCATAAAATATACCGTGGCCCGGTCGTTCCTCACGTATCACAGGAAGGACGGACATTCTTTCTCTTAACCGACGAATCGGTTTTTCATGCGAGAATATCGCGAGAATAATTTCCTAGAGAAAAAGCTCGGAACCATTTCCATCTGGATTCTTTAACGTCGTTCTTAGACACGCGCCTGGTCACGAGGAATCAAAAACTCGGAGTATAAATGGATCTCGACCTTGCGCTATATTCCACGGATCCTTTCCGAAACAAAACCTGTCCTCGCGAGCGTGCACCGCGGCGCCGGCGTCTCGAACCATTTCCTCGCGTCTTCTGCCCCCTTCGAAGTAAAGCGAAACTTCCTCTGGCGAGCGAGGGAGTATTTGGCTTATGAGAGCAACGCCGCAGCAAATGGGAAGACTTCCGAGAATCCACCCACAGTGGTGCCACTCCCACAGCGTACACAGACACACACACGCGCGTCTCGCGTACAGCACGTACATACGTACCGTACGTGGAAGACTTTAAGGCACGTAGAGAAATTCCAAACACATGCTGTGTCTACCACACGACGTCGTAACGACCACTTTATCGTTCGACGTCGAGGGGGTAGGAAATAGTTCCGTTCCGCTGGACGACGTCAGAGCGAACGGAACTGCTTTATAATTTACTTCCGGGGTGGGGCGGAAGGCGTTTCCGAGTTGCGTCGATTATCGAAACGCCCATGGCCAGAGGAGGATTTCGGTCGCATAAACGTCCTTGTTCACTGTCGACACGTTGTTAAAGAAGGCAAGCGTAAAATGAAGTGAATCGAGGCAGTGATTATTCGAATCGATGCACTTAAAATTACAATTTGGTATCATCCACCCCACGCTAAGCACAATTCAGCGACATCCTCACTTTTCTCCTTCCTCCTGCAATTTCCGCGGCATCGAAACGCATCTAAGTACCTTCCGCTCTGCTCCTCCGTGCGTAAACTTCTCCTTCACTTTACCCGCGACTCGCATTGTCTCGTCAGCCTCGAGACGAGAGTGTGGCGCACGTAGTAGTCAGCATCTCGTTAGACGGGGGTTGGTGGTAGATGATGCATTTGTTCTCCTCAAATAACCATTAGGCCTAGGCGTTGCTCGATAAAGGCTCGACGACACTGCACGGAGAGTCGAATGATTTACCTCGAGATCATGATTCCACCCTGGACCCGCATCGGCCAGGCCCTGACTTCGAGACCGAACTGCACTCTTGCGAACACGGGTCACGATTTATTGTCGCCCGTGCGACAGAACCTCGTTATATTTCCATCACGATGTACCGTGAGGGTGGATGGTGAAGGACGAGGGGAGCTTCGAAAATATTCTCAGCAAGAGGGTGGAGAATAGGGGCGTGGGTTCGTTACAAGCTCATACATTGGGCCTGGCGCACGAGATCGCTCACGTGAGGATCGTGGAAGAGTCTCGGTGTAGTCTCTGCCTGAGAGAAGGTGAAAAAGCGAAAGAGAGAGAAAACGAGATACTGAAATGGGAAAGAAAGTGGGCGACTAGCGGAGAAGAGACGGCACGGTGGAGAAGGAGAAAGAATGGTGGACGGCCGCGGAATTTACGAGGTACAGGAATTGCATGGGTGAAAATTTCCAGTGACGTACGCCACCCCATGCCGTCCATTCTGGGGAGAGGGCGTCGGTATCCGGGGCTAGATGAAAAATACCGATACGAGGAGAAAGTACGACGCGCGATGTGTCTTCTTTATTGGGCGCGCCACGCTCGAGAAGAGAATCGTCCGGGGGTTGACCGACTCGCGCGCAAGCGAAGAAAAGAGACAAGGATGAGAAGGAGAGGGAGTTAAGGAGTGATAAGCGCCAATTACTCTCGATCATCTCGAGGGCCGACGGAATCCTCCGTGACTCCGGCAAGCTCGAGTACTGCGAGGGAGAAAAGGTGGAGAAGGAATCGAAGGAGGAAGGAAGGAGAGGAGGAAGCCATCCATCGTCGAGAGAGAAAAGGTGGTGGGTACTTCATAGACCGAGGGACATTTTCCGCTGCGGCGTTTTCCTGCCGCCGGAGACGCGCGCCGATTCGGCGATATTTATAAGTCGAGCGTGCGCTTTTTTTCTCTCTCTCATCCGGACGAATTGAAAAATAAATCACGAGCGTGCGAGCTCGAGCGATCAACAGCGCCATTTGCCTCGGCGACCGATATTTCGGCCGATCAAATAGCGCCACCAGGGACCATCAGGCTTGCTCGCGGTGCTCGTTGCTTCCGCGTGCGCGAGGAAGAAAGGAATGTCCTTCTAGAGACGGTCGCTCATCAGAGTTTATTGCCAGCCGACGCCGCGCGACGGTGCGAATTGGCATCGACTCCACGGATCACGGTGGCGAGGGCCCCCGTTAATTTCCCAGGGGTGACTCCAACCGTGTCGAACCCATGCTGCGACCATTTACATTCAACGTCCGCAAGCTCGCAAGCTCGTCGGCTCCACGCTCCTTTCGTTCGTTAAGCGCGAAGATTTCTTTCCGCATTCCCTCGCACCGAAATTCTTCCGCCCAATGGAAAAATTCGAGTACTTCGAAAAAATCTTCCGCCACCTGTGTGACGTAAGAAAGCGCTCGTCACACCCACGAGCAGAAAAACTTTCCTTAATTCCGATTTATTTTCTTTCGCTCGTTTCCACGCGCACGGCTGCCTGGGGTGAAAAAGTCGAACGATCTCGCGTGTGCCTTCATAAATCTACATTATCGCGTAGCCCACGGTGGAAAAAGTGGAAAAACGAAACGTGGCGCATTTATGGCGAAGTTACGAAGGAACTTTTATTTGCGAAGAGAGAAAAGTTTCCTCTTTCCCGCGTGCACGGCTGCCCGGGACGCCTTTGAAGCTTAAAATTTTGCTGTCCGTAATATTTTCCTACACAAACTGATAATTACCAGGATAAATAGTAACTAGGATGGAAGTTCGCGTTAGTCGGATGTCCAATGTATATAATCCATCTCGGTTTTCTTATCGAATGAAAATCACAGTAGGTGGGACGTTGAAAGGGAAGGTCGATAAAAAGAGGAAGTTGCGAAAGGCGCGAAGGAAGTTGGGCTGGAAAAAATACAATACTTCGAGGCAAGGTGGAACCGATGAACGAAGTTACTACGAGACCACTCCCTTGTTCCCTGGGACGTGACGCAAATTTACAATCCTCCTCCCGCCGCGCCGTTCCAAATTTACAATCTCCTCGAATTTCAGATCCCTAGCTCCTCCCCGAGAGAGCGTACGACGCGCGAGACCCCATCATATTCTCCTTTATCCCACCATCCAATTTTACCAATACTACCGATTCTGGTCGGGGACCTTGCATCCGCCCGGAGGATTCATCCCTTAAAAAACAACGGAAACGAGACGTCGCATCTGGGTGGAAACGTCGTAAACGAGGAATCTCGACGCATTCGCTCGTCCCATATAGCAAGGACACCCGACGACGGAGACGCCTCCTGCGAAATTTCCATTTACACGAATGTGTCGAGAGCGGCACTCGAACCGGGGGCCCCGAATGCGCCCGACGCAAACATCGCGTCGCTCTCTCCACCAGAATCTCTCAGCATCTGCGAGCCGTCTCCTCCTGGGGCTGACGAACAGGTGCGGGATTGAAGGGCGAATGGGGAAAGGCGGTAAGCAGGGGATTAAGTCGGTATGCGAGAGGATGGAAACGAGAGGGAGTGGCAGGAGGGTGCGAGTTTACGTCGGAGCTTAGAGACGCGAAGAGACACAAGGGCTCGTCGTTCGAGCTCGTGAACTCTGCGGCGCGTGGGCTCGCTGATAATTCGCGAAATACTCGCGAAATATGCGAACGCGAATGCGTCTAAATGTACGGGCTGAGAAATAAGGAATTGAAGTAATCCCAAGAAATTTTTCTTCTTCGTCCTCGCGACTCGGTCGGTCAACTGGGAGAAATTCGACGGAAACGACACTCCATTAGTTTCCGTTTCACCTCCTTCCACTCCTATCTGTCCTCGCGCGCGTCCACGTCGATGTACGGATAATGCCCCGGAGCAACGTTGCCAAATTATATCCTCCTCGCGCGCACCGAAGAACTTTCTCTCCTCGGGGGAAAAGGACGCTCTCCGGAAAATCGTAACTTCGCGTATCTGCATAAGATTTTAAGTCGGCGCTTCGAGGCGGGTGCACGCGCGCGCGAGCGCGCGCATGCCACATAAAAGTATAACAATAAAGACACCGGGCTTGCACCGACCCCCACCGACACTTCCACCCTCGGCGTCGGGAACATCGATATTCCCAGCCAGGTACGAAACTTTTCCCACCGGTGCTTTATGAAATCCTCCAAGTTCGCGTTAGCGTCTCGCAGGTGCGCCTGATACGCGCGGCGTCTCTCCATCGCGCGCCCACTTCGCTCGACCCCGACATTCTCAAAGGGAATGTCAAGGTATCGAGAGTTTCTTCGAAGGTAAAGAAGAACGAAGCGCGATATGTACGTGCATAGGAGGAGGACGAAAAGGATGAAGGATCGGGGAAAGGAGCGATGTTCTTCGACGTTGGACGAACTTCGACTGCGGCATAAACTTGTTCCCGATATCCTTGCATAGGGTGGACCACCAATACACGCGATAGTTCTCTCACAAGGAACTTCCCCCCTCCTCCTTTACTCTTTGCCATATAGCAGCGCGCATTCACCGCGACGAATCCAGGCGGAATAGAACATTACGTCCCGACGTCGCCTTTGACCGCGGAATGGGTTTTGCCTCCCATAGAAATCATCTTGCGTTTGCGATTTGACCTCGTGGCCCTCCCGAGCCAATTCCGCTCTGACGCGATCCATTCCGCTAGTCTCGCGTTCCGTGGGCGGCCGACGGAGGGTAGAACAACCCACGCTCGACCATCACTGTGTTTCCGCTCCCGGTGATGCTGCGAGAAAATCTCGTTTCGCTGCTCGAACCGACCGACGCCATCTTGCTCGATTCGCAATCGGCCAGCTCCTTTCTCCATTTCGCGAAAAACCGAAGGAAGCGTGGGTGGAGGGTGGGAACTCTTGGTCGATCGCGTTCTCCTCGCAAAAGGAGCCACGGTGACACGTAGAACGTTGTATTCTTCACTTGACTCTTTTTCTCAACGTTTACCGCCGTTGTGCAACGTGGAAATAAAAACTTTTTATCTCGATGCATGTTGCAAAATTTTGATAAAGTGGTGGCGTGCGCGATTTGTGGGTTTTGCGAGCACGGATACTTTTTCGATAAGGGTTGGTGCTTCGAACCGATATTATCGTAGTAATTATTCCAAGCAACGGCACTTCGAGAATTCTTCGAGGCTCGGCAAATTGTTAAAAGGCAATGAGAAATAATGATAATTAGTGGTATATACAATCTTGCTACACAGTAGCCGAGAATATCGTAGAAGAATAATGTGGACGCGTCGGAATCCTTGATTTTCATCTCTCGGTTTTCGAGTTCGATTTTCAAGAACGAATTTCGTTCGTACGTCGCCTCGTATTCTGCGCTCGCGCGACAAGAGAACGGGTTCGGCGATCAGAGTCGAAGAGCACGATGGGTGTTTGGCTTCGGATTTCTAACGTTTCCTATTTGTCGTCTATACCTTCGCTTCCCGTCACTCGACAACACGAGCGCGCAGCTCTCATCGCGTACAAGCATACCACCGTTTGAGCCATCGAATTTTCCGTTTTCGATCCTTCCCTTCGAATAAATTCCTGCGCTCTTAAAGCAGGTATTTGATCGCTCGTAAAAATATTAAACCCTTCTCACAGGACTTTGTGGTGAAAAGATATCAAAGCTTTAATCGTTCCGGATTATCCTTTTCATCCGAAATGATAGGACATATTACAGTCCCAAAGAGGATTCCAGAATTGTCAACCGGGCCCCCTGAAACGTACAATTTCACGTTCTTTCCTCGACCGCGCTTCCAAACGATACAAAAGGCGCTTCGAACAGGACGGCGCTTAAAGGTGAGGACACGTTATTCATCGTCTGACCTTTTTTCCAACGAACGAACGACAGCCTTCGACATCTACATGGATTATCTCGCCGACTGTTGCGAGTGAACTCGTTACAGAAGAAAAATGTCGAAGCCTAGAGATTACCGCGTTGACAGGAAATTAGTCACGAAACGAATTTCCAGTATTAAACTTCGGATGCATTAATGACCCATGAATATGGCGAGAGAAGAAATTGGAATTGACTTCGATGTAAGTAAACGTAGTTGTGCGTCATTCCTAGGGTATCCCGATAACACGAAGAATCGATGGCGAAAACTCGTGCGAATGGGATTTTAACTCGTAATTTCGGTGCGACGAAGGAGCGCGCCAGTTCACCAAAGGAACATTCCTCTCTGTCTTTCTCTCTGGCACCCGTTGCTACGGATAAGGGACGACCGTGTTCTTTTTCGCAATCAAAACTTCCCTCATATTTAATCGCGCGCTCGGTGATCAAAGGGGGAATGGGCGACTGGGAGTTACGGCGACGAAGAAGAGGGTGTGCAACGAAGGAGAAGGAGAGAGAAGGAGGACGAAAGTGGGACGGGGAAAAGTGTAGCTTTTCCAATAGCGAGCAATAAATCATTCGGTATCGAGCAAGACACGGGCGTGACATTAAACGATTACCTCGTGCCAGAGGCGTACGAATCGGCCGGCGGGTAATCCCCGTAGGCTGCATGGATCGCGGAGTTTTATAGGTGCCTCTGTCACTTGCATCCCCATTTACGGCCCATCCATTATCGTCCTAATTGTGATCGACACCCTCCCGAGAACAACAGAAGCGCCCGCGAGGCGTTTGAATGGAGAGCGGGGGAGAAAAAGCAGATGAGCGGCTTCGACGATAAAATTGCATATCGGCGAAAAAAAGGGGCGAGCGTGGAATTGTAAAATTTACAAGAGACGAACGGATCCGTTCGATTTCGACTAATCGAAAACTAATCGTTAACTAGAAAAAAGTATGACGACCCACTCGCTCTGTATCAGGCCCACTTCGCGATACCTCAGAATTTCCCACTTCTCCGGGGTCCCGCTACTCTGCCTCGATAACAGAAAACCAATTAATAAAGAGAAATGCTCGTGGACGTACTACGAGCGCGTATACGCGCTCGTACGGATTCGCGGACGCACGATTCCGCGAGAGGATTAAATTTTATATTTACACGTTACGTGGGAGAATTTTTCACGCGAACAATTATACCGATATCGGGATCCAATAATTCGTCTACTCAACTCCGTACACCTGCGATCGATGTGCAGCCGGTCTCAAATTATTTCCACGTCCACCCCTCGTGCCACCGACGAACACTGCTCCCTTACGTTCTCTCGTGTTAACAGCCAGCCTGACCACGAAATGTCAAATTAGCGTTGAACTAAGTTGACACGCGATAGTCGCCGAGACTGTAGTCGAAGTCATTAAAATCACATCCCTCAAATATTTCAACCCTCTCCATTCTAATACTCTCGCACCCCATTTCTCTCCTCGACTTGGTCGTGACTCGACGTTCGTTACCGTCTCTCTTAACGCGATTTGCGCTCGTAATCACGGGCCGGACATCGGGGACGATCGAATCACGAGAGAGGGTCCGAGAAGAAGGTGGGAGGAAAAGACGGAGAGAAAAGCGCGCGCGCGCGTTCGTCACAAAAGCGATAATCTCGCGTCAGGCGCGTTGATTCGTTTCGATTCCGTCCCCTACGCGTCTCGTAATCTTCCGTGCGTTTTTTTCTTCACCGCGCGTGAGCACTTGCGTGGCGAAGTTTCTTCTTTATCGGCGCGCACGCAAAGGCTCGGAAGAAGGGGTGGAAGCGCGCGAAAGGAGGGTGCAAAGCGAAAAGACGAGACGATCGAGCGACACAGTCGAGTGAAAAGCGACGGGTAGCGCACCAGTCGTCTGTGCAATGCGACGCTTAATCGGATTCAGTCGCAATCAGTACTTTGTGTATTTTTCAAATCAACTTAAGGAACGCGAATCATAACGAGCCGGCGGCGCCAGCCCAAGCGGCAGCACCAGCCACCACCTGCACCGCGTTCGACGTGATTTTTGTATGAAGCGGAACCACCTTCCCCTCGTCACC
This sequence comes from Tiphia femorata, assembly GCA_944319695.1. Taxonomy (NCBI): domain Eukaryota; kingdom Metazoa; phylum Arthropoda; class Insecta; order Hymenoptera; family Tiphiidae; genus Tiphia; species Tiphia femorata. Next base: position 21,895,073 of record OX090901.1, on the reverse strand, counting down.
ATCTCCGTCCTCTTTTCTCTCCCACGATCCACGAGATAATTCACTGATAATTTTAAATCGACGAAATTTCCAGCCAATCATTTTTCTGCCAGACACACCGAGGGGCATCGAAGACTTCCTCGTATTTTTACCGCGAACTACTTAGAAAAGCCGGACGATTCGGCATTAATATTCTCCTCCCCGTCGGGGTCCTCGCGCTCGTACCGTACGTGTCCCGAAAGAATAATCGTTCCACGCGACTCGCACTCGCGCGAGCGAAGCTTTTCGGAAGAAGGAATAAGAGAGCCACGGTAGTGGCGAGACGCTCGCGGCGAGATTTACACTTAACATGCGAAACTCATCGCAGCACGGCCTGTGTAAAGGAGATTAATGACCAAGCGAACACGGGCGAACAACGATGTGACAAACTCGAGCGAATGTTCTAAATGTTGTCCTTTTGACTCCTTCCGGAAAAGCAGAAACACGAAACGACGACCAGCTGAAAGAACCAAAAGAATTCGACAGGTCTCGACGTCAGTTTAGAAAAATAAATATGCACAAAGCCCCCCCGAAAAATTGCCAAAAATTTTGTTTAATGAGAATCCATGCGAGATTCGTAGCACGATGAGATAATATTAGTACGGAGATGGCATTGTTATCGCGCGAGCATGTAACGGAAGCGCATTGTCGTCTAACCAACGCGGACACCCGACATCGGTGACTTCGACTGTTGCATTAACGACGTGACGTCACGGCTCGAGTGGACACGCTTGCCCCAATTGGCAGGTAATGGACCGCTGCATTATCTAAGATGGACGATTCCCGATGCCACTTCGAATTTCCGCGTCGCGTTCTACAGGATACTGCTGGAGTACGATCCTGCGTAAAGGATTACACATGTACGTTAGCCCCCGATGATATGCATCGCGAAATCCGTGCGTGCAATAGCTTCGACATAATGGTTCTGGATTACTAGAATTTATCTTATCAGCCGCCCTTATCCCATGCTAATGCTACCTACTTATCCATTAAATATATATCTGTTTAAAAGACACGTAAACTGGATTATCCGTCTATCTATTTAATACGTCTACTCGTTCGTTTGTCATTCCGGAAATATGAAGCACTAAAAATTCTCAGTTACCTCTCCACAAGCCAACGAGCTCATCGCGTTAATGACGTCACGAGGAGAATTTTTTTCGCGCGTCCTTCGGTCATTAAGTGGACCGGCCAAGCGAACGACAACGACGACGAAGAAGATGCGCCCGTTGTTCTCGACTTTCACGGATTAGCGAGAGGTGCTTCTCAAAGGCGACGCGCTCTGCCAAGAACAATGGTAGCCGGATTAACGGGGCTTCGGCGCGGCAGGACATCCTGGCTCCTCGTGTTAGGAGGCGACGAAGCGGTGTAGAGTAATTAACACGACATAGCTGCCGCTGCACTCGGTCCACCTGCGTAACCAACCCTCTTCACCTTCCCACCCCTTGCTCTCGAACGCAACTGCGTAACCTCGGGAACACACATAGAGAACGGCCTAACTCCAGGGAACCTCGTCAGGTTTCCGTGACAGAATGATAAAAATCAACTTGACTCCTCGTTTAATTGAGATCCGAAGTAGGTATTACGGAGTTCATCGTGAAAATAAATTTCTCTCTTTTCCATCGTGCACGAAGCAATTCGAAATCACACAAAATTGAGCAATCAATTGCGATGTTCTCGGAAATAACTCCAGTACGTTAATTTGGTGTACATAAATAGAAACGACAAACGCGGGTTAATTCGATCGTACTGCGATATCTCGCGCCCGTTTGTTCGGCCTGAAATGATCTCGCGCGGTTCTTGTTCCTTGGTCCTTTTCCGGAGCGTGATGGACGGAACGCGTGGCTCCTTATTCGTTTCGAGGCGATTGGATATTTTAGGAGCGGCGCGGGGCTACGGCGTGTAGCGGAAATCGATAGCGATGCTTCACTTCACGAGCCGTCGTTCGGCGAAACGAGTGGGAGATTATATTGTGGGTACATGGATAGGTGGTCGTGAGTAATGGTGGTAGTGGGAATTTAACGAGGACGATATGGTCGGATAAAAGTTTCGAGCTATACGAGACGTCGTACGGATACACCGTGGGACCACGAGGGAGACGAGAATTCCAAGATGCGTCTGGCACCGTGAAATTTTTTCAACAGACCCACTCCCACGGCACAGCATCCTCGTAATCTATAGAACGTAATTGCGCGTAGTTTACACTGGTGTTTACAGGACGCACTCGGAGGTCCTTGCCAAGTGTCGGGTGGAAGGAGGAGGTCTTAAACTTGGCGGGACGGTTGGCAAAGTGTTTGTTGGACAAACTTGTACCGGGTGTCTAATTGAGAGGGCATTGAGGATCGACCGGGCTCTCCCCGCAACACTTCCTTCCCATTTCCTTTTTATCCCGCGAGTGTCGAGTGGAAGTGCAAACAATGTCTCGTACCTGTTTACCTCTCCCGATTGTCATCTGTCGCTTGTTTTCCCCCTCTTCGAGACGATTTAATTATCTCTAATCACGGGTATCGCGCCGTTGTGCAAGAACGAAAGGTGGAATCGACCGCTCCGCTCCGGCATCCTGCTTCGCTTCGACGAGAAGTAGCGTCGCCGTAATTAACGCGACAGCTCCGTTACGCCCACTCGATCTGTACAAGCAGACGGGGACATGTTGTAAAATCTGTGGGCGCACCTCTCTCGCCTGTAGCGTGTTAGAACACTGTTACCAGCCGGCTAGCTGAGAGATTAAACGGAAAATTCGATTCCCATTCGGGCTATCCCGGGCGCGGCGGCGCCCTCGGCCAAGGTCACGGACGATTATTATTAACAAATTCCAGTCTGGGTCGCCGGGCGTGCGCGATGCTTCGCCCGAAGCTTGCGAAGGGCGTTCGAAGAACGTCTCTACCCACGTTGCTATTCACTCGAATGACATGCGCGCGAGCAGACAGGATACTCAAGTCGAATCCCCTTCGAGAAACGTCACGGAAAAAGTGAGAGGATTTTCCGCGAGCTACGATAATTGGACAAAGTTCGCGCGAGTTTACTGACACGGGAATAAATTCTGGGTGGGAAAAGCATTACGGAAAGCGCATTCGGTAAACATGCGGACGGGCGAAAAACAATTTGAAAAGTAAACAGAGGAGTCGAGGATGTGGGAGGATGAACGCGCGCATTCGTCACGCGATTGCGATCGGCCCCGCGAGCGCGGCACTGTTTAACCGGTCATTCTCTCGGCTATTGGTATTCATTCAAATGCATTCTCGCGGGCTTCGCATTTATGCGTATACAGTGGACAAACTAAACATTACACTGGGCTCTCCCGGTGTCGAGTCACTCAAAATTTGCGAGAAGATCTGCATAAAATTTGTTAGTCAAAACAACGCCAAACAAGCTTCCAACAAATCTACGGAGTAGCTTTGCCCGCTCGACTACCGGGAATGCTCTGTATCGGGCGGGAGATAAATAGCGTAAATCGGAGTGAGCGCAGATTCGCGCGTAATACCGAGCATAAAATTATTTATAAATCGCTTGGATATTCACCAGGTCGAATGTGTCGTCGATTGCAAATTACGAATTCGATGAAACCATTAACAGATACGTTAGCTTGGGTCCTTTCGAGTTTCCACGTGACGATGATCTTACCGATAACTGCAACTCCACTCACATTCCATGTGCGCGAGAGAAGGAACGAACTCCATCGATCATTCTTATTTCACAAGCCCTCGACGCTTATAGGAATTTCGCAAGGCATCGACGGCTGTGGTAGTGCAATTACCGTTTCCTGAATTAGCGCAATATCGCGAAGGTTCTCGCGAGGGTTCATTGACGAAAGAGCGGTTACACGCTCGAATAATTCAATTAATTCACGATCCCCCGTTCGCCAAGTGATAAAACAGCTTCGCGGAATTCGCGTGCCCAAAGACCTAAGCACTGCACGATTTCTCGTCCATTCGCAAATCTCTCGAGACTTCTGCAGACGACATCGATCTCGAGAGCTCTCGTGATATCTGAAATTATCCAGCAACGTATCGTCCCACGGATCCACTTTCGTTCCGCGAAGCAGAGATTGCGAGAAGAGTGAAAGGGAGGAGAAGAAGGAAAAACGTTGCGTAGTTCCGCAAGCTGTCGGTGCGCTCGTGGGTGGCCGGTTGGTCCACTGAAAGAAGAAGCCGCACGGTTTCCGCGGATACCACGCGCGCCGAGAAGAACTACCAAACTTAATGATTTACGTCCCGCATACCAGCTACGAACGACCACCAGCATTCTCTCTTACACCATGCGAGTTCTCCATCTCTCTTTTCTCTCTCCTTCTCTCCACGTCCCTCCACCCTTCTCCGAGAATCCAGCATTTTCGGGATTATCCCCCACTGACCGAACTGAAACTTATCGTTCCGCGCGATAGGAAGGGACGAGACTCCTCTTAAGTTCGTGCCGTCGCAGCGGACTTTCCGGGTTCAACTTCGTGGTTCCCTGCGAGCCACGTTGGTAGGAGGTAGGTAGGTAGGTGGGCTGTTAGACCGAAAAGTATGGAGATGCGCCGCGGTCCCTCGACGTATCTCCGGACTTTTATTCCGGACGTGTACACATTTTTATCGCCCTTCGAGGGGCGGCGAGCAGGAAGAGGCAAAAGCTCGCGCGCACGTGTTGTTGGTACCGTGTGTACGGCCAAAGACAAAAACGTCTGATGGACGGTGGCGAGGATGCGACTACGGGGCAAGAACGGAAGCCCTCCGCTTTGGTGGTAGAATACGAGACGCGCACGTAAATGGGTGGCAAGGGGAGGAAGATTTTTACGAGGATTCATTCGGGGTTGAAAATCGATCCGCGCAGTGGCAGCTTGGGTAATGCAAAGATCCATTCGATTCTATAGATTTTCCGATTTTCGAATCTTTTGGCCGGTAAATCGATAGGTATCTCGTGCGAATTTACACCGTAATGGCGGAAGCGACGATGGCCGGCACGACTTAACGGCAAAGTCCGGTTAATAATCGAAGACGAGTCGGCTAACGGTCGAAGGCTTAGCACGGATCGCGATTGTGACGGTTAGTATCCGTGGAGCACGAGAGAAACCGCAGCAAAGACCGATTCCTTGGGGAGTACGAGCCTGTCCGGTTAGTGGGTAAATTCTCTTTTGAAGTGTCTTCGTTGGCCAAGCGACTCCACCGGCCAATAGTGATCACCGATGCGGTAAAGTCGTTCGAGACTAACGCTCGAAAACAAGTGACGAAAATTGCCATCCATTCTGAGTAATTTATCGCACTCGGTCGATCCTATCGCACAACTCTTTGTTCCCACCCCGTGCATTTACCGTGCTCAATGTAATTTAGCTCCTCGGAACCATTTTAATTAAATTACCTTTCTACCCTCCCAAGAGACAATGAGCATCTGAGAGAATTTTAATTTGTTTCTACGTACATACACCACAGTGACATCGGAGCGTACTCTCTCCGGCAAAGAGAAACAAGCCCGATGCTTACGGTATTTATTCGCGTTCGTTTCTACTTTAATAAATTAAAGGAAAATTTCACGAACACCCTGCGTAACTTCGGAGCGTGAAAACAATCTTCACCCTTCCAGCGGCCCGTTAACTGCAAAAGGGTTTTACAAGCGTGCCGCGGTGTTCGGGCAATGAAATAAAAGCGGAACGGCGAGTGAATGGAAAAAAGAGGAGAAACACTCCTGAGAACTTTTCGAATGTCGCTCCTCGTCGTCCGGAGCCGAGGTTGCGCGCGCGAGCGCGCGTGCCGGGAAACGAATTGTTAACGAATGCAAATTAACGCCAGCGGCCTTCCCCGTTGTCCGAGCTAGCGCCTGCTCGTTCCTCTCACCGAGCTTTCGATCCACGCGCGTATCAAGGAGAACTCCCGCCATTAACGCACTTGAATTTCACTATTTTCCTCTCCCTAACGATCCGCCGAGATTTACGCGGCAATAAATCCACCCACGAAGTCAAATGATCCGAGAGAAGTGGCGCGCGAGATCAAAGGGCGTGCTAGCCAGATAAATTCGAAATTCGCCTAGTCCAATAGCTAAGCTCCACCTTCGCGAGGTCCATCGGAAGTTTCAAGAAGTTCGTTTCCATTCTCGAGGGTCGGCTGAGGTAGAGGACACCGCGGAATTTCGGACTATGACGTAAATCGAATCGCCGACTAATGACCCGCAGGATCTCTCACGGGGGACATTGGGCCTCGGAGCATCGTCGTGAGAAACATTTCTCCCGATGCGCCGATAATCGATGTCTGAGAGCCGAGAGAGCGAGAGAAAGAGAAGTACAGGTGAGGCGAGTGTGTGGGAGAAGGAGAAGGAGAAGTGGATGGAAGGGGGGTCGTTAACCCCCGATGCACGTTCGGCCCTGGTGAAAATTAAGTTGGCAGTATCCAAGGCGAGCGTGTTGCACGTTCGTGAGTTTCCCTCTTCCACTGTATACACGTGGAAGTGCATGCGCATACGCGCGAGTACAGGTGTGCGCCCCTTTATCTGTCTGCGCGCGGACCTCCACCCCCTTATTGCAGACACAGACTCACCCGGCATGGTCTGTGTCTCCGTGTGTGTATACATACCGGCTGCCGGAACATCAAAGGCAGCCATATTGGACGTCCATTAGGAACAACGTCGTTATCGCGTAACAACGTTCGCGCTTGTCTACTTGCAACGATCGGAAACGCTCGCTATTATGCGATTACCCTCATGCGGAAACTGCAACGAGCCTTGCCTGGCCTCCGCCACCTCCTGCTCTGTTCTCTTCCCAGGTAATATGGGAAGGAAGCAACGCCTGGCCTCAACCTCGAGATTCTCGGACGAGCATCTCGGGCAAACCCGTGGCTCGTTCGAATCCTTGCTCATAGACACGATGATATCCGCGAGTGGCGCACGAGCCATCTTCCAGTGGAAATATTCGAGCGTGACGAATGACTGGACCACTCTCCTCTTCGCTCTCGATACCACGATACGATTGGCTGCTTGGAATAAACTGTTCGGAGAAAATTCTCTCGCTCGTGAGCAGTGGAGGTCCTCTTAGCGCCAGGGGGCAACGTCACGCGCCGAAAGTTCCGTCGTCGATGGGCATCGGGATGTGGCCAATTTCGGGAATTAACGGTGCCTTGCGATTAAAGTGTTGGCTTTGGTCTTGAATTGTTTCCTCTTCGTAACGGAGACCGCGAGGATCGCTACTATGGGCAGAGAAGCGCAAAGAAAGTCCGGTGCAAATTCAACGGAAATTGAATTAGAGCACGGCCTCGCTCTTCGAGGAAAAATCAATCCCTCAAAAGTTTTACTTCCATTTGCTACCTTCTCAAAATTCAGGGTGCACGCATTGGCATTCCGTGCGGCTCAGGAACGGCAATCTCCCAGTGAAATCTTCGAGCTTTAACGTCAACTTTATCTTTCGAATTTGCATCGGAATTCGCGAAAGGGGAAATGATATTATCGTTCGCGTAACGGCATTAGCGCCGGGCCACTTCGCGACGATCGGAAACGGTCGCTATTATGCGATTATCCTTATTGCGACAACTCCAGCGTGCAGGTCTCCTCCTCCTTCTCCACCCTATCGCCTACGTAGATATGGGATGTGATCGTGGTGGGGCTGGAGGAGGAGGAGGAGGCCGCAGCATGCAACCTGCGCTCGGAGATTTCGCGCGGGCCTTCGCCCACGTTTACGCCGAAACGGCCATCGAAGGCGATAGTATCGGCCCAAGAATTTGCGTACGTGGGGAAATACAGCGCCGGAAATATAATCGTCTGACAAATGTGTAAACCGATAACGGGGTCGGCCCGATACAGGGAAGCTGCGAGCACGAGCTGGGGCTGGGCACAGTCGTCGGTACGGCAAATTGCGCAATTGCGAATCGCTAAAGTGTACACTTTACGAATCCGCGGTCGCGTGTGTGACGGGAATAAAGGTTAACGCGAATAAAAGTTAACGGCAAGGGCTTAATTTAACTCACGGATTTAAAGTTCGATCGCTAATGCCGGCCTGTTTGCTCGAAAATTTTCAATTATGAAATTTATCCTCTCGCGTTTCGGAAAATTGCCGGGCCTCGTAGCACGAGATTAATCTAGAATTATGTGCCCACGACTGTGGAAAATAATTTTAATCGAATATTCACCCGGCTACTTTACGGCACTCGTCTGGGTCAGCCATTGTTGCGCATTATCCTCGCGCCGAATCTTCGGGAGGAAATTCGTGCCGTTATTGGTGCCGATCCTGAACAATATCATTATCGCGTAATAACGTTAGCTCCGGAGTACCTGCAACGATCGGAAACGCCCGCTATTATCTTCGTACGACGCCAACTCCGTAGGGCCTCCGCCTCTCGTAACACGGGAAAGGTGTTTCGGAGGAAGTTCGAGATTCCGCCGAGATTCATCGATATTCGACATCGTTTTACTTTCCCAAGGAGTTAGCCAACCCGTGCTGGCCGATTGTACGTCCCGGGACTCGTGTATGGAGAGGCGATTATACGTGCGATTATATTTTACCATCCGCTGCATTCGGTGCAATTCAGCGAACGAATGATAATGCACGAGTCTCGCTATTAATACGAACAGAGAAATAAAATAATTATACATGAGCCTTTACTTTACTATCCGCTGCATTCGGCGTAATTCGACGAACGAATAATAACGCACGCGTCTCGTTATTCAAATGCACCATGAATAGAAACGAAAAAGAAAAGAAGATACGCCCAGCCGAATCCCATCCACCACGGACAATTTCAAGCGCACCATCGGAGCGCCGATTATATTCGAGCTCGCGCGAAATCGATCTCACCCATCTCGCGCATTATGGATAAAACGCGAGATTGTATCCGGACCAGATTCTCTTGGCTTCCCACGTCGGTGATCGGAAGCGACGCCATTATCGCGCGGAGAAACCATTCGACTATTTGCAACGAACCGAAAGGCGCCAGCTGTTACGCCTTCATGGTACGAGAAACTGTATTAACGACGCCTGAAACGTTCTGCAGGACGTTCTTTGAAATTCCGCCCTTGGTTTTCCGCTCTCTTTCGCCTCCTCCTCTCCATTACACGTGACGATCAATTCTCACGTAAAAGAACCCACAGTGCGATGAACAAAATTTTCTTACTTCCGCCGTGTATACGAGAAGAACGAAATTGGGAATTTGCGACGATAATGGGCAATGGACATCGGTCTAATAAATGGGCGACAAGTACCAAGGAAATACTTCGGACTCACCCTCCACCCCTTAATCGCACCGGCGCGGGTTGCACGAGAAAATTCGCGAAGGCCCGTCCGTCGAGGAAAGACGACGGACGTCGGCGCCTCGACTTTAATCAAATATTCTGGAAAACAGCCCGCTCGACGGGCTATCGCGAATTTAATTATAGGCTCATCCTCCGTCTCGAAGCAGAGCTAGGAGAGGAGAGAAAGACGAGGAAGTTGAAAGAGGAAGAAGGGGAGAACGTAGATTTCCCCTTCTTTCCGACACAAAGGGACATTAATTCCATTTACATCGGAACTACCACTCCACGCTCGGTACCCCTCAGTTGCTATAACGTCCCTCCACTTCCGCTCCATTCGCTCGAACGAGATGCACAGGAAGAGGGAGAGAAGGCCTCAATCAACTGTTCGTTATTCACGAGGCACTCGAAGGCGGCCACCACCGCCCCTTCACTTTTTACCGTCCCACCCCCGCACTCCGTAAATAAATAACGGAGCGAGGCGCCCGCCGCGCACGCCACTACTCGACGAATATCCGTCGGACTGTCCGATCTAAAGTATTGCCGGAATTTGCATCGTAAAGCTGGTTATCTCCCGCCCGATTCTCCGCACCTTTCTCACCACCCTTCTCCCCGTCCTGCCACTCTCGTCCCGCTGTCACCTGCAAATCTTCTCCGTCTTTGGAGAAAAGTTGAGAGCGAGGCGTGGCGAGAAAACGAGAGAAGGAGGTGGCAGAAATTTTCCTACCTCGGAAGCTCTCGATCTACCTGACGCACGGAAGAAAGTATATTCGTCGGAAGTGGTTGATAAAATCAATGCACTCTCGCATTGTCTTCTCCGCGCTTCTAAACTCAATCGCAAATTTCAAATCGAGGACGTGCGGGAAGACGTTACGCCACGAGGTAAGCTCTCGTCTTGCTTTAACTCTTCGGCGCGTGCCGAGAAGTCGAATTTTCTCCGAGCGAACGCGCGAGCACGAAGGCACCGGGCTGAAGCCCGAAATCACAGGGTTAGACGCTCGGGGCCAGTGATTTTTCCGTAATCTCGTGGAACTCTGGCGAGCCTCCGTCGGTGTCGGGGCGGTTTGTGGATGGTGGTAACGTACAAGATAATAGGTTCATGTTTCCTCGCCGTAAAGGCCTCGCGATGGTGCTGTGAGCGGCGCGCACCGCGGTAGTTCCACTACGTGTGTTCCTTAAGTTGGCCCCGTGTCAGCGGCGGCGCGTTATTCCAGCGCGAAGTGAATGGTCGAAGTTAAGCTGAGTGGCGAGCGAGCGATGCTGAGTGGCATGCATGTGGGTTAAGCCGATTGGGAATTAAATGGAGTTGCATTACCGCCGCCCTTCGGCCCAGGGAATTAGGCGGGATATCCGGTTCGCGCGCACAGCCGGCCACTCGCTTACGTGATTTGGATTATGAGAGAGCTCAAAACCTCAAAACCTCTGAATACTCCCATTATCTCGGTGCCCTTGGGAGTAAAGAAGGAGGTAGTTACCGTGAGCAAGAGAGCGAGCGAAAAGACGGGAGGAACGAGAAGCTGGGAAAAAGAAATACATATGTGTCCGAGGAGTACATAGACGGAGAAAGGAAACGGGAGAGAGATTAATTTATTCTCCCCGCGTTCGAGGAGACAAACACTTTTTCTTCTTCACCCCTATCCCACTGTTCTTGCCACCCTCTCTCCTTATTCTTCTTCCGTTCCTTTTCTCCCGGACCCACCAGTCCTGGAGTAGTCCTGCCAGATTGAAGTGCCCACCTGACTTTTATATCATAAGTATACACGGGGAGGAGAACAATGGCAAAGTCGAGGGGCGAAGGAAAAGGGAGAAGGATCGTTAATACGCTCTTTTGGTCGAAGCCCCCCTGGGTCGAGGAGTCGGCAAAGTATTTAAGTTCCCATTAGGAGGCAGCGCGGATCAATGTTACGTAATGATATCAAACGTTCACCCTGAACACGTTCGCGTGGGAGTTCGACGTTGAATTTCGCTTCGAATATTCTCCCGCTGCGCTTCGCCCGCGCTCTTGGTCCCAGCTTTTCACGCGCAACCCACGCGAACTTTATTTTAACCGCTCTATTGCCCATTCGGGTCACCTACATCATGCCAATACGGCAAATATCCTTCATACCTTTTAAGAATGCCTCCACCCCTCAGCTTTCACCCCAATCTCTCCCACTTCGTTTACATTTTCTCCACTCTTCCTCTCGGCTCTCCCCCCGCCTCATCGTCAAATAACGTCCCGCCAGTTGAAATATCTGGGAGCGATTCCTTTGAGTGCATACAAAGAGACCGACGGGAAATATTTGCACATTTTTCTTGACCGTGCGAGCGACGTGGAAGGCACGTCGTCGAGGAGAAGAGACCGGGGAAGATGCCGGGGCGCAGAATTTCCGTCCCTCACCCGCGCCAAGCGAAATAACCTCTCGCGTTCCTCTTCTTCCCATTTTCGTGACGTCGTCGCGACGCCCCACCTCTGGATACCCATCCCGACACGATGTAGGAGAAACGTCGCGAGCTGCCTCGTTCCACGATGTAAACGAGGAGAATTACATTGTAGCTTTGTCAACGTCCCGCTCCTCCACCGGTAAGTATGGAGAATTGAACGTTTTAATGGCGATAAATGTCTGCGTCGGGCCCTTCTCGTTTCATGGAAATAAACGAAGCCTCGAATAAAGGAAAAATTGCAGGTGAGAGATGAATTGCGAGTAACCGAGAGGGCCAATTATACAGTGGAATTAAATTTAATACTTGCAATCGAATTTCATTTCGAGCGTGTATCCCTCGATGAAATTAAATTATATGAAAATATCATTATTCGACGAGCCTCATCTCTACGAGGCTTTTTGAAATTCGATAATATTTCACGGTGCACCGATCTCCGTGAGCGCAACGGTGTCACGTTAATTTTTAATAAGACCGCCAGGTCGAACGAACCAGACGGAGAGCGAAACACATTCTCGTAGTTCCATCTGCGATGCAATTCCTTTCCGCAATTCCACTCTCGTGCTAGGGGCATAAAGTAAAATCAATTCTGAGACACGCGCGGGCACGCCACGATCATTAAAACGGTCGCAACCGTGCAATCGTCGAATCGCGCGATTATAAGCGGGCGCTCGCTAAATATAGTGAGAGGAGAAAGCACAGCCCCACATCTTCGCTCGCATCAATCTGCACTCCCGCCTTTTTTGTATTATTAATTTCACGCGAACTGCAGCTTTATTTCTCGAACGGCGTATAAACTGTTTCCCTTGAAGCAATCACGCGAGCGCCTACGCATGGAACTACCCCTAAACCCGAAGGAAAGGAGAAAATATGCTCGTGAAGAAAAGCTCGCTCCTCCTCTTACACTCCGTTCCCTTCGTTCTCCTCTTTCTATCCATCTCTCCACTCGCGTCAGAAAGAAGAAGACCTGAATCCTCGCAATACTAACTCTACCTATTCCCCCTCGTTCGTTCATTCCTATCTCCCCATTTTTGTCCCTTTATTCAAGAACTCTTCGCTTCCCGCCAACAGTCGCGATCGCTCGACCCTCGGCTGAAAATGGACGCAAAGAGGGAAGCAGGAGCAAGATAAAAACAACGGAGGGAAAAAAACGAGAGGAGGAAGGAGACGAAACAAATTGAACGAGAAGGGATGAGAAACGATTCGAACGGGGGAAACGGGCGCGGTGGAAAAAGAGTCCCCGTGGCGAAGGGGAGACACTCACGAGGGAGACTCTTTCAATTAGTCAATTAATTGGACCAGGAATGTCGGTGCGTGTCCGCGGGCTGTTGTTCCCAAACGGCCGCGAACTTACGTGCCAGTTTTCGTGCGTCTGTTCGTGTCGCGCGAGCGAGAACGTTGCGCTCGCTCGAGAACGAAGGGTATGAGAGGAGTGGCGTGGCTCGAGGAGCGCGAAATTTCCGCATGCTGCTCGCAACCGCGTCTCGCGGCGGCCCGACGACGTTATTTCCATTTAAAACGGCCGCGACCTCTTCACCGAGCAAAACCAGCTCGCAATAAACGGTGTTTCCTCCGGTTATACTCCTCGGTTATACTCCTCGGTTATACTCCCTTCGTTACATCCCGGTCACTCCCTCTTCCTCTCGCCCCTTTCCGCGCGTTCCTCTCGTCTCACGGAAGTTGTAACGCGGCGCACTTTCCTCCGCTTACTCCCGCTCACGCCCTATCCTCGTCCTCCCTCACGCTTTTTCCCCCTTTTACCGGCCCGTTCGTTTCCTCCACTCGTCGCGCCCCACGCCGTTTTTCCTCGGACCCTTAAACGTTTCCCGTTCCCCCATCCCACTGTTTATCTTTTTCTTATTCCCGTCGCCTTTCGGGATTTCCATCTTTTTCCCTGCGCGGGCGCGCCCCGACCCGGGCCACCGTCTCTCACACTCACCCCCGGATCTTCTTTCCAACCCCGTGCGGCAACCCGTTTTGTCTTCCTCCCCGTCGCATCTTATCTCATCCTCCTCCTCCAACCTCCTCGTCTCGCGCTTTTTCTCAATCTCCTTCCTGCCCGCTTCCATCGCTCCTTTCCTTTTTACCCCCCCTTTCTCGCCGTTTCTATATCCGTCACGTTGCACCCACCCTGCCACAATTTCAACGCCAGCCACTCAAGTGCGCTTTAATACAGAGAACGCACGCGCATTCTTTTCCCAACGTGTCCTTCCTTTTTCTCCACTCGAACTCGCATCTAAAATTCGCGTTTCAACGCGCCGACCTCCAGTTGTAACCCCGAGCGGGGCCTCCGACGTCGTCGTATCATTTTTTGATGAAACAATGGGAGCTCGCCTCTCGAGGCCGAGCGAAAGCAACGCTCCACCCTTTCTACTTCCTACGCGATCTCATAAATTGAACAGAGCCTGAGACCGTCCGAGTCGAACGAGGAGAAACGCTCGCGCGAGTGAGTGCGCTCGATACGAAAAGAATCGTCGGGGCGAGCGCGCTCGCTGGCCAGCACAGCACGATGAGCGGCCATTCGTGCTACGAGGGTGGCCAATTCTATTTGGTCCGCTGGATACCACGATTGGATTCGGCTCTATCGAATCGAGTTACGTTCCACGTAAGAGTTAACCTTGACCTAATGGATGCATTCTAGTGCTCCTGGAAATGGACGCTCCCGGGAACGTCGTGAAACTGGGGAAGGTGGATGGATCGAAGGAGAACGTTTTCGAAATTGTCCTCTCTTTCTCCGAAGTGAAGAAAGTAAAATAAATTATCTTAAGAGAGACGCAGGAGTGGTAGCCGACGGAGAAAAATTCTTCGATTCTTCTACTATTGTTCCCGTTAATAAAAATCGTAACTAACGCTTCCCGATTATCCTTGACGGCTGCGGTACGGATCCTGGGAAGGCAGCAGAGCCGAAACTTAACTGCGCGCGCGCTGTCAGTCGTATTATTATAATTAAGATACACCTGGGTGGCATGATATTCGTTCGCCGTGCAAGTTTCGCCTCCTGCGCCGGCTTCTTATACAGGTGTTACCGAACTTGCTTAGCATAACGACGGGGTATACCCGTACACTGGGGGTGATGAGAGGGGTGGCAGGGTATATCGAAACCGTCGTAAAACCTCACGTGTCACCGTACCATAAGCGTAAAGGAAAGGAGACGAAGAAGGAGAGAGCAAGAAGGTCTCCCGACGCCACGCGTGGATTTCGACGTAAAATTCACCATCGACGATTTTTCTTCGCGAGCTCCTTAACTTTGGAGAAAAATCGATCGATCGATTAACCAATACGCAGAGACCACGGGATTGCAAAACAAGCCCGTCTCGAACTGATCGAAACACTCGACCGCGGACCGCAAAGTTTACCAAGCACACGGCCAGGATTTCTCACCGCGACTGTTTGCCATAATAATCGAGAGCGTCTATTGATTCGTCCAC
Organism: Tiphia femorata; assembly: GCA_944319695.1. Classification (NCBI taxonomy): domain Eukaryota; kingdom Metazoa; phylum Arthropoda; class Insecta; order Hymenoptera; family Tiphiidae; genus Tiphia; species Tiphia femorata. The sequence continues at coordinate 21,880,026 of OX090901.1, read as the reverse complement.
AGACCTAGGGAAGCAAACCAGTCCCGAATTCTCCCGATAACCGATCCCGAACTCCACATGGCGCGCTAGAACGCGCTATAACTCTTGCCTCCTGCTGCTCCTCGCTATAATGACGAAAGCCTTTCGTTACAGGAGCACACGAGTACGCTAACGCCTCTATAAATTTCTACCAGAATCTGCGAGATAAACTGACGCGCTGCGACACGCTATAGTCGTGGAAGATGAGGGTAGAGAGTAGGGGTCTGCGACGACAGATATTAGCGATTTATGCCGGCCGACTTCCGCGGTTGTAATTCAGGTTGCGCGCGCGAGGTGCGCAATCCTTGCCCATCCCCTACCTATTCGAGAGCGTGACACTTAAGTCATGAGACCTGGTGTACAAGTCGTAATAAAGCAATTTGTAAAGTTATAACTACCACGAAAACGTAACACCGTGGCGAGAGGAAGGAGAGGGCAGTCGACAGTTGGCCCGGGACGCGGTGAAATGGACGCGAGCTCCATACGTCCCCGGCCACTCACGCTACAGATGAATTCCATTAATTGCACGCTTAGGATGTGTTGCAATTCACCTGGCCGGCTTGCAATGTTGTGTCATACGGAGCGTGCCAAGATGAAAGTCGAAAGGGGAATTTTCCTCTAAATTGGTAATGAGAAACGGAAGAGCTGGATACGAGTGGAAGACGAGAACTGAAACGAACCGTGTGCAAGTTTCCACGTAATAACGGAATATAATATCGCGATACTCTCCGGGGTTGCCGGTTGTAGGTAACGTTACACGTTGCACTCGCTATAATTCGTTATTATTCGTTGTCGAACTTCTTGGAGTATCTCTCGCGTAAAATCATAAAAAATTAACGCGTGAGAGTCGGTGAGATGCGAGCGCGGGGAGAAGTTTAACAACCTTTCCACGAACTCTCGTACACGGAATAGTATAGATTTTCAAGGTACTGAGATAACGTTAGGCCGGACAATGCATTTCTGTAACTATTGTAATAATTATTCGTGATCAAAATTCCGTTACTGGATACGACAACAGTGACTCGTAAGATGGTTTGGTGCATTAGCACGACCACCTGCTATGAAATTAATTTCTTTAATTGTACGTTAGTAGCGAGTCTTGCGACGCGTTCGAGAGACTGTGCGGTGAAATGAAAGTCGAACGAGTAATTCACCGGAAGAATCGTAACGAGGAAGAGCGGTCTGGGAAATGGGCGGAGACGGGTTGGCGCGCGAGAACGAAACGAACTTCGTCGCGCACTCCCTATAACGGAATATTGTGCGCTAGTGCGATACCTGGGTAGCGTTACTGTTACACCGCAGGTACACTGCTATTCGCGATTATTCACGGTGAAAACTTTTGGCCTCTTCGACAGACTAATCTTCTCCGAGATTTTCCTTCTTGTATGTACTTGGTGCAATTCGCGAGTTAGAAAAGAAAATCGAGTTTAACGTGGGCGTATCGTGAAATTTTGTCGCGCTCAACGTATCGGATGAAAGAAGAACACGAATTGATACTTCGGATTCATACCGGATTGAAATCCTGTAATATATTATCGTTCTCGCGCATGAGTGTGTGTCAAAACGAATGAATTTCGTACGCCATCCACATCGACCAACGTCAGTAAAATATTAAAAGCTTCAATGCGGTAGCTTTAACCGAACCTTGTTTAATAAATGATTATCGAATACTGATTCCAACGGTTTATCGGTCAGCTTTGCGTTATTTTTAATTCTTCGATGGCCAGAGGATAGCATTTCACCTTTCAATCGGACGTGCTAATATGCATACGAAAAACGTAGAATTGATCCCGTAGAGGAAATTTGCTTTGCGAGAGACGGAGCGCGTTAGAAATAGTTGTCGATCTTTCGATCTTTGCTCTTCGCTTCTCGTGAAAAAAGGAGGCGCACGAAGTTCCCTGGGAGAAATTTTGATAGCCCGCAGTGACCCCTTCCGGCGTAAAACTTCGGCCAATTGACACCGACAAGTGAAGGTGCCATAAAACGAGCACAGATGCCGTAGACTCCATTTTGTACTTAAAGTCCGAGGCATCGCTTGTTTTAAGACCGTCAGACTACTTTGCCAGGGAACAAGCTTTTCCTACGAACTTCTAAACTCCGCCCGGCACTGACGTACAAATTGCAAAGGAGCGAAAACTTCGCGGCGGACTTTCAGTTTCATGTGACTCTCTTATTAGATAGAAACTCCGGCAGGAGGAAGAATAAAATAAAAACAGTAGGAGAACGGGCACATCTCGAGCACCGGTAGATGATTTATAAGTATTAATAGAAAAATACCAAAGTGATCGGCGCGAACGACAGGTTAAAGTACACCAAATGGGACGTTAACTAAGAATGATTTCTTTCGTAATCTCAGGCAACCTATAAAGAGAGTCAGCCTGCAGGCGCATTTCCCGAAAACTCTCAAAAATTTTATCTGCTTCGCGCGTAAAGCCACGTGTTGAAAGATTTAAAATCATCGGGTGGACTTTAAACTGGATTTTTACGCGTCCTGTCCGCGATAAAGACGACGCCACCGAGCGGAATCAATATTAAACGCGTCTGTTCCACTTTTACGTGTTGGGTCACAGATTTTTATGCAGGCGAAATACGAGTAAATTTCGCAAGCAAAGTGGACGTCGCGAATATTTTCGAATTTTCATACGGCCGCTGTTTCGATGTTCCTTGACCCGTGGTTTTCAAATTTCGTTATATACATTCAAAAACGTACGTATCCTCGCAGCCGTCACAATTTCTCAAATTCCGATAACAACGATCGAATCTACAAATTTCCCGTGTACCATTGCATGGGTCAGGACTGCCGGTAGCACGGTATCTGAAATTTTACCAACCACTTTGAAATTCCACGACAATTACAGGGTAGCCAGACGAACGAAGTACGGGTAAGGTTACCTAACGAAGAACGATGGATGGAAGCTACCACGAGGGAACGGCATTCGACCTGAGTCTAACATTTCGGAAAAACAAATGTTCCTCGGACAAATCAAGCATTCCCTCGCTCGTACGCTCGGCGTCCCTTGCGGTAGCCGACGATCCCCACTGAACCCGTCGCACACGGCCACACACGTGCTCGCACACAAAGAACACCGGGAGAGATCTCTCGTGTGGTAACACACAGGACTCGCACGCAAGGACGAGAACGAGAGGACAACGAGAGAGAGGTTGAGCTGGCGAACAAACATTTCCCGCACGCGCGCGCACACGTCCCCACGTAGACGCACGTAGAAAGTTCGATGAAGTTTCGAGAGTCGTCGAGGGCACCCCGCTGGTCACGTCGAGCACCAACGCGGTCTCTCCGCTCCCCAAGGAATTCGTAGACTCGTCCTTTCGAGGATCGATTGTGCCGAGAGAGTTGCGATTTTCAGTTCCGCATAAGGCTGGAAACACAGTGACACCGCTAGCAAAGTAGTAATACGTGCGAAGAGGAGATTCAATGAAAAAAGACAAATGGATTACTGTTGATAATGTACGCGTTACTATGTGCGTTTCAAGAGGTATCCATTTGTTTATTTTCGCTTGGATCGTTGCTTTGCTCGCCGCATCACTTCGTTTCCAGCCTAACGGAGACTATTCGCGTCATTTCCGGCGAGTCACGGATTTCGCGCGTTTCATTCTCGTTACACGAAGCGACCAAAAGGAGTGAAGACCCGGGTATGAGGTTCAAATATTTGTAGCGAAACGCGTGGATTCGAAATCTGCGGGCTTCTCCGCTCAGTGTCGATTTCACCGGTGACGCATGAAAGAGGAGAAAAGCACGGCTTATTCCTCGTCGGGTTGCTCCGCGCGAATTTCCGCGAGAATTTTCGACTGGATCAAAAGAGAAAGCAGAAAGAGAAAAAAAGAGAAAGAAATTGCCTTGAGTGGGCCGTGATCGATTGGGATTTTATCTCGCGGCCACCGGATATTTGTCCGCTGGTGGATACCCATCCAGGATTATTTTGGATTACTTTTTTTATCCAGGCGTGAATGATGCATGCATATTTGGCTTTCATGCATTTTCCAAAGGAATTAGCGGGTTCTTGGAGAAAGAATCTCTCGTTAATTAACCCGTCCAGGATAACGAATGTGTTTGCGATTACGAGCCGAAGCGGATTTGATCGTTAAAAGAAGACATTACGGTGATAACAGTCGTAAGGGTGGCAAGAAAGTAAATTTCGTTGCCACTATTAGCGGTGTTTCGAGCATGCTGGATTCACTGACGAGCCTAATGGAATGTTTAGTACGCCCTTCACTAATGGTCATTACTACCATATGGTTATACGAACCATTCGCCGTTACCGTGCAAGCCAGGGTGCTCTTGTTCCTCTCCCTCTCCTTTCTCCTGTTACACTCCACAGCTTCTCCTCCTCACCCTTTGAAACCTCCCAACATGCCGGGACTCTCTCCAGCTATTGGCCGTTTCGCGCTCTACTCCACGGCGAATTCGCGATACGCCCTGCTACAATGCAACTGCGGGCAGCAGCATCAACCGCAAGCAAGGGTAATACCAAGAGAGAGAGAGAGAGAGAAACCTGAGATAGGGATAAAATACGGGCAGCGGAAGCTCGCGTATTCTTCGCGTTTCTGCAAATATTTCCTTCTCGAGAAAGTACTACCCTCTCTCGACCCACTCTCCTTCACCACTGCCCTTCTTCGTTCTTCGTCTCACGTTACATCACCGCGCATTCTCCCCTCTTCTTCTCTCACTTTCGAGCTCACGTCCCCGCCCGTTCTTTTTTTTTTCCTTCGCGTCCCTCTCGTTTCTCTTCCACTCATTGTCAGCCCCTTTAAGTTTCCCACTTTTCCGTTCCGTCGTTAGGAGAGAGCAGAGCGAGGCTTCGATATATCGATACGCCGCAGATGCCACCGCGGGGGACGGCGCGCGCTTGTCTACCCTTTTTCCGATATTAAGCGATTAAACATTTACCGTGGATTTTTATAGGGCCGCGAAAGGTTGACTTAAATGCCGGCCAGTTTCTCGTCTCTCGCCCCCTTTTTCCCCGGCATTCCTCCACCTTTCTGCTACCCGCCACTCCCACCACTCGCTCCTGCCTCCGCATAATCCCTCGCGCCTTTTTCTCCCTCGACTGCCATCCTCTCTCTCGCGTAATAACTTTATAAGCGGGGCTGGAAAGCCTCTGGGATGCTCATCCGCCGTTGTATATGCTTAATTAAAATGACACCAGGCGCATAAGTACGCGGCGACGACTTTTACGATTTAAAAGTGGGATTACCAGGGAGTAATTATTTGCTTTATGGGAATACATTAGCGCGTTTACGTACGTCTGCGAAAACATTCTTGAACATTGAAGAAGCGAATTGTCTTTGTGTTTCTTTTTTTTTCCAACCGAGAGCATCGCGATTCGTAATCGTTCCACGATGCTCACGCACAATTTCTCGAATGTCACGAGACACGGTAGGCTAATTGGAATTTCAGATAGAATTAAATAAAGCACAACGTCGTCCACCCCGCATATCCACCGCACATCGAGAGAGACTCCTCCACCCGGCTAATGGGGAATTTCTCAAATTGCACTCGTGCTCCCGTATCTAAAATGAGATCCGCGATAGGTAAGACACAATTACAGTAATTCCTCGTAGGTCTTCGTGGATGACGTCGATTCGCATCGGCTGAACGGTCAATCGGTTCTACCAGTCCATTTTCGCAAACGCGGCGTGAATTCTACCATGGTAAATTGAAAAAAAATCAGGAGTTCCTTAATAAAATCACAAGTACCAGAAAAAAAAGCATTAGGAAGAGCTCGCGAAGTGCATCGAGCAAGCTAGACCCACGCGATCGACTCGAATCGACGTAACGTTCGTTTTCTGCAACCCTCTGGTAGCAGTCAGGAGACACCCGGAAATCTACCCCCGGGGACGAAATTGCTTCACTCGCCCTCCTTCACGCCCTTTCCCATCCCCTTAAATTGCACCCTTCGGTAGCAGAGTAGTGTCGCAATATCGCGTCTCCCCACATTTACAAGCACTTCTTGGGTGATGCTGGGTATCTACACGGAGAGCAGAACGTCTTGGAAGGGGTTGAGGCAGAGAAGAAGAGGGTGCGTCCACAGATAAGAAGGGGCGTTTTCTTCGAATCGTTAACGACGCGTGTGAGAACTTACGTGCTCGATCGAGAACGAGAAGGGGTGATCTCGATAATAAGATATTTTAAAAATCTCACCCCTCGGAGCATCCTAAATGTGGAAAGCGGCACTCACCTGTAATCAAAAAGAGAGCAAAGAAAATCGTTAAGACACTGTCGTACGTATCGATGTCGACGTGACGCAATAATGATAAAAGTAAAAAATTCCAATCCCAGATCGCTATTGCAAATACGAAAAGAACCACGAAGCTTCGTTTCGTGCAAGACTAAACTCCATACAATCGTAATTGCTAAAGTACACATTCATTATCGGCACGTGAGGGAAGGGGGGAGTAAGCACGCGAAGCGACTCGACGAACCGTCTCCGCGCGACTCAATCGGTCGAATAACCTCGAAAGGCCAAAGGCACGAAAAAGAGAATCCACCTCCTCGGTGGAAGAAACTAACGCGCGCGCACACGCGCACTTTGAAACGGCAAAACAAGAGAAGCCACCGCCGCGGTGTGGGGCGCTTACACTCGTCGGCAGCTCGTAAACGCGCGAGGTGCGTGGGGTAGAACAAATTGTATATCCAGCACGGTTAAAGGGCAATAGAGGGTGGCCTCTTCTGTGATCCGAGTACCGGCGGGCATTCGATGTCACCCTCGCGAAAGACTTTCGCAGCTGCCTTTGTAATTAGCAAGCCGTGAGAGAAAAACGGTCCCGCTCGGTGGCGCGAAGGGGCAAGATAGTCGAGATGAGGAGGAGGATGAGGACTGGTAAAAGGCAAAGGGTGAGAAAGAGAAGGGCGTGAAGAGAGAAAAACGAGAGAGAGTGGGTCGAGGATTGGCGCCAGCTGGGGGTTCCACGAGGACACACGAGGCGAGAGCATCGGCCAACGAGAATTCCCCGGCAGTGGTTGAGGCCGTCGTCGAGGGGACCTCAGGAAGTAGAAAAGGGTGGTAACGGCAGTGGCGAAGGCAGAGCACCGGGATGAAACAAACCCCCGGCGCGCTCTCGCTAACCCAAAGGCGCAGGGAAAAGGAGAAGTTGGCGAGAGTAAATGACCGGGGTTGGGTGCGAGGATCGTGGAACTGGAAGGGAGACATAGAGACATGGAAGCATAGAGGAAGAGAGAGGTGAGAAGGAGAGAGGAGTATTCCGAGTGGACCCACACGTGCACGCCTACACAAAGTCACCCTCTCTCTTTCTCTCCCTCCTCTCCTTCCCCTTAGCACCCAGCTTGTTGTTACTCGGCCCAGTTCTGCCAAGCAGTATAATGGCATTGAACGCGACGAGCTTCTGCCAGTGGGAGCTTCCCTAACTGTTCTGCAAATGCGACTACTTACGTGGCTCGCACCACGACCGATCTCTCCTCACGGTGTACTTCGAATTAGACGTGTTACCGGCGCGACAAGCGCGCGCACTTACACGCCTCGTTACACCGTCGGGACGCGGAAAATGACGATGACGTCGAATGCGCGAGGATGAAATTTCCGAGGGAGTCGCTCGCAAGCTCATTCGGAAACTTTCGATGGACGTCGAAGGAACCCTTGAAAGAGACTCGAGGGAATCGATGCTGCATCGTGGCGTCGCTTTATTATACGAATTCATTCGGAAAGAGCACCGAAGCGATTATTTACCATTAGTTAACGCGTAATCCGTCGAAAACGTTACCTCTCGGAGGATAATTTGTAATGAATTTATGGAGAGTGATTTAATCGCGAGAGCTCACCCGAGCTCACGTGAGAGCGTCCGTTTTGTAATCTTCTTAGCGTATTAACGTTCTAGCGCCTACGTCATTTCTATTTATTCCTTCGTTATTACTACATTAATTGTTCTAATAAATCACGAGGGATCCTGCAGTGTTCTATATCCTTTCGCGAGACAGGCTATATTTTTATGCAGATCGTACAATCGTATCAAATTATGTGAACTCTCGGAATCGCCCGAGTAGAAATGAATCTAGTACGTCCGATGTGAAACCTCGTAGGTAGATAGTATTGACTAGATTACATTTTCTTCCTAGCAGCTAGGTCAGTACTAGATAAGAATTTATAGACAGTTTTACTGACGTAGCGGTTGTGTAGTAATACATAGAAAATATGATACTAGATGGTGCTGTCTTTCCCAGAAAATATAATCCAATTACTAGTCGCCACTAGCACTTTTAAATTAGTCAGCGAATCTCTCACGAGCTTGACGACACCGGTGTGAACCTAACATCTCAACTGTCAGCATCTCATGAAAAAATTTCAAATTTACTTGCATCCAGCAAAGTTCAAGGAATTCTTACAAGTTTTAACAATAGTTCAAATGATTTACACCAAAAATCTCGTTTTAAAAAACGAGATGCGAACTTCGCGTATGGCTTGATTGCATCTCACCGAATTTCGATCTTTCAACGTACAGGAGTGATATTTCGAAGAGTTCAACGTCCTGGGCATGAAATGTTAAGAGTTCAGGCGAAAAAACTATAACAAAAATAGTTTATCATCGCAAAGTAAGATGCTGCGCAAAATTAGGGAGTTCATGTCGAAATAAAATGTTTTCTGGATAACTGTAGACATACTACAACATATTCCAAAGAGTTCGAGGCACTAGCAATGTCGAATTGTTTTTAAATAAATAAATACTCTTCGAGTGCCGTACATTTATAAAGAAACTCCGTAGTTTTGTGCATCATCTCACTCTTTTCTCTCTCACAGAACAATCCGAGTTGTGGTCTATGTGTAAGGGAACAGGCTCCGTGAGCTAGAGGTCTCAGGTTCGAATCTCCTCACCCAAGAAGGTATATAAAAGTGGATTTTTCAATTCAATAAAAATACAAGTAATCGTTAAGCAAATTGAACACCTACTTACCGGCGTTTCAGGAACAACGATACGTTGGCAAAAAATAAGAATTATCCAGAAGTTTATTTTATTTTGCTATTTCCTGTCCAGCCCGGGCTAGGTTACTACTACATTTACATATCTTAAATTTTCTATCTAAATAGTAGCCAGTTTTTTTGATGCAGCCACTGGTAGAAGTGACCGTTACATTTCAAGCCCACTACTACACACAAAAAATAGACAATTCCGATGTATATCTCGTTTTTTCTATATCTGAACTAGACAGCAACGATGTTCAAATTCTACTCGGGCGGTGCCTTCTCTCGTTTCGCTCCTCACGGATCCACAACGATTCGCTTTATTCCCGTTTTTCTCATCGTTCCTCGAGGCGCTCCTTCGTAAAGCGACGTATCTCGTTAAATTGGCAGGAACGAGAAAGCCGCCACGTTCCGAGGTAGAAACGTTGAAATCTTAAATGTCGCGCAAATTCTATTTACGCCGACATTTGCAGGTCGGATCGATCGCGGCGTTACCACCCGCCACGATGGCTATCCGTGGGGGATCGTGGCGGAACGACAAGATATTCTGAAAAATTGCGGAATTATGGAGATCGCGGCTGGAGACATCGTTTCCTCCATGCTCCATCGTCTCCCGCTCCTTCTGACCGGATAAATAAAATCGGATGAGAAATTTATGCTCGCGCGGAAGAAGGGAAAGCGCTGCACTGTTTAGAGCGCGAATGTTTCCAACTATATCTAGGTTAAACAACCGATGGGATAATAGAAGCCCGTTTCCGTTGTCGAACTACGAGAGCGTAACGTTTTCCCTCTACAATCGGTACGTACCGACGGGGTTTCCTAATCACTCCGGGCGATTGATACTATCCGGGTTTCCTCGCCGGTTCACGGACAGTCGGAATTAAACGGTTTAATCGTTTTTCCTGCGGCCGACATCCGTGTCGCGTTCGCGCGCCCACACCTTTCGCTCCCGTGCTACATTCCCAATCTCCTCAAAATAGCGCGTGAAGCTTGAAACGATCCAAAGAATAATTTTAAACAATCGACACAACTAATTTAGCCGTCGAGGATAAATGTAAATTTTCGCAGAGTTTCTGCACTTCTCCATTGACGAATAAAGCGGAGCGGAGCTTGCGTGGGTTCGTATTTGCGGTACGAATCTGCCCGTGTCATTGTAAATCCTATCTCAGCATCGATAGTGCAAGCAGCGCGCGAGCGCGCGTACTCGGGATGTACGGAGAGGTCAGGAATGCAATTTCTCTAATTTACTTCGGTGGCCAATGTGGACGCCACGTTTCGAGGATTAGCTCGGTGCCAGTAGGTAGATGATAGCTCGCCGCACTGCACACATTGAAACGTGCGGATTAGGTACGAGATAAGGGAGATTTAATCTGTATCTCCTCTACGGAGAATTGCGATCGAAGGAATCTCGAGCAACGGTTCGCGCGAAGAAGGGACGAAGGATTGGTTCGTTAAATTCGTTAATTCGCGTCGTATTAGAGATCACGAAGATAACTTCTTCAATTCCACGACCATCTTTCGCGTTCTAGCGCGGAGCTTAGGTAAACCAAGAGGCAAACCGTCATTCGGAGGACTGTCAACGACGGTCGCGATTCAGCGACGGTAACGGTCGGCTTTTGCGCTCTCCGGGAAATGCGAACGTGACAAGCAGCCCTGATATTCCCGGGGAATCCACGCCAAGCGTCGTGGATATCTCGAAGGAGGAGGAAAAGTCGGAGGATCCTAAAACGCCTTTTGCGATATTGCAACGGCGCAGTGCGAGCGGCTGTGCGAGACTTATGCGGTATTCCAAAGGGGCGCCGCACTTTTCCCTTTCCATGCCACGTCCCCTTTGATTCAATACGGGACCGCGGAGCTAGCGTTAAATTCGCACGAGATACAGCAGGCGCGAAACTTTTAGCGCTGAAATTGCCACCCGGCCTCGTATACGCAAAATGACACGAGGCAATTCTCGATGAAGTATTGTCGCGTCGTTTCGTCCTCTCACAATCAGTCTCACTCAACCTGGATCAATTGCGAGGAGAAACAAATTTTCACGAAAAAACAAAGTCCACGAGCACCGTGAGGAAAGCTCGCGCGTGCGAAGAGAATTTTGCGCGCACGTCTTTGCGGGACACGCGACAAAAGTAGGGTAGAACGAGACTCACCCCTCGGAGATCAAAATAAGAATGCTCGGTCCGTCGAGTTCGCAAGGGGGTGGGAGAGGACGAAGGTCGATATTGCATTTATCGATGCAAAGTCGTTCACCCCCGTCCGATTGACAAACACGGTGACACGCGACGCGGCGCCACCCCTAATATATTCTTTTGTGAGCCTCCCTCGTAGACGAGTGTGTCTACCTACGAGATTATCCGTAGAGTGTGTCTCGAGCAAGGATCGAGAGTTCGAGGGATCGATTCTACGTAGATGTGCCACGAGAAAAGGTCGAAGACACGACGGGGTGGCTCGGCGTGGGGGTGGAATACAACGTGCCTGATACGAGCTCATTACTTATTCATGTTGCCAATGGGTATAACTGCGCGTTCCCAGCATAGGGAAATCTTCCGAGTCGATGGTACCAAGCGAGCATTTGCTGCTTCCTGCATTGAGATAATGGCCTTTCGCTTAGACGTTGTCAACGAGTGTCGAATCGATCCTCGGGGAATTGCGTCGAGTGAACAGTGGAGGTTGCGTCTGAGGAGACAACGAGGTTGTTTGATCGAGGAGGTGGACTGCTTCGTGAACGTATTCGGAGCATTCGAGCGCTCGGGGATTTTGCGTAGGGACACACCGGAAGTTTACGGTAAATCGTAAGGGATTGGCGAACGGAAGCTCTCCGAGGAGAGAAATAAAAATCGTCTACGAAGGTGGTGGTCCAGAGATGTATATGGGCGCTTCGAAAACCAGATGGTAAATCGGATTATGACACGAAAGCACGGAGGTAACGTGTAACTGGGTCAGAGCCCAAGTGCTGGACCATTAGCATTTATATGGCTAGAGAGCGAGTCTCTGTGCGTCACGTCGAAAATGCACCGATGCAAATCGTAGCGATTAAAATCGTGTCACGTATCGTCCGAACGTGTAACGGTAGCGTATAGCACATATGCACCGCGCGAGGAGGAATTTGTGTGTAACGCGTTTTCCGCAGTCGCACGATGACAGGCTCCTCGCGCGCGCGCGCGCGCGTGATCACGCGCCCTTTGAGTTTTTGCGCAATTTCGAATGCAGGACATTTTCGAGAAAGCGTCGGGCGAAAAATGTTCCCTCGATCGTCGAGCAGTTTCACCGCAGCGGCACAATGCGGCGCATCGAGAAATATGTATCACGTTCTACAGAAAATATTCCACGCTGCTCGTTCCGTGTAAGCGATGCAAATGCTCTCGCTAGTAGGATAATGGATTCCACTCGCTAGCTTGAAAGGGAGCTTTACTGCTATCGTGGTGTTCGCAATGTTCATAAGGGATCCGGGAAGAATATTGCCCTTCGCGATCATCGTCCAACATTATTTTCTCAGTGTTCAATTTTGATATTTATCCTAAGCAGTGTACTTATACCGAAGAAACAAGCTGCTCCAAGAATCCTCGATTTTCGATCGGCCACGAGCCTCGCGTACCCGGGAAACGAAACTCAATCCTCTTACACACACGACTTTCGCTAATTCTGTTTTCTCGGTGACCTTAGTCAAAGTTAAAACTCGAGGGTGCCCTCGACGGCAAGTACCCTCATACTACTTACCTCCGACAACATCGTTCTCAATATTTCTCTATGAATCGCCGTTTTCCTCGCCCCTTTCTCTTTCCTCTCCTCTTCCAAACCCACCCAGACTGTCTGAGAGCACGTACCAGGGTACACCTCGAGAGTAAAATTTTCATGGCATTCGCGAATAGTCCATGCCGCCGCCATTACTTATTGCTTTCACCTTTTATAACGCACTTCGTCCACCCTCCTTTCCAACCCCTTTATGTGCGCCATATCGACATCCCCTGCGCAGTTTGACCCCGTCTAGTCGTCGACCATTATCCAGGGACCACGACCAAGTCATGCATATAGTAAGCAAACTGGTTAACAAGTTACGCAATCTACCGGGTGCATAACGACGAGTGCGTCTAAAAGACCTGGCCCTTCGTGAGAGATGAATAAGAAATGAAATCGTCTCGAAGGCTAAACGAATATTTCAATAACGAGAGGCAAAACCAACACGAGCCCTGTGAATCGATAAAACTCGATGACCTAGGGACAAATTTCGAAATCGATGGAGAATCAATCGATATTTCCAGTTTCGAGACGAACCTTTCCAAGGACCTAGACTGAAGCGACGAAACGTATCGCTGGGATTAATGAGTAGGAAAACGATACTTGAGATACGAATTGAAAATTGAATAAGAATTCTATGGAATGAGGATTTTGGAGGCACGAATCTAAAATTCCGACGAGGTATTAATTTTGGCAGTTGAAATACTTGTATATATTACGATAACGCCTGACGAATCGAACGTCACGTTTACGAAGCGGGGCATGCGGATAACTATGGCATTATTGTTCACATAATTAATTATACATGACATTTGCAATCCACCTGCATCGTGAAATTTACACAACGGCCAGTCCACAGCTACAATTAATAACCATAAACTGGAATAGGATAGTGGCATGGCCGAGCATTGCGCATTAAACATACATACGAATAATTCGCGAAGCATTCATATTTAAATAGAATTAAATTCCACGTTTCCCGTAAGAAGGAAAAAAAAATACATGACCTCTTCACCTGCAATGCGTTCATTCTTCTAATTCTAAGCTTTTCTCTGTCCATTCCTTCCTCTCTCTCTCTCTCTTCCTCCTTCCCTCATCCTCCTCCCGCCGCAACCCCGTGTCGCATGCCATCTCGGCTAGTTCTAGTTTCGATTCTATTATTAGTCTCATCGCACTCTCGTCGTGTCTTTACGACGTCGGGTTTCGAGCTGCACGCCAATGACGACCGGGTCTGCTGAGCCGGCGAGACCAATCGTTTATTGACTCGAAGTTTCGATCCAGACCTTCACCAGTCAGGGACACCCACACACAGACATGTTCGCGAACTTATTACTCACGATACAGCTATGATCATCGACCAAGATGAAAAAACCTTCCGATCGAACAACGTGCCGATTCACCGCCCACGAGACAATCTTTCTTTCATCTTTGATCACGGCTTTCTGAAATCATCGCTATTTCGAACGGGCCGTTCCGAAGCGTGCAACCAATCGTCTCGAGGCGTCGTTAATTGACGCAGGAAGCGACGCGCGGGGCATAACAACGAACGCTCGTTCTACAACGAGCATTCGTTGACAATGAAGCCTTGACACTGCCTCCTCAGGGTCACCGCGTCCCAACGAACCGCGGCGGCTTCTACGGCCCAAGTTCTCCGCTCCAAACTCGTTTCGAACGTTTCATCGTTCCACGTCCTGACGGAAACTGGTTTTCTGTTCTCGGCGCGGCGCGGCAATTCCCAACGTAAAACCGTTCGCGAGGCGCTCGCTAGTTATCTCGTTAAGTGCGCACAGTTTGGCTCGAGTGCGCCTAAGAATGAAGGGAAGTAAGTCGAAGTCTCGTGGAGCAGGGAAATGCAGAGACGATGCGCGTTCGAATATTATTTCCTTCATCCCTTACGTCACTCACCCCTCCGACGATTGACAAGCTTCGAAAAAGCTTCGCGACTGGATGAGACTTTAATTGAAACAGCGCCGGATAACTCGAGCTCGCGATATGAATACCGAATGCGGCTGAAAAAGAGACGTCGAACGAGCAGGCGAGCGAACGGGATCGAGACTACTCGCCTGTCAAATTTGCAAGTAAATAGAGAAGCGATTGCCATGCGTTACAAGGGGACGTGCCTGTGTCGTCCACGAGGGTCGTTTACACGGGCAGATGGGAATCGCGGAGAGAGTGCAGGGGAGAAAAAAGAGAAAAGAGAGAAGGTATGAGAAAGTCGATCTCCTTCCTCTCCCTCCTTCCTCGTCCTCTCTTTGCTAGCTCGTTGCTCCCTCGCGAGAAACGCTTCTCGATCCGCCACCCCGAAAGCCGAACGGCGAGGCTAAAGGAGGAAAGCGAACTTCGAGAAGACGATGTAAATTACAGCGCGTGACGGAAGCGAGTCGAGCACCGTCTCGACAGGATTCCTCGATATTACCACCTCGTAAGTCATAGGTTAACGCCCTTGGGAAATTACCCAGACGCGTCGATGCCAATTTACTCCGTGACCAATGAGCACAGGCCTTCCCTTCTCTTCCCTATCGTATTTCAACCTGTACACCCTCCTCCATCGTCCTCCTTCGCGAGTTCGTCGACGCACTCGATATTTCCCACGCTCCTAAGAGAGGGAGGTAGAGGCCCATGCTATAGGCACGATGATGCTCGAGAACGGACCTTGCCTTTTTTCTCACGAGGCATCGTCCTGAAGCGTCTCCGGTGTCGGTCCTGCAGGCGCGAGCTTCGTGCCGGGGATTTGCCGATAACGAGGACGAAGGAAACGATTATTTTCCTTTTCTCCATCTCCTCGAGGATATCGCATCCCTCTTTCTCATTTCTCCGTCTTTTCTTCTTTTTTTTTTTTGCGCTTACGCCTGGCGCCGTTTTCTTAGATTAAGTCGAGACGCGAGGAAAAGATGTATTACCCAGGGAAAATCTAGAAAATTTGCTGTTGAATGCGTACGATTATGACCCTATTAGGAAGGTAACCTGTCACGCGTTAATGTATGTAAAGTGAATTTTGGTCACGATTACGATAACTTAAGCGCCTTAATTAAACTACAGTTTCTGCTAATATTTTTTATGCTAACCCTAACCTTAAATCCTGAACGAAAAATGATATAGGTACTGTAGTGCAAGGTGAATTGCATTATTCTCCAGCTCATCGATGAGATACCTACCTAATGGCTTGATCATTTTTGCGGCGCGGAAAAATTTTAACTAATTTTCTGCTCGCGCAAAAATTTCACGGTGAAACTACATTAACGTCGGATTAACGTTACTCCCAGCACTGTCGACGCGCGCGGCTCGCTCGTTCAGAGAAACGATGTTTATGCAAAATGACATTTTCTCCCCTACTCGTACCGCTGCGTCGAGAATAGCGAACTTTCCACAGTTTTCCCACAACACTGTATCTCCCCAGGCCAATGCACGTAAACGGCGGTACGTACGCGATCTATAAGCATATAGAAGCCTACATTTTAAAAATACACATCTCGCGTTCCTCTTTAAATTGGCGAAAGGTTGAAAACGTTTCGATTACGTCAACTGATTAATTCGATTTTAATTACCTCGAGCGCCAGTCTTGCGAAATCACCTTAGTCGCCATTAAAAAATTATCATTAATCGATTCCGCGAACGACACTCATCGTCGTCCAACGCGGAGACCCAAGAACACTCGCGGTCCACGCGTAGACGAGCCATTAACTCGCACTTCGTAGCGGAGTCATTATGTCATTATTTCCATTAGCGGGTCCCTTGAGCCACCATTGCGCAAAACCTCCAACTGGACGACAATTGATATCGCGCTTGGCCTTGTTTACGGACTCCTTTCACTCGCGTCTATCTGTTGTCAGCTGCGGCGAACAAGCCGGTACAAGCGTACCAACAAACGGCGAAGGCTAATCGCACAAAAATATCCACGGGACGGAAGCATTTCTCACCTCTGTCCGAAGTACGATCGATTTACACCGCCGATACTTGTTTCGCAATCGACGAGCTAATTCACACAAGTTGCGCTGCTCGCGACTACAACAACGCGCTCGATCGTAGCGGAAGTGGGCGGTATAATGAACCTATACTTCGCAAATCGGCAAGGTACACTGGATTCGTTTCGATCTCAGCAACGAGGACGAGCGACCTTCGGCCCAATATCTCCTGCGGTGCTAGCGGTGTTTACAACATTATCCGATACCGAGGAACTTCCCCTGCCCTACTTTCGATTACGCGCCGATAACTCAATCATTATCGAGGAGAGTTCCCGTCGACGCGCGGCAAAGTATACGAATATTAAATTATACCACACGGGCACCGGTGTAATATGATTTTCGCAATTATCGCTAATAGCGAGAGTAACGAAGCTACGCTAACGGTGCCGATAGCAGATAGATATCCACTGTGTATATGCCCGCTATGGTGTAACCCATCCACGTGTGGATTACTAACGGAGTAAAAATAACGGAGAAAGATGCGACAAGAAAGCGACAGCTGACTTTTCTCGTCTTCTCTGGGACATAAAATATTTCGAACGAGGAAGACAAGTATTTCCGTCGGTTGCTCGTCGATAAACGGCGCTCGCCGCTTCTGCAAATTCGTTAAAATTAATTAGTGCATTAGGTTACCAAGTTGGGTAGATACACACGTGGAGCGAGCTACGAAATATGACAGAAAGTGCACGATTCGGAGAAAATAAAAAATCTACCTTCAAGCGGAACAAAAATAGGACACGGAGATACTTTTTCCCATATTTTCCAACCCTCTAAAAAAACTCACCCTTGCCATAAAAAAAATAAATTAAAAATTTTCGGTGCAATGTAAAAGTTCTTCGACGGTGCCCGAAGGAAAGAGAGTCTCGTCGAGGCCAATTATCGCTTGACGATACTTCATCCGTTCTTCCCAGCGCTTCTTCGCCTTACAAGAGAACAATCGACGAAGCTAAAGGCGCCATCTAAAGAAGCGTTCGTCTTGGGAGTTAAGCGTGGCTACTCGAACCTACGAGAGGAGAGCGCGTGGCTCGGAAGAAAGCAGACGCGGAAGTTGGTCGGAAGAACGCGAGTACCTACAAAGAGGAATGAGTCGGTGGCCGGTGTCAAAGAGCTTAGCCGAGCCTCTCTCACTGGTAAAGAAGGTGCTACGGCACACGTGTGCGATTCGTTTACACTTTTACAACGCGCCGGATGCTGAAACGAGCCCAATGGGAGTTTAACGAGTGTCGCTCGACGTAGAGAGCCGTGCCAAGAGACGAAGTCTCTTTCCTCGCTAGCCGTCACCCCACGAGTTCTTCGATGCTTCTTCCGAGATGTTTTCTTTACTCTCTTACACTCCCAGCTGGATGGCTCCCGTCCTCCGTCCCCTTAGCGCGTAAATTATGATGGCATTCCGTGGCGAAAAGTTCGAGGTACACGCGAGAGTGTAAACCGTGGGACGTTGTAATGGAAAAGTTAAGATTTGATGCCCGCGCTCGGAGACTCTAAGAGATTGTACTCCCGGAGAGTCGATAAAATGGAAACAGAAATTTTCCTCTCCTTACTTTCCCCTCAGCCGGTAACACGTATGCGCTCATGAGATTCCGAACTTGGGCAGGAAGTATTCCGGCCCACGTGTCGACGTAGCATGGAGAAGAATGAAGACTAGTCCTACCTACGCGCGATTCGAGTTACACCGGTAGGGAAGGAATAGGGTCGTCCTTTTATGGACGCGAAATCTCCGCCACCGTGCGCACCTCAAGCTCCCAGCAACGTTAAATTTGGCGCTAACTTTTATGCGTCGCGAAATTGCGAATGCGTTCGGCAACTTCGGGCCACCCTCTTCGACTTTCTTCTCCCTCTCTTTTCTCCGTCCTCTCCTTCGTAGGACTAAACCCCGCTTAATTGCACCCCGTGGGATTTATCGCCAAAGTGCTATCTTTCCTTGGCCCGCCTTCTGACAAGCACGCGTCCCCACGAAGTCGACCGTGGTAGTCCCGCGGGTGGCAATTTATCCGAAAGCGAATTCGCGGTTGGCCTTTAATTGGCGGGCGCTGCGTCGCAACATTCCGTGAAACTATCTTACACCGATGCTAGAGTATCGTACTACGAGCAAGCCCGAGAGAAGTTGCACTCTCGAAGGACGCGACCTCGTCGCGCGATACGTGCGAGTCAGGACCGATAACGTAAGCGCGGAAGGTAAGGCCTTAAAGTTACATACGCGCGGTGCCTCGTGCGCGCGCATGTGGGATGACGTATCGGTTAGATACGATGAAAGTTTAAATAACCGTAATTCCGCTCGAGGGCTTCCAACGAGATACGGGCCGCGGATGGAATTAGATGGAACGCTGTAACGGTGCAATTTAGTTCGGGCCAACTACGAGACTACGCGCATCCCTTACCTTCTCGTAGTTTCGCCCTTTACGTCTTAGCTTAACGTGTAATCGGTCCACAGTGTCGTCCTTGTTCTCGGCGCTTTCTCGCAAAGGCAACTGAGATGCGTTCGAATCGAAATGGCGAATCGTACGAAATTACTCAATATGGATAATGTTACCCTCGTTGAATTATTTCGATGAGTGGGTACCGATTGATTAAGAGGGTGAAATTTTAAGATTTTCAAAAAATAATTATGACGTCGATTTAATAAAGAAACTTGTCCGCGTCGAGTTCGCTTCCTCAAAGAACATTTCTGTACCGGATTTTCTCATTCACTAGCAAACCCCATACGATGTACTCGAGCGTAATTTTAAAATCAGCCGGTGCAAATCCTGCGAGCTGCAGCTAACCCACAAACATTCGTAGAATCGGGAGCAATGAGAGACGTCGCGATAGGGAGGAAAGGAGACGCTTTACATAAACATTCAAAGTAATGTGCCTCTATTCTCAGAAGTGTTTCTTAATGTCACGAGTAATCTTTCGAGAGACCCCGAGATCCCGTTACGTAAGAATCCTCTTTCCTTGGAGCGACGGAAGCGAATGGTTGGAGCGACAGGAGGACAGGGAGAAACAACGTTCTACGAACGGGCCGTTCGAGGAAAAACGAATGCGTCTGAACGAGATGTTCCCCTTCATTAACTGCAATCCTCTTAACCGTTCTATATAGTCATTCGCTTCGATTGAATGGAGGCATCCGCGTGAGCGCACGAACGGAAAGGTGCACGCTTCGCTCGCCCACGAAAATTGATGGCGGAGGACCCCGTTAAAAACGATTGCAACAACAGTGAGAGGGTGCAACGACTCTTTCCGATTCACCTCGTTTTCTGATCCAGGCTCGAGACTCCTGACGATGCAACGCAAATCGGATTTACAAAGTTGCACAGAACGAGGGATTACCCCGTTTACGCGCTTCTTTAATCTAGATCCGTGGTGTAAGTGATGTAAACAATGTGTAAGGATGCAAAGTTTCGTTGACGTTGGTGTTTCCTGCGCATCCTGTGGGAAAATTCATTTTATCATTAAAGGAAAATCAACAGTGCCCTATTACGAGATGCTAGGGAAATATTTAAGAAGAGACTTTGGAGAATTTTCAAGACGAGAATCGCGTGTACAATATTGTAAAACGGAGAGACGAACGTTCGATAATATTCGCAGGATGAATTTTCGCGTTGGACTGTACATTCAATTTTAAGGAGGATGCGCATTGGTCCACGCCCGTTTCTCTCTCTCGTTTTCACGCTCTCTCGTTTTCACGCTCTCTCTTTCTCTTCCTATCACTACCTATCTTTTCAATTCACGGCTCCGCCATTCTTTTTCGCATTGTTCGCTCCTCGTGCCCATCTATTTTTAGTCAGGACACTACAGCCTTCTACCCGCGTCATAAATGTCATTCACTAAATATACAGCGTAGCTTGCTAGGCAGAACAAGAACAAGGAATGGGAGCGAACTCTTCCACGGCGGTGCTCCCAAAGATTTAGTAGGTCACGAGGCGCTGGTTGTTTAATTTTGTTTCGTGCATTTCCGTACGCGAGTACTCATTACGTCGAGAAGATTTCTAAGCACCTTGCAGAAGGAGATGCATCTCTTGATGAATTGACGCGCGGAATCATTAAAGAAATTACTGGACAGTTTCGAATTCTCGTGATTTGTAAAGAGACATCGTACTTTCGTCGATCAACTGTCCATTAATTTTTGTCTCGATGGACGAACGTAGAAAAATTTCCAACCGCAATTCGTAAAGCATGAAAAAACAAGACGCTTTATAGTGCGAAAACTTTTTCTACGGATGTTCACTATCTTCTTTCGCTTTTAGCAACCGCAAGCGCGGAAGATGCAAAACACGTTCTCACATGCAACGCGACCTCCTTAATATTTGATCACCGTTTCCTGCAGCTCTCCGCAGCGGAAAAAGGGAACGAAGAAAAATCTCAGCTCTTCCGGAGAAAAATAAAGCCGCATAAAAAATAATCGTAATTCCCTCCTCGGGAATTGCATTTGCTCCCGGCGAGCGTCGAGCAGTGGCAGGAAGAGGAAAAGTCTGTAATCCCATTAAAAGCTCGCAAGTGGGCGAGCTTTATTGGGACAAGGGTAAATTTCGTAGACGTCGTTACGAAGCTTTTTTTCCGCTGAGCTTAGCGCGTTAGCGATTAGCTCGATTGACCTGGTTTCAATTGTAGGCGTATCGCGGCATCTACATCATTACAAATCGTCGCTCGGTATTGCGACAGGCGAATAGGAAGCGGCGGGAGAGAAATAGTAAGTGGGAGGTGAGGCGAGCGGAGATGAGAAGCAGAATGAAGAGAGAGAGCGAGAGAGAGAGAGAGAGAGGAGGAAAAAAGAGCGAGAGAAGAGAAGGCCTATTGTCATTTGTACGATTGCTACATCAAAGCGGATCTTTCATCGAGGACGCGCTTTACCGCTAGCTACGTAACACGGTCGATGCTCCAGAGAGGATACTACGAGGTGAAATAAAACTCGAAATCGAATCGCTATTCACGATACACACGCGACTCACCGCAAAGTGCTCCCTCGCTTTGTCGACTTACCTGAAAGAAAGAAAATTTAATGTTAGCACAGAGATGGATTTGTCGATATTATCATTTATAAAGCTCGCTCGCTCTCCCTCAGTGGCTCGCAAAAATCCGCGGACACGGGGCTCCCGTTCTTCCTATTTATTCTCCAACGGATAAAATCATGGCAATCACGAGAGATCTCTTGGAAAAAGGGGAAGAATGTCAAGCGTCCCCGGAAAACGCTCCGGGTTCGCGGACCGCCAAGAGCATAATTCGATGCGTTCTCGAAAGTCGGTTTATACAAGGAACGTAATTTCGCCTCGCTAATAGAATACTCTCGCGAGAGGTTATTTGCAGTGTGCATCTCGCATCGGGTTATGCCGGCGGTGAAAGGATTTGACGAATGCTTGGGAGGGTCAAATGCCGGCTTGGAAGCCGGAAGATGAGGAGAAATTAGTAGCAGACGAGAAAAGAGGGTAAAAGTAGTGTAACCAGAGGGAAGAACGCACCCCTCCCGGCACACTTGAATCTCTATTCAACCGGCGCGCACTCTCGGCGCTCTCGCGAGCTCCGTGCGCCACTCCCTCCTATCCAAGAGAAGAATGAAGCTCCACTGAGGAGGGAAGGCGTCGACACAGTTTCAGGGGGATCATTATATTTGATTATTCAGGTGCGTACCCGTCGTTGCGCGAGGTCACCGGGAATATAACACGCACGTAGGGGCCCATCTCGTTTGCACGTATTCTCTCTATCACATATTCATCGTATTCGTCGAGTTTTCACGCGCATCGTTTCCCAAACAGTTTGAGCTTTCGCCAGAGAACGAGGAGAGGGGTTGCGGAGCTGCTGAAATCTTAATTGGACGGTCAGCAGTGCTTTCTCCTTCCTTGCGATATTCATTCTATCCTCTCATAGTGAATTAAAATTCACGTATCGCGTTTCTTCGATTTCGCGGGACGGCCAATTTTCTTTATGCGGAGAAAGACGGTGAGACGAACTCGAGGGAACGTGGCACCGCAGGTCTCCGGTGAACGGCACTCGAGAATCGAGCGGGAGGTAAGACGAAGAGCGGCGTTTCGTCGTTAATGGAGCATTTACGTAAATTAAATTTGCATTTCCTTTGGCGGTCTTTTCCTCGAAACGTCGATCTCCTCATTAGATCGAACCCTCGGCGCGCGCGCTCGGCTTCCAAGGTATAATGTAAGAGCGGCCCGTTCTCCCTTTCCACCTAGCTCGCGCCATCGATCGGATTCGACGAGATACCGGCTCGTTAGGGAGCAAAAGACAATGACAACGACGACGACGACGACGCCAGTGCTCGCGTTCCTTGTACTCCGAGTGGAGTGGCCCGCGCGCGCACTCGGAAACGCTCGGAGATTAAAACAGTAAATTCCGTTCTCGTTGCAGCGTCAGTCGATTCCATGCCATTGCGCTTCTCACGGTTCACGGAGGACGATACGAGGTAAATTAATGTTAATGCCTGCTCTCGCCCATGTGTTCGACCAGGCGCATGTTCATTCGTCGCAATAACAGAATCCGTGCATTCGTTAATGAAGAAAGAGATTCTTCGCAAAGACAATAAATCTATCAATCTCTCCACTCGAAAATAGAATCGCAAGAAATTTCCTACCAACGTGTACTTCCACCGAAGATTCCCAAGCGAGAAGGCCAACCCAAATCGCACAACCATCTCCACTGAGAGCATCGTACTCGATTCTCGGGATAACTTGGCCGGGCAATCGGGCCAAGGATGAAACCCCGCGCTTGCCACGAATCCACGCGAAGCTCCGCATAGACGCGAATTCACGGATTCATCGTCGGCCGAATCCCCACCACCACTCTCTCCGCTACATTCGTTCGACATTTTCTCCTCTCCGATTGCGCGAGCCACTCGAGTCTCGAGTCGGTCACTCTCGACCTATGGCTCGTACCCATCAGCCACGGATACCGTCCATCGCTTGGGAGCTTGACCGCTCCATCTGGTTAGGCGAAAGGTGCTTTATTAACCCGAGCCGCTACCGTGGATTTATCGATGCAAATTGACGTAGGAAGAGGAGGAGGAGAGTGGCCCGGCACGAGATGCGGGACCGTTCGAAACAAGGTTCCCGCATAACCCCTGGAGAAGGAGGTGGAGGTGAAGGAGGCAGTGGTACCGGGCGCGCACAATGCGCCACGATCATGCGGCGACGAGCACGACGACGGTACGCTACCTGTTCTCTTGCGAGCGATCAAAGGCTAAATACCGCGTGCGCGTGCAGCACAAGTGCACGCCTGATTGCGGTCCCACGATTGGCCGAACGTCCGTGTTCGGTCACGATCGCTACCGGCTTCCACCGATTCGTTTGTTACAGTCCAGAGAGGCATACTCGCGAAGGAATTTCGAAGAAATTATTATCCATTCGGAAAACTCGTTCACGAGAAGGCCAATATAATCTTACGCACCTGTGGCTGAAAAGATCGAACGAGAGAGTAATTAACTTTCAATCGATTCGCAAGGTCGATTGAAACGTTCCTTCATAACGACGTCGTTTCACCGTTAACTTTCCAAGTTTGCTCGTGCTCGTCGCGTGTTTATGCGACGGTGGTGACCGATTTTCAGGACGCGATGTGGAGCCGCGTCGTAAAAAGGCGCGAAATTCTCGTCGCGCGAATTTTCGCCGCACTCTCGTCGCCCGGTAAGCGAGGAAGTTTGCCTAATTAACTGCTCCTTGCGAGCAGTCCTTAAAAAGAGAACGAAGGGATGAGAGAAGAGAAGGGGCGCGGTGGCGATCGTAAAGCGAAATTATTGCGGGCCACGAAGAACGCGAGAGAAGAAGGTGAGGAGGAATTCTCGACATGAGAAATCTGTGAAATATGCATGTGTACTTCCTGCCGCCGCGAATTACCCTTCAAGGCGTATGACATAACTTGGCCGATTCGCGGAGCAATCCACTCCACGAGTAGCCGGCGTGATTTAACATCGCGAGCCATTCGCCGAGCCTCGGCTATCCTCTTACTTCCTCCGAGTTCTCCCTGTCCAACCCCGTGGCGATGCGTTTGGCCCGGCACTCTTGATCCATTTCGAAGATCGTAACGCCCGCTTATGGCCGCTTGCCAAATCAAAAGTGCATATTTCGTCGATCTCCAATTGGTCGGAGGGGTCGACGAACGCGGAGGCAGCGCTTCTTCCGTGGGATTCGTTAGACGAGGAGACGAGCTCGAGCGTCGCGACGCCTTAAAGAGGCGACACCGGGGAATTTAACGGCTCGGAGGAGAAGAAAGAAGGGAAGGAGGAAGTGGAAGAATGGATATCGACGAGAGGAGAGAAGGACGGAGCTCGCCGCGTGCGTTCGATGGTCGATGGGCGGAGAAGAACGGGGTGCAGATTAAGCTCGACGAGGTCGATCGCGCCATTACCAAGAGAAACGATTATTATGCCGATCGAGAGAAACGCTCCTGTCGCCCACTCGTCGGGGATCCCTTCGCTCGGTAGTAGCAAGCTCGCACGCTCGGCCAACCGAATTTGGCCGGGACTGGGAAATTACCATCGGCCCAAAGTGATCTCATCGGTCCGCTCCTCGCCGAGAGAGATTTAAGTCCCATCCGGAGACGTACCACCATTCCCCTGCGTTTCTCCATTTCCTTCACTGTCTCGCCTCTACATTTATACTCGCTTCTTCCTTCGTCCACCTTCTGCTCTCTCGTTCGTGGTTCACCTTCCGATTTAAAGACGAAAAGAACCCGAAGGTCCACGTCCAAGTCTCGTTACTGGTATTACGGACTTCGTATTTAAAATTTATACTGCCATCTGCGCGCTGCTAGCCCACGGTAGCGACGGAAACGACAGGTAAGAAGAAAGGGAGAGAACGAGGATTAAGAGAGACGAAGAAGTGAAATTTATGAGGAGAAGGAAGAGAGAGAGGGGGGAACGTCACGTGCCAGGAGAAACAATACGGCCGATGGAACACAATGCGGCGCATCACGTAATGCAATAACGCGCGAGTGAGCGAGCGAGTTGGGGAGAGGAGAGAAAATTCAAGAGAGTCGAGCGTGACGAAATGATCCGACGAAGCGAATGATCGACACCCCCGTTCCATTGCCGGATATCGACTACCTACGTAGCACGCCGTGCTAAATTAGATCGCGGTACATTGTGCATATTTAAAATGTCACCGGTATGTCCAGCCATTTGACGCTTACGGTCGTGGACGTGTCGCAACGAGAAAGGCCAGGGGCGGTGGCGATGGAACGAGAGAAAAGGAATGCGAGCTGAAATATACGTCGCTGAATAAAGGGTGGACATTGTTTTCCGATGGTGACCAAAGTTTCGCGCGCTCGGTCGACGACGATTCTTTTTTTCCGCGTCAAATTTCCACGCTCGCCATCCTCCCCGTCCAACTTTTAAATGACGCGCGAATTTATAGTTTACGCATCCGTCCGTCATTTTTATTTCAAACGGTGGTCCATTCTGGGTTTTTTCTCTCGTTTTTTTTTTCAAATGTAGGAGATCTTTGAAAAAAATGGAGGTACCCCATCCGTTACTCTCGGTGACTGAAACAAATGAATTTATACGAAAAACTATATGTGGAGGTCAATTTGTTGCGCGTCGTGGCAATTGACAGGATCCAAATTGTTATACGACGATATCTAGTGTGTGTTACTAATTTACACGTCTATCCACCGAATTGCGACACGGTGGCCGGGAGTCAATTGCAACGTACGTGCCGCAACGAGGTACACGTTCAATCACGCGAATGCACTACGCGGACAACATGCTTGTAAACGAAAACCGATTTCGCGGTTCCCAATAAAAATGATCGAAGTAATAAATTCTATCTTTCCCCGATCCGAAACTACGTAACTGCAATTCGATAACTTTCGGAAATACGTAAAACTCGAATATCGGGCGCGTCTACCCTTCCTCCTTTCGCTGCCCTTTTTTCTACCCGCCGCACGGGCGCGCCGCTATTTGAAAAATTCGACCTACCGATTTCCGTTGACGTCACTCGCCGAGGAAACGAATACGCGTCCATTTATTCGTACGCGCGCAGTACGAGAAGTACCGAGGTATCCAATAACTCGCGCATTCTATTCTAACTGTACTTTCCACCGTCACGCTTACCATCATGCGGAATCCTTCTCTTACCGCCACTGAGACATTTTCGAAACCGACTCACGCTATCGATTCTCTCACTCTGGCATACGAAACTTTCAACGAGGCACGCGTGCGCACGACACCCACCTACGTGGAATCGCGATCAACCCCATGTCTTCTCGTAGGAGAAAAATGCGGAACAATGAACGCGTCCCCCGAAACGAAGTTCCTTACGAAGCGCGTACGTCAGTTTTACTTGAGGATTTACGATCTTTTCGTTAAACTCCTCAAGGCAAGGACGTCGTCTTCGCCGTCGCTCCCAGAGCCCCGCAACTGGTGCAGGTGCCTTTGTGAATCTCTTCCGCCACTCGGCAGCTGGCTTGGAACATCAACAATTGAGGACACGGATGCAAGAACAGCATAAGTGCACTTACCCTCCTTATGCGTCCGAGCGCATCATCCGCGAGCCCTCCATATTTGACCCACTTTACCGACGAGCACACTTGCGTAATAAGAACGCCCGCAACCAGCGAGAATCGTATATCACGCCGGGGCCAGAAATCGCGAATAACTTTTCCTTATTTATGGCGGTATCGACTTTCGAACGCTCGTTAGCCGAGACGGGGTCGCTGCGAAGCGAAACAAGATCTTGGAGAACGAGAACGGGCCCGGAGAGATATCTCGATTACTTCATGGGGGGATGCGAACGTTGGCCGGGAAAATTCTGTTATGGAGAACGCGACTCGAGCGGAATCCTCGAGAGATCGACGATTAATTGATTTCTGGAACGGAGCGTAGGAACTGAGGAGGTTCGTCTAATAAATAATCCTCGGCTCGACCTTCTTGTACACGCTCTTAAACGTGGCCGGTGCACTTTTACTTGCATCTCACTCGAAATTAAACTCACCCTCTCGTAATTTACGACATGTTTGCGGGTCACTGAAACGCTAAATCACAACGAGAAAATTAAGGGAATTACACGGTAACGGGTAGAGGACTATCTCCCGCGGCCTTCTCCCGACCTTTCTCCCGGAGTTTACGCGAGGGCAAAAGTTTCGCGCGTTCTCAACGCTCCTCGTGGACTGTCCGGGTGTACGTGGCAAAATATATCGCCCGAGGGATTATGCCAGGTGTGAGAGAGCACCGAGGACTCGGAGGTGAGCCGATACTTGGCGTTTATCAGCTTTCAAATCAATAATCCAACGATGACCATCGAAAGCATCCAAAGTTAATTGACGCGGTGGAGGGCCACTTGTGTCCGCTTCGCGACCCACTTGGAATTTATGCGTTTACGTCGTCCACCTCCGACGTTCTGTACGTGAATTTAATGTGACAGTAAATTCGAACATCCTTCGACATTGAATCGCCATGACGGAAGAACGAACGAAAAACAATTTTTTTCACGGCGAGATAAGGACCATAAGAGAAAGAGAAAAGTAAATTAACACTTGACTGGCAAGCGAAGCGTTACAACTAGCTCGTGGGCAATCAAACCGGGACAATCACGAAACCATAACTTTTACCGTCGAGGAGAAAAGTGAAACTTCGATGGAATGTCTCTCGCGGAACGGCGGAAGGGGTTGAAACATCGGGCGAAGAGATAGAAAGAAATTCCAACGTCAACGTCCAACTTCTCCGATCAATCCACCTGGAAAAGTTTCGAGGGCGGGCCGCAGGATTAATTATGAAATCGTGCCCGCCGGGGGCTCCCGGATAAACGAGATAACGATTCTTTGCTCGAGCCTGAATTAATGCGAGCTCAATCTCGTTCGACCCTCCTTTATTAGCGACGTCGATTGCGGTCGAGTAAAAGTTCGAATTTCCAAATCGATTTGGATCCGTATCCTTGGATGCTGTAAGCGACGAAGAAAAGTGAAAAAGAGGGAACAACTGGAGAGCACCTCACGAGGCATTTTAACGAGGATCGACAATTAGTTTATTGCCGAGTGCAATTGTCCGGGTGGCCCGTTCGAGGACAATGAGACGAGCATAATGGCGGTGGAATAATCGGATGATATCGGAAATCTTGGTGGTGAGACCGTAGCCAAGTGAGCGGAGGGAGGTTTCCCAAATGTAACATGCTCATAGGGACAAGCCAATCCCTACCGAGCCAACCTCCAGATTCCTCGCCTTTGTTCCTACCTGTATAAATCAGACTGGATCGATGGTATAAGGATCCGACGATTCTTTACATAATTCTCGATTCCTGCGCAGACACTCTCTGCACCCTCACCTCCAGCCTAATATTAATTAGTCCCGACGTTAACGAGAATCCGTTGAATGGGGATCTCTCGATATTTCTCGGCACCGCGGGGCAGCTTCGATTAATTTTTAAGCCGCGGCGAAGGCTTCTCGAGTGTCCACGTAAACGATTCTCCATTTCCCATCTCTCCGTCCGTCCTTGTTGGCACAGCCTGAATAATTTACGCGCGCACTGAAAAACTCCGCCCCACGAATTTATATGTCACTTCTATAACGGGATGCTTTCAAATTGAATCGACGTCTGAGATTGCTTCCTTACGAACGGCTAATTGTAAGTGTTATGTATATCTTTCGCTCTTTTAGTGTCCGTTATTACGACACATTTCATTGGGAATCTTTTCACTCCAATCCTTAAAATCGCTCACTTTCACCGACTGCGTATTTTTAGAAAATTCTTCAGCTGCTCTTTCTCGCCGATTTCTACAGAATTATCCTTTTAATGAAATTAATCTGTCACTTTCCTCTCACTTCGGCGCGTCAGAAATGCGATTAATTTCGACTACGACATTTTCGAATAATCTTATAGTCGGTGCTTCAATTTTCCGTGGAGTGATCCTCGTTGCGTTTCTCGAGAGTCTCGAAGTCTCCCAAATGGCAGGATGACATTTCATTACGTGTAAGTACCGTTTGTATTCGTATCGCGTCAAGGACCATTTAGCAAACCTCTTACCGCGATCTTCCGACTAAGGGCGAGGTAGTTGGGCGAAACGAGAGGCGCCGAGAATCGTAGGAAGAAGATTCTTATGTTCCGCTCAAAGCTACGCTGCCCACAAAGCCTTCGACCGGAGGCACCGACGTAAAATTGTCTAATTAGAAGGAGAAGGGGAGAAGCCTTTGTCCTCGTAGATCCCCTTGAAACTTCGCATTTTCTTTATTTTCCGAGGACGAACGCCACCGCTGTCGCCACCGCGCCAGTAATTTTCCTCGTTTCCACGACGAATGTTTCCGGCAGGGATGCTACCTACGCGAACCTTCCCTTCTGCCCGAGCTCGGTGAACTGCGCACATTTTCCCCCTCGCCGCGAATTTTCTTGGAAAAACCAACGAGGAATCGAAAGGCAAATTTCGCACAAAGTGACAATTACGAATTCGAATCGTTCCGGCGGATCCGCCGTCCAACAGGTACCTCCGATTGGAGCGTTAATTCGATGAAAGAACCGGAAAACTACCACTTCCAGGAGAGAGACCTTTTTCCATCCGCAATGACGTGGGGCTCACGTCAAATCGCGAACAATATCGGGGACGAGCGAAGAGAGAGAAAGAGAGAGAGAGAGAGAGAGAGAGAGAGAGAGAGAGAGAGAGAGAGAGAGAGAGAGAGAGAGAGAGAGAGAAAGAGAAAAGCGTCGTGATGACTTCCCGTCTCGGACGAGGTGTGGGAGGCGGCCGATCAGTGAAATAACGAATGGGTGCCGGAGCACCGTGGATTTTATTACCCACTACTATAATGCGTATCCGTTCCCCCGTGAACATTGTATTGTCCCCGGCTGTCGCGTATAACGGTGAACGCATAAAAGCCAAGACCACGGTGACTGGCCAATAAAGTCCATCGCGCGCGTGCGACAGCAAAACGTCTTCGCGTTTATTCCAGATGAGTCGTAAATTGTCCTTCTGAATTTTTACACGCCTGTCCAAGCAGAAAGGAGAGATACCAAGATGTTTGCGATTTCTAAGTAATCAAAAGGGACGATGTAAATTATCGAATTTTTTTAACGAAGATTGAGTCCAATTCGAGAATACCAATTGCGCCCGATTAATCTTTGGAAATGAGAGAAACAACCTTTTTCCTTGATATTGCAGAGTAAGTAGAGTCCATCGGCGAAATCATGAATCTAATGGTCGGTGTCGCCACCTTTGACATTCCAACTAACGATAAATCGATTTCAGAAGTAACAGACACCGGAAGCGGTGTGTGGTGCGCGCGCGTGGACGCAACTAGCGGACAGTCGAATGGATTTCGCTGGGGACGCGGCACAACCTTGACGTTATCAATCTCCATTAAGTCGTAAAATTAAGTAGCATAATCGCCATGCGGTGGCCGCGATAAGACGATTAATGGCGTTCGTGCGTCCGAATTCGCGGGTGACTCGTAAACCAAAGCGGTGGCCATATGACGCGTGCAATTAGACACAGTCGAATGCAAGGGGTTGATCGTAAACTAAAGGCGCTACCGTATGACACGATAATTAACTACCCACCCTGCGCCCAGCTGGTGCCACGCATCGACTACCAGGACGATGACTGTCCATTCCGCGGATGCGCATCCTCGTTCTCTTTGTTGTAACGTAGACAATGTTATCATCTTGTGGCTCGTGCAAGCTCGATCCCACGATACTAATCCCGGTCCTTCCATCTCCAAGATCAAACGCTTCCCGCTCACGTTAATCGCCTTTAAAAGGATTATTCGGAGAGGGTTACTCGTCGCCTGGGATGCATTCGAAAGGTTGGGAGCAGAAGCGGAGTAGGATAATGACGTTCTTCATGACACCTTCCGGTGACCGGAAGATGGGGTACCTACTCAGAGCGCACACCATGCACGTCATGCTCGTCCGTAGCTCACGCGTGTGACTGATTGTACGAAGGTTCGTCGAACCCTTTTGTTCGTGCGCGCGCTACGAGGTCGACGAGAATGACTATGGTGACCCGCGCGCGCGCGCGGACAGAGACACCGGCTGGCTCGAGACGAATACAGAAATAACAGCGTTAGGGAAAGAGAGAGGGGGAGAGAAAAAGGGACACGCATTTTTTTCCACCCATCGCTCGTCAGCCTTCATTATGACGCAATCAAGACGCACACGAGCTCGCGACTCTAAATCGTGCGAGTCTAAATCGTGCGAGACTTCACGCGGTCACCGACTTCATGCGAGAGCACGAGGATTTTCCTCGCGTGTCGCTGTTTTTTTTATTCTTTCTTTTTGCAATGTATTCGATAGCTAGATGGCACCGGAGTTCAAGAGAGAATCGTGAGATAGCTTGGAAAAGTTTACGGTATTTCTGCGAGCGCGATAAAATCGAGAAAATATATGGATAATAATATGGAAACACGGGTGTTGTCGATATTTTAATCGAGATTTACGTTAAATCGTCCTTTCGTTTCCGGTCGCGATAAATTTCTGTAGAACGCACTCCTACAAAATGTTAATTTAATTGGCCCGATGCAGTAGCGGCGCCTTTAATTCGCCGTTCAATTGATATTGCTTAAAACGGCGGCGCGAACACTTTGAAAATTTCAATACGTTTTAATTATCTCGATGGACGGCAGGCTGGTCGCGCGGACGCGCCACAATGCGCTGCGGCAAGGTTTCAAGTTTTATCATAGGACAAATTAACGAGACTTTTGCAGCGCGCTCGTGAAATTAATTTATCGATGCGCCGTCGATTCGAAACATTAATACGCCCCGCTAAATCCAATACATTATAATCGAAATGCGAGAACACAATTATACGTGGAACGGGTGCTCATTCGATAACGCGGACCGCGAGGGAGTAGCGCGAAACTTCGTATTTTATTTGACAACCGGCATAACGAACAGACCTTGGGGAGGACAAAAAAAAATGACGTATTATTTTTATTTCTATCTCTTTTTCACGGAGCAGCATCAGTTAGTTGCGCGTCACGCGATCGAGAGATCGAAGAAATATTCGAGATGAAAGTCCGAGGTTAAATGGCATTCAAATGACAAGCCTCTCGGAATCCGTGATTCTCTCCCTTTTTACGCGCGCGAGAATAATCTCGGCCAGCTCTGGGAAGATCACTTTATTACAAGCGGATAGAGACGCGTCCCTTCGACATGATAAATCGCCAAGTAATTATACCTAGCGCCGAACCGACTCCGCGTCCACCACTGTTCTCTCTCTTCCCTTCTTCTTTCTCTCTCTCACCATCTCTTACACCCACTCTCACTCCCCAACGACCGCGCTCATCTCTCAGTCGTCAGAAACTTCATTTAAAACTCGCGTAGAGGGCCTCGAAACTTCGGTGGAAGGGAAATCTTTTCGCCGATATTCCGTCGAGTTACGGCTCGAGGAGGCGGCCTCTTACCCGATTGCCTTCTAGGGTTTTCCAATCTTGCCGATTCCGGCATTAAGGGGCGCCAGTTCGGCGCGGTACATGGATCGTAAATGTCGGAGTACCGACGAGGGTAAGAGAGGGCCGGGGAGGCTGTAGAGGAGACGAGTTGACGGTTAATGAGTAGTAAGCCCGCCGAAGATACCGACGTCGATTTATTTCGTGGAATTTATTTCAAACGAAAAGGAACGAGCCCGCTGGCCACGAGACTATCCGAAAATTAAGCCGACCGATAAGAGCAATGGTCCAACTTATACTGTCATTCTTCGGATCGAGACTGACGGATAATCGATAATACCTTCGTGAGACTTTTCACCCCTTCTACAAAAAAAAATAAAAATCCTGTTCCAAGTGTCAAATGAATGGACCGTCGACCGAATCATCCTGTTACAAGTGCTCGACGGTGAACGTCCCGCGAGGACGCGCCTGCAAACTCCATAATTAAGTGACCGATAGAGACAACGGAAGAATCAAGTTAGCGTGGCTCCCTAACGAGGAACCGTTCGGTTCCCTACGCGCGAAACTCCGAGAGACGTCGTCGTCCCCGCAGCGGCGGTGGGTGCGCTCGCTCGCTTCGATCTATCGGGATAATCCAGTTATATTTGCACAACC
The DNA here is from genome assembly GCA_944319695.1 of Tiphia femorata. NCBI lineage: Eukaryota > Metazoa > Arthropoda > Insecta > Hymenoptera > Tiphiidae > Tiphia > Tiphia femorata. The sequence continues at coordinate 21,846,445 of OX090901.1, read as the reverse complement.
AGTGCGCGAATTAATACGATTCGCCCCCGCGGCATACGTACGTGCCGGTAGATTGGCGGCTGTGTTCAATGTATTATTCAAGGTTCATTGATCCGCGGGGCTCGTATAATCCACGATGACCTACGCTGATTAACTCTCGCACTGGTGGCGATCGCATTATTTATTAGCTAACGTACAACCGTCTACCGAGCTCGCGCCGCCTCGGACTCCGATCTCCTTTCACCGGATACTCCAGACGGGTTATAAACAAATCAGAAACCACATTATGCGAATAGAGACTCTCGAGCAGCAGATCAAGCCGAGGAGTTTACACGAGCAATAACCTTCGAAGATCCAACAGGTATCCTTTGGAGATTTTTACCTCGACGTGAAGAAAAAAAATCGTACATTCGGTAGCTTATGATTTTCCATAGAAGTACTCGTGTAATGCTATTCCAAGGGTACCCGTTCGTGTACGCGCATCAACGTGACGCCAGAGATGGCACTTTACGCTACAAACAGCCGTGCAATCCGTTCTACGTAATTTCGTTAATTATTCAAACGGATGCAGTCAAGATTCGCCGTAGGATGGAACCGCGCACGCAAGTCTGCACGCAACCCGTTGAGTACGCATGACGAACCCGTACACGAGTTTTCGCAGACACCGCGTAATTTCGTTCTCCGAGAATCTACTCGTCATCCGGTGATTCCGGAGGCAGGATCCTTTTTTTTTAGAGAACGCGCGACGGCGGTAGGTGGCAACCGTGCTACGTCCCGTAATGGCAAGTTGCGACTCCGAAGGACGAAGACAATTTTGCACGAGTGTCTTATAACGAGCCTCGGATAACGGTTACATCGCGATCGCCTCTATGGCTGTGGGACGTTACGTAATGTTTAGAAAGCGAATCAGCGTCGCCAGCCTGTTTTAATATAGGATTCGCGCAACTCGCCTCACGATTCGATACGTGTGTCACTTTATTCCAGCGCGTTCACCCGATCCCGCCTGCGTGCCCGATGTATTGTATTATTTTGTTGAACGTAATACGAGAAAAGAATAAATCTATCCTTACTATTTTTATTTCCTCAAATGTCGCGTGCTCGACACTCGTGTTCGGTACTTATTGTAAGAGAATGGTTCTGGTGAAAGTTGGTAGTCTCTCCTTTGTCAATTTAGTAAAATGGAAATGGTCCTCGTGACGGCAATACAAAATGCAGTTGCTGATAAGCCCTCAAACGCGTAAGGGGACGCGTATTTTTTGGTACGCAATCGGATTACGCGTGCCTCGATTCGAGTATCGGGTATATCGACATATATATCGATAAATTTCATTTTTGTCGCACCAATGGTATCGCGCTCTGCTCTCCGTAACGCATATTATTAACGTTACACTACAATTAAATTGAACCGTGAACATGATTCAGGATCAGTTAACTTTCTCGGCGATGAAAGTACAAGGCATTGAACGCAGCAGAGAATTTATTGCGCAAGAAATTCAAAGTACAACACCGTGTTGTAACACCTGGCTGCAACGTTCATTTCAGCGATTGCACAAAGGCACGCGTAATTTTAATTTTCTCCGATGAAAATAAATACTATCGCGAGCAGAATCGAGAGCGCAAAGCTCTCGGTAAATTTGTTTACTACGTTTTGACCAATTTTACTACTCGGTCCCGTGCATCAACGCTTTATTTAAAATACATCGACATGTGTTTTATGGAAACAACAGTGCTTCATTTCTGGATCATGAAAATACAGTACCGATTGCTAAAAAGACATTTACATAAAAAAAATGAGAAATACGTAAAACTTCACCGTGTTGTAACCGAGCGACGAAGGACGTAAAAGTATACGGGTTATTAAAGCGACTTCCTCTCTTTATGGCTCGAATAAATAACGGAGTAATGTAAAACAAAGAAAATTAAAAAATTACAAATTTACATGCACGGTGTAAATGAAACTTCTGGATGCTCAGGCGGCTGTAATATAGAGTTAAAATTTTGGATGCGAGCGGGTAATACGCGAAACAAACGTGACTAACAAGTCAAGGGCAATTTTGTGAATAATCAATCCCGAATTCCACCAATTACAAAACAAACAGAGCGCACGAATAATTTCGCGAGAACCCGATTAATTTTCATCGAGAAGTATTTACGGAAATGGATCCATTTGGCCGCCATAACCCGCAATCCACCGTCGACGTGGTAAAAATCAAATTGGCACAGAAATTACGACAGTTGGAATAATTAAGCCGGGAGTCCGTCACGTAGTAGCGTATCTGGCATGCCGAAACATTTGACCGGAAGTAATTTACCTCTACTTTCACGAGCAATAGGAGGTCTGACGGCGAAATATGGGGCGAAACGTCGACCGGTTGTCAAATGCAAAAGGAAACTTTCCATCCCTCCCCCTGCTGGATAGGAAAGGCGCTTTGGCCCTCCAGTATCGAGTAATTATTAACGAGGCCAGGAGGGGGCGAATAGAGGGCAATTGCCAACGAAATCCACTGTAATTCGCGGGGTTGCTCGCACGAGCCGGTCCTCGCCACCTCTTTCTCCACGAGGAACTTCACGAGGCCGTGGCAAATGAGAAGTGGGAAAACGGCCGATAAAAGAATATCCGAATAAATTTACCACCCACCCTTTCGTGTCGCTAAGCGTCGAGGTAACCAACCCGGGGCAGAGTGAAGCGAACTCTCGCCGCGCCTTTATGAAAAATAATCGAACCCGGGTGAATTAATGACGCGAATGGAATAATTGTTTTCTTTTTCTTTGTTCTCGCGAGTTGCTCTCCGAACGTGATAACAATCCAAGATCCGAATGGATGGGCGTGGATTCGCGAATTTTCGAATCGCCGAAACGCTTTAACGAGGATCCGAGAGGTCCGAAAAATGAAAATTGGCTTTAGAAAACATAAACATAATTCTCGAATTACCGAAAGCTGCGCCGTGCGATTCTCGGCGCTCCGAGAGAAATTACTTTCGACCATGCGTGCTTGCACCGCCACCGGCTTGGGCAAGATTAAAATTTGGCGCGCTAAACAACGCGGCCGAGTAAAAAGGTGAAATGCGAGAAACGGTAGCTCGCTTCGATAACTATACGCTCGACCACACGGGACGAGGCCAACGAAAAAGGAATAACACGTTCCCTCTCCATCCTCGTCTTACTATCGAGGAATCCTTAAATGTAAAATACTGCCACGTCATTAAGCATAAACTTTACGATACCCTGTCAACGAAGCATCGAGCTTTCGCACGCTCTTGGAGCGTAATAAAGCAAGCCCCACAGTAGCCCGTTCTTCATCCTTCTTCCGTGGCGTGTCATTAACAGAGCATTTATGCTTCGACGAAGCCCTCGCGCGGTGACTGGGCGCATTTTCGTCCTAAAAAGCATTCGCGAGGGGGGATCGACCGATGGATCGTAGCTTGAAAGCACGATCCACCACGGAAGGATTATTAATTCGCTAATCCATCGATGTAGGAGAGGCAGTTCTCTCGGGTGGGTGGAAATCGATAGCGCGATGAAATTGATGCGAGCAAAAGGGTATTCGCGACTGCACCCTCGTACAAAGAGAGGCCCTGCTTCTAGATCGACGAAACCGCATAAATGGAGTGGAGAATGTAGCCGCGTTACCACGAGGAAGGAATACATTTGCGAAACCTTCCACCTACTTTCCTTCCATCGAGCATTTCGGATAGCGTCGGCTCGTCAGTCTGTCCTTCGAGATCCTTTGAGCGGCCGCGACGTTTGGGTAAAAGGGCGAATAAAGAGGAAAAAGGAGCGAGGTGGGTGTGGAAGGTATCGAGAGGAAGCCTCGAAGGACACGACGTTTCGTACCACCTCCTCTCCTCCACTTTGCGATTCGGAGAATCGACGAGACTCACGATTCGAGGAAGCTCTCGAAGTCCGCTGGAAGATTCGAAGAGGAAGAAGAGCCACGGCCTAGGAAGCGAACGGTGGATAGGCAAGATAATGCATTCGCGAGGATGTGCAATGCATTCAAATTGGGAGCGCGCTGGTGGGTGTACCTGCGCTCACTTTCGGTGAGAATCGCGTGTTGGTAGGTGGGTACATCAAAGGGCGAAACGACTCAAGCGCCCATAGAGCGTGGTAACACACCGACACACGCGCGATAGGAATACCTACGAAATACAAAGGGGTTGGTGAGAGGGGCTTGCTACGATTTTCGTAAGAGAGAAAGAGGGAGAGAAACGACGGAGGGGTTGGAAATGAAACGAAGGGGAAGGAAAGCTTCTGCCGCTGTCGTCTCGCGCCCCGACAAAACTTACTTCAAAAGTGGCTCAAATGCAAAGCGACTCGTGCCGGAACTATATTAATATTAAGCCGCTGGCAGGCATGAAGTTTGCGCGAGACGCGTCGTGTCGTCGTCGTGCCATACCACCGGCCCATTTGTCCATATTCCGCGTAAAACCATACGACCACATTGAATAATGCTCTTGTCCCCCGGTGAGGATTTCACTTCGCCGTTAAACGACGTAACGTCCCGAATGAAAATACCATTACCGTGGACGACGAGCGCGAACGGTGCGTGCGAATGATTTTTCGATTCGACCCTAAATTAAATCCGAAGAAAGCTACGGCGGAGTGGCCAGACGTAAAAGCAGCTTAACGCGCGCGGCCCGCTCGACGGAGCAGCTCGTTGGGCGGAACGGCGTTCGTGAATTTCGAAATTTCCGAGGGAGAGTCGGTGGGAGGTTAAATTTGGGAAAGAAATAAAACGGAAGCGCGCTCGACTAGAGCGGAGCTCGCGGAGGGCAACAATAACTCTATCGTTTCCAACCTCCCACGAAGCTTTCGTTAGTTAAACGAAAGTCGAAGGGGACGAGAGAAAAAGGAGTCGCGATGCGCGCGCAGAAAAGGAAATCTCTAACAGGCCGAGGGGTCTTAAGGGTAACGTTTACCTTTTCCCCGCTTATTTCCCCTTTTTTACGATTCTCCAAAGAAAGAAACTCGTAAACGATGATCCTCCTTCCGTAGACGGGCACGAGAGGGGCTGCGATGCTCGCCACCAGTGGCCCACGATACCAGTGACGCGCGCGCCACCCATGAAAGAGAATTTATTAAAGGGTGGTTCTCACTTTAAATCCCTTGAGAGGCGGTGGGAGTGGCGTCGGCCAACTCTCGTTTCGTCTTCGAGAAATTGACGGCGTAAAGAATGGAATCTCTTTATTCGGTTTCCGCGGATTTTACGTTACACCTTTTTAAGCCGCACGCCCTTCGTTCTCTATACCTTTGCGGCGCGACTACCGTTGAGTAAACGGTATTAAATTTTCGTTATGACCGGTGTAAACGTTCCAGCCGTAACTCCCTGTTTCCCGTAAGTTTATCCACCGTTAAACGTCCAAGTATCTCTAACGGGGGTCATTATGCCTGCCACTCGTGTTTCGTTAACGTTAAATCACTGGCCACCCGGCAACTGCTCATTGAACGAACGGTAGGTATATTTTCGAAATTCTCTGGTGAATCTCGCGCGCGTATAAAACATAATGCGAAAGGCAAAATATTGACAGGAGTCGAGAGACATTCGTTTTGATTCCTGTCCCTCTGCTACTGCTGCTGCTATTTTTCAGCATCGCACAATGTAGGAATTTCTGTTTCACGCGCGTGCTAGCGCGCCGCGCATGAGCGAAGCGTGTGACGGGAATTCGGTGAGTAACTTGCGACATGACTCTCGACATAAGTGTCATACTCGAGGTAGTTGATGCTCATGGGAACGAGTGCCTTCCTGCACTTTTGTCGAGAGTTCCTTTCGGCGGGCGCAATGGCGTGAAAGAAGACGGCCAGAATCACGTGTCCATCGATGCGCGCGCGCGTGTACGTGAGAATGTGATTTCTGTAAATGTCACGTTTCACGGGACGCTCGTGCTCCTTTATTTTCATTCGCTTGAAAATATTATTGCTTCACCGGTGTTTCTCGGGAAGAGATAGCCTTCGACGAAACAGAAAATCTTTTTCCAACCCCTTTCACTTTTATTCCCGCTGCAACGTGAAGCGATTATTTCGTAAGTAGAGGAAAGCAGAGTTGTGATTTCCGCTTGACGAAATCGACATTTTCGTCGTCACACGACATTTCGTCGCGTCGTCTAGCACGTCGGGAAACGCGACACCTGCTTCTTCCCAAACATATCGAAATTAAATAAAGGACAGAGATGAAAATTTAGCAATGGAGATTGCGAAGCTACAACGAGATCGTGCGAATTATAAAAAATAGAATATCCCCAAATTATAGAATCCACGGGAAATTATACGATATTCAATTAAGGTGGAAACTCGAAGCTAAACTAAATACACCGGACAACCCTCTTGCCTGCCTTCAACCCTCCAATTTAATTTTCACGACGAAACTGCTCGATCCGCGAAAAATCGCTGACGTCGTCGAGGCTTTGAAAGCGCGCGGAACGGGAAGGCCGTTTTCAAATGGTATGCAGTCTGAGAATACTTTAAAATGGAGAAGGGAAAGGGGCGCCTCTCCTCCTTCGCTCACGAAATCTCATCCCGACGACAGGGGGCCTCGAAGCGTTTAATCCCTTTTCTGCAGAGTAATTAATGGGGAAGGACTTAACGTTCAACCATGCGAATGCGGCAAAATGGAAAAGCGGTGCTTCGCCATTTGCCCGTGGCTTTCGATTCACGATGCGAGGCGCGGTTACGGGATTTTATACGTATATATAATCTCGGAAAACAACGAACGGGCCCTCGCTTCGGTTGACCGTTCCGAATTCAACTCGGACGCCGCGACAAAGGGAATCGCATATGTTCCATCGAAAAAATGCATAACACGGTATCGCGCGCGCGCCACCCACCCGCTATCACTGGTACAAAGAGAGACAAAAGCAGAACTAAAAGGAACGAACTTTCGACGCGCGTTCAACAAATTTTTACGACTCCACTTCGCTCTCCCTGCATATCCATATCGGCTTGGATAGTTCCGATCTGCCCACAGTTTGGCGCATTAACTCGCCAGAAGATAAACCGCGTGTAACTTAACCAACGACGTAACACTTTTAAATGTTTACGAAAAGCGTCATTTTCACATTTCCCTTTGGTAGACCGATATCTGGAAACCGTAGAGTACCCGACAACTAATTTTCGAACTTGAACTTAAGTTCTCTCCGCGGTTTCGGTGCTCCAACTAAATTGACTCGTCTAACGACATTGGGGTTTTCATAGGGACCGGACGTCAAGAGCTCGCTCCATCCAGTAGAGAAATATCTCAACCGATCGCACCAATACGAGCAAGACAGTAACCACCGCGCGGTACTTTTTGCTACCGGTAGTTACCGCGATTTTTCCGGTCACTCGAGTTATGATAATTTTCAAACCCTCGTACCTATATACAGAATTATGTCACTGTCATAGTCGTTACATCGTGTTCATTAAACTCCGCTATTGCTCAATGAACCGCGTACCAGAAACCGAGTAAAACGAGTTGAAATAGTTCGCGGCTGGTTCTCTCGCTCATTAAAATTCGCTTTGACTGCACGGTGTAACGTCAGGCGCATCGCTCGCGCGCTCCGAAGTAACAGAAACTTCCGACGAACCGAAGAATCGTCGCTATTATTCGAAAATTTCTTCGCCAAATCCGAGGAAGTTTGAATCTAAATTCGTTCCATCGCTTCGCGAGAATTTTCACGACATCGGGGGGGAGTGAGGTACGAAGATATTCGAGACGTTTACCAACGTAACTGGCGTGCCACGATCGTCTCGAAAACGTTCGGCGCGACCAGAAGTTTATGCTGTCGTCCAAGCAAATCGTAGGCAAAGTCTCGCGTCCATGCGAAGTTTCAGCCTCTTGCCAACCATTCCGAAGTCGCTGGGACAGAACTTTACGGTAGACCCGTAGGGAGAGGAGGGCCGAGGCACTTTTTGACGCGAAAACGAGAAATTCAGTTTTGAGGGAGTTTCAGTGGCAAAGCCGACGGAGCGCTTCTCCACGGGCTGTAATCCTCTTCTCGTTGTTACGACGCGCGGAGGCTTCTTGAAATTCGTCGTGGGTGCACGGTGTGCGCCCGTGGCGGGCGCAATAATCGTCAACATCGTCTACGTCGCGAAGGAAGCACGGTGGTTTATCGTATCCTACGAGAAAATTGCATTGGGAAGATGCGCGTGGTCGGTTCACGCGACGCGAAGCGTAAAGAAGGCGCGATACGAGGACTGAATAAGAATTTGGCAAGCCGCAACGCGTGGAAATTCGATTAGGCCGTGGGGAATTTCGTTTAACCGAATGTGAAATTATTCCTGGGGTTTTTCGGTGGACGACATCGATCTTGTCCGCGGACGACGGAGTACAGCACGACATTTCGTTCTCCCTGGAAAAAGTTTCCCCGGCGCTCGTTAAACGCGCCTCATAATTATCGATTCTCCTGGGTAGACACAGAGCGAGTTTGCCGGCGCCACGAATGTCTTCTTACTCCTGTTCGGCATCGAGGTAACTTTGCACGCGCGCACGATACCCGCGTAATAAGTGAAAAGGTTACGGCGGGTATAATAAATTCAATTTGCGGATGTGAGACTTGCAACGTGCCGTTACTCTCTTCTACCGGGCTATCCTCTACCGTAGACCGTTTGCTACGCCACGAGCAACCGTATCGCATTCTATCGTCGAAAATCTACCGGCTGGGGTGCTGCGGTACTTTTCGAAACTATCGTCCAATGCGAAAACTTTCCTACCTTCGTGCAAGCGAGGTGCAACGCATCGTTCGATGAAATAAACCATTGTGCATTCCATCCCGCGGTCCGATCTACGTTTAATTAAATCCGAGGCCTAAAGACCATCGCGCGGTACCGTTTTAAGTCTCACGCACAGTCGTTCGTGCACGACGATTACGAGCGACCCTCGCGATCCTCGTCGGCGCAAGCGGCGATGTAACGACAAGAAAGTCTAGTATGAAGTCAATGAATTCAGTTGGCGGCGTAATGCACCGTTATCCAATTTGTACCCGTCCTGCGATAGGTTTCTTTCGACTCGAGCACGCGAATTGCCGTGAATCCTGGATGACGTACATACCTACACGCGGCTCGTAGAAATATTTGGAATTGTCATGAAAGCTGACGAGCTGAATGTATGTTTAATGAAATGAGACACTGCATTCTTAGGAAACGTATACTATCGTCTACCTAGATACGCATTCACGATCAGAGAGGAAGGAGAATAATTCGATTCGAGAAATAATGTCTTAACAATTCACCACGAGCAATTTCGCCCGACGGTGGTTACACAAGTCGCTGCTTACGATCATGACTAAAAATAACTAAAAAGTTTACTTTATCCGGCAGAAGGTCGGAGAATATTCTTCGAAATATTTTCTTGCCTTCTCAACCTGCAATAACAGATTCTGGACGGATCTACGGTATGATCCGAGACATTACGTATGCCGGGCACGGTACATCCCCCAGGATACATGCGATTCGGTCGAGCAGATTAAAGCGCGTGTTCCGATCGACGACGGCGGGAATCGAATAACAGGATATCCTACTTGCTAACCGAATGCATCGACTTCCTTCTAAACTTTCCCGACGCCACTCGCTCGAGAGCCATAAAGATATTCGCGGCATTCCGGTGCCGGAAAACATTGAAAACAGCGCTCGATAGAAACCGGAAGTCCCGGGGAATCGTAATCGCGTAGTCACGTGGACGCGAGATCTTTCTGCTGGAAGCTCCAAGCGTATTTGTCTCCTGGCTCCTGCGACAGGACGAATATCCTTCGAACGAAGAATGGCGAAAAATCGAATTCATCCCCTGTATCGTCGATTCCATCATCGCGTACAAAGACGTCGCGTGGCATTTCCAAAGCTCGCGTGAGACCATCGTCCTGGAAACGTCCTCGTCGCGTTCGTACGTAGCGCGCCGGAAGTTCACTTGGTCGTAGAAGCAAATCGCAAGCGAAGTCTCGCGCGTACGTGGACGCGCGTCGTGAGGGCCGACGAGGACGACGTCGAAGAGGACGACGAGGACCACGAGGACGAAGAGTGGAGGACGAGGACGGCCCGGTGGCCGGTTGCACTGCTTGGAAACCGGTTTTACGGAGCGGCTCGCCGTAATGAGATTCCTCAAACAGAGTGTGCCCTCCTCCCGCTCGGGAATTGGACGGGAGAGATCCGAAGAGAGTGAGAGAGCGGAGGGAGAAAAAGAAAGAGAAACTAAGAGAAAGATCGAGAGCGAGAGAAAGAGAGAAAGATTGAAAGTGAGAAAGGGAAAGAAGCGGAAGAGGAGGAAGAGGGTCGAGCGAAGACGAGCAAAGTAGAAGAAGAAGGAGAGCGAATCGCGAGGAGGCGAACGAGAGGAAGAAAAAAGGGGGATAAACGAAAGGGAAAAGGAAAGGGAAAAGGAAAAGGAAGAGAGAGGATGACAGCGCGGGGGCGGGTAAGGGAGACAGAGAAAAACGACGGACGTTTTCACGAAGAACAGTATCCTGCCGGTCGAGCGTGGGTTCGTGACGCGGGTAACACGCACACCCGTGCGCACAAAAGCCACGCAACGTTCTCCTTGTCTCTCGGCTCCGCTCCGTACATTCGCGCGAGCGTGTAAGCGTGCAAGAGGGTCCGAGAGAAATACGCTCGAGGATTAGCTTGGTGTGCGTGCGCGCCCGCAAACTCGCTTACGTGTGCGCACGTAGGTGCTAAAAGGAGAACAAATGGCTCGTGGCGTGTATGGCCTGTACCTTCGGAACTACGTATATCCTGTAGGTGTATGATATATGAACGCGTTTACGCGTGTTCGCGCGAAGAGACGTGTGCGACTCGCTCTCTCGTAAGGAGACACGCGTATCCTGCTTTCGGGGTGATCGCCGCGCGTGACGTCGTCTTCTGTTCGAGTGCGGTCATGCGGAAAGAGCGACGAACCGATTCGATTTGAAAAGGCATGGACGCGTAGACGCGTGATCTACGGATAGACGGACGGAGAGACGAGTGGATAAGTAATCCGACTGTCACGCGTGCGAGGTGTCCACCGAGTTAATGTCCTTTTGTAGCTTGGGTGTTGCAAGAGGTTGGGACAGAGTGTCGAAACGGTAGGGTCAACGAGGATCGTGCTCGAAGGATATTAAAATGCTTCGTAGCCTCGTCATCGATCGGCTACTTAGCCCGGAGCAAGTGACAAAGTATCATCGTCATCGTCATCAACTCCGTCGTATATTTAGCTTTCGGATAGTCATCGTCTTCCACCGTGGCCGGCTCGAATTTCGAAGGCAACGGCTCCCGTGCGGTACACCGCACGACGATATTTCGTCGGGGAAAAAGAGACGTACCGAGGACGAAGGGAAATGGTAAGGGGAGAGAAATGGTCTGTGCGCGCGGACGATGACGCGCCTAAAAACGGAAACGCGTTTTCACCGACCGCGATGTCGGATTCATTGTGAGAGCCTGGCAAGGTCGAACGTTAGCCCGAGACCCGGGAAACAATCGCGTCCGGAGAGTGTGAGTAACGATAAAGGCGAAATAAAGAAGAAGTGGCAATGTCGTGCACGCATAGCACGCTTCCAAAAATAGACGGTCTACGCGTATAAGGGAGCAATTACAATTTCACCTTCGAGTATCCACGAGGAGACAAGTACATTAACCTCGGTGTCACTCTGAATAATTACCGATTACTCGAAGATAAGAATTAAATTACCCTCGTCGACACGGTCAATTATCGTGCAACGCCATCACCGAATTTCGACAAATACATATACCGAATCCACGAGCCGCAAGCTTTCCGGCCTTCCGTCTTATTCGCTCGCTCTCTCGTCAATTGGTCGGTGTCCTTATCGGGAAGGATCGCCCGTCGTCGTGGACGAAGGACCGCTTCCGTTGGTCCCTCAGCGAGCGCAAAGGCTCAAGGGGACCGACTGGATTAATTACGCGGAGTGCGGCTGATCGTTACGCACCTTCCCTACTGCTAGGCTAGAGAGTTCACAGTGGTCACAGTAGACACGGCCTCGTGACAATCTCTCCCTTCGCGTTGAGCTCTACGCTCGCGAGAATTTTCCTCGTCGTACGCGCCACGCCACCCTCGCGATATTCCGAATTTATTTGGACCTGCTCTCCAACGCGCGTTTGCGATCCGTCAATATTTGCGACGAGAGTGGAAGGATTCGAGAATGATGCGCGAATTTTATTGGTAGGCGAGCTTTAGCGAGTGCATCCAGCAGGGTACGTCCTTGCACCTGCCCAACGTGTAGGGTTCCGGATATACCGGTTTGCCCGATCGCAGGGGCTTCGCGCGCGTATGAAAATATTTGCGCGTTAACCGAGGAGCGCGATTCATTTCCTTCGCTCGTACCGAGGAAAGGTTCGATTTTTTTTGTTTTTTGTTCGTAGATAATGTCGAGTGATCACGCGCATCAAGCGGACCCTTGGATCGTGTCCGATGAATGTTACTAGAACCTATTCGAATAAATAGTGTTAAAAGAAGTTAATTTTGCGTCAATGCCGTCGAAGGGGTTAATATCTTTGTTCGCAGAGGAGACCAGCGATTTTGTCAGAGGAAAAAGTTGTTCCCCGTACGAAGACGCGTCGAATGCACCTATTTTGAAGATCATCAGAGTGGCGGCCCTCTTTATGCATAATTACCTAAAAGAATATCCGATCTAGAAACGACCCCTTTCACGGATTTCATCGAGTGTTTTTTTTTCTACGTCCGTGGCGATGCGATAAGGAAAAGATTGGCAATTGCACGCGACGTCATGCGGTTTCTTATGCAAATATTGCGTCAAGTGCAACGACGCGACGGAGAAAAATCTCAAGAGTCCCAACGCGATTACGAAAACATCACGCCTCGCGGTCTCGCGAGTCTTCGCTCCGCTGATTATTCACCGATAATCACGGTGGGAACGTTAACTCTCGCGCGTATTTCAATGGCAGGAACTTTGCAAGGTCAGCGTAGTCCCACATCCATTTTATCTCGCGGCGTGTAAATCAATCTGAGGACGTTCGGACGCGCGAAAACTTATAACGTAAAAGTCGACGCCCTGTAATCGTGAATTACACAAAGGTAAAAGGCAGACTTTCATGTCGCAGCAGCCTCTCGAATAATCTCTTCATCGTAAATTACTCTACATAAACCAGCAAAAAAAATCCCACGTCTGTTAAAAAAAACAAATCTCATCAGGATCCGCATTTGCAGTAAAGTTAGATTTGACTTCTAATTACTCGTGGTATCGACCACGCGAACGACTCGGCTCGCAAATTGCCTCTGGTAATCGCGATCTCTCGCATCTTGCGCGCGAGAGGACGAGCACGAGTGAGCGCCAGCACGAGGACGGGTCGCAGGAAAGACACAGATCCGAGTAAACAATACTCCGTCGAGAGTAGTCTCCGTGGAGGAGCACCCTAGGAGACAAAACGTTTCCCTGTCTCGAACAATGGACTCTCCTCGCGGTGCACACGTGGCCCGCGGGATTGTCCTCTGCCAAGCATCCCCCTTTCTTCGGTCTCTTTAAAACCACGGTGCAACGGTTTCGGATCATCGTGTCGCTCGTCTCGCCGGTCTCGACGTGCCGCTCGTGTCCCTACGCACAGTCGAATGACCCTAGATAACCTCGAGCTAAACGTAAAAGAACTCTCCGAGGGCCGTCGCGCTTTCGTAACGCAGGGGCAGGAGAATCGATCGCTTGGCTCGTTCAAGGACGCCGACGGTGTAAGGTAGAGGAGGAGTCGCCGAACTTCCTCTCTCCCTTCTTAATTCGCGCCGTTTCAAATCTCACCGAGATCTCTCTCGCCTCTATCTCTTCTCTCGTTTACAAAGAGAACCAGAAGCGCCGAGCTTTACCAAGGAGAGGGGCTTCTAAGCGTAGTTTCATACCCCGTGAATTCTCTTCCTTGCGATTCTTCTTAAGAGGTATTAGCCTTGCAAAGCCTCAATACACTTATCTCTCGTATACGTTCTTCCGTCTATTATATTGTGTCTTTATCGTGCGAGTGTACGCACGAACACGTATCGTCGACACTTTGCTGCACGGTGTGCGGACCGTGACGCACATGCATGCACCCTGCCTCCTCGTTGTCGTCGTCGTCGTGCCTCTCTCGCAATTGGAACACTTTACCGGGGCGCACACGAGCTGCAATGCGGGTCGTTCTGGGAGTTCCTCGCGATAAAAACACGAGCGAGCGTTGTGGCGCGAACTCGTAAAAAAAAGCGAGGCCGTGCCGACGGCCATTTCCAGCTCCTGTGAAAGGGAGAAAAATATCCTGGAGCGCGGGATGTCCTCCTCGATATCTCAGTCACCTAATATTCCTCTTGAAAAACGAGAGATTACAGAGAACGAATCTGATATTTTAATGTTACTCGAGAACGAACGTGGGACGATTCGATCGTGAGATTTGCCCTTGGATTCCAGCTTTATTGTGACGGATACGTTTGCGCGTGCCACGCTGACATTGAAAGGTATCTCGCAATACGAGAGCCCAGAGATATTGTTTTCTCCAGGATTAAATAAAAACTGGAGTATAAATAAAACCAGATTCGGTACAGTACCGAGAATCTCGAATATAAACAATGCCTTACGGATCCTCTCCGTTACATCATGCGCATGCACGAGAAAGAACGAGGTAACCTTGGCGTATACTCACCCAAAACATGACGTTAAATCCAAAGATGACGTACTTGAGGCAGCAACTCACTTCGCTGGTATCCCTTCTGTACTTCCTCGCGGCGGGCATGGCTGAGGGACATTTATCTACCGTTCATGCGAATCCCACGCATACGTAAGGACACAGAAGACACAGCACGGGTGCGGATGTAGCCGAAAAGAGCGGAGGGACCACTGGAGAAGGGACGCGTACCATGTACATACACGTGCACGCGACTCTCTTCATATACATATGTATAGATACATGTATATATATCCGCGCACAACAATGGTGAAGGGGGATGAGCGGCAAAGCCTCTATAGGCAGTGCCTCCGATCACGAGTGCAACGACATGGCACGGTGGACAGGCGCGTGCTGTGTATATCCCTCTTCGACTCCTCTCTCTTGATCCTTATACCTTAACGGAAACGACTATCAATCGTTTCGTCGTCGTTCCTATGCGCACCCTTTTTTTTCCCTTTCCCACCTCCACCTCCTCCTGGTGGCAACTTTTCGCGCACTCTCACCCTCGTCCACCTCACCCGTGTTCTCCGTCCTCTCCGCTCCCTCCTCTCGCATCCAATCCTCTTCTCTTCCGGCCTCGGTCAATCAGCTGATCACAATAACGCACCGTACCGCAATTACGACTACCGCCATTGTCACGTCACCGGCGCACACTGCCCGCCACTGGATCAACGAGACTGCGAGCGGGTCAAACCTTCCCTCTCCGCTCGCTCCTCGCTCCATTCCCCTTCCAGGCGTCGTTTCTCCCTACCATCCCTTCTCTCCCACTACCCTTACTACTACCACCCTCTCCCACCGCCTGTGCGCGCCCCACCGTCGCTCGATGGCCCACCACTGCCACCCTTTTCCACCTTCTTCCGGCGCCCTATCCCCTCTTACCATCGTACGATATTGTCTCTTTCTCTCTGCTTAAGAGAAATTCTCTTTCTCTTTCTTCCTCGTTCGAGATATCTCGCTTTCCTCTTCACAGATTTCCTCGGATCTTCGTCTCCGTTACTCCAACGAGGGCCTCAGACGAGGAGGACTTCATTCGAGAAGAGTCACTTCTCGGTTGGTTCCTCTCGGTCTCACTTCGTCTCTCTTCGTTTCTCCATTAGCTTCTACCTCTTTATCGTTTGCAAGCTTGTTCTCGCTCGCACCAGCTGTCTTTGGTTAAGCTACGTCTCCATGCGACGTGGGTCTCGAAATATTTAGGATACTGCTTTGATGATTGAAGCATGTTGCATCGAAGGGATTCGGTGCATCGGGGTTGGTGATTGGAAATTATGCGGATGTGGTTTCATCTTTTGGAGATAGTCTAACTCGAGGCTGAGATCTGTGGGTACTGAAGGTCAGGGTCCTGAGAAAAATTTTGTCTGTTGTTTGTATATGTTATTTGTTTATGTGTACGTGTACTTTGTAATATTAGATGTGCACGTGATGTTTTTAGAAATTTAAAATATTGAGATAGTTTTTGAAAAATGTTTTCAGTTGGTGTCGTATACCATGAGAGTATGTAGTAGAATATTCGCAAGTAAATTTTACACGTGGAATCATACCTTTACGCCGACTTCCTTCTCTCCCACTCCACCATCCTCTGTTTCTCCCTCTACTCTCCAAACACCACCGTCGTTCAACACGTTTCACTCCACTCGGGTTTCTGCTCTCCTCGTTGCTCTTATCTAAGGTCACAGCACCTTTCCACTCGCACAGAGTAACCCTTCTCACCGATGACTCCTGCGTCCGTCCTTCTCTTCGGAGTCACTCGTGTCTCCCTTTCTTATCCGACGTGCAACTACCTGCTGTTTGCGATGCGCACATGCGCCGAGAGACTGTTCCCGACCAAGAGGCAGTTTACAGTCTCCTCGCTCTTCTTTCTTCATCCTCTCTATTTCACCACGACGAGCTTCATCCAGCAGCATTTCGAGGGAGGAATCTTCTCCGGTTCGTGAAATCGCTTAAGCCACTAAAAGGAAGCATACGAGAGAGCTCGTGGCTTATTTCAAATAAAAGCCGAAATCCCCAACTTGAAATTTTCTTCCCGCTCTTCTTTTCAAATTCTGCCTTTCCTCCGTTTTCTTCAACGAGGTAATGTACTAAGGAGACAGGGTAATGTACTGCACGTCTATGCAGGAGATGCGACGTACTCTCCGCAACCGTGGGTGACTCTCGCAACGACCACTAGTCGAATAAGTACTCACGAAGTACGAAGAGCGCCACTGAGGTAGGAAAATATTGCGATGTATTTAACACTACACTTTCGTCAGTGTAAATATTATTTTAAACTGTTTTGAACTACTTATTTTGAATTAATTTAATACGATTTGTTGTAAGATTCAAACAAGAGTTAAATTTAACATTAGCCAAAGATATTTATAAATTATTACGGCGAACCGGAAACAACACCGGTTCCGTTCAGTTCTTTATATTATTGTTTACTCCCCCTCGTTTTAGTATATTACCTCGTTGGTTTTTTCCCTTTCATTATATTATAACAAATGAAGAGACATTTTTACGGTTTCTAAGATTACGGAAAATCGACAGTGAGGTTAAGACTTTACCTTTCAAACCTGTTGATCCAATAATAAAAATAATATCCACGTATGCGTATTAACCAAAATATTTTAATATTTGAGAGCTTACTTATCTTCAGTAATTAGATATTTTGTTTATTTTTACTCAGATATCACGCTCGAAAGAATTATTTAATGTTTACCACTATCGTACGTAAGTATGTAAATTTTCTTTTCATTCGCGATTTGACCGCACCGCGCGTTTGCTATAGTTGCTGCAATCAGCTGTGAGAAGGTTCCGCGCGTGCTACAGGCCGGTCCGGTTAAGTTGGGTAGTTTGTTGTTACTGCAAATATTATTGTGGTTTCTCTTTGCATGGACACATTTTTATTATAAAACTTGACGAGGAATATATTTAAAAAATGGAGCTTATTCCACGTGCGTGCAACGTACGTGTGCAACAATATTTTCGTAACCTAACCTATATAATGGAATGATATTTGCAAATGTATGAAATAGTATGTTATGACATTAATGTTTGCTTTCAGATGTTACCTCGTCAGTTTATGCAGCAAAGATGCCTGCACGTCAGTGCCATAGTAAATAGAGTTTGCTCCGGACGTTATAAAATAACTGTAAAGCAAAACAAACCATTGACGTATGAAATGGCCAATCCACCTCACTACATTGCTCATCGAAAATCATGGAACGTTTGGAATACCTGTATGTAAATTATAAATATTTCTATTTATAAGAATCCTCTATTTAAGGAACAGAATTAATTATATATTATAATTGTGTATCGTATAGTAATCGATTAAAGTATTTTACGTATGATTTACATTATTTAGCAAACATGTTAGATGGAAATAGGCCAGCAGATACGATTGTCGAGGATGTGTTTATCCAACGGTTTATGAAAGGAACGTGGCATGCACTGTTTTTAAGTGAAATAATTATTAAGCGACAACATAATATGATAAGGGTTGGTGGTCTTGTAAGCCGAGTATTGAGACCGACTAAACTATACTTTTTGACCGGTTACACAGAAGCAATGTTAAGTTATTGGTTACAGTGTCCAGTTAAATTAGAAATAGTAACTGTTAAAAATCAAAATGATGTTATATTTAAATACGTGTAAATGCTGACTTTGAAACTATTGTAACTGAAATACATTAAATGTTAAGACATGAATTAATAAATAGACCTAAATATTCATTTTAGAAAATTACACTTAAATTGTCGGAGGTAAATTACTTCACTGGAACTAATTTATAATACGTCCTTCATTTATAAAAAAATTTTTTTTTCTTGGTTTGGTAATATAAAAAAATGTAGGTATACTGTAAAAGACTAATTTTCATAGACAGTGCACTTTCAAAATACAGAATAGTGTTAAATAAATCGTAAATATATAATAAATGCAATCGCCTTATTGTTTGAATAATTTTCATTTATTTTATGTTATTTAATAAATCATTACATTCGATCATGACTCAAACGCTGCCCATATACAATCATTGCATTTTTAATCAAAAGTAAAGTATACACGAGTTTAAAATTGATAATCAAATAAGATGACAGGATATTTAAGTGCAGACTGACAGAGCATTCAAACATGATATAAATTTACACATTCTACTAGACACATTCTCTCCTTTATTATGCCTTTACAACTCTTGTCTTCCAATATTCAATCAGGATCGTGTAGCAATGTATTTGTACTTTTCCCATTTTGCTGAGTATTATTTCACACAATTATTTCAATTAAGATTGTAATTACACTAACATGTTTTATCATATACTCATAGTATAACACATTTGTTAAGCATCAAGAGTGAACATTAACAAATTTTAGGAATTACACTTAACTGGAATATACAAGTAAAATCTTTTATTAATAAAAATGATGTTTCCGTCAGCATGCTATTTTCATTTATATTAAATTTGTTTGCTATAATTGTTTGCGTAATTAGTACTCAATTATAAGTACTATATTATGAATTATTACTTGTGTAAATTAGTGAGAATTTAGAAACTATACATAGC
Organism: Tiphia femorata; assembly: GCA_944319695.1. NCBI lineage: Eukaryota > Metazoa > Arthropoda > Insecta > Hymenoptera > Tiphiidae > Tiphia > Tiphia femorata. The sequence continues at coordinate 21,827,333 of OX090901.1, read as the reverse complement.
TATACTTTAATTAAATCTTTAGACACCAGTCTTTCAATTTAAGAGAATATTCACTCCGATGATAACAGGATATCATATACATAATTCACTAATAATAAAAAATGAAGCACAAATATATTTAGTGCAAATATGTTTTGAAAGCTTACACGTAACCTGATTGAATTCACAGCTTTAGCACTGTGGTGTAGTTGATTTTAAGATGGACGTAAGAATTGTATTCCAATGTCTATAATTTTTGATCACGGTTTTATAAAAGTACAGGCTGAAATGTGCTGTGCTCACCTTAGTATAGTCTAGTACAATTTTATTCTTACCTATGGAAGTCAAAACCGTTTGGTGATACTATAACGCAATGCCGTACAATGTTCTACAAAAATATAGAGATCAATAATTAATGCTGCTTCAGTAATTTTTTCTGATTATTATCAGCAGTCCTCATGAATCAAACTTTATAAGTTTGATGTTGAAATATCATAAGCCGTGTATTTATAAATCGAAAAGCAATTATAAATAATTTATTTGTAGAGATTTATAATGAAGGTACATGGCCATATGATGATAATGTACATTTTCACGATAGTTACAAAATATTATATCATTGCTGAATCAAAATTTAAAATTTTCATAGCAGAACATGAGGCAAGACTTGCCTAATTTACAGTACTTCAATATGATTATATTAGACATATGGCGCATCTACATATCTACAAATAAATTTCTATGCATTATTGCTTTTCATAATTTGAGACATGCGAAATATTATAATGACTAAAATTGATAGATAATTTGTAATAGCTGAAAAACGTAGGTGGGAAGAACTTTTGTGAACCATGTACAAGTCTTGTGGAGATTTACCACGCGTAGAAAATGCCCCTGATTATGACTTGTACATACAAATCAGTGCAGCATTGCGTATACAGGATCTTCTTTGTATGCACCTATACAGACATTATGCATACATTTAGCTATACACATTCATATACCCTTACATAAGTTATACAGTATACCCAAAATTCTGGAGTATTGAAAAAGTACAGGCATTCAGTATACAATATTATTTGAAATTATAGAAAATACACTAAACATTCCAAGTAACAAGAACACAGCGTTCACATTATACAGAACATTGACAATTATTATTTTATTTGTTCAAGTAAAAATATCTATTCGTGTGTTACTCATACTGAAGTAAAAATATGTACTTCTTGTTTGTTAAAATTAATAGTATCCATTTAAACTTATTTATGTTATAAATTTCAAAAGTGATGAATGAACAACTAAATGAGCTTCTGTAATTCACAACTTAGAAAGTAGCAGATCATTGAAATAATTTGATGTGTTATAAACAAAATATTCTCCCCTTGAAAGAAATGGTTGTAAGTGTTGTAATTTTTTGCTAATATTGAGAAGGTCAGATAAGATAACTCTTGGAAAGAAAGTTTGATGAATCTTGTTTGATTTTATGTTTCTTTTCAGATAACCACCAGTGTTATCATAACATTGAGTTCACATATTGCTGTATACATTACTCGAATAGTCTTTACTAGGTAATTTGTGTTTTTGCCATTTTTGAAAGTATAAAATTATTTATTGAGGCTATACAAAATTTATGTATATAAAGTCCAAAATGTAGCATCAGCCCTTAATTAAAAAATATAAAATCTATAGATCAATGCAATGGAAGATAGAAAATAATAGTAGTAGTACAATTATCTCATACTTTGCAACAGCCATTGAAAAACTGCTTTTCACAATGTTTGTTACATTTCAGTGTAAAAAGTAAATTATGAAATGGAATGGTTATATTTAAGTTATAACATAATTATTGTGTACGTTGAATTCTGTAAAATTAACCATGTCTTTATGTATCACGAGGATCGGTTTAAAAATTATATATTTAATAAATGTCCTGAAGTAATTGTTGCCAAAGTGGTTATATATTATATTATTGTAACTTTAAAATTTGATATAATACCAATGTGTAACACAACTGAATATTATAACAAGTTCATATGTTACAAAATAATTCATAGAATTATTATAGATAAAGTGATTTGAAAACGATATAGAATAATTTACCATCTGCAATTAAACGATAGTAGATCTCATTTCTTTAAAAAATTACTTAAAAATACCTAAGCACTCCATTTATTGTCAATTTCATACAATCCTGTCTGTCTTCTGTTCATCAAGCATTAATCAAAGTAATTGTACATATAAGTAAAACTCTTGCGTAGTATATATACTACTATTATGAAATGTCTTTGATGTAATTTTATTATATTCCTAGTTGACTAGACTGGCAGTTATCTTTACCTTATGTAATAAAATCATATGCTGAAAAAAGTTACTATTTCTGCGTCTTCTGTCAATGTCAGTTAGGTTGTCAAATTCTGCAAAATAAAAAACTTAATTCGTATTTATCCATTAATTAATACTGTTGTACTACACTGAATCACATAAATGTTTGACAGTTGTAGAAACTGCATGTAAATTTTGTTCAAAGTTTATATTAAAAATTGCAAGAGTAAATTATATTAAAACTTAATACGTAAACTACTGTTCCAGTAAACTTTCAAGTGTAAACTGTACAATATTAACTTCCCAATATCAACGCGCAAGTTATTTCCCTTCTTACATATCATATATACAGCAGTTATACATGTATATAATAACTATGCAAAATCATATGATTTACAAATATTTCTAGATTCATCAAACTTCTGGGTATCTGCTAGTTACAGCATGATAATTTTTCCACAATTATTACTATTTCTCAATACGTAATTTTTAAAATCAGGACAGACAGTTTATATAAAAATTGTTACAATGAAGGTCTTTCTTATAGATGTATTTTATATTCCAGATTCTTCATATGTGAAGAATTTGTTTGAAACTGCAATGTAAAGTCAGTATTATACTGGTAGAATAGTGGTAACTGAAGTAACATGATATTAGTAATTGCATATGAATGCTCAATATGCAGATGGGATATAGCAATTTGAAATGTGTAGGATGAATATAATACACTGTTTTGAATCATAAAATTTCATACGTTATATTAAAAAATCGATTATCAGGTTTTTTTTTATTACGTCGAAAAACTGTTAAGGATGATGGAGTCAAAAACATTTGTGACACTGAATAGTAAAACATATACTGGAAAGTATGTTTTACTTTTCATTGATAGAATATAGATGCTGAGCGTATTCACTATTATGCTTCAGAACCACTTCTCTCATAGTATAATTTTTGCATACAAGCTAAGATAAAATGTTACTACAAGTATGAATATTTTCGAGCTTCTAGTTTTCAAAGCTAACCAGAAATACTATGGCGCAGGCTTTGTGTAAGCCAAAATGCATGAGAGCACATTTGTCATCTAATGCTTCTTACTTATTGAAACAATGCAGCAGATTAAGTGCTTGCAGCAATTGTAGTTTAAGCCAACTGCATTCACCTTATATAATGTAGATACTATTGAAATAGATCATATCACTGCCCGTCACATGTAATAATAATTATCCTAAAACATAATCAGACATCCACATATTAAATTAGACAAATATTAACCGATATTCGAATGTATAGGGTAAAGTTAGAAAATTATGTATAGAAAAATTTGATAATACATATCTACCATGGTGCTGCCAATCTATATTAATTAAGATGAAATTTGTATCTTTACTTGTATTTCATTATATATTGTAACTATTAAAAAACACATGCACCTAAAAAATTCAACAACTCATTGACATTAATGCAAACTGTTTTGTGGAAAAAACATATATGTACAGCATTCCGTTTCTTGGCAATGAATACCCTCGTGGAAACATTAGTTTATATTTATACGCAATTTTTTCTAGTTCCAGGCTTTATTTGTTTAACCAAATGAATGTATTACAGAATTTTATAGTACACAAAGAATTAAAAGTTCCTATTGCATTTATAGATGTAAAGAAGTGAAATGACTAACTCAATGTATGTTTTAATAGGCATAATTAAGTTCTTTGTCATTTTTCGTACATTCTAAGGCAATATATGATATAACCAATTAGGCCAAAACTTGTGTGGGAAGTATTAAGTGATTCATCTGAATCATCACTTAATTAAGGGTTGTCCATTCGCCACATGAAACGTATTTGGTGAATTAATATAAATACAGAATGCCACCTCTACCATCATTAGTTAAGACTATACTGTAATTATCTACTTTATACAACATTTACTACACATACGTTTTTGTTAAACAGATTTTATACTACTTGTGTAATTCAGTTGCATTTTTATGCATGCCAGACAGAAAAATGATTCTTATTCTTAATTTTTAAATGTTGTAAATTCGAGACAATTTTATAGAAATCACATTTCATAAATATAGACTAAATTGGTATGATATCATAGTTCCATATAATGAGTACTATGATATGTACGTTTTATGGTTTCATGAATATTACAATTCTGAATATGTACAAAATAGACATTTTATAGACAATTAAGAAAAATTAACTTTTTATAAGATGCAAAATTTTGACTCTATATATACAATAAAAAAATTTCCCATGAGAAAAGCATATGCACAAACAAATACATATATTATTCATATATTAAATTCTAGCTGAAATAATATAACTGTAAGTTTCGTTGTCATTGGAATATATACAGTATGACATAATACTCAGCATAGTAATTATAAGAATAAGCAACATAATTCGACAAACTATTTTTCACCCTTGAAAAAAAGTGAAAATTCATGAGATCTGTAGGCATATTCCGTAGTTGTAAATTAATTATATAACGTAGAAGAGTTACAGTTTGTAAATTAGAGGTATTATATATGCATTGCTATTATTTTTGGTTCCGCAATCAGGAAATAAAATATACCTAATGCAGATTCTATTCACAGATAGTATTATAAGATTTCTATGTGACAAAATCAACATTTACAAAATTTAGCACTAATATATTTTCTACTAACCAAATTAAATAATTTTATTTTATTGTATGGTAGCTGCATGTGATTGCACATTAAAGAATATTAAACATATAAAGATAGAATCAAATATAATTAATATCTTGTCTACTTGTACACACTTTGGAACACACATATCCTTGAATCATGTATAGTCTGAAAGAAATGCAGATATTTGAACGTCAAAGTACCATGATAAAATATGATACTAATATGATTGACTTTTCGTCAACTGAATTAACAAGTAGTAAATTGTTACTCAGTATGCATGGTGCTCTTGAATAGAAGATGGTGTAATCGAGAAGGAGGTGATGCTTTGTAATGTCCTCAGATAAAATTAGAATATTTTATCTGATTCTTGTCCCAAGTTACCAGTACACAAAGCTTTGTGTGCAAATTGAATAACTGCTAAATATGATTTGTTATATAAGTATACCTGTCTTATATTATTTATTTTAGCTGCCTATTCCATTTGCAATATTCTTGAATGGTATAAAGCCTGATAAGTGTCCATCTAATTTTGTTGTAAGTGTGATGCTTGAAATATAGTTTAAAAAACAAATCTTGTTTAAAACGATGCCAGGACTATCTGTGTAGGTATGTTGGACAAACAGAGTTTCTTATTTCTTTAAAACCTACAAATAACTTAATATTTGATACTACCACAATCTACATGAGGCAGACTCAGCATATGTAAATTTGTATACCTTCATTACCATTACTATTAGTAATATCATTATTATTATTTTTGTTAATATCATTACTATTATGCTTATCATTATTATTACTATTAGTATCACTATTATTATTATAGTTGCTGTCACTAATATTATCTAAAGTATATGCCAATGAATAAACCATGAAAGAAATGCTACAATAAAATTTGGTGTTTCTATTTTGTAGCTTTCTTTACAGTCTTCTGTATTGATCACTCAGATGAACCAGTATATATCTAAACTCGTTTTTACAATTGTTCGCAACATTATATTATGCAACTTTCGATAGTAGTTTAATTATGCACACATAAACTTTGAGTACTAATACTGAAGAAATTATATGAAAAAAAAATTTATTTTATGCTTTTATCTTATCTTATGACGAAGTATTACCTCTTTCTCAGTTGTACCATAAAATCCAGAACATCTTGTATATTGATCACCAGAACTGAAAAGTGCCTAATGAGTGAATGTTAACTGATTTTCACGATGCATGATAGGTGAATATTACATTATCATACTTACAAATACACTCGCTACAATATCTCTATTTCCTTATATAACATTATCATTATCAATATACGTGGCCAATAAGAACAGATTTGTACTTGCATTGAAATTGTTAAGTCAACTCCAATCACTTCGCACAGCCCAGTATAGCGTGTATGTTTTCATATTTTTTGTTTTCATTTTGTTTAAAAATACAATTTCTCATTGGATGGCAGCATTCTTATCAAAAAGTTGGCTTGGAGAATGTTGTAATGACATTTAGGAAGAGATTAGAGCTTTTCTAGTAGACACTAATTTGTTAATAAATATGTGAAATTGTTCCAATTGTTAATGTCAATATCACAGAGGCTTGATCGGAATATTTTTTCATTTTTTGTAGGAAAATAGGTATCTACATTATGATGGTAATAGAGATTACGATATCCTTAATATGGGAAAGTTAGATCTTAAAAATGCAATACACTATACATGGGCTAAACGCATTACAACACGGCTCCCGTCACCTGGTCATTAGAATTATTCATCAATGTCTGTCAGCTTGTTGAATGTGCGGCAATGTGGAGTATTTGTAACATTCGCTATTAGTATAATAGTCGACTGCGAGAGTGATATTGCTAGAGCCAGTAGTAAGTGAAGGAATGATGGGGATTCCATATTTATTATTGTTTATCATTCCGTTATTGTTACTTGGGTCTAGATCGCAGCGGCTGCTACCTGCGTGAGATCAAACCGTTGCTTGTTCCTACTGTAGGTGTCATTTCCAGTTCCACTAACAGAGGAAAATGGTCTAAAACAGAGTTGCATATAATGTACAGTAATTTATGTTAATTTATTATATGTACATGCACATATGAGTGTTGATCAGGTGGTTGTACGGGTTTAATTATAAGAACTCACCAGATGGTACATGAGGATGTGGGCAACCAACTACTTTATGTTCTCTGAACCAGTCTGCACTTAAGGGGCCTAACAGTCCTAATGGTACCATACTTTGCTTTGAGTAGAAAATGTAATCTATTATACCTTTGAAATCGAATCTGAAATTTCCCATGTAGGGATGTGATTAACTGTTTTTAGAATATTGTACATTGCTGAATCATTATAGTTTGTATATATTAAACACTTACGTGTAGTTGGTGTAGGGCATGATATCTTCACTATAAGCAGATGCAAGCTTAAAAGAGTGCGTAAATTCATTGGGTTTATCGCAGCCAGAAATTTTTTGTAAACATGATTTATATGCTAACTCTTTAAAATCACGATGATCGGCCGCTACACGTCCCGATGTAAGAAATTCAATCACACCTATATTTGACAAATGTAACGTATTTTATAAGCATTGACTGTCTAATATTTTACATTTTACATCTAATATATTCTATTATATAGAAATTGAAAAATATTGGCAGTTACAAAAAGATAATTAGTTACCAGAGTCAGGTAAGGAATTGAAGTCACCACATAATAATAATTGTACGTTGGAAGAATCAGGCTTGTGGCCAGGTCGAAAAGACTGGCCAGCTTGGTCCAAAATGGAACGTAATTCATTGCTGAGCATCATTGTTTGTATTAATTTAACATCACAAAACTCAGGATCCCAATGAATGTGAGCAGTGCAAACTAAAATAGGTTGTTGAACTTGTGCTGGATCAGATGGCAGGCCTACAAAAACAAAATGAATTTGGTCAGTAGGTACAATGGTTATTAATGCGTACTTTAATTACATTAATAAAAGTATTTTGACATTTAGAATTTTATTATTGTGCAATATCACCATTATAATGGTGTATCATATTAAAGATTCTATAAATGAAAATAATAGTTTATTACTTGTTTAAGAAAATTACTTTCACACTATACGTATTAAATATTCTGAAAATCCAAATAAAGTAGAAATGCATTATACGCTTTATAAGAAACAAATATTTTTGTATTAATAAATTGAATTTAAATAAGTTAAAGAAAGGGAGAAAATTAAATAGGAGTTATAGCTGACATTGACATAACACGTGAAAAACATGTTTATAGCCGATTCATATAAATTATGAAACAGTGCTCTTTTGAAAACATTTATTTAAAAATTGTACCAAATAAATTAACTAAATGTGTAATATAATATTTATACATGTGATACATGGATACTTATTGTTATTCTATCTCTATAGATAACATAATGTTTTTATATTAACGCAAAATATTCTAATAAAGAATTATTTTATTAATATTCAAATAAAACACTTCAAATTTTGAATGTTATGTATTAAAATATCACTATTAATGTAAAAACACCATACAAGAGCATACAGGGATAAGCAATTAACAAACGTTGATTATCTTCTCCTGATAGGGTAGAAAGAAGTCTTGATGCAGATACAGCTGCCCACGCAACCACAAATGCCGCGACCGTTAAACCAATTGCTCCTTTTAACGTAGTAAATATATTACATCCCGCAAGGATAACTACAGGCAGTAAACAATATCCCAGTACCGATGCTACTGATGACAATGTAACGTTACTGCTACTGCTCATTAGCGATAAGAGAATGTACATTAAAATACAAGATGTCATTGCTAATCCATACACATAGCCAAAATGTGCTTTTGATCCCGCGAATAGAAGAAATGCTGCCAGGACCAAACAAAAGGCTACTGGTCCTGCCAAATCTGTATCTTGTAGTAGGTAGTTTACATCATCGATTTGCCCCTTTTTATGAAACGGATTTAAAACGGCCAAAGTTTTTTGCATTATTCGATCTGGATCTATGCCGAGTTCTTCCAACAGCGGAGGCTCTTCTTCGTCTTCTCTAAAGTTAGGAGTACCTAAAAAAATGCGTTTTGCACTATGCAACATTTCCATCTTGACCGCATACAATTTTTTAAGATATTCATACCTTTTGTAAAGTCATCTTGACTGAACATATCACCTGCGTATGCATTTTGCGTTGGATCAAGATATCCTTTTTGCGCATACGATGAATAATCGCTGGAATTTTGATCACTATATGTTTGGAAATCAAATTGTTGGTTAGGTATTTCAAAACCAGATGGTTCAAAATTATATTGGCCTTGTGGTGGCTGTCCACGATAATTTTCTTGTCCTGTATATCCGGACATATCTTCTTGGAGTTTTAAGCGACTCACTTGCTATGTATTTTCAATAATTTTATTGATGCGTGTGTACACCGCGATCTTGTAACTTTTTCACTGTAGAAATGCATATACTGTGCTGTTATCGTGGGTTGAGTTAGGTTCCATCCGACGTTTACCAACTGATCATCGAAATCGAGTTTGAAACTTATCGATCAGTGTTTACTTATCAAAATGAAACATAAACATTATTAGATCAAGTTCGTCTAATTGGTAGTAATCGAATAATAATTCTTTGAAGCATTTCACGGAAGATATAATGGATGCAATTGATAAAGTCGCAGCAGTGCGAAACTTGTGCTGGAGGATGTTTGAAAGCATCTCGTGCAGATGGCGGCATGTACACTAAAGCACCATTCAATAGCACGCACGTAAGAATTTTAAAAATTCAACTAAAAATGCTGCGATAAAATACAAAAAACAATCGTTTTTCAAGTTCATATATGGCCAATTGTGATTGTCTACGATCTTCTCGCAAAATAATTTGTTTACAAATTAAATAATGCTTATACACGCGTATAATTACCGCACCAATTGGATTAAAACTGAACGGATGATGTCCCGAACCAATTATGCCCACTAGAGAAATTGCATTTCCTACTACAACAAATTGCATTCTACATTTAATACCCGTTCCATTCCAACGATTTATAAAACCTTTCGTAGACCCCCACTTACGATCTCCCGCTATTATACCATCAATTCTATCGCTCGTACCTCACTCCACGGTCGCTAATATCTCAACGCAGCGATTCAAACGCTTACCGGGCATTAATTCATTCGCGATCAAAGTAATCCGTGGCACGTGGCAGGAAGCGAGATGCTGGTAGTGAAAGAGGCGAGTAACGGTACGATCTTGGGATGGACATTCAAAATTAACGGCTGAGTGCCTGCATTGCCGGAAAGCGATCCGTTAAGCGATATTTATGCATTTTGCCTATCATATACCAGAAAAGTTTTCGCGGAGTGCGCGGCCTTTGATCAACTTTACTTTCGCGAGAGATAAGCATCGCCAGCTAGACGCTCACGAAACTATCGTGCGTCCCGCGGAGAACGTTGAACTTTTCCACGAGAAATTGTAGAACGAGATGTCTCCCCCATTTTCGAATCTCCCGCCATCGAAAGGCGCGCGCGCGCGCGTGAAATTTAAACTTATCCGTGCCGCTTATTTCAACGCCTCGACGACTAATGCCAGTTTTTCCCGCGACTATCTCAATGGTCGATCGCGGGATTCTCGTCGGAGGAGAGAACATTTCAATGAACCCGTAGCCACTGTGGCAGCAGCGGGGAGAGAGCATTAATTGAGAAAAGCCGCTCTGCAATATGAGCGTCTCCCCACCACCCTATTACGAGAATAAATCTGGTGAGATTAGAATGGAGCGGGGACGAAGGAAGATCCGCGCGTAACTCTTGGGCTTCGATTGTGATCGCGGAGGAGCGGTGGAGCAGAGCGCGCGCGCGGAACGCGTGTAGTTCAGGATTCCGCCGCGGGCCCTCGTAAATTGCCCAGCGAATCAATATGGGCCCGCTTGCGAGAGGCGAGCTCTTGCCGGAGATAAGCGAGCGCGCGCTTTCAGTGAGAATCTAATGCGAATAGGGAGAGCAACAAGAGAGTCTCGCTTTCGAATATTACAAAGTGGTTTAAAAAAGAATGGAAAAAAATCATTATTCCGTGTATTCTCGGACCCCGTGGGTCGAGAGACGCATAAAAACTATTTCAAGTGCCACTAGAAGTAACCTAGACCACACTTGGAGAGATAGTTGTAGGCTCACGGGAGGCACCACTTCGTAAGTGATACGCTCAAGCCCATGAAACGCAGGACGGACACACGTGAGCCCAGACAAGCTCAAACCCCATATAGCACTGTTACCTCGTACGCCACTGGAAATTACCGGGATAGCAGCGCGGGGCTCGTAGGAGAAATTGCGAGGCGATACCCTCCTGAACCCACTTCCTGTTTCACGGAGCCCAGCCCCGTACGTACATTCTGCGGTAGTCAAACTGTCTAAGGCCAACAATATCGGCCCATCGACCGTGAACGCCTTTGCCATTTCATTTCCTTCGGCTCGTGGCAAATGCGTCCGATCCTCTTCCACTCTCCTCTCTCGTCCTCTTTTTCCACTTCCTCCTCCTCTCTCCTCGTCTCCGAGCTTTATCGCGGCCCCTATCGTTTCCCAACGGATTTACACTATCCATTAAACGCGGCAGTGGTAGTTATTACGATAGGGAAGTGGGTACCCCGTACATAACAGATCACCGTGCAACCCTGCGGCTTGCAACCGCCTCCTCCTCTTCATCTCCTTCTTAAACTCTCCCCTCTCCACCCCATTTCGTAATTTTTACACCCGACTATCCAGACGCATGACCCTGCGTCGATACCTCGAGTTACGGTATAATCGTTAATGGCGGTAATTCGATGCCGCGGATTAAGCCCGCGTCCGCGCCCGCGCCCGCGTCCGCGATCGAGCACACTTGCCTCAGGGGAAGCCTTTCGCAAATTACGCTTCGAAACTTTTTCCTTCCTCTCTCTCCTTCCAATTCACAACTCTTCCTCGTAATTAAATTACGCGTGACGGATCACACGACCGACTCTCTCGCTCGTGGGTGTGCCTTTTCCCAGATTGGAAATATCCAGCTGCATGAGAATCCAACTCACCTTCACCTTCTTCTTCGTAAGCACTCGCGCGCGGTCGTTTATTCAGCTCTTATCGAGCCTTCCTAAATCATGTTTTTCCAATTAGTTCATTCTCATGTTTAATGAGACGCACACGCCGCTGCCGATACGTGGGTCGTTCAGGGACGGAGAAATACGAGTGTATGTGCCCCGAGGCACGGGGAAACGAGAGAGGAGAAAGGGCAAGAGGTGCGTGGACGAGAAGGAAAGCGAAGGAAGGAAAGGTGTGGAGAAGAGGGAAGGCAAAAAGGTGCAGGGTGTGTCGAGAGAGCGGATGCGAGGGTCCACGACGACGCGGTCCACCGGTCCCGACTGGACTTCGTTCCTGTAGCACTCTGAATTATTACGTGCGAACTTCTCTTACCACGCGCCGGATTCCTTTTGGAGGGTATTAATATGCCCAGTGTGGAAAAGAATCGACGAGCGACAGGTAGATACGACGAGAGGGAGAGAGCAAGGAAAGAGACAAGTGGCCAGATCGTTATTCCAGATAGGATTGGCAGGTTCCCATCGGGCTCGAATTACAAGGCTACCGTGGAGCCATGCCGCGTGTCTTTGCCCCTGTAAACTACTTCTTCTTCCTTTCTCTTCTTCTTCTGCTCCTTTTTCTCGCTCCTCTCCGCGAGACCGCGTCTCGTTTGTGCGCTTTGAATTTCGCGCCAGAGAACGACGACGTGACGGCACTCGAGAAGGTGGAATATCTCGAGGATTAATTAAGCGGGTGCCTTTGCACGTGCGAGCTGACCAGCTCCGCTCTCTTGCGCTTTAATCGGTGCTGAAAAATCGTGTGTACCGTCCGAGCTCTGTACATGAATTTCGGAAGGGATCGTAGGGTGGGCAGTTTGCGTTTCATTAAGGGGTTACTGCCTCAGCTGGGTGTGCCACCGGCTCGCTTTTAGTTAATGCTGTAACGGACGAGGTTGAATCTTCGGGCTTGAGATAGACCGAGTATCCCTTGGATGTGGTAAGTGGGATGGGTGAAATGGCGAATTAAATCGACGGCAATGGTTAACGAGACTAATGAGAAAAAAAACTCAGACTTTTCTCCCTCGACAGTAAGACAGAAGTGATTTACAAAAAATTTTTAATTTCTCGCGATCATGACGTACGGCCATTTGATCTTCGCCCTTCGAATCGCTACCGATTATCTCGACTGTTTCGCGCCACGACCTTGTAGCGACTTACCATTGGGACTCTTCTCTCATTCTCTCAATCTCGTTCTCTCTCTTTCGGTAAAATATACCCCTCATCGCGGGACCGATCGATCTGTCCGCGGAAGATATATCGAGAGCGGGTAGAAGAAGAAATCGCACTATTAGTCGACGCTCGTAAACGGGATATCTTCGATCTGGAGGTTCGAGACGAGCGCAAGGGAGGACGTCCGGCGAGCAGCTCCCTAGGGGTGAAAGAGATAAACAAAACGGAGAACGCAAAGAAGCGAGAGAATCGATCCCGGACCTTTCGTCCCAGAAGGACGAAGGATCCTTCGATCGCGTCAGCTCGCCGTGAGAAGCTCGCGCCTTTCGAATCGCGCTGATCTCTCTGTTCCTTTGAAAATTTCTCGACCCCGTAGATTTAATGGAGAAACGCGCGACGGAAACGCGAAGGAAAGAAAAGAACACAAAGTTCCTTCGAAGTTAAACGACGACACCTCTTCATCTACCATCGCCTCGTTCCCTCACCAATCTCCGCGATCCTCGTCGCTTTGCTCCCAAAAAATACTGAATCCAGATCGTTCTCTCACAGCAATCTGGATAATGACGAGACGTGTCTTTCACGAAGAACAGGCCGTGGCATCCTCGTCCCCGTAGTCGCGAAGCGAGTTGAAGCTTCGGCAAAACACGGAATTTTCCTCCTCGTGCCATTACCATGGTGATCTTCCTGCTTCAGCATCTTTATCGATTCTCGATAACGCTTAAGTGTGACCGCGATCATTATCCGTACGCACGCTTGCTACGCGCCGCGGTGCCCACAATGTTGATTGCTCCGGAAAATTTGCATGCGCGTTTATTACAGCCCTCTTCTTCTCCTCCCTCGCCACCAGCTTCACCGAGAGTCCGTCGGTTCTTGCAACTTTCTCCGGAGGATCCGCCTGGGGGAAGTGTGTAACGCGCGAGATAGAGAAGGACAGGGAGGATTTTATCTACGACAGAGTCCGTGTGCCGCGCACCCGGTCTGTCAATACGATTTACGATACGTCGCATCCTCACGCCGCATTCGATCTCACCTTAATCCACGATAATTATGATAATTAAACGTGAGACCGTGGAGCTCGGCCAGTCCCCAGACGCTGTCTAAACCATATTACTAGAGCTAATAAAGATCGCTTTATCGCCTACCGAGCCTCCTTCCCTCCTCTACCGCACTAGTCTCCGTTCTCGTTAGGCTACGCGATGAAAGGACCAAGGCGGAGCCTCCAGGAGGATGGAATTTCGAAGTACCACCCCGTAACGTTTAATGGAATAATTACGATCGCTACCACGTCGATGGAGCTTCCTACGGCGTGTAACACAGTTCGCCTACGCCTAGTGCGCGGCCTCTTGGATTTGAATTTAGTCGATCGAGAGTATGCAACTTTCTGCTTGACATCGAGCGTCGACTATTACTGCTATCGTGCCTCGAGATTCAGGTCTCATTATCGGCGGACCAACCAACGTGAATTCTATTCGTGAATTTTCGAATCATCTTCGTGCTCGTCGTTCAGTTTACTGTCCCTGTCCTCGACTTTTCCATATATTTGCATTTTTCCTTTCAACTTCGTCATCTTCCTTCTCGACCTAATCCTTTTCCTCTTCCTTCTCCACCACGTTCTTCCTCTAGTATATCCTTTGCCGGCTAAGGCCTCTAATCGAGCGTAGTGCATTCGATCGCTTAATATTCCGCTCGTATTTCACCGTGCTTATTAATCGTTCAACGGGCAGAGAACGTAACACGCGAGGAGAGAGACGCTCCCGATATCCTTCTCTACGAGACTGGACGAGAGGAGAGAAGAGCAGGAGGATATCGTCCTGGCGCGGATTTATTGCTGACGTAACGAGTGCCCCCTTACACCCTTAACTACAACGTTCTCCTTCCACCCCTCGTTCTTTCCTTCCCGACGTTCTCACGCATTCTCTCTCTTTCTCTTTTCAGATCCTCGGGTTCACGCACACGCGCGCAGTTAGTAAAGCAGAAGGAGGAGGAGGAGGGACTTCCTCGTGTACCCTCTCTCGTCAGAAATATCCTTTTCAACCTCTCTCGAGGGAGCGGATTGCGTGCCGCGGATTGCGCGCGCGCGAAAGGCTCGGTACATCCTCATCAATTACGGTATGTTAGGCTTCCATGGTGGGTTTGGGTGGTTGCCGGGTGCAGAGAGGGTGGTGGCGGTGATGGTAGTGGGCCCACGGATGCGATGATCGCGCGAGCGTTAATTGGCTTGAATTACAGAAATGCGCATAACGCGTCCCCTTTTAGCCAGCCCGTTTTCTCCTTGCTCTCCTCTTCGCCGCGTTTGCATTAACGACCACGGTGGAAAGTGGTTTGTTGAGGGGTGAGAGCGTGGTTGGAGGGAGGGAGATAAAGAGTGGAGGAGATCGTGTCTGCTGCCGGTGGCGTTTACGACGATGATGGCTCGGATGGTCGTGACGGTGCGCGGTGATAGCGAAGTTGTTCCAACCGATTATTACTCACACAGCCTGGTGGCAGGAAAGCGTCGACTTTCCGCCGCGCTCGTTACAAGGGTCAAGGGAAGATCCAAAGAAACATCGTTGCAAACTTCATTAACGGAAATTAGGGTGTAGGCACGTCATTCTTCCACGAGAGAGTGGTAGCAAAGTCGTAAAGAAGATTAACAGAACGGGATACCGTTGTTTCCGAGCGAATTTTGCGATTCGTACGGATTCGATGGTGTTGAATTTCGAGCTGCGTAAAATTTCCACGCGCTTGCCTTTGGTGCGGTAAAAACAAAAGGAAAAAACTTCGTGGAGATACGCGAAGTGCAGCCGCGATAATACCGATTTTTCTGTAACCCGGTTTAAATGTTGTTTACGCTAAACCGACTGCAACTACAAAGTGCGGTTGCTACGTGCCGAAATGGAATAGAGGTGAGAGCTTTCGGTGGTCCTATTTTAAATCGGAATAGAAACCACGAATAGCGTTATACTCCGGGGGCAGAGGCCGAATGGAGCTAAATACAGGGAATGGTGTTACGGTGGGTATCCGCCATCCAAAAACTTTAATGCACGCGCAACACGACGACGGGAGTTAGTCTGCACGAAACTCCAGTTGTCACGTAACGCGAAGCAAATTTTTTTCTACCCGCGTATTTTCGGTCACTCCCGTCCACTCGCTTCGCATCAACTAATTTTCGATGATTTTCGCAATCCTGTTTATCCGATTCTTGAAAAATAATTTTACCTCGCGACACATTTAGCTCTATCTCAACGCTGCTCGTCTGAATTATCTTGCAATTTCCCTCCACCCAAAAAAAAATATCCATCGACGATGTCACTCACATTATGCAAATCACGCGTTTCGCCGAAATCGCGAAGTTTTCCAATACATATTAATGGACGTTGTAGCGCGCATTTGAATATAGAGTACAGCATTTAAATGGCGATCGGCGAAGTTACGCAAGAAAACGTTTACACGCGCACGATCGTTTTTTAATGTCGCGCGCTCGATCGTCCCGTTAATTAAAACGTTTCAAAGGGATCTCCTGATGCAGCACGGTGCATTCAAGGTGGTCCTTCCAGTATGTTAATTAATGAGAGCGACGGATATGGTCCATCGTTCGCGAGCTTTCGCAATTCGCAAGGTACGTCTTCATCGAAGGTTTAAAGATAGTCCGTGAGAATGTTTACTCACCGTTATCCCACGCTGCTTCCTTCGTCCTGAGAAGGGCAGCCAGACCGATGTTGTCCTTAGGCATCACTCTATTCAGCATGTTGTCGGAACCCTCCGCGTTCGCCATCGCCAACTGATTGAATTCAACTAAATGCTCCTTTATTAGGGTGAACCTGGAAGAAAGATAAAATCGCGTTAATTTAAAAAATAAATTCACGAATGTCCAGAAAATATGATGTCCGATCATCTGCAGTTTTTAATAATTTCTAGAATTAACAGTAATGAGGTTTCACTGTAGGTTTGTTACGGACAATGTACAGGGACGATTACAAAAATAGCTTTTACGTAGATAATTTACAGATATTCGTACCTAGACGTGCCCCGAGCAGCGTTCAGACGAATAACGAGTGGACTGTAAAAATGTTTGCTTGACGCGTGTCGTGGAGTAGACAAATACGAAAATCACAAAGAAAATTCTGATTCGTCGCTTCAGGCTCCGCCCCTTTGTCCGTGCGGCGCGCGGTAATTCCGAGAATTTTTTTAATCCTCACCGGTGCGTTATTTACAATTCCGTGACCCAGACGGTCATACCTACCTCATTCTGTATACATAATTTCAAACGATGCCACGCGTACGCGCATCTTCCCTCGTTATCCGAGTTGTTTAACTTTCTCAGCGAAACGTTTCACCGCATCTTTATGAATTCGAAAACGCAGGAGAATCGAAAGGGGAAATAGGCGGCGGAGGCAGCTCCCCGAAGCAATCGTACCCGTGAGCAAATATTTTCGCGAATTACACGCTTACGCGATCCTCGAAGGCTCTCCTCCTCCTCTCCGTCCATTCCTTTCTCACATTTCAATTCTACGTACCCGCGCATAAGTCGGCCGTAATGGCCGGCGGGACTCAATTCCGCACGGAAGAGTGGAACCACATCTCGGATACGATAGGCGGAAATGGCAAGGAGAAGGGCAAGAGGGTTACGTAAGAGGACGATTTTCGTCCGAAGGGAGAAAACCGCGAGGGAAGGCGCATCACGTATTCTCCGTGATGCAGAATAGAGGCTTCCACCCTTTCTGTTCTCCCTCTCTTCGTTCTGGATACGTGCGCCACGTATAGAAATACATTCTTCACCTAAATCCCCGTTACGGGCCATCACCGGGTACCTTACCCTACTCTACTCTGCTCATCCCTACCACCAACGACTTTCGCGGTGGTTATAAATAAAATTGAATCAATGTCAAGCGCAGTTGTTCGATAGAAGTCGGGAAGGTAATTTGGTAATTGGGGGCGCGGGATTATCGAACGAGCGGAAGTAAAGAGGAGGGATAGTGGTGTGGAAAAAGGATCAGTGTGTGAAGCAAAAGTGGAAGAAGCAGTGAGTAAGAAGAAGAAGAAGAAGGAAGAAGGATCGGTGAATAAGAAGAAGAAGCAAGAATGAAGAAGAAGCGTGGTGCGCGGATGCGGAACGGTATTTGCGGTTCGTAGCAACGAGGTATGTACAATATGTACAAATATGTACAATATGTACAAATATGTACAATATGTACAATATACAATACATAAATAAGTGCAATACGGGTGCAGTACGTGCAGTATCCCTTTTGTCGACAATACTCGAATACTCCCGAGGATATATGAACACCATCGTGTTTCGTTTCCATTCGCAACTTCCTTCCGGCGCATGCGTTTATATTAGCGCTGGTTGGGATTTCGGGGTTTAACCGACGCATTTGCATCTCATTATTTTACGTCTCGCAGCGGCACGAGATATTCGCGATTTTAGCTCTCAAGATGGGCGTGAGCGTCCATAATGGTAACACAGTTGGCGATTAAACATAAGGGATGAGAAATGTGTAAATGGAAACATGCAAATTTGTAATTGTAAATCGAGAGCAATCTTCACGGATGTATAAGTAATAAGAAGGTATTACGATTGGTTCGTAGAAATGCTTGCGAGTAACTAAGCGTTCTACGCATGTAACATTGGTATTAAGCACCTGTCGTGAAGGTACACGAAATGACGTGGCTCCCCACCACGTCACATCTGTCTTATGGTCTTGAGGGCTCTACTCGACTTTAGAGGATTCAACCTACGCTTGTACAGCGAAGGACGAACATCGTTCGCTGCGTATTTTCGACGTGCACAATATTGAGCGAGTGATTTACTCGCGCTTGAATTATTTTCCACTTTGCTATTAGGCTTGTTTATTTTACAAGATATCGTCGAACATGACGTAATCGAGTTAGATTTTATGAAACTTTAATACCCACTCAATAATATGTACTTATATCAACGTGTTACTATATGTCGCGTTAATCTTTATCAGTACGCTCTATCTCCAAGAAACAAACATATAAACGTGTTATACGGCCGCGTAGTAGACGAGAAACAATCAGTGTCGACATGAAACATTAAACGCCATCAGGTGGCACGTCGATTTCCTCTACAACAATAATCGACGACAAGCCGATCGAGATTCTTCCATCGACGTGCCGTTCGTTAGACACGCGACTCCACGAGCCTCTCGTAAAGATTAGATTGTTAGTCCGGCATTGTCATCGCATTTATTATACGCTACCAGTTGGGATTAAGGCGGGGAGGGTATCTTGACTTGCGTTATAAACGACGCGCCTCGTGCTGCCGTCCTTTCAAGAAGCAGCAAGTAAAGCTGCCCGTTGTTGCTGTTGCTGCATCCTAAGACGAGGATGCACGATGGAGAACGCACCGCGTATAATACATACGTACAGCTGTACGTTAGCCGTTAACAGTGGCCATTTGTGCGCCAGACCATTTCTGTCTCGTATCTTGTTATCCCCTGAGATGCGAGCGACCATATCTAATATTTTCACATGCGCTCTCTCGCACGGTCTCCTCCTCGTGTATAGTTCCTTAAATCTCGAAACTCCAGAATCTCGTGCATCGATGGTCAGCAGGTAGTCTCACCGAAGACCAGAGTTCTCACGCGATGGGAATTTGAAATTTTCCAAGGAGTTCGTCCACCGTTTATTCTTTTTTTTATCGATATTACGAATTCACGGGTGAGCGCATTTTGTAAATTTCTGCAAAACGACGCGACGAGAGCTTCTCGAAATTGCATCGCGCGCGGATTATCCACGCGGGAACGAGAGGGTGGGCCACCACCCGGCCAGGATCTAGAAATTAAGCGAACGTTTCGAAGTACCCGAGGGGAGCGGGAGACGCCTGGAAACGAGTTTACCATGAGTCAACATGTCGCGCTCGGTGACTTTCCGCGCGTGCGCTAGCGAGACGCAAATGTCCTCTCCTCGCTCTTCCAACGCAAGCTTCGTTCGTGCGTCGTGGTCGCGTTTGGGAAGTTCGAGAGTGTCTCTTCTCTCGCTCGTGTTCCTCCTTCACTTTTGCTACCCCTCGTCCACCCCTTCTCCCTTTCACCCTCGATCCACCCTTACGACGCGAAGGACTTACTCGAGTTAAGCTGGCTTGCTCGTCATGTAATTGCCAAAGGAGAGATAACTTATACGTGATAATGGTTCCTCGTGCAGCGTGAGATCACACAGACGTATACACGGGGCTTCTCGAGACGCTCCTCGAGACACCCGACGTCGTGAGCGTCGTCGAACAACCCCCGTGCGATTTCGTCGAACGACTTGGAGAAAACGGGATAGGGCGCGATCGAGTTCGCTTTAAACGAATCTTCTCGGTTGGATTTCCGAGCGTTTGCCTCGCCAGCACGTTCCTCCTACGTTACGTGACGCGTCGGTCGAGATTTCCACCGCCCTTTTTTATTTTATCCTCGACGAGGCTCCCGAGATTGTTGTGGAAATAGAAATTAGACCCGGTGATTTAAACGATATAGGTTACGAGCGAAGTGTAATTCATCATCGTTCATTTACTCCAATTCTTTTTCACTCTCGCGTCTCGATTCCCCAGACTTCATCTGGCACGACCGCGTATCCTTCGAGGATTCGACGTTCCGCATCGTTCGTCCTCGCACGTCCCGGAAATAAGTTCGATGGACGAAGAACTTGGGTGATACGTGAACGAGACTCCGCGTGTACCGAGATGAGAGGTGGCGGTGGTGTGGAAGAAGAGGGTGGGTGACCAGAGAGTGGAGGAAAGCTCTCGTGGTGGCGAGGTCTACGTCAGAAGTATCGACACTTCCGGCCGCACCGTCCTTTCGTCTCTGGCCATCCTTCAAGAAAGTTTCGTCGGTGGAGAAAGGAAGAAGGGGGTCTCGTCGTATTATTTCGCCGCGGTCCTCTCGTCTCTTCGCGAAACTAATAGGAAAAAGTTGGTCGGCTGGTCGGAAGGAATGGAGAGATCGTGAGGAGAGAGAGAAAGAGAGTGTGTGTGAGAGAGAGAGGAAGGGACTGCTCGATAGGGAGGTAAGAGAGAACGGAGCAAATATTTCGTTCTACTGGAAAGTGTAATAACCGTAGCCGATGAAGAAGCAAGGAATTCCCAGACGTGCCCGCGAGGCGATTGATTGTTTGCAGACAACGCGCTCCTCGACCACCTTTTTCTTTCTCGACTACACGCGTGTTATATTGATTTCATTCGACCTCGTGTTTTTTTCTTCGGTCACTTCTCTCTCGCGAAGAATTTCTTCCCTGCGCTTAATACCCATCCTGATTTTACACTTCGAGAATCTCTCGACCCTTCAAACAAGAACTACAAGTAATTACAGAAAGTACAGATTCTTTTCGCTCATATCGGAGAGGAGAGAAATTTTTCCTCGTAAGCTACGTAACGTCATTAAAATCTTTATCGTTCCATCGACGAACTTAAGTACCACCGTTTACCCTTCTCCCTTCGACCTTCTACCATGGACACTTCGGTAACGCACGGTGCGGGCATACATTTCTCAAAGCGTCCTCGCGCCAGCGTAACTTCTATCTGGAACCGTGAAGTAATAAAAGTGAAACGATCGGTGGGTTAGAAGGGACGTCGGTGGAAGAAGAGAAAGAAAAAGGAGGAAGAGGACGAGGAGGGAGCATGGTGGCACGTGGGGAGACGAAGCCTCGAAGGCGGAAATTGAACGCAAGTAACTTTACGCTCATCGCGAATCCGTACGATGGTACGTTGCGTTGATTTGGTTCGGCTGATTTGGTCGTTGCATCGGGATTGGAATCAGGCGTCTACCTTTGGCTCCGCCGCGGGGAGAGAAACGGTTTTAACCTCCTTTTTCTATCGCAGAGGCAAAAGTCGACCGGGTCGACCTTTTTCTCGTCCTCAACTGGCGGAAACTGCGCGGAATATTCCGCGCTTTCGTAACGCGCCTTTTAATCCGCCGATACTCGATCGTCGATTCGTTTCCGTATCAGTGGGCATTATCGTACGCGAATCAGCGCCTTACGCGCCCTCGTGCTGATTTTATTATCGCGAGGATCCATCGAACGGGAAAACGATCGGAACTCGACAAAGGAACAAACCCGTTGCAAAATCGCTGAATCTTAACGAGCCGCGCGTCGGCGCTCGACTTTCGTTCCTTCAACGTAAATTCGTCTGGGATATCGTGGAGCGTGGGGTTCGAAGAAAAATTTGGTGAGAAATATTTATTTGCCTCTTGTCGTCTATTCCTTTTCTCTTCCAATTGAATTTCTCTGCTTTTCGTCATATAATGATATTACGACGCTGAATGCCAGTATGAAAGTATCCATCTAAGGTCCGGCATGAAAGCTCGGTCATTTCGACCGAAGCTTAGCACCGGGTTATTCTATGAGGACCCTTGCTCGTGGAACTCTCCTGATGCGTCATAAAAGGACCGTTACATTATACGGTATCTGTGGGGATGACGCATTAATCGTCTCGATGAACGTTCGGACATATCATCCTCATGGAATATCATGGTCACTACCATGAACGGACATTATTGGGTGATAAGGTACCAAAGATATCGCTCGACAGTCGAGATGAATAGCTTTCATTCAGAGACCAATGCGACATGCGTTCTCACAACGCGGAATAACCGTGACTTTCGTGGATTTTATCTCGCACAAAAGAAGCCGGGTAGAAAAAAAATAAAAGCAAAGAAATAATGCAACTCTCGAAATTTTGCATAATCCACGAAGATATAGGACTTTCTGACGAACGCCGTGGTAAAACTGAATTAAAAACAGTAGAATTAATGAGGAGGTAGAATTGGATGACACGCAAGAAAAATGCATTAACTCGGTTGAAATTTTCATATGCGCGCGAAATATTTGTTTAAAAATTGCCAGGAAGCGCGCACGTGCAGTTGGCAAAAACTAAATTCTTCACGAGACTCGTTAATTTAACAAGGGAGCTTTTAATGGTTATTAAATTCGAAGGCCCAGTGAGAGCCGGAGCGACGAAAATGTTTTTGTGCCGAAATACGAAGTGGTCCGTGATTTTTATTCAGTTTTCCGCTACAATGCAGATCGTGGGGTTACATTTCGAAGGGATTAGCGCGTCAGACTTCATTAGCAGCAAACCCCGACGTCATATTCAGCGGCGCGTTAATGATCGATAAAAGGGGTTGGAGTCAATCGTCACGCGAAATATCCTGGGGATCGTTCGAGTTTCGTCGGAGGAAGTTAACGTTTGCGGGGTAAAACGAAAGTTTCGGGACGCGCGCACAGTATCGCGCCGACGAGCGTCACGATCGCAGCCATTATATACGGTCGAATTAGTTCCTTCGATAACTCCGCAAACAGAGTTTCGACGATGCTTCACGTGTCCCCTGTAACACGAGGGCGGTAACTTCGGCCCAGTTTAAATGGCTTAAATATGGAACGCTACCAGCGAGAAGGCGTAGGGGAATCTTGAGTGGATTAACAGTTTACGCTTGATTGGCGGCTTAAGCGCTCATATTCGCCAACGTGTTAATAATCGATGAATTCGTCCGTCGATGCTCGTTCTCCCACCTCGGGTCGAGATATTCGCAGGACCGATACTATTTTCGAACGTACGTGGTATTCACAGGACGACAGGTGATATCGGCAAAGCAATTTAAACGATCTCATTCATGGATTATTCCGTTAAGTGGACTTATTGAGAACATTCGGTGAATGCCCCTCGTATCGCGGGAGCCCAGAAAGTATGTTTGCAAAAACGGATAATTTATAATTCTCGAGTAATTGAAAATAATCGTGGATTCGATGAAATGTTTTTTTACGGTTTTTGAGGGGTAGAAGTTTTAAGGATGCTTTTTTTGTGATAAGAGCACCGCGAAAAATAATTTCGACATTCAGAGATGTACTCACTTGGCGGTTCTATAAAAAATGGCGCAGCCATCCACATATTTCCGATCGTTCTCCGCCATTGTTTTCGCTCGGGACTTGGGGGAAAATATTCCGTCGTATCCATCGTGCTTGAGCTCCGGCAGGAAGAAGTTGTAGAATTGGTCCGTCTCGACCTCCTGCAAGCTGATGATGTCCGCCGCGTAATGCCGTATCTCATCGAGGATTCCCTTTTTCCGATATTCCCAGTCCAAGGCCCAGCTCGGACAATAGCCGTACATCTGTCGCGTCGCGTATTTGTCGCACAGCACGTTGTAACACATTACCGTAAATATACCTGCAACAGAGAATGAAATATCGTTCGGTGAATTCAACGTTCGCGTAGAAGTTCGTCGAGATATTTACCCGCGAGGGTTCATTCGTCAATGGATTTTTTGCGACTTTCTTCAAAATCAATTTCTCGTCGTTTATTTTCATCAGCGCCGAGCGCACGATAGTTCGAACATTTTTATAGGTGGAAGAGTGCACTCTCCGTTCCGTAAATATTAGGTACTTCAGATAATAGATGACATTTCGGAGTTCGAAGAGTGAAAAGGTTGTTGCGCCCGAGGAAACGTCGCGAGAGGTGGAAAAGGATGTTCCGCGTGGAAATATCACGTTCTTTAACCTGCACTCTCGAACGAAGACATCGGCCGGCGTGAAATTCTCTAAGCAGCGCGTTCTCGAGGGGCGAAGGAATCCTAAGACCCTGGGATCTGCCATTTCCGAAAGATGTAGGAACACATTCCGGTATATCATCGTGATATTATTCTCGATATTCTCGGGTCGATGGTTCGCGCGCGGCAGGCTGCATAAATCCTTCCCGCAGGCGTTTACGTAGACTCCGCCGTTTTCGACGCAATAATACTCCCGCTTCGGTATAAAATTCGTATAATTCGAGAGGGAGTCTCTACGTAACATGCACGGGCCATAGGTATTCGTGGAATCTCGGGATACCGGCCAATCCCGATTTCGTTAAAAATACGCGAAGAGTTGCAAATGTACCGATTTCGCGAGCGGGCGGATCCGCGTAAAATTCTGTATACGGAAACGTAAATTTCGGCGCACCTTCTAAACGGGCTGAACCGCAACGACAAGAGAAACGAAACGTTCTTCGATAATTTTCTCTGCACGAACAATCGTCCGAATACGCGACTCTTAACGCTACTTTAACCTTTCGCGACTTAAAGCTCGAAGCTTCGTGGGGGATGTAGCTTGCGATAACGCGGTACCACCCCCGCGGGAACGACCACCCTTCGTGGCATGAATGTCCGGAGGAAATTTCCCGCTCAACTTCGCCCCGTTGCGTTTCCACTCTTACGCAACGGGTTGTCGACTGTTGATCTTAATTCACGGTACGGGCAAGTAACTTCGAAGTCGAGGATGAGAAGGAGAAAGAGGGTGAGGGCGCGAGGAGAAGCTCCAGCTATTTTCTCGGAGTTTCCACGAACTGGCTGACTGTTTCTCCAATTCCTGCTCGGGCGTGGTAAATGCGAGTAGACGCCGAGCGTTACCAACGTCGGCGTCCGCGAGCGCTCTTCTCCTCTTGGCAGACGCCGTACGACGACGAGCAACGTCGACGGCGGAGAAGGAGAAGCAAAAGGAGGACGGAGGTGGTGAAGGAAAGGACGGCAGGGTGGAAGAACCTCTTGCCTCTCCCGGATAAGAGGATAAACATAAAGCGGAGCTGTCTTCGCGACGTCACCCCGGAGTCTGCATAAATTTCGAGTAAAACGCGCGCACCCTACGCGTCTCGCGCGTACAGCGCGCGGCTCTTCGAGTTATACGCCGTGGCGTATAATGTTGCGATTAGACTGTGAATGTGAATCAGGACGAGCAGATTTAGTTCCAGGAAGGTTGCGAAAATGGAGGTGAGGAAGGAGGTGGATGCATGCGACTCTGTGATGCGTCGAGGCGCGAGGAACATCTTGGGAGAAAAGGACGCGCGGAGAAATTGACAGTGAGGGTAATGGAGCTATCCCGCGCTGCTAAGGATTCACGTGAGATGGAGTTTTCGCGATTAGATGCGTCGCATTATTTCTGCTTTCGTAAAGATTCCATGATAAATTATTCTCGATTTGGTGCACCGTATTTTGTTCTGGTTTTGATAATAAGATTTTCATTTGCCAAGCCTATCTTGACAATTTCACGTTCTCCTTCGTTAAACCTGTTATTGAATTCCGTCGAGTATATTATTGTTGAATCTATCGAGAACACGATATAGCGCCTGATGAAATTGTTGTTATAATAGTGGTGCTGCATCGTCGCGGGGTATTGTTTGGATTTAATTATCCTGCCCCGATGTTCCATTATAATCCCACCGTAGTATGATTTCGATCGACAGGGCTGCGCGGAAGCCGGCTCCTCGTTCGTTTTGTCGCTGATTAAGATCGCCCGAAAGCCTTCCACTCTGCTCTTAATGGACCATTACCGAGTTTCGTGGGAGAATCGAGGAGATCCAATTTTGGGGAGGTGCTTTACGTCGACGAGCAACAAATTTCAAGACGCTGTAACGAATTTGTTACGAGCCCGATGTTCCCTCCAATTCCTTCTCGACCCAATTACACGTTTTTAAATTTTTCAACCCACTCTCTCGTATCTCTCGCAAACTCTCGTATCGGATAAATGACCAGAAACGAAGTAAAAGTACCGGTAGTCGCAAAAATCTCGATTCCTCTCGAATCGAGAGCACGCTCTTTAATGAAACTCGATTGTCTCGTTCCTCCTGCATCCCACCAACGGCGTTCTACCACCCACCCACGGTCCTTCTACTCCATTCTCCGGACACTGAAGGATCTCGGCTCTTCGTCGGGACCGCCGATTTCGTCCGGTACGTTCGAACTAATTTCAACGTGGCTCCGCGATAGACGCGCTAGGTAACCCAGTAAATCAGTGCTTCTATTACCGCGAACGGCCGACGCGAACTCGATGGTCGGAGGGTGAAGGGCGGTGGAGGAGGATGGCCACGGAGAGAAGAGGAAGGGTACCATCGCGGAGGGCCAAGCGCGCGCGCGAGGGAGCGAAATGGAGAATGCGAAGGACGAGAAACGGAGATCGGAGGGTGAGAGAGGGAGCGTAGCTGGCTGTAGAGAGTGTAAATAATTGAGGTGCAGTATCTGCCGCAATCCAATAACGTATACACGTTCGAAGGCACTCCATTCGCCTCCGCTCACCGCGGTACCATACAGACTCTCGGTGGAAGACTCGGGCATAGAAATTCCAGGGCCAATGGATAGCTCGGTTCTCTCACTCTCTCTCTCTTTCTCTCTCCATACCACTCCTGCTGCCGCTGGCCCGTTGCGAATCGTTTTCACCGAATGGACCCCGCGAAAACGCGAGATGCCACCGAAAAGCGAATTTAAGTGGAAATCTTCGATTCGACGCGGAACGAGAGCGCGCCCGTTCTCCAATTACGATCCTTTTTTCCCTTTCCAAGATTTTCATTTCTACCTGCTCTCCACGAGGGGGGAGGATTTTTTTTCGGAGAGAGAAAAACACGGGGTAAGCGATTGACGCGCGCGTGGGGCTTGATGGGAAACGAGGGTGGAAAAGGGGTGAATGTAGACTGTGCGTGGAGTGGCGGACGTAAATAATGGAAATGCAGTATTGGATGCGGTTCGATAACGCGCGCACGGTCCCTCCGGTCGCGGTCGCGAAAGGGTCCCTTCGTTGGAATTAACTCGATGGCTGATGGAGTACCGCGTGCGCTAAGGGTTAAGCTATCAGGGTGGGACGAAACTACTCCTCGTGGCAGGATGTAAAATTTATGTCGAGGATCAAGGGTGCTGGACGAACGTGGAGAATCGATTTAAATGTTAAACTTTAATTCGACTGCACGAGCCGAGTGATTTGTTTCGCGTGGAATAATCGATAGCGTGGCAAAGTCGTTCGATTGCGAGCGGAGATAAGGAATTCAGAATATTTGACAGTTTTGAAGAACTGCCGGAGGATCGCGTCACGCGAAATCGAGGGTAGACTTTAAAGCACGAGCTCGCGATAAATTCAACTCCCGTTTATCGCGTATCCGGTTCATCTCTCGGCATCGAATCTCGCGCGATCTCTCACGCTGGTGGTGGTGGTGGTGGTGTTGCTCCTCGAATCAAATCTCCGATCTCCGCCTTAATTTATATTCAACGGTACCGAACACAATGCCGGGGACTCTCACGCGTCGTTGAGCCCGCGTGGCCCGTTACACCGCGGCTTCGCCACTACAATTATTATCGCGAAAGTTGACGTTTATTATCCCTGTTAGAGCCATTACTACCGCATCGTCTCGCTCCTCTCTGTCGCTCTCACCCTCTTCAATCCTCCATAGTGGGGTAGCTATCGTTAGGTGCAATCTCGCAGACTGGTACGTATCCTGGTTACGTGTTTTCGATAACCGGAGAGACGTAAAGCGTCCCGGTGGTCGCCAAGATGGTTCTGGTCGATGGTAGTGTTGGTGATGATGGTTAGGTGTGTCACGAGGTGGTGGATGAAAATGGTAGTGGTGGTTCGGTAGGAACGTAATAGAGAGGAAGAGTTAAAAAAAAGTTTTTCACGCGAAAGCTCCTTGCCGCGCCTCGTCCTACATCAAGTTTAACGACTCCTTTTTTTCACCCTTAAGGTCTCGAAGGTGGAGGGTGAACGAAAAAGTTTCTCCAGAGAAATCTCTCCCGATCGTCTACCAGAAACGGACGATCCTCCCTTTCACGGTATTGCTCGAGATAAGGACGATTACCCGGTAATTTGACGCTCTCTCTTGCGACTAGCCACGAGAACGGCCCTTAACAGTTTAACTTTCTTCTATTAACTTATTTTCTATTCCCAGGACGGAGTCAGTTACACGGAAATCTATTTGCATGGAGGGTCGGGGTAGGGTCTGGAGGTGCGCGCATAATGATTCGCCTTGCGAATTAAAAGTTACATCCCAGCACAGGGCGAACCGTTCGTTAAACTACGTCGGTGACTGTATAACGAGATGTCCTTTCTAGTGAGCGTGTTCTGCGAATTTGATCCTCTCAGTCGTCCGAGCACCCGTAACAGAAATTCAACCACACCACCAAATAAAAGAGAAAAGTTACGTTCGCGTGCTTCTGACAAGACGATTGTCGGCCCCATTAATATTCATCCGAAAGAATAGCGGACGTATAATAATGCGCTCCATTTACGAGCTTGTAAAATTTTTATCTCGCATCGAAAAACGAGTCCCGTCCCCTTAACGAAACGATCTCGTTTCCCAGGATTAATTCTCTACCTCACCTTCTGTCGTTCACCCCTCGGCATGAAATCGCGAAGGAAAGAGAGCCACCCTTGATCATCGAAACGTAACGATCGTTAACGTACGAACGAATTGCTTTTCACGTCGCCCATCGCGGATCCACCCTCCTCTTTCTGCGCCGGATGCGGTCTGCCACGGAGGTTAGGTGGGTTGTTAACACGAATTCAACGACTCCTTCAGATTCGTCGACGCGATCGTGCTAAGAGGGCATTATTCGGGCCCGATGTTGCGTGAGATATGGACTCCGTTAATGGGGACGACGTTCCCGTCGCGTCGGTTCCTCTTTAACTTCTCTCACCTTCGTAATCTTCGTCGGAGGGTGGGACGCGATAGAGACAACGACGCGTACAAAGGAGAGTGACGAGATTAAAACGAAGAAGAAGAGGAAAATCGAGAGAACGATTTTCGCGCCAAGAAAGATAAAAGAGACGAGAAAAATCGAGGGATGAGGCAATATGCGATGGATAAGGGACCCAGGAGGAGTGGAAGAGTAGAACTGGAGGGGGATGAATTCTTCTTCCGTCTTCTCTGAATATTCGTCGAAGCCACGGTTGAATTCTTCCTTAGGAACGTCACGATGTCAACGTCTCTCTTCGCGAAGACACCACACGACGTGTCGCCTAATGAATATGTATAAGAAAGGCGTATACATATTTATTAAAAATACGTCTTCTCTTGGGTTACGTCGTGAAGAGGGACATGGTGTTAACGTCGACGTGAAGCAAACGCGCGTGTAAGCGAACAAAGGACATGAGGTTGAAAATAAAAAGACGAAGAGAAGAAGAAGAATCACGTCGGACGGATCCACGGTGCACTCGCGCGTCAAGGAGGCGAGTCACACGTGGCGCAAAGGCATCGAGAATGCAATTGAAAGTTAATGGCCTGTCTAAGGTAACTTCTCGGAGAGTCTACGGGGGTTAATGTTACAAGCTGTACTACCAGACGTCACTTTCCCACTCCGATCGTCTAGGGACGATTCTTCTCACCGAGAGCATGAAACTTTCGCTTCCGCTTCCCTTCTCCTACCTCCTTCGTTTCTCTCGGGGTGAAAATAGTGGCCGATTACGTATCGAGGCACCAGGGGCCAGGGACTGCATGGTGGAGGACGAGAAGCGAGGAGAGTGCTGGATCGTACGAGCGCGAGCGGGCGATAACTTTCAAGAATTTCGCTCGTGACTCTTCCCCGGTACAGGATTCTTGCCACCTCTCCTCCGTGATAACACGCGCTTGCCTCATAATTATCGCGCCGAGATAACGCCTCTGTTGCCCTTGACGTCGTAATGGCGGAACACGGCGCGAGCTATTAACCGCGGGGGGATGGAAAGTTTTCTTATGTTTTTTTTTTTCTCGTTTCTCATTCTCCTTCCTCCTCTTGCTCTACCCTCCTCTTCCTCTCTCTCTCTCTCTCTCTCTGTCGCTTCTCGAGAGGTGTACGAGCTCTCCTCTCGTCCCACCGCGGTTCCAGCCGAGCGGATTGGCAAACCCGGAAGCGCGCGAGCGAAACGAAGGAACAGGGTTGGGGAGTACTACCACCTAGCTCTATTATTCCGGCACATTGCAACTTTCGATCTACTTTCTTGTCCGCACAATTGCAGCCGGTTCCGATAAAGCTGCCCGGGGCATTAAACTATGCGTGTTTCCTCCGAGATTTAAGTGCCTGTCTCGCGGGAGAAGGAGAGTCCGGGAGAGGATCCGAGCGCTAAGTGCCCCGTGGTCTTACCGCTCCTGTTGCGCGCACGCACCGATCGTCCTTACACGCTTATAAGGGCAGGCGCGGGCGGCGTGTTCCTATTCGCGTTTCTCTCTCTTTCTGTTTCTCCGATTCTTACTCATCCTTTTTCCACCTCTTCGTCCGTGCCACTACTCCACTCGTCTTCCGGTTAAGCGAAAGTCGGAGAGCGATTGCATACTTTGTGCGTTTCGCGTGTTACTAGTTACGGTGTTTCGTGTTTGCTAGACTCTCGGTATGCTGATATTTCGATGATTCGTGCGGCTGATTGTTTCTCGAGAAATGATCGTTCGCAGAGGGTTAGGATTGGTATCGATCGCAAGGGGCATATTCGATGCACGCGAGTTTTACGTCATATTTCGCGTGAGCTATTTCGACGATGGGGGCTCGGCCAAGGCATGGAAGTTACGTCGATGGAACGAAAATAAGAGACGTCGATGTGGCGTGACTAGGGAGACGAAATAGAGAGCAAGATGAGCACCTTTTTGTTTAACTATGCGATTACATGGATGATTTTTGTTCCACGTGTTTATTTATTCAGCATGAAATTAGTATTCACCGAATTTTTCGACTCCTTAAGTACCACCATTAAAGCATGACTCGTAAAAGAGCTCGCCAGAAAATTCTCCCTCAATTTCTTTCTAATGCTCTCAAAGATCCAAATAGATACTCATCGCGTCACCCTTCGTCGATTTTCCACACAGTCGGAACACCACTTACCGGAAGTGGTGTCCGACGCGCATCACCACCTTCCCTCCTGGACGACGCACTCTACGACCTTCCTTCTCTCTCGGAGGCCTCCTCGCTGTCACAACTAATCCGCGAATTATCCATTCATATCGATAACGGAGCGAGAGGTATCTCGAACGCGCGCAGGCAGCGTATCGAATGGGACAACGCTTGGTGGAGGTCCACCACCGGTCGGAGGAGGAGGCCCTACCGAGAATCGCGATCGATACTTTAAGCGGTCGCGAATTTATCGTCGTTGAATACATTTAAGCAGGAAGCGGGCGAAGAAAGTTAAGAGAGGTGGGAGGGTGGTTTAGCGAAGGGCCTTATCGGCGATCGACGTTAATTACAGATCGTGGTGGCGTGGCTTTCGCGTTCCAGATGGCTTCTAACCCGAGGGTGGAGCGTAGCATTCATCGTAGGTGCCTCGAAGCGTGACGATCGCTCGCACGCGCGCTTAGAGAGCCAAGAGGAGAAAGAACGAGAGAGCGAGGTTCAATTTGCTTGGCACGCTTTCAATAAGTGCTGTCCTATGTTTAAACATACCGCCGGAGCGGTATTATCGCCACGGTGGTGGGCTAAGGTACGGCGAACCAGTCACCACCCTTCTTTGCTTTCCGAGAGACGTGGCGAGAGGAGAGGAGGGAACGAGTAGCGGGAGTAGAGTCTAGAGACGCTCGTCGTCGAGATGCTTTGTTTTCATCCTATAATTCACGCCCCACCCCACGAGCATGGGCGCGCGTGCGTCGTCGCGCTCGACGTATCTAATCTCGCATTGTTATTTAGAAGCTTAGATTCGGTCCGGAATCGCGTATGCTAATCGACGCGAGTTTTACGATATCGCGAGGGGGGGTCCTTGGTTTATGGTACGGTTTTATCGATCGCTTTTATCGTGTCCCCGACACGCGTTACTGTAAATACGCAGGAACGTGATCGTTCCTCGCGTGCAAATTAGCGAAACGGAATGTTTATCGAAAAGGGAATGGTCGCGGGGGATCTACGGTTAATTTCAAGAAGATAATGTTTCTCGATAGTCCACTCGCAAGACTTCCTTTTTCAACGCTAAATTCTCGTTTGTAATACCGAGTTTAATTGCACGACCCACAGCTTGGCGGTTCGTTTGTAAGGGACGTCCACCGGGAGCAATGAAGAGACCGGAGAAATTCATCGCAATCTACCGGGGTCATCGTCGAGCTCACCTTCGTTACGTCCCTCGCGACGTCCTTCGATCCCTTCGTCTCTGATCTTCTTTTGTCTGGGTAATGAAGGATAATGAAAGGCGTCGGCCGATCGATGCTGGGCCAGGCGACGACGTGGCGCCCACGTCCGTGGCTAATCAATTTTTGGCATTTTCCACGTGGTTCGGACTGTGGCAAACATCCGGTTAGACGGGATCGTCCGTGGCACGGGGAGTCTCCTCAACAAGATTACGGCACTGACCGTGCGCGAGGGTGGAAGGAGCAAACGAATTTGTGGAAAATAGAGGGAAAACTTCATTGGACACCGTGCGGACAAAAAAGCTTCGCAGTGGAGATAGGGGAGAAAAGAGAGGAGGGAAGAGAGGGCAAAGAGTGGAAGGGGATGTTTACTATGGCGTAACCATGGGAGACGAGTGGGCAAATTGGGGATAGATAAATCGCTGGGAAAGTGAGCCCAGGAACGCATTTCACGGTTATTAGGCGACATTTTTCCACGACTTATTGCATTATTTTTCGTCGTGCCTTACTGCAGGAACGCGCGCGGTCCCTGATACACTCACTCGCCTCCCTTATACTCGTTCTTTCTCTTCCTTCTTCTATCGCCACGTCTTCCACCCTCGCACGTCCCACCGGGAGGTAGACTGATTTTATTACACCGCCACCGACCCCGACGCGAGCTGATATTGCAACGCGAGATCCACTCAGGAAATACTATCTTAAGTTTTTCATGCTCCTGGCGCCGGAACGGCATGCGCCATTTTTATACGTCCACGAGCCTGGATTCTCGAATTCTCTTTTCCGCGCTTTACTTTCAACCCGAGAGTCGAAGGAGAAGCGTCATTCGTGAACGACGTCATTGTTCGAGGGAGACATTACGTCCTGGTGTCATCAACGTCGCTTGGAGTCGATTCTCTCGATTATGCGCGCTTGTCACATAATTAGATAACTACTCGGATGGGACTGCTCGGGCACTCCCGCGGGCACTCCACTCCGCTCGTACGCCCATAGTAGGCGCTCCGTCGACCGCGAATATCGGCGAGTTTACTGGCAAGCTGTTTGGAAGCTTGTCG
Organism: Tiphia femorata; assembly: GCA_944319695.1. Lineage (NCBI taxonomy): Eukaryota > Metazoa > Arthropoda > Insecta > Hymenoptera > Tiphiidae > Tiphia > Tiphia femorata. Next base: position 21,793,281 of record OX090901.1, on the reverse strand, counting down.
ATGTTGCCGGAACTTGCCCGCTCGCGAGCTTCCCACTGTAAAAGTATTCCCGAAGCCCTTGCTCTCTCGCTTTCATCTCTCTTTCTCCTTGTTTCCTTCCTCTCTCTCTCTCTCTCTCTCTCTTACTCTTTCGTCTACATCTGCGCGCACCCGAGGCTCGCGAAGTTCTCGCGCGACAAGGTATCCGCAAGTCGTAAACTAAAGTTCGAGGCAAGTGCCCGGGGCATGGTCGTTGGCAAGCTCCTCCGTCTCGCTCGCGGTGCACACAGAGACCGAGAGTTTCCGACGTGCCGAGGGGCGGAAAGAGAGAAGTGGAGTGAAATGAGAGAGTGAGAGAGGGAGAGGAGCAGGGAGGACGAATCTCTCTCGACGGAAGACGAAGGTAGCCGGCCTGTTAATCACTTTAATCTGCAAAGTGTTTATCCGCGCGAAGGAATATGCAGTAGCTGGCATTTCCCCTCGAGGCTGACGAACGTCCGTCGTACGTTCGGGCTCCGATATCGAAGCCGTTCGACCGTGTCGTCCACGGAATTCGATGGCTCCTCGCGGACACGGAGAAACGTTCTGCGGATTTGTCGGACGCGTGCGAAGGACGAGGAGGAGGCAAAGACGTGTCGTGAGTGAGAGAGGAAATGGCAAAGGAAATTATTTCGTTCCTCTCGTTGCTTCTGAGAATCCTAATGGCGGATTACTGAGAATCTTAACGGTCGATCGATCGATCCGCGTGACGTGAATTAAGGACTGATCATTTTTACAGTAATCGAATTTTTGAACATGCGGCGTAGTAATGTTCCCTTATATTTCCAACATACCTTTTTCGACATTTTTGGTCCGCGCACGATAACAGGATCATCGGTCGAATTTTGCAAAGTGCAGGGTGCGCGCGTATTCCGCATATGTCGCACGTGACGTCGATTCACGCTTGTTACGTCGTGGAGAGGAAAAAAGAGAGGCAAAGAGAAGAAGTGGAAAAAAATTTAGCGTAATACCGGAACGTGATATTGGACGATCCACGTTCACGCTTTCTCTTTGCGTCCCTTCCTCTCTGTCTATCTCTTGGATTTTTTTTTATGACAAATATAGGTACCGATCTGCAAATCACCGTTTGAAACGTGCGTAGCGTAGCGTTGCGAGATTTCGCTCTAGTCACAGTTTCGAAAACGGACGGCTATTCCGGACGGTAGCACGTGCAGTGAGTCGTGGCAATTAACTCCTCGCCCAATTATCATGCGGATTTCGCCGACCGGAAACTCTAAAAATTCTCCTGCGAGAGGAAGTGGTGGAAAGTGGAGTAGCATCGATCGATCGAGCCCTCGAGCGACAGTGGAAAAATTTGAAGTTGAGAAATCTCTGCAGACATAATTTCTTTCGATATTTTGTTTTTCCACGCTTTTCCAATATTTTCGATACACTTGTTTTAAGCCAGAGCGAATGTGCATATCTGTCTCTTACAAAAATCCGTGAAAAAAGATCTCTTGGAGAGAATCGACCTATCGATCGCCGCGGGTAAAATTACGAACTCGCGTATATGCAAATAGCCGAGTACACCTACTCGGAGAAATTAATACGTAGGAATCGCGGGTGCAACGTCGTTCATTACATCTCCATCGATTGCGTCGCGTTCGACTATTAATCACTTTATCTACAGGAACGTAGTCACCAACTTTAAACCGCACGATCAAATCATCGGATCTCCCTCGGTCGGATAGGCCGAGAAGGAATACACGGGCTCTTATCTCGCGCGGTATTCAGTTACGTCATTTTTCTGCGATACTCGAGCGACATAATTTTAAATCAATGGATCTCCCTCGATGATACTCGTGCCGGAGGAACGAGAAGAGGCGCGCGGAATGCAGGAGAGCTTCGATTGCCATCTGAAAGGTGCACTGGCCGAGAAGGGACGTTGGAAGAAAAATGTTATCTCACGGAAAAATTTTATCAGACCCCGGTGCCGCGCCGAAACATATTTCGTTTCTGGCGCGCGGAAGGACTCGGCACGATCGCGCGCGGAAAATTTCATCGAGAGATCGTGATTATCACATCGTAAAACGTTACGATCCTCGTGACGATAAGTAAACGAGCCCGTGGAAGAGTCGCTAATGTTTCTCGCGGTATAAAGAAGCCCACCATTTAACTGATGTTAATTAAGACGATTATTTCTACGTTAATGCACGCCGCCGCGGTTCACCGCGAGCGAGCGCGAACGAGACGACGAGGGAGCAACCGGAACCGTCCTTTTCAAGGTCGCGATAAGATCGGATGCTGAATTATTTATTGCGAGCACGTGACCCCACGGGTCGAGTACTGCTACCGGGCCACGATGATGTTGCTGCTGCAGCATCCTCTCGTTTCCTCTCGCCCCTCGTCACGCGGAAAGAATAATGGAGCTTAATTATTCAGACGTTATACGGCCACTTCCCCTTCTGCACTTGGCACCGGTGGAATGCGCTTTCCAGCGTCCTAGAACGACGAGTTAGTTTAGGTGCGTGTGCGAGCTCGCGCCTACGGGGGAAGCACTACGTTACGGACTGTTAAAGGCTGCGATTAGAAGATTAAGGTATTTCGAGATAAGCTCCAAGAGCGTTCGACTCTTAAGTGTGGAAGGTGATTAAACAGAGACGTTAGGCATTTTTCATTAGGCGAGGCTTCAGCACACTCGGTATCCTTTCTTTCGTTCGTGCGAATGATCGTAAGCATCCGTAAACGAATTTACTATTACGTTGACGTCCGCGACCCTTCACAATCCTCGACGTTGTCCTTTCATTTTACGCATCGAATGCGTGGGCGTTCCTCTGCTACGCAGCTCTGCGCGAAAAGCCGTTGTCAATGGCAGGAAGGGTGGCGGAGCTCGAGGAAGCGTCGTTGCCACTCTCCATTCACATCCAAGAATGGTATTTCCGCGGTTAGCCGCCGACAGTGTTCCGCAAAGATGTACTATCGATTTTGCACGAACGGCGGAACATTTCGATGCTTCCTCCTTCCTGCGCGTAACACGTGACCGCTTGTCACTGGATTGGTCTCACCGTGCGTGTCTCGGGATTCTATACATTTCTATCGTCAGGTTTCACGAAACGGGGAATACTAAAATTATTCAGAATATTGTAAATCTTTGTGCACTTTACACAATTCTAAAAAGAACAACGTACGCTTCCTGCCGTACGTGAGTATAAAGTTAACCAAGCTTCAAGATTACCGTAAATTTACCGTCCTACGTGAAAGAAGGTTTACATTGTTAATTCCATTGTATCGTGGACAATTCGTCGTCGGTGTGTATTCTCAGCTTGCGCGGAAAATGTCCTTTCACGATCAGCGAACCGCGTGGGCGATTCGCCCGAGCGGTGAGACCCTGGTGGTCAATGGAGGGGGTAGAGCTCGTGTGGAAGCGACGTCCAGTCTCCCATTCACTGTTACGAATGGCATTTCCGAGGTCAGCCGCGTCGCGACCTGCCTCAAGGCTCGCCAAACCAGTCTCAGAAAAGCCGAACAGGTTACCTAATTTACGCACGCGAGAGCGCACCGGTCCTTTACGCGGGATGAATAGGCGCCGCTCTCGCCACGGTGAACCGTTGCGCTCCACGAGAACTCGAAGCAACTCTTGATTTTCCGTTTAATAAAGCCGCGACGTAATTAATCTATGAAAATAATTACGTACCGTGGATCTCACGGTACCGCGGAGTAACGGCATCGAAGCAAAACTGAATTTAGCACCGCGAGCAAATTGGATTTTTTGAGAAATTAGGTAGAAGGAATTTTGGAGTAATTCTTTATGCGTAATTTATCGCGATCAATGAGGAGTAACATTATTAATGGTATTGTGGTTATTCTGCGCACAGTGCAAACACACGAATTTAATATTAACAGGAATAATCGAGCACCGTTTGTTCGTATTACGTTAGTTATTATCGCCGCAATAATGATTATTCTCCCGGACATCAAGTGGGCATTATAATAGTTAATAATGCCCATTTGATGTAAGCCGATCTGTTGCATGGATATTATAGTTTAGTGCGATGAGCTCCAGAGTACATCAAATATTGATGCACCCTATATTACATATTACAAAAAGAGGGGGATATTTGACATAATTCTTCTCGCTCGGTTACCCGATAAAAAATCTCACAAACACGATTCTTTCTCGGAATGAATGCAGAGTTTCTGCGAGTGGGTTGACCGCGGAGGAAGTCTCTTTGGCGTAGCCTCGCTCATCGGGACGATATATCGGAAGTAACTCAAGTAGCGATATTTCATTATGTTTACAGTCACGCTACGCGGAAGATCAATGGAGGGGTAAGTGACTCGGAGTGGAGCCTTCTAAGTTTCACGGTAATTCGTATTGTCGCGCCGTTGCCCTGTCTGCCCAGTTCTCTCTCTCTCTCTCTCTTCTCCGTTTCTCTCTTCCTCACTCACATCGGTAATTGAAATTCTGCTTCACCCGATCCTCCGCTGAACGGCCCCTTCTCTTCCGCTTTTACTACGCACTGTATGCAAATGCCGCGTACTCGTACACCCAAGCTGGCATACGTTATGCGAGGCAATGCTCGCAACAGTCCATCCCTCACATTCGTTATCGAGCGCGTGTTTTATTAAATTCATTATTTATTTCCCCGAAGGAGCAGCAGCGCAGCGCGCGAGGCCTTTGCGCCTGCTATTATTTATTGTATTACCGCTTAGCATTCGCGGTGATGCATGCCCCGCAAACCTTCACGACGAGGTTATCCGTTACGTCATCTGAATCCCAGGCACGATAATAAATAATTCGAAACGACTCGAACCTCTCCAACGAATGCTTCCACCTTCTGAGAAAATGGAGGATCGTGTCGAATGCCTCGAGTTTCTTTCGCTTCCGGATACTTTTCCTTTTTTCGTTGTAAGCAATAAGAGAGAACCTACGTAAAGAAGTGTCTAAAAATTTCGATAGAATCACTCGACCAAAGATACGTCCACGTAATTTTATCACTCGGTCGTTATTATCTTCGTCAACATCGATCCGCATCATCGTCCCATCGACCCACTAGAATTTCCCCTATCCCGAGACCATCCACAGCGACGAAATCAAAATCGATATCTCCGCTAAACTGAAATTAACCCCGTTAGTTATCAATATCCAGGCTTCTAGTCGGCCACTTCATTAGTTATCTCTCCGTTGTCTGCTCCTACGGATAGGATCAGGGTAGAGTTTCTCTCCGTGCTCGTGGATGCAGGCACGAGCTTCGCTTCTAGGAATCGACGACAACGATGGTGCTCCTCTCTAGCCCTATGCGGGTTATCATTATCGTTATCGGGGACTAGAGCCCGATCGATCCGAAAGTCGCGATTATGTTATCGCTCGATCCGCCCTTATCTGTCTAGTAGCGCGTGCCGAGCGCCGTATGCCGCCTGCATTATCCGATAAGACGCGCTCTGCATGCCCGAGCCGGCTCCCTTTGGGCGATGTCTCATCCCATTGTAGCAACAGTATTGCGCCTTACTGCGCCGGGAAGCCCTTCGGCAGGCGCCCTAGTGGTTTGCTTGTAATCCGTGCAGGTGGTTTGCCCATTTCAAGGATTACGTTTTCGTATCTCTCCGGATTTCTAGAAATAGTATTATTGTTTAGCGTGGGACGAATAATTAGTTGGATTCGTGGATATTTTCCAAGGGAATTTTTGCCAGGTGTAAGATAATTTATCGATTCGATCGATTCAAAATTGTGCAATCCTAATTGCAGAACATTGTACATAACCACTTCAGAATCGATGGTCATTTTAGCTCGATAGCCCGGGGGTGCTTGTGCGGATTAGAGTCAGTCAATTTAGGACTATGCGCGCGCGCGTGATCGTCATTTATCGCGTGAGCACGAGACAGCCCAGAATTACATTTCCAAATTGAACTGGGTAATACGTTGAGTCTTCGGGCGAGAAATTCCGGTCGCCTAGGAATACTATTCCTGTCGTGGCAATATCGTCGTAACTCGGAGGTAATGCATAATAGGTAAATTTCAAATGAGGATGTCTCGGTCACTCTGGACCATCACGACCCTAGTGCCTCGTTCTATTTTCAAGCAGCTCCGTTTCTCTCTCTGCTTCCATTCCTTTGAAGAAACGACGAGGGCAATTAAATGCTATAGCGCCTGGGTAACCCTATAAGGTGTTAAACATTGGACGAAAGTATCAGCCCGCGCGAGCGCGTCTCGAGTAACAACGGTGATATTAGCTAAACAGCGTGAAATGAGTGAGAGGCGTCGGGCCGCTTGGCGCGCAATAGTTCGCCACCCGACGATAATAATAACAATTACGGGGAAAAGTGGTAACAGTAATGATCATCAGCGTTTGACCAAGCGCACGTCGGAGCAATAATAATTCTAATAAGAATATAATCGCGCGCAGTTACAACCATCGGAATGGTAATAATACATAATTGCTCTGGGTCTCGAGGGATGAAGGGACGAGCGAGACCGGCAGCCCATGCGCCGTGTACGGGTAACGTAATGATTATGATTGTCAGGGTCGTCGCGCGAGGTGCAAGAAGTAATTTGCACGGACCCTCCGCTGCCGCAGTCGTTAGTCCCGTTTCGCGATGGGTTCCGCAAGTAGCGCGGTGAGTATTGTGTACGAGGAAGAGGTGGAGGAGGTTGCATCTCGACGTTCTCCAAACTCCTGAACGTGGAGAACGCCAGATTCAACGAAGTTTCACCATTCGAGGATGGAACGAATATTGAAATAATTTTCGAGCGTTAGTAAGTGTTCGTATCCTGCATTCTTTCTCGGCACGGTGTTAAGGCACTTATTACGTTGAAATTGAATAAACGAAAGGCCGTTGTTGGCTTTTTATCACGTAGTTTCGGAGCTAAATCTTCGTTTAAAAATATCCACGAGTAATTTGGTATAAGAAAATGAAGTGTACTCGCGCGAATACCGCGCGCTCGTATGAACTCTCCATTAGCCATTTATGAGAATATTCACATCCGATTTAACGAGCGTCATTAATGTTAATTATAAACTATATGAGTTATGAAGCCAAGTTCTCCGCGCAGCTGAGGGCTCTCGCATTAAAACAAACAAATATTTACTTCGAACGGAACTTTAGATCGTAAAGCTCGCTCCTTGTAATTGCTATTTACGAGGCTCCCGTGGCAACGAAAAATCAGGTTCGAAATAAACAAAAAGGTAGAGAAAAATATTTCGCGCGCGTAAATCTCTGCGCGCGATAATTATTCATTATCCGTGGCGCTCGTCATACTTGATCTTGGTGCGATATTTATCACGAGATTATCCGCGAATCTTATCTTATCTCTATATACGATTTAACGAGGATTACTCTCGGCTCTTTAGCGACTCGCCTACGCCGAGATCGATCGAGCCCTCCCGAAACGATTAAGATTCAAGAATGTTGCTTTTGCTGGTACGACTATATTAATTCTCACGAGTAGGTAGTCACGTCTAGCATAAACAAGGAGGCGAACGGGCCGCCGGGGACGATTCTAACATTGATTAAAATCGATCCGCCGAACATCTACCGATCGAGGAGACGATTACTTTATAGGACCGTATGTCACGGACGTGGAGATCGTACCATTATATCGCTGTCCCGCGCGTATGAATATTCACTAGATCCTTGGCCCCAGACGTACACGCTTACTCTCGAACCCGACGTATCGATTTCCTCGACAGGCGCACACTCGCGCGCGCGCGCGCGCGCACCACCTGAACACACGAACTACGCTCTCTCGCGAGGTAAACGTTCTCGCGAGCGAATGGTTGAACGTATTAATATAACGAAAGGAAGCCACAACCTGCCATCCCTCTCCAGACCCCTTGTCTCTCTTCACGGTCCGCTCCACGAAGCGCGCATATACGATATTCCGAATTTGCATAGACGCGTCTGAGATCGTAATTTTATTAGCCTCTAGAATCGCGCTCGTCATGTCCCCACCCTCGGTGTTGGACAAACCACTGGGGTGGTGAGGCTCTCTAGTATATCTCCCTTCCGATTAAGCGATCCAGAAGCGTCGCGCGCGCTTTCAGGGTCGAAGACCTCGGTGGTGTCGTCGCACTCGCCACCACCCTCTTCGTCACTCCTCCACCACCCTCCATCCGCTTCCGTCACCTGCCACCTTACCTTCCCACGACGATCAATTTCACGATGGTGGTCGAAGCCGGAGACGAGGGTATTTCCATCGTGACCGTCTTGGGGCTGGCCAGTGCGGTATCGTAAGCGAGCGAAGAAAATGGGGTGGGAAATGGCACAGGGGATGGTAGACGTGAGCCCTGGTGGAAAAGACGTCGGACACGGGGAAGGACGACTAAACAGGGGTGGCGCTTGTCTATTTGCAAGCACGAGGAAAAAGAGGGAGAACCGCGCGCGTCTTGGTACGAGAAAGAAAGAAGCGGACAAAAGAAGAGAGCAAGAGAATCGAGGGAGAGGGTAGAAGCACGGGGAATATAATGGGATCGTATTATAAATAATGAATAGCGTAAACCATAATGAAATGATTTATCGCTTCCATTCCACGGGAAAGCAGCTGACAATGGCTTCTTTTTGGCCGGGAGCAACGGTACGCTGGTATAATAGTGCCGGTGTGGCGAAGTGTGCGGAGAGTGTGGCGAGGCCAGGACGAGCCTCTTCCATCCTTTTCCACTTCTACTCCCTTGTCCTTTCTCCTGCCTTTCTCAAGCGCGCTTCGGCTTTTCTCCTCTTCCTTCTTCGCCACGCTCCATCCTTGGCGGAGTGGCACCGTGGCGCAATAAATCTGTCCAGATGGTGTGGTATAGCCATGGGCACGACGCGCTGGGACGATGGGCAGGAATCGAGGGGCAGGGACGAAGGACAAGAACGAGGGGCAGAAGGAGCTCTACGCTCCGGGGGCTGAGAGGCTCGTCTGGTTCGGTCCTTCGGCGTTGACCAATGGTCAAGGTGGCCATCGTTGAGAAAGGGTATGTTACCTTACCTCACACCACATTTATTAGCGCTGCCGCTTTGCCGCGTGTAATACGGCCTCTCACAACCTTCGCTCTTTCTGTCTCTGCCTCGGCGAGCAAGTGGAGAAAAAGAAAAGGTAAAAGAGAAGGGAGAGAGCTTTCTTCGGTCGCATGCGATTCTCCTTTTGTCGGTACTCTATTCCACAATCGAGACTGCTCTCTACCTCTCCAATTGTGCACGGTTCCAGTCAACTTTTAAGGGGCGAATCGATGCGCGTATTATTCGAGCGTGGTCGAAGGTGGTAGGCATTGTTTATTTATGCAGATTTCCTTTCAATATTCCAAGGTTTGTCGAAGCTTCCGGCGTCGCAAGCTTCGATAATTATCGATTAAACGCTACGTTTCTGTCCCCTCGCAATTTCCCTCTATCTTCGAAGCTATTTCGAGACAAAGTCAAGGAAGGCTCGACCTTTGCTTTACGCTACTATTTTCTTGGGTATAGCCACCTTCGGACCACGATGGGGGATGGTCACGGTGAGCGGTTGAGAAACGGCGTGTAACTTTATCTCGTACATTATTTAGTGGAGTCGCAGCGCCACCATGTGTAATACTGACGTTTCTCGTGGTACTTCCTACCATGGTCACTGCTTTCTATTATGTGCTACAAAGTTGCAACCGCTGTACGACCGTTCTGAAACACAATGTCGTCACCGCGACCATCGTTAGTTCCGGCTTCGCTATTTTCAGCCAAGCCCACCCTCCTACTTTTTACGATTTCTCTCGTTCACGCTACTCGCGCATTTGTGCCTCGGCACGCTCTCAAAAATTAGTCTCCATAATTAACCCCGCCTACTCGTTGCTACCCGTGGAAATATTTCTTACGAAATCCACCGGCAATTACAAATCCTTAAAATCGGTTTTGAGTAGAAACGCTGTGTTTAAAGGAATTTAACCACAGACCTTCTCTCCCTCGTGAAAATTCAATCTCATCGCAGGAAAACCTCTCGCAAAGAGATCCTCCGGAGAACGCCTCCCGCGCGAGCGAGCGCCCCGGGGCGGCTTACACGCCGTCAAAGACGATCCCTGCTACTTTCCACGCGCGGTCACTTTCCCGGGAAAATTGATACGATCTACGGCGGGCTCCGTGAGTGGGGCTCTCGATGAAATTACAGCGGCGGTGGGAGCCGAGCGCCACCGTGACATCTAAATTACCTAATAACGACTCGATACCAGAGGACTCACCGGAGGGCGAGTGGGATCGCGAAGCGACCAAGAGGATCACAGAGCGATCAGACAAGAATCCCGCTTCTGGCAAGACGAGCCAGATTAGATGATAGTCGTGTACATGCAGGCGCGCGCGGCTCTGTGTAACATCAAGAGGGACGTGGTCGCGCGTGTGCGTGAAAGATACGCGCGAGGACATGCCGCCCGCCGCATGACCAATGGCGAACGCCAACGGTGCCGAGGAAAGGCACGTTATATCTTAGCAGGCAAGTTGCGCATTTATTAGCCCCCGGTACAACTCTCGGGGCTACCCCGCGAGCACACGCGGGAGACGTCGTGGCCTTCGCGAGATTTTCTCTCCTCCTTCTTCTCCTCCCTCTTCGAGAGCGAGTGGCATCCGTTTCGAGGGACGAGAGTTCGCCACGAGGACGAAGACGACGATGGGGGCACTTAACGATCGTTCTCCGGACGCGCATCGTTCGCGCGAGAATTCCTTGCCTTTTTTTCGTCGCCCCGTTAAATCATTATCATCGTCGCGCGCGCGCGGGGTAGAACGTGAAACGCGAGGTCGATGAATTATGAGGGACGATCGTCCGGGCGGCGATAATTGCTCGCGCCGAGAGAAAGAAGAGGGAAAAGAAGGACGATAATCGTCGCGCGTTTTAACGCTGCCGCGCGCGCGAGGATCGATCGATTCAACGCGAAGCTCGTGCCGCGAGCGAACGCGAAAATGCAGTCGGGACTCGATTTTGCATTCCGCCGACACACGAGTACTATTCCGCGGTTTAACGGTTAGCATTAAGAATGCTTAAGGTAACGTATCCTCCCGTTACCGACCGTTACCTTCGGTCCCTCGTGATGGATGACGGTAATTTCGCGCGCGGATTGTAATTACGGGGTAATTTTGCGCAGGCATGCTTTCGATTCTGTCGTGCGGACTCGCTTGTGGGACTTTTTTTTGCTCTTGTTCGCGAGTTTAACGATATTAGACATTTCGTGAGGGAGATTGCAGACGCGATGGTAATTTGGATTGTTTCGTGAACGAGTTTGGAGCGCGAGGTTTATAGAAAATACGAGGAAGATTCGGTGAGAGGGTAGATTCGTGTTCGATTGATTTTGTTCATTAATTATTCAGGTCTTTCTCGCGGAGTTACACGTAATTTGCCGGTGCGTTTTCACTTGCCTCGGACTACATCGGTGGAGTATTTGCGTTTGTCCATTGACCAACGATGCATTCGTTGGTCGTCCCAGCAATTTCCCGATCAAGGACCGCTGGTTAAACGGGGCAATTTGCTTTTCTATCTGCGCGCTGACGTCTTTCTTGTATTTCCGTGGTTCGTAGATATTGCGGAAGTGTTTGTACACGGGGTGTATCAGCAAAAATATAGGCTCCATCGCCCATGCGCGGTAACTTCTACGTGACAAATATCCATTCGTCAAACGCCAACTCTAAAGACATATTTTATTTCGCTAACAACTTGAGTATTGATACGTAGGTAGGCAAAAATGTACGCCCATTAAAACTATCTGTGAACGACGCGTAACTAGTTTCCACGTCGATAAAAAAAAAATAAAATAATAACACGTATTAACGAGGCTATTCATGCAAGGATGCAAATTAGTGAAACCACTCCTGTTGCAATTCTTTCAAATGTTTCGCTTTCCGCCGATTACTCAGTTAGCAGTAATTTACTGTCGAACACGCAGACGCACTATTTCTCCTTCCTCCTTCTGCTCGCGAAATTGCCCCGTTTAATATTTTCCGCGGGCACTTGTGAATCACGGCGAATTCAAATTGCGGTGCAATTTATAATGCGTAATGCATCTATACGTTTATCCCGAATCGGTGCTATTAGTAGATTGTGCCACGCACAATCGATAATAATTACGCTGCTCCGGGACACTCAATGGAAGCGCTACCTCTCAGCCACGCAATTAAGGGGGTGAGATTAACCCTTCCGACAATAGTCGCCTACAGATAAATTACCAGATAAGAACCGTTTACTGGTAAGTCGTTACTTACATGTCGGTCTCGTCCTATTGGGCCTTGTCAACGGAATCCACGGCCTCTGTGGGGGATGATTCGCAGTAACTGAAAGGCAGAAGAAAAACAAATCTGTTAATAGTAGTTCGCCGGTACCTGGTCTACGACGATCTCCTCCCCGAGGTCGTAAATGAAACTGTCGAAAACGCAAGAGGGAAGAGAAGTAATATGCGTTATCGCGGTGTCTCCATTGCGTTCTATAGAGTGCAATCGTATTAAGAATCACGGTTCCTCGGGCATAAATTGCGGCTTTAACGTATTAGTGTCGCGAGAAAGGAGAAGTAGGGGCGAGTCGATTATTACCGCCGGACGAGCATTTTTCGCAATTGGATCGGTCTAATAGTTTTGACATGGATTCTCGTAAACGTCCGACTAATTAATTTTTTACGAAATGGGAAGGACAGTCCGGAGGATGGTACGAGGATTAGCGAATAGGGGAATGGATAATCGTGTAAGTACCGACGGAATTAAAGTGCCTCGCGAGGGTGGGCGGTTCACTCGAAGAAAACAATATTATCCGTCCTCGAGAAGAGTCACTCGTTCTCCTTTTGGCACCGGGCCGCGCGAATCATCTGGAGGAAATTGCGGTATGGCACGCAATTATCAATTCCACGAGGCCGCGTTAGATTAAAAATGGAGTGTTCTCTCGTGGCTACCGGTGCTGCGTTCGATTCGCCCTCAGGACCGATCAGGTCTGCGATACTCTCAGTGCCTCTCAACGCGATCATAAAATATATTTTTCATTGAACTTCGGCACTAACCGTCGCGCACCGAGCCTATAAATTTTTATTAACGATTAATGCGCGCGCGCGTGGCACCCGAATAGACAGCAGCGACGGCATAAAGGGCCCTGATAATTGAATCGACGTTATCGCTCGTCCATTCATCCAACAACAACGGGACGTAATTACAATTATAACAATACTTGGACAAACGACGCGCGCGCGGCCTGTTCAGATAACAACAGCGAGGCCATAATGAAATGATATCGGGTTATTCGATCGATTAAATTAATAAACCGTTTCCAATGGTTCATAGTTCCGTGGACTTTGGCGAGGGTGCGGAAACGCGATACCGCGCCGGGCTCAAGCGCGTGTTCGTTGTAATTCGAGGAATAAAAATTTGATAGTCAATAATAGCATCATGAAATTATCCATTTATTTCTCCAATTTCAGGCACCCTTTCCTCGAGTCACGGACGTTGCTGAAAATCGATCCTTAATATCTTCATAATTCGTTCCGATATTTATTCGACTCTCGTTCTCCTTCGAATCGATCCTTACGACATTATCCGTTTGCTATGGGGCGCCTAAAAAACGGAGCAGCGATTGAGAGCCACTGAGCAGTGCAACGAGCCTCAGAGAAAATGAAAGCCCGTGATGGCCTGCGCGCGGCTTGCTGTAGCATCCACGATCGCTTTAAGATAATCGTTCTCTGCACGCGAGCCGAATAATGGATCTAAATACGCGGCGCATGGTCCCACCGAGTTTCTCCCTGGCTTTTGAACATATACGATAGCCACTCGAAAATTTGTTCTCCCTTCCATCGTGGATCGATCGTAGCTAGGGCACTCGAAACGGAAAATTTCGAAACGAACTTCCGTCGATTACGTAATGAATATGGTAGGATCGATCGTTGGAGCGTTCGTGGAAGGGTGGGTTGGCTGCTGTTGGCGGCAGAGAATGGAGAATTCGTTATTAAGGTTGCGAGCTATCGATCCTACCGCGTCGGAACTGGCTCCCGAGGAAGGTTCATATCCAGGTCGATGATACTGACGTCAGGCGCGCGTTGTAAATTCGGTGGCGCGATAAAAATTGCAAACGATCGTGGAAGAAGGAAGACCACGTTTTATTGTTATTATACAATATTCTTAGCTCTTTATTTCTTGCTACACGCCTCTCGAATGGCGAACGTTTTGGAACAGGAACACAAAGAGCCATACTGACATTTGCCGATTTTGTTATTTTCCGTGTGCCCGGTCTTTATACGGTAGGTAAGTCCCCAATTAGAACAACACTCGACCTCATCCTTTCGATACCCAGTTAACCCCTCTGAAATCTTTCTCTCATTCGACGTGCATGCAGCCGATAATTGAACCGTTTATTTTGAAAGTGGCCTAAGTCCATTTTTAAAAAAAAAATGAGATATCACATGACATTAAATTATTGCACTAAATTATTCACGAATTGTGTGTTATCTTATTTTCTCAAAAAAATGGACTTAGGCCACTTTCAAAATAAACGGCTCAATTCTTATATCCACGTCACGTGGAAGTGGTTCTGTTTGTAAATCGATTTTCAGACATTCGACTAATAAAAGCATACGATCACTATAGATACACACGATGCACTTAGATTCCTCTTGTTCGAACCAATAACGACTGTGCACCAATCTACGAACATGTTGGAATTCGAAAATCCGTAGACATTCGTACTCGAGCGTTCGCCATTAGTGCGTCGAGCGAGGACCGGATTGAATTACGAGGGATTACGGCACGGTAGTTGATTTTACGTTTCGTCCGGACTCGTGAGTTTACCCTTTAAGTGCCTCTTCCGGTATCTGGAAGAGTCGCCACGAGTCCGAACGTCGGCTCGAGAATGAGTCTGGTCGCGATGGGCGAAGAGAAACCAAAAGAGGAGGTGGAAGAGGTGAGAAGAAGACGGGAAGCGGGGCTTTCACGGGGACGAAGCGGATGGCGGAGGAGGACGAGAAACGAGAGGATTATGAGACGGAGAGGAAGAAGCGGTAATTGAGGAAAGAGAAGGAAAGAGGCGGATGCGAACCGGGTAGAGGAGGATGGAAAATATGAAGACTCCGGGAGAGAGTAGGCGAAGGGCGTTAACGACTTCCCGGAAATGGCGGCAACAGCCCTGAAGCAGCCCTGAGACGTGACTCAACTCTGACACAAATGGCGGGACATTAGACAAGTAGCGGCGGGGAGCAAAGTAGACGTCGGGCGCGAAGGTAATCAGAATTAACAATTCAAAGCTCCGCGGAACCTCCTGGTGAATGTTGGTGGAGCGTTTCTGGAAGGTCGGAGGAGTGGAAGGGCGAGGACCGAAGGCTGCCAAGAGTACGACCTCTCCTCTTCCACCCTCACCTTCCTTCCTCCTTCTCACCCCAGCCTTCGTTGCTCAACCGGTTGACAGAGTTCCGTGGTAATCTTCTAGTTGGAAGACCCGGTTTAACTAGGTTCCTCTCTCGTATACCTTCGACTCCCACGGATACGTAATTCATTCGCGCTGCCATTCGATGAGCGTTTCGTTTGCTAAATTCGCGACTATGCCTCTTACCCTTCGAGTACGCGCAACGGCGTAAGCAATGCGCGCCAGAGTGACGAAGGAACTTGGGCCAAACGCTCGGACGGAAATTGAGCTTGTTGAATTTGATTTCATGGGGGAAAGCCGACCTGGAACTGTGACGTGAGAAGGAAGAGAAGGACGTTGATTATTCGCCTGGTTTCTCATTAGCGGTAATAGATTTATAATCGAGAAAAAGAAAAGAATTCCCAAGACACGGTCGAGAACGCGTTAACGATTCGCGTGTTGTTAACTGCAATTACTGCCGGTGATTACCGGATTAAAGTCGTATTCTAACGTCGTCGGTGAGCTGGCGGAAAGGACTTTCGCCGGGTTAGCCACGAGGGCGCAAAAACTCATCCCAGTGAATAAATTACGCGACCCTCCGCGCTTCGGTACGTCCGGTGGTCGGTCTCGTGTAAAAGTTTCAGTTGTGAAATAAGCGATGGGTATCTCGGGCAATCAGCGAGACATCGGGAGGCCCCTCGAAGCACTATTACCTACTGAGAAAAGAAGCTTAATTGAAAAAGGATTAAAAGACCGTGGGATTTCGGCGAGACACCACGGCTCCGTTGGTTCTGACGTGCGACGAGCGGCGCAAACTTCACGGTTGCTCCCTGTAATTTCGAATCAACCGACGTCTCGCGTCTCTCGATCGGGAGCAATCTTCTCGTCCGCTCACGTGAGAGGTTCGCGCGTCACGGCAGCCCTTATTACATTATACGCGGATCGATTCGCGTTGTCGAAAAATCATTTTCTCGACGATAACGCGCGCGCGCGCCGCGCGATGTCTCGCGCTCGCTTTACACGCGTGCCCTTGCCACAGTTGCTCTTGCCACCGGTTCGCCGAACAGGTTGTTATCGAGAGGGATCGCGTTCCGCGTATCGCGCGCCGATAAAGGGAGAGGATAAGGACCGAGGATGAGAAGGGAGAAGGATGAGAGGGTACGATCGAAATCTTGGCGCGCTGCCTCTTTGAAGCGCGCTCGAACGAGCGATCCAGCTTGGAGGAAAAAAATTGCGCGGGGCACGCAGAGCAAGAGGATATACATAGTTACAATAATAAGAAGCGGGGTGAGGCGAGAGACGCGACGCGCTCCTTCGATGTCTCGGAAAAGATAGAGTCTCTCGATTTAATGCCGAGGCTCGCCCTCGGGCGCAATCTAGGCGTAATCAGCGATACTGACGTTGCATCGTCGCAATGACATCGCAGAAGGGATAGGAGGAGAGAGTCGATCGGAGTGCTGACTGGATTATTATAATTGCAAAACGATGAGAGCAGCCTGAAGGATCGCGCGCGAGCGAGCCGGGGAGTCTCACGGTGTGGAAGGTTACCGCCATCGGCCCTGGTACCACCGTCATCGTCGTCACCAACACCAGTCCGCGTCACCACCGTCGCCTCGAGGACGCTCATTAAACTAGTTCATTACACCTGCTTCTCCTAATGGCTCTCACTTACGGGAAACCGGGCGAGACTCCCGCGCCAATAATTAAACCGTTTAACGAATGTCACTCGCACCGCTCACCCGCTCGGCCATTAAAACCGGCGAACGTGGCCGCGGACCGTTAAGAAGCGCGCATTGGAACGAGAGTAATTGCGTTTTAGGACGAATGTCGCGTCATCCGTTAGGACTGCGCTGATGATCGGGCGTTGATTTAAGCTCGGCCCCGCCTGTCGTCGTTGGGATTCATCGGATGCTAGAAAGAGAGAGAGAGAGAGAGCAGAGAAGCTTCAGAATTGAAGAGCCAAAGACGCGGAAAGGGAGCAGGATGAAAGACGTGGTTCTAATTGGAAGTATTTCAAGGAATCTCCAGATTGCTTGATTCTCGCGATATTTGCGATTCTTCAGTTCCACGGCGCTGTTCTCGGAGACTGATGTCGCGGGTTCACGAGAGAAAATTATATCTCGTTTTATTCGCTCACTTTTTTCTTACGATCCTCTCGCGCTAAAAATTGCCCATTCACGAGTTTTTTCAACTTGGTCGAAAGAGGACCTGCCAGCCGCCCCGGTGGCTGGCTCATCCTTGGCAGAATCTCAGCGCTGGAGATAGCGTAGGGAATGGGGGCGTCGCAGAATTGAAACTGAGAATTCTATTTCAGCCCCCGCCACTGCTCCTCCGGGCCCATGGGGGCAAGGAGAATAGAGATAGCGCCCCCGGGAACATCGGCGAGATAATATAAGCGAGAGAAGAGCACGGGGGTAGAAGGCAGACGCGCGTATTTTATTCCTGGCAGCACGCCGATTCGCTCTCTCGCTGGGATCTCTAACGCCAATATACTTAGGTCCCGATTCGAGGCGTCCTTCTTGGCTGGTCGAATCGATTTTCTTCCCGTTGACAATCTCGTTGGCGCCTTGTAAAACTTACAACGTCCTGTCAACGCGCCACCACTCGTGTTACTATAAAAATCGTATACACGATTAAACTTTCCAGGGGCTAGTCGTAAATTCCATATTAATCGATACCGCGCGCGACTATGTTTCCTTAAATTGATCTCGATATCTCGAAATCGGAGCGCCGCTCGTTCATTAGACCACCGCGTATATTCACGCGGTTGCAATAAACAGGCTGTGCTCGATGAACTTATTCGCCGAGTCGACGGTAATAATAATAAATTTACAGCTCCGCCGAAATCGGCCCACGCTAGACTCGTAAAATACGCTCGGGGCGATAAACCGCAAGCGAAGAGAGGGCGGGATCGATTAAATCGCGCCACGCCTTGAAAACTTAATTTGGAATTACGGGCATTACGGTTGCATTAGGATTCGCTCCACATTCTCTCCCGTGTACACCAACGTAGCACGGCTCTGCCTCGGCAAGAACGACGGGCACGGTGTGGCCCCCTCCGTTATTTCATATTTCAGGCCGGCAGTTAATAAATATCTAAGCTGGCACGGAATCGAGGGGCCTTCGGTATATCCCGATGGAGTACACCGGATTGCAACGATGCGGAGTAATAAACGCTGGGAAGCTCTCGCGTACGAGGATTTAAGCTCGCTATTATAGTCCCTCGAGTGTCCCCCGGGGAGCGTCCATTATACTCTCCAAGACATCCACCGGTAGAGAGAGCTGACGATTTCAGTTGGAAATAATTGCACGGCCTATGCCTATGCGCGGGGTCGCGCACTCCAAGACCGTAGTACTCGAGCGTTATTCCCGTAATCATAGTTTACGATCGTCGTTATTAAACAATGCGGGCTACGACTCTGGCCGCGCGCGCGTTTCTCTTCCGCCAGCAATTAATTTTCATATCTTTTACTTACTCCTGCGAGTAGTGAAAAGATTTTTATTCGAGCGTAGAATTTTTTTCTTTCTCTTCGTTTCTTCAAGTACGAGGACTTCTTACTGGCTACCGAATGCGGACGATTACACGGACGAAGGTGTCGAAAGTTCCCGAAGGCTAATGTCATTACGCGTAGTGACAGACCGACCAGTAGGCCCCAGGGTGCAGTCAATAATTGCGATAATAGGGTTACGATAATCGTAGCGTGACGTAGCCCGTTAATTACCGGCTGACGAATTTGAGGCGTCGACGTCCTACCCCGACAATTTCACCTTTAACCATCTACTAACTTTCTCTTTCCTTTCAGGTCGTTAACCCGGGCCTTATCGAACTTTGACCTGCAGAACTATCGACCGAAGGGACAGTCAAACCTGATTCGCCCTTGACCGTGCACAGGTCACTAAACTTTCGCAAAATAATGGAAATGTGGTGAGTTCTTCTAGAGATTTAAACATGAAATTCCCTTTCAACTGTCTCCTGTCTCTCATTCGTTCCCTTGCACCTTCTGAACCCTCTCCACCTCGAAGGCTCCGAGGAATATTGTACATTGTGCAACGCGTTGCGATCTTAATCGCGGGGGCGCGTATTTTCCTCTGCCCCTCGTCGCAATTAACCGTCCCTACAGAAGGCTCTGCAGAGAGTACAGTCAGTTAATTACTTAGGAAAGCAGATGCGAAATCGGGGTCGATCTCTATGTATGCCGCCTTCATCCATAATTAGCACCTTTGGGCGGCGTGGAACGACGCGGCTCGGTATCGTATGCTTTCATGGGAGGAGAGATGGAGGCTCGACGATGGCTGGATGAAGGGAGAAGACGATACGCCGAAGGAGACCGAGAAGGGCAACAGTGGCAGGGTGGGTAAGGAACCAAGAGGTGGTTCCCTACAGACGCGATCAGACCTAGGAAATTGCGAACGCCTCGAAGCGTTCTCCATTCGTAGGTACGATAGGGCGGAGGTTGCCTCACGTGGAATATCCTTCTTATCACCCTCCAATCGACGATCCTCTCCTCTCCACGTTACCCTCGTCCTCGTAGTCCTCCGACACATTTTTCCAGAACTTCCTCTTCCATCCGACGCGCACGGTTCCCCTCGACAATTTTTCAACACTCTCGTACATACTTTCAGGATACTCTCAGGATAATAGAATTTATTAAACAGAAAACTGAATTCTCGCGAATTTTCTCGGTTTCTCAGTTATTTCAGTAACTTGTTCGTCGAAGGAGATCGTTCAATAGTTAGCTAATTTTTTTCCTACAAATTTTATCCACCTTCGACCAATCCGCACACGTGACTCCACGTGTCCTTGTCGTCTTCCGCTCTGCATTTTCTCGTCGTAGCAATTACGCTCTTATTAAATCGAACGACGACGTTAGTGACGGAGGTGGGGTCGGAAAACCGGATGGTGGGTAGAGAGAGAGGAGAGGGACGAGAGGATGGAAATTGTGTACAAGTAATATAAATGTATGCTAAGGTTGAGGAACAGAGGCGAGGACTTTCCGTCCTTCCCGGAGGGTGGGGTTTGAGAGGAATTACCAGAGAGGATGAGGAGTAATGAAATTCCGGGGAAGTCCCGGACGAGAATCTCCGCTCGCCGAAGCTTCGACGCGTCTTAATTTCGCTCACAATGCGGATGTGCTTTTATTTTCGCTAGCGTCCCCATTCGCCCCTCGGACCTCGATAATTACTCTTGACGAGTTACCCGGCTGCGCGAGACTTTCTCGTCCGTCCCGACGAGGAAAAGGGAGAAGGAGAAAGAAAGAGAAGAGGAAACGGAACGTGCGGTTCGTCGGTTTGGCGCGATAAATATACATTTTTATTACGCTCGTCGGACGTTATTTCACCGCGGTACAAATTGCAACGAGATTAGTTTAGACCACTAGGATGCGATAAGGGACGGTGGCGAGCTCGTTCTCTTCTTTCTAGTTCAACGCGCCTGGAAGCGGTGCTTCTCCACGAAAGGGCTCCCATTCCTTCCAGCGCGGACGTTTTATCCTCCCCTCGATCGTTAATAAATCGATCTTAACTCATTGAAGCAAATTGTACGCGTCGGGCCCTCTCCCGCGTGCTCGAGCGCATCGAGCTATGAATAAATATGTTACGCATTTTATTCTACTCTCGACGATGAAGACCGGCCGGTAACGGAGATGCCGCGGAGTAAATCAATTCGAAAGCGTTTGCAACTTCTAATTATCGCACATTATCGTCTTTATCGCGGACTGCGTGGATCCTGGCAATTAACTCGATTCCCTCACGCAGGTGCTGTAAAGTTTCGTATAATTACTCGAGCGCCTGGCAAAAGGCCTAGGACGTTTTAAAGAACGCAGTTATTTTTCCTCTTGGTCTCTTTCCGACTCGGATTAAGAGAATAGGGATATAATTGCAAGGTGCCATCGTGCGCAGAATTTGTATTTGCAATCAATGACACCACGTTGGTGAACAGATCGAGGGAAGGCGAAAGTGTACGACTGTCATCGTATAATTAGTGTGAGATCGTTCGTTATTTGAATTGGGAGTATTAAATTTACCGATTATTACCGACGCTCCGCTAATTAATGGAAAATCGAGTACACGTGCAGGTGTAACAGCACGAACAATGCATTATAGATTTAACGTGCAAATTTAACGAGAGTCGATTTCAATGTGATCATATTCTGAAAAATCGGTTCTTAAACGACAGACGCGTATTCCGTACCACGATACTTGCGACGAAACAAACGATCGTTTCTCAAACCTCTTCCTTTCTCAACTACCGAAACACCGATCGTATTTCCGCCCTGGTGTGTTAATAACGTAACGACAGTCGATGCCTCCTATAAAATAACGTGGCCAACTTTATCGTCCACGCGGTACAATAAATTCTCGTTCGGCGAGATTCAAGGCGGGATAAAATGGGACGAAGGAAGAAAATGGAGAAGCGAGTGCAAGAGAAAGGAATGCTCGCTCGCAGCGTGCGGGCTTAGCTCGCACGGCCATTGTCGTACGTCACAATTACTATGATCGACGAACTTTCACGAGCAATGATCGATCGACCATCTGGATTCGAGGTGTATCGACCTGGAGGCAGGGTTCGAGAGTCGATTCGGTCGAGAATGTTTTTTTTTTCCGCGTGGCACCGCATGACGGTGACGTTCTCCCGCGTCCACCCTGCTCCTGCAGCTTTTGTGTTTCACAGTGGAGTATCTGTGTGCGCGACCGTCCATGTAGGGGTTGAAACTCGTGATGCCGCACGACGGCGACGCTTTGATGCGGTCGGCCCACGACGACGGACGGGGCAGGCCTGACCGTGTTGTTTCTATTGGGCGCCGTAAGCTCCGAAAGCTCCCCACGTTATAAATAAATCGATAGGAGCGATTGGAACGTTACGGACAGGCCTGTCTTTTATCGCGTCGGTGCACGTGGAAAGGTCGTTGACACGGAGACGGAAAGAGCATCGATGCGAACAAAAAACAATGCGATCCTCTCGAGAGATTACAGTTACTCTCTGTACTCTCTGCTGTTAGTCATTCGTAGAGTTACAATATTAATTTAATCGACGGATCGTTCGATATCCCAATATTAATATTATAATAACAGTTGAATTGCACGAAAGGTAGGTAATTAATGTATAGATAATGATATTAATAATCATCTCTTCAAGGATGAAAGGGTGAACGATCTTCGAGCAGAATTGAATCCCTCGCGCAAGGAAGCTTCCCTTAATGTTTACTCGCGTTAACGGCCTCTATGGCAGAGCTGCGTCAGTTTGACGGACGACCATTTACCTTTTCTACCATGCATGGGCGCTACCGGGACCTAACCAAGCGTTTCCCCTCTTGGGGAATAACTTGTCCGTCATCCATAAAGGATGGTCGCCGAGTAAGTATTTTCCATTATGACACAACATTTATGCACCTATAACCCACGTCGACGTTGAGTTTTAACCGAGTTACGGTGAAAGGAGAAGATGGTGGGAGTGGACGAGAGAGAAGAGCGTGAAGAGGGTCGAAGAGGGTGGAACGGGCTGGGTAGTAAACGCAAGCTGCGCGTTTACTCCGCGCGACAATGACACGTATACCTAACCCGTCTCCAAACCTTCCACTTTCCTTCGTTCACGCTCACGCCAGCTTTCCGCAACATTTCCGAGCTATTCCGCCATTGCTCGAATTAAATATGCGGACGTTTTCCCGTGCCCGGCGACCATTCTGATTACAATCGTATTCTCTCACGGCTGTTTATATTACGTCGCGCGAACGTTGTCGTCTGCGTTAGGTTCCCTCCACCTGGGCAAACTTCCAGAGAAAATAGTCGCGTATGGTACCCCCGAGAGTGAGAAAGTTGGTCAACCAGAAAGTGTCGCGAGAAGGATTACCTGAAGATTAAAGGAAGGGGACTTGGGGGATTCCGAGTTGGAGATTATGTGTTGCGGTAAGTTCGCGCTGATAGTAGTGTTGTTTGAATTTAGGTGGTTGCTCGAGAAAGGAGAAGAATTCGCGATCGGACGAAAAAAGTAATCCGCGAAAAATAATCGTTCTAAAGAATGTCGATATTTTTCGCGTTAAATTCTCAGCATAAAAAAAATCGTAAGAAGAATAAATAATTGCCCCGTTACCATCCAATTAACCACGTAGGCTCGTGAGATAAATCCAGTGGACAAATTTACGAAGAGGCTACTTGAGACCAATTCCCTTTCCCTTAGCCCATTACGAGTTTCGAGTGCGCCCTCGAAGAATCGCCAGGTTCGCGATCGCGCCTCGATAGGCAGTGCTTTACGGTCGATAGGCGACAGCCGGCGGCGGTGGGGGCCGATCGGAGGCCTCATCGCGATCGAGAGGCTCGCCCTCGCAATTAAGGAGAGACCCCGCGCAATTATCCCCCGGCGCATTTATTCCGCGTTAACATTGCGGTGGCTTCGACGGCGTAAGCCACGTGCGTGTAACGCCCGTGGAAAGAGAATGCGAGTGAGAGAAAGAGAAAGGTTTCATCGCGCTTCGCCACGCTCGACCGCCTCCGCCACCGAACGCGCCACTCGCCCCGTCGAGTTTTTAATCCTCCCTGCGCGTTAATTCCCCGCCGCTGTTGCAAATTTCAATGTGACGTAATGTCGAAGGTATTACGAAATCAAGTGCAAGCGCGTCCACGCACGCCCTCTGGAATGAAAAATGAAGAGTGTCGCGGCCCGATGCTCCCCTCGTCGGATTTAATGGAATTCGCGTTAAGCTCACTATCGGGATCGAGAGTAATTTCCCTCTCGATAGTGAGTGGTTGGTGAGTGCGTGGTTGTTTAAACATTATCATTGTAAGACTACGTACTATTTTTTTTTTATTTTAAAAATGCCTCTTAAAAGATCGTCGAGATTACGTTATTACTTAGTAAATCTGTAAATTTTTCGTTGTACGTTAGAGATCTGTGATCTCTGAGAAATGTAAGGGCAATTTTTCCAACAAGGCCGAGTCCTCGTTTCCAGTCTCCGTGGGAATGTACGATGAATGGTCGTCCACCTTTGGAAGTGCGTACCCAAAAAGCGTGAGTAGCTCACGTAATTAGGCAATGGTCTGCGTTTGAGGAACCCGCTTGAATTCAAACAGCTTTCCAGCCCGACCGTGAATATTCATCGATTTTCTTGCGCTCCCACTCCGACGGATGGTCTTTGATTTTCCGGTTTAGCCAAACGTCCGCCCCGTTGGCGCGCTTTGGTATGTCAGAATAACGTCGCTGCACGCCAATTAAGGGCCCACCGAATATCATAATTAACGTCCTCCACGCTTTTTGCGAGCCTTTACGAATATGTCGCGTAAGCCTCCTCAAGGTGAATATTCATCGATTTCTCTACAACCGCTGCCCTTTGACGCAACGAGGCTTTGACATTCGCATTTTTATCAGACACGGTAGGCAGCCTGACGGAGGATGCCGTGCTATTAATACAAGCCCTCGAGGTCAATTGGTCTTCGACCTGGTTTCTTCGACCCTGTTCCGTCACTTCATCCCTTTCATAGTACACCACCCGTTTTCCTGGCGAAAATATAAAAATCTTTTCCTTCCAACGAGGAAAGGAAAAAGAAAGAAAAATTACCGCAGTCTCGAAAATCTGCGAAAAAATCTTTTGCTACCAGTCTGCACTCCCTAAATTATCGCGCGCCACTACCCCTTTACGATGCCACCGATAAATTCGCTCCAGGCTCTGCTCGGAAAAGCGGAGCGTTACGATTAGCACTAGTCGTTCGACCAGTACCGTGTCACCTTCGCCACGATTTCACGAGGGTGGTCCTCGCGAGTAGTAGTGGCGCTTGTTGCCCGCTCGAGGCGAGGCACGCGCTTGCCATTAGGCGAGAACTCGGCGCAATTAGCGCGACGATCCTGCCGTGCGCTTATTCCGTCCATGCGTTAAAATTCTTCGTCCGGTGTGGGGGTCGACGCGTCGCTTCCGGTTCGTCCGAGCATCCGTCCATCCGTGCGACCACCACCCCAGGGAGCTTTTCGAGCTCGATGCTAATTTCGTGGACACCGGTGTCCGACGTCTATTCCGCATTCCGACGCGAGCTTCTTCGCACTGGGGCTTCATGAAAACGAAATCCGAGGCGGTGAATTCATCGAGGAATGTTAATTATCATTTCACCTGTCTCCTCTTTCTTTCTTTCTTTTAATTATGAGTCTCTCCTCGATCCGTCGCTCGCGCACTTCTGCCAGCACGATCGAACGAGCAACGATGGCTGCCAGACAATAATCGGCCGGCTTACCGGTAGTTAGTAGCTAAATCGGAAAAGTTTCTATCGCTTTCCGAGGGACGCTCCTGCTCGGTAAAGCCTCCACCCTCCCTCCTGAGGCCTCCTCTTCCTCCTAGCCGGAACTGTCGGCAACTCGGATTAGTTTTAAAGTAAGAGTATGCTTCACTTCCCGTTTTCCCTTCTTCTACTCCATCCTCCTTCCCTCCTCGCTCTCTATCCTCCGTTTCTTTCGCGCTACTTCTTCTCCGAATGTTTCTCTCCATTGTTGCGGCACGGAGTCGCACGTCGACGTCTTGATAAACTTCCCCGTACATTTTCTTACTCTTCTCCTACCCCATTTCCGTTTCCATCCTTCTCTCGATTTTTCCATCTCACCAACTTACTTCTTCGTCTTACGGCAAAAGGTCGTTACAAGAGGAGTGGATCGTCCGACGTCGATCGTCAAACGAGTACCGGTCTAAGGAGACTAAAAGAAAGCTCACTCGAGTTTTATGTTTATTATCATCGAGAGAAGTGCAAGGACGCGAGCGAGTGCACGTAATTTTCCGGCGAGAAGCGACACTATTAAATAATCAGGAACACACTCAGGAGGTCCTCGGAATGCTGGCAATGTCCTTTGGAACTCCCTTTCTCCCTGGCCTCGTTTGCTCAACAATACGAAACGTATTTCTACTTGACGCGCGAGCGACGTACGTTACACGAGGGGCGCATAAGAAAGTTATTAGAAGGGGAAATGGAGACTGGCTTGAAATATTTCATTACCGTGCCGTCGGTGTGTGCTCACGAGCTCACGCGTCTTCTGCATATACGTCTAGGCGTGTAATTAGACGCAATGTAACTAGGCGTTTCACGGCGGTGAGGCGTGATGCCTTTTGACCTCCCTTCTAAGACGACGCGACGCGCGGTAAGGACTTATATCATGCGAGAGTTTGCTCGGCGATTGCTGTATACAGGTGACGCGAGGACAAACGATTTTCCTGACGGAGAAGACAATTGCGGTCGCTGCGGACGGATCCTCCCTCGTGACTAATTTATTTGCCCGGAGGAAGAAGGAGAGAACGTCATACGTCTACCGCGAAATTTAGCAGAAGACCGAGACACCGTAATTTAGTCTTTCGAATAGACAGAGAAAGTTTAATGAGCCTGATTTCAATTATATCGCGACGTCCCCCTGCCTATCCTGGTCGATAACGCATTACTTGGAGTCCCCTCGAATCGAGTAAGAACTCATTTCACCGCGAAGAGCACCGGTAAGACGAGGAATAAGGAAAATAGAAAGAAGTAGCCCAGGATGGATTTACTTTGATTCTTTAATAACTTCGCAAACTGAAATTGCTCCGGCTACGAGTTTAATTTCACTAACTCGTTATAATTTTCCCTGACACCCCTGGGTACTTTCCGGACGACATCGCGACGGGACGACTGTTTCTCGCCCGTAGGGGATCGTCCGCTGCAGAAAGTATTCATAATGCACTGGAATTCGTTTACGACAGTGCCATCACACTCTTTGCGCGACCATCGAGTCCGGAGGGAAAGCTTCAAGGGAATAATACGAGGATTCGTGGCGAAGGAAAATCGCTTTTCCTCCGATCGACAAATTTTCGAACCTGTTGACCCGGCCCGCTTTTTTCACGGACGTTGTTAATTTCCTTGGTACGGAAGTTATCTGGAGCTCAGGAGAAAGAAAAAAACGCGATGAGTGGGAATACAGTGTGATGCGGGGCATGGTCGTTCGATCGAATGCCCTTTTCAGGCGGCGCACGGAAACTCGGATAATTGGAAACCAAACAGTAAATGTGAACCCCGCGCCGATTTGGCACTGGTCGAGCAATCAAAGGCGAATTCACTTATTTCGCGTAGGTGCACGTCCAGGTTGCTCGAGAACGGTAGAGGAAGAAGGCTAGAGGAGTACGAGGCACGGTTCGAATTACAAACACCCCTCTGCCGCGTCCCGGAGTAATGAAACCGAATGTTTCCTTCGATTGGCGCCCTTTGGTCGTTCGCAGGGCGAGGGAGTAGGAGCCTCGAGGGATCAAAATAGCCAGGCCTCCGTGACACAAAATTTAAGAGTGAAAGAAAGTCGTAAAAAAATTCCTACGTCACGTACGCGCTCGCATGAAGCACCGAGAAAGAAATAAGCCTGAAAAGAGAAAAATCTGTGCCACGTTGAAAAACGCATGGCGCGCACAATCGGCCATTGATCGCGATCGGAGCGTGAATACATCGGAATTCGACTACCGTATAGGTGTGTGTCCGCTAAGTACCGTGGCGAATGGTGATTTACGAGCGTCAGATCTGCGCGCGACGATAGCCGGCTGAATTATTTTGCAAGCTTTTCGCCTACAGGAAGTGAGTGACTCACGCGTTTTTCGATTATGCAAATGTCTCGGTGTGTCGCCGCGCGCCCCCGCAGGCCTGCTAGCAGCCGGTGTCGCTCGGTGTTGCTCATGCCATTCCTGGCCTGCCCTCGCGAGCGACGCGACGTTACCAAACGGAGAAACTCGGCTTCAATAAAAGCGTCGCGCAACCCCGATATGCAGATTTATTATTCTACACTCCATTAGCAGGGAGGAGGATGGAGGGGACGCCATAGGGCGTTACACATAAATCCTTCGAGACGCCGTAATTCTCTTCCCGTTCGACAGAAGCGTAACCGAACGTATTAGCCTTATCGCGGATACTCGTCAGTCCTCTTCCGAGCCAATCCAGGTGGACGTCGTTCTCCTATCCTCTTCTACCTGCTCCATTCGCGCGCGAGCTCAAGGGACTCGCGCGCGCTCCCCTTTCAAACTCCTCTTTCAATTCTCCCTTTCCTCCCTCCTCCATCGCCTTTCGACCACCCTCTCCCTCCCTCTTCCGCCTTTTCGAGGCACCACCGTGCTTTAACTCAGCCCGACCATACTTCACTCGCCCCTGACACTCGACCGTGCCGGGGCCGAGGGCTTAAGCCTTCTGATATTACGAATTCATCCGGCGCTATAAGTTACACCGTTACGCTCTCTATACGAGAGCGGCGTATAGAAGAGGCACCTCCTCCTACTTCCAACGGCGAGGCCGAGATATCGCGCGACGTCTTTGGCCCTTCTCCTCCTCCTCTTCTCTCTCGCAGACGTCCTTGGGTCCCCTTGGGGATAATCCCGAGGAGACGAACGAAATTACCTTGCCCCGTCGAAGACCACCAGAAGGAGGTGGAGAAGATCCAAAGCAATTGACGTCGAAAAATAAATTCGAGAGAGTGGATTCAAAACTCTCGTCGCAGAGATGGGAAAAGAAAAGTGGGTGGAAAAGTTAACGTCGGGGGTAACGGAGAAGAGCTTCGCGCGGCGAATTTTTGAAATCCGACTTATACTACGCCGTTGCTCTTTATTCTTGAAGTCTTGGCTCCGCTTGCTCGCGTTCGTCCTCCACCGTGCATTAGTATGCCGGTGTCGTGCATAAGCGACGGTATACAACGACGGTGGAAAGGGTAGGAGACGTACAGCTCGCGTATTATTCTAAAATATGACGCCAAATACCATTCGCCTCCGGTTACACGGCGGAGAGCCCGCGCGCGCGCGCGCGAACCAGCTCGGAGAGGAGGACGAGTTACGATTTCGCATAAGCGAGGCGCGAGGCGTACCCCTCGACGATTTCTCGACGGAAGAGTGGCCGTGGGGTTTTAAATAAGGGAGAGAAGGGAGGCTGAAAAAGGTGAAATGAAAAATTACTCGGGTACGCCCGACTTTCGATTCTCGCTAGTAAGAGAAAGAGTGAGAATGGTGAAGGAGGTTCGAGAAGTCGAGCCGTATCAAAATTGTGCCGAGTGAAGGTGGTACGTGTTGTGGGTGAGTCGCACGTATATACGAAAACGTGGAAAAAGTTTTACCAGCGACACCCCCAGTCGTTTTCGCATTGCATAATCGCGAAGCGGGCCACGCTCGTGGTTTCCGCAAGCTCGTGAGAAATAAGGAAAAATGTGCCAATAAATCTGAACGGTATCAAACAGCGTAAGGGCTCGTTACTAATGTATAAAAATTATGGTCCGCGTATCGGTGGAATATTCATCTTTGCTCGCTCGCACTTTTATCTCGCGCGCAACGCTACGCGATTCGGTGAATTAAACAGGAGTGGGACGAGCGTCACGTACGCACTGCAGTATTTTCTTACGGTTTACTGAATTTGCAAGGGGCGCGATATTTACACGCCCCTGGCATTAAATAACCGCGCCGCCGCGGCGTAGAACAGAAAGTCGAGGATATTACTGTTCGGCCGCGATGCATTACTCACGGGGCCTGAACTCGTTCGTTACCTCCTGCGCGCCGCCGTAATTAGCATAAGCGTTCGTTTATCTAGCTCGTGATTCCTTCTAGAATTATTCTTGGCCGTGCTCTTTCGCGTGACCCGCTGCCCGTGCAGGTACTCCGATATTATTGTTACACGAGCAACGTCGTATTAATTACCAAAGGACCCACGTCGAAATGTTCGCGAGTTCCAAAAATTCGTCGTGTCGAATTTACGAAACTCGAATTACCTCGGGTTTTCACCTTATTTTCCACGTGGCGACCGTGGGACGCGAGAATCGTGGAGCACGAATGAGAATTCTGTTGGCCGGCTTATTTAAAATATCTCCGAAAGTTATAACGATACGACGACGGTGGTTCCGGCGATGCTGGTTTGCTTTCTCGCCGCAGCTTCCCCATTCTTCGCCGAAGCGGGATTCATAATTTGCATCATCCGGGAGTGACTTCGAAAGTTTTAACGAGGCCACCGTCTGTACTTAGTGGAAAAATCGCTACGAAGGAAACATCTCGCGTAGCCACCATTTCGCGATCGTCGGGCAAGATTTTCGTGCCGTGAGCTCGAGGACGGTGGTGGGCCCGCCTTCACCGCTCCACTTTGCTCTCCACTTTACCACGTCCTTCCCAGCGACGTTTTCTCATTATTTTCATTTCTGGCCTCGCCTCCCTCCCCGCAGTAGAATTGTATATCTATATCTTGTACATATATATATCTATGTACATACAAAGCTCCTGGGAGATAATGCGCGTTTACCTTGGGAAAACGGAAGAACCGGACAACGAGGAAGCGCTATCCAAACACGTCCCGCTCCTTCTCCCGAAGAGGAACGCATTATGTCGTAGTCCGAACGGTCGTGGATGGTGCGCGCGGATTTCTCCGATTCGACAAAGAAAGAGAGAGAAAGCAGGGGAAGGAGATAGAAATATATAAAATCGATAGTCGTCCGGGAAAAATTCTACTCGGACCGTTCGAGTTTCTCCTACCGCGCATTCGAAAATTCTTGGACAATCGAGGACGAAGTTACGTTGGAAAAAAAGATCCTTCGTGGTAACGATGTTACATGCGAGCATCGTGATCGAACAGACAGCGAAATCAACGTATGTTAGTCTGTGCACACAGTCCGAGAGAAGCAAAAAAAAATGTATTGGAAAACCATCTGTATATTCTGAATGGCATCCCTGACAGGAGCGCAATGGATGTCGATCAGTGCGTCGTGTCGCCGTTTCTTAACAAGAAAAAAGTATAAATACGAGAAGTAACATTTTCTCGTTCTTTATCCGTTACGCGCCGTTACACGATCTGGATCTGATGTCTTCACGAGCAGATTTTTATTTTATCGGCAAGCTTTCCCGGTGATATTTCTCTCACCTTCTTCTTCCTCGTGCGTCACGGTTCTCTCAAATTCTCCGGTAGGCCCACCCCGAATTTTTTAAAAAATATTCCACCGCTCAGTTTCACGTAGTTCATTTCCACGTAAAATGTCGTCAGCCCTTCCCCACAATTCTTCTCACAGACCACGAAGCAACATCGACTTCCAAGCGCGTCCCTTGGGAACCACCTGGCGACCGCCGTGAACTGAGAAACGTTAGAAGCACAATTCCACGGAGACAATCGATATCGAGTATACGGCGAACAAAAAGGATTAGGTTCGTAATCCACTCCGACACGAAAAAAACGAACGACATCCAACTCCCTTTCTTCCGCTCTTACATTATCTCACGATACAGATAATAAGACAACAAAAAAAATCTGACACACGAGACCGCGTAATAAACTCCAAATACAGAAACTTGCATTAACGATTAGATCGTTCCTCGTTTCGTCCACCCCGGAGACTCACCTCTCTGAGTGTACTCCACTGAGAACGAGTACAGAAAGAGAAAGAGAGAAGACGAGATCTTTCGCCTTTGAAGTATTCAGAGGTGCGATATATCGGTGCTAAGGTTACGAGGGGGTGGTTGGCGCGTTGTTGGACGGGTGGGTAGCAGTAGAAAGTGGAGGAGTGACGCGGAAGGGACGAGAGAAATAGGAAGAGGCGCACGGTGAGACAGAGAGAAGGACAAGGGTGGAAGGGACGAGGGATGGGGTGCGAGCCATTTGCATTGAAGTACCGGAGCGAGAAGGGTGGAGAGGTGAGGTACCTTTATGCAATGCCGTTATATTGTTCCTGGGCTCCCTTGACATCGAGACCTCGAGCCTGCCGCGGAACGTGGAGCCTTTCATGGTTCCGTTGTGTATCCCACACGCGCGCAAACTTCTTCCCTCCTCTCTCTCTCTCTCTTGGACACGCACGCGTTCACGGACGCACGAGCACACGCGCGCGCGCGCGGGCCACCCATTTCCTTCTCTCTCCTGACCGAACAGGTAAAATACACACGGGCAACGAGGAGGCGCATTTTAGTCGGCATATTTCACACAGAATGCACCCTGCAAAATCGCACGAGTGCTATACTTCAAGCGTGGACATAACGGGCAAACCTCTCTCTTTTTCTATTCCACCCTCTCACCCCTTCTACCACTTCTACCCTTATACGCGTATGTACGTCGTGAATGCGACGGGGTTTGAGGCGCGCGTGCGCCCACGCGAGTTCCTCTCGCATGCAGGAACCACCCTCTCCACGTCCTCGCTCACTCTACCCCTCTGTGTTCGCTAGGCATTGTCCGCGATACGTGCGCGTACCTTTTTTTTTTTTGCGTGAAAGAGGAGGAGGACACGGTCGAAAGAGCTCGATGAAAAACACCAGGGCGCTCCTGCTGCACTCACCACGGGAAACGCACGAAAGCTCGGGATTGTACGCGATCGGCGGCGCTTCTCTGTGTTTCGCGAGCCAAACGCGAAATCGATGGCCCTGCCGCGTCCCGAGTTGCTTTCTGTCCTACGGGCTCTGTGTTTATCGACTGTTACGGTCCGCCCCGTGCGCAGAGTTTGCCCTCGCTTCTTAATGCGTTGGACGACCCACGGAAATCGCGGATGCTTCTCTCATCAGGATTTTGAGAATAGAAGCGCGTGGAGTGACGATATCGACGCGAGAGAACGAAACTAGAGGAGTTCCAAAATTAGGGCTTTTCGCGGGAGCTTAAGAGGCGTGCACGGAGAGCGGTGAAACACGGTGTTCTTTTTTTAATTGCAGGATGCGCAAAATCACGATGATAGGGCTTTCGAATCGCACAGGGGGTGTCGGAGAACGGTGGAAATTAGGAAGATCAGAGCGCGAGAAAAGGCAGGCCTCGTTATCGTTAATTTTCCATTGCCTGCGAGGACGGACGATTCTGAAGGCGCAAGTGAGTATGGTAGAGACGACACCAATAGTACTAATGTCAGTAATGGTGTCAGTGGTTCTGAATGGCACCGGTGATGACGGCGCGGTGGAACTGGAGATGGCCGTGGTTTCCACACCCCGTCCTGACTTTTGTGCTCGCTGGGGCCGCTCGACATATTTTTCCTTCCCTCCGCTTTTCCCACTTCTCTTCTGCTTTCTCGCGGCACCTCGCAGCTTTTCACAGCGTCGCTCGACGCCCGACGCGAAGCGCGAAACCATTTTTCGCGCTGGCGCTTCCCTTTCTCAACCTCCCTTTTCCTCTTTTCCTCTCTCTCTCTCTCTCTCTCTCTCTCTCTCTTCCGCTTTTTTCTCCGCCTCGTGACAATTCATTCTCGAGGCACGCGGGCGCACAGTGGTGCAAGAGACTACTTAGTTGTGAATCCGACGATGTTGACGAAGGAAGCACTGCTCAAGGGCCCCGGATACGCGAAAACGTCAAATGTAAAAGCACCAGCTCACGCTTTTAATCTTTCCAAAAGAATATCGACGCGTTCGTTTACTTATTAAATTCCAATTACTTCGAGCCCATCGCCGTGTATCGAAGAAAATCATACTACGAAATACAGAAATAGATGCAGAGCCTATACATCTTGTGCAAACTCATCGTTCCGAAACGACATAATAGAAGTTTACCGCGTACCATGAAGACAAAAAGAGCCGGAAAAAAAGCTAGACAGAATCTCGCTGATAAGCCGGACAATACTCTCCGACCTATCGATAAGACCTCGAGAGTTTCAGCTCGAACGGTTCGAAATAATTGTCCGCGATCGTTTTGTCCTTCTCGAAGACTGGAGGAAGTAGAAAAAGAGATATCGGGAGGGACAAAGACGAGGGAAAGAGAGAAGAAGAAGGCAAGAAAAAGTGGTAGAAGGAATAACGCGAATAGCGAACGAGAGAAAGATAGGAGAGCGAAACACTGATGCGAACGCACACGCGAGTATCCACGCTTAAGCGAAGCTTCGATCGTAGGTGATGCAGCGGGCAGGTACGCGCGCGTACTCTTACGTACTCCTCTTCGTCGTACGTGCGTGCGTCGAGGCGAACGCGAGCGCGCCTCGTTAAAGCTCGTTACTCGGTACTTGTTTTTCCGCTTGTTGGCTTTCGCTTCCACGGCATTGTGCGCGGGGCCCGGGTTAAAAGTCCATTGTCAGCTCGCTTCTTCTTGCCAGCTCGGAAACGATTACCGCCGCGGGGTTACACGCGACGGCGCGCGCGCGGAGGCCGATGCATTGTTCGCTCGCGCGACTACATCTTTTTCAGGGAGGTGGGGTGGGCGCAGCCACGAGTAGAACGAATGGCGATCCTTCGAAGGTACTCTCGATACCTTTTAAACTCGCATACCGCGAGTCTCGCGTGCTAGGATACACAGAAATTGGCCCGTCCATTCGCGGAGGGACGCGTGTCGAGGCTGTCGATCGAACCCGGACGACCTGTTTCTCTTTTCACGTTCGCCTGTCGTCCGCTTCGGACCACACGTCGAGCACACGAGGAGTGAAAGGAGAGTAGGGTGTGCTCGGGTAGATGCGATAATTTCGAGAAAATAACGTTAACGACGACGCCGCGGTCCACGTTCATGGCAATAATTGACTCGTCGGGGTGAGCGAGGATTTTTCCCTTCTTTTCTATCCTCGCAAATAACAATTAAGAGCTAGTTTTACGAGCGTTGGCGGCTACTCGTTCGGTGGATCACGCGAAATGGAGCTTAAAGGGAAAACGCCGCGCGTCGAAGTTCTCCCCGGACTCGAGCCGAGCGGTATGATAAAGCGAGAGGATTAAGCGCGTTAGTTGGATTAATGTGTCTATTGCTCGTGATCGGTGGCCAAGGTAATGGCTATTGATCGCTCTCCCGGATAGGCTAAATAAAAAATGTTGACCGGAGGGATCGCGCATCGAGGGCGAATATTTCTCATACGCGCACCCGTTGTGCCGTAATCATACCTTGTTACTCTTTTAATACGTTCAATTAGTTAACTTTGTTCGTCGAAGATATCGTGAATTGTGGGGCCCGCGGTGCACAGTCTGCGGTACATACACTGACGGTAAACGTGCAATTTCGAAAGGCCAGTCGATTACAAGGCACTCCTACGAGGGTAATGCTCACGCATTATTTATACGAGCGGTAGTTAGGGTGTGCACGCGGATGATTACTTGAATTTTTATTCCTTCGAGGAGTTTGAGGTGAAAATAATTATCGGGTAAAAAATCCTATCCTCGATTCACGCATTCGAGGACTATCGATCCGCGGTCTGGGAAATATAATCCTTACGTGTCGGTGAAGTACGGGCGGGTGGCGCTTGCGTTGTGGTCACAGGATGGCGTGTCGCGGGGTCATTAACTCTTATCGGGCCTATTAATAAAATAGGAATGACTTCACTTGAAGGCAACGTAAAAGATCCCTCGCCCCGATCACACGCCGGCCGCTTGAATTTATTCGCCACGCTGCGGCGTGTCGGGTGGATCGGTAGCGCACGGTAGCAATAGTTCAAGCGGCGAATCAAAATGTCCACTAAGATTTTCAATTAATTATTCTCGCGTCTACCACCGATCATTTAAATTCTCGACTGGCTGCAGGGTGACCGTTTGCAGTCTACGGTAGGTCTAACGGTCCGCCCCAACGTTCTCGTGCACGGTGGCTTTTCCCGTTCGTATTCAATGTCAGTCTCGATTCTCATATCTTTTTCTCTTCCCTCCAGTCTGCTTCATTTTTCTTCTCCTTCCACCTCTTCCTTTCTCTCTCTCTCTTTCTCTTTTATCGACCATAAAGGATACTTACCGCGGCGCAGGATGCAATTTAAAGCGCGCGCGTCTATAAATTGTAGGAGCGCGAGGCGTGCGCGCGCCGTACAACATGGTCGTTAAGTATTATCTCGTTGATAATTGCACGTGAGAAACGAGCTGCCACCGCGGGTGGATCACTCTCTCGATCGCACATAAATCCTTTCACGGTGCAGCGGCTACGACCGTCTCCGGTGTTCGTTGATTCGGAACAATACCGGCCGTGGAGTGGAAGAGATGGTGTGCTGTTCCGTTCGGGTATTCGGAAACCCCGATGCACGTGCTCGTCATGGGAGCAACGATTAGAAAGAGAATCCTCGAAGTTCCTGAGAAACGATCAGTCACGAGTCTCGAATTTTTTTAATCTACAATTTTTCCAAAAATTACTTCACACATTCTTCTACGAGAAAAATCTTCAACATCCAAGCACGACGATCATTCGACCATAAAAAAAGCCCTCCCTGGTAAAAGCGTCCAATGTGCACCTTCGATTTTCCAACGTCCCGAACCATCGTCCTCTATCGAGCGAAGCGAAGGGCGGAACTTTTAATCGCCGTCTTGCCGTCCTGTAGTATGATTAAGATAGAGTATGGGTGCCGTTTCGATACAAAGCGGGCTGATGAGGCCGTCGATGGAACGATCGGACGGTAGCGTACGGTAATGGCTATCGCGTTGGTAGAGTAAAGAGGGAACGGTGAAGAGCGAACAGGCGGATGGACGGACAGACGGATGAACGAACGAAGCAACGAAGAGGAGATAACTGGAAAAAGGGACGGAGAGGGAAAGCGACGAGCGATGGGACCGCGTGAACATGCGCGCGCATGGGTGCACGGGTAACGAGAGAAAGAGGAAGAGCAGGATTCGGAGAGGATTTACTCGTCGGCCTCCGTGTGAGGAGGTCACGGAAGTGCCAGCCCAACCGGCAGGTATTCATTCGACTTTGCAAACAAGCTGTTACGTGTCAATTCGTTGGCCGAACGAACGTAGAGAAGCTGAGGAGAGGGGTGAGGAGTCTCAGCAGGGTGGTGGTGTTGCCGATGGTTTTGCGCGCATTAGCGAACCACAGGCGGCGATGTCGTTGCTTCTCTCTTTCTCTCCCTCTTTCTCTTTCTCCCTCGACCAAGAGAACAGAGACAGAATAAAGAAAGACCGAGGTCGTGGAGGTCGTAGTGAGATAACGCAAACTAAACGCTCGTCCCGCGCGACTTCCTTTTTAGATCGAGCGGAGTCGTCGGCTTGTCGGAAGATGATTCGCTTGGGAGCGCAACGGCGAACGAGGGTTCCCCTCTTGTACCGATAAAACGCGATGCGAGATGTAACTGTAAAATCCGGAGTACCAGGGGCGTGAGTCACTCGACGATGAGAATCGCGCGCGCGCGCGCGCGGTGGTGGTGAATCCACGCTGATGTATTCGCAAACATGGTGCAAAAGTCGAACGATTAGTGCGCGCGCGCGAGCACGTGCGCTCGCTTTTAATCGTTAGTTACAAATCTCGCGCAGGCGATAATTCAGTGGAGTTTTGTTTCGATATCGAAGGAAGAAGAAAAGCGAATGGAAGCCAATCCACTCCGGGAGGCCCACGGAGAAGAGGTCAGGGACCCACCGTCGCGGGGTCGGCATCGCGTTGCGATGTAATCACTTTAATTACCGATCGAGCCTCCATCAGCGTGGATTATTAAGCGAGACTTACGTCCGCTCGTCATGTCGAGCGCGACGCCCTCCGTTGGGCATTTCGCGAGAGGAAATTCCGGCGAGGAGCGCGCGAAATATGATGAGACGAGAGGAGAGAGCGGGGAAAGAGTTGACGTCTACGACGGGAGCTCGCAAAAAGGAGGAGAATACCGGGGCACATCTAATGGAGTAGCGGAAGGAGGATTAAATCACTTAACCCTAGCGGTTCTCGAATGCACCTGGTGCACCTCGTCCTCTCGGAACTCTACCCCTGACCGACTAGGACGCGCGTCTCTGCGATAGTTTCCTGCTCTCCTATAAATTAATACCTAGAGGATCCTGCGAACCGTCTCGAAACTAGAAAATTCCTAATATCTCTCCTCGAGACTCGGTCCACTTTGATTTATCCTTTAAATTCCTTGGATCCACCGCCGAAAATTCCTTAAATCGAGCCCAGATGCTGATGGTACTTTGTTCAGGCGCTCTTTTACCTAGACAACTGGGCAGTACCTAGACGATCTTAAGGCCCTTCGTGGACTACACCGAGAAATGAATTCAAGGGTGTTCCCCCGATCTCGCGATAGATTACACGTTGTCGTATCGCCGTATCTAAACGCGGCGGCGGTCGGGGCCGTCGTCGATTTAAACGAGCGAGCCTCTTGGTTCTCCTCGTCCCTCCTCTCACTGGCCTCACCGCGCTGTCTGTCGGTACGGTGAGCTCGTAGCCTCCTCCCGGTTCGTAGCGCGACTCCTTTTTACGGGACGATCTCGTTTATATCGGCCACGTCGGCGTGGGGGCCTCGGCCTGTCCGACCTAACCCCTTATTACGCGGACGGGCGACTTCTTCTTACCTTCTTTTCCACCTGACCGATACGGCCGGTTTCCTCTGGTACCTCGCACCCGAGTAGTAGTGCTGGGTGGTGCTGGTGGAGGTGTGCACGCGCGCTCCATGACGTACCGGCGACGTACCAGGACGCCGAGCCATGTGAAACTGGGACGTGACGGGGACGCGCGCGCCACGGCACTTTCCATTAAATTGCTAATGATTTTACCGGAGGCCCCGAGGGAGTGGCATGGCCGGGGCTATTCTCCACGAGAAATATGTCATATTTATGGTAGATCGAACGACGATTTACCGCCGGCCCGCTCGCTCTCTCC
This sequence comes from Tiphia femorata, assembly GCA_944319695.1. Lineage (NCBI taxonomy): Eukaryota > Metazoa > Arthropoda > Insecta > Hymenoptera > Tiphiidae > Tiphia > Tiphia femorata. Next base: position 21,754,631 of record OX090901.1, on the reverse strand, counting down.
TATCCTCTGCTAACCTCTCTAGCGAGTGACTATCGCTCGTCGGTGTTGCTGTTGTCGTTGATGCCGCCCGTCCTCCGGGGAATTAACCGATTTACCTACATCAGGCTCTCCTCCTCGCGGTGGGAATTTAGACGGGAGAAACGGGTTGGTGACCCGACCAGATTGGCTAGGTGTCGATACTCGTTACAGATTTTTTTTCCTTCCGTTTTTCAAGTTTATTCCGCGAGAATCTCGTCCGGGTGGTTCGTGAAAGCCAGAGAGGAAAGATGAGAGGTGAGCGATTTATTATAAGATTTGGATGATGTAGGTGACATGGATGTTAATTAGGGCTGGATTTATCGTCTTTCGGTTGAGAAGTATCCGGAAAAAGATAGCAGTGAAAAATAATACGTTCATCGAGAACTGTGTATCAGTAGTCCGACGATTATTATTTATGCCTCGTGACGACTTTTTGCAAAAATGAAAAATAGTCGCAACGCACGTTCTTCGCTCGATGAAAAACCGCGGAAGAAAAGGATATCGTCGAGCTGGAGAAAAAAAAAGTTCTTCCATCGATCTCACGTCGTCGTCCACGTCCTCGACGCTCCTCGTCGTTCTCGGCGACGCGATCGGAAAGAAATATAGGAGTGCGCTCGCGTTATGAATAGCTTATAATCTAATTTTAATCGTCTATACCGGGGACCGCCCCATTAGCATATTCAATCTGTAAGGAAATTACTTCCGAGCTTGTTTCACACCGCGGCTTTATGCGAGATCTCTTCCTCTCATCCCATTTTTCTCCATCCTCTCTCTCTCTCTCTCTCTCTCTCTCTCTTCTTCTTCTCTTTCGCCGACGGTCTCGAGAAAAACTCGATAGGGCTAATGCGCGAGACGACGTTCCACGATGATTTTAAATGAGGGAAACGCGACGAGAGGACGTGGCGCCGGAGTAGGAAGGACGAGGGGAAACGGAACGGGAAAACTGAGATGGATGGATGGAATAAAAAGGAGGTACGAAGGAAGGAGAATGAAGAAACCTCGACGGAGGCAGGAAGCAGTGGTCGGTGGTGGCGAGGACACGCGAGAAACGCGTCAGGTGTTACGCTCTGACTTGACGTAATCTAATGCATGGAGGTTAGTTGGGGTGAAGCCAAAACAAGTCCCGGACCGCGGGTGGTACGCAACCGGGAACGCGGAAACCCAACCGGCTTCTCTCCCTTTCTCTCCCTCTTTTCGGCTCGGCGAGAAGGACGATTCCACGAGGGAGTTTCGGAGCACCGTTCGATTGCCATACTGGACATTTGCATACTCCAGTTAAACGTCTCTCTCGTTCTTCTTCTACTCGAGAACGGTGGATTTAATGGTGGATGCGAATTTTACTTACAGTGTCGACACTTCGAGGATCGTTACATTGACCGGAAGCTCACCTGAAACAGAAACGAAAGAATCTTCCGTTAGACATTTTATATTGTAGATTTTATGGAAAAATGAACGACGCATAGGACCTCTACGTTGCTGTCGACAAATAATACTTTTAGGAAGTTACACGAAGATCGAGGACTACCGAACGAGAGATCGTCCTTTTCGAGAGCGGTGGCGGCGCTTTAGCGTGAAATTTAAATGACGCCGCCGAGAGATAAAGTCGCGCGAGGCGCAAAGTACGAGGGTAGGGTCGCCCTCGGGGGCAGCAGTTGTTAGATAAGGGTCCACGAGCACCGACGGAGCCTTCTCACCCATCGCGACCCATTCCACTGGACTCGCAAAAGAAACAACCACGAGGGTCAGGAATATTCGGAACGTGGCCGAGGAGGAGCCGATGGTCGAGAAGAAAGAAGGTGCAGGGACAGCAGATTTTATTCGGGGATAAAGTTGTCCCGAGTGTGCGAGAGGGTGGAAAAAAATGAACTTCTCCAGCCGAGGAGGTCATCGAGAACGAAGTGTCCGTTTGTCATTGTGGAGTTTCGCGTATAAAGGGAAACCAATATCGAGGGGCATACGTAAGCAGCGGCCGCAGTAGCCGAATAAATTTTCCTCTGCGTATCGGAAATTTTTTTTATTGGCCCTCGTATCGCGCACGTCCAGCAAAATAATCCGAGAGAATTTAATCGCAAGGAGAATTACGAGAATCTTTTTTTTAAGAAGAATCCTCACCTCGGCGGAACGTCGCGAACGAAGCTAAAGCAAATCCGATATTCCTCGTATAATGCGATCCTCGACGAAATATCGGCTAAGATGCTATTCCTTACCGTTTTATCGCTCTTATCGATATTCCCAATGAGGAAAATAGGGGTAGGCGGAATTTGCGAGAAGGCGGACATTTCGGTTGCCGTTGGAATATTCAACCGTTTCTTATCTTCGCTTCCTTCGATCCGAGAAGGAAGGAGACGTCGCACAACATTTGCATAACGAATCGATGCTCAAAGGGAGCGAGCGAGCGATCGTCTGCGAGATTTCTTTTGCTCGTGGAAGCGACGTTCGCGCAACGGACGGCTAAGAATTGACAACAATTTTCCGGGACATTAATGGCGCGATGCCAAAGCGGTCTCCTTTCGTGCACCGATAATCGATACAGCCTATCGTGTCCTGTCTTTGGCTGGCTGTGCCGGTGGTCGAGGATAATGAAAAAAGGAAGGAAGGAAGGAAGGAAGGAAGGAAAGAAGAGCGGTCAGAGAAAAGGCAAAATCCTTTCGGAGCAAACCTGATTCGTCCTGTTCGTAACAGGTTCTCGTAAAAGTGGTATAAAAATGTTAAAAACCCATAACTCCAAATGAGCCCATTTTTGTGCACGATGCTCGTTCAATTATCTTGATTTTCCGGGCGTAGGAGGAAGACGACCGAAAAATCCCGGTGAATCGTACGTCGTCGAGAAAAATATCGGAAAGCTCTCGGGAAGACAAACGAGAAGAGAAACGCGAGTATCTTCGAAAGCGCGCCGAGGAGGATGCCGATTTTTCTCGGAACAAGTTGCAACGAAGATCGCCGCAGCAGCAACGGCACCAGCAACGACAACGACAGAGCGGAGCACCCGACGTTCGCAAGTACCGTATCCAATAATTCACGTGGCCCCGCCACTTTGTCGTTCCCGTGAGACGATTTATGACCGCGCATGCCTTCCTAAGAATAAAGTCCGACCTCCTTTCCATGCCGAAGCTCTTCCCTGCTTTTTGGCAAATCACCTTCTCCGCTGACCTTCGCGAGGATCAGACCCCATCGCAATTTCTTGACGCCACCGTGGCGACAATGGTAAAAACCTACTGCTGATTTTCCTCGAATTTTCAAAGGTCGAAAGCGTAGCTTCTCTTGTGTCGAAAATGCGACGCGCGTGGTGGCGTATAAAATCCTGTGCTTAAAAGAGAACGAGAGAAATTCGCAGAATCCTTGCGGTAAAGATAGTTCCAAGAAGGTAACAAAAAATTTCCTCTATTTTCCAGCGAGTTCGAACAAATCAAATTCTCAGCTACTTATTAACATTCTAAATTTTCCCATTCGATTCGCCAGATCAAAATCGAATCGTTTCCACCGTCTAAAATTCTTAAGCAAGTCACCCTGCGAAGTATCCAGGTTCCTCGTGCATCATCCCATCGACGGTATACGAGGTAGAGGCGCGCATCCTTCGCCCGAAGACACGCGCAACGAATCACCCTGAACATTGTATCGCACCGAGCCCCATAAAGCAGAGTGGCCCCAGGTAGAAACGGAGTAGGATCCACGTGGAGGCTATCCTCGTGAATCCTTATTTTTCCTCTTCCTCCTCGTCTCCTTTTCCAGGACGAGCCGGTTAACGTGTTAAACCTCGTCAGGAGCTGGGTGCCTCTCGTTGCAGGGACCGAAGGTAACGCGGCGGATTCCTCAGCGGGAAATCTTCGATCAGGCGGCAGAGACGCGGCAGCAGGAGCAGGAACGAGAAGGCGGCAGCAGGAACGGAGGCAGGCGGCACGGGACCACTATCCGTCCCCGCTATCGAGATCGTCGTTTCTACGTCCGGACGTCGTATCCGGGATACGTACGTGCCAAATTGTTTCGTCCGTACGTACCTAGTTGCACGAGGCAAGAGGCGCACGAGGAACGAGAAGGAGGGAGGGAAGCTCCCTGGGCCGTTGTCTCGAAGCCGGGATCTAAACACGAGAAAATAGGTCGGGCCCATCAGATAGAAAAGGGCCGTTTCTCCGCTCTTCTCTTCCACCTCTCCATTCTTCTCGTTCACCCATCCCCCTCGACGATTCTCCTTTCTTCTCTCAGGGAACCACCCTCTTCGTCGTTGCTCGCGGATACTCTTCCTTCTCTTCTCGTTCACCCCCCTCGGGTATTTCGCGTCGTCTTCTTCCACGTTCTCCTGGAATCGGGCGATGTAGGACGAGAGAAGGGGTTGGACAGGAAAAGAGAGAGGTGGAGTAAGGATAGAGAGTGAGGATAGAGCGAGAGCGGGCAGGTACATCTCATTATTTTAATCTCGAGCATCTGACCGCGTATAGCCTCTTCTGGTGCCGCCGCCACCGCCGCCGCCCATGCCGACTCCTCCTCCCCCGTCTCCGCTTATATGGTTTTATACGACCGGGTCGGATATTATACGGTAAGTACGGGGCCGGCCTCTATCGGCGATCTACAGGCTCGCTTTAATATCTTCTTACTTGCGGGTGGTGGGACTACTCCTCCGGTTCCACGGGAGCATCGAGGGACTCGACGATGCGCAAGCGTTCTGTCGCGTATTCTCGCCCGTATCGCCGAGAATCCCTACCAGCGAACGGTGAATTTAACGTCTCCATTCGTAGGAACGAAGGACGTAGCAGTTCCAGTTACGTCGTGTCTCGCTCCTCGATTCGACGGTGGTAAGAATGCCCGCGTTTCGTAAAGATCCGACGTGGTGTATAAAATTCAAAAATTGGAACCACCCTCCCACCATCTCCCTCCGGGCTCGCTAAGAGAGCGTCGTAGTTGGAATCCTCCCCGCGAACGTAAATTATCCAGCGAATAAATTGGTTCGTGCGAGCCAGAAACGTCGGCGGGAAACGTTTATCGCCTCGTGTCCCACTTTGCTTGGAACGAGGTCGACGATTTTTGTGGTATCTCGCCCTTCACGCCTCGCGATGGTAATGGAGCGTGGAGCGTGGGAAAAAAATAGGCTAAACCGGCGATCCAAGTGTGTCTCGCAACTGGGAAGAAGTGTTTCAAGGCTGGACACGTCGAGGCGTAATGCGCATTCCAGAACGCGACGACGTGCTAAGGAATACGGACGCTGTCTCGAAAGAGTTCGCACGATATCAGGATTGCTTACCGTTCAATTTCATCTCCCACTCGGTATTTTATTTCAGGCTAACCGATCGTTAGCGTTCTTCCAGGCGATCGATCAGGAAGTGTCTCCGTTATTTTCTTGTCCAATTTTTTTTGTTAAACCGCGCAACGTACAATTTTGCCGACTAGACAGAAAATAGATTCAAGGATAACTGGTGGGAAAGAAACATGGTAAAAAGTGATTTTTACGTCGCAAATCAAAGGCGGTAGAGCCTTGTCGCCGAGGACGAAGGATCTTTCATTTTTGTTCCTGTTACGACGATATTCTGTCCACAGATGCAGAGATCTTTGAGTACCTTCGAAAACAAGATGATCCTACCCAGGCTCCTGAAAAATCATTCGCGCGAAAAATCACTTCAATTCGAGTAATCCACAAAATCCCCGTGGTGATTCTGCACGGTCCAATCAACGCTTCTGGCGGGTGAAACTATAGGGAATGGTGCTGTCGTGCGTTGGAAGCACTGCCTAACTAGCCGAACGATCGAGTCGTGGCCGAGCAGAAGGGAGCACCCTCGCGCGCGTTGGAAACCACCCTCGGCAGCACGTTGTCCACCGCGGGCGACGCGTCGCGCCAGTAGGGACGCTTTTAACGGACGGCCAACCACCGCGTGATTAGAAGGAGGTCGAGGCCCTCTCGTGTACGCACAGAGAGAAAGAGAATGGAACTGATTAACGACCACCCGCCTGCCTTGGCCCACGGAGAGTGTCCAACGTGCGGAGGAACGAGAGAGGGCATTACGTTGAGCTGTGTTTACAAAAACGGGAAAGAGTGGACGAAAGAAAAAAAGAAAAAAATACTTTTTACGAAAGTACTCGTAGAGAAGAACGGAGCGAGAGGAAAAGGCGGATAAAGAGTAGTTTTGCTGAGAGTAGTCGAGAAGAACCATCCCCGGAATTTATCGCGGGGGTTGAGTAATTAGGATGTCCGGGGGCGTAAGTGCTTGCTTTTAATGGATGCTTTCAGGTAGGGTCAACGTTTCGATCCAGATTATATTTATTTTTCATTACAACCCCAGCATCCTGTCAGCATTCGTTCGTAATCCTCGCGAATGTTTCATGACCACGAACGATATACAGGAGGGTCAGAGCGAAATGCGAACTGGGTAATCAACGCGCTTCACTTCCGTCGCTTTGATATCGCGGGGGTGAAGGAGGAGGAAAGAAGGGCGAGAGGGTGGAAGGAAGAGGTGGAAGGACGAGGACGAAATAGGAGGTGGGTGGATGGAATAGCAGGAGGGCAAAAGGAGCGGGGGACTAGACTTTGCAATTAACCTACATCGCACTCGTGTGCACTCGACGATGCGAAAAGCTCCGCGGGCACATCGCGTCTCATCCAACTCCTCCTCCCTCGAGCACGCCCTCCCTGTCCCTCTTTTACTCTCGCTGCGGCAGCCCCACCGGACGACGGTCAAGTGAGCTTCCCCTGACGTGCCGTCTCGACGCTCGTTCACGCTTCGAACGTCCATTAACAGCAGGGAAACGGGACAATCGTGCCAAGTTCCCCATTGCACTCGTTGCAATGGCCACTGCGAGTTTCCTCTCGCATAGCGTGGGAGGGAACACGAGCGATGCAGAGGGAGGAAGAGGGGCAAGAAGAGCATTTGTACTTGCGACTCTGCAGCACTGCCTCCTCGAGTGGCGCCAAGTGGGCTGAAGCATTTGCGACCTTAAACGGTAGTCCGACCCTGATTGCAACGCGAATGTAAAGGGTGGTTGTTGAAAATAGAGTTCGAAGCTACGAGGGATATGAGACGGGAAGGGTACCTGGATCGTTTCGATCAAATTCGTGCACATCGAAGACGGACACCTTTTTTTGGATACAGGATGTTTTGATTCGGATACTTCTGGATGATGCGTCCTCGGTATGACGCAAAACTCTCGCAGAATTCCATTTTTAGGAAGCGTCGAAACTCGCTCTCCGATTCGTCGAATTTTAGCGCGGAGTAATTTACAACCTCTGGTCAAGGTGAAACCAGAAAAGAGATGATCTCGCGCGCGACTCTCGACGAACCTTTTGAAATTCCTTTCTCAGTCTACCGGAGGCCCAATGCCATTGTACGAATCTCTTTGCATTCGCTCGTATACAAAACGAGCAAACTCCACTACATCACTTCGTCATTCTGTTCGCCCACCGCCTACCTTCTCCTCCTACACTTGGTCCCGCTGTTTAATACTCTGTCACGGACTCTGGTCAAGGGAACTGGTTCCCCGCGTGTCGCGACGTTTCGACTTTTGTTCATATTCGGAACATCCATTAACGCGCACGTAGAATCGTGCCAAGTTCCTCGAGCACTCGTGGCGATAGTAGGTTGCTGCATATGCGAGCGCCGAGAACGTGTGCAAGCGTAGATTCTGAATGGCAGCAGGTCTGTGAAAGCGTATCCTGACCCTAATACGATTCACGTATAAAGGGAAAATGGATTACCCTTGCGAATGGCGAGAGAGTAGGACGGAGGGTGGTCGACGAGATTGTCAAGAGTCGGTGGCGTGTACTTGAGATATAATTTATTGCCCGCTTTTTCTACTCGCTTCTTGCCACTCGTATCATTTTCATTCGTTCTCGTTCTCTTTAACGGCCATTAGACCATTTGATTTCTTTGCATGCTTCTTCTACTCGAGTGGTTTCCATTAAAGTCACGCGTCGCTTACGTTCTTCGCTTATTTCCACGTCTCGTTCATTTCTACAGTCTTAATATTCTTATGAATGGTGTTCGAAATTTTTCAATAGTTATCGACGATACGCTTGACGACGGTTCCTTTGAAAGAACTCGGGTTCCAATTAATCGAAACAGGGTGAAAAAGGAAGGGTGGCGAAAGAATTTCACGCTGACCGACAGTAGGCTATAATCGAAGACGAGAAACCGTGGTTACGTTCCATCGTACGAAGCACAGCCTCCTCTCGTCCCCGTCCTCGGACCCTTGTGTGTAACTTTCTTTCGTAACTCTATACGTTTCATTACCTGGAAGCGAAACTGGAAACTCTTTGGGAGGCACCCGCGCCTTGGCGAGTCCGAAGCTTTCCGCGACTTGACGCTTCGACACTTGTTCACGTTTCGAACGTCCATTAACGCGGGAAACGGGAGAATCGTGCCAAGTTCTCGGTTCTCACAATGGCCCGCCACTTTGAGTACGGAGGCTCTCTCGCGCGTACGCGAGGGTGTGGGTGGTTGTGTGCCACACGTGTGGGAGTATGCGAGACGGTGGTAATGCCAGTACGGAGGCGGAAGACACGACGAATCGAATGTCGTTAGGCCCTGAGGTCTAATGTTAGGAGTCACCGATCCCACTCGACGCTAATGCGATTCGCGAAGAAAGGAAAAAGCAGCTTTGAGGTATGAATAGAGCGGGAGAGTGATTTAATTCCACGATGAATTTCGTTTATAGAGGTTCTCGAGGATTTTGTTTTACATTGGGCAATATTTACAAGCACCTTCGTGGTGATTTATTCCTACGATTCGTTTGATTTTTCGTCTGTTCGTAGAATGGAGAAACGTTAGAAGTATCTCCCACGGATATAGTAATTCAGAAGAGACGCATACCAATTCATTTGTCCCTGTACATTTTTCACGCGACCAACGGCGGAAGGTAAACTTTTGCAATTGAACGCTCCATCTCGAGCGAGGAAGTTATCTTCGGCTGGTGTTCAACCTTCGCTTTATTCTTGAACGTAGCAGCGGCTGGCCCTTGACATTTCCTTCGATGCAAGCTCGTGTCGGCGACGCGCGAGGCCGGGTATCGATTTTCGATAAAGTACATTAACTGAGAGGAGGTGCTTGTAAGTCGAGGCCTCGTCGTATCGCTTTTAAATCCGAATGAAAGCCGATCTCAAAGAGATCGGGTGTACCCACTACCTTCCTCTCTCCCTCTCGTTATCCTGACTCCCGTGAAGCAATCGTGATCCTTGCCACTCGAATTTCTTGTCGCGTCACTAAATGAACAATAAGTAACAAAAACAAAAAAGAGCCATAGTCGCACAAAAATCGACCATCGAATAACGAATTATCCACGGTGAGGATCCGAGGACGACGAAACACTTTCGTGCTCCCTCGATCCCAAGGGCTACCGGAAACGGAAGGTACGAAAAGGCACGAAGAGTAGGAAGAGAACGAGGAGGAGAATTGAGGATGAGACAGGCGAGGCGAAAGGGCACCTCGATATTCAAATCATTATCGGCTTATTCTCATCGGGGATATCGGAAATCCGTTGAAGTGTTCCAATCATCGAGAACCGGGAAACTCCCTGGCTCCCAGGGTTCGGTGGTTGCAGGCGCACACGTGCTCCCACACATACAAACACAACTGATATGGACCCTACCGCTCGAAGCCCACCCTCTCTCTCGTCCTCCTCCCGCAAGCAATTTCTGGAAACACTCGGTGTGGCACGAACTGCTGTTGACTTAAGTGCAAACGAGATGGTTTCTCTCCACCTACTCCCTCTCTCCTTCTCTCTTTTCTCCCTCTTTCTCTTCGCTCGAGTATCGAGTGGGTGGACGGATAGCACGCGACAAATTTTCCGACTGACCTGGCGGGACAGGTTTTCCGACTGACCTGGTGCGGCAGGTCGAGCCACTGCTCCTCCTCCCAGCATCGCGACGCGATCCGGCCCGCATCGAAGAAGTTTCAAACTGGATTGCCAGCTTCGCGAATGTCCGATCACGTTTTTGTCCCCGTGTACTTGGACGTAATTCAAAACAGGTTCGACCGGCGCCCAAGTGGAGTCGCTCGTTCGACCGCCGGGGCGCTTCTCGTCAACTTCCTTCGCGACCGGTCGCACATAGAGTCTGTCCACTTTGAAATCTCGTTCCCTCCGGTCCTATCGTTTCGCCCTTATTTTTCTCCCTCGCGTTTTCCGCGATTCTCTTCCCACGGCATCTCTCACGCGCGAAGGCAAAGCGAGAGGACTCGTCGCGCCACTAATGTCATGCGTTTGGCCCAGTTCGTCGTCCGCTCTAACCAGTTCTTGTCAATCGAACGAGACGATCTTCCTTCTGAACTAATTTCGACGATTCCACGTGCGTTCCTCTTTTTTGGAGACGGTGGTGGCGCTGGCCCTTAACCGCGCGTTTCAGTTTTGTTTTTACGAGATATAGAGATAGGTCGCGCGCGCTCCACGGCCGCTTCTACCGATAGATCGTGGAAAAACGATTATTTCTCTCCGCTCGGAGGGACTATCTTTATGTTTCTGCATTCGTTCGTCGCAGAACGCTCGGCTCCACGCTGTGAGTTATTTATGACTTCCATTCGTGCCAGCGTTCGCACGGAGAGTTTTCCCGCTGCCGGGCGCGAGAAAGAAAAAGGCACCGCCGGTACCTCGTTAAACGAATGCTCGACAATAGAGCGGCTAATATTTTCTTTCACTGGAGCCGCGCGCGGGAACCATTTTGTTGTTGATTTTCCGTCAAAGTGTAAGAAGAGCGCGCGTTGCTGCGGGGACTGCTGTAAAACGGTGCATTAAAAGTTTTTCGTCGAGACTACCCTTTTCTACGTGGACGTGTAAAAAGTATCGTAAAGGGGACATTTTCTTTGGTCGGCGAATTAATTCGATCTGAATGCGATTTAATACAATTTCACGATCGAATGAAATTAAAACTTCAATAAATTCCATTAGCATTCGATTCGTCGGGATTATGGAATAAATTAGGTGAAATTAAATTAAAGCGCATATAATTATATCGAAATGTTTGCCGTCCTCGATGTAATTACTATCGGGCAGGGCGTAGTTTAAATTTCGACGGCGAGCGACAGTGTTTCATCGTGAATTATTACGTGCTTTCTGTCGAAAAATTATATGGAGCTTAATAAAAAATTTATATCGAGGAGTATTATGTAGAATTCATCATTGTCGTTTCGGAAGTCTAGAATCGAATGGACCGATCGTTTTATCGCTTCCGTTGCTCGTTCTGGCCACAATGAACCACCCGCATTTTATCAATTAATTCCAATCGAATAATTCACAGCCGATTATTAGATATTCATGTACCTCTGTCTCGTTCGCGGACGAATGCATTTCGACATTTGCATTTACACGCCGCGGTCGTCAGCGGATTCGCGATCGTCGAGTTTTGCCCGGCGCGCACACGGGGGTATTAAAAACATTTTCGCGGCCCGTAATTAAATGGGAAATTGGCGAAAATTCAATCGGTCCCAATATCATCGATATCGAATATGTTTGAATCCTACATCGCGTTATGCAAACGAAGTCGGCAGGGAAGTTAAGCAAAAGTTGTTAATCGAGAGAAGAGAATCATCTCGCTTCGTTCCTCTCCTCCATTTTCGCATATAAAATATCGATACGGGATACCACGAATGGCGCAGGTAGAATTTCAAAAAGTTACGTGTACATTTCAAGTAGATTTCACTTGAATTCCCTATATTTCGAGTCAATAGAAAAATTTTTCCGCATAGTATCTAGAGGAATTCGACGAGTGTCGAAAAATTCATTTCCGGGAAACTATCGCGGTCGAAAAGAGTCATGCACGACCAATGAAAGGGAGGCGGAAAAGTACGAATGGGGTAAAAAAAAAAGAGGAGATGAGCGGACATTCATAATGACGCCGGCGTTTGAGCGCGTCCGAAAAAAAGAAAAGAATTGGCCCGCGAGCAAGAATACCATTCCAGCGCGGTCCCTCGATCCGTCTTGCTCGGCTACGCTCCGTTTCACTTGGCGGCAATGAAAATACTGGAGAATCGTTCGCACGGACATTCGCGCACGTACCTACGTGTGCATAAACCTTCTCGCGAATGCGCCATAATGGAGCCGAATACCTGAAAGCATCTCTCGTCCGCTTCTCTCCGCCCACCGCCACTCTCTCCAAGTGGATTCCGCGAGTCGACCGAAAATTTCATTATTGCATCAACGTTGCTTCACGCTCGTGCTCTTCGTCGTCCGGTACGCGGGATAAAAACCAAAATCCGATCCATCGGTAGTAAAACGAAAAGAAAATGGAAGTTTCGTACTTCGAAAGCAAGGAACCATCCAAGAACGAATTTTCGAGAGAATTCACACTCTTCACCTTCGTCTCTTTTATTTCTTCGTCACGATTACGTTTCTGCGGCTCGCGCCTTAAATGCCACTTACTTCCCGCAAACGTGCATTACATTAAAATCGCATCAACGCTTCCGTAACATATGCGCTACCCCACCCTACGCGGCTTCCAGGCGGCACCATAAATTTTTCAAACCTCGCGCTGCCCACCGCCCGAGGCGAAACGGAAAAATGTTAATTCAAGCATTCAAGGAACATCGCGTACGCATTGCAAGGGAGGAGAGCGCACGGTGGCGTCGGCGCCGCGGATGGTGAATAACCGGCGCGGTGAGCGGCAAAACGGAAGAATCATAAATTCTCAGTTGGCTCGAAGCTCGTGCGAGAACGAGCAATGCTGCGTGATAATCCTCGCGGTGGCACCACGTGCGCCACGTGCGGTCCGCAGGACCGTGAGTGGAAAGGACACACCCCGTATTTTCATTGCCCGCTCCATTAATAATTAGAGACACACCGATGGCGACTGGTCTATCGTGCACCTGGCCTGTTTATTGCCCCGTAATGATTATTTATTAATATCCCTGCCCGCGTCTCGTCGAAAGGGCAGACACTTGAGGCGAGGTGAAACGAGAGCGCTTAGAGGCGGTATCGAAGAGCGCGAAACAGCCACGGAATTATCGATAACGACGAATTGATTTTATCGTCGTAGATTTTATTTATTAAACGAACGTCATTTTCTTTTTCCTTACCAGAGCTCCTTATAATTAAGCGCTTTCAAGCTTACTTCGTAACGTCGTTTGGAAGGACCCAGTGTCCACATTTCCGTAAGACGAAAGCAGTGGAAAGTTAAGATTAAAGTAATTGCATCTACGAATGAGACTCGGGCCGGGAAGCATCTCTGTATTTAAGGCAAGGGATTCTCCGCACTAATGAAATATTTTTCGGTGGCCTCTCCGGGCGGTGCGTCCGGTAAAAAGGAAGGTAAACACAGTGGCACAAGTCTCGTCTACACACGTGGTAACCTTAAAGTATGTCCAAATTAAAAGTGTTCCAAAGGAGCTCGCCCGGTCTTTCCTCCCACTACACGGGATTAATTAAAGTTTCCGCAGTTTACCGACGAGTGGTGGTCGTAGGAGCGAGAGGAACGGAAAAAAGTTTTTCAAGAACGAGTCAGAATTTTCGGCGAGGGAAGAGAAAGGGAGGAATTAACGTTGCGGTCGCGGTAGTCCGTTACCCGGTTCCACGATTAAGAATAATTTCCACGCTTTTTCCTTCCTCGTCGTCCACCCCATTTCTCTTGGAAACTGTCCAACTTGATTACCGCTGTTCCTTCGCGCACCGCTTTTACGCCGTAAGAGACACGTCGTCGTAGGAGAACGAGGAAGAAGGACGAAGAACACGGATGTAACGTAAGAGAACGCCAAAAGAAAAATACTGTCCTGTTATCGCGCGAGCGCGCGACATTATTTCAGTCTGTTCCACGCAAAAATCAACTTCTTCGGTCGAATATCTCCCGTCTCGTACGCCTCGATCCAATTAACTCCAGTCGCGACCCTTTAAAAGGAAACGATCGCAAAGAGACCACTCGCCAATCCCTCGTTACGAAACTTAACGCTTTCACAAGCGTGGTCAATCTCTCGATAAACCTCGACTTCCTCGGCTTCATTACCTCGTCAGCCCTTTGGCAAACATCGCGATACACCGCGTCAGGATCACGCAAAACACCGCACGTAAGAAACAAGAAGAAAACTCACGCCTCGAATCTCCCTACGTCACAATGTTTCTCTCCCTTTTTCTCGATTCCGTGCCTCGCTCTCTCGCCATTTTAACCATGAAATATTGAATGGAGAATACGAGACCGCCACGCCTTTAATCGTTTTAGACACGCGCCCAACAGCCCCGACTCTCTGTAATAGCAAAGTCTACGGTAATCAACTTTCGGCCTCAATGGGAACACGCCGTCGGAGGCGGGTGAGTCTCGTCGTGTTCGTCGTCTTCGTTGTAAATTGCCTGCCAGCCTCCCGTCCGTCGCAGAAATCGAGAGTAGGCACGTAGAGGCGATACGGCCGATGGACGATGGGCCGCGCTCTCGTGTCCGTCGATGCTAGGAATGTTTGATTTGTCCGCCCATCGCGAACGCCCACCGGAAATGAATCTGACGCGCGATCGAGTGACTATCGTCTACCGCGTCAGACACTTGGGAGTTGTCGGGTGAGAGCCGTGTGTCATTACGTCTAATGGATTTCATAACGTAAGAAAGCCTTCTCGAGAATCCTCTTCCCTCTACCTGCAATCCTACCCCTTTCTTGGTCCATCGAATACACTGCGCGAAGCATTCTGCAAATTCAACGTTCCCTCTTCAAGAAGAAAAATCTTCAAAGGACAAAACAGCGCGAGCAGCAGAGTCTCGTTGAATGTAAATGCTTATGGTCAGCCTTCGAGCTCTCACCTTGGCTCACGCCGCGTCCGGGCAAGGGCAAGGCCATTATACCGTTGCGTAACTCGCGTGCGTCAACGCGCCATTGAGATAAACAGGCTCGACGACGACGCACGGTGCTCACTACTCGCCAGGCACTCGCCGATCGTCCACGCTTTTACTCGCTTCCAATGGACTCTGCTCCTCTCGAACCTCTTTGTAGGCCATCGTGAGCCTTCCACGAACGAATTAAGAGGAAACAATGCGGCCACCCTCGTCCCATTCACGGCGAACGATCCACCTGCTCTGTTTTACCGTGGAGCAGGGCGAAGGGACCAGCGTGAGATAGCATTTACGTCGGTCAGAGCTATTTTAACGAGGACACCGCGAGCTGCGAACAATTATCGCGGTGCGGCCTGGAGCCGTCAGAATTTCGGGATCCGAGCCGAACGAAGGCGACAATACGGAGGGGGCTGAAAAGGCGCAGAGACGCTGTTGGCGAAGGATAACGCGGAAGCCGCTTAGCATCCGTCAAGAGGAGCAATTTCGGGCGAGGCGATGAAGAGTAGTGGAGTGAGAGAGGTGAAGAAGGAAGGGAGAAGCGGCCTGGCAAATACCTTTGCCACGATGCTCGCCCATTTAATCCCGCGCGGCGCGTGGTGGCCCGCGGGCATTGTTTTTGCCTTCGTATGCGGAACACGTCCCTATCTTTCCGCCTCGTCCTCCACCTCTTTTCCACCGGATTCTCCACTTCCACGACCGGGTCCATCGTCTGTCTCGAAGTGCCATTCTCATCGTCGTCCACCAGTTTCTTCTTCTTCTTCTTCTTCCGCGCCGTATTCAAGTCGCAGTGTTCTCGCCCACTCGCCTCTTTTTTGTTCCCCCGCGCGCGCGCGCAAACGCTTTCTCGACACCCGCGTATATTGTTTCAGTCGGATTTAATTACCGCGTGGAGCGTGCTCGAGAGCTGGACGATCTCGCAAAGTAGTCATCTTCACGCGCGCACACACCTCCCCGGTCTCACAATCAGCAGGATTTGCCTTGCGAGAGAAAAACATTCCGACAGGCGCACTCGACGCGAATCGTCAAGGCCGACTTCCTTCACGCTCGCGCGCCACACGAACAAAGTCCACGGCAAATTCAACCTCTTGTTCTCTCCTTCGTCACGGATCCGTCCACGAAAACAGGTTCAAGGCGAGGCACGTTCCGATGGGACGTCAAGCACGTGGGCGAGATTTTATACGCGCGCGCGCGTTCGTCACGTGCACGCGTTTCGTCGTTTTGTTCACCACGTAGTCGTCGTCTTCGGCCGCGCTGCGTTATTGTGTGGGTACGCGTAGGGAACGGTCGCTCGGGTCGTTGGTTTGGATGATTGAAGAGCGACGGGAGAGAGTGAAGGTGTTGGAGAAGGACAAATGAATGGATGGAGATGGGCGAGGACGACATCCACCAGGGATATGGGAAGGCGGACCTGCGAGACCCCAGGGAGAAGAACGGAGAGAGAGAGAGAGAGAGAGAGAGAGAGAGAGAGAGGAGAAAGAGGAACACGAGCAGAGGTAGAAGGGAAGTAACGCGTGGACATTGTAAACGCTTGGAAGCGGCTTAATCAGCCATTGTGTGCCGCCGTGCGGTCAGGGCGATTGTACGTAGGCAGACCCTGGCCGGGCGAAAGGGTCGAGTCCATTGGACTGTGGACACGTACGGGAATACAGGCTGATTCAGCTGCACTTCCTGACAGGCGGCCCCACGGTCGGTAATTCCGATTACGTAACGGGAATGAATTTTAGCGACCGAGCGCGACGAGAAATCGAACGAGCTCCCTCCCATTCGACCCGTGTCCTCGCTCGTGAGGAGAAAGAAAAATGCTGAAAAAGGCATCGTTCGCTGTCCTGAGAATTGCTAGAACTTGGAAATTGGAAATCGAACTTTCTCGTAAGTTTGTGGAAGAAAAATTGGAGAGAAAGATTTTGGAGAATTTCTCAACAGCTTTATTATCGTCGTTATAATTCTACTGTTAATATTTGATGAAACCCAGGGTATACGGAAAACTGTGGAAAATATTGTAGGGTCGGGTCAACGAAGTTACCCCTCGATGGACCGTCGAGATTGTAACGTTGCAAATGTTTCCGCCATCTCGATTCGTCGATAACGAAATTTTCTGAAAAATGGCACGCGCTAATGACGTCGGCCCCATTGTCGGCGAGAAGAACCGCTTAGGGATCATTAAGGAAGATCCTTTAGGAAAATGAAGAGGTAACAGGATCCTGACTACTAAGGGATGCTCGGCCAATGCTACGAGCGAAAAAGAGAAGCAAATTCGCTGGAGCTTCCAACATGGAGGCGAGCTACAGTACGCCGATGGAAATTCATATTGTTCCGGTAATCGGAGCGCCGTCCATTATATTTCATTATTCCGATAAGCTCTAGCTTCTCGAGGATCGTCTTTTGTCCGTTGAAAGGATCTTCTGGAGCAATGGCGCGGAGAGAACGGACGCGTGCGCATGCGCCGTCCCAAGGTGGACGAGTCCTGCGAACACGTGTTTACCGAGAGGATTACAGGAGCGAAGGAAAGAGAGGAGGTCCTCGTAAAATTCTTTTGTTCGCGGCTCCTTCGATTGTGACGCACGAGGGTCCGGGCAAAAGTTATGACGTCGTCTATCGGAAACGAGCAAGGGGTGGACCTCGTGGTACGAAAAGGACGAGAACTTTTCTTCTCTCTTACCGCAGTGAAAGAGGACGAGAAGGAGGACGACGATGACCCAATGAGATCGCAAGGCTCGCTAGAAGATACGGTCGTGGCCAGTCGGAAGCATTCGGAAACTGTCGTGAACGCTCCATCCGGAAGGATCTGGGAGAATGAAAGTGCTCGTTTCGCGTCATAAAACGACGCTTACGGGGGGCCATGCCGATCGATCTTCGAAAATGCGCGCCGGAGAAAGGCGCGGGGAAAATCGAATTTTCTCGTTCGCTTTTGACGCCGTAAAATGGGGCGTTGGAGTCGCCATTCAGGCCGTAAGACTCGAAAGGGTCACTTCCGTCTGGGCATAAGGTTACCTCGATACGAAGCCCTTAGGTATCGATGGATCGATGGAAAGTGACAGAGGCGGAAGGTGTCGATAAACAGAAGTCTTGAAAAGAGATTCGTCAATCGTCTGTGACGCTATAGGCACGAATCGATTTTTGCGTGTTCCTTTTTCAAAGTAAAAAAATTTACAAATTTTTGTCTTTCGAATAACTCGATCGAAGGAGGCCTACCCGGCTTTGATGGGCCAATGACCAATCTCCTTTGCTCTTACCCAGCATCAGAGTCCACCGATGCCCATTTAATTTTACAGTCCGCCACGTGATTGACGGTAAGCGCCTCGCTATACTCTTTCCGAATAATAAAATCGTATTCTCTCGTCACGGTCCTCAGGTTGCATTAACGGTCCCGAGCACTTAAAGCCAATTTCACTCGACTTAGGAAGGAAAGACGTTACATCCTACGCGGGAGATAGAGAGCGCAGCTATAGCGCGCAGGCGCACGCGCGAACGAATATCAGCGGGCAAATTGAGTTTACAAGGTCTTAGTGCCTTACGTACGGATTTAACATCCAATCCCCATCCCCTTTACGTTTCCGGTGCTATAAGATCGTATACAAGGATTAAGTACGGTAGCGTCGTAAACAGTCTGCAATTTAGAACGATTTAGAGATTCACCTTCACGCTGGTGCACCACCTCGCGGCGCGACCTCTTCTCTCCGTGCTCTTCTTGGGTACCCGCGCCCTCGCCTACCTCGATTAATAACGGAATTTTCGATTAATCGCTATAACGGGGAAAAATAATATTCCTTCCCGTGGAAGTCTCCGGTGTCGGTAGTCGCACCCGCTCGGCCGCGTGGACTCATTAAGGAGCTTCTTTACTGTTGCTCCGCATTGTTCGGCGAATAATAAGGTACGGTTACACCGGAAAAAGGGATACTACGACGTTTCGCATGAACGTCCACCAGGAGGCTCTTCTCTCTCCTGAGTTGTATTAAGCCCGAAGAGCCCGCGGGTAGAGTTCGGGACGCCCGACAGATGGAGGAGGAACAGGAGGTGGAGGAACGAGGCCGAGAGGGAAGACAGGAGGGATAGGACGAGTATTAAAAACTTCGACCCGCCCGAGATAAACTTCCGCGAGTTATTGTTGCACCGTGGAAACTTCTGGGAGAAGTTCTTCGTTAGAGTCCCGGGTGGAATCTAGGATTTAACTCCGTAAGACGTTGGATGCCTGGAATCGACTTATCGGGATGAATCTCCTCGTTTCTCTCCTCTCTCATTCTCTCACATCGGTGAACCGTTTCTCTTCGTCCGTCGGCAGCGTGGGAGGATCGCAAGCAACGAACAGGAGGGAAAGTGGTTTATCTGGTTATTAAGGATTATACATCGACGCGGTGGTTCGTTCTATGCTCGTGGAATTATTTTCGTAACCGGAAGCAGTTTCTTTAATAAGCGCGTGCTATTTCATGGCAAATTTCATCACGGTCTATCGTCGATCTTCACGAGGCACGAACGCTGCGAGAAAATTCCACCGAAAGTTCTTTATTTTCACGCGCCATCGAAACTTCTTTATTACGCAAGGTGCTCTCGTAAAAATCGATTCACCACCTCCACTCTGAAGTTGGTGAATTGAAAAGTGAGGCGTCGCGACGCCTCATTGCCACGCTGCCAATACGAATAATTGTTTCGTCTCTCACGGAAGATAACTTTCAGGGAGCCCTTCGATGAGCACTCTAGTGGCTAATTAAAGTCCGGGCAAGATGAAATATCGAGATACGTTTGCCGCCGCGCCCTCTATCACAGAAACAAAAGAAGAACGGTACACTCGAGGGACTGGCCCGTGTTTTCTCTCCTCCTCTTCGTAAGTCTCCTTCTTCCTCTTATTCTCCTACGCTCATCCACGCTCTTAGCTAATGCAGAACCAGCTGGGGCCGAGGCGGTCTGTCGCTAATGACCACGCGATGACTACATCATGGATTTTTCAGAATGGCTCCGTAATTTACTGGGCTTTTAAGGCCCTACCTTCCTGCCGGGAGCATTGTTCTTGTCGGGCGCGCGCCGCCCAGGATCTATGGGTTTCCATCCCCCCGACGTTGCGCCTCCGCCCATGACTTATGGGCCAGTCTCGCGTCCTTCCACTTCACCCTGAGCAAGGCGCGGTCCTCGACGTCGATCATCCTCGTGATTTCGCGTCGAGAGCGTCTTCCAGTCCGGTACCGAAATTTATTCTCGCGCGAGCAATAGCGGCACGGTACATTATCGACGCGAGAAGAAGAAAGAGAGAGAAAGCGTTCGAGAAAATTAATTCTCCGCTCTCTTGGAATAAATAATTCGGGATGTTGCGGGTGGGTGTCCAGCGAGCATTTGCACGCGTGTTCTCTGTATTAGTCGCGTGGGCGTGTACACGTTGTTCATTAGCCGAGCGAAGGAACGTAACTTCTTGGAATTAATGCTTGGTACATTGTAGAGAGGTAACTTCCGCTTGGTAACCGTGGACACGCGGAAATCGGCGTGGCCACGGTACGTGAGATTATTCGCGATCGTTAAGGCGTTAGGCAGAGTTCCAATTATACCGTTTGAGAATTTTCTGAGTCCTCTCTGTGGCGGAAAAAAATTTGAAAGGGGTAAACGATGAATTTATATTTCTTCGGATAATTTTTGCAATAGGTACCTCCCCTCCCTGCTTCAGCCAATCCCGTTTCGAAAGATGAAAGATGGCAAGGAGTGGGATAGTGGTTCAGGGAATTAAGTGCATCGTGGTTCATTGTTTTGGTTAGTCCAGTTTTGGTTTACGTGCAATTCGATATCCATTGTGTGCGAGAGTGAGAAATATCAACAATAATAATCGTTCGAAAATTTCTTGTATCGATGCGTCATCATCGATCCAGGCAATATTAAATTCACCGACATGTCTGATTGCACAACTATTCCTCGAGAGGATGTTTGTTAACGTCCACCTGGAAAGTGTGATGTGCGATTGCGAGACTAACCAAGGGGGTTCGTACGCCCACAACTGGGGACGGACGCACTAGACCCTTTGGCAACTATCAGAGACAGAAATTCGAAGGGCTACGAGCGGCAGGACGTAACATGCTGTAACTTTAGGTGTGATGCGCGATAACGACGCCTCACGTGCGGTACAGCGTGGCGGTTTTGCGAATGGCGGGTGCGATGGGGACTCAATTTTGGTTTTAGGGCCAATGCATTCCGTGGACCGCGTACGGAGAAGCTTCTCACTATTCAATGGAAGGAAGACACGTAGATATGTACAGAGAAATCGCAGATCCTCGACAAGGAATCGCAAGTAATAATAATTAAATTATTTCTAACATGAGAAAAAAAGGAATTCCTACATTAACCTAAATATTATCGAAACCTCTTAAAAAAGGAGCTTATAACCTGTAAATATTTTGTTTATCTCTTTCCGAGGATTCACTTCTCGTGCTCCACAAATCTTTCACCAAACAATTTGACGGCGCAGCAAGTGAACCATGCGATTCAACGACGGCTCGCGGCGATCGATTTAATTTCACTAATCACCCGATTGGCCGACATCGCCCCGTCGATTCATCATTCCATCCGGCCTCAGAGGGACGCTCGTTAGCGTCCCGGGAGCTGTATTGCACCATTGTACAATGTGGTGCCCACGTCACGAGGACTCGAGGAAGGCGAGACCAGTGAACCTCCTGTGCCACCAAGGGGCAGTCCAGGACGAGTTGGGATGTGGGGTAAGCTTGCCGGTACTAGGGGTGAGACGCTTCTACCACCCTCCTACCGGATCCAGGAGTGAGCCATAATTCACGGAAGGAAGCGCGCGTGGAGACACTCGCGTGATCTGCAAGGGAGCTCTCCCTCTGGCGAGTCGAGAGAAGGACGTAGGGTGGGCCAAGTGAAGACGAGAAGGACGAGAATTCGGAGGGAAGCGAATCGTGGAGGTGGAGCAGCACCAGCAGCAGGAACAGCAACGTGAGAGCAATGTGGTGCGGTAAGCTTTGTCCAGTGCGTTCGCCATCGGCGAGCCCTTTGTCCTCCTCGAAACGTGTCGGCGTCGCTTAAGCGCGCTCTTGTAACGCCCCGGACGTTGGTTTAGCGCCCGGCCGATGGTCAAAGGGACGTATCAATTATTTTGTCAGTCAGACGAGAGAGGTGGGAATGAGACCGTGTGCGCTCGCAGGTGTAGCTCAAGCGTTACACTCCCGTGTGAATTTTCCATCAAACTTCCTTCTTCCTCTCGATTCATCTTCCCAAAAGTTCCACGCTAAACGAGTTTTTGCGCGAATTAAATCTCGTAGCTCGCAAAACGCGAAATTAATTACAATATTCCGCGCGAGAACGGCGAGAACGAGCATTACACGATTTCCAAGCTCACTCTCTCTTTCTCCTCTCCCAAGTGCAATTATTTATTATCGTCGAACCCAACCCTGGAGAGCGGGAGCATCCGGCAGCGGCTGAGTAAATTACTCGCTTACGAGGAGGCCGCGCGGTCTGGGGAATCGAACGAAATAATTGGCAGATTTGTACAGATACGGTCGACATGAAGCGGCCAGTGGAGTAAGTAACGCGGTACGCGCGCGCCAGCTGCTGGATTGAGCAGCGATGCTCAAGCGGCGGCCCGTGCTATGCCGACGCGGGTTTCGCGCGTCGAGTGCGATAGAGACGAGAGAGAAAACAACTCCTGTGCGTACGTGCTGGGAGCAGTGGATAATAAGTCACGCTGGTAATGAATTAGTCGTCGAACATCCGATACTCACTTCGAGCCCTTATAGACTTCTCGTTTCGCATCGTGAACGGACCACGGTCGTATGCGGGCGCGACAGGAGTTTGCTACCTCGACGACCCACCGCCATCCCTCGGTCACCGCCAAGAGCTCGGTCACCGCCCATCTTCTCGTCCACCACTTTACCCAACGTCCTAAGGGAACGCGTGCGGTATCCGGAAACTGGAGAAATTCGAGTTTCAGGACTAAATGCGGGCGGAGAATCGGGTAGCGCGACAGTATCGACTTTTGACCGGTGGACGATTTAAACGAACCGCTGCTACCGAAGGTGGACAGTTACATTGTACCGATGACTGTTCGCGCACTGTTTACCGGCAAACGTTGTACCCGAGAGTCGCGTACTCCCCACGGACGAAAGGATAAACGTTTGCCTTTCGAATGCCCTCGGGGAATTACGTTGGGGGATGTGTGTCCAATGAGCGTTGCTTCGGAAAGCTTTCATATTGATCGGCCTTCGATCAAACGGTCTCTCCGTTGATGCTGACCGTTTCTCGCGAGGCACGTGCGGATGGAGGTAATAATATTTTGTACGATGTGACGGAGAGTTTGTTTTCATAGGCGTCGACGAGAGCGGTGAGAATAATTTCACAGATATGACTTTATTGGAGCGAAAGTGGGGACGGTAAAACGAGGAGGGAATCAGCAGTTGGTAGCCGATGCAAATCGATAAAGGGGGATCTAATCCTATTCGCAAATCTAATCGAACTACTTTGTATGCCCCGTTCGCACGGGCGCGATTAACTATCAGCAGCTTTGTCGCGCGACAGACGGACGCAGATCGGTTATTAGATGATAACTTGATTAATCGGTAAACCCCTTTGACAGGATCATGCATTACGCGTGTCGTCATTACTTCGCACGTAATAAATGCACAGGTACACCCGCGTATAATTCAATATTTCACCGTCACCGATCATTTACATTCGGCGTATCTGTATCCAATCGACCGATCGCGTCATCTCCCACCCACCGTCAATGAAATTCGCAGTTGCCAGCGACAAATATTAATTTCCAAAATGTTCGATTATCCGATCGTTAGTCGGCGCGGGACACGAATTACGCATCTCGAAATCGCGTGGGTGTTGTGCGGGACGAGGGAGAAGGCGGTAAATTGAACTTTCCAAAGTCCTCATATTGATCGTTCGAAATGAGCGCTCGGCCAAGTCCCGGTAAAGAGGATTATTTGGATTCCATTGGCAGTGAAGATAATTTTACCGAGATGACATTTAGTTACTCTCCACTCGATGCGAATCGGTGTCGAGTGTCGTTTCCCAATCGGCCCTCGGGGAAGGCGCGGAAGAGGTAGCGAGGAATTTATTGAAATTCCTTTATCGAACGGCTTCTGAGCGCCTCGCGATCGTTATAAATTAAGCTGTGCAGAACGGGCGGGCATAAAGTCAATGCTAGACGGCCATTAGCATTGTAGGAGCTCGCGCGCGTCGCTCCTCTTTCGCGTTTATCGCGCGCTTCGGCCCCACCATTCTCCAGCAGTTCTCGCGCGCCGGCATCATTATTAACTCATTAGACTCGCGCGATACGATCCGAGCGATCGGCGCTGCGGTTTTCCACCATCACCGTCGGCGACATTACCTTTTTCCCTTACCTCCGCGGAACGAGACGGAAAATGCCACGTTCCAGTTCGCGTGGGCCAATTTTATTGTTACCCACGGCGACTTTTCTGTCCCGTCTTGCGCGCATTGTGCCTGACCTTCTCTCCCCGAGCAGTTTCCGTGGATTTTATCGCCCGCCGTCGGGCTAGATCGTTGAAATGGGATTTTATACTCCTCGCTTGACATTCTCGACTGCGGCCTGACTTTTACCGGTGCTTCGCGATAATTACACGTTATTATTGAATTTACTTTACCTTCGAACGTGCGCTCTTCCGCCTTCTACCGACCTCCTACGACGCGTTCGTAAACGCGTCGGAAGCAACGGGGACGTATAATTTTCGCGCGGTCTTAATGCACCGCGGCATTACGTATTGATAATTACGAGGAACGCACTCGAGGGCTCCCGGGAAACGTGGAAATTACGAGATCTCAAGGGTGCACTTCATGCGAGCAAGATCTCCACCCAGCATCAGTAGCGCGCACCCTTTTCAGTTATCAATGGAGAGAGGAAACGAACCCTCTCTCCTTTGGCCGTTCTCTTTCTCGGACGTTCACGGCTCTCGGATTTTTCGAGGGAATTTTCCTCGTCGCACGTCAATGCCGCGAAATTCCTCCTTTCACTCCCCTCGCCACATTTTTCACCGTTTCTCTCTTTTTCTCTCTCTCTCTCTCTCTCTCTCTCCACTCCCTTCTCACTGCTTTCATCCCACCATCCATCTATTTATATCTGTCTCTTCGTACACCCCTGCAGCACGTCCTCGCCCAATCTTCCACCACCTCCATGTGCCTCTTTCACCGCAGCCGCCACCACCACCACTAGAGAGAGAGAAAATGCATTTTACTCTGGCAACGGGGGTACACCGCGACGGCGGTGCCGTCGGTGTATAGCAAGGGCCTCGTCAAACGAGGAGGTTGAATCAGAAATTGCGCTTTCAGATGCGCTCAACCGGCAGCTTTGATGGGAACACGTGGCTTCGGGAGTGGGGAAGGAAAAAAAGAGATGAAAAAAAAAAAAAGCGAAAGGAGAGGAGAGGGCGGGATGAAAGGGAGGCGCTCTCACTCCGCGGGGAGTCGCGCTCAAAGGACGTTGCACCGCGTAGGCAGTCGGCTTGGCCTTGCCAAGTAGATAGACGGTGGAACGGTCAGACTGGGCCAAGAGGGAGATGGAGGAGACTGGTGGAGGTGAGGATGGACGGGGTAGAAGAAGAGGACGAGAAATGCGAGGAAATAAAGAGGAGGGAAGGAGTGGAGATAGATGGACGGTTAGATAGATGTAGACGGAAGAGGGGAAGGAAAGGGGTGCCGATGAGGATGGTTGAAGGAGAAAGAAGAGCAGGAAGGGGAAAAGGTGTAGGAGAAAAAGGTGGAGAAGGAAGAGGAAGAAGGGGAGAAGGAACTGGAGGAAGAGAAAGGCGGCCGCCCCGAGCGAAAGTGCCGAGGAGGGTGGAAAAGTGAGTGAGGGAGAGAGAGAGGAAGAGAGGGAGTGGATGAAAGAAAAAGAGAAAGAGAGATCCAGAAGCAGGAGTATTGCCAACTATCCACTGGCAGCCACGTTTTCATGCTCATCCCTGAGCACGTTTTTCCATCCTTCGCTTTTTCCTCCCTTTCTCCTTTTCTCTCTCGACGCCCCATCTCCTTCCTCGTCGTTTCCCTTTTTTCACGAAGTTTCGAAATAGAACGCTCCGTTCCTTTCCAACCTCCTCCACCACCCTCGCTCTTCCTTCCTTCCTTCCGCTTTTCACCGCTGAGCTTTAATCTCTCATATTTAATTTCCGATGGTGCACTATCACGGTCACCGAGCAGGCGGCTTACGTTCGCTGGTTAAGGGACAATGGCCGAGGCGAAGCTTCTTATCGTTCCGTCCGCGGAGAACGGCTCTCCCACGGGACAAAAATTGAAATTCCCGATTGCTCGCAATTTCCTCTCGGGCGCGCGCGACGAGTATTTCTAAAAGTATTCTCCTACGGTTGCGACGTGAGAACTACGGGCTCGCTAAATGTACGGATACGAATTAATTTATGCTTATCGATAAAGCATTACTTTTCAAGGTTCCACGGAGTCTTCCTTGCTGCGTTTTCACCTAGGACCATCTGGCTCCGTACCTCTCTTGGCATATCCATCGTCTAATCGTAAAGACGCGCGTCCAATTCGTCCAACGTCCCACTCTCTCCTCAAACTCTAATAACGCACTTTTTGGCAACGCGATCCTCTGCTCCCCTCTCCATACCTCTCCCTCGGCCAACATAAATTACGTCGCAGTGCGACGCGCATTCGTGCGGAGTTTACGAGCGCGCCGGAGCGCAGTTCTCGTTAAAGACAATTTCCGTTAATTATGCACGTGCCCACCGCTTCCCGACAATGTTTATGCGTACGCGGGGCACGTACGCGGGTAGGAACGATCTTTGATTAAAGAAGGCAGAAGCTGAGAGCGGTACCCACTTGCTGCCAATTTAACGACTCGCTCGTTAACCTCTCTGCTCGCGCGAGTGCGCGTCGCGCGCACTCTCCTTCGCCGACGGGTACCCCTTTGCGTCTTTACAGCCTCCGACGTCTCCTCGTCGCATTCTCCTTGAACTACGCCCATCTCGGAGCTCGGTATTTTAACTCGCCACCCTCTTCTCTCTCTCTCTCTATCTCTATCTCTCTCTTCCTCCACCCTTCTCATTTGGCTTCCGTCCGAGACGCGCGGCAGGAGGCTGCGAGATGAAACGTTGATTAAAATCATTAGTAATACTCGATAGACGCAAGGACATACGCTCACAGGTGCGCGTTCCAAAAATCCTCCTCCAAAGCGTTATATCACACGACAATAATTGTTCCAAACAAACCTCTCTCTTTCCTGCTCTCTCGTCTCCCTTGCAATTTCAGCCCTCTCGCGCAAGAACGCTCGTGACGCAAAGGCGACTTCTGTAACGAGGGAGAGCGCGTCGTAAACGGTTGGAGGCCGTTCCTGGGCCGGTAAACCGGTAACCGGTTGCGGGCACGCGGTGGTAACGCGCCCGTCATGGGCCCGTCCGGTCGTTGGGCGGCTCGGTCAGGTGTGTCCGACGAACGCACTAAATCTGCGAGAGTTACGCGTCCGCCACGCGAATAAACGCTTCTGAGGAGATTCATGGGGCAATTCACGGTGACTTGATATTGTTAGGGTGGACGACGGTGGGTGGCGGGAGGGCGAAGGGCGC
This sequence comes from Tiphia femorata, assembly GCA_944319695.1. NCBI lineage: Eukaryota > Metazoa > Arthropoda > Insecta > Hymenoptera > Tiphiidae > Tiphia > Tiphia femorata. The sequence goes on along the minus strand of OX090901.1, from coordinate 21,727,376 downwards.
GTTAGGATGGCAACGGAAGAGGAGGAGCGAAGGGAGGCGAGGAATTATCTCGGACCGTGAATACGGAATCGGCGTGCCGTTCATCTCTCTAGTGCCATGCAACCGCCACGTTGGTCTCTCTCTCTCTCTCTCTTACTCTCCTCCATCTTCTCTCTCCGTCGCGATGCCCGTGACAGTCGCGACGGCGACGCTGCGAACGTTGCGTCGGTCGTTACGGTGGTTGTTGCGAACTCAACGCGGCCACTACACCCTGGCCTATCGCGCGGTTCTAGCCAACACCACCCCACTCTGGAGCGCTGGAGAAACCATCGATACCTCGACGACGACGGCGCCCGGTGGTAGGGTAACGCGAAGCTCGATCGACGGCCGATCGATGAATTGCATCGACTCGCTGTTAACTACCGGAGAAGGGTGAAGGGACGAGGGGAGGAGACGAGATGAACGGAACCCTTCTCGTTGCGCGAGGTGGATCGATACGATCGATCCGATTTCCGAGGCGAGAACGCGCAGGCTAGGACGGGGGTGCCCTTTACATTCGTCCCGATACGCCCGAGGGCGAACGATCGTCGATAAATCTTTCGTCGAGAAGGGTTGAAGGGAGAGGAGAGAGAGATCCGCTCGAGTGGAATCTTAGAAATCCGGTGGACCGCGCGCGCGCGCTCCGTCGATCGTCCTACTACCGCGGTATCGACGAAGAAAGGAAGGGTCATTTCGTAAACGATGTTCGTGGGCGAATGCGGAGGCTGCGGGACGAAGAACAAGAAGGAGCTTTGGCGAAGAATTCGACGAGTGGAGAATGGGTTGTAGGTTTAGGGTAAGGCTGGATTGGCACGGTGAAAGAGGAGCGAGGATCCGGGAAATTCGTCGAAATTCGTTGCTTCGCGTTTTCCAAACCCACGACCGATGCTGGAACGGAGGAACGTCCTCTTTAACTTCGTTCCTTCTTTAAGTTTCGCACGGCGCTGATGGGCTCCGAGAGAATGGCCAGGATGGGAAGGAGAAAGGGGAAGCTTCATTTTCCGGCAAACGGAAATTCCGAAGCGCGTCGTCCTCCGCCGCGACGGAGATGGGCTTTAAGGTAAATTCAAATGAAGATGGAGAGTAAAGTTTTAAGGATTTCCGGGTGCATAAAAGTGTTGAAACTTCGTTACTCTGCCTCGTGCGGGGTACCTACGATTTTAATTGGCGGATAAGGAAGACGCGTGGAATGCCGATGAAGACCGCAATTTAATCTACCAAATGAATATTTCGCGTTGGATTAAAAGCTACCCTCGCTCTCGTCCAGCTTCGTGCTTCTACCTACCCTCGACAATATTAAGAAAAACTATTTCACTCGTGGATGTTGATTATTCGTCGAAATCAAGCATCGCGCGCGGTTCGTGTTGAACTTTAACTGGAGACGACAGCAAGGCGTGCAGAGTCATCGGACAGTTTTTCCCAGTTGATCGAGCTCCCGGCGAAAAGCTCTCTTCCTCGTGCATCATCCGTGCTTCGCGTCTAAAGCTTTCGCGGGATTATCCGGATGTGCCTCTTCGGCTTGTTGCGCCGGCCTGTTTTAAATTCGACCGGATTACCGAGCGGATAATAGAGAGCGCGGGACTATGCCGTGAGATCGGAAACGACGAGGGGACGGAGGGAAAGAAAACACGACGGAGAAAGGATGACAAAGGTGAAATGGAGAAGCAGAAAGGGAACATTATAGGCGAACCCTCGCGCACTACCCTGCCACGTGGAATCCTGAGCCGTGTATTGGCAAGCTTCTAAATTTTATAACATAATAACATTACGAGCCGCCTTCTCCTCGGGGAAATCTCTCGATATGTCGCGTCCCGGCTGCCCATAACTTCCTCGGTGCATCCTGCGCTTGAGTGGCCCCCGCCCGTCACCCGTGCCCGATGGAGATGGCGATGCGACAGCGCGAGGGCGCAATGAAACGGACGACGATGCCCAAGAGTTCGTGGGAAAAAGAAAAAATTTCGAAAGAGGATTGGCGAGCTATCGCGAGACGAGCCTCGTCGTTAGAATGGAAAACTGCGAGGGTGGTTATTATAGATAGATAGATATAAATTTATTAACTCCGGGCAGTATGACCCTATGATCCCAACAGAAGATACAATATCAAAAGAGAAAGAAAAGGTTAAAGATACGTATTCTCTCTAGCAGCGCACATGCATAAACAAAGGAAATTAATACAATCGACTAGAATAAAAGAAATATAAAATGAAGGTATAATAGATAAGGAAAAAAAAGGCACTCTTATAAAGGCTCCAAAGGGGCCAGCCTCTCATCCAAGAGAAAGATACTTGGGTTACTTGCAGGAGAATATTGTCAATCTTCAAATTTTTAATTAACAATTGTAACGATAAGGATTCGAAAGAATGTTATTCGTTACTCCGTGGATGCGTCGAGGGATAAAAGCTACCCTTGCACCGGCTTAATCGACAATTATTCAAATTCCACAGGTGAGATTTTCCTAGAGCCGTAATGAACGCGGGCCGTTCCGCTTAACATTCTCGCCGTCAACGGGAGCGTTTCAGTCATTAAACGAAACACGCCGGATGGCCGTGCGTTGCGGCTCGTCAGCCTCGCACCGCAGGCAACACTTGATCACCACCACCACCATCGTCAACCATCACCATTGCCAGCGTCACCGGCCCCAGCCGAGTATTTATAAAAGGAAAACTGTAAGGCCGCGGTGCGCGCGAGAGCAAGTCGTTATTGGTCCGAGCGCGACAATTCACGATGCTACGACGACGACGGGGTTAGTTCGTTGTACCACAAATGGGTTTACCTTGTTCCAGGCCGGCGCCCAAGTAGTCTTATCAACATCGAAGTTTACTTAGGCGATGTGCTCTAAATTGACGGGAAGAGCACCACCGCCACCGCTGGATGTCGGAAAAATATTGTTTCCCCTTTTTCCGTAAGCGCTTCCAACTGAGCCCGTCGAAGTAGGTAGACGCGAGGAATCGCGTTATTCTCTCACGGAGGGACGCCGGTAATTCTCGTAAGTCAACGTCGAGAATAATAACGGGTCGAGGAAGTGGGAGGTACGACATATCGATTGGTGGGACCTTCGGTAGTAGCTTCGTCGGGAAATGTTTCTTTATTGTTGAATAAGTCCGGAATTTGGTCACGGAAAAAATAACCTCGAAGTAACGCACAAGTGGAGCAGCCTTCAAGGAAGTTCCCATTTCCTTTTATTCTCCACTCGACGGGAAACTAATATGTGCCAACTGTTTCGAGAAAACTGGCGCATCGCATCGTGCCGTCTTAAACGGGACCAAGGAAAGAGGAGTCGAAGTGGAGAGGCCTCGTTTGCAAGGAGTAGCGTATATTTTAATGCATAATCGAGGGAACCGGGACCCGACACGAGGATTCGCCAGCCGATCCAAATTCGAAGTAGGACACTTCACTTTTGTAAGGAGAGTGGGTCGACCTATCGAATCTCTCCTCTCTTACTCCTCAAGCCCTCTTGTCCTCGTAAAGGAGAAAAAAGCTAAAAGGAAGGGACGCACATAGGTATCTCGCGAAATAAAGATCCTATCTACTTTTTTTTTTTTACCTCGTGCCTTCGCAACTCGAACGGCACATTTAAGGAGATTCTCTAACGAGCCTTGGGCGGGGAGGGTTGCTAACTGCATTGTTCTCCTGGTCCAATTATATCTCTACTCTCGGTCGAGTGCACGAGGGCTTCCTGCCTCTCCACTGTGAATCCTTGAAAGTCCCCGAATCGAGAAACGAAGTTCTAGATCCCGGAGCTAAGAGTCGAGGGGACGCGCCCCGTAAGCGAAGAATCGAGAGATCAGGGATGACCCACTTGAGCTAACGCTGACGCACTTCACACGTGCAATGAGTTATCTGCTTTAAAAGAGTCGGGGTGAAGAAAATAGCATAATCTTGTGTATAAAATTTACGAGTTTGCTTGCGAGATTGTGATTACTCGCAATTAAAGTAAAACGTTCGATTACGACAACGAGCTCGTGGATCCACGATGAGTCCTCAAGTATAAATTCAAAGCTCTTTTAATTATGAAACGACTCTCGCCTCGGAGAATGGAAAAGCCGATTTCGAGAAGGTTCGTACAATTTTACAAATTGTCGGCGAGAGCGGATCCCGTGACGCGTGCGTCCCGCTCGCTCTTGAAAGATCCTCGTAAACTCGAGCGCGGTCTGGCCCGTGTATTTGCGACGTCGCCTCGCGTGGGGGATATAAAGGGCGAAACAAAGTGTATCCACGCGCCATAAAGCATGGAATCCATTAGGTGCCAGCGAAGATTCGCTCGCGGAGCGAGAGAACGCGCGAGGAAAGTGCGAGACCGCGAATTGCTCGCTGCTTATCGTCCCTCTTTCTCGTGAGGGTCGTCCTCCCAGGATAACCAGGCTAAGTCGCGCTTGAATTTTACGCCCACTGGGAGAGATTACGCGTCAAAGGCATTTTATAGGTTGAAACGTTTTTATACGTTATAGGGAACCCGGTCACTCGTGGAAAACGCTGTCGAAGAAAAATTTCTATTGCAATGTTGTCGCACGTATTCTCAATTCTGCGTTTTCTTTGCACTAATTATTTATTACGTTGGTACATTAAATTTACAAGTTCGTCTACGCCTATTCTAAATTCTGCGTTTTTTTTGCGATAATTATTTAATACTTTGGAGCATTAAATTTACCAGTTTATCCACTCGACCTAATTTCGCATGAAATGGATATGAAAATTTGAAACAGAACCAAAACGTTTTGCTTGTAGAAGGAGCATCCACCCACTCGGATACGAGCATGCGAGAAGCGCACCGTGCAACCGTGACCGTGGGCGATTCATTCCTGTGATTAATGAGGGATGCAAATTTATGTCGCGCGCCGATAAGTCATGCACGATCGTCGCGCCGATTTAAACGGGGGCAGGATACTGCGACGGAGTGACTCGCGAATCTTTACCCAAGGATTGGCCGCACAAAAATCGACAGAGGCGCGGGACTATTAATAACGGAGCGGATAGATTCGTACCGCGAGACGCGTGCCCTTATCCGATTATCGAAACTGGATGAGTTAAGTATGAAATATTCGTTTGCATAAATATCGGGGCGGATGTCGACAACGATCAGAGGTGGTGTATGTTAATCTGTCGAGGGAAATTAATGCACTGGTGCTATTGGGTTATACAAATGGACGTGTTTCAGGGTGCAATGTCTTACTCGTGACAAACGGAGCTACCGTCGTATCTCGACATTCTCAATTTCTTTCTCGTAACTAACTTTGAAAGAGAAAAAATTCGAAAAATCGTGGCACGAAATTTCTGCGAGCCATGTACCCCTGCGCTCGCGATTCCACGGTCTATCATTTTCCAGTTTACACGCCGTAATTCGTGTTCTACGTTTTCCTCGAACGTGGGCTATTCGTACTGAACGAAGCGCGTTCCACCGCTACTACTGCACGTTGAAATCACTCGGCAAACACGGAGTGAAAGGAGAAGGAGGGAGAGGTCTTTTCACGCAGGCAGAATGGATTCCGCTTGAGAAATATTCTCTACTTTCCGCGACCCGACTCGTGACGTGGGAGATGCAACCCCGAGAGGAGCACTCCGATAATAGAATCGTTTGTTACACGCTGTTTACGTCAGGCGCGGTTCGCGAGTGCGCGCGAAAAACTTCGTCTCGCTATGGTGAAAGACGAGAAAATGGGAGGAAACGGACGGGACCGAGGAGGTAAGGAGAGACGGATGCTCGTGTGTGTAGTACGCGTTTTTAGCAACAGGAGAAAAAGGAGAAGAACCGACGTTCGATTTCCTTTAAAAAATCGATCCTCGAAATCGCGTTCGTAGGGCATTAACTCTTTGGAGCACGGGATATTAGAAAATAAAATAGGCCCATGTTGCACAGAAATTTTCACATAGAAGCAGGAAAAAAAGATTGTCGCGATAAAAACTTCCGCTTAATGAAGTGACATTTCTTGATGGTATTACCAACTGCTTTACGTAAGTAAGACTAAATATAAACCTATGTGCACGTAACTATTGCAATATTTCGAGGTGGATTAGAAAATGTCCCACCGTGCATATCCGCGCATCAAAAACCTGCAACACTTTTCATACCACCATGCTCCAAAGAGTTACGAGAACCAACTCTCAGAAAGTGGCACAGAGTTTCTATAAACAGTCCAAAAAGAAGTCTAACCACTCTGCACCGCGAATCAACGCGGAAACGCAAAAACGAGGGAAAACGAGGAAAGGAAGAAATTACGAGCGAATCTGAGATCACCTAAGTGGAGGCTCATTCGCGTGGCTCATAAGTCACATTTCGATGACTGACGGAGCATCCGATCGGGCCGGTGTTACGGGCTGTTATTATGCAAATGCTTATGCAAACAATATCGTATCCAGGCCGACGATCCAAGCGCGGTGCATACCACCAGGAGTGGATCGCGCGTTGCCGTAGCAGATTGCGAGGCGAATTCGCCCGAAAGCGCAAAAGTATCTAACGGATCGGCAGCCGGCTTGCAGTCGTTGATTCGAGAATAGTTGGCGCGCCTGCCGTGCGTCCTTCCGCTCGCTGCGGTGCGTATGGAAAGCACGAGATCCCACGGGCGCAGAAGCAACGCGGACAAAACGAATGAAATCGATCGCGCCTGCTCTCTCGTGGATCACCGGTGGACATGACAGGAGGGGGACACGGACACAGCCGTGAAACTCATACTCGAACTCGTACGAGCACCCGTGCGTGTTCGTGCGTGGACGGAAACGCATGGAGACGACGTCGCGCGAGAGCGGACGCGGTGTGTTTCACGGGTAAAGCAAAGGGGAAGCATTGGACCTCGAGAGTATAGGTTGCAGAGGAGTAGGATGCGTAGAGGCCGGAACGGTGTTACCGATGCGTCCTCCCGCGGAGCGTGTAGAGCCCACACGTTCGGGGAGGTGGCGTGTAGACGTTGCAACTCACCCGACGAAATTGTACCGCTTTGTAGTTCCCGTTTGGGGGGCTGGTGCAACTGCGCGCACGCGCGCGCGCGCTCTCTCACCGACCGCGCCGGCAACCTTTATCAGCGCGGTGAGTTGACGGTGGAATAAATTTGAATATCCGATGGCACACGCGAAATTCCCGTATCAGTGTAAAGGGGATTACATTTGCATCACAGTGCGCCGGTGGCCGATCCGCGTCGACGCGACGACGCTCTCTCTGTGGTGCGGTGGGCCGGTGGCGCGGAGGGCTTGCGTTCCAGCCGCTGGTCCCTGCGCATCCCAACGCTAACCAACTGCATTCTCTCCTTCTCTCATGCGCCCTCGTAACTTCTCCTTCTGCTCGTCTTCCTCTTCCTCTTCGTGCGCTCGCGCGATTCGAATCCATCGCTCGTCCATTTGGCTCGCGCAAGACCATTCGCGATTACGAAGAGGATTAGGCAGTCACCCGACGGTCATTCTCCCGATCCGAGAGTTCGCTTCTTCCCAGTCACTGGTTACGCTCCCCTAGCTTCCATCCACGGATTTTTATCCCCAGGCTCGTAAATGCGGACCGCGGGCGTAGCCGCGGCCGCTCGGATTTCTTATAACTGCTTCACTAAGCAACCAACGAATAATCTCGCGCATGGAATCGTTCTTAACCCCTTCCGGGCGGGGTCAAGTTGACCGGGTAGTACAGGATGCATCGATGATTTCTCGTTCGTGCTCGCGAAGGATTTATTGAGCCGTGCCTCGAGTGCTCCGGAATGGCTCGCTGCGAAAGATCTGGCCCGTAGGCGAGCGGATACACGAGGAGTCGGGCTATAAATATCGTGGGTCGATTGACATTGATTTTTCCTGTTCTCCGATTCATTATTCCTTCGCTGTAATTCGTTCTACGTTCACGAGAAAGCAACGAGGAAAAAAAAGTGGAAAAATAGAGGACTGCTCTGGATATCCTTAACTAAGAGAAAAAGATTCGCGGTTGGCAAGTAAACAGCCATCGTGCTGGTGCCATATGCTTCGTAGTTTCGACTTTCGGGAAAAACCGGGCGTTTCTCTTGGAGCCGTCTCTTCTCTCACAATGGCGTATGAAATTATAAGCGTCGTGCGTCCGAGAGGTTTCCAGAGGAGGCAGATGGACGGTCTGGAAGAGGAAGAGGAGAAGGTTAAGCAGGAGTGGAAAGACGAAAAGGGAAGGAAGACGATGTGTTCTGCTTGCGTGCGGGAGCGGTGGAGGAGAATGGGAAGAGCGAAGGAGGGAAGAAACGAGAAGTGACCGGCTGGAGGGTATAAAGTGCCATGAGAGGAAAAAGGAGGAGGGACGGATGTGGGGCGGAGGTCGGTGAAAAGGATGAGACGACGAAGGTAAAGAGGGAGGAGCAGGAGACGAGGTTGAGAATGAGAAGGAGGTGGAAGAGGAGGAGGAGGTAACAGGAGAAGGCGAATCTCCTCGGAGTGCATCGCTTCTAACACCCATTTCAGCTCTCTTCGTTGAACCGCAACGAGCCCCGGCTGCCATTATCTCATTTTTATTCATTCACCACATTGTTTCTGGATTACGGGTTGTCTGCCCACCCGGCGATCCATTCATCATGCGCTCTTCTTTTCCAACCTGCGCTTGCGCGCACGCCGTGATTTACTTCGGTACCGAAATACGTTTACAAACTGTGGGCGCCACCCTTCCCTGGATACCGTCCATTGTTCCGACCCGCAGAAACGATTTTTTCCCGTTATCATTTCAACTTTTATATTAGCGTACGAGCCGACTCGCGTCCCGCGGGCACGAGCCGTCCGCCTCGCTCGACTATGATAACGAGAGAGAGAGAGAGAGAGAGAGAGAGAGAGAGTGAAGAGAAAATTCACGGGTAGTTCGGATAATGCGGAGAGTTTGGTAAAGTCAGACCGGGAGAATTCTAATTACCACGTCGATGAACAACGTCTAGTGGAGTCGCGATGAGCCAAACCGCTGGCAATAGTTTCCCAGTAAATCTGGGACAACTGTGGACGGGTAAGCAAGGGGAAGAAACGAAATGGAATCGAGCGTGCGAATGGGTAAAGGGAAGAGAGAGAGAGAAGGTGGCGAAGGAAGCCGAGGAAAATAGCTCCGCTAATGAAGCAGCACTTCGCCGGAATTCTGTACACGTTTGCAAATTTGCCCGTCCTCGTTCTCCGACGATCTTGTGGGCACGGGTGAAAAAGTGAGGAGAGCAGGCGGTAGAATCTTTGTTCCTTCGCGCGAGAGAGCCGAGAGAAACGAGAGTCAACGACAGCTCGGAAAAAAGTTTCCTAATGGACAAAAATCTCCGAGCAGACAGCTTTGTTCGCTCAGGGGTGGCGCCGAAGGGTGTCAAGGTCTCGTCGAATTTCGTGTGAAAACCACGTCGTGAGGAAAAAAAAAGGTGACGCCAGACTTGGAGCCCTCGAATGGAAATCGACAATGATGAATCTCAGTCTGGCGGAACTTCTTTCGGCGCTTGTTATCGAAATCGATGAGAGTTCGAAGCAAAAGTACTCGCACGAGTAAACCTCGAAACCTATTGTAAGAAAGAGTAGCGGAGAGAGGTGGCAAGAGAAAGAAATACTCGCGTCTTTAAAACAAGAGGATTACTGTATTATTCGCGAAGGTCCGAAGGCCAAGACGCTCTGCAACGACCTGCCCTTTTTCGTCGATCCTATCCACGTTCCTGTCTGCACTTTCTACTTATAAACGTCATGTGTCCTGCAGTTGTTTAGGGACGCCTTTAGATCCACGTGCAATGCAATGGTCCGGCCTCGAGTGGGCCATGTGCGGTGCAGTGGTCAAGTCTCGGATCCCGACGGTGTCCAGGCCCAAGGGACCAAAACGTCTTACACTATCCAATCCGTCGTCGCACGTGTCCAAGCGTCTTTACGATCCTCGACGTAAAATTAATCTCGGATCCTTAAGTCGTGTTCGCTCGCTTAATTAACGGAGGAGGCGCGAAATCTCGAGCCTCGAGGAGCCGACAAATCAATCGATTACTCGAACAGGAGGCCGCCGCCAGATGCACGGCGACATCGGCGAGTAGGGGGCCCGCATTAAATTCCCTTTTCGCTCTCGCTCTTTCCTCTCGCCGCCCGTGCGCTTTAATGAATTGCCTCACGATGACCTTTACGTGCCTGGGTTGCGCTCGCGCGCGCGCTTCCACGCGCTCGGTCCCGGAGGACGTCGAGGGTGGGAGGCAGACGGAGGCAGAGCAGAGGCAGAGGCAGTCAGAGGCGCGCATCTGCATATCGGATTACACGGGAGGAAGAAGAAAAGCGTGGAAAGGAGGTGGTGGAAGAAGAAGAAGAAGAAGAAGGCCGACTGAAGCGGAACGGAGCGGCGCGGGGCACCGGCGATCGTATGCATAAATATGTAACATTGAGAATGTTTTGCGTTCTCGTATAATTGGCCGTCTGAATCAGCCGTCGTCTCTCGTTTCTTCTCTCCAACGGGCTAGGACGACGAGAAGGAGGAGGAAAAGAGGAACGAAAGTTAGCGGGACGAATGGAGCGGGATATGGAAGCGAGGAGGCCGCACTCCTCGGAGAAGGCGCGCCGCTTGTACGACGACACTTGCCGTAGTTTTCCGAGAAATCATTAAGCACGAGGCACACATGGGCACTCTACGAGGTGGTGGAGCTCGAGTTGTGGCGCGGAGGATAACGACCGCGACGAAGATGCGCGCTCGCGTGTGCGATAAGTTTTAATATGATCGTTGCACAATCGATGGGTAGGGCCCGCGTAACGGTCGCGCGTGAGAGTTTCTCGGTCGAGCGGGCGGGGGAGAAACTCGGAGAGAAGCACTCTTCCGGTATCAGAGACTGCTCTACCGCGCGCTTCGTAATTGGTAAGTGACGAGGTGATTTATCGCGTTGGAAAAAATGAGAGAGGAATAAAAGCAGAATGGTAAAGGGGTGGAAAGGATGTCGTAAGAAAGGAGCGTACCCCTCGACGATAAAGTTTCGCGCGCGATGCTTCCACTCGGCCCTGAAACGTTGCGAGAGGATTTACGCGCGCGGAGAAATAATTGCACACGCGACGCAATCGTCGGATTTCATCTGGTAGGTAGGTGAACGATTTGGAGAAGTTGCTCCGCTGGAAGCGTGTAACCAGAGACTCGCCGACCAGACGTGTCTGCCGCTCTCGGTGTACTACACGTCGCGTGCGCTCGTATAAATGCCGCGTGCACGTGCACACACGATACTCCCGTGAATCGAGAGTAGTCACAGCGTTGGGGCGGGTCGAAGGGTGGGTACTCGGATTTATTCGGCTAATTCGATCGAGCACCTTTGCCAATTCTTTTCTAGGTAACCAAGAATTCAGTAGGTTCGAGAAGACTCTCTCGTTACTCGCGGTAAATCAAAGCGCACGTAAAGTACGACGAAAAATACGCCCGGGCACAATAACACGACGCGTATGAAGATAATTGTGAGAAGGTGCGCGCAGCTGAGTAATGGGTTGGTGAAAAAAGAGAGGAGACGAAGGAGAGAACAGAAGGGATGGAAAAAGAGGAAGGAAGGGAGCGAGGAGAAGCGTGGAATGAGAAGAGAAGAAAAGTGAAACGAGAGAGGCGCTTGGAAGGTCCACCGGTTTGTTGGAACATAAGCCGAAGCGTCGTTGTTAGCGCGCTCCGAAGAAAGAAGAAACCTGGGGTGAGAATTGGAGGGTTGTGCAAGAGGAAGAGAGAGAGAGAAGGAGAACGAATTGAAAGCGAGAAGGAAGGACGGAGAAGGACCGAGGGAATATTTAGACCACTTTGGGCTCTCGTCTAATGAGTGCCGCATAGGGAGGACGGAGAGGATCCGAACGCGGAGAACCAGCGCGTTCGGATCCTCTCTTCTTTCTCCTCTTTTTTCCTCCTTCTCCTCCAACTCGACGCTTTTCTTCCATTCGCCGTTCTCCCGTTCGTCCCGCGAGAATTCTGTCATTTGCATAACGATTCGCGTACCCCTTTCGAGAAGAAAGGGCGGAGAAGGAGGTGAAAGTGGGGCCTTTACCGTGGAAGCATCCCGCTCGCGTTTCCGTCTCCGTAGTTTCTTTTAATGTCGGCTCGTTTCTTTCGCGCGCATTCACGAACGATCGTGTTCGCGCGACGGACTGGTCCTAGCGCGTGTTGGACCGGGTCTGCCCGAAGGTAAGGACGCTCCCATTGTCTGAGTGGAAAATAAAGACGAGAGGGTAGAAGAGAAGGGACGTGCTAAATGCGGAATTGGTCCAAGGAGCGCTGTCACCGTAATGTTAGGACATTAAGAGACCTCCCGAGTGAGCGTCTAATTATCGTCGATGTCAAAGGATCTCGCTAGAATCTTTGTCTAATGAGATATACGACCTGAGCTGAATGCCTGCCAAAAGATATCACAAGGTAATCTTCCAATTTGTAACAGACGACACTGCGGATTCTCCAAGTGCCGTAAACTTGGCGTGCAAAATTAATAAATTAAAAGAATCCCTCCTGCGAGCGATAATAAAGTACGGAGCGGTCCGTTTAAGTAGAACGGGTCAATAATAAAGCACACACACACACGAGTCGCGCACGCGTGAGGCCACTTAAGAAGAAAATTGCTTACGATGATAAAAATCCGTGGTACAGAATCGAATTCGCGTATCATCGCCGGAGCACGTTCCCACCTCCGTCACCTCTCACGGGTTGGCCAGCAGCATTTTTAACGAAATAATTAAGTTCCCCGGTGCAATTCATAATCAATTCTACCGTCGCGAGCTAATTGTCTCGCGATGAGCGCGGTTTTACGGTCGACGGGCGTTAATTAAATACAAGAGGAGGGAGAGAGTACTGGGAAGCGCAATTAGCTCGCGGTTACGCGACTCACGGGGCCCGCGGGAAGGGAGAAGCGCTTAATGGCGCCGAAATTAATCGACGAAGATCGGAAGCAAGGAAAGAGGGTGAGGGCCCGCTCGCATAAACTCAATCTCCTTTTAAACGCTTTATTAAACGCGAGCACGAGATCGCAGGGAAGCGGAAATGCCACGGCACGCAAACAGTGGTGCAAACCGAAAAAGAAGAAAAAAAAAAAAAGGATACACGGGCCCCGGGTACGAAGTAGGTACTGCGCGGTCAGATTTATCGTTGACTTTACTACTTCGGCGAACTCGTTCCTCCTTCTATAGGACTCTGTTCCAGCCTATCGACCGACTTATTCCTCGCAGATTATCCGCTCGATCGCGGAGAGGGTACGAGCTAGACGAGCCGATAATGGGACTTGCCTTAGACCTTCCTTCGCGAGGAGAGAAGAAGAGAGAGAGAGAGGATAAAGAGGCTTGGAACGAGGAACGTAAGCAACATGCTTGATCACGCGATCCAGCATGATAATTATTGCGATCCGAGCGAGTGAGCGGGGCAGTTCGTCAAGTGATACGGACGGGGAATCGCGTGCGTGCGCGGGGCTGCCGGAGGATTTCAGGGACTTCGGGTTCCTCGTGGCCGAAGGAAGTGGCGTGAGAAGGAGAGACGTAAGGAGAGTACTTGGAGGAGGATGAGGGTGAAGAAGTGGCGGAGGTAAGAGGAGAACCCGGCCTTAGTGTCTTATCGTCTGGACCCCTCGAGACAGAGAGCGAGAGAACGAGAGAGAGAGAACGAGAGAGAAGAGGATTCAACCAGGTGTTATTATTCTCCTCTGCCTGATTATTATTCCTGCTTCGCGGTACGTATACGTCAGGAGGAGGGAGGAGGAACGACGAGGATGAGGTGGAGAAGGCTCACGCTCTCTTCCCAGAAGGGATGTCTAATGAATAGGCGGCCGACGACAGACGAAGAGCAAACATGGAGAGGCTAACGCGGCGCTTCTTCGCCGCCAACGCGCTTCGCATCTCGCCCTTCACCTCTCCATCTCCCTTCCCTCCGGAGTTAACTCCCAACGAGGATAAATATATATCTCGGAGTAGAAAATCCTATGAAAATTGTTTCTCGATCGTTAGTCGAGCGAGAAATTTCCTTTCTCGAGAGGGAGACCGAGAGATAGAAAGAGAAGAGTTACTTTCGTTTTTAAGTAGACGAGCCAAACTGACGAACGAGTATACAGCCGCTCTTCTTCTTCCGAGGCTCTTCTTATCGACTGGGCATTCTTCGAGCGAACACACCAGACGAACTTTTCTATCGACTCTTGGCGTTCGATAAGCATCGAGAATCCGCTCACCCGTGGAGACCGGAAGGTCGGAGAACGTTACCAGTTCCCGCTTACTAGCTCGAAGAACTGGGGGAGTATAAAGAGGAGGACCATCCAAGCGAGACTGGTAAACTCCCAAGCAGACGAATCGCGAACGGGTCCACACACGTGTCCTACACCCCTCTCTCTGTTCCGAGAGGTATTCCTCTTTCCTCTCTCTCTCTCTCTCTCTCTCTCTCTCTCTCTCAGATTATGTTTTATGCCTCGTGGAAACGGGCCGGGCGCGAGCGGGCGAAATCCCGCGCGAAGCGTAAGCGTACGAGGAAGTCGGCCACATTGTTCCAGCGGAACGGCGCGAAACAATGTGGACGCCTCCTCCTCTCCTCGAGGCGCCCTAACGAACGACGCGCGCCGCCACCCCACTCGCGCACGACGGAGACTCCTCTCTCTCTTTCTTTCCCTTTCTCTCGTCGCGTCTCGCTATACGCGCTCAAGCCAATTGTGTTACGTCGCAACACGCCCTGGGACGCACAGTCGCACACGCTAAGGCCACGCCGGGCTACGGGCAAACGCTATTATCGTATCTCATCCGCGTCGTCCTGCTTTGCATACAAAAAGTGTGGGCCGCATTGTCACGTAAATTAAGATATAAATACAAAGTGCCACGTAACGACGCTTCTCCCTACCACCATCCCTCTCTCACCCTCTCTCGTTTCTTTCTCGCTCCTCTCTCGTCACTCCTTCTTGTTTCTCGTTCCCTCCTCCTCCATCTCGTTCTCTCGCGTCTCACCACACTCATCCTCTCTCACTTCCTCTTCCAAGCCCTTTAAAGGGACGACCCTGAGGTGGAGAGACCGGCTCGTCGCTGCTATCAAGGCCGATTTGCGCTCGCTTGATGAGCCAGAACGAGGCATGCGCGAAGGGCGGGGAGACAAAGAGGCTACGACATTGAACGAGGAAAGAAGCTCTCGATTCTCTTCAAACCGGAGAATAATAAAGGCCACGTAGACGGACACAAAGTCGCGCGACGATAATGCGCCGATTCGCGCTACACGCGCGCAACATTCTCTCTCTACCTCGTTCCACATCACCGATATCTACGCTCTTCTTTCACGAGGTAATTAAGCGGTCGAGTTTATCGGCGACGACGTTATTTTAATCGCCGCTTGTCCGCGTTGCTAATCGAGTTTTACGATTTAATTCCGCTCGGGCGCGAGAGACTCGCCGGGGCGAGTCATCCTGCCGGAGATAATTGGTCGAGTCGCGTGCGCGCGCGTGCCTTGGATTTCATGAGGATTTTTTTTTTTGGTTTTTTTCTCTCCCTCAATCGATTACTTTTTTTCTATTTAGGCCTGTATCGTGAGAAATAATTCCAGGAAGTATCATCGAGCTCTAAGCGCAAGGAGGCTCGATGGAGGATGCAAATGACACGACACTAGATCATAATTTACGAGCCCAATGTGGAACGAAGAATACAAATGAAGAATGTTTGGAAAAGTATGGAATGACGCGTTTCCAACACAATGGATGATACCGCCTGACGGAGATAATTGGTCGAGTTGCGTGCGCGCGTGTGCCTTGGATTTCATGAAAATTTTTTTTAAAATTTTTTTCTCTCTCTCAATCGATTACTTTTTCTATTTAGGCCTGTATCGTGAGAAATAATTCCAGGAAGTATCATCGAGCTCTAAGCGCAAGGAGGCTCGGTGGAGGATGCAAATGACACGACACTAGATCGTAATTTACGAGCCCAATGTGGAACGAAGAATACAAATGAAGAATGTTTGGAAAAGTATCGGATGGCGCGTATCCAACACAATGGATGATACCGCCTGACGAACCCGTGCCGTCGTTGCATCGCGGGGCCACCGCCTACGCGATCTCACCTATGCAAAAATCTTCACCTCGTTCGACAAAGAAGGCACCCGACCCCTAGACGAACTTTCTGAAAAGTTCGTGCGCGAGCTATTGCGTCTAACGCCTACGTGACACAACGGTACTCCCCCACCCTGATCGCGCCCCATAAATCATTATTCAATAAGTTGTACGCGCGATGAATCGTAGGCAGGCATTATTCGATAAATCACAGGGGGCCGATAAATCGTAGGCAGCATCGATCATTCCGCACGGACGACGACTCCAGGAAATCCGAAAACCCGCGGATCGAACGCGTCCGGCCCCGCGCCGTCTCGTTCGTAAAATTAGATTCTACCTGGCGATAAACTCCGTAACGATGCCTCCTCGTACCGGGAGTATTCCTCGTTAATTAACATTCGCTCACGGCTGTCCCGGTATTAAAAATCGATTTCAAAGGGTCGTCTTACCGTTAATCGAATAACGTTTGGCGAGCGCGCTCTAATTAAAACTCGCGTCTTCGTCGGGGACAACGAAATCTTTGTCGACGATGATCTCTCGCCACTCGGATGCAAATTTCGACACGGAGAATCGTTCGTGGATTGGAGAACGTCAATCAACGGAGAATGTCGATCAAAGGTAAATTTGCGAATGTGCCGGTTGAAACGGCGATTGACGAGTGTCTAATTAAATCGGAGGTTAAATGTCAAAGGTAATGCGATGTTAATTAAACGGCTTATTCGCAGTGGACTTTGATTGTTTCGGATCGATTCTACGGGACGTCCTCGTCGCGCTGAAGAAAGGAACGAGCACTCGGGTATAAATGAAAGAGGTGACCCAGGAACGACGACCAGTTTGTCGAACCCCGGTCGCGAGGGGCGCGACAGAGGAGAAAGAGGAGGAAGAGAGGGAAAACCGCAAGAGACAGGACGATTCCGCCGCGATCTTGCCGCTTTATGGGGCGAACGGAGTGGAGCTCGGCGGAAGGATGCTTTGCAAATGCGAGGAGGCTTCCGCGATCGTAAAGGGCATACGAGCGGCGCGCACTTTGCGGAAGGAGGGCCGAAGAGAGGGGAGGGAGAAACATCGTCGAGTAGGACGCGCTCGTACACGCTCGTAATGCCAATCGTCGTATTCAATGCCCTACCCGGCCCATCTCGCGCACGAGAAGCGTCGACGGTGGTAATACCGTCAGCGAGAACTCACGGAGAGAAATGTACGCGCGTGCGGAACGTCCCGTGACATTGATTCTCTTTACGAATTTATTTCCACGATTGCAGAGTCTTATCACAAAGTGGGCTTCGTTGGAAAAGGATTCTTCGGTGAAAGAAATTTCAAGTTTTCAATTGGAGGATCGTTCGATCTGAGGAAATTTATTCGTTTAATAGTACGATGTACCTACACGATCCTTGATCGTCACCGTTAACAACCAGTTAAATCATCCCGACAAGAAATTCTCACCACGGAACAACAGATTGCTCCCCGCGCTCTTACCACAAATTCCATTTGCATTACACACGCTCAACTAACCGCCCTTCAATCTCTAATTACATCTCATTAGCAGGCTCAGATTTTTCTGCCTGCCGAGCGAGCCACATAATATCCAATCTTTCTAGATCGTTCCTCGCCACGCCTCGACGCACACGCACCCTTCACCTCCTCTCCTCACTCGTAGAATGATGCGCGCGTTATTATAATGAGGCGACTCTCGGTTGGCAGCGCGTGAGTCGGTCGATTTTCGCGACAAGTGTTACACACACTCGCGGCAGAGGCCACGAGCGGTATAGAAAAAGCTCAGCGCGGAGACAAGACGACGATGAGTCGGCGCGATTCGATGCTCGCGCGAAAGCAGACGCGCCAAGGACCCCATTGTGCGTTGTCTCGACGAGGCGCGCGTAAGTAAATCCAACGAGGTTAATGCCAGGCCCAGGCTTCGCCGTATTTTTGACCCCGGCCCGACCTTCCGCGCGACGCCCACCTTTGCTCGACACAGGCTCCGACACGGTAAACCAACTTCCAATGTCGCGGTGTGACGCGTCGCCTCCTCGTGCATGGGTAATTTCCAGTGATTGATGAACGTTTCTCGCTCACCTTCTCTCTCTCTCTCTTGCGAGTGTGCTAAAATTGGATGCATGCGACGACCCATCTCCTGCTGCAAGATACTCCTCGGTGATAGGGAGAAGGAAAATAAACATGACTATTTCGAGCTTGGATGATTCTTAGATCGTGGAGAGCAATAGGAGACATTTTCTTCGTGATTCGTCATTTTTCAAAAAATCAGGAACCGATGGAAAGCGACGAATGTGGCCACCGCGACGAAACCGTTGTTAATTGGAATTTTATGCTATCCCGACGGCTTTTGTCATTATCTCGATTAAACCACGATAGCTGGACCGGAACGCTTCGATCTCCGGTGATTTCATCCTCACCGCAACGTACTACCCACCTTGCGATCGAGGACGAAGGCACGAAGGTCTGGGTTAAATCTTGGGTCTTGGGTTGGTACGGGTCGAAGACCGAGTATCTAATCGAGCTAGACCAGGGCGCATGGTTATTATGAAATATCAATATACCCGGCGCCAAACCCGTGAACCCTCGTCTCGTATCTCGTGCACCGGCCGGGACCCACCGTAGGCGGAAGCTTTACTCGATGAGGATATCCGCCCGATTGAAATCAAATTACTCGCGCGCGGGACGGTCCACAATGCGCGACTATCGAGGCCCGGTCTCTCTCCTGTACGGGACAATCGCAAGCAGTGGTGGGTGTACGCAGGAGGCTTGATACGGTAACGATTGAATTACGCAATAAGGCTTGTTACGGGACGATGTTTGCCCTCACGATGTCGCGTCACCCCAGATTGATATGCGTTACGTAAATTCGCGACAGTGGTGGGTCCCTAAATAAGCGAAATTTACATCGCTCGTAGACGTGCGACTTTTATTAAGCTCGAACTTATTTTAGGTAGCGATGAGTCGAGGATTGAGAATTTGTCGCGTGAAAATTTCTCGGAGTATTTTCGTAAAGATTTCACGGTGTTCTGCTTCGAAGATACGGACTAGTGAATAATTAAATAGTGCAGGGGACCGGGACGAAGAAGAGAAAAAAGAGAAACTGGGGCGAACGAGAGAAAAAGAGAGTTGGGTACATTGGTTTCACGGATCACGGGATACCTTTGACAAGTTAACGCCTCTAGCCGTTAGAAGCCGGGGAAATAACCCCGTGGAAGTTCCTCGAATTCAATTTGCCCGTGCGTGCGGAAGGAAAGTTTGAGAACTCCTTTGGGGGTACACGAGAATTCGAGAACGTCCGAAGACCATCCTCCTTATTGGAAATAACTTTTTTCGATTACTCCTTGTCGTTTTCCAGGCGCCACCAACTTGCGCGAGCGGCGCGTCCGCGAAAAACAATTTCTCACGCTCCCTCCGCGCTCCAATTTTAGACCGAGTGACACAGTTTTTCGGCGAGGAGCTGCGATGTTAATAACGATGCGCGACAAAAGCGCGCGAGGAATGGTTATTCTTGGAGGATATTCTTGGAGATTCGAGGAAAACTTGGAAATAGACTGCGAAGAATATGATGGCGGTGCGAAATTGTGCGAGGGCGCGCCCGGAATTTTAATTGGCAATTTCGTCGCTCCTGAGATTTCTCTGAAAAATTTGTAATTTTAATTCATCCCCACCGTGAGACCTACGCGGCTTAGTGTTAGCCTAAAGAAGGTAGAAAATCGTTTCACATCAGCCGGCAGAAACAATTACGTGAATTACGCGTCATTGTAACAGCTTGTAAATGCAACCTCTCTGCTCACGGTTCGGTCTACGGTTAATACTATAATACACTCCGTACTCGCAAATCCAATAGCGCGCATTGAATAACCACAAGCGTGAATTCTACTTGTGTATACTCGCGGTTCTCAGTAGCAGGGATACGGCATGGTATCAGCTTTTCGCATGAGAGAATTTTAAAGAGGCCCATCGGAACTGAATGCAATCTACCCACCATTGACGCCACCCCTGGGGCAGAGGGGAGCTGGAGGCGGAAGGTCTCCGCCGCGGGAACATTTAGGCTTATTGGCGTGTCCGCGATCGCGATGATATCAAACGAATGTATCCGCGAATGGATCCACGACCAATCGCATCGTGTCGAATTAATTAGTGGCCATTGCAGGACGTGGCGAAGAGGCAGCTCTCGCAGTCCGATAGAATCGATCCGGAATTACGTGGCGGGAATTTCTCGTGAGCGGGTAACATCGGGACGCAGGTAACAAGGATCGAGATCGTTGATCGAGCCGGTCGATATTTGTGGACACGACTCGAAATACGAGATCGTTCAATCGCGAGAGAACGAGGGATGCTGTTACGAGCCAATTAGGAAAAGTGAGAGAGGGATGTTGCGGATGCTGCGGTCGGTTCAGAGGTTTGTTTAAAATCCGAACTGACCGATCACAGTGGACGCGAGGTCTTACGTCCATTAACAGTCGTTCGATATTTGCTTTTCGTGAAAGATCGTGGGAATTTATTTTGGATACATTCGCAGATTATTCCAGTATTTTAACAATCGTCAACCTTGTTCTCTGAGCATAATAATCGTGGAACTCCTGTCGACCGTCCACGTCGTTCGGAAATAGCGCGCGTGGAAAGGAGGAGAGGAGAAAAAAGAGAAAACAGAGGAAAATGTACCATCGGCGTCGAACGCAATCGACAGCTTCGACGAGTCGCTTCCGTCGGCCTCGTTGACGTAAGCCGAATATTACTTTTTCCTCGACGTTACGTTTTAATAAAAGCTCTCGACGCCAGTCCACCTCTCGTCGTTGGCTGCTGCCACCCTCGTCGTCTCATCCGCCTCCCTCAACCCCTCGTTCGCTAAAACCCACGTTCCGCCTTCTTCCATATTTCGAACGCTGAATATTAATCGGTCGCTCACGGCACAGCTCGCACGCGGAGGACGCGAGAGTCCGACACGGCGCGGCAGCGGCAACATTTTCGTCCTACGCCCCGTCATTGTGCCCGGGCATTATATTTAAATTCTCGCGCGCTCGACCGCGTGTGGGACGCGCACCGCGCGGTGACGGGCCGCGCGACAGGCATACTAATTATCCTCTATTTTTACCCTTCCACGATCCTTCCAGAGGAGCGTATCTAGAGGTCGCCGGACGTCTGCTGCCACGTTTCGACGGATTTATCATCGCGGTAGCGCGCACGCGCGAGCGCGTTCCTCCGATTTATAATTTCACGGCGAGTGCCACTGGAGGCGGTGAACAAGACGAAATTCCGATGGCAGGTGATAAAGCACGTCACGGCTGTGAAAGCTTCCTCGTAATTTCGCCGATATTTATGGATTAAATAGTACGGCGGGGGCGAGCTTGAAAAATATTACCCTCGCGTGGCAAGGGTTTCTGAATTTCGCGAGATGCGTATATTCGCCAATTTGTGCCGGCACGCCATCGCGCGAGATTCAAATTGACTCTAGTCGTACTCGCTGGTTGGCTCGCGTGGAGTAAAATGGAACGGGCCGATGCACGAACACGTTAATCAGGACGAATGAGAGGAATAATGAGGAAAATTACGAAGGAACGAGCTCCGCTTGGGTATTAAGATCTCTCGGTGGTATGGCCGACTAAAGGATACCTGTACTTTCTCTGACGAGCTGAAATGCGCCTCGAGAGGGAAAAGCGAGAAGCGCGCGCAACGTGGAATGCAAAGGGTGGAAGGGAGAGGAGAGAAAGGAGCGGATGGAACGAGAGATGGATAAGCGCCAAGTTTCAGGTCGAAGTTCGACGGCATCGGCGCGCAGGGGTGGTGTATAAAATATTTGCATATAC
This sequence comes from Tiphia femorata, assembly GCA_944319695.1. Taxonomy (NCBI): domain Eukaryota; kingdom Metazoa; phylum Arthropoda; class Insecta; order Hymenoptera; family Tiphiidae; genus Tiphia; species Tiphia femorata. The sequence goes on along the minus strand of OX090901.1, from coordinate 21,705,652 downwards.
CAACCCCGTCGTTTTCGCTTCACACTCGGCCACGAGGGAATGCGCGGTGCACCGTCGAACAACCACTTTCCCTTTGAAAAGGGGGAAAATGTCGAGGATCGGTGCACCCGCGAGTGGTACGAGGGACGAAGAGGAAGTGGAAGGCTGCTCAGATGGGCGAAAGAAGTTCTCGGTTAATTTCCTCGAGCGAAAGTTTCGCGGCTAAAAGGGAAAGAAGCAAATGAGGAGGGCGAAGCCCCGGTCATTTACCTCGCGGCGAAAAAATTATGTACCTTCGGAGAGGAAAATGAAGTGGCGCGTTTCGGTCTGATTAAGGTGTAGAAACGTAATGGCCACCCGATTGCGAGAAGCGATTTTTCATCGTGCTTGGTTTACCAAGGATTCTTTTTACACGAGAGTAAGGGAGATAAGTGAATTTAGCTTTTTCTAATTTTTTAACAGTCTCCTGGAACAAGGAGTACTTGGATTTGTTTTTCGACGCGTGAATTTTTTTTTTTTTTGGTTGAATATCTCGAATGACACGTCGAAATGGTGAAATGTCGCAAAGAAGGCTTCCTTTTCCGTTATTCTACTTAACGCAAGCTCGCGTCTAATTACCCTTCGCATGCTTTTTCAACTTTCGAGTATTTCCTTCCACTTTTTCAGCTCGCGGCGCCTTAATAGCTTACACTTTAATCACTCGCTTTTCGCTCCCTTCCTCTTCTCTTCCCTTTTTTCATCCCCTTCCCCTCTCACTCTTTTACTCTCTCAAGAGTACTTCATAATCGCGCCACTTTCTATTTTCCGCGATCTTAACGATAATTAATGCAACTTTTCCGTGCACGAGCCGTCCTTCTTCTGCCCTCCGGTGAATTTTCGCGCATATCCCGCGCTTCTACGCTTTCAACCTCGCCTCTTGTAAGGGACTAATTACATCGATTATTAAATTTTAACAATGCGCCAACAGCAGAACGGTCGGTCCGTGCTCGACGAATAAGGTTTGCTCTAGAATCGAAAGGCCGAGATTAAAACGTCGCTTGTAATTACTCCGGTAGGGTATAGATGAAGAAAGTACTCAAATATCGATTTATTAACTGAAAGTAGACGGTCGCACGCCGATACAATTAACCCTTTCGCTACTACGGGCGACTATAGTCGCCCTGCATAGAATGCCACCGACGTACTACGGGCGACTATAGTCGCCCTGCATAAGATGCCACTCAGATACTACGGGCGTACAGCGGGAGCGCCGTGGCGGAGGAGTCGCCCGTAGCGAAAGGGTTAAGAGAAAAAAAAAATGAACGAATGAAAGTTCGACACAAAACTGCGGCGAATTTCTTTAAACTTTTACCCTGCTTGCACGAAAATTATAGCGTTCCAGAAATCAAACTGAAAAAGCAGAATTTCAAGTTCTAGATTTATTTCGAGGAAGTTCGAGACAAGTGTTACGCGAGCTCGAAGGGAAGTTCCTTCATGAATTTGTGGGTCCCTCGTGTAATACAAATTTAGATCGTCGAGAGTATTGGAGGTTACAGCTTAATTAAGATGTAACGTCGCAGGTTGGCAGACAATCTCGTTAAGTATCACCAAACTATTAGCATAAGTTTCTCGTAAGCTCCCACGATAGTATGCACAGCGAAATATAGTTCGAGCTTAATTTCGCAATAATCAACGATTGCCAATCATTGTCCCGTCCCCGTTAACACGCGAACAACGAAGTAATTTGCATCGTAAAATTCAATTGGAACGCGCTTGTAACAAATTCCATCTCGTATCACGAATCGCCTTACCACCGGTAGACCCTGACATAAAATCTTTACAATCTAATGACGCGGAAAATGAGCTGGAAAGGGGATATCGGGAGCTAAATCCGGATTAGAAGTGACTTCGGGTCTGGGTCAAGAGTCTCGAGGTTAGATTATGCGCGGTAGAATGTAAGGTCGAAACCACCTCGACCCTCCATAGTAATTAGCTGTGAAGTTTATAAGCGAAGATGGCGACTGCCTGACGCGTCGCAAGAATGCGGGAGGGTGGCGCGGAGGAGAAGGTTAAAACCTTCGTCGTGGAGGCTTGGGGCAGGAGCGTTGAGAAGTCGATATCTGAGTGGAGGCGACGCGCTCCAGATAATGCATCTAATTGTAACGGACGATAGACGCGGACAGTAGCGACAGCGACAGGAGAGGGCAGAAGGGGTTAAGGAAGATAAATGACGTTCATCCCCGAGAGGGTTTAACCGAGATAAATTCTTTTTTCTCTCGGAGCGCAGCAGTGCAGATGCCATCCTTTCTCTTATCAAGCACGATGCCAGTGGCGGCTCACGGAAAGCCGCGAAGTCTGGCCAATCTTATCGGTTCCGCTCGTCAAGGATTTTGTCAGGATTCGCGATCTCGTGTTTCAGATGCCGCGCCGTCGCGCGGAAAATCAGGACGCAAAGTTTCGCCCTCCGGCACGAAAGAATTCCTCGATCGCAGAATTATTCACGGATTTCTTTCTGTCTGGCTTAGATACGAGGGTGAGAAAAAAGAATCAGTCCCAGAGAAACTACGGTGAAACTCTGATTACGAGGAAGTACTCATTCGTCTCTTATTCATAATTGTAACAGGAGCCGAGCTCGCGACTGGTCGCCTATGGTTGACACGAGCGTTGAAAGTGACACGCGTGCTCACTCGCCGCGACACACGAAGCTTCGCGTAATTATTCTGTCAAAAGGAATTCGAAGGAAAACAGCGGACGTCGGGAGCGTTTCTAAGTTCCTTCACCGGGCGCGTTGTCAAATAGTCGCTGCGGAAAGCCTCGGCGCGCGGGTCGGGAGGGTAGAAGCCGAGTGGAAACCGTGGAAGCAATATAACGTGTAATTTGCATTCGCGTCACGCGAACTTTCGCGAATTATACAATTGCATGGAGTTGCGGGAGAAGGAGAGGACGAGGGGAAGAGCGAGTAAGAGAGAGAGAGAGAGAAACGTGCCGACAAACTCGTTCTCCCAGTTTAACACAGTTACACCGTATTAACGTATATCCCAACTTCGGTATAAAACCGGGTCTGTGAAGGACAAGCTCTCGCGTACTCTCGTTTCGCTTTCGCGCCTCCCCGACCCGCCGCGGGGTCGTCGACACTCGCGCGAAATCCGACGTGAATTTTACGCGATACTCACCGCCACCATCCTCTCCACGTTCCACGCGCATTACTTTCGTTCGCGCGCGACTCGCGAATTAATCGCTTAATCGCCGAGTGGAATTCGTAATGGGCGCTAATCTCAAATTACTCGCTTAAATCAATCGATGAATTCGTAATCGCGCGGGCTCGTTAATCCGCGAGCAATAGCAGCGCGCGACGATTCAATTAGCGCGGGAGATGCGATCGTGGCAATTATTATCGCTCGTGAAACGTGGACGAATACGATCGCAGAGTGCAATTTTCTTTAGCTCCGCAATCGGCATAAATCCACCGGTGGATTCTTCGGTGCACGCGCCCGCGCACGCGCTGTTCAATCTCGTCACGGATAACGCGCCGTGACCGAGCGCACGCTCGCATAGGCCAACGGAAGAAGTGACAAGTATGACTAAAACCAGTAACGGACGCGTATTTACAAGCGGCGTATTTAGCGTGACAGATGCGCAGACGGATATGCAAAGTGGCCTCGAGAAATTGTTGGGAACCGAGGCTCCGTAAGTGGGACGGTTACGAATCGATATTTCGAGGCTCGCGTTTCAACGGGCCAAATTCGTCGGAATAAAAAATGAGCTGATCTCTTATCTTAATCTCGCTCCAAATTAGGAGCGGATAGCCCGAAGGATGCTCACCTCCGTCAGCTTCTTTTTTCTCCACCTCTGCAACATCTCTCGAGAGATATCTGAAAGTGTCGAAAAAAAATTCTCTCAAAAATGTTCACCGCTCTCGTTCCGTTTTTTGCCACTACTTCTCTTGCGGTCGCTCCATGAATCATATTCCGACGTCTCGGAGCGATTTGCTGGTGCGAAGTCTTCGACGTGGCTCGCGGGCTCGATGCGAGCAACTGAAAGGATCTCTCTCCTTGCAACGGGCATTCACGGATAATCTCTGGCCACTCGTATGCTCGCGCAGGACGCTCTTAACAAAGGGCCGCGTCGTCGTCGGCGCGTCGGACGCAACAAAACGAAACGCGCTCTCTCGACCGATGTCGGCCGACATTACGGAGCACCAGTCGTTGAAGCCGCCGCCCGTTCCATTTGTCGTACGGGGCGCGTCATCATGAAGTCATATTTCACGACTTATGGTAATTACGATCTACCACCCAGAAGTCACATTCAGCGCGTGCATGCAGCACACGGTGCGCGCACGAGCAATAGCAACAGCAACAGCGCCAGCAACGGCACCATGCCGGACTCTTTGTCACGTCTCTCCCCCGTCCTACGATGTGTAACGCGCACACGTACTCGCAGGTGCGTACACCTCGCGAGAAGAGGGTGCACAGAGATGTGTGTGCTCGTCGTTGGTACATATGTGTACACAGATGTAGGCAAGCTGAGCGGGACACCCGAGCAGGACGACGCGCGCGTATTACGCTTTTCAAGGGACGAATAGTGGCCATTTGTCGGCGAGGCCGTGGTATCAATCTCTCCTATACGCTCCTGACCGCGACACAAATCGTCGCTTCGAGTAATAATTATTGTCCGACCGCGCCACCCTCTCCGCCCACGTGGATGCTCTCGTCTCGTCTAGCCCGCGGAGGACCACGGGAAAAAATCGTCTCCGGAGAAGACGGATCGTCCCTGCGAGCAGTGGTGCGCAAATTGTTCGTGATTCGTCGTAAAATAGAAATTTCAATACATCGGTATTTTTATGAACAAATTTTTACATCGGTTTACACGTGCGGAAATATTCCGAAAGAGAATCGTATACTCGTCTTTCAAGCAAATTCGTTTTAAAAGATCTTGTAACGATGCTTTGTCTTCGCCTGTCATACTTCTTTTCTACGGTGAATATTTCGATACTACCCGTCGGACACGTTCGCCAGACGTATTAAAGGTTACGGAGTCATCCTTTTTTCCACGTCGCTTCCTCCACCTTTCCGACCGCCTCGTTAAAACGTCTCTGCGGTCACTGGAGGGCCAGTATCATCCACCCTATTTCTTTCTTCGTTCGGGAGGAGGATAAAAATCTTTTGCTGCCCGTCGAAGGGAAGCATTTATGACGAGCCGCCGCGGTTCGTGCCGGTGGCCGCACCTAGAGGGTCCGCAGCAGTGATTCGCAGTTTCCTGAGGCGAGTCGGGAGTGAATCACCCTCCTCTGCCTCCTCCTCTCGAGCGATTTTCACGATCATCGACGATGAACACCTCCTCGCCGCGAATCGGCTGATTAATGTCGGGCCTGAGCCGGGCATATCCGCCGATCGATGCGCATCCGAGTGCGGTTCCACGAGCGCGCCGGATACTCCGCGAAAACCTTCGCTCTGACCACACAAGTGGAAGCGGAACGAGAGAGTGTAGGGTTGCTGAGAGAAGAGCGAAGGAAGAAGAGAGAGGGAGAGAAATCGACCTTAACCGCGTGGTCTTCGTGGATGAGAAATATACGAAGCCGCAAGGTACATCCTTGAATCACGATCTGATACAGTTGCTCCGGTAAACTTTTAGCGTGCTACTCCCTATGTGGTAAGTCCCCTTCTCTCTTTCCATTCCTCGCGTTCAGCTTCGTTAAATGGAAATATAAAATATCACCGAGGTAGACCCGCGTTGCGTGCTCACGCCGCAAATAAGTACCTTCGACAGTGTGGATATACGAGTACTTGGGAATAATTTGAATAAGCCGTCGTGGGTGGGTGGGTGGTGGAATGAGACGAGGTGGACAAGGATGAGAGAGAGAGAGAGAGTGCACGTGGTGAAGCATCAGGATCGAGGAGGCTCATCGATCCTTACCGTCCCCTCGTTCGATCTTACGTTTCGATCCGGAACCCCCTCGTCTATTAATCGCGATTACGCTTCGACGTCGATCGTCCGGCTTGTTACGTAACAACGAGAGGCTTGGGAGTTCGGACTTGGGAAATTGTCCGAGAAGCGAATCTCTATGGGGAGAGATTCGCTTGGACGATGACTCGACGGTTAACCGGAAAGATTTCAGAGTGATAAAATATGAGGGCGTTTTATGATTTAAGGTGACTCCGAATGAATTACAATTAACGAGCGGCCTCGTAAAGCGGAATGTGGGAGACGTCGATAAAATTCGCTACTATAAAGGGATAATAAGATAATAAAAAAAGGCGAAACGACTGGGGTGGGTGGTGAATTCAGACGGGTGGGATGTGAATTTAATTCTTCCTCGGTCTCCGCAAAAATGCACTCTCCTATAGAGAGGCTCCATCCGGTGCTGCGCGAGAGATCGTTTATCGAGGGTGACGTTCGCTCCGACGAAGCGAAATTATGAAAGCTCGAAGCATATCGATGCGACTCGGCGGGAGTGCCAATGAAATTTCAGTCGGGGTGTGACCTCGTGAGAGAGACCAATGGAAAGAGAGAGAGAGACGGAGAGAGTGAGGAGAACCCGAGGTTTAATAGCGGCAACGACCCGCGTAAACGCACTGATCCGTGTTAGAGGGAGATTTGAAGAAGCAACAGTGCAGGGTTAATAGGATCGTTCTCCCGAGAATGGGACAAACCTAAAAGAATAGAATAGACTAACGCGGGTTTTATGTAGCGCGTGAACGGCGCCTCATAAACTCTTTACGAGGCCAGTTATAAAAGAAAATGTCACCTATAAACTATATGCCGGCTAGGGGCGTAAAAAAAAGAAACGAGAGAAAGCTACGGAGAAACGTGCAATAGGAGTATTTCGTCGTAAAAATCGTCGATACCGCGGCACCGTCGATTACGATTAGTGTTTTTTGGAAATTTCTCTAAACGGGCTTGCTCGCGCCCCGTAAACCTAGTACGTATAAAGTTAAACAACGTGGAGATTGTTTGAGAGTAGCGCGAATGTAGTGAACACGCGAGGAGAAAAACGCATCTCGTTGCCGCACGGGATCATTTTCCAGGGTTCCGTGCTATCGATGGATCTTCCTCTCGCTATATATCCACTGTCGATATCTCGTAGTTTCTCCTGGAAGTCCCAATGATGGATTGTTGCTGGCAAGCCACCTATATGCTAACAGGATCGTGTTCTCTATTGGCTGTAAACAGTTTCTCTGCTAACAAGATCGTGTCCTCTGTTGTTAGCGAACAGACCCTCTCCTAACAAGATCATGTACTAACCCGACTCACGTCGATTTACCGATAGGTACGCGTCAGGGGTAGAGACCCTGTTTTCGATATAGTTTAAAACTTTAGCTTGCATTTGCATATTCGAAACTATTGGCCCTCGACGGTTCCGATAATTCTCCGGAAGCTTCCAACTCGATAAAGGATCCTCGCTTAAATACGAACATCGTCGTTTATCCTTCGCCATTCGATCTTCCAATCTCCAATCGTTCGAAGCTGCAGAGAAGTTATCGGAACGAAAAATCCACGGTGAGTTTATCTCCGTAGAAAATATCGTTTCATCGCGCATCCTTCGCTCATTCGCGAATGAGCCATTCTTCGAGGCTAAGTAAGCGTGGCAGCAAGAACTCCGAGAAGCAAATCCTCTCGTTCGTTCCTATCGTTCATCTACCTTCTAGGAGGGACCTTGTAAGTCATACTGCATATCACGACTCTGCCCAGACCATTGTGCGTGGCATTTTTATCGACCACTAGCTTCTCTCCTTCTCCTGCCCTTCCAACTTTCGCGTCTTACTACGAGCACAGTCATCGACGGACTACCAAAACCACTTCGTTCCTCTCGTTTCGCAGTGTCCGGAGACCAGGTGGCCATCGTGACGAGTGCGCGCCCTCGGAATCTCGTCTCGCACGAGCGCGGTCGATTCAAGCGCGCGATATCGCGAATGACATTCAGCGCGAGGCATGAATCGTCATTTGTTGCGAACAACGAGTCACTCGCGAGCTGTCGAGTACAATGGGGACCTTCGACGAGAGCTGAGGATTGAAAGCTCTAGGGACTCTTTACAGAAGGATTTTTAGCCAGGCGAATTCCTGCGTTCGAAGTGGAACATCCGACGATTTGTACAGAGTAAATATGAAAGTAATTCACTGCAGCTTTGAGTCTGATAAAATTGAAAATTCGATAGTAGGATTTCTCTTTTTTTTAGGTATCGTTACGACGTTATGCAAGATGCAGCCATGAACGAAAGGAGGAGCTTGGAACGGAGAAGGAAAGAAACGGGTCGACGAACGTTGAAAATGATTTATAAGGGAAACGTGACACGTACCTGTCGGGAGTAAATCACGGCGCGGGTTACAACTCTGGCGGATTCCCCGAAGGCGCTAGGCTTACCTGAAACAGACAAGGAAATATTTATTGACCTAACGCTCGTGACGAACTTATCGCACGAATTCACCCTCCACTCTGAGCCCGCATTAACTCGGCTATTACGCGAATCACAATTTCCGCGTGTGGCGGAGTAAATGTCAATACGGAAGTTTAGTCAAAATTTACGTAATCATGCGATTCATGTACACAAGAACTCATTCGACACATCTTTCTACAATATTACAGATATTCTTGCTTCTACAGGTGCAATGCGGAGTAAGCTTCATAAAAGCTTATAAAATAGAATGCCTATAAATCGAGATAATTCCTCTGTCTCGTTTATCGACGAATCGAATTAATCTCACGATATACATTTAACAAAATCGAACTCTAAAAAAAAATTAAATCTACCAGTTCCGGAGTAAAATGTCGTTCCGAAAGAAAATTATGATCCGGCACTCTGCACGATTATCGAAGAAGGCACTTCTGTAATTACATCAATACGCGGTCATACTTCGTTCATCTGAAGAACGGCTGAGCAAGAAACAGTCCGACTCTCTTCCATCCCCTTAACCGGCGTGTCTCTCTTTCGTATAATTCCGATCGATATCCTCGAGAGTTAACAGGCTAGGCATTCCAGTACTTGGAGGATACGCGGTGAGGAAACGAGCAACGAAAGGGAAGGGCCGTTAATTAACACATATCGTGATTGAATGCCCGCGCGGCTGCATCGGGAGCACGCGGGATCTGAAATTCAATCTAATTTCAAGGGACGACGGTGGCGGCGGCGAAGGTAAATTTTCTCGCGCAATAAATCTGCACCCTGTCCGCGCCGAGATCTGCGCTCTTTCTCTCTCTCTCTCTCTCTCTCTCCATTCGCATCGCGATTTCGATTTCTATTTGCAACGATCGCGATTCGCGATTTCGCGGCCGCCGACTATAAGCATGCCCGCGCGCAAGAGAATTCAACGAGGTTGGTGTACACGATGGAAAGTGATTCCTCGAATCGCGAGTTGCAAGCTTGCAATACTATCCAGCCGTGATTAATTCTCCCGAACGAATGAAAAAATTATCATCGCCTTGACCAACCTCGTAAGGAGATTCGCGAAACTAGCGGTGGCGACAGAAGTGCATTGTCGAGCTTAATGCATGCGTCTCTACTTTAGTGGGGGGTAGTAACCACACACGAATACAAGCACGAACGTTGCTTTTCCTCCAATCCCTTTCGCGCACCCTCACACGCTTCTCGTGGAACACACGCAGCTATGCGCAGAGTTCGACGATATATGCGGGAAGTTGGCTTGTCCCGGTGAATCTAAAATTCATACGCGAGCCAAGCAGGTTCTCCTACGTTTCCCGTTATTAAATAATGTCTCCACGAGTGTCTTAAGCCTCCGCGGCGGCTCGCCTTCTTCGATCGAAGCTCGGTGGAGGAGGAACGGGAAGGTTGTGGAGGCTAACCGGTAAGAAGTTGCGTCGACGTAAGTACGTCGCTCGCTTTACATTCCGCGGCTACTCGCGGGAGGAGGAGAAGAAAAGGCTCGAGGTGGAGGTGGAGGAGGAGGACTACATCGACGTTTCGTCGGCGGCGTATTGTAACTTCCTTTTTTTTCTTCTTCTTCTTGCCCGGACCCGTTGGAAAATTTATCGTACGACGTATCGTCGTAGGTTGCGCGCCGTCGTCGGTACTCCCTGAGTAATGGGATCTCATGCGATGAATGTGTATGCCCCGTGGCTTGTAAAAAGCTCGATAGAGGTGGTTTTATGCGGCTTTTTGTCGCGATCTACGAACGCGAGGAATTGCCGGAGGAGAGAGAAGCCGTGAGACGAGAGACGAATGGGATCGATGATATCGATCCGTTCGTTCGCGATCGACTAAGGTGAAATTGATTATCCGACGTTTCTTTTTTCCCTTCTTTACGATGTAAGTTCGTGGGGTGAAATGGATGATGTAAAAAGCGCTTTTTAACGTGGACCCGGGAGATTTTGGAAACGAGGGAACAGTTTTTCACACGCTTTTCCTCGCCTCAGCGCGAAGATACTGAAGGTTTAAAATTGCATCTACGGAAAAGTGCTTTCTTAACAGCTGGGTGAAGTACAGTCGACGCTTCTACGCTCCGAGAAACGTCTTCGAACGATTCGTTCTACCGCGGAAGACAATTCTCAGCGAAGTCAACAACCATTATTTATGGCTTCGTGCGACTGAATTTTTCATAGGGCACGACGGGGAAAAATTCTGGAGAGGTTTAGAAGCGTGTCCCCTTCAACGGCAAAAACAATTGGAAGAACGATTTATCGTTCTCTCGCGTTCACGCGCGCGCAACTTCGAAAACGCTTCGCGGAAATAACAATGTCAGCCCGCACGATCATCGACGCTCGATGGTCGTGCGTGAAAAAACCCCCGTTCTCCGGTAATTCACGTCGTTCAGTAATTATTTCTACTTTCGTTCGAAATCATTCGCTCGCTCGGATCCACCCACTTCTCGCGCGACCCTCGTGAAAGCTCCTCTTCTCTCCTTCTCTCTCGAGTTCGCTTGCTGCACGCGGCTGATGGCAGATTAATATTTACCCTCGCCGACACGGGCGTCCATCCGACGCAGGACGCAACATTCAATTAAACGACAATATCTAAAAATACAATCGCCTGATTTTCACCGTGCCGGAATTAGATCGAGCTTCTGCATGAATAATCACCACCACCCGCCACGCTCTCTTCCACGAACGAATCTCTCCGCCTTCTCAGCCTCCTTCTTCATTCGTCTATCTATCCATCTCTTATTCTCGTACCCTCGGGGACTCGTGGAGGGTGGGTGGGCTAAGAAGACGCGATAGGGTGGAAAAAGGGTGGCTCATTTCGGATGCTTCGGGGCGCGCTCGAGCGAGAGGACGAAGAGGAGGGAGGAAGAGAGGGGATCGTTTATTAAACGACGACGCTGGCACTCGTCGCGAGTGTGATTGGAATTTTATTAATTGGCCGTTGCATAATTCATCTCGCCGGTTTCCCGCTTATAACTCTCACTGGCAAGAGTCGAGCGGGCACTCCCGATAGCTCCTTTTCCTCCTTCGTTCTTTTACTCTCTCTTTCACTCCTTCTCTCTCTCTCTCTCCTCCATCTTCCGTTGTCGTACGTTCGTCCGTCCGTTCCTATTCGCGAGGCGATCGCGAGGACGATGCATTTGCACATAATTCCGCGCGACATGCTAATTCGACGAATGCTTAATCGCGATGTTACCTTCTGGAGATCGTGAAGGGAGCGCCGCGAGCTCGGTGACGAAGTAAGCGTAGGACAGAAAAGCGAGGAGAAAGGAAACGAGAAAACGGAGCGAGAGGATTACCACTCACGCGGACAGCACGCACGACGACGAGCGGATTCATCCGCGGCGTTGGATCTTACGAGCAAGCGTTCCTCCTCGTCCTCCTCCATTCTCCTTTTTTTTTTTGCACGCGAAACTTAAAGCCTATTACGCGATAATCGAGTGAGAGAGGAGAAAGAGAGAGGATGGAGGAGGATGCGCACGCGCACGCGGAGGTGATGTGCTTTATTATGGAAAGCGGATTACCCGATAAGGGGATTACGAAAAGAATTCCGGAGATAATTAAATCCGCGGCCGACGACAACTCCTTTCAGTTCGAGCCTGCCGACCCCTTGCCGTAGGTCCGCGCCGTTCCTCCACCCACTTACGAAGCGGCATTAAATTAATTTCGGCGATTAAGGCGGAGCGGACGTTGGTAATCTATTCCTTTCCCTTTCTTCTCCTCTCGTCTAATCTTTTTTCCACGCCTCTCTTTACCCGTCCGCCGAACGAGAGAAAGACCAAAGCCGACGCGCACGCGCGCGCTTTAATAAATCGCCTATCCAGAGGAGAGTCTATCCTGGGGTGTTCCGCGACGGAGTCCGATCACGTTTACGTGGATGGCTACGTACCGATAGGAATTACACGCTGGCGGGACACGCGCGGCACGTCGCACGCCGCGATGCGAAAACTGTCGAATCGTCCGCGTCGTATTACAGACGACGGTGATTTACAAGTGACGTGCGCGCCTGCATTCTTCGCGCGACGCCGACCGAGGACGAGGCGGGGAATGGAGAGATCGGCAAAAGTCCGGAGTCGATCGAATACAATGTAAAACAGGGGTCACGTGCCCGGTTTATACGTCACGAGTATCCGCGAGACGTGAGGGGACTCGGCGCGCCGATCGTTAGAAGGCGATCCTGGATACGCTCGACGGACGATACATAAAAGATTTTCCCGGGTACCGATGATAATGCGAGGATTTAAATGGAGTGTAGCTTTTCAATAGACGAGTCGCGAGCGGAATCGCGATTGTTTTTTGCGATTTTCCATCGAGAAGAAGTTCCAGATAGATTTCAAGCGTACAGGGTAGTGTATAACTATAAATAGGAGCGGAGGTGGTAGAACGGAAATTTATGTTGTCGTGTAATTTCGTAGAGAGAGAGAGGGAGAGAACCTCCTCCTACTTCCGTACCTCCCGCGTAGAGTGCATCAACACTCGCGGGATTATGTTCTGCCTTGAAGTGCGTACAAAAGAGGCACACCGGAGGGCCCTCGTAGGGGATTTCTTTGGCAGGGTGGAGTGGGTCGTGCACCATCCTTCCGCGAGTCATTCCGCGAAGGAGAGGCATATTAAACATCCTCTCGGTCGCAAGTGCCATCCAGCATCCTTAGAAACACCCGTGAGTGTATCTCGAGAGAGAGAGAGAGAGAGAGAGAGAGAGAGAGAGAGAAAGAGAAAGAGAGAAGAACCGGAAGGAACATTTTTTCCAAGCAAATTCACACGGTCTCGATTCTACCGGAAGCTCGGAAGATCGAGTCGAGAGTAATTATTTCTCGGAACGACATCCTCCGAGCAATTCCAAAAGTATCTCATATGACTAGACTCACTCGCGACGTCCTCGTCACCGATACCCATATTCCAAGGTGGCTTTCTCGAGAAGGGTAATTTATGCCGGGGTAACGACGATCGTTATTATCCTCCCTCGGGTGCGACTGTCCTCGGGCGGGCTCTCGCGCGCACGGTGAGAGCAACATCCACGAGTAATTCCGAGAAGCGGACGCATACTCAGGATGCCGACGCGTTGAAGGAGAGAGAGCGAGGGCGAGAGAAATACCGCGAGATCAGTAGTAACGGAAGGGTGGAGGAAGAAAATGGAAGACGAGGACGAAACCGAAGGAAGCCACGGGTGGAGGATGCCACCGCGCACCACCTCCGATACGAATCTCCACCGAGCTCGTTCTCGAAAATGATTTTCCGCGATATCGAATCTCTCTCTTCGCGCGCGTCTCTCTACCGGCGCGGATGCGCTTCTCGATAACGTCTCGAAGACGGACGGGTCTTGGTGGCCAGTGACGACGAGCGCCGAGGAAGAAGCCGCCACCGTCGGCATCTTCACGGACAGGAAGAAGGTGGAACGAAGGCAGGCCCTTTCTACCCTTTCCACGCGCGTCTCCCACGTAGCTTTGAGCTTCGGTGGCATCGGAGCTCGTGTAGGTACGGTGATTACGTCAGGCGACCGTTACTTCTGGCAGAACCTTCTCTCGCGTGTTGTCGAGGAGGCTCTACGTGCCAGATGGCCGCACACATCCGAGGTGTGTCCGGCTAATATGACTGATTGCAATCTCCGCGAGGGCAATGTTGCCGAAGAGAACAAGAAAGCTCGCTCCATCCGTAGAAGAGATCAGGATTCTTCTCTCTTTTCGTCTGCTCGGTGATTTTGCTTGGTGCGAGAGGTTCCTGCCGCCCTCCTTCTGCCTGCCGCGTCGGTTCTGATGCCTCAGTCCGCAGCATCCTCTCCGCAATGGACGCGCACGCGCGCGCTTTAATAAATGGGGCCCGGACGAGGTTACAACCTTCATCAGCGAGGATACACCTGATAGCATCGCCAATCTCGTCACGCCGCCCAACCGCCATTACCCAAGTGTCTACTGCACTTTGCCACATGATCCGGAGAAGGCGCGACCCGCTCCTATCGCGAGGAGCGAGCGAGCGAGTAAGTATGGTAGAAGCGAGAGAGGAGATTGCTGTCAGGGAAATCGTTCGCCCCGTTACTCCGGGAGTATGTCGGACGAATCGATCGTAGAATCGATCCTCTCGGGTCCTCGTTGGAGTCATGGCTCGTGGGATCGACTAGGCTGGAAATTCGGCAAAGTCCACGGAATTTTTACTGGACCTTCTCGTATCGATAGTGTTGTAATTCTTGGATAGACAGTGGAAGCTTATTTAGATTATGTACACAGTGGTAAGAGAACTTATTTATTTGGACGCTCACAAGCAACTGAACAGCCCGAGACGTATTCACCAACCTCGCTCTCTCTTGAGCATAAAATACATGGATAGTGAGGACACATCGATTGGGACAATTTCGTCCTGTTACCATTCCACGGATTGGAAGTTTAACTGGTAATTTTCCAAGATAGAACACAGAGTGGAGGAGACTCTAATAAAGTGACCTTCGGTCTACGAAAGCAGGTAAGTACTTATCTTCTGGCGGTACCTTTATTAGTCGTAAATCATTCCGCTCGTAACCACGGTAGCATCGCGTGCTCGCTCACTCCGTACGCGGGCGCTAGTCCCTTTTGTAAAATCGCTTGTGTGCTTCTCCACCTCGTCCTCTATCTGTACCTGCATTTGCAACGAATGCGGTGGCCGCGCGCCGCTCACTTTGATTTACAGCCCGCGTATATATTTCTTTTGACGCGGAGCATGCGACTTCGCGCATTCGCATCGGTATTATCCTTCCGTAAACGTTGCTTATGCGACCGAAACTCACGGGAGTCTGGTGCGTCCACGTGGGAGCCTAGTGGAAGGGTGGACGGGTCGTGAGAAAATGTTCACGCTTTTCCGTCTGGAGAATACCCACGAATGCAAAATGCGCGCTACAGAGGCGCGCTCCGATCGTTCTCGCGTTTTCAAACCAAGTTTCTTATGGCGTATACAAAAATTCTTATTTTTAAGCTCGTCCCGAGAAGGAGGAGAAATTTCTACGGAGCAGCATTCCGCGTGACGCGCCAATCTCGAGAAGAACCTCGCCTACGGTGACACAAATATTTCAAATACGTTACATTCGCGAAGGATTGATGTTCGAACGTCAGGACGAATGCCGATTGGCCTCACATCTGACTGCGTTGCGCGTCAGTGTCAACGCGCGTTTACCATACGAGTCATTTGACCCTTGACCCGCTCTCGCCTATACCCATTTTGACGCGCATCGAATCAATATCGCGAGACCCGTCTTCCCAATAGATATGCGCATTCAAACTAATCAAGCGGGTGTACAATAGGCCAAGCGCCGCCACCGTGACGGTAGTTGATTTACGAATCCGAAACGCGCGCTTCTGCAATTACCCAGTAACGACGTGCTCCGTAATTGCGAAGATACGAAACACGAATTTCACGTAATAAACTACGAGAGATCATTTCGAGAGACAGTCGAGGCGATCGAGACACCGAACGAACTTCCACAATTACGATCATCCTTTTATCGCGAGAGAATCCTTCTCGACGAGAGGTGAGAAAAAAGCCGGGGAGAAATCCTGACCGGGGAGAAATCCTGACCGGGGAAAAACAATTTCTCCTCGCGAGGAAATCCTCGCCGATTTCACGAGCGAACAATTTCCACGATCTTTCCCGCGCTATCGGTATCTCGGTGCTCGTTACTCGCAATTTGCAGCTCGAGGACTTTCGGCGTGGCGATCTCCGGACTGGAGGATGAGAAGGATAGGAAGAGAAGGATGCAGGAGGTCCTAGGAGGTGGAGGACGAGCTTGCGACGCCGAGAGCCATTTTCATCCACCTCTACTTAGGATTAACGGCGCCGTAAAATCTTACGTCGGAGCAACGGGGTGTTGGGTTTCTCTCTCTCTCTCCTCCCTCTCTCTCCCTTCACCTTCGTTCGTGCCCTCGCGTGTAACTAGCCAAGCCCGCTTTACATTATTCAAACAAAGGAAATTCCCGATCCGACACGTTTGCCGGGGCACGTTCCGCACCCTCACGCGTGGCCCTCGTGTTTGTCGCTCAAACCCGTGAGCTCTGGGTCGTTACCACCTGCTAGCTGACCGAACGCGCGTATAGTTTAATCTCTGTTGCATTGTTTATCGACGAACACGACGGCAACGGTCGTGAACGGCTCGTAAACTCCTCCCAGCTGTCAAGTTAAGAATGTCAGGTTGCGTCGTAAGGGACGTGCCACGCAAGAGAAATATCACGAGTCGATTGTCAGTGCGGATACTTGGAGAAAATCTTCTCTGGAATATATACTTTTCTTCAATATCTTTTGATTGAGTAATCAGAGCTGGACTCTTCGTCGAGTGCCTCGTGCAATTCGCGTCACTTCTTCTTTTAATCTGCCCACTCTTTCCTCGCGTCCCACTTGTCGCGTTAACACCGTTAATGCCAGCGTGCCGCGCGAAACTACAAATTGGCGCGGGAAACACGTGCGCCTCCCTCGCGCCCCGTTTATAACC
This sequence comes from Tiphia femorata, assembly GCA_944319695.1. Lineage (NCBI taxonomy): Eukaryota > Metazoa > Arthropoda > Insecta > Hymenoptera > Tiphiidae > Tiphia > Tiphia femorata. The sequence continues at coordinate 21,688,877 of OX090901.1, read as the reverse complement.
CGTAAAACCTCGCGTCTTCATTCCGCTTTCATGCCACGTTAGAATATGTAAATGCGGGCGCGGCGGTATCACGTTTGTTTATTGCTCACCCGTACTTTAATGCGGATTTACATGAATACGTGAATGCGATAGAGGAGAACGTGGGACGGGTGAGGGACACTCACGACAACGGCGCTTATTGTTAGGGTTGTGGAAAGTCTACGAGTCGTCGCTTGAAAAGGAACGGAAATTCGTAAATTATCAAAGGTAAGAATACTTCGTGGACGTTTTCATCGGTGACGATTTCAATGATCGTTGGTGTTAAGAAGAGGTTTCCGTCTCTCCTTTTAATATCGAACGGATAGTGTCCGTCCGACCAAATAATGATGTGAAGGTTTAACAATGAGTAGTAATTTATTTTCTGACTGTACAACGACGTTTCTTCGTCCACTGCTCGACGAGGAATGGATCCGAGCGCGCCTCGACTCGTGCGAGACGTCAAAAAACAGAAACCGATCGCCCGAACCTTCTAGAAGTATCTCAGTGGCCGTGAAGTGGCGCCTCCCTTTGGAAATCGTTACAAATGGTGACGAGCGTTACCAGTTGGCAAAGGTGTCCTGACGAAGGCGCACACGACGATTAATCCACAAGCGCGCCAGTTATTGGATCTGTCGCGGAACGAAGGAGCGATCGGTGGATCCCGGATAAAACGGAATGGATCGTAAATTAACTCCTGGGACATGTTACTGACGCCATTAACCCCTCCGCTCTCGGAGCGATCGGTATTGTCAGGTTAACGACTCATTAGCCGGTTCCCGGAACCCTGTTTATTAATCGTCGTTAAAGGAGCGCGTATCTTGGCAACTATCTATGGGTTTTATCAATTACAGGGCGTGCACGGTGGGACATCCGTTCACGCCATTGGCCAAGTGTTCACGCGCTTTTTCTTTTCTCAATTAAAACCCACGAGCCCAACGCGAACTGGCTCGACGAAGTCCAATATTAATTTACGCGGTTTTACGAGCCAGCCTCCCACGGCGTGGACGCCTTGGAAACGAGAGAAGTCAATGAGCGAGCGTGCAAAGAAGGACCCGAGCAGGGCGCGGTCGTGCGTGCGATGGCGATTTTAAATATCAATTTGCGTACCGTTTACGATCGGCCGTCTACGATACACGGAACGATCCTGAGTAAGAAGGCCAGAAAAGGGCAAAGAACGTAAACGGAAAAACATTTCTAAGCACGCGAGAAGTGCGACAACGAGGACTTCCGTGCTACCCTCTAGGCACAAATGACGAAGCTGAGGCGTGGTGAGAGAAGATCGTCGAACTCTTTCTTTTTCTTCGTCTCTCCAGAGTCCAGAGGCAACGAGGCCAGCCTCCCTCTACAATTTAGATCGCATATCGAATGCCACGACGTCGTTTGCTTTAATGTCGCGCGGGGCTCTCGTCTGCGCGTGGACCCTCACGCGTTACACATCGTGGACAAGGTCGGGCCCCGCGCCAAAGTGGACCCAAATTACGCGATAGCCTTTTTTTTACCAAGTCTGGTATAACCATCGTCGTTTCGCGGTCTCGGCCCGCTCTCATCGCGCGTCGCGTCTGATTACACGTTCGGTCCGCGCTTCTTCGTACTGCTCGTTCCACTGGTTCTACTCCTCGTTGCTTCTACCACCATAGCCTCGTTACGTCGCGAGTAAGCTCGATAAATATTACCGCGGATTATGCAGGGTAAACGCGGAGCTTGGACGATGGCGTCGCTACATCAAAGAGATTAAATTTTCCGGCCGAACGTGCCCACGAGGTTTTCAGATGAGCCTGCTTGTTCGTCCCTCCTCTACCTCTTCACTCCGCTGCAGGCACGGCGAAAGTCTCCGCTCGCTTTGATCGCGACAAGCTTGCAGATTTCACGCTCCTCGATCCTCCTCCGCGACGAAGTGATTTCGCGATTATCAACGAGATGGATAGTCGTTGAATTAATTTCGACGTTTCGGTGGACGCGAGGGTTCTTGAAACTGGAGCTGCGCGACGAAGAAGGGTGGTTTTGACCCGAATAAAAATTTATCGGTATAATGGATCCGAGGAATTTGATCGTCAAAGGGACATTGTGATGATCGAAAATTTGTCGAATGCACTGACGTAGAAAGAATGTTTTATTACAAAATTCGGCGTACAGTATTTTCAGCAGTTTGAAATGTTCATCCTGCGTCTGCTTCCTTGTCGCTTTCGAGAGCCGATAAGAAGCATCTGTATTCGTGCTCGGAGTTAAGATAAGACAGCTTCCGAATTGCGACATTTGCTATCTTGCGCAAGGATGCGGCGACTACTTCGCACCTGGGTCATATCTCGGATCGGTAAATCACGAGGGAAGGAGCGCGCGACAATAATCAACGGGGTCGTTGAACTCAGGCTTCTTTCGCAATCTCTCGTCTAACGTAGCCACGACACCGAAAGAATTCAAGCTGTTCCACGGTGATCCGGGTCAGGTACTCTCGCCACGCGTACTGTCAAGACGAATATACGAGATACTTCGTAGATATTCCTTATCGGTAGACAGACGAGAAAAGCGACGTAATCGAAGAGAGGTCATCGAACTCTCGATCGTGTTTCTCTTACAATAAACAGATGGCTTTGCAAAATAGCCTTATCTCATCCAGACAGTCAACACGTTGGAAGCCTGTGCAACCTCTTCGACCACCTTCTCACGAGATAATTATAAACAATGTGGCGCGACAAATCGTGGTAAAGATCGTTGATCTCGGAAATTTTCCGAGACGTCGATTACGCGAGTGGAATTATTTTCTTGAACTTTCGTCAGATCGTTGAATATCCGAGAACGCTTGTGTGGGTCGGCCGATGGTTCAGGTCGAAGGGATGATTTTCAATGCATGCTGTTTGCCAACCGACTAAGTCTGCCCACGGGGTATCTTTCGCGTCTGGCGCATATTCCGCGTCGTCGGCCAAACTGCGGGAAACTACTCCTCGCGATGGCGCTTCCTCGCTCGCTCGCGCGCGGGGACGGCACGAACACGCTTTGCGCCAGGACGCATGTGTACACCTACATACGAAAGCTCTTCATTGCACGCTAGAAGTGCTCGACGTATCGTAGGAAACCACTCAGAAATTCCATAAATTTTTAAACCTCCCTCGTAAAAGCGGACTTTTTAGGGGGTTGGACGAGAGAGGAGTGAGAGAGAGAAAGGGAGAAAAGAAGATGGGGAGAATGGACGACGAGGGGTGCAGTGAGAGGATGAGGCGGCGCGCGAAAGGGGGATTAGCCGGTGAACGAGAAGGAGAGAGGAGAGAGTGTAGGAGAAAGAGAGAACGAGGAAGTGGAGAAAGGACAGTGACCTCGGGAGAGCGTAGCCTTTTTGCACTTTGAGGCATCGTCCGTGCTAAGGTCGTCGGTCTCTTTTCACGTTTAAGCATACGTTCAATGGAGCTCTTAATATTTAAGGTACACTCTCTGCTAGAACCTGCTGTTACCCACCAGGTGCTTTGTAGACGCGGAAGACCGTGAAGCGGAAAATAATAAATTACCCTTTACACCTGAAAAGTTTTCGAAACACGCGAGAAGGTGGTACGAGGAAAATTGTTCGTCGTAAGAAATCAATTTAAGAATGCGGCGTGAATTTATTCGAGTGCACGGAGTTGCGGATTAGAATTCAATTGGATTTTTCTGCGGCTCCGGGCTATGGAGTAAGAGTTCCGAGAGGCTATCGCGCGTCCATGAAAGGACGAGGATTTCTCTTCCGGTCGAGAGGCACAAAAGAGGGGAAGATTGCGGGGCTTTGATTTTGTCACTCAGTCAGTCGAGCACTCCGATGTACCCTCGAGTTATTCTCTTCAGTCACCGAGGTGGGTACCTTGGAAATATCAGTTTCCACTCGAACGCTCGCAACGTTGGTAAGTTCCTCTCGCTACGACCACCATTCTCCCTTTTCTCATTCTCTTCTCTCTCTTTCTTGTTCTTCATCCCTCTCTTCATCCTCTAGTCCTTCTTCTCCTTGTTCCTCGAATCCACCCTCAACAACCCTTGCGCCTCTTGTCCCTACATCCTCGTTTTCTACCCGCTTCTCTCACTCTCTACCTATACGCCACAGAAGCTTTACCACACGGTGAAAAATTCGCGGTCCCCCAGGCCGTACGAGTCGCACACGCGTCATTCCGTGTTTTCTGGTTCGCGTGACATTTCCACTCGACGTCAGATTTTTGCGCTGTCCCATCCGCACCCGCTCACCGTCGCGCATGCGCGCGTCTCCTAGTGCACGAGAACCCCTTTACACCCAGGCACACACACACACCTCCGTACGAGCAGATGTAGAATCGGACATGGAGCGACGTAAAAAGAAAGAGATAAAAATCGATGAGCGAAGCGGACCAGTGTTAAGCTCAACTTTACTACTGCCCGATGGACAAGGTGCAACTCAGTTTTATGATCGGATTTTGCGCAATTGCCGAACGGATTTTCTCGAGAGAGAAAGAAAAGTGCACGGAAAGCGTAAAAGGACGGAGAAGAGAACAATCCGAATTGCTACTGCAAGAGTAGATAAGTCAACGTTTGATGGACTCGACTGGAGCAATTCGGAGGATTTATAGAGGCGGTCCGAAAATCGGGAACAGCGCTCTTTTAATTTTACGCGAATCATTCGCTCGTTCCAAGCTCCGTGCGATATCTCGATGCTCTCGTGAGACGAGAAAAAAATTTCACATTCCAAAGAAAACGAGGCGAAGGGCAGACGAGAAAGAGAAATAGAATCGTGAGAGTACAGGGTGGAGAAAGAAGGAGTAGGAGAAAAAGGAGCATGGAAAGAAATTTCCGAGGCCCGGAAATCCCGCTGTGTCGAAGCTGACGCACGCTGTTTCGTATTAGGTCCTCCTCTGGCCCGGTATACGTTTTATTGTGCTACGTGTTACCCCGGCCTCGGCCAATATCCGTAATATCCGGCCGCGGATAAAAAGGTCATCTCTCGTCGCACGTTTCGGGCATCCTCCTATCCTCCACCTCCACCTCCTCCTCGTGCTTGGCACGCGGGGGTTATTTGAAACTTCGTTTATCGCTAGCTAGTAGCGTGCTCGCGTGAGAGCGCAGGCGGTGAGGAAATAACACGTGACACACGTGTGTGTGTATCGTCGTAGTCGATGGTCCAGAAGCAGGCCCAGGGGGTTGGGAATAAAATTGGTGATGCGCGAATCGACCTCCCCCTCCTCGCGTTATGTGTCGATCGCGAGAAAGAGGTAATCCACGAAAAGTCGAGCGAAGGTGAGCTGCAGGATACTGCGAAACATTCGCGGGATGGCACGTCTCGACGGTTTCTCGAGAATTTTTGGTGGACGCGCTTAGGAGAAAAAAATCTTACGAGCAAATTATTGCGCGTCGAGGGAAGGTAATGAACGGTGCGACGACTAAATGTAAATCGATTCGCGGAATCCTTTTTCGCCTCGTTTGAACAAGGACGAGCGGTTAACTGCATCATCGATGAATACGAAATTCACGCTAAAGTGCATCCGCCTCGGTGGCCGGTGCCCCGTCCTCGCGTGTTCCTTTTCTGCACGAAGGTATAATGTTTATCGTCGCATCGTTACATCGCGGTGTCGACGTTAATGTCGTTATATCGCCCGTATCGGCGCTCGCAAACTAGTTATCCGACTCGCTTAAACATTTTTTATCCTCCATCCTCGCGCTACCTGTTCATTCTCTCTCTCTCCCTCTCTCTCTCTCTCATCGGTCTCGAGTGGATCGGGTGAGCTTCGCGAAAATTTATTCCAACGAGCGCGCTCGCGCGCTCGCAGGAGAATTTGTCGGTGTGGAACTTTAAGGACTAGGGGGAATATTTCCCGTGGAATTAACGGTACCGGTGCGTCGTCGATAAATTAAGGGAATTGGAGTAACCCGGCAGCACAGTTACGCCGATAGACACACGCGGAATGTGGCCTGAACCATTTTTTCCGAGTAACTTGCCCCGAGGTTAATAACGAGGAAAACGAAATTCGAGCGCTCTACGAGAGGGGGTGTTGCGCGCGAACGATTTTTAACGAGCAATCGACACCGATCGTGCAATTTCAAAAACGAGAAACAACAACAATTTGGAAAACTCGAGCTCTTCTCTCTGTCGACCTCGTTGCGAGGTGGTCAGTTTGTCCAAGAGGAAGCTTCTTCCTTCCGCGGAGAGTCAGGTCGAATGAAGTGGCTCGCACACGGAGGAGAGACCAGTGGAATCGATTCGATTTCGTTCTCCTTCCTCCTTCCTATACGAAGGCATACCGGATTGTACACAGCCAGCCAGGGCTCGGGTTCCCTCGGCTTGAGCTTTTAATGGTCAGGCGCGGGAGTTGGCTTACGCAATTAAACCGGGACCTGTAACGAGTTTCCACCCCCGCGCGCGCTTGTGCGCGCGAGGGGCGAGAGGCTCGAGCTAAGTGAATTAAATCCACTCGGCACGACGGGGTGCCTCTACCCACCTACCAGCAACCTACTACCTTCTACTGCCCATCTAGCCGCAACCACCGATGACCAGTCGCTGTAAGTGGTCAACGGAAGATACGATTACGTCGTGAACGATCGCGCGATTGGGCCCCACCAATTTTCCTCGCGCCATGCAAATCCTGCCGTGCGCGGAAGGGTGAATGTGAATCGAGTAGTCGAGAGAGTCGCGATGAAAAACCAATAGGAGAGAATGAAATCAGGGGTTGGAGATTCCGCGTGAGGTTTCCGCGAGCTGCGAACCGGCCGATAAAGGGACAAAGGATAATCCGAGGCGCGTAGATTACCGGGGACGTCGAGATAAGCGAGAGTTTTCGTTCGGTTCCCCCCGAACGAACGTTACGAGAGCGGAGCTTCGTTCCACCCCCATCCCCTGCGCCTCTCCTTCTACTCCTCTCGTCCACTTCGATTCCACCGTGGTCGCGAGAGCAGGTGCGGTAAATTAAATCCGCGGTGGTCCCGCGCTATGTAAATGGTCGATGGAAAGTGGAGGATTACGAGTGCGGTAATGGTGGACACACCCCGGCTCTGCTATTTTGTTCGCGTGGCATGCAAATTGCACGGAGTAGAATCCACGCGCGTCTAGCAAAGGTGGCTACCGGGTGCCAGCTTGGGTAGAACTACGAGATTAACGTTCGGCGGAAACAAGGTGGCGGAGGCCAAGTAAATTCCAATCTTCGGCTCGTGGAAGGAGAGACGAGGGAAGGAGCGTGTTATCGCGCGTGTTCGCGCTCGCGTTAACTCGAGGCTTCACTGAATTAAGTCCCGATTGACGAGGGGCGACCGGTGCAGTCGATGATTTTGGTCGAGTGGTAATACCTCGATGGAAACGAGAGTTCCGTAAATGATCGAAGGAACGTAGGTTTATGACGTAACGATCTATTAGGCTCCTATTCGAGCGTGTAAATTTCACGCTAGCACTAAGCACGCGCGGAAAGCAAACCTAAAATTATGGATAATAATTTAAATAACGGACTGGAGTCAAGGGCTGGTGAATATTTTTCTCCAATTTATTATCTTCTCGAATTAATAATCGTCTCGAAGATCTGAATTATTTTTCTACAACTTCTTTTCCATGCCCATTAGAAAACCAATCGCAAAGCCATCTCGTGGAGCTTAGAGAGCCGCGAATCACGGCCCTGTATCCCGTGGGATCGCATTAATTGATGCACAATCGGGTGGCTCGTGCGTGTAACATCGGCCAGTCCATTCGCTCGAATTAATTCCGGCCCTCTCCGCAACACCACCGGCAACAATGGTCCGCGCGGTACGCGGGAGGAACAGAACCATTACGACCATAACGTTAGTCCAAACCGGTGTTTATGCTTAGCCACGTCACGCGAATGAACGGAGTAAATGTGTATATACGTCAAATTAACTTAGCGTAACGTTCGACCAACTTAACACACCGTACAGCAGTCGTGTAGCGCCACTGGCCAGAATTTGCACGCTCTAGCTGGTGAGAGCGCACCCCCACACGCGAAGAGGGACACGTACAGAAGTAATTAAGCGTGTTTATGCCTGCATAATTCGTAAGTCGCTCAACTCCTCTTGCACCCATTCACTTCGAGGATGGAGTATATCTGAGCTCGCTCTAATCGTTCGGAGTGGCCGAGGCGGCTCGAAAGACCAGAGGGACGAGGTTCCCGGCAAATTGAGGCGATTCCGAAGCTTTTCGAGAGATCGTTCTCTTCTCCATCCAGCTCCACGTCAACTTCGAGAGACGAAGGGAGAATGGAGTGTGGAGGATCGCGAGAGGTCGAAGAGAAGAAACGAGGAAACGCGGAGGAGCCCCTTTGTTCGGTGGTGGCACATTGTTCCGAGAGAATTGATTCCTTTTTCCCTCTTCGAGAGGGTTGTGCGGATCGAGTCGAGTCGGGTTCGTCGTTACGAGGGACACTCGAGAGCCGATCGGCTCGCGTTACAAACGAGAATGGAGAAGAGAAGTGGATATAAACTCATTACCGCGGTGGAGAAGGGGTTAGGCGCCTACGCACCTTGGTGATTAAAAGTTCGGGCAGAATTACGCGCGCGTAACCACCAGCCGCGAGAGAAAGATAGAAGGAGTAATCTACGTCGAGTGGAATTTTCCCCTGGACATTAACTCCCGTATCCGATTAAACGATTTGCCGGGAGAGGAGAGAAAAAGCGGGGAGATTGAATTTCGAGATAAATAACAGGGACCACCATCGGGAAAACGTCCAATTACAATGTGTCACAGTCCTCCGTGCCATTTCATCGAAAGTCGCCTTTCTAATATAAAAGACACGGAAGGTTCGTATCCTTCCCACGATACGCGCCGCGTTGTAAGCTCACGTGTAAAAGTCAATCGTCGCGATATATCGCCCATAGAATCTCTCGCGAGGCAATGGCTAAGCGCGAGCGCATGCAGGATACAAATGAGAAACAAACACTGTCCGTAAACCCTTCCCCTCACAGCTTCTCCGAGTCTCGACAACGGGCATAAAGCAATCGGCGTGCACCATCTGGCACATACCGCGGAGCTGCATTTTCCATACCGATAATTCGATTCGCCTCCGCGCAGAAATTTCGAAACACCTCGGCCGAGCGTGTTCGCGCACGGACCACCTTACACGAGGTATGCCCACCCGTCGGCAACGCCATTCGCCATAAGGAATTCCAATCCTTGCCCAATTCGGTTAACTGAATTAATTCGGCGTCGCTCGCGCGTCCGCGCCACCACGGGGTGAAGCGTTCATTACGAGCGGCCAAACAAAGATACGATTATGCCACAACGCGGCCAAGCTACGGTATTCAACGCTCGGCTCAACTATGCAATTACGCGTAAACTCGGTATCCTCTCGCGGCTGTGGCCCTGCCCCGACGAATCCGCGGTTTTCTCGTGTACGAGATATCCATCCGTCGTTCTTCGTAAAATTAGAACATCAGAAGGTTAAATGGATTACTCCAAGAGGTCTCGTTGCACGAAGATATTCCTTGAATCTCCGATACACTGTAGAGAGACAAAAAGAATTAATCAGCATGGTAAACAGTATAGGAGAGAAAAAGGCAATCGAAGTCTGCTTACCAGGAGTAGTACGTGTAATTGCGAATCGATATCACGCGCGATGAGAATGCAAGCCGGCTGGTTGCAAGCGGTCGGATTAACTGGCTAGATTAAATTCTAATCAAATTCTCCATGCGATGTGCGGAGGCTGATCCATTTCGGAGGAAGGTTGCATTATACAATAGTCCGTTCCACGGGACAGATCGATACGGTCTAAGCATGCGGTCGCGTGCCATTGAACGAGCTAAATGCGAGCAGAAACTAATTTAACGGATATTAGGGCACGGACGTTCGTCCAGGAAGATCTCGTCATGATCGACATTTTATATTTGCAATATCCGCATAACCCCACGTGACTAAGTTAAAAACGTCTCCGTATAACTCAATCGCGTTAGGTATCTATTACAAAAGGCACTATAAGACTGTCGACTTTAATCGAGCGTCAATTAATCATCCTCGGCTTTCGCACAATGGCATAAAGCAAACGTTCGCGAATACGACCCGCTCGTTGTACGATTAAACCGCGCGTTATTTCTCTCGCGTGTGCCCGTTGACAATTTATTATCGTCAAATGTTGCTCATTACCGGTGCTTCGGCGAGTCGGCGCGACGCCCGCGTATTCTTGTCGCGCAAGTCAAATTAGCGTATCATATTTTAACGGAAACGCGAGAGCTAACCCCGGCGTTGACTACTCCCACCGGCTCTTGCTCCCGCGTGCAGGCCATAATTCAAGTGGATGACACCTTTTCACGCGCGGCCTCCTCCTCGTTCGCACACCGATAAGCGCAATTCACGAAATCGGCCGCGGCACCCGGTGTAACACTCCCGCGACGATTTAAATATGTATGGGACGTGTGACGCGTAAATATGTATGACATCCGAGGCGTCAGAAGGTCTGGGCCGAGTGTCGCGTTACGAAACGCGAGACCACCGTCGTCAAAAGCGCTCGTTGGTGAGGAGGAGACAAGCGGGTGGTAGAGATGGAGAAGAAGGAGATGGAAAAGGGGGCGAGCGCGAAGGGAGGAGGTTAAGGGTGGACGACGGGGCACAGAAAACGAAACTAACATTAGTCAAGCCCGCCTTGACAGTCTTATCTCCCGGCCCGGCCGTTGCGTCGCTTTAAATGAGCGTTATACATTTATGTATGTATGCGTAAGCGAGCGGAGAAGACGCCCGGCCCCGATCCGCGCCACCCAGGCCATATTTGCATCTCGCGCGAATGTCAGCCTCCTCTCTCGCCTTTTCGCCTCGCGTCGTTGTATTATTTTGAGCGGAGAGGATATCGTCGATCGTGATGCGCGAGCTCCTCGTCAAAAGCGCCTGTCGAGAATGGAAAGGGCTCAGAGCCCGGAGAACCCGTTTACCAGTGCCACCCAAGTACGATCCTGCGTTTAGAGAAATCGTGAAAAAGTAAGAAAAGAAAAATGTAGTATTCTCTTCCGAAAAAATCCTCTTCCACCGAAAACCTTCCGAAGTTCCTGTCGAAAATCCACGGCTCTTCTTATCGAGAAAGCGAGGTGATCCTGGGCCGCGGCATAATGGCACGCTCCATGGGCATCCGCGATCCGGTCGGTAGATTACGCCACGGAGGGCGTACGATAATCATCTGGATATTGCCCCTGCGTACGTTGCATCCGAATGGGACGGAGCGCGCGGAAGAGGAGGTTGGACGAAGAAGAGAGAGAGGTGGAGGAGGATGGTAAGAGGAGGTAGGTGGAGGGGATTGGGACGCGCGGTGTACATCGGGCGCAATACGCAGGATCAGATAATTGGCATTCAGCCGGGTATAACCCGATGCAATGGGCCGGACCTATCGGCTGCGATCTCTCTTTGGAAGTGACTACGCGGCTGCGGCGGCGGCGGCGGCTTCGACGCACGACAAACGCAAAGGCCCCGCGGCGGCAAAGGAGGTTGTGTTCGAGCTTGGGCTCTCCCTGCTTCCCTCGTTCCACGTTCCTCCTCTTCTCGTTCCACGTTCTCCTTCCTCCACGCTTCCGCACCCGTTCCCGCCACCGCGAGCCGCGGTGCGATGCGGTGCAAGCGTTCGCTCTCGTATATGATATCGCATGAGATAACGCGCACGGCGGCGGCCTCGGTATTTCCGATATTGTTTCGAGAGCCTAGGCCGCTCGTTACAAGGGGTGGCCGGCTCTAATCGATTACCAGGAACGAGAGAGAGTCTCCCCGCAAGTACGAGCGCTGACGACGCACCAGCTGGAGGAGGTAAGGACGCGTTCGAGGGTAATAAGGATCCTGGATCGCGGTGAAAAAAGCCACACTCTAATGGGAGTCGTCTATTTTTGCGCGCGCCGGCGCGCGACGCGGCACGAGCTGATTCGCTCGAACGGAATCCCCGGTACGAGGGGTGGTTTTTCTAAGATAGAGAGAATTCGAGAAGTTATTCTTTTTAGATGTAGATTCTTCGATTAGAGAATTCTGGGAGAAGGGAGGTTTTTAAGACGGAGAATTTATCGCAGAGTTCCTTTGTACTTTCATTTTCAGCGTGGTATTCTGCTCGAAGTATCTTTAGTTTACTTCACCGTCGTTCAAGGTCTCCCCTCAGAAGCAATAATTAATTACCGCGCACGCGGCCAACGCTATTAACGTTGCTCACTCGCGGATGAATTATCTCGGGGGAGCGTGCCAAGCGACCTTGACCTCCCGACCTTGGTAATTTTAGACGAGAAGGCGCCTCTATCTTGACTTAGGTCGCGAAAGTCGATCCTTCGAACCATGTAAGATCGACGTGTCTTGTATTTTTATGTAGCAACAACTCGACCCTTCCTTGCGATTATCTCTCGCTTTAATAAATCGATTGTAACGTATGACCGAGTTTCGAAGATTTTCATCGAGACGCGAGACACGACGCGAGACCAGACTGACGCCTCGTTCGCTTTTCTCTCTTTCTTTCGAAAAACCTGTTCCCACGGAAAAGAGCGCCCGCTGAAAGTGCCTCTTAACTGAAACGAACAAAGTACAACCTCTCGTGGCGCGCGCCTTCGATATTGTTTCGCCTCGAGATGCTCGTTACAGGCAACGGCCAGTTCTAATCGATTTTGCACGTGTGACCTTTACGCGAGTAACGTCCACGAGAAGTGCGCCGTACGCGAAGGACTTTTTCTTCCGGGTATCCCGGCTTTTACCGCTTTATGCCTCTTCCCTCTCGAAGCGGGAGCTGGCAAAGTCCAAGGTAAGAGGGTTCGCACACTCGTGGCTACGTCGATGGTTACGTGACAGTGGAGTGAACGAAAATATCGACGGTATTACGAAAACTCAAATGGGCAAAAATTCACGATCTCCGTCGGGATCCTGACACTTTCGTCGATGTCGCGAATTCACTTCTTTAAGAGACACAAGAGAGAGAGAGAGAGAAAGAGAGAAAAAAAAGAAAGAACACCGAGAGACATAGGAATCCGCTTTGTCCCTTGCACGCCAACCATTGTTTGCCGTCCTCGCCGATATATCACAACTCCCACGTCACAGGAGCTCATATTTCCACGTTACAAAGGGACACATTACGGCCCACAAACAAAGTCCCGCAACGCCGGAAACGCGAAAAGTCATTGTTTTCGAGCGAGGTGGAGGGGGTCCGCGAAGTACGTAGGGGCACGCAGGGGAGTAAACTTTGCGCTTTAAGTAGAACGAGGCGGCCAACGTCGCCGACTCGCCGCCTCGCCTTTCCGGAAACTTCTTAATTTACGAGGGAGTTTAAACCGATCCATATATCGTTGACTACCGGGCCGCAACGCGAAGTCCCCGGAACCTTTGCGCTATCTTCGCGCAGAGAGACTCCCGCCCTTTCCCATTCTCGCGAGTGCGAGTCGGTAGATTAAACGCTCCGTGGCACCCAGAAGGATTAATCCCTTTGGGAAATCCAGGTCCTCGAAGGCTACCCCGAAGGACGAAATTCCTCGTGGCATTCCCCAATTCACTCTCACATCCCACCGTGGAAAATCGCCTCGCACAAACGATTTCCAGAAAAGAATAATTACGTAAAAGGATTCCTGTCATTCGAAGAGGAAAATCGTTCATGGATACTCTGGATAAGACGCAACAGGTACTCGTTTCGTCACCTCCCTCTTTCGTTTCCTCGTTCGATGACACCTTTCGAGAATGACGAACGAACGAGAGAGTCGATCGATCCTCGTGTCCTTCTCTAACGCGCGCGCGTAAGCGCATTCGAGCGAACAAGTGCGCGCGGTCTTCCGCAAACGCCTCGCGCCGAGACGGCGCGGGTAGCGCATAAACGTAAATCAAGGCGAGTTATACCGAGGCAGGCTGGGTGGACAAGTTTGGAGGAACGCAATGGTACACACCCGAATTATTCGCGGTACATCTTGCCTTTGATTTAGGGGACCCTCGTAGCAACCGCGGGCTCGCGCATGCGCGTAGGGCGGCATTGTCAGCGTGGGAATTTAATGCCGTGACGGTGCAACACTAATTATCGCGCGGGGGTGACTCGACGTCTGGAGAGTGGACCGCACGGTGGGGTCGCGGTCGCCGTTGTGGGTGGTGCCGGGTTATTGCCCTCGGCTCGTACTCGTGCGAGCGAGTCGGAATGGGGAACGGGGGTGGTTAAGTGAGTCGTTCGAAGATACCGTGGCGATCGATACTTCTCACCGAGAGAAGTTGCACGAGAAGCCGTCCTTCGCGAATTTCTAGTTGAGAAGTTTTCTTATCCGTAAGAAAAATCGTGCCTCCAGAGGTATCCGTGAGATTTCAATGAAACGAAGGGAAAAAGAATTCTTCTGTCTCCAGAAAAAGCTGCAACGCCTCCCGGTTGCTTTATGCCCTAATTGTCGACCGCAGAGTGGGCGAACCACGCTCGAATAAATTTCTCGCCCTCGAAGATCGAACTATTCTCCTCGTTTCATTGCCTCGGTCGAGCGGGGAATTTTTACGGTCCCGATGAGACCGTAAAAACCAGAGGCGGACGTCATTTCGCGTCTGACCGATTCAGTGACACGGACCATTAAAAACGGAGACCTTGTAACTGGTTATTGCAGTACGAAGCGGGTATCGACACGCTCGTAAAAAACGGGTCACAGGAGAATCGCGAGAGGAGAAAGTCTCGACGATCCTACCCTCGGATGAAAACCCAGAGGCCGGAGGGGACATGCTCGAGCGAACGCGAGCGAGTCTCGATTCGATCGTGGAGGCAAGGAGTGTGCGTGCGATCCCGCGGGAGACGCGTTCCTAATGGCACGCCGGCGAAGAAAGCGTAGCTTCTTCTCTATCGAACGTTTACATGGCTCGTGGTAACAAAAAGGAGAACTGGTTTCTCTCCCCTCGGCCAATCAGCGATAAAAACTCTTGGAAGACGCCTAGACTACCCACCCCGGACTCTTCTCCCTCTTGGAACGCGAAAGTTTCGCGTAAAAATCTCGCCAACTACAACTTCTCCATAGAAGGTTTACACGACTATGTAACGGAGAACTCCGGAGTTTAGCTTCCCACGAGATCAACGATAAAAAGCTATGGGAGACGCGGGTCGTTTTCGAAGGTTGCACCATATTTTAAAAGTTTTTCGTATGTTTTTCGTACCGTTTGAATAATTTCGTTCCGAGCCAGCGGAATAAGTTGGACCCTATTTTGCCGACGGCAGGATTACTCGAGCTTCGATTCCAGGGTGGATTTTACTTTCGCGTGAATGCAATTTGTTGAATTTCGGAGGGTGAAGGATAATAATTGGCGGACTGTACGTACTTTTGTATTTCGATGGTAGGGCGCAATGCGTAAATGAAGGTAACGGGAGCGTGTACAGTTTATCGAGGAAAGGGGGATGGAAAATATAGTGCGCACGTGGTCTACTGTATTAGGTGCACAGTTCCGTAACATGACCATTGCTACCGTAATTTCTACGTTTGCTACACAACTGCGGTAAATTTGGGCACTGGTGAAAATCGCTGCAGCGGCGTGTATGCAATTCTATGGAAAACATGGCGCGGTTGCATTACCAGAAATCACGGTACAAAGTGCTGTATAGCTTCCACTTCGGTAGAAGCGAAACGCATAACTCCCTAAAAACACGATGTGCAATCTAATGACGTAACCTTCTGCGCGGTAAAGCATAGAATGCGACGGCCAGTCGCTCGTTCCCGCAATTTGCCAAATCGGAATGTCGAAACATATAACGCGCGGCGTATTCTCGTCGACGATGCCTTCCGCGCATAGAAATAATACATCAAATCATTTCGTTGAATTTCGACTATCGAACGATTTGATAGAAAAAAAATGTATCCGAAGATTAATAGAAGTTACGCGAGCGCTGCTGATTGGATTTTATGCGATGATCAATCTGTCAGAAGTCTACAATTAAAATCGGCCCAGGACTAAAAATAAATTTATCGAAATTTATCGACTAAATGGAACTTCACGGATAAAGGATCGAATATCGAATGGCACGCAAAGAGATAAATCATAGGCAAGATTACTCGTATCTCTATTCTATCTCGTAATTTCGAGTCTTCACTTTGAGCGGGCTTGCCATTATTTACCGCGGCGTTAAAGGGAAGATGAAACGAATATTTTCAATGGCTCCCTGCTATCGGTCACGTGCAATTTGCAAATCACGACGCTTGTAAATAATTGCGCGCTTCGGGGCTGATACTCGGGTAGGCGGGCGACTACTCCATTTCGCTTGGACGTTCAATGAAAGCTTAATGTCTCGTTCTCTAATTACGCCGACGCCGATGTCCAAATTAACGTGTCGTGTGTTTCAACGCGTAATACCCCATTGCCAGAATTTCACAGGGCATCGATGAATCGCAGGTGCACGAGCTGCAAAGGGACAGAGCGTGAGAGGGGAGAAGAGAGGGCCAGTGAGTATTAATCCAAAATGGCCCCCTCGATTTTTGACCTCCGTAGCGACTTGGCAGATCGATCACAGTGGAATCTCACAATTATCCAAACTAATTGACCGGAGAACGTTAGCTCCGATAATTGATTTTTTCGATCGAGCTGTAGAATCACTCTATTCACCGTCCATAAATCGTCGCGCGTTAATTCACTGTTTTCCATTAGCAAAATTCCAGCAGTTCTCGACGCACCGCTTATCAATCCCATGCAGAACAATTCGTAGGGTATAAGCTAATACAAGTTCTCGATCGAGGAAAATATTTGCTCCTCGATTCTTTTCTACTCTCCGTTTTCCCGTCGAAGAGAAATAAAGGTAAAGAAACATCGGGTCCACTTCGGAGTGCTTATCGAACCGAGCCCTCTCCCGACGGACACCGTGAAATCCGTTTGCGGCGTATCTCTCTCGATGGTCCGTTCTTCCGTGAGAATTCGATCGGCTTCGTGGCGGACACGTGCGTCAGCTCGACTCTCCCGCAAAAGAGACCACGAGGAAGCAAAGGACGAGGAAGAAGAGGTCCCTCCCTCTCGCTTGATTCTCCGCCACAAGGGTCCACCGTGGCGCGCGCTCGACCCTCGTTTCCTTCTCGAGGAAACAACATAAAGTTCCCATAGGAATGGCGGAGGAGTCACCGGCCGTCCTTCCCATATCGTGGCTCGTTTGTAGCGGTCGAGTGAGCGCTACGTAAGAATCTCACTGCACACAGGTGCAGGTCGTTTCTTCTACCGAGGTAGGTTGCTCGGTACCCTAGGGCCCGGCCAATCGGGACTCTCTCCCTGATTAACGCCGGACGCTTTAGGCATGCGGTTTAAGGTGAGATAAAGATAAGTGGTCGAAGTCGTATTCCCTCTTGCGGCAAGGCCCTCGAATTAATCGAGGGCTGAGGGACAGGACGAGAAGCGAGGAGAAGGACGAAGGATCCTTGCTTGGGGATGGTAAAAGGGCGTGTTGGAGAGTCTTGCGAGGGCGAGCGTAACGATCTTGTGCTAAGACCTTCGTGCGATTCTTTTCCGCGAGCTTCTCTTTATCCTGACGAGAGGTCTCGGTGGAAAGGACAATGGCGCGGAGCATGAGTGTCCGTGTGAAGAGAGTATGTTTGCCAGTGGAAAAAGAGAAGAGTCGGTGAAGATAAAGTAGGCGGAAAGAAGAGAACGTGGGTATCGTCTGCCGCGTTTCGAATGGTGACAAGAAGAAATGGAACTCGTAGAGAACCCTCGTGGAACGTATCGTTGCTCCTTTTCCGAAATATTCCGATGCATCGCATCGTGCGGTGGACGCGATGGACACGTGGAATATCTGCTTATCTCGAGCACGGAGAAATTGAAGGACCAAATCGTTCGACGAGGTCGAAGATGCACGATGGAGAGAAAACGAAAATAAATTATTCATTCTAATTCTCCGTTGATATTTCACAGTGTACATTTTTGCTCGTGCATCTTCGCGTTCTCTCACCTTCCTCAATAATGAGACGCATTTTGGTACGCGCCGATACGTGCGGTTTAGCGGTTTGCTTAATGGACAGCTCATACTTCACGCTGCGGCCTCCGCCAAAATACTGTTGACTGTGTCAGTCCTGACGGTCATTTGGCCGCAATGCATGCCATACCAGAACATTCTCCGGATCGTCGCGACCGTTGCCAAATATTTGGCAGTTGTTTGACTGTGCGTTCTCAGCCACCTGCTATCACCACGAGTGCAATCCAATCCCGAAATGCCCGAGGGGAGGTTAAGTTCACGATGGATCGCAGGATCCTCCAGGAAGATAGATGCGACGAGGGTTGTAACTTTGTCGTAAAAAAACGTTAGATAGGAGTGAAGTGAAAGAGGACAAAAAGAGGAGAGTCAATCTGGCCCTTTTCCTGCCAATGGTCCTAAAAGGATCTGGACCATTGCAAAGTTGGCACTTACCAGCTGTCTAAGAGGGCTCTTACCACCCGTCTGAGAAAACAGACCCTAACAAATCTATTCGATTAATTAACACAACTTCTCTTTACACCCTGAAACCTGTTACGGACACCCGGAAAAGCACCCGAAGAACCCCAAGGACACCTCCTTTCGAGGATTTTGGTGCTGAAAGCCGACCGAGACGGACCAACACGTTGTTAAAGTAGTTCGCAGTCCTCGCAACTCGATGAAGATAGTTAGAAAACTGCCAAGAGGCATGCGTGGAAAGTCTCGTTCTAATGATTGCTCGCGTCGGAGATACCAATGACGTGACAACTACCATGGCCGACGGGGCCAATAAAGCAAGAAGGGAAAAAGTGAGCTGAGAAAATGACGTATCATTTGCGACGGGATTCCGACTCGCCTTTGCGCTCGCGTACGAAGCAGAATTTAAAAAGTTCGTCGGTGGAATGACGCGAGGAGAGAAAAGGAACGCGTGGATCTTCTGCACGGGAGACGAGCACCTGTCACGCGTTCCTCAAATATTTACTTTTCACCCCTTCTACCTGGCGCGAAGGAGAACCTTCGAGTGCGCGCTCGAACGCATGCCTCTTCTCTCTCTCACTTTCTTTTTTTTTCACCTTCTCACTTTCTCACGCTCTCGAGTCCCCTCTCTCGCTCTCTCACCAACGGCAACTTGGCGAACGCTCGTCTCCGTGTACCCTTCCAGTAATTATACGATCCTACCCAACCGACTACGTCGCTTTATACTTTAAGCCGCGGCCGGGGCTGAGATACTGCCACGGCCTCGCACGGCGCGCGGCACTGCGGCCAGTTGATGCTTTAAGCCGAACGGCCGTATCAAGGGGGATGCACCGGTTGTAAAGCCTCGGCCCTCCGCCGCCCGCGGTCCTCGCGACGAGAGAAGTCCTCCGCGCGAGGCCAAGAGGGAGAAATCGTAGCCTCGCGTTCTCTCTCTCCCTCGCGCGACTTTTTTCTCTCCCTCCTTCTCTCATTCACTCTTTCTCCGTCTCTTCTCGAAGCCTTTCGTGTACGCAGCATAAACCGTGGCTCGTGTACCCGGCCGCTTGGCACCGGAATTAAGTTGTCCCGTAGATAGAAACAGAGTTGCCCGTGTTATCGCGACACACGGATCGTGGCATGCGCCCACCTGCACCACCAGCCTCGGCAGCACCAGCAGCACCAGCAACGGAAGCAGAAGCGGGAGCAGCAACGCCAGCAACAGTTCCCAACGAGAGACTAGCCAGGTCTTCTCTGCACTCGAGGACTCCTTGAATCTCACGATATTGACGAGCGGATGGAGGATACTTTTAAAGTCATCTTCTTCCTTTCTTCGTAGATAATCCGAAGATTGCGGTAGACGACGATCGCGGCGATAATTATGAGCGAGGAAACGAGTTTTCAATTAATGATTTTTAACCGCTACCCACCGTCATCCATCAGGACGATTATACACGTGACTTGGATACCGCGCGTACAAACGGCTTCCTCACCTTTTCACAATGGCCTCCTACTGAAAACTCGCTTGGATACTCTTGTTTTACTTCCGGTCGTGTAGATTACCTCCTGCGCTCGATCGCGAGCAAGTACCATTTACTCTACACGCTACCTTCGAGTATTTATAGAGTCTCGAATCCAAAGTTTCTAGGAAATGGCACGTGCGCGAGATCGACGGACAATCGTCCGTCCATTTGTCCACGGACTCGTCCGTGCTCTCGAGATCCACGTGGAACGTCGATCGCACGAGGGATGCCGATTTCGCATTTAATTCGAGCCGGCCGTCTCATTCCTTGTCTCTTGGATCCTTTATCGGTCGTGTATCGGCACGGAGTGAGGTATACTCGATTTAATATATCGATACGATCGATAGGGTATTTCCCTTCTTACCCCTCCAACCACTCCCCCCTTCCTGTCTAGCACCGGTGAAGTACGTCGAGCCGATCAATTGAATGTAGTCACGCCGGTCGAGATATCGATTCTCGAGTACCGACCCCAACCGGCTGCGCTCCAGCCCCTACTTACTTAGTCGGCTCGCCTAACGAGAGACTTACAGGCGGCGCACAATTTTTCATTCCCGAAGAATCCGGTTCATTAGGAGAAAACGCAGACGCGTCTGTGTATACCAGCTCTACCTCGCCGGGATTGTCTCGCAACCTATTGATTCTTATCGAGAAGGAAGAGAGAGTATCGGCGGAGACTTTCCACGTGAAACACTAAGAGAAACGGATTTCTCAATGTCAACGGGATTTTTAACGACGGTTGAAAACGATGATTGGCCCGATTGTCGCTACGGCTTTATTTCTCCTGCGCGGCGTATTTATCAGTTTTCCATTCATCGTAATCAGCACGTATTGGAATCCCAATCGAAAAGATCCGGAGACGCGGTTAATTGCCTTACCGGTAGCGAATCCGAGTGAAATTCTATCTTCGAGGATTCTCTCTACCTCTCCTAGTTTTCCTATCGTACGAATAGAATAAAAAAGTCTCGAGCCTCGTCACGGACACTTCTCAAGCAGTCCTCGTGCAAGAGTAGGTACATCCAATCGCGCGGAGTGCTCGATAATAAAATGAAGACATTCCTTCGGGGAATTCTCCCGCGTCGTGGAAAACGTCACGATCGTATCACTCAGGAGAGGGCGCGCGCGAGCCTCACCGAGAGGATTTGCAACGTGTCCCGTGCACCATGGCAATTAGACTTCCTGCCATTCCTGTCGGGGATTAATCGAACGGCAATAATGATAGTGGTTGCCGCGCCGCCGCCATTTCAGTTCCCGGCATTGCTGGCGGTGCGCCGTTACTGCTATTGCCTCGTTCCAGATCTTCAATTCGAGGGACCTGGCCGAGCCCGATGAATCTTGTCGTAACGTCGTCTGTCATCTACGGGGCGCAACGCTAATTGTACTACCCGCGTCGCGCGCGCGCCGTGGCGAGTTAATTACTTCGCCAGTTATATTTAGGAACGTGTAGCGGCTCTCTCTGGCGGTGGAATGGCGGTGGCGGTGACGGTGGCGGTC
Organism: Tiphia femorata; assembly: GCA_944319695.1. Lineage (NCBI taxonomy): Eukaryota > Metazoa > Arthropoda > Insecta > Hymenoptera > Tiphiidae > Tiphia > Tiphia femorata. Next base: position 21,667,615 of record OX090901.1, on the reverse strand, counting down.
GCTTCCGCCAGAGAAGTAAATATTATCCGGATAATGTCGCGAGACAGGTGCGTATATAATTTTGGGGAGGTCAGCACGGTGGAGGGACACGAGGAGCGGTACGAAGTTGAAGTCCATTAGGGGCACGAGTAATTTCGTAGATTCCGGGATGGCCTCGGGGCGCGGGACGTTAAGGGCTTGCCTCGTAGTAATTTTGGCGAGTCGGACGAACGAAAGGAACGATTAACGAGGGCGTGGCTCGGAAAGATTTTTAATATGGATTTTTATTCTCGAAGATACTTTTCTTTTCTCGATGAACAACAGTGGGTTTAAATTCGCTGACTTCTTGCGGATAGTCGAGCGAGCATCCGTGATGTCTTCGAGCATTCGGATAACCGGCAATGGGATTTACCCTCATTGGAGGCAGACGGATCCGCAGGCTCGAGGATAATAACAAGTAATAAGCCGCGGCACCGATTCGAAAATCTAGGTTGCCTTCGCGCAGGAATGATCCGGGCCCGCGTCCCTGTTCTCACAGGCGCGGGCGACGAAACGAGAGAATTATCATTACTTATCGAGTTATCGCGCGATTAACCCGCGTATAACGGTAGAGAGCTCGCAGGCATTGTGGAGCGAGAAAAACTGCGACGGAGGATTAAGCTGATTAATCGAATCGACTGTAAAGTCGCGTGAATTTAGTGTTTCTCCGCGGAGATATCTCTCCGCCGCAACGAGGTAGCAAGAGGCAAGGCGAGCGCGAAGGAATTATGTTGCGATTTCTCATACGCTCGATGACTTTCGCACGACCTCCTCGCAGGGGGGCACCGTGACTTTATCTCAACGACACGATCGCGCGACCTCGGGAAATTAGCGACGCGATCGCCGTCGAGATCGATTCGCGTATCGATACAGTGGTCGTATTACAAGACGGCAGAGCCGACACACATTTCACTGGACTGCCACGCTCGTCGTTAGGTCATTATCTCATTTTACAAGCTCGCGAATTTTTCTCTCCTACCATCTCGAACTCGCGCGTTCATTCCGCGCGACCTCTACCCATGGCAATTATTTTCTCACGATGCGTGTGTCTTTGATTCTCTCTCGCGGCACAAACACGTGGGATATTCTAGACACGGGTGTTTCGGTCGGCACAACCGACGACAGCGAGCCGAACATAATTCGCGTCGCCCGGATTAAAAGGCAATATTTCTACGAATGCGTAGGTACGGTACAACAGGATGCATTTGATCATTGCTTATCGCAATTTGCATAACACGATCGAGGCGTATTATGATCGCGCGGTACGTATGCGCGTTTCGCGCTCCCGAGGGCTCGCGCATAATTAGGGAACCGTTTCTGCATTCTTAGCTCACGCTCAAGCGGTTCGAGCATTAATAAAATTGTTGTGCGCGAGGCATGCCACGCTCGATTCCCACAAAGAACGGGGTGGTTGAGAATTCTTCGGTGAAGGGGGAGATGCCAGTGATAAGGATGACAATTAGTGGGGCTCGTTTTATTTTTAATTGCGAACGATATCGGTAGATCGAACCTTGGTCCGTTTCTTAAACCTACGGGATGTAAATAAGCGTAACGTGGGATCGGGAGCGACGAGTCTCACGATTCGAGAGTAAATCGAAATACATCGGATACGATGATTCCTCCGGTTCGTAAACAACGATCGCAAACGAGGCATACGTTTCTTCTCGGCTCCTTCATCGGGAAACGAAACGATAGACTCGCAGAAAAAGGAACGCGTATTGTCTACTCGCTCGTGCCGATTGTATCACGCGCCACCAGACGTAGCAAAGTCCATTACCAAAATCCTAATCCCCATTGTCACGCGGGCACGTTCATTAAGGACATTCCGCATTCACGGTACTCGTAGTCTAAGGGGCCTCGTAAAGTGTTTAAGTTCCTCTCCTCCTTTTCCGGTCGTCTCCCATTGTTACGGTATTCACAGTTCCACCCCTTGCCACCACCTAAGGAGCTTTTCTCTTCGTTCGGTGCACCCACCTCCGTCACCCTCTTCAACGTGGCCACATTTACTCCGAGTATTCCCCGGACGAGAGCAACAACGGAAAAGGAGACGCGCTCTCAAAAAAGCTCCAATGAGGCTTCTCTCGACAAGCAGCTCATTTCGACCCGTTCATTCTCCTCGAGATAAGCGTCGACGCGACGATCTTCCGTTCAAGCTGAGTTTCCATTGACTCGGAGGAACGCAAAAAAAAAAAAGATCAACGGTGGCACGATTCGGTCAAATCATGGACTTATACTGATAGACTGTGCCTCTCCTTATTCCCCCAGCAACGCTCCTGTTGGACAGAGACATTTTCGACTATTGCTCTGTCGTTTTAATATAGTCTCCAGCGCCTCTTACAGGACTCACGGTCTATGAGTATAAGTCTATGGGTCAAATCGATGTTAAATTATTTCGATGCTCTCGCGCGTGCGAGCGTAATTTGTTTGCAAGCGCCGTCGAGTTCTCAAGGCAGGCGTCGCCACCGAGTTCGCGGGAGATTCATTCGCGCCCACAGCGATAATTGCGTTACGCTCGATTACTCCGTGATTGTTCCATGAATATCAACGGTGGAGAGCACGGGCGAGAGATAAGCCGCTGTTCGCTTTCGCTCATATTTGTCCACGCGCGCAAGCACGCACGCGGACTGGTCGACATCGATTATCGCTCATTGTGGCGCGCTCTCGGCTTCCCTCCTTGACACTAATTGCGAGCAATTTTCCGACACGCTCGCGCCCGGGCACGGTCAGTCAACGGGCATTCGTTTCGCGTTATTGCGCGCCCGTCCCACGCGGAATGCGAGTGAGAGCCGCGTAAGATATTAAAGCTCTCGATGGGCGCGCGAGTGAATCCACCTTATTCTAAGTTGAAGAGTCCACGAGTGTGCAGATTTAAATTTAGAATTTTCTTTGATTTCTGTCTGGCTAGAGAATTGATTCTCGAATGTAAATTCGATTTGCGAATAATAATCGACGAAGGATCGTTTGTGGTATGGAGATTTTTTTTCTTTTTTATTTGCCGTCGGGTTACGCGCAAAGCGACCAGCGAATGTTGCGCGATTACAATGGAATTTCTTGTTTTTCACATTGACCATTGACTGACAATCGATTATAGGTACATCGGGCGAAAATCGCGAAAGAGGACGAGTTTCCGTTTACAGGTTTACAGCGATGAAACGTCAAAGCGGACGTAAACCAGCGTGGCAATGCAGTATCCAAAGTCGATTGCTCCGACCGTGACGGATATACAGATGTGGTCGTGCCGTATCCCGTGACGCGAAACGGTCGGGCATGTACAAACGTTCGATATTTATTCGCGAGCCGTTCCCCATCCACGCTCGCATTGTTCGGAATTATTGAAAATCACGGAAACAGAAGATTCGTAGGATTTGCAAAGCGTTTAAATCAAAACGTATCATATTTTTGCGACATCATTCGATTCGACGGCGGCACCAAAGCCACCAGCTAAATTTTATGCATTAGTTTATTTCTGGTATATCGATGGGCATGGAAAAGAAAACCAGAAAAAGAAAACACCACGACAACCGAATTTCTTCGTCGATCCACAGTACCTCGAGGAACAATAAAACTCTCTTCACAGATCCATCCTCTGGTCCTTCCGATACAAAGTACCCCAAGCGGTAAAAGTTCGAGTTTCATTTTCAGTCAGTCGCACTTTACGAGTCCTTCAATTGCCATTTCAGTCATTTCCCTGTCTCATTCGCACTGCGCCCACGTACCTACTTCCTTACACTACCGATACAAGAACAACTGGCGTCCCACATTAACGGGGCTGCCTCGCGAGGGAAGAAAGTTAAAGTTCGATCTCGAGGGCGTTACGCGTCGAGACTGCAAAAGGGTGGATGATCGATACCCCGCACGGGACATTCTCGTAAACTTCTAAAGCTCGATGCGCGCTGTTTTTTTTTTGCCATTCTCCGTCTTTCTCTCTCTCTCTTTTTCTCATTAGTTCTTTCGTTCACGCTTGCGCTTGAAACGATCCAGCGTAAAAGCCGGAAGAGCACTAACGAGGAACACGCGGGGGTAAATAACGTTAATATCCCTCGTCGAATGACGGCGATGCCGTGACACGCGTCCATAGTGCTTCGACCCGACCCACCCCTTTCTCTTTTCAACCCTCCACTCACTCACTCACTCACTCTCTCTCTCTCTCTCTCTCTCTCTCTCTCTCTCTCTCTCCACTCCACAGCATCGTGACGTTGCCACGGATAATTGCATCCACCGACCCTGCCTTTGTGCCACCTACCCGGCACCCCCGCCTCTTCACAATTCAGTAGAGAGGGCCAGGAATTATGCAATTCGCCAATATTGCACAGCGCGCGCCAGCGGCGAGGGAATGCAATCGCGACGTAGGCATAACGCACTGATTACGCGCGCCACCCGCGGTGAAATACCGTCGTCGTGTCGAAAGGATTTTCCATCCCGTGTTACGCGCCCGTGTCATACGGAAACGAAAGGGGGACGACACGCATGGCTGATTCCCTCGTACGAGGGGTTAGAGTTGGTAAAGGGGTTGAATTTAAAGCTTCGCAGAATTTGCGCTTACCTGCCCTTCGAGAAATTTTCAATCCACCCCATTTCCGTCGCGAAAATACTCCTGACTCTTAAGAGATGATTTGTTACCAGACACATACCTGAAACAGAAAGAGCAGATTGTCAGAAGGAATTTCTGGTAATCCAACGGCACGAAACGGAGCCTAAAATTATTATACCGGAGGATCGAGAGAGCCCTCGCAGTCTTGATCGTTTTGTTATCTCGCTTCGGCGACCTGTCAACGCCAGATGCCGTGTAGGAAGCAAAGCGCGCGCACCCCCTGCGGAAGCGGAATTGTTCTCTCCATACGTCGTCGTGCATTCGATGCGGACACAGGCCACGGAACGAAGGGTGAGAGAATTAATTCTATTTAGTTTATTCAAACGCCTCGCCGTGAGAATGAATAATGGAGGGCGCTTACGAGTGGCGATAGGGCGAGTCCTCGTGGACGATTTAAAGCGCGTTTTCCCGCCTTCCACCGAGTGCGGCCTGCGGTTTTCGGAAGGCAAAACGAGGCACGACAACGAAGACCACGACGACGACAGGGGGTGGCTTTCACGGGGCTGCAAACCACGTGGAAATTCTCTCCGATGAGCTGCTGTGTAGCCCGGCGATTCATTTCGATGACGTATCGTTGCGTTTGACTAACGATCTGACCCCATCCTCGGGTTGGGTGACCCACCGTCCCATCCTCTCGACCCCAAACCGCTCGTCCTTCTTCCGCCTGCCATCCCGCCCGTCCCATAAGTCTCGGTCTACTTAACTTAATTGCGCGACCGAGAAGGAGAAACGTTCCTTTTCCCATCTGCGACTGTGAGAGAACTCGTGAGTACATTGAGTCTCAGGACGACCACCAACCTTGGGGCTCGTTTGTCTCTCGATATTGTCCGCGGGAAAGGAAGCGTATTCGTAGGAAAATCAATCTTACGGAATTTCTGCGAGGTAAGGATCGTGTGCATTCGTGAAAATACGATTATCCGCGTCCGCTTAAATTGAGCGCGAGGCAAATGCCACTCCTAGGGATTCCAGGTACTACCGGATGACAGGTGAGAGAGAGAGAACGGAGAATCTAACGGACTTAAACAGTTGGGTACGAGGTCGAACGTCACGGAGAGTTGTCGAACAAAGTCAACGATGATTGCACGGGGTCTGGGCCTGGGATCACGCGGGATTCCGTGGGACGTGCACGAACGTTGATCTGTCTAACCCAAATCAAACGCAGCCTCAGTCTGGATTCAACTCCCTCTATAATCTCGAGCTTCCTCGGCCATTCGTCTATGCGGCCCCGAAATTAAACCGATCGCGTCGGACGTCACAGTCAGTTGGCCACTCGGTTGCCGCCCGGCATCTTGTCGACGATAATTCCACCACCGAAACGCGCGTCTCCTTATGGCCGAACGAGCGTGGAGAGAGAGCGCTAATTACACGTAGACAAATTCGCAGTGGAAGATTCCTTCGTGAAAGATCTCTCTGCTCGAGAAAAATTATTATTATTTCGTAGGAATAGCTCCAAAAGATATTTCTTTTTTTCTCACACGAATCTCGGGGAAATCTCCTCTCACCTTACCCCTCGGTTCGTTACCCTTCTTCAATCTCGAGGAACCTTCATCGAGTCCTCCCGCATACGTACATTAATATACTATGACCTAAAAATCATAACCTCGAAAGCAATTTTCTCAGGTTGGGTGCGGGTGGATAGCACGGCCTTGTTCTGAATTTTCAATTTCCATTTTTTTCATAAGAGATTTGAAATTTATATTAGGGAATAATACGAAGATACATCGGTTATTTAAATACCACTTGGGGTGGGATTAGGAGGACGCCTAGCGTAAAATTGGAAAGGCCCTACGAGCTTTACAGGTAGGTTACATCGAGGCAAAGCACTTGCGCGTCGGGGAACGGAAATTTAGAAAATTCTTTCTCAGCGCTCTTCTCTCCTCGAGGCAACACGCGAATCGTTCGGTTGATGAAAATATCGCCGATAAAGTGAAATCGCGTGACTCGCGGATTTTTTTTAGACGCGAATAGTCGCGTGGTCCTACGACGAAAAGGACGACGACGCGCGACGACGAGAACGCCGAACGGTATGCGTCTAGCAATATGCATAAATATCCATTCGATTACTGCGCGCGCGCGCGCGCGCGAGCGTGACGACTTTACTGCCGTCGCCGAGGGCCCCTCCCGTATAAATCATCGTTTTATCGTCGGTTTTAGCAATTCATATACCATCCCGCGATTTTTCCCCGGGGGCCCTTGCTGAGAGGTCCGTCGCCAGTGCGCCCTTGTGGCGACGACCTCGTAGGATCACCTGGAGGCCTTCGTCGAGGACGGAAAAGGACGAAGAGGACTAGAGGACGTAACAAATAATGCAGGCGCGCACGGTATTCGAAGTACCCATTGATATGGGGCCGGCAGATGTCGGACGAGGGTTTTGCTCGTGAAAACTGCGGCCACCGAGAGCTTTTCTTTTCGTCGTCCACCACTTCGTTCCATTTCGTGCACTACTCCCCGCTCAACTACTTCGTTCTCTTATTTCTACCTTCTCTCTTTTTCGTTCGTGCCATCACGCGCGATTTTCTTGCAATTATTCCACTGGGAGTAGACGGGCGAATACGTAACACTCCATTGTGTCCGTTTGGATTAATCGCGAGTAGAGACGAGGAAGAAAGGAAAATAAGAGAACGGTGGTCCGTTGATGAATTAATTCCAATCGGTAATAAATCGAGCGATTCTTCGGGGAGTGCTTTGCGGAGAGAGGGATGGAAAAGGTGGAAGAACACGGTGGGGAGAGTATCGATCGTGCGTGTAACTGCGAAAGCCTCGATGATATTCCTCTCTTTTCCTAGCTTCTCCTCTTCCACGTTTCCTACGGAGTTTTTCTCCGTATAAGGTAGATATCGCAACTCCAGCATCCGCGGAGGAAAGCCTGATGGAGTGAAGCCAAGTCGAGCGCAAGCGAATAAAGTCGAGCCGTGGGTAGGAGGCCCGGCGCGATTGCCCGTCAGAAACAAAAGTCGTTCGCCCTGACAAGGGAGTTTGCATGGAAGTAATATCCGGCCACTCTTTCGTCTCTCGTAGGGAGGGAGGAGAAGGTCCTGAAAAAGAGAAGGTTGAAAGAGGAACGTGAAGAAGGAGGGAGACAGGCGGACAGCCAGACAGACAGTCGGACATGTTGCAGCTCGCCATTTACCACTCTCCTTAAAATCAGAAATATCACGCGAGGATCAATACTCCGGGGGAGAAGTGAATTCCATCGGACACGCTATAATTTCCAACGCTCAAACGGTCTCTCGTCTACCGCGCGTTATCTCAGAGCACACAATCATTCGCTAGGGGACAGTTCCTAATCACTCGGCAAACCGTGGGTCCGCGCATGCGTCAACATGACTCCGGTAATTCAGCTCGTCGTATCGCAGGTGCGTCGCGTGAAAGCCAATGGGGCATTAGTTATTTATTTATTAATAAGGTGCCACGCGTGACACGGTCGAATTGACGTGGGAGGAAGGAGTCGGCTTGTCCGAGCATTTGTCTCCTTTCCTCTCGCTTCCTCTTCCTCTACCTATCTCATCCGCGTGAGGTGTCGTCTCTGATCTATCGCTCTCTCACACTCTTTCCAACCCCCGCGCACGAGCTTCCTCCACCTTTCATAATTCCAGAGGAAAGGACAGGCGCCAAGAGACGTAAAGAATCGTGAGAAGGCGGCAGATGTTACTGTCGTTCCCGACTATCGAGTCACGAATTATTGACGAGCTTGGGGACCTTTCACGGTGGTGACGGCACGGCGCGCTGAGACGCGCCGGAATGGTTTTCAGGGTCGATGATACGAGTAAGAGGATCCGTGGTGGTGGCAGGTACACCCGTGCCGCAGGAATGAACGATGTTCGATACGAGAAAAATGTCTTATGCGTTCTCCCTTTCGCACGTTTCGTCATTTTTTTCTATCTCGAACGAACTGCGCGACGTATTGATCGCGGTTCATAATTTTCAGCCAAATTATATTAAAGTTCGTTTACGTCCGAGTTGAAGTGCCTCGTAAAGTAAACGGGTAAACGTCTATTTAAGCCGGAAAAAAAAGCACTCGAAGCATACGTGTCCACAGTTCACGAGTGGACGAGGCATCGGACGGGGCTTCATACCGTCGAGGTTGTTAAAAAGTCGTCGTTGCACTCTCCACCTCCCTACTCCTCTTCCTCCTCCTGCTCGACCGCTCGCGCGACCCAAGAGAATTTAATAACGCCGTCGTCCCATGCTCGGTAATTACTTCGCGCACGGTGGATAAACAGCTTCGTAGGGTAAAAAGCGACGAGATGCCTCCTCTCCACGAGCACCCCTGCACGCGAGCATAAAATTCTGGCCGCGCTAATTATCGGAGAACGTGTTCGAAGAATCCAATTCACCGGCGCAGGTGCAACTGTCACGGACGCGCTCCCGATGAAGAACCCACGGGGAAGAAGGGCGCAAGAAGCAAATCAGTCGTTCGCGACAATGTTTGCGGGCCACGGTCCCGTAATTAGCGTCCAAAGAATCGGACAAATGTCGGTAATGCGCGCGGTTCGTTTTCTAGGAACGAACGAGGACACGCGAAGTGACGAGCACGTGTACGCTTCACGAGTTTCGCTTTCGATGCGAATGGTTCTGATTTCCACCTCGATTCGAGAATTAATTTGCTGCGATTGAAAATAAATGCAGGGGAGAACGTACCTTCCGTCGAATTAGCCAGTTTACAAATTGAACTTCGTCCACTCCGGATTGAACGAGGTACGAAATTAAAATTAAACGTGAAATTCTCCTTGGTATGTAAAATCCAGACATCAATCCTCATTCTAATCGTGCTGCATTTGAAAATAATTTCCCACGTTGAAAAATAACGACGACAATATCTCGTCGTCGGAGTAACTGGAGAACTGCGGTGTGTCTCTCACGCGGAGCTGGAATCTTTGGTGGGGCGCGCGAGCCACCCCGCGAAGAATTCGCGGTATGCCACCCCTTTCTCAGCGCATTCGACGGCCGTCTCTCTTCGACCGTTAACAGGAACATAACGACCTGCGGTACACAGGAGCTTCTACCGTGGTCCAGTAGTACCGCCCGTGGGCAATATCCTCCCCGACTCGACGTCGATAAAACCTCCCTCTCTCTCCGCCCTCTCTCCTACCCTCGCCACCGACGTCGCATGCGCCATCCACGGTGATAATAGTCAGACGTGAATAAAATATACGTTGCTTTCAGTAACAGATGCTACACGCGTGCTGTTCTCCGATGCTCTCCGTGCTTCGAAGAGGTGGACGAGGTGAAGGACGAACGGGAGAGGGCGAGGACCTCGTCGTTTTTGTCGGCGAGCAAAATGAAGGCGAGCAAATGAAGCCACGTAGTAAAAGCGGAGTGTGGAGAACGGGAGAAGGTTCTAAGATGGGGTGGACATGGTAATGTCGACCCTCGTTGCACGGCCCTCTGCCACGGGGAGCAACCTTAATCCCTTTACGACTCCAATATACGTCGATCGAGTAATCCGTGCGGTCTGGTTGGCGGGAAGTTAAGGGAGAGATGGTCGAGATTGGGTGGGGAGGAGTCGAAAGTTCGATAGGATTCTGTAGAGACAATAACGAAGAGAGTGCTGATGAAATTGTTCACGCGTTGAAATCACTTGTGATTTTATTAAAGAGTGATTTTAATACGAAAGTAAAAGAAACGACGTGAGAACTCATTTTGAGTGTGTAAAAGGATCGTCTTTCTCGACTTTTCGCTCAACTTCGCACGCACCTCGAGATCTCTGATACTCGCGTTCGACTAGTCGCGCGTCGTTTCGCCTTGAAGGTAAAGGACGAGGTCGAGTGAGCCTTAGAGCAAGAAGTTTTATCGGAGGATGCACTTCCTGAAACGTGCACGAGGACACGCGAGTTTTCGACGACGAGAATCGTCACTTTTGCCTCTCTCCTTGTCTCTCTCACACTTTTTCACCTCTCCTTTTTGCGCGCTCATCCGATCGCGGAAAGGGTGCATAAAAATCGCATAAATCCTTTTTACGAGAGCGAACGGACGAGTGGCGGGCGAGCGGCACGCACGTTTTGAACGGCGCCACCCACGGTACGAGCAAGCGCATGGCGTATTACCGTGATGGCCCAGCGCGGAGGATGCACGACGCATCCGTGTCCCTCGTTTTACTCGCTCACACTTTTATGGAACTCGAGGAACGCTCGCATCGAGCGAACGAAAAACTGATTCCACCGGAAGGGCTCCCGCGAGATCTTATTGTCGTCGTAAAGGCGTTAATGGGGAATACGATGGAATCGATTTTCCACGGAGGAAGGGCGGAGAAAGAAGGCGATCCGAAATCTCCGGAGCCACGGAGAGGAACACTCATGAATTTCCGGATATTAAATCTCCCCGATCCGAGTGGATTAAGGGCGCCCGAATGGCTGGCCGGAATCGTCCCTTAGGTACGTGCCAAAAATTCCATTCTCGCTTGGAAACTGGGAGGTTCGAATTGGACGCGGCCTTTGCGCTGCCGGGCACTGAATGTAAAAATGGAACGCGTCGCGCTGAATTTTCCGCCTCGATGTAAAACGACGGGCGCACCACGGTGATTGGAAACGGTGTTTCGAATACTCCTCTTGGCCACGATTTTCGTCGGCGCACCGCGCTCACAACGACGCGCAAATATTGTGAGACGTATAATGTGCTGAAGGACGCTGCACGTTACGCGCGTCGCGCACCAGACGCATAAGAACGTCCCCGTGACGGCACGTTAAATATTTAACCTGCATGTAATTTGCGTTTGCGCGACGCGCCTGTGCGCTCGCAACAAACTATCCGCACCGCGATGAGTCACCGTGAGGATACATTATGAGGCTGGAAAACGTGTGACGGACGGCCTTGTTTGCGAACGGCAAATGCACTTTCAGCGATCATCGGTGCTACGCTCTCGTCGCCTTTTATCACGCTTTTATCCCATGTGGGCGGTCGGGAAGAGAATTAAATGCCTCGGCGTAAATATTACCGCGATACAATCGACAATGCGAAATTGTTCGGCCCGATAAAAAAAATGTTTCAATTCTCCGTCCTTCCGCTTTGCTCCCGAGGCAAATCCATTTACTTCCTTCCGCCAAAATCCCGCGGACGCAACACTTTCCCCATTTATCACGCGCTGTCGCGCGCGCGCGCGCCGGAGCAGGAAGGACGAAAAATGTGTTTCTGGGTCGTCGACTAATACCACAACCGACGCGCCATATTCGAACTGGTCGGTGGTCTCGCTTCGAAAGCAAGTCGGGACGACGCGCCGAGATCAGAGGAATGACTCATCCTACGGCTTTCACTCTCCCGATGCTTTGCGAAGCGCTTAGAGCATCAGTGGTGCGCAAACCGTGTAAAATTGGTGAAACAAAATCGCACGATCGTGGATCTTAAAGCGACAAATTTATACATATTTTTTTTATTAGATACATTTATGTATATCAAAAAAGAATAAAAAAAATATGTGGTTCACTTTTAAGATCAAATTACCCAATGATACAGATCAAAGGAGTAAATTTTTAAATTATCAACCAAAAAATAATAATTCCGTACTTAAAAAGAATTTTCGAGATTATTCGGAAAACTTGATCGTCGGTAAAAACAATTTGCGCACCACTGGCCCAGACATTCGTCGTACAGCAAACGAGCGGGTCGACGATCGATCGCGAAGCAGCTTTCACCGATTGACATTAAAAAGGTTTATGTTGATATTCGCGTCTAACGGCTCGGAAGAACGTTCACGTTAGGAATCGTCGATCGTTAAGCTCGCCACGATATCGTGTTTCCAGCTGTCGAGTGGAATATTAATTAGCGAAGAAGTTGTGACGGGTTTCGACGTCCAATGATCTGTACGAGGAACGTCGATAAGCGTCGGGAGTGGGGAGCGAAAAAAAATTTTACTCTCTCATTAGAGAGGTGTTACGTTATCGGATAATTACAATGTCGTTACGCGCTCCTTTCACGGACAAAGTATAGGTTCGATTCGATGCCCTGTTGCTACGTCGTTATTCCTACGACAGGATAATTATAACGTCGTTACGTGCCGCAGAGTCATCGTTTAAGCGCGGATTCAGAATCCACCTTGCCGTGGGATTATTTTTATTAATAGCACATTCATTCATTCGCGATTGATCACCGGCTACGAAAACATCCCCCTTACCTTGCAAATGACCTATTAATTACACACATTTCAGGCCGAAATTATATTCTTACGTCATGTCCCGTCTTAATTTCGAGAGCGAGCACGACGAAGCAAATAATCACACGCGCCATAACGCATTGGAGAGCTCGAGTTGAATTTTCCAGGGCATCGATTTTATGGGCGTCTATAGCGCAATCGTCTGCGGATACTCATATCCTGTGACTCAAAGGCTCGTTTCAATTGATAGCGTGGGGCGTGGAGGGCGTGTCCGAGGAAGCACACCTTATCTCAGGATGTCAGTGGATCAAATGAGTCACGCAACCGTGAATATTGTCGGTAAGATATCCGCTGGCACGTCGAAGAGGCCGAGCGCCTCGATATTAAATTGATTTCTAATAACCCATCCATTGCCAATTATGTACATTACTATCGATAATTATTCCACGAGGCTGCCAATTCACAATATTCGCTGTAAAATATTTTACACGAATTATCACTTTCTATCCGGTAGATCGGCAATCCTAACACCGAAGAAAGAAAAAATACACTCAATTATGGAATGGAGTAATAACTCCTTTCCTTGGATACTCCCACTAGAATCCGAAGCAGGAAACTCGACGCGGCGAAGAATCGTGCAAAACCGTAGGATCCCGCGCGGTATACAAGAATAGAAGAGTACAATTCGAAGAAAATCTATTGAACTCCGTGACCGCGAGGTGGGCGCGCGATCGAGATAAAATTCTACATTCAATATCCATCGATTCCCATCCAATAACCGTAAGGGGGCGTTCGCGAGCGGCAGGTAGCTCTGCTTGCCCGGCAATATACAATCGGTAGGTCAAGAATGAATTAACTCCAGGCCATGGAGCAAGGCGAGAAGAGAAGCCGCCTCTGCCAGGGCAAGTCCGCGCCCTAAGCTTTTTATTTCTCCCCGGGAACTATTTCCAACGTCTTTGGCGGTCTGTGGGATAGGTTCGAGAGGAAGGAGAAGGTCGTAGTAGAGAGTGAGAGGTGGACGAGGATGAAGGTGAGCACGAAAGAACGAAGAACACGGCGGGTAGGGTTTAAGGGCCCGACAAAAAGGCAGCGGTTCGTGTCCGGGACTAATGCATCCGTGAAACGACACGAAAGAGTGCGGGACGAAGCTTAGCCGGCGAGAAGAGGAAGAGGAAGAGGATGCGGGAGCGCGAGAGAGGGATACGGAGAAAAGAGGTCCATTGACCCGGTGACACACTTCCATTTCTATTTCCAACCGGCGCGGCCGTATCGAGTCACGGCGATACACCATCGTGAACGAGGGACACAGGCTCACGCGCTCACGTCCTCGTGCTCGTCCGCGCCGCACCGCGTGTCGCGTGCACGAGCGCAACCTTGCACGTACGCGAGAGCGCACGCTCGTGCTCTCTCTCTCTCTCTCGAGCACGGATACGCACTCTTTTTGGCTTTTATTTGCGCGCCCTCTTCTCTCCTCCCTCCTCTCCGCCACAGTGTCATTCTCCTCCACCTCGCGTCCGCCCGTGTACATCGAGGAGAGAAACGCGCCAGCAGACTCGCCGACGTGCAAACGAAATTGTGGCAACCGGGCACGGTCAAATAATCCCGCGAGGAAGTGTTTGACCATCGCCAAAATTGGTTTTCCCATTGCCTTTCGCGACTCGTTCCTCCCCCTCACTTCGTTTTGCATCCACCTCCCGACACAATGCCGTGGAATCGGAGAAGAATACCAGCGGGAGCAGGAAGTTTGTTTTTTTATTAAATTACCATCCGCCCGTGCACCGACCTCCTCGGTCTCTCTTGGGTCAAGATGCGCGGATGCTACCAATGCTCGAGCAGCTTACCGACTTGATTGGCGATCGGCTAGTAAGCGTGTTCCGCGATAACCGCACTCGCGCCGCATTGGGAAATCCGGTTCGGTTGTTTCATGGAAAATTGGAGTTGCGAGGACGTATAGAAAATGGACTGTGCGTATTCTAGGGCACTAGTAGACGTGGTATTTAGCAGGGCCGTTCTAAGATATTCGGTGCCCGTGGGCTATTAAAAATAATGCGTCTCTCTTTATAAAAAAATCTACGGGATGGCTAGCGAGAGCAGGGTGATCGGCAAAATTACACAAAAGTGTCAGAACTAGAAAAAGTCAATTTATAACCATTACAATAAAGAAAAGCATAACTAACTGTGGCTAGGGTTGCCCTGGTATTTAGGAAAAATTGAAACTTGTTCTGTGAGTCCGTGGAACCACGAACGATCCAATAACAATATTTGCACCCACGATTAACGATCATCATCCAGATGAACCCATTGTCCCGAAGTTCCGCGTGCCAGTATCGTAAATCATGTCGGCTTCGCTGGAAACCGCGGGATGGTCTCAGGGTCATCTCCCTCGGCTGGACTTGGTGGCCACCGTCGTTAATCGTCGCGGAACCACCGTCGTCGTCAAAATCGCGGCACTCAAATTATCATAAATTCCACGAACGACGAGCCGCGGCAAATTAACAAGAAGCGCGCGAGACGCGGGACGTCACGACGCCGAAGAAACGTTTAACCGCCGACGATTACCGTCATCATCGGGCGTCCCGGTTCGCCGGCCACTGTATTATCAATTTGCTCTCTCTTCGCGAGCATCGTAAACGTGTTTTTGGACGATGAAGGACTAAGTCGACGCGTGTTACCGGAATGCATTTTACGTGTTACGCATGAAATGACGGTGCGGTGGGACGATTTGCGCCGCGTTATTGGGCCGCCTGCGAAGGACGCGCGTTACGCGCGTCCACTCCTCCTCTTTCAACCAGCAGCAAATTCATCACGCGACAAATTTATCCGACGCCGTTAAGCCCGCCATTGTCCGGCGAATAGGCTGCATTACCGTTGGAAATGCGTTGGGAAGCTGCCCTTAATTTGCAGATAAACTCGAGCCTGGCCATGAGTATCCCTCAACTGGGCAGACACGCGTGCCGCGGGTGGATGCATTTATACGGGGGTGATAAAGGGGTTCATTTCGACCGCGGAGGTAAACGGAAAAAAGATACGAGGTCAAAGCGTTGAATTCGAGAAAGCACGATGCTCTCCTGGGTCGATGCTCCTGCGGAGAAAGTAAAGGAGGCCAAGGCGAGAGTCTCGGAGAAGAAGAGGAAAAAGAGAGAAGAATAGAAAAGGGAAGAAGTCCGAGAACGCCCTTTTCTTCTCTTCTATTTTCTTCGTGTTTCTCCCTTCCGACTCCCTGAAACTCTCCGCCGTCTTTTCCAGCAGGACGACGACGACGACAACAGCGAGGAGGAATTTAAAAATGATTCGTACCGCCGGAAGGCCCCTTAATGGTTTTCTCATTCATCCAAGCGTGGCGGGGACCCACTCGGATAAGGATGATCGACGTTGAGGGGTCCGCTTCCACTCGGCAGTGCATTGCACGGAATTAGCGCTTAATTAGAGGGACGGCCAAAGGCGACCCGCATTGGGTGGAAGAGGTGAGGGAGAAGATTGGAAGAGGAAGGAGCGTCGCGTCGTGACAACGAGGACGAAGACGAGGAAGAATACGAGTTTTGCTCGCGGCCATCGAGGATTTGCTCGTGCGAGACCGGAAGTAAAATCGAATCGTGAAAAATCGTGGTCGAACGACCCGAAGGCTTTTTCCTCGTGAAACAGGCGGATTCGACGTCTCGATGCAAGCGGGGGTGAGGCACCGAGCTTTGGTCTGGATCGTGGGAGGGCAATGAATAAAATACACCGTTACACGGTGTCCCGGTAGAGTTCTGCGGAACATAGTTCAAAGGCGGCGACCCAGACGCTCGAAATTACCTCGATCTATACCGATATCGATTTGGCATTCGTCCGAACGGGCGATGACACGGCGTGACGTGGTGTTCGTGTGGTGCACCGGGGTGATACGGTGCTCGTGAAGCCATTGGAATTTGCGGTGTGCTTCTTCCTCACAGCGAGACTATGGAGAGACAGTTGGCAAATCGGAATTTACCTTTGTGTCGGCGATTACCGGCACATAACGGAAGCACGACTCAGTCGGGACTTAAAATCCTTTCTGTCAAACGTACCGATAAATTTCGCAGACGTCATAATCGAGATACGAATCAACGAAAATTTTATAAAAACAAAGAGAATTGTGAAAGCTTCGATTCCATGTCCCGTTAGTTTCAGAACACGAGGGTCCGTAAGAATAGTAGTGGACAATTCGCGAAAGAAACGATTCGAGCGTGCGTAGGCGGCCAATTAGATCTTAAGTAGTCCGAGCGAGGTAAGTGGCACGCTTAAGAGTCCAAGCGACTACACTCTTTCGCTTTTAGCCTCGCGCGGGCGTACATTTTAAATCCCACCCCCGCCGGGGAACTTTCGAACGACGAGGGAAGAGGAAGAGTGTTCCGGTTATACGGGATCGCGTTCGACTGACCCATATTGTAACGACGTCCGACAATGGCGACGCGCGACGTCCACTTTCGCCGACGAGTTTGAGAGCAAACGTCGTGAAATCAGGTTTCGCGGGCTTTCTTCTAAAATCAGGCGAAAGTGCGAGCACGCCCGAAACGCTCGTGACGCGAAAAATCCGCCATGTCGCACACTTGGAAAACGGCGAAGAAATCTCACGAGCATCCGAGCGTCTTAGAAACGAAGTCGGTAAACCTTTTAGACTCGCCATAATGGCGACTCGCGATCTCCACCGCATGGATACGTCAGCGCGGAAACGTTTCGAGTTCGACAATCTTCCAGCCCGCGTTGCTTTTTGTCAAAGGGACGAGTGAAAATGGCATGGCGCGCGTACTCCACTGACGTCACTCGCCGCCCTCGAGGATCCTTTCCACTTCTCCTCGTCCTCTTTTTCTCCCCTCTCTCACCGCCGAGGAAAAGAATGTCATATCACGGTATATTGCCGGCGTCCAACAAAGAGAACTTTCAAGTTATAAGAAAATGCGCCTGCATTCCCGTCCAAGAATTTCCTCTTCTCGCCCTCTCTACCGCGGCCCTCCTCCACCTCCCTCCTCCTCCTTGCCTCTTTTAACCGCATTCGCGCAAACAGCTCCCCGCACCACGCCCAGGCACAGCCATTACCAGCTTTGTTTTCCTCGCTCCTCTTCCTCACCGTCAGAATTTCTTGCCCGTCGCCGTCGTTTTCGCGCGCCCGCGCGAAGGAAACGGGCCACTGTTAATATCCGGCACGCGATGGAACTTTAATCCTCTTCTTCGCTCGCCTCGGAATCGCACTCGAGGGGTGGTTATGAGATCGCGTTAACTCGCACACATTTCCGAGGGTCCTTGACTTCGCATAATCTGCTTTGGAAGTGTCGTTACTCTGCGCGGGGATTGTGAATGCCGATAATCGACGACGATCGTTTTCACACAGGCTTCCACGAACATTGTATCGGGATTGGTTCTCGTTAATCGAGCTTTCATTAACGTCAACGTATAATAGCCGAGAGTTCTTCTGACACGGTACTCACACTCCCGGCACTCTACAATCACTGGCGAACTGGAACGTGCGAAAGTTTCCTAAAGTCCCACCGGGCGATAGGGAAATCGCGCAAAGTCCATTAACGGTATTATTATACCTTCGGCTATATCATTAAACAAGGCTCGACTAGAGAAGAACGCGGACATTATCCGCGCGCCGACAGGTACGATTATTACCGCGCTAACGGCGGAGTCATGATAAAGTAGCCCGGATGATAGACGCAAAACCATTCCCATTGAGACGATTCCGTCGAATACGTCTTTACCTTCCTGTCAAGTATCGACGGGAAGAGGAATTCTTTGCTACCCGTAAAGTCAACCTCGAGAGAAACAAGAGCTACTCCGGAATAAAATCTTTCTGCCGATCGTTCGATCCAAGTAAGACGCAACCTGGTTCGCATCGTAAGATGAACCTAATCCCATAAACCTTCGACCTGGACATGCATCAAAGACGATGACTACAGCCGCGTTCACGTGTCCCGAATTCCATTCCTAATCGTAAAACTCCGATCATCGATCGACGCCACGCACGACGATGACTAGGCTTACGAAGCGACCCACTTGCGATCATGTCCAATCAGGTGAGCTGGTACGCTCGCGCGCGGGGCAAGTTTAATAGCAGCGTTCGCGCGCGAGTAAGCCCCTACGTGTTAATTTCTACGTTGCTGCCAGAGGAGCCAGGCAGCGCCCGATGATCGGTTATGGCCCCGCTGTGAAAAATGCATGCCCGTAAATAACCAGGTTTTTGCCCGTGCGCGGACGTAAGGTAGTTGTGTCTTGGGGAGAGAGACAAGAGAGAGAGAGAGAGAGAGAGAGAGAAGGCTACGGCGCACTCTTCGCGCGCCGTGTAATGCCCGGCATCGGTCGGTGGAGGTCCTGGCGATGGACTCTATGTGGGCCAAGGGAGGCCAACGAACCTTGGCCCCGCTTTTGCCAACCTCGGTACTCCCAACCAATATCCACTGTGTCTCGCCAAGCACAATTGGTATCCAACACTCGCTCCGTCGTCTTCTTTTCTAACGGGGCTACGCAGGGGTAACGTGCAAGCTCCAACGTCACATGGACTTCGACGAACCATCAGTGAAAAGAGGTTCGACCCTGGGAGCAGGCAACATTGAACGGATACTTACGAGTATTCCGTCCAGTGCACTTTCTCCCAATGGAACGATTAGAGGAGAAAGTACAAATTGCGAAGAGAAACCGACGGGTAAAAACGATTAGGTAGACCGAGATGAGAAAGGAAAAGGAGTGCGTGACCTATTGGATTCGAATGGATTACTCGGATTATTTGGAAATTCTTTAAAAACTGTCACGATGTGGAAGCATCTTATCCTTTAACTTGAGGCGTTCCCTTCTCCACAACTTAATCGCGTCTCCCGTAGGAGAGTAGGGGGTCAGAGTTCACTATTTACCGAAATCAGTGGGAAGTGCACCACCGTGGACCGAGTCTGACCCCGGGAGTGGCGGACGCGTCCGTACTTCCACGTATTTCCTTCTGGGCGTTTGGTAAGGCCCTGCAAGCTTTGAGCTTAATTCGATATCACGCGGTGACGATCAAAGCGTAGCCAGACTGAGCTCCCGAAGTAATGGAGGATTGTTCGAGAAGTCACGGGGGTACACATCGGAAGGTCCTCCTCCCTCTCTCTCTTCGTCATTCTCTCTCTCTCTCTCTCTCTCTCTCTCTCTCTATCTATCTATCTTTGCAGTCCTGCAATGGATCGTAGACCAAATTGAGCTTTGTTCCCCGCTTCTGGCGCTAAGGTCGAACGCATCTGTGTGCGGAGGGATATCAAGGGAATGGAACCAATTAAAAGCACTCGCTGGAAAATACGTGGGGTGAGTGGGTGAGGTTAGTGGCCCACGGTTTAGGACGAATGTCTCTGACAACAGACGCCGGCAAATACTGGCTGGACTAACGAGGATACTTCCGAGCTGCGCGTCGCGCGCCATCGCAACGCTGCCGTTTTAAAGGAGCTCGCCGAGAGTGGCGGTGGGTAGTTCTTGGGGGGTCGCCGGACGATCGAGATTAATGAGCTCGCATTTGTGGGAATGGAGAAAAGCGAGAACACCGCGAGGACGGTGGATAATAAGAATAGAGTGGAAAGACCGTGTCATTAACTCGCCGATTTCTCCTTATTCCTTTTAATAAAATCATCTTTATCATCCCTAACTCGAATCTTTTTACCGTCCTACCTCGGGCCACTTCTTTTCTCTCGCGACGCATAAATCACGCGTCGTAAGTCACGACTAATCGATAAACAGAAGTTCGCGCATGCGTTCTGCTCGCGATATTATCAACGAGCAATCAGCGCGATCGTTCCATTCGAAGTAAAGTTCTCCTTCAACCGGTGCACGTAGGACAACAGCCTATTCCACGTGGCCTGGCGATTCTTGGATTGTCTCGAGGAATATGACCCGAAGAGGCACGACGACGAGAAGAAGAAAAAATGATGAAAAAAAAAGTACATGAAGGGGACAACGACGGGATCTCTCGTCGTCTCGAACTACGCCTGGTCCCGAGGCGAGTACCCGGGCGTGGGTCCATGGCCCATCCCTGGATGGTCGAGATGGAAAGGCCACTCGGAGATCTACTTCGCTCACCGCGGTACCGTTATAAACTCGGGCCGGGACTATCAGTATCTAATCACCGGGTAGCATCGGAGGGACCCAGGGCCCGGGCTCCTCGCTCGTTGTGTACCGTGCGGCGACCTTGTCATCCGGTACAAATTGTTGGAACGAGACGATAGTTATCGTCTCGGCTCGGTCCCGCCCGCGTGCACGCGGGGGACACTCGCGGTAGAGATACTCTCTCGCTGGGTTGTCGTACCGGACCCGGATATCGTGCAGTACGTATGGATATGATAACAGGATGCTCGTGAGCCGAGAAGTGGAAAAATAAGGACACCTACGGATCCCGGAGAAGCTCACGTTGCTCACTCCGTGCAGGTTAAAATTCGCGGGACTTGATCGATAGCGGCTAGAGGAGCTGTAAGTGGACCGGTTCGGGAAAGCGGATAAACCGATCGAATAAAAACAGAAGGAGCTTTATTCGCATGGAAGGAAAATCATTTTTAAAAGCTCCTTTCACTTTGAGAGAATTTTTACGTTGGACGAGGAGAAATTTGCTTACGACATCTTAATCCGTGAACGTGAATCAGCATAGTGAAGGAGCGAGGAAGAGGATGGGTGGATGAACGCATTCGATCCGGAAGCAAAAAGAGCAATGGAACGGAGAGAATGAGAGTGAGAGAACGAGAGAGAGGATGACTAGCCTCGGAGTTAGCCACGGTAGAACCGCGATGCAGGATGAACTGCACGAGCCACGGTAGAGGTGAGGCGCGCAATATCGTTGCAAGCCCGCGCGCTTATGTAACGCGACCGTATCCGCCGGTAAACTCGGCATTATTGCCAATACTCCGCGGGTGTAAGCGTCGACACGGAATATTATGCTCCCCTCCGATAACTACGTAATATTGTTCCCCATAGTACCGGGGCCCGCGGGGTGCGAGTCTCCGCTTAATGCGTTCGAGACGCGCTGTATCCGCCGCGGCATCGAGCCGATGCCAAAGGCTTGGAATTCTTCCAAACACGCGTGTAATTGTAGAGAAAGATAGAGCAAGAATTTCCACGCGGTTGTTTGCTTCCGCGAGGAATAATAAATTTCTAAAACGTGAGCTTATTAAAAATTCTAAAGAGAATCGAAAAATCGAGAGGTCTCGATTTGCAGTACCTTCGTTATTACGGATCTACGATCTTCGGGGTCTAGATTTACCGCGAAGGAGGACGCGAGTGATCGCGAGAGGATTGCGCAAGCAACTCAATAACAGGATGCGGCGATACTTCGTGAACGTATTCTGAACTTAACGAGCCACGCGAAGTTTTGTCGCGAGCCGGTGGACGCGTGTTAGAGAAGGTAAGGGGACTTCTCAGGGAGCCGAGAGCACAGCGCATACCGACCGATTGCGAAAGTGGTATTGCACGTCTTTATCGGGATTTACAATCGTGCACCGAGCAACGTGTGTAGACGAGGACGAGGGAGAAAGAGGAGGAGAGAACTCGCGCGCGACGGTGAAAACTGAGGAAAGGGGAAATCGGTAGATCTGCCGCGGGTAGGTCGAGGAATAATAATGTACGTGGACGAATGCACGCGCTCACGTCGATACGTATTATTTACGCGACTAATATGAAAGTGAACATCTTCCTCTCCATCTCGTACTTCGAAAGAGAAGAGATGCACGAGTAGATCTCGTACGCGCGTTCGAATTCATTCGTGGAATGTAAATGCAATTGCAAAAAGAAGGACCGTGAAATCCTACCGATTTTACGATCCCGCCGAGACGTAATTGCGTCTGCCAATACGATTGGTTTCGCGAGTTATTCTCCCGACGCTATCTTCTCCTCACCTATTTCCGCTCATTACCGCTAATCATCCGTAGTTTACCTTACTCGTAATCTCCAGGAATCTATCTTCTTTCTATTACACAGGCGTACATTCTCATGGCGCTCATCAAGAAATACGATCTTCCGCTTTACCTTTCCAGGTTACTTCTGCACGCGAAGATTCTATCGGCGCTTCCCTTACGGAATTCTGGCGCGCGGTTAAAAATAATTGACTTCCGTTTACCTTTCTAAACTCCAAATTACTCGCCGCTTTCTATCTCGAGCTCGTCCCGGCTATATTCTTTTTTCCTTTCATACCCGACGAAACGTCGGAAGTCTTTGAACGAAGTCCAAATCGAAAAACGGAATAACGAAGAGAGAAAAAAAAAAAAAAGAACGTAAGAGCGTTTTCTCGATAAATCTGCAAGAGTAATCGCACGAGGCACGCTTCTATCGCGATTCACGGGGACCAGGAGCTTAGACGAGTAAAGGAGGAAGAAGAAGCTGGCCCGTGACTGTGGCGATTCGCGAGAGTGCATCGTGACCGAGCGGAGTTTCTCCTCGCGCGTGATCTTCGCCGTGTATCGCGTATCGGGGCGATTAAATAACTACTACCGGTACTCAGCTCGCGCGAAAGTATCCTACGAGCTCGTTCAAATTCATTCCTACACGTCGTTCGCGCTCGCTGAAAACAATTTCGCAGCCACCGTGTGGAATCGACGGGACGAATCGGAAGCTTGAAATCGAATCGGAGTACGTCGACCCTTCGTCGTTACGTCACTGGTCAAGCAGGAGATATAATAATAGAGGGTAGGAGAGGCGAGAGAAGTTGGTGGCGCAAATCGTCGTAACTTACGGAACGCTTAGAATCTGCATTGCAAATGAGATCGGTTGGAAGGAGGCTAAAGAACGAAACGGACGATACGATACACTTTCTATGAGTTCCAATTTGCCGAGTGGCTCGCTCGCCCACGTCGTTGGTATCGCATAATTCAAGATCGCGTCGGAGATAATTCGTGAGCGTTGCCCCGCCGCCACCCGCCACCAGGATCGAGCTACCATCGAAGCTATCATCGCGAGCTATGCACTCGGGAATTTTAACGGCGCTGTTCAACGGCCGCGAACAGGATGGAATGCCGAACGCGATACCGGTCCAAAACGGATTCGAGCAATCGTTTCGACTCGATCTCGTCGTTCTATCAATCAAGCCGATCGTTCGCCCGTGAACGCACGCACCACGCGGCCCCGATAAACGATTTAAATTCATAATGAAACTCGAGCTCCCTT
The DNA here is from genome assembly GCA_944319695.1 of Tiphia femorata. Lineage (NCBI taxonomy): Eukaryota > Metazoa > Arthropoda > Insecta > Hymenoptera > Tiphiidae > Tiphia > Tiphia femorata. The sequence goes on along the minus strand of OX090901.1, from coordinate 21,643,799 downwards.
CCGCGGCCGTGCCATTCTTCCATTATTGACGGGCTCGCGTCACGAGAACGGCTCGTCCGACGTGAAACCAGAGTTACCAGAGGTAGCCATGGCGGAAGTAACGTGGTGGAGGATATGCTGAGGCAATGTTCGAAGCTTTTTGAGAGAGAACCTCCACCTCGTGGCCTCTTCTCTCCACCCGCGGTCCGTCGGCATTTTACAACAGCGGCGCCAGCTCGAAGGTTTTTGTAAGAAGCCGGTAACGGCCGGTAGCTTCGTCGACGGAGGGTGGTGGGGATGCAACGGCGCTCGAACGATAAGAAAGTATAAAGGCACCTCTAATGGTCGTCCTGGCTTAGGCAGGGCCCTGCGCTACCGCCGATAAACGATAATAATATCTATTATTGGTAAGCCCGAGAGATAAACGATCTCAGCTGGGGCCAGTCTCGACGAGCTAGGTACCGGCCCTTCTTCTTCCTCGTTCCCCTTTCTCATCCTCCTTTCACCACCCTTTCCAGCTTCGACACGCGGGGGATGCTGGTACGTACACGTTAAGATCCTTTCCTAAACCGCGCTACAATTATCTAAACCGGGCAAAAAGCAGTACACGAGAAATGGGGAAGGAGGGAAGGGGTGTCGCTAGGTCGTTGCCATGCACAAGGAACCTATCCAACCCCTCCTTCTACATACCTCCTTTCAACTCCCTCCTCCCTCCTTCCAACCTCCTTCCCACTGTCGGCAATTACATTCGTTTGGACGATGTAAAGGGGGTGAAGTTTTTGCCCGTGGAGAGTTCCGCTCCCCGTTCTAATGCAAAGACACTTTGAAACCAAAGGCACGCTCTGGCAGCTTTATCTAAACCGCGGCAGCAATTATCCCGGCTTCCTAAGGGATCCGATGTAATGCCGGGATTTAATGCTTATCGCGTTCAACGCCATCCAGCTGTACCATCCTAACCACCATGGGTCTTGCCACGAGAGAAGTTGTTGCTTGCGTCGAGTTTGCGCTAGCCGATTCTACGGCGATCACGGTTCAACGTTTGTTCGTGTAATCTACCGACTGCAAGCCGATTTTTAATTAGTCGTCGGAACTTTGCATTTTTGTTCTTCCTTTGCCCGTGACTTTTCAAAGGATCCGTCCGTTTCGTGCGTTGAATTAACTCGGCGAATAATCCGGGTAGCAGCGATCACTCGAAAGTGCATATTTAGAGCAATAAACGCGGATTACCTTTTGCGTAATTATACGCAGCTACCGAGTACCGGCAATTAACTACGTCGCTTAGTCCGATCCAAAGACTCCATGGATAATCAAAGTGATTCTTAGGAGCTAGCTTATCGGTCGTCCATTTGTACTAAGGACCTTCGAGGGGGTCTTCCACGATAATTTCATATCATCTTGCACCTTCGTGCATGGACGATTCAATCTTATCCGATCTGAGTCAGAGAATTCTCGGTGAATCGGATTCCACTCTTCGATGCGTTTTGTCTTGTAACACTACCAGTGGTGGAAGCATCGCGAGAAAGAGCGTACACGATCACAAATCAAAAGGTTCGCCGACGAGAAGTGTGGGCGCCTGGGCACGATGCATTCTACGTCCTTTTTACTTGCTGCCTACGTTTGCCCGCACAAAGGAACCTCGCGGGGTCTATGGGGGCCTCGCGGACGACGAACGACGGTAGACGATGGTAGACGAACCTAACGGTACCAGGGAGGCCTCTACCATCGCCAGCTACGTTCGCCACTTCTCCCGTCTGACCTGATTTCCTGACCCACTGCCTGCGGCGCCGTTCGTGCGCTCACTTAGGGACACTCTTCTCCTCGTGCGAGCCCATTCGTGCGAGCGTGTGCGTCGGTCTTGCACCCGACGTCCCCACAGCACCGTTCGTACACGTCGTCTAATTCAATTATGGCCTTTCACGATCTCCATCGTCAATTTTAGTGAGCCCAGGCACCGTGCGGTTGCCCACTTGTTCGTTTAGAGCGCACCGGTACTGAAACGAGGTACCGTATTTATTATGGCATAGGTAAACGTTCGGTTGAGGAGCAAGAGAAAGGAGAGAGGAGAGAAAGAGAGGGAGAGCACACGGTTGCGGTATCCCGCTCGAGCTTCTTTTTCGGATACGCTTAACTCCGAATAGCGGCGGGGTTAATCGGGGGTCTTGGACTGTTACGTCGATGGGAGCCCAGGGGTTTACCTTCGTCGATTTTGGTCCGACATGACTTTTTGTTCTCTCCCCACCTGAGAGTCAATCTACTCGCTGCTCTTAGTCTCGTGGATCTTCACCGAGCGAAATAAGCTCGTGGAATCTCCTCGCTTATTTTACACAATTTATGGAGAATATTTGGAAAATTGTAAAGTACTCGTAAAAGTTCCGAGATAATTGATCCTCGTTTATCGCTTCACGAAGGTGTTATCAATAATGTCAAGGAATTAAACCGCTGATACGAAATATTTCCCTCGAAGTTTCTCGCGCTTCCATTTCGAGTTGCTTCGCACAGAATTTCTCGCAACAGCGTGCCACCATCTAGGGCAAGTTTCTTTGGTAGGCGCCATTTGGCGGCCCATCCGACCAGCATGCGTGTATTTTCAATTGTGATTCCGGCGAGGGGGCGACTCTCCGACCGGTGTGCGAGTAACTTTGCGGGAAAAACTTTTGGACGAGAGAACGCGCTGGCTTTCGCAACGATGCACGGCTTGCGCGTCGAGAGTCTACCGCGCCGCCTCTCCCGCAAACAGTCGGCTAGAGTTCTAATTGCGTTTCAGCAAGTTAAATACTTACCAATTAGTTTCCGCGACGGTGGCATACTCCGATGCGCGTCCTCCACGACAAGAAGTAACGAACGTACGAACGAACGACCGAACGGAAATTCTCGTAGTTGGCTGTTGACTCGACGCGTGGCGATGCAAGCCCTGCCGAAACTTCGGCGTAAGAATGCGAGATTTAGGGGCTTGATTAAGCAGAATATCCTCGAACCCAAAAGCCATTTGCATACTTCGGTTAAGCAAGATTTAAATCCTCTCGGCATCGGTCTGCATTTCGAAAAATATTCGAGAAAGGAATATCGACGAAGGGTTACTAGAGAAATTTTGTTCATTAGAATTAAAGCATTCTACGCGTAGAAAAACGTTTAAGGGATAATAATCGACGATCGGATAATACCGTCGGAGTCCTATTTCACGCGCGGGATCAGGAAACTTCTCGATCCGAAAATCTTATATGGTTATATGGGGCATTATCTTGGATTCGATAGTGGTAGAGATGGAAGGGGAAGGTAGTGGCGCAAACTCCGGAAACGACCTCTGACCATGTAGTTTTCGTGCTGCGAAAGCACAAGCCCCGTTAGCGGAAGCGAGTCACACCGTATTCGCCATCCGTGACAAGCTTTTGTGCGATCCTTTGTTCCTCCCAGTTCCCTCACCTTCACCTCCCTTCGTCCTTCTCCACAAGTCCCTCGTAGCCTGCGCGAAACTTTCGACTTCGGTCCGAACTTCTCATCCCGCATTCAGGAAAAGCTCCTTTCTCACCTCGTACCTCTTATACTTCCAGGATTACTTCCTTCGAGGACCACTTCCGCCCTGTCGGGCTAACTTCTAAAACGCGACAATGCCGTCGGAGTACCACGGGCATCCTCGCTGCTCCTCTCTACCTCCTTCCACCTTCTTTCTTTCTGTGTTTTTTTTCTTTTGTTTTTTTCTTAAAACAACCGCTTCGAGAGAGGGAGTGACGGGGAAGAAGATAGAACGAAGGAAGAGGGAAGAAGAAGGAGGTCACGGTGGGCGTCGACGGATAGATGAGTTTTCTTCGCGCTCGGACGCGTAACGCCGGATACTCGCAATTTTCGGTACGACACGATAGGAAGTGGAAGGGCTTTGCTCTTAAGCGGCCACCGGAAATTGGTAGCACTCCGGTGACTACCGTTCTCTCTTTCCCTCTTTCGTGCTCGCGCTCGCCAATTCTCCCTACCACTAGCCACGGGAGAAGTTCAATTAAGTTGCGGTTAAGAGTTTATCGTCCAACCGCGCCGGTCCACGCCACTTTTTCTTTCGCCTTTAATTTTCGACTGGCGCGCGCGCGAACCCGCGTCAAGGAAAATTCGTAATTTACGCAGCGCTTAATTAACGCCCACGGGGAATTTAGTTACCCGAGCATCACCACGATGGCGAGGATGCAGGTGGAAGGTAGGTGAAACGAGAGTGAAGGGAGAAGGGGACAAGGAAGAGGAGGAGAAAGGAAATGCAATAATACGAGGACGTATTCCATATTTTGGAGAGTAGATTTTGCTGGCTTATTTTGCCTAGCAGACTTTTTCACCGCCGTGGAGAGATGAGATTTTGCAGGTGAAATAAATTGGGAGAGAATTATCGCCCTTGCTCGTCGAAGTGGCAATGGGCCGCGTGTAATTTGACGAAATTAAGAATCGCGGTTACATTCCGGCTGCGAGACAAACGGGATCGAGGATTACGGAAGAGAAATGGCAGCGCGCAGTTGTGGGAGATGCCGCGGGAAAACTCATAAATGTATGCACGAATGAGAGTACGAATGAGCGCAACTCCAGCTTTTAATTACGTTCATCCTGACACGAGTGTGCAATTTAAAGAGCGCGCGCGCCCCACGTTTTACGTCCGGCAATATTCCGGCTTTACAAGCATGAATGCTTTATGCTCGCCCATATACCCATAAATATTAACGAAATGCTGGACTTCGATGCTATTTCTCGTGCGTTAACTCGTTACATTTGATGAAAGGGAATCGTTGCGACGAGCGGACATTTCGAATTCATCCCCCTTTGAATGTAACAAGACCGTGAAAAAAAAGCCAATCAGCTGTGAACGCTTTCTCGCGAAATAATTTTCTCGCGTAAAAACAAGTTTCAGGGAATATTTGTGGAAACAAATTCACACAATTCCTCGTATCACTATCGACTATGTGAAACTTCAGCTTGCCAGTGTGATGGTGGAGTCAAGTGTAGATCTGGATAGTTTCGCCGAATATGATTCATCGGCTGAAGGAAAATTGGGAAAGGATTTAATCGAGAACATGATAGAGGAGGAAGACGTTTTGACTCATCTTCTATTTAACGCAAGGAATACAACGAGCTTTCACTTCTCGGCTGTTCTAACGCAACTATACGAGGTTAACATTTTGCAATACGTGCTCCGCAAATGTTGAGTTTGATTGCGAGGTCGATCGTTTCAGCGTCTACAGGATCTTGCGCAACGTTCGAAGGCACATCTTTCCTTTGAATCATAATTCAATTCGCAAAATCAAACAGTCGGAATCTCAAAATCTCGCAAGGAGTTATTCACAAAATTTGTTCATGGTACGGTATACAGTTGTCACCATATTTTCAATAACGGTCAAGATTTCTTTCGACAATTGATTTACCAAAATCTGTTTTAGTACGAAGCCACTTGGTGCCCCGTATGCGACAAGCAGGTGAGCGCGAGCGGTAAAGACACCAATCGACTACTTGCACACGTTCGAAGATATCATCCTTCGAAAGGATCCTCCACTCGCTCTATAGATATTAAGGTGCAGTCGATAATTACAAAAAGATTATTAAACGTCGTCCTCTAAAAAAAAAAACGCGCAAAAATTTACAATGCATCGAAATATGTTTCGCGCTTGTCCGACGAACGACGCGGATATATAGAAATTAAAACATTTCCGCGATATTGTCCGCGACGGGATTTTTTTTTGAGTAAATACAATATAAATTCGCGAAAGCATATTAAAACTCACATCCGATATTTCATTCTGCCGGAGTGTACGCGTTTTACGGGATAATATTTTGCGCGTGGATTTCTATCTTGATACGTACGAAAGCACGAATATTTCGTAAAAAAATTGTCGCTTTGGCGTAACCCCGCGAAAGATAAGGACGAAAAGCATCAGGAGAAAATATGATATAATATCGATCCAGGAAACGTAGGAATATTGTGCACAAAAAGAGACACGAAGTGGTCACTGCCGTCCGGTAGGCCATGTGAAATCGCATCCGTGGTTGTACCCTTATCGTCCCGAATTCCACCTTCGACCTATTCTCTTATCCGTCCCGCATTCTCGACCCGTCCTCCTCAGGTCGAGGATACATGAAATCTAAAATAGATATAAGCAGGCAGACCATTTCCTCTCGTGACCGATGAAACGGATGCTGCACGCGGATCGCGTTCCAAAACATTGCCAGTCAGCTGAATCTCGGAGCAGCGTCTCAAAATAATCCCTCGACAAATTCACGATCATACTAAAATATCTTTCTAGTTTATTATAACCACGGAATACTCAAAATCGGTATTGTCCTTGGCACGTCCTGCAATAATCTCAACCCTCTCGGGTCGTTTCTCAACGACGAGAATTAACGAGAGCGGAAACCAATTAGAGAAGGATCTTCTATGAACTGCCTGAATTTTTTAGCAATACGGCGACTGTGTGCAAGAGTTACAGAGACCATCCTTAACGTCGAGAAGCGAAGTGGCACCGGTCTGCAGTAAGGAGCGGAACAACAAGGAGGAAAAAGCCTACGCTACCCGCGGTAGAGATCCCCTCGCGCGATTCCAATCGAGTAAAGAGTATCCGCTGCTTTCTTTCAACCTCCATCTTTTTTCTCCCTCCTTAGTGGACACGTGGACGCTGCACAACGAAGCGAAGGTCTGCCCCCGATGCCGAAAAGAGGGCGTCCCAACACTGCACGCCAGAGGGAACAAATTGGCAACGTCTCGTCTAGGAGCGCTCTGCCTGCTGGGGTATGTGGCTTTTGATTAGAATCGCGATCCTTTCGATTCTCATTGCCACGGATCGTCCGACAAAAATTTTATCAAATTCAATATCCAACAAATTCCGAGAGATTTTAACGAGGACCTTTTGAAAATACCGTAAATCGTTAATTTCACGTGAAAGCTCATTTTTCAACGGGACCAGCACCGAGTTCCTTTACCACAGCTTATTCGATATCGCTCGCTTTTATCTTCGTTTCGTTAAAACCAACCGTGTCTCGGAGTACCGGACGGGAAAAAGGTTTTTCCGCTCCGCGTCCGCACACCGCTCACCTCGTTACCGGCGCTCAACGAGGGCGTCGCTTCTTGTTGACCTTTAATGACACGCACGGTCGGTGACCCACCAACACGCTCGGAATTTAGTGCCGTACCCGTGGGCACTCTGGCGTGAGCATGAGCGCGCGCGCGCGCGCGTACGTCCAGCAGAGAACAATTAATTTTACGCCTGCCACGTCTGGTCGACCGCGTCGCTCGCGAGCGGTGATTAATGAACGCTCGATCCTACGTCGATACTTTGAGCTTTCGACTCGTCGCGCGAGGCTTCGGGACGGGTACCGATCGATGATCGCTCAATTTCCTCCTGGGTGCCTCTCCTCGCCTCTCGATCGACGAACGGAACGAGTTCTCTTGACCGATGTCGCGATTCCATTGAGAGAGGAACGAGGAGCCGTGGTTAATGACAAATAACCGGAAATTCGATTATTCACCCACAATTTCTTTCCTTTTTTTCCCCGAACTCCGTCAACGACGACTCTTCACGTTTCGCGACAGATGTTGGCCATTTTGCTTCATCCCCTTGATGATGAGGCGCGCGAAGAAGTATCGCATGATCTGCCCGTCGTGCAAGCACGTCTACGGCACCTACCGATATAAAAATTCACAACTGACGCCCTGCCGCAAGACGACGACGGATTCCGAGGACGCATGCGTCACCGCATCGCCTCCCACGAGTTTCTTCGCGGAGGCCACTAGGCAGGAGCTATTAACAGATTAAACGCGTCGAATAAACTCCACCGACGATGCCATTCGTGGGTAGAGAAGGCAACGCGGGAGGGTGGTACGCGTGAGAAAGGCGATGAGTGGGAAGGAGGAAGGAGATTGAAAACCCGTGGGGAAACTGATCGGAGTGAGTCTCCGCCTACGTTCTCGGCCAACGGAGATTGCAGAGACCGATGGAAATTCGTCGGCGAAGGATTGCGGCCCAAGGTCGTGGAGAAGCTTCCCTTCTGTGTGGCGAATGAGGAGGTGAAGGATGAAGTGGTGGAGAGGGAGAAGGAGCGATATTTCCCGTTCGATTTAAATTCATGTCACCGGATAACGGTGCGGTTATCTCGGAGATTTACCGCCTCCTTAATGAAGCGGTAAGTTTTAAAACTGCAGTTTGAAACCCCTCCCGTGCCAATTAACGCCAGTTCACTCACTCTCTTTCTCTCTCAATCTGTCCCATTCTCTCGGAATCCGCCAGGCTCGTCGACTTGCGCTTCGACCAGCGCGATTTAATAGACGGCGCGGATGGATTTATGGTTCTAGACGCCGAGCTTTACCGACGCAAAGAAGGAGGACGAGAATCGTCGGAAGAATCGGGCCAAGTTCCCGTGGCCCGAGAGGATAAGTTTGTCGAAGATCCCCAGAGTCGAGGAGAAGCCGAAAAACGTCTTCTCGGCAAAAGGTACCTCGGAGGATTTCTCTTCCGCGGGATTCTTCTCTTTTTTTTTCCATACCGGCTGCTCGAGTCTTCTGGCAGTAGTAACAGATGCGACTAGGTCGAAAGATTAAATATTTCCTTTGTCCGGAGCTTCTTGAGGAGAATCGAGCTTTAGTTTTCTTCGTCGTCGCGACGTAACGTTCCCTTTGTATACCGTCCAACGCAAATAATAATTTCCTCCCTTTAATAGTCCAAACTTGGAATTATTACGAAGGAAGAGTCTTTTGTCCGACATGCAACCAGCAGGTGATGCCAATAGTTGTAACGAAGCAACACAAGTACGCGAGATCTCGTCTCGGGCTTCTTTGCTTACTCGGGTCAGTAACTCCTCCTGTTAACGCGTTTCCACGAAAATAACACGAATATTGTTAACAATGGCTTTACAAAATCGTGGACACGATCGAACTCGTCATCTATTCTTCCTGGTTACAGATGCTGGCCGGTGTGTTTCGCGCCGCTAATGATTGGCCGCTTTCCACGCTCGACGTACCTGAAATGTCCGCAGTGCGGGCACAAGTGTCGTACAGGGTACGGGATCCAGGGTTGCTCTCCAAACTGTACAGGAAGGCCATTGGACAAAATTGTAGGGGGCTCTAAAACCTTTGTACAAGACCAAGGCACCGACTACAGCCCCTACTCCCTCGACGTCCGAGGGGACGACCACACCACGAGACCCCTCGGAACTGAGGGCATCAACGACACCGAGCAAACCTACTACCCCCTCAATCCCCACGGCACGAACTGCATCGAAGACACAGGACATACCTCTTACCCCCTCGGCACCATTGACACCAATTACACCGACTACACTCCGTACTTCTCCAGCACCCACGGCATCGACCACACCCCCCACCCTCTCGGTACTAACGACCCTAATGCCACCCACGGTAGTTCGTACCCTCTTGTCACGAAGGACACCGACGATTTCGAGAGAATCAAGAACATCGAGAACATCGACGACACCAAACATACCTCCTTTGCACCTGAAGCTACCGATCGTACTTCTTATCCAAACCGTAGCATCGGTACCGACCTTACCCTTCACGACACCAAGAACACCGTCCACATCCCCTACTCGAAAATCTTCCACGAGATGCAGGCGGAATATCAAAAGCGGCAGGTAAGACCACGGAAGACTCACTCCTCAGTCACTATCTACCCACGCTAGCAATTGTTATTCCGATTGCATTAGCAGATTGGATTTTGGCAGGCGCGAGGCACCCTCGAATGGTGCGCTTGCGCGAATTCCGTATAGTCGATGATGTCGGACCGCATCGAATGCGAGTCCTCGATTGGATACACGTGCAGGCCAGCTCATCCTTGACCGAATTCGCGGTTGACCGCGAATAATATGTCGAGAAGTTTCGAGGAATCGTTGAATAACGAGGACGGGGTTGCATTCGTGGCACATGACTCGTAAACGTTTATAATTAATGTTGTGGGTAATTGCTTTTTTATAGATGTCAAAAGCTGAAGCACGCAAGGGTGCTGTCTACAGGGACGTTGCCACTCACACTATCGGGCATGAAGTTTTCGAGAAGGCAAAAGTGTCGGAGCCGTCACAAACGAGCATTTCTTATATAAGGACGATATTTCTGGGCAATACTCCGTACGATAGCCACGATGAGAACTTTCTTGGACGATCGCATCAAGTGAACGTAAAGACTGGTGGAGCTTCGGTTTGCAAGTGCCCGTGCTCCTGTGTCACCGAGAACCACCGTACCAACCAAATTCGAGGTGCACACGGTTGGCACACTTGCAAGGGAATCGGTATTTGCAATCGATGGCAGCACGCTTACGCGCAACAACAGCCATGCGAGGATCGGTGTAGACACGAAGAGACATTTGCATCGACCAACTGCGCGTCGTTCGTGCTTCTAGAAGATAACATTGAGGATGGCTTTGCGAACCATCGGCGGAGAGAGAAGAAAATAAAGAAAACGGAAGTAGTGGATTTTTAGAACGGCCAGATTTTTCATGTGTACTGGATCGGTGAGAGGATGGTAATCGATGGAACGATGTTTGTGCAAACGTGATTTTTACTATACATCTACTGACGCGTGTATGGACGAATGCACTGTAATTAAATAACGTGTAAAAAAAACATGTCACCCGCAGAACTGAACATCGATCTAATTTTTGTATTGACAAAATATTCACGATACTGTCGGATAATTTAATTCGTTTCGACATAGTCGCACGATGCTTTCAAACTTCATCTGTAAACGAAAAGAGAATGAGAAAAAATCGAAAAACGCGTTTTACCGTGTAAAAAACCGCGCGCTTCGAATGGAAACGGAGATCAGGAGGGGGAGAACGCGCGCGCAGTCTAGACGGCAGCGAATTTCCAAACACGCGCGCCGAGCGTGCAACTTAAACAGAAACTACCACTACGCTCATCGGTGGTAGAGTGATTTTAGCGAATTCTCCGAAACTTTCCCGTCCGCTCGACATTTCGGGTTTACCCACGACGACGCGGCGTGCCACCCTCCTCCATCGTCTTCACTCGCAAAACTCTAATTCTGAGGAAAACATCTCCCTGCGGAACGCTTAAGATTGCAACGCCCGAAACAGCGAAAGTATCTCGTTACCACGCGACGAGCCTTTCATTCGGCACCATCAACCACGGCTTCCACCGCGAGAGGCCGTGTTAATTATGGAAACGCGAATTGCGGTATAAATTAGCCGGCGGTGACGCGACGAATCGACAAACTGAGAAGGGAGGAGGTCGAGATAATGTTGAGAGAGAGGAAAAGTGAAAGAGTAAAGGAGAGGAAGAGAATCATTCGGCGAAGTACCTCACCGTGTCGTCGATTACTTCTCGCGAGAGACCGTGAAGGGACCTTTCCGTGGGCCCGTGGAAAAGAGGAGGGTGCGCGAGCCGAAGGAGGAATCGTCGCTGGGAAAGCGAGAGGTGCGCAGGATTTAATACATTCTTCAATTTATTACCGCGCTTAAGACGTAAAGTAATAGGTTACCGAGATCTATGGAACGCTCCTTCTCCTCCACGAACGTCTCGGCAAACGACATTCGTTTCATTTCCTTATTACCTCATTATCTCGGCGTCCACCGACGACTTCGGTCCCTGCTGAGAAAGAAAGGATAATTCTACGAGGAGGCGGGCCCCTGATCGCGGATCGTAAAGCTCCTGGGAAAGTGATGAAAAGTGGGAGCGCGCGAGGCGACTCGTAAATTTGAGAATTTTTCTCCGTGGTGGAGAGAGTGCTGTCGTCCTCGTCACCGTTCGAGAGCGTAGGTACTCCTGGATGGAAAATGAGAAGATGGTCGTGATCGACGATAATATCGAGGAAGAGACGGTGAATAGAAATTTTGCGGAATGAGATGAAGAATAGCGGGACGAGATGTGGGACGACGATACGCGACGTAAAGTGGAGTGTCCCGTTATTGGCTTTCTCACTCGTAAAAGAGTCTGTGTGTCGGGTCATCCCCGTGGGGACCTTCGACTTCTACTACTGTCATTCGATGACGCTGCCACGGCCGCTAACGCTGATTGGCCATAGTAAAACGAATCGAAGGGAAAAGATGAAACGAACGAGGGCCGATGAAAGGTAGAAAGGGGCCGCGAGGGCAAAGGACCTTTTCCTTTTCTCTTATTACACCCTCGAGTTTTTTCTTTTCCTGGCAAAACCGCGCGCGCACGACGGAACTTCACCTGGGTGGCACGTAAGAGGCATAAACCGATGAAAGCAATCTCGGACGATGATCTTCACGATGCCCAGGACGCCGGCAAGCGCCACTCGAACCCGTCCAGGATACGAGTGATTCCAGCCTTACGACGAGTAAGGGAAATTCGTAGGTAGAAGGAAGTAGGATGCTCAACGAAGTAGAACCTAAGGAAGAAGTGAGAACTAAATTGGCACGTGGTGCGGATGATTCGAGGAATCGTTTAAATACAGTGGATCCACAATTTTTAAATTATCTCCGTCGTCCAACTAATAACACCCCGTGAAACCACCTATGAATCTGTTAAAAATTGAAAAAAAATAATTACTGCCCAAAACGAAGATTCTGTCAAAAGAAACAATCATTTTTACGTTTTATCCCGCAAAAATTTCACAGTGTTCCGAAGAGCTTGCTGTTCCAGACGATTCCAGGTATTACAATTCCATTCTACAGGGTATTATCGACGTTCTGCATTCATGACGTGCCCCACAGTAGTTTGGCCCTCTAAGAGTTCTATCCAAATGGCCGAATCGTTCGGCGATTCGGCAGGACCACGAGGTTAGGGAGGGTACCCTAAGAAATCACGTAATCCCGATGTCCGAGCACCCAATTACGCAAACAGTACGTAACGCGAGCTCATACGGGATTTAATCGCGAGCGTGGGAACGGATAACGCTCGAAAGGACCCTGCTACCAACTACGTTCGAGCGGTATCCTCCACCTCCTCCACCTCATTCACCTCTCACTCCCACTTCCTCGAGGAAGATCCCGAAGCACCCTCACCGATCACCAACGTGGACGACGCAGGAAGACAATGCGAAATCCGGACTGTTAGAGCGGATTATGAAAGCGGTACCACTGTTACAAGAAAAGCCATATAATTAGCATTGCTAAACCGTCCACTCCTCTCGTTCCTTTTCGCTCCCCTTTACTTCTTCCTTTCCAACGCTCTGTCTCTCTCTCTCCTCTCTCTCTCTCGCTTCCTCCACCTTCGCGCGTCAGTCTCCTCCTCTCCATCTCACTTTCCGTCTTCCAATCTGCCTATCGTCTTCTACTCTTCCTTTTCCTGCTTCGTGTGATCCTCCGGCTCTTCTTCTTCCCTTCCTCCAGTTGTCTTCCTCCTTCCTGGGGACTTCATCCGGCGCAACACAACGTCTATCTCCCTCGCCTCCTCCATTTCTTTTTTGCATCTCTCATTCTCTTGCCCCTCCCTCTCTTCGTCCACCTCATCCTTCCCTCTTAACCCGGTATTGGCATGCTTGGCTGACCACGCAACAAGAGCCCCGAGATCCATAGTGGCTTCCATCGAGCTATCCTCTCTCTTTTACCGGGGCTCTCTGTACTGTTAACCGGTGCCAACCTCCGCCGTCCTGTAATCAATGCACCACCATCGCCGTCGTTACGACCACCTACGATACCGATATCCACCGTGGATTTTATGGCTGGGGCGCGAGAGAGTGCCCGACGATGCGCGGAGAGAGCACGAGTAAAAGTAGAAGGAGAATGAAGAGAAACGCGAGGACGAGGAAGACGGTGTATGCAGAATGTTGAAGAAATTTTCGCAGTTTTGCGTGTCGCCGAAGGGCGAAGTCGGTCGCAAATTTTTGGCACGATCGTGATTAAATGTTACAACGGAAGGATCATTTTCAGATTAAGAAATTATTAATCGTGTGAACAGACGTGCTTCGGATTGTGAGAAATTCAGCGCGGAAGGCATTGGTTTAATATCTTAAGTGGTTAATCCTCGTGTATGGTCAGACATTTTTCTCGCTGTGAATATTCGCAGTCTGAAACCGCAGAGGGCTTTGCTCTCTGGTTAGTAGTCTAGTGAGTTTCATCCTGTTCCTTTGCGTTTTGCTTCTGAGATCCAACCACAGTGGAAGAGAGCGGAAGAAATGAAAAGAGCGAGAGAGAGAGAGAGAGAGAAGGAGAGTGAGAACGAAAGAGAGACCGCGACGCGCCAGGAAGTTCACCGGGGAGGGCTAGCTTATTGGTATAAATAGGCTCTTGGGTTACCGTTTAACCCCCGACTAGGATAATTGCTCGTTAAAATGTGGAGGCATGCCGCGGCCTCGAAAAACTTCGACGGCAGGACGGTGTGTTTCCGGTGCGGGCGCGACAATAAGACGCGTGTTAACGAATGAGGGAGGGAGAGAGGACGGGAACAAGTTCGGGAGTGTGCATAATCGTAAGTTGTAAGGTAAGCCGATGCCATAGAGATTCCTTCTATATGCTCGGGAACCGAGGATCACTTCCACGTGGTAACCGGAATATCCTGGGAAATCGGGTTCCCAAGAAGATCGTGTCACTCTCAATTACAAGATGATTCAGCCAAGTGGAGTCACTCGAAAAATAATTAATCCACGATTACCACACGCCAAATTCGTCGGTCTCGTAACGATTTACGATTTTTTCGAAGCCTTATTTTTTGAATCAAAATACACTCCAGTTATTCGCGTACAATCGCGATATCACTGTACCGTAGAAGGCACGCTAGGCCTATCGAAACTCCCGTATCAACGTTAAATCGCAAAAGGACAATTTTCGCATTTACTTTTTCCTTCGCGGCCTACCACCGTGGTCGAGCCGGCGCGTCCATTGCAAACAACAAACAACGCTACCCGATAATCCCTCTTTTAAGCGCCGCGGCACGCCGCGAATCGAGCGTCCACCATCTGGACCAGAATCGATCCATGCTCGATAACGATCCTGCGATATCCCAACCAGGACTCGCGTTCTCGCGGTTTATTTTCCCAATCAAAGTGGGTATCATTTGATATTCCGCTGCGTCGCGCCGCATAATGAGGGAAAGTATAACGAGTCCCTTTAAAGTCTGGTCGGCGGCGCGCCCCTGGGCGTGGCGCGCGAGCGTACCGGGCGCGAGAGACCGCGGGAACGACGCGGACCACAAAAGAAAATCACCGCCGAGCGGTACCCACCACTACCGTCGACGTTATAAACGATCGCATCGCCGTGACGAACGATCGAGCGCGGTTTAATATACCCCCGCTTAACCGCCGCGCCTCACCATACCGTCGCTTCGTTCCGCTTTGGTGTCGCCTCTCTACGTCAGCCCGCCCGACGATGGCGGCTACTTTCGGCGCCCGGTATTAAAACGTTATTAATGGGGCGCGGATTAATCAGCCGACGTCGAATACCGTGGAGCCACTAGTCGCGCGCGACTGCTTTTACTACCGGGCGTTAATTTTCGGGAAGGAAACGATTCCGCGTGAGAATATCTGGCGGTGGTGGAAGCTGGGTTGGAAACGGTGGCTGGTGTTCCAGATTTTGAGAGGGAGAAAGCGAAGAATGGAAGGAGAATCTGGTGGCGAAGAGAGAAGGGAGTATTGGAATCGCGACCTCCTTTTAATTTTCGAAGCTTCCGAGAGTTTTCGACGCTCGTCCGTGAGGAATTGCGCGTGTGTCGGGAGGAGTGTACGAGAATGAATATCAATCGGGAACGTTGTCGGGTGGAAGCTTCGCGGTGCCTGTACAAAGAGTCTAGTCGATCGACGGAGTCTTATTTACTCGGTGTCGAGTTTATGCTTCATCGACTTCGGTAGGAAGGGCCCGGGAACTGCGGTGCTTCGCGATTCATCGCTGCCGAGGCAATCTTTTTTTCCTATTTACCGTTCCTCCCGCTGAACACGATTTCTATTGCGAATGATGCTTCACCGAGGCGGAGCGCGGGTCCCACAACACGGAAGACAAAGTATCGGCGCGTTTGACCGCAGACAGAATGGCAGCTGCAGTCTGCTGAACGTCGAATCTGACGGAGTTGTCAGTTTTTTGTTCAGCTTAATGCGAGATGGCTCGTAACGAGGCGGTGGACCAGAATCATTTCTCACGAAGTCGCGAACTCTTGCAGAATTTCGAAAGGTATTAAGTATATCGAGAAAAATGTTTTTCGAATTTTTAAAAGTCGAATGCAAAGTTCTTTGTCGTACATAGGCCACAATATTCTGCTCGTGTATCCGGAAGAGCTCTTCCAACAGACAACGTACCTAACTGAAGGGGAGATCAAAGACAAAGAGCGATTTAATCGCCACGGATCATAGCCCGCTTCTCACGGGCGCGCGTTCGCTCGCAGTTAATATCGCCGTTCCACGTAGTGCCGCGTATTACGCTCATTTCCACGTTCACGTCGATTGATGGATTATAAAACGGTTCCTCCTGGAATTTCGAATCCTCTCGAGCTTTACCGAGAATCGTGACTAGGGACGACAGTGGTCTCGAACGGAAGTGACGAAGATTTAACAGACGCTCTGGGCTGCTTCGAAATGGAGAAACGTAATCCACCTGTAATGAAGCCACTCGCTTCCGGAATACGGAAGCGTGCTAGAAACGAGTTTCGGCGTGGTACAGATACGCGCGGCAGAATTAGCCGCCGGTAAGCTGCGAGCCAAGATGATGAGTCGAACGGAGAAGTGCGGATGCATGTAGTTCGTTGGTTGCGAGAGTATTGTTGCTCGTTCTCCCGCTGGCGGTGCGAAGTGCCTGGAAATTGCGAGATAACGCGCGCAGTGTACTCCGAATGACGAATGATTCGGTGATTCGACGAACGGATTGGGGTTGGCGCGAGAATGTAGAGCAATGGGTTCGTACTTCGAGAATTGTGGATGAAAATTTGCTCGCGTGATCTATTGGTACACAGATCTGTAATGAAATATTTTGTTTCGATAACAAAATAATTCTCGTTTCATTGATAATTTTGTTTAAATTAATTAAAGTGAACGAGTCACAAGTGTATTATTGGATAAATATTTTTAGATCATTGTCAGACAAGAGGAGAGAACTTCGTGAGAGAGCGAATAAACGACGATAATTTATTCAGGAGGACGTTGCCCGTGAGTTCAGGACAGCAACGTAGCAACGAACTAGTCACGGTAGAGCGTTCTACCGCAGATATACGTCACCTGATTATCCCTGGCCATAGCGTAGAAATTAGTCAGTGGCAATTTGCGGCTTGTGGATATCGAACAAGGGACGCAGATACAAGCGCCTTGTTAGTTACGTCATATTGTTCCACACTCGGTCCAATGTACCCCGAGATCGCTAAATGAAGCCTACCTCCCGCTCGCTTATCACCTATTATTATCACGTGCTCGTAAAGTGAAGAAAAACGGTAAAACAAGACTCTCGTAGCACAGTGGAACTTTTACCACGTATATTAATTTTTCTTCGTTTAATACTAAATTATCTATTTCACGTGCTAAAATATATCTGTAAATTCAGGAACGTACTCCGCTTCGTCGTGCAAATGGAATCGTTGGGTGTTAATTCGTAAGTAAGCCAAGGGACTCCGGCATCGCAAGGATCACTCTGCAATGTTGAGAGATACGACAAGTGTCCTGGAATTTCAGGATAACGTCACAATTGGAGGGCGAAGGTCTTAATGCATGTGCCAGCGTGCGCCCGGGGGGGGAGGGGGGGTGGTCTAAAAGATGTTCACTCGCGTCTAGGAGATATCTGTGTAATCCATGCATAAGCTTCGGCATATAATACCGTGTAATACCGTGGAGTGGTTCGGGCAGGTAGCGTTCGACGATACACGGAGACTCAGAATTAGAGGGAATCTACTAATACTGGAAATGTTTGAGCGTTGCGAGAACGGTGCGAGGCAACGTCTGCTGATTGTGTCGCTTTGAGGAATTTCGCGCCGAGGAGGTATAAAGGGTAATCCGCCTAACATGTTATCGTGTATTAATACGGGTTATTCACGAGCGAATACCGGTGTTGCAAATTGTTGCGAATTATTGCGAGATTCTACGAAACTCAGACCACACCACTTTAATTTCCCATTTAGACGCAATTACCTCGAATCGGCCGATTGAGCGAGCAAGACGTCGTGTTATCGGCGAGGGCGCAAATTAATGATAAGAAGAGCATCCCGAGGAGTTCGTTCGAAGCGTCGTCGAGAGAGACTCCAATAGGAGAAGAACATAATCCTGGGTAAACTGGTAAAATGGCTCGTCGCGATAGTCTTATCGGCGACGCGTCCTGAGGTGGGGACCAAGGTTGAAGGTAAGTCTGCGTCTGGCCTTTTCCCACCTCGCTACCTCAGGCTCTGGGCCGTGCCTAATCCGAGCGACGTTAATGAGTCAACTCCGGTTTAATTAGGGGCCAGAACAGACGCCCGAGTACACACGCCTGGGCGCGGTGAGCGTGTGTCCGTGTGGTGCCTGTCTCACCGTGAGTCTACCCGCTGTTTGTCGCCTCTCTTTCCGAGGAGTTCTCTATGAGAGAGTTCTCTCTTTCTCTCTCACTCTCGGTCTAGGAGAGAAAGAGGTAGGAGAGACACCTTCGATCGTTCGTCGGCTGGGAATTAATTAATCCTGTACTGCGCTCGAATGCAACCGACGAGACATAGATAGTGGCGAGAACGAGAGGAGAAGGAGGAGATCGCGAAGGAGAGCGCGGAAAATGAAAGGCAAGACAGAGAGAAAGAGAGAGAACGAAGAGAGAGTGGCAGAATGTCGACGGCACCGAATTCCGGCTGAGAAAGTGAAACGGATATTTGCGCCCGCGCCAAAAGGGAATCGGACGATTAGTCGTTTACTCGCACTCCTGAACGTCGTTCCACGCTGTAATCGTGCTTTTCGATTTTAATTGGCATTCGCGAGCTTTTAGTCCGATTCGTTCGCTGTTTGTGTTTCACAGATTTCTCTGACGTGTCGATGCAATCGCCCTGCAGCTGCGAAAGCGTCACCGTGCACGCTATATATCCTAAACATTATTTTCACGAATAAAAATAGAGGTGAGCTCGACGATACCAAACGACACCCGAAAATTGATCCGTCAAAGCGAAACCAAAACGAACTTCGAAACGTAATTTCGTCAGTTTTAACCGATCAATCTGTCCACTCCCTCTCCTCTTTCCAACCAACCGAGCGCTTTCGCGCGATTCGCTAATCGCATCGGATTACAGCGAGTGTAATGCAACTGTCAATTTTATACGGACCAATCAACGTTTCAGCAAAAGCAACAAAAAAATACCCTAAGCCAAACGCTCTACGCACGTTTGCCAACGCAATTGGCTCCGATTGCAATTGTTTCGAACGTTCCCCATCGTCGACATCGAGCCATCCCCTCCTCCTCACACATCTCTTTTCCCCTCATTCTCTCTCGTTGACGAATTCGATATTTACCGTTATATCCGTCCACCATCCCTCGTGTGATATACACGAGCCTGCGATACGTTCGATCGACCGTGCCCAATGTTCGACGCGGGAACGCTCGATCGATCGTGACAAATGCGAACGCGAGGAGAAACACGCGAGGCATGGGAGGGACAAAAACGCTCGACAATGAAAAAATATTTTCAAACTTCCCTCCCGGGGGCGCTTAATGCTCGGTAGTGTTTTCCACCCCTCTCTCGTACGCCACTTCCGAAAGTATCGCGGGGAGCGCGACGCGACGTGCTCGCGTTTGGAACCAATGGGTGGGCCGGTGAATGTGACGCGCAAGCGACGGTTACGCTCAAAAGCGTCCCGACGCTACCACCCCTCGAGCCACCCTTTAACCCGGAAGCCAACGACCCCTTTGTGAAATATGCACATCGTCGGAAAGATTACTAACGAGGACCGGATTAATGCGACAAAGCGAATCGCTCGGCCGCGAACTTTCCGTCAACCCTCGTTGCGACACCCGCGCGTCGAGATGGACGGGCGTGGTGACGCGTCGTGAAAATTTGTTGCTTTTCAATTATAAACGGACTCGTGATTTCGAGAGAGAAGAACAGAAGGGGTGAAAATGAGCGCTAAGCGGTCCTTTGGGAATGACAAAGGGGACCCTTTGCGTTTTACTTAGGACGAAAAAGAAAACCGAAAGGGACTTTTGTTCCTTACAAATTCCTAGTTTCCACGTTGGTGAAACTTCGGATGAGCGAAGTAGATGCGAACTGGGACAAAGGCGACGCGCGAATGAGAATAAAGTCGAAAGAAAAGTCGGAAAGTTTAAAGCTGAAAAGACAGGCTGCTAGCCAAGTGGAGCAGCGAGAAAACGCGAGGGAGCTCGTACTTCACGGAGGGTTCCATTCTAATTGTTTTATCGGTGCTTCCAATATATCCTTCCACTCTGGAGGGTATTTCGTTCCTGGAAGCTCTTGGAATCTGCAAAGATTATGCAGAATCGGATCTCTTCTTTCTATCGACTTTGTCAAACCCTTTCTACGATACACATTTATTTCGTGGAATACGAATAATTTATTGCAAAAACTCACCGTATGACGTAATATCCTCCAGGCTTTCATCAATCCCGAATCAGCGAAAGGCAGGAGAAAAAGTATTTCAAACAAGTCGAAAGCTCACCTGGCCTGCCTCCACTCCGCTCTGTCAACATATAGGTACACACAACGCTCGCTGGTTTCACTCGCCCGCTTATTTATTCCTTCTTCAAACGGCCGAATCCAACGAACAGATAGCGGGGCGCAAACAAAAGGCGCCCGCATCGGTCCCGCGCATGGCGTCGAGACCACGGATGGAACAACAGGTTGAACTTCGCTCGAGAGACACAGGCCGTGCCTGCCTCACCTCGCGAATAAACACATGCATAATCTCCTCCCTTCTCCTACAATCTCCTTCGCGAAATCCCCGCGTTATTCCGCACTCGAGTTCTCGCGGGAAGTAACGAAATTTTTCGTAGGTCCTGCTCTCTCGGGAGTACCTTAGTCCATAAAGCACGAGAGGGAAGAAGCACGCACCACGAGCCGCAAGAGAAAATCCGATTTGCGGAATATTCGCAAGACTTACCGTGCGCACATCTCACCGTCGTCGTCGTCGTTCACGGCGTCCCGGCAGTGGTCGCCGTTACAAATTAGATATTTATGCGACGCCGCGCCCGGCGCATAGCAATAAACGTCCCGCGAGACCCGCGACAGCGCGATTGTGAAACGAGCTCGTAAATATGTGGTTGAAATTGGCCCCGCGTGGGTACCACCACCGCGGCCGTCACCCCTCGGGTTCGTCGGACTGTTCGAAAAAGGATGAGCGTGTTTTCAAGAGAGAGAGACGAGAGAGAAAGAGGGAAAACGAGACGCACGAGCTCACTATCTAAATTCCAGTGACGCAAATGGGGTGGCTTGAGCATTCATTCGAACGCCCTACCTATCGAATGTCGTATGTATGTTTTAAGGGTGGATACAGAGAGGGGTAAAAAGGGTCGGAGGGTTGAACCGAAAGGGAGATATTATTTGGGAATCGAGGATACACGAGCTACAAACACGCTCGGGGAAACTGATGTTTCACGATTTAAATATTCGTAAAGTAGTGGGTGTAATATCGCGAAAAAAGTTCGTGATCCTTGCTGTAATTTTCCTGTCGACTCGACACTGTCGTGACTTAATTTTTTTTATCGCTGACTTTGTGGGCCAGCGAAATAATTCGCGACACGTTACCGCAATTAAGGTGTCGGAGCGCGTTCGGATGTTATCACGGGTCAGCGTGACAAGGCGGGGTTGCGTGCACGCGCCTGCGGACAACAGACGCGTTGTTACCTAAAGAAAGTTTGCTCTGGCACGCGAACATTATGCACCTCGCGTGGTTCCTTCCTTACTGCCGGAAATCGTGATTCACGCGAGAAATAAAGAATAGACGGGGCTTTCACGTGCTTAGTCTCGAGTTGAAATGTACACTGGTATTGTGAGACGAAAGTATTAGACCGTGTGGTAGAATGCGCGAGCATGTCAACGTTACTCGTTGTCGTCTTCTTATCGCGAAATTATCCGACACTTTTCAGGTGCGCGAGAGGAGGAGGAACCGACCGGAAAATACTTTCTATTCATTGGTAGTGTTAACGCGGAACCGCTTGCGGGTCACGCACTGAAAGGGGGATGAAAATTGCGGAGGGTGAGAGCCGCGCCGAAAGATCGAGGGGGTGCTTTTGATTTCGGCGCGAGCAGATAGTAAGGGGGTAGGTGGAGCGTCGAGGGGTAACTTTATGACGTATCGGGGATTATATCATATTTTATTAGTAGCTGTTGCTCGCAGCTGATACCGGCAAACTCACCGCTTTCCGATATTGGTTCTCAACGGCGCTTGGACCCCGGAACCGCTCCCATACAAACACCGTGTCTCCCTCTCTTTACCCTCTTCCTCACCACCCTCTCCATGTCTCTACCACGTCGTTCTACACCTTCTCCCTCTCCCTCCAGCACCGTCTCTTAATCCAACCCCGTAGACGAATTTTTCCTCGTTTCAGAATCCTCTTCTCCATCGTTCTCAGATCGATCAGCTCCATTCTCCCGATTGGGTAGAACCCAGAGTCGAAGGAACGCGGAAGGGTTAAAGTGCGCCATTTTCCGTGGAAAAGCGAGTTTCTTCTCCCGATGAGAAAAAGGGAGTAGAATGTGGAGCGTGGAAACGAGAGAGGAAAGTGGAAGAGTGGAGGAAAGAGCGAGGAAGGTGGAACGGGAATGAGATGTGCGAGGAAACAAAGAACTCTGTTGTCACGTGGGGTGAAGCAGAAGTAATAAAGTTCACGGTGTGAAATATGTCCCGTGCTCTCTCTTTCTCTTTCTCTCCCTCTGTCTCTCACTGTGCTTGTTTCTTCGCGTCCGTCTCCTACGTTTCTGCAGCTCACCCGTGCACAAACGGTGCCTCGACGATCCACGGTCTCCCTGCGGTTTACGAGAAGAAATACATAACGTTGGATTCTTATCGGGACGAGTGTCGTAAAGTTTTAACTGTAAATTTCGGCGCTCGATAAAGCGCGGGCGCGGCTACGTGGTGCTTTTAGAACTTGCTGACCCTTGCACGACGCCACGAGGGCTCATAATTTATTCCCTATCGTTTATTACTACAACAGAAGACGGTGTATACACGTGGAATTTATTCAAACGCATTGCGCACGATTGTATTAACGAGGTACGAATGCGAAAGCTTGCGCAATAATTGGAGAAACGAACATTTTATATCGACGGTTTAATAAACGGAAATGCGTCGTGAAATAGGAGAGGTAAAATTCAGGAAATAAGCTGACACCGAATTTTTTTCAGTGAAAACCTTATACTTTAGATAACCAACAATTCGCACAATTTCCTCGAACGGTCGAAAAGCCGGACCTACATAAAACGTGAAATTACTATTTTCCAGGTAGGCCGATGACGCGGCGAACGGAATGGCAAAAAGTCGAAAGCGAATAGCGCGGAAGCTTCGGTAAAAAGGGGCGAATTCATCGAGCGCCATGGAGCGGAGATAAAAGTTCATTCGTCGCGAAGTTAATTAACGTGGGCTCCTAAGAGAATATTCAGAAACACACGGACGTCCTACCTACATTGTCCTCGCGACGGCAACGTAATCCGAAGTTTTTAATTAAACTGTACCTTACTTTCGACCGAGAGGTCCCCGTGGGCCAGAGAGCAAGAAAATACAATTCTTGAAGACGGATAATAAAGTGAGCTATTACAGCGTGGAGTCGTAAAAGGTCGGTTAATAGTTTCCTTATTTGCTCCTGGGGAGAGTATTGGACGATCGTCCTTCGAACTTGCATACTTCCGGGACTGATCATCGAACGGCGGAACTTTCTCGTTTTATCGTCGAGAAAGGGATCGTTACCCTTTCACAAGGTGCATTACCTGTAGCAATGTACAAGCTAGAACAAAAACAAGCGTTACGCGAGAATCCAGGATGCTTTGAGGAGAAACGCTCGCGAATGCTTATGGAAATTTGTTTCTCGCATGGGTGTGTGACTTTTGTTGAATTTCTTTGCTCGTCGACCACTTTCTGTTTACTCTTGGTTCGACCTGGGTGACACTTTTTCGCTATTCCACTCTCTTGCTCTGCTCTTCTCCTCTTTTCCCACCACCCTGCAGCTATTCCTATTTTTCTCTCTTTTATCGAAAGTGGTACGAAAACAAACAACGCTCCGCGACGACGAAATGGGAGGTAGGGAATATGAATCCTGGAGGTCGTGTTGTTTCTCGCTTAGAACAGCACGCCGTGACTTCTATTTCGGTGGCCAAGCCGCGAGAGTAAACGAAGTAAACACAACTACCGTATGCAAACTGACTCGCGGATTATTAGCGCACTCGGGAATCGCCAATAATAATCCATAAATAACTAGATCGAATAATAACATTCCGATTTCCAGACACTGGCGCTCGTTTCACATGGAAACAATCGACTATCGAAGATGCCGCGGTACGTCTGGCGCACGATTGTCGAAGCACAATTCGAAGAATCTGAAGTATCGTGGACTCCATCGAATGCCATCGAAAATTTCGATCCCGCGCATCGGTTTATCGAACGAGTGCCAATCGAATTCCTTGCCTCTATTAGGTAGCCGTGTAATTATTGTGGTCGCGACGCGAAATGCCGCGAGGGATGCGCTCGAAATGTTCCCTCGTCGGTATCGAGGTAGAGAGGGAGGGTCTCGAACGTGATTGAAGGCACGCGAGGCTTCCAGATAGCGAAAGGGTGGCATGGAGATTGAGGGGGAAACGGAAAGCGAAGGTAGAAAATATGCCAATCGCGATAACCGAAATGACAGGGCCACGATAACCGTCGGAGAGAGAGAGAGAGGAAGAGAGAAGGGGAAAGCATAGAAAGAGAGAAAGAGTCTCTCCCTCTTTTTAGTTACAGCTGTAAATTTTCTCGGAGCCGTGGGGACACTAAATGGAAGGAAAGTTCCAGCGTTTCTATCGACAAGAAAAAAAGTGGCAGCGCTCTGAGAGCAATATCGCAGCGTGCGGTAAACGCGCGGCAACGAGCTTCCGGTTTCGCGCAAACGAGGGACAGTTGCGGCTCGGGACGCGTTTGCCTTAGCGAAACGTTTCTAAACGCTTGGACGAAAAAAAGATTTGATTTAGTGCGCGAGGCGCGGGAGACAAACGCTCGCGCATCCTGCCTCTTCCTGTTGGCGTGAGTATTATTGTTGCGCGCGACACGCCGCTACCGGAAGTGGGAGCTTTGTCTCGTTGAAGGGTAAACAGTGAAAAGGTGGGTCCTCCTGCCGGAAGTGGTGTTTAAACGCTTTGTTCGCGCGAACCATTTGTCCGCTCGCTCCGTCGATAGAACTTGCATTCCAAACAGATACTCTAGAATAATAGAAATTCCGAATTCCAACATTGCGTTCCGAACGATTCGATAGGTTTATCGATAAATTTTAAAACAGCATCGCCTCGTTACGTTCGAAGCGCGTGTCAGCAAATTCTACCCGAAAATCATTAACAGGCTGACGTACAATCGTTCCAATTATAGGATAATGAGCCCCATTCAATCTGCACTGATGATCGTCGAACACTTATTATTATTGCAGGTATACTAATTATGTAGACAGAATAATTTGCACGCAGTATTCGTTGATTCGAAAATAATTTATTTCTCGCCTCGAAATTCTACCACTGTGCGATGAAACGATAGTTTGATTCTTTTCTTTTCGAGATCCCATCGAGACTGTATATTTGAGAATTCTACGTGATACGGAGGGTAAAGAATCCGAGGGGAACGATGACGCAAAAATCAGAACGCACTTCCGTGTGCTTGCACGGTCCTGGAAAACTTACGTATCTCTCTCTCTTTCAAACTGTTTCTCTCTACGACATCGGTGACGTCAATGGCCATTCCCTTACGGCGAAGCAGAAAGTTTTCATTTCTTTGCGTCCCCGTGGACTCGAATTTCCTGAAGGGCTCGTAAGTTCTCGGGAGAGACGGACAACAAGGCGATACGGCGGAACGCACCCTGGGAGAGGAAGGCAATGCGTTTCACTGAGAAAGCTCCCGAGGAAGTTGCGAAGCTGTGTCGAGAGAATGTATACCGGGTGTCTTTGCCGCGCTCTTGTCAGTCCCACGAGAATCGATCTCGAAATTCTTTTCGCGTCGGGCACGGCGAAAACTTTTGCGTCACGGTGCGCGAGCGAGAAGAAACGGTATCATCGACAAGAACCTTCTTATCAAATGAATCGTGTAACTTTTACGAAAAAAAAAAAAAAAATTGTACTGTCCGAAGTAACTTACTTATCGATACTCGATTTACAATTTTCCATTTAACGATGGAAGGGACAATCAAGCGGAGCGAACAGTCGCGCAAGAAGCACCCCGCGGCGCCAGCATCCAACAAACAATTATCAACAATGGTAGTGTAACATCTGTTGTCCGACCAAATGCTCCTGTGCTCGACGGGTGGTGCGCATCGAAACATTCGAGCGAAATATTCTCTCTCTACCTCTTTATTTCTCTGTCCCGTCGAGAGCGAAGAGAGGACGAACAGAGCAGTAGAAGTACAGAGAGAGAGAGAGAGAGAGAGAGAGAGAGAGAGAGAGAGAGAGAGAGAGAGAGAGAGCGACGGAAAAGGCATGAAATTTGCGTAACAATCGCCACCTCCAGCTTGGTCTCGTTTGTAAGAGCGAATCTTTGTCGAGGTTCGCGGTCGTTCTGAGCGCGCTTGAGAACAATGTGGTTATTAATTAGAGCCAGGCAGGGGGATGACATTTGCCCCGAGACGCGACTACGGTGGCCCGTTAATGAATATCCCGA
Organism: Tiphia femorata; assembly: GCA_944319695.1. Classification (NCBI taxonomy): domain Eukaryota; kingdom Metazoa; phylum Arthropoda; class Insecta; order Hymenoptera; family Tiphiidae; genus Tiphia; species Tiphia femorata. Next base: position 21,617,185 of record OX090901.1, on the reverse strand, counting down.
TGAATTTGATAACAAAACTGCGGCCCGCGAATTGGAGGTAATGTAAGTAATTTGCCGGAGGGGGTTGGCCTTCGGGGCTCCGTGCTTCGATTAAGCGACGTTATAATTTAATTAGCCCATCACAATCGGGACAAGGGATCGTTTAACACCGCCCGCTCGCCAAATCGCGACGTTAATGTCCGCCGACACAGATGTCTCGATATTCCGCGCTCGAAAGAGCTGACGATAATATTTTTCGCGACGCGGTAATATCGCGCGCGAGCGGACGTCGCCGGAAAAGATCAACGCGCACGAGACTTTATTCGGACGCTTATTCAATTTTTCTCCGCACACCGTGACGAGGCGAAATTTCCACAGTTGCACGTCCAATAAATTACAGATATTAAGAATCCGCGCGGTGCTTGAATGACAGTGAGATTTCGCCGATACGTGTATAAGATATTTTATAAATAAAATAAATTAACGATTTCACGAAGAAATATTCAGGATCTGCGATAAGATGCAAGCGACAGGGTGCGATCTTCTCCCGGAATAAAATCTTCTCTCAATGTGTATCTTTCCGACAGCGCAGCGGTTGGATCTCCACCCCTCACGCCCTTTTTGACCCTCGACCATTAATGTGTATCTTTCGCGAAGGTGGTCCGAGGTCCGGTCCTTTTCATCTCCCTCGCGGAGCTTCTCGACGTCGGGGGAGGAGACGAGCTTTGTTACAAAATACACGATGTAGCTCGCGCGAGGAGGACGGAAAGTGTAAATTAAGGTCTCCGTTAACGATCTTCCTTTAGCGGCCGAAAAGGGTTTTAAACGAGGTCACCACCTCCCGGCGGTGAACTTTAATGAGCGCCTCGCGCGATGGTGGTACCTCTCGCGCACGGTGGTTCGGCACAAAGGATTTCGCGGAGAATGTAATAAATTCTAATTTGTTTGCGCCGCACGGGGGAATATATTTAACGGGGATGAGCTAGGATAATGCGGAAACAACGAAGTACTCGATAGACTCGAGCTCGGGGGTGGTAGGGTGGGGGTGGACTCAGTGGCGCAAGGGGTGCGCACGACGCCGAGATGCTTCTCTCTCTCTCTTACTCGGTGGAACGGGTTTAACGAGTTTATCGAGTGAATTCTAAGGGAGTGGGTTCGCGGTTGCACGATAAACTTTGCGCAAGACGTGGGAGGGGTGGGAGGCACTGGAAGCTCGCCTAAGAACACAAATAGACGAGTACGCGCTCCTTGATGATTTTAAATTCATCAAGTGGTTCGTAGTTGTTCTCTCTTCTCATCCGTGGCAGAAAGCGTCTTAAAAATATCGGGTAAAAAAAGAAACGGGACGACGATGGCAGAACGCGTCGACGCGATATTCCCTCGTCCATCCGATGTATTACTTTCGCCTCCACTCTCGGATAATCCGCGCGCGGGTAACGGCGGGAAGTAGAGCGGAAGTGCCTACGCCACTGACGACCGAACGTCGTATATACGGCGAGTATATCGGCGCTGGGCGAAGAGGGAAAGAGAGGAGCGTCATGGAAAAGTGTACTTTAGTGGAACGAGGTGAGGGCGGAAGCAGAGGTGGAGGAAGAGGGTTACGAGAGAAAAAGTAAATGGGGCTAGGCATCGTGGCTCATGATTACAAATGAGGGGGCGTGCTGCGCCCAAATTGTGCATATTTTTCCAGCAAAGTTACGCTCTCCTTTAATACGAGACTAACGGAAGAATGAGAGGTCTTCTTTCGCTCTCCTTCCAACACTTGTTCCTCTTCCAATCAATCGTCGAGTAGTAAACTCTTATCATTAGCTCTCGCATATTCAATGAAGAACATCTAACGTATACTATAAAATCAAGAAATACGTGACAGTACCTTAATCTGGCTTCGCATGCGCCAAGCGTGGTAGGATGCATCCCAAAGTCCACATACCTGAAACAGAAGAAAAGAAAATGTTTCGAATTAGGATAAAAAATCGTGAAGAGCCGAAACAATTGTAATTACGATGTTTCGAGGCTCGGACGAAGAAGAGGGCCAATGAGGAGAAGAAGGATTCACCGGTGACACTCGTAGGAGAACTTTAATGGTAAAGTTGTCCGCGACTGTTTCGACGATAAGTTCATAATGCCGCAGCCTCTCGACTGCTATTGATAACCGGGATGCCGTAAACTTTGAAACGAGTGGCGCGACTGAGTGGATGGGAGGCTGAGGGTAGATTGAGAGACCGTGGGAGGCGAAGGACGAAACGAGAGAGGGCAAGAGGGACGGAGCAAGATGGATGGAAGGATAGAAGGCAGTACGTATCGTCTGACGCGTTTACCTGTATATAATATACAGTCGAGTGAACTTTCCACGAATCGTTCGCATGCGCCACGAAATTTCCGCTGATGGCTCACTCCATTTCGTAAGGCAACCGCGGGATTTCGCGGCCATGTATTCAAACTCGCTCAGTCGTGTCAGTCACGCGCGTGCACCCTCCACGCACACACCTTCACCCTTTTAGGATATTCATTGGCACGTAAATTCGACGCGACACCACGTCCGTATTCGCTTAGTGCACGATGAAATGAATTCGCAAAAGGCGAATGCTAGTGCGTGGATACGGTGACACCCCAAGCTTCGAACATTCAATGTAGCATTTGTCTCGAATCTAGTATTAACCCTTTGAGTGCTAAATATTCGCGGCCTATGCGGTTCGTACGGACGGTGACGATCGCTGTGGACGGAATACTTTTTCGCTAGACTGAACTCTGTTGATTAACTATTCAAAGCGTAAATAGTAATAAGTTATAGTAATCCTTTTGCACGAGATTAAATAATTAAAGAGCGTTATTTTCGAGTATGAATTATCTATTATAAAAATTAAAACTTACAATAAACTAAAATTTGGCCAATAAACTAGAAAACTAAATTTAAAAGGAGGACACGTGAAGTCATCTTACATAAAAGTAATTGTAATACTTCTATGTAGGTGATTGAAAAAATCGACAAACGCATATATGCGTCCTTAGTCCACACCGATGTCTTTCCCGAGGCGCATATATGCGTCCATAGGGCTCAGAGGGTTAACCACCGAAGTACGCATAAATTGTGAAAGTCTCTACACAGTTTGAAAAATAATTTCGCTCGATCCACTTCTCGAGTATCTAGACCTAGAATGATACGAGTCATCCTGCTGGCAAAGGAAGTTTTTCGTTTTGGACCGCGGTACCATCAACGTCCCTGGTGGCGCGTTGCTCTCGGTACCTATCATTCGTCAAAACGACTTCCGGCGCCAGACCGATAAAGATGGACGACGAGTCGCCGACGAGCGCGTCCGATAGGCATCGGACCAACTCCACGCCCGCAGTCAATGGACAGAAGTCCGAATCGTCATGCGTCTCTGCATGCGTATCAATTATCCGTGTCATGATTCTTGCAGCGAATCAATTTTCCGCGCGGCCCCTCTTCCGCTACCTCTCTTCTCTCATAACTTCGCCGCGAAGTCTATAAACGTGACTAATGGGCTCATCCTCCCGGTATCGCATATTGAGAATCCCCGCAGCAACAGCAACCCGGCGACGGCGCGTGTGTTCGACCCCCGTGTGGCCGTAACTTACGCGATATGGAAATTGCAGTACTATTGCCTGAGCCGCGCGTGTCCGTGTTCCTACGCGATGGACAAAGGAAGACGACGGCTTTATCGTGGCGGCTCCCGAGGTGGTAGTCGGCCGTTTGACGAGCTACCCGCTTTATCGACTGCCAGACCAGTCGGAGTATTGCGTGTCTCATTAATAACGGAGATAGGGTGGTAGATGGGTGAGGATGGATATGGTAGGTGGAGATGGGTGTAAAAAGTAGAACCTGCAACGGAGATTTGAGTCGAGGCCCTTACAAGATATTTGAGAATATACTGCTTTTTTTTTTATAGAATATAAATGTCGATTAGGAGATAAAAATTCTCGAGGGTTTTTTTGACGCATTAGAGCGTCTTCTAAGTGAGTTAAAAATAAAATCGCAATAAAATGCGCAAGACGATAGAGAAGCCTTCTTAGCGCGATCTTCAATATTTCTTGGATATTATTTTCTTTCGATTATCTTTTTGCAGAAAAAATGTAGCCATTGAAATCGAAGATTAAGAAGTAAAAATTATCGATGATTCTCACGCATGTGTTCGCACGCCTTCGTGGCTCGCCAAGAACAAAATGCCCATCACCGGCGCTCCCGATATGGAAGACGGAAGAGAAGCCTCCTCGGTCCGATCAGATTCGAGACTTCTCCCTCTCTCCGGCGGGCGCGGCGCTTCATGCCTGAGTGGCCTGGAGATTTTTTCCCAGATCGCGAGATCCGCTCTCGCGATACGTCGCGGGTAATTCATTTCTACGTCGTGCATATTGATTAAGCGAATATTCAAATACACGGGGGAGCTCGCATTCGGTTTCCGGTTACGCGGCAGGCTCCATCTATTTCGATCTATTCGGCACGTAGGACTCCGTGGGACTCGCGCGTGCGCACGTTTATACCCTCGCTCTCCCGGATTTTCATTCGTTCCTCTTTTCTCCGGCTCCCGTGCGGGATAATAGAACTTTTGTTTTTATCCGGACCCTACGACGGACCCCGGAGGTCTGAAATTGAATGCCAGCGGGATAGAACGCGAACGCTCGCGTGTATGAACAGTGGTACGCGTACTCGCGAGCCCCCAGAATTGGAGCTTTTATCGCGGTTTTGAAAGAAAAGCGTTTTAAAACGTGAAAGAAACATTTCGAGCGAAATAAATGCGCGATGCTCTTCCGAGACAGACCGAGCGCGACATTTCATGCACTCTCTCTTGGCGAGTATCGTCCAGAAAATTTCTATTATTTAATTGCAAATGTCGAGGATAGATTATGATACATTTACTTTTGAATTCCGGCTAAAGTGGAATCTAATCTCGTGGCGCGATACGTATCGTTGCGATTTATCTCGACCCTTCGAATGCCGAGCGCGTCCCACTTTTTCTCAATGTACATTTTTTCTACTGTCCACCGACTATTCCACGCGAGGACTATAACCGATAACAATGCTCCGGCTGGTTCCCAGCGCGGCGGTGGACGCGCGCGGGAATGGAATATTCGTAATGTCGGGGCGTCCGCGTCGGCGTCGCATGGCACGCTCGTCCATTCGAGTCGACAATCCATCAAGCCTGGCGTCGCTTGGAAATTTTAATGCTCACGGTGGGTCTTCATCGGCGTACACTGATGTTGCTCTTTTTGTCATCTGTTTTTCTCCGTTCCATTTTTCTAATATCTCCACATTTTTTTATCCCACGAGTAACAAAGACATCGCTTAATCACTACCGGATAGCGCTCGTCATAAACTCCGAGGATACCACGAACATTAATTAATTCGGACGCGAAACGCATTTGGCCAGGATACACAGGATTTAATAAGCAAACACATCGACGCGGCTTTCACTCGCGCTTCCTCCAATTTCACATAGCTTCCCCTATCAACATAATCATCCACCTCAACGTCCATGTGCTTTATCAGTCTCCGGTTTCTAAATTCCCAAAGGCAAATCGCTTGATAGAATTAACAGAGGAGCGATAGAGAGGGAGGGAAAGAGAAAAAGGGAGACAGAGAGCCGCGAAACTATGCAGTGGCCGCGAATAACTTCCGGTGAGGTAAAGTGGCCTCGGCGAACCCCAGCCTGCGGCGCTCGGCGTCGATCCCAGTGATTTCCATCTGGTGATTAAAGCCCGGAATTAGGCCGCATCGCCGTTAATCAGGTGATTACGCAAAGAGCGGCCGACCGACGAGGGTAATGCTGTTGCTGTTGCTGCTGACGCTGGTGGAGCCACGGGCCGATAACTTTGCGCGAATCCTCCCCCGCGCGTAGTTCGCTTAACATATTGAGCCAGCGGAGGCCGTCGTGCGAGCGGAGGCCACTGCTTGCCGATCGTTAAAATCCCGGGGATAAGATCGGTTGGTAAATCTTGCGGGAGTCTGAATTATTGCGCGCTGGGTACTGGACCGAGGGAAAAGCGGAATCAAGAAACAGAAGGGACAGAGAATGGAACGCGGTAGAGTAAGCAGGAGAATCCGTTTGGCCTCCACCTCCTCCGAATCACCAGAAACCAACGTATCATTAAACTCGCGCGAGTGCGGTGTTTGCCACGAGAGCATTATTCTCGTGGTTTCTCTCCTCGTCTCTCCTTGCTCGCTCGCTCTCCTCGTCCTTCGAGATCTTCCGGACAAAAGCAAACGCGGAGAGACAGAGAGAGAGAAAGAGAGCGTGCGACAAAAGTAATTAGTAAGCTGTGCTTCGATAGCCTCCGAGCCACGAGAGAGAGAGCGTAATTCCTGGGCTTAGCTTTTAATTGAGCGTCGATTAAAGGAGAACAGAATTAGGGAGGAAGAAGGAGAAAGAAGAGGAGAAAGCACACCTCTCGACCTCACTCCAACCGTGAAACCGAGGAAAAACGACACTTGGATTCGCGAGATGGCCTGATCGATCGCTCGCATTTCTCCGAACCTTCGACGTTCGACTTCGAGTCGTCGGAAGTACATCGTGGAACCGCATGTGAACTGGAACGAGGGGGAGAACGGTGCGTGGGTTACGGAAGGATCTGCGGAAAATAATGGGGTACCCGCGATGCGATTACCGGGAAATCAACGCGATCAATCCAACCATTCCCTACTTCTCACAACCAGAGGTGGAGGCCGCCCTTTCTCATCCCTCTCTCTTTCTCACCCCCACATATTCTCCCTTCTCCGCCAGCCTACAGTTTCCCTCGATCGAACACGTGCCAAGCTCCTCATTGATTTCCGCGCGAGAAAAGGTAAAGTTTCGAATTAGGGGGTGCATCGTCATTAATTAGCCGATAGGACGATGGGGTGGTTTTACCCGCGCAAAGACTCTTTCGGTGGAATGGTGAAAAGAGAGAAGAAGGGAGAAGCTCGTGAGTGAACGAAAACGCGAGGACTCTCGGAGAGAGGAGAAGCGAGAGAAAAAGCAGGAGAGAAAGGACGAGGCGTGTTTACTCGTGGCAAAGCCATCTCTCGGTGGCTTGCAAGAGTGGCTGTGCTCTTCCAGCACGAATACTCCCCGGCACAGGCTGCCGGCACTCGTGGGCGGATGTGCATCGCACGTGTGCACCGGATGCTCGCCTGCACCGTCGAGGAGGTAACGTTCTCTCTTTCCGTTCTCCTCTCGCTTCCTTCCACCTTCGCATCCTCGTCCTCTTCGTTCCCTCGCCACTCTCCTCCACCTCCTTTATCCTTTCCTCCCTCGACACTTCTAGCGAGGCCAGACCCCCGCGTAATCTCCTACTGTCGACGAACGTTAATTTCGCCCCGGGCATACTTTGATGTTTACCCGCTTCATAGACTGCCGTGCACTCGAGGCACGAAACGCGGCGCTGCATCCGCGAATCCCGTCCTCGCTTGTAATTATCTCCTTAAGCCGAGAAAAGGATTTTAGGAAAGTTTGTGAGTAAAAGGAGGATTTTTTATTTATTTGCTTCTTCCCTTCGATCGTCCAAAGCAATGTTCTTGATTCTATCTATGATTGAAATATCTAGTTGACAACGAGGCTTGATTTCCTCGAGCAGAAGCAGAACCGACAGTGTGACGACTACGTTGAAAGTAATCTGCGACCATCCCTCTATATTTCTATCTTTCTCAGCAGAGCTCTAAATAGAGTCTTCGGGATCCGATGCCGAAGGTGCGAAGCTCCGTGCCGTGGCAAAGGTTGTAAGCCGGCGACCAAGATAAAAAGAAGCGTCGACGGTACCACTCTCTCGACTTACTCCGCGTATCCCACCGTCTTTTATATAACCCGCACGCGTGCACGCGCGTGTAAGTAAGAGTCGCGAGTGCAAGGGGCCTCGGTAATTGCTCGATTACCGTTAGCGCGGGCCGTATTTCGTACCGGAGATTAGAGTTTACGACTGGCGAGATTTAAAACCGAAACTTCCTCGTGTTTCCCGCCGCTCACGGCCGTGTCGAGGGGAAGAGCCGCGGTGCGTTATTTGCAAATGAAGCTTACAACGGCAGAGAGAATTGCGAGAGGAAGCGTGGAGCGCGCATGCGCTTAGCCTAGGAAGTGTTTTCCCCGGATAATGTGACGGTGAGGCGAGAACTGTGCGAACTCGGTGTGTCGAGTGTAATTGAATGGCCGCGCGACGACGATAACAACGGGGTAATGCGAATCGAGTGCGCGCGCGATAACGTTCGACTATCGATTTACAAAATTTCGCGAGTCTACCCTCTCCCCTTCTCGCGGTGCAGGTGCACTCGTTTGATGGGGAGAAGCGGACGATTCGAACGTGATAAAAATAATGTCGAGCTTTAGCATTCGCGTTTCTGCGGAAAGTCGATTGTGATAATTGGCAAGAGAAAAATCGTAGGATCGAGCGTGTCGAGCGGTCTACGTGCACCTGTACGCAGGGGTCGACGACTACAATTGTGCTTCGATAATTTACTCGTGCCAACGAGACTCCTAACCGGGGAGTTTCAATAATTCGACTTCTCCCGAATTATTCCAATGACAAGCTTCGGTCCAGCAAATGTCTCGTTCTACGTGTCACCGGTGAACGAGAATACCCGTTTCACGTGGTACTTTAATTATGGGTTAATGATGAAATATGCATTGCACCCCCGAGGAGCCGTCTATCAATATCACCGGCTGAATGTAGAAATGTTTTGATTGAACATTCGGCGGGTCTCTTGATTACGCAGTTTCTTTTTTTTAAAGGCTCGTCATACAGTGCGTTAGAATCTGATACAAATAACTTACCCCACAAATTCTTCCCTTTCCAAAAAAAAATTGGTTTTAAAATTCTAGCCTTCCGTAAGCTCGTTAACAACATTAACCAGGATTATCACAGAGACCCCCAACAATTCCTCTCAACGTACAATCGTCAATGTACATCGGTCATCCTCACCGCAACGCGATATTTCAACTTGGAAACAGCGTGCGGCCAATGCATCATCGCGCGTGTCACTCTCGCGACAAGAACATTGTCCAACCTTGTCGGCCCTTTGGATTCAACGACCTCGAAACGGTACCACAGGTTAGCAACGCTAATGACGGAATCCCTATCGCAACACGGATAATCGTTTAACTTATGCAGCAAGCCAGTTCCTCACCTGCTCGGCCTACAGTGTTGCGAGCGATACTCTGTAACGGATCGTGCTCATGCGCGACGATCATCAATTCGCCTTCTTTCCACCCTCGTTGGCCTCGGCAGCTTATCGGGACGCGATTTGGCCAACAATTCGACGAGGGTCGATCGGCGGTCTGTACACGAGGAAGGGAAGATATTCGATAGTCTGTGCTCGGTACTCCATTTGGAGAGCAGAAAAAGGAGAGAGAGAAGGAGAGAGAAACCAGAGTGAGACGTGAGTCGAGAAGCTGCTGGTGGATTAGAGGAGTGATGAACGATGGCATGAGAAAAGAGAGAAAGGAGAATTGCAGAAGAAATCGAACGCTTTCGACCGAGTACCTTTGCAGAGGAATTTTATAGAATTTATTCAACGTGTCGCTTCGTTCGATACGACCGATTAATCGTTAAACTAAAATTGATACTCGAAAGTGTGTGCCTCGATGGAGAACAGTCTCGAGTTTACACACGAATTGAACGACGAGCATTATGCATCGAGTAAACGCATTCCCATTGGCACCTGGCGAGAATGATCCCACCAGGCAATTACCGATCATCCCTCATCTAACCGGCATCGCTCTCACGCGTCGGACAAAGCATCGAACCCTCTACCTTCTGCGTACTTTAGCAAGAGCAGAGACGGCAAGATGGAGAGAGAAAGAGAAACTTCGTGACGCGCAGCTCACGACTCTCCCCGACGCCTCTTCGCTCAATAAACGTAACGGTACGCTCGCGTACAACGTTACCCAGAAAAAGAGAGAGGAAGAGAAAGAGAGAGAGAGAGAGAAAGAGACAGAGGAGGGTACGCAAAAGCGGTTCTCTCACAGGACAACGTGTTATTACCATCCACAGTAACACTCTCTCCACTCTTCCTTGCTTTCTCGTGTTTTCAACGCCCGAAATTGTCTCTTTCGAAAAAACAAAAAGATCATTCTCGCAGAATGGTAAACGAGCTTGCTCGGAGGAAGGGACGAGTAAGAGAGAAGGGAAATAGATACAGGAAAGGCACCGCACCGTGCGAGTCCCTCTCTCGCGTGACACGTAAATTAACAAGTCATAATAATTAACCACCGTCGACGGCCGTGCGAACGTTTCGCGGGGGTCAGCGCGCGAATGAGATATCTACTTCTGGATTGGTCTAGGCGTCGTAATCACCGTTCTCCGTTCACGCGCGCACTCACGGGGATCAATAACCACGGCTAGATCGGTTCGACATCTTTCGATTTACTGCGGACGTGTCGTAGTTCATAACGGTTCGAAAAGAAGCGGCGCGTCTCGTGCATCTCTTGTGGCTGGTGCGCGCTCGCGGATATTGCCTCGAGCGGTACTCATTCGACACCGGAGGAAGGGGTTAAAGGAGAGGGAGCAGGGTGATGGGAAGAGTTGTCCGTGTTTCGAGAGAGTGAGAGAGAAGAGAAAAGGAAGAGCGGGTGGGTAGGAAGGACGAACGGTCTCGACTTGGTCCTGAAGCCTGGTGAGGAGTGAAATAGTGAGAGAGAGAGAAGGAAAGAAACAAGGACGGAGAGAGAAAAGCAGAGGCTGAAACGATAGTGTCGACGACAGATGTATCGCGATAGGGAATCCAACTTGGACAGAGTTGCTTCCTTCCTTCCACCCTCTCGCCCTCCAATCTTCCTCTTTTCGCGGCCTATTACATCGATACGTCGCGACACGGGACCGCTTCCGGAGAAATAACGTTACATTTCCACCTTTCGTGACGTACAATCCAATTTCGAGGGATCTTCTGCTCTTCCGGTCCTCTCGGGGCCCTGCCTCGCGCCTACTTTCCACCCCGTTCCTCGCGGTAGCGACTCGTGCCGCGCCGTCTAGTGGCGGACCGATCGATTTCGAAACGAGAAACTAATTAAGTACGAAACGTCCCAAGATAACGAGACTCGTGAGAGAGATATCGCGGCCTTCGATGCCGCGAATTACTCTCGTTCCGACGTTTCATGAATATTCGAAGTTTCACGACGAACACTCCACGCTCGACGAAACTTGGTGGCACGTGTCAATTAAGAGTTAAGGAGGAAGAGACTACTTTGACTTGGCAAAGAAATAAGTAATTTTCAAGCGTGGAACTAAAGAAGATCCGAAAGTCGTGTTTACCGTCACGACATTATATCATATACTCTGTTTCAAGAGGTATAAAACGCGCCTCGAGTGAAAGGAAAATGTCAACTAATTCCGAAGTTACAAATAAATCACCGAATACGTCACATTATTCGTGGTAAAAATTGAGAATTCAAAACGAAGAGAAACGACGATCTGTACCGACGTTGAAAATAATTCGTAAGGAGGACATTCTCAAAGGAGAAACGATCATTGCATAAAAAAAAAAAGATATTAATCTTATCTTTCTTAAATCCCTCGTAAACCCGCAATTACTTTTGGTGTCTGGTATTACGTGCCGACTATCTACGGTTACATTAGGCACACAAGATAAACTATACGAGAGTTCCTCACGAGCTCGCGAAAGTATCACTACCAGACACGGAAAAGTTACACCACCGCGTTGATATACAAAGTACGGGGTCTATCTCGCGTGCTTAGTAAGCCACGCTCGTCTCGATCCTCGTCCCACAGGATTCTCCATCATTTCTGTCCAAGGTGGAAAGTCGGAGAAAAAGGAAGAAGAACCGTTTCGCTGGGCCTTCTTGGCCCGGCATCTCGAGGTGCCGGAAATCTCTCGTACGCACGATATCGACCTTAACGCTTTCTCGACTATCGCGCATGCGGACTCTCGCAACTCTTCCCACATTTCGTCTAATCTCTCCTCTGGTCTTTGGTGTCTCTCACATTCTTTCTTCTTCTCCGACTGTTTCTCTCTCATCTGCCTAACCTCGTCTGTCAACTACCTTCATTTCTCCCTCTGTCTCTATCTCTTTGCTTCGGATTGGCTTGCACGACGATACACCGTGGTTCGTATGCACGGTTACGTACATATGCCGTGTACTTCGCAAATTAGCACCTTACCCGAGCATACAAACAAGCCACCCTACCTACCGCGTGTACCGACCCAACCTACCCCCTTCTCCAGTCCTTTATCTTGCCTCTCTCTCTCTCTCTCTCTCTCTCTCTGTTTCACTCTCTGTTCTTCCTTTTTCTCCTCACCCGGTCTCCTCACCACGAAGGCATCGTAGGGTCCCGGGGACCAAGAGAGCCAGAATACCGAGGGAAGCGTGACCTCCGCTCACTTTATGGCCGATCGTTAATAGCACTCGCGGCTTTCGCGGCAAGCGGAATAATAATAACGGCGCCACGTCGAAGGGAAGAGATACGCAGCAACGGCTCGGGTTATCACCGGATAGGTAAAGATCGATCGTAGGGGGTCTCGTCTCGTCCGTCGGTTCGCTCGAGCGATGCGCGCTGCCGAGAGAGAATTTTCGCGCGCTTCCCCATCGTGCGAGTCCTTTCGCAGTCTCTTCCTCCAGCGGCTTGAGGAAGTCATCGATAATCGATCGACGGGTCACTCTCGACCGAGTAGGATGACGTACCAAGTCCCTTGGCACCTCGCGATAATCCTCAGACTAGCGGAGCTTCGCGCAAGCTAATCGTGCAAATTTCCAAGAGTTCCCAGGAATCGAAGGGAAAGGTGGCTCTCCTTAACGAGAGTCGATTTTTCCACGAATATTCAAGGCTCGATGTAAAATCGATTTCACGTAGAACACGCTTCTACTACGCGTTTCGTCGGGACCACCGAGTGCTGCCGTGGAATGAGAAGCGCATGTGAGTACGTTTCGAAAATTATCGAAGCGCCGAGGCTAAATTTGTAGAATTGTCGGGAGGAGCATTCGCGGAGTTGCTCGAACGACTGCGTTCAATCGAGTTAGGCTCGTCTCGTTGGGAGCACAGTGAGAAGCGTTCTCTCCATCTCTCTCACTCTCTCTTTCTCTTTCGCCACGTCAATTTCCACGTACATTGATAAGCCAGAGCGCCGTGAACCTTCAGGATTTCGTTAGAGGACCGTCTCTAACTCGTCTACCGAATTAGCAGTTCGCGCGCGATGCTCCACTCGAAACTACGAAATGTGAGGAGAGATATATTCACCGGGATGGAACACGCTCCGCTGAACTTCGATGGCCACTGGGTTTCGCGGGAGAACGATGAATGGAAATCCTCGTACCCTTTCGGTGATGAACCTTGAGCGAGAACTGCTAAAATATCTTTTTTTCATCCCGACGAGTTCGCATCGTGCCTTCTCTCTCCCTCGCGTGTAAACTCGTGTTTCACTCTCTTTCGGAAAAACGCAGTCGAGCATGCACTGTGGGGTATCGATGGAAAAAAAAAGAGAAAAATTGTGGAGGCCGTCTACAATTCTCTATTCGACCGAACACGAATACCGATAAAATGCGCTACCAATCTGACAGAAAAACACTTGTGGCAAAATTTTTAATAAGTCATTGGATTTGAAATTTAAAAGACGTACGTTACGAGAGAATATGAGAGAATCGGATTCGTCGAAGATTCGAGGGCACAAAGAGAGGATAAAACTATCGCTCGTTAAAATAATTCTACGTACTACTTTTACCGCCGACCACCGGGTGGGCTTCACCGCGAGCATGCGCGCGTTCCACTCCACACCCACCCACGCCCTCTCCACCACGCAATTATCCGCATACCCCGGCATCACGATCGCGCTTACAATTAGTCGATGCTGCCGCGCACTTTGTCACCGTTAGACTGAAGTATCGTCGTCCTTTGTGGCGCGCATTTTCCGCCGTTCTCCATCTTCGAGAACGACGGTGCTTTTAAAGGTGGAAAGAAGAGGCAAGAGAGACGACTGGATTCGCGAAGGTATCCAACGGACGCTTAAGGTTTCGCAGAAGTGAAATATTCCAAGGTGGAGAGAGAGAAGGATCTGGAGACTGGCGCGTATGCGGTTCCATTTTGCAACGTGAAATGGAAATAATGAAGTTCTATTCGATTCTTATGCGAGACGCTCGAGCGCCTAAGGTATGCGTCCCGCGTACCTACGCGTCTGCGCGCGCGCACGACGATTATATGGTATGCGCGAGCTTTTTTATCGGATGCATAATGCGCATTCAATGATGTATAAGGCTGTGATACGTGGATGCCGTTACGCGTGCAGTGGGTAAGGACAGTTTTGGTTAGAGCTCCGCGTGGAATTGCCATTTTCAGTTTTCAGTAGAAGATACGTGGGAAGACGAGAATTCGTGGTCGCACGCTATCGACGAACTGTCTGGAATTAATCGAGAAAACTGTTTCTCGAGAATTTCGATCGTCGCGTCGCATTTTAATCGCTCCAGTAACCTCGATCATTATACCAGCCAGAGCTATTATATTAGAATATTTCAAAGGATCCTAACAGTCGTGGAACAACGAAACGAATCGGAGAAGCGAGAACTCGTATTTACCGTACACACAAATATTCGATTTATCCGTTCCCATCTTCCTGCGATCATTTCCTGTCTACGATGAGGCACCTCCCGCGAGAGACCGAAGCGCTCAGGGTTTCTCCGCATTTAGCATAAAATAACAAAGAAATCCATCCATCTCCGTGCGCTTCCCATTCTAAATCGCTTCCGGGCGGAACGCGAGCGAGCGGCGAATCGCGAGCGCGCGGAAATTAATAGAGGAAATAGGCGCACCGTTTCGTTATGCCAAACCGTCGAGTATTCCGATCGATTCTCGAGGCCCTCTCCACCCTGCTTCTTTCTGCATTTCTCTCTCTCCTTCCGATGTGCCTCCGACGCCGAGCCGTCGACTCTGACGCCGCCAGGCACGAAAATCCGCCGCGCGTAAGCTCGAGCGGCAAAATTGATTTATGCGTACGTTTAAACATCGACGCGTGAGGCTTCTGACCCGCAGGGAAAGATCATTTACGAGCGAGATGCGTCGATAATCAGCTCGCTTTGGTACTGAGATATTCTCTTGGCTCTTGCGTACGGTAGCCGGGCGGAAGTGCAGCGAATCGTGACCATTGCGGAGGGGGATCGTCGATTGGATCTGTTAAATTTCTGATACCGCCGCCGCGCGAGCCGTTTGCCTTTAAATCTGTATTAACGAAGCGAGGATTCTTTGAGATTCCTCAGGGATGAGTGTGGGGAACCCGGTCTGAAAGAGCGTGGAATTTTATTTACCGTTGATTTCGCGAGGAAGCACGATGATTCACTTCCAGCCACTATTCGGAAGACATTGTGGTTGGTAAAAAAAAAAAAAAATGTTGAATTGAGAGAAGCGCGTTTTAACCTTTTGTCCGATTTGTTTGTACCACATACGAGCGAAAAAATTGTATTATTTTATTATTGTATTATTTTATGAGATAGTTGAATGCATTCTCGCAGGATCATTCTATGTGTACGGACTGTAGTGGACTCTGGATCATAAAAAGTGAAAAATACTGTTATTTAATGCCTTGCAATGATGCATTATTTCGTTATCAGAAATAAAAAAAACCTGCCCTTTTTCCAAATAAAATCTTCGTTAAAACTCATCAGTCAAAGGGTTAAGTAAACTCACTCGCAAATCTGTGCGTCCTCTTTAGCATGAAGCAACGAACGCGCCCGTAATCGCAAAGGTGCAAAATTGAATGGCCGCAAGATTATTCGCACTTGCTCGGAGAGACGGTGACGTAAGTGGCTCGCGCGTCTCAGGATCGCGTGCGGCGGCCGCGATGTAATCTGCAACGGTGCGGTCGTTACACATACGACCGCCCTTATAACCGCCAACGACACTCACTCGTCGCGAGTGCGACGTTCTACGTGGGCACATCGCGCGAAGGAGGAGAAGCGAACGAGCGAGGCGATCGAACGAAGGAAACGGGGATGGATCGGTATGCGAGTGACTATACGGGTTTCGAATTTCTCACTGGGAGTGTAGGAGGCTTGGTAAACTCGTGGAACGTATGAAAATAGCGAGAGAATACTCCGGACGAATTAAATTATTGTCGAAAAAAAATGACGATAAGACTTCCGTATCCGACCCTCGTCCGATCTTAATAAAATTCGGATACGGAAGTTCAGCCAAAATGATTTCTTGCATCTAGATATCCATTCGAATTAATCCACGTACAGTTTTGATCTTTTTACCGATCCTTCGGAAGACTACGAATTTAATATTCCGCTCGAGTTTCACGCCGAGAGCCAATCGGGACACTCGAAACCTCTTGTCGACGTGTCTTCGATCGATGAATAATGCTGAAATCAATTCACGAGGTAACGAGAGTGAGACAACCAGTTCCGAGGCAGATAGAGGGCGGTTTAATGCGAGGCAGTGCCGCGCGAAAGATCGTGTGACGCTACGGCGGCGCATCGCTTAGAACTAAATAACCTCGTCCAGTCGACAGTTTCAATTTGCGTGCAGGAACTATTAACCGTCCACGCAGTCCGCTTGACTTACGCGTGACTACGCGCGCTCTAACACGCGCGTGCACTCGCGAGGAGACTTTTGCTCCGTGGAAAATATCGGGGACGCGAGCTTAGGCACTCGAGAGCGCCGAGACACATCGAGAGGTACGATGGGCAGATCGCAGATAGTCCAAGCTGGAATCGTTTCTTACGCGTACGCCGGGATAATTAACGCTATTCTCTATCTGGCAGCTTAATAGCCCCGATTACCATGAATCCTGTTTAGGTGGGAAGCGGAGAGGTTCCGCGACGCGCTCTTCTCCCTTTCTCTCGTACCCTTCTCCACCACCGGTCTCCTCTTCTGACTTTCTTACCCTCTAGAAAGTCTAACAACCGCACGTGCGCGTCAGTACGCAGAAGACACACGTGCGCGCGTCTACTAAGGCTCTCCCTCTGTTCAGCTTATCCAACAATTTTCTCCTTCTCTCCCTTTCTTCTCCTTGTCCCTTCTTCCTCCTCTTCCTCCACTCAGCATGCGTCGTCGTGCCTCTTTTACTTCGACCGTGCCAGATCGGCGATCGGCCGATGTAAATAAGCGCTGGGGGTTAACGTCACGTCCTATCCAAGCGATTTCGAATGCGTCCGTGGCGCGCGCTAATGAGCCGCGCTTCCGGCGTCCCGCCGATGGCTTTACGACGTTTTGTGCGTCGACGGTGCACGCGCGTTCTCGTGGCTCGCAACGACGCGAGAATCTATCGATTTCGCCTGCACACGAGAAGATATCGAAAGGACGGGCACTGTCGTGGCACAAAGTTACTTCGTTAATGCGAACGAATTTTATTTTACTTCTCACTCGCGTAGACGACGGATACCGTGTCGGCACTTTTTACTCGGAACGAGTACCGAGTTGAAGGAAAGGCAAATTTGAACTAAACAGAAGGACACAATCCCACGAGTCTATAAAACAAGCAGGTAGAAATTTCGAAAATGCCCAAACTGAGGGAGAAGGAAAGAAAAAAAATGAAATGGAAATTAAGAAAGAGTGAGGTAGATCCGACAAAATATATCGAAAGAGAAATATTCACATTAAACCGCGAACCGCTCGAATCCGTCATTAGAGAACTTTCGCTCTCCCAACGGTTAAATTCGCAGAACGATTAAAACGAAAGGATAACAGTATTCGTTTACCACGGAAGCTTCGCGAAGCTGAGAAAATAGCGGGAGGATCGATGGAGGGAGCCCTGCAAGCTGCTTACATCGAGTATCTCGCTCTCTCGCTTTGTCTAATCCTCTTTCCATTCTTCCAATCCAATCGCGACGTCTTTCCCACGCCGTTTACGTAACACTGCGAATCCCAGATTCCCATTCGATCGAATTTACATGCCTACGGTGAGGCGCGACGAGGATTCTGCGAGAGGAATCTCGTAGGAACGTGTGACATTCCTCGCGATGCGTTTACGATCGCAACGCGCGCTTTTCCAGTGCCCGTAATAAATCGTAGGAAGGAAGAAATTTCATTGGCCATCGGCCAGAGTCGATGACGCGGACGCGTTTCCTCCGTCAGTCATTTCTACGCCATTCGTTCGTGAATCGCACGCGAAACCACCGATCGAAGACGTCTCATTGGACGAAACGATTCGTCCAATAGGATTACCGTGGACGAGGACGATGCGTTTCCCATCTCGAGGGATCCGCTCTTGTTGGAAACAATGCGGGGTGAAATTTTCTCCAAGTTTATCGAGCTCTCTTCTTTCACCCCTCGAATGGCCCCGGATTCTTTTTAAAGCCGAGAGGAAGGATAATCCGCGCGAGTTCCTCGCTCGCAATTATTTTAACGAAGGCGGACTTCCGTTCGGATCGTTACCACGGAGGATAGCACATTTTATCGGAAACCCGCGCGATCGGTATCAACATCTCGCGCACGTTTCGTCGCGCACCAACGATCTTCCAGAGAAATTCTCCAAGTACCCCGCTGGAGTGCCGACCCAGTCCTGGGAATAATAGTACTCGAGAGGATTTCATCGATCGGCGGTGCGCTGCGTTTACGGGACGAATTTTTTTTTTAAGCGATCACCACTAGGTCGCTGAATATCCCATGACTTCTTCGTACGATTAGTCGAGAGCTGCTTTTTATTAGTCGTGAGAAGTTTTATTGGAGAAAGAGGATAAATTCTTTTTCACTCGTCCAACGAGTGCTGATTTCTATTCACCTTTAAAAAGGTAGATCTGGGAAAATCTCCGCAGAACCGCTTCCAGAGAGATTATCGCTCTAAGCGAGTCTCGACGAATGTGTTCTCTCCTACGCAGGTTTACGATTTAGACGGGGTGGTGGAGGAAGTTTCGTTTCATTAGGCCAACGAGGGTGGCGCAGCTACGACGGATCAAGGACGCCCCGAAACTGCGAAACTATTATTAAACAATTACGGAGGAATCGGCGTCGGGGCCAGACATTCCTGGAACAGTGGTGCAGAGTGCAAATTCCAGTTTCTCTATTTGTAAAGGATCGTTGCTGCGTAGTTACGCGTATTCGGGCGTGATTCATTAGTTGGAGAACTTGGAAGTATTGCTTCTCCGTTAACGTGCTCTCGCAAGGTGCATCAGCGAGTGATACCGCATGCTTTACGAGGCCACGCATGTCTTCAAGAGGATCAGATCGCAAGGGAATTATTTGATACAAGATTTTTAAAATTGTTCTTAAGCGATCTTTCTGAGTTGCTGTGAAATTCACGAGATCGGAGAACGAAATATTTTGCTATTCGCGAACTTGTTAGTTACAACTTACACGTATCTCAAAATCTAGATGTAATACGATCTGAATGTAGTCCAACCCTTCGGCCAAACTTCACCTGTTCCGAATCCATGCCGAAGGTCTTCGTGTCCAAGATATTAGACAAACAAGATTAGTCGACTGAAGTTTCGTCTTCATTGTTACACCTGCATAATGAGAACACTGTAGCGGATTGTTCGGCCCGTGTAGTCTGTATCAAAGTCAGCACAATTGGGCTTGAAGTTTCGCAGAATCTATGAATCTAATCCAGACGCGACGCGAACGACTCGTGGACGAGTCTATACTGCGTCCAAACTTCTCTTCAGTTCTCTTTACCTTCGACTAACACGAGAGAAAATCTAAAACGAAATACTTTCTACCTTTACGTCGACAACCAAAAAAATTTGAACCTCGAATCAAACGTCCCAGATATTTGCAACTACCCTCCAAATAACGAACTATCCTCCCTCGCGTAATTCCGTCCAATTTAAATCGTCTTTCAGCACTGATCCGCTAGAGAAGAAAGACCGTGAAAATCGAACGACGGGTAGTCACGCGAAACGAATTACAGAGCGTTCGAATCGTATCTCGATTCATTGGCCGGATACATCTCTGCATCGAGCAACTTCCGCTTTCCTCCGCTGCAGTTTCCACTAACGAGGGATTATCTTCGTTAGTGAGTTATCCGTGGAGAACTAAAACGCGTAAGAGGATTCGCATTATATCGAGACTCGCCATTATTTCATGGTTCGTCCCACGGCGATGCGTTTAATCGTCGCTTCCGATCCGCCTACTGGCTTGTACCTATTGTAACGTTTCGAGGCTAAATACAATGGGAAGGTCCCGCCGCCACCGTCTAACGGTACAGCGAATTCATTTGGAGCATGGAGAAGTCGACATTGCTTGACCGTGTGATCCCCACCCATTTTTCTCTCTTTTCAATCTCGGCTCCTTCCTCGCGTGTTTCACGACTCTTCTTCCTCCCGAGGAAGACACCCTCTTCCGCGCCTTTTGTCGCGCGGAAAGGAGCACACGATGTAAGCTCAACACAGTCGGCATCGCATTACTGTAATCATCGCCGCGCATACCCGACCGTTTCCTTATTGTTTTCATGCCTTTTCATAGATGCCGAACGAGCGCGTAATTACGTTCTTATTACGTCGTTACGTCGTCGCCGGATCGTCGTTGCCACCGCTCGCTTTTGCTCGTGGAATTGAGACGTGGGACGATGCAAATGTTCGGAGAGGGAAGGAACAGGTTTCCGAATGAAAGGCGCGTGGAACGGAAAACGCGAGGAGGGAGAAGAGAAGAGGATCGTGAGGACGTTGGAAGGAAGTAGCTGAACATGATAGAATTATTGTTCTCGACGTCGATACGACGTCGAAACTCTCATCTTCGTATTCTATGAAGAAGCGGAGTCCGAGAGAATAAATCCGAGGTAAACGGTGGCCGGATAAAATGAACGAGCTCGAAAGGACGATTGTCGTCTTATGACGAGGGTCATCGTAAATCGCTGGATTCGGGGAAAAGCCGAAGACGAATGAAGGAGGAAATGAGACGTGAAAGCGGCGGAGACGAGTCAGAGATCCGTGCTTTCTGTCATCCCGCTGGAATTTCGTTAGGGAACGCCGAGAAACGCGTCCTCGCAAAACAATGAGCCACCAAGAACAATGATTCGTATTTACGGTGACACTCCCTGCCTCCGTCCTACGACACGGATTTCCTCGCAGCCTCCACCGAGGTGGCGGAGAAAGAGGATGAGGAGGAAGGAGGACGAGGAGGAGCGTCTTCGTCCCGTTCGTCGCACCGATAGCCTTTCCCTCCTCGCAATTCAATTTGCATTTATATTGTATTAATTTAAAGAACAGTAGAACGGCTCGGATGGAAGGCTACGACGACGAGGAGGATGAGAGGAGGAGGTGAGGGAGTTGTTCTATAAGGAGTCGAACAGAGAGAAACGAAAACAGGTGAGACGTCTAATAACGAGAGAGGAGGAAGGAGCGGAGGAGTCTTCGACCGCACGAAGAAGAGAGAGAGAGAGAGAGAGAGAGAGAGAGAACGAATAAAGGAGATGACTGGCGATAAGGAGAGAGAAAGAAAGGAGTAATAGATGCAGTAACGAGGAAGCAGTTTACCCTCCTTGCCGGCTTCAATTTCCCGAATTACGCGCGCCGTGAAAGTGCGCGGTAAAAGCGTCTGGGGCCACCGCGCCGCATGAAGCAAGTTACGGCACACTTTCCTTCCTCTCCTTCTTCGTCCTTCGTCCTTCCACGGAGGGCCCTCGCGTGTTCACCTCACTTCCGCTTCTTTCCATTTCTTTTTTCCATTTTCCTACTCTCCTGCCACCACCACCCCACAAACCCTTCAAAGGGGTGAAAAGGCACCCCTTTTTCTTCGCCCTGTACCCGTGTTATTCCCTCGCGTCGCATTTCCGCCTCGAGACGACGCGCCGGGGACACAAGTGCTCGGTGAAGAGTGAAAGAAAGAGAAAGAGAGAGAGAGAGAGAGAAATGGAGGAGAAGAACGAAGTGGAAAGAGACAAGGAAAACGATGCTGTCCACGTTCGGAAGAATGGACGGTGCTTCGCGCCGCGAAGAGGGTCGTATAATTCTCATCAAGAACCATTGGCCCTGACCAGAAGCCTCATAAAGCACAGACATCGGAATCGCAATCAAATTGAGAATGGCCACCTCTTTCTCCAGATCCACGAATGCCACCACCCTCGATCCCCAAGGAATTCTCTCGAATTTCAGGGTCCGACAGGGTCCAAGAGTCGCGAGAATCAGCAACGCGGAAGGGCGAGAAATGGCTTCCACCTCTTCGTGACTTAACGAGGCGTCAACTCGCCCGGCAAACTCCCAAGAAACAATAAATATAAGACACACGCGCTCGCAAATCTTTCCCGCTTACCGGCGGAGAGTTTCATAAAATTTCAAAGGGCCGTCTTGACACCGCCTCGTTAGAAGCGGCTAGCCGTTGCTTGTGTTGCTGGCGTGGTTAGGTGCCACTCTCTCTCCCGACCGGACACCTTCTTCCTTCTCCTTCTAGCTCTTCTCACTCCTCGGACACCTATATTCGCGCATGCGCCCGAGCTATCTTCTCCACGTGTAACACCAGGCGGAAGAGAGTCCGCGGGATCGAAAACCCGCGCGCCACCCATGTATGGGTCGTCTCCTCGTGTCGTTCCCTCGTGTTCCTCGAGCGAGCGCGTGCTCCTCGAGCGGAGAGGAGAAGACGCGCGCGCGCGCGCGCGTGTTCGTGAACGCGCACGATACTATGACTAAGATTAAAATGTATGCTTCTTGAATGCGTCGAGAGTCGACTGGTGGCGAGGTCGGGGCCTCCTCGTAAATCATTCTTGCTTGAAAATTTCAAGTAGCGCCTGGCGGGAGAGAGGCGTCTCTCACGCGAGGTACACTCCTCTTCGATCCGCTGCCTCACCACCGCCGCGCACCCACCGTTCGTGTGAATGCGCCCGCTCGAGTGTCTTTGAATTCGTGTGCGAGCGAGAGACGAGAGCGTGTGCCTGCGAGATATTCGCGCGTGTACGAGCCCGTGTAGAGGAGGACCCGACGCGCGCCGTCTCGACGCGAGGCGAGATGATAAAATACAATGTGGACTTTGTAGGGAGGTGGTATAATTATGGCTGGCTTTATTGAGTGCCCCCGGTGTAATTGGAAGGCAGGAGAGAACGTAATTCGTTAACTCCTCGTTTCTCTCGCTATCTCTCACTCTCTCTTTCTCACTGTCGGAACTTTCGTCGTGATTTCTTCTCGCTCCTTACGCGCGTCCAACGCTTCACACGACAAACGACCATTTGACGCGAGCCCACAAATCGAAGGTCAACCGCTACTCAATACCACGTCCACACTTTATCACCACCGATTGACGGTCTCGAAAGGACTGGAGCGGGTGAATGGAGAACTGCAGCGCGTGTGGATCAATAGAGGAATCGTCTTATCTCGTCGGTCGTATAAATTGTTGCGGTCGGCGAGGAAGCTTCGAGGAAGAGAAGTTCCCGTATCCCGCCCAGTCGGTGTTCGAGAATGGACAAAAAGCAAGGCACGACCCTGCTATCGTCCAATTGGCAAGCTTCCCATCCGCGAGCCGTTCGTTTTCCAGCCTCTCCCACCCGAGGCCGTCTCGTTTCTCTAAATTCGAAAATAATTATGTCCAAAAGAACTAATCGAATTTCGGTCCCGTCGTCGCCTCCGGCGCGAAGATTTATTCTCGAAGAAAGTGGACCCAAAATGGCACTGAGAATTAATTTCGATCACTCCCGATTCCCTCTCTGTACATGATTTCGCAATTTAGGATTACTCGATACCCGTCAAAGTGCTGGGAACGGCTGCTAGTGGTTTCCATTTGACGAGAATGATTATTCGATATCCATTTGGATATGAAACGCAAATCCTCGTGTGATTTCCAACGGTGCGACGGTGCACTCGTGTTGCTTTCAAAAGGAAAATGCACTCGCGTCGGATGAAATTTCCCCGCAATTTTAAGGTAACGTTGGTGAAATTTGCAGTGGCCGATAATTATCGCTCTTGAAATTCCCAACGAACGACCGTATCTTCTTGCTGTCTCTGCGTCCAACAGGGGCGTAAAAGCTTCTATCAGCAATGGACGAGGAGGCAAAAAAGGGGGTGGGTTTCTGAGAATGGGCGAGTGAAGAGACTAAAGAAAGGGGTGAGCGGGTAGTCCGAATTACAACGTGGCTGGCTCGCATAAAGATGTCCGCGGCGATAAACAGCACCCCCGCCGTCGCGACGCATTCCACGAAAGGATTTCTGGCTCTGGTTTCAATCCTTCCCTCCAGCCACCACGTCCTTTCTACGGTGCAAGCGATTCCATCTTTATATCTCCCGATAACGACGTCCCCACCCCCGTGAGAGCGTTTGAATTTACGTGCTGCGTAACGGAAGTCCGAGCTTTGTCCTTCCTTCCGCTCAACCTCTCCTCGCAACTCCTTTCTACTCCATACTCCCTCTTCATTCTCTTTTCCCTCTATGTACCTGGCCCACGATGTAAAAGCCATTGAGCGCAGAGAATACGACGCTCAGAAAGAAACGCTCGAGGATGTTCCTGAATGAGATTCCTTTTCTCGAAGTTCCCTCGCGGAAAACCAAACTGTTTCTGGAACAGTTATGGACGACCCATCGAGGCACGAATTTAGTCCGTGAATCTCTCCAACTATCCTTGCTCCCGGTGGAAAGAAGCAATCCGTCTTTAAACGGCGCGTGAACGGAAGTGCACTTGCGCGCGCACGGTCGTGAGTTTCGGAAAATATGATAGTTCGCGAGGAGCGGCAAAAGGGCACGATTCTGCGATAAAAGCAAAAAAGTCTCCTCTGGTCCCACCGGCATTCCACAATGGAGTCACGAGCGGAAAGCGCTCTTATTACATTGTCGAGCAAAGTCTGGCAGACGTAATTAACCGACGGTGGGTGCCCATAAATAGCGGAGCTCATATGAGAGGATAATACCGACTTTTCTCCTTAGGCTTACTCTTCTCTTCCTCTTTCGCCACCTCTCTATTCATCCTACCTCTCTCTCTTTAGCTTCTAGCTGCGACAGACGCGAGAAAGAGAGCGTTATAACCAAGAACGAACGCGCCACCAGTCTCTTGGGCCTGGTCAGTTTTAAACTCGTTAGTAACGGTACCGCCGATCTACGTACACATGATCCATACAAGGTAGAGTCATTTTACATTTACTGGTGCACGAGTAACGCCACCGTGGAGGAAGCCCTCTTGTAACGTGAGCGAAAAAATTGTGAAATCCCACAAAGAGAGGAGATCGTGGCGGGTTGTACGTAGGGTGTAAGCGCGTTGCCCCAGCAACCTGTACCGAAACCTGGTAAAGACTTAGCAAGGGGCGGTGGTCTTCCTCTCTCTAATGCTTACGTAAGAGGCTATACGCCGTTTACGTCGTCCCCGTGGAGAATACATTACGGCGGGTGATCTTACGGTCTGCTTCGTGGCGAGCAGAATCGACGATCTTGTTTCGCGTGGAAATTCGCATGGCCGATCCCGACTATTCCACCCGAGTTTACGGCACGGTGATAAACTGAATCTGCGATATTAGCGTCGAGAATACGCAGGGACGGGTTATTAACCCTCCATTGTTTGGACCGCCGCGACATTGTGCGCCAGACGTCTCCAGTCTTTCCCCCTCGCGATCGTTATTGCACTTTACGACGGATGATCTCGCACGAGTGACGATCGTTGACAGTAATCGACGAGCGCCAGACTATCCTACGTATTTGTTTAAACCCTCGCAATATCCGTCGTCCTTCTCCCGAAGGTCTCGACGTTTTCAGATTCTCCATGCAAAAGTTATCGAACTCCAGAAAGTTCATTGAACGAGATCGACGAGTCGTAAAGGTAAACGAGATTTTCTAAATGCGAGAGTTTCTTCGTTTGACATTCTCGGCTTTTCATTTCTGAAAGCCACGCGCCGATTCGAGACCCGAGTGTCGGAGTGCGCGAACTTTCTCGCGAGTTTAACGATTACAATCGCACGAGAAGACGAAGGAGGAGAAGAATGGGCTTGCGAACGGAAAGGAATGGAATGTTCAAAGCCTATAAACTCGTTAAACCTCGTCGATGGGCGCTCCGACCGAGGGTTTTTGCGCGAGCGTTTCGGAAGACGCGCTTCCACGCGACAACAATGCCAACAATGTCGCTCGACGATATTGCGGCTGGTGCGCCCATCCTCCACCCAACGAGCTCGAGGCGGCGGGTGCACCGAGCTTTGAGAAATTGTGTCGACTACGACGGGGGCGAGGACTCTTTTTTTTTTCTCTCCCGGAAACTCTCGAACCGCCGACTTTCACCCTTCCTCGCTCTCCTTTCTCGATTTTTCCTTCTCTCCATCTCTCTTTCTCTTTCTCGTCTGTCCGTAGAAGCGCGGGCTGTTTGTACGAACTGTGTGCAAACTCCATTCTACTCCGTTGCTCCTACGTCGTAAAGAGGGTTCGTTTGAATAGCCGTCCGACGACGGCCAACGATTTGTTTCCCCCGAGCAAACCCTTCGCGGAGTTACCGTGAAATCGTTTGTGTCGGAAACCTCGGAGCTCATATCAGAGGGCTGGATGCAAAGTGCAGCGGCCGCGTGGGCCAAGCTGAGAGGCACACCGACGAATAAGGGCTCCTAAGAAATTTTCAATGACGTAATTTCGTAGCAGCAAGACTCAATCGGATTTTATCCGTGTGCCAGTATTCGTGGTAAAATCAACGTCGAAATTTATTTCTCGATGTTTTCTATTTTCTAATCAATTTCTGTCGATGAAAATATTTATGAGGTGAAGGGTCAATCGTGGTACAGTATTGGACTTCGTTAATTTAAATTAGACAATTATTTCTGGATTCTGACGTGTACAATACGATGCGGAACGTCGTGTCCGCTGACACGTCAGCGATGGAAGGACCATCGAGATTAATTCACGGATTGTCATTATTCGAACGATCGCACTCGCGAATCCAAGGGGGAATATTATACCGATCAGGGATATTTCAATAACGGCGCATTAAACGGTCGTGATTATTATAATTCCACCCGCCCCGTTACGTATTTACCGTGCTCGAGTGAATTGGAAATTCTCGGGATATCGGTGGTGAAGCGCAGGCAAGCGGCCTGCTGGCAAATCCAGTACGCCACGTTGAAAACTTAATTAACGTGGAAGCGTACGGATAGTCTTGCAGCTGAATGCAACCGATGATCGATGCAAGCAATCACAATTTTATTAACAAATAATTTCGCCCGACGACGTAAACGCTTTTCGAATTTCAAGTAAACCAATATTTTGCCATGTTTTCTGGCTTACGTGTCAACAAGGTGTTTAAATATCGCGTACCAAAATTGAACAGAAATGTTTCACCCTCTCGGCTTATTTTCAAAGACACTTCGAAATAGTCTATTATCCTTGATTCTACGAATTTGGTCCCTTTTAGAGGACATCCACTTGCCAGATTGAAAATTGCTCCCACCCCTCACGACTGGCTTCTACGTATCTACGATCCACCCCTCGATCCACCCCTTACGACGTCTTCGAAGATTACACGATCCCAAAATGGCGGAAACCGCCAGAAAGGTCGTAGAATCTAAGCGCTATTTGGACGAGTGTTGGTGCAATTCTATGCGCGCGCACGGAGACGCAAACCCACACACAGAATCAGGCTCGGAAATTCTACCGTGCCATCGGCGACAGGGCGATAGATAAGGTACGTAGACTTGGTGTAACGTCCTCCTGCAACAATCTTTCACGGCACTAACCCCGACCCGCTATGTGGGTGGCAATTATGCGGAACAGATGAGATCTTCATCGCTGCATGCATTATCTATTCAGGATCTCTACCTGCGACCCTGTCGCCCCTCATCACGAAAATGTCCTCCTATTTTACCGAACTACCTTTGTGGAAAATCGAGGGTGGCTGGTCCGGAGATGGCAAATTCTAAAAGATCGAATTAAAGTTTGCAGTGGAAGAGAAATATTCCTTACAATTCCATCGACTTCGCGAAACTGTAAATCCAGATAATAATTTCACATGCAGCCGATAAATTATGCTCAAGGAATTAATGTAAAAAATTACAACACGAACAGTTCATTTCGTTGCAGTATCCGAAAAATTCTTCGTGTCCCACTGGTTTTCGACAATGCATTCGAGCGCTCGAGAGAATCGGAACGAATTTCAGCGCGTGTGTTCCTCCGTGTAACAGGCATCGTTACAAGGACGTCACGGAATATCGTTGGGCCCTCGTATTTATCGTACAGGATTATGCACTTTATTATTATCGTCCTAACAACCGGTATAATCCCTCGCCCCCTACTTACTGCCATCTGTTTTCCGGATTGCTGCACGTGCCGTGGCCTGTTCCCTCGGCTCGGCCGCGGCGCGGTGAGCGCATAAACATGTTACCTGAATTCATTCATTCATTCAACTTTCTTCCCTTCTCGCGTGCATCTGCTCGTCCACCCATTCTTCGCCTCCCCTTTATACACTTCCGGCTTCCCGCGGCAGCAATCAAAATGGAGAAATATTTTCGAGCACCCTTAATCCACTAGCGAATAAATCACAACGCTTCCACAAAGACTCCGCATTACGTATTTCTCCACGACGGTCTCATCTTCCGTTCCCCCTCATCGCGAATCTCATCGATCCTTCGGGATGACGACGATCCCGAGGAATTTCTATCCTTGGAATTTTACGCGGCCTCTCGCTTTTACTCGCCCCTTTTAAGCGCCGGTGGCGTCTGCCGGGAGCACGTCCTCGTCCAATTAAAGCGTCGCGAGATGAGAGCACGGAAGAAGAGAGACAGTTGAGAGAAAGAGAACGGGAGTGGATAACCAGTAGGGAACGACCTCTCACGGGCAATCGTGGGATCGGGGCGGTCACTCGTTACACGAGGAATATCGTTCTCGTTTGCGAACTGGGAACTGCTCCGTGAACAGGTTTTGTTTAACGAACCGACCACTACGGCGGGTGGAAGGAAGGATTCGCTCTCACTGCCCACAACGATGTCTTCTCATGGAAATGGAGCAATAATTTCTGCTACACTCTACGTGGACGCCACTCAGGACGAATTTTTATCCTCGATGGAAGACGAAGGAAAGGCGCCATTTTTTCGCGTTTGGAGGAAAAGAATGGGATAAAGAATCGAAGGGTGAAACGAGCACGACAGTGGACAGTAGAACGGACAGACGGATGGACGTATGAGGGAGCAGCGGAACAACTCCTCTGTAGCTTCGACTGCGAGGGGATGATCGATTTAATCCATTTTCTATCGGTTACCGATGCCGGACCCCGCTCACTTTTTCTCTTTTTCTCCCCGAATAGCAGCAAGGTCTCGTCGCGTCGTTGGTGCGGTCTAGCACGATTCTCTCGCTTTTTATTCAGCGCGCTCCGCGCACCCGTTGCTTTCGATTTTTCGCGCCGAGAGCTCCGAGCGTTCTCCCTTTTTCCAAGCTTCGTTTTTTTCGAAAGATCGAAGGGAGACGAAACGCCACGACAATTGCCTTCGTCGATTTCCACGTCGTCACGTGCTCGCATTCTCGTTTGGTTCACCGATGCGAGAGAAACTTCCGAGAGACGAGAAACTTTTTGTCGTAGCGGGGTGCGAAGGTGGTTTTATCGAACTTCCTTTTTTTTCTGCCAGCTAGGGAAATTTTTCGAAGACCAAGATCCAAGATGAAGTCACCTTAGCGCGAGCCTCTCGTCGAACCTCAACTCGATCAGGCCGTAACCTTTTTTTTTCCTTCGTAGCTACTCTCGTGGATACGTCAGCATGTAGAGCGCGTGTAGCGCAAGAAACTAAGGAGGCGGAGTAGGATAGAAAAAGTTCGGTATGCGCCATTACGTCCCTCGACAGCAGCGGTGGTCGAGAGAACGCTCGGTGGACTGGAGGTGACGGTGAAGAGGGTAGCAACCGAGTCTGAAGGCCGTCCGAAGGGAGAAGAGCGAAAGAGGAGGAAGGCAGGAAGGGCGGTGGAGAAGGGACGATATCATCGCCATCATTTGTCTTCGCGGCGAGGTTTCACTTCGAGCTCGTTTCGCTATTTCACCTGCGTCAGGGAAACTTTCATGTTTATGAAATGGCTCGCGGTGCTCGCGGGAAGCTCAGAAATAACGTAAATCTTCGCGTGCTGCCTGAGAAGGACGAGGGACCTCGAGAGGAATTTACGAAGAGGAATGTAAATCTTCGAGTGCTCACGAGTGAGACAAATGCCTCGAACGATGATATCAAAGCGCAAAACCAACTGGTTTAGTCCGGAGATTGGCACTCGTTTTGCACGTCGCGTTGTTGCGTAATTCCATGCGGAGGTGAGCATTGATTTTTGAGCTCGAGTTTCAAGCTTTTCCGTAATTCTAGAGGAAATGTATGCGAGGTAGCATGAGAAGCACCGAGAAGCATTCATTTATTTAAAGGTCCAACATTCCTCCTTTAATGCATCCTTGAGAAGTTCTGCTGCTACTTGAGCGATTAGCGTTCTTTAAAATCCTTCTTCAGGAGGAACTAATCTTCCTCCGTGCTCGATTTACAAGATTACAGTTAAACTTGAAATGGAGAGTCGCCCATTCATCTTTATTCCCGAACACTCTTCACTCGGTATATACAGAGCCACGTACAAATATCAATAAAACGCGTTACACCGTGTCGTGTAACTTGCAAGCGTTTAAATATTTGCGAATCAACATATGCATACAAATATCGTGTTTACCGAACGGACGCGTAACAGACGCGGTAGAACCGTAACAAACATTCGCGGAGAATCCTCGTAACTTTTGTGCTTCGGAGACTTCTCTGCAAACCTCAGACGAAATCCTCTGTCCGCGTCTCTGCAACCTCTACCACGAACGATCCTTTGTGAAAACTTCTCTTGGAACGACTGATTGCACGATTCAACAACGAGGGACGCACGTGGACGTAAACAGGGGCAACCCCATTAATAGCCACCGAACGCGACCCAACAGGCATTCCTATTGGGGTGCTAGCGTAAACCAATAACCAGCCGCGCGATGCGGAGCGAAACCGTCGAACAATCGAGAGATTTCGTCGCCCGGTTCGATGCGCGTGGACGATTTGACATTCGGCGAGCCATCTGACTGATTAGCGGCCACCGGTTATCGAGCCGCGCTAAATTGGGAAACAGTCCGTGCCCGGCCTACGCGATACACACGCACTTTATTCTCCCGGCTTTTCATCGACTCTTCCCCACTTCCACTTCTTCCACGTCCCTACACCTTCCAATTCGTCCTCGTGTCTCTCGCAAACCTCTCTCTCGTCTCTATCCTTCCTCTACTTCCGCCAGTCAGCGCCAATCACGCTAATTAATCACGTTAGCAGTTACAGACGCGCAGCTGCGCCTCTCACGTGAATTCGACGCCGGCGTCGATTGCCGTTGCATCTCGTGGCGCACACGCGTGTTACACACGCTCCATGCGTATTTACATACAAACGAACACGGTGGCAGGGCACGCGCGCGCAAGAGACAGGACTGTGGAAGCCGTCCGTCCGATCGTCCGGTGGTGGTTCGGTCGGTCGGGCCGCCACCGCGCAAAACCCACACGCCATCATTCCGACTTGCCGTGACATCTACAAATTCGTAATAAGACGTGATTTATTCGTCTATTCATGCCGGCTCCCGCAGTCCTCCATGCAAATGCGCTTCGGGGACACCGACGAGGGCGCGCGCGCGGTGGTAAGAGCCTTTCGCCCTTTCACGTGAAACAGGAGGACGAAGACGAAGTGGAGTGCGAAAGGGGAGGTACCGGTATTCGGAGAATGCGAGTGAAATAGCGGGCAGAAGTGAATCTGACTTTTTTTTTTCTTTCGTGCGCTTTAATTCTCGAACTTAGACACTTCTCGTCTTGCTAATAAAAAAAATATCACAGGATGAGTGCATCTCATTTGATTTTTGTCTCGTGAAAGCTCGTGGAAATTTTTATTTCTCGAGAGCTCCGTGTCTCATTTGTTAAACGGTATACTTCAGGTTAATTCCTTGTTCTTTGCGTCTTCGCGTTTCACGAGAAACCGCGAGCCGATCAATGCGCGCGTATCGAGCAGAAGAGGACGAGGAAAAGAAGGGCCACGCGGTTCGGAGCGTCACGAAAGGTTCACGACGAGGAAGAGGTTGCTCTCCGGCGTACGAGGGTAGGAATAATGGAAGGCACGGGGTCGCGGTTGTGAATCTTCAATCATTCTAAATGAAAAAAGTGCGCGCGCGCGCGGTTGGCTGGTGCGAGTTGCGTTAAAGCAAACACGTCGTTTAAAAGTGACAAATGGGAATGGCGGTGACCCTCGACGAACGTTCGAGGAACTCGTTAGAATGCAAATCGCTCGGCGGCGATCTCTCGTTGGTGGAAAGGAGCATAGAGGAGGAGGAGAAAGAAGAAATGAGAGAGAAGAAGAAGCCGGAAGAGGAAGAAACGTTCGTGGAAAAAAACGTACTCGTTTTCTCCAGAAGAAAAAATTCTTACGCAGAACCCTCGTAATTCTCCTCGTCGACGGAATAATTGAGAAAAAATAATCGAATTCGAAGATTAATATCGATTAAGGCGAGATTCCAAGTGAGAGACAAACGATAGGAGAAACGCAGGGAGAAGCTGAGCGACAAAATAATTATGCGAACGGTGTTATTTCGCACGATGGTGGATCCTCCGCTCGCCAGAAGCAAAGCTGCTCAATTTGTCTTCCGGCCCTTTCTCTCTCATCTTCCACTTCCGTTTACCTAAAACGAGGTACGCCCTAAATTTCGCAGCGGCATTAGCTTATTGCGAGTCCTTCGCGTAAATCACGCGAGACGAACGACGTTTCTCTTCACCTTCCCTCCTTTCTTCGCAGCTTTCTCTATCGTTCCTTCCTATCTGTCCTCCCTCCTAATCCCTCCGAGGAAGCAGGAGGACCCACGAAATCGTTCGAGCCGATTATAAAGCGCGAGCTTCCCCGCATACAAATCGTGACTCGTCCTTCGGCCTCTCTCCGACGAATCTCTTCTTTTCGAAACTTCGCCAATTTTTTTCTTTTCCTCGAAGTCCTTCGTCAAGTCGACTCGTGTCGCGCGCGTTGATGTCCTCGATAACTCACCGATCGGATAAACCCTCCTGCTTATTTCCTTAGCATTAAAAGCTAAACTCCGAGGGGAATCGAGAGAAGGAAATAGCTCAGGTATCGAGGTACCACCACGTGTATAATACTCAGGAGCACGAAGAAGGTGAAGGTACCTTACCAGCAGTTTTCCCACATCTTAGGCGCGGGAGGAAGCTGAATGTAATCGTTTGAATATCTTAAGTCGCCTCGCGGCGCAATTAGGACTTAGTATAATAAAGATTAAATGTAATTGCCAGACCTGAAGGGGGGGTCTTAAGGTGGCCCATACACGGGCAGGACTTATCTCGAGATTATTCCGCGACGGTAACCCTCCGAGAGGTGGAGAGAGAGGGTCCACGCGGGCACGCCACGTTACAAACCATAATTGTTACAAGTCCTCTAATCTTCGACGGAGAATGGCCTCCGTGCGAACTCTCGAACCCAGATAAATCTCTCTTTTACGCGTGCCTCCCCTCTCTCAAGTCCGCTTTTATTGCGGGAGAAAAAGGAAAAACTCGTTCGTTACTTCTTTTCACCTTTTCCATCGATTCTCGTTCGAAGCTCGTAAATTGTCGAAATTTCGAGAAAAATCGTCGGACGAAATTGTTTTCCAGAGATCGTCCACGACACGTTAACGCGCCCTTTATATATTTTCCTTCCTCCCTCCACACATCTTCTTCTTCTTATTCTCTCGCCACTTTCCGCCATGATTTGCGTGCAAATTGCACACGTCCGTTTGCCCGCACGACAGATGCTCGCTGCCGGAATTTACGACACGCTCGCGCGCGCGCGTTACGTATATAGAA
The DNA here is from genome assembly GCA_944319695.1 of Tiphia femorata. NCBI lineage: Eukaryota > Metazoa > Arthropoda > Insecta > Hymenoptera > Tiphiidae > Tiphia > Tiphia femorata. Next base: position 21,583,612 of record OX090901.1, on the reverse strand, counting down.
GGAAGGATGTGCGTGCCGAAGGCTACGCCGTGCGCGTGCACACGATCTTCACCGTGAATCGAGGTCGATTCTACCCTCTTGGTAGTACCGTTTGTCATTAAAAGTTCCTTTGATGTTAATGAAGCGCGCACGCGTGAGGAGAAAAGAAGAAGAAAAGTACAAGGGAGTGAATCGAAGGGTGGGTCACAAATACGAGAGAAAGATTCACGAGGAACGAGAGCAAGCGATCGAGCGCTTTCTTCTTTCACCACTTCCTTCTCGTCTTCTTCTTCCTCCTCCACCTCCACGGAGCTCCCGCAAAATGCGTGCAGGCGCGCGATAAATCGCTCGCCGCCTTCCGCTCTGAATAGGATTCGGTATGATTTATCGTGACAAGATATCAACGGGGATAAAGAGCCTTCACGTGGTACCGTGCTACTGCGGAATCGATCCTAGCGGTCCCTGCCTCTCGATACTCTTCTCCCACCATTCCACACGCGGACCTCGCCATTTTTTGCCGGCCGATGAAAGGTCTGGAAGCGTGGTTGACTGCATTCGAAACGAGTCAGCCGATTCGAGAAGGATGGCTACGCCAGTGACGCAAGTAATTTTCCAAGGTCACACCCTTCGCGTAATAAGATAATCTCGAGTGGATGAAATTGTTCTTCGAGCTAGCTGACGCGTGTCGGCCTCGAGGGAAACGAAGAGAAAAAAAGGCTCTTCGTCGATCGTCTCGTTGACGAGCACATTCTCGCGAAGCTTACTTTCGTCCCATGCGCGAAAAACTTTTTTTACGATCGAATCGATGCGCCGTTCCCGATCGCGAAGAAGGGAAGAGCGCCGCGCTCTTCGCGGATTAGAAGTCGAGTTTGACGAATCTTTACGAGCGACGCTCGAGGATTTATGCGGCAGTAAAGGGAGGAACGTTCGAGAAAGTGTCCCTTCGCGTGAGCCCCGTGAAAAGTGCAAGGAAGGACGAACGTTGCACGGCAATTCCCTTGCGATTCGCTAGAACGGGGAGTCTTCCCAGGTGGATTTCGAATTGAACGATTTACAGTCCTTTCGTATAATCCCTGACAGGGCTGCCGTCTTCTTAAAATTCTCCAAGCCCGTGCTACGTGAAGCACGCTCGTCCGTTCTGCGCGTTAAAGCTCGCAAAGCCACAACATAATTTCACGTCGAACGTTCGTTGCTCAAACTTTAAACAAAATTCACGTAGGGGAGCGACGATGCGCACGATTAATAGAACGAAAAGCGGTGAAATGTTCTTCCGGCGATCTATTAAAATAATATCACGATTGTATTCCAATGGGCTGCAGTTAGCGATGAGAACGTTTCGCTTCCGACTGAATGTTTAATCGTTAAATCGTTTAGCGAATACGAATCTAATTTAGCTTTCAAACACAGCGCGCGGGATGGAAGTAACGTATGCGCATACGAAGCGCGTGCCCCTGTAAATTATCGGCTTTGTTGCGTTCGTGTTAATTAAATTTCGCCGGACGATTTTTTACTCGAGAGCTTGGGTCCGCGGCTACGTATCGGAAGGCTCTAACGCGGCTGCGCGAGTGCGCTGGTTAAAAACCTAGGGAAAAATTTACGCGTCCCGATATTAATCGAAGGGAGAAGAATTTTCCATCCTACTCCAGCGGTTGGAAGAAATGAATTTTTAGCACATTTTCGCCGTGTATATTTTACAAGCTCCCGCGTTGGTCACCCGCGCCCCCGCAAAATTTACATTTTCCTCTCCCTCGACGTTCCAACCCTCTCCCACCGCTAGACTCTCGTGCCACGTACGTTAAATCGTCGCGCTGCAAAATTCACGACGCGCCATTGCGGGAGGTCCAAAATTATCGCCCGGGATCTCTTAACGATCTCGCGTTAACCGAACGTAAAACAAAATCCTCGAGCGCGCCAACTTTTCCCATATCTCCGGGAAAATTTATCGTAACACTCGCCGCGGCCGTCGCGTCGGCGTCGTTCTCCGCGTCCACGGAATTTACGTCCTTCGTAAATCCGCGAACGTAAATGAGAAACTTCATGTAAACGTCGGATAACATCGACAATGGTAAAGGAAGGGAAAAAAAGCTTCGTAAATTCCATCGGAAATTTCACGGGTCGCGCGGTATCTCGTTTGAACATGCTGCGCGCACGCAACGAGAAAAGAAATACCAAAGAGAGAGAGAGAGAGAGAGAGAGAAAGAAAGAAGAAAAAGAAATACGAGGACGATCGCGAAGAACGAAGAGAAGGAACGGGGAGAGAAGCAAAAGAAGCCAGACGTTATTTCACGCTAGACCGAAAAACTCCTACGGGCCGCCCACGCCTCGTTAGTTACCCTTCACGAGTGGTATCCACTGGATGTTCCCGTAATTCACAGTCGGGACGCACCGAAGGGGTGGTGGCGGCTAAGAAGTCTGAGAGAAATCGGGCGATGGCGCGTCCCGATACTCCACTGCCGGTCGAGGATGTCCCTAGGGGGTGGCATAGGTTTGCCAGGCCGAGGGATTCGCCAAAGGGGTGGTGGTGGCGGCGACTCTGAGCAGCGAGGGGGTCGTAACAACGTCTTTATACTATGCGCATGGCTGAGCGCGTTACGTAGCTTCGCCCTCTCGCAGATCCGTGGGGAGGCAGATCTGTTGCGGTGCGCAGTGGAGGACGAAAAGGAGGGAGGGTGGAAAGTGCGCGTAAAGGCCAGTAAAAGAAAGAGAGAAGAAGCCCGTGGATGTGGGGGTGAGTAAGGCAACGACGAGAGAGAGTGGGATTGAAATGTATCTTGATCTTGGAAGTGGATTTACATAATTGCTTCGACTCGGCTGTCTTTTTCCAAGCCGACCTCTCCTCCACTTCCACCCTCCACCCTCCGACCTTCTCCTTCTCCTTCCTTCGTCGCGATTCTTCCACGTGGCCCCGGAGGTTCTTCCATTCGCGATATTGGATTTCGCGGGGCGCAATGGTAAAGAACGACGAGGTGGAAAGACGGGCCATAAAGGGGTTGTAGACGGCGCTGCGACGAATTCGAAAGAGGATCGCGTCGTGGATGGTGGAGAGGTGAGCGAGACGCTTATCGCGTCGCTTTGGCCGATTTAATGCGCAATAAGACGTTTCGCGCGACGGAGAATGGAGTTTTCCGAGGGTGAGAAGGGATTCGTCGAATGGTACTGCGAACTGTTGGTTTTACGGTATCGGATAAAATTTTGTGGTGTATTAATTGCAAGGAGTACTGTGACTGTACTCTCTTGAGTAAGACTAACATTGCACGATTGCATTGTAACGTCGACATTTCATTTTTGCACCCCATTGTTAAGCTGTTCGGTGATTCTCGCGCCTATCGTTGCAGTTTCCACGCGTTCCACAATGCGCCTGGGACGTGCGATCGCAGTAACGCCTGTCGAAGTTAACTTAATTATTCGCGGTGACTCCATTCAGGCCTACGCGATGAACGTGACGCGGTCTACGTTGCAGCCTTCGACCTGATTGTCAAGAACCCCGAGGAACGTTAACGTGGAGAACTGGGACGCGGCTCTGGGAATGATGCCAGACGTGCCTATTCTCAAATATTGGAATAACTAGGAACGTGGATGTGACGAGGAGAATGATATTGGCGCGAGCCACTTCGATACCGTAGCTGTACTTATTCCTGCGGAATCGCTTCTATTTTTATCGAATCCGCAGCGAATCTCATCGACCGGATGAACCTGGTACCTGTTAAGATTATATTCTCCCAGCCGCAGGGAAAATCGGTTTGTCGAAAGCCAATAGGGAAAGGTGCACGTGTTTCGATTGTCTCAACGTTACTTGACTCGGTGTCGGATCGATTTGTCGAGACGGTGCTACCTCGCGACCTACCTTATATCCAATCAAAACTCCATAACCCTGTGGTACGGTTTCATTTCTTAACGCAGAACATAAGATAAAAAATGAAGCTATCGAAATGTCAAGAGTTCGTGAATTCTCCTTAAAGTCATTTAACTCGCGGCGTCCATCGTTAGACTCTTGTAAGCGGGGATTATAGATCCGAGAATACGCGAAGTGGGTGGGTAGAGTGCATTAGCATCCAGAATTTATAACCTCCCACGGAGTCCCTCAAAAATAGAACCATATTTCGAACGAAAGCCGTGACTTACGGGCCGCCTTCGCGACCCACATTCGCTCGCTCGTACGGGCGCGCTTGCTAGAGCAGAGCTAGAGCCTGCGCGCTCCCCTGGGTCATTCGTAAGAGTTTGGAAAAATAGCGTGACCCGCGCGCTATTTAGAGTGTTTACCGTCGTCACATGCGCGCCAGAATTCACGAGCTTCGACACGCGGGAGGAAAACGCGCGAGGCTCTTCCTCGAGGAGGAGAGAGAAGACAGAACGAGAGTGGGTGACGCCGATAAAAGCGGACTTTTATTGCTTCCCGGTTCGCGACTCGATATTTATAGATCGCATGTGCGCGCCCCGTTACCCACCCCCGTATTCTTTTCGCTTCGAAAGATCGTGACCGGCGATCGAGAAGTGGTGGAATCCCCATTACCAGAATGATTTACGATAATTATAGAGTGTCACCAAGGGCCGTCGAAACGCCTAATTTTAGGGAGGGCCTGATGGGCTCTTTACGATAGTCTCGATATTTTCGGAGCTTTTTTCGGTGAACTATTCACAGGACAGAATTAGCGCCGTGTTCGCATCCAATCGTAGGTACTGTCGAAGACTCGTAAACACGAGGACAAATCTAACGCGGCCTTCGACGCTCCTCGTCGTCGGAGGTCGATGAAATTAGCGGCTCTTAGCGGACGAGTGATATTTCGCGTTAAAGGAACACTCGGGATTTTATTTTCGTCTCGATAACGGTGTTTAGAGTGCTGTTGCTGCAGGTATCCTAGCGACTGAGTATTCTCCTCGACTGTTCTTAATTTGCTTAATTTCCTCCTTGGAGAAAAGCACGATGAAGGACCCCTCGTGCGACGCAGCGGTACGTCAACTGGTCGTGAACGTGTCAACAGATTCAATGCCGAAGGAAGAGGCCGAGTGCGTCAGTTTCTCAAGCGTACCGCAAATATTGTCGTCGTCGCGTAAATAAAAAAGTCGCTGTTTGAAATCGAATTATCGGCGGAGCGCGTGCAACGTAAAAGATTGGACTTTACGGTACGCGGTACATGATTCCGCCAATGCCAAGGGAGCGGTGAGAACTCGAAAGCAAATTTCGGTGCATTGTGCGTAGTCTGTGTTATTTTTATTTGTCCGGTCGCTTCGCGTGTTCGCACATACGTGCGCGAGCACGGGCTAAAAATTATCGCGAAAAGTGTTAATTCTCCGTCATTTGGCGAATGACGTGGCAGTCATAAAAAAATTCATCTCCCGCAAAACAATTTCCACACTTTTATCCGTCACCTTATTGCAATAAAAGAAATAGAAGCAGGAAATAGACTCGAGAGTCCCACGACGAACTCCCCAAGAAAGAGAGAGAGATAGAAAAAAGCGAGGAAAAAAAGAAAGTCGGCCGACGAAAAACTCGTTTACCACCATTCGCTTACGTAAACAGGAAATGTTCGATTCCCCAGGGAGCGGACCTGGAACCTTCCTATTTCTCGGAAGGCCGCCGATATAAACATCAAACCTAAAGACCCGGCCTCATAAGTATCCTCGAGTTGCTATCTCGATCGAGAACGAAGTCGATACGCAGGGACAACGACGTACTCCGCGACGTTCCGTCCTTTTCCTTTTTTCTCTGCGCTCCATCGTCATCTTCTTTCTTCTTCCTCCAACACTCCTTCTTTGTCCTGCTCCACAGGCTCCTCTCTCAGTTTCCGCGACGTGACCCGACGACGAAGCGGGCGATCGTCTCGGGACCGGTGCGCCAAACGAAGAAACCTTCATTTTCTACCTTCATCTTTGAGGAAACCTTCGGACCAACCCTCTCCAACCATTGTTCATCTACAGATCCGGTGATCTCAAGCAACCCACCCTGGTGAAGGACCAAACGCTTCAGTGACTACCAGTTCGCAAGATTCTCCACGGCCTACACCACCAAAGAGATGGGACGAAGAGGCAATCGAGTAGGCAACAAGGTTGCTCAACTCCAGTAGTTGCCCGAGCGCTTCTATTCGCGCACAACCGCACACGTAAACTCCCGATGGATTTAACCGACTCGTTATACCGGCCTCGTCCTTCTCCCTTCGCATAGCCCGATGAATTATTTACTAGAAGTGAGTGGACATGACGCGCCGTTTATACAGGGTGTCTCAGACCACCCATACAATCTCTCGTGGGGACGTAGAGCGGCTTAATATAAACACAAAAGTCCTGGACCATTATTCAATATTCGCAATATTTATCGAGTTATTAATTGTTAAAGATCAAAGGAAAGGGCGTCCGCCAAAATAGCAGCGGGGGGAGCGCTGGTGCCTCTGCGAGCTGTAGGACGGCCCAGTTTACCTACAAACAAACGCGGGACGCGGTAAGGGGAAGGCTGAGACACCGCTGCACGGCCGGCTTCTTTTTCGTTATTCTTCCCCTTACCGCACCCCGCATTTGTTTGTGGGTAAACTGGGCCGTCCTACAGCTCGCAGAGACTCCATCGCTTCTCCCGCTGCTATTTTGGCGGACGCCCTTTCCTTTGATCTTTAACAATTAATAACTCAATAAATATTGCGATTATCGCAAAACGGTACAGGACTTTTATGTTCAGCGCAAGCCGCTCTATGCCCCCACGAGAGATTGTATGGGTGGTCTGAGACACCCTGTATATCTACATTTCTGGATCTTGTCGTCGATCGCCTTCTTCTACCATCATCCCGTCTGCACGTCCACGAACGACGGAGTCGCTATGAGCGGCCGTCAGTTTTGCAAGATCGTATCCATTAAGTTCTCTCACTTGTTCCATTCCGTGTTGCAATGATGAAACGAGAGTAGCGAGATCGAATAGGGAAGATGACGGTAGACGGAGAAATGAGAAGTGGAAAGCTCTAGACGCGATAGCACGATGGCAAGGTCGATTATTATTATCAAATGGGGATTAGTATGTACTGCTTGCACTCGTCGGGCAGTCAACATAAGCATTACAGGGTAAAACGAGAGTTAGTAGATACCGTCTACGTTAATCACCCTGCTATCATCGAGAGCTACTACGTGACTATTAAAAAGCGATACTGTCCGGGTGCATCGGACTGAAGTTAATTAAATAAGAACTCCATGAAACGCGAAGGAGGACTAGTAGATAAGGACTGGATGCATCAGACCCTCGTTGGTGACAAGTGTACACTTTGAGTGAACACAGTATCCTTCTTCCCGCGAGTGGATACCCACGCGGATTCTGATCGATTCCGTGACGCTCGCGAACACGCACGTGCATCGCGCGAATCGGCTTCGAGTGCTTCGACCGAGCACTTGGAAGATCGGAGTGACCATTAGATGCTAAGCGAATCCTAATGTCTTGTTCGTCCCGAAAGCGGCTGTCGTTGCCTCCTCGTAGTTACGTCCATCGGCCTGTCTGGTCGGGCATCAGTCCGCGATACCAAAGTTCCTCGTAAATCAGTCTCCTCGATCGACGCGAATGACACGACGGAGGGAAGAGGGTGTAATGGTGAGAAGAATGTGAAGGAGAAGGAAGATGAGAGAGAGGAGAAGGACGAAACGTTTCTCGATGCGATCCGCGCGCGTGTTCGCGTCTTGTCGCGTCGCGTAATGTCGCGTTGTAAATGAGTCGAGGAGGTGGGTGGAAAGGGGAGGAAGAGGAGGAAGTGGAGGAGAGGGCGAGAGGAAAGATCGAGTCGATATTTCTGCACGGTAATTGCGTTCGACGGGGACTCCACGCCGATCAGCCGTCCATTTTCTTCTACCGGCCGTCCGTCCGCGCGTCCGTACACGTCCATGCCGGTCTGTCCGTCCGTCCGTCCGTTCTTTACTATCTTGTAGAGCGGGTAATAGACGGAATAGATGGAATAGATGGAATAATGCGGATATAAGTCGGCAATCGGGCGCGCTGATGCGTAACATCTACCCGTGACTCCACCATCTTCTCCTTCTCCTCCTAGCTACATGGTTGCGTCGTTACGACAGTGTAAATTAACTGATAAGGTAGTTGCAGAGGTAATGCGAAACGTTCGAGTACATTATGCGGGAATAAGTTAGTACCGGTTCGAGGTAGCCAGGATGTATTAGGAGTTGATGCTTCAAATTGGTCGTTTTACCGGTAGTGAGAACGAGAGAGAAGAGAGTTTCGCGCCTGGTCGTTGGATCGCGTGCCCGGTTTGGTCTCGTGCCTTCGTCGCAGGTATCAAGATTTATTTCGATGTTATTTATTAATTTCCGTGGAACGATCAAAGTGTCTATAAATTGGTCATACCCAAGAACAACAACTTATCCCGGTACACGAGAACCCAAGTGAAAGCTGTTAAAATAAAACACGTCTCTGTTGCAGTAACTGCGCGCGCTCCTTATGTTCAACCGATGAAGGAAAGTTTCCTGTTATTAGCTCTACACGTCCTACGAGCACCCGTCCGCTCTTCTCCGAATATCATTCGTAAATCGATTTTTCAGGAAAACTCGATCTTAGGTCATCCCACGACACATTGTCGACCCCATAAATCACATAATCTTTCTTAAATTACCCTTATCAAGCTTGAAACACGCGTACGATAATTTTTTTAAACAGCTCACAGCGCGTCTTTTATCAATTCTAAAAAAAAAATATCCAGATATTCCTCCGTGCAATCCTGCAACCTCTTCCTATCTCCGAACCTCGTCGGTGCACGACTCGCCAAGATAAGAAGAACTCTCGTTAATGAGCAAAAGCGAGCAGCGAGTATTCACTCTCTTGTTCTTAACTCCTTCATGAATGAGCAAGCACCACGATCAAAACTTGCGCAACCACCCGTGTGCTCTCGCATCTTACGTGCCAGCAATGTTACTGGATATCTCTGCTGTCTCCTAGCCCGGAGGGTTATTATCGCGGTGGAGCGTGCTGCCCAGGATAACTACATTTCTGGAGCTTGTTGTCAACCGCCTACCGGGATGCACGCGACACGAAGACTCTCGAAGATCATGGAACGAGAAGGCCGTGTGGGAAGAGTCAGGGAAGAAGGTGAAGCAGGAAGAGGAGGACGAGGAGGAGCAGAAGGCTGAAATACGAGCTGCTCGGCGAGGAGGAAGTGTCGAGTAACGTCGCACGTGTCCGCCGCGAATACGCGCGAGCTACTGGGCCCATTGCAACAGGACAACTTTGGACTTCGCGTGATTCACGCGTGTTGTTCTCGTCTACGCCCCCGCGTCGTCGTCCGAGCCGTCGTCGCCTGTCGCCAGCCTCATTCGCAATGTTGCGACGACCCTACGGCACAGTCTTCCTCGTGCCACAATATTGATAAGCGATCGTTGTGCCACGAGTGAATACGGTCTTATCGCGTGCGTTACCGATCGCGGCCAACGCAGCCTCGAGGGCCCAACCCAGAGACACAACTCAGTTTCCGACGTCTTCGACAATGGTCGTGGGCGTGTCGAGAGAGACTCGTCGTTGAAAATTATTTTCCATTTGACGCAACACAACCGCGTTGCCTGCGGATGCGTAGAGTCTCTTACCAGCTCGAGCCTACGCGCGAACGGCGCGCTACCGGTTCTAGCTACATCGTCGTGAATTTATCGCGTGCTGGAATTCAACGCTTCCTACGATTCGTTATCGCTCGGCACGGTGTATTTCTTTTTCCTCACGAGCAAGTCTGCGATAGACTCAGTCGCTCGATGGATTCTTTACTTCTTAGATACACGATGGAAGCGCGTCGGGTATGCGGTTAGGATCGAAGTAGACGAATCGTCACGAGCGATCGGATAAGATTCGAAAATAATGCGTTTCGATGCGTTCGCGCGTTTCGAGCAGGTACATTCCAATTAGAAGGTCGCCGTGTGGGAATCGATCCCACTGTGCTTTCTAATTCCGACGGCGCGGAATTATTTATGAAGTATCGCGGAGCCAGGGGAAATTGGAATTAGAATTTTCCGTATCGAGAGAGGATATTACTCGGTAGAATGTATCGAACGCGTTGAGGAAATTCCACGGAAATTCCGTCCTCTCTCTGTCGCAATGGGAGCGGGTGAACTCGATGGAGAAAGAGGACGAGAAGGTGGAGAGGAGGAGAACGTGAGAGGAAGTGGATAGACGTTAAAGGGCGTTTCTTTAATTGGATTTCAGTTGAACTGCGAAGTCCATTAACTAATACGCAGGAGTAGCAGGATGTTTCCGCTTTGCTCGCTGGGGACATTGGCTACTTGGCTGGTTAGTTGGTTGGCTGGAGTGCGGAGAAGTACAGAACGAATCAGGCAGAGAGAAAAGCAAAGAGAAGGAGGGAGGTTAGCCGAGGACTCCGCGTGCACGGAAGAACTAAAAACGAAGAAGAGCACGCGAGCGAATCGAGAGGGAAAGGACGAGGGAAGGAAGGATAGAGGAGCACGGAAAAGGGAAAACAGGGTTGGCGGAATCGGTTTTAAATGTTATCCTCGTAGAAGGACGGGAGAATACACACCGTACTCAACACGGTAGAAGTTAATTGTAAGTTCGTGCAATTGCCGAGGTTCTACGCGAGATTCTCGTCGACGAGCTGCGAAAGAGAGAGAGAGAGAATTTTGTCGTCTTGTAAAGAAGAGACGTGACGGACGAAGTAAATCGTTCGTTAGTTACGATACAAAATTCCCCCCAAAAAAAAAATTTTCAAGCGCTCACGAAGGTTTCCGTGGTGGAATTCAGGGGCGGACGTTCTTCAAACCGATAGACTAGACATTTTAGAATCTGATATCCCGCCTCGCTTTTTGTCACGCACGCACGAAAGCTCCTACCGCTCACGGCCACGGTAATTACACGGGAAAGAAGCGAGTATTTATAACAATTTTGCAGTTACCGCGCGCGCTCCCCGGTTAATGCACTAATGACGGTTATAATCGTCGGTGGCTCGGTGTGTATTAGCCCTCGCTTGGACGGAGATACACACACTCGTAACTTCGTCGTAATTATCGAATAGCCGAGCTGTCTTTTTTCTGTAATGATAGTGTGCTCTCGTGTAGGCAGAGGGAGAGAGAATCTTACGTAGAAGAAGATCCTAGTGCTACGAGGCTTCTTCTTCTTCTTCTTTTTCTTCACTTCTACCATCCACCTCACCCACCTCTTCCTCTTCTCCCGTCCCTTTCGCCTCATCCTCCTTTTTATCTCCTAACCCCGTCGAGGCGGGAGCAAGAAACGCATTTTCTACTTTCCAGTTAAGCGGCAGACACTCACGAGAGTTTAATGGGAGCAGGGCCAGGGGTTACTCTACCCTGATAACGCGGGTACACACAGTGCGGTTCGAGCATTAATATACGATTGCGGCTTCGTATCGGGCACGCGAGTCCAAGCGGCTTCGGGCTACTTTATCGTGAATTATGAGCCACGTGTCCGCCGCCGCTGCCGCATCGAGCCGACGTTAACGCGAGGCGAAACGCTCGCTCACCGCTCGGTCCCTTACGCGCGCCAATTCGTCGATTTTCGTTCGACCGTGAAACTGTCTCGTTCGAGCAATGTCAAGGAAATTACGCTCATCGACCGTGATCCCTGGGTCACGCGAGAGAAAGATCTCGAGATTCGAAAGATAGAGATCCGCGTTTAAAAAAAAAAAAAAAGTTTGTGAGAAACAAGCGTTACATAGTTAGGAGTAATTGCTGGGAGGATTGAACTCATCGATGCGGAATAACACGATGATTATATAGAATCGTCAGAGTGCTCGCGAGTTATCGATGAAATTAAACTGCTCGACGTTATCGTTGTTGTTAGTCAATCATCGATTTAGCACTGATAGCGGATTTTTCCTTCGCGATAAACATCGTCGAAGTGATTTGTATTCTTGAAGATTTAAAAAATCGATCAAGTCGGATTTAAAAAATCAGTGACAAATAATCGTACGATTCTCTCGCGAGATTCATCTCGAGCAATGCTTCTCGAACTCTATACGATGCACTCTACCTACCTACCTACCTACCAACCTACCTACCTACCCACCGACCTTCCAGGGATAACTAGTCGCGTGCTGCACATGAATTATTTACCCTTTCGTGTTGAGCAAAAGTATCTCGTGGGGTTCCCCGCCGGTCTGGCGTATGAGGCGCCCGTTCGCCGATGACTGATCTGATCCCACGATACCAGTTAAAGGTTAAATGCAGGTCGTCATGATCCGGCAATTAGAGAAAGTCCAGCCGTGTGCTGCAGAACGCATCTCCCTTTGCGTTACCTCTCCACGCGAGGACTGGCAATAATGGCGCGTACCAACGTGCACCACTACCAAGGCGAATTCCACGGTGGAATCGTACCGAGAAACCGAACGAATCTAAAGAGAGGAACGAGAAGGAATCATCGAGCTGGTTACACGCGCAATCGATCTCGCGCTCGATACCGAGCACAGAGCGTCAATTTTCCTCCCCATCGCGATTTTCCATTACACTCTCGCCTGCCCGACGTTAAATTCACCATTGAATTTTGTCTCGAGAACCGATCGCTGGCCCATTCCTAGAATGCAATGAGTCGTAAGCCTGGAATCCACCGGGGTGTAGGTACCTGTTAGAGACTGGTAGGAAGCTCGCGCGGGTGCCGGTCGTCGTCGCGTTGCGTAAAGTTCGCTCGTGCGTGGCTCCCCTTACATTGTAGAGACATAATTGGCCGCCGGTTGCTCCTGACAAGGGGAAAAGACAAATAGATCGTAACGATAAGTATCTTTTAACTGTGGACGTGTGTGCACCTCTCCGTGCTGCGATTCCACGTGCCTACCGCGGAACGTGTGGCTAGGGTGTGTTGGTGAAAATCTTAGAGGCACTCGGCACGCATTCGAGGCGTAGGCGGTGACCTCCTCGAGCGCACACTCGCGCGATGCGTGGAACGAGAAGAATGAAGCTTTACGGGCGAGTTAAGTTATCGGGCTAATAAATGCGCCCGGATCCTTGCGTAAGCGACGAGTCACGCGGGATGACCCCGCGGGAAAGAATCGACCGAGAAAATCGACTCTGTTGCGGCCCGAGTATTCTCTCTCTCTCTCTCTCTCTCTCTCTCTCTCTCTCTCTCTTTACTCGTGAATGCTTCCCAGCAAGCGAGCGGAACGGATTCCGCACTTAACCGTGAAGTAGGTGATAATCGGCGGAGCCATTCGGCAACGAATTCTAATTCCGTTGGTTGATGCTTGTTATTCGAGTGCTGCTTTTAACACCTTTGTTAAGCTAGCAGGACCAACTGGGCAGAATCCACTCGGACCTATCCCATTATTTAGTACTTATTTTGTATTAATTTGTACCACCAATAAATATTTTTTACCACGTGCCGTTTTCAAAAAAATCGTGGCGCTGCTAGCTTGACGTTAAGCTAGCAGGACCACACGCAAAAAAAACGAAAAAACGGAAAACAAGGGTATCAATTGAAAGAGCAGAATTTGTACTAATTTGTACCATCAAAAAATATTTTGTACCACGTGCCATTTTGTTCGAAACAACGTCAAATGAAATTTACCAGAGTCAGGCTCGAGAGTAAAGTACCCGTTTCCGCGAGCAGAATCAATCGGTACTAGCACAGTCGAAACGCACTAATTTGTACCTCCGAAATATGTACTCGCCGATTTTGTACCCCATCCCTTCCCGGAGAAACTACCCCCATCGCCCCTCGGGTTCAAGAGTAAAGTACGCGTTTCCGCGAGCAAAATCAATCGGTACTAGCACAGTCGAAACGCACTAATTTGTACCTCGAAACAGGTAGTTGATTTTTTGGTGAGATTGTAGAATATTTCAAAAAGAATTTTTTATTCATTATTGTATTGTGGATAATTAATTGTTAGTTATTTTTTGGTTAGATTGTAGAATATTCCAAAGGCAATTTTGTATTAATTATTGTATTGTGAATAATTAATTATTAATTATTTTTTGGTTAGACTATAGCTTATTCCAAAGAGAATTTTGTATTAATTATTGTTTTGGTACAATTGTTACATTAGCCTATTTTTTAATTTTGATTTCGGTTTTTTTTTTTTTTTTTTTTTTGGTTGACCATGACCATTGGTTAGGGTTAGGGTTAGGGTTAGGGTTTGGGCTGACCATGACCCAATTGCCTTTGGAATATTCTACAATCTAACCAAAAAATCAACTACCTGTTTCGAGGTACAAATTAATGCGTTTCGACTGTGCTAGTACCGATTGATTTTGCTCGCGGAAACGCGTACTTTACTCTTGAGCCTGATTCTGGTAAATTTCATTTGACGTTGTTTCGAACAAAATGGCACGTGGTACAAAATATTTTTTGATGGTACAAATTAGTACAAATTCTGCTCTTTCAATTGATACCCTTGTTTTCCGTTTTTTCGTTTTTTTTTTGCGTGTGGTCCTGCTAGCTTAACGTCAAGCTAGCAGCGCCACGATTTTTTTGAAAACGGCACGTGGTACAAAATATGTATTGGTGGTACAAAGGTGCTTTTAACCCTTTAAGTGTTAAATACTCGCAGCACGTGCGCTGACGATCGCTGTGGACGAAATACTTTTTCGTTAGACTCAACTCTATTGATTAAACTATTCAAGGCACAAATAGTAATCATTTATAGTAATACTTTTGCACAACATTTTCCTTTCCGAATAAGTTGGATGAGGCTTCGTTTTTGAATTATTAAGGAAAAACACAGGCAAATGAGTGCGCTCGTAGAGCCCGTGCTCAGGGCCGTTATGCTCGCCACTCAGCGTGATTGTGCACGGACGCATCGCGGTGGTACGACACGAAGCATCGGACGGAAATTATACCGAATAACAAATTGTGGGACGCTAATTCGCGAAACAATTCAATCCACGAGATTGTCGCGCGTCATTTACGAGTATCTAATTATGGCGAGCCATCGCAGCCAAGCGTTCTCGACTCAACTTTACAGCCGTGGGAGCCCGTCGTAATGGGACTGTTTGTTGAGTTAGCTAGCACGTTGGTGTAATGACAGCGGAGCGAGACGGGGAGAACGAGCAAGGAGAGAAGAAGACGTAGCACGAAGCCTGCGGAGAAGGAGGGTTAGAGTGGAGATGAAATTTTGTGTCAAGGGGAAGATCTCGGGACGACGCGAAATTCCCACGGGATTAACGCGAAATATGTGTGTTCGTCGTAAAGTGGACGACGATACTTTCGACGGTACAAGCCCTTTTCCACGTCCCTGGCCTCGTCTAGGGGTTTGCGAAATTACAACTGTCTTTTTTCTTCGTCTAGCAAAAGTCAATGAAAACACACCCACCTCCTTCTTTTTTAATTTTTTCGAGAACACGGCTGGAATATCCCACTACGAACTGCACTCACAATTGAGCACGGGTCATGGGTGTAATTCCACAAGATGCAAAATTAAAAAAGAAAGAAAAGGAAGGATCGACATCGCGTGATCTCCTCCTCCAGAAGTTTTATCGCGCTCGTCGATACCTCGTCGAAGGGGCGAAGAAGCTCGCGGATAAGAGAGGCTCGAATCGACTTGTGAGAGAAAAAGAGAACGAAGACAGAGTGAATGAGGGGAAGATGGAAAATTTATTAACGATGAGTGAGATAGCGTGACTGCGGGGCGTAGGGGTCGGTACGGCCCACCAACGATTAGAAAAAGGAGAAAAAAAAATCAGGGAGGAGGCTCCTGAGAGAAGAAGAAGCTCGGAGAAGGATTCTCGGAAATCGAAAGAGAGAGAGGGAGAGAAATCTCAAGGGACGGAGAAGAAAAGAAGAGCCACGAAGCACACAAGAGAGGGTCGAGGCAGGCTCGAACTACCTACCGATCGAGGAGAAAATGAAAAGAGGATAGGTGCTAGGGGGATGAGACGGATATCGATGAGACGTGAGTTGTAATTATTATAAATAATATAAGGTACGGTAAGTGAGAGAAAGCGAAGGAGGCCGATGGAGAAAGGTAGAAACGAGAGGAGACGAGTGGTGAGTTATTGCGCCTTGGCACCTTTGTCGTGACTAATAATGCCGGCTCGGCTCCATCGGGATCGCGGCGGTGAAGCGGGTAATTTATCGCTTTACGCCCACCTACCTGAGGGCTGCCCGCGGGCTATATGAAACGCGAAAAGCGGATTGCGTCGTGCGGATCCTCGATACCGCTCGTCGTCGATTCCTCCTCCGCATCGGAGATCCGAGCGCGGACGAGCGCGCGCCAAGTGAAATCAAATGGAAACCCGATTTATTAAAGGTACCGCCGCGTCGTTGCCCTCCTCTCATCCTCATTCTCGTTCTCTGGCCGCGCGCGCGCGCGGCGCGACCGGTTCCGCTGAAAGTGACGTCGACGCCACCAAAGAAGAAAGAGACGAGATAGAGAGGAAATAGAGGGAAAGAGAGAGAGAGAATGAAATGAGATGAATCTACGATCGTGTCTGATCCTCTTGAGAGACACTCCGAAGGTGAGCAAAGGAGAGCAAAACCCTTGGAGCGAAAACGATTGGAAGGACGTGGCCGTCAAAGGGAAGGGTTGCCGCTCCCGTCCGGTATCACGCATAAATCAAATGTAAATTATTAATGGACGATTGTCGATTTTCGCTCGCTCTCTCGCACCGTCGCATCCAACCACTACCAGCGGTAAGCCCTGGGGGCTCTCTCCTCGGATTATTAATTTCCGGGGGAAATCGATTATCCGGATGTTTGAGACGGCCGGCAATCCGTGGATAAGATCGACCCCGGTGAGATAGTCTGCCGGTAGCTAAGAACCTGCTGAAACTCGAAGAAACGAGATCGGTGGTGTCTGTTGGAGAGAGAGAGAACTGAGAGGAACGAAATTTTCGTGTATCTAGCGTGCACCACGGCGAAATTGTAAATTTAAAATACCGTCCACCGAAAGAACGTTTTATCTTCGTAAAAAATTATTAAAATGAATAATGCGCGCGATGTTTCACGCCCTGCTTGTTTGCTCTTGCTGCTGCGCGCACCACACGGTGGCAAAGAATAAAATATTTGAAAAAAAAGCCCCGACGTACTACCCTCCTGCTTCGGAGTGTTCGCCAGTTATTTGACCTAGTTGCTTCACTGATGGATGAGGTGGGCGAAGTGTTGGGTATCACGCGTGTTAACTAGAACGGCGGTAAATAAATAAATAAAGCCCTAGAAGTCGCTCACAGCGAGCGTTACAGCACGAGCAAGGAACTCCTTTTTCCATTTTCGAGCGTGCCCTTCTACGCGCACCGATGCGCACGCATTTCTCCACCACGGGTCTCGCGACGTCAAATATTTTCCAATTTTATCGGTAAGCGCGCTTCTCGCGGAAAAAGCTTTTATCCGTAGAGCGCTCGACTGCAGTGTGAAAGGAGAAACGCATCGTAAGATTAATTCCCGGGTTTCCTGGGTGGCAGCGCCGTGCGTACCTTTAATAACGGTTCTACAATTTATATCGGTAATATTTCTGCGCATCGATATAGGGAAAATGCAACCGCGTACGCGGCCCCACGGCGTTGCCCGTGTCAATTACAAGCTTTCTCCCGCGGGTGCCCTACTATCAGGGCCCCCACCGATTTATTTTTCCCCACGAAACGATTTTCTCCCGACACGGAGACACTACGGACCGCCCCGCAAACCGATATCGGACGGAAATTCGATAACAACTCAGTTACAATGGACGTGAATCGTGGAAAATTTAAGCGCGTAACGAAAAAGCATTCATTGCGATACCTACCATCGAGGTGCAGTGGGAAATTCTTAGATTTATCGTCCGCCGATGGAAAAACGTTGCGGGACATTCACGAGCTACGTACTACGAGATAATTTACTGGGTAACGATCCTATGTTGGAGATAAGCCATGGAAGGTAACTTAAGTTTAGTCGATAAATGCTATTTTCCTTACCTCGTATCGTCCCAGACGACACGTCGATATTATATAACGATAGAAGTGCGACAGTGGTAGTAATGTAATTTATAAGAATGCAAATAATTGCAGAGAAAAATCACCGTGGAAAGACGTTGGCCATTTTCAGTTATCCGAGGTAATCCGTTTATCCTTGCTTTCCCACTGAACAGTGTTTACCAACGCCCTCTATCGTCATCGTGAAACTATGCTTACGCATTTCGTTCGGACGTACGAAAGATTAAAACGGTATAATCAATTTTACCGTGCACTCGATATGTATCTCGTGGAGAACACGACTAAGTATTCGGAGTGCGATTTACTGTAATGTAAGATAAAGTCTCAACTGCATGGTACAGTGCAATCTTCAACACCGGGATGTTCAGGGTAAATGGATTAATCCTGCAAAAAGGAAAGCGAGATAAACGTTTTTTTCCGAAGCCCGTACTTGTGAGAAAGTGAGCTCAGTTTCTCACAGCCCGATGCAAATTCGACCTGTAATCTCGTGGAATGCTTCGCACAGGCGCGTCGAATACGTTTCGTTGAATTTATTCACCCCGAGTAACACAATTTCTACGTTTTCAATTTCCTTTTCTCTGCAATCTTGCGGAGTTTGCACCATTATGTAAATAATGAAAATTGTACTCACCGCTAAAATCTTGGAATACTGTATCGGTAATTAGGATCAACTGATTAAGGAGCCGTTCACACGTTCTCCGAATTAATTACCCAACACTTCACTTCACTTCATTCGTCCTCTCTTTTCTTCTCTTCTTTGTCCCACGCGCACTTCCACCGTATTAGGTGTTCGCGCGTTACCTCGTTCGCCGGTGGCCACAACAATACTGACGTCATAACCTCATCGACCTTTGTCAAGTACGGCATATATTCTTTTTCTACTTATCCAGCCAGTCGATTTTAATTTTCACCAATAGCAGGCTATTACTCAGCATTATGCGCGCCCATTATCTCTTTGTCTCTATTCTTACGAAGGATTATACGCACAAGGGTCTTCAAATGTCAACAACCGTAATCTCTACTCAATTTAGAACAACAATGTCGAATGGCCGATGCACGCTTGCCCTTCTTCTTCCTTGACCTGAGAAGTGCCCCTATTGGGCAATGCGATGTCACGTGTCCATATCCTAATTGGCCGTGCTGTAAAGAAATGACGATCAAACACGAAGACGGTCGATTAGGTCAATCGATTGACGCGCCACGTCCCTGCTACACGGGGGCCTAACGGCAGTTCTGTGCCCTACAAGACGAGCTTCGCATCGCGCACCACGGATGGCGACACTTCGAGTTGCAACAAAGGTAAGTTTAAGCAACTTTCCAATCAGTATTGCTACATAATCTTTTACGATTTATGCGCGTGCAGTGGCTTACGAGACGTTATGTAAGACAGTAGAATGACTGAGAACAACATAACCTTTGCAACTTGGATCGGTGAAACCGTGTTGAATAGTGGTAAACAAATAAACTGAATAAGAAGATCTTGTAAATTTTTGACAAGAAAAATTCGTCGATTTGTTTGTTTGGAATTAATCAACATGGCTTCACTGATACTAGTAGTTCGAGAGGTTAAGTGCTCTCAGTTACTCTCGTGTCTTATACGACGTAATACAAACTATCGGATGGTGCGCATGCGCATATATCGAAAAGTATTATACGGCTATGTGCTGTCACTGTGTCCTACGTACGGCGACGGTGATTCAAAGGTATTCTCAAACGTTCTGAAAATTTGCACGTATCTTTGACACAATCTGTATCATTAATTCTGCCTTTTATAATACTGATTACTAATTATTGCTGTATACAGCATTATATTCCAAACCACGAATCACAGTGACGTATAACGAGAAAAAAGAATTCTTAAAGTCTTAATCGCCAATCTAATTTCACCACAAGCGATCCAATTAGGCGACACCTTTATATTTCCGAACTATGTCCGTGCGGTTTACACTTTCTTCAAGCTTCGAGCACCGGCCACAGTCAGTGTCACACATTCGTCACGATGTCTGTCGGAGCGTCAAACGCGCTCGCGTTTCAAAGCAGAACGAACGTGCACTAGCAGCAACTCGTTACCCGTGGACGAAGCAGGTTCGGTCTTCTCTATGCTCATCTCGTTCGTACTCTCCTACGACGTTCCTCTATAATTCTCTCTCTTCTATCCACCCTCCGTCTCTCGGTCTATTCTTTAAATTAATTACACCTCGCTTTAATTATGAAACTTTTTAGGGAAGAATGGGGGCGCGAGTCGACGGTGTTAGCGTTCAATTTCGAGGGCGGGTGGAAGAATAGCACGTCGCAGGGAGGATTAAAAAGAACTGTTAATCGGGGGTGGATTTATGAAGATTTTTATAAGCTGTACCTCGATGACTTATTAACACTTTGAGCATATATGCGTCTGACGAAACCTATCGGTGTGAACTAAAGACGCATATATTCCATAATGTACTAATATAATTAATAATTGTATAGATACATATGTAATAATGTAATAATATAGTTAAATACTAATAATAATATAATTATATTAGTACATTATGGAATCACTATTTTTACACATTAACATTTTCTGGGTTTTTTTTTTTTTTTTTTTTTTTTTTTTTTGGGGTTGACCATGACCATGACCATTGGTTAGGGTTAGGGTTAGGTTTAGGGTTAGGGTTAGGGTTAGGGTCATGGTCAACCCAAAAAAAAACAAAAAAAAAAAACTATAAAAGCACTTTTGTAGAAAGCTGAAAAAGGGTTTCAGTTCCATTTTTGGGCACGACCGTAAAGGGAGTGACTTATATAATGATAAAATCGCGACGTTGGACGAAATGCCATTTTTGACAGGAATTTTCGAGGTTAAATCTTGTTTCCGATGCTGTCTCCTTATTTTCCCCTTCTTATGCAACATCTTACCTGTAACCTCGAAAAAGATTCATGTCTCTATCTTATTTCTATCAAGAGATTTTTGATTTTAACACAAGAATGAGCAATTTGTCCCACTGTGCGCCGTTCGTACGTACCGCATAGGCCGCGAGTATTCAGCACTCAAAAGGTTAATTAATTCGCAATTTTTATTTCTCATTTCACGAAGCGTCGCTGATATCGTTATTGGCGCTTAGGAAGCTTACTCGAGATCTTCTCGACGTCGTCCTAGCAGTCGTCATCCTCATCCAGCGGTCCTCAGCGCCGTTCTCATCCCCGTCGTCAAGTAAGTACGATACGCGGGGACCTAATGGTACCCGCTGTTGTAGCAGTTTCAACGTTTCCGCGAGTGGCGAAGGAAACGTAAACCGGAATGGCGTCGCGCGATAGAGGCTATCTACGGCATTGTCGTAACTCGGTGCTAAGTCGGCTCTGCGGACGTTCCCTGATGACGGTGGAAGCGGCAGTGGGGGCGGTTCCGGGCAGGAGAACCTCGTGTCCCGACGGTACGGAAAGGACGCATTTTCGCGTCTTATCTTGGCGCCTCGTCTAGCCAGCCAAAACGGTTATTTACTTTTATTCTTATAAATAAGTGTCTCTACCTGCTCCCGACCTTTCTCCCGAATTACTGCGAAGCACGTAATACCAACGACAGATATATTTAGGAAAATCGCGAACGATTCGACGGGTCGATTTACCTTAAATACCAAATCTCGATAATTATCGACACCGTGTGTCCAATGTCAAATTTTCCTAGGGGATGAGTCCTGGATAATTCGACGCGACCGGTGAAATGGGACGGAAAATCTTTCTATCCTTTCCCGATATTTCGTTCTCGGGAGGGTTCATTTGCAGTCGGACGGAACGAACGAAACCGTCAGCCGTAGGTCCCCGATGTGCCTCACAGTCACCCCTTTCCCTTTCTCGTCGTCATCGTGCGCGCTACTGTTCGCTCGAGCGAGGACGAGATGTCGAGATTTCAACGGCGAGGAACGACGACTACTGTCCCCAGGATCGATCGTTAATGCTCGACGAATAAATTTATTCGCTTGCCATCCCCTGCTCCTTCGCCTACGCAGTGCGACCGGCAAATGTCAATTTCCGCTTGGGGGTGCCGCCTCCGACCCTCCTGTGCTCGTTCGCGTCGCAAGCACTGCTGACCCCAACGGTCGCACTGTTTAAAATAATGGAACGCGATAATGCCCCTCATTAATAATGCATCTTTCCGCGTGCTCTGCGATCGGTGACAAATGGGCCACCCCCTGCTGCTCCCTTCGGCTTCCACCCCCTCGGCCAATTGTAGTAACGCGAATTTAGCGAGGCCTTGTCGCACCTGTCAACCCAACCCTCGTCTCACCCTCTCTAATTTACCTTCTGCCATCAAGAACGTTTAGCGAAAACTGTGTTAGTCGATCGGTTATTTCGATCTTGACGATTGAGAATTTTTTAACAAATATCCAATATGGTATTATTCAATTCTTAGTACGACCATGTCTAGATTTTTTCAGCAATGTAAACGAAGAAAGAAGCGAGAAATTATCAACGAGCGCGTATAAAGGCTCAACGAGAAAAGAACGCCACCTCTCGTGTCCTTCAACAATGTATACGCTTCCGTCGCGCGTATTATTTTTGAACGCGACTTTAATCTCCTCGAGTCCGAAACATTCTGACGGCTCACGCGAGTAACGTTTGGTATTAATTTAAAGCGGATCGCGCATTCGCCGCTCGGCAGGACAGATGACGAATAATCCCTTCGTTGCAACCGGCATTTATTCGCGATCAGATCAAATATTTTATTCGATCCGCGTCAAAGAACACTGCGCGTTCTCTTTCCTTCGATCAGTTAATTTCGCGAGGCCGCGAATTTCGCAAAAAAGTAAATTAAGAGCTTGCCGCCGGTGGTGGATTTTCTCTTTGGCAATGACCGGAGTATTAACAATACCCCCTCCAAGCAGGAAATCCAAATACACGACAAGTTGTTTCCTCTGCATAATGATCCGAGCGCCCGGCTTAATAGCTTGACATTTTTAGGGGAGAACGTGCGCGCGTAATCCACTCGTGATAGTCCTCCTCGCTTATACCACTCTCTCGTACTCTCGGTTTCTTCTCCTTCTCGCCTCGTCCGACGAGCCGCGCGTGGTAACACGGTGGACGAAGTATCGTCGTCTCGCCGGAAAGATTATTTATTTCAACAAACGCGGCCAGACGAGGGTAGAGACGTGCAGGGGCCCTTCTCGCATTAGCGAGTCGCGCGCGAGCCCGTGTTTCCCGAATGCAAATTATCTCTCGTTCGCGGAACGAGGCATCCCGTGAAATAGCGACGCCATTAATTCCTAATAGACTAGGCGCGGCGGTGGTGGCGTCGCGACGGCGAATACGACGTCGTCGTCGCCGACGATTCCGTCGATGGCTACGATTATTTAGATGGCCGTTAAACGAGCCGAACGGATCGGATCGACGAGGAGGCGATCGTTAGGCGGCTCACGTGAGATCGCCTTGTACTCGCGGAAATTCAACGACTAATGATGTCATCGTCGTTATCTCCTTACCACCACGTAGGCGAGACCAATTTTTTCCCCGCTCCACGACTTTTTCCGTCTACGACTGTGGGCGGTGGGTTTTAGTCGTGAACGAGCTTTCGATAATGTGCGTAGGACTGTGAATGGATACTTAATACTACTCGAATTTTGGTCCTGCCGATATTTAAGATATGAATGTGAGGGTATTTGGAAAAAGAATTTTTATTATTGATAGAGTGAAAGGTGATTAACACCTTTCTTCTTCCTCTCGCACACTTTCTTTATTTGTAGATAAGTTGTAATTGTTCTACGCCCGAATTCGTTTTCGGGATAGATCGAGTCGAGCTCGTCATATAAATCTCGTTGACCTCTTTACGACTCTACCAATATCCTGGAAAGTGTGCCCGTGGAAATTTAATGTATAATGATACAGTACTTATGCAGTACTTATGCGAATAACGGTCTTTTCTAATGCAATTACCCGAGTCGACGATGCACACGATACTATGAATATATCGATTGCTGAGCGCCGCGCAAGTATCAGTGGCAATCATTTTCCACGTATTTATTTCGCATTTGCTCGAAGGAGGCGATCGATCGCCAGAGAATTCATCGTTCATTAAAATTACAAGGTACGCCGATTTTAATCTTTCTTTTATTCTTTCTTTGCGTCTATCTACATTCGATGTCTAATAATGCCCATCATTATTTTAAGTAGCGTCATTATTCCATCGGTAATTTATATGCCAGTCAATTTCGTTGTGCCGATTTCACCGAATGGCTTCCGATGATGGACGCAGCGGCGCGCAATATCCGTTCGCATATTTCCCCTCTAATCATCGTTCGCTCACATTCTGCGATATTTTCCCATAATTCCAGGCGATGCAATTTATTTCCCTCCCTCCCCCCTTTTTCCCATTCGTCCCGACGACAAATCGTACAAATTTTCGCTCTAACGGGTGTCGCGTCTATTTCTCGTGATTCGCGCGCACGCGTAATTCTCCAGACATAAACAACAAAATTCAACGGTGATTTCCCTAACATCTCGCACACGCAAGTGAACATGCAAAATTAGCACGTCCGAGTGGATAAAAAAAAAGTAAATACATAATACGCGAATAAATATAATTCCATATCCAAACGACGTATTGGAAGTGATAAAACTATCGGTCTTTGAAACTCAGTCCAAAGAAAAAAAACAAAAGAAAAAACAGAAGTCCGATAGAAATCGCATTTCTACTCATCGAGCTTCGAATATCGTTCGCTACCGATCCGGTTTTCTTCGCGCTAATTTCCAATGCGCGACAAGTCACGTCGTCGTCAATGAACTCTGCGTCCTCGATAATTGAAAGGCACATATTCGTGGTGTATCGGCACATCCCGGTCCCTCGAGTGTGTATCGAACTGGTTCGGGCGATCGATCGGCGAGCGAACACGAAATTATGTAACGATTCTCTCCTCCACCGGTCCGAACGTGGTCGTCGGGAGAAATTCAGTGCCTCACGCGTTATTTCGATTGTAGCTCAAGGCGGTACCGGTTTTCTTTGTACACCTGCCTCACGAGCGCGATGGTTCACCCAACTTTACCACAGTGGTGAATCAATGGCGATCATTTATTTGGCCCGACGTGCCTGTCACGGCCGATCGATCGTTTCCCGCTCGAAATTAGGCGACTGGCAGTTGCTTTCGTCGAGTACAACGACGACAAATGGAGAGGCGAGAGAGGAAAGGTGCGGTACCGTTTTTACGCGCCGATAATTCTTTCGAAGCAGAAGTACATACGGTGGCTGGTAGTGCGTGCAATTTTACGGGACTAGCGCACGCAATGATAATCGTAGAGCCTTATCCCTCTAATTTCTCCCACCCTCCTTCCTCTTTCTCCACATCGGTGCATTATTTGCTTCCTACCGGCTTTTAAATTCTCCCTCCTCGTGGACAGTGGGCGTACGTATAAATATGTAACAGAGATCGCCTCCGGGTGGGTGGAGGGCTCTCCCTCACGGATACGCGAGCGCGCGCGCTCAGTTACGCCCCTGTGAATTTGCGTAATTCACCGGGAACGTATGCGCGCCTGGTGCATTCTTACAAGTGGCGGTGGGCGACGGTATAAACAAACAAATGAAAAGTGTGCCCCGGGCCACGAACGGGAATCGCCGACACGTGGTGCTGCTGCTGGCACAATTTGCGTGCTCGCACGCCGCGGACTATTAGGTGCCGGTGCTTGTACATACGCGTGTACGACGAATGGAGAGCGTGAAAAGCACGGTCGAAAAATGTTTTACAGTAGAATTTTTTTCTACCGTTTCAATCGTCACCGAGAACGAATCGGAAAAAGCTTTTTTCGAAAATGTCCCACAGGTTTGGAAAACGCTACTTCGAGATGATAAATTCATTTAAGAGAAGTGTGATGTCCTTCCGAAAATATCAGGCGCGCGTTTCATTATTAATTTGTCCGTAATATCGTTCTCCATTAAAGTTCCGGAGGCTTCGGTGGAGAAGGAACGAAGCCGCGCCACTTGGACTCGTCGATATCGAGTGGGTGGGTCCCGCAGCACGTATCGACGCCTCCCACCGCCACCCGTCTGAACTTTATACCTCCTCCTCCTCCACCACCACCACCTTTTACGAGAAATTAGGAGGTGTACTGCTAACGAGGAGTTCCAATTAGCGGTGCAAATTAAACGACGCGTATACCGTCTGCGGTAACGAAGTTGAAGTGCCGCGGTACCGAAGATCAATATGGGGTCGCTTTCGACTTTGCCTCCGCTGCTGGTCAGCAGTAGGCAAATAAGTTTGCGAGCCGGAAACGGGTAAACGGTAGCTGTTGCAATGGATGCGAGGGGTGGGTGGATGCTGGCGGTGGAGAAGAGGGAAGGAGGGAGGAGGAGAGATAGTTAGAGCGCATTTGTACGAGAAGCTATTAAGATTACAACTGGCCAACAAGTAGTATACCCAACTAGTTGCCCGGACATGCAGTCCCCAAGTGTGCACGCCTGGGTCTCCGTGTGCGTGTGTGTGTTTTGCGGGTGGGTGGGTGGAACGAAACGAGTGGCCGAGAGAGAGAGAGAGAGAGAAGGACGAGAAGACGGAAGAAAGAGACGAGTGAAAGGGAGGAAAAGGGTGGACTTCTTTGCGTTTAGTCAACCGAAACTGGCGGAGCCACGGTAAATACTTAAATTGTCCTCCGCCGCCTCCAAGTGGACTACTCCGGCACGTTAATTATGCAACTGCTGGTATGTAGTAGGAGTGGTACCCTGAGCGATGGAAAAGCAGCTCCTGTTGGCGTAGCTGCTTTGCCGGAATCTAACCGTATTATTTCTATCCTATCCATCCCTTCTCCCATGTGTGCTCCCACGGATTCCTGAATATTTAAGCGCGTCTCGAAAAGTAATTGAATAAACGGAGTGTCGCCTCTTCCTGGCTTTTACATCATTATTCTACGATCCGATGAAACGTACTCGTTAAGCTCGCCTCCCGATTCGCCGGTTACATCTCACTCGGTGGATGGCAAAGGGGACGCGTTTACTCGAGATAAGGCGAGCGATGTCTCTCAATTTAGAAGACACGCGGTCCCTGCTGGCGACCCGATCGTTAGCGAGGCACGTGGAAAATTTTCCGTCCCTGCCGGACCAGCGTGAATGGTAACGAGGCTTCGCGACGATCGATCATCCTTTAATTACCATTCTCTCGTGCGCGCGCGCCCGTCCACTCGAGCGATTCTTAATTATAAAATTAAAGCGGAGAGCGAACCGGAGGACGGCACGCACTTACGTCGTGCTGCATCCGGAAATGGGCCATAAGCGAAATTATCGGCCACTTCCGGACTCCGAGGGTGTGGCGCGAACGCTTCCCGAGCGTTCGTCTGATAAATCGGAATCGTTTAGTGTAAACATCGGTATGGGAGCCATCTCATTACAGGCGATTTCCGGAATATTGACGTTAGCCCAAGCTTCGTGGTCGGCCGCGTCGCGGAATTTTTTTGCGCTTCGCGGAAGGATGCGCCCTTCCGTGAGAATAAGGAAACGATGATTCTTTTTTTGTTTTTTACGTGGACCCCAATGATCGACCTGAGTCTTTTCCTGTTTGTTCGTTTTTATCCTTCGATAAATGACACTGATAAAATCAGCAATTTAGGAAATTGGAGAGTGAAGAACGTGACAAATTTCGGGGATGAATTTTGTTTCGTATTAGTCGCATGCACGCCAGACGGACGGCAGCCACTCTTCGGAAGAAGCTTCGGCTCCAGTTTAATACCGACGAGAGAATTCGATACATCTATGGATGGGTTCACGATGAGAATAAAGCACGAATCCGATCCGCTTATTGGGATCTGCATCAAGGTCTAGACTCCCTATAGTGAGCATCGAAATTACAACGGCATGCAAATCTACTTGTTGAAATCTCGCGACCCGATGCCTTCGCAATCCGAAACCGATTCTAATTCCGGAAATGGATCCTATTCGGCCGAATACGTACGAGCCCTCGTAAATCTTCTCTACCTTGCACGGTGGAATTTGTCGAAGGGTAGAGAAGTCGCGGGGGACGAAATTGTGTTTCGCGGAGAAAAAATCATTTTTCGATGTGGTCTTTTTTAAACAACCAAATGCAGTTACAAAAGAAATTCGTCATAAGCTTCTCGCGTGTTCCTCGAAACGAAAAATCGTTACGTGGCTTGCAAAGGAGGATGAGAGAAAGGAAGGGCATTAATGGATCAACTTTCGTTGGGAGCAGGGGGAGGATGTCGGGCTTGATCCACCCCCAGGCTTTTTCTCCCTCTCTCTTTCTGCTTGCTGGTACTGGCAACTATGAAGGCGCCGTTGTCGGAAAAGGGCATTTATCCGAGCGTAATTAATGCAAACTGCTGGGAGGGAAACTTTAAATATAAATGCAGGGAGGGCGCGGTCGCGGCCCGTTGCTTGGACCATCGCGTACGTTGTATTACGCGGAACTGGCTTAAAAGCTAACGCCACCTAACTCCGCGGGACTTAGCCCTTCGTGCCGGTAGAATATTGCATTAGCGGTAAATTTTAAAAGCTGCAAGCACGAGTCGCGTATGCTCAAGGTAATCACGCGACTCTGCGAGCGACGCGACTCTCTTACACCCTGAAGGTTGTAGGTTCCTCGTACGCGCGAGAGGATCCACACGAGGCGTTGAATTAACCGAGACACGATTAGAAAGTAGATCCTTGGATTCCACCTGTTACACGACGTTGAAGTATCTGAAGCCTCAACCAGAGGCAATCGTTTTTTTCTCAGTAACTTACGCTCCAACGATTTTTCCTATTTCACTGAGAATTTCCTCGAAGAAATTTTTCACTTCGCCCTGCTGCGCTCTCAGAATCGATTCGACCCTTCTAATTAACTGCTAATGATATTCATACCTCTGACTCCCAGTCGACCCTTCAAATTAATCGCAAGGTATAACTCCCAGGCAAAAGCGCGCGTGCGCGCGCACCCAGCGGCAACGGTAACGAATCGGCGCGATAAATTTCTCCAACAGCCAAGGACACCCCTCTCTCAACCACCGTAATACCCTTCGGCAATATCGATCCGCGCGTCTACACGCTGCCGGCGGATGGCGGCGTCGGCAAGCGGGTGGGCAAACTTCAAATTCATCCCCGACAAACTCGTTTCGGACCGCGGTGCCGCGATCTCTTCGCGCGCACGCCCTGTTAACAACCGTGGCTCCGAAGTATCAGCCCAACCCTCGGAGTCTCAAACACACAGGAGTTTCTCGCTCCGGGGACTTCGTGGCGTAATTGTAATTAGAGATAGTTAACGTTTTGAGCACGGTGGAAGAGGAGGTGAGGTAGGAGAGGGACGTAAGCTACCGGTGGCACAGGTTGCCTCGAGTTATCGGAGATTAGGTCCAAGGCGACCTGGCAAATCTGCTCGAAGGGGCGCGAGCACCCCCTAAGGCAGTACGGCCGACAGCAGCCGCGAAGAGAGTCTTACGAAGAGAATCTGCAGCTCGGAAGTTGGTGAGTTACCAACTCACCGCCTCAATCGACCGGATAATCTGCCTCCTCATCCTCTTTCGACTCCCCCGAGGGTCTCTCTTCCAGCGTGGCATAGCCAGGTCCTACCTTGTCTCACCCTTTACCACCCTTCCATGCTCACCGCCACCATCAACCCTCGGCCTGCCAAGCTGCCTCCAACAACAAGGGGTAAACCGGAACGGTTTGGGTCGAGGGTCGGAGCAGAAGGTAGAGGATGAAGGAGAGAGCCAGCGGTAACTCATCTCCTACGTCTGTTTTGCATGATATCTCTCGCCTAGGTATACTCGTTCGCCAACCTATCGAACTCACCGCGATAAGAAGCAGCGCGGCGAAGAGTAGTTTGTAGAGGTAATGTAGGTTCGTTTCGAGGAGCAAGGGGATCTGGGAGAACGTTTCGGTGGGTGGATGCTGATGCGTTCAGGAGTTTGCAGATACTACGAAAGTTGGTTTACGGTACTAATCGTCTTCTACCTTTTTGCGCGGACATGCTTCCAAGCTATAGCTTCTCGAGAATCCGCTTGACAATCCTCGGGAGGATTAAAGGTCGGTATTCGAGTGACGAAACAATGCGTGCTAACATTCTGATCCAGTCACGATACGAGCAGCAAGATGACTCAACCGTCATAAACGTCTCCGGCGCGTTTTCCCTCGACGTTCTCTCGCTCTCTCTCTCTCTCGATGTTAACGAAGCTGACCCTGACCCCGAGAAGGGCCCGAGCGCGACCTACCAATAATGCAACTCTCTTGTTCTCTCGTCCGAAGAGGACTCGGTGGATGGAAAAAGAAGAGGCGTAGAGAATTCTTCCTCCGTCTTTGACCTCGTTGAAACGGGGCGGAGAGGGAGTTCGACAAGGCCCAATGCTCAATTGTAGAATCCCCGTGAAGCTGTTAAAGCGATCGAGGTGTACCACCTAGTGCGACTCATTCCTCTTCGCTCTCCCGCACAATTCTCTCTTCCTCTTCGTTTGATCCCCTAAGCATGACCAGGCAGCGCGCTTTGCGAGACCAACTGCAGTAACGGAAGGACCCGTCCTCATCGTGGAACGTCACGGGCCAGGGCCTTCATCCTCTTACTCCCTTTCGCTCTGTGGCTCTGACGTCTCCGCGGCGCCCATTATACCGTCGACGCCCGACGTTGGAATAATGGCCGATGTCGAATCATACCCCATTCCGATAAGTGCACTCAGCGACATCGGAACCCACCCGGACTCGGAGAGCCCAGGCTAAGACTTTCTCGCTCCAATGGAAACATTATATCGGAGGAGTCACGTCATTCCCCGCGACCACGACCCTGGATCGGTCCTCGATCCTGGGACCTTAAGGATAGCGCCTTGTGATCGTATCGGTGTCTTCTCCTTGTCTTGGCCAGGCATGCTTATCCGATGGACAATGGTAGATATCGTCGCGTCATCCTGTTGAATTGCAATTAGTGCATCTGGCTCGGCTGGATTCGAGATCGAGGTGGCGACCAGATTCTTTTCGATGAATTCGATCGAAGTCGATAGGCTATCACAACAGACGCTTTAATTGGAATAATATTTAAATTTCGCGCTCCACCCCAAGAGTTTCCAATTACAATTCGGAGAAAGACCTTGCCACTGCGAGATAATCCCGCGCACCGTTGGCAAGCGGCACGCGAGCCGAAGCGATTACATTACGATTCCACACGACGAAGTTAAACTAGTTTCGTAATTGCTGGATCGCGTGCGAGCGCTATCCTTTCCCCACGTTATCAGAGCAGAACGATAGGATGGCAGGAGTGGGTATGGACAGGCCTTGTCATCGGATTACGCGATCACTCCTTGGGATTCTTGAGCGTAGGAGTCACGATCACCTCCGCGGTCGATTCGTCCCCTCAAAAGGCTCGGAAAACTCACTGGAAACGAACTTTCCACTTAGACTAGGTTCCGGATAGACGAGGAATTTTTTTTTACGAATTTTTTTCCACCGTGCAAATTTTCACCGGGACATCCAATCCAAACTTCCTCGTACCATTCGAATCCTACAAACTCGCCTCGACTATCGGCCACCTTTCAAGCCCGCCCGCCACCAGGAAACAAGATCGAGCGCGTGTTTTATTCTTCCCGAGCTTTCGTGATTTGCTTGTCAATACCGATAACAGATGCTTTCGCGAGGAATAAAGAGTAAGGAACGCGTGAAAGGGGAAGGGGAGGCGCGGCCGCGAAAAACCACCGGTACCAAACCGACCGATAGACAGAACGAAGGAAAGAGAAACAGAGAGAGAGAGAGAGAGAGAGAAGGGGAGAGCAAAAGGATGAGATGTCAGATGAATGGCTACGGGAAAATACAAAGGCCGGGGCTATCGCGTGCTCTGACGTGGCAGAAAATGCTCGCCCTCTCGTGTAAGACCTTTCGTTGAAAGAAGCACACCCTCCCTCTTTACTCCGCACGGTTCTTTGGTAACGAATATGTCCGTCAAGGCGATTCCCATCGCGGCTTGCTATTTTTGCCACTTGAAAGAGCGGCTTTCCTCGGGATCCTTCGCCGCCACGTTGCACCGCCATTTTCTGTCACGCTCGCTATCACTCTCGATCTCGGCGGAACGCGGGGAATCCCCGTGAATGCTCGATCGAGAATCGTGGCACGAATCAACGAGCTGGCGCACAGAGGGTTTCTGCAACGAGGAGATCGCGCGATGTCTCCTGGACGTTCGGTGACCCAGGTGGGACCGGACATAAATTCACGGGACTTGAAGCTTCCGCAGGTGAAAATATTTCTCCGAGAAGAAGAAGAAAGTTCTTCGAAAAAGAAGTAAAAGCAGATACAGAAAATTTCACCGTTCAATTTATGGTAAAAGAGACAATTGGAAAATCAAGAAGCTAAATGAAAAATCGCTTCGAACGATTTCATCGTGTGTCTCTCGCACTGCAGACATAATATAATAGCATACCGGTGGAATGAGTCGTCGGACTAAAACCCTGTGCACGAAGGAAATGGAAAATTAACAAAAGCAATTAGAGCATCGCGGCCCGACCGTTCGTGGAACTGATTCGCTCTCTTTACGATCACCCACTCTTCTCTCTCTCTCTCTCATATCACGTTTCTCTCTTTCTTCTTCACCCTTCGACAACCGCAACGACGACCCCACCCGATCGTTGCAAGGCGTGCTCCTCTCCTTCCGTTATAACCCGTCGATAACACGGTGGTAGGGCGAGAACGTTACACAAACACATGGTGTAATGGACGAGTGTGTCGTGCCTTCCCTCACGTCTCGTATCCTCTACTTCACTTCAGGCAACGTCCACGAGGAAGTGAGAGAAAGAGTTCGTAGGATCGAAACACGTGCGTGTGCTCGTGGAGAAGGGAGAAAGAGAAGGGAGAGACGGAACGTGCGTGTGTTCTGTGTACGCGAGTGTGTGACGGTAAACGATCCTCTCTTTCTCTCTCTACTTCAACTCACCTTTCCCTCTCTATCTCTCTTTCGTTGCTCCCTTCTCCGATGCCTCCAGCCGGTCACCCTCGCACGACTCTATGCAGGTAGACGGTGCACGGTGCGCCAAACCGGTACACTGACCTACAGTACGCTAGACCGCTGGTGCACGCATGGCCAGACGTCCATTATACGGGCCTCGCACGCGATAATTACAGCGCCCGCCGTAGAGCAGTTCAAGAAGGGGGGGGGGGGGGCTGCACACGAGCGCAAGATTCTACTGTGCGTGTGTATGCGTGTATCGATGCGTGCGTGACGATGCGTGTGGTACCTACAGCTCGGAGCAATTCTCCGACGATGACGGGTGAGACGGTTAAAGAAACACAGGTGAGGCGAAAGGATCGGAATAAAGTCACGAGAGAGGAAAGATTTTTCGAAATTGAAACTATGAGAAGGTCGATGTGCAGGACATTGAAAATGGTTAGAAACTACCGAAAGAGTAAGTGGATGGAAACCGAGTAGGGATGAAGGGTGCGTCGAGGAGCTAGACGTCGAGCCGTTGAAGACGTCGGTGACCCACCATCCGACCACCATGGTCGGACTTCCTGGTACCCAAGAAGCAGAGCCGCGCGACGTCGCTACGACTCCACGTCCTTCCCTTCTCTTCGTCGCCGCAAGGGTTACGAATAGTTAGGTGTCGAGTTCTCGAGGATTCTATGGCCTGCCCGGAATGGAATGCTTTGCATAATGTGACTCCGCAGACGGCATTGTGCGGAAGCAAACTCTCCAATTCCTCGCGGCTTGGACGCGATCCAGGGAGGGTGGTAGTATAAGGGGGTGGAGAGAAGTGGAGAAGGCAGAGGTGAGAGAGTGGCGCGAAGGGGTGACTGGAAGACAGACGAAATCTAAAGCGAGGAGGTAAGAACGTTAGCGAGCAGTCGGATGGGTCGAAGGGCGCGAAGGGTCGAGAGATGCTTAAGAACGAAGAGAAGGTTTGAAAGGGGTTAGATAGAGTTTCGACTTCGCTGTTTTCCACGAGTAACTTCGACGTCGATGAAGAACGCGCCCGTTAGGTTACTCGAACGATTTCGGCTAATGCTCGAAGAGGGATCTTCCGATTTCTATCCTCACGTCAGGGATATCCTGGTGTCTTTCTCGGCCATTCTCGAACACAGTCTTCTTTCTCCTTCTCTACTCCGATGCAGTTCACCCTACATCCAACGTCCGTTCGTTCAAGGACTTTAATGCCTCTTGGGGAGAATGCGGTTAGGGGTAACGGACCTAAAGTTGCCGATGGTCCATGGGTTTCGGAAGGAGGAGTGGTACAAGGACAAGAGACATGGAAGAAGGGTAGGAGAGAAGGAATTGCACGGGGTAGATTGTTGGCAAGGTCGGACAAATCGATTCGTCGAACGGTTAAGCGCGCTGCTGGTGCGCGCGGTCAGTGGACAACGATCCGAAATTGGCCCGCTGGTAATGGCGTATCGGCTATCGTTCTTCCCGATAGTGTCACTTTGCCTCGAAGGGTTTTCGATACCGCTCGAAACAATTATCGGTGGTACGTAGAAATTCGCAGATACACCGGCAATTTACATCTCCCTCGAGCGGCAGCGCACTGAAATCATTTTACGAACTCGCGCGGTGCAGAGACTTGCGAGATAACTCGAACGAAGGGGACCTGTAGAAAAAGAGTTCGTAAATCTCCCTAATTACGATAAACATCTCGAGATAGTTAAAACATTATGGCGTTGCCCCTGTTTCGCGGCATGCTTAACCAGCACGCGTTGTTCACGACGAATTTATTATTCCATTAAAAGTAACGGTGAAACGGTGTGCGGGTCAGTTTTATAAGCGAAAGGTTATACCCACCTCGAACGTTCCTCCTCGGTGGGAACGTGCATTTCTGCGCCGTAAAGTTTTTCGCGAGAAAAATCGTTTCGTTATCTCGACGAGCTATATCCGTCGACGGGAGACTTCGAAACGAAGGCGGAAAGAAGGACGACAATGACGAATTACCAGCAACAACTAATAAGCGCCGGGGCTTAATTATATACGCGTTTAATCTCTTCATTAACCTAATCCAGATCCCCTTCCCTCTCCACGCTCCTCTTCACGGGAAGCTGGCACGTTAGGTAATTACCACAACTAAAAGGAGAACGTATAGACGTAATTAGAATGTGCGCGGTGTAAAGTTCAGCTTAAACTCGTCGTAATTCCGAAAATCTCGGGCAAACGTGTGCGTACATTTCAGATCCGGCTTAATGACGAATAAAACCGTTGCCCTCCCTCCGTAGATTTGGCTTTTCATCGCGACCCTGGCGCAGTCCGAAATTTCGCATCCTTTCGAGCGTATCGCGCTCGAGGGGCCACGGACGGATGGACGAGACGCACGTACGAGAGAGAAGCTCCCACGTGGAATTTTGCTCGGATCGAGGGACACGCCTCCCGTCGTCGAACGAGCGAGGAGGCGTTTGTCCCGGTGTCCCTGAATAGGTAGGTGAGGAGCGTAAAAAGAGGATGAAAAGAGGTGGAGGAAGCGCGAGATAAGAGCGAAGTACGAGAACGGGTGGCAAAATCGTCGGTGCGATCTTCGCGACGTCGTAAATCCAGTGGTAACTCGCGAGCGAGCGAGCTGAAACGGCGCGGCGCAGAGTTGCATTTATTATCGGGGACGGTCACAACAATGTGAAGTAATTAGGCGCATTATGCATACGCGACAACGTTGCCAACTTCTACCCCACTCGCTTTCTTCTCACAAGCATTCCCCTGCCTGCAATATCGCGCAACGAATGAATAAGGAGAGGTAGATAAGGGTGGCGCGCCTTATCGGGACGCGTTCCATCGTAAACGATACATTTTCCAGATCGAGTATCGGCTTCCCATACTCCGCGGGTTGCTGCTGGGAACGCAATCGCGAGAAGCTTCTGATGTTGCTGGCCTTCTCGTCGCTTGCTCCCACCATGCGTTGCTACCGTTCTCTAACTTTGTTAACGATCATGATCAAAGGCGCCTCTGGATTCAGGGATATATCTATACTTCGTTGTTAGAAGTACGATAACCCAGAGCGATGTGTGTATTCAGACGATACGTTGTAGTATTTTTCTCTAGGTGAGTAATCGAACCCGGCTGTACATGGAAATTATTCTCAGGTGTGAAAAATTTAAACAATACGCAGATTCGAATTTTTCATCGGGCAATATGTAACCTGCTTCTCCAATTCTAATCCGATAAATATTTATATCCTTTCTACAGACGGAAACGTCTAGCCGAGATAATCTGAGCGGATCTAGGTAGAATAATGCAGCGTATCTGCTTATTATTCGACCTTACGTAATCTCGCACGTTTGCATTCAATCCAAGGAAGAACGAATTCAATTCAAATCGAACGAGAGCTCCCTCTACTCTTCCTCTGTATCTAGAACCCCGATTCCACCGGTCTCCAAGTATCCATTACAGATTCCACACTTGTCGCGCTATTATCAATCTAAAGGCTGGCATCATCGATGCCCATTAGCCATCAATGCCACATGCACGCAGTTCTGAGCTTCTACCGTTACTCTTCGACATCGTAAAAAGCCACAAGAGCATTTAGTAAATCTGTCGTCGTCATCATCATCATCATCATGGTCATGATCCTCGTTATAGTCATTCTCGTCGGACTAAGCCATCCTTTTACCTTCTCTCTCTCACTCTCTCGTCTTCTGGTATCCACGCGAGATGCGCCCACGGTAAGCCGAAATAAGGTTAATATCTCGTAATATCGCGTAATGCAGGTAATTCACGGTGAGGGAGCGTGTACACGACGTGCCTTCGCATTTGCATTTGGCTGGGGAACGCGAGGCTTGACTGACTGACGTGCGACACGGCGAAGACCTCGAGGAGACGTCGAGGTTGAGGAGACGTGGAGGAGCGCGACGTGCCACCGCGCTCCGATTTCTCGTTCCCTAATCATAATGATTCGATTGTCGATCTTTCGGTGAGTGGCGCACGGGCGAGCGGCGAAATGACGGGCCTCTCAAGCCAAGAGGGAACGAAGATTGTCGGGCATTCCGAACGCGGACGGACAGGGAGACGTCGAAGGCACTCGGCTCGGACGCGAAAGAAGAAGAGGAAGTATGTTGTCCACTTATATTAACGGTACCAACACGGCTCGCCAGAAAACACGTACAATTACAACCGATCGTTACCTTAACCGCTGCTTTCGCGCCCACGCTCGCTCACTTCTTCTACGGCAACGCAACGAAACGAGTCGTCGCTGGTGTAGTTAACGACACTTGCGCCTGCGATCTGTTACTTCGACTGGGAGAAAGGCTTCGTGGAGAGAGGAGGAAGGTGATCTCCTCCTTTCTTCTCGGACAACAATGCGATGGCTCGTTACGCGGCGCGCCACGACGACGTAAGAGGAACCGGGAGCGTTACCGTTGCGGCTCCCTCGCCCGAGCAAGAGGACGCCAAAGGCACCGCGACGCCTCGCGACGCTTCGATAACAGGGCCGCGGACGAGGTAACGGAGCGCGTGGAAGCATACGTTCTACCGACGATACCGCTTGCATATTTATCGTTTACGATTATTATTGTCGCCTCCGCGGAGCACGGTGAAAGGCGGGCCACCGATAAAGACCGGTGCCGGTGCCCGGTAGAGGATACGCGCTCCGAGTTATGGTGGCACGATGCTCTCTCTCTACGAGTCCTCGTGTCGTTCCACGCAGTAATTAGATTGGTTATTGATGCGGCCCGGTTAACGAGCAAGCGAGTTTTCATTTTTCTCTGATAGTCCGTCCGCTTTGGACAAGACGCTCGAATTAGAAACGGTTGTTGAGAAGTCTTAGGTGTAAATCCATTTTTAGCTCCTTCGAGCAGACTCACTAAGTTTGAATGGAACTCGTAAAAAAAAAGAAAAGAATTGTTTCGAACAAAGCAAGTCTGTTCAATGGCATACTCCAAGTCTCGATAATGCGGACTCGTCTGGGCCTTCCTCGTTTTCCAATTAATTAAAACGATCGTCTGGCAGAGGTGGAGGTGGGTTTCGATGCTCGAATTCGCAACGGTCGAAAACAATTGGCCCGGCCAAATGACAAATGAGCAAGGGGCTGATTTGTCGCTAACGATACACCCGGGCATCGGCGCGCGAGGGCAGAGACGCCGGCGGATGCTCGTTACCACGGGGCCTCTGTTTTGACGCGGCGCATAACGAGGTGGAAGAGCGGAACAGCGCGCGGAGAGAAGGTGCGTTAATCGTTAAAGGAACCGTACGCGACGGCCAGAGGGGGGCAAAACGATACGAGCCCATAACGAACGGGAATGCAAGCGGCCCGGTGCGCATATTGAAACACGATGGATCGCGCATGCGGTTAACCGGGCGTATAATTTTCCAGAAGATTCCTTAGAGGCCGTTCACAGCTGGACGCTCCACCGATATCTCGAGCCGATGAAAGATTCAGTTTGAAAGATTCGCGTGTGAATTGGTTCGGGCGATAAAAGTAGCCCGGTACGATCGTAAGCGATCCTACGAAGTCAATTGTCTATCTTCGAACGCATACCATTCTTGCAATCTCTTTTCACTCTTCTCGTCGAACGAGATTAATGACGCCGGAGGTCTCGTCCGACGCCGACGCCGAGCAAAGCATCGGAGACCGCAACTTATGACTATGAGATAGTCTGGCGCGTAACGAGCATAGAACAGTGGCGAGAGGTTGCTGGCTGGGTGCCGTGATGGTTGCATTGACGCATTAAAGCAGCCGCGAGCAACGATAACAACGCGGTTGCTTCCACTCTCGATAGTGATGCAATATACTCGTGGATTCACGGAAGGAAATAGTTTGTCGAAGGTAATCGAGACTCTTCGGTGTTGCACGAAGTGAAATTCCTTGAGCAAACACCTTAAAACGCGAACTATCTTCTTAGAACGCCAATTAGCAAGAGAATAAGCAGGATCTACAGTTTTGCATGGACGAGAAAGTAAAAACAGGGCGCTGACGAGCAGGGTCACAAAGACTAACTGTACAATTGCTCCGCTCCTTACTTCTCACCCGAAGGAAGTCAATCTTCTTTGTGGCATAGTACAACCTCAACCTCAAAGTCGTAAAGAACGGAACCGCAACGCAACAGATGCCACTTTGCGCGCGGCGTCGTCATTAGCGCGCGTATCCTTGGCACGCAGAGAAGATTCTACACTGTAAAAACCATACCGTCCCTCTGCCATATCGAAAGCGTCCGTTC
This sequence comes from Tiphia femorata, assembly GCA_944319695.1. Taxonomy (NCBI): domain Eukaryota; kingdom Metazoa; phylum Arthropoda; class Insecta; order Hymenoptera; family Tiphiidae; genus Tiphia; species Tiphia femorata. The sequence continues at coordinate 21,544,785 of OX090901.1, read as the reverse complement.
ACTCGGTGCAAATGACGTCGCATGCCAAGTTGATCTCACGGACAAAAGAAATGCACTCGCTTCCTGCAAGGTGCCAGTAGAGACAATTAGCGAGAATCTGATAATCGTGCGACAGGCGTTCCTCGAGTGTAGATTGCTATCGCAACATTTTTCCTAGGATGTTCGTACAATTTGTTCTCTCAAAACAAACTTCAAAAAAGATCGAGAACAAAAAGAAACCACAAGCAAAATTCGTAAACGTGACCAAATCCTTTCCACTCGGTTTCTCCAAGTAATAGAATCAACTTCTCTTCGAGGCACCCTCGCATCTGCTTAAGGAAACCGCATCGGCCCTATCACTTCGTCCCAAGAGTACCAACGAGTCTACTCGATCGGATAACAAGCTCGATTCTTATCGCGTAGAATCTTCTTCGATTCTCTCTTCTCGTTACATCGCTCGGTAGAATGTGTCCCGCGGTGACGCGACAATGAGGTGGGCCTGGCGCATCTCCTTAGGAGTAATCGAAGACACGCGAGGATGAAGAGGAATAAAGAAGAAGAAGCAAGAGGAAGAAGAGGAGGAGGAAGAAGCTTAAAGGAGCCGCCGTCTGAAGCGCAGGAGGCACGAGACGAAGGATGGGAATGGCGACAACGTGCATAGTCGATACGGACGCGTGACATGGTAGGACGTGGGAGGCGAGCACGTGTCCGCCGCATCATTAGTGCCAGACACCACCACACCACCACACTGCCACCCTACCTTCACCACCGAAGCAAGCAACCGCGGGCCAACCGTTTTCTCGGACTCTCCGCGCGGACACGCTCTCGCTCCCTTATAACGACGCATGCTATTTTATGCACACGCGCGCGCCTACCCTTGGGCAGGAAGAGCCTTAGTAGAAGGTAGAAGGTAGGTGGTGCATCAACCGCGTGGGCTTCGCCCATCCCTTTTTGCTTTTCTCCATCGCTTGTCTCCATACAGAGAGAATCTTCGTTTTCTTCTTTTTCCTCTTCTACTTCTTCTTCTTCTTCTTCTCGTCGTCATTTACCTTCATCTTCGTTCGTCGCGCTTGCCTTCATTGCCTCCTCGTTCTTCCTCGACACGCCTTTCTCCCTGGCCTCGTCTCGTTTGCATTCTTTGTTCGAGCCTGGCGTCCTCTCGTCTTCCTCCTCTTCGTTCCCGCGCAAGAAGGACACGCCCTTCTCCTCATCCCCGTGCTTCTACTTCTTCTTCCTCTTCCGCGAGGCCCTTCCGCTTGCCGGTCTTCTTATTCTTGTCGCGATTCTCTCGTCTCGCAAGCTTCTTCTTCTTCTTACTTCGTCCTCTTCGACGACCCGCCCCCTAGTTTCTTTGTTCAGCAGTTTCTACATTGGCCGTCTATCGTTCGGCAGATCCTTTCTTCGCTTCATTCTCCTTCTCGCGGTAGTTCGTCAGTTCTTCGTTTTGCCACCGGCATTCTTCGACCTTCCCTTTCATCGGCGCTTCCTCCCGTCACGGGTTCGTTCTCCTCTTTCTCATTCCACCTTTGAATTCTCATTGTAGCCCGCGACTTCTCTCCCTCTCATCATACCAGACTTCCTGCTCCTCCTCGAGTTCCACCGAGACTCGGAGACGCGACCACGCGCACGTACAATGCCTCTCGGGTAGACCGTTTCAACGGAGAAGGGCGCGTACGTGACTCCCTTAGCCCTGCGTAAAGTGAATCTCGCGACGAGGCTCGCGTCGCGAGCCAGTCGCGTTACTCCCCGTGCCGTTACTAACTCGAACGTCGTTCTTCTTCTTGTTCTTACGGTTGTTTGCATTCGTCGCGATACACTCGAGCGCGAGGGATTTCCCACGTGAGAATCTTTCGAGGGAATTAGGTGAGCATTACAAAAAAAATTCAGATAATTTGAATTTCCAATGCGCCGTGACCGGCACCGGAAAGAAGTATTCACAGAGTTTTTCGTTACAATTCTCGCGTAGGTAGATTATCCCGGATCTGACTCTTCTTTCAATTAAGAGAAGTTTACCATATTTATCGGCAGATTAGAAAACTGGATCACGAAGGGAGGTTAATCCGCGAGGATAGACTTGAGGCACGCGCGCGTTTATTCTATTTTCAAAGAGGATCTTATCATCGAATAAATGTGAGCATGTGCTCTCGAATACTCAGAAGGAATCGCGTCGAGGAGCGTTTCTGACTGGATTGAGCACGACTTCATTTCCTGCTACGAGATTATTCGTTACGTCGGACGGCATAGACTTAATACGATTTAATTAGATGGGCTTAATACATTAGACGCGAGTGTTCCCCGTCGTCGCGGCGCTCGCCTTATTACCCTCCTTTTTGCAAATTTACAACATTTCGCTTAACTCTCGATATAATTGCCACGCACGAGTCAAGCTTTCGTTAATTCCTCCGTGCCATTAACCTCGTGCGAAATTTTTCCCATGGTTTCACGATCCACGCGAGCTTTCCACATTTCCTCCTCTTATCAACGGGGTCCCATCGAGCCGACCACCGACGCGAGCCACCTCCAAGTCCACTCGACAGAAAAAAAGAAAAATTCGCAAGTACAGGTTTCCAATGTGAAACGCGATTTCCGTTTGTCTCTCACGCGGAACGTATCCAAGTCCGCTTCCTGTCGCGAGCAAGATAACAGCACGACTGGGCAAATACGCGGGTCTTATCGCTTTCATACTTTTCCTCTCTTTATTCCTCGCCCTTCTCCCGGTCCCGTACAACCAACGTCTAAAACCATTTACAGAAGAAACGAGTGAACACACACTCGTCGTACCTTCCTCGTTTTGCAGCCGAAAATTGAAGCTTTCTCCAAATCTTCCACCAGGGAAATTCGCATTCGACGTTATTACGTTAGCAGAGCTGCTAGACTGCGCAACGCTTCATCGGCACTAACTAGACAGAGAGCGCTCCTATATTGAAGAACCTCATTCGTCCTATGTTCTCGACACTTCGCGAACTACATCCCTCCAAACTTCCTTCTCGAGGCATTCTACTCTCCCTCCTCTGTCACCAAACGAATGCCTTGGCGCATTCGCGACAGAAGTCGAGGACGAAGGAACGCGACTCGCGCACACTTGCTCCGTCTCTTGTTACACGCTCGTACACCGTCTCTCCTTACACTCTCGAGCACCGTCAGCACCTCGTAAAGCCTCGTACGGTTAGACGTGACTCACACGCTCGTACGAGGACATCCCTTCGAAACCGGCGGCAAGGAAAGAGGGTGTATTCTCCTGGTGTGGAACACGACCACCTTGGCGCGACACGAGAGAAAGCAGGAAGGATGCGAAGAATGAGAAAGTAAAAGGAGCACGAGGAAGAAGAGGAAGGAGAAGAGGAGGGCAGCTCTGCCGAGCGACATTGGAGAAAGCAGCGGGAGAGCGAAGAAGAGGACTACGATGGTAGTAAGAGAGGAATGAGGATGAGGAACTACGACACCGAGGAAGCAGGCAACGAGACACGAGAAGGTGGAGAGATACGCGTGACGAAGGATTCCAACGAGAACCGAGAACGCGACGATTCTCATTACACACCATGGGGGCACCCCGTTTGACTGGAAGTTGAAGTGGTAAGGTGGGCGGTGTAACAGGTACGAGGAAGCGCGCGAGAATGACATTCCGACGGAATGACATTCCGGAGGGGAATGAAGTTGCAATCGTGACGAAGACGCGGAAGCAAAGACGTGATCGAGACGCGTGGGGACCTCTGTCCGACTTCCTTCTTACCGAAGAGATTAAACTTCCTAATAATAGTATCTCTATACAAGAACTACCCTCCACCACCCGACTCCTTAATACAAATTCACGATTTCTTATTCGAGACTCCTGCCTAGAAGCGAATCAGTGATGAATACGCAAATCTCACGAAGCAGCAGAGTCACCGTGAAGAGTCTAGAAGGGATGTACCTCAGTTTCCATCTGAAAGAAGAACGCACGAGACTCTCTGGGGCAGCGGAAGAGCGAAGAAGCGTAGGCAGGTGGAACAGGTATCTCCGGAATGAGATTCCGGTTACGGAGAAGAAGAGAACAGGGAGGTGAGGTGAAAGAAAGAGAGCGCGGAGGATCGTGGCCGCGATTTAACTGTACATCGCGTTACGGGGCGCGTTAGGCGGCGCTAATTGGCGGCGCGTTTTCGTTGCGCGAGCGCTCGATTTTTCGAGGCGACGCGGAAGATCGCGCTCGCGCCGATTAATTGTCGAATTGGGTTAATTGTTGTCGGATCGTGGTGCTCGTACGCGATCTTATTCTATCGCGTGCCCCGCATCCCATTCTACGAATCGGTGATATCCGTGTAAGATTGTGGTAGGCGCTTGATAACCGGACTCGTACTCTGTTTTAATTATCTACTACTCTTTTTTGATTGGAGCTGCTCGCGCATCCCTCCGCGATTAATTGGATAATGTCCTGTTAGCTATCAATTAGGAGATACGCTGGAATCGTTATATAACGGAACGCGATTTTTTACCCACCGCTGGAGTAGATAAGGGGGAGGAGGAACTGGTTGCGCAATTTTCTGATCGGTTCGATGAGCCGTTTTCTCGACGTCGCGGCGTGACGATACGGGGGGGTAATAAATGGCTTCACTTCTACGAGATAATTCGTAATATTAACCCAGTTCGATGCGACGGTACGTGGATAGTAGTCGCGACGAAACGACGATTTAATGGAAATGCGTGGTTTCCTTAGATGATTAGAGGGTATTAGTGTTTTTATTGTGTAGACGACGATTTACGTTTTGATGGAGTGTAAAGTGCGTATAGATAATTTTGTCGCTTTATAAATGTCCGTCACGCCGACACCGTAGTCTTTCATTAGCCGATGGAAAACTCGGTGAACGAGCTCGAGACGCGTTTCAGGTATTGACGGTGAGAGACGAATGCGTCACCTTAGGAACCACGCTAAAACTGTAATTTGTAGAACTCCGTGGGACGATTGCATTCAAGCGAAGGATTTATCCCCGTCCACGGCTCCGTCATTCAGTGAAGCTTTCGGACGAGGCGGGGTGTTAGCCGATTGCTTTCTTAAGTCCTGAAACGTAAGACGGTCTACGAGATCCGACGTAATTAATCGCTTCACCGTGGCGCGTCAAATCAATCGAAGGAGCTCCCAAGTAAAATAATTGGTAGCCGAATCGGTAAAGAACAGATCGGGCGACGCGACGCTCGTGATAACTCGTCGAATAATCTCACGTTGGATATCGCGCGAGCAAACATTTCGATTATCCGACGCGACCGATAAAGAAAAAAATATGTCGCTTGTCACGGATATTTAAAAATTTCGCAGATTCTCGTCCTACCATTTTTCATTTTTATCGGAAAAGTCTGTACTAGGAGAAAATCGAAACACGGGCGAATTGTTGGAATATTGTCGGGGTTACCAGAATGTTCTACAAATTTATCTCACGCCATCGTTCATTCTCGACAACGTGGCACGCGGCACGAAAATCGAAAGTTCGATTCATCTATTAATTCATCGGATACTCACTGACCGGGGGCAGATAGCAGCTCTAAACACGCGCATGATGTCGAGCGTATCCACTACCGCGAAAACTAATATTAGTTCGGTGTCGAGAGACGGGTAGTAAATCATCGCATCGTCCTGTCATCGAGTTTCACATACACGCTCCCGATACACGTAGAGCGGAAACGCGTCGGGTTTTAGAAATACGCTGCCCATGGCGGAATGGCCGCGAGCCTACTCAAAATACACCAAGCGAGGGCGAAAAAAAAGAGAGAGGCGGTCGCGCAATTTCATCAATTCACGAGTGATACGGGAATAAAATTAATAACGCGCGTCCACGTCTCCATAACGTGCAAATAAAAATGTGGGCCAAAGAGACCGCGTGCCTAGTGAGAATTCGCAATTTTGTCCAATCGTACCGAGCAACGCTAATATCCGCGTGCGATATTTACAACGTCGATTTAGAATCTCGTAGTCCAAAAAATATAGTTTCTGCATTCGCTGCGCTTTTACGTTTCTGTAAAAAATAGAAGAAAGGAAAAAAAAAAACGCTTTGGACGACAAACTTTTCTCACTTTCGTCGACCGAAAATCCAACGAGCTTCGGTTTCGAATTTAAAAGCGTAGACGCACCCGAGGGTATCCTCCTAGCGCGTAAACGCCCCGCGCGCCAAACGTTTTAACTGCACGGCTAAAACCATTAGCGCCGCAGGTGGAGCGATTCGAAGTTTGTTGAACCGTGGATAACGAACTCGCGGCGCAGCGATGTGAACCCCTGCCAGAGGGATGATGGTTGGATACACGGTGCGGAGGTTGTAGAGGTAATGACGTGTGATGCGATACGCGAGTGACACGTGTAAACGGGGCGCATAACAGGAAACTGTCTCATCACCGGCCCTTCCTCCTTCCCTAGCATCGAAATGCGCACGCGTTTGCAGGTGGAAAAGGGCAGAGGGCTGAAGAGATAAGGAAATAGAGAGGAGTAGTGAGTTACAGCTCGATAGGAGAATACGCTTGGTTCTCTTGCCCGATGAACCTCGCCGATGTAGAAGTGGCGTCGAGACGCTCGATGGGATTCAATTTTCGTCGAGTAGAGCGAGAAGTAAGAACTCCATAATGGCTCTCAGGATGAATCCTCATTATCCATTGTTACGCGAGAGTATCGGTTCTCGCTCGAGGAAGGTCACGGAATAATGCGCGAATGGGGTTCCTCGAATTGACATAATTGTAGACTGGCCTACCTCGTGCTGCTGTCGTTGAGAAATTCGCGGTGAGAGATTAGGAAGATTCGCGATTGACGGTTGTACGTACAATGTGAGTACGTGGTCGAGAGAAAATTGAGTTGAAGAAATAAGAAGCGAAGAAATCGTTATGAAGAGAATCGTTCCTCACAATTGGATTTTCATTTTTCGAATTTCATTCATAATTCTCATTCCACGATTAGTATCCTTCTTCGTCGATAAAGGAACATGTTAAAAACGAAACGTGAGAAAGAGAGAGAGAGAGAGAGGAATGATCTATCACGAAGAACACGTCGCTCGTATTTCGCATGCACACTTTGCCACTCAGTCCCTTGGCCTGCCCACCCATTGTGACGGGTATGAATAGCGCTGACGGGGTCCGACTACGCGAGAATCGACGTAACAGCGGGTTTTTCGTCGCTCCGCTATCCACCGTCGACACAGAAAAGATTTCAGACGGCTGCTAGGACTAGAAAGAGAGGAGAGAGCGCGAGTCATCGTTTCCATTGTTAAATGGAAATATCGATATGCTCGCGCGAAGAGGGGTCACGGCATAATATCTATTGGACACGGATCATCGCTCTTCGCCCTTTCCACCCTTCTCTCACCCTCGCCCAACAACAGGAGCCACGGGCATCCCTCTTAAAGTCGCTCTCGCACGCTCGTTCGTTTTCCCTCTTACCTTCCTCCGATCTCTCTAACTTCTACCATTCCTCTTCCCTCCGATTCCTCCTTTTTTTTTCCTTCCTCACTCGCCTAGCTCCACCACTCGTGTTCCCTTTGCGTAGGGCGACGACGCGCAGGGATAAGCCCGCGGAAATAGAGACCCGGGTGTAAGAGAGTAGGAAGAGGATAATGGGCGGACCGTTCGAGAGTGTATTTACCCGGTGGTAGAGTGGGCACGTGGATCGACAGAATGAAGAGTAGTTTCATTGTCTGAGAGTCGAGGGGGATCGCGACACGTGAGGACACATGGGACCAGTCGCCAGCCGGGAGGCGAGTTCTCGTTGCGCTTGTTCCCTCGCGATTCCTCCGACGCCCTATTCGTCGTTGAGAGGTCCGACGCGTCGAGATCTCGCGGGCGCATTTTCCTTCTCTTCTTCTTCTTCTCCTCTCGCTTCTTCCTTCTTCGTTCGGTGTATGCTGCCCGTTTGCTTTTCACAATTCCAAATTCACCAGCGCCCTTGGTCGTTGATCACGCGCATTTTCTTCTTTCTGTTTCCTCGAGTACCCAAAAGTATTTAGCGACTCTATAAAAGTTACCTCGTACGCTTCTATGAATAAAGCGTGGAAGATGGAAAAGTCGTCTTGCAATTTTTATTCTTGCGTATAAAGATGAAAACAGTGAGTAGGTGCTCTTCGACAATTTCTTGAAAAATTCCAGGAAAATCATTCGCGGTACCATTCGTCTTCGACCATTCCGTTAATTGTGTCGATGGTAAAGGGGACGCGACGTGTCGGGATCTCACTTCTTCCTTCTTCGTCCGGTGCACGCAACGGGCAGTTCGCTTCTCACAATTCCAAATTCACCAGCGCCCTGGATCGAAGATCATACCCGATTTTCTTCTTTCTCTTTCCTCGAGTACCCAAAACTATTTAGCGACTCTATAAAAGTTACCTCGTACGCTCCTGTGAATAAAGCGTGGAGGATGGAAAAGTCGTCCTGTAATTTTTACTCTTGCGTATAAAGATGAAAACAGTGAGTAGGTGCTCTTCGAAAATTTCTTGAAAAATTCCAGGAAAATCACTCCGGTGCCATTCGTCTTTGACCATTCCTACGCGCCATTGTAGACGTTAATTGTGTCGATGGTAAAGGGGATAGGCGTGCCAGCGAGAATTCCGCAGCAGCGGTCTCTCGCCCGACTTCTCACCTCGCGCGTCGCACGTCTTCTGGATTCAATGGAAGTCGCTCTGTGGAGCATGCGGCAGAAGTGCTTTTCGCCAAATCGGGATTCTCGCACGTGCTACTTCGCGTAGGCGCGTGTGCGGAGCCCGCACGCCTCGCGAAACAATTGACAGAGCCGGAGGGGAAGCGGTACACGAGAATGCAGGAGCGAGATGGGATGCGCTTGTTTTCTTCTCTCTCGATGCACACACTTTATCTCTCTTCTCCTCTCCCAACGACCCGAATACTGTTAAGCCTAATAAAAACAGACGAGGCTGGGGAGAAGCGACGTGGACGAGATTGAAACGAAGCCTCCTCCTCCGGTCCGGTCTGTCGCTTTTGCTCGTGTCTGTCGATGACGCGTTCGCGGCTCCATTCGCGGTTGCATCGTGAAGAGAGAATGGTAGAACATAGAGGAGGAGAGAGAGAAGGAGAGAAGAGGAATTAGCGAGGCACTAGAGTAGAGGGATTTAAAGAGAGAGAACGCGTCTGCGGTAGATGAGAATTTACGACGATATTCATTCGGTGAGAGATCGGTAGGGGTGCTTTTCATCGTGCGAATAGTTGGTCGACATTATTGTCGCTTTATGGTCAGCGATGCTGTCGTTCGTGGTACCGAGTGAACGAGAGAACTGCTGCGTTGTGGCATCGAGAAAATTTCGCGCGAGGGGACAACACGAAGCTACGAAGAGATTTGCTGGAGAGAAACTGTTGCTGGTACCGAGTCGCTTCTAACGCAGGACAAATGTATTCGCGGTGCTTGAAAAGGTACGTGTCGAGAGACAAACGCTACGACAAAGCGCCGTTGTTATGTAAATGTTACGATACAAAACCGTTCGCTTTGGAGATAGTCGAAGTTTACCACAGCGGAGAACGATTTTTCATCGCGAAAACGCGGAGAAAAATTCAGTCGGTCTCCAAAGCACTTTTCCGCTTCTTCTCCTTTTTTTTCGATCACCATCCACGTCGTTGTACCGTTTCACTTCCATCTCGAGGAGCAACGAAAATTGCGTAGCTCTTAACAGGACTCAAAGTGAAGCGAGAACGACGTTTCTTCGTTTCGAGATATCTCGAAGGATCTCTCACGGTGAGTCACTCCTGTTCCGCATTGTTGCCAACGTTTCTCGTGGGCCAGATAAGACTCGCTCGCGTACTTGCTTTTCCACCTGCACCTCCTCGTCATCCTCTTTCGCGTAGCGGCACGAAAAACGTCTTATTGCGGCAAGTGGGCCGCCACCGTGCCGTCTCGTCCGCTCCGACCGTCCCGTTCCGTACCGTTTCGTCGCGCGCACCCAACTGTCATTTGAATTTCAGATCTGCGCGCGATGGAGGCGCATTTGGATACGTAAGCGATCGTTCGCGGTTTAATGCAGGAACGCACCGTTGCTCGTCCCAAGGATCTACGACTTAGCCGAGGCCTCACGATGGAAAACGGTCTTTCGATAGCAGTCGAAGGTGGTGTCCCGTTCGTCGGTAGGGACCGGTCATTTGTAAGTGCGAGAGAACCGAGGGAAGAGAAATCGCTCGATCGGAAGATCGATACCGAACAACGGACACTAACGTAAATTTCATTCGCAAGGGATGCTAAACCGTTGGACGGTTGGACACGTAACGTGGAAAGCATATACCGCAAATTAATATTAACGCGTTCGAGTGGACGAGAGATATGGAAATGCGGAGGAGAGAAATTTCGCTCGATCCTAAGACACGCTCGATCCGGCACACGAGGATTGCTATGATCATCCTGTATAAAGATGCTCGATAAGAAAATATACTCACAGCTCGGAGGCACCGCAAACATCCACGATTCCATCGGTCCATTCCCTTTCTCACTCACTTCACCAACACCGTGCACCCACGCCAGAGACAATAACGACCACCGTAAGATCCGTAAAATCCTTCCACCATTCCATCGACCTACCTCCTTCTCGCATCCGTCACGATCGGCGCCTCTCGTTCGACGCTGTTACTCAACGTTACTCAACAGGACGAACTCATCCCTACGCGGCTAGTTTTCTGCCCCGCGTCTCATCCGTTCCGCATTGTTCGCCCAGCGCCAACCGCCTCCGCAGCCGAGCGGTTTCGCAAATACACGATTTCACGGATCGTTAAGCCCCGCGTGCATCATCCTCCCGGATATCGTTTTTATCTCGCGGCCACGAGTCTAAGAAGAAGAGGATGAAGAAGAAATCTACTTTGTCTCCTGTTAGCCACAAGCACGTCCGTTCTGGGGTGGAATACAAGAGTAGGACGCGGTGACTCTACTTCCTTTCACGGACAAAAAATTGTTTCCTCGTGGAGACGCAAGCCCCATTTTACGGGGCTTCAATCAATTTCAGATTGTGTTCACCGCGCAAGAAGAATTACGACGAGAAGAATCACCGGGCGAGGAGGCACGGAGAATCGAGAGGATCGATCTGCGATAGGCGATCGTGACAACGACATTCTCAAGGATCCTGCTCGAAGGAGAGTATCTTCTCTCTCTCTCTCTCTCTCCTTCTCTCTCGTTCACATATCGCGGTAATACCGTGCGAAATCTCCGAGAGGAGAATTTCTCTTTTCTCTCCGGAGCGCGATCGTTATCATGATTATTATTATCATCGAACGCGCCTCGGTTCTCTCTCTTCTCTCTTCTCACTCTTTCTCTCTCTCTCTCTCTCTCTCTCTCTCTCTCTGGCGGAAGATCAGCGCGGAAAGAAGAGAACCGTTTCACAAATACGGGATTTCATGGATCGTTAGGCGCCGCGGTGGGCCACGTGCTCGCCGCGATGCCCCGGCACGTTTTTACGCGTCGCGGAAGGCAAGTTAAAGTTTGTCTCTTTCGCCGCGGGCACGTCCCACGTGAAAATCTCGGTTCACTCTCCCCTTCTTTTTCTTCTCCGTCTTCTCGAGCGGACGGAGTACGAGCGGACGTGGAGGAGCGTGAGAGAGCCACGAAGAGATCTCGTTTGTATCTAATGGATCTTTGTGTACGTCGATCAAGGTGGTCGCGCGATCCTTCAAAAGGACGTCGCGGCGCACGCTCGTCGTAGAACGAGGAGCGATGAATCAAGAACGAGATATATCTCGGATCTGAGGCGGAACGGTGTCTCCGGTATTCCTCGGCGGGTCCCGCAAGGATGCGAGGAGAGTGGTAGATAGGTAGCACACACGGGTACAGGTAGGTTTCTTGAGATCGCAGCTCGCGCGGTGAATCGTTTGTCGTAATTGAGGGGACCTCTCTCTCCCGAGAGAGAAAACGAGGATCGCGGAAGGGCGCAGATGGAGAACGCCGCGCACGATGAGATAGCAAATTGCGAATCCCACCGGTCGGTGGCACGGTATCGTAATGACCGGAATTCGTCACGCGTCACTTCGTCCGCGAGTGCGTTTAATTATTCGAGTTCGGCCTCGCGCATATGAATTAAATCGAAAGTCTTTGTACAAGCATAGAATCCAGGTTACCCTTCTCCGGAGACACGCGCGCAAGGTATCATCCTCACTGTCACCTTGAGCGAGAAATTCCTGAAGGCACGTAACACCGGTAGTAGGGAAAGAGATGAGCTGGCACGCTCGAATTTCAGGTGTCTCAACTATGCTCCTCTTGGCTTTCAGCTGCGCGTAATAAATCCGCATAAAATTAATTAAAATCCCCCACTACCAGGCGCGTGCGCGCAGGCGTACCGAGCGCAGCGCCCTGGCCTAGAATGCGCTCGTAAACGCTTGGCACGGCGAGTAATCACGTTCTCGTTATAAGAGAGTCTTCGGGTGCCTCGATCGTTGGGCTCTCGAGATGGACGATTACGTTGCTCCTTCTCCTCCGATTTTTTAAACTTCCTTCTTCTCTCTCTCTCTCTCTCATTCACCTTAGTATCTAACCTCCAGGCGCATATTTTTCTCTCTTCCCTCGCGAGACTCCTCCACGCACGTCGCGAGGACGTTTCAATAATAAAGCACCCTTTTTTACTGTTACCGTCACTGGAAGGTTAAGGCCGTTAGAGCTAATCCTGGGGGCCGTTGCTATCGCGATAACGAGAGACGAGACGGCGAGGATGGTGAAGGTGGCCAAGAGAGGAGGGATACTCTCTCGACGAAGTGGCTCCACCAGGATAGATCACGCGGATCAGGAGAACTGGCAGAAGCCGCAGTACGTGCCACTCCCCTCCTCTCTCCTCGTCACCCTGTCTCGTCCCTCTTCCGAACCTCCTTCTCGTTCCTCCTCGTTCCGCTCGTCGTCGTTGGGCAAGTTGCCACGCTCGATACACAGACACAGCTGGAGTGTTGTGTTTCCTAGAATCCAGAGTAATTACCTACATACCCGTTCACCTACGGGTGGCTCGCGATCCTCCCCTCGGGGGCCTCCTCTCGTCCTCCTCGTCTACTCGCGTTGTCTCCATCGTTTTCACTCGCTCGTTTCTCTCCTCTCGTCGCCCACCCCTCGGGAGCCGTTCGCTCGTCGTTCCTCCTCGCGCTGATTCCGCGCGTAATTCCGCACGCGCGTGCACCGCCGAGTATAATTGGCGCCGTCTTACATTGTCCCGGGAGATTTGCGGCTCCCGGCCGTTACCTCGAGGATACCACCCGGTGCTGCTTCTCTCAACCGCGCGAGATTTCTCTCTTTGCGGAGGACTCGCGTGCAGCACCACTGGAATTCGCGCGTAACGTTACCATTTGAATTCTGGCCAGCTACATCGCGTCGTTCGCTACGCTCGAGAATCGGTTGTAAGCGATTCGCGATCGTATAATTTGGACACTACGTGTATAGATGTCGCGTTCGACGTAACGACGCAGATTGGTAGATCTCCGATCTATTGCGGGATCGATGGACGATAGGGAATCACGAGAGAATTCTTGTGTTCCGCGGTGAACACGTTTTCGGTACGGATCGAAAGAAGGCGAGTTGGTGTGTCTTAATAAAAAGGAACATCTTTTAATAGTGCACGTTTATTTAACGATAGCGCAGTTGACCGGGTGGATTATTAACCCTTTTAGTGCCGGGCGAAACAGAGGTGCCTATGCTAAGATAACCGGACGAATTTCATACGAATTTACAAGGGTTTGGGGAAAGGCTCATAGAAACCAAACTAAAAATGATATTTACACGATTCAAAAAGCAGCGTATTAATCATCTTCTAATGAAATTAGTCCATTTATAACCTATTATAAATTTATTTTGAGACAGGGTTCTCCTGCAATGCGAATAGTAAAGCGCTACTTTTCGCAAGTGTAGCGAACGCCGATATATCCTAAAAGGGTTAACATCGATCCTTTCAATTCGAAGAAATCCGCCTCCAACGAATCGACACTCTGGAATTTCCCGTAAGTTCGTTCGAATGGACGATGAGATTCTCTTGTTCCTTTCCTTACTCGTAATTGATCGTCATTAATAACGTTACGTCGTGACGCAGTTGACGCGGAACATAATTCAGGACGGTACAAGATAATCCCGCGATCCTAACATTGTCCCGAAAGATTTACAGCGTTGCCCGCGGCTCGTTAGTACGGGGTTGTCCGGAACGGAAATACCTCGCGTTCGATTCCCTCCTACCGCGGGAGAGGCTCAGCCGCGCGAGATTTACCGATTTACACGAACGCGTTGGTACACGAAGTACGGGGCCCCCCTATCCCTCTGCTATCAACCTTATCGGAAAATTGTTAGGATCTCGAAGAATCGAACGAGAAATGAATGTCCCGAGTTTCTCGCGCACGAACGTTTAGACCGCGACGCGAGAGAGGCCCGTCGTTGGATTCTTGGTCGGGCGCGGTTGCGCGAGCGCGCGTTGGGAGGTAACAAATTAAGGGAACCAGGCGCCCGCGGTAGTGGCAATTAGTTTTGCCGCATGTACTTACGAAGCCGTTAAATAAGATTCATTTGTCACGCGACGGCGATAAGTATAGTTGCAATGGCATAACTCGTTTGTCTCGTTTCGGTGTTCCACACCTGCGCGCGTCCACCACCGTCGCAGTTCGAGGTGAAGGCTAGAGAAAACTCGGGAACGAGTTTTGCTACGCACAGTGCTCAACTACTCTCTCGTGCCGCGACTGATTTATCGCGCGCGGATACGTTTGCAACTTATTTTTCCGTAGTCGGATATTCGACTCGCGGACAAGGTAGCAAGTCTCGTGCGCGCGTAAAATTTCAGGATAATCTCTGACGGTCGGAGGCTCGCGTGCTAGCAAATTATTCGCCGATTAGTCGTACTTCTCCGATAATTTTGGAATCGTTCCTTGCACGGGGTCGCGAAGGAGAAATATAGTCGCGATACTATCGTCGGTAATTAATTGACTCGTAGGCGTTCGAGTTGCCTGTATTGATTCGTCCACGTCGAATTACCCACACCCATACCTTAGCAACCACCTACGTTAATCTCTCGCACTCCGCAAAGCAACGTTGCGTTGCGTTGCTCCGAGTTCTCTCTCTCTCTCGTTATTAAGTCCACTGCAACTGGTCCACCCCTCACCCTTCTCCGTCCCACCCTGCCAAACTAAACGTCCAAGTTCCGCAATTCGAGAAATTTTGCGACCTGCACCTACCCGCTTCCGGAATTCAACGAACAGAAGCCCCGGAGAGCTAATCCAAGAAGCTTAAGCCGGAGAATCTGATTACTGTTTGGAGCGGGGTTACCGAATGCAATTATCTCGCGATTAGCAAACCGTCGAGTGGCCGCTCTCGGCGCAGCGAGCTGCCGCGTTACCGTTTCTAAACGTTATTAGAACAATTTCCACGAAACTGTCCGTACGGCTCTTGGATAGCACCTCTTAGTTACGTTCCCACAGTGACGATTAAACCTAAGGACCACGAGTTTACAAATATTAATCGAATCATCGAAACCTTTCGCATTCGTCGTTGGTGTCGCGTGAAATTCCAATGAATCTCAATCTGGACCTTAAAATACATTCCATTATTCATCGAACCCCTCGGACTTGTTAGCAGGAGTAAGGTGCGTAAAAAAGGAGCCTATCTTCGGCGCATAGCGAGTCAACCGGGCTTACCATATCGATCGTATCGATCGCGCACGATCGAGACACGTCCTCTCACGGCGAGACGATCCTCTTAGCACGTCGCAGATCTTCATCGTCCTCGCGGAGCACGTACACCGTCCGATTTGACTCACAATTTTATGTAAGTGATCGCCCGTTGTAGGACGAGAAGGGGTGAGGCTAGACGGGACGGGTGAGAGAGGGAGATAATTTTACGAGGACAACCTGGGCCAACCGGTGTAAAGTATTAAATTGGTTTAATTAATCGATGCAGTTCATTAGGCGGCCCGGTTGCCCGGAGGAGCTCGGGCTAAGCACGGCTTAGGAAGGAGCGAGAGAGAAAGCGAACAAAGGGGTAGGAGGTGGAGGAAGAAGAGAGAGATGGAGAGTGGAAGGTAGCAGGAGAGAGAAGGAGACAGACGGACAAAGGGGTGGAGTGGAGAAAGGGTAGCGGAGGGTGGGAGAGCCTAATGAGCGAATACGCCAATTAAATCGGAGCAGTAATTAAATGACCGATCAATGATGGGATTAATGTAATTACGACAAAATAACGTTGCGCCGCACGCTGACCGGCATAATCAATAGACAGTCACTAATGACATAAACGAGGGAACAATTATATATCCCAGCCACCACTGCTCTCCCCCTCCTTCATGCGAGATATCGTTCTTCGCGCTCGTTTAATCCATCATTAACTGGGCGGTGGGACGAAGCGGACCGGCTCCAGTCATTAAGAAGTAATTACCAAGTTGGATGCGCGGGGAATCGCGAGCTCGTCGAAGAACGGGGCGCGACGATCCTTGAAACGCGATATTGCGGATCGCGGTATTAGCGGAACCGCGCGGTGTGTGTCTTCGGTACCGTTGTTATTGTTGTCGAACGAAAATCTAGGGTTACTCGCGAGATACGACACCGATTTGCGTTACGCGCGGAGCTCGTCACAGTGCACGGTCCGCGTGCACGAATGCACCTTCTCCGATTTCGTATAAAATTCTATATCTCCTTTTGAAAAAATTCCTTTCCGCTGGTCGTCCTCGCGCGAAGAATACGCACGAACGAGCGACGGTGGCGGGGCACAGCTCCCAGAGAATTTATTTCAGCCCTCTTACTTTCGTTTACTTTAATTCGACCCAATTTACTCTAATTCCTCGTGCCCCGAGTTTACGCGTCGGGCGTGCGCTCACGTACGAATTAACTCGAATTTCAACCCGTCTCCTTCCACCGTTCTACTACGGGATATCTCGGGCGCCGGTGACGCGCATCATGAGTTCTCCTGCAGTCCGAAGCAACGAACCGGAAGTAGCAGCCGCGAGGGTTAGTTGCCGCTGGGGGACTCGAAAGTTGGCGAGAGTGTCCATAGCTTACCTTGGTGCAGGATACGGGGAGGTTACTTTTAAAATCCTGAAATAAGCGGAGAAGCTCGACCGGTCCGAGGCTGGATTCGCCAAGTGGGAACAACAACGCAGGTGGCTTACCTGAAAAAGAAAAGTAAGAAGAAGGGGTCAGAATAAAAGTTCTTGGTCCGACAAGAGAGAAACGACGAGGAAGCCGTTCTTCCTAGTCGCTTCGAATAAACGTCGCGTAGTTCCTGATACTATTCCCACGTGCGATAAAAATACAGAGCCCTCGTAAGTTTCACTCGCAATTACGCAGATTCACCGTCGATCGGAATAATCGATCCTTTCGGTTCGATTAGAAGTGACCTCCCAAAGTGAACCTTCCACGGTACGTGAATTTTTACGCGACAGCATTTACCGTTTCTAATCCTCAATATCCGGCCATCTGCAGTCTCGACACACAACGAGCATAGCTCGCGCTTGTCAGACATACTTCCGCTTCTAATTAAATCGAATCAGCGACAATAAGCGAGGAGACTCATAAATATCGACGAGAAGGATGGGCTAAGCATCCAACAAACATCCTAATCGAAATTTTCTCATGGACCCTCCTTACACCGTAAACCGATCCCAATTTTTTTTCTTTCTCTTTAAAAGCTGAGGAAGAAGAATCACGATGGACACTGCCAGTCGAAGCAAACTCACGAACATTCTTAAACACCTTTCTTTTTTTTGTTCCATGCACGAACGGGACGATGCATAGCGCTAATTATTCGACTGGATGCTTGTTAAAGCTAATGGTCGTGACATAATGCGGGGTCTCCGACGCTTGCTCCTGCGCGCGTGCGCACGACGTCGAAGGTGTGCGGGCCTTCCTCTCAGCGCGTGCGCGTTACGTGGGGACCGGCATTTCTTTCGTGACGGTAACGTTCCACGAGGAAAAGAGGAAGTGAGAAGGAACGAAGAAGTAGCGTGAGCGAGGAGAACGAGAACGTAACGGATTCGAATAATTAACTGGCAGGACGGCGGCGCGGTGTGGCCTTAAGCGAGGAAACAATTATGAAATGTAACAACTAATTGGAAAGCTCGCGGAAGTTACTACTACCCTAGATACCAAGAAGAATGCGAGTTACCGAGTGCCCTCTTCCTCGTCTGCGGTCGGACTCTCTTCTCCTCTTCCCTTACCACGGCATCGTCCGTCTTCCGTTTGTTCACGGAGTTCATGATAGTTCCGACGCGCGCGGACTACCGTAGGGTAACTGTCGTTGAGAAATTAAGGCGCCACGATGCGCCCCCGTTGCGACTGGACTTCACGGTCTGAAAAGTTTCCGCGAGCGGCTCGCCACGCGAATCCATGCAAATGAAAAGATGCGGGTGGGAAGGAAGGGAATTTGCATTCTAGCGGACTCGATGCTCAATGGCGAGAGATGCCTCGGTTTCTTCTTTTTTCCGTTCCGAGGAATATTCGTTCGTTATTGAGAAATTAATTCCTTCGTGGCAGTCGTGTTGTGAGAGGAAGAGATCGCAACAGAGACTAAGCGAATATTTTAAGGAAACTATCGATTACCGCTGGAAACCGCTGAAATTGAATTTGCGGTCGGTGGAAATGCACTCGCCGAGCGCGTGTGAATATCGCGGCCCACTTTAGTCGCCGTTGAAAAGTGTGCTCGCGAGACCGCGAGCAATGGCCCAATCAGCGTTTAAAGAGATTAATGTCGAATATTTTCCATGGAATTCGCGGTATTCCAGAGAGGGACGAAGTCGAGTATTGCGCAACGCGCTCGTTAACGGTAGAGAGACACCCGGCGAACGGAATCCTCTTAACTATGGCAATGGGTACGACGACAAGCCGTTTATAAACTTGTCGAAGTTAGCGGTTGTTCGTACTTAATCGAAAAGACGTTGCCAGCTGCTGGTCAGTTCCTCTTGACGGTGCAGTTCGCGACTGGTGCACAGAAAGAAGCGTTAATACCCTTTAAAATAATTTTACGAATTTGTTCGGGATGGAAAATTTGCGAGGATTTATGCAGTTTATATTCCCAAATTCCTCCCTCCTGATTCTACCGCCTCCGTGCATTACGAGAATTAATGTTCATGGAGTACGCCGCTCTGCCTTTAGCTCGACGTACCGAGAGACGTTACCTTTGTTTATAATCATTTTACGAACTTTCTTTAACGGACAATTTACGAGAACGCATTTGGAGAATGGAAATTTACGAAAATCGATCCAGCCCTTACGCGCTCAATGCATTGTTCCAAAATTCACAATTTCCCACTGATCCTATCGGCACCGAGTATTACGAGGATTAATACTCGTAGAACATACTCCTCTTCCTTTACCGGTACCCAGCATACATTTTCATTGCCTCTTCCCACCGATACGTAACCCCGTTACATCGTAACGACTGCATCTCGCGCGCTCGTCCGTACACAAGTACCCCGCACGGCGCTCTCTCTCGAATCAGTTTCTGTAACACATGTAGAACAGGGTACCAGACGGAATAATTTCATGGAGAAAGCAATATCGGATCGTGGAACATCTTCATTAATTCGATAAGCGGAACGCTCTCAGACGGGACAACCCCGATCTACGGTGGGAAACGACCACGGGCGTTACACGCATGGAAATCGGTCGGGTACCATTAGATCCTATCGCTTACAACGTATACGAGTACTTCGCTACACACGTGTTCTACGCTGACCAAGCAGGAAAACTCCGTCGAAGGATTCGCGAGGGTCGCATAATAATCATCCAGGCCCACCGTTCTTCCTCTAAATATTAAATACTCATTTAAACGGATAACATTTTCGTTGCAAAAATCACGATTCTGCAACAATTCCAATCGCTCATTCTCTCCCTCTCTCTCTCTCTCTCTCTCTCTCTCTCTACTTCTTTTGATCCCTACATGTATCTCGCATAAGAAGCATCGAAGGCGCGGCGCATCTTATAACGGCAGTACCACGTGAGAGAGAACACCCAACGAGAAGGGGAAGAAAATGAGAGAAGGTCCTGTTGGGTGGACGACGAGGTACGCAGGGGTGGATTTATGCGACGGAAATGAATACCGCGCGGCCGCGGCCGGTAAATCTGAATTATGTTGCTGAAATAACGCGTCCGTTACGCCGCGGTGTTACGACGCAGGACGGTACGTACTACCGGTAAGAGACGAGCCCAAGCGATTCCCGTCGGCGTCGTCTGACATCGGCGGCGGGAGGAGGAACGAGGAGAGAAGAGACTCTAACAATTCCGCGTAACGATAATTCAATTCCCTCTCGCCGTCCACTCGTTATCTCCACTGCGTAAATCAAAGCGTGCCACGTGCATTAGTAGTATCGTGCCGAGCGATTGCAAAATGCAGACAGGATGGGCAAGACCTTCTTCTCCAGAATCGCTCGAGGTGGCGCGCAATTCCCTGAAACGATCACGAGACAATTTTAAGATCCCTAAGAAGGATCCGGACAGCACGGTTGGCAAGTTTAGGATTTTCCTTGAGAGGAGCCAACGAAGGATACTGTAAATTATATTTCTACGCTACTCGCTCCACTGCGAACGAAATTTATCCCGGTATGCCGAAGTTTCCACGAGGCGAATAATTACGTCGGAGTAGGAAGAAGAGGGTAGGGAAGATTAAACGAAAAATTGCATCCGACAAATCGTTGGTAATTTCTTGGTAAGGTTCCTGGAATCTGAGTTTTGCAAAAGATTAACGTCCATTAATGTCGAATTCCTGCGTCATTATCCTCCTTCTTCGATTTTTTGTTTACCCCTCTGCTACCTTTGTTGTTCTTCGTCCCACCTCGCCACGTCCTGTCCCTCTTTCGACCGCAATTGAAATTAATTCCAATAAACCAGTGTACCTGTGAACATTGTCGCGTTCACATCCACTAGTCAAACTTTCTTCGGACCCTCATCGCCACTCTCGTTATTCTTATCGCTCTTCATACACGCCGTGCGATGAAAATCCTCGGGGGCCTCGCGCGCGTGAGAGATTTCGCGAGTGTAAAAGGGGGGTAGGAAGTGAGAAAGATGAAAGGTGCGGAGATCAAACGGGAACGAAGGAAGAGAAGAAGAAGCAGAAGATGAAGAAAGGAGCGAAAGGGGGTGCTAGGAGACGAACAAAGGAAAGGTAAGCGGGATGAAAGCCGAGGGAGGGAAACTTAAGAAGGGTGGAGGAAAGGTATGAGCTGGGATGGTCCGCGAGACTGGAAGGGAAAGTGACAGGAGGGAAAAGCTCGAGGGAAAGGGTGAACGAAGGAAAAAAGAAAATAATAAATGGAGAAGAAATTGTTAGAATCTAAATGTATATTCCGAATAAGCCGGGTCATCGCGGAATCAATGCACCGTTATAGTAACGCACGGAGTTTTCCAACTTTCCCTTTAATTACGGGTGCGACGAGTGGTCAGCAGATGTGCGCGGCCTTCAGGTCGATGGGGCCACGCCAAATCCTTTTTTTATATACCACGTGCAGTCCACTCGTGGACAATTTACAAATTTCGTTGTGCTCATTGGTTCCGTCGATGACCAATAACGGCCGATTAACTAGTTTTGGCAAGCGAATTTTTCACATGAGCCAGAACCAGGCACTTCAACTTCGGCAACAACAGTGAAATCACTTTGCTTAGAACAGTCGTCCACAACAGTGGAAACACTCATTTCGAATCACGACAGTGGAACAACTGGATTATCATAACATTCCTAAACTCAAGTTAACATTATTGCTCCATAGACGTTTGCTTTTCATGTACAAAGTGTAAATAGAGTGTTTATTCATCCAATACCTTGTGCTCACCCTTAATCAGTCACACTAGATTAATTTGGCGTGTGACCGCGGGACGGACGGCAACACGATTGTGAAGCAACAGAAATCTCGCGTCGTCTCGATTTCGATAATACATCGCGAGGCGTAACAGAAATTGCAGGAAGGAAGGAAGGAACGAAGAAAGGTAGGGTTCGTGAAAATGCGCGTGCGCTTATTCGGGAGGCGTCGATGGTTTGGTCTGGCGGGTCACTTCACCGTTCCCCAGGCCGTGGGTAACGCAAAGTGGACTTTGCTACGCTCAACCTTCGGATATTTCCGCGTCCTCGACGGCTCGCGCGCGCGCGCGCGCGCCAAGGCGGGGAGGGTTCCACGTCGAGTGCGGGGCACTCAAGGCGCCGCGGCGCTCCCTTGAGCACGTACGGCTAACTAGAAAAATCCTCGGTTTAAGCGTTCTCCCGTGCATGATGAAAACCGTGTCGTTAGCAGTTAGCCCCTCCAGCCACGGGCCCTTCCGCTTTTCGAGCCACTCTTACCCTATAGCCCGGCTCCACAACCTCGGCATCTCTCCGCGCTCCACTCAGGGGCACTCTCCTCGAAAAAAAATCTCAAACCTTTCGTGTAATCCACCCCGGCACGACGACGACCATCTTTGCCCGCCTCGAGGATCGTTCTTGAAATCTTAAAGTTTCCTTTTTGCGTACTCGCTCCGGGTTTCGTTCACCTGGCACGAGCTGCTTTAAATAAGGCACCGGAAAATGAAGCCTGGCGTTTTATTACCACGCGGCGTCGACTATTTTCGGCCGACTGGCGCTGAAATTCGTTATCTATAAAGTGAACGGTGGGTTTCAATTTTAGTAGGTCGACGGCGAAGCGAGACGTGCTGACGAGGAGACACGTCAGGAAGGAGTAGCGCACGCGATCTTGGCCACGAGTTTTATTTAATTTTTTTCCTTCACCCACCGTCGGTGCTCCGCGCAGAGTGTCAAGACGATTTCGTGTTTTCAGCAATATCGAGAATATTCGACGGACTCGTCGGTGAGCGCTTCGACGTACGTCACGCGGGGGAGAGCCTCGAGACCGAAGGAAATTTAATTTCGTGCCGGTTTAACCCTCATCCCCTCTGTCCTCTGTCTCGGCATTCTTACCTTTAGCGAAGAACCCCTCCACGCAATGGAATCAGAAGTTAATCCCCAACATCGGGGGTCGTTTCTTTTTCTTACCCCCGCGACGTCACCGAGACACTCTCGGTCTCCCGCTTTTCATCGTGACAAAGAAAGAGAAGAGAGAACGAGGACCTTCTTTTTTTGCGCGCGAACGATCTCAACGAAGCTTTTCCAGGGAGACGCGATGAGAACGTGACGAGGGCAAACGCCACGCCTTTTATTCGGCTGCTCCTCTCGCGACGGGTGGGGCTCATCGCGAGGAGAGGAGAAATTTAATTCCGCGAATCGCGGCCGAATGCCTCGTGACGTTTAAGCAGCCGGTTTCGCTTCTGGCAAGGAAAATGGAATATGGCGGAGCGGAGATGTCATGCCTTGTCGCACGCTCACGGCTGGAATGGGAGATGAAGGGGGGTCTAGGAGCTTTGGGAGATGATGGAGAAAGATCGCGGAGGAAGAAGGGACGAGAGAAAGAGAGCGAGAGAATGGAGTAAGAGAATGCTGGAAACAAAGGCACAATCAAGATTCCCATTTGGAAGAAAACAACAGTTAGCCTCGTCGTCTCCGTGGCTCGATTTCTCGCTCTTTCTCCTTCTTCCTGTCTCCTCCTCCTCGCGTCTTTCTTTCTCTTCTCTTCTTCCGAGCATCCTTTGCTTCCTTCTGCGCGCCAGACGGAGACTACGAAGCAAATGCGGCGAGCAAAGGGTAACGACGTGATTCCAAGCTTCGTACTTACAATGTAAGTGCGTCGCCACGACCTTCTCCGCCAAATTTCGCCATTGCGGTCGCCTCGATTGTTATCATCCTTATCAGATCTTCTCGCGAGCGAGTGCTGGTCGTGCCGGTCCCGATAGTTTTCCCAACCACTGCCACCTTGTAGTCGCAGGTCAGCCGACAAACGTAAACCGCCCTGCGTTTAATTTCACCTCGCGCAATTAACAAACGCGATAACCCAGATTTACCAATTACGCTCGTGCAATTTTCCTCCTTTCTCTCTTCTCAACTTCTACGGGAAGAAAGGATTCCTCGAAACGAAATGATAAGACGCGTCGAGGCAAGGGGGCAAGAGAGCACGAAGAAAAAGTAGTCTGTCTTTAAGGGGATGGGTATTCGCGGAAATAAAATGTTTGCGCCTCGGTGCGTGAGAATGATCGGCAATAAAGAGCCGATCCCTCCATTGTGAGAATCTTCTTGCTGGCTCCTTTGGATTCGAGTGATCGCGCTTTGGCGCGCCAGAGGCGCCGGAAATTTAATTTAGCCGTGAGCACCTTTCGCACTTTTCACCGTCCACTTGTTAAGGGACACGCGCGCGGGGCGCATGGCGAAGGAATTCGATTTATGAGAAGTGCCGGGAGACGGAGGGAAAATAAAGGAGACACGGGCTACGCTCATTCGCGTCGATCTTTCCCGCGAGATCGCTGATGAGCCGTGAGTGAAGGTCGCGAGTGTGGAATCGTCGTGGGGCCAACGACAATGGACGACGAGGACGCGCGACGGGGCGAGACATCAAAGAGAACGAAGGATCCTGTTGCCGTAAAAGACTTCCTCTTCCCTTGGCGTCGTAGAAGCCAGGGACCCGACGTCGTTTCTACGTCTCGAGTGTACTTAATTGAATTTTCCTTGCGCCTCGGCGAACCTGCTGCTCCACGGGGATCTATTTGCTTTGATCTCGGGGAACGTCCGAGACTTTCCTCGAGCGTCTCGGGAGCGTTAACGGGAAGGTAAAATATTGTTAGGAAAAATATCGTTGCTCCTCGAACATCATGACGCAGTCTTCACCGGGGTCTTTCCCTTTCGCGTTACTCTCCTTCATGTGTAACGACATTTTCACGATATCTCTCCTCTTCCATAGGAGGATGACAATCGTTTCTCGTTGCATCGTTTTCCAATACAAATTTTCCGAACCTTACCCTGGGAATAAACACGAACCCGTGGAAGATCGTCCGGAGTAGCGAGATGTGCGAAGTTCCAAATGAAATAGAATCTACGTCGTTCAACCGCAAGAGACGTTAAGAGGAAATTGTCAATCGAGAAGTCCGATCCGTCTCGTCCGTGTTCGTAGCTTTAAGCAAACTCGGAGAAACAATTGGCAGATGGTAACGAAACGGGATAATAAACAGCGGACGATCCTACGGTGGCCCAAGCGAGCGGAATCAGGAAATTGGAAAGTTCTACTGGCGAGCGTCTATTCACCGTTAGATTGGAAAGAAACCAGAATCTGCGGCGAGGGAGGAGGCTAGGGGTGGAGGGACAGGGTAGAGAAGGTGGAGTGGCATTGTTTGGCACGAGGAGGGCTGCTGGCCAATGTTGCGGGTTAATCGGCGCTTCGATGTAACGAGATGCTAACCAATTACACGACCCCTTCTCGTGCCCCTTTCCGTGCCCGCCACCGCTCTCGAGCGACCGCCACCGCCTCCGCTCCACCGCGACGTCCGTCGTGTCATTAAAATACACGGTGCAACGGCCAGTGGAACGGGACGGTTTCAATCTCGACTGTGGGATTTCCTGGCGGAGATAGAAAGAGCGGAACCGCGGCCGACGGAGCGAGAGCAGAATCGAGAAAGAGAGAGAGAAAGAGAAGCACAAAAGGACAGAGGGAGAAAACGAAAGAGAGAGAGACGGAAGGAGATTTCTACGGTTTGACGTTACTAGAACTAGAACAAACCTGACACGGTGACAGGGGAAATGCGTCGTGTAGCGGAAACTGTCACGTGACTAACGTTACCGGTATCCCATTCGCCGACGGCGGGGGCGCACGTCGTCGTACAAAATAATTACAAGCCGAGGGACGATCCGACGTCGCGTAAGAGGCGATCTATTAGGAACAATTGCGAGAGAAACGCTAATGGCTCCTGTGAAAGAGAAGTGCTAGTATGCCAGGCCGAAAAATTAACCCTTCCCCGTACTCCGTCGAGATATACTCCGGGCGCGAGCACTTACGACGCAAGTGTGAAACTTTTGAATAATTCATGCCGGCTGAGCCTCTTTGTAAGATGGTCGGGTGCAGGGATCGAGTAATTAAATAAATAATGGATTCGAGCGTGACTCGTTATGTCTCGTGGAGTTCTCGTAGTGGCCGAGGGAACGCGGAACGATATGTGTGCACCTACTACCTGGAATCGGGCTAATGCAAACTGGATAATCACGAGGATGAGTCGGGTTGTCCGTGGCGTCGCGAGGTAGAGACGCCACCGGCATTCTTATTAAGCGTGGAAAACGGAGAAAGCACGGGTGACGAGGGTAGGGGATCTGGGACCGGATGATATTAGAAGTTCCGGTAACGCGGGCGCGATCTCTAATTGCCTAATTGGCTAATCGCATCTGGCGCGTCGAAGTTCACGTCAATCAGACTCTTCAGTAATTTAACTCAATTACCCTACCGGCCAGAAGTGGATAACTCTCCACGCGCTATCGTGGTCTAAAGTGTGCGTACGCGTGTGTGTGTGAGAGATTGTCTGTGTGAGAAAGAGGAAGACAGAGGGAGAGCGGCACGGCGGAAGGCGCTAATTACTACACTGAAATCTACACGTGTAGCCCGCTCCGCGCGCCACATCGGCGAAACTAACTTTACGCGAGAGCGAGCGCGTGGCCTCTTCTAATGTATTCGCGCCATAATGGGATATGGCGGCTCAATGGATACGGGGTATTAGTTCGCGTTCGTAACATCCGATTAATCTGTAAGAGCACCAATGTATAATATCATCCGGCGATTATCGGAAGACTCGTGAAGCCCCTCGTGTGCACGTCACTCCCTCCGAAATTCCGTCGACGCTCTCTCGGGGGAAATAATGCGTTAGCTCGCTCGGTCAATTAAAATATTAATCAGGAGCATCGAGAAGACTGCTATCGAGGAAATTGAACTTCTTACTCGGCGAATACGATCTCCTCTCGCCGTTAATTTCTACTTCTAAATCGGAGGACAGACGTGTTCGTTATAAACGGGATAAAAGGCAGGGAAAAATTGCGTTAATTAATCGTATCGAATTTTAGCATTGCGCGGAGAACCCTTCACTCGGCATCCGGTAATGAGAAGACGGAAAAGTTCTGTGCTTTCGTTGCTGCAACTGCAGACTCCAAAATTATACTTTGTTGCAATTAATTTCACCACGGGGGCGGAAAAAACTAACGGAATAAACGAGATGGATTCGTAGTTGGCTCGGAGGTGGACGAAAAGGAAGATGAGGAGCCTCGTCTTTTGTCCCTCGAATTCCCTCGCAATGCTCCCCCTTTTTTTTTACCTTCTTCCGTCTCCACTGTCGCGCGTTCTCCTGTTTCCTTTTCCTCTGTCTCTCTTTCTCTGTCTCTCCCTTCGTTCTCCCTTCCACCGACAGAAAGAGAATGGAATAAACCGAGACTCAAAAGAGCGCTTCGCTCGATGAGAGAAAGGGAGGGGCCGCCGGGTAAAACAAGCCGCGCGCCAAAGTATACAAAAGGGTTAATGAAATTAGATTAAACGAATGCCCGTTATAAAAAGGTCCGGCGGTCCCCGGTAACGCGGGCGAAATGTAATTAAGATCCGTTGCGTAATTGTAATGATACGTAATGAAGCGCGGGCTTGTTCCTACGCTCGGCAGAGGCGAAACAAAAGGAACGAAGGAGTCCGGGTAGTGGGTGGGTGGAAGAAAGAGGAAATCAAATTTGTTCCTTTTTTCCACCGCGAATGCAAATTACCTTAAATTCTAATACAAACCGCGACCAACTAAGAATCCACTGAGAACCCAATGGCGAGGAGGGGTGGCAATTTAAGAAATTGGAAGTCCAATTGCGAGTCCCCTAAAAACTCCCTGTCCCGCGATCCTCGACGTTTCGCGTGAACATTGAACAAACCGAAGATCCTTTACTTCTCTCCGTTATCGAGGCCCCCTATCGATCCCGTGGCTCTCGCACGGAGAAATAATCGTTACGCAAGAAATTAATTCGACCGCGGGTACCGTAACTCGTTATCCCTCATTTCGTGGCTAAATACGCCGTCGGTTCTTCTGGCCGCGCGCTTAGTTACGCCTCGGAACGGGAGAGATAACAGAAACGAGAAACGTTTCGCCGATCTCTCTGCTACCTCGTCCCCACCCTCCCGACTATTATTAATCCCTAATCACTCCCCTCTACCACGAACGCGAGATGATTATCCATTCCACCGTGGGGCACGAGCGACTGTTACGAGGCGATCGGATGCACAAGAAACTTTCCACCAGCACCATTCTCCTCCATCTCCTCTCGCGAATGGTATTGCCTTATTTCCGTCTCTTCCGTTGCCCTCCTCCTCCACCGCGTCCTTGCTCCTCCGCCGAGAAGTTTCCTTAATATTGACAATTCGAGAAACCGTAAGACGCCCCGGTTGAGCGATCCCGCGGAGCGAACTCATCCTTCTAACGGTACCCGCGAAAAGCCTCCGGGGGCCCGCCCCGGAGGCAGAAACGGGCTATTAGGCGATTTAAAACGTCCGCGGGAATTTACTGCTGCTTTTCTCTCTCCGTATCCTCGAGCTCTCTCGTTCACCCTTCCTTTCTCTCTCTATCCTTCGAAGCTTGGCCCCGATTTTATTTGCATACCCGCGAGGCCGTCCGTCGCGTCGTCGCCATCGGGACAGGGACGCGACGATTCACTTTGTTTTGTCGTCGAGCGCGTTTTCCACCACCCCCTTTTCTTTACGTTCCACCGCGAGATCATCCGCCACTCGCCACCCCTCGCGCTTTTTACGAGAAACGGCGCGTCGGATACAGCGGTCTTACTCGGAAAGTCCATAAAATCGTGGCCAACCGTGAGCATCCGGATTTCAATTACCGGTAAAGGGTACCCTCCCGGACGACGGCCATTACGGTACCCGACCGATCGTGTAATCGTAGTTGGCGGCCTTAGAGCCACCTTCGATGACGAATGGACGCCTTCGGATTCACGAGAGACGCGACACTAGGAACGAGGTGGAACGAAATTTTCGACATCTTTAATCCTTTGAGTGCTAAATACTCGCGGCCTATGCGGTGACGATCGCTGTGGACGGAATACTTTTTCGATAGACTGAACTCTGTTGATTAACTATTCAAGGCGCAAATAGTAATAAGTTATAGTAATCCTTTTGCACGAGAGTAAATACTTAAAGAGCGTTATTTTTGAGTATTAATTATGTATTATAAACATTAAAATTTACAGTAAACTAGAATTTGGCCTATAAACTAGAAAACAGTAAATTAGAAAACTAAATTTGAAAGGTGTGCAGTTGAATTCATCTCAAAATTCATGATCGAAAAAATCGACAAACGCATCCTTAGTCCACACCGATAACTTTCGCCAGACGTATATATGCGTTCATAGGGCTCAAAGGGTTAAAATTCGTCGATCCGTCGATCGATTATGCCCCTCGAGATTCCGCTTCCTTCTTCGAAATTTCTATTCGATCGTCGCATCGAGAGAGGACCTCGTGTAACTCACCTTTCGCCACTCACTATCCCCTCCCTATAAATAATTAATAAGAAAGCATCGCGGCGTGGCAATCGCTCATTACCCGCGCTGTGTACTCCTTTAATGAAATCATTACGGGCGCGTAAATGGCCGAGTGCGCGCCATTTCGAAATTACCGGTGCGCCTCTCGTCTGTGCAAATAACGAGTAGCGCGCGCGCGCACGCGTGCGCTCACGAGTGCCCCGTGGGCGTTCGCTCTTCCTTCTCCCGCGCTTCTTCTCCGTGAGTCTCGCCTCGCCACTTTCCACTCGCGTGCGCACACGCCTCGGCAAAGTGGCATTCTATTGGATGTATCTACTCGAAAGCTTCTAGTCTGCGGCGAAAGTCGGGCTTGCAAAATTGGATCGAAGGTTGACGAGCTACGTCTACGTCGTGGGTGGGCCCAAGGTGATTAACTGACGAGAGTGCAACGTAAAGAGAGAATCTCCGTTGAAGCTCGCGTTAATATCCTTCGGAGCGCGAAACGTCATTCTCGTAGTGGAGAAAGAAAAGCGGAAGGGCGGAGAGACGAAGTTGAATTATGCCCGTGAGCGTCGCGACGCTTTGTGGGTTGAAGGTGCGCGGCGGATGTGTAACGTGGACGACGACGACTCAGTTCGTGAGTAATAGAGTTTCGAGGATGCAGGATGCGCGGTGGAAATCGCGTTGCCGTGAAGATGCGCCGAATGATGATCCTTTGTCGTGCTAATTTCGCCCGCTTTGCGTGCAATCGAGATGCTCTCGTGCGCTCGCGAATCAGGCGTTCGTGCAACGGTATCGAACAACGAGCGGAAGGCACGGAGTGGAGGGATAGGAGGAATCGCATAAGAAAGGCGGCGCATCTGATTGTTCGAACAATCGGCGTGGCAAAGAGATAAGTCTTTAATTTAGCATCGCGTGCATATTCATCGCTTGATTGATGACTCTTGAAAAATTTAATTCCACGCGTATATTGCTCTCCATAATTCACCTATTGTCTTATGGAAGAAAATTAGCAAACAAAAAAATGATGTAAAAATCATTCAGGTTTATTCGTGGTTTTAAACATTCTCATCCCACCACCGGTCCATTCCACTTCTTGCACCTTCGAGAAGGAACGTCGCACAGAGAGAGAGAAACATTGTCGGGTTTACTATAATCTCACTATATTTTATAATTAAATTTGGCGTCAAACAAATTTTTATAGTTCACTTAACCATACAGAATATAGTAGAATAAACGATTTATAGAAATGATTATATTATTACCTTTGTTCTTGTTACCATATGTATAGTAAAATGTGGTATGTGAATATAGTTAGTTCTATCACAAAGTATGAAATATTCTGGTAATATTAACTGCATAAAATAGTTACTTCTCTTACCATTATACATTTTCAACCACACAATATTTTTAGTCAAAATAACCATAATTTTGGGTAAAAACATAACATAGTTGGTTATACTATGCCTCTGTCGTAATTATTACCGACATTATGCTAACATTCACCATAAATATCATATTTCCAACTATAATTTTGTTACTATGCCATTACAGTTAGATATATCACATACTTTTCTCTCGGTGCAGGGATGAGAGCAAAAATATTTTAATGCGACGCGAGAGCGAAGTGTTTGGAGGATCGGTGGTGACGAGGGCGGAGGCAGAGCGTCGGCATTGAAAAAGGTCCCGCGCCTCTTATGAATATTAAAATCCTAACGACGACGTGCACCGCGCTTCGCGTTTTTGTCGTGGCCATGACGGCAGGCGTTGCGCACGATGACGCACGACGACGCCTACGTCGTCGTCGTCGTCGTTGCTCGAGCTCTCGACGCGCTCCTTCGCGCCACCGTGGTGCTGGGGCGTCGCGGCGCCGCCGATGGCACCCGCCGGCAGCAAATGGAGATGCGCGACTTGGGAAATATGCGCGGAGTGTTGCTCGGTGCCAGCAGCGACGCGCGACACCAACGGTGCGAAGGAAGTCGAGAGGCTGATGAACATGGAAAATACGAGAGAGAGAGAGAGAGAGAGAGAGAGAGAGAGAGAGAGAGAGAGAGACAGAGAAAGCGAGCAAAGAGAAAAGATGAATAGTCGGATGCACGGACGAATAAAGGGGTGGGAAAAGAGGGTGCCTCGAGAAGGGAAAAAAGGGTCGGTTCCGTGAGAGGGTTGAGGTAAAGAACGCGAGATAAAAAGTGAGTTGTGGGTGGTGGAAGGATGAAAAGAAGAGGATGAAACTAGAGACAGAGAGTACGAGAACAAGAGCGGGAGCACGAAGGAAGGCAGGAAGGAAGGAGAGATAAAGGGAGAGGAAGAAGTCGGTGGCAGATCCCCAGGTATCGCCAAGGGGCTAGGCCACGGGAAAAGGCGCATGCATTTACGTAAGAACCCACTTTGTATTCCCCGCTCGGCGGGTTGTTTAAAATAATCGTTACGCCAAGCTCTGACGACCGTCTTTGGAATGAGCGCTCGCGGGAATGAGCGGGCTCTCCTCTCATGCACCCGCTCTCTATCTCTCTCTTTCTCTCCTTCTCTCATTGCCTTCTCCACATTACCTCTATCTCTTACCGCCCCTTCAATTCCGCGCTCGTCCGCGCAGCCCTCTCGTTGCGGTATCTGCGAAGTTCGCGGGCGCGCCGCCTCCGGGATAAGACGCTCGATTCTCAAGCCGCACCGACTAGGACATTCTGAACACGAGAACGTCCCTGGACTCTCTCGGGTCCGCGACGTCCGCGCGTCATTTCGTCGCGGTATCAAGCCGACATTCTCAGGCCGCGACTACTCACGAGGCGGACGCGGCGAGTCGGCAAGTCGTTCGAAGTAATTGTTACGACGCCGAACGATATCCAAGCGCAAGCGCATCGAGCTGGACGACGGCGTGGGCACGTAGAGAAGGCCTCGGGAGAAGTCATTGCGAGCGAAGCCGAAGAATCTCGTTCTGTAGGATCTACGATTGTGGAATGAGCCGAGCGCGTAACGAGCGCGACGTGCAAGCGCGATGAAAATGTAGGAAAGGCGGTGGACGACGCGCGGAGCAAAGCAGATGTCCAGCGCACTCCGCCTCGTTCCCTTTGAAATGTTGCCACCGCGTTGTTTTCTTTAACGTTATGGGCCTCTTCGATAGCTCGCGAGATTAGCCGCGCGGTTGGCAGCAGGCGTGATAATGGGCCGATTTAGCTTTTATAAATTTTAATGCGCCACTGGATGCGCGAGCTCGCCACGGATAAGGATTATGGGAATGGATGCGCACGCGCTCAAACGGCATGCGAAAAATTCCACATTCCGGATAAGATGATTATCGAGCGTGCGAAAAGTTTGACGAGGTGAGTAAAGAAGTCGCGATGGCTCGAGATGGAAAATTCGTCGAGTGACGCGGTCCGTTGAAATGGCGGGACATTCAAAAACTGGCATGTGTCGGCGCATGACGACACACGTGCAGGATGCGGAGAACGGCCGGTCTGCATTTACATGTAAACGATTAAGAGCGTTACAATATTTTGCAGAAGTTTGCGGACGCACGGACGATTATCTCGCGTGAAAATCAACCTTAGGACTGGTTCTCCGGAGCGGCAAGTAAATTTATCGGAATACGATTCGTGAAGGGAAGGTACCGCCTCCGCGACGCGTGGCGCGAAATGAGTTTGTCAAACGAGACCCGGCTTGTGCGAGGTGCAAAACCGGCCGTGAGATTCACGAAGTCTCGAGCGTGACGGCGCATGACGCGGATATCCGCGTTTTGCGAAGTCAAAGCTTAGGAAGGCAATAAAGCTGAAGATCTTACGCATTCAACCGATAAGCCCGTTAGACGCGTGACTTTTTCATCGGCTCGTGCTCGAGCAGAGGTACCAAAGAACTTTGCCGAGAAGAAAAAAAAAACTGTAAATTCCGACTCGAACTTCCGCGGCTTGCCGAGAACACAAAAACAAATCTTTCTAATCCTACTTTCTCCTCCTTTTTACATTCTTTCCTATAATCGAGCTGATCAGAGGACACATCAATTAACTCCATAAATTAAACTGAAAATTATGTTAAAAATATAAAAAATAGGGACTTAATCAAGTGCTTTGACGCTTTAATTTATGAAAAATGCAAAAAGTGGAGTTAAACGATTTGTCAAGTGAGCGGCTCGATTGTCCCTATTGCCGGTAAAAATTTTTTTATAATTCGTCGATATTAAAAATCTCTCCAGGATGTCCTCGAAAATTCATCGATAACAGGACTATCCCTTTTCGAAATTCCGCGACAAAGTTCGCAACAGGCGAATGCGCGCACACGCGCGCCATTCGGCGCGATTGCACTCCTCTCTCCACGCACTTTCGAGCCCCTCTGATCCAATCCACAAACATACCCGGGGACACCACGGTCGTCGGGTACGTGTGCACGGGGATCACGTGCGAATAGATTATGCGGAACGTTGTTGCGCGCAAATGTTTATTTAGGGAGCGGTGCGTCGCTATATACGGCATTATGATAATCCTGGGGAAGACCCGCGGCGCAACGGGGGTGTGAGCGCGCGCGCGCGCGCGCACGCGCATCGACTCTGCCAGTAAGCGTTGCGCAACCATCGCGCCGAATGGATTTCGAAATTGTTTACGGCGAGCTCGCGAGAGGATCAGCGCACCGCTCGAGGAGTATTCGTCGTGCCAAGTGCGGGGTAAAATCGAGGAGAATTTAGTTCTGTTTCTTCGTGAAGCGAAGTAAGGAGTGGAAGCACGCGCCACGGCTTCGCACGACCGTTAAATTCAAATTAGTGTAAATATGACGCCGCGGGCTATGACTCGACCGCGGTATGATGCACGCGTGCGAAGTATCGCGGATGCAAAAGACGATGGGGGAGGGAAAATTGCGGTGGAGTGAGAAAGGAGCCCGGAAGAAAAAGGAGGGCGCGAGAAGTAGGGGTTTAGGAGCGAAGTAACGGAAAGATAAACAAATGGATATGACTTTGTTGCGATCTAAACGGCCGCGGGGAGAGTTCGCGGAGCCATGAAGATTGAAGATAAATAGAGACAGGAATAATAATGAACGGCGCATTAATAAGTGAATCTTTTTTTCCGGGTAGGATGTAATATTGCGCGTAATGGCGGATGGAAAAAGGTGCTCGAGGGGCAAGAAAATAATTAACGTAGAAGCGCCGAAGGGTGCGCGGTCGAAATGACAAGAACGAATAGGAAAAAAAATGCGAGAGATCACGAGACTCTTTTTCAACGGACACGTATCTACGGAAGCTGAGAAATAATCATACGGAACTTCGAGGGAGAAAGTGTGGGAGAAGGGAAGGAAAATCCTCGCGATAAATAAGGAGAAAGGCACGTGGGGACGGGGAGGGTGGGAGAAAGCGTGAAATGGAAAAGACAAACGGTGATCTACGCGCACCATCCGTAGGGTGTTCCTCGCGGGAGAAGCTTGCGATACGGTGAGGCACGGAGCTCGACCGTGGAGTATCGAAGGAAGAGGGAAAAGGAGAGATGGAGGATCGGAAGATACGGTAAAAGCAGCATATACCGATAGTGACCGGCAGAGGGACAGGAGGGGCTGAAGAAGGAAGAAGAAAAAGAGATCCAGGAAGAGGAGGCGAGGACACCGTAAGGCAGAGAAACAGAAGGGCGAGGATAAACCACGAGGGGATTTATAAGCGCGTGGGCGAGAATGGTCACGACACACACGCGCCACGCACGCTCACGACACGCGCTCGCACACACGAGGTTTCAGACGATTGCAACACAGGAGTTGCACACATTTTCACACACACGCGAAATCTACACGCGTCTCACGCACTCACCACACACGAATCCCACATACTCACAACACACGAGATCCGCAGGCTTACGACACACGAGCTGGACACGCTCACGACACCCGCGCCTCCTAGACTCACGAGCACGGGATGTACCGGTATGCCGCACACGCGGCATAGTTACCGCTCCTACCGTGCTCGGATTAATTCCTCTAGCCACCACCACCACCATCACCGTCGCCACAGCCACCGCCACGCTCGTGTCATCGGGTTTCCGCGAAACGTCACATCGAATTCTCTTGCGACGGACCGACGTCGAATCTGTCCACCTTCCTTTCAACCTCCTTCTCTTCCTTCAGGTTCCAAACGTCTCTTTAAATCACCTTGCAATCGCCTCGATGAGTTTACGACACGACTCAAGGAAAATCCGAGAAAAAGAGAACTGGTGAGATTTCTCGTGCTTTGAACAGTGTGGGAGGGTTGTTGATTCTAAGATGACGTTAAAGAGTGACTGACTTTTTTTATACAATTTTCTAGAAAGCTGGGATTAATTTTTCTCCGGTGATTTACGCGAAAAGAAAATAAGAGAAGATGCTAATCCGTTAGATACGTCGTGGCTCGTGTTATCTAACGTTATTTCGACGATTGATCTATGATTTACCCTCTCTCTCTCTCTCTCTCTCTGTTTCTTCCACGTGATCAGGGACGATCGGAAGGAGGGAGAGTCAGTATAATTATAGCAAATCACGTGCCCATTAATTCCAGCGCGCTCGATCCACGTGGCACGTGGAGTCGGACAGGCGTGCGCGCACTTGCTATTGACAATCGAACGTAGCGCACCTGGCGATCTCGTTGAGAGCCCCCAGCCGGGTGGTATGTGTTTACCGGGTGGAGAGAAGAGGGAACGACACGGTGGGTAGTCACTCGCGGAGACAATAAGCGATTAAGGCGGTGCCCGGGGAGGATCGAGCCGCGGACTTTAATCGAGATGCAGGAAGCGATCGATCCATCGATCTGTCGGCGAGCGAGGATTGTGTGGACTGTCGGTCGATAATGGGACGAGTCGCATGCTAACAGCGGTATAATGACAAGGGGGTGGGCTTTGCGTAGGATCGGTCTCATCCGCGCGATCAATTTCGCTCAAACTGTATTTTGATCTTCCGGGGGCGTGCTACTTCGAGCAAGCTTCCTTGTTCCCCTTAAGAAATCGTCCCTTGCGTATTTCACGAATTGGAGGGTAGAGAAAAAAGTGGCTCGCATAAATAGCCCAGCTCGAGTCCGTCCGAGCGAAGATTACTCGGGCGAATCTCCGAGGCGATTTAAAACGTTCTTCTTAATCCGCGCCGTGCAACGAAGCGTTTGGAGTACCGCCAATTCGCCGGGATATCACCCGCCGTGGCGCGGCTTTCAGGTCACGGCGCCATAATGCGAGAAACGTGTCAGAACGAGTCCTGGGAGACCACGTGGTAGTCGGGGCGTAATAACTGTTGCAATAACAAGTACGCATCCGCTCTTGGCTTTCGCAAAGTTTCCGCTTCCATGTTTTACGACCGTCCTCCATCCTCCTCTCCTTGTTCCTCGCGCACACGCACGCGCGCACAATCTGGACGAGCAGCGGCGGTAGCAGCAGGCGCCCGTGGCCTGCCTCTGGTAGGACACGATCGTCAGGAAGATTGAATCGCGCGTTGGACCCCCGGTGATAACGAATTCTGTGGACTGGCCTGATGCTAGGGACAAAACAAGCACCCGGACCACATCTTAAGAGAAGCTCGAAGGTATTCGAGGTTGTCTCACCAAGGATTCTCGTCAACAATCCCATCCCTTCCGCAGCTCGCAAAACCCCTTGTATCGAGTTGACGAATTGTTAATCCGTAGGAAATCTACGCGAGCATCGACAATGGCCAAAGTTCCACGGAACTACCCGCGTCAGGGCGTCATGGCGCGAAGACACGCCAAGGATGAACTTTCCTCGAAACGCTCCGAGGAACGCTTTCCTAGGAACATTTCCGTCTATCGTCCTCGGGTCCGCTCGTAAAGCTCCTCGAACGTTCGGAGGGATCTTGCGGAGCCATTGGGCCGAATGTTCCTACGAAGGCCTCGTCCTTCTCTCCGCTGCGATCCGCTCGTGCGTTCCAGCGGGAGCCGAGCTGTGCATGTGATCACCGTGATCAACGACGAGGTCGGGGCTCAAGGGCGTGTAAGTTTTCAATGAGACGCTACACCGGTCTATCTTAGGAGGCATGAACCCTGAATGTTAGCACGGATAGGCCCGAAAGCACGAAACGATTACCGTTAAGGTGGGTGGAGGATGACAGTCGAAGGAAGAGGAGGCTTGCGGGCGAGGACCCTCCATCTGCATTAAGGGCGAGCCAACGGCGTGGACTATTATTCCGGGTGAGCCTGTAATACCGTGATGACGGTGCCCTCCCTCGGCTCGAAACCCCCGTGGACCTGGCTACGTGGTTACCCGAGGAAAAACGGGTGGACACGCCTGTTCACTGTTGGCCCACAAGGGTCGCTCCCTCCAACTGTAATCGTTGCGCGCAGAGACCCTCGCGAGAGAGAAAGAGAGAGAGAGAGTGAGAGAGAAGAGCAACGAGCCATTCCAATTCAGTAGAAAAGAGGGATGGAGTAACCTTTAATTCCTCGCTGGCCAATCAATGTCGACATTTCGTGGCTTCCCTCGTTTTCTCCTCTCTCGTCCTTTCGTTTCAATAGGTGGAGCTGGATGGCCGAAGAAAATTCGACGGGCCTCATTGATCTCTCGCGTGCTCGGCCAAGTGCCCAGAAGAGAAGGTTCCCGTTACACGCGCCAGGAATATACGAATCCTGGAGGCGGCGCTTGGGGATGGCGAATACGCGGAGATTTATTCAGAATTTTCCGCGAGGCGGGGCCCACCTCGTTCTTCGTCGTCGTCGTTGCCGCCGTTCCTCCAGGGAGTATAGGAGAGGGGAGTACAACACGCGGTAAATAGAAATGTTAGCGCTTCCTGAATTCCACTATCGTTCGCTCATTCGCCCCTGGCTCGCCCGCTTCGTCGAGTGGTCCGGCGAGCTGGCTCACGCGGACTCTCGTAAACCTCGAGCGTTTTATTCTCACTCACCACCCTCCTCCGCCCTTCTCTCTCTCTCTCTCTCTCTTTCTTTCTCTCTTGCCAAGGGTGTATCTTAAATCAAGCCGACTGTAAATCTCTCGGCATTGTCCCGCGTAGATGCCGACCGGCTTCGCGCGGGGCGTGGAGACGATCGACGAACGAGGCGAGAGCAGAGCAACGAAGGAGAGAGAGAGAGAGAGAAAAAACGACAAATATATAGGAAAAGGAGAGTAAACGAGAGAAGCCAAGCGCGGAAGAGAAGGAAGAAAAACGGTCCACTCTCCTTTCTCGCGATAGTACCTGCGAGAGAAGGAGTTAGAGAGGTACACCGGATACGAGAGAGCGAGAAAGAGTCCCTCTACTCCACTTCTCTAACGAGAAGAACCGCGATCCCTGAAGCGAGAGGAGTTCGCCGAGAGCAAAGTGAGCTGAACAAGAAGAGAGAGAACATCGTTGGACTCTCGCAGGACCTCAGAAGGAGAAGCAGTAAGCCTCGTCCTGTTACCATTAGGTGCACCGGACAACCGGTAGGACGATTCAGGAAACGAATGGCGAGCCATGTGAAACGCATTCGACACGGGGCCGTCCGTTTACCGTTAGGCCTCCTTGTTGCCCGGGCCCACGCATCGGCGATCATTATTGTAAGCGGAGTATAATGTCATTACCGGGCGATGTTACCCGCCGGATTGCGGCACACCGTGTTTGCCCGGTGACAAACGACGAATCCACCTCGCACCGCTCCTCCTCGACCACGAGGCTGGTGTACGCGCGTGTTGTCAGCGTTACGCGCGCCAGCCTCTCAGGACGATTATTCAGGATCCTCTTGTCGTCGTAGTCCTCGTCGTCCTACGGGACGACGAAAAATCGACGGGCACGGGCAAGAGTAGGGTCGCTCGATTGCGAAGGAAGGAGTGAACGAGAGAAAGAACCGGAAGAGGGGAAGAGAAATAGCGATGGAGAGAGGGGAGAAGGTAACGCGGGGTGAGAGTATGGTAAAGTGAGAATCTCGGTAGACGTGGGTCGTGATAACGGCATCAACTGTCGGGCGTACAGTTACTCACGTTAATGGACGTGGAACGGCTGAAAACGTTTCGGACATTAATCCTTTCGGGAGATGCTGCCAGGGAAGTCGCATACTTCCACCGTAGGAGACGACTCCAGGCAAGGATATATGGGAGTGCGTTTGTCTGTGACTTTGCAGTTTAGGACGGGATCGGTATCTGTGCCGGGGGCTCTCTATGACAATGCGGATTACGTGCCGCTCGCTCGCTCGCTCGCGCGGAGGGAGGAGGAAACGATCGAGAGGAATATTCCTGCGCTAGGAATATTCCGTTAGACTCGCGCGCGTAACGCAACGAGCGCGGTACATATTGTGTTAATGAAACGCCAGCGGTGGGTACCTGGGACGAAGCGTGTAGGATAAGAGAGAGCAGCGAGCGGAAAGTCGGTGGAAAAACGAGAAGATTCCTCGATTCGAATTAACCCCTTGCTAGTTATGTTCCAGGCGATAGAATCTCCGCCGCGTCTGGCAGGAAGGCGTTGGAATTCGAGAAGACGGGAAGAAGTTTTAGAAAAAGGAAGGACCCGAGCTTCCGCCGTTACTCCTCAAAGGTGCCCGCGCGTCTTGTGGAAAACTGAAAAATTTTCCGCATCTTCGTGGATCGGTGAACCTAATCGTTCGGAGTTTCTTGAATTTCGCGGAAATTCGCGATCGAGAGACCTTTCCGTCCACGGCGAGTGGGTAGAGCCGCCTTATCTGTGATCCGTTAAATCCCTCGTTATCTGCGGACCTCCGATAAGAATCCTCGAACCGATGGACAACCTTCTGCCCGTTGGAACGAACATAAGTACACCTATACGTGGAAAAGACTACGGCCTTCGGCTGGCGCGTTTCTTCTGTTCCGGGTGCGAGGTTAACGAGCTGCATAAAGGCTCCGTGTGCCACGGAATATCCGCGACAAGCCGGACCCAGGAGTCCACCGGTATGGGGAACAACAGTTATGCCGGCCTACAGGCGAGCCTATGAAAAAGTGACGTGCGTGCGATCCCCAAAACTCTTGAAGCGGCCTAAGCGCTCGAGAAATTTTACGGAGAGACCGAAGCGTGACTCGAGTAATCCACCCCGAAGGAAACTTCCGCGATGGATCGATAGGTCGACATTTTTTCCAAGCGAAATTACTCCGCGAAAGAGGCAGATGTCAGAAAAATAACAATCGTAAAACAGCGAGCCCGCTGACGTTCTAACGCACGCATCGAGTAGGTATCAGTTTTCTCGTGATCGCATCACCCCTCTCCTTCGCGAAGAAGGATCCTTCGATGGATAAACGGTGGTCGGAAGTTACGTCACGCGCGTTATCCTCCTCCTCCTTCACTCCGCTTCCCACCGCACGTAGTCGACGCGTTTCGCGGAGACGGCGCGCGGTGGACAGGCGGGACTTTCAGCGATAAATCCCAACGATAGACAACGAAGCTCCAGCGATATATCATCGTAGCCGGCGAGGTGTTAAGTTTCTAGTGACGCGCGCGCGCGCGCGCGTATGTGCCCACACACGGGTCGCGCAATCGTCCGCGGATTCCATCCTCCCCGGCTACGCGAGGCGCTCGTAAACCGAAAGTGACCGTTGACCCACGACCGATAGTAAAGATCGTCGACGAAGTTATCATAGAAATTTAACGCATTGTCCATCGACGGATATTCCTCGGCGCATAATTCGACGCTAAATCAATTTCTTCGCCGCATGAAAAATCACCAGGCGCCTTCTCTTCCTGATCACTTTCCACGTCGATCACTCGAGCGCAACTTTCTCCCCTATCTTCTTCGCGAGGAGTAAGAGCGAGTGACCTTCTCGCGCGCCTCCGCTCGTCTCTCGCGTTTCCTCATACCACCGAGAGTGTCCTCGCCCCACGCACCACGCGCACCGAGACCATCGACCGGATAGAATTACCGATCCCGGTCACAATCCCTCGGGTACGTGTACTCTTAGAGAGAGCGCGTGGAGAACGTCGAAAAAGTACGAGCGACAAGGTTGCAGGTGACGAGGAGGAGAGAGGAGAAAGGAGAGAAGGAGAGAACGAGGAAGAGGAGCACGTAGGGAGGGAAGTCACTCGGAGAGAAGCGAGTGAGAGAAGAGAATGAGAATGAAGTGGAGAGAGGAGGAGAGAGGAGATCGATTTGCATTCATTGACCGAGGCGGAGAGGTGCGCCGATTAAGTTCCGATGGAGCGTAATGGCGGAGCGGCGTGCCCCGACGCTCGGTACTTCGCTCGCGCTACTACCTCGCTTCGCTCGTAGCACGTAAAAGGCTCTTTAAAGGCTCTCTCGTTCGAAGGCGCGTGCAAATCCTCTTTCACCCCGGTCTTTCGTTGCCTACCACCTCTCCTCACCTCTTGTCCTTCTTTCGCAAAGAGGACCACCCCTCCCCGTTCTTCGCCTTCTTCATAATCCATTAGGTTCTCGAGCTTTTCTCACCCCACTTTCTATCGCACCCCTCGCGTCCACGCGATATTCGCCCTTCTTTCGACCTACCCTCGCGCAATATCGGTCGTCACCCCGTTCGCTTTGTGTACCGAAGCCTCTTGCTTTCACCCTCACCCCCTAGCAAGTACATCGCATGGAAATGAAAAAGGGAGAAAAAAGTAAAAAAGAAGAAAGTGTCCGAGAGACGTTAACTTTCTTGCACGCGCTTCCTCCTGCCTATCGTGGCGCGATGCGAACCGAAGGATTTTCCGTAGGCCATTACATCGCGACAGCTCGTCCATTATCGCGTATTTACCGCTAATGTCGTCGATAAAGCGCGATTCGCGCGTCACGCGGCGGAAGACGCGCACACGCCACGCCGTCAATGTCTCAGTGTGCGGCTCGTGTCGTGACTCCGACGTGCGAGAGGGAGGAGACCCTGAAAAATTCGGCGGACACGGCCATTATGTACTGTTAGATACCTCGCGGTCCTCAATCTACCCTTCCAGCCGATAATCGTTACTTCCGTCTGATGCGCATGCGTCGACGAGACGTCATTAGCAGTTAATATTAATTGAAATAGAATACA
Organism: Tiphia femorata; assembly: GCA_944319695.1. Lineage (NCBI taxonomy): Eukaryota > Metazoa > Arthropoda > Insecta > Hymenoptera > Tiphiidae > Tiphia > Tiphia femorata. The sequence goes on along the minus strand of OX090901.1, from coordinate 21,502,710 downwards.
CGTGTGGCATCGTATCTTCTTCTCATCCAACGACAAGGTCTCCATCCTCGTCCGTCAAACTCACAGTCACGACTGTTCGTCTCGTTTCTTCGAGAGAAAATTCTACATGCCCCTCTTTCCTCGTTTCCTCTCACGTTCGACTGAAAGCGCGTCTGGGACTCTACGACGACTTCTCGACGTTTCGCGCGAGATTCTTCTTCGGTGGAGTTTCGCGGCCGACAGTCACAGCTGTCTCCTTCTCTCTCCTTCTCTCTCTTTCTTTCTATATATATCTATCTATCTCTCTCCTTCTCTTTCTCTCTCCCCAGTTCTCCTTCGGTTACCACACAACGTTACGAGGAGAGGAGAGTGGTCGCTGAACCGATGCGAGAGGAATGTTAATTCATTAACTATCGCGCTGACCTCACGCGCGCTCGCCCGACAGATGCCATTCGCGCGATGCTGGGAACGAGGGACTTTGTCCTCGCGAGAACAAGAAGGAAAGAAGGGATCCGTGGAAGGGTCGTTGAAAAAAATGGCGTTGCTTACCGACCGTAATAGCGAGATATTCAATAGATTTTAATCGGGAGATCGATCGCGATAAGTGGCGGGTACGCGGCCTGCATAGATGGGACAGGGGATTGGCAGATGTTTTACGAGGCCCGGCGCTTATTTTTCCGCTCTTCTCTCGAGAAGCACCACGATAATGGAGATTGGTCGGCGCGCCATAGTGATCGGAGTAGAATGGAAAGTTTAGAGTCGAGCGGATCGAAATGTTGCTAAAGTCGGAGGATTAATTGGGACGAGGGTTCTCCAGAGAGAAATGGTAACGCGTGAATTAGAAAATACGATCGGACGGTGGGACGTCGGCGTCGGGACGACTGCGACGTAAGTGGAAAATTATCGGAACAACATCGACGCGACAACCTTGCTCCTCTCTATCCATGTTCGCCTGTGTAGGTCACGCGGACGCCTTTGTCTCGAGGATCGATACGCGCTAGAGAAATGGAGATTTACACCGGAGGATTTATGCCCGGAGCTTATGCGAGGGTTTGTCGCCGGGGCGAGTGATAAATTAATACGCATTAATGCACTGGCCCGGACCCACGCACTACCACGCGCCACGACATCGAGCGCATCGCGATTTATTGCTTAAATTAATATTTACGTCGTTACTCGCGCTGGGCGCCACTTACGTTCGCCGCGTGCCTCCGTGCAGTCGGATAAATTATTTCGATTCACCGTTCGCGCGTAATCGCGATGAGAAGCGTGATCGCACTTCCACGATCGTCCAATGAAAATCGGTCTTTTCATTTTTGCTTCCCCTTACGTCAATTCTCAGCGTCTTCGTTTTATGTATGATTCGCGATCGTAACCACCACTGTGTGTATCGGCGAGTGCGACGACTAGAGGAGGAACCGGTCGCCGGAGTGGGCGGCCCAGAGTTCCTTGCTCAATGAAAGTCCCGTCGGGGCGGTGGATAAACGGTATCTCGTACGTCACGTGAGGAGAGCGTAGAGATGTACGTAAGGCGCGTACGCGTCCTCGTAAGTATCCGGGCTCGCCTCGCGCTCGGCTTCGTACGTAAATGCCTCGCCTAATGTACCGCGTCGCATAAACTCGATGCGACGTACGACATACCGTGGCTCTGTTGCGCGTAGGATGAACTTCTTTGAGATGGAAGAGAAGAAGAAGAAGAAAAAGAAGAAGGAGGAGGAGAGCGATGGAAATAAAGATGGAGAAGGTACGAGAGGTCAACGTGGCAGGTGAGAATGTTTGGAAGGGACGATATGAATTTTTATTGGCGAAGAAATTCGTGGTGAAATTATTCTTGCTCGCGTGATAACGGTGGGGCTCAACCCTCGTGAACAAGGCCGAGATAGATCAAATTGCAATATCGACTGGCCGTATAGTTACGTATCGAGCAGAATGCGGCCAGTATTAGGAACACACAGCGCGCATAAATTCCCATTAGCATATGAATGAGGCGAGTGGTACGGAGAGCAAGGGTGCTCTGCCGGCTGTTGTACAGTCGTTCGGAGCGTGGCTCATTTATCTCGCGAATCGTATCCTTTGATATTAAAATCGTCGTAAATCAGTAATCGGAAGGCGAGTTCCTGGCCTCGCGCACGACGGGGGCGGTGGTATCCGACGATTAAGTTTAATTTAATCGAGAACGTCATCGCTCGTGGGCGATTCCTTGCTTTTTACTTCTGTGCGAGCCGCGTAGAAGAGTTCATCAAAGCGTCCTTTGTGGCGCTTATCATTACGATTGAGTAACAGGGTTCTGATGAGCTGCCGTGGAAATCTCGCGAGAGAACTCGGCGAAATTGTGCCACGGTGGTAGGTAAATTGGAGATTTAAATTTGCCTTTAACTTCTTTCCATCTGGGACGAAGAGAAGAAAGTCGACGATCGAGGTAGTTACGAAAAAATGTGGGACGGAGAAGGAGAGGATGGTTTTGCTACTCTCTCGATATATCGAACGACTCGACTTGTCGTCTCCATTATCGAATGTCAAGATTTGCGATACTTCTCCAATCGTATCCATTATTCGACTGTCTTAGCTCTTTTCTCGAACTCCTCGAAAAGTGGAGCGAAATAAATAAATGCGCGGAAAGAAACGCCGACTCGGTGAGATGAAGGTAGACGAAGGACCGGAGCTTTTGCCAGGAAATGACGTAACGAGAGCACCGTCCAAAACGAAGTGTTTTAAAGTCCTTCGAGTACCGAAGTAGCAAAAGAATTACTTCCGATAATGCGAACGACAGTCCATCCGAACTTCGGCACTAACAATAAGTATACATGCTACAAGAGAATCCTGAGAAACTCCTTCATTACAATCCTGCACTTGGATAACACTTATCGGTCTGCTGACAATACCGTGGCCAGAATGTAAAAAACAGAAAAGAAAAAATGTAATACCTTCAATACAAGCGAAGAGCAGTTTATGAACTCTTGGAGAAATGCGGAGAACGACGATTTACATTACTTTCTGGCAACCTTGACTTTTTGTATTGAACGTCAGTTTCCAGTGTACAAGCGCATTTCTCGTTCCCCTTTAACGCAGTTTTATTTGACGTTACAGGAAAGTTGATGAAGGACAAACTCGAGGTAGAGACTTTCGAGGAAAGGTTCGCCGACACTCGGGCGAAGGGATTTATTGCGTTCCGCAAGAAATGTCCTAAGGAGAGTTGCATGGAGAGAAAGACGAAGGAATTGTAACTGCCGTGAACAAAGGATTTTATAACTACTGCGAGGAAGGACTCGCAGTGACGTTCCCTTCGATAGAAAGAAATGTCCTTTTCCACTCTCCCCATTTGGTGCGTACCTAGCGCCAAGTCACATAATCCTTCTTCGTTATTTCATAGCTCAAGTGCCCTTTGAACAGCTCACAGAAGCGAACTCTCGAGATTCCGAGGAACTTCCGGAAATTCTCGAGAGACAAAGACGAGAGAGAATTTTCGCTTGCTTGGCTGGATTCTTCGTTTATGTTATGGCATATTTAAAGAAAATTCGACGATTCACACTAATAACAAAAATGCAGATCTCGACACGTACTCCTTTTCGTGATGATCGCACAAATAAATGTTTTCACTTCGCCACAAAGTAGTTATCTCGCGTTCATTGTAATGTCGAAGGACGCGAAAAGAAAGGAAAAAAACTGTCAAAGCAAACTTCGTTATTCAAATGAAGTTGCAACAGTTTGTAGAGAGAAAGACGCAGTAGCTGCAGTTGCAACAGAGCACGAGGTAAAGGATTCGATCCAAAGGGAAAACGCTCTTGAGGTATTCTCTCTGAGGGACGCATTTCCGATGTAACTCAAACTACGAACACACATCCTTCATGATCTAACGCTTCACCCTCGAGTGTCTAACTGCAGAAACAGCGTAGCGCAACGTCTTGACACTTCGCGTATGTAAATTCGTCAGTCAAGAGCGTTACCTCGTCGCTTCCTTAAAACCTTCGAAGTAAATTCACCCCGAAATTGCGTTTACGAATAAAATAACCCTACCATAGGATAACCAAAATTTTCATTCATCATTAAACTCTCTTCTCTGCAACTTCAAAATTATCACTCTCGAAGCTTTCTCCTGTGACAGTTGACGGGATCTCGTGTACACGTCGCTAATCGTTCAAGACCAATCGTCGTCTGCGGTCTTCTTTGTGCGCGCCCTCGAGTGCCGAAGGGGATGAAAGACAGGCAGGATCCACCCGCCACGGGAACACAAAAGCACTTTCCCGTACGCGTGAGGCTCGAAGCTCGTGGGGTGACAAGAGAGGCGCTGATTCTCTCGACGTTCTCACGCGCGCGAGCCGCTCGCACTCGACGAGCGAGTAGGCGCTAGCGCAAAGGCTCCTCTCGATCGCACTCAAGCTGAAGAGTCACTCGATGTCCTTCACGCGAATGTCTTTCGATCTCTCGATATCCTCCCTCCTCGCGTGAACGCACGGCGAAGAGTCGGGCGCGAGGACAGGCTCGCGAACAGCTGATAAATATAAACGCCGATTGATCCTCGACCCCTCGTGTCGCGCGGACCCCGTCGATGTCCGACCACGACGGCGCACACATTCCCCTGACATTTTCGAGCCCCGCCGCTTAGCGCGACTTCCATTCATTCCGACGAGCGAGCCGGAATGTTAATTAAATCGCTCGCGCGCGTTCGATCGCGGTTACGCGCGGATTACGCGCGAATGCGATTAGCAAAAGTGTAGAGGACTCTCGAGTGAGAAGAGGTGAATTTTTATTGGCTGGATTATTCTCGTTCTTTAGCGCGTGGAAGCTTATTTAGAGATGACGGTTCGAAATCTTTCGGATCGTAAGGACGTCGCAGGACCATTATCAGGAGCCCGAGTAGCTCGCATCAAAGGTAACGTTCCCACTTGGATTATCTCAGTGAGGGTGCGGTTAACGGATCGTAATCGACGTCCATCTAGATCCATAAGGAACTAAGGATCACGCTCCGAACTGGTATTCTACGTGTCCTTCCTTCCTTCCCCGAGAGAGCGCCTGTTAAGGGTGAGCAGCGGGACACGAGCGGCCATAATCGAGAATATGACAATCCAGCGTGGCGCAGATGGCCTCTCCAGAACCACGACGTTATTACAGGCCTACGTGGATCATCTCGTTTCGTTCGCCCCACCGTCCATCCATCTACCCATCTACCCATCCATCCATCCAACGTCCGATACGAGAGACTTTCATTAAAAACGAAGGCGCATTAGCCCGGGGCTTCCGCCGTTCGTCCGAAGTCCCTTTTTCGCCGACAAAGGTAGCTCTCGTCCTTCGTCCTTCAGGATTCTAGCACGAGAACACGGCACAGCGCTGGTATCCTTCCTTCCTTCGATCCGTTCCGCATCTACCTACCCTCTGCTTCCTTCAGAGAAAAGCAGCAGCGCGTCCCGATCGTCCGCAAAATTGAAAATCTCCGCATCATCGTAGCTTTTTCTCCCTTGACCGCATTTTTCAGAAGCGGAATATTGAGAGATTGCGGGAAATTGAATGGATATTGTGTCGTCCTCGTCGATGGCTCCCTCCTAGCGGGAACGAAAATGGTCGGCTTTTTTTTTTACTGGGTAGAGAGTACCGGAACTCGACGAGCGTTACGTTCGATGTCGGAGAAAATTTTAAAGAGTCGAGAGAGAGAGAGAGGCGAGGGTGAAGCGTAAAAAAGAGCGGAGCGGCATAATCTGCAGAATACTCCTTCGCAGATCATTTCTCGGGACCCTAAGAGTTTATTGCGGGTCCTAATATTGGTAATTATTATGATTCGCGAAGGGTTTACGATTCGCAGCTCGAAACGAGAAAAGGTATCGTGAAAAGGCTCGCGCGTCGTAAAGGGAAAAGCGAGAAACTGCTGGCCTTCGGGCGAACTTTTTATGTGCCTCGCGCGAATGGCTGAAAAAAGGTGCCGCGCGAGGGTGGAATTTTTCTTACGTCCTTCCCAGCCACCACGGAAATTCTACGCGAAATTTTCTCGCGGAACAAAAGGAAAGGGCGTATTCGGTATTTCACGCGCGCGCGCGCAAATGTCGCCGGCTTATTATTGCTGTTTGGAGAATATTCCGCGACATTTTCGTGCCCGGTCACGATCCGCCATCGTAAATATTACTTTAACGACGTCTCTCGCGGATTTGCATAAAAAGAATAGCCCGAGATTTCAACTCTCCTCGACTTCACTTCTTAACGAAATTTTAAAAGAATCTGTTAATTGATCTTTGCTTCGTTATTGCACACGCTTTAGCTCGATAAAGAAGATACATGAATTTTTTTTTTAAGTACCAGCATGCTCGGGTAACCCGATCCGATAATTGAGAATTTCCATCCTACGAACTGGCGATCGTAAAAAACGTCAGGAGGCGCGTCTTGTAACGAATAAAAGGACAGAGACGAGAGTCTCCTTATGAAAACGTGATAACATCGCAGAAGCGGTAAATGGCGCGACGGGTAACGAGCAATAATCCAAACGGATTACATCGGCCGTTACGAAACTTGTCATTCGAGGAGCAACAGACAATTCCACCTGGCCGCGCGTCGTTGCAACGAGAAAAGGTGCGTAAAAGTTTAACGTCGCGATAAAATCTCAGTGGGTTACGTAGTTTCGTAAAATTCCACTGTTTATTTTCCATCTGGAAACCGTGGATTCCGTTGCACCCTTAATCATTCGCTCTTCGCCTCTCGAATTAATTACTCTCCATAACAGTCCGACGAAGCAATCGTAAGTCTCTCGCGTTCTTCTCGTTAATACGAAACATTCCTCTTTTTGTTGTCGAAAAATATTTTCGTAGCCCACGTAACGCGTTCCTCGCTCCCAGGCGGCGCCACAAAGATCACCCTTTCGTCGGTCGGACCTTCCGCAGTTTCTCCACGCCTCAAAAAGCACCGGTAGAGAAGCGGAGGCGACGGGCCGTTCCCGTTAAAAGCGGTGGGAAATAATCAAAGGGTGCTAGGAGGGTACGGACGAGCGCGCGGAAGAGTCTCGAGCCTGCTACGCCCGAGCGACGAAGGACTCCGCGCTGCGGTCGCCTTCTTTTCTCATCGCGATTGTAGCAGCCGACTGGTACGCAAAAGGACCGGCCTAACTCTCTCGCGCGAGATTCTTCGGAATGAAGCTGAACGAACGCTTCTCGTCAATTGTTCCTACCACGAGAGCAGCAGTAGCAGTAGTAGTAGTAAGTACTTAACGAAAAGCGACAAGTACGAGAGTAGAGAAGATGAAGCGAGTCTCGTGAGATTTTTCTCGACGCGCCCATCGCTCATTACCGAGCCTACCGCGGCAGTCGGTCGCAGGAGGAAGTACGAATGCGTGATGAGGAACGGGAGGGGCAATGGTAGTAGATGAGCAGAAAAAGAGGAAGTAAGAGGACGAGAGACAGTCGGAGGCGACTCGTTGGCACGCTCGAGCGCGTTACGAAATAGCAGATGGGCGTTTAGTGGCCCATTACGAGCCGCCCGTAAATTGGAATGGGCCGGCGACGCGGAAGCGTCCTGGAAAAATCGACGTTAGTCGTCGAAGGTTGGTGGTAAGGGAGAAGGAGGTGGAGAGGCCGTGAGGTTCGTAGGTTGGGCACGTATGCGGAGAGAAGGGTGAGAAGGAAAGTGGAAAGGGAATGAGCTACTTTGCATGAGAGCCTGAAGCGTCTCCGAGGAGAAAGCCCTAGGGAGACGATAAGGAGAACGTGAAAAGAATTAGCGGCAATTGCACGTTTGTTCGTTTCTTCTTTGTAGGATGGAGAGGAAATTCTTTGACTTTTTCTTTTTTTCGTTGAATTCTACAGAGGAATAATTCTCTCGAGAACGTGAGATTAATTGGCGGTAGTCACATGTGTATTCGCGTGTTGTTCGTAAGACAAAGAGGAAATGGTTCGTTTATTTTTATTCCTCGAATTCTAACAGGAGGCAACACGGGTGGATTTAAGTCAATAGATTTTGCGAAACGATTTTATCGCGTCGGGCGATTTAATCGAGTCTCTCCAAAATTTTCACAATCTATTGTTTCTATCGAGAGTTATCGATCATGCCCAATACCGACACGGTTTTCGCGTTACTCGCGCCATTAATCGACTCGAGCCCGGGCGAGCTCGACTCGTCAAGCGGTTTACGCCGATTAATCTTTCCTCCCATTAAAAGTGGAATTTTTTCGGGTTGAAAAAATTGCAGGTCGCCCGGAAGGGATAAAAATTACACGAGTTCTTTCGTTAAATCCGTTTCCGTTTAATTCTCTCATATAATAAGTTATCGACGATGAATTTCGCTCGACTATTACCAACCACTCTCTCTCACTCTCTCTCTCTCTCTCTCTCAATCTGGCTCTGTCCACCTGCAAAATCCATTCCGCGGAATATCTCTTCATCCCGCGAAATCAGAAGAGCGTTAACGAAGCGACAGGGAAACGCCATTTGCCGCGCGTCCCTCCATCGAATACCGCGCGGTTGGATCCACGAGTACCGCGGATCGTAAACAACGAGTGGGCCGTGGGGAAGGAAAAGGCAAACCTATACTATAAATATATCGTCGGTGCTCGGGAAGCGATCGGGGAACGGCATCGCGAAAACGTCCCAGTCACTCGGCTGTGTCCACATTGGAGTGGGAGGAACGACGGTGAGTCCTTTGAAAGGACGAAGGACGAAGATGAGAACGCGACGTGGAAAGGACGAGCAAGGACCAAGGCGAGTCGCGTCGAAGGACTTCGAAGGACTCGCGGAGAAATACGAAGGTCGAAGAGGCGTAGATACGATAGGGTGAGAGAGGGTAAGAAACTCGGTACGGCTAGAAGAGTAGCAGCCCTGGAGTGCATTAGGAGGAACTACGGTCTCGGAGCCACGCGGTCGAGTGTTCTGTACATAGAGGTGTCCCGATGTTTGCCCGCAAATAGAATTTCCTCGCGTCTTTATTTACTAATAATGTGGCCTGCGGTCACGGCCCGTTCAGGAGGCCCCACTGCGCTCCCGCGAACACGTACGTCCGCGGCCTGAGCCCCCGCGCGAGCACCGATGCGAGACGACTTTGCCTTTTACCTAACCCTCTTTCCTTTCTTCTCTCTCATCCACCTCTCGACGAAGGCGCGTCCCGTCTCCACTCTCTTCCATCCACGATTCGCGCGCAGTGCCACCTGTGCCACTGGCATTCTCGAAAAGGGTAACATCCTACGAGACCATCCACGTAAAAAATTCTCCCCGTGAATTTTCATCCCTCTCTCACTTCTCCTCTCTCGTTTTCCACGAAAAGGAACGAGACGAAGCGAGAGAACGAGCGCACTAAATCACCCGGGAGTCCCTTCTCTTTTGCGCGCGTCTCATTGCGCGCTGGCATGTTTGTCGCGAGCGAGAGGTATAAATCAATCGCTTAGGCGAAAGCGACACGCGGACTCGGCAACTGCTGCTGCTTTCCGCGACGAAGAGTACACGGTGCGCAGTCGTGGTAGGGGCGATGAGTGGACGGGGAAAAAGGAAAGGACGAGCGGAACGAGAGAAGTCGTGATGAGGAAGGGTAGGGAGTCGGAGGAAGGGAGAGAAAGGAGTCGAAGACCTTGTAGCAGGCAGGACAACTAATTATAATATCAATACCGCGTGAGATTAATTGGCTCTGCCGCTGGTAACGACGCCGATGTAACGCGGGAACGTCAGGGCGCGCCTTATCGCGTTTATCGCGTCGCTCGTGCCCGCCCCGGCAGATCCGCTCGATAGAAAATATCGAACGGATGACTTCGCGGATTTCTCGTCGCTTCGTATAAAAAAAAAGAAGAGATCTTCCCTTCGTCTCTCTCTCTCGTGCCTCTCTCTCCGTGTATCGTTCGAACGTGCACATAAATAAACTTACGTACAATACACGTATATAATATAATTACTCGACAGGCGGACGACGGTGAAGAAGGAGGCGAAGGAACGAAAATCTTTTTTTCCACGAGATCCCTCTCTCGTGGCGCGCCGTAATTACGAGAAACGGGCGCGGCAGCATCGCTCGGATTTATCTTTCCGTAGATTTCAGATAAAACGGGGGGCCGCATGAACAAACAAATAAATCCAGGACCGAATCACCGGCTCTCTCTTTTGCTCCGCGGACACCGCGGCCCCCGCACGCGGTGCGGCAACATAAATCAAGCGGTTAGAGAGGAGAGGGGGAAGGAGGATGTCAGAAGTGATGACTAAGGGAGTTACAACCTACTCGGTGCTCTCGATGATATCCACACAACGGACCGAGACGCGGCTGTTAAATTTTTCCTCGTAAATTTTCATTGAAACAAAATAGAGGAAGGATGAAACGAAACTCGGGGTCTTTCTTGTCTCGAATCGGAGAGGAGACGTTAATAGCGAGGTAAATGCAGCACAGACAAGAGCTACTACTCTTTCTCCTCTTCCCTGTTGCACCAGTTGTCGAGGAACCAAAGGTGCAATCGACTAGGATGATCGAACGAGCGGAACACGACCGACGACGTGGACGGTCGAGCATCGGGCCGCGACACTCTCTTGTAGTCCACCAGACTCTGGCAGTGGGTAAAGGAGTTATAAATCAGACGGTTAGACGAAACCGCTCACTCGTTCGCTCTCTTGGATATCGAACAATTTTAGAAAGACAGCGAGAGAAAGGAGCACGCGAGAAAATTTGAACAAAAATTCAGGCACCGTTTGCCCAAAGCAGACAAAAACCAAGTGAGAGAGAAAGAAGAGAATCAAGTGGAATGCGGATGGGTCAGTGAAAGATGAGAGAGAGACGAGTGGTACGTGGAAAGGAACCGGCGCTAATTATAATATCAATACCATATTAGATTAATTAGCCTTGGATACCCGACGATGCTCGACGTCCGTGTAACCGCGCGCCGCCAAGATTAATTGCCTCGTCCCTTCGCGTCGACTCCGGCTGGCATCCATTGGCCGAGCGCACGCGGTGCGATTCTACTTGAAGGAGCGCGAACGAATTGAGGGAACCGAAGGAAGGATGAAGAGGACGAGGAGAAGGAGAATCGATCGCGCGAGCGGACGCCGATTCCACGAGGGATCTCGCGAGGGATCGAGAGAGAGAGAGAGAGAGAGAGAGAGAGAGAGAGAAAGGAAAAAGAAAAATAAGAGAACTGCGTCCTCGGATCGTACGAATAGATAGCCGAGGAGGAATTCCGACGGTGGCGGAATGATGTGTTTTCCGCCGGATGTCACAGGAGGAGGAAGAGAAGGAGGAGGAGCTCTATCGCGATTCGGTCCACGTTTCGCGAGGAGGATGCTACGAAGAAGGATGTCGTTGGTTTCGTTGCGGACCGCTGGATGATTGTCCGCAACGAGACACGTTGGAAGAAGGGAGGACGGATGGGTGGAGAAGAAGAAAGCGAGGAAAAGAGGGAAGGAAGGTGTAGAGAAAGATAGAAGCGTGAGGCACGGAGAGAGAAAGGAGAGAGAGAGAGGAAGAGAGATTTAAGTATTGGCACGGAAAATCCGTCGCGAGTAGCGGGTATAATAAACTGTCGCGCGCCGTCAAGGGATCAGATAGAGTCGAGCAATTCGCCGCGTGCCCCCGAGTACCGAGAGTCCTCCACCTCTTCTTCCTCACAGATGGAATACAATTCTCGGCGGCATCGATTCCTCCTACTCCTACCCACCTCCCTTGGAACACGAGTCCTCCGACATAGATCCTTTTGTAATTCCCTCCACGTTCTCCGTGTTAAGAGGACCGGCGGGGTTGTTGTTTCAGTCAACTGCATAATTCGAGGGGAAGAGAGAGAGAAGAAGAAGAAGAAGAAGAAAAAGACGAAAAAGAACGAAAAAACGGATCCTCGATACGCAAAGGAGAGAGTCACTCTGATTTAGGAATTGCCAAGGAAAATCCTTTGCGAGGAGCAGAGGATAATAAAATCTCTCGTATAAAGTCGAGCGATTCTCTCCGACCGGTTTTCTCCTTGCGAGCGTCATGCGATGCATTCTTTTTCGCTTTTCTCTCTCCCGTTTTTTCGTTCAAAGGAGAAAGAAGGAGGATCTCCGACGAAACGCTTTTTTACAATTCACCTGCGAGAGCACCTTTTTCTCGAAGTGAATAACAACGCGGCGGAAGAGCGAGAAAATCGTTCCTTCCGCTTCACTGGCGCATCGGGGTCAAGGGATGCTATTAACAGTCGGAGGATAAAAGACTCGAACTTTTTTTTTATATAAAAGAAGGAATCTTTCCGGAGGGTGAAAACTGATGAACAAAGACTCTACGAGTATTCTGATCCGGATCGAAACGAGATCACGAGTTCGTTCTCTAGTCGAACTTCCCTCTGGTAGGAGCAACATTCTTCGGCGACAGTATCAAACGCCAATTTCTCACCTTCTCCGTTGGAGTGCGCGTTCCAACCTTCCGCTCACTCCCACGAAAATAAGAGGCCGGTACCGTTAAAAGCCGATGTCGTTTCACGATAAATCGCTCCACGTGCGCGATCGATCACGAACGATCGACATAATAAACATCGTATCAGTGCATGGGAGACCTCTCTCGGGGGCCTTGGTCGCGTGACGCGCCGGCCGCCTTAATGGACGTCTCTCTGGGAGCTTAACGAACAAATGTAAACGGCCGGCAGCCATCGAACGCGGGTCAATGTATCCCATAATTATCCCGTCGCCGCATACGTACGCGGAGACTCTCGAGGAGGAGGTGGAGGAAAGAAGGAGGTGGAACGTTCATTACAATCGGATGCAAGGTAGATAGGCGTGCGCGATACAAGCCGTGCTTAGAGAGAAGTACCTTAAGAGCCGTCTGGACGACGTCTGGCGTTCTCCTCGGTATCTCGCGAGCATCTAAGCTCTCCTGTATCAAGAGAGAGGGAGAGAGAGACCGCAGTGGGTCACGACGAGAGAGTAATTGAGAGGTAGGACACACCACCGAGAGCACAGTTTCGATGAAACGGGAGAATTTGGATAATTGTCGCGCGTCCGAGACGTTTGAAAGATTCTCGTGAGATCCAGAGTGAGCATCTGGAGGAGGTACCACTGGGCTCACAAAGGTAAAATGGAAAATGGCGATGGACAGTTGTCGTTGCGGAAGGATATGAGGAATTTCTGTCCAGACGGTATTGTCGAGGTTAAACCGGAGAATCGGCGACGGAGGAACCGATAACGTCGGAGTTATGCGATTACACTCCAGAAACCATAGGTATCGATTTTTACGACTAGCCGGATCGTCTCGTAAACGCTCGAGTGTCACCGCGCGAATTCATCGAACATTTCACCGGGCGACGACGACGTGATCTTCGAATTTCCTGTTACCGTTACATCGAATCCTCTATCTACCACGGAGAATCACTTCGGACACTCTCCCACGCGATTTCACAGTTAAACGCGCGTCGTATTAGCGAACGACCTGTCGACACTCGGAACGGGAGACAGAGCATAGTATCCGAGGTTGAGAATTTATCGGGTGACTCGGTAATTGGATTAAAAATCGCATGCACTCGGTGCTCGCGTCACGAGCCATTTCTCATTCTCTTTCTACGTATCCCTTTTCGTCCTGCCAGCAGAGTCTCGCGAAAGCACGTCACGACGGGAGAGACTTTGGTGGACGGGGCGGAAGGAAAATCGCGAGGTTGGATTTACGTAAACGCTGCGGCGGCTTCGCGTTTCGCGTGTGATACGCGAAGTGGGAGAAGGAGGAGGAGAATACCGTGGCTTTGATACGCGCCACGCATGGATTGTTCTAAAAGCTCTGCCTCGCGCGATAACCTGAGAAACAAACGGCCCCATTTCGCTATCCGCGCGTCGAGTCTAGCAGTAGTAGCGAGCGAGTGAAGGAGAGAGAAAGAGGAGAGAAGCGGAAATGGGTGAGGAAGAGATCGCGAGGGAATGGGAGAAGCGGAGATAAAGGATAAAGGGAGAGGAGGGAGAGAGATTCGAAGGTAAAATGTGAGAGGTAAAATCAGAGAGAGGAGAGAACGGGCGAAGGGCTCGAAGAGCGAACGAAGAAGGAAACTGGAGAAGGGAGATGCTCGAGTTTTTCGAGGCAATGAGAGTAACATGGATGGAAAAATGGGAAACGCGGGAGAGAACGAGAGATGGACCCGGACGCGAAGAAAGAAATACACTTATGTAAATAGAGGAGCTGCCAGTGAGCGCCCAGGGATAACTTCGCCGTTATTAACATTGGCTCCGCGTGGCTTAATATTTAAATTAACGTCTTCTTACCGCGAATACCGCCTGCGAAATTCGTTTCATCCGTGGAGCACGCTGCCACGGATTAGCGAGCTAAGAACCGGGCGGTGGTCCCTCGTAACACGAGATGTGGCGTGCACGTAATTATTTAGAATTAACGCGTTAAATTAGGAATCGTTGGTGCCGGCTGAAAACGCCTTAATGAGTCAAGTGGCAAGCTCGCATGAAAGAGAAGCGAGTACGAACATTGACGAAAAAAATGAATAGGTAGATAATTGATTTTCTTAAAAGTGAAGCCTTATTTATTTTTATCACTTTACGCGTGATATCGCACATACTGCTAGACGAGTTAAAAAAGAGGCATGTCAACCGATCACCATTTTTCTTCAAAAAATAAAAACAAAATTGCACGAAATGTCAAAAGAGAAAGAGACACTCTGGGGCTCATCGACCGCAATTAAGCGCGAGGCTGAAAATCCTCTTGGTGGAAACGCCCGAAACGCGACATCCGCGACTGTATCTCCGTGCCTCCCTCGCGTTACCTCCGTCCCCATCACGCCCTCCTTACCCTCACAGTTAAAAGCCAGGGGCAAAAGCGTATCGTATCTCAGAGACCTAACGAACTACGTGACTCCGAAGGAATTTAAGCAAGCGGGGTCCCACGATCGCGTTCTCTCGACCCTACCTGCTCGTTAAAATCGCGCGCTCGCCCCGAACGAGTGCGCGCGCTCGCGCGCGCATCCGCTTCTACTCTCCTCCCTCTCGTTCGGGCCCGAATGGAGCACCGGCGTTAAACATTCTAAACTTTCATCGTATTCCGGCGTTGCGTCCAGGGTAGGTGAAGGGTTAGGGGTGAAGAGCCAAGGGGTTGGATAAACTCGGCGGGGTCCATTAAAGGTTTGGTTATCGGCGAAGGAGAAGGCTGATAACGAGCGTGTGGCTCGTAGTTTCGCGTGGTGAGACGCTAGCAACGAGCACACGAACGTTGCCGGTGAGCCCTCAACGTGCACAATGTTGCGCTGGTTCGAGCCATGCGGGCCGCACTCGTCGAGAAAAGAGAAAGGGAGAACGTGGAGGCGGCTCGTAAAGAAAGGGCCCTTTCTCGCCCTCGCTCCCTCCGCAGTTTACGCGCCATAGGCCATACGTAAATTCCATAAATTTTCTCCCGTTAACCGGTAGCCCCGACGCCACAGGCCGCGAAGCCGACCGAAGCCGAGAGGGTCGCTCGCTCGCGCTTAGCCGCAAGTGCATGTTTACGACGGCGCCGGCTAGAGCGAATGAATTTGTTCATAAACATGCGTGACCTTCGCCCGTGCCGGGGTACTTTAAGGTTTCCGGGTGGAACTCTTAAGGGACTCTCTCTCTCTCTCTTCCTCTTTCTCACTCCATCCTTCCTTCTCCCCTGAATACCTAGCTTTCTCTCTTTCCTCGTCGTACGAGACTCACGGGCGAAGCCACGGCTATTTGCCTTTAAGGATATCTCGCTGACCCCGAGGTGCGCGCTCGGTGGTGGCGCGGACCCTCGATGACGGCCCTTTCCCAACTACAATGTGTTTCTCCAGTCGAGTCCGCCTTAGTGTTGGACAGCTCGTCGAATTGCTCTCGCGAACCTCCGACTCTCGATCCTACCACCCTTCCAGACAAAGTAGAAACGACGAGGGTGGTGGTACCGCGCGATGGAAATTCTACCCTCCGGTTGGTAACGTCGAGCGAGAAATTGAAGAAGGTAACGGTGGAATGCGAGAGTCCGAGTGGTGCAATCCTGGGGGATAAAAATTCTGCATTGGAGCTCCACTGGTGCTTTCCCAGGGCGGAGATATTGAAACTGCGAAACGACGCGTGGGACGTGAAGTAACGGGCGAAGGGGTGGGAGCAGCGAGAATTATAGAGAACGCGAAGGAAGAAAATACTGGGGGGAGAAGAAAGAAAGCGTGCCGACAGGTGAGTACGCCACGATCGACGAGGCATGTGAGTGTACCCGATGAAGTGAAAGAGAAAGAGAGAGAGAGAGAATAAGAAGAGGAAATAGCGGACGTGCAAGAGAGAAGGAGAAAGGAGAAAGGAGTGGGGGAGGTGAAAGGGTAAGGGGTGGGGACCAGGGAACAAGAGACAAAGACATTTATTATCCTCCGTGGAATTAGGTCTCCTAACTGCACTGACGTACGGATACGGTAAAGGTGCTTTTTTCGAGACGCGCCGCTGGAAGCAAGGAGAGCCGGCAAGAGTATGCGGGCCCGCGCTATCCCTATATATCTTTGTCAGTTACTCCTGTATCACGGGTACATTAGAGGTGTATTACCTACTACGGTGGGGCATAATTCAAAAGAGAAGAACGACGCTCGGATACCACGAAGAAAAGTCATCGCCCGAGTTTCAACGCTCCGCGAGAAAGGTGCGCTCTCTTACGGGTTGTTCAACTTGTTCCACGGGATTCTGAATTATTCCGATCGCGCTTGAACTTCTTCATTTCGGGACTTTGAGACGTCTGGAGGCTGACGAACGGAAACGAAACTTCTGTACGGACTGGAGCGGAGGAAGACCGGAGAAGGAAGCGGAAAGCTAGCAAGGGCACCTCCTCGCCCTCCGCACGAAACAAACCGGTGCTCGCGCGCTATGACATTAAAAGTCGAGGAAACGGGCTTCGCGGTAGAGAGAACTGCTGGGTGGTGGTTCACCGTCGGAACCTGTTTCTCTCCACCGGACTCGAAAAGGTTAAAACTCCTCCTACCCCTTCCACTTTACTCGTCCTCGTCCCACCTCTCTTCCTCGCGATACAAACGAGCCGTGGCTTTCTCTCTCTTTCTCTTTCGCTCGGTCTTCGGCCCACCCTTTTTCCATTCCCGCGCTACCGACCGACCCACCCACCCACGCAAGGGTACATACGGCCCGCACGGAAAATTGAGCCATAAAGGTCCCACCATGCAGAAGCGCCATTGAAATCGTGCCAGATTCGAAATTAAAGCGCGGTCGGACGGAGTTCTCCGAGCGTGGAAAGAGTTACAAAGGATTTCGTAGGGAACGGAACGTTACGGTGGGCAGCGCCGCGGCAGTAGTCACGGCAAGAGAGAACAGGAGGAGAGAGGAAAAAGAGTCGAACGGCTCTCGATTTCAATTTAATTTCAGCGAATCGCCTCGGCCATCGATTTACACGCGCACTCGTCCACTGTCAATTTGCCCATTAATTACACCTCGTGTTTGAATTAATGAACAACGTGTGCAACGTTACACTTTCATTTCTTGCTTCTCGCGAATCTCTCTCCTTCGTTCACTTTGCACTTTGATACTTCAGAGCCCACGTTCGACGTGCTCCCGCAAATATACCAGCTGCCGTCCATTCGCTTCAGATTTCCGCGTGCGTTTCCGCACGGCGTTAATGGTCTTCGCTCCGCAGAGAGAAATGCTCTCGTTCGTCGTGGCGCACGTACATTATCGAGCGAAGTCCATCAAAGGTATCGCGTCCTCGTACATCGCGAGCTACACGAAAATTCACTCTTCAGCTTCTTTGCAAGCGACGCGACGCGTCCTCGAGGACGAGAGAAATAGGAGAGAAAGTGCAACTTTCGAGTAATGATCGAGAACAAGTGAAAAAATTTGCACGCGTGTTATATTTACATGACGTTTTATCGTGAATTTTAGGATAGGTTTTCGAAGGTCTGAGAAAGTGGAAAATTTGGTGAACGGAGTCTCTTATCGGAGAAACTTGGAAATTTCGTTCTAAGCGGAAACTGGGCACGATTATGGATCGGATCAATTACCATGACGATCTCGCGAGCCCAGACACTGGAATCCAGCCGAGCTCCCGTCGGCAGCCACTTAAACGTAATGCGCCGTGAAGTTTCGGCGGTTAGCTCATGAGTTAACTGAAAACAAAGCCCCGGCGACTTTGCGAAAGAGCGACGCGCAAGTTCCGTAACGAAGTACGAAACTTGGATACAGTCAACTTGCATACGAGATACGTACCTACCCGAGGACGCATCTCGTTAGTTATGTACCACTGCGATACTCTCGAAACGTGCCTCGCGTAACTTCGCGAAAGTCGAGACCCGGATCCTCGTGACTTTTCATTAAGAGGGTCTCCGAGGAAAGGTACGATTCAGTCCTGAGAACAATTGTACTCTGCTTGGTAACCATCGATCGAGGGACATTCAAGTGTTCTCGACGTACGAAAAGATCCTGTTACACACGAACTTATTATCAAAATTATCAACGAGTGAATTTGAAGCTCTCCTTCTCCACGACGGAAAATAACAAGCGTCGCGTTGGTTGAACGACGAGAGAAGGTAAAGAAACGAGAAGAGGGCCGGTGTAGCTTGAATTGTACTTTGCTTGGTAACCATCGATGGAGAGACATTCATTCAAGTGTCCTCGACGTACAAAAAGATGCTGTTACACCTGAACTTATTATCAAAATTATCAACGAGTGAATTTGAAGCTCTCCTTCTCCACGACGGAAAATAACAAGCGTCGCGTTGGTTGAACGACGAGAGAAGGTAGAGAAACGAGAAGAGGGCCGGTGTAGCTTGATTTGACGAATAAGCGCGCGGCACAATGCCAGACGCGCATAACGGCACAAATTAACAAACCAAAGGGGAGGCCGATGCGCCGCGGCACGTCGCAGTCGTGTAATTTCCTTGTCTCCGTCCCGGAGTATCAAAAAAATCTGACGAGTGCCCGCGGCGTCATTATTACCGTCATTACCGGTGAACAATGACAGCCGTTAAACCAACAGTAAACACCCGCCGTTAAACTCCCGAGGATGCGTCCCTCTCGGATTCAACTTCTACGAGATACCGCGGGTAAATCATCGCCCACGCTGCAGCATTCCTCCCGGTGAGAGAGTAGACAAGAGAAAACACAGGCACTCGAAATTCTTTGTCTCTACGGTGTCAAGGATGCGTCTCTCGTTGTTTTCTCCCTCGCTCGTAAAAAACGACACGGAGAATCAACGAGTATGTTCCTTCCTCCACTAGAATACCGCCTAGGCTCTCTCTTGCGTAGTGCTACGTTTTATTACGCATGATGTAACGGGTTACAGGTATTACGTGTCCCGCGGTATTCTTCCACCTGCATGCAGATACGTAAGAGAAACGTTTCTAAAGAGAATGTAAGCGTACCGGCATCGGTTCGATTACGCGTAAGCTCGAGTAAGAGGGACAATACCCACATACTCACCGCAGTTGCGTAATAAAGTACGCATGCGTAGATCCTTGTGTGCACCCGTTTACAATGCGTCACGCGATATTCTACCTAGGAATCTACACATTCTCGTCAGCGTGTAGAGTGTGTGCAGTTTTACACGAATACACACGTTACCGTACTGTGCTCGCGCGTACGCGAGGATTGAAAACTTCCCGATTTCGTATTCAGAACGTCCGCGACTTAAAGGGTCCCCGAATTCCCGCTAGCTCGGCGACCCAATCAAACTTTTGGCTACAGAAAATCCGACGATAAACCATCGCCCGGCTTCCGGTAGCTCCTGGTACCTCACCATCCCGGCACAGTGAAGTAACTTTACCCTGGCTTTGGATTCTAAACTCCTTTCGCCTCCTAAGTTGACTATTATCCGCGCGCAGTTCCTACGAGAGCGGCTCGCATGCGCTGTAACTTCGATTGGACCACGACACGTAGCGATCGATCTTTTTTTGCTCACCGTGCAAAGGGTGCGAAAGTGAGCGAGATCGAAGCTCACGGCCTTCCGGAGTAACCGAGAACGACAGAGCGGAAGTTTCGAAAAAGACGAAGACGAAATTGAAAACTGGAGAAGAATGCTAGAAGCTACGATAGACGCAGGGTTTGTGTAATAATAAATGTGGAATGCAAAACGATGAGAAAATACTTCACGTTGCCTGGAGCTCGAAGATCTCCGAGGTCGTGATGCAAATTCCGAAAGTAGTTTGAAATAAGCGGAAACGAAGAGACCGCGGAAGTGACGTAACCTCGGCATCTCGTGCACCGTCCTCTCGATACGATGGCGAGCAAACGCGCGGGCTTAACTTCCGTATCTTAATTAAATTTTCAAAAATTCTTCATTTAATCGTGCAATTTTAAAATTTAATATCTCGGAAACCAGGCGTTTCCTTAAATCCGCACTTATGGCGTTCGACTGCATTTAGTAAGTGCTATGTACCAGCAAAAATTTTATTAAGATCCGACGAATGTGGGATACGGAAGTCTTACCAACGCGCGGCTTTTCGCATCGTAAAATAGCGATAATTTTGCGAGTGCATTGCCGACGTAACAAGAGAGTGCCGTCTAATTACTCCTACGAATCCGACAAACCTACTCGACTACTGCGCTCCTAACCCGTTCGCTAAACAAGAACTGATAACAGGCGCCCCGCGTGCACGGAACAATGAATCCCATAATCTCGAATACCTGCTCGTCGTACGTTACACGTGTAATCTTCTGTAACGATCTGTTCGCGAGAGGCTCGCGCGCCGCGGCGCGGCCCGGGCGTCGAACATCGCGAACATCGGAGCGCGGACGTTTACGTCTTATTATTCGTCGCTTCGGCCGAACGAAATTTTCGCATCGTAAATTTTGCGTCCCGACGGAATTACGTCGGTACGAATCGACGGAGCTAACAACAATGCCGGCCAATTACTTCTCCATGAATACCCAGTGACGCGGAACGCCCACTTATATTCTACACGTGTAACACGCATATCCTGTAATTACTCCTGGTTCTCCGCGAGAATCGAGGTGGATGGAAAAAAGAGGATCGAGAATGACATCGACCGGTCGCGTAATAAGCCAGACACAATGGCGCCTAATTAATTCGTCGGTGATGCGCTTCCTACGTTACACTTGTAATCCTCCGCTCTCGATATCCTGCCGTTCTGGTTCTCGTCCAGTGACAAAGCGTGGCCTGGTAGATACGCGTGGATATCGAGAGCGGAATTATCCGCACGGGCCCGCGGGGTAGGTAAATTAATTAGCAGCTTCTGAAGGCGCGTAAGGCGCAATAAAACTTATCGTAACTATAAAGAATTCTCGTTGCCGGAGGGCCAGGACGAGGACGTGGAGGATGCCATTGAGGCCGATGCAGAGGAGGTGAAATTAATTAGCGCGGATTTTATACAACCGTGGGGCGTAGAGGTTCACATTCGTTCGCGTCGCGGCCCATATTCATCGATCATCTTGACGTGCGCACGGCTACTGAAACCGTTCGAATAATTATCGCGTCTCCTGATTAACTTAATGACTCCGAACCGGCCAAGCAGGAGGCAGCTAGTCCTCCCGTGGAATTCCCTCCAGACGGAGGCGAGCGACGAGCTTCGACGAGAATTCTCTTTTATAATTCTCTCATAGGGATGATACCAGAGATGTGTAGAAATTTAAAACCACAGAACACAAATTAATTCGTCTTACTGAAATTTTTCTTGGATAGTAATTACCCAATAAGCTTCATCGGCCACTAATTCTCGTTATCCTTTATTATTAGGTGTGTGAATTAATTCGGTCCGTTTTTGTATTCCAAAAAAGACTTTATTATGAAAGCACATAACAAAGTAATGACTAATCAAAGTATTTGCCATCGCTTGCTATTACTTTCTTCCATCTGTCGGGTAGTTGTATGCCACGACGAAAAAACGACTCGTCTTTCGAAGCGATCCATTCATTGAGCCATTTCTCTATTTCGTCATAATTAGTGAAGTGCTGGTCCGTAAAACGACGAAACCATTCTCTGCATGATTTATCGGTGGGAGCACTTTCACCATAAGCTTCTACGAGCATTCGATGAGCTTCAGCGGCTGTTTTCTTCAAATGAAAACAGAAGATTAGAGCTTCCCGCAAATGATGCTTGTCTGGCTCGAATTTAGACATTTCCGAATCAGATAAACACAATGTTATTATCACAAACCCGAACTTTTTTTAACTGAATATTGTTGCCAGATGTCGAACTACAATATAAAGCTTTTTGCAGACATCGGAGGTTAGAAAACTATATAGTACAGTAATTGATCGCCAGATGGACCGAATTAATTCACACACCTAATATTATCAGATTTTATATCTTACTGGGTCGGACACGAGGTGCAATTTTCGAGAAAAGGAAAACAGCCTATTCTATTAAAAGACAACATTCTCCGGCCGCGTCGTTCCGCGAAAGCTGAAGTGCACGTTTCGCATCGGCAAAGGTGAGTACCTAAAACCGTGCTATCGATGTCTCACGATCGAGTAAAGTTTCCCACTATCAACACCGTGACGCGATGCTTAGATCCGCGAAACGTTATAGTGGCTCGCTTTTGAAACGTTATACAGCTTTCGTCGGGGGGGATCCCTACTATCAACGATGGAACGTTATCCGTTCTTATCGGGCCGTTTCCTACCCTTATCAAATGTCAAACAGATGTCTCTCAGTGCGAGAGGTGTTTATCTTGCGAATGTATTTGGGGACCGAAATATCCAAAGATTGCCTTTAGCACGGGATAAATAGGAGAAGCTTGTACCAACCGTCGAACGATGGGCCGAGAAGTTTGGTAAACAGTGGTGCTCTTAGCTCGCATTATCGATTGATAACCTGGTAAATGTCAAGTGGCAAGAAGGGTATCCCGGTTTAGACTCCACGTAGAATTCATTCGCGAACGGAGCAGAATAAATTAACGAAAATAATTTCTCCGACCTGTCGACCTCTGTATCGATTCCTCATTACTACAAAAAAAATTCCCTCTTCCACCTTGAAGCAAGAAATAAGTAAAAGCGTCTTTAATCCCGTGCAATCTTTCTGCTGGAAACGTCGGAGAAGAGAGAACAACGAGACTATCGACATCCTCGGAGTGCACGGAACTTAATCGAGCTTCCGTTAGGCGATCCAGAAAGAAGCGAAGGAGGATGAGAATAGTGGAAGAAGGAGGAGGAGAAAGAGCGACAGGAGAGAAGGAGGGAGGGTAAGTAGAGGCCTCTCGCAGGTAGTACTCCTCCCGAACGTCGGTGTTTAACCTTCCGGTGGCGGTCTCGTGGCTCTTCCGGGGATTGTCTCGCGCGCACTCGGTCACGGTCTATTTCCGGGGACCGGGCGATCGCTTAACGACGCATTGTACGTATGTATTTATGGTGGAAGCCGATAGAGAGTGGGGTCTCGGCAATAAATACCATTATACAGGCATTAAACGTTGCGAGAGAGCATCCTCTCTCTCTCTCTCTTTCTCTCGTAAGTGCATCGTGTGGGTGGAGCAGGAGAAGGAATAATGAGTGGAAGAGGAGAGAGAATGACGAAGGAGATACGACGGATAGGAAAAAGAAGAGAGAGAGACGGAGAAGAGGCGCTCGTCATTACGTGCGTTCCTTGCGGGGCCTTTTCTGGGACACGAAAGCACGCTCCCGTTACGCCAAACGCTCGACAATTAGCGGAGGAAACAAACGTTGCCCTGTTACCTACCTCTCCGCTCTTCTCCTTAACTGCGAGGACGCGCGCGCGCGCGCGGGTAATAGAGTCACGTAGAGCGGAATAAACCCATCCTACGAAGAAAGACGGGCCGGAGGAAAGAGAAGAGTACGTGTGGCAGAAAAAGGGAGACGAGCCACGGTAGAGGCCCGACGAGGAGACGCGCGCCTAGCCTCTTCTTCTCCTCACTTCTCGTCTTCTTCTTCTCTCCGACCACCAACGACGCGTCTCCTCCTCGTCTTCGATCGTGTCCTCCTCGTCCTTCCAGCCGCGACCATTTCGCTCCAGTCGTCTCTCGACCAGACGTCGTCGACGTAGAAAACGTAGCTCGGCCGTAATGCGAGAGAAGGCCAGAACGACGTTCCGCAAAACGTTGCGCATCAACGTAGGACACATTCGGTCCGAGAAAATGAGCCCTCGTGGTGAAACGGTCCGGAAAATCTCGAGTTGCGCGCGTCAGTCGGACGCGATGGGTTTCCACGAATTTTCTTAACGACCCTTATACACCGTGGACGAGAACGGTGTGGAAGAGACGCGAGGGTGAGGTGGTTCTCTCTCGGTTGCTACGTCGTTGCTTCGTTTTTTTTTTCTCCCTGAACGATGGGACCCAGTGACGACAATTGTCACCGTAATTGATTGTTAGAGAGGCGTCGCGACTGGTTCTCTCCCTTACGAAGCTGCTAGACCAAGGGTCGGGTACCTTTCGCGCAGCTAGTGGATGGAACGAGAGGAAAAAAGAGGGTCACGGACTCGGGTCGAAGCGTAATAGATTGTCTTTCTCGAGACTCCTCCTCGTCTTTTTGCTCGCCACCCGTGCGAGCACTTCCACGGAGCTCTCCCGCTCTCCCTTCTTCGTCGAGGCCTCGGATTTACCAGAAGGATGAGTTATAGGGATCGAGATTTCTCGAGGATTTTACGTAACGGGAGAAGATCGAGGGATATCTAGATATCCTGTGGAATTTTTACGCGTGGAATATCTCGAAGTTACAGAACGACGGAGAGAAGCGATTATTTCGTAGAATTTCTCGAAATATCGGTATCTGGATTTTATTTGTCTACTGACACAATGGTAGGAATCAAGCTCTCCCGTACTCGCGATAAATGCTATCGAAGCGTCGTAACTCTCGAGCGGAATAAAAGGAAGGAAAAATCAATTGGCTCTTCCCAGTGGCTGGTCAATGGTCGACGAGTCGCACCCAACCGGTCTCCTCCTTCCACTCGCGTCTGCCGGGAATCGAAATTCCCCCAATACACCGGTCGACCTTTCGCCACGCAATGCCACGCATCGTTTGGCATCGTGCCCGAGCGAAGAACAAAGAGAAGACGGGATCCCTGCTTTTGCTTCCTTTCCATTGTCGGCGTTATCGTTTGCGGCGGCCGCGACAGACTCTCCGGAGGATCTTCGAAACGAGCGGGGGCCCACAGTGAACGGCGAACATATCCGCCGAATGATTACACTAACGAAGATCCCCAAGCTACCTTCGTAGCATCGAGAGCCAATAAAAGCTCGGTAGAACTCGCAAAACCGTTGGCTCGTTCCGCTTGCGATTGGATTCGACGCGCGCCCACACCATACGCCCGGTGCTAGGTAGTTAATAAATCACCTGGCTTATCGGAGCCGACCTCCACCTCCTCTTTCTCCGCCTCCATCACCTCCTGCACCACCGCGGGGGTTAAAGCAATCGCAGCGAAGAGACTCAAGGGCCAACGTGCCACGAAATGAGCGCGAGCGAAGGGACTCCGGTGAAAAGGGTTCGTCCGTTACGTACCCTAGCGTATCTACCGAACGATAAAAATCAAATCAAACTTTTCTCCGTCCTACCTCGTGTCCCGTACGGAAGATCACCGCGAGAGGTGACGAAATCTTATGCGAAAGGAAAAAAAAATTCGAAGAGAAACGAAGAGACACGCTCGAGCGAATTCACGACTCCCTGCGCTCGCGACTCGTGACTTTCTCATGGACTCTGGGCCTCGTTGACGTAAAATTTCGACGGGTACGAGTCTCGAGGGCCACCTGTGCGCATGCGTCCGTGCCAGTGGAGCGTGTCTCGCGACTTCGTCTTGGACGAGGACAAGGTGGTGGAGGACGAAGGCGCCGGTAGTTTCAGGGTTACGGCCGTTACGCCCGTGACGCGTGCAACGTGAACTGACGTGCTTGATCGCAGGGGGATTTATGTACCAGGAAGACACGCGGGGGGCTGTGGCGCGCGCGGATTTGCTCGTTTAAGTTCATCCGGCCCACGATGGGAAGCGCGATTAAATTCACGCTTCGAAAAACAGCCTTCATTCGGCGCACCACCCCTTCTCACGAAAGGATATCATCGAGGAACGATATTAATCGCATTTATGAAGGCGATGCCGGTGGTGGTGAAATTCGCTGTAGACTCGCCGTTCAGCGCCAATGAGAAAGAGAAGAAAGGAGGGTGGGCTTGAATTGTCTGCTTTGATTTAGAGTCAATGGCACGGGTGATTAATGGCGCGCCGATCCTCCTCGCGCTCGAGGAAGATACGGTAGATATTGTTATTCGTATAGCGCGCACGAGGGTGCGTTAACATGGAGAGCGAATGAATTCGAATAAAGGTATCCGGTGGAGAAGTGGTGATCGATCGACGGAAGTTGGAGGATAAAAATTTGTTCAACGATGAAACCTTAAGTAACAGATCGATCGATGAAACGATAATTGTGCGAGCTCGCGAAAGAAATTTCAACCTCGAGGATGAAGAGCTCGCGGAAGAGAAAGAAGGGAAGGATTCTTAGCGGGAGGTATCGGTGGAACATGCACGATATACCGATGTATCGAAGTCGTGCCGCACGGAGTAGGAGGTGGAGCACTGTAGGGAACAGTAAAAAGAAGGTTTCTGTAAGGGGCTCCAGACGACGTTCCCACCCTCTTACCACCCTCGCGAAGGAACTTACCTATCCGTAGGGTTACGCGGGGATATACGTGTTTGTATAGTTGTCGAACGTATAAAATAAACTTTCTTCCACAAAAGGAGTCGCGAGGGCGCTCGCGAGCAACGTGTCCTCCTTTCTGCCTCATCGGATGCAAGAGTAAGGGGTAAGGCGAAGTAATGGCATGGGAACCTTGCGGGCGGCCGATTCGGACTCGCTACGGATTCGCCTGACTGCCTGGAAACTGCGAGTCGACCTGCTGGAACTTTCATCGTTTATCGGCGAGCGTGAGCAAGCTGAGAGAGAGAGAGAGAGAGAGAGAGAAGATGAAAGAGAGAATCGAGAGGAGACCCTACGGAAAGTTTTATTCCTACGATCCGATTCGTCAGTTCCCTCGGGCAACGATCGGTCGAGGATCAGCGGGCCGCATCGACCCGAAAGCTTGTGAAATCGACAATTACCGAACCCCCGCGCCACTCGTCGATATACTCTCGCTCGCAGGCCCGCGCGACATTCGACGAAGAGATTCGATTCGTCCGATGTGTCGACCGATAAGATTCCATTTAGCGAGCGCAAGCGCGCGCCGATGTCTGCCGCGGACGTAACTTACGCTCGCTCGTTTAATTTCGTCGACGGAACCCCCGTGAGAGAGAATTTCGAGAATCGATCTTCCCGCGGGATAGGACGAGAATTATATCCTCCGAAAAGGTCAAGTGTAAAGAGCGCGAAAAATTAGGTCGCAAGAAATTTTCTTCATTACGTTCGGAAGAATTCTGCCGGACGGTGGACCACTTTCGTTGTCGCGAATTAAAAAACAAAACCTACTCCTGAATTCGCAAAATCTACGGAAAAAACAGAGTGAAGATAGGAACGAACTGTGGAAAAGGCGAGCTGAGCTAACGAAGAGACAGACAGAGAGAGAGAGAGAGAGAGAGAGAGAGAGAGAAAAGAAAGGGAGAAGAAGGAAAAGCTTCGTGAAGCTTTAGCAAAACGCGCGACGTTGGTGGCGATTAATCCGTCAGGCTGCTCTCCCGGATTAAGCACTTTATCCTAGCTCGAAGCCCAGTTGGGATATTATGTTTGCCAGGAAGGTGGAAAATGTAGGTAAAGGGACCCACCGCCCGTAGGGAGAAGACAACGAGCGGCCAATTACGGGACTAATGCCGGGCCCTCCATCTCCTCGTGCTTTTAACGAGGCTCCACAATGCACTTTTGCGCGTACCTCGATTCGACCGTTCCGCCCTGTTCGTTTCTGTCCTTGCCACGAGTGTTCCTCCTTCGTTTCGGTGCGACCTCTCGGCCAAAAAGCATCGAGGAAGTGAAGCTGGAGAAACGAGGATGGGTGAGAAGCGATGGTGAGAAAGGAAAAGGAAAAAAGGAGGAGAGGAAACATCGCCGCCGGTTCCGTGGAGTGCTAAACCCCGCGGGGCGTCACGAACTCGCGCGCTTCCACCGCAGGACGAGAATTCTGATAAAAAGCGGCCGCTCTCTCGAGCGGCCGCGGGCAAACATATTAGAGGGAGGGCTGGGGGTTGCCGCGGCGGCAATTAAGCCCGACGAGTATTTAGATATGAGCTTTGCCGGCTGGAAGAGAAACGTCGGGGTCGTTCGAAATGGCCGCAGAATCCGGACGTAATCCAGACTTAACGCGCGACGGCCTGGGGACCGGGGACGGCTTCCGTAACGAAAATTCTGATAAAATCCATTGGAGCAGCGGAGGCGGGAGAAATATAGGGGGCGGCCGCAATTAAGTTCCCTGGAAGGATATTTTATTTAAACCCACGTCTCTCCTTCTCTCACGAGGTATCCGAGTGCAACGGTGGAGCCTTAGTTTCGAGCATCGTTATCCAAATATTTCGGAGTTCGGCGAGCGCATCGAAAAGCAGGTGCGAAATCCTCGGTGGCCCGTCAGATCCAATTTACTCGCGGCCCGAGCCCAAGTCACCTTTCCTCTCGTCGCGACGATAATCCCAATTACCTCTTATCGCCTATTTCAACCTTAGAAACACGCTCGGAGGATCTGGCCAATTACCACCGTGCAAACAGAGACCAAGCTCGAGGAGTTCTTCTGGGGTCTCCACGGGCGCGGCGGGACCTCGCGGAAGATTAAAGCGGCGAAGACGAAGGACTATACGCCTCGGAGCCCTCGTCGTCTTCGCGTCAGATAGAATCGCTATGCGATTTCGATGTATCGCGCACGGATGCAGATAAGGTCGTGTGGATAATGTTGCGCTTCGCGTGAGATAAACGCGCGTGCGCGCGAATTGTTGGTGACGAGCGCGCGACCTCATTGAAAGGTCTTTGGTACCCCATTCCGTACACGCGTCGTCGTGCGCCTGACAGCACGGCGCGACGCACACAGGAACGTTGTTATCAACACCTGCTGTCGCGTGCATACGTGATAAGGTGGCGAAGAGGTGAGGAGAGGGTGGAGAGAAACGTGCGAGCGCAGGCGCACCCACCGAGAGGACCCACCTCTCCGTCACACTCGAAGGCTAAATGAGATGGTGTACGAGTGACGAAGCTACCACGAGCCTCGAGTGTTCTTATCTCGGTGGACAGAGTGTTCGTGGGTGGGGGTGGGCAAGAGGCAGCGGCAAATCGCGGATAACGACGAGTCTCGCACGATAAGAAGAGAGAGAAGTGAGAAGAAGGGGAATGTTAAGAGCGATGAGTATCTCACACGATTTTCACCGATACCGGGATAGTGGCTTTCGAAGAGACATCGAATGTCGGTTGAAAATGTACGCGTGTGTGGATATATTGTGGATAATCCGATACTTTGTAGCTTCGTCGGCATTATCCGCGCGATAACGCGCGTGGGAAGTATTTCTGAATCTCTTCTCTCGCGCGAAGGTATTTTCGCGGTTGCCCTCGAGAACGGGTGTTACTCGCTCTTTCACGAATAGAACGTAAGGAGTATTGAAAAAAAAAAAAATTATTACTCGGACTTTTACTCGAATACCGTTAACTAAATCGAACACCGTAGAATAAGAAGCAAGGAGAGAGAAAAATCGCCGATAATACTCGCGAGGCATCCTCCTCAATTTTATTTTCGAACATTAGCGAAACTCGATAACGATATCGGACGCGGAGGCGTTACGTGGGCTACTCACGGCCACGTAGAAATGATGAGGATGAGAGTATTAAATTCCTTCTAGCAATCAATTTCACCTGGAAACATCGTCTAGACCCAGAGAGGAGATTCCACGCTGCTAATTGTTCCTTCGATATCATCCGGCGTTTCTCCGATGGTTTTTACGCCGAAATCGCAGCTGAGATAATTGAATTCTTCCGAATATCGGGAAGGAGAACGCGCCAGATAATTGGATTAGATAAGAGGACAGGATGTAAGGAGAGAGGGTGGAGATGGGCGCCATGATGGGTCGCTTGGAAATTAGTCGTATTGCGCCTGCCGGAGGGTTTCGAGTGCCACGGAGAACGGACAGGAAGAAGAAGAAGAAGAAGAGGAGAATTGGAAGTAAAGAACGAAGAGCGAGGAATGAAATCCCGCGGGACCCTTTCGCGCGTCGCGACGAAAGATTAATCATTAATAATCCTTAATGGTCCCGAAGATTTCTCCGAGTGTCAACGCAGATGCATCATTTCCTCCAGCAAGCGCGCCCGAGAGAAACCGAGACCGCGCGCAAACGCAAAATAGAAAAAGGCCGTGCACGGTGCTGGTACAACACGCGAAAACTTTTCCCCTCTTTTCTCTTTTTTATTCAACGGGTGTAAGCGGCAGGTAAACCGGTCATGAAATCCTTCGTAGAGGGTACGCACGGCATGTCGCGCGAGTCGAAGCGCGGCCGGTGCGCGAGAGGGAAGAAGTAGGATGAGAGAAGTAGAAGATGAAGGAGGAGAAGGAGAAGAGGAGGCGAGCAGCGTACCCGCACGCAGATTACGCTCATAAAATTTTTCTTCGAGCTCCTCCTCACCGCGCGCGCGGCCGCGCAACGTTCTACGGCGGCGAGGTAGCGCGCGATAAGATATTTTTATGGCCGCGGAGATTTCCCATGTGTCACCGGGATTATTACAGCTCGCAACGGCGAATAAATAAAGTTTTAAACGCGCGGGACCTGTTAGAGGAGAGAGGAGGTAGAGAGACGGCGCGCCGAGTAAACGCGGTAAACTACGCGCAGGAGAATCCCCAGCAAAGACTATTATTAGGGACATGCCAGTTCCTGGATAGTCCGCTTGTCGCGAGGAGGGAGGGACGACAACTTCGTGTACTTTCCTTTTCTAACACCTGCACGCGACACGGGGTGCATTACGCTTTAAGAGTATTAATTCTCCGTAACCACCCCGCCCCATTCTACCTTTTCTTCTCTTTACCGCCGTATCCTACCTCGTCGTTCTCCATTTTCCATCCCCGCGGCACGCAAATTTCCTACGTGCAGGTGATCGTACCAGCAAGAAGCAAGCGTGCTTCGCCCAGCTGTGGTCCCATCGCGCAAAAACGTTAACAATTACGACTTGGACGCGCGACTTTTCCGCGCGCACCTTCCTGGAGAATGCGAAAGGGTAAAGAAAATTTGCGATTAATATCGTCGGGAAATATTCGAACGCAGGATGAAATACAAGCGTAACAGTGATGGTGTTCTTGATATAGCATTTGCGATCTTGCGCCGTGAGATGAAAGGAGAGTAACGGAGCACGAGAGGAGAACGAGACGAGAGGAGGGGAAAAATGAGCGGTATCGACGACGATAAATTGTACGCGCTACCGGCGTGACGGTGGCGGCGGCTGGGAGTATTTTAAACGGCGTTATACATTTTCAGCCCTTTAAAGCTGAGAGGACACGATAAGCCATTCAGGAAAGGCTCGTAAAAGTCGCCATGCTTTTTCGCGGAACCCCTACGAAGCGACGAGAAGGTCGCATTCGTTCCCCTTCTCGCTCACACACGTCTTCTCTACACTCTCGTGCCACTGCTTCTCGTCTTCATACTCTCCACCACCTCTCTCAACTTTTGCCAGGACGATAAGATATTTTAATACGCGCGGGAATTTTCTCATGTGTCACGGGGAATATATTTTCCAGGGTGGAGTGGCGCAAAGAGGAGTCTTATCTCCGTGGATTATATGGTGGCGAGCTTTCCTTCTTATTTTTGACGACATTCGGGATCGCAACGGACGAAGGCTCATGGAAATGCGGAGTGGCGGGCGAGGACTTTGCGAATTCGCAGAACGTACCTCCACCGAGGACTGAACTGTGGAGCGGCAAAAGTTCGCGAGGATAAAAGCGCGAGGGCATATCGCTTTACGGATATTGTAATATTTGTGGGCGAGCATTCTTCTCGGTACGCTTGTTGCACGTGCCGTGAAAGGGGATGCGAGGTTGAAAGGAGGAAAGGGAGAAAAAAAAAAATATATATTGCAATACCGTGCGACCGATGGTGAGCGCTGAATGGCTGCTATTAATTCCGCAAGTTCGCCCGGAAGTCCTTCCGTTGGAGAGCAAGTGAGGCGTGACGCTCGAAGTATGATGGGAAACGGTCTCGAACGTAAATTACATGGATTTAATGTGCAAATATATCACGCGATAATTTTACGCGCTAACTCTCGCGCATTATCCCGCGTTGACCGTGTACTCGTTATCGCTCGGCGAATTTTTCCTAGCCTCGGCAATAATGTATGTGACGGGTGCATGCGCGAATAGTGGCCTGTAACGGCTTTTAAGAGACGAGCTGTATATTATGCACTTCGATTGTGCGATTAAAGAATCAGATTTTTCAGGAGAATCAAAATCATCTTATCTTCCTCGAGCAGTCCAGGGCTATTGTTCGCGTCCTAACAAGCGTGCGAGCGAACAGTGGAGTCCAGTTTGCTCACTCGACCCGATCGCACAGTTGCCTACTTCGTTTCCGAATCGGCCGCGATGGTTGTACTTTACAAAGGCGCGCGCGCGCGCGCGCCGTTATTCTCGCGCCTAAACGTTCCTCGAGGATCCTCGAACGCGCGTGGCTGCCGCACCCTTTAATCCTTTTAACGCGAGAGGGCTTTGGGCGCGGAAGCGCGAGCTTTCGAAACTTTCCCTTTTTTTCTCCTTCCTATCCCTCTCTTCTCTCTTACCGGAGGGCGTTTAGCGGTTTTACATGAGAGGCTAATTGCCGCTTTAGCTGGCATCGGAGCCAGACGTTACATGCCCATAGTATCCGGGAGGGGTAGAACTCGAGCGTGTAATTACGCTGAATCTTCTCTTTTCCAGGCAAAGCGAAGAAGCTTTTACCGAAAGGCCAAAAGTGTTTTGCCACTTACAGGAAGGCGCGAGCGTGAAGCCGGTCAGTTCGATGAAATTATCGCGAGTGCGCCACGTCGCACAGATGGTCCCAATACTTGGCAAAAATTAACAAATGCAAACTTCGTGTGGAGTCCAAATGTGGAGTCTTATTGATGATAATGACGATGATTAGAAATACTATTCAAAATCAAATTGAAATAATTCTTTAACACTTTGCCTCTATAAAACCAATTTTCATCCGCCATTTTGAATTTCGAAATTTTTATTTCAGAATTGTAATCAGCGACTCCCAAAAGCCCCAAATACAAATTTTCGTGGAAATCTAATAATATTCACAATTTATGCCAAGTTCTAATGCCTTTTGCCCCACTGTGCGTCGTGCTCTAACCTTCGTGAAATCCATCTAGCGGTTTCTCTTGCAATCTTCACCCTTCGCACCTCGGAGGAACGCACGCGCGCGGTCCCGTGTAAGCGTGTAACGAGTTACGCAATAGAATGCACAATAAAACGGTAGGTCTCCGTGTATGGACGAGCGATGTAATAAGAATATGGGCGTGGGAACGGGTGACTTTTGTGCGCCATTGTTCTCGCGTCCCGGGACGAAAAATCGTTTGATCTACGGCTCCCGCGTACGCGCGCGGCTACTCCTAGGAGAGCGCATAACCGCAAACATATTCTCCGGTCTGGATTTATTAATGCGAGCCGCTTAAGTTCCACGAGGGATATCCGTTTGTTTGTGGCAACTTTGTGGAGACGAGAGATAGGTACCGGAGAAAAGACCGAGCGGAGGATAAAGTATGCGTATCCGGTTGCCCGTCCGCCTTGAACTATAAAGCACTTTACTTTTCGCGTGCGAGTCGCGCAAAACGAAGACTACAGGTTACCCGATCGATTGCGGCCTGGTTGAGATGGCAGGGGGCGGGTCTGGGCACCGATCGTATGCATATTTAGCAAACGACGTTGTTACTTATTAATCTACATTCTTTATACGACGGTGTAACGACTCGGAAGACGATTCGCGAAATTCCGAGGAGAGATAAATCGGCGAGTATCTGCCCCCTCTCGTTATTAATAATTAATATCACCGTGTCTCTGCGACAAGGTGGAATTGAATATTCGTGAGTTCAGAAACGCTTGCGTATAAATAGTGACGGGAGCGTGGAAGGAGAAAGGTGAGGACGCGCCGGTGGAAGGAAGCTCGTAAGGGCGTAGAGCTTCCCGTGGCTTTTGCGGAAAAGCGCGGATAGGATTTGCGTTGAAATTCTTCCTCTTGCCGTGGCGGTGGTGCCCGAGGAAGCCGCTAATCCCTTTGTCGTGGCTAAAGTGAAATCGCTCGAGGATAATGCAAACGAGGATCGCGACGAGAAGTTCGCCCGGGGC
This sequence comes from Tiphia femorata, assembly GCA_944319695.1. Classification (NCBI taxonomy): domain Eukaryota; kingdom Metazoa; phylum Arthropoda; class Insecta; order Hymenoptera; family Tiphiidae; genus Tiphia; species Tiphia femorata. Next base: position 21,468,724 of record OX090901.1, on the reverse strand, counting down.
GGCTCGTTGGAGGCGACGTTTAAAGCGGCGCGATGCTGCACTTTATTGCACTGTTGGGACGAGACGAGGACGAGAACGGGCTCTGTTTTTTTCCATCGTGCTCTCGTCTACCGTGCCTCCTACGCGAGATCAGGCTCGTGCGTATACGCGTGACGTAAAATGTCTGAGAGGGCTCGACTTTGGTTTCTTGCGAATTTTCATTTCCCCGCATCAGGCTCCATTACACGTTCTTTTTCCACCCCTCGTGGCTCTCGAGTAATTTTTCTCACCATTCGGACGTCGAGAATTCGCATAGGTGGACGTTTTGATATTCATAGAGAAGAATGTTTCGTTTTGAGAATGAAAAAAATAGGTAACGGTAGGAGGACGATTTTTCGTTACGCTTCGTAGAATCGAAAATCAAAGTTACAAGGCTGGGAGAAGGACGGAACGATTGGGTGAGCGCAAAATGGCGCAAAATGGCGCAAAATAAATTCGCTGCCTCGCTCGCCGCGCCGTCGAAAGATCTGCCTCATTGTATTTGAGTCTCCGCGCCACGAGTGGCCGAGCACGCCTTAAAAGTGGATTCTTTCCCTTTGCCTCTTTGTGGATACAGTATTACGAAATCACGAGCTACGATCGGTGTTTGAGCTCGTAGAACGTCGAATGGATTTTCGCTCTACTTCAAATATAAGAACTTCCTCCTTCCTTCCCGCTTGACATTTCTATTTCACGGTACCTACACGTCCCGAGTCTTCTTCACCGATCTCTCTCGTTCTCTTTCTCCCGCGCTGGATATTACGCGGAAAATGTTACGCCGAATACTCGTGTCAATAGCAAAGCCAGGAATATATCCGGGATGAGATCAATATGTCTTTCTCTCCATTGGTACACGTCTCAAGTGTGTCCCTCGTAAGAATATTTTATCTCTCGGTGTACCCGCGTCGAGCTTTCCGAACAAATTTTCCCACGACTCGCAAAGGACACGCGCCGAATTCTTCACATTATCGCGTGTCCCCGTTACCAGAGGAGGCGGTAAGGAAGATCCATTAGAAGAAGAAAAAGAAAATTCTACAGGATAGAAAAACAAAAAGGGAGCTAGAAGCTTATAACCACCCCGGCCAAGTTTATCGACACAATCTCTCATAAATATGCGGCGAGCTTCGTTCCAACCTTTCTCAGACTTTCGCCAGTTCGCCGTGAGGCCGAGGGTACTCGATAATTCGAAAGTTCCAGGAGAGATATCGATGAAAACTTATCGAAACGAATCGCTAGAGGAAACTCTCTAGTACTTGCGACCTCGGTGGATAGAAAGAGCGGAGGTTCAAGGGTGCTCGAGGATAGGCATGCGAGAAGCTTTTACCTCGTAAACAATATTTCCCTTCGGCATTTTATTTCCTCCGCTGTTCTTCTCGTGCCGGGGTGGTGCCTCTCCCCTTTGCTCTGCTTCCGAGAGGAAACACGCTGTCGGGCCGTTTCGCTCGCTTCCGTCGTTGGAAGAAAGCGTCCGAAGAATTCCAGGGAGAGCAGAGGGTCGTGAAGGAAGAGCGAGGGTAAGGTGGGACGAGGAGAGTAGACCGAAGGCTAAGAGGAAGACGAAGGGAGGATGGTAAGAGAGGTGTGGGTTAAAATGGGAATGGTCCGGGCAAAAGCGAGCGTTCCGGGTGATCCTGACGTCCTTTAAGTTCGTTCCTTCGCTAAAGCTCGCTAAACGAGTGAGCGAAGGGAACCATTCGTTCTCATAAAGCAGAGAGGTAGAGGAACGAATTAACTTCCACGGTGGAATCATCTGGTGAAGTCTCCTGCTCTTCTCTCTCTCTCTCTCTCTTTCTCTCTTTCTCTCTTACACTCACTCTATCTTTTTCGTGCATGGGTGCGTCGCAGGCGTCGCGCGTCGGACTGATGCCAGGCGTCGCGGCCAGTGCACGCGAAGGACGGTGAAAAAGGAAGAAATTTTTCGGGAGAGAGATCGTAAATTCTCATTTGAGCGAGCTCACGTTTTGGCATAAACCCTCCTTATAATCCGACGGCGAATGCGCACTTGAGGGGAACGGGGCAGGCGATGCCAGGAGAGAGAGAAAATTTCTTCACGGGGAATGAAACGGTCCAAATTTGCGAGGTGTGACGAAATATTCCATGCCACCTACGAGGCTCGAATATTCTCTTGATTTCTTTATGCTCGCATTTTTTCTCTCGCGCGCGTGCCCCAGTCTGGTCTTCCTTTTTTTTCCCTGACGATGAAATGTTTGGATCGAAGCACGATACCTCGTAATTTGTTGGATACGTGTTTTCATCGGGTTTAAAAAATTTGCTAATGCGTGACTTACCAATAAATCTGCGTAATTATTCCCAAGAGAGTGAACCGGTGCTAGCGAAAAATCTCTCGACTTACCTGGAATCAGAAAAAAACAATACAATTAATAATAATCGAAGCATGTGGATTTCTTCTTCCACCATGTGACACTCTTTACTACGTAAGTTTTCTAAGGCGTTCCTTTATGACGAGTGTTATGAAAACATGTCCCCTCCAATATCTTTGCAGTTTAATTCTGCATAGTTCATAGCTTTTTCTGTTCGAAGTCCAAAATCTTTAGAGAAATCCAATTAAATTAACATAATCGCGGACTATCGATGCACATTGATCGGCCAAACGAAAGCACACAGCCCGCGAAATGAAAATCGTAATGCGTTCTCGCGAAAGAAACGCGTGAAAATTGGGATCCTATTAAAATAAACCGAGCGAAGAGTAGGGCCGTTAATTGAAAATTTCAAATTCCTTGGAACGCATGCACGCGCGTCCGCGGCGCGCCACGACGGCACTTGTTTAGGAGATGCGCGTGAATTTCCATAACGGTGCGCCATCAAAGAGTCCAATTACCGCGCATTCATAGCAAATGTAGCAAATAATACGAGCGTTCATCTAACCGAATAATAATTACAGAATTAATGTTCCGCTTTTGCGTACCGGCTCTACCGTGTAATCGACACGAAGGGGCAGAAAAGGGTCGGCGCAGGACGAGAACGGAGGAATGAAAGTTCGACGCAACGAGATCCCGATTACACATCGGTATCGCATAAAGCCTCGTTTTACATGCTAGCCCGAGAGTCGTTCGCATTTATTCCATTGTAAATCCCGTTCACGCTGGTGCCGCGCGCGTGCCCATATCGCGTGCTAATAACAATTCGACCGTATCGTTAACCTCTTTAGTTTCACCATATTACTTCGGGGGAAGGGTAGAAGAGCTTTTTGCGGACCGCGCCCTCACTGCATATTTCGACGAAATATTCACTTCGTGAACTCTCTAACCCTGTTAATTTACACTAACAGTTATTTACCTTTCCTTTTAGGAGCCGCGCCTTCGTCGCGTCCCTTTCCACGAAAAACTCGAGGAGTGCATCGAGGGAAGAAGAGAAAATTCAGGGGTAGACAAGTGCCGAAAGAAGCCCGTACGAAGTGAATCCTCACCCTCTCTCTCTCCCTCTCATTTTCCGAGCTCCACTACAGGGAGAAGAGGAGCCTCGATGTTTCTCAGAATTACGAGCGGTTGGCGTGCACGAGGGCTGCTGCTCGAAGCGGCACAAGCATGGCGGCAGGAACGTACACGCGACACTTCCGCCACCGCTACAACCAACCACCACAATCGGGTGCTTATAAACTCCAGTGTCACTCCTAAAGCGAGCTCGACGCCGGACGACACCTGCGTTCATTCTGGGCCACGAAGAAGCTCGAGCGTCGTCGCGACGCGTACCGTGAGCGTCATTAATAGTCCGTCCAAAGTGTCCAAAGACAATTTCACAAGAACCCCATGACGGCTTTCCAAACCTGATTATTTATCAACCATCGTGTTTCCATCCCCCACGAAAAATGATAGACGCGCGCAAACGAAAAATATGCCTCGTCCCGGTGATCTTAGTCAGGCCATTAACGTCACAGGGGTTGGTTCGTCGTGGACCGTTTAGCGAGGAGGCGCGAGGAATCATTTTTCAAGCGTACCATCCCACCCTTACAAGCTCCTCCGTTAAACCCTCCACGCGGAACACGGAAGCGCGGGAAATCTCCTTGGCTAATTAACCGTCGATTTTTCACTCCCTGGAGGGAAAGCTCGCGCGATCGCTACCCCACTCGTTAAATCCGACGAATCTCGTTTAACGTCCGAAACCCCCTGCGCAGTCTGGCTACACGTTTTCTACCCTACCGACCTCTCTCTCCCGGTAGAACGCGACCGAGCGAGCAGCAGCCAACCAACGACGGCTTTAGGACTAATTACAGGCGCGACTAGAGTCGACTCTAATTAGCGCAGTCGACGAATCGAGGGTGTCCGGTGTCGCCTCGCGCGAATGGACGAGCGTGTAAAAGCCACGAGACGTCGAACAACCCCCTCACGAGGGATGAGCAGGATGAAGGACGAAGAGGGTGAGAAAAATTCTACTCCCGTTACTCCATTAGCTCGGACAGTCTGGAGGACGAAAGTGAGTTCTCCGATCGATGAGACGAAATTTCTTTCGCGAGGTGAGCCTATCTGATAGTGACGAGCGATGACGCATCATTGTGAATTACGGCGTGACGCGCGTGCGCGCGATTGTTCCGTGGGATTCAATGACGGAGCATTACCGAGGAGGGAAACCGGAGGAGATTGGGAGAGGAGAGGACATTGATAGCACCCACGTTGACGGCATTCACGTTAGACAGGACGTCCGAATGGGCGAGTTATTGTTCTCCCAGGTGGCGTGCACACGCACATGCACCTACACGCGTGTAGACGGGAGCAGGAGCCGATGCCTGACCCACCTGCGCGTCACGACGTAATCGTGTATGCGAGGGTGGGTCTGGGCGTTGAACGAGGATGGACGATGACGCCCATTAAATCAAAGGATATAGTTTCCCATCCCATATTTCCCCGGGTCGCATTCATCGACCGCGGAATGTGGCGATTAATTACTCGGATAGGAGATCGAGAAGCGTCAGAACGCCGATGAACACTCGATTCCGAAAACCGAGAAGAAGAGACGACGAGAGGATCCTTGTAGCAGTTGCGGTGGATCGTGGTGGTCTGGACGGTTAACGAGGAGATGACTGTTGCTATTGTCCTTTCAACTTAAGAATGTTTCCATTTCGCGCATCTCAAATGAGCCGATTGGCCACGGGGAGCGGTCACGTGAGGAACAACCAATAGAATATCTGCTAGTGTAGGGCTATGCGTAGAACGGACGAAAACTCGTCCACTTCCGGATACATTCTTAAGTTGAAAGGACAATAAGTTAAATTGGATTTTACCGAAGAATCCATAATGGGACGTGTTCGTTTTGTTTCGCGGCTGAAGAGCGGTAGAAAGAAGTTGTGATATCGCGATAATTAACTGGCTTGGGACTGAGATATCGAGAAGGGTGGGTGGAGAAAAGGGAGAAAACTCTGTGTCGAGTATCGAAAGTTTTCTCGAGCTTATAGACGGTCTCGTCTCCACGGTGCATCCATTCGTTCGACACAGTCCCACGTAAACAAAAGCTTTTCCTCGCTCAAATGTTTTCTCTGGTCTTTGTATAAAGCGGGGGATGGCGTTGCCGTTGCATAAAAGTGATCGACGCCCTGCCTGCGCCTGTAGCGATAACAATTCCACGTATTTCGCGAATTTGCGCCCCCCTCGTTGGGGAAGTTCGGTCGTTAATGAAGGGAGCGGAGCTTTGCCGTTCGTTTTTTTGGTGCGCAAGACAATCGGCCGCCCACCGATACAAGTTATAAGCGTGCAAGTTGAACGGAACGGCAACTTTTCCTTGTCTCGAGTTAATTAAACGGGGAGGTAGAAGCGGCATTGTGTAAGGGTATAATATTCCCGGGCGGCGGCTCTATTTGCGCAGGTAAAAGTTTCGCGAAATAATTAAGAATCGGCTCCTCTCTCTCTCCTCGTCATTCGTATTTTCGATGCACGATGGATTATTACAGTTTCGACGGGAAATTATCGAAAGTTGACAAAAAAAGAAGTGCTCGATGATCTGAGAGGACCTCATTTCCATCTTCAGCCTAGGGTGCGTCCACGGACACGCATTTGCTTATTTAGCAAAAGGATGGAAAGGTTGAATGATTTCTTTCTTGAACTTCGCGTAACAATAAAAAACAACTCAAAGATTTGTTGCACGTGCGTAGCTCTAGAACTCGAACACGAAGCAGGTCTCAGGTCGTGGAGATCCGAAACTGTTTCCTTGCTAAGAGACGACTGACTGTTTTTCCGATTGCACAAAGGGCGATCGGACGACCCAACCGGAGACGGCAATTCGTCAAATTTCCGTATCACCACACGTGGCATCGAACTAAGGCCTAGTCCTTTGTGGATTAAAAATTGCGCGTAATTCGCGGCTGCTATTGGAACACGAGTCGGCTCACGATGTCGAAAGCAAAGCAGCATGATCACCGGAACAAAAAGAAGGAGAATTATTTCCAATGCACATAATTCGCGTTTCTCTCCAAACGAAAGCAGTAAAGCAAAGAGCGTGATGTCACCAAAGAGAGAATACGGTTGATATACTCGCGAAATCTTGTACGCTTCTCATCCGCCTACTAGCTTTTCTCCCGATCCACGCGCGTCGAATAAAATGCTCCACTCGACGAGGTGTCGAGATTACGCGTACAATTTCTCGTGAAACTACCGTAGCAATGTTGAGCACGAGAGAGCACGCTCATCTCTGCCTCAATCTTTTCTCTCACTGTCTCTCTCCATCCACATCTCCGCTCGACCGGTAATTTCTCGCATCCCAGTGACAATTAACGCTCGTTGAAATTAGGCGGTAGCTTTGTACCCGGTAATTGCATCCAGCGAGGATTTTTCTCTCCGACGTGGTAGCTCTCGAGTCACCGAGGCGAGGCACCACCGAGTAGAGAGTGGAGTCTCTCGAAGTTAAGCGGGACTCTCGGGAGGGTAGAAGGTCGGTCGAGCGCGCGCGCGCGAGAGAGAGAGAGAAAAAAGGGTGGAAAGGGTAAAAGAGGGGTGGTGGATAACGAATGGAGACAAAACGACGTTAGTTAGCGGGGACGCGGAGGAGACGAGGCTGAGGCGGCGACGGTGCCTGGAAGGAAAAAGCGGAGCAGAGTGGGAGAGAAGGAGAAAGAGAAAGAAGAAGGAAGGAAGGAAGGAAGGAAGAAGGTATGGAAAGGGAGAGCGGGCTGCATGCGAGAATTCGCGAAGAGTTACGGTAGAAGGGAAATAAAAACTAAGCGAATTAAAAAGCAGCAGCCTGCCGCTCTCCGCGAAGGGGTTGAAGAGAGAGAGAGAGAGAGAGAGAGAGAGAGAGAGAGAGAGAGAGAGAGAGAAGGAGAAGACGAGGAGGGAGAGCTCGAGGCGCGATGAAATTTAGTGAGTCGTTAGTGCGTGACAGTTTCGGCCAGCTGGTAGCCGGTAGTAACGGATTGCACTCCCTGCTAACTGCAACGGGCTGCATCATCCACTCTCCTCTCCCTCGTTCCCTTCCGCGGCGTTTCGTCAAAATCGCAAAAAAAAACAACAAATTTTCACCCTCCCTCCGGAGAAGGATAATTAATGAGAGCACAGTTTATCGTATCCTAGGATCATCCCTCACTACGCGCTCTTCTCTCCGTTCTAAACAAATTATGAATTAACGAGTCCACCCCGAGTAGTGGCGCACGTGCGAAATAAAATCGTGCTTCGAAACGAAAGCCGATTCCATTTCTCTCCGCTGAGAACTCGTGGAGACGAGGGCGCGAAGATTTTCTCGAAACATTCGGCGGTGGATGAGGGGGCGAGCGAAAGAGAGTCGAGAGTAGCCAAGCAAAACTTTACGACTCCGCGCGAACATAGAAGCGGGGAAAATCCTCGGAATAAAGAGCGACCGGAAGGGGCGGAAAACGCGTACGTGAAATGTTTCGCACGTCGAGGATTAAGCCGCACGCGCGCCGAATGCTTACGAGATATTCCGAATGGAGGGGCACGCGAGGTAGAGGGTGAACTTTCGGGGAAATCTGATTTAAACGAACCATCTCGAAGTGACGTTTATCCTTTTTTTCTTGAGAAAAAGGAAAACTTGTTTGAACACGAGATGTGAAAAAATCCGCAAGCACCCCAAAGCCCTCCACGTCCGTTTAAACTACAGCTTTGGAAGGTTCGCGAATCGTGAACCTCGTCGTTCTGCCGAACGACAACGCTCCTTCCTCGTGTTCTCACGCATACGCGGAATTACTCGCGCGCGTCTACGCGCCGATAAAGCACGTTCGACGCATTCCCGCGATCGTGCGATTTATCGACACCCCGTGCGCGCGGCGTTCCAATCGAAATCGGATTTCAGGCGTTGGGCGCGAGTCCGCAGGAGCAACGGGCCTCTCTTCTCCTCGAAGCAGCACCCGCGTGCTCCCACGAACGGAACGAGCGAGGAACGCGCGACTAACCGTACGTTCGATCCTTATCGAGCGTACAACTTCGTAGCCGTTCCCGGTTCGCGTGGATTTTCATTGCGTGGCTTTTACCGGCACGCGCGTGTTACGCAACCAGCAGCCACCTCGAGATAACTCCTCGAACTCTTCTTTCAAGAGGAATCGCGCGGGACCAAAGCGGAGTCAGAGACGAATACTTAAGTAGATATTTAATTGGCACATTATGCTACCCTCCCACCGCATCCTATCACCACCTCTCGTGCCCTTCTCTAATCTCGACAATTCGAAACAATCGAAAGAATCGGGAGGCATTCGAACACGTGCAGACCGCTCGATCGTAACCCCCGATCTAATCGTTTTAACACGAGGAATCGAACATGCGCCAATGCTGGTGGTGAAGAAAAATAAATTAACCTTCCTCTCTCTGTCTTCCCTTCTCGAGGATCGAACTAACGTCCGTTGACCCGTGTTTACCTCTCGATAGGCTCTCAGCTCGAGGGCTCGTGCGCGATGTATCGCGACGATGCATTTTAAGCTGCGCCAACTGACGTTCCAGTAGTTCCAACGCACGTGTGCAGAACGGACGAAGTCACGGGTCTCCTCGTGACGGCTCTTATTGGATTAGAATGGAATTTCGCGAAAGGGTCGCAGCTGCGATACCGAAGCTTTCTCTTTTGCTCGTCGAGGATGAGGGGAAGCGAACCACGCGCGTCCACCCCTTCTCTTCGTCCTCTGCTCACCACCAGTGCTATTGAAATTTCGGGGCAAATATGACCGAACGCAGTAGTCGTAGTTAACGCGTAATTCCGAAAATATCACGCGCATCCACGATGAAAGCGTATTTTTAATCAATTTACGTGCCGCAAGCGAAGCACGCGCCGGCTGCACGCTTGTTTCGCGCTTACCGACCGTAATCTCCTTTTAATCCTTTTGTCGGTCTAGTATTTTCGACACTACCGGTCTGAATGAAGCTTCACAAGGTGCGAGCTTCTTTGTAACGAAGTTAAGATTTTTGTGGATGGATCAACGTCGAAATTAAAAGGAGAAGTGTAAAAAGAGGAAACGAGCGATTTTGCGGTATCGGTAACACGATGCATTAAAATTTGAAAGTTCTTTAAGCGTCGCGAAAATGTTTTGTGGACGATTGGTGGAATATTTTAACGCGACGGAAAAGACTTATCGGAAATAAATAATTGAGAAGCCCGCGATATCGCAAAAAGTGGACGAATTTTTGTTTGACTCGGACAAGTGAAAAGCTGTGCGGAAATATGATTGTTTAATATTCCTACGCGAATTCGTTTCTCGAAACGAATCGAAGAATAAAATTCTCGAGAATCGAAATCCTGCCAATCGGATATCGTCGTGAATATTCCGATAAGGATGCTCCATATTATCGAGCTTACTCGATACGACAGAGCGCCACGCTAAATAATATCGAGTACGCTTAAGCCATCTCGAACCCGCTCGGCTCGTATCGAAGGACGCCCCACCTTATCGGAACACAAAGTAGCAGAACAATCGCGGATGAATTTGTTGGAGTGGGCATGAGCCAATTTAACGACTGCCTCTTCAAAACCTCGAAAATCGCCCTAGAATTACTCGAAACGCGTGCATCAATTATCTTTAACGATCTCAATCCTATTTACTCGGAAATCGACCAAATGGAAGTGCATCGAAATATCCGAACCACCGAGAATCTCCAAAAAGTAAAAAATCGTCGAGTAAACGATAAAAAAAAAAAATAATCCTAGAACCCTCCTTAGCTTTCTCTCACGGTCCAAAGCTGTTGTTGTCGCGAGGAATTACGGCGAGTTCACAATTATCAGATCGTGGCGCGTGTTAGCACCAAGAGGTAGAGAGCGGACAGAAATACAGTGGCTGGAGATGGTGCGCGCGAAAGCTTACAGCTCGGGCGAAGAAGTTCTCTGGGCGCGCGCAGAGACGAAGCGCTCGTTTCACGAAGCGGATAGACCGAGCGAGAACGACGATGGCAAACGACGATGCACTGCCTCGAGTAGATGCCGGGAATACAATAAGGAGGTGGAGGGAAGGAGAGGGGTGGGTGCCTTAACGGAAAAGGCGAGCAAAGGCGGTCTCGACGCCGCGGCACTAAAACGCAGTAATAACGCGCTGGGATTACAGCCAGCTTCGTACGACTGCGGGGCGACCCACGGTGCAATAAATAGCAATTATGCTTAACAACGAGAAGACCCCGGGACGAAAGGAGATCGCGAGAGGAAGAAGAGGGGAAAATAGGAGAAAAGAAATTTCACAGGACGAGGAGAGACACAAGAAAGAGAGACGAAGAGGTCTGCCAAAGAGTGAAACGAGAAAAGAAGAGAAGAGAATCGGAGGAGAAAGAAGCGGAGCAAGAGACCGGACTTTTAAGCTCAACTCGCGCGACCTCTGCCGAGGACTTTAACCTCCGAATTATGCGGATCGTCCTTCTCCTACTTTCGATTCTCGTGGACGGTACTCGAGAGAGCGGAGTCTCGGAAGCGGATAATCGAAGATTAAAGCTACGAGGGAAATTCCACGAGCATTTTGCGTAGAACTTTTGCGAGAGAGCCGAATCTTACCTTGGCCGGTTGTTACAGCGCGGACGCAATCGAGGATACGGTTTCTGGTAATTTCGAGTAGATCGTCGATTAAAGGAGAACGGTATCGAGGTGACTCGTGGTTCTACGAATCGCTTTGTCCTATTGGCACGATCGGGGACGGAAGTAAATTAGACGTATAATGGGGACGCGAGGCTACGCCCGAGATGGAAGAAGGTGAATTACGTACGGAGTGCTGCTGGTTGCGGCCGGTAACGACGACGAAATTTATCTTCTGCGCGAGCCAAGCCCACGGGCACGCGAGAGAGGCGATTTCTAGCGGGACACGCGAAACGCTCGTGCCTCGTGGACGCGGCAAACCGTTCAGACGATGCATTCTACGACGATGTTATTCAAATTTACTTCAGACGGGGAGGGGAAAAAAAGACGAGCGTGTCCCGGTGCACGCGTTATGACGTTCCGTGAGAGATAACGCGCGCTCGAAGATAGCGCAAGAGTGGAGAAAGAAAGGACATTTGCGCGCCAAATAGGACGACGGAGGAGTTTAGAGCGGCATGGTAAGGTGGAGAAGTGATAATTTGACAGTCGGAATTCACGTGGTGAGAGAGGAAAGAGAGGAGAAGGAGGAGAATGTTTGGCGACAGGAGGATGAGAGACTGTGGCTGAGCGTGGAAGAGGAACGAGGTAGAGACAGGCAGATAAGTGGCGCGCGAAAGGAGAGTGTGCAATAAAGTAACTGAGGAGGAGATCCTGAGAAAGGTGGTGGAAGGAGTGAAAGAAGGAGGGTAGGATGAGAGAAGGTGGCGGTGAGGCGCGAAGTCGAGCCCGCGAGGCAGAGATACCGAGAGGAGAAGAGCAGGTGAGGAGAACAAACGGAAACGAGGGAAGAGGAAGGAGAGCGGAAACGAATGTGTATACTCTAGCGTATAAGTCTTCTCGCGCTCCGAGAAATCTCGTCCTGGTGCTTTCGTTCTCTAACACTCCGCAATTTCTTCCACCGAGAATAAAATGAGACGTGAGGAAAAGAAGAAAAATAGTCAAAAATCAATATCACCGTTGAACGATACGCAGACCTTGTAAAAATTCGCACGATTAACCCCTTAACAGTGTATGTAGCATATATGCACGAAAAAAGTCGTGCCACCGGAGTGTGATGTGCATATATGCACATCTAAAAAAAAAGCGATTTACCCTTGTACGATTAGTACGAATTAGAGTATCCTACGGTTTTTGAGATCCTTGAATCCGAATATGACATCAGGATTTCAAAGTGCAAAATGGCGATTCTACATTTGAAAAAAATAGTTGTGGATTGACGAGATAGTCATTTGCCGTGTGCACACGTCGAAATGTGATTTCATATACTGTATTTTTACCTCGAACTATTCTGGATTGTCATTCCACCCTTTTGATATTCTGACATAAGATTTTTGTTCAGGGAGCTTGGAATATCTCAGACATTAATTTCCTTTTAAATTTTGAAATTTTGATATGATATTCGGATTCAGCGATTTCAAAAACATCGATACGAAAATCATTACAGAAATGTAACAAACTTTTTTTCACACACTGGTGGCGAGTAAAGCTCACTTTCACGACACTGTTAAGTAGTTAATAAAAAAGAAACGAATCCCATGGCGAACAGAACGAGGATAACCTGCCCATTAAGATAAGTCTCCCGTATCCTCTTCGACGGATCGAAGTGACGACGATTTAATATCCGATAAGCGCACGAACGTGCAAGATGCATTACTCGGTTGGCATGCGCGGTTTAGCCGCATCCGTATGCGACGTGCCTAAGCATGAGTGACGCCCGTAGCGACGTCGTCCGATAGTTTACGTTTCGCCCGCGGTGCTCTTAGGGTCAACTGGTAGTCCCCGGACCTCGACTAATGTGTACATTGAATTAAACCTTCGATTCTGTCGGCACGAACACGCTTGGACGTTCGTTTTTTCACTGCTGGAATGCAGAACGTTACTAAGATATCCCAAGTGGTCGAAGTCTAGAAGATTAGTTACGAGAAGCGTTAAACGTGAGGTCAAGCGTTGCTTTTCCACGAATGTCATCGCGCCTATGATCCTACGTACGACTTTGTTGCTGCAACGCGATTACATTCTATTTTTTCATCCGTCCGAAAGACGGAATGCGCCGTCGGCCTGAGAGAAGACAAGCGTTGGGCGTGCACGATGATGAAGCCAATGCGACTATGAGGAGCGTGAAACGCGAGGTCAAGCGTTAATTTTCCACGAACGTCTACGCGGATACGTTGTACGACACTCGGAACGAAACGCGCGTTAAATTGAATATCAAGTATTCCCTTTTTCGTGACACCGGAATTCTCGTCTGCCAGCCAGAATGATCAATTAACCGTCGTATTATCGCACCCCGTGAAACACTCTCGTGGAATAAACTCCGGTAACCTTGAAAGCTCTGTTAACCGTGTAGCATCGGGGTCGAGGTCACCAGCTCGGGTAGCTACGATCGTGTCGAAAAAGAGAACCCTTTAAGGCGACACGCTCTCTCACAGGCATCCTATAAAATCCGCACGGTGGTGCGTGCATCCTCGTGTTTAACACACGCACGCACGCACGCATGCACGCGCCGGTACACGTGTCAGGTTGGTCGGTCGGTCCAGGATGCAGCGCGCGTGCTCGTGGAAGCAATAAGGTGTCGGGGTATAACGCGTCGGCGAAACGCTCGGGCGTTACAGCAAATTGCAATTAAGGGTGACGGCCCTGGATTTATGAAAATGGCTGCCGCCGCCCCGTTACGCCGCCCCCGTGTCCCGCCACTCACGGAGGAGCCAAGCAGACACAAGGTGGCCGTGAATGCGTGCCTACATCCTCTCCGTACGCTTCGTCCTACTCGTGTGTCGTCGGCTCTCACGAATTGAGGATCCGACCTCGTCCTCATCCTCCTCGACATTCTCTTCGTCTCGTTGTCCGCTCGCTCCTGGATAAGGACGAACGACGGTGCCGTGCCTCAGTCTGGATCCAGAAGGTATCGTCTTGTACATGGGAACGGAGCGCCATTTGTCAGGAACGCAGACGACGTGGAATATGTCGGGATTTACTGGGTGTAACCGCTCGTACACACGGTAGAGTAGTGTGTAGGTCTGCTTGGGGGTACCGGGTGACGCGGTAGGTGGTACCACCTACTTTTGGATAGTGGTAGTGCTGTTAGTAGCAGCCGAGGGTAGTGCTTGTAATAGTGGTAAGAGGAACGCCGGGAGAACTCGACAATGGTGGTGCGGTGCTGGCTGTGGGGTAGTAACGCACGAAACATGGAAGGCTTTAGTGATAATTGCTACGTATAATTTACGAGGCGCTTTATTACGACGCTTCGGGAGAATTTCGCCCACTTTCCTGCCATTCCTCGATGACGTGGTTCTCGCGCGCACGCGCGGCTACTTTAACTTCCTCTTCTTTTCACCCGTCGTCTTCCTGGCAGGGTGTGAATTCATCGTCCCGACGCTTTACCACGTGTCACGGCAGATACTCGCTCGACCACCCACCCGGCACATTTTAGCTCCTTCCTGTTTACGATTTCGTTCCATTTTGCTCTTCCTGTTTATGATTTTGCTGTTTTATATCGACCTCGTAACTACGTCCCGCTTCCTCCACCGATCCACCAGCCGTCCCTTGGCGTCCTGGGAGTCCCGTTGCTTGCTTTGAATTAAATACACCGCTTTCGCGCACGCTGCTCGTATTTTACGAGCGCGCGCGCGGACTCGCGATATCAACATTTTGCAGTTTCGCTCTGTGGCAGTTCTCAGCGTGGCAATCCATTTCGTTTCACGGAGGTCGGAGTTGTAAATTCGACATTAATGTCGGCGCGATAAGAGGGTGCACACGGTTCTGTCACTTTTATAAGGGCACTCCGGTAGCGGGTCACGCGCGATATCGTTGATAGACAGTGGTGAAATATTTGAAAGCGCGTGCGCTACCACCCCGGTACCACGTGGGAATGAAATCTCGAGCAGGGAGTAAGTGAGGTGGGGCGAAAAAAAAAAAAAAATTGCGTTCCATCGGACGCCGCGGAAAAAGTTCGTTTAATTTTCCGCGCTACCTCAGAGCGGCCGAATAAAATTCCACGTGAATGAGCAGTAGCGAGGGAATTCTCGAAGCGTGAAGTGCGCGAAAGAACGAGAGGGCACGTAACAGAAAAAGAAAGAGTAATACGAAAGACGAGAGGTTCTACCGAGAAAAAGGAGAAGAGGCGAGTAGAGGGCAAAGAGATAATATGCAAATCGTTCGTTCTCTCGTAGAACCAAGTGAAACAGATTTCTGCGGTTCCGGGATCGCGAGAATCGCCCTTTCCATTGGGAAAGCTTTCGGAGATGTGACGATAATCCCGTCCATCTCGATCTCGTAATCCGCGCCGAGTGTTCGCAGGAAAGTCTCGGTCGTGATTCCACTGATTGACAAAGATCACGATTGGAATCATTCTCAAGGCATTCCGGAACGAGCGAGGATCGTTGCGCAATCGAGGAGACTCGTTTCCATCGCGTACTACGCGAACGTCCAGGCTCTGGTTGTCGGTATGAAAACGGATGTCGAGAACATCGAGGAGCTCGGAAATCATCGTTAACGAGTCGTTCCACGGTGCAATGGCCATATCGAAAGGTCCTGGCATGATCCGACGAGGTATCGAAACCTCGTTCGAACAGGGGCGAACCGCCCACGAAGAGCGCCGAAGACACGGGCCGATTTACATGGAAATCGTCGCTCGAACCTGGACAAAGGCGACGACGAGACGCTGATGCTTGTAGATTGAGTCACCCCTTGTGAGTACTCGCCTTGAGTTCCTTCCAAGTAGAATTGTCTCCTCGAATCCGGCAGCCCATTATCTTATGATTCACGAATCCAATAGAACGTCATCGTCGCGGTGGTGATTTCGATTTATCTTCCTCGATGGTGTGGATTGACTCGATTAAAATTGCTCTCTCGTTCGCAAGAAACGTTTAATATTGTCCAAGCGTTTTACTCGCGCCCGTCGTAAATCACGAGCGAACGACGCGTGTTCCTGTAAAATCTGGGAAACCACGGAAAATTTTCTATGCTTCCGCACCCGAGGAATATTGCCCAGGAAACGTCCGCGCGGATCAAACGACGCGGAAGGAATTCGGCGCGGAAGGAGCGAACGATTTAACAAAGTGCACGTGTTTAGGTGCGAGAAAGTGGAACGGCGAGCGATGTGGGAGCTCGCAATTTCGGATTGAGAATCGAGATTAAGTATACATTTCCGAGTTTACGCTTCAACCCTGGCCACCCCGTCTAGTGCGATAAAATTGAAAGTATCTCGGAATCTTTGAGTGCCTCGACCGATCGGAGAGGTTGTGTTGAGGAACATCATGGGCAATGTGGAATTCTCGGTGGTGTGGGTGCCGAGAATGAGTACCTTACTAATTTAGAGAGAGATTGATTGATTGATTGATTGATCTTTATTAGCCTTCTCGATTATTTTTATACATCGAATAGCTTACATGCTAGGAACCGTTCTTATAATAAACTCTTTTACTTCACGCTTAAATGTTGTAAATCTGTCACATTCTTTTATCTCCGCTGGTACAGCATTATACATTTTTACACCTTCATTAAACAAACTTTTCTGGGCACTTCTTGTTTTCCGAAATTGTAACATAATATTCCCAGATTGTCTCGTTCGACCTCCTACCAATACTAATTTGTTGCACAGTCCTTGTGGCAACATTCCATTTGCCATTTTAAAAATAAAAATACATACAGACAGAGAGAGAGAGAGAGAGACAGGGAGAGAGAGACAAGGAGAGAGAATAGCCGAGTGCAATTTCACCTCCCATAACTATGCGCGCATAAATCCCGCTCCTTTCTCATCCAAATTATATGCCCCCGTTACACCACGAGGATCGATCGGACGAAGTAACACGCTCGAACACGATACACGCTCGTTGCCCGATGGATTGCGCAAATATTACATCGCGCTTGCATTCACAGTCGATGTAGATATATCAGCCGGATCGAAAGCGCGCGGTAGATGGGGAGAATATTTGAAGTGCTAATTTGAACTCCGGTGTTACGAACGCGTTTGGAATTTGATCCGAGTGGATTGTTAAATACTGACAAGCGAAACGCGATTGCAACGAGAAAGGTATACGGAAAAAATCACGAAGATCGTCCAATTTGTCGGATTAGTTGAGGTTTGCACGGTTACAATTCGCTTCGATCAATTGCAATTACGATTGATGGAAGATGACAGAGAGAAAGAAAAACACAGTCGTATCGAGCAAACATTGCGAGTGCATAAACGCGCGATGTCGAGATATCGGGACAAGCGGAAATCATCGCGCGCGTGCTTCCGCCCGTGGAGCGGGGAGACTGTTGGCAATTTTTTCTCATTCACTTCGGTAAAATCGTCGAGCGCGATCGTGTCGTTGCGTGCGCGCACGCGCACGCGTAACGATCGCGGAGAAACGTTTGCAAACGCGCGTGGAGGAAGATTGAAACTGGAACGGCATCACCGCACGTGGCTCGCGGAACGGCGAGATTAGGCAGCCATTATTGGGTTTACGAGGAGCAATAAAATAGTGGACGATCGTGCCGGAAATGAATCGCTGCGACGGCCTGGGCGACCCCCACTCGTTGCAAACGTCCGACCTAACAAAAGGGCTTGCAGTCATATTCGTTTCATATTCACGAGGACCTCCCTTCCACCACCTCTTGCTCTTTCAATCTTTACCAACGCCATGCATCCAATCAAATTTATGCCACCTCCAATTAGCATCCAGTTAACGAAGAAAATTGTTTGGAACTCGACGAATGAGAATCGAGATCGAGAAAGCTGATCTGAGATTTCTCGACTACGAAGGTGGATCCGCTAGGAAACGGGATAGAATGTGTTTTGACGAAGGAAACGCGTCGTGAGAACAACCGTCGCCTCGTAGAACCGGGTTTTAGAAAAATAACGGAGGCGAGCTCTCGTGCGCTCTCTACCCGACGTTTTGCATCGGCGGGATTCTAACGCGCGATTAGAATAAGAGACTATCCGCGCGCGCGCGTCGAAACCTAGGACTTTTTACGGAGACGAGAAGAAGAGAGAGAAGATCGTGGGATCTCACGATTAACGGGACGAGATACTCGCGAGCGTTTGATGGTTTTGAAGATTCGTGATGGGGTTGTGAAAAACAAAAACGTCCACGAGTGGTAACCGTTCTAACGGTATGCAGAATCGAGCGCGTACAGAGATCCTTATCCCATTCTCGATTTTTTTTTTCCACCGAGAGAAAAATGCTAAAAATATTTGTCACCGAAAGCGAGTACAAATTCTTAGAAGCGATTCACGCGTGCCTCGCATCCCACGTGTAAGAAAAGTAGAAGGTCATTGAAACAACATTTCCAAGTATCTATGGCCCGTTTCTCAAAGATATCGAAACTGTATGGAAGGGCACGACAACGTTAAACAGGGAAGGCCTTCGCACTTCGCTGAATGTATCGATGTCGTCTGACCCTGGCACACAATGAAGCTGTATCGATTTATGCCAGGGGCGAACAATCGAGAACGGTGGTGGGCACGGAAGGAACGCAACAGAGGGGAAGTTCACGAGAGAACGGAGAAAACGACCTTGGAGAGAAGGGAAGAGAAGAGGGATGAAATGAACGTGGAGCGCGTAAGAGCACAAGTTTGACAAATTCGTTGAGTACCTTCGGCCCGCTGGCAGTAAGGTGCTAACTTGACTCGCTCTTAGGCTGATTACGCCCTCTCCCGATATTTCAGCAGACGCCTCTCGCCCCAAAGGAGAATGGCGGCGGAACGTATAAACGGAATTATGCTTTATATCCTCCCGCGGAAGCGGAAAGTCGGCAAACTTCACGGGTTTTACGGGCGCGCCCGTATAGTCGCCGTTCCACCGAGGAGTATCGTCGTCCTCGCGCGCGTTCCGTCCTCCTTTCAGCTCTTGGAACTCGCGTTAACTCGAATGGAACGAGAATCGAAGTAGGTTTGTACGAGGCAGAGAGGAACGGCGTAATTGTCGTTGCAGGTGGAAAAGCGCGTACTCGTGGTACACCGGTAGAATGTTCGAATATCCGTATACTTCTTCGTAGAACAGTAAACGTTCTTAAAACAATTCCTTCCACCAATGGATTTGTGAAAAAGCGACGTTTAATATCGTAGATTTACTTTGTTCTCGTGATAAATAAGGAATTTTTCTTCCACCGAGTCCGGAGATCGGACGTTTTTGTACGTCCCATGAGTAGGTCCGCGAGAGGACCCCAGTTTCTTTTCCATTTTATTCTCTTCGTGTATCCGATCTCGGTGGATCGCAAGATCGTGAAAGATAAATGAAATCTGTCTCGGGGTAACTCGTCAGAACTTTCTCATACGCGTGTAACCGCGGGGATGCGGGAAAGTTGGACGCGAAGAGGACTTTTCTCGCCTGGAAGGAAGAAGAGATGGTGGTGAACGAAGGTAGGATACTGCCGGGTAAAGCCAGGAGTAGAATATCGCGCATTAAAAATACATCTACCCCGTCACGATTTTCCCGGTAATATTACTCCTCCGTACTCTCGTAAATTATTCGCCTCCGACCTCCGGCTTCGTATTATGTATACGTTGGCGGAACTTCCTATCGCTAAAAAGCTTAAAGCGATGCGCGTAGAATTTCGGAATAAGCACTGCCCTGACGTATCGCTAAAAAGATCTAAGTAAAGGCGATTTAGGAAGAGCATCCATATACCAATAATTTTTGAATACCTTCTTTCGTCGAGTAACCATCGACGATCGACTAAATAAAAAGCACGTGGAATCGTTCGATATTTTCTCCTTAAATTCGAATTCGATCATTCGCGAATTCCGTTGGACCGAAGCGTGTTAATAAATTTAACGCATCCCACCGCGTGAACTGCTTTTCCTCACGTAAACCAGCCACCTCGTATTTCTCCGCCAAAAATTCCGGCGTAACCGGTCCGCTTAACGCGACTATGCCGAACCACGCGGTAATATATTTCCTGACACGTTAATTTACGAATTATTCATTCGCTACCGATTCCGGTCGTAAATTATTCATGGACGGCAGGGTGTAAAATTCGATACTGGGTATAATCGGCTCTGCGAGGACGAAAGTGGGGGTATATTGAAATTTTAACGTAATCTCCGCTCGCCGATGACACTTTTATTTCCAGCGAATTCATTTACATCGTTTGCCACCTCGTTCCTAATATTCGATTCGCTCGACGGACACTTCGTGGCTCTGGTCGTGACTTACGCCGTTTGAAACGAGGCTTGCGACGAGAGCGAAGGAAAAAGCAAGAGCGACTGAAAATGTCCTCACTTTTAATCGCGGAAAGCAGAGATCGCGGTCGTTGATAAAACCACCACTGGGATTTTCACGTTATTTCTCTTGCGGGCCGAGCAACCGCGTCCCCATTATCCGTCGCCGTTCGGTTCAATATATTTCAGTTTATCGTGGAAACGCGGTGCGGTCACCGAGCGAAGCATTTATGCACCGGGAGTGGCTTACTCAAGCCCCACGCCCCACACGCTCTCTCGCACACACCACTGACGCGCCGAATTTCGAATGCATGGAGAAACGTCGATTTTTTCGCTCCATTCGACCCTCGATCCTTTTTCATCGTTCGGCAGTCGCGCGTCACGAATCTCTCGGTGGTAACCGATAATGCGAGTATTAATGTACCGCGCCGATTCGCGGGCCACGTGCCCGCGAATAAACAAGAGAAATGAAGGGATCGAACGGCACTGCCGCGCCACTGGTATCACCGGAAACGGTGAGCTTGAAATTAATGTTCCGCGCGAGTATTTTTTTCCCCCTTGATTAATGACCGCGCGGGGAACACCGACGAATGAATTGGACGTTAAATGTTTGTAGCTTCGCGAATCGTGCGTGATGGTCGTATTAAAAGGACAAGATTTTTTTTCGTGTAACGCGTTAACACTGACCAGCTCAAAAAAAAAAAAGAAGTGAGAAACAGAAATTCGAGGAATGAACCGAGCGAACGAAAGTAACGGAACGCGGGGAACTCGTCGTAGAAAATTAATGGATTTGCTCTCGGGATATACCCGGAAGTAGATTAATCTCGAACGTGAGACGACATTCCACGTACGACGGAAAGATCCTATCCAATTCGGTGGTTAAACATAGTCGCCACGGTCAGGCGGGTTAAGCGATATATTGACGTGGAACGAATTAAACTGTGCCCAGCGCAGCTCGGTGTAATTAAACGGATGTTTACTTTGAAGTTATGGGAGACGTTAGGTGGACCGAGATCGTGGAGGAGGCTGATCCTGCAGGTGCATCACGTACGCACGGGAACTGGCCACTCTCGTGTCCAAGTGGCCAGATTGACCGCGTGCAGGCGTAACTACAATAACGATTATGCGAAGGCTACACGCGAGAAACGTGAGAGAAGCTTAAAAGCAAAGGGAGAACGTCGCTGCGAAACACTTGGGAAATTAAAGCAGAATTAAAGATCCTCGGTAAAACGTATTGGACCACGGAACTACGAGGACTCGTGTAATTAAAGCGTCGTTTACGTGAAACTTATGGCGAGCTTTTCGACGTCGGTAGAAAACTGCTCGTCCTCGTCTCGATGTAGAGTTGATCTTGGAGTTACGTCACGTACGCACGAAAACCGCAAAGCGCGCTGTGGGGGATGCCAATGCACTTACGTTGCGTCGCCTTTACGTTCATGCATAAGCACCGGAAGGGTCGTGCGCGCATTTATAGGCGGTCGCATTCTCCTCCCAGCTGACGACGATCCGCAAGAGTTTATTATCGGTATAAAGAACTACGAGGATGGAGGACGCGCGGTACGTGGATGAGGGGTGGTGAGCGCGTGGAATATGAAAGAACCATAGCCGGGAGTGCAGATGCGGGGACGAGTCGCATCTGGTCTTGTAATCCACTTTTATCGAATGTTAAACGAAGTCATATTTACGGGAAGCGTCGCTCGGAATTGTAAGTATACGCTTCCAGCAGGGGTGCGGCCCGCGAAAAGGGGTTGGGCGAATGCTGGAGGTGAAATTTACGGGGGTGCATGCAACCCACGGTAAGAATTATTTTATTCGATGTGTCACGAGCATAATTGTGCCCCTTGCCATTCGCTTTTTCGCAGAGCGGGCGCGCGAGTATTGGCCACCTCCGCGGATTCGCAGGGAAATGGTCGAGGGAAAATGCGAGAATAAGCTCGCCCACTTCACCACCCCTCCTACGGTTACACCCTGTTCTTTGTTATTTCTCTCGATTCTTTCTCTACCCCACTCGCGGAGCCTCCACCGGTGTTTCGCATTTCTTTCTCATCCTCTTCACATTTCTCTCACCCTCTCGCCCTCTCACACCAAGCTCCAAGCGAGGAGGTTGAACGGACCTCAGGGAGTAGGAATAAATTCCGCGCCGGCGAGGGAGGAATTTAATAAGGAGAAAATACCAAGTAGGGGCTTCTCGTGGTAACTGGTGTTTCTTCCACGAGGAATCAAGACCTTAATGGCTTATGTGGGAAAGGGGCTAGGTGGAAAAGGACGAGCTCAAGGAGCGGCTGCGTACTCGGAGGCATTAAGCCGTGGATATAAGCGAGTGCTCGGTTAGCTTCGTCCGATCCCGGTTACCCGATATCCTTCTCTCCCTCCTTCTGACCGCGTTATCAATCGTTAAGTGCCAAAATGTATTAGGGTTCTCGCCGTTAATGCGATAAGAAATACCCGCCACTTTGACCCACGATCCCTTCCAATTCGACGCACACCAAAGGAACCCGCGATTATTTTCACCGTGCTATCCAATTCGACGGCGAACTTAAGAGTAAAGGTATTCGAGAAAAATGAAATCGGACCTCTTGGCCGCGCTAACGAGATTCGCAATATAATTTAGATAGAAGGCATAAATAAAACATGGGCTGCCTCGTTAAAATTCTTAAAGTGTGCAGCCCCACTCTACCTCGACCGTGTTCTCTCGACTTCAAAAACTGTTCCATCTCGGAGGTAACCGCGGCCGAGGATACCTTTTACATTTTCAGAGTTGCACGCCACGCGTCCATTCTATATTGACATTTTCCTTTCCTCGCGCTCCCCTTTGAGGAACTTAAATATCCACTTCGACTGCGACGGCGTTTCCCTCCTGCCGCCACTCTACGGGCCGTTCTTATTTCTGTCCACGTTTCTCTCAGAAGTTTCTCTCGATTCCCTCTAGGCGAGGTACGGGACGGTACGCTGGGCACAGGCGAACGACGACAACGACGGAGGAGAGGAAGAAGAAGGATGTAGGGGGGGGGGTTACTTCACGGAGCAGTAGACCGGCTGGAGACTGCGACCGCAGAATCGTGACGAAAACTCATCAGCCGTGCGAAAATCCGCGGAGCGGGTGGTGGAGAAGGACAGGGTCGTCCTAGTGGAGGACGAAGGGAGGAGGGTGGATGATGATGGCGAGTGGTGGAAGGAGAAGGAGAGTTCGGACGTAGGAACAAAGCAAACCGCTTGCTTTTATATTATTCTTCTTTCTCTCCACCCTTTTTACCATCTCTCTGTGCGCGCGCGCGCGCGCACGTACACTGATGCGCGAGGGTTAAGATAATACACGCGAGGGTGTGAGTGTGGGGGCGCGTAGGTATCTATCCGCCATTCCACAGTGGTTGCCAGGACCGCGACCAATAGCGTCGTCCGTCTACCGGCAATGGCAAAACTTTGCGGGCGGTTCGCTTCTTTGTCGGCACCGGAAAGCATTTGGGAAGCATCCCTTCCGTTATCGTGGGAAGAAGACCCCGAAGGCAGCGCCGGCTATCATCAGACCCCGCTTCTGCGGTCTCCTTCAGTTTCTCTCCCTTGGTGTCTTTCTCGCTTGCCACGTTCCTCTCTCTCTCTCTCTCTCGTGTTCTTCCTCCTTTCCCTTTTTCCACCGTTGTCCCACCTCGCTTCTCCGGGATCCTCATCGGGATCGAACGTCCTCTCCGTGGAAATATACGAAGACGAGCTATGAATGAAAAGTCGATCTCTCCGAGAGAGAAATGGAGAGAGAAAAGGGACGAGGAAAATGCACCTTTGTGGTCGACAATCGGCACGAATCGACATTTTTCAAAGTCGATTACTCCAAGGGGACCGGAAAAAGTGGATGCCGGGTTCGCGAAAGGAGAGGATAAATGCGATCGCGGAGTGTCTGTAATCTTCTCATTTGCTCTACTTTACATGCGCCACCGTTGCGAGGAAGTGCCTAGAGAAGGTGAGACTTTTTCTCGCGGGGGTGGCAAACACTATCTCACGCGTGCAACAGTTAATTTCGCCCTTTTCTCGTTCGCTCGGTAATGCGATTTAATCCTTTCAAGAATTTATTGGAAAGCTGCACTCCCCGAGAGTGCTTCGTCCTAACGATGGTTCATGTTACACGGAAGGGATCGGGCAGGGCTTACAGACAATTTGTAATGTAAGAACTCGGGAGATGCTCCCGGAAATGGGTAATTCGAAAAGAATCGGGGCGAAGGGTGAGTCCAATTTCGTTTTTTTATCGCGTTGCAAATGTCGATTTACTGGAATTTACATTGTCGTGAGAAGCAAGTAAAAAAACTTTCGGTCGACTTGGGAGCTTACGTCGTAGAAAAGCGATCATTATTGGTAAAAGCGAACAGTGGCGGATTTTCTCCCGGAATATTATACTCTTTATGTGTTTACCTGCTTACAAAAATGGAGGAGAAAAGTTGTACCCAATGATGAAACTTTTCCAACGATCTTACTCCCTTGCCTCTTCCTCCCGCTGAAACTTCTTAATTCACCCTTTTCGCGAAACGTACTCGAGAGAAGAATCCAAGCGGAGTTATTTATCTTAATTCTCACGCTTCCGTTTAACGAGAACTTATTAAAACGCTTAATATCGAGTTTCCGAAAAATGACCGGTTTGAATCGGAGAGGTAAATAGAAAACATTTCGTCCGAAAGAGCTGGAAGTCTTCAACTAGAAAACTTTAAGATCCCGATAAAAATCCAAGTTCTGAACAAAAATCGTTGTTGCCTTCTTTACGACAAATCAAACGATTTGAAAATTGCATCGATGCGAGAAATCTCTCTCGAGCTTTTCTCACGTTCGTCTCCGTGTCGAGCGCGAAGCGACTAAGAACCAACGTGCAACTTATTCGAAATGCGTCAAGTAGCTTCAAAAACATTCTCCGGGCCACCGTTACCGCGAATGTTTCTCGAAGAGATGCGCAAGAGCTCAGCGACAAACTGAAAGGGCGAAGGCAAGTGTCTCTGCCGACTGCGGTCTCTCCTTATCCACTTTTTACGGGCCACTTTCGCGATATCTTTCCTAGCGCGGAAAATGTGTCACGACGCCACGTGCAAGATTTATCTTTCCAGTTCGGATGGGACGATCTAAAATTCGTTTACGCGGATCTCACTGATTTATCGGCTGACTCGCTTCCCTTCCGAGCGTATGCACCTTTCGTTCCATACTCAGCTAGCGCTAGATCGGAATACGAGATCGGCTCGCGAGAGACTTCCTCGTTTTTGCATAACCTCGTCCCCCAGCGTATACAGATATTTACCAGCCAGGGTGGAAAGAAAATTTGTCGACATTATTCTCGATGATTTATCGCATTATTCACCGGATGGTCGGCGAGTGCCACCTTACGCGAATTCCGCGGAATACCCATTCTCCTCGAGCAAAGAGTTAGATATGCAACCTTGGCGAGAAAAATGCATCAAGGCTCTTCGAAAAATTCAACTTCTGCGAGCACCCAGATCGGACCGAGCAGAATTCACTTACGTAGATGCTATTGACTCACTGAATCACCTCACGGACAAGGCCCACTCCCTTCGCGAACTCGTGGCGCGCACGAGTTTTCTCACTGCTCCACTATTCCATTCTACGTCTGGAGTTTGGAAGCGTCCTCTTCGGAATAAAATCAGCCATAGATCGTTTCTCGAGTCACTCGATGCGATTACCAATTCTACGTTTCTACGATTCGTACAGCAAATGGAGTTCCTTACGCTCGCTTAAAAAAAATAACGTTTAGTCACCGTCTTCCTTTTCTACAATATCCATTGGATTTTCGCATGTTCAAGAGAACTTCATTATTCCATTCCAGTTCTAAGGAACCCGCCATTGTATAAATCGCGACAATTACAGCACACCGGTCGCGCCGCAACGATGTACAACAAAACGATGGCGCATGTAAAACGACATTGTCTCGCGGAAACTTCCGGTGAGTAACGCCCAGGCCGCGGTGGTTGATGCAACCGGTGACGTCGCCGGGCACTCTCAGCGACAACAATCGCGAAGTTACGCGTTATCTTGCCGCTCACCGCGGCGTGGGAAGGAAGGTAAAAAAACAGAGTGAGATAGGAGAGGGAGGAGACAAAAAGGAAGGGTTATACGGAGTGCCATTACCGTGGTCGGGGACAAAGGAGCCACTCCGCAACGTACCACTGCGAGAATCTGGTTTGAGTCTCGTGAGCGACCTCTTTTTCGTGTGGCCCCCGCGAGAGAAATGCGCATCACGTAGCGGCACGGTTTACGGCGATGTTGATGTAACCCATACGGAAGCAAGCGAGAGACGAAAAAAGGAAAAGAGGAACGAAGAGAGAGAATCTTACTCTCCGCCGTTTCCCAAGAACGAGACTCTCCTCTTAAATGCGATATTTACATGGAGAAACGGCGATAAATTAATAAGCGACGAAGGTAGACGCGCGTAGTAAATGCAATTAAATCTCTTGGCACTGCTACGAGCCGGATCACTGGTTAGACGAGAAAGCGCGTTTCCAAAGGTCCACGAAGGACTCCAATCTCGCTTTCCTCGGGATCGAAAATTACTCTGCTCGGATTTTTCACGTTCAATCGGGTTTGTCTCGGTAGAATACAGTTTTTATAAGCGATCCAGAAGGTTCGTTGCGACGAGGAGAATCGGAAGGTCGAGTGACTCGTGTCGTCTGGGGACGAAATCTCTCGGGTCAAGGAGAGATTCCGCTCGCGGATAAAATTCATTCCGCTCGTCGAGCAAGACTTCTCAATTTAAGCTCCTAAACGCGGTTCGCCGCCACTGATTGAAGTAGTTCGCAACTGTTCTTGCGAGCGGCGGAAAGCACGAGACGCGCGCACGGGAGCAACTCTCGCGGAGTTTACCGCGGCTTGTAATGGCTTGCAACTTCGTAATCCCTCGTCGTGGGCGCGTCGGCGCGTCCAAGGATAGTTTTCCGAGTGCAAATGCCAGATTCCGAAGATTCTATTATTTCCATTTGCAAATTACCGGGGGCTCGACGTGGCTTGCCTGATTAGGGAGCATTAGAAAGGGGCCGAAGAATTTCAATTTCAATTTCCAGCCGCGTAGAGCCTGACGTGACGTGGAAACGATCGTCGATCACGATTGCGAATTCAATCGGGGGCATCGTTTCTCTGGAAAGAGGCGAAGGCTCGTGGTGTCGTTTTCGCGCGGAAGGGTGAGGCGGTGCCTCGTAAATCGTGGAGAAAATTTTTCTTTTTTTTCCAAACGGCCGATTTACTTCGCGCTCGTATTTAAGCACGAAATCATAACTCAACCCTCCGGTGGCAATACGTTCCGTTAGACGGATAAATATGATCGGATATATTCGGGGACCGGTGTCGGCTGCAAACAAAAAACGGAGAAAAGGTGGACCCGTCCATCTCTCTCTTTCTCTCTATACCCCCCTTTTCGAACGATCGTTCGCCTTCCGCTTCCGTCCCTCGCTCAGTCGACCGGCGTACGAATTTTTATTACGTCGATTCGTCCCGCTATCGATTTTCACGTCCCGTTCGCCATATCGACGCGGCTTTGTCAGGTGTCGTACTAATTGTGACGATAAAGTTGCGCGGGTTCGCGAACCAATCGCGAAAGAGGAACAAACGTTCGAAGCGATTGTTCCATCGCATGTATTTTCATCGTTTTTTAAAAAACTTACAAACGATTCTAAGCGTGCGTCTGTACTGTCCAATTTACGAGAAATTTTGCACCTGCCAGAGAACCCGGCACGAGTGAAAGCACCTTAATCGCGAAAGAGGAACCAACGTCCGAAGCGATTGTTCCATCGCATGTATTTTCATCGTTTTGTTGAAAAACTTACAAACGATTCTAAGCGTACGTCTGTACTGTCCAATTTACGAGAAATTTTGCACCTGCCAGAGAACCCGGCACGAGTGAAAGCACCTTAATCGCGAAAGAGGAACCAACGTCCGAAGCGATTGTTCCATCGCATGTATTTTCATCGTTTTGTTGAAAAACTTACAAACGATTCTAAGCGTACGTCTGTACTGTCCAATTTACGAGAAATGTTGACTGAGAACCCGGTACGAGTGAAAACACCTTAATTTTTAAATCGGTATACCATATTGTTGACACGCGCCAACACGAAAGAATGGAGGAGAGTGTTCGTTACGAGAGCCGAGGGCACCGGGCCCGCGCCTCTAAGCATTTTACGACTACTGATAATACTTTCTACGTATTTCATATCCTTAATCCCCACGAGCGTCGAGAACGCTTTATTAAAATCCCTAGGATATTTCCCGGGACTTTTCTTATCTCTTATTAAGGATATTCCCATTACTACAAAGTGCCGTGGAGCGTCGTAAAAAAAAAGGTGAAAGAGGGGTGGAAAAAATAAAAGAGGAGAGGGAACCTTTCGCTTTAACTTTCTCTAAGCAGGCGAGGCCACTCCTGTGTCGTCCACGTAAACGATATGGAGTCCCACTTTTTTTAAAAAAACCTTCCATAAAAATGGAAAATGCATCGTGAAATGGAATAAGGTACGAGACACCGTGAGAATGGACACCGGTAGGAAACGTACGACCGGGTGCACTCGCCCAGAGTGCATTTGTCACTAGCACGCGAGTAGCACGCGAGGGAGCTATGGCTCTTACGACGTTGCTTACGCGTCAGCAGGATGGCCCCGATTAGAATATTTACCGCACTCGTCCGCCATAGAGTGGGAGCATAATGGCGCCGTGGCCGTGGACGTCTCGGATGACACACGACGACGGTGTCAAAGAAACTCGAGGGCGGATGGACGTGTCGTTCGCGCGTCTTCGGCTACGCGGATGCGGCCCAGTCGACGCCGTTGATTTCTCTGGGGAACGGTGAGAGCTGCACGCGTGAGAGACGGAGACGAAAGATAAAAAAGCGAACGGAAAGAGGAAAGATAGAGAAGAGATAAAAAAAAAAAGAAGCACCGACGAGACGGTAAAGAAAAACGAATGAGAAGAAAAATAGAGAGAGGAGGAGATTACAATTGGGGAGGAGACGAAAAAAAGAGCGAAGGTTGGAAACAAGTAACGAAGTGGCAAACGACGGTGAGACGGAGTGAGGGGAGGAAGAGGTGATGCTGTCCGGAAGGATTGGAGGAGTAGGCCGGGGTGAGAAGAGAATGAGAGAATGTGAAGAAGAGAAAGGAGACGAAGGTGAGCGGAGAATGAGAGAAAAGGGATGAGAAAAAGGATGAGAAGAGAAAGGTGGATGGTGGATACCATTTCGCTCTCTGGAACGGATGTAACGCACCACCACCCTTCTCTGGGTGGCGCCGGAAGTCGAGGCGCCTCGGTATCACCTTCTCGTGAGAGTAGTAGGTATAACACCCCGCGTGGGACCCACGAGGGCCATTCCGAAGGAGACGTCCGCCAATTTATCCTGGCCCGACAACGCTGTCTCCTCCACCACCCTTTTCTCTTTTTCCGTGCAACCAAGGTGCCTCGAGATGCGCATCCATTGGTGCTGCTTGCATACGACCACGGTGCCATCTTATCGATCGTTGAATTCAACGTTGCAAAATCGATAGTACAGAAGACGATAGAATGTTTTTTTCTGGAAAAAATCACCGAGAGGACTTCAATTGAAACCTTTCTACAATATCCACAGCCAACTGGGCACGATAATATATTCATTAAGAAATCAGACTACCTCCGTCAAAGCCACGATGGAATC
Organism: Tiphia femorata; assembly: GCA_944319695.1. NCBI lineage: Eukaryota > Metazoa > Arthropoda > Insecta > Hymenoptera > Tiphiidae > Tiphia > Tiphia femorata. The sequence continues at coordinate 21,438,917 of OX090901.1, read as the reverse complement.
TCTCCGAACTATTTCACAAAGAAATTACAACGCCCACTCGTGTCGCGCGAACTCATCCATCAAGAGGATCAAAATTACCCCGTCCGATCGAATCTGTAATCCTCTCGGAGTCATCACAGCAGCAAAAGCCAATTTCACGCAACGTTGTTGCGCAATGTAAATATTTAATCCTACTTACTGGTCGTCAATCCTACTAGATCTCCATTCCGAATTCCTGCACGCGCGCGTTTCTTTCGTTACAAAATCGTTCGCTTGAACTTTTTCCGAGCTCTCGTCTCGTGGAAGACGTTGGATGACGAAGTACCGAATATCACGGATCATCCGTAATGCCTCTGATACGAGTGCCGATAGCATCAACGAATAATTTGCCTCTTCTCGTATCGTGACGGCGGATCGACTTTCAGACGAGCGGAACGAACGTTTGCGGGCGAGCTCGAAGAAGGATAGAGAGAGAGGAAGAATAGTCCTCCTGCTATTCTAGAAACGAAGAGGGACAGAGAGGAGGAGAGGAGCGTGCGCGCGAAACGATCGACTGGCAGGCGTGTGCGCACACGTGGGACGAGTGCGCACAATGAGAGGAACGTTGCCCGGGGATGCCTCGCGTCTGAAGTCTCACACTCTCTGGCCTCTGCTTGCGCAACGCATTCTCGACACGCATGACGCACGGGCCGGGGTCTTTGCTTTCAATCGGTACGGAGTACGCACGCGGCCGCGAGTCACGCGTGCGCAACAACAGGTGGTTCTCCTATTGTCAAAGCCCGGGTGGTCATTAGGCACGCTATTAGCCTACTTCGAGCGTAGGCGCCTCCGTCTCGAATCCTCGCGAATCTATCGACAGTCGTTTCGATTTTTCTTTAACCCTTTCGAGCGTCTATGGACGCATATATGCGTCTGGTGAAAGCCATCGTGGACTAAGGACGTATATAAGAGTTTAGTCTAAGTTGCCGGCACGGACTGAAGGCGCATATATGCGTATTTCGATTTTTTTCGATTTTCGGTGGAGTCTGTGCTGTGTCAAAAATTCTCATTTTTTTCAGAGATCCTGCTCATAAGATTTTCCGCAAGAAGACTTTTACTTATTCGATTGGATAAAGTTTGTGGAGAATCGAGAATTAGATACGCGCGCAGAAACACGTATGATTATCCAATAACAGAGTTTTGTATTTTACCTAATACCAATTAGCTCGCAAATTCTCATTAACGGGATGGACTAAACATTATTATCTAAATTACGCAATTTATACTAATTGTAAGCGTCGCTCTGGACTTTCATGAGCATTCGGTCGCGTGAACACGAGTACACGACCTACACGGATGTTCCATAAATAATATAGTGGAGATTGAAAATCGATCGGATGAGTACAACTTGGCGACAGTAAAGATCGATCTCGCGAAATCGTTTTCTCTCTCACACACACAGACACTCTTTTTGTTTCTCCCTCTCTTCTTTTCTTTCACGCGAACTCGTAGCGGAGACTTGTCTCATTAGTTAAGTGAACCGACGACGTTGCGTTGCACGTTCCGTCTCTGGACCCGGAGGAGTTACGATAAGTCCTTATCGTTTAGCGTTGCCTCGTAGTGGCCGTGCGACGACGTGGAAAAGAGGACGTTCGTTACGAGATAACGACGACATTACCGTCAGCTTTCCTTGACCGAATGGAAATTTATCGCGGACGCCCGCGTCCACTGCCCTTCGCCAGATTAATCGTCAATTACGAGCGCCGTTTAAAATATCGCACGAGACAAGTGCAAAATAGAAGAACCTCGCAGGAGCAATTGATTATCCGAGATTCAGGCCACTTTCGAATTCTCTCCACGTCTCTCATCTTTATCGATCTAATTCAAACGCGCTTCCCGTTCGACCCAATTCCTGTTACCGATATACCAAACGCCAATTATCCAATGGATACTCGTCTAGAACTGTTTCATTGGACATCGTGAAATTATTGTATATTATAGTTAGAAGAATATTGAAAATTATCCAAGGCCCAACCTTGGTGATAAATCAAAACGGCACTGTCGCTACCGCTCGCTGTAAACTGTCAGTGAGCACTAAGCGTGCGCAGGTTACGCAGGAGTCGCGCAATCGTTTGACCGTTTCCGCGAGGCCGATTAATTTTGCCATCGAACCTCCTTCGGCCACTTGGAAGGCGGAACGAAGTCGGTGGGTAAGGCGAGGAAACGAGGCGAAGTCTCGGCGAGGTGAGGCCACGAGCACGATTAGGTAACGCGTTACGTTACCTCTCGACGAGTTACGGATCTTGAGTTGGCTAACCTAACCCCGCTAGGAACGTGCGTACGCGCCGGGGTGAGCGCGTGTGCACCTTGCCGGCGCGACGCCTCGCGCCTAGCGGCTCTAAGAATGTAGGTGTGCGGTACTCGAGATCCTTTGCGGTAAACGCATGCGTGGTATGCGCTCGATGGCCCGTGAGCTCTCGTGAACTTTCGTAGAAGGAAAGAGACACTTCTTCGTAAGAGACATTTTCTAAAGTTCGTGGTTGGAAAGTTCTCGTTAAAAATATTTCAATCTTTCTATTATTCCGAGTAGAAATAATTTCCGTGGATTGAAGGACTGTGTAATAGATTCTTACACGAGTGCTTCTGCACTGAGAGAAAAGTATACGATATATGTAATTACAGTGGCATAGTAACAAAATTATAGTTTGAAATATCATATTTATGGTAAATGTTAGCATAATGCCGGTAATGATTACGATAGAGGCATAGCATAGCCAAGTATATTATGTTTTTAGCCAAAATTATGGGTATTTCAACTGAAAATATAGTATGGTTGAAAATATATAATGGTAAGAAAACTAACTATATTCACATAGCACACTTTACTATACATATGGTAACAAGATCAAAGGTAATAATTAATAATATAACCATTTGTATAAATCGTTCATTCTACTACTATATTTTGTATGGTTAAGTGAACTATAAAAATAAGTTTCACGCCAAATCTAACTATAAAATATATTATAGTAAACCCTAACAATTTTTTTCTCTCAGAGTGTTCGTCGATTCATCGATACAGAGGAAGGATCGAAACGAAGGCGACGTGGAGAGGGACGGTGCGCTATAATGAAAGCAGCCCGTAGAAAGTAACGTTTTATATAGACCCTCGGTAATAAGGTAATTGATAACATTGCGCAAGAGAGCGTGGCCAGTCACGCACGTCCCTATATCACATTGTTCTCCGGTTACCACCGTAGGTGAATCTAAGACGAGTGCCGTACTCGCGCGCCTCGCCTCAAACGGATAGAGTTACGCGAGCTCTTTAAAGTTTGCACGCACCTGACTGGAATACACCTCGCGATTGGAATACTGAAATTCAATCGACTGCTCAACATCCCACCACCGCCCCTGGTATCAATGAGGTAATCGAATAGCACGCTCGACGAGAGATTTGCCACGAGGCGCGTCGAATGGGAGCTTAAATATTTGTAAAACGTTGGGACGATAGGGTGCGCGCCATTGTGACTCGAAGGTACGAGCATCGGCTTGTCCAACTGTCCACTACCGTGGAACCGCGTGAGATCGCAAGAGCAGGTTACGAGCGCGCGGTTGCGTCACAGGCGCATTTTACACGGACCTCCTTTATGGGAATTACAAATCCCTCCCCACGCCTCCACCGTCCACGGAAATATACGAGGGTAAGAGGCCTAGAGCTCGCACGAGCCACCTTGTAAATCCTAATCTCGCGGCGCGCTCGATCCTATTTCAACTACCCGAGATGCATGCAACGCGTTCTCCTCCCTTCCTTCCTTCTCTCGCGTCCTCCGTGTCTATTGTCGAGTGCACGCGCGAACCTTGGAGCACCGTTTCTGTATCCTTTTGCGCGAACAGTACGTACTGCTAAGGTAATGTCGAGGTACTAAGCTCGTAATAATAGCATGGACTCGAGAGACGACGATGATCGTGTAAAAATTGCGTGTATAAATAATTAAGGTGAAAAGTGAACCTCGATGAGTTTGAAAAGTATCGATTAGAATTAAAAGTTTTGAAATTGCAAAAAAAAAATGATAATCGAGGATTTCTTCTACACGGAATAAGAACAATCGATGTTTCGAAGGTTTCTTCGACCATTTCGGTTCGGAGCTTGTCACGAGGCGAGGAATCCTACGGCTCCTCGCGTTTCTCCGTTCGGAATGGATCGTGATAGAGCGAGTAATAGATACATCATTCGGATGGTGGCTCGTGGATGCAGCAGGCTCGCAAACCACCCACCGACATTAACAGGTTTGTTTTGAGAAATGAGCTATCGCCAAATCTTATCGTTCCTGACACTCCGATCAGCATCGGCAATTTTTCAATTCTCGCGCGCTTCTCCAGTTTTACCCCTCGTCGTACCTTCATTTTTATTTTCCGCAACTCTCTCGTCGACCTTCGTTTCTTCTTGCTCAACTTACTTTCTCCGCAACTTCTATTCCATCTTTCATCGAAAATTTTCCACCGCCTCGCACGCTATTTTGCAAACTTAGCTAAACGTGTCTCCAGTACGGCGCCTTATAAATCCTAATCGAGCGTACCTCGGAGCACATCCGCTCGACACGGAGGGAGGGAGAAGTTCTCGCTGGGAAATTTATTCGGTTCGTTCTGCTCCCTTTCTTTTCCAATTTCCATTCCATCTCCTTGGAGTGCGCGGGAGGGATATTCAGACACGTATGGACGGTCCCTGAAATTGGGTTTACCGCGACAAACTGCGCAGTCCGAATTCGAAAGTGACCGGACGACAGCGGGAGAGCTTGGCTGGTACTTGGCGAGACGAGTCGACGGGAGCGCACTGGTAAATTCAATATCGACAATGTAGTTACGCGCTTTATTGCTTTATTACGTTCTATTATCCTATCGCGCGCGTGCCCAGATTGCGGAATGCTCGGGTACTCGCCGCTTGATTTCCCATTGCTCGCTCATTGAAATAATCCGCGCGGACGACTCTCGTTCCAAAGTGTTAGCGTTGCGATTCTCCTTCTCTCTGGGTCTCGCGCCGATAAGCGTTTCCACGAAGAAAATTACTTTTTACACCCACGAGCCTCATCCCCTCGTTCAATTGTTTTAGAAACCGTGCCGATGATTGCTAAAATGTTCTCCCACGTGTGGCGCACCTACACGAGTGAAAAGAAACTAATTTCGTACGCCCAACCGAGAATATCGAATTATCTCTTTTTATCGAGAAGTATCGATACTCACGGACCCCACCCACCGTATCAATGACGCTCAATTTCGCAAGAACGCGTGACTACTAAACGTCCCAAATTGCTGGGCGATCAATCGCAACGGGCGTCGAGGCACCAAAGAAATATCCTTGTCTTGCCGCTCTAAATAAAATTCCGGGCGAAGAATCGGCGCGTATCGGCGCGAAATTAAATCTCGAAGTGGGCGTAAGACGTCTAATGGAACGGGCAAAACCAGCGCCGAGATGAACAGTGGCGGACATTCACGCGAGCAAAAACGATTTTCATCGTTGGCTTTCTAACGTTAGATACCTCTATACGCGATCAAGGCGCCATCGACGTCTCCTCTCGTCATTCAGCCGGTCGATGATCCGTGACGAGTTCTTTTTCCATCGTTCTAAGCGTCTAATACCAATCGATTATCGAAAGCCCATCGCGGTACCGCCTCGTCATCGTTCTTCGTTCGATACCACGCCCGCGATGTTCCTCTTGAACCTTTCTAATATCATTTCGGTGAATCGAGCGTATCGATTACGGACTTTTTTACCCACCAATTGTAATCGTCTATGAATGGCAGACGAGATCGTGCACGGTAAATCGACTTAAACGGCTATTAACATCCCGTCGATCAACAGTCTGAAATTCGCTCGGCGAAATGGCCCCTTCTCGCCTTAGACGTATACAAAATATTCTTCAACTTGTTTTTCCAATGGACTCTCCGTTATTCTCACGAGAATACATCGTTCTCCTTTAATTCGACGATTCACGCGTAACGGTGTAGCGCCGATCGGTTTCTTAATGCGAACAATTTTTTCCAACGACGCTCAATAAAATTTGTCCACCTTTATCGAGTCGCTTCTCGGAACGAGGACTGTCTCCTCGGAAGAGGAATTAAAACTTTCCATACGCAATCTTCTTGGCGCAGGTGAGCTCCGAACGCGTCGAGAGGTGACGGCGCACGAAGCGCCCGGAGACGTGGAACGGCAAGGAAAAAGCCTCGCGGCGGGAAACTCGGCGCGCTTTCCTTAAACAGTAGAAAACGCTTGGTCCGCCGCTCGATTCTCCGGCTCGGTCTGTTCCGTCGCGGTAGTTGTCGGCCACGTGCAGCACACTCCTGGTCGACGGTGGAAAAATCCAGGATTAGTTTCTACCAAATACAACTATCCCGTGCGTGCGGACGCACCGCGGAGATTACCGCCCCGCGTAAAACGTGCAGACCCCAGGGAACTTTCTGTCCTCCACGGGACCCTGCCGTCTACCTTCGGCTGCATTACCTTGCTGTACGCGGGCGGTATTGCTATCGGTTATAGGAAGGCTACCGCCTCACCCTTTTTATGATTTAGGGAAAACAGTCAGCGAGAATTGTGTCCGAAGTGCCGAACACTTTCTCTTGCCATGTGCATTGCACGTGGCAAGAGAGCCTTCCAGAACACTCTGGAAGATTCGAGGTGCTGACCATCGACGCGGTAGCCATTGTCATTTTTTATATACACCGTTGCATTTTTCGCTGTTGCCATGCGTCTCCGTCGACGCAGGCAACGTTGTCTGCTTCCGACTATGGGCAGACAATTCATTCTGTTACCAGCTTTGGACAGAGTCACTTCGAGTCGTCATCCAACTTCGGATGCACTATTACTGCTCTTGACTATCAAGACAGTCACTTCTCTGTTACCGACTTACGGACAGAGTAACTTGAGTGATGTCCAGCTTCGGGCACACTAGTAATTATACATTGCGTAGAATTATTCTCGCAGATTTAGTGCGAATTGACGTACTAACGCGTAACCTTATAGTTCGCGCGTGATTGTTATTGTGTGTATTAATTGTTTTAAATATATATCACAACGTTACACAAAAAAGAAATCTAGTCTCGCGAGATTAAGTTGGAGCGAGACGAGCGGCATACTCTTGTGCACGCTACATTTTGGTCCTTCGAGCCGGATCCTGACAGTTTTGTCGACCGGAATTTTACAACACTGAGGACTTCTCCAGACTTCTATTCGTGCTGTACAATCAACTGCGATTGTACCATTGAACCTGCAACGGAAGAAGAACCACTGGAGGCTTGAACTGTTACTGCTACGGTCATCAAGAAGACGAGAAGGACACGCAAGGTTCGATCCAGAGGCATCTTCGAGAATCTCCGATCACAGCCGTCTACCAGGATCGAGTCAGGAGCCTTATAAGAGAGCAGCTAGCATCACAGGCGATCGACCTACCGGTGAGCTCGTTACTAGCACAAATTATTAATGACTCCTCCTTCTCGCAGTCCTTTACCATTTAACCTTTCCACCGATATGTCGGCAGAGGATAGAAAACGTGTCTCAGTCTTGAGTCACAAACGTGGTGCCATTAAAGGTCGGCTCACAAGTTTTAAGAAATTTCTGGATGAATACAATCCAAATACTGATGCAGCTCGATTACGCGTTCGTATCGAGAAACTAGATGCCGCGTTTGCTTCATTCGATGATATTCAGACGGAATTGGAAATGTTAGATACAGATAACGATCGTTCGTCTGAGCGTGCGGAGATATTAGATGAATATTACGATCATCTTGCAATTGCGCAAACCTTATTACAGCCACCCGGATTGGCACAATGTGCTTCGACATTACCTTGTCTCGGGTCGGGAAATTCAGGCATCACGCCGCCGCCGGGTATTGTCGCAGATAACGCATCGTCTATTAAATTGCCAAAAATAAACATTCCTGCTTTCGATGGCAGCTTGGAGAAATGGCTATCGTTCCGAAATTCTTTCTGTTCGATGATTGAGAGCAAATCGGGTTTAGCCAATGTAGACAAACTACATTATTTGCGATCTTTTCTAACAGGAGAGGCACTAGACACTATCGAGTCTCTCGAATTGACTGACGCAAATTATTCAGAAGCATGGCAATTACTGAATGACACATACGATAATAAGCGCGTTATTATATTACGACATAGCTATCTTTTATTGAATTTAGCACCGGTTCCCAAGGACTCTGCTTCAGGTCTTCGCGATTTAATAAATAACGCGACGCAGCATCTTCGCTCGTTAAAGGCTCTTGGTGAGCCAGTTGAACAATGGAGTACCCTTCTGGTTACCACAGTCCAGTCAAAGTTGGACTCAAAATTATTGCGCGAATGGGAATCCACGTCGAAGAATGACGTTGTTCCATCATTCGATAGCCTTATAGCGTTTTTAAGGAAGGTCGCTTCTAGACTGCAGTCGTCAGTCCCATCGGTCGCTTCCGACACTAATACTAAGGCAAGGTCTAATTCAAAGGCAGGTTTAATTACGTCGGTGTCAGCAAAACGCAAAAATTTCTCTGTCTCTGTAAATAAATGTCCAGTGTGCTCAGAAACTCACTCGATCGCAAATTGTAAGCAGTTCCTCAAACTGAGCGTAGCAGAAAGAATTAATACAGCGAGACGCGGTTATCTCTGCTTGAACTGTCTACGCGGCGGGCATAGGACATTGAAATGCAAGGCCGCAATGGCATGTGAACATTGTTCCAAGCGGCACAACTCATTGCTCCATTTAGTCAAAGAGACCGAAAAAACGTCTGACTCACCGGAATTATGACTAGAATCTAAATCGTCAATGCACCCATTTACGTATGTCTGCAATGTGCTAACAAACGATTTGCTAGTTACTGCCAATATTTACGCTCGACATAAAGGGGGGCATCGCGTTAAATGCAGAACGTTGCTTGATACATGTTCAAGTACTAATTTTATGACCGAGGAATTGGCCTCGGCATTGAACCTCCCGAGCGAGCCGTGTTCGGTACCATTAGAAACGTTGAACGATTCTCGAAATATTTCGACCCGGGTAGTGTCCGCGGATATAGAATCGCGTTCCGGCAAATATCGCCGAACATTAAAATTTCTTACAGTGCCACAAATTGCCCAACGTGTGCCCACTCATCAGGTAGACCGCCGGATTCTTGGAATTCCAAATAATATTGTATTGGCGGATCCTCTGTTCCATGTACCCAGTAAAGTCGATATGTTGCTCAGCTCCGGGATAACATTATCAATGTTTTGCGTGGGACAGCACAATCTCACATCATCCAATGGGCAAGAGTTATTCTTGCAAAAAACATTATTGGGATGGGTCATTGGGGGGAGCACACATGTATGCCCGGACGCGAAGATTAGTTGCCACACGGTCAATATTCCATTTGATATGAGTAAATTCTGGGAGGTAGAAGAAATTTCGTGTGGACGACACCTTTCCCAGGCCGAAATAGATGCGGAAACTCATTTTGTCAAGAATACGACGCGCAACGCCGAAGGTCGCTACATTGTTACATTACCGTTCACTGAGAAACGGAAAAGACTGGGTAACACGAGGGCAATGGCAATTAAACGCTTGCATTCTACCGAGCGACGTTTAAAAAAGGACCCGACATTGCGGGAACAATATAGTAAATTCTTGCGAGAATATATAGACTTGGGCCACATGTCGCAAATAACGGAGAATTCCGCCTCGGAGGAAGGCTTTTATCTTCCCCATCATGGGGTTATCAAGCAGACGAGCGTGACTACGAAATTACGCGTTGTATTCGACGGTTCGGCACACTCGACTACGGGAATATCTCTCAATGATACGTTGATGACTGGTCCCACCATACAAGACGATATTTTTTCGTTGCTTGTGCGTTTTCGAACGCACGCCTACGTCTTAACTGGCGACATTGAGAAAATGTATCGCCAGATCTTAGTGCGAGAAGACGATAGGAAATTTCAGAAGATCCTGTGGCGCGATGAGCACGGTGAAATTATAACTTTCGCGCTTAACACTGTCACATATGGGTTATCTTCAGCACCATATCTCGCGATCCGTTGTTTGCATAAATTGGCAGATGACGAAGCCAATAACTTCCCAGTTGCTGCAAGGATTTTAAAGCGCGATTTCTATGTTGACGATTTGCTCACTGGCGCGAACACTCGCGAAGCTATATTAGAAATTAGAGATCAGCTAATTCAGTTATTGCGCTCTGGAGGCTTCAATATACGGCAATGGTCCTCTAATGAACCATCGCTTTTAGTAGGGTTGTCCAAGGAAAAAATGAATATACAATTAACCGCGGATAGTAATGATACTAGGAAAACATTAGGTATTCTTTGGCACTCTCAAGACGATACAATTTCATATACGGTAAAAGACATCACTGCACCGGTAAAGACTACGAAACGCGTCATTTTATCGGAGATCGCCAAAATATTCGACCCGTTAGGTCTATTAGGACCCGTAATCATGAAAGCGAAGATTATCATGCAAAGGCTATGGCGATATCAATTGCAGTGGGATGAATCAGTTCCGATTGAAATTCATACCGAGTGGAATAAATTTATTGTACAACTATCGTCATTAAACAATCTCTCATTTGGGAGAAAAGTAATCATAGCTCGTTCTGACCATGTAGAACTACATGGATTTTGTGATGCGAGCGAGAAGGGCTACGGCGCGTGCATATATATTAAATCCAGTGACTACGCAGGTAATACCCAAGTGACATTGTTATGCGCGAAATCTCGGGTGGCACCTCTCAAAACGCTGACATTACCGCGTTTAGAATTATCTGGGGCGCTCTTACTATCCTGCTTGTACGAGTCCGTGGTCAAGGCGATAGACATAAAATTTAAAAAGGCTATATTTTGGTCAGATTCAACTATCGCGCTGCATTGGATTAACACGTCCCCGCATATGCTAACAACCTTTGTAGCCAACCGGGTATCACAAATTCAATCTATAACCAACGCGCAAGATTGGAAACACGTAAGGTCTCAGGATAATCCTGCCGATGCGCTATCGCGTGGTCAATTGCCGTCCGAATTTGTGAACAACTCGTTGTGGGTAAACGGTCCTCATTGGCTTCTGATGGATGAATTGGAATGGCCCGCATTAAAGTTAATCATACCTTCCGAAATTCCGGAGTTAAAAAAATCGGTATGTTTATCGACTATCGTTACAACGAACGAACTATTACGCAGATACTCGGATATCACTAAATTGAGACGTATCGTAGCTGTATGTTTAAGATTCAGAGTAACCAATCTATATAGGGGGTTTATCAGTGCCAATGAATTGAAGGCCGCGGACATGCGCATTATCAAGCTCGTACAAGCAGAAGCATTCTCGGAAGAGTTGAAGGCGCTTACCAAGCACAATTGCGTGCAATCGAATAGCAAATTAAAGGCCCTCGATCCGTTTTTAGACAAGGAGGGATTAATACGCGTGGGTGGCAGGCTAAAGCATGCCAATATACCTTTTTCGCAGAGACATCCGATGGTTATTCCGCGTTCTCACCACGTCACGACGATGCTCATTCGCTATGAGCACGTACAGAATCTACATTCTGGCATACAAAGCACCTTGTACGCGCTGCGACGCAAATACTGGCTATTAGATGGGCGCAATCAAGTTCGAAAAGTGATTCGACAATGCGTCAGGTGTTTCCGCGTTAAACCGACAAATTGTGAATATTTAATGGGTAATTTGCCCACGGTTCGTGTAACTGAAGCACGACCCTTTTTTAATGTCGGTATAGATTTTTGCGGACCCTTTTTCATAAAGGAGAAACGCTATCGTAATCGTGCACGAATTAAAGTGTACGTAGCCGTATTCGTATGCTTAGTTGTAAAGGCCATGCATCTGGAAGTCGTTAGTGATCTCACCACAGATGCCTTCATCGCCGCGCTACGACGATTTATTGCGAGACGAGGTAAATGTCGCAACATATATTCGGACAATGGTTCGAACTTCATAGGTGCTAATACGGAGCTAAAGGATCTTGCATCGCTTCTGCAAGATCGAACTCATCAAGATAGAGTTAATAATTGTCTATCTAATGTAGGAATTCAATGGCACTTCATTCCACCACTCTCTCCACACTTTGGTGGGCTATGGGAGGCAGGTGTAAAATCTTACAAGCACCATATGAAACGTGTAATCGGGAATGATCTGCTCACTTTTGAAGACCTTAACACCTTTGTTATTGAGGTAGAAGCAATTTTAAACTCTCGGCCGATATTCCCTTTATCCACTGACCCTAATGATCCAATAGTCCTGACTCCCGGTCATTTCTTAATTGGTGATTCGTTAACGAGTCTCCCGGATCACGATTATCGTGATATTGCATCGAATCGTTTGTCTACTTGGCAACATTTACAGAAGATCCGGCAGCATTTCTGGAGCAGGTGGCATAAAGAGTATATTAATGAATTGAATGTACGCCACAAATGGATCAAGGGGGACCATCATCTTGGAGTGGGCACCATCGTCGTCCTAAAGGAGGACAATCTACCGCCCATGCAGTGGTCATTGGGACGCGTCATCGCTGTCCATCCTGGAACCGATGACATCGTCCGAGCAGTCACGGTGAAAACGGCAACGAACACCGTCAAGCGCAACGTCAGGAAGCTGGCTCCGCTACCAGTATACGATGCGCAAAAATAATCGCGATTTTAATTATAATCTTTATGCGATTAGTTTTATTGGTTTAATCCTACTGGATTCGTTAACTGTGAGGTGCATTTTCTAGCATACTCTAGTAACCTTTAGTATTATGATAATAGTTTAATCATATTCAACACATGATACGTTTACAAACGGTGACGCGACGTAGAATTATAGTAATGGTTTAATAATACTCATTACAGATTACGCTTATAAACAGTTACGCGACCTAGTACTATGTCAATAGTTTAATCATACTCAGTACATAATACGGTTACAAATTGTTAAGCGACGATAGTTTATAACGTGTTGAGCGAACCTCTCAACGGGGGGAGTATGTTCCGTCGCGGTAGTTGTCGGCCACGTGCAGCACACTCCTGGTCGACGGTGGAAAAATCCAGGATTAGTTTCTACCAAATACAACTATCCCGTGCGTGCGGACGCACCGCGGAGATTACCGCCCCGCGTAAAACGTGCAGACCCCAGGGAACTTTCTGTCCTCCACGGGACCCTGCCGTCTACCTTCGGCTGCATTACCTTGCTGTACGCGGGCGGTATTGCTATCGGTTATAGGAAGGCTACCGCCTCACCCTTTTTATGATTTAGGGAAAACAGTCAGCGAGAATTGTGTCCGAAGTGCCGAACACTTTCTCTTGCCATGTGCATTGCACGTGGCAAGAGAGCCTTCCAGAACACTCTGGAAGATTCGAGGTGCTGACCATCGACGCGGTAGCCATTGTCATTTTTTATATACACCGTTGCATTTTTCGCTGTTGCCATGCGTCTCCGTCGACGCAGGCAACGTTGTCTGCTTCCGACTATGGGCAGACAATTCATTCTGTTACCAGCTTTGGACAGAGTCACTTCGAGTCGTCATCCAACTTCGGATGCACTATTACTGCTCTTGACTATCAAGACAGTCACTTCTCTGTTACCGACTTACGGACAGAGTAACTTGAGTGATGTCCAGCTTCGGGCACACTAGTAATTATACATTGCGTAGAATTATTCTCGCAGATTTAGTGCGAATTGACGTACTAACGCGTAACCTTATAGTTCGCGCGTGATTGTTATTGTGTGTATTAATTGTTTTAAATATATATCACAACGTTACACAAAAAAGAAATCTAGTCTCGCGAGATTAAGTTGGAGCGAGACGAGCGGCATACTCTTGTGCACGCTACACGGTCGTGAGGCTCGACGGAAAGGAGAATACGATAATTCACAGTGCCGTGACTACTCACAGGGAGGAATCACCGGGGGTTCTTGACCGGATGAATTTAAAGCAGCCCCGACGCATATGGAGAGACTGGTGTAAGGAGTACGTTGGAAGGACGTTGGAAGGAAGCCCTCGGATCCGTAGAAAAGAACGGCCGGCCGACAGAGAGGACAGAAGGAGGGAGAGAGAGAGAGAGAGAGAGAGATGTAGAATGGAGAGGAAGAGAGAGCGCGAGGTAGTGCGTCGATTACAAGAGATACGACGTTGCAATGCTTCTTTCTGAGGTATTCCTTTTAACGTCGCTCGTTTACGGAGCCCGGATCCATAAAAGAACCATCCGTGGAAACGACTTCTTCAACGTGGTCCTCTCTCCCTGTTACTCTTTCCTCTCTCACCACCTCACCCTCTCTCCTTCCCTCGTTTTCTTTATCGGCACGACCCCGCGCCTCTTCTCCACCGCCCTCTTTGTCACTCTCCTCTCTCCCTCCCGTCATTTTCCTCTCCGTCATCCATCCGTCCATCGGACCATTCATCCCTCCTACCATCCCTAGCGAGAGGCACGGAGCACGCGATAAAAAACCCCTGCTTTGTTCGGAGACGCCCTTTCACCTCGGGCTTCTTCATTAATGCGCAGACGGATTGAATTTGATGGCGCAAGCTCTCCCTCCTCTCACCTCCTCATCCTCCTCCTTCCTTCTATCCAGAAGCAGATAGTCGGCGGGCGCTTATTGTGCGGCTTGCAAAAGTAGGAAAGGATATCGTGTGCGAGTGGAGGAAGGTTCCACGCGCGTGCGCCTCTTCTCGTCTACGGAGCTTCTCGTACCGTCGATCCACGGCGCCGGAAGTGATTTACTTTAAACAGGATTGGAAGGACGAAGGAAGGAAGGGGACGATCGTCGAAGCATTGTCTCTTCCACTACCTCCTTCCTTTTTTCTCACCTTCTTCCATCTCGCGCGAAGGAAGTCTCGCGTGACAAACTATTAAATCGCATACAGATCGAAAGTCACTCTACCTTCTCTTGGAATCCTTGCTTCTCACTTTGAATCAACAGAATAACGAACAGCTTGGACTCTCGTTATTTGATTAAAAAAGATAGATAGATAGATAGATAGATAAGTTTATTAGCATTCAGGGACAATGTCCCGTATGAACCTAACAGAAAGTGCATACAAGAATTCAAGAATCCAAAAATCCAAAAATTCAAAAAATACGCGCATTATATTAAACTAACTAAAATCAAAGCAAACAAAAATGAGTCCAACTTAAACGTAAACTTTCCTAAACACTAACAGTAGTATCCGTGTAAAGAAGATGTGCTGGTAACTTATTTCTAAAACTAGTCAAAGATATGGCTGTACGTATAATTTCTGGCAAATCATTACAGACCCTGCACGATAAAGAAAATAGTGAGAGAAAAGAGATAGTGAAAGGAGGTAGAATGGAGAAGAGAGACGGGGGAGTAAATTTTGGAAGAATGTAAAGGAACGAAACGATATCAGGAGTCGTCGATTTCTCAGCGAGCACTTTTCTCAATCGACGCAGCACATTGGGTTTACTCAACTGCGCGCGTAGAACGGTATATAACGTCACTTCCCGCGAAGAAAATGACAAGAAAGTCGATTACCGTCGGGGCTTGCGGGACGACTTTATGGAACGAGCGCACGCGCGCGAGTACCGGTGAATATGTGTGTGTGTGTGTGTGTGTGACGCGTGTACGAGTGAGTGCGCGAGCACCTCGTTCCACTCCCAGGGGCTGGCCTCATACATTTTCCGACCTCTTCTCCCTGACGCATTTCGGATATTAGGTTTCGAACGTCAATCAGAACGGGGCCTCCATCGATCGTCGCTCACGTGACAACGACGGATTACACGCGAATGGCGTCGCGTAAACGTCCACTGGCCGCACAGAAATCCTCTCCCGTCGGCTTCTAATCCCTCTAACTCTCCGATTGTTCGTTGAGCTTTTAATGGAATCGCTAGGGCAAGAGTTTTCGCGTTCAACCTTTATTCCTGTCGGTGCTCCTACCAGAGCGCAACCCGCGCGACTTTAGTTTCGCGCGTAATAATTTAGGCTAAAGGATATTCTAGAAGCTTCGAGAGGTTTCTCTCTAGCTCATGTCGTACCATGCAGGATTGGACGACCAATCCTGCGTCGTCGCTAAAACAAATGACGATCGGCATCTTGCATACACACCCCGCATGTCTGCACTATTCGCTTTCCAGCCACTGTAAACGACACATCGTCTCCCAAGTTCTTCATTCTGTTATTGTTAACAATTATACCATCGCTGAATCCGTCACACTTCAACCGAACAAACTTAATTAGGCGTTCGGTCGTTTGCGACGATTAGTTACAAACAATTCTCGACATTTCGAACGTCACCGAATAGTAAAATCCAAAGGCGTGATTTTATTCGCGTAAATCCAATTACGCGAACATCGTCGAGCCATTACGATTCATCCGCCCTCTTGATTAGCCGCTCCTATAAGACCCATCGTCGGTCTTCATTACGCGACTCGGTGGCGGACATTAGCGAAGAAAAATCCGCGAGGGGGTGCGCACGCGAGAAAATAATTCCGAAGAGGTCGCTCGTAGCTCGATGTCGTGTCGGATGTTTCGGTGGGAGGTTGGAACGTCGCTCACCTGCAACTGATTAAACACTCGGGTAGGGAGAGCGTGTAACACCCGCCGTACACGTTTTCACGTGGCCACTGCGCTGACGTTTGCAGGTGCACGAACGTGTCTAGAGTATGGCGAAGGTAGGGCGGATAGGGTGAGAGGAAAGGCAGACAGAAAGGTTAGAAGAGAGAGAACGAAAGGGAGAGAGAGAGAGAGAGAGTAGAAATAAAAATGTTCGTGGACGGTTCTGGCCACAGGTAACCTATGAAAAATGGCCTGCCGAGCGAGGCTTGCTAATCTGAAAACGATTCATCACAGACATTTTTTCTTTCCCTTATATTTTTTGTCTTCTCTCTCTCTCTCTCTCTCTCTCGCTCTCTCTCTTTCTATCGTTCTTCTTTACGTACCGTGCCTCACCAATAAGGGCCCAGAGTCAGTGCGTACCTCCGAGGAACCAAAGCACTGGTATCGAACTGGTTTCCTTCGGTATCGAGAGATATTAATATTGAGTACACGCGCGCAAACTGGTTCCAGGTGAATCAGCCCCGACGATATTTACGCAGATAGCGACGTCGGACGATCCTACGAACGGAGCTTCTAATCTTAATTATAATGTTAACAGTTCCGCGAACGATTCCGCCTCCCTCGCATGCCAACGCACCCTCAATGAGACGAAACTTGGAGATATCGTTGGACGCATCTTCGCGATTTATTTGCGCTTTAATAACGAACCCGAATGTCTCTCGTTCGCTCGATCATTTATAAGAAGATAAACGAGGAAGCAAAGTGTAACGAGAACGAGGGAGGCAAACGACGAACATTACTCATCTAATGCTTCTCGATCCCATCTCAACTGGATACGCTGTAATTTTTACAACTTCGAGACTGAAATCCACCCGGTTGAATCTCCGATTACGGACACAATGTCCGCTCGGTGACTGGTACAAATCCAATTTGATCTCCTTTCTCATAAATATGGCCTATTTCGATCTCCCTACTCTATTCTCCTGTCTGCGCCAGATCTTATACACACGCCTCCTCTACCTGCCTGCTGCATTTCGAATCGGGCCACTTTGAAATCCTCGCCGTAGCTCGAGGAGAAGGCGTGCACCCCGCGGCGCGTGCACTTCTCTCGACAATGGATCGTCGGATATACGTGAACTCCACCCAAGGCGTTAGCGGCGCAGCCACTCCATTCGCGATACTCATAAACGTCGCGAGGAAGTGTAACTGTTTCGTCGCGCCACGCCCAACGCAAGGGAGTAACGCGATTTAATCTCGAACTCACTTAGAAGAGAGGATTCCTCGATACCCTGCTAAATCTAAGCCGCACGATCTTCCCGATTTTTCAAATTCGAGTCGAATTCCTCGTTAATCTCAGTCACAAATCTGACGGTCACGCGGTAGCACATTAAACGCTAATCCATTTTCCGACCGACGCCTTTCGTTTTTCAGCTCTCTAAATCGAGTCTCTACCATCGAGATCGAGAAGAAAACATAAAATAATAATCACGAATAACGGTGGAAATCGCTAGACTCCTCGACTGCATTTCTTCCACGTCCAAGATCCTTACCGGATTCATTGCGAAAACGAAGAATTTTTCCGTAAGTAGTTACAGTATCCTAAGAACGGAGATTAACAGAGGGAAAAAGTCTCTCGATGATATACAAGGCATTAAAGCCGTGCACCAGCAAGAAACTGGAATAATTCGTCGAGAGCAAAATCAGTTCCAAGTACGCACTATTCATTGGAACGTTTCCTCGACTAATAAACCGTGCACGCAGCATCACCATGGAGAAGTAAACGGGGGCGATGCTTAGCATCCGTTACGAGAAATAATACAGTTAACGCGAGAGGATCGATGGTCTGGGAAATGGGTCGAGCTCGGCGGGCATGTGCCAATCGGCAAAACAAACGCTCGCCGGACGGTAAGAACGAAATTTATGGAAATAATCGGCGCGAATGGATCGGCCGCGTGGCTTAAAAGGAGGGGGTCTGACTGCTGCACTCGCCTCGGTAACGCGAATAAGCAAAGCGACCTGGGTGATCGATGGATCTCGAACGGAGAGGTGCGGAGTGGATTGGATGGTTCTTGTGCTCGTCGAGCGATCATACCCCGTCGGGACCAACGATAATAATTCGCACGGTTAATTTTCTCTTTACTGGCGAATGTGGCTGTCTAACGGTAAGAGCCGCGGCCCGTAACGCTCGCGCTGTTTCGGTTCACGGTGGAAAGCCCGAAAACAACGTGTACCGAGAGAGAAGGTTTATCAGACTCGCGTGTTTTTTCCCTTCTCCCTCGCTTCCACCCTCCTCAACTTGCTTCCGGATGGTGTGCGTGGTGCTCGGTCGCCTGGGGAGTTCTCTGCTAAATTATATGTTTTTCTTTTGAGAGCTGAGTTTGATTCTTTTTAGTGTATTTTTGTGTATTTTAGTTTTAGTTTAGGTTAGATTACCTTGGTTTGAGCGTTTCTGCACAATTTTTGTATGTTGCGTTGCTTATGTTTGTATTTTGGTGTGTGATGCCTTATGGGACCCATGGTCACAAGGCATTAACAAATATACTTCTTTCTTTCTTTCTTTCCTCTGCTTCCCTTTGTTCGCAGCTCCACCACTATCGACCTCCGAAGCAGTCTGCTCGCGCGACGGCTGGCAGGAAGCTTCAGTTTTGCTTCCTCATTGGACGAAGGCGCGTAAGAGAACTTCTTTCCGTAAGGTCATTCTCGCGAGTGGCGAGAGAAAAAAAGTCTCACGAGCGGATAATTTTTTTTTACGCTTTTTCTACGCTCGCCGAGTAAACGGCGCTACCGAGCGCGCATTTCGTTGCTCAGTTTATCGCTCTTTCCTTCGTTGCGCCCGTCGGATGTGTCTACTGGATACAAAGACACATACGCCGACCTAGATGAGAACGGTTTCTTACTTACTTTATAGTTCGTTACTTCGTTATGTCCGGGGTGGATGTTCATTGGATATAAAGACGCGCCGCGATCATTAATTCGGCCGAGAGAAGGGCGAAATGAGAGAGAGGTGGAACGTAAAAGCGAGCGTGATAAAAGGAGTAAGTGATCGTTCTTGGGAATGAGTGTGAACAGGGCGCGTTGCACGAAATGACGTTTAATTAGAAATTGTTCGATTCTACCAGGAGAGAGAAAAATTCGTGGAGCAGTCTCGATACCACGGATTCACTTTCCTCAACCTATTATCGATTTACTTTCGCGCGCACCCTCGACGACGGCCCGT
This sequence comes from Tiphia femorata, assembly GCA_944319695.1. NCBI lineage: Eukaryota > Metazoa > Arthropoda > Insecta > Hymenoptera > Tiphiidae > Tiphia > Tiphia femorata. The sequence goes on along the minus strand of OX090901.1, from coordinate 21,419,205 downwards.
CGAGACGTTGCTACCGGAGAGGAACGATACGTCGATAACCGTCCAATTAGAGCGAGACGGGTGGAAAGGAAAATGCGAAGCGAAACGTATCGTGCGCGGTAGGTGGCCGTATGTCATCATCCGTGGATTCCAGAGATTCTCAAGCGCTCGACTCGCGCGCCTCTTGCCGCGGGGGCTGCGATCCGGGTCAGCGATCGGCGGGAAACTGGAGGTAAGAGAGAAGAGAAAAGAAGAGAAGAGGAGAGAAGGAAAATCGACGCGTTGATGCGGCACGAGCGCGTGGGCGTTGGTAAATCTCTCTCTCTCTCTCTCTCCTTTCCACCCCTTCGTCCTCACGCCTCCCTCACAGGGTCAGCCCCTTTTTCCTTTGTTTGCAGAAACGAACTTCTCTCGGTTAGCGCAGCCGAGAACTCGAGAAAATCTCAGAAATGTGACCTTTCGAACGTCTAAGCCCTCCCTCTCCTCCTGTCTCTCTACAAACTTCTGCCTCTCCTTTTCTCTCCTCTCTGCACCCTGCCCCTCCTTTCTCACCCGAGTATTTTCCCTTTCTCTCTTACTTCTGTCGCTGATTTCTCATGCCTCACCCCCTCTTCTATCTTTCTCTCTTTCTCGACGACCAGGTTCTCACGCCTACCCACGCACGCGGAGATTGATGAAGCAGTCACACTTGTTGCGCGGTTTCTCCTCTACCGCGAGCCGAAGGCTCGTATAATCGCGATTCCAAGTATTTCGAGTTAGACGCCTCGATGCAATTAACGAGTTCACCGAGTCGGCGCATCGTCGATTAACACTCGAGGATCCTCGGTGGGTGGAGGAGGGATGAGTCTGCACTGGCAGATCTTCGGACGGATGCTGGGGATATTAAAAAACGAAATTCTCCTTTTGTGTTTCTCGGTGTTGCGAGCGCGTGAACATTTATTCTTCGCGCTTTTAGAAGTTCGCCGATCGATATTCCGTCGGAAGTAGGACGGGCTGCCAATTATAAAGCTTCGTCTCGGATAATTTATAATTCCGTGAGTCCAAGCGTTGGCTGTCCAACGGCACGAATCCTCTCGCGAACGAATCAATACTCCACGATGCACGAGCTTCCTCAAAAAGCAAAGATCATCCCGGACGGCACGATCCGCTTTGATTCTACCGCTGCGACTCTCCTCGATCAATCACCTCGGACCTCCTCCCGTCCGTTTCTGACACAGCGCTACAACCCACCGGCACGGTGAACAAAACGTCTCGCTCCCTAGCATTCCCTACCGAGTACTCCACTACTCTCTAAGGATACACAAGCAGATCGAGTACTCGCGGGCGTCTCGTCATGGTCCGCACGACGGAACCGCGCGAGCCTCACCACCGTGAAAATCGCATCGTACAGCTTCATATATCGTTCGCAATTAACTCGCTTTGTAACGTTCGCAATTAATCAACCGAGGAGAAGAAGAACTCTCGGTACGATATCGTGAGAAGAGATAAAAGATACCACGTGCACGAGCGATCGAGTAGATGGATGCGTGTCGATAGACGCGATTATTTACGCGGATAAACGTGCAAGATGGAAAAGTCGAATTCTTCGTGAACACCTCTTCTCGAAGGAAGCGCGAACCACGTGTCCTAAGATATCTCGATCGAGAATCGAATGCGTGGCTGTCGGCCTGGCGAAATCAAACGAGCAACGTGGTAGGCCTGCGAATCTTCTCCGCTTTCTTCGTGCCGTTCGAACGACGACGACACGGAGTGAAACTCAATGCGCGCACACGAGGCTTCCGCCGCGAGGCTTCGACTTACGCGTCGTTACGCGATTCCTCTTTAACGCGTCGTAGCCGCTTCCGGAGTGTGGCTAGCAAAGGGATTACGAGGGAAGTGAGAAGGTAGAGGTGTGAGAAGGAGAAGAGATGAATAGGCGTTCAACATCGTGCGAGAACTAATGATAGAAAAGGAACAGGTTACGAAGGTTGACTTACCGAAGAACGCACCGTCCCTCGATAATGAGAGCTTAGTATACGATCGAAGTTTCTTCTCGTCTCTTTTTTAATATTTCCACTTGGAGGGGGCTGATAAGAGGAAAATATATTACCCGCCGATTCCAGCTGCTGCGAGCGATTTATCGTTCGAGGAAAATTTCGATCTGTCGAATTATTGAAATTACTCACCGGGAAAAAATGGCTGGAGAAGAATTTATTTTGATAACGGTAAAAATCATTTGCTTCAAGTGCATTTGATTCTTGATGCATATTCTCCTTTCACTTATCTCGGAGTGGCGTTAGGTTGATATCAGCATTCGTGGTGTCAATCCGGCGCAATATTATTATCATTATCGTCAAAGTCCCAGCTTCCGACTACTATCCATTTACCGACGTTTTCGCAACACTTGGTAACATGGAACGAGAGAGAAGGGCGAGTGGGTGGGTACGCGCCGATGCGAAGATAAGGGAGAGAGGCAAAGGCTCCTTCCTCTCGAACCATCGAAATTACTCGTGCGTTAATTGCTACGCGAGGGTCCTCGTGCAATTAAATCGATTCAATACGCTTGAATCCTCGCGTACGTGGCGCGTTTCCGCGTATGCACTTCCGATGCACTTGCCTATACACGAGGGCGTGCATGCACGAGTCGAAACGAGCGGCTCGCGATGTGTCGATCTTATCGTTTAATTACCGGCATCCGTTTGGAGGCGCCGAGCCAACTATCAGAGGGGAAGAGTTTATCTCCATTGTTGATAAAATAATACGAGCACTTCTTCTTTCTTTTCCACTCGCTCGGCTATCGCTCTCACCTCGGCTTTCGCGATAATTAATGCTCGAGTGGTAAGTGTACACATTCGCAATTGTATAAGAAACGATTGTTTAAGATACTTATATATTTATTAAATTTTTTTCGGCTGAACTTCCGTATTCGACCCTTGCCCGATCTTCATAAAATTTTACAGATAAGTAGCATTTACTAAATCTAGTCGAACGCCATAAGTGCGAATTTAAGTAAACGCCTGCTTTCCGAGATATTGAATTTTTAATTACGTCTAAGTTTATAGATTTTTACGTAAAAAAATACTAAGATTCAAAAATGTTTTGCTGAAATGTTTTATTTTATTAATATCTTGCAAAATTATAAATACTAATTTATCAAAATATCATTAGAATACATATTAAGAACAAGAAATATAGAAAACAATTTTGTTTTTTTGGTAATTATTCACTTATGGGGAGCCACCTCGGATTTCAACGTCCTTCACATATGTTATTTAATCGTGTAATTTTAAAATTTAGTATCTCGGACACCAGGCGTTTCCTTAAATTCGCACTTATGGCGTTCGACTGCATTTAGTAAGCGCTACGTACCAATAAAATTTTATTAAAATCGGACGAAGGTCGGATACCGAAGACTTACCTTTTTCTCTGCTCACGATTTTTTCTACTAATTAACAAAATTTTGTTTTATCAAAAAAAAAAAGAAAAATTCCTAGAGAACGTTTCAACTTTCGTGTGCTCTTGTACCAGTGGCGGCACACTTGTGCTCCCAACAGTGATAATCCAGCTCCATTCGCACGACCTCCCACTGCGCGAATCTCGAAAGTTTCGCTCTCGATCGAACGCGTGGTCTCGTCTCGCGGACAACGTCGATACGCGTCAAGCGTGAAAGAGGGTTCCCGAGAATTCATCGAGTGGGCAACAACCGCGGGCAAGTCCGCGCGAGGGACTCGCAAAGGCTCGCGCCCTCGTAAACACGGGCGACCATGCATAAGGAGGCACTTTCACTGAACATTATTAGATACGCGCAGGAATGTGACTACCGTAACGCACCGCCTCACTGCCGCGTAAGTCCACGCCGTTAAAGCATCCGCGCCGCCGGACGTTACCCTATCGTTGGGATTGCGTCACGATCGATTCCACGCTTTATAAATAACGCGGTAGAGCGGGGGTGTGAGGAAGGTTAATGCCAACGAGCCACGACGAACGAGTACACATCCGACTCCGAGACGAATAAACGAGAGGAAGCTTGTTACGAAAGACGAAGGATTTTCAGAGCGGTTTAAGAGATGAATTCAAGAATGGACGTGAGTAGGACGGAAAAATTCCAGAGTAGGCGGAACAACGAAGCGAATTCCACTGGATACTCCGAGTGGGTCGTGACTCGTGAATTCGAGACGAGACGAGTCGGTAGCAGCGCGATGTAAGTAGCTACTCGAACTCCTCGAGTATTCATGCGAAGAGTCTTTCCAGTGGCCATAAGTCACCCCAGTGGAGTCGATAAATAATTCTCATGAATCGTCGGAGGGGATTAGTAACGTCCAGATAGAGGGACGAATGAATGGACGAATTCATTCACGTAAGATTCCACTTCCCTCTTTCTTCGTCGTACTCTATCCTCGAGAAGTTCGCGCGGTGTCAAGAGTCACAGGAAACGAAAATAAGATAACGGGGAAGTGAGGATCGAGTCGATCCTTAACGGGCCGTGGCGTGTGCGCGCGCGCGTGTCTATAAAGCATCGCGCGGAACACACGTCGATCCCGCCTGGGGTAAGGCAAAACGATATTTATTCCTCTCGTGCTGCATATTTCAAGAGTTACAGCTTATGCAAAAGAATCGAAGAGGAATGTAGACCGGTGCGCGCCGCTTCTCCACCTCTCTTCTCTCCTATTCCTGTCCCTCTCCGATTCGTCTTTCACCGAGTGGCCGATGCAAAGGACGGAGCGCACTCGATAGGCCGATCTCTTTCGAAACCCGGTCCCCGACCCTTCTTACTATCCCGGTTTATCCGTACCTAAGGAGAGTCGTGGAGCGCTCGAGAGCAGCGGATATGTCGCATAAAGGATCAACGAGGATATTCCGCATGCGAGAATCGGCCGTCTCTGCTCGTCGTGCGAGCCGATTCGACGTTCTTTTACGTCTCGGCAAAAAGTGAACGTATCGTGACGCTACGATCAGGGAGAAGGTTAATGCGTTGTTTAGGAATGACGAAAGAGCGTGACGCGATGTGGTGAGCGATTAGCAAGAAGCGAGGGTGTGGATTAATCTTGTTGGAGAATGCGCACGGCGATGGGAGAATCGAAAGAAAATAAGCGTTTGAATTCTCCGTTGGTAATTAATTAATTAATCCTGCAGGATTCCAACGATTACGAAACTTTATCTGTCAATTACAGATAATCTCACGTAGAGGAAACCAGAAGGATTTTTATTTTTCTGGGATGTAATGAATGTAAAATGCTGCAGGACGAGGTACCTTCGTTCTCGATGGTTGCTATAGAAAAGAAATATTGTATAATATCGTTAATCGTGTATCTTTATCGATGGTGCTTCGTGTGGGTTCGTTTGAGACAATGGTTGGAAATTCGTTAATTCGCTACACAACCACGTGATCCTCTTTCCTACCTAGATTTTTGGAGTCTTCGGTTCAGGTTCCTTATAACCTTGTTTCAGACGAAAAATCGTATCTTTATCCAGCTGGTAAAACAATATTCCACGAGGCATCGCGAGACCTCGATCAGAAAACAAAGTTTCCTTTGAAAGTTCGTTTAATGCCAGATCGAATAATTAGTCTTGTATGCAACAATTGCATCCTTCCTTTTGAAACGAGGTGGGTGTAACGAGTAGGTAATCGATATTTAATATCCGCTCGTTTTCAACTCGCTGAAATTACGAACTCGAAATGGCCCAGAGCCCTTTGGCAGATTCGCATGGAAGGAACGAAAGGGCGCACGGGAAATTAGCGGCAAATTCGAAGCGATGAAAGCGTCGGCAGTTCTGAAATGAAAATTAGCGAGGACTGCTTCAGTCCCTAGGGTGGAGGAGACAGAGAGAGAGAGAGAGAGAGAGAGAGAGAGAAAGAGAGAGAGAGAGAGAGCAAGGGTGACCAGGACGTCAGGGGACAGGACGATTATGTAATCGATATATCGGAGCTGGCTGCATAATTGGGAGTATTGAATTGGACGGAATAACGGGATTGTAATTGTCTCCTCTTCGTTAAGTTCCTTCCGCTTCGTTGGTGCGCCCGCTCAAGTCTTGTTACCGCGTGCTCTGATGAAGTCCCGCTAGGGCTCGGATCGATACTGCAAAATTTTAAATCCTACCTCGTACGGATAACGAACGACGAAAATCGCAAGTACTCGTCGAGGAAAAGTCACCGTCCGATTTATATAAACTAAAAAATAATAAACTTCCTCTACATCGTGCAAAAATGAAATATAAATTGCCCGCCTCCAGTTAGCGCTAAGCGACCTCGGAAAGAATACACGATCGAATTTATCCATAAAGCCGAAGGACAAGCCGTGCAAGGAGAGCAACGAGACGTCGAAGCAACAACTCAAAGGACTCAACTTCACCGAAGGCCTTACTCCCGTGTTTTTCTTTCACCAAGTCCATTACTTTTCGATCAGCTAGCGCGCGGGATCGTTACACATATAAAACACGCATTTGCGAGAGGGACGATACAAATATTTGAGAAGCTTTACCTGTTGAGCTCCTGTAACGAGGTAAGGTAAGAAAGAAGTGCGCTGCCGTCTCGCGTCCGTTAAACTCAATCTCTCGACTACCACCCTTCGGAGCGACATTCGACCTCCATTGAATATTCCATCCCTTAAATTCACAACCCTGGAGGGATGGGTTCGTTACGCTCTCTCGTAGTTACCCTCGTCGCGAGTACTGCGAGTAATAAATAAACGACCCTACGACGTCCTCGCGCCCAGAGAGATTTTCGCTGGTCACTGAGATCCCTCTTGAACTTTTATGACCGCCCCAGGCAAGCGCACCTCGTTGAAACTACTAGACACGACCATCTCCACATCCACCGGCGAACTTCTCCGAGTGGAAGATTTTTTAATACGAAATTTCTCGATCGTCGTAATGGCGCGCGATATTTGACGAAGTCGCCTTCCCCCGAGTAAGCAGCGGAGGAATATTAAAAGAAAATATTAAGAGAGGAAAAGTAATAACCACCGTCGTCCTCGTCCCTTTCCACGAAGGACCTCGACGATCGACCCAATTTAATCCAACGAAGGGGTGGAGGAGTAGCTTGAACTAATTATGTCCCTCGAGAGATTAATTCTCCGACGAAAGACCATTAGTAGAGCCTAGACCTTGTCAACGAACCTACGCATTTTCTCTGGCATCAAAAGATTCGCGTAACGTTCCACTAACGTCGATTTGTATATTTACTTGGAGCAAAGACACGCGCGTGGATTGGGACGAAGCTCGAAAACAAGCTGATCACGTGATATTTTCCAGACCGAATATCCCGGATAACAAAGACGCGGCAAGAGAGTGAAAAGTCGAGGGGATGGAAGACGAGAGGAAAGGTGGAAAAACAACGGTGGAAAATGAGGGAAAGGTCGTTTAAAGGAAGATACCGTCGTCTCGGAAATCACGAAGAGAGAGAAAAGGTCGTTACGAGGCCCCTACGACCTCACCCTCCTCCTCTCGTTCCACTTAACCTCTTCCACTTGACGAAACAACGGTCGACAGTCGCTAAACGACTAATTAGTAATTACGCGAGGGCGCGTCGTCATCCGCTCGCCCTTCTCCGCTTCCGTTCTCCTTTCTCTTTCTCTCCTCGACAATTTTCCACTCGCCTCTGCTACCGACTTCCCTTCGTCGATTTCCGTAGAACGAGAACGACGACGGCGCTCGACGTCGATAAATGCACTTCGGAATCTTTAACCTTTAAATCTCGATAGTCTCCGGAATCGAATCGGTCACGATTCATCCTTCCGCCTTCTGGCTGCGCGCGAGCGGTAATTCAATATTTGAATACGTCTGGCATGTAAATCAGCGAATGCCTCGTACCGAATGTTAGCCGTGACCGAAGTGTCAGTGAGCGTCGTGACTCTCGAGATTATGCGGGCGAAGGGAAATCCGGTGTTATCGGAGCAATCTGGTCAGAGGTAACAGTCTAATACGCGACAAAGAATGTTGTCATTCGGTGGTTCAAGGAGTGAGCAGAGCTTGTTGAGGATGCAGTGGTCATAAAGTTGGATTACAGTCAACGTAAAATGTTCTTTCTACAAGGATGTCCAGTTCTTCTCTTGCCGATTGTTATTATTTCAATAGGATGTAATCATTAATGATTCTGTCGGAAAAAAAATTCGTGACAAAATCGAGACACTGTTTTATTTTTTTCAAACGGTGACGATAACGACGATAAACGACAAAAGGTGCCCCGACTTTTCAAACGAATGGAGCCCCATAAGGGTCTACCGCGAATCGAGTATACTTTGGATTACGACATTGGTGGGGAGTGGCTGCTGACTTCGTGATTCTCCAAGACGTACGAAAGAGCTCTCCAAGGTAGCGCGCACTTTTTCTCGTTAAGAGACCTTCGAAAGGTGGAACCGACCGCTACCTACTTTCCGAGAGCGGAGAAAAAGTTTAAGAAATCTTAGCGAGACCGTTCGCGAGGGTTTCAATTCCGTTGGGTTATCCTCGATTGTCTACGCTCGGATAACTCAGACGAGGCAAAGAGGAAATCCGCAAGAATAAACATATATTGCACCACGGGTGCAGATATTATTTCGTCGCTGACAGAGACGATCCGTCCATCAATCCGTGCGTAGATAACTCGCGGAGAGAAGAAAGGTAAAACAAAACGTACCGTATCCAACGTTTATCGTGACGTTCGAAGCGCACGGGTATGCATCAACGGGAACTCAAATGTAAAGATTATCTTTAACAAGTGAACTCCCACGTGTGGACGTTTCGCGAAGCTCAACTGCGTTCTCTGAATGCGCCTGGCAACTCGATACACTCAGGCTGGGAAGTATAGAGAGAAAAACAAAGTAACAAAAAAAAAAAAAGAAATCGGTAAACCGGTGCATATGCGCGCACGCGTGAAAACCAAATGGTCGAAAAAAAAACTCGCCTTTTGCCTACCCCTTTGTTGTAAACAAGCCTGTTCGTTCCAAATAGCGGACCAAGCCGCCTGATCGATCATCGTCCCCGTTGTAACAGTACAAACGTGAGCCGTATACAATGCATACACTGGACAATTCGCCAAACTGGGACAGGCCATATTTCTCCCTCTCTCTCTTTTTTTTTCCCACCGGTCTGAGAATAGTGAAAAATAACAGGCGGAAATTGAATGGCCTCGACGTCACGGCTCTCTAAACTTCCTCGCTCCCTGCAACCGCGTAGTAACAACGAGAAAATCATTTTTTTCGGTTTCCAATCTGCGGTAATCCTCGAAGATTCTCGCGTGAATTCTGCGATTTCGCTAGAGTCCACTGTGGATCGTGGGTATAAAGTGGCCGACGGATGCGTGCTCGAGAATCGTCAACGTCACAATTCGAAATGCGACGTGGCCGGATGTTGGAGGAAGACGACACGGACAATAGGGGCGAATCATTAACGTGTCAAATTCAGGAGCCCCGTCGCGTTCCATTAGAGCCGAGAAATCTGTTCCGTTCGCAAACGAATAATTCCCGGTGGCACGGGCGTTCGGGAGGAACGTCTATAGAAACGAAGTTATCGTCAACGTCAGGACCAACGCACGGACTAATCCGTGGAAGCGTTGGAGGCACTCCGGGCACACGGGCTACTGAATATTCAATCGCACTGCCGGCAATGAGCGCTGAATCGAAGTAAGCAAGAGGCACCAACCAACCAGGCGCGCCGCAGAGTAAGATAAATTTATGGTTAATATTCCACCGCGTGTCAGAACTGCCGCGCAGTTCGTACATCCTAACGCGTGTTGGCGTGTTTGAATATCATTCTTCCCTGGTCTGAAGCGCCAAACATTCTCCAACGTCGCACCGCGGGACCCCCGTTGTTAAAAAGGCGCACGAGCGTTTGTTGCCGTGAAGCGTGTAGCGGTAGTTCCACCATTTCCGCTAGTTTCGAATGTTCCCGGCGCGCCGTAATTTTACGTCAGTTCCGCCTGATTTGCGACCGTTTCGATTTTCGTAAATGGAAATTCTCCTACGCTCGTCGCGCAAAATTTCACGATTCGCAAATTTTTTCTAATAAACCGGGATCGAGTTGTAGTATTCGAAATTCATCGAAATGTGAACGTTTGAAAACGGTGTGTAGCGCGAGGACGAAAAAAAATTTCATTTCGTTCCACTTATACTAGAATTTTGTTCGTTGAATATTCCTTTTGTGAAAAGAGGGTGTGGAAATGTTGAGCGAGAGAAAAAAATTTATATAAGCAACAGATGCTCCCGGGGAGGAAGCTTCGTCCGAGGGAAAAATTCACGCGTATTGCGTCTCCCGGAGAAATTACAGAGGTAAAGAATGATATTTCTAAGAAGCTTCTCCTACTGAAAGGACAACATCTCCCTTTGAAATTGGATACATAAATTACTTCCTGTGCCTGCGAGTTCGAGCGATGGCGAGGAAACCTTACCTCGGATAAAAGACAAGGGAAGCTCGCTTGGAGCTAAAATGGTCTCCGCGCTTGTACCTATGTAATTTAATTAAGAAAAATTTCTCTCGAGGAGATACATCCCGAGAGTATTAAAACTCGTAAAGTATACCCCAGTTCGCTCCGCGCGATCAATTATTCTCTCATCGAAAAAAGAATCAGAGATACTCTCGTCTCTACGTTACACAAGCTAACCCAGAAAAATAGGGAAAAAATAGCAAAAGGATGACGGATTCGTAGAACCGTTGAAGAGAATCTCTCACTGCCATCCGAAACCTACCATCAATCCTGAGCGAAGTTAATTTTTGACAAGCTAGGCGAAGAGCAAACCGATGTTATCGGAGCATCGCGAGTACCGATAGTGCTTCCCACATCGTTCTCTCCCGCTTTCAAATGGGTTCCTATCGATTTTAGGAGAAGTGCACCGGTGGATAGGTACTCTGAAATTACAGAGTCGCTCGCGCGCGCGCGCGCGCGGGTGCGCGCACAGGGGATCGTAGGTAGGCGCGAGCGGGAGAGATCAACGGTAGGTGCCTAACGCGTCGTCCCTACAAACGGAACACGCGTCGAACATGCGGGGCCCGCGGTGATTAATAGATCTTCAAAGTCTAGATACATACTGATAAATACCGCTCGCTCGCTCGCCCGTCGAGGGTTTACGTCATTACGCTCGTACGTTACGTGCGCTTGACCTCGGAATCAATTAAACTCCGCGGTAAGATTAATGAGCGGGTCAGCCATAATACCCCCCTCCCCCCCAACTACCTAAAGAGCCTGGAATCGACGGTGTCCAGAGTGCGCTCGCGAATGCATTTCGGATCACTCGATATGCCTAATTCGGTTTGAATCTTGCAAAATTCATCATTTCAAAGCGCCTCGAAATCAAATTCAGTGAACTGTATTTTCTTCGTTGGAAATCGCGGAAACTAACGGATTAGGTGAAATGGCGATTGGTAGCGAATTAATGGTATTCGTGGCTGCAGGGAGGAGAAGTCTCGTTTACGAGCGATACAGTTCATCGGAGCATAAATACGAAAGTGGAGAACGGTGGTGGAGAGGAGAGAAAGGGAGTGTAGGGGAGCAAGAACGAGAGCGAAAGAAGAGGATGAGTAAAAAGAGAAGGGGAGGAGAACGGAGCATCGTGCAACGGGAGACGAGCTGAGGGCAACTGAACGAGAGAGAGAGAGAGAGAGGGAGAGAGAGAGAGAGAGAGAAGCGTGAGCGAAGACAGAACCGAGACGAAAGAGAGAAACGGGAGAAGAAGAGGAAAGAAGGAGAAACGTGCCGTTCGTTATGAAATGCACAGTAACCGTGGCGGAAGTATCGAAGCTCGAATTATTATTACCCCTATTGGAATTCGAACTATGCGGCTAACTTGGCGGTGGAGCGTCTAGCGGGAGGAAGAAATTCTTTTTGCTCGTGTAAGATCAACTTCGAGCAGCAGGAAGGATGGAGGAATGTATAAAATTAGTTAACCAGAAAAGATAGTAAACGCCCTCGTCCAGCGCGTATTCCACGTAACTTCTGCTTGTCAGGAGACGAAGGAATCCACCATGCGAGGCTAGAAAAAAAATAAAAGAACTCTCTCCGTCGATGCAAGCGAGTCAAAGGCGTCGGTAAATCGGCACAAAGATTTTTAAGCAAGCGAGCCGGGCTCGTAGGAGCGAATAATCGATCGCGTCGATTTCCCGGATGGCGCTCGCGCGCACTTGTCAAAGAGCGCGTTTCCTTTTTCCCCCTTTTCAATCTGCTTGGCTATAACCGCGAGAAAGAAATACCTCAGATATAAAATGCGAAGCTTCCGTGTATTTTCGCGAAATTGAAATTGCCGCGGGCGTTGAAATCATACCACGGTGAATTGAAATCACACGGTAAACACGTCGCGTCGCAAAAAGGGAAGCTCGCGGGTCGTAATCGGCGGCGTGAGGATTATTTCTATGAAAAATTTTTTCGGGTAGACAGCATCGGGAAATAATCGCAGATCCGTCGTTCTCTCTAATTTGGACACTTCACTCGCCACTGCCAAACCCTGGTCGTTCTCCAAGGATCCCTTTTACAACTCGCGACAGATCCAAACGACAAGCGGGAGACAATCGGTGGGTGGTTCCGTGCCAAATGGAAAGACGAGAATTCGAGCGTGTTTTCACGCGCTAAATTCGTAGGCCGCAATTTCAATGCAAACTCCGGCGGAAAAGGGGGGCCCGAAAGAAGAAGGAGAGGGCTGTAGGCGAGTGGAAGAACGAGGATGAGTCGAGGATGGTAGGAGGGAGGGAAATTGTGCTCTTAATGCGGAAAGTTTAATGATATTAATGAAAGTGGTACAGTAGGCCGGTCCGCATTTTGAGCGTGGCAACTTTAATAATGTCTGCTTCATTTACATTCCTCTGAATGAGAATACAACGCGCGCACCGCGAGCGCGCTGTGGGAGTTCTCGTCGGTCGCGGGAGCTCGAGACGGTGGACTTTAGATACCCGTCGGCCCGGGACCCTGCTTTTAATTATTTCGCCGTCTAAAAGATACGGGTTAAGGCATTAAAGAACGCGAAGAATTCGTAGGGAGAACGAGAGACAGGGAAGCGGAGTTACCGGGAAAACTTAATTGCGTGGTCGAGAATGCGCGAGAAATGACAAGGGCGCGAGTGTGGCTGCTATCAATTTTCACCGGCCTCCTATGGAAATGTTCGTGAAGAGAACGAGGTTTTAAACGGGCGAGCGTGGACCCTTGATTTATGTAAGAAACCTCGCCTTCCGTCGTCAAATAAGAATACAAAGAACTAATGGAATTTAATTAACTCGAACAGCTGTTGCGACTTACAAACTCGTCGGGGACACCCCCCGAGTATATCGCATGGCGCCCAGGGTCCATTGTCAGGGATAGCAGGAACTTACCTAAAACAAAAGGAGAACTGTTAATCCTTTAGTTCCACTCGCCTAGCGCCAGTCTTATCTTTGTAACGGGAGCGAAAGTTCGTAGCCTCTCCGGATAGTTCGGGGCCGATCGTTGCGCTCTGCATGCGCGCGCGCGCGCACGTGAATGGTCCGAGAGACGGGTTTCTAGCCCGTCCGGAAAAATAATGAGAAAGGAAATGGCTCTTTTTCTGTTGTTTCCAGAAAGTTCAACGACGCGAGATACGTTTCGAGCGGAACGAGGAGAAGAGCCCGGTGTAAAGTTTCTACAGTGAATAAATTAACATCCTCCTATTCGTTATTAAAAAAAAACTAACTGAAAAAAATATATCCTCCAGCCTCGTGTCCCGAAATCGAGCCAGACCTCCACGCGAGCTGGTGATCGTGAGAAGCCACAGCACACAACAGACAAGCAACTTGGATTCCTTTCTTCCACGAACATACTGTATCTTTAGGAAGAAGTTTCGAGCTCACGTACCAGGAAGAGTTCGAAGAATTCAGCGTGGGCGAAGTCGCGCACCGAACTTCGTAGAATCAAGGAAAACTCGGAGATCCTCGAGGACTTCCCTCTACTCTCGCGACCTTCTGCTCCGTTCTTCGACTCAACATCAAACGCAATATAGACAAGTAGAAAACAAAAAGAACAGACCTCCTTAACACACGAAGAAACTCCGAAATTCGAGTTCTTATTCATTTCTCGGTTGACGTCCACGAATCGTAGAACTCTCCTTTGAATCTCTCGCTCTTATCACGTGCCTCCTCGAATCCACCCCAACGGTAGAACATCTCGAGGCTCATTTCGCGCTCTGATTCGCGAGGCAAGAGAAGTCAGGGGCTGAGTATCGAGGAGGAGTGAGAAGAGGCAGACGTAATCGCGAAGCCACGATCGAAGGTCTTGCGGCAGACGATGCTTCTGGCGGCATCGCCCTCTCCACCTTGCGCAGGCTGAGGCTTCGTCGTGCTCGTGTGCGAAGGAGATAAAGGTGTGCCAGCCGGCAAAAGGAAAGGACGTGTGCGTGAGCACACTGGCACACGAGTTCGAGCACTGGATAACTCGTGTGGCATTCTAGATGCATTGGTACGCGTACCACACGTTTAGCTGTTTCGTGTGTTGGTACCACGTGTGTGGCTCACGTGTGTAGAACACACGAGCTGCGGAGTGCTCTATCAGGCGGCGCAACGGTTGCCGGCGCTCCATTCGCATTACTCCTTGAACCCGAGAGACGGGGGCTGTCTTAAATCGAAGTAAACGCCATTTGCTAAACGGCAGGTCGAACATGACGACCCTCGTTCCATTTTATTGCTCGCCTCGGAGCACATCTCGCGTACCGTGGCACGATACGAGCGATGTTGGTGCCCCGCTCGTTTATAACGAATCCGGTTACCATCCTATCGGGGCGGTGGTGGAGGAAGTGACGCGTCGCGCTGCCTGATACGCGCGCGCGTTTTGCAAATAATTACATCGGCGCGTCGACGCGTAACTTCCGGTACGGGATGAAATGTGACGACTCGCTGCGCCACGCACCTCTTGAAATCGGATTCTTTCGGGGAGATGATTGACTTTTTTTCTTTTTTCGAATCTTCGATGATTTTCCTACGATTGCGAGCTATCGTGGAAACATCTGTGCAAAGGTATTTCCCGTGTTTGAATTTGAAATATCGACGCGTATCACCTTGTCGCGCTTTTCAAAAGCCCTTTTGTGCTTCTAGAGTGACTGGCTTGTGCACGAATTTTTCAAGGTACACCCAATACATAGTCGCGCGGTGACGCAGATTGAACAAGCAAGCGCGCCCCGAGACAAGATAGGCGAATTTCCTGGCAAAATGCCCTTTCTTTTTTCGTTTTATCTCCACTCGTAGTCCGAAAGAGAGAGGGTATCGTGCGCTTCGTCGAAACGGCAACGGATCCTTTAGTCCGCTCTCTCTGTACGGATAAAATGCGAGAGGCTAGGGTGCGTCGAAAAAAAACAGGTACACGGCAAATAGTGGAAAGAGGGAGGAGAGAGGTAAAACGAGGAGGAAATAGTAGAAGCCAGAAGGGAAGGATTAAAAAAGGAAACGGGCACGGGACATGGTTGATGAAAAAGGGAGAAGAACTAGGAAAAGAGAGAAGGAGAGCGCACGAGAACGAGACAAATCGACGAGACCTCGGACGAGAGGAGAAGGAGAAGGAGGAGGAAACGGTGAAAGGATGCGAACGAGAAAGTTGGGAGAGAAAAAGCTGCGCGAGTAGGCGGGGGGGTGGAAGAGAGTCAAGAGAAAGGCAAAGAGAGAAGGTTAAGCAGAGAGATGGAGAAAAGGAGAAGCGAGGGGCGGGCAGTGAAGCAGAAACGAGAGAGAGAGAGAGAGAGAGAGAGAGAGAGAGAGAGAGAGAGATAGAAGCGAGGTACAGCACCCAGAGAGAAGGAGAGAGAACGAACGAGAGAAGAGAAAGGAAGAGAGAGGGTGTAGCAGAGACTTTTCTACGTGATGTTCGAAGTAGCATTATCCGGCCCGATAGCATCTGAACCTTGTGGAAGGAAGAGACGGGAGGTCGATGATATGTGAGAGCGTGCGCGTGGGGAGCGCGGAGGAAGACGGAGGCGTTGCATGTGCGAGCAGGTATGTGCATGATCTCACTTCCTGCGAAAAAGGGACGGTGGAGAGCGAGAGAGTAAAAGAGAGAAAGAGAGAGAGAGAGAGAGAGAGAGAGAGAGAGAGAGAGAGAGAGAGAGCGTGCACGGGCGGGGGTCTCGCAGGTCAATCGGGGCACAATTTCCGCTCGCATCTTCGCGGCCAAATTGCCCTCCGCCTCCCTTCTGCCCTCCGCCCTTACCTTCACAATCTTCGATCGGTCGACGACTCGGAAGAGCGCATAGCCCCTATTCCGAATATCCTATAAAAAGCTTCCTCTCGTGACAAAATATTGCGTCGCGAAACTTACTTCCACGAGACAATTCCATCTCTTATCGCAAAACAAACGCGGAAAACCGCCTTTGTCTCTGTCCCAATCGCAAATTCCGCTCGCTCACTTTCGAGAGGAATCTCCTGATGAGAAATCATCGAGAGACGAGATAACGACGTGCAACTTCCTCTACTCTGGGTAAGGGTAGATCTCTCGAGGTCGAATAAAAAATTCGCGTCCCGTTTCCCGATAAATCCCGCGGAATCGCATATTCTCACGAAGCGGCACGGGGGCCATGGAGGTTGGGTAGGGTGGGACGATTTTTGTAGCCGAAAGTACCCTTCGTTTTTCTCATTTCGCCGGGGGGGTGGTCGTCCATCAAGGCGAGAGGAGACGCCGCCGCCGGGGCGCAAATTCCAAGCACGGAACGGCAGTTGCGGCGAAGAATGTGGAACGGCGAAGAACCCGTGGAAAAGAGAGCGCGCGCGATCTTCGGGTAGGAGAGTAACGAGGAGACGGTGGAGAAAGAGAAGGAAAAGGTGTTGGAGGTGGTGGTGGGAGGTGCGCAACCCCGTTCGACGTATTTCTCAGGCGCGCGGCCTGCCAGTGACATACGATGCACCCGTCACCCGAAACGATCGCGCGCGAGCGCAGATTACGCGAGCGTCTGTTAGCTTCTAATTGCCTCGAGGTATCGACCTACATTCCGCGCGATAAGGCGCGTTCCTTCCGCGCGGAGGCGAAACCGCGCTCGGTCGACAACCACTCGCTTTCTTCGACACATAACAGATCCGATTTTGCACCGATTGATTTTTCCTCTTTCACATCCTGGTAATAGCAGTCTACCCGGTACAGGTTACCGATAGAAGAAAAATACACGAGAGAGATAGATAGATACAAATTTATTAAATGTTAACATGGCGCCTCTGGGGTCCCAACCAAGATACAAACTGCAAAAGAAATACATAAAAGCAAAGCAACATATAAATGAAGTAAAGATAAAGAAAATATAGGTAAAGGAAAAAAAAAAGAGAAGATTAAACAATTACAAGCGTTTCAAAGGATCAGCCTGCACTTTCAAAAGAAAGTCGCGCAAACTACTCTTAAAAGCATCAAACGTCTCCAGCGTCCTTACCCTGGGCGGAAGGGAGTTCCATAATTTGGTCGCAAAAAACCGAAAGGAGCTTCTGAAAGCCTCAATTTTGCAATAAGGCAGAGATAGAGAGAGAGAAAGAGGGGGGGGGGGGGGAATGTAAAGAATCCGCTTCGAGTTTCACGCGAAAAATTTCACGTCCCCCTATACTTCCTCCTGCTTCTCCGGTTTATCGGCATCGACCGAGCGAAAGTATCGGCGTGTTAACAGGAACGTTAAGAGCGTGGCACGATGAATGTCGACGTGGCCGCGGCACAGGTGCGCTTTATTTCTGCCAGGGCTAGTCGGGCCCTAGCGGAAGTTCACGGTCTTCGGCAAAGTTTGCATGTCGTTTGCCGACGGGTCTTGAAACGAAACGTGGTACACGCGTGGTACGCTCTCGAGTTTCGTTTCCACGCCTGAAAAGGATATATTTCTTCAGAAATTTTTTTCTCTTCGCACAATCGGCCATACATTTATTAAGTAAAATGAAACGTTGCTTCGAGGAAGGATGCGGCACGGAAGAAGAATTAGAGACTACCGGGAAACGAACTGCGAAGCGACGATGAAGAAGGAAGGAGGTGGTTAGAGGAGAGAAAGAAGGTAAATGGAGAAGAGAAGGGGAGGAGGTAATGGAGAGACGTGGAAAATGACGAAATGTTTAAGGCCTCTCTAATACGCACTAAAACGTCGCTCACCTCGACTGAAGGCGCTTTATCACGCCTGGGCCCGTGACGAAGCGGGGAGATACTCGGGCGCAGTTTCTCCCGGCATCTGAAACGGCAACGGGAGACTGGCCGCCCCGTAGGATATAAAGAAACAATTCCTCGTTACCTATCCGCGCTTTAAATTCCGTGCGCCATTAGCGTACCAGTCGTTACACACTCTAGAGCGTGTTAACAATAGAGGGCCCAGAGATTCTCTCGGCACCTGCTTCGTTGCCTCACCCTACCGACGATTCTAGCCCGGGTAAAAGCCCGGGCTTTATTTTCTCAAGGGTGAAGTTGTTATGGTCGGTTACCTCTGCTTGCAGCTCGCAAGAACGCGTATAACGATCCGGAAGTTTCTTCGTGAAAATCTTCGTAGGCACCCGCGACGGGCCAGCGCAGGGAGGGCCAGGGAAAAACGATCGACAAGAACCGAAACGCGAGAACGTAACTCCGTGCTGAAACTTTACCGGGCGCCTAGCCACCGCTCGAGCCCAAGAAGCCGACTCTAGGAGTTACTCGTGGAAATAACAATCGACGAAATTACCGAGTATCGAAAAGCAAGAGACACGGTGGAAGCGGATTCATTAATTTTTTTTGTCGCACTCGAGAAATTCCTAATTCGTTATTATCCTTCGCTTGTTTTAACGCTTTGAGTGGTGAATACTCGTGATGGTGACAATCGCTGTGGACGGAATACTTTTTCGCTAGACTGAACTCTGTTGATTAAATATTCAAGGAGCGAATAGTAATAAGTTATAGTAATCCTTTTGCACGAGATTAAATAATTAAAGAGCGTTATTCTTGAGTATTAATTATTTATTATAAACATTAAAACTTACAACAAACTAGAATTTGGCCAGTAAACTAGAAAACTAAATTTAAAAGGAATGCACCTGTATTCATCTCACACAAAAGTGACTGCAACACTTCTATGTAGGTGATCGAAAAAATCGACGACGCATATATGCGTCTTTAGTGCACACGGATGGCTTTCACCAGACGCATATATGCGTCCATAGCGCTCAAAGGGTTAATAACCAGCAAAATATCTCTGGGCTTTCAATCGAAGGTGAAAAAAAAAACCAATAGAAAGAAACACTTTTCGAACAGCATCGTTCACATTCCATAACGAAGAGACCTACCCAACCTCCGGTCCAGTTGCCACAACACGGTGCACGGAGGGACACGGCCATTATTACCAATTGCGCGTAACAGCTAATTACCCCTAATTACGCTGCGCGATGTATCAAGCTCTCAGGATAATACGGTAGCTTTCAACCACTCGAAGGTTCACCTCTACCACAACACAAAATTACACCGATACGAATCCAGGCATAATCTGCCTGACAAAATTTTAATCCTGGTCCAAACTTTAATTCACGTTCATCTCACACACTTTGGAAACCCACGCGTGAGTGATTTCACGCGAGCCAACGAGTAATAGTCTAGCCAACGTGGACTAGGCGAGGCAACTCTAATCGTGATTACCGCTCCCGTTCTCCTACGTGGCAAAGGGGACCGTAGCCAGCACGGTGAATCGCTCGGATACCGTACCGAAATACGGTGATTAGATTGCTCTACGGGACGCGAAAGTATATACGATGACGATCGAGTGCGAAGTATCCTTCGTCCTTCCGCCAGCGCCGCTTCTCCATCGGGATGAGTATGCAATATTGGATCTCGTTCGGTGAAGGAGGTTGTGCGAGATGGTGGAGAGAGTGAGAAGGATGGAAGCGACTCTAATCGTTATCGTTACGGAAGGTAGGGCGGCGCTGAGCAGAGTGGTTGCCGGGGTCGCGAAGGGTTGCCACGAGAATCGCGCCGATATCGAAATACCACGTGATTAGATTGCACCGGCTAGGACTGAAAGTATACGAGGGGCCTACCACGATGAAGTACGGGAGAGTCTTCTTCTTGCACGGTGGTGATGGTGCGACGAAGGAGAGGATCGCCCGACGAACCGGACTGATGGAAATAAATTCACCGGAGCAAGCTCGCACTTTTTTTCTATTTAATTAACAATCAATTATTAAACGTTGCTGGCCTGCTCGAGAATACGCCGCGTGAGTATATACCGAAGCGCGAAACACTTTCTAACGGGTAGAATTCAATGTGGATGATTACGGAGTAGAAATTCTCGATCGTGGTAAATGAGATGATATCGGGTTCGCCGGTAGGGTGTAGCACTAATCGGAATTCTTGGGATTAGTATCTCGTATCGGGGCAACTGAATATCACGCGGAAATGCGTGATTAAATTACGATATCGCGCGGAGGTACACACGCGGCTTGACCCTGGATGTACGAGAACTTTTTCAATCGCTCGTGTATCTCGCGCCAGTCTCAGAGAGAAGACTCCGAAGTACCAGAGTGTAACTATTTTATTGGAAACACGTGGATCGGGACCGATGTCGGCGAATTTATCGGACGATTCTACAAACAGAATGATCACAGTAAGGAAATGAGCATTTAGATTGCGGGGTACAGCGATTCTCGCGCGAATAGTGAGACAGGCGTGGAAGAAACTCGTCTGGTGAGAGACTTATGAAATTCTTTTTCCCTCGTGAGAGCGTGGAATAGAAGTAATGCCAGGTTACGTAGGAGAAGCGACTCTAATCGCGAGCGTTCCGACGAGCGTACCCTACCGGTCGATCACGGATATTGGACTATCGCGTGGAATTACGTGATAAGATTGGCCTCACCGTGAATGAACGGGGAGGAGAAAGGTTGAACGGAGGCGGCGCGCCGAAAGATTCTCCGACAGGGTGCGGTGGATGACAAGAAAAAAGAAAGAGAGAGGAAGAGAATGAAGGGGGAAAGAGAGATATATATATAGATAGATAGATATATATTTTTTTTCTTGTCTTAAGACTGTAGGTCCCCTAAGGACAAGCCAAAAAAATAATACCGAAAAAAAGAAAGAAAGAAAAACACAACAAAGCACGCATACAATTTGCACACACACACACACAAGCATGACAGATAACACCGTGCCCATCGGACCCATTCATTCATTCTTCACACATTCAGTCAGGAATCATAACGTACAGCAGTCGGTTACGCGCGAAGAGAGAGAGAGAGAGAGATATTTACGAAAGATGGAAAAATATTCGCAGGGGGTAGAAGCGATAGGGGGTGATATCGAGCGAGTATACGCGTGGGAGCGAGGGAAACGTTTCTCTAATCGCGCTCGGTTACCGTGCGAACGGCCAGACGCGCCTCGTGTCCGCGCGGTAGGCGATTAGATTAGATTGCGAAATTAAAATATTTGCCTTCCGACATTTGCAGGAGGAGCCGCGCGACCACTCGGATATGAGGAATTTCCCGAGTACGCGATGTAGAGATTTCTGACGATAAATCGTTAAGATCGCGGACGTAGCAGCAGGCTGCTACTTATAGACGGGATGATCTAGCAACGCAGGAAGTCGACTGTTATCGCGATCGCGAAGATAGGAGAGAATCGTGGGCACTGACGTGCGCGGGCTCTTACATTCCAATTAGACGATAAGGAGGAAAATGCGTGTAATGATCGGGCCCGCGTATGGCGTCCATTGAGATTCTGAGCGCGTCTCTGCGTCCCGGTAATGGCTACATAATTTATGCGATCGTCGTCCAAAGTCAATAGAAAGTGTCCACGATGTTCATCTTGTAAGCGATAAAATGCTGCGCCTGAAAATCGTCCTTCGAGAAAGGATTCTTCGAACGTTTCCAAAGTGAAATTAGCTTCGCCGACAGATTCTAATTTATCCTGGAAATTGAGAGCTCTCTCGTTGTTTCACCTTCGACGATGTCGAGTCGCCATTTTACGAAGCAATTACTTTAACCGTCTATCCTCTCCAAAATTCATAAACACGTGCCGCAACACGAGCAGCGCGGTAAATCGCATGGTCGCGGCTCGTACCGAATTATCAACCCGAATAACCACTCGCTCGCGTGCCATTAAGGTTGACCTCTGTGAGGGAAAATTTCAGCCGGAAAATTTCTATATTACTCCTCGTGCTTCCTTCCCCTAGAGATATTCGAAAGGAAAGAATTCGAAACTCGTGGAAAGGAATTCTTACAAACCTCCTTGAGTTTATTCGGGGGGTTGGTGGTGAAACCGGGGCTGCGTCATCTATGGCACGAGCTTCGAACCGAGAGATAACAACGTGGACCACGAAGACGAGGAGGAAACGGAAAATGAAGAGCAAAAAAGTTGTGGACGTAGGTGAAACAAGAGAGAGAGATAGAGACAGACAGTAAAACAAAGAAAAAGAAAATCGCACGAAGATGGACGGTGGAAGATAGAGGGCTCGGACATCTCGTTGAGAGCGATCGAAGAAGCTCGTGTTATCTTTATGACACGAAGGTGTTCCACATCCGCATAGCTGACGATAGGTCGCTCAGAGGGACAGGAGGGTGGGCAGCAGCAGCGTATGCCCCGTTCACCCGGTGAGATTACACCTACTACCCTATGGATGTACTCGGAAGCTGTAAATTATCTTTCCACGTGACGCCTACAAGGGAAAGAGAGCAAGAGAAGAGAGTATTGTAAAGAGAGGAGAATTATTCCACAAGCAGACGCCTCCGGCCCGTGCACTCTCCTGGAAAAATGAAGGGACGGAGGGCGAACTGTTTTTTTTCCTCTGACCCTACTCTTGCCATTCAGTATTTAACGATGCTTCCTCTACCTCGCAACCATCGATCCGAGAATTCGATAAGCGAGGCCACGGCCACGTTTTCGAAATTTTTCGTGAAGATTTGCGGAAGAGAATCGTCAGAGTGGAAGGAGAACAGGAGGTTTTATTGAAGCAGCCCGCGGACGAGGATCGTAAAGGCGAGAGAAAGTTAACTACGCGTAACGAAAACGCGTTCGCGTGTTAACATACCCGTTTAAGGGGTAATACATACACACATATATATATTTTGTAGGTGGATGATGCATTACATTTCGTTCGCACCTTCCTACTTTATAATCCGCGTTAAAGCTCCCATGCATATCGATGTAAAGACAATTTTAACTATCAAACCATGATTCGCGAGTTCTCGACCTCGTTCCATGCCGATCGCTCACTTGAAACTGCATTCATTGCTATTTCTCTAAACGGCCTGCTAGAATTTGCGCGGCTGGTAGTGGAAGAACAAAGAGGAGCGATGGAGGTGGGAAAACACCGAGGCTTGCGAGCAATGCGAAAGTGGAATAACATCGAGTGAATATCGAGAGCCGAGAAAAGAATTCAAGCTGTCTGAGGTATTTTTAATCGATTTGCCCGCGACATCACCACCGCCAACCGCATCGATTCCTGCGGGTCAGAGCCAACCGGTTGGTTTCCACAGTTCCCCGATCGGAATGCAACGAGCGCGTGCACATGCGCGAGTGGCACGGAATGTATTGCGACAAAAGGTTATGCATAACGCGCGGGGTGATTAATCCCGTCCGCTTCTATCTCGCCCGTTTATCCCCACGACGATACTAATTATCGGCGGACCGTCGTTACAACACGGCCTACGGAATTCGAACGTAACGAGGGTCGTCCATCGCGTTATCCTTACTTATGAAATAATAAGCGCGCGCTTCTCCCGACGGATACGTATCGCGCAATCGCGTTGGACAATAATCTCGAGGACCCACGAGAGAATGTTTCACATTTAAACAAAAATATTCTCAATCGACTTCCGGCGAACGAGGGAGAGGCAAGGATAATCCTTGCTCGAATTTTTCCTTCCTCAAACCGCCGGATGTACACGAACGTTCACCGTTACGAGCTGCATTCATTGTCCTTTGCATTTCTACAGGCCTCTAATTGTCACGGTCCCGCAGGAAACGCGCGCCTAAGACCTAAGCGAAAGAAGCTTTGCGCGGAGGCACGGGCTACTCTGAAAGGGAATGGGACAAAGAGAGAACGTGGAGATGGTGGAAGGAGAGGATACCAGGAAGGGTCCAGCCGCGTAAATACAAAACGAGCCTCACCGCGCCGCCACGATCGAATGATTACGAAGGAAATCGTTCGCACGTCCCTTTTCCTGTAGCACGGTCGATCGTGCGCAGTTAGCCCAGGATGTTCCTCCTTCGCGCAGGCTTCCTCCTTTCTCGGGTAGGATCGGCGAGGATCTGACAATAAGTAGGAAGGAGCTTCTCCGGCCCTTCGACCAAGCCTCGTCGATTCGACCGACGATTTCCTTCTTCTTTCTTCTTCATCTTACCGTTCTTCGAGAGACTCACGTGCTCTCCCACCGCACATGACGTTGCCACATGCACGCGATTGCCCAATGCTTAATGCGACTCCGTGGAACGGGCAATTTGCGGTAAATCACTTCCCTCGAATCTTCCTTCCTCTCCTTTTCTCATCCTCCTGTCTCTCACGTTTCACCTGTTCCCCGTCCTCTCGCAACCCTGTTCTTACATTTAGGGATGGGAATATTTTTTCTTGTCGATTTTCTTTCATTCCCCATTTCGCCTCTTCCTTTTATTCTCCGAGATCATTTCACCACGTGGAATTCTTTCGTTCGATTCTTCTTTCTTCTCTGGACACACGTTTCGCAGACCACAATCGCTCTTTTCACCTTCTCCATTCCACGACGGTGCTCATCCTTTCTTCCTCGCGCACGTTTCCCGGCTGACACATCGCTTACGTAACAGTCCAGTCGCCGCACGAGCGGTATTACCGCGTTTCCACCTGAAGCGGCTGGCTCGAGGAGGCATCGGCCGACCACAGGCGGCACAGCCGTATCCACAAGCCCCTGTGTGCGCGCGCGCGATCAAACACAGCCGTGTTCGCCACCACGCTCCTAAGCAATTGCTCATTCGCGTTTGACTCGACTTGCTCGCTTCGTGGTGCCGGATTTGACTTTCGATTCCACCCCTACCTCGTCCCAATTCTCCACGATCGTCTAATTATTAGGGGCTAATGAGTTTCCGTTTGCCCACGCACAATCAGAGCGGAAGCATCGTCGAATTGCATCGGACAGAATTGTTTCGCAATGGTCCCAACACGCTCCACGCGGTTTCGACTTTTACCTCGTAACGAGACCCACGCGCGCGTATCACCAGGCCCGATTATTAGCGGCTGTTTACACGGCTACTGCTAACGATAGCACGTGTTCATTTACGTGCGCATGTGTTGTCCAGTTTGCCTATCGCTCGCAGGTCCATCGGCCGCGCGTACCGCGGGCGATCCCATCGCGGTGCGTAAATATCGCAGTCGAATAGCCCGCGCGTCACACGTTGCACTAATTCGCCGCGTTTCGGTTCGTGAATCGATCGTCGGGCGAACCGACGTTGGCATGGATTTTTGAGGAGAGTGGAAGCTTGTTGGGTGGAAAATTGAAATTCGAGATAGAAGGAAATTAATGTAAAAAAAATTGCTCGAGGAAGAGAATCTTTGGTAAATATGCATAAAGAGGGCCCACCCTCCGATGACCTTGAAAATATGTGCATTCAACGCGCTTTCGCACGGGGAACAACTTTTTCCTCTAACAAAATCGCGAACAAAGAAATTAAACGTTAAAACACATATATAACACACATACATTTCACGGAGTTTGTCCGAAATACCATGTAAAAAAATTTAACCGGCAATTATTACATTAAATGTATATACTTTTTTCAAAAGTACACACACACACATTATTGTGTGTACTGTATTGTTGTGTGCCCAGCGGATGGCTACAGCCGCGTGCAACAATCTGTGTTTGTATGTTTTCTGTATTATGTGCGTTAGCTTCGAAGATATAAATTGAGAAAGGATAAGAAGAGTAACTGCAAAAATACATGTTTAATGGTGATTTAATCATAAAATACATGTTTATTGATAAAGGGGTTAATATCTTTGTTCGCAGAGGTGACCGGCGATTTTGTCAGAGGAAAAAGTTGTTCCTCGTGCGAAGACGCGGCGAATGCACCTATTTTGAAGCTCATCGGAGGGAGGGCCCTCTTTATGCATAATTACCGAATTTTTTCTAGAGGATATTATTCGAAGAAGGACACCTAAGATTTGTGCAATAATCGTAAAGCGTGACGAAACCGACACGTGACCGTGGCAAACGATCCACGGGCGCGGATTATCGGCGAACGCGAAATGTCAATTACAGTTTCTCGATGGACCAGGAGCCACGAGTCACGGAAGTGTCACTTCGCATTATAAATTCCAACTTACTCCCGGTGTGTGTGTGTCCCTTCGGTGCATACGCGAATAACGTTCACCGACGCGAATCGCAAATTCTCGTAGAAAGTTGCAACGTCGCGTAGTTGTCGGTAGCTTTTCGAGTTTCACGCTCGTGCGCGTGACGGTAATTCGCGCCGACGGATCGCCTGGGATTATTTCGGACTTTTAAATGTAAAACTCGTTCCTCCTATCGGTCGCACTTCCGCGAAGTTAAATTTTAAGGGAGGCACGGAGCTTTGCATACAATCTAAAAGAGATATAAAGATATTTAAAAAAGAACAATTCCCAAACGATGTAACATCCTCATCTACCCATTTGCAAAAAAAAAATTCACTCTGGATATGCTTTCCAGGAGTTTCTCGAGCTCCGAATTCGAGATCTCGTATACTGGTCGGACGTAAATGTCTCGTATTTATAAATAAATGCCGACAGTTTGGAGGGTGGTGCCCACGAGAAAACGTTGTTTAGCGGTTTCACTTATGCTCGAGGCCTCGCGCAAAGTAGACGGGAGACACGGAAGCGTACCAGAGCGGAGAAGAGTGCAACGCGGGAAGCTCGTTAATGTCCATTGCATTATGCAAGTGAGAGCTCCTCGCGCATCGAGCTATTATTTCTGAGAGTTTTAGGGAGAACGAGGAGGAGGAGGCAAGAATCACGAGGGGGCCAAGAATTTCGCATCATCTCGCCTCTCCACTTCGAAATCTCAAGACGCGGCGCCCGCTAGAGCATGGCGTCTAGACTTTGAAATGCGTTGCGGGCGAAAATACGGTTCCTCGCATCATCCCGGAGAACGGGTGAAATATGCATGCGATGGATGCAACGGTAGTTGCCCCAGCACGAGTATCCAACTGGGTATAAGTCTACATGGTTATGTGTTTCAGATTTAACGCTCTTCGGCCTCTTAATTTTCTCAACCTCACTACGAGAAACTCCCTTACTTTGGCATTAGCAGAATTTTCGACCTTCTTCGAGAGATTAACCCTTTGCACTCGAGGCCTTTTTCGCGTGGAAGAACCAGCAACTCGAGACGTTCCGCAGCGTATTTGGTGAATTTCTTACCTCTAACTGAAAACGATCATTTTTCGAAGATACTAAACATAGATAGTCCCTGTCGCGCGTCGAATTTTCGCATCAAACCAAGTGGTGAGCGAGAGTCACCTCTCGAATGCAAAGGGTTAAGAGAGAAATTAAAATCTTTTCGCAGAGACGGTTGAACGGTGATCCAAATTCGAATTTTCATTTACAAATAATTTTAGTCCTTTCGTTTTTCATTTCTTCGAATATCGTTCCGCTTTCTTCTTTCCATTTTCCTCCTACCTTCTCCTTCACCTTTTAGCCCCTTCGTCCACCACCGTCTACGCTCCCGCGCGCCACGTGTAAGAAAGGCATTAGCCTCGAGCGTAAGGTCGGCGTAATCTTCAGCTTACGCGGCACGCCTCCTCCTCGATATCCGGGGGGTATTCCCTCGGTACACGCGCGCGCCAACGGCTTTTTTTTCTCTTTGGCGTAGCTCACCAAATGGCACCACCTTCCGTCCGCGCCCTCACGTTGCACGCTCCGCGCCGGTACTTCGGCGAACTTCGACATTCATGACACGGCCGAATGCATAGAGAGCGAGCCAAGAAAGCATCGACGGGCGGAAAGGAAGAGAAAGAGGTTGGCGAGAAGGAGCACGCGCTGCAGATCCCACCGATTTTCCGTTTTCCTTCGAATCGCCTCAACGAGGATATTCGAGGAGCTCCTTCCTCTTCTCTCGAATATCGAGTGGCACTCGAAATTAGAAATTTTTTTTTTCGTGAACATGAACAAAATTCACTAGCCTCTCATTTTAATCACCAAACTCGCGACAAAGCTTCACTATAAATAATATATACCCTGACAAGGGTGGAATTCAAGGAATTTAGCCCTTAAAGCGAATCCATCCCGAAATATGCGTGAACAATTAATTTCAGGGTGATCTCAGATGGTGCGTGAAAAATTCCACTCCAGCGCGTAAATCATTTAATGTGCACTCGGCCACTAACGAAGACGCTTTCGAACGAATCTCGAGAAAGGTCTCGCGAGCATCTTTCTCCTCCTTCCGAAAAGGGAGAAAATGGCCGTGCCATTAGGGAGGCGAGGGCGAAAAAGAATTCGCCGACGAGAAAGCGAATCCGTCAACGGGAGTTCGCACGCTCTCAAGGAGAAGTCGTTCTCCTCTCTTCTCCTTCCGCTTTGAACCGGCAATTTTCACGCGCCAACAAGTTCGTCGTCGTCGCGAGGAGGCGTCGTCCCATCGAGGGTGAAATCATCGGGCGATTACGATCGAGCAAGGCGCATGCGCGCAATGGACCGTGTCGAAATCATTACGCGCTCGGCCCGTGACAAATTCTTCTCGTGCGGCGCCGAAAACGATTCTCGATCGAGATTCGACACGCGCACGAGAAAAATAAGGGAAGAAGGACGAAAGGGAATTTCGGGCGAGAGGCAAAAGTTTCGCCTCCACCGAAGTTTCTCGTCTCGTCGATGACACGCCTACGTTGATTTATGCATTCCGATAAACGATACCACGAGATATTATTCGAGACGACGAACCGAGCAGATTCGACTCGGTGCTGTAGGTAATTATGAGAAATAATGAGAGTGGTGCGAGTGGTTTCCACGAGTTTCCACGTAGAAGGTGAGAAACTACGTTAAATTGAAGCATTTCAGTTTATTGTACGAATGTGGTTCGAGCTGTGACGAAAATTACAACTTCGTTAACGAACTTACCCCGGCGAGTTCATTTCGAAGCTCGTGGTCTACGAACTTCGCGTAAATCAAATCACGGGGTGACATGGCTTTTTCAGAAGTTGAAACGTCGCAAGCAGCGGGGTTGTAGGTGGCGAAAAGAAAGATAATTTTAAGTTTGGAAATTGTGAGCCGCTCTCGCTCATTGGCGTAGAAAATGGAGAAGCTACACGGACCTTCTGCATTATTGAGAAGTTCTTTAAAAGAAAAAGAAACTATTGTTGGGTAAAAGTCACGATTATACCGCGTGATGCACGTCCATGTTCACCAAGTTCGAAACCACTTCGACGGATCGGTGTATCCACTTTATTCCGCTTCGTAACCGCGACAAAAAGCACGCGGCCAATATCGGGGGCAAATGGTAATTCGAAATTGCTCGGTAACGTCCAAGATTAATACCGTCGGGGCGGAAGATTAATTGCGGGTAGATTCGAGTGAGATTCGCCGGAAGATCGGGCGCGCTAATTAATAAGCGTGCGTGTAGTAGGTGAAGCAGGGTGAAGAGAAACTCGAGAGAGGCAAAGGTAAAGTGGCGATGAGAATAACGCGAGTAGCAGAAGGTGCGAGCGAAATGACGCGAGTGCGTAGGCAATTAATTTTAATCGGCTTCTGAAAATCCACCGGTTCGAGAATATTCGCCCGCCAATCGCCTTTTACGAGAATGAGAATCGTGACGGGCGAGCGTGTTTAAGAATCGATCGGGCGCATCTGATTCAGGAGATGTTCAGAATTGGAAGACACGAAATGATAATAAATGTACGATTAATGTGCAAAAACTTGCCAGGGGTCACAGGTGGAACGGAGCGTGTAATGATCACGGAGTCCGAAGCAAATTGGACGCGTGTAAATGTTTCTCTTCCCGAATGCCTCTCGCGCGCTCCCTCCAATCGTCTCCTGACATTTACGATTCTCCCGACGTTTATGGAAACACTCGCACATATTCACGCGCATCTACCGGAAGAAGCGGGGGTTGTGACGGGACGAAAGTTCCAAGGGACTGCCCGCTCACCGTTAGATTTTAATTTATGCGCATGAGAGACGCGTATCTCACGCACTTTCCCGGGTCAATAAAGTCCGCCCATTCGCCGAGAAATACTGGTATCGACTTGCCGGACTGTTGCACGGATGATTATTGTACCGCCACACGTTCCACGGTGCCGAGCTTATGATTTTACGTCCCCTTTCGCGTCACCGTTTCATAATGCACGCTGCTTACCTTGCAACCTTTTAGATTTATTGCAATTCTCTCATGTCCCATTGTTAGAAACGTCGTGCGTCGGTACCGGGCTCTCGAAGAGCGACCGAGGTACCGTGTAATTTTTAACGTAACACAGTATCGTCAAAAGCGGAGAGACAATGTTGCCGTAAAAGCATCTTATTATTACGGGACTTGAAAAAATGTGTTAGCGGCTCTCGTTTTACCTGGATTACGGATGCTCGCGCAACGACTCTAAATTAAAATATGCAAAATGACGAAAGCTTACTTTTTCCACGTGGTTTTTGCGAATGCAGAATTTCCCAAGGAAATAATTATTCCATCGTACGGACCAACGCGCATCGAATACACGCTAGAACCGAACTGCTCCGGAGAAGATGCGATATTAATTACATCCAATATCGAGGACGCAAAAAATTCCTTCCGCTCGAGACCAGAAAGAAACCACGGTCCACGAGCAATTCCTATTTGCATAACGAAAAATTGCGCGAGCGTAGCGGGACGATCGAGAGCGACGGATAAAAATCAGAACGGTCGTGCATTTTTCGGCTCGCGGTAAGAAACGGGCTAGCGCGGCCGAAAAACTCATTATTCACAGCCGTCAACCGTACGCCGGGACGAGACCATCTGCCCCCTTCCGAAACATTTTGCCGTTGGGAGCAGGCGGGATGGAAAAAGTGCAGATGCATCCTGGCCCCGTTGCGCTTTGGCCCGGTGTGTCTCGCGAGAGTATCGACAGTCGATGCGCGTACAACGGGCCACCGAAGCGAGTGCCTCTCCCTCATCCTCCTCCTCCACCTCCTCCTCTAGATCGGGGCAGACGTTTCGCGCGGACGTCACGCTCGTTTAATTTGCATAATCCCATAGTGAGAGACCGTTAGGCCGAAAGTGGCCGCGGCGGATCACCGTAAGAGCGTTCGGCCGTTACGGTGAGGCGTATAGGAAAGGCGGAATAAGGATGAGGCGCGCGAGGAAGTGGAGAAGGGGAGAGAAGGTGAAGGAGAATGTTGCGGGTGATGGGCGAGAAGGAGCGAGCCTGGCGAGGGAGGAGGTCAGAAGGAATCACTCGTGATGGAAGAAGAGAGAAAAGCCAGAACGATGGAGAAAGAGAACGAAGAAGAAAAGGAGAGCAGGATGAAAAACGGTGGAAGGGAAACGAGGTGAGGAAAGGGCAGGGTGCGCGTCGCTGCGACAAAAACGCGTCCACTTTACCACCAACGGTGGTAAGGCTGCTTGAATCGACAAGCAATCCTTCCTCGTCCATTGAGCCGCACCACCATCGCCCATCCGCTCCACCACCACGCCTCGAACCTTCATCCTACCGACGATTCACGAGGCAATAAACGCGACGGAACCACGGAAACGCGCCGACGACAGGTACCAGCAGCAACAACAGTAGCAACAACACGCGGACGACTACGAGGTCGAGGATGACGTCGGCGCTCCAGATTGGTGAGAGGATCTCTCTCTCTCTTCTCTATCTGTCGTTTGTCTCCAGGCTGTGTGTAAATTGTGCGGAAGGGGGTGCGCGAGCAAATACGCGAAGAGAGAGTGAAAGAGAGAGAGAGAGAAAACGCGCTTGCTCGGCACAGGTGCGCACGTCGCCGGGACTCTCATTAACTCAAGGACGCGAGGGCCCTTATTATCGACCCGCGAGCCGCCCATTAAGGACGCGGCCACCGGGTGTTGTCGCGGCAAGGAGGATGGCCCCCGAGAAGAATCTCAAGATTCCTCTCTATCTCTCTTTCTCATTAATTCCTTCTCCCTCTCACTCTTCTCCTTAAACTCGTTCTTTCTTTCTCGCGATCTTCCCACAGATCTCGCCGATCGTTCATCACGACTACTCGTGTCGCTCGCCGTGCGGACACGCGAGTACCTCGTGCTTATTCGCGATATTTAGGAAAAACGACAGTGGCCTGGAGACACGGGATCGTCGAAGAGAAGGAGTAAAAAGTGTCGAGCGATCTCACGAGCAGGAGGGTGTCACACGCGCCTCGGTAGCAACAAAATCGTAAGACCAAATTAGCGAGCGATCGTAGTAATTACAGTGCAACCTTGAGTCCTTCGCGGAACGAGCTTGCGGAGCTTCCAAGATCGCTCTTGATGCGTCCGCATCCTCCTCTTCTGCAACACTCGTGAGCTCGTGGACGAAAGCCCTGCGTTGGCACCTTCCCATTAGCTCAAGGTCATCCTGGTGGATCCTCATTATCGTCCCGCGACCTACCCATTAAGGAGCCACCATCGTCGCAGAACTAGCGCGTCCTTTCCGACACGCGCGTTACGCACCCAAAGCGTAACGCTTCGCGAGTGAGCGAGTACACAACGGGTTTATCGTAACAACTGTTATTAGAGGCGCAATGGTGGGCATCGAGGTGGCAAGCGCGGTGATAAAAATCAATTCCAGTGGATTTTCTAAATTGCTTCCCCCGAGAAGAACCTCCTCTTCCATTACTGCTTATTAATAACTAGAGTCCTTCCAGTGCGAAAGGGTCTTTCGAAGGATTTTTTAAGAATACTCGACGAAGTTTCTTGAAGCCTCGTAAAACAGCGACCTCGCACCGTATCGATACTTCACTCCTTTAACACGGTTGACCTTCGAGGAACGACTTTGCAAGGCAACCACGATTTTTAAGCAATCCATTGAGCGCAACCGCTTTACGGGATACCATCCAGAATGGGTTACCAATTACGAGGAAAAGAGAAACGTCGCTGATTGAATCTTAAGCACCGCTAACCACCAGTTACGCATGTAAACGATACAGAGAAGGGAATGGTGGAAAGAAGCGGCTTAATGGTCGATGGCCAATGAGGAAGCTGATTGGCCGATCGGCAGAGAGAGTCCTCGCGTGGAAAATTCAATCGATCTGGCAAAATGCTTGCGACGGTCCACTTCGGAACGTTCGATTGGCGTCGAGCCCGCTTAATTACCGAAGCTCCTGGAAAGTGGGAGATATTGTGTCCCATTAGGGGAGGTAACCGGCGGGAAACAAAGAGCGAGGCGAACGATTTTTCATCGTTCCAGATTGGCGCGACCCCTCGGTGTGCCCGTTACGCGTCAGCCTCGATATCGGGACGACAGGCTGACGTTCTGGCAATAAATTACATCCCCATCACCTCGTTACCCGATCTCGCTGCGATACACCGTCGCCCTTCGACGAACGATGCTCCTCTACTTCGTCCTACTGGCTGCCCTTGTCTTCTTCATCCTCCTCGTCGTCCTTGTCTTCTTTATCGTCCTCTTGGTCCACTCCATTCTCAACCATCGTCTTCGTAAACGTGGTGGCTTCAGAAGTGGACGAGTAAAAATGTAGCACCGAGCGTGGAAAACAGAAGACTCGATGAATACGAAAAGCTTTTCTTTTCATTCTGTTTGACGAGCGAGGAGAGGTATGCTTTTTCGGAGGAATACTGATCGTTGGTGGAATGCGAGCGGATAGAAATCGGGGAGAAAGCTTGAGAGGTTTAGAAGAGAATTTTGAAAACGCCTTTTAGGTTTATTCGCTAGAAAGATTGAAAGAGATTCCAAGAGGTGTCACATTAGTGGTTGAGCTGTGACTAACTACTATCGATGAGGTCGAAAACAAACGGAGCTGTTAGGAGAGCTCTTATAAGTAGGCGACAGTAGTCTGTCGCATATTATGTAATGTAATTAGTAAGGTGTTGATTGATACGAGCGCTCTAATTTATCGATGCTTACTACTTCTCCGAACACATTCCACGGTGAAATGAAGACCGAAGGATCAAAAGTACGGGGTGAAAAGGTGGACTATAACGAAAGTATGTTTTGAAAAAGAGTGGAGTATAGGTAGGTGTATCGCGAAGCTGGGATGTCGAAAAGAGAAGAGAATCGTGATTAATAGTTTAACTTTCTGAATGTTCTGATGGATGAGGAACTAACGAGCGAGGAGAGCACGACGGAATGAGGATAAAGGTGGTAAAGGTGGACGATAGAATCTCCGCCATTCGATCGTGAAGTGGCCGTGGGATAAAAATCTTGGTGGAGAAAAACGAAAAGAAGAAACGGGTGCGACGAACGGCGGTACCGTTTACCGTGCCTCCTATTTTTTTCACCAGCTTGCAAATTCGCCGTTCTCCCGTCGGAATGGTGAAAGGTACCTTCACTCGTAGCCTCGGCGCGTAATCAAGGGATAAGATAGCGCATCCGACGCAACAAGTTTTTGCCAATTAGAACAACGTTACCGGCTAGATGGTATCGTTCCAATATTGATGAGAATGCATTAGTCCGAGTACTTAGCGGAATAACGTTCCCGCGACCCATATCGCGGAAATCGATTCGCGGTGCTCCAATAACATCGCTTTAGCATCGAGGGGGAATCTCTTAATTCGCGGGAGCCTTCGTAAAAGCGAGAAGCACGGATAAAGTGCTCGCGACATTTGTTACGAGAGAAAGATCCAAAGGTAAAGACAACGTGGTTTGAAACGTGACAGGATCAAGAATAACGAGAGGACAAACGAGGAAAATCCAAAGAGGACTCACATTTTCTCGACGTCCCTTCAACACGATTTTATTTATTTTTTCAGGGAATTTTACCGTCTCCTGTGATATTATCTTTGTTTTATTTTCCAGACGCTGAGATCGTGCAGTGAGCAAAAAAAAGGAAGATCAGACGATAAAGTGGATCGATGTCCATTGCGACTCGTAACGATTCGTCGACGTCACGCGGCCAAAATCCGGTCCCCGTCTCGACCTGCATATTTTCGGCATCGTCCTCACACCGACGACCAACGGGTTCTTTAAATAGGTTGCAAATTAAAGACGGTTCGAAGGAAGGAGAGGACCGAGGGGATTCGTTAGCGACAGATCGACGGATCCAATCGCGTGTGACGAATAGCAAGTAATTTGCTTGCGGCACGGGACGAATTTTTTTTCACTCGACACGAGCATTACTTCGAACGGTCCAGATGCGAGAAATCGTCGAAAGGTGCGACGACTTTGGAACGCAGCAGAGCGCGGGTCAACGAATTTACATGTCTCCTGTTTATTTCGTATTTTCAATGAGACTGGAACAGATCGATCGTCCACAGGATGTCATCAAATTTCCTCCACTCCTTCTTATCACTCGCCTTCCGTTATCTGAGAATCGATCGAGCGCAGCTTGGCAGAGGGATGCTTGGCCGTCGTGTGGTTTCCCGTTCGTTTTCGCTTCATTTCAATTCTAATCCCTCTCCCTCGGACTGTACACGCACGCGTCACGATGCCCTGGCTAAAACCACTCCCTTTCTTTTCACCTTTCTCTTCGGACCGCACGCGCTCAGGTTCTCCGCTTACATCCCAGCCACGCATTTACATATTTCTTCGAGAGATTCAATTTAGCCGACGCGGGAGAGACGATTGCCACGAGCCACACGGGCGAATTAATTGTGCGTCCGTGTTCATATATCGTCGCGCGTTTTTACACCCGTCAACTTGAAATAGGAGACAGACGGTGGTGAGACGGAGACGAGATGGAAAGAGAGAGAAGGAGGGACTGGCGTTGGGTCGAAAGGCGACGGTTAATAAAATCGGTAATATGCACGTTTAACGGAATCGTACGAGGGGAGGGAGAACGTTAATGGGAAGAATAACGCATACAGTTATCTGTTTACGACCGCGTTGACTGCGTCGGCCATCACTTTTCGCCGTCCTTCTTTTTTCGTTTTCTTCCTCGTGGAAAGCTCAACGGGCGGGCGCGCGTGCGCGTGCAACGGTACGCGAAAATTGCGAGCCACCATTTTGCGAGGGACTATTATAATGTCATGGGCTAGTAAACGAGAGTGTTAAGTATCCTATTAGAAATAAGAGCAAATCCGGAATTGGATGTTATACGAGGTGCCGGTCCGAGTCGTTCCACCGTAAACGGTCCGTCGAGCACCGGCTGGCGACGTCGTTAGGCGAGATCCTGTATTTTCGCGGAGAATTCGTGGAAAATCGGAAAATCGCCTTGTCAGTGATGAAAATTATCCGAGCGAAAATTGACCGATTTCCGGACAGATTTATACAGAGACTTATTTTGAGATACATTTGCGTTCGATATTTGAGCTTCTCTGTCCATGTTGATGCGTACGTAGTAAAGGAAGGGCAATGAGAAGCTCGCGAAGCAAAAGTTCAAAGGCAAAACCTTTGCCAAAGAAAGTTTCACATGCTCGAATGAATTTCACGGTCGCATCGATCATTCCTGGGTAAGCCGACAGCGAGTATCAACGAACACTCGAGATTCGCGCAGTTCCATGTACCTCTCAGAGAACGTAATGGACAAGGCCGCGCATCTTAAACAAAGACGCTGTTCCGATAATTACCAGTCACACGGGATCGGGAAGAAACTCAGAGTGAGTGTGTAATGGACGAATGGCACGCAACCGTGTTTAATTTCTCTCTCTCTCTCTCTCTCTTTCTCTCTCTCTCTCTCTCTCTCTCTCTTTACACACTCTCACACACACACTTTATCGTGCGCACTTAATAACGCATAATTGCCGTGGCACATGTAACTTTTCAAAATGCGCGCCTTGATACCCCGTCCACCACCAATTAACGATCGGACCAATTAGTCGATGAAGGGAGACCTCGACGTCGCAGGTTTCTGCCTTCGAGGCACGACGTAACGAGAAATTAGGGGTTACTGGAAGACGAAGGGAAAAGGGTCGTCCGGTAACGAGGCCACGCGCTTCCTCGCAGGAGGCAGAACACTGTCGACGATTCTTGCGACCTCTCTCGATCCTCGACGTATTAATTCGAAGAAGCAGCTGATGGAGTTTTAAAGGGCGGCTTGGTTCGCGCGAGTGAAGGCTTTAGCAACGATAATCGTCGAGAAATTATCTCTCACGCCTTGTAAGCAGTTTAATTTTTTTAATAGAGTATCCATCGAGAAGTTTTCGAAATTTCGTTTCATCGGGAAAGTTCTGCATCCTTCGAGGCAGCTCGTAAAAATTTCCAGCTCCTTTAAAAAAACCGATTGAGGTTCCACCCTTCTTCGTTTCAGCGCCGAGAATTCGAGCACTCTCGCGGACCACCACTCTACCACAAATTCTCGACCTCCTTACACATCTTGCACGCTCGCCGATCGAATACTCGTTTCACGCTCGAGGACGGATTAAGCCGGGCACGCCCGGCCATAAGGAGTTTACGATTATTTGGAATCGTTGCTCGTCGCGAACGATCGCGATAGAGCGACGCGCATTCGTTACCCTCTCACTACCTCTCCCTTTCTCTCTCTCTCTCTTTCTCTATGCGTCTCTCTCACTCTCGTAGAGACGGAAGAAAAGGAGCGACCTTACGGGCCGGAATATCCGAAACGTGACGACGACGGCGCGACCGACGACGACCATAAGGACGAGGAGACCTCGTTATAATTCAGAAGGGGGCGAGCTCGTAAAGCGAGGCTGAATCGCGCCGGATAAAGGAACCGCGCGAAACGCGATACCGCGAGCAGCCGCGGCCAATAAAAGTCCTCTTTCAATTACTCGCGCGCTCGTTTCCTCCTTGGGCGTCAACCTTCCACCGTCCTTCGTCCCTTTTTCTCTTCCCTTTCATCCGCCTCTTTTTCCACCTCTCCGACTCTGCACTCGAAATGTTCCAAGCACTTTGTTCCTTTTGCCAAGAAAGCAGAAACTACATCATTTTCCAACAGAAGGACATTTTCTCGCGACACTTTCGCTTTTGGAGAATTATCCTTCTCACAGATAGTCCTCTTCTTACAAAGTTCGAGACTTGCACCAGCAGAATTTACGAATTTTAATCTACTACGGTAAACCCATGTTACCAGACTCTCGTGCTTACCACGAGCGACCGGTTTAATCGCACCGATGCGTTGCGTAACGCGCCTATACTAACAGACAGACGGACGTACGGACAGACAGCACGACTTTTCGTTTTGAATCGAGCGCCGGGCATCCTTGCGTAATGGTGCGCTTACGCGATCGATACCTGTGCCCACCGTGTTGCTTCTGGGCGGTCACGGCAATGCCCTTGATTCTCTCCCACATTTTCTCTCTCTCTCTCTCTCTCTCTCTCTCTCTTTCAACCACACGCTCCACACACGCACCAACGTGCGAGCACGACGCACGTGAGTCACTCCACAGCAAGATGAAGTCGTTCTGGGAACTGGGTACCACGAGGTAGGATCGAACCAGGGTGAGAGAATCCATTTCAATGCAGCGAGATCTCTTGTGAGAACCGAGACGTCTTCCTCCCGGCTAGACTGGATCGCGAGACAGAAGGCGGCTTCTGGGTTAAAGATCGAATTTACTGGTATCGAAATCGGTCGCGAGAAGAGTTTTCGGAGGGTTCCCAGGTCAGGCGCATCCGACAATGAACAGAAATAATTGGATGTTAGAATAACGATGAGTGGGTGGTGGGAGGTGGTCGCGTTTCGAGGCGCTGATGAATTGGGCCTCCGGTAAATTGTGGTCCCGCATATGCCGGCGATTATTCGACACGATGGGAATGTGTGTGTTTCCAAGAGAATAATAAACGAATTGCCGGGCGAAGCGCAAGAGAAAACATTTAGCGCGCGCACGCGCGCACAATGTGTGTCGCGGACGAACGTTAGCGGAGCGAACGAGTAGCGTTAATTGCTATTGACAAGCCCAACTGCCCTAGATACGGGGCCAAACAGTGCTCGGCACGGTAATTGAATCTGTCTTCGCGAAGGTCTACTACACGTGCAAAAACACGCACGCGACAGGGTAAACTTCGGCGGGGTGCACCGAGGTCTCTGGTGAATTGACTCGTTGAGCTTTCCAGTGGAAGTCGCTAATGTATCGTCGACGTCAGAATTAAATTTTTGCAAAGGATTATTTTATTATAGTAACGATCTTGTTTTCTTTTGTTAACCCTTTGCACTCGAGGGAATTTTCGGAAATTCCTTCCGATTTGAAAATGTACTCGTGAGGGAAAAATATTTTATTATAGTGCTTTGGATAGCTCTCGAGATAAGCTACAAGAATATGCTGTAAACAATACGGAGTTCTATTTAAAAAATTGACACCAGCTGACACCGTTTCGACGAAATTTAAGTGTATTATTTAAAATGGGACACCCTGTATATAAAACATAAAATACATAATTTTATAGTTTAGAAGGTTATATGTATCGTACAGTGGTTCCAGATACAAAAGAAATCAAACGCGGATAAATATCGTCGTCGCTCGATGTATCGCGTCCATACGAATGGTGATCGGTTTCATCGTTCGAGTTGTCGTAACAAAGTAGCTGGTGACCGAGAGGCACCTCTCGAGTGCAAAGGGTTAATAAGAAATTACAGATGAGTGTCTCTGATACGTTCTCGATAATTCTTCGAGCGCATTTAAACGGTACGAGTCACGGTACACCATGCGAAATGAGCCAAAGCATACTCGATCGCTCGTGGAGCGTGGCACGCGTGTGAAAACGCGCGGTCAAGCGCGGGTGTAGCAATTCCAGCGTGAGAGATAAATTAATGCACACGAGGCAAATGTCTTCCAACGTACCGATAACAGAATCGGTACACGCGCGATCCCAGATCGAATCTGCTCGCGCGGCTTGTGGTACATCGTGTACGCGCCCAGATTGGCCTGCTCTAAGGATACGCGTCGTTACGCGCGAATATTCGCCGAGAATGAGAGATATAAATCGGCCGAGGATGACTTTCGGAGGACGATGCGTCATGGATAATCGCTCGTGGTAATGGATCTTGGTGGAGCGCGTGTACAATGTCACAGAACGTGTAAAGGTTCTCTCTCGCGAAGGTGTAAAAAGCGAAGATTGTTGCACGCGAGTGGCGAATCTGAGATCGCGTGAAAAGACGATGACATGCCCTTCTGCATCCACGGCGCGTTTAAACGTCATAATTACAAGTGTTTCGATCCAGCCTGGCACATTACACGCTTGGAATATTCTTGCAAGAATATCACGGGATAGCAAGAATATCGGGGTGCGAGTGTGCGAGGATATTACTCCGCAATTTTGCATAAATTTCTGTTCGAACGAATCCTCGTGGGCGCGGGCAATTTCGAGAATCATTTCTCCGATACACGTTCGTCGTAGCGTAAAGAGATAATCGGACGAAGTCGTTCTACCGTAAAGAGACGGCGTAAATCAGGAGACAAGGGCATCCGTAAAGTCTTCCGTGTAATTACGAGGCAAGCTAATGTTGCATTTATGTAATATAATTAACCACTGTAAATCATCTCGGATATATTGCGAATCCGGTAAGCGACAAATGAATTTTTCTTCGCGGGATAAAATGGCGAAATTAATTACGGCGGAATGAATTACGACTTTCCTCGATGGCAAAATGATTTTTCGCAAAGTTCGCTCGCGTCAATACCTGTTCCGGAGAGTCTTGACTCAAGCAACGTGGAAAATTGTCTTACGGACGAATGATGAATTCATTGTCAGTAGGAGGTGACTAAACGAAGAAAACGTTGGATGAGTGGTTCTGCACGCGCCAATGCGCATCCGATTGATGTAAGTCACGGCAAACTGCTTCTACCGTTCCCAGAATGGGCTTGGCGAGACTCGATCGACCGTCGACTGCACTCTCCGTCTAACCTACCCACCTGCACTCGCGCGTGAGTAAGTTCGTGGAAAATAATGGATCTTAATTTGAAAAAGGAAAATCGGTCGTTCCACCAGCGGGATCGTGAATTCCACGAGCGCGCGATAAAATCTTCATCGTCGGTTTTCTCGCCGGTATTCCTATTAGCAGACTCTTGTCTGCGACTTTTTTCCACTCCTCTTTATCCTCTCGAAAATTTAACATACATATTCAGCGCACCCGGGATGCCCCAGTCGCGAGAGAGAAACGATCTTGGCCGGATTCAAATTCTCTAGGACACGCGTCGAAGAGCGGAGCGCGCGCGCGCGCGCCGGTTAATGAATTAATTATTCATCTCCATTAGGCCGAACGTCAGCGGGAACAGAGAGTGGCAAAGGGATCCTTCTCTCGAGTATTTCTCACTGTGTTCCGCCTCTGGTCGACGCACGAAATCGCGAGCGTGCGCGGAGTGAGGTTACTCGTAGGCGCGGTTTTCTATTCGTGCGGCCGGTCGGCTCGCGGGTCCTCCTCGCCGAGTGAATAATTGAAAGCCGGGGGCCGGAAAGGAGGAAGGGAAGCGGCAAATCTCCGGATGAGAGGCGGCCGCCTCCTGGAGCGGAGATCCGACGCGTCAAATATTCATTCCACGAGCATGAAAGCTCCCACGCGGAACTCGTGGCACGCTTTGTTGTCGCGTAGGCGCGTCCGCGCGCTCCTCCTGGGGCCAACACGCGGGAGGAGGACGAAAATTTCTCGAATTCCACGTCGCGTAAGAATGTGAAGCACGCGCGGAGCGTTTTGCTGGGCGACACGCGCGCATTCGCAGGACCGATTATCCGAGACCATTGTGGGAATTCCATTAAGAAAGGGAAAAATTTTCAAACGAATTAGGAGCGTTCGCGGTACGAGCAAACGTGTCGTGCGCAGCTGGAAACTCATTCGGCATTGTTGAGCATAAACACAGATCTTTTCTCTCTCTCTCTCGAACGCAAGATCAGGTGCTCCATCGTTCTCAGAAATTGTTATTACACCAGTCTGAGTACGGAATACGAAAATGTTAATAAAGCTGTGACGTTATCGTTCTCTTTATACCACGGGGTCTTTTCCGATGGAGCTCGAGGAGTACGCCGAATTGGGAGCGCGCCCCATCCACGGAAGCAGGCAACAAGGCTTCCACGAACCCATTCGGATGAGAAAGCGCGGCTCGAGAAGCCCCGTGCGATACTCGTCGCGCTAGCGCATAGAATTCTTCCAGGAAGTCAATTACGTAAAAGCGGGAGGCGCAGAAGTAGCTAGAAGGAGACGAAAAAAGGTGTACGCGGTTAGTGTACCATCGTGCCACTTCCTGCTCGACGCCGACACGGTCCACTCTCTCTTCTCGCGTGTCGTGAAATCAATTTTTCTGTCCTCGACGAATCCGTGAGTCACGGTACGAGAAGAAAAAAAGGGAACAGGCTTCGGAGCGCTTTGCCGGCTGAAACTCCCACGAGTGAAGGGACGCAAAGCGCGAGTAAATAACGCGTGACGCGTAAATAGCAGGAGGGCCAATGCCAAGCTTCTCATTAAGGGGGTTAAGGCTTAAGTTCTCTACCCTCTCGCTAATTATTTTGTAATAAACGCGCGGTGCCGCTCACGTGAATGTAGATATCAGGGAGCGTGCGATTTTTTTTTCTTTCTTTCTCTCTCTCTCTCTCTCTCTCTCTCCATTGGTTCTCCGGTCTCGTGCCCATTGCCGTAGTGGGATTAACGTCTGCCCGTTGCGGCGGCGCAGGGGCTTCAATTGAAGCTCCTCTCTCCCTCTCGCGTTGATATATGAAGTTAATTACACGTGCCCGCGGCGCCGGTGCACTCCCTCGGAAGAGATGACGTATTCACAGGAATTACATTGGAAGCGTTCGATTGTTCGACGTCTCATAATCGTGGACGGCTTAAATGTTGCGCGTGGATTCGCGTATTTCTCTTGTCGTTGCATTACGCGACGAACGAAATTATCGGTGACCGAGCATTGAAATATTTATATTCAAGCGATTAGTTGGAAATAGTACCGGTATTGGACGAGAATCGGATTCAAATTGGACGAGAATCGGATCGGAATCGTTCGAGAATCGACAGAAATTAGGCAAATAATGCAGAAGCGTGTAATATTCCTCAGTGTC
Source organism: Tiphia femorata (assembly GCA_944319695.1). Classification (NCBI taxonomy): domain Eukaryota; kingdom Metazoa; phylum Arthropoda; class Insecta; order Hymenoptera; family Tiphiidae; genus Tiphia; species Tiphia femorata. The sequence continues at coordinate 21,376,436 of OX090901.1, read as the reverse complement.
GCGCATAAGTTAACTTGTGAGAGAAGATCCGAACAGAAAATAAAGCCGCTTATTAATCATCCACTTGGAATTGTTCAGCTTACGAAGTTCCATTGGTGGAGAAAAACAAATTGTTTATCCACCGATCTGCAACTGTGTAGTTTGTTTAACTTCGAAGCTTCTCCTTCGCGCATTTCCTCCATCCCTCATCAGTCTTGTTCCACGCGCGTCCCGTCAATTTCCGCAGAAAATTCCTTCCTCTTCCACGGTGCCATTGGCGGGGAAAATAAATCGTTTCATCGCGCCGCGAGTGATGAATACCCTCTTCGTTATTGAAGTTCAAACGGAAATGGGAATCCCGAATGGTTTCAATTTCTTCAGATCCACTCCATATTGAAGACTGGATCTGCTCACCCGTGAACGACGAGGGAGCTCCAAGAGCGTCTCGACGTTGGGCGTCGCTCTTGCGCCCTGCGCGTTAACGCGATCCAATGCGCTCTCATCGAGGTTACTGAACTTCCGGTACGAAGAAAAAAGCAATAAAAAGAAAAACGCACAATATCAACTTCTGCATATACAAATGCAAGAACTCTACCAGCTCATACCGAGAAGGCGAGGAATCAATGAATCCCAGAAAGAGAACGTTCTTAGTACATATTCATAATTCACATTGATTCTCGGCTAATCTCTCCCTCGTTTCTTATCCCATAAACAACGTTTCGCCCTAGGGTTCGAAGGTTTCCCTAACCTACCACAATTACGTAATCCGGCGTAAAGACCCCATCCGGAATATCCACGTATTAATATCGACTGCCATTACGTTTCCACGTCTCTCTGTAATTTGCGTGATGGCACGCTTCGCCCTACGGGAGCACCGTTATTTTATAGGATAGGGCTCCAGTGCATGGTGCACGTAATGCCTCCTAATGGCGCGCGGATGGAGATCGCAGGAGAAGAAACAATTTTGCTGGTTGGTAGAACCGCGAAGAATCGAGCAGCACGTTCGATAGCGCGCCAAGGAAGAAATTCGTCGAGCGACAGGATTTCTCGTGCGAGAAAATTTTGCGCACGACGAGTCCTGGCATAATTACTCCTGCCTGTCCTCTCGTCCTGTGGGTCCGAGTGAAATTCCACGAACCGGTTTTCCCAGTGCATAGTGGAATAATTGAAAATTGCGATGTAACGAGCGGCGGATTAAATCATAACAGATTACCAGGCGAGAAGAGCAAGGGAAAGAGGGAAACGGGAAGAAACAAGATCGTTGAGCAAATTTTGCACCTTGTATGTATGGTAAACGTTCGGGTATTTATGTTTCATAGGTCGATCTACTCTCGTTTTGCTTTTCACTGTTGACGAATCGTTTGACACTCGTTAATTGTCACGGTAATGAATAATGTAACGAACAATTACCACGGCTCGGACCGTTCGTTGTTTGTTCGTTAATTATCTAGAATACGAGATGCCAAATCATTTTCCGCGATACGTTTCCAAATAGGAAGAACGAACAATTTTTGAGATTCTCTTTAACGATACGGCAATTGAAAATATAATGAAGTTGTGTCGGAGAAATGTCCTCGGTGAAAAATTACAGGAAAAAAAAAAACAGTGGGTATAAAATAGTGGGTCACATTGCTCTGGAAAGAAAAATTGTCGGCGGACTGGTATAACTAGACGAGCCAGTACCCAGGAACTTTTGCCTTCTTAATTAACGACAACCATGAAGAATGTTGGTGACGGTGAATAATGGGAATTATTCTTCCGCGTAATTCTCGTGCCCCGGCGCGGATTTAAGAATTCCTTCTTAGGGAGTTTCACTTGGCTCCTACGGACGAAAATTTCCATAGCGGTGGAAAAACAACTTTTCAAAAAGCACTCGTGAGATTATATTTGCGTGAGTGCCGCCGCCATCCTCGTCGTCGTCAAAAACCGGAGCCACCTGGCCCGGAGAGGAAGGTGAAAGTTCCGGCCAGCGCTGTAATTGTGGCATTAACAATATTAAAAATGCAATTAAATTAGGAAAAAATGCAAATGCTCTGCCGAGAGTGTAATGAGCCCTCCGCGGGCGAGCTCACGGACGCGAAATGCGAAAGTATCAAGAAAATTCGAAAGAATTACGTTTCCAGGACCTCGCGGAAAAATTCAACGCGCCACGAATAAGTGACTAACAAGTCACTTGTAAGTCGAGATGCTATCGAGAGATCGTTGTACCGACGTTTTTTCAATCGCATTCATCTTACCGATTTATCCCGCTTACGTTCCACCGATATCGCCTCTTACAACCATTTATGCGCTCAAGCCTGACAACCACCTATTATACGCATAAAGTATAAGACGTCTGCATTGATGTAGATATCGCTGCAATTCGCCGCAAGAAAGATCCGCGAGAGTAGAGAAAAAGGAAGGATTCCGGTGCGGTCGAGAAGTGGACGAAGGCAAAACCTTCCGCTTCGCCATTCTTTCGCCAATGATAGTGTTTCATCGCCTCGTTTGAGCCTTGCCTCGCGAAGAATTCAACCCATGCGTTTCTCAGCCCGCTCTTCCATCGCCACTTTCAATTTCCACATCGTCGAAAGGGAAAAACTTCAACCCCAGAACCGTTCGACGATGCATGGAAACGAGTATCTCTCTCGAGTTTTCCCACTGGCAAGAGAAAATCCTCAAAATTTGCCAGAGGGCAGTTCTCGTACACGCGTGCTAACGTTCCCAAAACTCCGGCGCCTGTTTCGAGCTTTTTAATTAGGAAAGTTCATCGGTAATTAGCACAACGGACTTTCACAGCCCGTTACTGCGCCAACGCACGTTGCGGTTCACCCCCGTGTAATTCTTTTACGCGTACGCTTCAACCCTCCTCCGCTTTCCTAGCACGAGAACTCGAGCTTTTCACGATGAGAGAGAGGACGAGAAATGAATCGGGACGATGGTAAATCTTGGAAAGGCGAAAATTAAATTCTCCGGCCCGCGCTCGTTGGAAATTATCGAAGAGGCATGGGTTACCTCTGGTGGCGCGAAATTACAAGAGTCTCGATTGTAGAGGGTGTAAATGAAAATTAATTGCTTCGTTACGAGCAATTCGCGTAACAAAAATAAAGGGAGAGAGATTCTCCCTGCTTCATTTCATAACACCCTGACCCACCGCATGCCCTTGAACCCTCAGGAATGTCTTACGCCTCATTTTCTCTATACCGCGATAATAATTGCTCGACAGCGAAAGGCCCGCGTAATTACACCCATTACTTAATTATAACGTGAAGGTATCGTCTGAGAATTGCGACACGTGAATCTGACATCGGTCAGGAGGTTACCACCTTGATCACCAATCGGGCGCGAACACGTCACGGTACACGAAACTACAGCTTGTCAATGATTGGCGCTCGTCACTCGGCGACATTTAATGACTCATTTACCTCTTCCGCTTATTATCCATCGTGCGTCATCGGATTACTCCACGCGACACGAGGTACCAGAAATGAGGATCAATTCATAATTAAAATTATTCGACTAATTCAATTCAACTAGCCCCTCGTGTACAAATAAAGAAACGAAGGATAATTGTAATTCGAGAGCAAATAAGTCTCTCGATAAGTCACTAGGTAAAATTTCGTCTCGATCGATTAGAGACCTTTCTAACATTTCCTTGGCTTCCGTATTACCGTCGACAAGTGTAACACCACGAGTAGAAGAAACCGCGTAGGTGAAATCTTCGAAAAAAGATGTACTTCGTGCTCCGGCATTCTCGACGAACAAATTATCCAACACGAAGTACACATTCTCTTCGATACCTTCGATCGATCGTGCACCGTCTAATTACCGCCCGCGCAATCATCTAATTGAGGAGCTTTGAGAGCGGAGTTTATAGCCGGATAATTAAATTTCCCTTTGCTCCTCCTCGTTCTCCACCTCCGCGCGGAGTAATCGACGCACCATCGTTGATGGATACCGTTAATTAAAAGCCCGCGACGATAATGATATTCATACTCGACTGTGAATGCAATCAAGCTTAATTAACACCGAACAAGCGCGCACGAGCGTCCTCGCGAGGGTGCACGATGTTTTACCGCGATCACGCGGGGGACCGATATCGAACGGTAGAAGCAACCAAGACGCTTGCCGTCACCCTAGTCGCCTTGATCCCGACCACCACCATCGGCTGATGGACCTTTTAGTGCCGCCTCGTATAGTTCCTAGCCTGCACGAGCATCACGGTGGAGGCCTCTGCCCGATAAAACGCTCCTCGGCGCGTAAAAGCCGCAACGAGGCAAAATAACGGGAAAAACGGTGAGGCCCGACGTTAAACGCGATATTAGCAAAGTGTAATCGTAACATCCTCCGACCTAATGATTATCTCGATCGCACGGTCCCCCACTCGTTCTCATCATCTTCATTCCTTTTTAATTCCAGCTCGTTTCTGTAAGTAAATTGCATAAACGCCCTGGTGTACCGCACCTTCTCTACACCGTACCACTCCACCTTTTACCAACCTTCAGCATCGAAGTCTTCGCGCACGCGGTAGCCCGATAAAACGGTTCTCGTAAAACTCGCGAAGGGAGAACTACCGAGAGGCTACCTGGGGTGGGCAGTCCGTTATATCCTGCCCCACCGAGTTGAGGACGATCGTTAATCGCGGCGTTTACGAAATAATCGGAACATTAAAGTCCCGAGGTGTAGCGGTAACGCAATATCCACAGGTCCCCCGGGTGGGTTATTAAGTGGTGCGTCGCGCGTCGTCTTGGACGCATACCGTGCGCCACTCTCTCGGCCCAACGTTATCCCCGGCTAATGAATGTTGCTAATACCGGAGCACCATGGTGTAACGATACTAGAAATTTATGAACACCGTCGCTCATTATCGGCCTCTTCATAGGGACATAAACGTCCGTACCTGGCGAGTGATGGACTCACGGAGGATGCCAAGGATTGACTTCGAGTGGATGACCACGGAAGAAGGACGAGGAAGGCCGCGAGGGAGTAAGGGAAGCGTAAAACTACGAGTGCTCGGGCGTAGTCGAGCGCGTTCTTCATACACGAAGTTCGTGGCATTCCGTGTGCGTCTTATACCACGGAACGTGCATTAACCGCTCTTACGTAAACGTGCTATTTAAATGGAGCATAACGGGCTGCGCGGTTCGCTCTCGTCCCAGCACCGGATAGTTTTGCAGGGTGAAACGAGCTTCTTAGCCGCGTATCTGAGCGTTTAATCAGCCCGCGTGTGGCGCGCGAGCCATCCCCGCGGAGGACGCGAGTGGATTTTCTTTCCTCGCGATTAACCCACGGCGTCGAGATCGTCGTGGCCACTCACCGTACGCGTGTCTTTCCATGCGTGTGCACGCCTCGTTCTACAAACGGCCGACCGCGGAAAGAAGTGGAAATTAACGGGCGAGGAGATGCGCCAGGCTTGATAAGGATTATTATGAATTTCGGCCTGCCTACCTGACGGAGAGGGTTGCTGGAAGTTTGCCGGATGCCGGGGAGGGAGAATTATCATACGAGCATTAGTTTCACGGTGATATTAATTCGAGCAAGGTTCTACTCGATTTCTCGCGATAAGAGGAGCCATGGGAACGGTACTCGCGGAGTGTGCTTCTCGCGGTGAATAAGTCTCGTCGTTCGGACGCGCTACGTGTTCCATTGTGGCCGTGCATGGTCGCGAGAAATTCTAATCCTAAATAAGAAGAATCTCTCGGTTGCCACTCCGCCCCGAGTTGCTCGCCCGTCCCATCAATCCCTATTTAATCCAAGAACGCGAGCTTACCCCGCGCGGCAATATATCTCGGCATCGTGCGGCTAATCACAAAGTAGCAAATCCTGTCTAGGGAGCTGCACCGAGGAACGAGGGTTTCATCGGTGCGCTACGACGCGAGATCGTAGCCAATCCGTGCACCCGAAGGCACCAATGGAAAGAAAAGAGGCGGTGGAGAACGCTCGTAAAATATCCGCGACGAGCGTAGCAGATCGAAGACACGCTCCGAACGCGTCCGTGCTTGAATTATCCCGGAAAAATTCTAATCTCCTCGATTCTCTCTAAGGCTATAGAAATACTTTCTAGAGAGAAAGAGAGAGAGAGAGAGAGATGATGATGATAGAAAGATCTCTGGTCTCTCGTTCGAGACACCTTCGAGCGAAAGACACAAGAGGCACGCGAAATTCCAATTGGCTCGAGTTATCGACGGAGCTGGATGAGCGGGGGATAATAAAATCACGCAAGGAAATTAAGATCTTCGCTCGAGGATTATTATTGGTCCCGGACCGTGCACGGTCGAAACGGTTTGACGGTTGTGGCCCGTTACGGAAGAGCAAAGTGCCTCGAGGTGGACGTAAAAGCGCGTGCGGTGAGATTTTGTGCGAGGCCGATTCCGTAAATTGTAACGGTCGCTCGCGGTACGTTTATGAGCTCTGATTGGATAATTGAATCCTCGGAATAATTGATGGCCATTCGTGCGGCTCGCGCGGGCTCGAGATCTTTTCGCACAAGTGGGCTTTATAATTTCGCGTACAGTCCCGCGCGTCAATCTCACGCGAATGTTAAGGTAAGAATAATCATCGATTACCACCAACGATGCTTCTTTTTACTCGAAGATTTTTCTCCGGAGACCTTTATATATTTATAAACACATCTTTATTCCATTCGATTTCAAATTCAGTTCTACGTCGTGGATTAAACGGAACAAGGAGAAGCACCTCGCGTGAATGTTAAGATGATCTCTGGAGAGCCTCCATATGTTTATAAACATATTTCAAACTCAGTTCTACGTCGTGGATTCAACCGGACAAGGAGAAGCACCTCACGCGATCGGTTACCGAATGAATAAAGCCGTCACGCCGGCAATCGATTCGATCTAATTTCACCGATTCACCTCGGACGTCTATGAGCAGTGAATTATCGCTAACTTAGCAGGCACAACTCGTGCGCGCGTGAAACTGCCCTCGGCTGCGTGCGCCCAGACGGGATTTTATCGTTTCCGAGGGTCCCTCGTGAAACGGTTTCATTAAGAATTCATTACGAATTTATTACGGTGGTGGAACCTTCCGCGAGCCGTAAAGAGGGGTCAGTGAAAAAAGAGGCACTCTTAGCAGCCACGAGGTAAACGACACACGTCGGCTCTTCGAATTTTCCTGGACTACCTCAAAAACGCTCTTGCTTATTCGAACGTTCTTAATCATCCCTTTTCCTTTTCAGGCTAATAGGATTTTCTTTGCAACTTTTTCCTCTCACCCACTCCGTAGTTCTCTCCGATTCTCAGATCGGTAATGCCAGCAAACAATCAGTACCGGACGTTAAACAAGCATATTGCTCGTAGGCACGTCTACAGTGTCTTTCTAAAAGTTAGCCAAGGATCTCTATAGCTACTTTTAGTGACGCACTCCTTATCAATCAATAAAAAAAAATCGAATTTTTCTGAATTACCGAGAAGAATCACGTTCGATGGTGTTCTCGAGTGAGCACGCGAATCGACTCCAAGGGACGTAATTACGAGATATTCGTACAAGGTCTGGCAATCCAAACGAATGTCTCCGCGCCGATGGCGGAGAGAAAGCCCGGCGGGCCGCAGGAATTTCCCGAAGCAATTCCATCCCTCGAATATCCGCGCTTCGACGCGCCACGATCATTAGAGCCGACGCGATCAATGGCACACGCGTCTATTAATTAGTCACCACTCGGGCATGGAAGTTGGCGCGTGGAATAACGCGGACACGGTAACACCACCACCATCAGCTCTCACGGGCCCAATATCAAGATCTATACCGAAGAGCTGTCACGGCCGTCCACGCGGAAGAAGTATTTTCCGTTAAGTTTTAATGACAGTTTCCAAAGTTGGGTCATGGAGAGAGATAGCGAGAGATAAAGAGAGAGAGAGAGAGAATTGGCCGGTGGTGAGACCTCTAGCTTCCGCCCATTTCGGAAATTAAATTAGATCGGTGATCGTATTACTGCTGCTGCTTCCGGTGCTCGTCCATGACTTCGTTCCACGAGAACTTCGAGGAAGGACGTATTTTTCAGCGCTTAATTTATCAGCAGATTCGAAAATTACGAAGGGTACTTTCCTTCGTTGTAAATCCAGATGTCTATGATCGTTCTCGAGAAATCGTTATTCCATTTGGGATGATTGAATCCAGGAATGGAGAAGCCATGACGTTGGTTGTAGTAATGTGCAGGACATTCTTTAGCTGTTGAGCGCTAATGAATTAATTAAGCGAAGTGCCTTTTGTCCATTACTCGACCCGTTGCCACCGCAAGGCCGATTATAATTCGTCGCGGGATGCGCAACCTCAATTATCGAGTGAAATTCGAATATGCTATTTCACGGCTCGATTCTCGTAGCTTGCCCATGCCGAATGGCAGCCCTGTGTCCTGGTCTATCCAACCCCTTTGGTCCGTCTAGGAGGCGATTAATTATCGAGATATTTCGCCGACAGACCACGCGCGCACGTGCGCATTGCTCGACGAACGCTCTCGGTGCGCCGATGCATTCGAGACGCCTCTGGTGCACCCTGCGTGCCCATGACGCGCGCACAAAGCGAGCTTTACCGTGACAGGCACGCGTCACACGGTGCCCTGCAACGCTCAAGAGCCAGGGGTCGAAGCAGAGAAGCAAGCGGAATTCGATATGTAAGAGGCGAAAGGACTGAAAGATATTTTGTTATTTATCGCTTTGACTGCTACGCCGATTTGCTTTGCATTTTTTTCATGTGTTTTTTTGTTTTCTTAATATATGATCTTTCAAGTGCTGCAAAATCATTTATTTAATGATCTTTCTGGAGGTGACCATCGTGGCGGCACAGGAAAAACAAGTTGCGATCACGTATGATCATCATGCACTGAGAGAAAAGTATATGATATATCTAACTATAATGGCATAGTAACAAAATGATGGTTGGAAATATCATAGTTTAAATGTTATCATAATGTTGGTAATAATCACGATAGAGACATAGTATAAGCAACTATATTATTTTTGTACCCAAAATTATGGTTATATCAACTAAAAATATAGTATGGTTGAAAATATGTTTGACGCCAAATTTAACTATAAAATATAGTGCGATTATAGTAAACCCAACTATTTGTTTCTCTCAATGTGGCAGTCAAAGTGTTAACGAAAGTCTTTACGTTTGCTGGAGAGAATCAAAATTTTCGAAAGGCAGTGAAAATAAGGTCGCAACCTCGCATCGACCCTTTTCCAAGTTCACGAGAAGGATTTTGAATCGCTGTCGCGAATTTTGCTGCCGCCATGTGACGCGCACATTGTTTGTCGTCGAAATGAAAATCCACGAGGTGGCCACTTTTTGCCGTTTCGAAACATGCGCACTTTCTCGGTACATTCAGGGTGAACGCGAAATGAGGAACGCTTCGAAGGGTGGAATGGAAAAAAAATTGGTATAAGCCCCGTGGAAAATGGCGACGGTAGCTCGTCCGTAGGTACGAGTAGGTTGGTACCAACGTTGTGTTACGCTCCCGTGCATTATAAATGCTCGATTTAACGTCGCTGGGGAAATTCGGGGCCGCCTTACGAATTAACGAGCCACCGCGAATACGTGTACCTCGTGGAACAAAGTCGTTCGACGGAATTTTTAACTTCGCCGGTTGTGTCGGAGCCCTCACCAGGTTCCGGAGGCGAATTTTTAAGGGAGATTCTTTCTCCGCACGTCCTTCGGAATACCACGAACGAATGCCACGGGTGTAAGAGCGTAAACGACGGAGACGAGTGAAATTGGAATCTTACGGATTATTACGTGTGCGATCCCGGTGGAATTCTCGCGTAATTCAACCGCTCGAGGTCGAGCCCGCGCGATCCAATGGTGTCGATGGTAATGAAATAAAAGCACGAGGGAGTGGTGAAATGACTCGAAGAAAGTGGAAAATGAAATTATATGCCGAATGGCTTTTCCGCCCGCGTCGCTTTTCCGTTTCGCAACTTGACGCGCGGTTACGCGAGAAAGTAATCGCCGGTAGTAAAGCGAAAGGTACGCGAGTCCCGACGTGAGTGGCGATGAATTAAATAATCGTCGCTCGTAAAAGATTAGCGAACCGTGCTCGGGAAGACCGATGAAGCGCGATATACGATAACCCGACGCGTGCCGATAAAATTAATCGGGAAATTGGAAAATACGGGGAGGATTGCACCACGACCAAACAATCTTCGTTCTCGTCTTTCGAGTCAACGAGAAATTTTCTACGGCGCAAAAATTGCCGTGCGATCCTACTATCGGCGTGACCACGTCGACGATTTCATTATAGGAGAATCGTGCAAAGCGACGAGGGGAACGAATAATGGAAGATCGCGAGGGATGGACTTGTCTGGTGCATCGAAAGAATAAAAAGAACGAAAAGAGAGAGAGAGAAAAAGTGAATTTAATCCAGGATTCCGTCTCTTCCTTTTCCGCCGTGGAAAAGCGTCGCGTCGTTCGAATTATTTTCAAGCCCACTCCCAGGACCAGACGATACCATCGATCCGAAACGTCCTGCGAACTAACGGGGATAATTGCAAAAACAGAGCCATTATCGGTGTCCGCCTGGGCCACGGGAGCGCACGGGACGTTGGCACACGCTCGGTAACGATAGCCCAGAGGTCAAAGGGCAGGAGGGGCTCGACCACGTCGCCCTCACCACCCTCCCTTCTGTCGCGCTCGTCGCTACTGACGACGGGTTATAAATTAGCGGTTGCCAAATGATTTTCCGATGCGCGCACACGAGCGCGCTTCGCGTGGATCGTTGCGATCACCAGACGGGGTTATCGTTCTCCAACGATCGCTCGGCGATAATCGAATTTTGTCGGTCGTAGGTGGGGCCATTGACTGCGCACTTAATGGTCGAGGAGTGGGAGGAGTTAGATGGTTTACGAATCGAGGATAAGAGAGATAGATAGATAGAGCGATGAGTTAGAGTGTGAAAAAGAGAAAGAAGAAGGTAACGCGGTGAGCAGCGCAGATTTTATGGCTTCTAATCAGGCCAGAAGCCGTAGCAGCACTAGCGCGAGACTTCGTTTCTTCTTCGTTTCATTCCGCCCAGGATCATCTCTTCTGGAATCCTACTCTCGTCCCTCTTCGACTAATTCGAATTTACAGAAGTTTCTCTTTCCCTCGTAATCGTCCTCGATCTCGTGTGTCGATCTATTCCGCTTTGTTCCAACGACCTCGATTCCCTTTCGCGCCGTGACAACGAAGTCGGAGAGGCATAGAGAAACGAGAGAGATATCGTTTTGGGCGGTCACTTTTATGGAGAATCTTTTCTCGCGTCCGAGATCGTCACTCTCGCGAGAGAATCAGTAACCGTAAAACTCGATTCACGGCAGGGTAAACTGTAAACGTCGTCCCTCATCTCTTATCCCTGGTGTGCCGTGGATCGTGCTGTAAAACGGGAATGCGAATTCTTATCCAGAAAGCAGACGTCACGAGGACGCGGAAAGAATTTTCGACCTTTGACTCGCGTCCTTCTTCCACGGCTGAGCGCTTTCTTTTTCTCTAGCTGCTCTCGGAGCTTCCACGGATTTGCCATTCGCTTTGCTCTTCCACCGCTCAGAAATACCCTCCTACGCTTCTTTCACCGCGAGGAGTGAGACGGCGCGTCGTGTAGTCGGAATAGGAAACGACACCGGCGACACTCGAGTAGAAAATGGCGATTGTTTGGTGGAAAAACGCGCGCGCGAGAATGTCGTCCCCGTTAATGGAAGCGCGCGCGCGCCGAGAGCGTGCAAAAGGCGGGAGAGAGGTGCAGACGCGCGAGGCACGGAGCCACCGGGACGTGATCGTTGCCCGCTTATTATGCGGGCGGTAATTAAAATCTCTCGTGGCGGTAAAGTCCGTCGATGCTCAGTAATGATAGAGTGCACGAAGCTCAATATGGCTAATAATCATTACGACACGCGGCTCGCGTGGCGCGCGTGTAATTCAATCGATTTCTGTATGCTGTCTATGCGACGCTCTTCTCTCGTAACGGTGTCCACGCGCGTGTGTGAGCATTCCACTGGACGAGTGAAAAAAAGGCGCGATGAACAGTGGTGATCTCACGGTGTAATTCGTGTTTGTAGGTGTAAATGTGTAGAAAAGTAGCAGACGTGTACGAGTGATTTTGGAAATAAGCTTGCGCGTCGTTATGGAAAATGGAGAGAATTTTTGATGCACGCATTACCCCTATCGTGACAAATATTTCACGGTAGCGTACGATAACAGTTTTATTATCGTTGGTGACTTCGAGACGTTCTCGTATTTTCGATAAACGCACCAAGCACTATGTCGATATGTTCGAGGTTAACCTTCGACGTGCAGTTGTCAATTTGCACGGTTAATTGTTTGACACTCGTAAAAGCGATTACTTCAAGGTCGACGAAGGCAATGAGAGAAAAAAGGAAAATGTTTCGTGAACGAATTGAAGTGAAAATGAGAGAAAACGCGTCAGAGGTTATTATTTTGTTTTTCCAATTATTGTTGCTTCATTCCAGTTGCGTTTTAGCAGGACATTTCCACGGTATTGTATAATTTTCTAATTGCCGCTTGGTCAATCACACGCGAGAGTAGTGCTCGTTCATTAGAGGGCGTCGATCGTTATTTTCTTCCAGTGATATGAACCCTCGTAACAATTTGGGAGGCGTTTTCGCATCTGCGGTTGTCTGCCAGGCAGCGCGTGTCACCTAAAACCACTGCGTATCGGGAAGTTAATTGAAATTGAACGCGACTGATGATCCACAGACTGGCAAATGTGTCACGATGTTTCGCAAAAATGATAACCACGGTGACCAGGGCTCGCAAGTGAATTTGCGAAACGCTCACGAAGAGGGAAACATCGTTTACTAATACGAACTTCATAATCGTACCGAATCGTTGGCAACTGTTGAAGGTGATTCGCGATGAACGAGTTTCTGTTTTCGAAAGCTCCATTTCTACATTCTTGCCTCGTGAAACGGGAATATCTCGAAATCTCGGCGCGTTTGTGCGACCTTACGCGTTTATCGGAACATACGAGCGGAAAGGATCGAGTAAATTCGAGGTGGAACGATTCGGCTGATAAAGCCTGAACGATGTGAAGTGGGGGACGAGAAATTACAACGTCGACCCGCACTTGTTTACGTGAATTTACGCCGTGCAAACAGAGGTGAAAGGTGGGAAACGAGAGCGCGCGAGTGATCGTAGCACGAGGGTCGTCTAGCGCGCACTTTAATGCCCTCGTAATGTAGCGCTCGCCGAATGTTCGGCATCGTGGCCGGTGCGCTCGGTGCGAAAAACAAGAATGTTCCGCACGCACGAGAGCTCGTGCACCGTGATTTCAAATCGTTGTAATTTTGTCGAGAGAATATCACGCTTATATGGAAAACAATTTGAGAAGCATAACTCGGTGGACATCGTGAGACGTAACGTGCAAAATAAATCCACGAATTTCACTTCGGCGTGGTGAGATGAGAAAAATTTATTAGCACCCTTTCGACGGCCAGCCAAATAAAAAGCGAAATGATTTGACGCATCGCGCGCAATTTCGCCCGTGTGTGCTTTTTTTTTGTCCGTCGATATTAATTGCCCGGGAAAGAAATTCATTATGATCTTTTTACCACGGCCTGGCATGAAGCGCGCGTTCGGCACATCGACGCCCTGCCTTTATTTCACCGTCGCCATTAATCTTCGCGAAGGAAAAACTCGTTACGTGCTTTATGCGTAGATTGCAGCTACGCGGTAAAGCGTTTCCGTAATCGGGAGAATTTACGAAATCCCATGTAGATGCCATTATCGATGTATAATGGACGTGGCGAGTGTAAAAATTGTGGAAAACACGGGACGATGGCAAATTGAAAGTGCTCGTACAAATGCTTCGCCATTTTTAACGTTTAACCGATGAGAGGCGACAAGTGGGTTAAAATAAAAATATGAAGCGTTAAAGCTGAGAAATAATAATATTTTGGTGGTAACGATGATTTATGCGACGACGAGGGTATTGTTATCACGGTTGTATAATTTAATGTCGGCCCCGTCTTTCACCCTCCCTTCCTGGCATAAATTATTTCTCGTAAATTTCCAGCCTGGTTACCGTTGATTTCGGACGACAATTACGTACGGCGCGCAATAAAATTGCGTCATTTTCATTACTTCGCAGCAGATCCGTAATGTAATTTACATTGTTTAAGGTACGCAAATGAGATGCGTAGAATGGATTCTGCGATAATTTAAAAACTTAATTGGAATTATAATGTGCCGAACGCAAGGGAGAAATTGTAAATTAATTAGCATTTCAAGGGAGGATAAATAAAGATCAAAATGAATCTGCGGGGAAAATAGTTTGCCTAGTTGAAATTAACGAAAATTGCAGGACGAATCGAGAACGGAATAATAATATCGATCTATGGAAAAAATTATGTTCACGCTCCTTTCAGCTAAGAGAACAAAAGTCAAAGTACGTTAAAAATGTCGCTTGAATTATTCGACTTAACCATCACGAAAAAAAATTGTATTCGTCGCGATAGAACCAAATTCTCCTCTCTCGGTCTTCTCTCTAATAGCAAAATATAACACTACAAAAAAATCGATGGTCAATTACTCACAATCTCCGGGATCATAGACTCCGACCAGCTTACCTGTAACCAAAAAAAAAAATAATAATCTCATTAAATCTTGTCTCATCACCTCAGACTGGCAATTAGTTAATTATGCACGAGTCGGCTCTCTCCTTAATTACGGGGTACTATTTACAGCGAGCGTATTCTCGATGTAGAAACTAACATTGACTCACCGAGGTTGGTCGAAATTTCCCAACCCTTTTTTTTCCAACGATACGAGTATAGAAATAATCGCATAGGGTTCACAAAAAAAAGCTGACTAATACGGCAGACCCAGGAATTTCCGCTAATTAGCGGCACGACGCAATTTTCGTGCATACAGGCGAAAAACGCTTCGTTACGCTCATTTGGCAAAAGCGAGAGCAACATTTAAACGGTAAAACGCAACATTCACGATTCATCCCCGTTGTTTCATTTTCACACTAAAAATACTCAGGCAAACAATCGCACCCGTTCATCGCCACGGTACAATTTGCCCGAAAGCACGTTGTCCACATCTATCCTTGATGTTACAACTTCGAAATCGTTCTCCTACAAGAAGCAGCATCGAACCTTCCTATCACAGTGAACCACCGCCCAAGATACTGTAATATCCGAGAGCTAGGAGCGCGCCAATATCCTGTGAGCTCCTTCCGTATAAGAACACTGCTCGAAGGACCTCGTAAGCGGAGGGGAAATGACGTATTGTCTTGCGCCTCGCGTATCCTGTGACATCCTAATGGGATGGCTGCATGTCGAGCGAACAGGATTACGAGAGAGAAACGGAGAGTAACAGAGAAGGTGAACGAAAGGAGAAGGAAACAGAAGAGGCGCGTGTACTCACAGAAGATTTTCCGTACGCGCACGCGCACAGGAGGATTGCCGTGAATGGCAGGTCATTTCGCGGATAATGGCTTGAGAAATATTCTCGGTTCAGCGGTGAGAAAGAGAGGGATAGAAGCACGCGAGTTGGAAAGAGGAGAGGACGTCGCACCTTAGGAATACAATGCGTCGTTCTCGATGTCATTTCTGCCCGCGCCTTCTTCTTCTTCGTGTGGAGTCGCGTTGCCTCGTAATGACCATTGGATCGTCGTGGTCGGCTATTAGAGAAGAGGAAAACACCCTCGACGGGTGGCCAAGCTCTGACTTAATCCCTGGAAATTATTACGGACCAAGGCCGACGCCAGTCCAAGTGTAGTCGCTTACTTTAACACAATTTCTACCAAAGATGTCAAAAGACACCATCTCAAATTGTATTTTAAATTTATTTTCCAAGTTGAATCATATTTTCTCAATCACTTCTTTCACTATTTGTATATTAGTTGTTAAATTAGTTTAGAGGTATCATTTTCCTGCAGCTCGTCCTGGACACAAAAAGACTCTTGGTCGAAAGAAGTATGTACAAAATCCCGGTAGAAATAGGGTTAAGAGGGTTCGGCAAAACTGTGACCCTCAATTTGTTAATTTGCGAGGCACTATTTAAAAAAGTTTCGAGATTCCTCCTCGACTATTTTCTCCGCGTTTTATTATTCAGTTTTCTGAGTGACGGCCCACTAGTTAATAAATTATAAACGAGCAAAGTAAAAAAGTAGGAAGCGTTTGCAACCCACTGTCTGATTTACGATTCCGAAGTCGGTCTTCGCATGCATATTCGAGCGCACTTGTGACAATATATCGGTAGGCAGCTTTCAAAGTTAGAAAATTGATCGACACATGCATATTCATCTCGACGGTTGCGTCACCGCTGTCATTATGCATACGCGAATGATTCTTTAGCGGGCAAGCGAGTAGCAGCACTCGAATCCGCACTTAAAAACAGAAAGCAGTCGCCGTGAGATAAACCATCAAAAAATTCCCTCGTGTGTCATTTCGTCGTTGAAAGGCACCTCGCATTAACTCGATTGTATTCAAATTGATTCAACGAGACGCACGATTGGCGCCCATTAATCCAACCAATTCTTTCGGTTCGTTAATTTCAAGACGCGATCGTCGACGTCGCTTTCAATCGAGCGGCGCGCGCGCGCGCGCGCAGTCAACAGCACCAACGGAATTAACCTACCGAGGAAGGTTCAGAGCACTGCTTCCTTTCACCGAGAAGTTTTCGTGCAAACGAGAAAGACAAACAGGCGCGGGCGGACGTCACGCGAATTTCGTTAACGCGCCGTAACACGAGAGTTCCACCTGCCGCGCGACCAAGAGCCACGAAATAACAAGCGAGCAGACAGAAGACAGTGGACAAACGCCAACTTTCTCCTTCGGACAAGAAAACGAGAGGATCGGAGCGCTCGAGCTGCGAGTGAGAGTAAAAAGCTTCTCTAGTTGGCTGGTATCAAAACAAAGGTAACAGCGTCTCTCGGTTACATTCTCCACGCGCGGATCTCGAACGCGCGCCTTGGTTCTCTCTCGCGCGCGCGCGGTCACCTCTCTGTTATCCGTCTTGAGGAGACAAACAAGCGAAACAAGTCGGTATCCAACGAAGATGAATTGCCAGGGGCTCACGGAGGAAAGGAGGGGAAGGCGCAGCTGGCTCGTCTAGCCGGGCCATCTCTCCCGCAGGAGTTTCTGCCCTCATATCGCGATCGTTACGCGCCCTCTCTCGATTCTCTTCATCCACCCTCTCTCTCCTCTCTCCTCTCTCTCTCTCTCTACCAACCCTCCATTCCGTTTCGTGTCACCCCAGTTCAAGCACTGCAACACCGAAGATAGATGGCGTCGTTCTGATTAAGACCTCGTTGTTGCCTCTCGTCCCTCCTTCGCTCCCTCCTCACCGTCGAGACCGATCTCTCGTCTCAGCTCGTCTACTACCGACTCGTCCGGCCCGTCTTCGTCGACCGTCTCACACCAACTCGGACCAGAGCCACCGGCCTCGTCCGTTCTCGCCCCCTGCCACGTCGTCTCTCGTTCGTCGGCATGTTTTGCTCGCGCGTGTCTCCCAGAGGCGAGCAGTCAGCCTATTTGGCACCGATAAGAAAGCAAAAGGACCGCCGGAGCCGACAAGCGGTCCCGCTTTCCGCGTACGCGTAGAGAGAGCCGCTTTGCGGTCTACGTCGCTGAAAGGCGGGACGCGCTGATTCCGCGAAGAGGAAATTCCGAAGTAGATTCTCGAGGGTGAAAAGATCCTTGGGAGTGGATCTCGAGGGATAAGCGTAGGTAGTAGTTTTTTTTTTTAATCCTGTGCTCTTCCGCGCTCGAGGGAGAGAGTCTTGAATAATTCGGACCAGTTTCACGATGAGATCTTTTTAATCGCGCGAAATATGCTTCGTCGCGTGGAATCACTTCTTACATTCTCCTTCACGAGACAATCGTGGTGGTTGACACCACGCCTTTTACGCCCTGCTTATTAACCTCGTTTATTTTAATTCGTATCTCTTAGTGGCCGGCAGTTGGCATTCCGATCTGCAAAATGTCGGCAATTAAATCGCTAACGAGACAAGCGATCGACAGCGGACAAGAAGTACGACGAGTGTCCCCGATAGGAAGGAGAGCCGAGCGCGTTGCAATAAACGTACTTAATCGCGAATCCCGAGCGGGAGAAAGTTCCAAGAGGCTTTATGGTCATGGAGTGTGTCCCGACGCGCGATTCGCGCGCGCCAGTAGGATGCGCTCCAGTCGTAAATGCGCGCGTCAAGGCATCGTGGAAATTATATTCCACCGGGATGATGGTCAAGCGTCTTCGGGCGCATTGGCGAAAGGAGCTCATCGTTAGAAAGTGTAGCGAGTCGGTGACACGTAGAGAATCCCACGTCCGTGTGAGCAAAACCATCGCGAGTTTCTCTTTTAGCCTTCGTACGAGAGCCTCGCGGTCGGACGTTTCTGCTGAAACAACGTCATTTCTCATGCATACAGAGTTGCTGCTTCCCGGTGCGCGAAACGTTTCACGATTTCTTGCCACGCTCGGCTTAATCGGCGCGGGATAGTCGGCGAAACCTTGTAGAAAGACGGATAGAAAAATGAAAGATGTCGAAGAAGGAGTCCGAGCACCGCGCTTGCCAGTCGTCCCTTTTCGCCGTAAAAAGGGCCACACCCCGTTCGAGATATTACCTACTTGGTAGGAAGGAGGAGTGATTCGCGCGCGCGTGAACCCGGCAAATAGAAGAAGCGGATTCGAGCGGAAGAAGCCGCGAGATGATCGTCGCGAGGCACGATAAACGAACGATTTCGTCTCTCTCCTCGACGAGGACGGGCACCGCGATGCTTAATACCCCCGTCGCTCGATTACACGCGCCAATTAACGGAATAACGATCGGCTCTTCTAATTATCCCGTCGACGGTTGTTGCGCCACGGATTCTCTCCCCTCGCTCGATTAAACGCAATGTCACGATCCGACGCGCGATCGTACGTTCTACCCGCTAACGCTACCGTTATGCCGTGGATCGTGCGGCAGCGAGTTAACCGAGCTTCTCCAGGGCGAGAAGATTCCTTGGGGTTTTTTTTTTCGTCGTGCCGCAGGAAGGCGCGGAATGCGCATAATGCGTAACTTCTTCCGTGTAATTGCAAAAAAACACAAATCTATCTTCATCCTTAAAACACACGTTTAATGATGATTTATTCAGTAGTATCGTTAGGAATTGGAAAGAAATCGGCCATTGCATCAAAAAATACAGAAAAGACCGGCGATTTTGACAGAGGAAAAAGTTGTTCCCCGTGCGAGGACGCGTCGAATGCACCTATTTCGAAGCTCATCGTAGACGGGGCCCTCTTTATGCACAATTACCTCTGTCTTTTCTAAAAAAAAATCACACGAACGAGGGAGAAGAAACGAAATAAATAAATAAACAAAGACAAAAACAAACCCCGAAAAAAAAACAACAAAACTCACGGAAGCTCGTACGAGCTTGACGTGACTACGAGGCGGAAGAAGCTCTCGAAAAAGGTGATTCCACGAAAGAAACTAACGAAGCCGGGCTCTCTCGAAGGCGCCATTAGCCTAAGCTAAGCGGCACATTCTGCACGGAGCACCCCATGGACGGACGTACAGATGGACGCGCGACTAAGCGCTCCACGCGGTGCCCACCACCTGATAATTACGCCTGTCGCGCTCCACGCCGCGATAAATCTTTTCCGAGCGGATATTAGGCCGTCGGAAAAGGCCCGGCGCATGCGCGCGCGCGCGAGCGAACGAGCGCCCCCCGGTAATTACGAGGATGGGAGAAGAAATAAGCGCGCGGTGAAGAAGGGGCAAGAGCGCGCCTTAAACCTTATCTGGTCTAATTGCGACCGCGCGCGAGTTCTCGAGGAGGAATGAGACGTGGAGAGGTGAGAAGAGGAGGAAGAGACGCGCACGATTAGCGGCGTCTCCCTTACGTAAACGTCGTTACGCCGACGACCCGTTACGATGTCGCGGGGAGCACGTTGCATCAGGCCACACGCATTCTCGGGTGAGGAAGTGTTGCGTAATGCGCGAGCTAGCGAGCAAGCTCATTGCTGGTAATAATAATGGGACGAGTGGGTTGATCAACGATCCGGGATTAACAAGTTCGGTAATGGGACGCAGGCGCGGCCGCGAGCTTCCGGCGCCCCGTTGTAAAGCTTCATTCGTACGATTCATCCTTCTTAATCCTGCCACTGGAATGTAGCATTTAACGAATCGTAATGACGATTCGTGACGCGTTAGTCGCCACCAGATTTTTCCTCTTCTCTTTCTCACTCAGAGAAAAGTATATGATGTATCTAACCATAATGGCATAGTAACAAGATTATAGTTGGAAATATTATGTTTATGGTAAATGTTACTAATGTATACCCTAATGTCGGTAATAATTACGATAGAGGCATAGTGTAGAGAACTATATTATGTTTTCACCCAACATTATGGTTGTTTCAACTAAAAATATAGTGTGGTTGAAAATATATAATGGTAAGAAAAGTAACTATTTTGTGCAGTTAATATTACCAGAATATTACCAGCACGTTTTACTATACATATGGTAACAAGAACGAAGATAATAGCTAATAATCATTTGTATAAATCGTTAATTCTACTATATTTTCTATGGTTAAGTGAAGTATAATAATATGTTTGACGCCAAATTTAACTATAAAATATAATGAGATTATAGTAAACCCAACTATTTGTTTCTCTCAGTGCTCTC
The DNA here is from genome assembly GCA_944319695.1 of Tiphia femorata. Lineage (NCBI taxonomy): Eukaryota > Metazoa > Arthropoda > Insecta > Hymenoptera > Tiphiidae > Tiphia > Tiphia femorata. The sequence goes on along the minus strand of OX090901.1, from coordinate 21,355,851 downwards.
TTGTCTCTCCGTCTCTTCTCTATTTTGGTTTTTTATTCGGTCTTCTGTTTCGCGCACGGTACCACCGTGAACTCCCGGGGGAAGGAGACCGGAAGCCGGCAGCGGGAACTGAAATTTCGTTGGTAACCGAAATATCGTGCGCCCGGTGCGCGATAACTTTTTTACGCCGTGCAGGCCGTTGAAATGGATCGTAAAGCGAGCGTCATAATTTTTTACTTCCAACGGTGCGCGCGTGCGTGGCGCGCTATCGCGTACGCTCGTGTTGCATAATTAGGAAGGGGAGGGCAGTAATCCGGAAAAATATTTTTCTACGGATCGCGAACGTCGGCTATCGTCGCATTCCTCGCAGAGAATTTTCCAGTGAGTGGGACAACAGTGACGGGAAAAGTATTCTTCGATTTTATGCTTGTTAATGTTTAATGCGCCCGGAATAAATTAACGAATAAATTAACGTCCCGAAATTTGCGAGTTAATCGCGTAAAACCCACCGGTGGTGAAAAGAAAATTTATTCGCGACGAATCTCAGCGACGAGCGCTTAATTCGTACGCGAGGAAAAGGAAAGTGCGTAAACGTGAGACGTCAGTCGACAAGAAGCGCGAAGAAAAGCGGGGAAGGAAGTGGCGTGGAAGGGAGGAAAATCTTCGCGTGCTAGTAAATTTCTCGCAGTTCTCGCGACTCGGCTGGGGCGTTTATTTCACCGACGACGAGCCGGGTAAGAAACTTGCCGTCTCTCTTTGCAGACGAAGAGAGATGCAGGTGAGAGAAAAGAAGGAGAGAGCATGCACGAGAGGTGTCTACGGCGAGCTATGCAAAACAACGTCAAGGTTGACGCTCGTTTCCCACGCGTCGTTGGTTTGGTTCCGTTCATAACGTCGCCGCACGAGAAACTCCAGGTGAGAGGAGCGCGCCCATTTTAAATGGAACCGTCACGTTGCACCGATCGATCGACGGATCGAGACGATTCGCAGGAGATGCATCCAATACCACTCGAGATTATTCGTCGCGAGATGAGAAGAGAAGTCACGAATTTTGGAAATTCAAATCTGTGCGCACGAGGATGTACGCGAGAGCGCCTCGAAATATTATCTACGTTAGGCAAACATCGCTCGGTGATCGAGGCGGTAATTTATGCGCAAGGTGAGAAAATCGAATGTTTGCATTGCAAGAGTATATCGGGAAGATGCGCTCGGGGGTGAATTTGCTGGGGTGAGAACGGAGACGAGGTTCGATCGGCTGACTCGAGGTGAACGATGATGTAGTGGATGTATTTTCGATACACGGTGGCACGACTTCGATTTCACATAAACGAATTAATTCTACCTAAGTCTGAATTTTCTTTCCGAATGTTTCAGGACGACGGACAAATTTTGTCGCAGGCTCGTCCAACGTTAATTCTGTCCTTTTGGTTTGGGGTCAGGTGAGAGTTCAAGAAAAAGCTGCGGACCCGTGGCGGTATGTAATCGCGTCTCCGAGGGAGATTAACGCGAAGTCTCACAAAGTAGAAATTTGCACGGCGCGGCGCGCGGCTAGTCCGGGCGCGCGTTACAAATGGGCTTAAGTCTCGTTTAAAGCGTTAAGACCGCGCGCGCGTTTTCTTGGCGCGGTGTAAAAAAAGAAATCGGTTGCAAATCTTGTTCAGCCCGACGTCGAGCCGGAGCGCGGGTGCCGCGTGGGAACGGGCGCGTTTCCGCGCAAACGAGATGCAGACAAATTGACGCGGCGAAATAACGTTAGCCCGGGACGCGATGAAATAAACGGCGTGGCCCATAAGACGATCAATCCTCGCGCGCAATTTTCAGCGCGTACGCGCGCGCGTCTGAAGACCTCTCTGTTAGAAAGATTTTCCACGGCTTTCTCGAGGAAATTCCTCGATAACGGGGTCTTTTGACACGCGGACCGCCACGCTGTCCAAATATGTAACTAGAGTACTGTTCTCTCCATGGTCCGCGCACGGTCCCGAGGAAATCGCGAGACGAGCAATCGACGTCGAAAAGGACGAGAAGAGACGGGGTGGACAAAGGAATTTAACGCAGCAAGAGAAACTGCGATCGTGACTGTCATTCGCGGTTCGTTCTGGTAGCCGCTTAAAATGCAGTTTCAAAGGGAATCGCTAACGCCGCTGTAATTTTCCGTGCGAAACGGAGCATGAAATAAACGGAGGTTCGCGCGGTGCTGCTGCTGCCTCTGGTACCACCTCCTTCCTCCTCTTTCCTCCTCCTTTTTCCTTCTCCTCCTTCCACCTTCGCAATGACGTTTCACCCGTCTGCATCTTTTCCACCTTCCTTCGTTCCGTTTCCACGACCTTCTCCTTCTCTCGTCCCAGTCCGCTCTTCCTCATCCCTTTCCTTTTCCACGAGCCACCCCATCGTACTGCAACCCCTTCTCAACACCGACGCGCGCTCTCACTCTTCATTTATTTCTCTCTCGGTTTGCCCTCGAAGCAAACCAACCATGAGTCTCTCCATCTCCACCTTCTCCTACCCCCCAGGGTGGATTTTAACGATAATCTTTCTCGGTAGAGAAGGGCGCCTCTTCGAACGGTACGAACAAAAAGCAGCGCGTACCAAGGAGGTTGGTGGAGGATGTGAAGGAGCCAGAAGGTGCACGGAGCGAGGCGGTATTAAAACTCCTGGATGCATCGAAGGGTGAGAAGAGCCGCCACCTCCGAGAGGGTGCCCTTCACCCTCGAGAGCGTGGTCGGAATCACCGGCGAGCAAGGAGAGCACTTCCGGGATTTAACGATAAGAGTTCAAAGCCGGAAGCCGGATGTTACTTTCGAGGTGATAACCGGGCGGAGGGATCTTTTCACGTGTGAATCCTGTTCGGAAAGCTTCGCCCGTCCCGCGAGTTTTACGAGCGTCGAACCTCGCGCGACCGAAACCGACGACGATCTTCTTCCACGTTTATTGAACTCACGGCGGGTTGCCTATCGTGAGCGAACAATTTCGCGGTGAATCGAGTTTCGCAGCTGATGCCCTTTACGATCTTCTGATTTTTAGAGCGCACGTGATATGTGTATTTCCAGATACCGAGCCAGATTCGCGAGAATTTCGATATTTGAAGAATTTTAGGAGATCGCGCGGTCGCGTCGCTTCGCGGCAAGATGCAACACGATAAATTTATTTTATTGCGATTAGACGTCTCGAAAGTTTGCCGGAAGTCGTCGGAGATCTCGCGGATATCGTCGGTTACGATTCGTTCAAGCCAAGATGGAATAGATTAGATTACCTTTGTTCGAAGGAATCTTATCGGGATTGCGTGACGACGGGAGATAACGAATGATTTATTGCTCACCGGAATTGCGTCATTTAAATAAAGATTGGTCGGATTTCATCGAACCGAGAAAGGCGAACGTCAGGTTTTTTCTAAACATCTAAAAATCCCTGAAAAATGTTTTCAGCTTTTCTCGCTTTGCAGGTGGTCGCCCGTGGATCTATCCACTTCGTTCCACTGAAAAAGCGACATTAATCGAACGATTGAAAATTCATTTCGCCGAACCGAGTGAATCACATATTCCGCGCGAATCACTTCAAACGTGTATTTCATCATATGCGCACCGGCTGAAAAATATTCCCGTACGAAAACCAATAGTTGCGTAGGAACAATGCGGAAGATAGGAGGGGCCACGTCGTTGGAACGGACAGCGCAATTTTTGAATTTTCCACGACGCATCCGAAAGCGTTTCGACGTTGGGCGCGGGTGGCTTTACGTGCGTCGAATGGGAAGTCAAATGCATGCCGAAAATATCGTGCGAACCGCGCTGCGGCATTGTTCTAGTCAATTGTTACATATTCTCGTATATTAAAAAAAAAGAAGAGGAGAAAAAGATAAAAAAAAAAAAATACCCGGAGAATATTCGCCGCCGATTTTCACGAAAATTCGCAGCGTCCCCGTGACAGAGCACCTGCTCGAGCTTAGGCCACTTATTCGCGCCGCCACTCGCATCTGGGAAAAAGAAAAAAAAAAAAATTCCCACCATCGCAAAACTCGTAGTTTCGACGAGGTTGAACACTACTGGGCTACTATGGTGGATAAAGTCGATGCACCGGATGCACCTTCGTCGGACAATGCCTGCTTTCGAACGCTCTCGCGTTCTCTCACGTTAAAATCAATTCCACCGACAATGTTACATCAGTTTTGGCAAAGCGTGGGCCTAAACACGACGCCTCGGCGTGGCAACTTTCCATCGCGTGGTGCACGAGCCTATCGTCGTGCTCGGAGCCACGATCGGCAGGCAGTTCGCGCATTACATTCGCGTAAGCGTGTAAAATCCCATTCCCCATTACATTCACGTTCGTATGTAAAATCGATGGACGTTAAATCGATGCGAATGGGCGCGTGGGCGCCGCCGATTTTCCATTCCCGCGACACGTGCGCGCCTGCCCGTGTCGCGAGAGGTCAGAGTGCAGCGCGCGTGCGCAGGTCGACACCGGTGTGGGAAAATTCGTGTGTCCTAATTATGGCGTCGGCGTGCTCGTTTCCTGGTGTCGCGTCATAACCGATCCTTACGATCGTTACCGAAACGCGCTGATTCGCATTGACGATGATTTACGAGGGATCGTTGTTCGAATTTGAAAGTGGAATTCGTGAAGAGTAAATTAAAAAGTGGGAAATTCGTGCGTCCTAATTATGCGTCGGTGTACTCGTTTCCTGGTGTCGCGTCATAACCGATCCTTACGATCGTTACCGAAACGCGCCGATTCGCATTGACGATGATTTACGAGGGATCGTTGTTCGAATTTGAAAGTGGAATTCGTGAAGAGTAAATTAAAAAATGGGAAAATTCGTGCGTCCTAATTATGCGTCGGTGTGCTCGTTTCCTGGTGTCGCGTCATAACCGATCCTTACGATCGTTACCGATCTGCATTCACGATGATTTAGGAAGGACCGTTGTTCAAATTTGGAAATGGAATTCGTGAAGAACGAATTAAAAAGTGGAAAAATTCTTCACGATTCTCCTCAACGTTCTCCGAATTTCAGTGACAAATTTTCTCAGGATGAAGAGAATGGTCCATCGAGAAATAAGAGTAGAGATACTCCTAGCTCCTCGAGGAGAAGCATCTCCGAGTTTACTCTCGCCTGTCCGATCCCACCGGTTCTCGCGAGGAATGATTTACTTCGAAAGCCCGCGTCTCTTAATTCCCTCGAGCCACCCCGTGGAACGTGGTACCCGCCTTAAAACTTCTCTCCAACATCCCACATTCGCGTATTGAAAACTCCTTAATACCCTATCCATAAGGTTCGGGTCAACGACCATCGCGGATTTTCAATTCCACCAGACGGAATCCTCTCGCTCTGCGTCCGTACCACCGTACTCTGCACAGCGAACCGTTAAGCACTCCTATGTAAAATGTACGGAGGTAATGGCAGTTACATAGTTACATCGCGTTTACATCGTCCGTGCACGCATCGCATTTCTCGTCCCTTCCTCTCGCGCAACGGCATCGAGAGGAACGTTCGAGAGCGAACGGACGGAAATGGGCGCGAATTTTAGACGCGCCCGCGCGGGCCAACGGAATTCGCGAAATTCGCGCAATCCCGGCTGGCACAGCTAGGTAGGCTACCACCGCACGCTACGCTCCCGTTCCGGTGAAGCACGACGGTCGTTTGTTCGCCAGTTGCAAGCTTCCCTCTGCTAATCGCGAACGTTCGGTCGAACGCGCGAAGATTTCCAGAGGAGATGAAACACCGGTGGTACCTAATCGTAGAACTAATTACGAAATGTCCGAACGCGTGACACGAATAACGGCTAAAATACGAGATAGAAGAAGAATCACAGCAAGCGGTGCCTATCTCTCACGATAAAACTGTCCTGCGCGTGAGACTTGCGCCGAGCCGAGAATTTTAACATCGCAATTTCTCGCGACACAGAGACACGCGCGTGGATCGTCGGCCTGAAATCGTACTGGCACGTTACACGATTGTTGGTTCAGAAGAATCGACTAGACGCGTATTGTTCGATACGTTATTACAGACGCCACGAATCAGCGCCGACGAGGGCGTGACACGCGCACGAGCCTCGAGAGGAAAGCTCGTAAAAGCTCGTGGAAGTCGCGCTACGTTCGTGACACATTGCACCTCGTGAGAATTTGCTCTTAAGCAACGAACAGTCTCCAAGTGACTCCAGACGAAATCGATAATAACGTCGGCACGGGAAATCGATTATCCCGCCGCGGGAGGACGCTAATGCTCTTGCACGGAAAATCGATTGAATTATACATAAGCCGTAACGATCCATTGTTCCTCTTGTAATCGAGGCGTTACTTTCACCGCGGTGGAATTCGCGCGGTGGAAGAGGAGAAGGAGCGACGCGAATGCCCTCGCGTGTACTCCGCACGACGAAACGAATGTCTCATTGACGCGAGAGTGGAACGAAAAATGAGTGGGGGATACACAAGGTTGAAAGATGCAGAAGAACAGAGGAGATGAAACAAGTTTACGATGCATCGCTTCCAAGGAGAGGTAACTGTGGCTCACGCGTGTCTCTTCCATTCTCATTCTTCTCTCTCCCTTTTTCTTTTCTTATCCACGACGAAGCGACATCGGGACGCCCCGTCGCCGATTCGAGGGACGAGGCGGCGCATTAAACGCACGCGAGGACACGCTTTAACACGCGACGCAATGGACGTTTACACGCGAGTCTACGAATAACGGTAGGCAAACGGCGTGTAAGTGCGCGCGAGTGCACCACCTATGCACACGGAAGAGGGACGCACGTGTCGTAGGTAGGTAGATGGGTAGGTAGGTTGGTAGGTAGGTAGGTAGGTGGGTACGCTAATACGGCGCCGACGGTCGCGAAGGTACAGGCCGCCCGGCCCGTGGCAAAGTGCATTTTACGTTACGTCAAAATGCGGTTTCCTGTTGCACGGTTAACCTCGTTTCGCAGATGCTCTCTCGTTAGCCGCGAAGGAGGTCGAGAAAAATGGATTAGGTAGAATGCACCTACCTGGCGATCACGAAGCTGCCTGTGGAGTTTCTCTCTCCTCTCTTTTCACATTCTCTCTCTCTCTCTCTCTCTTTTGCCTTTTCTTTCCCTTCTCCGTGCGTTTGTGCGCCTTCTTCTCTCTCGTGACTTCTCTCTCTTTCTCTTTCTTCCACGCCCTCTCACCCTATGCACGTATCTTTATCTTTTTCTCTCTCTCTCTCTCTCACTTCCTCCCTTCTCCACTATGTGTCAGTGTGCCTCTCGTGCTCTCTCTCTCTCTCTCTCTCTCTCTCTCTCTCCCTCTCTCTCGAACAAGCGCGCGCCCGCCCGCTTAACAAACGGTGAGAAAACTGCAAGTGAAGGGGAGAGAGATCCCACCGCGAGGCACCTATTTCCTATTTATAACCCGTGAGTGGAGTTCCAGCTTACGAAAGCTCGCTCGGAATACGTGAGAGAGCGCCTTTAGGTGCGCCGAACGATCCTTTCCTCGCCTCCTCCTGCTTCACCTCCTCAGCTTAGATTTCCATCCTCGATCCTCTAGTCGTCGTCGTCCTCTCTCGTGTCCCAGAGGGAGTTGGAAACTTTTCACGTAACGAAGGGTCGTCATTGATCTCGACGCGCGTTGCTCCTCGAGCCTCTTTCATTTTTCCAGACGACAGGAAATGGGATTATTTTTTTTTTTCAAACGAATCATCTCCACGAGAACCGAGGGAGAGGATCCAATAATCGTAATTCTAATCCCAATGTTCCTTCAACCCTCTCAGCTTTCTCTCCTTCCAATCGCGAAACGCGAAACTTCTGGGTATCACGCGACAGACGGAGCTTGCAGCATTGGATTCTCCACTCGCGAGGGAACTTCCGTTTTCACGATTCAGTTTGCCGGATCGATCCTTCATCGTTAATCCTAATAAATGTGCTCTCTATACGCTCGAGTATGCGCTCGGGGGAGCAGAATGAGGGAAGAAGCAGAGCCAGTTTCAGAGAGAGTGTGAGAGAGTGTGTGTGAGAGAGAGAGAGAGAGGAGTGTGCACATTCGCGGTGAAATAATGCACAGCACGTTGTTGATGCGCAGAGTTCCAATTCGGCGCCCTCTCTCTGGCTTTGATTCAATTTTCCACAGGCCCTCCTGCTATATTTCTCAACGCTGGGAAAGCTCCGGTGACGGCGAGTAACGGGCGAGAAGTTGCGAGAGAGGGCCCTTACCGAAACTTCGAAGAGGCGAGTAACGCGCGCCACGTTACGCCACCAATGCTTCGACGTAACTCGATTTGTAATTGGCAAGATAGTACCGAGCAAGGATAGGAAGAAGGCTCGTGTTACATCGTGCGTTAACTCTCTAGACGAGAGTACGGAGTGTTCGCGGAATCGGTGAAGTGCCGATCGCGAGTTCGGGATATGCACGCAAAGGACTTCACGCGCACCATCCTGTGGCACGTGTCCTCGCGCACGCTACTAACTCGATATATTGCGAGCAAGACTCCCTGCAGGATGCACGAGAATGTTTCACGAGAAGGAATTAATCTTGTCGTGGAATTAATTGCGTAAGGCATCGTGGGATATTTTCTTTTTTCATGTAACGCGCTTGACAATCTCGATCATCGTGATTCCTTTTCGTGATAATTCTCGTGACCCCGTAGCATCCTATTATACACAGAGAAAAAAATTATTGGGTTTACTATAATCTCACTATATTTTATAGTTAAATTTGGCGTCAAACATATTTTTATAGTTCACTTAGCCATAGAAAATATAGTAGAATAAACGATTTATACAAATGGTTATATTATTAACTATTACCTTTGTTCTTTTTACGATGTGTATAGTAAAATGTGCTATGTGAATGTAGTTAGTTCTATCACTACGTATGAAATATTCTGGTAATATTAACTGTATGTATAAAATAGTTACTTTTCTCACCATTACATATTTTCAACGATACTATATTTTTAGTTGAAATGACCATAATTTTCGGTAAAAACATAATATAGTTGGTTATACTATGCCTCCATCGTAATTATTACCGACATTATGGTAACATTTAACAGAAATATAATATTTCCAATTATAATTTTGTTAGATATGTCATATACTTTTCTCTGAGTGAGGAGATCGCGAATCAAGAGTGGACTGGCCCGCAGGCGAAGGAAAAAATAAATTCGAAGAGTGGGACACGAGGCGAAACGGAAAAGGCTAAAATTCCAGATTTGAGCATGCCAAGCTCTATGCGCCGGGGAAACCTTTCACGGCCTATTCAGCAAGCCAGCATAGATCCACGATGGATCGTCCGCTCGTTTCTGTCTCAAGGATCAATCCTTTCTCGTTAACCTTAATGGGGCCTACGGGGAATGTCGCGCGCGCGCGCGCGCGAGGAGCTCGTGCCGCCCACGGCCCCGCGAAATAACAATGCTGGGCACGTTTTCGAAGAACGAAGTTGCAGAAGATCGACTTCAATTCCGCAATTATATTTCTCTCTTCTGCTACTTCTCGACTGTTGAGTGGATGGACGCGAGATTGGAGAAATTGCGAAGTCGCGGGACACGCGTTGCTTACCTTGCCCAGGGCGACGCGAAGTACGGCAAAGACGAGGAGGTGGAAGGATTGAAATTAAAGTTGATTTTAATTAATGCGCCATTCGTCCCCGAAGGTGTTTCGAGCAATTGCCGTGCACGAAGTTGATTGGTTTATTAAGTCAACGTCTGCTCGTTGGAGGCAAAATGTTAATCGTGGATTCGCCTAAGGACGAATATTTTTTGTATTTTTTAATAAAGCGTCATATTGAATAAATATCTTGTTAGGTCGTAGTAAAGATTACACTTACGTAGGTTTGAAATTATACACGCTTCTCTTATCGTATATTTTTAAGCACCCTCGTCTGCCGAATCGTAACCTGCATTCCAACCGACATATACATTTTTATGCGCAAGAGTAAAAGTAAATTAAAAAAATTGGTCGCTCTCGTTTCTAAATCATCGTGCTTATTTCGAGCTTTTCACGCGAGTGCATTTGTGAGGTGATGAAAACTCACGAGTCGAAATCTGGGGTCTGCAGAAGTTACTCCTCCCCGAGGATAGCACGGAGATCGCGCGTTCATATTCGAAATGATGATGCACGCGTGCTTCCTCGTTCGGCATCGCGGAGGAGGTTACAACTGGCTGCTCGCCTTGTTCGCCTAATTTGAGGCGTTACGCGACAGACGGGCACGAGGGAGCCGAAGAACGAGGAACACGTTCGCTTCGAAACGGCCAACGTTGTCCGACGACGTTAATTGGCTCGGAGGAATAACTGGATTTCGAGAGAGCCACTGCAAATTTTTTCCAAAACAAATCTACTCCAATTGATCAAAATAAAAATTATTTTGCGAATTACTCGCCATCCTTATCGCTCCGAACAGTGCTAGTTTTCTAGCATTATTATTACGATGATAATCTAGTGGGATGATTCTAATCTAATCCTGGCGCGAGGATACATGCAAATTCTGGAAGAAAGGAAGTATCTTAGACGTTAATTTCGCGCGAGTAAATTAAGCGTCTCGATCGACTAGGAGGTGTAAATCCAACGTAATACGCGTCCATTCTATCCTTACGGTTCACAGTAAATTATTCCAAAGTGATTGCACCGTGGGGTGTACCCACGTCGGACGGCAATAATTAGCGCGACGCGATATGCACGCGGTGAGGTGCATAAAACATATTTCGATAGCGTCTCGCGTTCTGGAGAACTGCTTCGTAGAGCGAAGTTACCCGATGAGTACACTCTTAAGTATCAGATGCAAATTGACGAAGAAGGGAAGTGTTTTGATGTTCGAGGATGTTAATCCGGTGTCGAGAACCGCCGATCGTTTCTACGAAGCGAGAGAGTATAAATCCGCGTAAAGCGCGCCTTCGTTAAATCTGATCGGTGTATCAAATTATTCCGAGAGGGGTTCGGGTGGGGATACTCGATCGCACGCGCATCCGAATGCAATGATTAGCGTTATGCGATACACACCAGAAGCATATAATTTCGATTCTATCGCGGGCTTCCATTCGCGGAAGCTCGCCCACCGAAGCACCGCAAGTTATACACCGACGCGAATTCGCCGGCCGCGTAATGAGATCGCTCTCGTGCTCTCGTTTTCTCTATTTTTCGATATAATTAGAATCTCGTCGAGGAGACAAGAGAAAATCAAGAATTCAACTCGATGTCCGAGGATGTAGGAGAAAAACGAAGAGAGTGGGGACAAATCCTTACGACGAAACTGAATTGCATCGTTGATGAATTAAAGAATGCAACGAGAGAAAACAAGGAGCCCATATTCGAAGAAGAGACTCATTTCCTATAATATCCGAAGATACCTCCAATGATTCCACGCGTCCCGACAAATTACACGTCTCCACTACACGCCTGAACACTAATACCAGAACCATGGAACTCAGCATCGAACTTCGGCACCGACCGATGGGCTCCAACCGAATTCAATTTCGGGAATATGCTCCTCCTCTCCGAGCTTTCTCGCACTCTCCTTTTTCTCCGACTCTCGTCTCTCATCCCACCTCCCTCTCAACGTCTCTTTACCGCGACACGTCAAGCGGAGAGAGAGCACGAGGAAGTTTTACCTACGGAACTTCCTTGACATTGCTCGGAGCTGGAGGAGGAGTATTTATAAACGGAAAGTTTCACGAGACAGGCGACGATAGAAGGAGGTGAAGGAGGCGAGGAGATGAGGTGGTGGATGAAGCGAGAGGCGTCGATGGAAGACGACGACGACGACGACTACTCCGAGAAAGCAACTTAATATCGTACCCGACGTGTCCACCGAGTAAGTTGAGCGAAATGGAGAGAAGGATTGCGAGGGTCTGGAGGAGATGCGAAGAGGAGCGAAACGATGAAGAGGGCAGACGAGAGGCGAAGAGGAGGTGAGGCCACGACCTCCACCGTCTGCGACTTCCTCCTGCGCAGAGTGTCTCTCGCCGTGTCTCGTCTTTTCTACGGCTGTCACGCCGCGCAGATAATGGGGAGGTGGCACTAAACTTGGCCCCGATTCGGTGCTGATTATCACGAGGAGAGCGAGAAAGAGAGAAAGTTCGTGAGAAGGACCAAGAGAATCCGTCAGCGTGTCTCGTGATCTCGCGTAAAGTTCCCACGCGCTACAACCCCGCGCCACCGCCGAGCCCACTCAACCGTGGACAAATTAAATTGAATCAAGGCAAATTCGTGGAAGCGAAATTGTATCGCGTCGAATTTTCATCAAATTAAATACCCGGGGCTTCGCGTCGTGCGGTGAATTCCGAACCTGATTGATTCGTTCGGGTTCTCTGCGGTATGACGTGATATCCATGGGGAGTTGGAGGGTCGTGGGTGGCGGGGTCTCGATTTTAGTCGATAATTAGCTTGAAGCGAGCTGGGAAAATGCGAGGTTAACGCGGTGTATCTGGCAAAATTAGCATTTGTTCGCGATATAAGGTGCAACCAGGAGGTTTCGGAAATAGAATGATGTTGGAGCGTGAGAAGAACGGGTAGGAGTATTTGTACATGCTCGAACGATCGTCGCGAAGATTTTTACCGATTTTTCACCGGATCGGAGCCGTTGAAACGAGGCCGAGGAGCACACGCAGTACCTGGGTTCTAATTCTAGGGAAATGAGTCCTGCTCGTCGTAGCGGAACAGTGACGGCAAGAGGATGAATGCCGATGACGAGACGCGTGGATGCACGCATGTCCATTAGACCGTCGCACGTGAGACTTTCTCCGATGAAGTCAGCGGAGCAAATCGGCGACGACTACTGTACGCGTGCGAATCAGGCACGTTGCTGTTCCTCTTTCGGTGAGAAAAACAGGCTGTTAAGTTTCCACAATTGTGCAACTTTTGTGTAAGAAAAAATCTGAACCATTATTGTTGGGGAAGAGAGGAAATTTATCGAGTACAAAAACGTCACGCGATCCACGGTTCTTCCTCCTGTGAATTTTCCAAAATTACCAAATCGCGTATAAACAAAAATCCCCCCAAAAAAATGATCCTGCGAGAAAAACCAAAAATTATCGAGCCTCGTGCAAAGACTTATACTTATAGACCGAGCGTCCTGTGAAAGGCACTGAAGACTACATTAAAACAAGAGAGCAATTGCCAAAGTGTGTCTTCTTGTTTTCCCCCTCTCTTACCACGGAACGAGAGAGAAGGTCCTCACTTTTGCTATATCTCTGTCCTTCAATGCAGTCTTCAACGCGCCCATAAGGAAGCGCAGCCTATGAGTATAAGCCTGTGGAATTTTCCAAGATTACCAAACCGCGTATAAAGAAAAATCTCTCAAAAAAAATTGTTCTGCGACAAAAAAAACAGAAATTATCGACCCTCGTGCGACATCACGGGAGTATAAATCGATCGGTGGTAAAAGAGAAATAAGAGAGATTCGCCTTCTGTTTTTTTTCCTTCTCTCGTTCCGTGCACTTCCTCCCTCGGAGGCGCACGAGGCGTGACGGGCGCGTAATCACCGCGAAGCACGCGAGCGTGCTTCCAACGGGAGCTGGCTGCCGGGGCACACATTTTAGAGAAAACAATTCGAGAGAATCGATCCTACCCGATCGATTCCTCCATTGTAATGGGGGGCCCGTTCTGCGGACGACATTCCACGCGAGCTGGGCCGATCGTTTCGTGCGAGTGAAGCGGAAGGAGGGGCTCTGCTCGCCGTGGAGATCGGCGATGGAACGGGCCGAGAAAAGGCGAACGAATCGATACTTCATTAACCTGATTCGCGGGGATCGCGTGGACAGGTAAGCTCGATCGATGCCGGACCAACACAGGACGGACGAATCGAAAGAGAGATTGATTGAATTTCGTCGGTGCTACGGGGCCGAATTGTCGAGCATAATCGTTGCGCTCGTGGCTAAAATCGAATTCATCCGTCATCGTCGTCGGTGAGAAACCGTAGAATGCAACGCTGGAAAGAAATTTCGTACGTGGAAAAATGGTAGAGAAGAATCGAGATAGATCGGTGGAAAGAAATTCTCTCGACTGTTGGTTAAAACCACGGAAACACACATTTACTCTCCCGTTGTTATCGTTCACGAACATTTGGGCACGAGTGCGCGCTTTCGCCTGGAGAAAGCAGGCGAAAGATTGGTGGAGGAAGGATAAATAGAAATTTGCGAGAGCCTCCCGCGTGCAGATACATCGAACCGAGTCTCGTGAACTACTTTGAGATTGAGCAGCGATCTCGAGGCTATTTCCGCGCAATCTCTCGTCCGCTAACCAGATTGCAGGATCGTAGGTGGGCGAGTCGCTCGCGTGTGAAGCCACGAATTCGTCGATAGCAAGCGGTGAGACCTTCGTGTCGCGACGACACGAGAAACGATCGACCGTGGAATTTTTCGTGAAGCGAAGGAGAGAAGGAAGAAGACGAGGCAATATTTTTCGACGACGCACAGGTAGTGGATGACACCCACTGTCGCGAGATAATCCGAAGACGAAGAGGAGAAGCGGATAAAACGACTGCTCGTGGAAAGATTCACCCACGGTAGAATTCAATAGGGGGATGCTAATATAAATTTGAAATTTCAAATTCTCCCGCCTGGTGAAGTTACGTTTAACGTCTCGAGTGATACGAGGATGGAAGGAAGAGAAAAGGTGAAGTTTCCAGGAGTGGATTCCATCGACTTCCAAAAGTGCGATTCCTAAGCTTCTCGTGAACAAAATTTAAGAAGACTACCAGAGAACTCGTTTAACTCATCCTAGAATTCGTAGGTCACTTCTCTTCCGCCGATTCGAGCCATTATCGACAAAATGAGTCGAATAAAAATCTTATAGGAGCGAGATTAAATTTCGCACGATCCAATTATAGTTCGCAAACTCCGCGAAATCGAATTCGACAGAATACCTAGACGAATTCAACACCGTGTTCCACGGACTCCTAACATACGGTCGACCAAACGACGACCCAACCCACTGGCTACGTTCCGGAGTACCACGTGTCCACATCAATTTCACGGATTTCTCCACCTCCGCAATTCCAACCGATCTATTTCCATTCTCTTTACCAGCTAGAAGCCTCGGCGTCAGAAAACTCTCGGGGCTCCTGAAGCACGTCGGTCGCGGCATCGCGGATTCCGTTAGTCGCACACGTGCGATACTATTCTCAAGTCTCTCGAGACGAGAGACCAGATGCCGGGTGATCATCTCGATATGTGGGTTGATATCGATCGATAAATTGGTGCGAAAGTCGAAACGACTCGGAGGTGGACGAGAAAAGGTGAGGAAGAGTGGCCACTTTCGGCCACTCCTCCGTGTTCCCGAGTAGTCGAGGCCCTTCTTTAACTCCCTCACTCAATGTATTCAATGTGCTCGCAAGACGGGGTCGCCTGCATGGAACCTCATCAGGTCTTATCGCTTTGTCGAGCAAGGCTTTGAAAATTTATGACCGGCCATTAAATTCGCCGATGGATTCGCCCAGAGTGGTGCCGGCGCTCCTGCACACTCGCGATACCTTCGGGCATAAGCGCGCGCGCGCGGAGGGTTGAGAGAAAGAGGAGGAAAAAGTGGAGGGCGGCAGCCGGTGGCTCTTACAAAGCGGGATCGGATCGATCGAAAATAATCGCGAGATTGATCGTAAATTTCGTACCCTCGTGGCTACAGAAAATTCGTTTCGATATTTTTCCCCGGCGGTAAAAACTTTTTTTCCTTCTCCATAGATTTTCACCGAGGTTATAGGTGCACGTGAGATTCTAATATATCAGGATTGGATCGATCGAATTGGACGGGATCGGATAAAATTACGAGGACTGCAAGAATTTTTGCGATTGCGCAAGCTCTCCGGCAAAAGGAGCTCGGTTGGTCGACGAGGCACAATAAACTGCTCCGCAAAATTGGATGACGCAAGAGAAACGCGAGCGACTGGACCCTGGTGTCCACCACTCCGTTCATTCTCCAGGTTGGTTGTCCTATAATGAAACGAGGAATGCCGCGTACACCGTCCTGTAATTCGGCGCAATCAAAACGTCGTCATCGAACGTGGGCAATTGTGCGCGCGCGCGCGCGCACTTGGTCGACATCGTCAGGAGGAAAGTAATCTAAAATCAATATGAGGCGTGCAACGGGGCACGCGACGTGTACGTTTAACGGCACGTGACTTCTGGGCCGCGAGAACCAGGACCACTGATACGCGTTAGAAGACGCATTTCGTCGGTGTGCGGCAGTTCAAAGTTCTCTCTAGATTTACCGATTTGTAAGTATCCTTTCGACGAAGCCTCTCTGCATCGTTTCTCGGAATAAGATCCCAGGTGCGCGCAGCAAATTGCCCGGTTGACGGATAATTCATTATTTATCGATCGACGTCTTGTTTCTGGAGAGACGAGTGTCGCGGAAATCGCAATCTCGGACGAGTGATTCGTAAAAGATTTCGTCGTGGAAGCTGGGAGAACGTTTAGTCCGTCGAGAATCTGGAACAGGATAGCGTAGAGGAGCGGTTTGGAAGGATAATGATGGAAAAAAGAGGGACACGGGTGACCGGTGTAACTTTATTCGGATTCACCTTTAATTGCGATACGCCTAGGACTTTATACCGTGGCACCTGTAATTTACCGACATTATCCTGGTATGCGAGGGCAAGTGCTCCCGGTTCAATCAATGTCCGTTGGCCTAGCCTAGCACTCGCCACAGGAATCCTCCTGGACCTTTCTCCTCCTCCTCGTCGTCTCATCTTCCTCCCCTCTCCTCGTACTCTCTGCTTCTCGGAGACTTCCCGATTCTCCATCCGCCAGAACCCTTCTCTCATATCGTACTCTACCTACTCACGAGCGTGTTTGCGTGCTGAATGCGCCTCCTCACCCGAGAAAGCCCCCGCAGTTCGCTACTCGCTCCCATTGCTCGACCGAGATGCAAACCACTCAATTATAGAGCGGCCTCGGGCACCAAGATCGGGTATACACGAATGTCGAGAGCCTGCCTTGGGTGTTAAAATCGCCTACGCCCAGTTCTATTTTGGAAGTTGGTGCACTACGGGTCGCCCGTCCCCTCTGGGACTAGGGGCTTGTCGTAGGTGTGGATGGTAAATGTCAACGAACGATTTCTCGAATGAAAAATAATAATGATGCGGATTTTTGTTAATAAAATTGCAATCGTCAAAATCGATATTTAACTTTCTCGCAATTCAATTTTCTCTATAAGTCAAAGAAATTTTCTCAATAAAATTCAGTTATAAAATTCTCTTGTAAAGTTCATAAAAACATCAATATCGAATTTTCTCGCTCATTCGTCAAATCAGATCCTGTCCATGTCTTCCTTCGTGTCGTGCCAGAGAGATTCTCGATTCGACCATTTACGATCACGGGGAGCAATGAAGAAGAAACGAATCGACGAGAGTCCTCCCAGCTCTCTCCTCATCCCACGAAATCCGCGCGAGACACGCTCGAGACGATGTACTCGAAGATGTCGCTAAGGCAGTCCAACCCCGGAGAAACTTCAATGGACATCGTTGACTCGCTCTGATTCGCGAAGATGGCGGGGAGGAAGGAAGGAAAGACGACGGTGGAAGGGAGAGAACGGAGTGCTTCACCCAGTTGGAAAGTTTTCCGAGAATGTAGTACAAAAGGATGCGACCCGGGAGGATTCCCGAAGGCGAGAGAAATCGTTCGAGACGCTGGACGTCATCCGTTACGGTCGCCTGCCGTCGCGACGTCTCTGCTTCAGAATCTCTCTTTCACAATTTCTCTCTCTCTCTTTTGTTTTCAACGAATCGATCAGTGGATCGTGCCACATCACGAGAAACACAAATTCTTAAGATAGACACCAGCTCCTGCAATTAATATTTAATTAGGATTCAAGATAGATACTCTAAAAAATTTAAATCTAGTTTCCTCTCTTCAACAAAAAATCAATCGTCGACGTGAAATAAAAAATATCTCAGGTACTCGAAGACCTCTGACAAAAGAAGCAACACTTTGCAAAGCAAAGATGAAATACACGCGTTACAGGTGCTGCAAACGATCTCTCCGCCAATACCGCCTCTTCTTCCACGAACACGCGCAAGCTCGCCCAGTGCACAGGATTTATCGCGTGACGCTAATGCGGTTCAATTCGAGCGCTTTATCAAGCACGGTCTCGCGCGCGTCCTTCGATATGGACAATGCGAGGACGATAAATTCAAAGACGTAACAATCGCTCGAGAGGTAGATGGTAATCTCGGTAGGGCGTAATTATGCGGAGTCGCGCGCGCGCGCGCGAGCCCCGTGAGATCGTCGGCGCAAGAGAAACACGTCCGACGTGGAATCTATAGCAGCCATCAATTATTGTCTAGCCGATATAAGGATGTTATTCGCGATAAGATCGCGAAGCGAGGAGGAGGTACCTTGAAACGAGAAGGGACAAGAAGTGAAGAGAATGAGAGAGAGAGAGAGATGAAGAATCTTCAACCCTTCCTTACGATAGCTTTCCCTTTAGCAGGACCGCTCGAAGGGCCGTGAAACTATGCCGTGTCGCACGATTATTCTTCCTACTTTCCCCACGTAGAACACCAAGGGATGGATATTGTCCATCGATCCTCTGGAGGATATCGAAGTAATCGATGCTGCTTCTCCTCCTACCCTGCTCGTTCTCTCCTCTCGCTACCAATGGCGGATCGTTTGGAATCGACGAGTAGGATCGACGTCTTGGAAGCATCGCGGTAGATAATTACACCCGATAATGGCACGTGAAACGGACATACCGCGACGCGGGCACCGATTCAGATCGAGAGATTATCCACCGTGCGACGGCACGCGCTGCCACAAAGGATATTTATGCGCTCTTCTCCTATCTCCCCTTCTTCCTACTTCTTCTTTCTCCTCCTCACCTTATTCCTCTTATTCTCTCCCCTCTACGGATCACGAAGTACGAGGAGGCATGCTCTCGCAGAGAGACTGGAGGGTAAGAGCGAGATAAGTCGGGGATTATCCGCGTGGGGCAATTTGCGAGATTAGGCGAGCCGACGAACGGGGCAGTCTCGATGTCGGGATGAGAATTGAAAAGGTAAGTGGAAGGGAAAGTGTCGAGAAAGGACGTGGAATGTGGGTTAGGGATGCTTCGAGAAGCACTCGAAGCAAGGATATTTCTTTCGCTTCACAGTAGCGACTCGCGCATGTGCTCTTTACGAAGCGTGGACAACATTTTCTCACTCCTACCACGGTCTAATCTCGTGGACTCGGAAGGTTACGCGTGGTCGTCCTTCTATTCTATTTCACCGAAGCTCTCGTATCTCTCACTCTTTCTCACCGTTCGAGATTACCTACTCTCTTTCTCGGTCGTGAGAGCGTCCGAGATCAGAAGTGGTAGGGCACCCTCCACGCCCTTGGACGGAACAAATTAGGAGGACATCACCGAGGGTGACGATAGTGACCGACGAAGCGATTTCCGTCCTTAATCCGGGACACTCGCAGACCGACTTCCGGCGACCCGGTAGGTAATGTCAGAAGTCTCCGGCATGGAAGAAGAGTGGAGGGTGGGACTCGGCCCATTCAGGAAATTGACCCATCCAGTCCGCGCGGCCATCAACGACGACGACGAAGAAGGACCACCCTCACGGAATGGAACTCTCTTCTTATTGACGTTCCACGCGATTTTCGCTCCACCCCTCGAACCTCTCGATCTTAACCGGGCCGATAATACCGGTGGAAGGCGAGGGCGCGCGTCGCTGCGGATGGGACGAGGAGGGACACGTTTAACGGGAAAAATCAAGAAGAGATAAGACGGCGAATGGGCGGGTGGTGAATTTAGGAGACGAGGTCGCTCAATTGCGCGCAATCGTGGACCCCACCTCCACCTCGAAGATCGTCTCGATGATTTACGAAGCGGAGGAAGTCGTTTCTGCTGTGCTCCTCTCCATTCGGTTCTCTTCGTCCTCTCTCTCTTCTTCTCTCTCCAATCGACGCACGAACGAGCCACCGAAGTATCGGGAAGCCCGAGAGACACACGGGTGGAATGTTTATCGCGCGATAAATCATACGACGAAGATAAGCGCGGCGAAGAGAAGCGTAATGAAGGTGCGCCGTGGTTTGATGCACGCCACTGACCTTGAAACGCCGACGGTCAACTTCTGAGATACCGGGTAAGTGGCCTACGCCACGAGTAGGTTTCACGCGCCGATTTCGCGTTCCACCATGAATTTCACCCTTATCGTTATCCCAGATCTACCTACCTACGCGATCTTGACTCTCAAAGAAATTTCCTTTTTATTTTTAACGATCGGACATTCTCTCCCTTTTTCTCTCTTGGCGAAGGAGAGAGAGGATGCTTCTCGATAGAAGAAACTCGACACACTCCAAACGCGAGGGACACGTAGAAGCAGTCGTGATCCCTTCGGCGCTTAAAACCTGATAGGCGAGGAGGCAGGTAAGAGAGCACGCTCTCCTAGCAGGATAAGATTTGTCATGAGCGAGCGAGCTGGAGGCGCGAGCGAAGCGCGACAAATCCTCGTCCTCGAAGTATCCGCGTCGATGCCATTCCACCTCCTCCTCCTACTCCCTCTTCCGCTTCTTCAGCTCCACCCGCGGTCGAACGACGCCCGAGAGAAGAGCGTCGACCCAGTTCCGAGGAGTTTAGAGATCGATGCGCGCCCCGAGGAGGAATCGAAGAAAGGAGGATACGTTTTTACGAGTCGCGCGACTTCGCGACGATGTGCCCTGAAGAGGGTCTCCAAGGAGGTGGCGAGGAGGTGAGGAGTGAAGGAAGAGAAGAGATACCCTGGTACGCGAGTCGAAGGAATGCTCGCTTCGAGAAGTCCCCGGAATGTCTTTAAGGAGTACCTCGCCTACGTGTGACAGATAGCTTACGAGTCTTTGAGGATCGACTTTCTAGGGTAGTCCACGAAAATGGAAGATTCACCTATCGCGAATCCTAGGGACTCCTTTACTACTGGAATGATATTCCCAAAGCTCGTGAGCTACTCCCGGGATTTAGTCGCGTTTGCGTGTCGGAATGAAGGAAAGTTTTCAGACGTCGGGCTGCCGCCAGGACCGTGGGATTCGCGAGATTTTTCAAACACGTGCGAATGAATTTTGCCCGGTATTCGTGAATACTCGATAGTTCCAGTTCTGCGGACAAACGGAGGCTAACTGTCGGACTAGGTTCGATACTCGATGTCCACGATGCTCGTGACTGGCATTTGAGAATTAATTCGAGGCACGTTCGCACGAGGGACATCAGCATCCCATGGACCGACCACGTCCTACGTCCTTCGTCCACACTCTATACAATGCACCCAACTCGACTGGTTTCATCAAGGGAGAACATATTAGCGCGAAACGTCGCGTCCTGTATCATCGTGCGAGACGCTCTAGTCTCCTATTCCCAACCCCTCGATTCCGAGGTGTCAACGTGGCCAATCATCGACTGACCCCGGGGGCACGTCCCACGACGCACTTGGAATATCATCTATTCCTCTACCGTGCGATCAAAGTGCATGACAATTGGGCCACAGGTCGACGGGACGAATTATTTTCACCGACCGAACGAAAGTCCAATCTCTCGGGATCCTAAGTATTATGAAGAACGAGCGCAAATATTTTCTCTTCAGTTCGTGAAAGGGATGAAATAATGAATAGATGGAAGGGTTCTTCTTTGCTGTGGAAGGACTCGTGGTACAGGATCGTCCTGGAGTATTATCCAAGAGGCTTTTGTGAAAACGAAGGGATCAGGATACATTGTACGCATTGTACGACTGACAGTAGGCTAGACTTCGATGCGAGAACGGTTGGAGAGCAGCTTTGACGGACAAGCGAACGGCACGGTCAATGGCTGGAAGCGCAGGATGGTAGATAAGCGAATCCTGACGCGGGGTGCGGAGTGATCGACAAGGTGTTAATGCGTCTCTTCATCAGTTGTTCCGTCATACCGCTAATGGACGCGCAGCTCTCACCTGTTTACCGATAAACACACGCGCCCGATCAGCTCGCCCTCACCGTCCAACGCCTTCCACTTAATTAGGTTACATCGAACAATCGACGCCTGGAGCGCGGAATTATTTTACGCGACGTGCACCAAGAAGCGGCGCGCGAATTTTCGCCGATAGTCCAAGGACATTTTCCGGAATCGAGGCCTCACGGCTAATTAGCGCCGATATTAATATTAACCCGTCGCTCGAAGCGTGGGACCAATTAAAAAATCTTAACGAACCGGGAATTATCCTACAATCCGTTCGGCCCCGTGCCTCTTCCCCACCTATTAGGTAGGTGACCCAGAAAACTACATTTTCGTAATTAGACCGGTCTTAAAGAGTTCTTTAAAATTTCTTCTTTTGTCTACACGGAAACGCGGCGAGTCTCTCGTTCTCGCGACTGTTCTCAGGATCGTTTGGTCGAACCGACGAATTGGAGGGTTGGTCGAATTCGCCTAGGCCACTGGCACGTCCTGCGGCGAAGCACGTATTAGCGTGTCTCACCTTAGCGAAACCCCGGGACGGGACATTGCAAATTTCCCGTTCCGCCACCCTGTCCCACTTAGCGGGCCACCGAGGATTTCCAAGTCGTATCTAACTGGGACGGCACACGGTCCTGCTTTGCCCGTGGCATGGGCGGATCCGCATGTTACGTGCCGTGGATCGCAGACAGGATTCTCTCTCAGCTTGCTGAATCGCCGAGACTCACGCGAGAGTGCACGCAAGTGCGTGCGCGTAAATGCGAGAACAGGCGAGGAAGTGCGATTACGTTAAGAGCGTCACCAAAAGTACAGAGGATTCTTAACCCTTTGAGTGGTGAATACTCGCGGCCTATGCGGTCCGTACGGACGGTCACGATGGCTGTGGACGGAATACTTTTTCGTTAGACTGAACTCTATTGATTAACTATTGTAGGAGCAAATAGTGATAAGTTATAGTAATCCTTTTGCACGAGATTAAATAATTAAAGAGCGTTATTACCATGCTGTTACTAAGGGATGCACTTGTATTCATCTCACACCAAAGTAATTGCAATACTTCTATGTAGATGATCGAAAAAATCGACGAACTCATATATGCGTCCTTAGTCCACACCGATGGCTTTCGCCAGACGCATATATGCGTCCATAGCGCTCAAAGGGTTAAAAGCAGCTGATTTCCCTCTGGTATTGCAAAATCGCAGAAAATTTCCTTGCAGCGAGTTCCAGGCTCGAATTTTCACTTCGTTGGAATTTTTAATTGGAGAACGATCGGGTGTGGTGGCAAAGGAGTGAATAAAATCGTTCGACTTATCGAACCACCGACGAGTTTCTCTCTTCGAGGAAATCCAGGCAAATTTCGTTACACCCTGCCACCTCCAGGGGGTAAGATTTCGTTCCGCGGAGAACGAGAACGTTAAAACTTCACGACGACGGATATTTTCAGCGAGTAAGAAACCAGACTCCGTGGCGCGCTCTCCCGTGAGATATTCTTGTGACATTCCTGAGAAATTCTCCCTCGTAAAGCGAGAAGCGTTGAACGAAGCGACGAGGTACGCGTAATCCGCCGAGAGGAAGTGGAAGCGAAAATTGTTTTCTCCTCGTCTCTTCCTTTCTTCTTTTTTTTCCCCGACACTTTCGACGCTTGGTCAAGTTCCGACGATTACATTTCCGCTCGTCGGAGAAACCATCTTATCGAGCGTCTCAAAGTTACAATACCTAGCTTCGTCGATCATCTTCGTGCTCAATAATCCAAGGATCGACCAGGAGGGTCGATCCGTTAGGAAACTACAAAGGAAAAAAAAAGAAGAATAAAATAAAATCCAAGAGCCTCGACAAAATTCCACACATTACTCCCCTCGTTCCACTTTCCAATTTTCCCATCGGTTCGCCTCTTCAAAAATACCTCTTACCTCCTTGCATCCTTAACCTCTTCTCTCTCAGGGAAGCGAAGAGCTCGGAGGAGAAAAAAAAGCGGAATCGGGCATCCAAGAATGCACGAGAAAATCGCTTTGGCATCGTCGCCAATCTCACTGAGGAACGTTGAATGCTCGGTCGCATCGGGGGCGAGCGTGTCTTTCGCGACGGCTCGCACGGCCTCTACGATAAGTACAATTATCACGTAAATGGGAAGAAGGGGAACGGTTAGATTGCCGGAGGCTAGGATCTCCCGCATATTTGCCAGGGAAGCTCTCCTATTCACCGTAAAACGAGCGGGCGGATTTTCGCGGTGGAGACGCATGCGCACGCCAGATGGTAATCCATCTTGAGTGTCTCGTCCGGGCGCGTAGTCTCAGCCGGACAATAACAATTGTAAGCAATCGTGGAATGGGTCAGAATGGAATCTCAAGCGCACGAGCGCTACCACGACGACGTCATTATCTTTTTTTCATTCTCCCTAAGGTCCTCTCCTCCTCCTTCTTCTCGTCTCCGTGTCCTCTCTCGCCTTTCTTCATCCTCCTCGTTCACCGCCACCCTCCGAGCTCACATCCTTCGCGAACGCTTACGCCACTTGACAACAACCCGCCGCCCGTAGACGTAATTAATTAGAGGACGCGAACTGATTTCTTTCCCTCCCACCCCCTACCAGGGAGGTCGGCCTAATGAGCACGGGAAGACGTTATTACCGGAGCATGCGAAAAGTGAGAGTAACGCGCCGTGTCCCTCAAAGACCTCTTCTCTCCTCCTTCGGCATCCCTCTTCTTCCATGGCTACTCTCGCGGGCAAAAAGTATGGCAATTAAGGGGACGCGATTGCGTGCGCGAGAGCAGATAGGGGACGTAATAATGGCGGTGCGCGGTACGGCAGGAGGATAAAATTCTGGGTTAAATTCCCCGGCGTTGAAGATTCTCTCCTCCTATCTCTCGTCCTATCGACAAGATTTCCATCGTGCCGTTGCTTTTTTCGTGGAGCGCGTTTTCAGTGTTTACGGTTCTCTCCTCTTCTTTCTTCCTCCTCTGTCGAGGTTAAGCGTCGCGCGAGAACTCGCACGCGAACACGGGCTAACAGTGGCACGGTCGAAAAGCAACGAACGCGTACGACACAATTTCTAACGCCGTTCCATCGGTTTTCCCTTTGTGCGGCCAGTTCGAGCGATTCGATTGAAATACAATTATGGAACGGCACTCTCGTTAACAATCGCGGAGAACGCACGAGCGCGATAAACAAATGATATCCGCGTCCATTGGCAACCCTAATAGTTCTAATCGAACGTGCACAGGTGCCAATAAACGCGAGCGCTTGCGATTGGGCGAACGTCGGGAGGTAAATCGATATCCGCGTGACATCGACGATGAGGGTAATTCGAGAGTTCGTCGACCGTTCCGGTTAGTCGGTGGAAAAAAGGAATCGCGAGTTTGTCGGTTTACAGTTTATCCAGGCGAATCGCACGAGCGATTATTCGGGGATAAGTGCGCTCTAAACTCACCCTTATCTATCCAAGTAATCGCATCCCGTGTCGAGCACCCAAGCAACGCTCTAATCCCAAGGAATTTTCTAACCCTCACCCGACCGCTATCGAGGAAGGCCCAAATTCCCTCGAGATATTATCTTTGCCGGGGTAAAGCTCCGCTAAAATACAGCCACATCGAATCAATAACTGCTACCACGGCTGAGCGCCTCCCACGTGCCACGAGGGGTGACTGATTAATTTCCTCGTCCGCTATAGATATTAGAAAATTAATTAACACGGCCTTTGGTAATTAACGCGCGCGTGCGTTTGTCCCACGAAGTGATTCCACGCACGCGCGCAAGAACGAGTCGACCGATACATCGTGAGATGAGATTGACGCGAATATTCCAATTAATTGCTACTGCTCTTGGTCGCGTGGTGGTCGCGCACGAGTGCCTCCAACCGATCGATCCTCGATCCTAAAGTCGATCGACGGAAAGACGCGAGAAGTATTATCGGAACGGTCGACTCACATTGACGCGGTTTGCCTTCGATCATAGACTTACACTCATAGGCCGAGCGTCCTGTGAGAGGCGCTAAAGATTACATTAAAACGAAAGAGCAATAGTCAAAGTGTGTGTGTGTTCTGTCCAACAGGAGCGTTGGTGAGGGAATAAGGAGAAAAGGAGAAGAGAGTTGACGGTGCTGTTTTGCGTTATCTTTCCTCTTCTTGGTTTCTCTCTCTCTTACCGCGAAGCGAGAGAGAAGGCCTCACTTTTGCTATATCTCTGTCCTTCAATGTAGTCTTCAACGGGCTCATAAGGTGCCGTCTATGAGCACAAGTCTATGCCTTCGACACGCGCAAAGCAAACAAAACGTAAGCGTAATACTTGCATCGTGAAATTCGCATATTCGGATCGTAAGCTGCTAATCGCAACGCGCCACGCTTCCTTCACCACGGCAAACATCAGCAGTTTTGTTCGCGACGCGTCTCCCGACAAATGCTTAACCTGCGAGACTGCGTCCATTGTCACCCTCCACGTTCACTGCTGCTTTGTTATCTTCGCAGAACATTGCAATTGCATACCCCAGACGAGCATTTCGAAGTCGGCCACCGCGACGGAACGTTGCGGAAGTCAAATTGCAATTTGATTGCTCGATTTGTTCCGCCAACGTGTCGTCCATTGTGAGGGCGAGTAATTCGCTCGATATTATCAGTGGGCACATTTTATCGCTGCGAGATGGAGTTTAACGAGAAGCGTTTCGTACCGTCTATCCCAGGTACAATTGTCGTAGGTTACGTGCCGTTGAGTTATTATTCTACAATTATGGCTCGCGTGCTAGTAGCGATACGAGTCGCATTGTCTCACCGGCATTCATCTCCGAGTCACCCCTCTCGTCGTTTCCCGTCTACCTCGTCTTATTAATTCTCCACGTGTACCCCGTGCTTCCTACCGAAAATCACTTCTACGAAAACGGTCTCGTGGTTCTCGATAATTATCCACGTAAATTGCCCTTCGAAGAGGTTCGCGAGCTTAAAAGCAAATCCTGGAAGCATTCTAGTTTCGCTGTTTCAGATGTCCAACGAGAATGTTTACCGAAGCTTCCGATTCCATCGTCGGCGCGGGGACCATTTCGATACATGAATGCCCGACCATTTTACTCGCTCGTTCCCGTTCTCCCGATACGCGCGGAGAAAACGCACTCGTCAAACGACATTATTAGCGAATGCGCGTAGTTTAATTAGCGCGACGATAACCATCGGACGACACCGTTAGGTCCACTCATTAAATCTCTTCCCTCTTCTCCGCGGGGCAAGAAAATGTAGAAGGCCGGTGCCGCCGACGCATCGCCGTTATCCTACTGGAGGTGGACGTGCGAAAAAATGGACAGGATGGGCATCGTTAAGCGAGGCCGCGTTTTCTCGATCCTCGCATTGAAATACTGGTCCATCGCGATACTCGGCCGATAGTCGTACGAATTTTTGCCAGCCCCGAGGCGAAAGCGACGGGGGCGCGCGCCGAGCGTGCGGCAGCAGCGACAGTAATGATAATAATAAGAATAATAACGCTATCGGTGCGCCGGGCTAAAAAGCGGAGCGGCCCTCTCTAAAGGAGGTAGTCGAAGGTTCGCGCACTTATACGCGCGCAAAGAAGAAGAGTATCGCGCGCCGTCATTCGGTTAATAACAATGCATCGCTTTTTGCAAGGCCTAACGTAATGGCCTACCAGCAACGATTCTCTCCATGGTCCGCGCTTCGTGTTCTCCGCCCCTCTTCGCTCACCCTCGCTCTTTTTCTCTTCTTTCTTCATCTCTCTCTCTCTTTCGTCTCGCCCTCTATCCTCCTTTTTCTCTCTTCCACTCAACCTTTCACATCCACCGCGTTCGCCTCTCTCCTAATTCTTTCCCTCTCCGACGCCCTACGGGCCTCCACGTAACGCTCGCGCGTCCTATTTGAACGGATCTAACGAGCCGGTCCGCGGTATATAATTTCACGAGATTGTTATTTCTACTTGGCAAGTCGAGCGAATACAAAACCGCGATGAGAGAGAAAGGGAAGGAGAGAGGGAGAGAGTGCACTGGTTCGCACACAATCGACGTCGATCGTCGAGGATCGACGGGTAGCGCTGTGTGACCTTGCGAGGAGATCCAATAACTCGAGTTTTGTAATGGCAAGGGTTCTTCTCATCTCCTCTGCCACGTGGTGAAGCGAGAAACCGATGGATAGGAGTGGCGGAGGTAGAGGACGAGTAGGAGGCGCGTCTGTTATTCTCCGCGAAATTAAAGGAATACCGAGTCCAATTCACTTAAGTGATCTTCTGTGTTTTCTTAAGCGCACCGAGAACAAGGGAGGTGCGCGCGTGGTAAGTACAAAGAAGACGCGTAGGTGGAATAGTGGGGCGGAGTGGTTCGTGGTCCGTGCCAGCAGCCGGAGTGTCATCGTGCAGCTCGAGCGAGAGAGGCCGCCGCGGTGAGCGGGAACCTTTGAAAGTGGAAATTAGAATTCTTGCGTACGACCACCGAGACACCCCGGAGTAAGAAGTCAAAGGTGATGAGACGTTGAAGGAGAGAAGAGAGAATTTCGAGGAACGGTAAACGATCTCTGTCGAAAGAAGAAAATTTTAGTGCATACGTAGAAACTGTAGAAAAACTATCGGTAAGACTTCCGTATCCGACACTCGTCCTATCTTAATAAAATTTTATTGGTACGTAGCACTACAAATACAATCGAACGCCATAAGTGCGAATTTAAGGAAACACCTGGTTTCCGAGATATTAAATTTTCAAATTACACGATTAAATCAACAATTTTTAAAATTTTTGAGTAAGAGGATGACTGAAATTCCACAAAATGTCAGGTTAGGCAGGTGCAATGGTTAGGCGTAATAAAAAAATAATTTAAACTTGATAAGTAGATTTAGTAAATGCTACTCACCTGCAAAATTCTATTAAGATCGGACAAGGGTCGGACACGGAAGTTCAGCCAAACTATTCTTTCTCGATAACAAGAGAACAATCGTCGCTGCAAATCTTCTTTGAAAGAACTCGACGAATGTCTCTCACTAAGTCTCATCGTCCACGTTAGTTCATTTACCGGAATGAACCACTTTCGCACATTCTCGTTCCACTGAAATCTCTCCCGGGCCAACCGGAACGAGGCACGACTCCCGCGGCTCCGTTAACGTCATCCAGGCCCGCGCGCGGGGGAATTACAAATCGCTGGTGGGTACAGGAGAGTATCTCGCGAGTTGAGCTACTATCAGGTCCGTGGTCCGAAATGCGCGCGTTCCCTCGCAGTCACGCCACGTAGAAAATGTTGGTCGCGGATGGACGGGAGCGCTCGCTCGCTCGGGTTATTAACAATATCTCGTCGGTCTTGTAATTCCATTGTTGCGCTCGCTCGACCCTGATTCGCTGTCGCTCGCACAGGGCCCGGGACGTATTGTTCGTGGATTCCGCGAGCTTTTCACATAATGATACGAGAGAAGCGGAGAGAGAAGAGAAAGCGAGAGAGGCCGACAGGAAGATAGAGAGGGATAGAACGGAGCGCGGGTGCTCGGGAACGAACGGAGAAACCATGGGCCGCGAATAATGAAACGATCCCGTCCGTTCACGAGGGCGAAACCGGGCCATTCGTAGGTGGTTTGGGTGGAGAAGGAGAGAGCGAGGTGGAAAACGTCGGGGAAAATATTCGAGACCAGCGAGCAAAGAGTCTCCGGGAAAATATCAGAGAAGAGTTTCTCGAGAGCACCCCTTCGATATTCGAACGATTCGGAGTGCATTGGCCCGAGTCTGTTCGGCGTTGGCTTGAATTTTTTTTTCCCTTGGGGATTTTTCTGCAAGTGTGGATAGGAAAAAAGGAGAAGGTAGAGAGAGAGACGGAGAGAGAGAGAATGGAATAGAATAGGACATATGTATAATTCTTGCCCATGAGACCATAGGTCCATTGAGGACAAGCTAACAATTAAACACAGATGCAAAGAGAGAGAGAGAGAGAGAGAGAAGAAAGAGGAGACACGACGCTCGCGCAAAAGCGCATGAAGAAGGTAATCGATAGTAATCGACGTCGACGGACACAGGTAAGAGGATCGCCCGCGCAAAATAACAAATACCATTTACTCAGCACGGCGCGAAACGTCGGCGAGCGCGCTTCAGTGCCAATTACAGCGCTCTCCGATGCAAAGCTATTTCGCTACTCTATCCTCACCAACCCCCAGCTGCCATCATCCCCCAAAGCCAATCCGGTATCGAGAGTAACGATGATAACGTCTAGCCGTTTTTCACGTCGAATTTCTCTCGTCCAACGTTTCGCGTCCGAAGTGCGAGCGACACGGGCGAGATAACGAAGAAGAGATCGCGAGCGAGGTATCGAGAGAGAAAGAGAGGGTGGAGGAAGAAAAAAATTGAAAGAGGAGGAGAGGTCCACCGGTGACGGGAAGCGAAAGAGACGACGTGGAAGAAATTCCAAAAGGAAACCCACCCTGAGTGGGAGTAAGTGCGCTGCGGGGAAGGCCGAGAAAGAGAAAGGAATAAAAGAAGAGGAAGAAGAGGAAAAGCGAAACGATTTCCGTCTCTCCTCCTTTTGGGTTCCGTTTTTCCGCGAGAGCCCCTCGTTTTATCGCTTTGTTCGCGTGCACTCGCTCCGAGCTACTCACTCTCTCACTCTTCTTCTTTTCGCGAGAGAGCGGAGGAATCCTCGCGAGAGAAGTGCTGACTGACGATATTGCGGCATTTATGAAGAAGGTAGCCCGAGGCCTGTGGCCATGATACCTTAACGTGACGCACGACGACGTCTGAATCTGCTCGCGAACCTAGGACTCGCTCTCGAAGAGCCACGTTCCAAAAGAGAATTTCACTTTCGAAATTTTGCGAGATCGTAGAAATTCGAACGAGCTGTTGTTTCTTTAGTTTAGACCTGGCTCGACCAAGTCAAACGCGATTAACGAGCGATTAGAAGTCACGAGGTTGCTCCCGACGTGAGTTAAGTGGAGCGCGAGACTAAGGCGATGAGTGACGCCAGGCGGGTAGGTGAGTCCGCGTGAGAGTGAGGGGACCGTCTCGTCGTATTTACAGTTGGTCTGTCCGCGCGAGTCAGCCGGATTTACAGCTAGGAGGGCATATGCCGTCGTCTACCAAAGTTCACGTGTCCCGGGTTACGCGGTGGAAAAGAAGTTTCGGGGTGAGAACGCGTTATTATCGCGTCACGTGAGCTAGGAGACGTGACGCGGCACTCTTTAAACGACGATAATAGCGGCTGCCACGAGGCGCGTGAGTATCGTGAGTTTAAAACTAATCACGCGGAATTTCCCCAAGTGGACAGGGTGCAATTTTTAAAATTGCCTTCTCGAGCATTCTTTCCTCTTCCTCCTCGATTTCAATCGGCACTTCGTCGTCTTACTTTTAACCCTTCGAGCGCTATGGACGTATATATGCGTCTGTCGAAAGCCATCGAAGCGGACTAAGGACGCATATATGAGTTTAGTCTAAGTTGCCGACATGGACTGAAGGCGTATATACAGGGTGTCCCGCAATAAGTGTAATCCCCGCGAAAGGGTTGTAGCTGAAATAATTCTAAACAACATTTTCCTTTGTGAAAAAGTTGAACGAGGCTTAATTTTTGAATTATTAAGGAAAAACATAGGCGAATGAGCGCGCCCGTAAAGCCCGCGCTCAGGGCCGTCATTTTCGCCACTCACCGCGGTTGTGGACGGGCGCATCGCAGTGGAACGGCACGAAGCGTTGGACAGAAATTATGTCGAATAACAAATTAAAATTCCAGAATAACTTTAGATGGCGAACCCCAGAAGGCGAGGGGATGCCTAATGCATTTCCCGATGCAAAAAAAATTAGGATTAGGATTAGGATTAGGTCAGGGTTAGGTTAGGGTTAGGATTAGGTTAGATTAGGTAGGATTAGGGTAGGATTAGGTGGATTAGGTTAGGATTAGGGTTCCTAATCTACCTAATCGAACCTAATCTACCTAATCTAACCTAATCTACCTAATCTGCCTAATCTACCTAATCTACCTAATCTAACCTAATCCTAATCCTAATCTTAATCCTAATTTTTTTTTGCATCGGGAAATGCATTAGGCATCCCGTCGCCTTCTGGGGTTCGCCATCTGAAGTTATTCTGGAATTTTAATTTGTTATTCGACATAATTTCTGTCCAACGCTTCGTGCCTTACCACTGCGATGCGCCCGTCTACAACCGCGGTGAGTGGCGAGCATGACGGCCCTGAGCGCGGGCTTTACGGGCGCGCTCATTCGCCTATGTTTTTCCTTACTAATTCAAAAATTAAGCCTCGTCCAACTTTTTCGCAAAGGAAAATGTTGTTTAGAATTATTTCAGCTACAACCCTTTCGCGGGGATTACACCTATTGCGGGACACCCTGTATGTATACGTCTGTCGATTTTTTCAATCATCTACATAGAAGTATTACAATTACTTTCGTGCGAGATGAATACAAATTCATGATTAGGTAATAATCAATACTGAAAAATAACGCTCTTTAATTATTTAATCTCGTGCAAAAGGATTACTATAACTTATTACTATTTGCAGCTTGAATACTTAATCAACAGAGTTCAGTAAAGCGAAAAAGTATTTCGTCCACAGCCATCGTCAGCACTAGCCCGGACGCCGTCCGTACTCACAGGGTTAAAAAAAAGTCTCGACGACCTTCCCTCCAATGTCCTAAAAACACTCGAGGATCATCTTTAAGAGCACATTCCTGGGTTACACACCCTTCACAAGAGAAAGGTGACTACGAATGATCGCATCTATCGAACGAAAATTACAGTTCGTGCGGAAGTCTGGCCACGTCGTCGTGGAACGTGTGGCAGTAGGCTTCACGCACGATCCTCCGTGATTCCCTCCGTGGTGAACGTCGTCACGTGCTCGCGTCGACGGACACTCGCGCGAGGAGCTGCCTGTCCGATAATGGTACCGTAATACGTAACGTTAATATTGATCCCGTGGAAGACCAGAGGCGGGCCACACACCGTGCTGCACACCAGAGGCCGGCTCGTCGCCTTCGTACAGTCTTCGTGCGACCTGGGCGGCTTCGTCGAAGGACAGAAACGCGTTCCACTGCCCGATAATTCCTCCAGAGCCTGGGAGCCACTGTGGTGCGCGCCTTTGCTCCCAACGGTGTAGAACGCGTGTGAGCGCACGCGAGCGTGTACGAGCTTGTAGGAGCGCACACGGGCGCACATAGGAGCGCAGGATACCAGTTGCAATTAGGAATGGAGTGGCGCGAATCGCTAACGACGAGACAAGTGGGAGAGACAAGCAGGGAGGAAGCCGAGCGTGAGGCGGGCCCCTCGGTGTATCACGAGCGCGCGCGAGCGCGAGTACAGGGAATAGTGGTGAAGATTATGATCGTGCGCGCGCGCGCGCGCGATCGCCTCGGGATCGGTAGAATATTATTTTCCACCGTAATCCCCTCGCGGGTACATCGGGGCCAAGGGGTCCACAGGAAACATTCTCCACGAGCGGCCTAGTTTCCTCAACGCGCGCCACGTTAACGGATCTCCTCGCCCTTGGAATTTCGATTCTTCGAGTGAGAAATTTTTTTTAATTCTTTTTTCTTTTAGTTATGATGTATATGACGATTATTTTATTTTGTAGACACACGGCGATTTTTGGAAAATAACGAGAGAATATAACGAGGAGTATCTGAATTTGTAGTCGTTCGAGATTTATAAGGAAAAATCCTTGGAGAGAAAGTCGAGAAGAGGCCGATTTCCAATCCAGGAAAATTTCTCCACATTTCTCTGGAGGTGAGAGGAGACTTTTCTCCGCGGGATGAGATCTTGGAAGGATCTTGAAGAGACAGAGAGGAACCCTCGAGCATCTCCTACGATTAACGAAGTGAATGGAGAAAGCATCGCGTTCACGTGTGCGTGTTTCAATCTACGACCGAGCGCGACGCGCGGTGCACGAGAAAAAAATCGTCGGATTTCAGCGGGTTCGGAAGCAATTTATCTCGCACGTGCGTTTCGGCGCGTTCGTTGGACCGGGCTGGGGGGGTGCATATTTTTTTTTTTTTTTTCGCGCGCAGCAATCGGCACGTTTTTCTCTCACGACAGATTAATCATGGACCCCTCGCACGGTGCACGGTTAGAGAGGCGCGCAGCTTGTCACGTAATTTCTTTTTTTTTTCGCGTTATCAAGCGATCAGTTGTCACCGACCTCCTGCGAATTTTGCAAAATCTCCTTCGCAGCTTCCAGTTTGAATTCCATTTTATTTTTGTTCGCGCTTTCTTTATCGTCGAACGAGAGTCAATCTTTCTCGACCATCCTTCGATCCTGCGTCAATCGTCCTGCAGGATTCTTCCAGCAGGACCATGATTACATTAACTCGAATTCCGGGAACCAGCCAGACGGCTGGTTTCTGGCAGCGAAATTCTATTTGCATTTGCCATTGGATCGGCCCGGCGGTTCCGCTTCCGAGTTCCGCTTCGCCTGGCACGTCCGATACTCTCGCCAGCCTATTTTCGGTGGGCGTGCTTTTACGTAATACGACGGATCCTGCGAACGAATATGTAAATCATACGTCGCTATTTAGTCACCTCCAATATTTTGATACCTGATTCTCGCCACTGTAGAGACACTTCGTCGAAAGAAAGATTTCATTGAAAATAATTCGGGTAACGCGAACAATTGAAACGCGCGGCAAAGTGCTGCGTCGATTTTATTTTTGATTTTTAATCTCCAGCGCGCGTAAATTATTTCTAAAATTTTCGCGCGTTCCACCACCGCATTGGCCACGATTCACGATAATAATATTTCCCAGGATATTCACTCGGAGAATTCACGCAGGCTTTTTTCCAAATTTCGCGTTCCTCTTGCGAGAGGCACAGCGATACGTTGCGTCTCTCCTCCTCCACTTTCCCTTTTTAACCGGTATCCACGACGCGTCAGGTCGGAGGAGAAAAAAGGCGAACACGCGCGAGAGGAAACGGGAAACGGAACTTGGGAGATTTAAGTCGAAAGCCGTGTTCCACCGCGATGGTCCGAAGGAGGGTGGAATATCCGCCGCAGGGGTGGCAAAGAGGAGAGAGAAGGATACTTCGAAAGGACGGACGAAGAGAGAGGGTGGAAGGAAAAAAAGAAAATATCCTCTGGCCACGGTGTTTTAAAACGAGCAAAGGCTCGTCCATTTACGAGCTCCAATTTTCTCCTCATTTCAATTGCTTCTAATTCTCGAAAAACAAAAGAGCACGTGGTTACCGTATAGATTTATACTCATAGACTGCGCCTCCTTATGGGCGCGTTGAGGACTACATTAAAAGACAGAGATATAGCAAAAGTGAGGCCTTCTCTCTTGCTTCGTGGTAAGAGAAGGAGAAACCAAGGAGAAAGATAACGCAAACGGCAACATAAACGCTCTTCTCCTTTTCTCCTTATTCCCTCACCAATGCTCCTGTTGGACAGAGACACACTCACTTCGACTATTGCTCTCTCGTTTTAACACTAGGTTTACGGAAAACCGTCAATTTGACGGATTTAACACTACTTCTACCGGGATTTTGTATACATCTATTTCGACCAAGAGGCGTCTTTTTGTGTCCAGGATGAGCTGCAGGAAAATGATACCTCTAAATTAATTTAACAACTAATATACGAATAATGAAAGAAGTGATCGAGGAAGGATGATTCAACTTGGAAAATAAATTTAAAATACAATTTAAGAAGGTGTCTTCTGACACCTTTGGTAGAAATAGTGTTAAATGGGAAATTGTGCTTATAAAAAAAGTTCCGTAAACCTAGTATTAATATAGTCTTCAGCGCCTCTGACAGGACGCTCGGTCTATGAGTACAAGTCTATGTGTCACCGATGAATGCTTGGAAACCTCGAAATTACTCGCACCTATGATTTTCCACAATTGCCCTGTCCCTCGTTCTTAAGAAATCACAGAAGTCTCTGAAATTCACAGGGCGTCTTCGAACGTCGGACAACGAGTTTGGGCGTCGAATTAGAAATTACAACAAGCCGCAAGCTCGTGGCGTCGCGCGGTCGTCACGGATTCACGAACTCGTCCCCGTGGAAATGAAGCATTAATATTCCGTTGCTGATAGCGGCACGAGTAACACGCGAGTAGAAGCGGGACCACGACGGGGCGTCGGCGTCGGTGCCTCGGTGAGGGACACGAACGGCGCCCGCTCGTATCCAGGATGATAAGTAATAATCCAACTTTCATAAGCGATATTTATGGAGAGGGATATATCTTCTGTAACGTACCACGGAACGTCGGCTAACGAAGAATGATACTCGCGCACTCGAGCTTCCGCCAGACTAACGTCCAACCGAGCAGCACCAAGCACCACGATGGAGGTTAAAAGCTCGTGAAAGAAAGTCGAGGAAAACACGAAGAGTCCCTTTCATCGAGTGATCGTTAATGGTTCGTCGAAAAGCGAATGCAGGTAGTAAGAAGAGTCGGTAACGCGTGAATCCTCCAAAGGACCTTATAATAGGTAGTCCGTTGATTTCACGCGCGCCAACTGCGCGTCGGCGTCGTACCGTTAGGAAAGTTCGTGTGGAGGAGTCGAAGGAGAGAAGTGCAATTCGAATTCCATCCGCGTCTCCTCCCTGGGACCTAGGGCAGAGAGATGGAGGCCAAGATAGATAGCGAGGATCAGTGCTGGGAGGCATCCGGGGACGCGGAGAGTGTCGAGAGGAGAGAAAAGCTGGTGGAGAGTGGAAGAGGGTTGCGAGAAGAAAAGAAAGAGATGAGAGCGGATGAGAGGAGGGCGAGAGAGAGAATTTGATACCCTCTGGATTTATAAGGGTTTCCCGAGATGAATAAATAAATCGGTTCTGCGCTAGCTACCGCTTCGTCGTCGTTGCCTCTCAGCCACGACCTCCCTCGTCCACCTCCTTCTGGAAAGAGGTATCCTGGAAGTAGGTGGCGTCGCGATGACCTCCGAAGACTAGCTTACTTTCAATAACGAGCAGCGATTCGGCTTGCCGCCGTATCGAGAGATCCTCGAGGATCGATAACCGGTAAGATCGTTCGCGCGATCCCGCTTTTGTACCTGAAACGCACCGACGCCAATGGGGTAATAAACTAATGGCGCGATTATCGTCGACAGGATTGACATCGGTGGAGTCTAATCGAGAACCGTCATTCTCGTTTCGTCTATACATTCTGCCACGGGCTTCTGTCGAACGTCGAATGATCCTGAATTAAATAGAAATCGGAAAGCTGTACATCGAGGCTTCGAATAATTTCCAAAATTCCTCTCCAGCGCGACCCAAAAATTCCACGAATCCCGTGTCAATCAGAAGAAAACAGAGAAAAATACCAGAAAAAAAAAACGTCTAATAATCCTAGCAATTAAATCAGCCAGCTAATCTGCCGGTAATAATTATCGGTAGGAAGAGCATGAGGCGATTAATAATTCAAGCTTCCAACCGTTACGTTCTCTCGTGTCCAGAGACGATTCCACCCACGTAAGCACACCACGCTCTCTCACAACCACGGAAAAGAATCTAAGAAGAGGAGATTCCGGCGCGCGGGAGTCAGCCAAGATAGATAATGCAAGCGAGCTTCGGTATCCTCGATACGACCCAGTAAAGGCCGGGTTATCGAGAACTGGTCGAGATTTATAAGTGACTCCGGGAAGTCAATAACGCATAAGTGGATTCTACCTCCTACCGGCACCCCGTGCGATATTACCTGCGGCCTATTCTCTCTCCTCTTCGTTCTCTCTCTGTCTCTCATTCTCTCTTCTCTTCATTCTCTCTCTTTTTATTCTCACATTCTCTCTCCTCTTTCTCCTCACCCTCTCTCTCATTCTCTCTCTCCTTCGTGCCAAGTTCTCGTCATTAGCCACTCGCACGCGCTTCTCCACCTCCTCACGCGCCCCGCCGCGAACTTCGCGAGCGTAACTTTTACGATCGCGCGAACAGGCCAATGTTGGATGGGATATATTAGCATTAATAAACACCTGACGTCGAACTTCGTCCTCCACCGGCACCCGGAACCCTCGTCTGGTGCTCCTTTAAAGCCGTCGCATTTAACGACGGGGTCGTTTAGAGTCTATGAGGCGACGCCGACGCCTGGACGACGCGGCAATGGCACGCGACGCCTAAGGCGTCCTCGTTCTCCTATGGAAACGATTGGTCTCGAACAGTGAGACGAAGAAAAGTCTTCGACGATGAAATTGTCATTAAAGGATCCACGGTGGGGTTCGATTCGACGGTAATAATCGTTGCACGGATTACGCTTGGAATGTGACGCGCGAGCGGAAGCGTTTGTTGCACGGCCTTCATGCATATTCAAGCTTCGACTTATTCGAGCTAAGATGCAAAGCGTTCGCTTTTCCTCTGTCGACGGAGAGAGAGTTTCGTCGTCGTAGATTTAGTGGCACGAAGACTCCTTGTCGCGGATTACAAACGTCCTTTCTCGTTTCCGGGGTCTCGAATATAGCTCTCCTTTTGTTCCGAGCGGGCTGTATCTCCGAATTGCATTTATCTCGTTTAACGTAGTAGAAGAAGCTGGAGAGAGGGGACCCAGGCAAATAGTGAAGAATTCTCGAATGCATATTGAAGTGGGTGAATTAAGTCGATATCGAGAATATCCGATATCGGAAGTCGTCCACTTTTACGGCCACCAATATGGAGGAATTTCGCGAGTTCGTGCGCCCGTTACGGTGAGAACTCGGGGGACGAAAGTGACTCGAATTATCCTTGCGTATAAAATAACCTTTCGAAGGAAAATTTGCCAGCATACGTGACCGAAGCTCGCTTCGAGGATTCGATAAGAGTCTCGAGTACAAGTTTCGGTAGAGAGTCTCGCAGAATTTCGAAATACGCGAGTTCTTCGAAGTCGGCGGAGAGGCCTCGAAACGTGGTTTTTTTTTCTTTCTTCATTCGAAGAGGAACGAATACGAGGGGCGATGAATTTCTAACGTCATCGTAATTTATTCGCGGCTCACGTGTCCCTCACAATAAGTAATTGCCATGCAGCGTGCGCCGGTACGGCGAGCGATGCGTCAAAAGGAGCACGTCATTAATACGCTCCGGATTTGGCGAGGCTCGAGTAGGGAGGTCAAGTACGGGGTCAGGAATTCCGTGGAAATTTGTTCTCCGTCTCATTAATGAGATTCGCCGAGTAAACTGCGAATTTTATGCGCGCGGGCCCCAAGGATGCCTGGCAGACGTCACGTGGGTCGTAGATGGTCCCACGGGTTGACCGAAAAGAAGGACGCTGCGACAGAGAATTCCTCTTTGTCTTTTTTTCTTTTCTTCCACAGACGCGTAGAGAGCCACGTAATAAAAAGAAGTACATCGTCGACGGTAGAACGAGTGAGGCGAGCGTTCGAAAATAATCGTGAGACAATTTATAAATCGACGAATCGTTGGAAAAATTAGCAAATCGCCTTTCACGATAGTTCCCTCCTCTTAGGCGGTCAGTTCCTCGCATTTTTATTCACCAGCGGTTTTATACCCGCGACGAACTACATCGGGTTTCGCGTAGGATCATTAAATGGCCTTTCATGGCAAGCTTGTTTCAAACTCGAAGCATCTGTGCCGGGACGGACGACGGACGACCTTAAATTACCCTCGAAGAGAAAGAGCGTGAGGACGAGGAGAGGAGGTTGGGACGAGACGTTCAGTAATTTCCAATCTGCGCCATTAAGCAACTTCCGTTTGCAACCGAGCATGCCCGCGCCGCGCGTAATAAGAAGATCGGCGAACTGAAACGGAAAAAGATGCCTCGCTTCGTCAAAGCGTCTTCGGCGGGACGCGCGACGGTCAAAGAGGCTTTCGAAACTCGCGGAGACCAGTATCGCTTTTACCTTTCAGAACGACGCGGGAGCAGGAGAAGCGCAAAAATGTCTCGAGCTTTTTCGAGCATTCCGGATTCCGCGATGCTTAACGCTCGTCAAAGCACCCGACGAGAGTGGCCCGAGAGAAAAGTGGTAAGGGGGATGGTAAGACGTAGAAGCGAGAGAAATTGACGTTTAACGCGCGTCGAGAGAGCTTCTTGCACCGCGTGGGGCTCTCAAGTGTACTCGCTTCTTAATTATTTCTTCTTGAAAAGAAATCTTTCTTGTAAGAACTTACCGATCTTCCAGGTAGTGAGTACGAAGGATAAAAATATAAATAAAAATATAAACAAATTATTACAATTGAACGGTGGTGCAAAACACTTCTTTCGCAAGCGAAGCAGATTCACGATTATGCGAGTGGATAAACTTACCCTACCACTTTATCCAATGCCAGTTGAAAAAAAAAAGGTACCATCCTCTTGGATTAATCAAATTCCGTGATTTATCGAGCCCTTTGCCGCGCACTCGCATTCCACCTGGCAAAGTGGCGGGTACGGCTGCGACGTAACGAGCACTTTCTTTGTGGCCGCACAGTCTCCCTAATGTAACACAATAGTCAATTGTATCGAGTATCGTATAATAGTCGTTAAATCCTTGAATCGAGGATGGGCCGCGCTTCCGCGTTGCGTTCGCAATTGCGAGATAGATGATGAATGGAGAAACAATTGGATGTAATAAATATAATCGTCGAAGGAATGAATGCGAGACTGCAACTCCAAGAAGAATGCGAACCAGTTGGCCGCAGATGATCAAACTGGCATAAATGATCTGCTCTAACTTCCAACCTAAACAAACTATTTGTCACAGAATCTCGCTTGTCGCATTAATAAAATTCTTCGATAAATTACAACAAAAGTTCCAGAAATACTCTCTACCGACTGAGACGCGTGTCATTTCGTTGGATCATTCTGCTGGTCCAAGCGCAGAGACAAATACTCCACGAAAATTCTGTGGAATTAAAGCCGCCGAATTACACCGAAGATGTCGCGTGTCCGAGCGTCGGCATTTTGCGTCGGTGACGTGGCCGGACAATGGCCTACACCCCACTCGGACGTTTTACAGTCCAGGAGGACGACGTCGACGACGACGAGTCCGGCCATGCGAGTGACATCCGAGGTTCAACGGGGATTCTCGGATGAAGAGGGAGAGGAAACCTGGTGTCTGTGAGGGTACAAGGGACAGAGAGAATTTGTGTATGCGTGCATGTGAGACAGAGAGAGAGAGAGAGAGAGAGAGAGAGAGAGTAAGTGTCTATGGAGAGAGAGCAGATCCCTCTGCAAGCGCGTTCGGCCGATGTCCGGACGAGGTTCTCCTACCGGTGTTCGTGTTTAATTCCGCGATAACATTGATTAAGGTAAAGGGTGGCTCTTGCGCTCGTCACCCGGACTCACGTTCAACCGAGGCGGACTATTGTTGCATTGGACAGAGGAGGAAAACGAGAGAGAGAGGGAGAATGGCTCACGAGCTGGCTGCTATTAAAAGTACCACACGAGGGTGTGCGAGTGAAGAGAATGTCGAGAAGGGAGTCCAGAATCGTGAATAGGAAATGGGGAGATTACTCGTGTCATATTTAACCCTCTACGACCTGAATATTTTTCTTCCGCTCAAAAGTAAACTTCAATCGAAACTGTGCGTAATATATTCAAATCCATTCGACATACTGTAAAAAGACAAACTTCCAGTGAGTGACCTAAAAATCACACGGCTTTATTACTGGTTACTCAAACAACTGCTGCTCATAGGATTCGCCTTCACAAGTCAATGAATATATACGAAAGGCGTAAATACATGCTCTATGTATTTTTAATTTATTTACCATTATTATTTTTTAAATCCTAAGAATGATAT
Source organism: Tiphia femorata (assembly GCA_944319695.1). NCBI lineage: Eukaryota > Metazoa > Arthropoda > Insecta > Hymenoptera > Tiphiidae > Tiphia > Tiphia femorata. The sequence continues at coordinate 21,314,486 of OX090901.1, read as the reverse complement.
CAAATTTCCGGGTAGTGTTTTGGTCACTAGTCAGTGGACAACCAGTCGCAGTAACTGACATGCGAAAAACGCGCCGTCCATATTGATGGATTCGTCCGAGAGCGCGCCGCAGTCAAAGGGTTAAAACACCATAAAGAATCCTTATTTTCTGATAAGGAAATTTTGGACGTGCTGTCTGGATCCGAAGCTCGTCGTCGGAAGATAAAAAAAAAGGAAAAAAGCGTAACCAAACCACGGACGAGAATCACGAATAAGAGAACGAGTCTCGGTGGATCGAAAGGGAGGCAACAATCAGGCGTTCCAGCTGCGCCGCGGCAGGGCAATGCGATATCCCGTTCGTCGGCTTCTACCCGTCGTGACATATCACGAAAGGTTTCGCCATAATGCCACAATGCGCTCGAGCGCGCGCTCCGCTTATTACCGAGCCTGGAGAACGAACGAAGGAACGAACGAGAGCGCGCCCGATTTAAAGGGCAATCCTCCTCGCGGAAATCGGAGCAGTTTTGCGAAAGCGATTCTCAGCGGTACGCGGAGAAGCCTGCCACTATAAATCCTCCGTGTCTCTTTTTGCCAAGAGACCTGTGTGTCGAGAGACGCTCTTCGTAAAAGCGACGCACGACTGACGAGAGATTCTCCAAAGGTACGGTCGCACGAAGTAAGACCGTCGGTGTTTGGTAGGACGGAGGGTCTCGTTCGTCCTTGAGGTCGCGCAATTTCGAATGAACTTTCTCGATGGCGAGGAAGAGAAAGGAAGAAGGGAAAAAGGAATGGGAGAGACGAGAAAGAAAAAAGGTCCGCTCGCTCGATATTCAAACGACGCGACGCGACGTGGGCGGGCGACGTTTAGGGGAGAGGAAAGAGCATAGGCATTCGATATTCAAATCCTAGAGTGGTATTTGAGAGAAGGTAGAGAAGATAGAGAGAACGAGAGAGAGAGAGAGAGAAAGGTATACAGATGCGGCTTCGACGGCTAAATCCAGAGATGATCCGGGGAATAAAAAGATACGATACTGTCCGGATGCTCGATCACGACCACGAGAAAGGTTCCCTCGGATCATTCCGCGGGACGATCTTCCGAGTAACGGCGATCTCGTCCTGGCAAAGTCGCGTTAAAGGTCCATTACGAAATTCATGAGTCCTCGAGTGCGTAGATATTCGACGATTCCAAATGACCTCGTTACTCGAAGAAAGCAAAAGGAATATCATCCAATTTTATCCTTAGCATCGAGTTACCCTAAAACGAAAACTAGAAAGTACGAGACAAATAACTAAGTATATCAAATTTGAAAAAAATATAATCGAACGTGTATTCTCTCTCTAAGCGCGACGACTTTACGTATGGACGCCTGCTGCCGTTGCTACCAATTGCTACCGTTGCTACCGTTTAAGCGACAGGTGCAGGTGCACTCGTTCAACTCGTCGTAGTCGTCTACTGGCACTCGTTTGGTAGTCGTTGCTGCCTACCTACGCGTCACGGAGAACGTCTCGGATTTCTCGTAGGGCTTTAAGGATTACCGTGCGGCACACCCTGACCCACACCGTGTCGAACGAGTGTCCCAAGCCGTGAGCGGGTACACGAGAGCGGATTTGCTATCCCGACGTCTTAAAATATCAGGGAGAGAGCCAGGCCGCGCCGAGTGTTCTCGGAATCGTGGGGTTATAATCGTGCCGTGCTCTCGAGTTGTTCTCTCTGTGCTTGCGAGAACTTGCCGAGAGAAAATCAGAAGCACCGTGAGCACAGGGTGTGGATCCACAGTGTTAACTTGGGTGCGTTACGAAGGAAAAAGAAGAGGGTGCAAAACGTCGCTCTGTAAATAAGAGGATTCCTCGGACAAGAAGGAGCACGGTCGCGTGAATTGGAAAGTACGAAAATGTGAGAGCCGCTCGTGACTGGTCGGAAGCAACGACCGAGTTGGGACCCTACAGGAGGATCGACGTTAGACGGTCCCTTGGCCGAAGGCAAAACGTTAGATGGGGAAAGCACGTGTATACTTTCTCCGATACTCTCTCTATCTGTCGGCACGTCTTTTCGCTCGAAGAGCACGTCTACCGTGAACGTGTTTGCACGCTCGATCCCTCGAATTTCAATTCCATCTCATCCACATGCGAGAGAACATTCGGACACTGTTACGATGTTTGTCTAAGGACGACAAATGTCACTTTATTGCGTAACGCGCGTTTCATCCACGAAAGTTCGTCGGTGAATTTCGAAAGAGCGTAAAACGCGACGCTTCCCACCTGTCTTTCGCGCAACCATCTCTCACGCGCGTTTTTACGGCTTCCGTAAAAGGTCTCCACCCTTTTGTCCTCAGTCGGTGGGTTCTCACGCTTTTTATTTGCCAATAAAATTAGCAGGATACGCGGCTCCTCTTGGACTCGGGGCCGGCGTATCGCGACCCACTATCGATCATCAATTCACGCACTCGTCTCGCGCTCGTTAATTTCGTTAACCACCGGCGTGCTGAGCAAGTACGCGAGCATCTATCGACAACGTGCCGCTTTAAGAGAGTAATTGCAAGTCAATGGGGCGTTACCGCGGAAATTACAGACGCAGTCGTTCATCATCGTACCTCTCGTCTCGTGGCGCGAGAGTGTTGCATGCGATATCTTCCTCTCCGCGTTGTGGTGCGTCGTTGCTCGTCGAAGTGACGGTCTTGGTAGTGATTCGACCGGTAGTCTTGCTAGTCGTCTTACACAATGACACGCGTTCTTCAACGGGGGGCGTCTCTCGCGCGGGTTCCGCGTCGCGGAAAGTAGGAGGTTAGATATCCTCTACCTTGAGCCCATAGGTAAAGCAAGCGTCCTATGTGGAACGTAGCTGTACAGGCGGTTATTATAAGCAAGATCTCTGCCCATACGCGATAACTGTGCCGTTCTCCAGTTATGCATCCTCCTTCATCCTTCGACTTCTTACCTCTCTTCTTCGTCTTCTTCCATCGACCATCCTCTTCCTTCCACCAACGATCTCCCACGGTTTCACGTTTCTCTTTCTCTCTCTTACCTTCCCTTCACCTCCTTCCTTCCTCATCCTTCGACACCCGTCGCATGTATACATCATAACAGCGTGGCACGCATACATATTTATGCCGCTATCTCCTGTCCGTGCCCGTGCCCGCATCCATCTGAAAGGACTTCGTACAGAGAAAGAGAGAGAGAGGGAGAGAGAGCTTACACCAACGTCGTTGTAGCAACCACGAGTCGCGATCCGCGCCGACCCAACATTTCGTTTATTTATCGCCTGGCGAAGCCGCACTGTCCGCTCGAGCTTTCCAGTGAGAGGAGTCTACCAGGTTCGTGTGGGGGAGAAGAAGGTGAGAAAAATCGTGCAAGCACCTCGTTACCGGCTCGTCTCTCCAGTTGATTTGAAAGTCGCACGAGAAAGATTTTCGGGTTGGCTGGTGGATTCGAAGGGAGGGATCGTGGCTCGATTTCACGAGGAGTTCTCGTTCGTCGAAAGGCGTTTCTGGGTCTCGCGATAACGTCCTGAATAATCCATTCGATCCTGACGCGCTCGATTTTGGTCCCACCTTGGGAGAATTTTTGGATTCTAGGGTCTCGTCATTCGTGGTTCATAATTTGTTTAAGAGGATGGATAAAATGGTATGTGAGATGACGGTTGGTTGATTGACACTATTGACAGCAGTGAGAAGGTTCCCGCAGGCACGGCCGAAGTAACGTTATCACCGGGTAACGGAATTTTAGATTCCATTGGCATTGATTGGTCAAACGAGATGGGTCGGTTATATCTACGATGCACGCATGAAGCTACCGGAGGAAAGAGTATCTGCTGAGACGATAGCTCGAGTACATAAACTTGCACTACGAGAAGGAAACTGAGACGTTGATAGTCGGACGAGTCTTACGAGTCGGACGAGTTTCCTGGATTTTTCTTCCATTTTTCCCTTTCTTCTTGTGCGCTCGAAGTGCCGGCGTTTGATGTTTACTTCGGCGGAAAATCGACTGCCATCGAGCAAGATAAACGTTTCTGTCGAAAACAAAATACACGCTCCTCAACCTCTCCTTATCTGAGTTCTCGCGTGCTCCACAAGCTGTAAAATTATTTTTCATGCATTTTCCACTTACGGAGAAAAATCGAAGATTTGCCGGGAAGTGAAAAAGAAGGTAGATATACAGGGTGTCCCGCAATAGGTGTAATCCCCGCGAAAGGGTTGTAGCTGAAATAATTCTAAACAACATTTTCCTTTGCGAAAAAGTTGGACGAGGCTTAATTTTTGAATTATTAAGGAAAAACATAGGCGAATGAGCGCGCCCGTAAAGCCCGCGCTCAGGGCCGTCATTTTCGCCACTCACCGCGGTTGTGGACGGGCGCATCGCAGTGGAACGGCACGAAGCGTTGGACAGAAATTATGTCGAATAACAAATTAAAATTCCAGAATAACTTTAAATGGCGAACCCCAGAAGGCGAGGGGATGCCTAATGCATTTCCCGATGCAAAAAAAATTAGGATTAGGATTAGGATTAGGTCAGGGTTAGGATTAGGGTTAGGATTAGGTTTGGATTAGGTTAGATTAGGTAGGATTAGGTGGATTAGGGTTCCTAATCTACCTAATCTGACCTAATCTACCTAATCTAACCTAATCTACCTAATCCTAATCCTAATCCTAATCCTAATCCTAATTTTTTTTTGCATCGGGAAATGCATTAGGCATCCCGTCGCCTTCTGGGGTTCGCCATCTGAAGTTATTCTGGAATTTTAATTTGTTATTCGACATAATTTCTGTCCAACGCTTCGTGCCTTACCACTGCGATGCGCCCGTCTACAACCGCGGTGAGTGGCGAGCATGACGGCCCTGAGCGCGGGCTTTACGGGCGCGCTCATTCGCCTATGTTTTTCCTTAGTAATTCAAAAATTAAGCCTCGTCCAACTTTTTCGCAAAGGAAAATGTTGTTTAGAATTATTTCAGCTACAACCCTTTCGCGGGGATTACACCTATTGCGGGACACCCTGTAGATAGATAGCTATCGAGAGGCACCGTTCATCACCTCGAGAAGAATTTCATTCCTTCGGTTGCATCCGACGAGAAGCACGGACGAACACACTCGTCCGGAACACTTTTAAACGTAGGTACCCATTTTGCAGGAATCGAAGGGAACTCGAAGAAGGTCCTCTCCGTTAGTTAAACATCCCTAGCCTTTGTCAACCCTCTCGTTCTGCTCCTTCTCACTCCTCTCACTCTTTCTCACTTTCTCTCTCTCTCTCAACCTTAGATCGTATTTCTTCGGGCCAATTTATCCTTTGACGAAAAGCAATCTGTCACCGGGTGCGCCGAAACGAATCCCTTCGTTGGGTCGTGGCCGAGGAAAGGAGAAAGCCAACGACGGTGGCCAAGCGTCCTCTCATTTTCCACCCTCTTGTCACCCGCGCACCCCTTTTCATTCCAGGGTTGAAGAACGATGCAAGAACGATACCTCGTGACGAGAATTTGGTCACTTCTTGTTAAGGGACGTTGAAAGGTTCGGCAAGCTTCTCTACCATCGAGGACAGTGACCTAATTTTTCAACCCCCTCGGTAATTCTGTTCTTTCGTAAACGATCGCAATGTTCTTCATTGTCCCTCTCACTCCACCTTTACACCTTACAACAGAAAGAACGCACGGAACAGAAATAGCATATATCTCTTTCTCTCTTGCATGATTTCGATACATCACTCTTGTCGTCACTCTTATTTAAGGCTCTCTACTTTGCAGGATTCTCCTGTAATAAAATCGTCGACGTGGTGACGCCGATAGTAGGATCGCATGGCAGTTTTTGCGGCGTAGAAAATTTCCCGCCGACATGTAAATAAAATAAAATAATTTTTTTTTATTTATAAATTCTTTTCTAACTCATACGAAACCACTGGACTACCCCCTTAAGGCTCTCTATCAAAGAGTAAAGAGGAAAAGCGACAATCCGAGGTGATAATTGGCCACGCTCGGTTCTCGCGATCTCGCGAGGAGGAAAGTTCGTTGCTTGATCTTCTCGCCTCGCGGCTGGCAAAGTAATGGCCTGCCGCCACCGCCGCTCGCCCCGTCGATTCTCGATTTACGAGGTGGCGCTTAAAATTTTCGCCTGGCTTCGGGCACGCTTTTGCTGATGCGAAACCGCCGCTCCCCGAAAGGGGTGTGGAAGCGCGTGTGGGCGGTAGTCGCGTTATTTATCGAAGTTACGGCTTTCTGCCAGGGTGCGGTGGAATTTATCGCCGTAGAGATTCCTGAATTTTCAATTACTCGTTCAGTTTCGAAACGGTGGTCATCGCGTACCCATTACTGAGTTCACGAAGATTGAAGTGTTCCGTCGGAGAGGGAATATTTGCAGGAAACAAAATATCTCACTAATAATAAAGAAGAGAGAGAGAGAGAGAGAGAGAGAGAGAGAGAGAGATATTGAAAAACAAAAGCCTCGTCGACAATATCTTTAATGGACTCCCAACCCAAGATAAACACTCGAGAACGGTGAGACAACTACGTGAAACCACCAAGCCCAATTTTCTCATCGGCAAACAACCCTCGGAGATACTGTCGCGGCAATACCCGCGGCGCGGGTATCTTACGTAACACGCTAAACCGATACACAGGAGGGCCGTATTCAATTATAGGCAACAGCGGATTTAATAATGGATATATCGGTGACACGTGATCCTCCCTGCTCCCTCGTCCCTCTTCTCCATCGTTAACACGCGAGCGAGTGACGGGCGGCAATATTACGGAGTAATTCATGGATCGACCCGACTACGATGAAGGCGTGTATCGGCGCGTGTGCGCTCACGCGAGCACGTAAGCACGCGCTGGAGGGTTGCCGTGTGCGGTGTCTACGACGACGGTGGTGAGACACTGGCTAGAGTGAGAGAGCACGGGACGGTGGAAATCGAAGCGTGGAATTGCTTAAGCAGAAGTCACGGGGGCCAAACGAAAGGAGGAGAATGTCTTCGCGACGTTCGGCCACGCTCCATTAATTTTATTACGGACCGACGAGCACACGAATTCTCGTCTCAATCGATGCGCCCAAGAGGATCGAGCTTACTTCCACCGTTTCGTCCTCACTCCACCGTCGACGACGTGGTTCCTCCTTTCCACCTCCCACGCTTCTACCCCACGACCACCCTTCGGTGCAATATCGTTCGAACGATACACAGGCAGCTCCGAGGCAAGAGGACACGAAATCGAATTCGCGTAGCTCGCTTAAGTTTCTTACGCCCGACTTGAGCGATTTCAACGCTCACCCCATCCCACCCTTTCTAGTACCTCCACTGCCCTCGATACAGGAACACCGAAAGAATCTCACCACTGGAAATGAACGCGCGCGGGTGCAAAACCACGTGCGCGTGAGAAGAATACTGAAAACGAGGGAGAAAAATTCGTGCGAGTATCTTCTATTCGGGGTAATTGGAAAATGGCATTATTTAGCGATTGTGTGCCGCGTGCTGCGTTGTTAGAGTCGTTCGTTTTTCAGGAGGAATGATAACGACCCGAAAACAATATCCGTTGATTAAAAACACTCGACATACTCTTCGTATGTTTCGAAAGCTCGTGGAAGAACTGCGCGAAGCGGATTAGCTCGCTTTTTCGTTTTACGCGTAAAAGCGCGCGCGCGGTTGATTAACAAGCTCTCGTGTCCGCCTGTGAAGCGTCATCGCTCGTTACATTGGGCCCGGGGCGGAATAGCGCTGGAAAGAGGACGAAGCTTTGCGATTCGAAGCAAGTGCGAAATCAATCGTTCGGTGAGTAGAGAGTAGAGCTGGAGGTCGATGCACTCGTCGATGCAACGCGTCCAAATTGTCCCTCCATCCTTTCATCTCCGCAAGATAACACAAGGCGTAGGCCACGTGAAATTAGCAGCCGCATTACCCCAGTCGTAACACTCTTTTCCATTTTCTAAACAAAGAATGAAAAGAAAGAAAGAGAACAAGAAGAAAATGCATTCTGTTGCTCTTACCGTCTTTTTCTGCAGGAGAAATAACAGAGAGAATGCTTTCGTTCATTAAGTGAGGAGAGAGAATCGACGAGATCGCGTGGTCTGCCACGAAGAGGGTGGCCTGAGTTAAAAAGAAAAGAAGGGATGTTGGAGATTGAGCAACGTTTTGCGAAATCAACGATATTTCGTTAAAGTTGAATTTACGAGGGTGGACGAATGATATATCGGTGGCAGAAACGAACACATGCGCGCAATAGGCCGCGAAATTGAAAGCCAGAAACGCGTGAGAATTTCTCATGGACACCTCTCATTATTTCTATCCTTCTTACCAAAGGCAGCAAGGAGACAAAAGCACGGAAAGCTTTTCCGATTTTAAAGATTCGCGCGCCCGCGCCCTCCACGGTACGGAACAACGAGAATTGAAAAAGAAAGAAGGCCACCTTTCTCAAGAAACACGGTGTTACCGTCGCAACACTTCTTCAGATGGAAGAAAGGCAAGCCCCGGAGATATACGAGCGTTCGCGTTCTCCGCACTTCGTAGAGCGAATGCATTTCGGTAAATGCAGCGCGGTTGGCGCGCGCGCGCGTGAAGTACACTTTAGGTGCGGCGAACGCCTACGAGATTTGTAGGACGACGGCGGCGTACCGGCGCGGACCTAAGAAGACGAAAGACAGAGAGAAGACGAAGGAGAAGGTACCCGCGGAGAGAAAGGCGCATAAAGACGCATACTTTATTATTCCTTATCCGGTGTTGCGTTGTGTTATTTACGACGGTCTTATCCCTTATAAATTCGTGACCGAGCTTTTTTCTTTCCTCCTCGCCTTTTTTTACCCACTCTCTTCTTACACGCCGATAAACCGTTTCCCGGTCGTGTGTATCCCTCGAGCGTGCGCACGCGCGCGCGTGCGCGCTCGATAAATCTCGAAAGGCCCACGCGCTCGCGCTTTTCTGCGTCGTCGTCGGTGAAAATGATTAGAAAAATATGTTGCCGGCAAGGGATAGAGGCGTAGGTGACGTCGGAACACAACATCGCAAGCGAGCAAGCGAACTCTCCTTCGGTCTTAATACACGCCTCGTGGCAACGGTGGAATGCTTTAAAAGGAGAGAACCGTGAAAGGAGAGCGTGTTAAAAAGTGATCGAGGACGAAAGAGGAACGTGAGTGGGTCCGAGAGAATTTTAAAATTATCGAATCACCGCTGTATCCTACAGCCAAGCGTAGAGAAAGAATCGTCGTCCTCCAAAGTCCACCGAGAAGAAGCAGATGCCACGGAGCTTGAAAACAAGCATTGGAAGAAACACTCTCGACGTTCGAGAAAGTAAAGAAGAGAAACTCTCCTTGGACAGTGGCACTCGGGTGGAAAAAGAAGCGCCTCCCGTGCGTCATTCTTTCGGTATAGCCATTTTCATTTCTCTGGACGAACGGAAATAACCGACGTAAATAATCCATGGCTCACTGTTCGAACTCGGCGAAAGGACACGCTGGGAAAGAAAAATGATTAAGGTAAGCTCTAGGAGGTTACAGAAACAGAAATGGAAAGAGAGAAAAGAAGAAGGCGAAAGGGAACGTGCCCTTTTTCCACGAGCGGTAAAATATGAACGTCACGTCTAATATTGAAGACAAGCCCTACACAGCGAACAACGTCTTCCTTACCTCGTCTCTCTGAATTTTAAGATTTTCCCGGGAGAACGCTGCTGGGCCCTGGCCCGTTACAACGAGAGAAAATATCTGAAAGAAACGGAGAAAGAAAGAGAGAGAGAGGAGACTCGGTGGGCAAGAAAAAGGCACGAGTGCTTCACCCTGGTCGACGAGCTAAGACACGGAAAAGAGATATCTGGATAATTCGAAATGACGGAGAAGTCGACGCGGAAGTTGGAGGATTTTCGAAGCGAACAAGGGGCCTCGGAAGACTACGGGACTCTCGAAGTACCGGGAAGTTCGGAGTCGAATGAAGGGATGAGATTCTCGAAACCGCGAGTGTCGAGAAAGTCCCGAATCGGAGAGCAGGAATTGTGGAGGAGGACCGGAAGTAGAGAGAGAGATGAGAGAGAGAGAGAGAGAAACGTCATTTTGCCGAACATTTTCATCCCTCGTCAAACTCTCCTCTTCCTCTTCTCCTCCTCCTTCCTCCAGAGCCCCTCTCGAAGGCCGTGGACGCGAGACGCTCACTTCACGAAGCAGTTGAAACTTTCTTCGCGACCTACCAGCCAGTTTCACGAAACTGCACTCGAACGCGCCTCGATCTCGGACGAAAGGAATATTGCTATTACCCGGGGCCAAAGTAAGCGAGAGAAGGAGAGAAAGGGAGGAAGGGAAGACGAGAGAGAGGGAGAGAAAGAGAGAAGGTTGGTTCGTTGCCGATGCGAGGAAAGGAAACCACAGGGAGTCATGATATGACGTTCTCGAAGGACCCTTTCAGAGCGAATTGAAATCGTTCAATGCGTCGATAAAGTTGAAGCACGAATCGTTTGTATATCGAGGCAATTTTTACGTATTCACCGTGTAGATACATTTTGCGAAGCGTCTGATAGAATTATCGACCGTCGAATTTTTACGCTTTTAATATATGCACTCGCATCGTCGTTAAAATACGATGACACGTGTAATCACTCTGGACGCATTTCCGTTACCATTTTTGGCTTGTTTTAATCTCTTATTGGAAATTCGTTAAATATTCCCCGTTCACGAGGTGTCGTCGAATTTTCCGGCGCAGCCAGATAACAGCTACACCCGAATTTTTTAGCATCTCCACAATGATTAATGCATTCGATTTACGAGCGCGTTACGAGGACACCTGCTGGCGATGTTCTCACGATCGACGCGAAACAGTAGAAATTACGAAATTTCCAAAAAAGAAGCAAGAAAAACAAATACCCTCGAGTAGAGTTTCGTTACCAGCCAGTGGAAAGCGCAGGGAACAATCTACAATCGAATTGCGCAACGATGGAGCAACCTATCGTGATTTATTAGCCACTTAATCGCAGACAAATCATATTCAGATCCGCTGATGCAACTAACGGACTCCGCGCCTCAGTTAGTAGTACAGTTAAATCAACTATGCGCCTCCAATTCTAATTAGTCGCGCTAGCCGGCTTATGTACTCGCCGCCTAAGCCCGTAGAAACAATAAGACGTAAAATACGAACTCTGCGAGTCTCACTTCCCACTTTTTCCAATTAGCTTACCAATCTCGTACAATCAATCGCGCGCCGAGCTCCACTCGCCGCTTCCCTATACACTCGTCGAATTAAATTCTACAATTTTAGCCAGACAATGATCTTCCTCGATCGTGCGAAAGTACTACGAATTGGACAAGCCCCTCTCTCTCTCCACCATATAGGTCGCACTTACGACGCGTGATACGTGGCACTCCAAATCACTCGAGACATCTACACGTGTGCGACAAGTCCTATCGAGCGTAGGTGAATCGAGCCCGTCGCTTATTCCGGGAAACCTGAGCGAGAGGAGACGAGAAAGGTGGAGTAGGACGCATGGTGGACGAGCGAACCGATGAAACATGAAATTGCAACTGAATGGAATAGTAATGAAACGAAGGTGATTCCCCGGTCTGATACAAGCGCCGAGAAGCGGCTGGCTACCATAATTTCGTCCCTTTTTCCGATGCGCGCACCGGTTGTCGATGCTGGGGAATATTCGCCCTGGCTTGGACAAGAGGAGAGGAAGGAAATGGTATGCAAGCAGGTAGAAAGAGCGAGATGGAGAGAAACGAGATAGTGAGAGAGAATGAGAGAGAAAGAGCACGAAATGCAGGCCAATGATGCACCGCGTGCGAGTTTCCACGCACACCCCGGCAACGTTATTACGCGTCATTATTGGGAGAGGCAATAGGTTGAAAAAAAAATCCTCTCGACTCGCCTCCTCCTACCCACTTCCGGTCGCCCGACGCACGCGGCAGCGACACGCGAGACCGGAAGCACGCTCTGTGCGAATTATTTACAAAAAGCTGGAAAATCCAAGCGCTGAAATTCCCTCGTTCGAGATATCGATCCAGTCGCGACACCAGTTTCCTCTATAGACACGTGGCCACGCAAATTGCCGAGGGATCTCTTTTAATTGTACCAGGAGGAAAAACGTGACGTTGAATAAAAACTTTCGTATAACGCGAAATATTCTTCGAATTCTCATCTCCTCTTCTCTCCTCTCGCATTCGATACCACCGGCCGAATTCACGAGGAGCCAAGAGCTCCGTATAAACAAAGTGGGGGAGGGAATGCCTACTCGGCATAATAGCGAGACGTCTCTCGCTACACGCTGAATCGATATATCGAGTAGACACGGCGACGAGGGAGGGTGAGCGCTTGAAATCGATGCAAAGGGGACGGATTAGCATAAACCTTCCCGGGCGAGACGTATTCCTCGCGCGCCGTGTCACTCCTGCCGCGCCATTTGCATCGAGGAAGCGCGTCCTCCTCTCGTACACCAGCTCCACGTAGTTTCAGGCCACTGGCTGGAATTTCGTCGGGGCCCGATCCCGGGACCGATGTCCCCAGGTAGATAAGACGATTTGCTTGTGTCACGTTGATTTCGAGTGAGAGGAGTGAAGGGGAGGAGCGTAGCTAACGGTAGCCGGTCCACTGAGAGGACACGTGCTTTGGAAGAGCGAGGAGGGACAAGGGTGAAACTGGTGAATAAAAAGAGGCACAGGTCGAGAGGAAAAGGAAAAGGAAAAGGAAGAGAGAGAGAGAGAGAGAGAGAGAGAGAGAGAGAGAGAGAGAGACTGGAAGAGATAAAGGATTAAGTCCCACGTCACCGCTCGCTTCGCTCCGACGAGGAGACACGCGTCGAATACAATGGGGCGACAGTTCGGCCTGGAATAATTTAGCACTCGCGCGCGCTCGCGCACTTAGAGATCCTCGTAACTCTCTGCCCTCTCGTCCTCGTGCTTACCGGAGAACAATCTTCCTTCTTACTCCTGCGCCACTTGGACCCTTCCACCGAGGACGTTCTCTTCGATCGCGAGGACTCCTCTCCATCTTCTCCAATTCCTTCTCCTGCACCACCTTTATCCTTGAAAGAGTCATTGCGACTAATGCGCGAAAGGGCATCGTCATTCTTCACCTGGATTCGACGATCGGTTAAAATGATACCAATTTGCTGTATGGTTTGTGTTTGTATTGGGTTGCGTAGAAATATGTAGAACGTGAGTTTCTTGTTGTGACAATTTGGACCAATGGAGGGAAGAGTCGAGAGTAATTAAGAAGGATCTTGTGACCTTTTATCGGGATTCGTTGTAATCTCGAATTCGAATGACTGCTTGTTCCTTTGGATAAGAACTGAAATTTTCATTCCTCTTCTTTCGCCAACTGTTCGCGTGGAATGGCCGGACCGAGGGTCTGAAGATTTTTATCGGCGCGGGAAGTATGATTCTGCGAAACGGGGAGAGTTAAAGGAAAAACTTGGGAAGGTTTTGCTCCATCTCGCGAAATGGTGTCACCGGCTAAAATAGTCTTGCAGGCTGTAATAACTGGAGCGAGGTTAGTTTCCCGAGTTCTAGCCCACCGCGTAAACACACGCTTGGATCGTGATTAACGACGAACCCAGCCGAATCTCTGATTACCACGGGAGTACTCTCGACGTAAAGCAGAGACGAGAAAGAAAGGAAGAACGATTGGTTTGTTTGATTACAAAGAGAAAAGGAAAGCCTAGAATTACGGCATCTAAGAACAACAGAAATCTTTCTTTCCTCTCATAACGGTTAATTATTGCGTAACTTCCTTCCGACAAAATTACGTTTCAACTTAAGGGCTCGAAGAAGTCCCAAAGTGTAAAGCTGACTAAATCCCAGGTCCAATTCGCGTACCGTAATTTCTCCGCTGCATTACGCACGCGGCAGCTCCACAGAAATTCCCTGGCGTTTACATTTGTCCAACGTAAGCCACATTTGAAACCGTGGGTTTGAACGACGCTCGACATATTTTCAGAGAAAACACGAGGCCACGCCGAAAATTTTCCTTGGAAGCCCTAATGAATATCAGGTTAGAACGCACAACGTGGAACTTCCACGCGAACGAGCTATAAATTACCCCCATTAAGAAAAACAAATGCAAAAAAAAAAAAAAAGTTGAAAACACCATTGGCGCGCACTTTGCAAAATAACGTTATTAAATTACACATGAAGCTTTTCAACGCGACTCGCGCGTTCGAGCGCACGTAAGATAAAAGAAGAATGATAATTAAAGACGAATATTGCGAGGTCGAGAGAAAAAAAAAGTAGCAGAAGCACAGACGAGCATATTGAACCGAAAATAAATATAATACAAAGTGAGGGAGGAGGACTTGAAAAAGCTGTGAAAGAGATCGGAAGAAGCGGAACCAGGGAAAAAAGAAGGAGAGAGTAAAATGGGTAAACTCGTTGGCACGCGTGGGGGCGAGGATGAAAGGAAGGAACGCGAGAAGGCGCGTGAACAAGTGCAACCAGTCTGCACGCGGTGGACCGTACCTTGGACCAGTGCACACGCCAGAGACCCTCCACGCGCGTGAACGCGTGAACGCACGGGACGTGCGAGCGTGCGCATAAAGTGTCGAGCACGCAGGCTTTACGCGTTCGGAGTACACCACGGAGCTTACCCACGCGCTAATTCGCAAGGCTCTCCTTCTACTAATTTCCACTCGCTTTAGAAAAAGTCTCGAATTATTATCGCCTGGAAATTGGAAGCGCGCGGATGTTTATCTAGCAAGGACGTTCGACTTATCAAGGTCTCCACCGTGATTCTCCGCATCTTACGATCCGTCGAGGCCGTCAATAAGCCTTTATCACAAGTCATTGATCTGCGAGGTGATAGTAGGAAGCAGTATCGGACGTTATCGTTGGCTTTACGGCGGCGAATAAATTGCGGTACCGTAAGAAAGCCTATGTAGGATGATCGCCAGGATTCCCTCGAGTGTGGGTGAAGAGAAGGGAGGGGTAGCGATAAATTTTAAGTATTCTTCTCGCGAAGCTAAATGCAATCCTAACAGCCGTTACTTCGAAGATAGTGTCGAGTGTTTGCGTAAGAGGCAATCTCGATGGATCGATGCTCGCGTGGTGGAGCAACTAACAGATGTACAGTTAACGGGCCAATAAGTTCCAAGTGTTGCAGAGACGAGTCTTCCAAGGCGACTTATCGATTCGGTTAATGGAACGGAAGCGTTCGTGGGACATCGATCGGCCAATTACATCGATATCTCGCGTCTCCTACGAATTCTAACACAAACAGATAAATCGAATGAAGCTAGAATTCGCACGCGTTTCTCGAGATTTATGCCAATCGTAAAATCCACCAGACGAAAAGGACGCAGACGCCTAAACGATCGCGCCGGAAGTGCCGCGGTAATTACGCGAACCCGCCAGTTTGTATTTCAGCGTTGAAAATAGTGAAGTCCATCTGGCGCTCTTCCAGAGGGGTACGCGCCCGCGTTTCGATTTCCCCAGTGTGACGGCACACTTCTGAGCGCGCGCGCACGCCACGTGCGTGAGAGGTTAATTACCGGATTTCAAATCCAGTTTGCGGATTATTCATACGCCTAATTAATCGCGGGGAAAAATCGCACGATGAATTTTCCTTTTACGCTCTCCAAGCGCTATTCATTTTCTTCCGTCGCGATCACCAAGCCCAGGATGCACGGTTGACACCGTTCCAGGGACTTTTACATTCACCATGCTAACACGCAACATCGTGAAGATCCCAGAGAAATTCAGTAGAATCGCGCTCGTTCGAATTTACGCGAAATAAATTGAAATCCCGTGGAGAAACAATTGGAAAAAATCTTAACTTATGTTCCTTTCTTTAACCGGCGCAATGCACTTCTGCGCTGTTCTTCCTACATTCCGCGCGTGTTTCCTCGAACGATTCGATTCTTTCCGACTACGCATTCATACCACGTTACCCCTTCCTTCCTCGCACAATTTATCCAACGTAAATTCATTTATTTAATCTACACATCAAGCCGTTCCAAGCGACTCCCGCTGCTCCATTTACATTTCCGTAACTTCGCCGCCACCCGTTCGCAGCCCGTAATTCACTCACTCCTCCGGGGCCCTCATCGTGGATTCGCACAATAATAAAGACTTATCCAACTATCCTCTCATTCTCTCGTTTCTCTCTCGATCTCTCTTCCTCGAGAAAGGAAGCCACCTTCACCACCACTCGGTCGAAGAAAGCTTCGCTCCCTTTCTTTGCGCGCTTCCCTCGGCAGCCGGTAAACGAGCTGCACTTGCCAAGGAAGAGGCCAGAATTCAACTGCAATGCGCCCACGCGCGTCGCGGGCTAAACTCTTGGCGCGACCTCGCGATTTAATTAGCTCGCTGATATCCCTCACCCCGTATCCGCAGTCAGCTCTCGTCCTCTCTCCTGCCACGCCACCCCCGCACAAACTCGCCACCACCCGTAAAACAGTTATACGCGGTACGGTAGTTTAGTTGCCAAATTTACGAGCCGCGGGTGAGAGATCCGCGCCGTCTTCCACCATTTTCCTCGGCCAAGCCTCGAGAGCATCCTTCTAGTTTCTCTCCCTCTCACATCCTCAGTCGGCCGATTTTTTTCCCACTTTTTATCCCCTTCTCCCATTCGACGCGCCCAATTCAGCCGTGAATCAACGACACGCGCGCCGCCCCCTTGGCGGCGGTTAGACGCGCCGGATGCGGCCCCCGGGGGGATCCGCAAAATTACCGAACACCCGCCACGCGTCCGCTCTCACCTCCTCCAATCTCATCCCAAACATTCTCCAGCTCTGCTCGATCCACACACTTTTTCTCTGCCCCGTTAATCCCCGAGATCTCGAGGATTTACATTCAGTGCTCCTGAAATTGCGCCCTATTAAATTGTCCGCGTGCGGGCATGCCGAGACCGCACGCGGAATGGACGCGAGGGACTATTCGATCGTACTTCTTCCGTATTCTCAACCTGTTCGAGTCCACGGATGTGGGGAGATTGATTTTGTGGAATGGGCATTTTTTCTCACCAGTACGGTGAGGAAATTTCGAAGAGGAGAGGGAAAAAATAGCGGAGATAGATATAAATTTGTTAACCCTGAGCATGGCGCTCCTAGGGTCCCAACCAAGATACAGTAAACAACAAAAGAAATACGGAAAGCAAAACAACATATAAATGAAATCAAGATAAAGATAAAGAAAATATAGGTAAAGAAAAAGGAAAGGTTAAGCAATTGCAAGCGTCCCAAAGGATCAGCCTGTACTTCCAAAAGGCGGAGGTGTGATGTGTCGAAATAAAAGAGTGAAGGGTTTTTCGCTTTTTAGATTTCTCTGGAATTTCATTATTCTAGAAGAAAACGACGAGACTTTTGAATTCTTCTCTCTTTCTCTAGTTAAAATCTATTCGATTCGCTCGCTGCATTTCCACAAGACAATTCTACTCGTCCCAAAGCTATGCCTCATTTCATGACACACCACGTTCACGATAAGCAGGTATATTCACACCTATTTCTCTTGTCTCTTTTTAAAAACTAAATCCTGGACGAAAGGCGCACCGCGATTCTCTTGTTCGTAACTGCAAGCTCCTGACCCCTTAATCAGCCCCTTAATTCCACCTTTCCATTCTTTGCCCTTCCTCCTGGAAAATCTCGAGTAGAAGAAAGCTCGAAATCCGCGAGATGCTTTTCTACGAAGACAGCGAGGAAGGGAGAATACCGACGAGAGGGTGAGAGGGGCGAGGAAGGGCAAAAAGAATGTTAGAACGGGAGAGCCGGGTGTTATCGCAGTCATTCATTGCGCCAAACGAATGCGCCATTAAGCGCAATGGAAATCTGCGGATCGTTGGTGGGTGAGGGCAGGGGGTTGGAAAAGTAGTAGGAGAAGGAACGAGGCCAGTGGAGAGGGGCACGGAGATTAATGCGTACCCGGCGTAGTTTTAAAAGAGAACGAACCGAGTATCGTGCAACAAGGCGCGGTGGTGCACTTTATGCAAAGTAGGCAACAGTACGGAATTAAAAGGTGGTCGAGGAGTGCTCGGTGGATGGAAGCAGCTAAGATTAAACTCTATTCCACCCTCGGACCCAATCGGCTCCGACCCACCACCCTCTTCTCCATTCTCGCGCTCGGTTACCAGCGGCCGAGAATTTCGAAAAATTCCCTCGACGGAGGAAGAGAGGGACGGCCACTCCGCGGAAGTTGAAATTGGTACGGCGCGCGGCGGGTTACGTTCGAACCTGAAAAGAGTCGAACGCTGTAGGTGGCTCCAGAGGCTTCGTGATTAGCATAATACGCGCGTGGCCAGGAACGACGCCGATGGTGAAGCCAGGTTCAGTTGTTTTTCCCCATGTGTATCTTCCTCCTCGTCCCTTCCTCTCTCATTCTCCCCCTCTCGTGAAAGAAAATTGTCCTTATTGCATAGATATTGTCCTATATTCTTATTTCACCTTATGATATATTGGGTTGTCCGGAAACTTCGTGCCGATTGTGAAGGTTATTGAAAAGCAGAGCGTTTAAATTTTGGTGCACATTTATCAAATGAGATAGATGTCTCCATCTCTCCGGCAACTTGAAAATTCCGTCCATCCAGAACCACTCAGGCTTTTTGGCGAAAAATGATTTAAAAAAGTCGGCATTTCTAGTTTATGTCTTACGTCGTCATGTCCTCACTGACTTGGTCGAGTGCTCCAAACGAACTAGGTTCTACACTGCAAAACATATATACATTCGTTCACTCGTTCTTATCTTTTATCACGACCATGCCAAGAAGCACGAGGAGGCACTACGGAGCGAGAGAAAAAGAGTAAGTAAAACAAAAAGAAAAAAAAAATGCGAAACGGGAACGACCGACGGCGCGAGCCACTGATATCCGTATGAAATTGGACATCGACGACAACTTTACGTACTTCTACCGAGAGAGGAACTCATTTAGATAGGGTCTCGCCACGGGCCAATGATAATCGCGTGGGCCGGACCGCTCTCGCGCGCGTGCCTTTGTAACCTCGGGCCCGTTCCTCCTGTTCCTCGCGTTCTCTTCCTCTCGCCTTCGTTTCTTCATCCACCTTCATAGTCCTCCGGTACAAGCTCTCGCAATCGAAGCGCGCATCCTGCCCCAACCCACCTACCTACCCACCTATTCCACACCTATCTACCTACCTTAACCGAATCAAAAACCAGCAGCCTCGTCCGATTTCCTCCTCCACCTCCTTAGACCACGAGAAGTGGAGAACGCTCCTCTTCGCCCGTTACATTCCATCCGCGAATGCCGCGAAAGGCCGACGTGCACGCGCAGCCACGAATAGCGGGAAGGACGAGTTTCTCATCGAAAAATCACGCCGTCACGCACGTAATGTCCATCGAAAACTCGTCGGGGCTTTATGGCGCCTATCCCTCGCGCACGTAGAAGAAGCCGTGGCTGTGGTAAGAGCCGCTTGCGCACGACTCTCATACCCTGTAATTTAAATGGACCACCTCCGCGCGGTGACTTCGATACGGATAACAGAACGCGGATTCGTTCGAGCCAGCTTTCAAGCTCGGTCCATTGAGTAAGCCCGTGAGAGAAGTCGACGCTCAATCAGCCACGCTCTTTAGATCCTGCTCCTCTCTAATCGTCCATTTAACGAATTTCCAAAATGGTCTCCGGTTCGTTCGTTGGGTGACTACGCTTGCGTGCGCGCAACGGCGACATCAATAAATATCCATTGAACGGGCCACTCCGCCACGGCAAACACGCGCGGTGCAAATGAAAGCAGAAGCGTCGAGAGGGACGCCTCTACACAGCAAGCAGACTGGAGTGAAAGAGAGAGGAGGAGAGAACTCGACCTCGTTTTCTGAAAATTCGACAATGTCAACCGCCGCTGGTGGTGGTGGCCGATTGCGTTCGGAGTTTGAAGTGCCAAGCCTGCCCCTACCTCTACCAATCCACCCCGCGCACACCTCCTCCTCCTTGCAGTAACGATTTACGCGTGACGTGTGTCGGCGACGGGCAAGTGGTTATAACGCCAACGTAACACGATAACGCAACTGCGCTACCATAATGAAGGAGGTCCAGAATGTCGGTCCGACCGGTCCTCGTCCCCCTCTTCCTTCCTCTCGCCTGCTCTTGATGACGTTTCGCCAACCCATTATCGTAGGTACCAACGTGCCCGTAATAATATCACCTGGTGAGTGAGTTTTAAGAACCGGTGCCAATTGTATTTGCTCGGGGAGAGAGATGGGCCAGAGAAAATGCCGAGGATTTAGCGCGTGCGCGACCAACAAATTGGTGGTCGAACGTGAGAAGCATATTTTTTGGAATTTCCAATTTACGGTACTAGGATGGAAATGGATTCGAAAGAAGGATAAGAGTGTCTTTGGTCATTTTCGAGGTTGTCAAGGAGATGGAAGGAAAAATGTGGGGAGAACGATGGACAACGGGAGAAAAGAGAGAT
The DNA here is from genome assembly GCA_944319695.1 of Tiphia femorata. NCBI lineage: Eukaryota > Metazoa > Arthropoda > Insecta > Hymenoptera > Tiphiidae > Tiphia > Tiphia femorata. Next base: position 21,294,216 of record OX090901.1, on the reverse strand, counting down.
CCCTTCTGGTTTTTCAGAAGCGTCCAATGTCCGTCGATGGTTTATTAAGCTAACTGAAAAGTAATCCTGCAGTATCCATTTGCGCGGCGTATTCCTTTCAGTGGAATATGCGCGTGGCATCGATTCGTTGAATAAACCGTATTCTCGAGTGCCCGCATGCCGTGTACTCCATTGTAGAAAATATCCGGGAAAGTTGAAACGTTCCCGAGGCACGCGAGCCAATGATTTTCCGATGATGCGATGATAACCGCGGTGACGAGGGACGGATCCCGTATTATATTGGCCATCTTCTTGTTTGCCAGTCTCGACGAGCGCGAATGCATCGAGTGCCTGGCTGGCGCCGCCCAGCGGCACAAAAATTTCCGCCTCCGAGTAATTGGGTAACGCGCGCGAGCGCATTCATTTTCGAATTAAAGGCCGAAATTCCCGAATCGTCGATATGAACGAGCTACCCCTCTTTCCTCTCTCCTCCATCGGCGCGCCGACCAACACACGTTCAATTCCTTCGAATTACTTCCAATTACACTTAACCAGTATGCCCGCGTTCTGAATCGACGCGCGCCGAGAGAGTTTCGCGACGCGATTAATCGAGCTAATAAAAAAACTGTTTACACGTTGATTCCATCGATTCGGGTAAATTCGATTGGAATTTACGCGAGCGCGGATGATATTCAACGAAGCGGATGACGTAATTTGGAGAATCGTCGAGCCGTCGATGTGTTTTTAATATGCGCAATAGTTTCCTCCGATTCGATCCTAATAATATAATTTGGCTGAACTTCCGTATCCGATCCTTGTAAATCTAGTCGTATTTAAAAATTCGCACGTATTGCATTCGACTGCATTTGGTAAGTGCTACGTACCAGTAAAATTTTATTAAGATCGGACGAGAGTTGGATACGGAAGTTTTACCTATAATTTAATATAACTAATTTAATCGAGTGAGTTAATAAAACCGAAAAAAATATTTCACGAGTTATTTCGCGTATCCAAAGGACAACTAGCTTCTCGAAACCTTTCTCAAATTTCGCAACCACGACTTTTCTCGGATGATTTTCCAACGAGTGGCGCGTAACTCGCGCTAAACGGCGCGTCGTCGCCTCGTCCCGTGCGAGCTCCGGGCCCCCACGATCGATATAAGCCCGAGCGCCGCAAGCGTTGTATAATGCTCGAGTTACAGTAAGTACTTTCACTCTCCTCGAGCCACGCGGTTACGCGAATTCTAAAACCGCCTTCCGCCGCACACCGACGCGAGCTCTCGCGAGTACTCCCGAGCTAATAATGCACGCTCGTTATCGCCAGTCATTATTTTGTCTATCGTTCGACTCACCATGACTCACTTTCTTCAAATTAGTTGCGATAAGAGATAAGGAGGTGAGGGTGCCACGTGAGGAGTGACGAATGATTATCACTTGTAAACAGGAGCGGATGGAAATAATGCTGAAACGACCTCTGCATATCGTGCGTATCGGTAAGCCCTTGATCCCATCTCTCTCGAAGGCTAAAGCTTCTCTTTAGACACTTGCACTTAAACTTCTCAACACTCTGGTGTATTCATTGATGGATTCGCTTAGAGAGTAAAAAAGCATGGCTCGTTACTCGAGTGCGAATTGATAAAGAAAATTAACGAACCGATAAGAGATTCAATCAGCTGACGCATCGTCCCTAGGTGAGGACGCGACTTATGTCCGAGCTAAAAGCACTCGCGTAACGGTCTCCCTAGGAGTTGGCCAATCACGCGAAGAACAATGTCGAAGAACAGGCTAACTGTTCTCTAAGCTTGCCGCCTTCCTTGTTTCTTCACCGGCTAGCCATTAATTTCTCGGAGAAAAATCCAAAAGAATGCAATACGATAACGACGTACCACCTGGAGGATGTCCAACATGGCCCGTATAAAGATCTTACAGATGTATCGCGCGAATGAAATTCCTGTAAACGTATCACATAAGTATCTAAGATGAATTTCACGCAGAAGTACATACCTGCCATTCACGGAAAACCACGCGTTTTCCTCTCGAACCTTCTCAGTTTTCTCACAATCACCTTCCTCATTGTCCGCCACGAGATAGAGATCTTACCTGATAATAAAGAAACAGAAAAAAAGAACGTTACTCTGTGAGATTCCTGAAAATCCAGCGCGGCACGAGGCGCGATAGTAAAATAATTTCAAAATCCCTCGAAGGACATCACGAGCCCGAGACACGCTCAAGGGCGCTTAATTTTACGGAGCTCGAAAATCATTGAACTGAAACATCTTTTACTTCGGCGGGCGTGGTGGAATGTTCTCTACACGCGGTGCGACTAACGGACCACCTTCATCCATTCGAGAGAAGAAGAAAGAGAGTGGGGACGTAGTTTCGGCAAAGTTTCTCGAGGCCTCGGCGCGAACGAAAATTACGCCCGTGCTAATTTCGCGCGAATAGCCGCGATTTCATCGTATAACAGTGGAAGGCAAGCGGTAACTACTTTCACTCTCCGGGTTTCTGCCCGGCCGACTGTAAAAGTGTGTAAGCCCAACCCTAAGAGCCGTGCGCGCCGCTAGGTTACCTCCGAGTCTCGAGAGTTCGAAACCGTTGAATTAACAGCTCCCGCGAACGATACGCGTCGGGTTTGGCCTAGCTGGTGCTAGTAGGGCGCGAGCGCGAACCAGTTTTCCTTCCTTTGTGAACGTTTAATACCGCGTAACCGGCGCATTTTATCGCACGCAGGAGGATGCGGTTCTGTACCGTTAATAATATCTGATAAGAGGGAACCGCGAGCCGAGCCAGAGCTGTGCTCAGCTTTTCAAGAACATTATTTCTGCTATGAGTAATCTTCTTTTCTCGTTTCGAGCTCCTTTATTAACGTTTATCGAGCTCTGATTATCGGAAAAGCAAAAATCACCCATTGTTAATACTGGTACGATCGAAGAGCAGAACGTTAACGGTCCCAGCGGCAGTATCGCGCGAAAAGTACCTTCGTCGAGATATATCGAGAATACCCGAGCCAGAATAACCAGATTGGAGAACACGTGCCAGACTAGTCGATGTCCCGTCCGACTCGAGATATTATCGTCCGTCGATTAAGCTTCGTGATTTCCGTTAGACGGGCCCAGCACAATTCATCCAGTCGTCTTCATTTTACTTGCAAAATCTTGCTCAAAAACGAGTGACCCAATTCTTTGCGCGCAACCCGAAGCAATTCGATAAATCGTTTGCATATTGAAAGTCGTCTGAGAGGAGTCTCGACGACGAATATAAAAACGAGGTGTTCTGCACCTGTGATGTTATCCTGAAGTAAAAAAAAAATCGTTCATCGTCTCAGTGATACTCGAGCCAATTTGCACGATGACGTTATAGTCTTAAAAAACATTCACCCGTGAGTTTAAGATTTAGATCCCTTAACGATTACGCGCTTCGACTTGGCTTTATCGTCCGGCAATACGCGATGACAATTGTCCTCTGGTAGTGGCGCGAACTTAACCATTGCCAGGGTCGCGCACGTGAGCGCCCAAGGACCCTGACCATGCGTCCTGCCTGGCCATTTATCACGCCAGAGAGACACACACACACCGGAGTATTTCTGTTCGCCGTCGAAGATTCTCTTGTTCGTTTCAATTGCACTTGGGAAGCTAACCGAGGGGTCTCTTTCGTAATACAACGCTTCTTTCTCGTGCGCCTGACTAATTGACCGTCTCACGACTAATTAAGCAATTTAAGCGAAAGAAGAAGCTAGGTGACTCAGAATTACGACAGGCAGCCTAAACGATCTTTCTCGTGAATACCATTTCGGTACTCTTTCGAGAACTTTTGTTTTCCAACGTCGAGAGGCACTCTCGTCATCGCTCCAAGAGACACCTCTCTCGAGCCTCTTCTCGAAAAGTGTCGTTTCCACGCCACTTGGTCACCCGGGCTCCTGTTTGCTCGTAATGTCCGAGCAGAGTGCCGATTGGTCCGGGAGCGCGCGTGGGACGAAGTTTCGGGCTATTCGAGGCGAAGGTCACACGCGTGCGTGAATGTCGTGGGGCCAAAGCAAGTAGGTGCAATTAAGAGCGACCGTAGGCGAGTGACCATTCCGTCCCGCTTCCTCCTGCTCTCAGCTCGAAGCACGTGACGACCAAGCAGGCAAGGTCACGCATGCAAAGTTCGCACCGTTGTGTCGCGCGGCGAGCATTCATATGCAAATTCTCCGGTAACCGTTCGAGAAGCGATCCTTTTCCTCGCGGTACAAAAAGGAGTGGAGAACGGATGCGTCGGTGTCGTCGATCGCGAGACTTCCGTTTTGAGAAACGGTACCATTGGATCGAGCAGTAAACAGTTTGCAAATTTTAGTTCTCCTTGGCTTGATGTTCATACGGTTTCTGTTGAGTATGTGATTTGCGTAGGTGTGGTCCATCAACAGACTTCTATTGAGTTGTCCGGAAACCTCGTGCCGATTTTGAAGGTTATTGAAACGCAGTACATTTAAATTTTGGTGCACATTTATCAAATGAGATAGGTGTCCATTCTGTTCCACAACCTTTCTCCATCTCTCTGGCAACACGAAAATTCCGCCCTTCCAGTACCGCTCAGGTTTTTCGTGGAAAAAATTTTCGAAATGATTTCAAAAAATCGGCACGAACTTTCCGGACAATCCAATATTTCGCAAAATAATATTGCCGAATTAAGCAACGAATTTTACTTTTCGTTCTCTTAATTTTAACACGGTCTGTGGTTTGCTTCGGTGTTATCGATCAAAACACGTCCATTTCCAAAAAACGAATTACTCAGCAAACATTGCAGATTCTTTTCACTATTCAGCGTCACGAATTTAATACACGTCCCCCTGTTGACGATATCAAGTGTGCCACCTGCAATTGTTTCGCGACGCAGTTGTTTTCGCGGTTTCACGATCGCTTATCGCGCATCTGCAAATTTGCACTGTATACAAAGGAAGGTAGAATGCAGATACGTTTATCCGGGGATCAGGTGGAACACGGAAGATTCCAAATGTTTTCCGTGCCCCCGCATGATTTACCGGGGCACACCTGCGTGCTGAAAAAATTTGATAACGCAATTGCGACGCGCGTGCTTTTATCCGGCCGTAAACTCGAGAACTAATTGTGATACGAAGAAAAAGAAGTAATGGACTGTGAACGTAACGAGCAACTGATGATACCGGCGGCAGCCAGGGGCTCCGAGACTTTAAATACAGTCTGGACGACTTACGTAATCGCGGTGACGTAACAATTAAATTCGCGTCTATCGCATGTCCTCCGCCTGTTCAACGGATGACACCGTGCCACGGATAAGTTATGTCACGCGAGAGATCATCTCTGAGCTCAACCACTCGACTAACTACGCCCAGATCTCATTACGAAGTAACGTGTAACTTCGTCGACTACAACCGATAACAATTATCCAACCGAAAGAGGAAAAATATGTCAAGCTAAAACTCAAAAAGGCAGTTACACCACGATAACAGAGAATCTCGTTTAAATCATCCGACAACTCCTCCGATAATAGTCGCACGGCAACGCGAAGTTCCTGCTAAAATTCCGTGGCTCGTGGTCCTCTCGAGTGGGAAGGTCCATAAATCAGTGCAGCACTTTTTTACAAACAGTATTCTTTATTTCAGCGTGTGTACTCCACAGTTTTTGTATACTGGCTGAAAGGGAGAGACAGAAAGAGAAAGAGGTGAGAGTGAGTGAGAGAGAGAGAGAGAGAGAGAGACAGAGAGAAAGAAAGAGAGAGAGAGAGAGAAGAATCTAGAGACACGAAACAAGTAAAAAACACGAATTGCGAAACCGCAATGAATAGCCCCGCGAACGGGAACGGCCCGCCACGGCCCTTTTTTTTCCAAAACCTCCCCCGCCACTTTTCCTTCTCGCTACACCGAGAGCCGGGCAACCAGGGGGAGGATCGACCTCTGACCTTTTAACACCATCGTGTCGCGCGCCGAGAGCTCGCGGGGAGCACAACGTCGACACGAAATCGCAGATTCGAATTGGCCGCCTCTTTTTCTATCCCGGGCCCCGAGCGAAGTCCTTCTTTCGAGAATTCGTTCGTGGCCCAGGTTTGTCAACTGTCGAGAGCTTGCGCGCGCGCTTCCTTCCGAGCCTTCGACCTGTCCAACGCGAGACGAGAAAAGAGAGAAACGAAAAAAAAAAACCAAAAAGAACGGAGAAGAGGGAAGAACCACGAGATTTCCCAGCGCTTCAAATTTATTCGTACATCGAAGCTTTCCGCTTTTTCTCTCTCCTGAGCGTCGTCGATTCTCGCGCGGACCGCCGAAGGGCGCCGAAAGGAAAGAGAGAACGAAGCTTGGACCGTGTATAAAACCACTTCGTCGCTCGAACACTCCCGTACTCGCTCGCTCGCTCTTACTACACCACGCTCTCGCTATCACAGTCGTCTACCGTTAGAAAATCTACGATCGATCGTCCAAGATCGATCCGCGCGAGCACGCGCGCGCAAACGCAAACGAAGAGAAAGAGAGCGGGAGGTAGAGGACCCGTGGAGTGTAATTTCTCGCGGAATCCTGTTTGTTCTTGCGCGCTCACCACTTCCGGTCCCACCTCTCGCCATCCGCTCTCGTTCTTCTCACAAACGACCGCCATTATCCAGTCCCTACTCCACCGATCCCTTTTCCCTTTCCGCGTAATCCGCCAACCACCACTACCTCCTCCGTGCCTTCACCTCTGGCAAAAGCTTCCCCTTCCCATCGTTCGATCCCACCCTTAAACGTGGGACGAGAGAGACTCGCAATTACCGCGACGCATAACTGATCCTTAAACGATCCTGCGCGACTTAAGCGCGCGCTTAAGTACGACACGTGATTTACAATCGGGCCGGCTGTATAATTGATTCGCGCGCGCGCCGCACGGAGGCAGCATTAAATGTCGAGGCATTAATTTCCACTTTAATCGCCGTGAAATCCGGCGTGGCTCGCGACTAGTCCCCGTCCACTGGATGGATTCGTATGCGGGAGATCGATCTGGCGGATTCGAGATGAGGGAAATTACGCGAGAGGATGAGACAACGACACTCCGGCAAAGAGTCGACGACTAATTTTCTACGGGTTTTCTCGATCGCGAGATTGAAAATCGATCGGTGGAAAGGGACGTGGTAAGAATAGAATTTTGAGAAGGAAACTCTTCTCATCCTCGCGCGTATAAGCTCTCGAATCGTGATGGTGCGACAACTCTCGAGCCGCTCGAGAGGAGGAAGTCACTCGTGCCTCGCGGCTTCTTCATCTTCCTCCTCCTCTTTTATCCTCCTCAGTCGTCGACTCTCATCGCCACGGGAGATCTTCGCGTTTTCCTCGTTCGCGCGCGAGTCGCCTGTAGCGCGATCGAGGAACGTGTTACCGTGTTTTTGTCTGCCCCGAGGTGAGAAGGATATCTCGAGCGTGTGGCGTAAGGAATAATTAGACAACGTACGCGCACAATCTTATGCTACACAACGGGGTACGATCATCGATCTTAATTCAATGGACAGCTCACGGATTTCCATTCCCACTCGTCCAACGTATTTCGGTCCCATCGCGTCGACGAGAAATTTCCGGATGCGAGCCTGCCTTGGCCAAGTCAAATCGGTGCGATTCCGTCGTTGGTGCGGCTGCACTCGACTTTAAACTTCCTCTCTTTTCTCTCATCCGTTCTGGGATATACATATTCGCTATACGCTATTTAACACACACCTCATTCACGTACAACACACTCTTGCACACACATATGCTAACGTTGAAACGCTTAGGAGCCTCGCAGAGGATCTTTTTGGAGGGGTCTCCCTTCGTCTTCTTCGAAGGATTCGAGGATATCGTGGGATTAGTCTGGTATTAGGATGCATTCTCCGTCGACTCTCCACTCGCCCCTTTCGTCACACCTCGAGTCTTAAGAATTACACATCGTCGCTCTCGAAGCTTCTCCACGACTCGATCAAACTAGGAATTGCGAGATATCCAGTTCCTAGGGAGAATTTACGCGTGCCTAAGTCCGCATTTCGATGGAAAGGAAACGGATAAGGTCGGTGGGTCGATATTAACGAAGAGCAAACGACGAGGGAGAAGTTTCTTTAACAGGTTCAATGAACATAACTGATATAACCGTGGGTCGTTTCATCGTGCCCTCCCGTTTGTCCCTTCGTTCGACGAGAACACGACGAAGACGCATCGGAACGAAAGCGACCCCGAGGGCAATTGGCATCGTAACGTGGAAACCGATCGCTGGTAGACGTTACTACGACCGGTTAATCGAAGACGATTGTTTGTGAGCACTGGAAGCGGAGACGACACCCGAGTAGCGCGGAGACCCTCTCTTACTGTCTCAATTTATACGACTTAAGTGACTGGGATCGATCCATCGTCCGAGTGTCGATTTTCGCCGAGGAAGCTTCGACGAATAGGACGAAGGAGAAACAGAAATAGAGACTCCGGCGCAAACTGAAGCCAACCAGAGATCGTTCCTTACGAGGAATCGATCTCGAGAGGAATATTTGCCAGAAGATCGTCCCGATCGACCCACGTTCTTCTATCCGGCCACTCTGGCATCCAACAGGGAGATCGAATAATCACATCCCTCGCCGTTTCCGGGAAGATGAGTCCGTGAAACCAATTTAGAGGCATCGAGAGCCAACCGACGAGACGTCGTCGCGGATGTGCCTGAAGGTGCCGGAGGAGCAGGTGGGGAAGAGGAAAAATATGGTGATCGATGAAGGAGAGTGGAGAACGAGAGCGAAGGAAAGAAGGAGGACGGGCTAGAACGCGTGGGCGAATTATAACAGTTTACCGGCCCACGCGCTCGCAAGACCGTCTGCGTGAGGCGCCATTACTCAATTGCGAGATAAGAAAAAGGTCGTCGGCACCCGTACTTTAACCTCCTGCTCCAGGAGGTGCGTATGGGTTCTCTATAACCTTCTCTTCGTTTTTACGAGAGGGCACGACTCGGACTCGATCGCGTATACCTCTCACTGGAACGTGGAAAAAAAAATCAAGAGGACATCTCTGATGGTTGAGATCGATAGGCAGATACTACCTCGTTATCTCTACCGAAAGATCTCTGAATAAAAATTTTCAAGACGAACGACACGAAAGAAATAAGAGACTAGGAATAATCGTGGTATGGGCATTACTGTAGAAAGTACGGAACTCGAGAGGTGTTCCTTTTCGGATGTCTTAAGAAAAACTTTCAAGACGGACAACACGAGAGGAATAAGATTAAGGGAATAATCGTGGTAGGGGGATTACTACGGAAAGTACGGAACTCAAGAGGTGTTCCTTTGCGGATGAGGAAGAGAACGAAATGGAAATGGCACGCGATTTCATCTAGTTCGGGTGACGGATCGATTCTCTTCAGATTGTACGAGCTACGAGGAAGGGAAAAAGAAACGGAACGAAGTAGAAGGGAAGCTTTCGAGGGCAGAGTGGACCAATCCTTCCAATTCGGCTTCGTCCCTCGAAACGCGCTCGTTTGACCCTAACGAAATCGCGCAACTTTATGGAGGACCCCGCGAGGGAGGGCTTTATGGAGGTCAACTTTATCGGAGGGCATCTGCACCGCATCGCGACAGCGAAATATAAATAAAAGTCGATCGTCGTATTCTTAGGGGTGCGCCCAATGGGGTCGCGTGGGTGGTAAGAGGGGCCACGCGATAAACGAAAGAGAATCGGTGGATGCTGAATCGAGATATCGAAAGGGCCGAATCGAAATAATTCGAAGCGGATTGTGCGAGTGAAACGAGAACGCGAGACGGAATGTGAAATCGTACTGGTGCCACGCACCGATTAACAACGACTCTGGAAATTCCAAATAGGCCAACGAGCTGACCGTATAATTTTCCATGGTCGAGCTCGAAGAAACAAAGTCAAGCATCATCTACAATCGATTGGACAAAAATTCAATGGTGAATTTCGCGCAAGAAGAAAGTGAGAGAAGAAGAGAGAGAGAGAGAGAAAGAGAAAGCTTTTGCAAGAGGTTCCAATGAAAGAAAGTTTCGACAATGCAGCTGCTGAAATTAAAAGGTGCTTTTATTGATTCTTCTCAAAAAACATTCTATTTTGTTTCTCTTATGTCTCGAAGTATCCATTTGTGCGCGTGTGCGAGACCGTGTGTGTAATAACGCGCCCACGTTTGGCGCACCGCGCGCAACCGAGAAGGAGGAGCTTTTCATCGACGTACAATCTAAATCCGTTCGACCAACGAACGGACGGACAAACGGGCGGGTGGACGGACGCACGCGCGCGAAGATCGACAATCGAACGGGAGGAATCGAATCGACGTAGGTTCCACGTGTTCGAGAGCGACGGCGGAGCAGGTTTATTATCGTTGCACTATCACAAATCACAAACGTGACACGACGACGATTACTCTCGAGCGTCGGTCGCGCGTTCGAAATAAATATAAAACGACGAGAGTACGAAGAGGAGGAAGAAAGTGGAGCGAGTACGACGATAAACGAGGTTAAAAAGGGGGGAGGTGAGCGGCAAAAAAAATTCTTCTCGAATAAAAACAAAAAAATTCCTGCGCTGCTCTCCCCGCGCTTTTCCCATTTACTCAATCCTCCTCTTCGTTCCGCGTCGAGAGATCAGAAAGCGGAAAGCAAACAAGGGTTGCCTACGAAAGACGATGGGTTCACGGCGTTGGCCGGTGGGGAACGACGAAAAGCAAGCGGAAAACGAGTCGCAAGAGTGCGCGTGCGAGAGAAGGAGAGAGAGAGAGAGAGAGAACGAGGAGAGGGAAGCAGGTGCGAGCGAGGTGAAAGGTCAAGGGTTTAAATTTAAAGCAGGCCGCTTTAGATCCTCTCGGACGGCCGACTCGTAAATTCTGCCTATCGAGATACGATCGATATCGTCGAGATTCCGTGCGATTCGCACGAGAGTCACGATGATCCTCGGATTATTACACCGCGTTACGATCGATCGCGCGAGCGATATCGATAATTGAATCGATTGCCCTCTTGCAATCTGCGCGACGTGATTCTCCATCGGCCAATCCGCTTGGAGAATTCTCGAGGCATTTTCGAGGCGGAAGCTGCACGAAGTGGACCCGCGTGACCTGTGCCGATTCCTCTTTTTTTTCATTATTTTTCTGTTTTCGCGAAAGCGCATCGACGAGAAAGCGACCTGGGAGAAACGACGTGGATCGCGTGACGGAAACGCGTCGTGGAACAAAAGCGGATATGCCGGAGAGAGAGAAACAATGCAAGCACGATCATTAATTATTAGCGAAGCGGCGCGATTGAAATTCTTGCGCGCTACCAGCCAGGATGAAACACCCGGCGCGTTCAATATTTATCCCGTTGCCGCTGGTTAGACTAATAAAACTTGCCGAGCGCGATGCGAAAAGAGAAATATTACCGATGTCACGTTTACCTGAAATAAACAAAACAAAAAAAAAATCGCGCGCGCGATTAAAGAAAATAAATTCTCATTGTTGTCTCGCGACCTGTCCTCGACGATTGCTCTCTAATCGCGATTGAAATGGTGAACGAGTGAAGCGAAGTGATAAAAAAAAAAAGAATCATGGAAATTGATTTTCTGTCCGCAAGAGAATATAAAAATCGTGTCAATTTCGCATGTCACTCGTTCGCACGCATGCGCAACTATCCTTTCCTTCTATTTCTCTCCCTGTCTATCTTTTGGAACATATCTAGAAAATGAAGAAGGCTAATTTAACAAGGAACCTTAGGGAACTGTGAAATTCAGGAGATTCTCAAACTTTCCGCAAACGTACAGTAATTCGTCCTGAATACGATACTATTTTTTCTTGGTGCTCAAAAAGCGTTTGAAATTCGCGACGTATAAAAAATTGCAGAACTGTAAACGTGCACATATCCAACGACATTGTCAAATTATCAGGTCGGTGATGATCTGATCTGATACAATCGCGAATTACGACTCAGAGAACAAGTGCTCGCAAAATTGTTTTAAACATTATTTGACTTTTCCCCAATATCTCTCACCATTTTGAAAATGGCTGCTCAAAGAAAAAAAATCGACCTTTCTTCACCGCATTCAGAACGAACTCCACCACGTTGCCCCACATTTACCCAATTTTCTAAATTTCACAGCACCCTAATGTTCCTTGTAAGTAGATCGTCTTAGAGTCTAGTTCTCACGGTCTAACGAAACGGGCGACAATGCCAGGTGATACGCTCTACGCGCACGTTCACGTGTGTGTATGCGCAAGTGTGTCTCACCCGTGGAGAACCTGCGCGAAGGAAAGACAGAGAAGAGGCGAGAGATTAGGAGAGAAAGGAGGATGAGGTGCCGGGAGCCGACAGCTCCTACCGCAATACAAAACGACGAATTTTCCGACACAGTAACTCCTGCCGAGTGTCACGTGACAAGCGCCGAGGATCATTTCGCGCAGACTTACGAGACTCGCGACGAATGCTTACTGTTGAAATGCGAAAAGGAAATCACGAAATGGAATTCGTAGCCGATAATCCACGTGCCCCACCTCGCGTGTCTCGTGTGACCGAAACGAGAACGAACGACTCGCTTCGCTCTCGCGTACGCACGCCAGCCAGCCCACGCATTACGTAAATCTGCGCGATGACCTTTAGCTAGGGTAGATAGATTCCGGAGGGGTTCACGCCTGAATGAGCCGCGCGCGGCCGATAATTTCACGGCGCGCCTTCCGCCCTTTCTATTTGCACGGTAGATGAAGAGAGAAGAAGAAACTGACGCGCTTCTCTGGCTGCCAAAAATCTCTCGGTGGGGAGAATCTCGGGCAAGGTCGCGCAGCAAGAGACTATCCCGATTAACCCGCGATAATCTTCAATCAAATCCTTATCCAACATTCGAAAAATTATTCCCTCTTCCTCTACGTACTCCCTGGGCGAAAATAGAAACTTCTCAGGTCTTTCTCCCTCGTCTGGTTAATCGAAGTTTAACACCGAATAACAGTGAAGGAACGATTAACAAGCGGGATGAATTTTACGCGCGACGAATATCGATATACCAGGCATCGAGACTTCGAGCGTCCTTCCGGTAGCGAATCGCGTGTTTCGAATAACCCGCGCTCCTTCGTCGAGTCCTCTCGAGCGTAGCGAAAAGCTTGTAAGAGAGACGAAGAGGGAGAAAGAAGAGAGAGTGAGAGAAGAAGGGTGGGAAGGGCGTCGGTAGGCGTCGATCGCGACGCGGCTCCCACGGCTGTAGGCGGACCATCGATCGCATTTATCGATTAATTACTACGTTACATTTTAAACAGTCAACCGGCGTGGCCGACGGCGCCGGACGAGAGGACGCGTGCGGCGCGCGCGTGCGTGTGTCTGAAACGGTAAGAGACCACAGGTGCACGCGCACCTCACGCAGGAGATTCGACGAAGCTTTCTACCTCTCTCCACTGTCGCGCAAGCAAACCTTTGGCGCGCAAAATGTATCACGCGCGCAACGAAAAAGAGAGAGAGAAAGAAGCGGCTCGTTCCACACGTTTCCAAAATTCCCAACTCCGTTTATCTAATCGTGGCCCATCAACTAAATCCTTCGTGACCCCGATCTTAACCCTCTTTTTACGGAGAAACGAATTCTCGAAGAGCCTTTTTCTTATCTCCTTCATTTCTTACGCGCCCACCCTGCTTCGTCCGTGCGCACCGAAGCGCGCTTCCTCCTCTCTCCTCCTTCTTCATCGCGTGCGTGCGCGCCGCGTGTCACGCATGTCACGTATACTACGTGCACCGTTAGGACGAGGAGACATCCTTGGCCGTTGAAGCGTCGTCATCGTTCCCGTCACTTGCCGCCGTCATCGTCGTGGTCGTCGTCGCGACGCTCGTCGTCCATTCCGCGCGCCTTTCACATTCGCCGCTGCTTTCACAACGAAAACAACGAGTAAACCGGGTGTCGATTGGTTCGTCGTACCGTTGCTCAAACTCGTCGCACACGCGCACGCACGCACGCTCTCGTCTCGCGCGCGAATTTTCTCCTCTCACGCGTACGCGGCCAAGCGCGAGAGTGCGACGGCCGACGCGGAACAATTATTACACGCGATTAAGAACAATTGTGCTGCACGCTTTGCCACCCTACGTAATAATCCAGTGTGGCACACGAGTGCTCTTCCGCTCCGTCACACCTTCTTCTCCTTCTTCCTCCTTCCTCGATCGCTTATCCCACATTTTAAGCACACTCGTGCGAAAGGGCTTCCAGGACTTCGAAGCTCTTCGTTCCCGAAGGAAAGTTCGCGAGAAAGCGTATAATCCGCACGCCATAAGCACGCGCGCACCCGCGTCGTCGTCACCAGCCCGAAAGAGATCTCGTTTTCTCACTTCTTATTCTCCTCGACACCTTCCATCCCCCTCGACATCGAACCTCTTTCATCTTCCTCATTTCTCCCTTCACGTGTTCTCACCACGCACGCACGCACGCACACTCGAAAGAAGAATCGTCCCTCTTCATCTCCTCCTCGATCATCTTCTCAATACCGCTTCTCCGTCGGCTCGCTCTCGCTTTCGTTCCGGACCGGAACCACCAAGCGCACACTCTCATTCCTCTTCGAGTAGAAGAGCGTCTCTTAAACTCGGCTCGAAAACACCATCCTTCTTTCCTGCAGACACTCTACTCCTCCGCCTGGAGCAGAGTGCGAAAGTCCTGCTGCAGCTTGGACTCGTGGTAACTCCATATCTCGCTGAAGTCCTCCTCCTCGTCGTCGAGCTCCTCCGTGAACAAGGACTTGTCCTCCTCGAGGAGGATCGGCGCGCTGGGCGAGGGCGAGTAGAACTTAATCTCCAGGTCCCTGTGACCATTGGGAGACGTGACGATTTCCGTGGAAACCTCGAGGCCTTTCGGCGAGGGTAACGCCCCATTAGCCATCATTCCAGGCCCATTTGTCGAGCCCAAAGGTCCAGCCGGAGTTCCAAACGTGTCCCCGCGCCAGAGAGTCCTCCGTTTCCCATTCTCGGACTGGCCCCGATCGCCAATAACGCCAACGTCCTTGCTAGGTACCGAGGTGATCTCGTCGCTGAAGTAGCTCGTAGGATCGCTCCAACTGCGTCTGAGAACGACACCGGTATCGCGGAGCCGTGAGGCGACCACGTTGCTCTCGACATTGCCGCCCTCGTAGAGTCTCTCTTGCTCTTGGCAACCGGCGAGCCGATGATGATGATGGCGATGGTGATGATGATTGTTGTGATTAGCGGGTCGCGATAGGAACAGAGGCATCGGTCCGCCGTAGTGGCCCGTGCAAAAGTCCGCGGAGGACGAGGAGGACGTCGTGGACGACGAACAGGAGGACGAAGATGCCGGTGGAGTTAGGAAAGGGGAGTAGCCGTTCTGATCGACGTCCCAGATCAGGCCGGAGGGATCGCAGTAGCGACACTGACACGAGCCCAAGCTGGCGTCCCTCGCGGCTGGATCCTCGCAGCCGCCGATCACCATGGGTGCTGGGTGTTGCTGATGCTGCTGGGCGACCGGTGGGCCCTGGTGCGGGTGCTGATGGTGCTCCACGTTGTACTCGTGATGAAGATACCGTGGCACGGGGTGATGGACAGGATTGTGATGGTTGTTGCTGGTGTTGGTGGTGGCGCTCGCGTGCCGGTAACCCTTCGGCGGCATGCCGCGCATCGAGCCGGCCGCTGCCGCCTCCACCGCCCGCGCAGAAGCCACCACGACGTTCCTGTTGTCGTCCAACACTTTCACTTGCACGTGCCGATGCGCGTACCTCTGCCTCACGTCGGCTAGCTCCTGCTGCATGGAGGATTGCTGCATCCTGGGGCACCCACCGGCGCCTCCGTAAACTCCACCTTCCCTTCCACCGCCCATCGGCGGCCTCCGATGGTTCCTCAAGAGGTGATGATGAGGCGGCAGAGGCGGTGGCACGCCCTCGTAACGTTGCTGCTGCTGCTGATCGTAACATCCCGCGCCATACACTTTCATACTCCCCATGCTCGATTGTTCCGGCAGACTTCCGCCCATAAGATTGTTGACCTGCGGTTGTTGCTGTTGCTGGTGCTGCTGATCCTCGTGCTTCACCAGATCGGTGGAACTCGTTGTGCTCACGTTGTTCGGCGGCTTTCTGTCCTTCTTTCTACGCTTACGAGGCTTGATGATCCGCGGTAGACTGTTCTCGGAGTTGTTCGAGCCGGAGCTCTCGTCACTCGCGATGCTCAGAGAATCGATGTTCGCGATGTTCGTTCCCGTTGCATCTTTAGAGCTCGTTGAACAATCCTTGGAATTGGACGATTGCTGTTGCTGCTTCTTGGTGGAATCGGCGACGGGTCGTTGGGAGGTTCGCGACGGCTGCTGCGGACACCGGGCGATCGCGACGTTGCTCGAGGACGAGGATAACGACGACAAGGACGTCGGCGCGGTCGTTGTCGTCGTCGTGGTAAGGGCACTCGCGTTTCCGTGCATGTAATTGTTGCCGGACGCATTGTTGCAGGGTAGTTGGCCATTGGTCACCGCGCCGCCGCCTCCTCCGCCGTTGTGTGCCTTGCCTCTGTTGTGAAATCGTCCGGCCAGGATCAACGGGGCACCCTGAGTGTGAATGGTGAGCCTGGAAAGGGGACTCTTGTGCAGGTGACCACCTCCACCAACACCGGCACCTTGCTGCTGTTGATGCTGCTCGCAGGGTGGTTGTTGCTGCTGTTGCTGTCCAAGCGATGGCGAGGATCGCTGATTACATCTGCGCGGACTGGACGTCATGGATATCAGAGGTGCACCCGCCCAACTCCCCGGCCCGTATTGACATTGTTGCTCCCCACCGTTGTTCCCGTAATTCTGCTGCTGCTGCTGTTGTTGCTGTTGCTGCTGCCCGGTGTAGCAACCTCGCGGTACCTTCCCACGTAACGTCCCCGTTTCCTGCTGCTGCTGTTTCTTAGACACGATCTGCTTGTGCGCTCCCTGTCTCGCGTTCGATATCAAGCAACTGCCGATGTAACGCTCCACCTCCAGGGCGCCCTGAGAGGCCGGGCTCATCTTACAGTGGAGAGCTCGTGAAAGAGGCACCTGCGTCACCTCCCCACGCGTAATTAATCCGCGCTAATTCAACCTCCGACTCGCGGTAGCACCTTCGTCTTAGCCGTCGTTTCGGAGCTAGACGCTTTACTCCGTTTGGAACTGGACTCTTCCCAATCGGCTACGCACCGCGGCGATCACCGAGCGTGTAAATCCACCGGTTACTTTCCCTCTACGGCACTGTGCTGGTCCCTCTCATAACGCGCCACTCTACTCTCCGCACCGTTTCTCCTACTACTCCATTGACCCAGATATCCGCGGAGTAGTCGCTCCGGTGGCTGAACGCGAGAGAGTGAGCCAATTCGACGATTTAGCCCATGTTCCTCTTTCACTCTTCTCTCTCTCTCTCTCTCTCTCTCTCTCTCTCTCTCTCTCTCTCTCTCTCTCTCTCTCTCTCTCTCTCTCTGTCTGCAAAAGCCTCGCCCGATTTTTCACCCACTATCTTCTTCTATTTATCACGCAGGAGAGATGTGAACGGGCAGACTCTGTTCCGGAGCACGCGGGTTATCGAATTCGTGGCCACGATGCTCTCGCGTACCTCGCCACGAACGAACTGGCGATTTCTAACTCTATTACACGAGAGTACTACTACTACTATATCTTGCACCCCGACGACGTCGAGGAGCGCTCGAAACGATCCGAACGTTCTTCTCGTCGAGCGACCGTACTGACCCGCGGCCGGAACGACACTGAGGCTCGCTCGGTGCTGCGCGCCTACGCCGTCTCTCTCTCTCGACGCTCTGCGACGTGGAGCTCTCCCCACCATGGCGTCCAACAGTCTCCCACCACTCGGTGAACACACAGTCCCCACCGCACCGGAGACGCCACTCCCGCCACCTCCTTTCTTCACAATACACTACTACGTCACCCCCTGTTTCCCTTCGACGAAAACTTTGTCGTTGTCATCGTTCTTGTCATGGTCCGTTGCTGAGCCCGTATTACGTTTACATATACGTCGGCCGCGTTGTTCCTTCCGGTGGACGACCGACGCCGGCGTCACAATTTCGGAGCAAAGGTATCGGAGAAAGCATGCCGGCGGAAACCGTGGGCCCCCGGTACTTAGGGCACGAGGCTTTTGTGTAATATTTAAAAAGAAACGGAGGGTGAGAGGGGAGACTGGCGAACGCGAATTTACGTATTCGTTGGACATCGCTCGGAGAAAGTTCTTTTTCGAAAAGAAGATTCCGGGTGGCTGCCCAGCGAGGAGTCTAAATATTAAATTCCGTCGACGACCTTCGCGCGTGACGGGGGATGAAAAAGGTGATCGGGGGTTGGAGAGAAAATCGATTCTGGAATAAAGTATAAAATCAACTAAGTATCGAAATCTCGTTCGACGCTTCGTCGAGTTTAGTTCGGTGATTGGAATTTCGAGATTTCTAGCGTAATCGTTCGAATTTTCTCTCTCGGAGAAAAACAATCTCGGATAATGTCTGGGAGGCGATCCTCCGTCACCTTCGCCTAAGGGAGAAATGCGAGAATGGGACGAGGTGGTAGAAGGTGAGAAGGAGGTGGTGGAGGTTAGGAGGAAGAACGAAAGAGAGAGGGACGACTGATATCTTGGATCAGGCTCTACGGCACCCTCGCATCTAGGCCACGAGCCTTTAAAAGTGGGTCACAAGTCATCAATCGCCCGCGGCACGCTACCGGGGCTCTTTGCTCGAACCAGCTCGCTCGCTCGCTCTCTCGCTCGCTTCACGACCCACCTACTCTCATCTGGAACGGCTCATCTGGAGCGAAGGAACGCAGCATCGCGTTAACCATATCTCTTCTTCCTCTTCCTCTTCCACCTCATGCCACCATTCACCCCATCCTGCCTCTCCCTTTTTCTCTTTGTTCGGTATCCTTCTGTTAGCCCGCGTGGCGAAAAGTCACGCGAACCGGTTAAAAGTCGGGCCCACCCGCCCACCCCGATCACTTTCCGTGTTAAGCGCATTCACGCCTCTTTCTCGCTTCTTTTTCTTCTTCTTCTTTTTTATGCGCGTGAATACGAAATTTATTTCTGCCTCTGAGAAGTAACGGTGCCGTGGCTCGGTGGCGAGATCTCACAGGAGAATTCGAGCCACCGAAGGGATTTCCTCCTTTCTCTTCTTCTTCTTTTCCTTCCTTTCTTTTTACTTTCTTATTTCGTGGGTTACCTCAGTGGGACATTCGCGGGTGGAAGCCCGAATGGGTTGATTATTTTCGCCGTTTCTCTCGAACGAGCAGCGCGGAAAAGTTCAAACGACCCTTATCTCCGAGGGTCCTTTGAGTTTTGCGTGAGTTTCATTTACCGCGGTTATCGAGTTTACCACTTGGAATTATGATATCGCTATTTACCCACGGGCCACCACGAGTCTCCTAGTGTTATTTTTCAATGGACCTCGCACGATTATGCGAGACGAGAATTTACAATCGGCTCGATAACTAGTCTCGATAATGTTCCGATGGTGGATGAAAACGCGCGTGTGGGGAGATCGGTGAGTTTAGATGCGATAGAGTATCTCTCGCGATCCGTGGCACGGAAAATATTTCTACGGAAAGGCGCACTTGATTTTGCGAGCCTAATTAAATCGGAAAAAATCGCGAGGTGATGCGGCGCTCGTACAAAGAGAGCTACGCAGGGGAGTTCACTTCGAGAATAAGGAATGCGTCTGGCCGGTCGTACTTACGCGCTACGAAACGAAACGCTATCAGTTTTTACGAGAGACATCGTGGGGGCCCCTGGAGAGAAATTAAGCGGCGTATCGACGATTTACCGCACGCCGAGGTATTTATACCCTGCTCGATGCATAACAGCATTCCCCGCGATACCGTTTTTGCAGTATCATTTTCACTTTCGCGATAAATACACTTGATCCCGGGATCAAAGACTTTCATTCTTTCCTGTGGCTCGCGTGGGAACGAAGCGCGCGCGGAAAATGCGGAACGGATTATTTCACGAATTATTTATGAGCTCGGCGCGTTTCGAGAGGAAAGAAAAACAATCTGTTGTCCGTTCGTTCCTCTTTCTCTCTTTCTCCACACTTTGTCCATTCGCGACACGTCTCTATTCTTTTTATTCTCCTCGCTCTGTCAACACCTGCTCGAGGTGAACGAGAACGAGAAGTGTCCGGAAGGATCTTCCTTCGTGCCTTACCTATCCGGGGTTAAGAAAGAGGCAACGTGGCACAAGGCGTTCGGCAGACCCTGAGGTGAGAACGAAAAGTGTGGTTGGGTCGTCCGCGCGCCCGACTCGCACCGATTAGAAACGGAACGCTTCCTGGTGCACCGCCTGCCTTCTTCGAGGAGAAGATAACCATCGGCGCGTCCTCCCCTCGATCGAAGGAAGTAACGGTCGACGGTCGAGCTCGAACAAGGGATGGAGGAGATTCGACATCGGCTTATTGTCGCTCCAAAGTCTTCGTACCTCTTCTCCACCTTCTGCTCGTACTTCTTGAGAGGAGAGGAGAGGCATGCGGGAGGAAGGGACGAGAGTGCTGAGGGACTACTTCGAAACGACGCGCCGACGCCGACGCCGACGCCGACGCCGTCGAACCGAGCGCGAGAGATGGCCGATAAAGGAAGGAGAGAACGAGCGTGGTTTATTACCTGGTCCTGGGAACTGTGGCTTTCGAATGCGCGAGCGCGAGAGTTCCCGTCGAAAGGAGATGTTTATGGATTTACGGTAAACTGCGCGCGCGACACGAGCCCGCGCATTAATTGGAGAAGGGAAAGGGACGCGCGTGGGCGAGAGAGAAGAGTCAAGGAACGATTCCTCGATTCTTTTGGACCATCGAATCTTTTTTTTATTCTGGAGAATTCACGATTATCAATTCGTGCACAGTTAATCGCAAATCTGGATATGTAGAATTAATGCGAGCCTGAGCAATAATTGAAGAATCAAAGGGTAAGAAGCGTGGGCTAGAGAAAAGAATCGAAAGAAGATGCTTTTGCACCGATGAATTTTTCTTATTTTTTCTTTTTGTGAATTCAGGGTGGTCAATCGGTGCACGGTTAATCACAAGTTTCGATATTCGAAATTAATGCGAGCTTGAGCTATAATTGAGAAACCGAAGAGTAAGATTGGGTACGCACTAAGCGGCTACCCGCGATACGGCCAACCGCGCGATTGACCGTAAACACCAAAATGGATGTAACTGTACACTTTCATTCGCATTGCGGCCGCATGAAAGTGTACGTGAATGCGACCGCGCGGTTGGCCGTGTCGCGGGTAGCCGCTTAGTGCGTACAAGCTCTAACAAGCGTGAGAGAGGGAGAAGAATCGAGGGATGATTATTTCAATTTTTTTGCTCCACCGATTTTTTGTTTCTTCCGGCATGGCGAGTTCTCGATCAACCATAACTTCCACTACTCGAAATTACCCTGAAAGTTCCTGGACAACGACCACAAAGGCGTATCCAGAAACGGGAAAGTTAAACCAGTTGCATAACGATGACAACATCTCCTCGTAACGGGTCTCGCCTCGCTAGGAGCGCAACGTTAGCGCATTAACCGAAGCTGACTACCTCCATATTCATTCATCTACATATCCTTGCATCTATCTATTTATGGACGAATCGTGAGACGCGCGCCGTTCCCCTCTTCGAGCTTCATCGCGAGAATTACACGTGCGCGGCGGAATTAATCGCGAGACGCGATCGGCACGATCGCGAGCCGTTAGTGGATTGTTAACTGTCCAATTTTTTCGACACGATTGCTTTCAGACGCGCATCGAATGGTTAACATCGACGCAGCTGTAACAACAACTTTTCTTAGAAACATCCACGACATTTCCTGTTCCTCGTGGTCCACTTATTTCGCGACAATACTCGTGCACGATCGCCGCGAGGGAAGAAAGGAAGGAGAACTAGGAGAAGAGTCACGGAAATGGGATGCGTATTGAAATTTCCCGGTGAATCCGCGACATCCGCGAGCCAACGCCGTGGAAGGCGCGATGCAAAGAGACGAGGAGAAGTCATCCCAAGCGTGTCACAGTGAACCGCATAGTTTACGGACTCTCAGGAACTGACACAGTTCCTCCTCCATCGTCTCTCAGGATGGTGGCGCGTGTTGCTCGCGAGCAATTCTCGTCGGGCATTATCCATCACCGGAGGCGGCACGACGGAGGAGGCGCACGCTCGTTCAAATGGCAACGCGTGACACTCTCGCGACAAAGAGGTATAGAGGCGCGTCGGTGAAGTAATGAAAAGTGGAAGGAAGCTTTCGCCGTAAGGCGAGAAGGAGGAGAGACGCGCGCGCGCGCGCGGACACCAACGCGAGGAGGAAATCTCCTCGGTCGATGAATACGTCCGAACGAGTGATTTTACGGTAAAAGCGACGTGCCCGAATGTTCCTCGCGTTCGCTTTAGAAGGAGAGAGCGAGATGAGCAAAAAGAGAGCGAGAGAAGAGAGAATTGTGTCGTTTCTGAGATGAGACCCGGAGGCCTGGTCGAGCGCGCGCGCCGAAGAGATTTCCCGTGCATCCTCATTTCTTCCACCCCTTCCTTCCTTTCTCTTCCGAATGTTTTGTCTCGGCCCGAGCCGATGGAAATGGACTGGCGCGGTTTAATGAGGGGTACGCAGAATCCAGGAGAAACGGACGGACGTTCCTTGACCGTAGATCTTAAACGATATTTCTGAAACGTCACTCGCTCATCATAAGAAATAGTAAAGATTGCTAAATTCGGTGGTGCCTGGAATTTTACATTTTCCTCCGTCGTTTCGACCATCCCCCCATAAAGCTCCAGGCTTCATATTAATGCGAAACGCTTTCGGATATCCGTCGATATCCAATGGCGCACGGCTTGACCGAACATCGGCGGAATCGATGCTTTACGCACGCGGTAATCTCTTAGTGTAATCCGAATTAGGTTCTCCACGGGCGGTGCGTACACAATGTCCCTTTACGATAACAGGGCATAAATCACGGGCATCGATAATGGGAAATTCAGTGGCGGGGCATTATAACGGTGGACATTCGCAATCCTATAGCGCTAATACATATCCACTAACCGTTCCCGGCGTTCGTCGCACGCTGCTCTCCTCTCTCTGTACCACATACCCCTCCATTCTCGCCCCTCTCGTTCGGCGCTTCTCTCCGTTCAGGGGGTAAGAGGCTTTTGCGCTGCACGCACAAATTCACGGAACACGCATGCGCCGATCCTCACGTATATACGAGATGTTTTCGATTTTCTCTGCCGCCCGCAGTGACGTCGCTTTTGGCACGAGGAAGGACGATAAAAATGGTTGAATCCCTGGAGTACCGCGGAGAATAGTTAATTAAGAGAATCGTGAGATAATTTGATTATTTATCAGACGGTTCATTACTTTTTTTCACCTATGCTTTGCTCCTCTCGCTTCTCTTGCTTTCTTTCTATCCTTTCTGCCACCGTGCGCTCCTCTTCATTCACTCTCGTTTCCTGTGCAATACACGGCCGATTATTACACCGGCGCGACTGTAACTTTTCCTAGAAGGCATCCATTACCGTGATTGTTCGCGAGTTTACAGTCGAGGCGGCGCAACTACCTGCAAATCCTCTCTCTCTCTCTCTCTCTCGATCTTTCTTTAACAGAAGAAGAAAGAGAGGAAAAGCTATGCGAGACGGATAGACTCACCCTCCGAGAGAAAAAGAGGAGAGAGCGAACGGAAACGAAAGAGGCGAACGTGGACAAGCCCCGGGGTACGTTTCTTTTTCTTCTCCTTGCTCCATGCAGGAAACATGCTTCGATACTCGAAACGACGAGGTACCTGGAAGTAGGGGTCAAGGGGTCGCAGACTACGTTTAAAAAAAAATTCTCCGTGGAAAATCCGCCGCCCGGAAACAGCAGCGCTTCGATCACACCGCAAAAGTGGCTTGTTTGACGAGCCGTTAATTGCCAGCCGCGGATTCTCCATCGAAATTGCGAGCTTGGAGGCGCGCATAAATTAAACAGGAGCGACGAGGACGAGTGGACGAATTGGATGCGAGCCCCTCCAAATCTAATAGATATTTTCGGCTCGTTCGACATTTTGGCACGTATTAATTGGTCAACGGTGGCCAGCACGAGACAGAGAGAGAAGGCGAGTAGCAAACTCTCACGGTGTTCATGGGACGAATTCGGCAGTTCGGTTCGTTTATTACCATCATCCATTTCCGCGACCGAGGGGATGGAAAAGGTCCGAGTGGTGGTGGCGCTGTCAATCGGGTGACACGGCCGCGCGGAATGAACACGCTTCCGCAAGAGAACAGCGGAAAGGGATGGCGAACGAACGATGGTAGCGATAAATGTTCCAATTCGCTGGCTAGTTCTCGATCGACTCGTTTCTACTCGTCAACGTACACTTGGTTTTTAGGATCTTCGGCGAGTCGACCGAGCGCGGATTACTGCGGAACACTCGGAGTATTTTTAGAAGGAACAAATTCAGCACTTCTTGGGACACACACACATTCAAAGTCTCGAAGCTTTCTCTTCTCTTTATCCACTCCAAATTCTCCAATCCCCTCTCTCGTTCTCCCCTTCGTGAAGGACCTGGATCCAGCTCGGATCGCAGGAGAGGGAGGGATCGCGTACTCTCGAGGGTATTAGTCAACCGATTGGCAAAGGCAGCCAAGTTCGCGCCCAAGTACTAACGAACACGCGGTAACCCGAGCGGAATGTAGAAGCTGACGGTACACGGTCGCAACGGGGCCATGGATAACCCTCAGCGGAGGATAAATAGCCTAAACCGTGGAGGAGAGTGAGGTGGAGGTGTTTCTCAGCCCTGTTTACTTTGATTTCGAGCTAACGGAGCCTCACGGGCCGACGTCGACGGTGGGCCCTTCGCCTCCACGAATTCGTCGCCCGCTTCGATTCTCTTCACTCCCGTTGCCTAGACGAAAGACCGAGAGACGAACCACTTACCGGTGTACCTCGTACGAATACAAAGAGCGTCATTTACATTTCGGACCGCTTAACGCGCCGTTTTCTTTTCCGCGCGGCGCCTCGATCCTCTCGTTACTCCAGAATGTCTACCGGCAGGCGACTATAAAATATCGGTGCCGGCAATAACATTTAACGCGCTTCTGTCGCGCAGCGTGTAAGTTGGTAGCACGTTGGAAAATGTAGGTTGGATCTGGATAGATAGGTAGGAGGATATACGTCATTTCGAATGGCCTGGACGACAACGAGGGAGAACCGAGAGAAGAAGAATGCTGTGTAAATACGCGTGAGCAGTCCCACGGGATTTCCGAGCAGCTCTTCTACTTCATTTCCGAGCAAATTGTAAGGGATTCGGAGCGTTGTCCCTTGGATAATCCCGAGACTCGCACATTAGAGAACGCGCGGGAGAAAGAAGGAGGAAAAGTTGCGGAGAAATTTTTCTCCACCGAGAAAACCGATGAATATTCTGGAAGACGGACGATCACTGTGCACGGAGAATTTACGTAGAAGTACATACCGTTCTTCGTTTGGACAAATTAAACAAAGTTCGTTTACCGGACCTTAGAGTACTTAACACTAAACCTACTGAAGATTTTTTCCTTATGGGGATTTCCCTTGTAAAACGGTCATTTGACCTGCGTTTGGTAGCTTTAGTGTTAATCGATCTTCCTCCGATTATTATTCCGTAATAAAATAATCCACGGAACTAATCGAGGTAGAGAAAAAAAGCAGATCAATCCAATCGCAATAAAAGCAATTTAAAAAATATTCAGAGCGAATCATTTCTTCCCCGCCCATCCAATCTTCTCCTAATATCCCTCGCAGGCACCCCCATTACGCCTAACGAAATAAAATCACACACATCCTACCGCTCCACCTCCTTCTCCTCCCTCCACTTTTCAAGCCACTCGATTACTCCGACTTTCGTAACGCGCTCGAAAACACTTATCCGCATATTCACCCGGCAAACTCGACCGCGCCTAGTTCCTCGAGACCCACTTGAGCGTCGAATCGAAAGTCAGCAAGCAGCGGCAGCCCCTGCTTGGCTGCCTAGCTGCCTGGCCCCTAACCGACTCCGCAGTTCGCCCGTAAAGCTTAGAGGAAGTCGCCCGGTGCAATATCCGAATGGGTTACGGCGAAATTGCGATATCGAACGACGTTGCTGAGCGAAGGGTGGGAGGTGAAGGGCAAAGGGGGTTGGTAAGTCCGTGGAGAAACGTCGTTGCAGTGAAGGGAGTAGGAGAGGTTGAAGAGGACTGGCTGTAGGGGGTGAGAACGACGTCTGCCACGGCATAGCGCGGTTTCGGCGATGGAAGAGACTCGGTGGGCGTCGCGACGCCCGGAGACACATTCCTGCGTGCAGCAACCACCGATACTCAAACAATTCGCGATCGTGGGACCTGTACTATTGGAGCGCTTGGATAATGGGCCGCAGGTGGGTGAAGTAATAACGTTCGACGAATGAAGGAGCGACGGCTCGATCAACATCTTCCGCTCGATCGTCGAGAGGAATCCGCTTACACGAGGACGCGTCGAGAGTCGCTCACCGATACTTTAAATCCTAATCCCTTTCGCCGAAGCGCCTTACGGTCCATTAAGTGCCCTAACACTCTGCGATGGGCTCTCTTCTTCCTCCTTCGATGGACCGGTCCTTGAGAGCCCAGACGACCTGTGCGCCCTCCAACTCCACAGACAATAGAAGCCACTGACCGTCCCGGAGTAATCGTAAGGGCGGGTCGTCTCTCCGTTCGCGCGGTTCAACTCTTTGCTTTTAGCCCTTAGAGAGCGGATGTAACGCCGTGGATTGGACCATTGGAAAACACTTCGCCGTGTGTCCGAACACCGAAGGGACCTCGGAGCTAGGAAAAAGTTTCACGGTACACGAAGAGCACAGCGAGGGTACACCGAGTAGAAGAGAAAAAGAAACGAAGTTCTTGGTGCTTCTTTCGAGATAACGAAAAAAGTATCGCGGTCATCTTCTTCTTTTATCCAAAAAAGCAATTTTCACGAGACCTATCCGAGGAAGCGGAGAATTCAGCACATGCTTTTATCGTAAGCTCTCGTCTAATCTACCGTAATTGCCAGAGCAAATATAATGCTCGCACGCTCCTCACCACCGTGGAAGTTCGATTTCGCCTCGAGGAAAATATCCAGCTCGGGTAACAGCAAAGTAGCGGGCCCAGTCGACACACCAGCGGGGGATTGATCAGTCGAACGTAACATAATTACACCTTTTAATCAAAACGGGGCCAATTACCGGGCGCGCTAAGACTCGATTTCCCGATGGCGATGCGTGACGAACGCGAGAGGAGCGGACCCGCTTCCTCTCCACGCTTCTGACACGAGAACGCGGGCAAATAGCCGTTGACGTCAGGAAGGGATTAATCGTTTTACGTTTCTCTCTCCCTCTCTTTCTACAGTCACCGAGTCGCGCGAGCGCGCCACTGGATCGATAGGCTCGCGAGATACGCGAGCGGATAATCGATGACGGGGGGTTGAGAATTTCAGATCCTCCGTACGAGGAGCCCGTCGAGCTACGGGGTGATACTTTCTCGCTGGAAAGTTCTCTTTGCTCATGCGAACTACCTCGATAGCCCCCGGGGGTTGCTCTTTTGATTGCACGCTCAGATCGAGCGCGGTAGCGCGCGCGCGAGACTCGACGAAGAGACACCACCACGCCTCCTTCCTGCGCATCGTAAATTTTCAGCTTCCCACTCCCGCGGCTCAACCCTTCCGGAATTACATAATCACGATGGTTAATTCATCCGACGATTATCAAAGCTTTTTCACACGAGCTTCTACGCGAGAGAGAGAGAGAGAGAGAGAGAGAGAGAGAGAGAGAGAGAGATTACTCTCGTGTCTCCGCGCCACGGATAAATGATACGAAGCCGAGAATCGTCGGAACCTAATTCCCTCGTAGTCCACGGATGCGAGCCTGGGGACGAATAACGATGAAATTAAAAAACACGACTCCCTTTTCGTGGGACAGTCGTTCTATACGCAAATTGGCGAGTAGTCGTGGAACTGTGCTACTCGACTTTGTTACTGGAAAGTAGCGTGCTGGAGAAGCTTAGGAAGCGAATGCGGTGCGATACCAGTGTCATAGTTTTCGCCGGCGTATAAATTCGAGACCGCCCACATCGATTGCAACGTCCGACTGGCGAGATGGCGCAATCATGTCGGCTAATAAATGCAAACCAATTAACGCGCGACGGCTCCCGGTGCTCTCGTGCGGGCTCTCCCTTCTCCTCCTCTTGCCAGGCGAACCGCCGCCGGTGGCAAAAATTCGATTTTCCAGCTGCCGTGCAACGTGCGCGCGCCCGCGCGCGCGCAATTGCACGAGGGGAAAAAAAAATATCACCTCGCCTGCCCACCGCCTAAAAAATGTCGAGGACTTTAAAAGCGTACGTTAACTACGTTAATTAATTCGTTTACAAGCGAGCGAGTTTGTCGACTACGAGAGACGTTGGTGGTAGATGATGCGCGAAGGGAAGAGGTGAGAGTAAAATCGCCGGAGTTTCTGAGTTTCTTAAACGCGAGGTTTTTTAAAAAAAATGTCGAATGGAGTAGAAGTCCGTGAGACTAAAGCGGGGATAGAAAACGCGACGCGGTTTATCGCGAGGCAATGAATTCGTGGTAATTACTATTTAATGACTCCCACCTCCGGGCGAATGTTTCGAAGCGCACCGAGCTACAATTAGCCCGGGCAGGAAGAAATTTAAAGCTCATTATGCTTATCGAAAGTTTTAGCGATTCGAGAGTATCCTTGGAGTACGTAAGAATCGATTATAGTTTGCACATAGGGTAGGGAGTTGAAGTCGCGATAGTAGCTGAAGGAGTTACAACTCGGCGAAGCTTTCGAGGAGTCGCGGAAGCTCGTGAAAGACTTTCACCGAACTTCGCAGGATTCCGATGGAAATGCGAGCGACAATAACCTTCGACGCTAATTATAATCTTTGGTTTTCTTTTCGACGAAGAGTACGAACGTCGATGTCGCCTACGTCTGCAATATTTAACGGTCGTGCAATTATGCAAATTCCTCGAGTAACCGAAGAGGGTATTAAGTAACAGAATGTAAACGGCGTAGATAAAACTCGACCACGTGCCGGAGCTCGTGAAACCGATTACATTTTCACTTTCGGTGAAATTACCGATAGGTCCTCGGGCAAGCGTCACAATCGCGTGGAAAATTTCTTTGGAAAATTCGTAGGAGGCGACGAGGGCCAGATGAATTCAACGTGGGCTTCTGGAAAAAAAAAACGAAATTCCTCCGGTGCCCCGTGACTAAAAAGGGTCTAGAATTCCCGACCTTTCCTTCGCCCAGTGACTGCGCTCTATTCACTAAACATTAAACTACCGAGACCCTCGTCCCAAAATTTCCTCCCTCAGGTATATACCCAAGGATGAAGGCTTTCGTAGCACGAGGCGAGTGTTTGTTCGCGCGAGTGAAAAAGCTACCGGTTTTGAGCCGCGCTGCTACCGGATTCGAGGTATATCGATAATCGCATGCCACACACTACGATCCACGTAAATGAGCGTACCTCTCTCGGAGAAGCGCGGAGTAGAATGAGGAAATGCAAACATCATCGGATGGAGTCCAAGTCCATCTGAACGGGTAAAGGAAAAATATTTGCCGCGGGTCCATTTGTAAATACGAAATACGTATCCTGCTCGTCCCGGGATATTTTCACCGTTCAATTAACTTCGTTAGAGGCGACTTTAAAAGCGAACTCAATACCACTTAGCAACGCCGAAATAAAGTCTGTTACGAAGAAGAAGAAAAAAACATACGATTCGACAGTACCTTTGATCAGTGTCCGAACCATTGGATTCTCCGATCTTCCATCCGCGTGCGTGCGATATGCACCACTGAGGGCAAAACACAGCAGAAGAGAAAAAACTTCCTTCGCGCTCCGCCGTGACAATCGCGTCGCGGTTTTAAGTAAAACGAGGCAAATATCGCGCCCGTCAGCCTTTTGTGCAATATCAAGCACGGTGTCGGGACTCTCTCTCGAGCGAGTGCTCTCTATGAAATTTCCTGGAAAAAGAAACATCCGTCCCAGAAAGTATCTGGAACGCCGAGCCGTCGATGGAAGCCTGAAGGAGGAAGACACACGCGACTGTGGGATCCTTCAATGGAATTTCTCGTCGTACGATTGGCATG
This sequence comes from Tiphia femorata, assembly GCA_944319695.1. Lineage (NCBI taxonomy): Eukaryota > Metazoa > Arthropoda > Insecta > Hymenoptera > Tiphiidae > Tiphia > Tiphia femorata. The sequence goes on along the minus strand of OX090901.1, from coordinate 21,264,287 downwards.
CCGACTTTGAGGTGACGCGGGAGTTTAAACATTCGATTGATATATTCCTCGTGCACGGTGACGTCCCAAGGATCAATGCCTATGATCGGTATCCGTGAAACTAACGCGTGGAATGCGCGCTTCTTGCGCTCCTACGAAACAAGGGAAATGCGCGGAATCGTCCAATCGGCCCTCGAGAATCGCGAGAACGCACAATCTTCACTGTTTACGAAGACGTGCATCGGGATAATGGACACTTCCTTCTTCGTCCTCGCTTTCAATGACGAAAGGCAACGTGTGAGAAATGACGTGTGGCATATTTTTCAACGGTCATGGAGGAATGTTAACGAGACGCGGCGTTCTTCGCGAGCTCGATGAAGCGCTTCTTTTGTTCGCAATCGGTGTTGCGAGAAAAAGTTGGATAGAAAGGTTCGTTTGTGGCGTTGCTCAAGCGAGCGAGGAAAATGTCGGGAAGGCGTATTCTGGGAAGGTGGAGAAAATCGAGATGATTTGCTATTTGGATAATTATCCGGAGCGTGTTACGCAATATCGGTATAAGCGAACTAATTTTAAGACACATGCTCCGGAATGGTATAGAAAATCGCGTTGATCCGCTCTTTGAAGAATTGATAGGGCCGCGTGTTACACGTATTCCGTACAAGCGAGCCAAGATTCGAGTAAAGCGATGTATCGTGCACACCGTTCGCGCCAGTTTTTATCTTTCTTTCCAGAGCTCTGCTGCACTCCATTTCCGCATAAAAGGATAAACCTCTGAGCTGGCGCATAAAAATTTTCATGTATCCAAGAACGGCGCCCGTTACGATGTAGAAGGAATAAAGTTTTTACGGGACGATTTCTTATATCGATATTTATATTTAGCGAAATATCAAAGGCGGCCCGTTCAAACTTCCTCCATCACGTTCCTCTCCTACTAAACGTGATTACCGATAAAATCGTTCTACGACAAGCTCATCTTACGGGTCAGCAAAAGCGTGGAGTTTTTTAAAATAAAGCAAAAATGCCAAACGCTAATACAACCATACAAAAAAGCTTTTTTGTGGAAACCGTATCAGAGGGAAACGCGAGCTTCCATTCCATTTGAAAAATCGCTCAGGTGAACCATGCTCGAAGAAGATTCATCTCCGTTGGCTCGGTCAGGAATGAAAAGTTCAACGAAAGAAAAAAACATCTCGCGTACTGGATTACCACGCGCGGCCATCGACCGGCAGGTTCATTATGCTGGGTTCCATAAGAGCATGGATTTCTGGTTATGCGTCGTTACATAAATGGATAACAGCTTTTGGTGGCCACGTACTCCGAGGAGGGAAGAGAGAGAGAAAGCGGAAGATGGCCTAAACGCGCAGCTTGCTTCGTAAAATAATGAAATTCCACGTGGAAGCCGCTCGCGCGCAGGGGCGTCTGGATCGACTGTACGTGCGCATGATAATACGAGAAAATTGCGTAGCGTTCTACACGCCCCCGATATTCGATAATCGCGTGCATTACGGGAGTGACAGTTTTTTACGACAGGCCCGATACCGGGCCGCAATCCCAGCGGAGTCTTACGTTGGAAATTGTTGGAGAGAGAAAGAGAGACAGAGAGATAGGGTGAGAGAGAGAGAGAGAGAGAGAGAGAGACAACAATATGCACAAGCAGATGCTTTACACGGCACTGGGGACGACGAGCCATGGGCACGTGGGACGTATAAAAGTGTTCGAATATAAATATCCAGCTATTATTCGTGCCTGCGTGCAATAAGCAGAGGATTACCGATATCGACGCGTCGTCCCCTAAATTTAACTTCCCTAATTCTGGCGCTCGTAATTATCCTCGCAAATAATCTGCAGCAGAAATTTTTTAATTTCGCATGCGACGAAGAACGAAAGAAAGAGCTATTCGCAAAAAAATCTACCTGGCCCGGAATACCTAGCAGAAAAATCCCTTAATAAATATCCTCACTGGAGCATTTTTATTAGAGCGACAATTAACCCGAGTTTCAGTGTACTCTTTGCGCGAGTATCGACGCCGCATAAAAAGAACCTACCTTCTGCGAATGCGCGCGAGAGTAGTAGGCATACCTTGCCTTTGCTCTTACCCTCCAGCACGCTTCGGGATTCAGCTCGGGCCACGAGACGAAAAGAAATTATTTGCCTCGCGTGGCCGTAAAGCCACGCAGTGCGGGCTCTCGATCGTCCAAGGAATTATGGTGGCAATAGGGAGGTGAGTCGGAGAGAGGTTTACTGTGGCCGATATTAAAACGCACACTAACGAATTTCCATTAACGCGTCGCGAAATGAACGGATAAAGGGGGATGTGAGATACGAAAAGGGGAGGATGAAAACGTACGGCACGGGGCTGTGAGAAGAGTAACGGGTGAGGATCGAAGGAGAGAGAAAGAGAAACTGGAGAGGTAACGAGGAGAAGAATTGTGCGAGATGGAATGGCAGACGATCCTCCTCTTCCCTCTCGAGCACGCTTCGAAACGTACCTCCCGCCTCGCCTCTATTATCTCCCAGAGTGGAGTAAAGAGCGACGTGGAAAATGTTGGCGTAGCCGTGGAACGGAATGATACGTCGCGTCCGGACGGTAATTCAGGTTTGTAGATTTATACGGGAGGGAAAAGAATGCGCGGGAACGGCGGTGAATGTTGCGTGGACGAGAGAGAAGGCGAAGAATCGCGCGGGTTGCAACGAAACCGCGATAAGATTCGTTGTGACGCGAGGCGGATGCTAAAAAGAAATTAGCTCACGTGAAATTCCACGACGTGGGCAAAATGCATCGCGCGCTCTCGATATTTGGGGAACGAAATGTTTCGTATTTGTGGAAATGCACAAAGAGCAAGCGTGGTAAATTTAACTTGAACAAAGAGCTTGATATCGCAGTGGCGGCGATTTTATGCACAGAGTCAGCGTGGTGGTTGGAATATAATGAGAAGGGTCAGTCGATGAAGTTACATACGTGATTAAATCAACTGCGATAAAATTACACGTGAATTCCCAAATTTCGCGCAGACACCATTTACTCAATGTAAATTGTGCGCTCGTGGAACAATAAGAGAACGAAAATAGCATATTGTAGCGCGGTATCGCGTATGCATTACTACTTGAGGCGTACTTCGCACAAATCGCAGAATGGCTTACAATTAGAAATTATCGTGCAAAAAGTCCGCGTAAAACAAAAATAATAGAACAATATCGTATACTTGGCAGTTGACGCGTGTCGAGGCAAGGTAACCTGCAATAAAATCAGCGAAGAAACACGATCGATAAAGATCGAGGGAAAGATTCGATCGGCGGAAGTTAAACCGCGCGAGATCGATTTATGCGCCTGGCGCACGCGAAAAGAGAGAGCCTTAATTAAGAGAGTTAAACCTGTACGAAGATAAATTATGACGCATTAAATGACGCACGATGTAGAATCCCCTTCTTGTCCATATTAAACGTAAACATCGTGCGCGGCGGTAGCAAAAGGAAACTGTTCAAATTAAATCCCGGCAACTAAGTGGATAAATTGCAGCCAGTAAATCAACCCCGGGGTATCGACAAAAAGCTCGGATCGTCTGAAAACAGTGTAATTCATTCGCGAGACGTCGCGCAAATGCGCGCACAAAAATGAAGATCTTAGTTTGTAGATTACCGCGGATAATTAAAACGGGAGAAAGCGATGTTACTACAATAACGACCGTGTAACTGCTCTAAGATAACTGTACCGAGCGCGATGTAAGACGCGTAAGCGCTTAAGAGAAAATCGAATAAAAGAAGCGTGCGAAAATAAACTTTTACTTTCTCCCTGGAGATCGGCATATCATTCGATATCTCAGGAGCACGGAGAACGAGAACATTGGAGAGACGAAGATACGCACCGAAAAGCCTACATAACAATTGGACCATGCTTGCTCGAGAAAACAGGTGCTGCTGTGAAACTCGCCGAGTGTAACGACGGCGTCGAAGAGGAGCGGTGACTCAGCGCGCGCTTAGAGGCAGATCCCACCGATAAGCGGAAGCGCGAAAAAGTGAGAGTTGGAAAATTTCATAATTTAGGGAAGGGACGAGACGGTGAGCGGGAGAAGGGACGGAAAATGCGCGCTGGCCGGACCGTGGTGGATAGTTTAATCGAGAGAGTGAGAAAGAAAGAGAGATACAGAGAGAGAGAGAGAGAAAAAAAAGAGAACAAGCAGAAAAGGGAGGTAACAACGAGAAACAGGGTGTGTGTGCGGTAATATCGTGCGCGTGGGCACCACGACCAGAAGAGGAAGCAAGAGACGAGAGACAAGGAAAAGAGGGAGAAAACAACCTATTACCGTTCGTGCACGCATCCACCCTCTCTCTCAACGCGTGGGCGCGCGCTTTAACCGGAAAACTTTTACAGGCGGGTTCGCAAAAGCGTTCGATTCGCCTGCGCCCGGCCTTAATGAAATTGGTTAATCTAGCGTTATTTACCGCGCGTTACGACGAATGTTTACGCTCTCCTCGCGAAGCGTATCTCAACAGAGCGTGGGATAACCCCTCGAGACGAAACGTAGGCAGAACACACGCGCCTGCGATATTCGCGCAGCCAGGAGTAAGTAGGAGGCCTTACTCACTCGCCGATTCTCCTAAGCAGCAGATTGGAAACTCGAGAAAGAAGGAGGCAACGTTTCATTAGTGGGCGCGCTCTCGGTAATTCATAAGTATCCGCAGTGGCGAGACCGGGCGGGAAAAGTTGGCCGCGCGGTGGGTGCCCACCGAGGAAATTAATAATTTTCAGGAGAAAAGCGAGAAAGAGAGAAAGGAAGAGGGGCACGAGGTGGAAAGGAAACGAGAGGGGAGAGAACATCTTTAGGATTAGAAGAATTTAGATTGGCTGGCCGAGTCGCGGCCTGGAAAGGGGAACGCGGGAGGAAGCGACGCCGCCAGAGCGGACAGAGATTAAGTGGTATATCAGGATCTTCCAGGGGCAATCCCCAGGGACGTCAGAATCTACGGCGTATCAATTAATCAGTGCAGCTCCGGTAATTAAAATCTCGCGAATGCAGTGCGAACGAGAGAGTGAGAGAGAAAAAGGGAGAGGAGAGTGGCACACGCATGCACTAGGCGCGACCCTCTCCAACCACCTACGGCACGATTACGCTTTTATATCGTTTATTAACGCGGGCCCGCCTATAATTTCTACGCATTATGTTGTTGCCCAAGGTTATTAATTATCCGCCCTGAATCTCCGCGTGTTGCCTACGATACGCGCCCGATTGGATTCCGTAGGTTTGAAAAAAAAAAAAAAACACTGCGAATCGTCGATCTTCCTGTTACTGTGCCGCGCTGAAAGCTACCATCGGGCACGAAGACGCGCACATCCGGCTTGTAAAACGTGTCGATCCTTATCCCAAGAGATAAGAGCCCGAGTGGAGGGAGAATTGAATTTTAAAATTCTCCGTTTCTCGCCTGCGGAAGGACGAGGGGTGCTGCGATCCGTGCGTTTGCTTCTCAATCGTTGCGAAAGAAACACTTTGATCATGCGAATCCGAGGATTATTAACGCTACTTGGGTTATTAATATCCCTCGTAGCTCGTTTCGTAAAAACTATACGATTGTCAGTGGGTTATTTCGTTAGCTCGTGATTAGAAACGCGGTTTTCGACATGGATCACCCTCGCCAACAATGTGTACCGGCAATTCGCCTGTAACTTTCCCTGGAATTGAGTAATTACTGTCTGACGCACGTCCGAGGAGTCGTTGACCTGCTTCCACGGCATTGACTCAATGCGCGTTCACGGTACAGAAATTTTCGTGAGTCATAAGCGCGCGCGTGCCGCGAAAAGAATATTACCGTCGCGGTAACTCCGGCGAAGGGAGAAGTTTCCAATGAAGTTTCGTCGGAGCCGCAACACGGCGCCTGATCGCCGCCAGGGCGCGAGATCTGCGAATTCCATCCAGGTTTTAATCAGTCAGCTTTTTACGAGCGAACTCGCGTCGAGAAGGCGAAAATAAAGCGTCGAACATTCGCGGATACTCTCGTTCGTTTGATTATGAGAGCAAAGTTACACAAGTCTCGTGTAGTTTCCGCTTACAGAGAGCCGTGTAACACGAGCGTATAACGCGGAACGATGTAATAAGTCGCGATTATTAAACTTCGTCCCATTCGTGCTCACCTGTTATTTGTGTCCGTGATTTACCAAGAGTTGCTCGGTTTCCAAGGGAAAATGCGACTCACCTGAAAGCAGAAAATTGAGAGTATCAGAATCTGTTCTGCTTGCGGAAGATCGGATAGAATTAAATCGTCGGATCGTTCGATCGAACGACGACGATCTCGGATTTATCCTAACGTTAACTGCATGCTTCATCGGGTTATTCGTATCGTCTGAATGTGTACGGTTAGCGATAAAGTTGCGAACGGTACGATAGAGGACTTTTACGAGGTTTCGTAAAAGCCTCCGCTGATCGGCTGCGATGTATAATTTTCCTCGCGAGCTTCTCTTCGACGAGCAGCACGCGAGTTCGGAAAACGCGCAGGTTACCATCCTCGGGGGATGTCGGGAATGAGAATAAAAGACAAATATTATTCTCGAAAGCCACCGTTCGTCGCGCGCAGGTTCGAGACCACCTGGCCACGTTTCGAGCTAGCAATAGAAGCTAGTCTCGTGGCATCCAAGATACATCGGGCAAAAGGAAATTCCGAGTACGGGGCAAAATCCATTGGGGCGGAAAATCGAAATATGCGGACGAGGGTGTACGCGAAACCGAAAGAATTTCCTCTATTCGAGCCAAAACCACTTCGGTGCCGCGGTAGAGCTCGATGCGATAAACAACGTTGGAATCTAAAAGGAATGTTTTTGCGAAAGTAAAATGAGATCCTATCGGCAACAGGACGGCGCAGTTTCCCCGAGTAACGCAGCGTGAGGAAGAAGTAAATGGAAAGCGGTGAAGTTTCTTCGTGGAGATAATAGCGAGCGAGTAATCGTATACTTTACCGAAGAGAATTAATTACACGGCCAACCGCGTAGACGAAAGGAGAGAAATTCCAAGATTTTTCGAAATCCGAGATCAAACATTTTGGAGATCGTATGCTCGGTTATTTCCTTCGGTCAATTGCCGCGTCACGAGCCGAGAGCCCTTCCCACGGAATTCTGATAATTCCAATCAGCCCGTGGGAGTTGGGTTGACATACGCCAAGGGATATCTTGAATTATCAATGCGAGGACAACGATGGGATATCTTGGCGGAAATTCACAGAGGAATGCGTCATGCCGGAGATCCTTTCTTCGTCGCATTGGCCACGATCGGACCCTCGTCTCCGAGTCCGCCGGATCAAGATCGTCCTCATCGATCACGCTACTGACCCAGATAGAGCCCGCTTCTATCTGACCGCATGCCTCGCGAAGCCTGAGTAGCCGTCTAATGCGAACACAGAAACGTCACCTGACCACTGTTTTACAAGCGAAACGTGAATTCTTGAAAAACAGGAACAAGGAGAGTGAGTCTCGACGATCTCGCGACCCTGATTCTTTTTTTTCTTGCGAAGCACAGAGAAAAACTTAAATTCTTCCTTCAACTTTCGAAAAAGCATCTACCCAAAAGAAACGTCCCCTCGGGAAACGACACGGGGAAGAAGTCGACCCGAGCATTCTTCGGCGAGGGGTCGATTTTTCAAAAGCGACAAAGCGAACGATCGTGGGACGCGCGGAATACGAACTAACCCCGCCGCGGCCTGAAAGCTGCCTGCTGGATTGCTGAAAGTGACGCGCGAGAGGGAATGCGAAAGGTTTTTGGGGAGGAGACGAGAGAGGAAAAGACGGACGACGCGAGGGCTTGCAAATTGAACGAGCAACATACTTCACTCGGCTGATGGCGACAGGAAGAGAGAGAAGAGACTCGACGGAGGCCGAATGGGTCTCGCCTTACTCCCGGCGGTGGCACGCATCGTCGTGCGCCTCGGACGAGAGGGAAATTTCGAGTTTCCGGAAACGAGGAGCCTCGGTTCGGCCGTTCGCACGGAAAATCGTGGGAGGCTCACGGGCGGAATGGAGGACGAGAATAGTGAGAAGAACGAGGAGGGAGCAAGCAAGTACCTTACGGTCCTGCTACGTCCACAGATCGAGCCCGGGCGATACGGGCTATTAAGCGTATGCAAAGCAGAGTTAATTTCATTGAACTTTCTGCGGGAGCGGGCGCACAAAGTTTCGCACCGCGACGGCATGAAATGTGGGGGTTTAAACGGCCGCCGGGAGAATACGTAATGAGGATGAGAAAACTATACCCCTGTAGTGAGAGGTACGAGGGGTCGGGGCCACGAAGTAAAAGAGAGACCCTGGGAGTACGTCGACGTGGTGGAAGAGGAGGTGGAGGACGATGAAGATGAGAAGAACGAGGAGAACTAGTAGTAAGCGCCGAGGCGTTGTGTTCAACTTGCCGGATATAAAGGACTAACGCCTCTGTGCGTGTGAGAGATGAAGGGAGAGGGAGAAGGCGAGAGTGGAGAAGTGGTTGCCCGCTGTGTTAATGGGGCGGCCCGTTAACGCGCATAACGCGTTCCCTGGAAGAGCCCTCTTGTCATTCTCTGCTCTCGCGTGAATTATCGGGTGCGGTAACGCAAATAAAATCGTCGTGGGAGACGAGTCGTGCCGTGGCACGCAACTGCACCGAACCCGGTGGTTTGAGGTGAATCGTAAAAAGAAAGTCGAACGAAAGAGCGGCAAGAAGCCGACGAGAAAAAGAGGTCTCGTTTACAATGAGCCACCGCAAAAACGTGTAAAGTTTAATTTAAGGAGCGAGGATTGGTACGGCGGGTGAGTCGAAATTGTACGTTGCACCGATCACAGGATAGTATTGTTTGTGCTGCCAGTTTCCGTATTCGTAATGAGTTAGCAAGCCCGCGCGCGCCATTTATGCTACAGTGAATTCCGCTTCGAAAATAGTTCTCCGATATTACCATACCGAATGCCGCCACGAGTAATCAGGCCCCGTAACTTTCTCCATTCCGCAGTTTGATGAATTTCGTTCGTTCCGATCTTGGATGGATCCTCGTTTACTCTCCCATTCTCTTCGTGGAGTTTCTCACCCGAGGATCGACACATTAAACACTGGTAAGAGCCTGAACCAGAGCTCGAATAAACATCCTCTTGGCGGCCTACTCGCGTAACTTCTTTTAACATCGATCGCCAAATGGAGCATAAAGATGAACGTACCAGCGTAAATTGCCTCGGCCTTCGAGAACCGAACGCAACCGAGCGTACGATTCGGTAATCGAAGCGCGAATCGTGGGTAAACTTATGAATCGAGTGACGCACCGACGAGAGCACCTTGATCTTGAAGAGATCCGCCGAGAGTTTCACGCGTTGCACTTTTCTCTTCCCACGTTCGAGCGCGCTTGACCCTTGACCACGATATCAAGGGCGTCGACCTTGAAGGGGAAGGCGTAAATCGCGCAGCCGGCTTTCGAACTACGCTCGACGCTCGCATTATTCTATCCACTTATGCAAATGGGAGCGCGCGAGGCTCTACGGAATAAAAAGATCGTGGAAAAGGCACCGTGCCGCCCTTGGCCTCTCCTCGAGTGGTCGCGCCTGTCTTAAACTTGGTTTCGCGCGCGGACGCACCGTAAATCGAAAACTCCGCGGACAGTTTAAAGCGCGTCCCACGATATCGAGTAAAAGAGAGAGAAAGAGAGAGAGAAGAAGAGAAAGAGAGAGAGCACGGAGAGACTTTATGGACTGCGACGAGCTCTCGACGCGATGCACGAGGGGCGCGCGCGCGCGCGCTGCTTTTCCGTGCTTTATCGACGCCCGACATTTATTTAATGTCGCGCGGAAGTGTCGAGAGCCGCAGCGCGGACGGAACACTCCCGTCGAATTAAAGAATTACCTTCTAATCGAGTTCGAGTTGTTGTCGCTTGTTCTCCGCGCCTTCGCATCTCGACGGCAATAGTAAAGATATTAGAAATTCCGATTCCACCCGACGATATTCTAATCTGGTTCCAGCAGTTTCCTTCTCCTACCCTATGCCAGTCTCCAGGTTTGTCGAGGTGAGGTGGGGGTTGCGTGGCGTACATTAGAAATTCCGATCGCATTCCCGATATTCAAATGCAGCTCGAGTCCCGCCGCGCCGTCTTTTTCTCCGCCGCGGAAAGATATATTTCGGGCCCAGTTCCTCATCGCGTAGCGATAGATCACCGTGCGAGCTGCTTTTTCCAAGCTGCCCTGTACCGCACGGTGACACCACTCATTGTAACACGGAAATTGGATTCCGGGCTGACCCTGAGCGCGGTTAATCTAATTAGGCGTGGCCTATTTTCGCGGGTGCCGCTAGGACGCCCGGGATTATTTATTGGTCCAGATGCGACGCGTATGCGCGCGCCGCGCTGCGTTCCGATAATTCCGTAGAATGGTTTCAAGTTGCCGGATAAATCATCGCGCGCATTTGCAACTACAAACGTGCGCGCCTGTTGCCTAGATAAGATAAGTAACGGGGCGAGTGATTTTATTCTCTCCTGTCTGTAAGCTACGTTGAACGTCGAAAGGCACGGTAAAAATACACACCGATAAGAAAAATGCAAAGAGCGCGCAGTCCACGAGGTCGTGCTAAATTGAAAGCGATTCTGCCTGCGGAACTATTTTTCGTAGTTTTCCGTCGCGATATTACAAGGTTACAGGATGAAGGAAAGAATTTTCTCTCGCGGTGGAATAGCGCAGAAATTCCGATAGTTCGTCGAATAAATTTTCATCGCGCGATGCGGCAAAATTGGCGGTGTCGAACGAATATAAAAAGCGTAACGTCGTAATTACCGCGATAACGAGTACCGCGCGCTCACTTCCAATCCCTTCCGAGCAAAACACTAACGACCATCGCTTCGCTTCTCTCCTCCTCACTTTTCTCCCTTAAGGAAGCACACTTCATCCCTTCTCCCCACCCGAGCCACCCCTTGTTTTTTATTGTCCAGCAGCCACTCGTGACACCCTTGTTTACACGGAGCCCCGTCGAGATTTCGCGAAAGGATGTTTGCCGGGTTGGACTGTCTCTTGGAAACTGGCAGTGTCGTTCGATATATGTACCAAAGGCCAAATGTAAAGAGACATCGTCCTGCGAATGCCGAGGAAGTCGTAAAATAAAATTGTCCGTCTATCAGAAGCATCAGGAAGCTCGCAATTTATTATCAAACGAACGACGAATTTAAAAATGTTACGAACACGCTTAAAGGAGAGCGAAAAAACGCGCAAAAATTGCGAATACTTTAAGGCCTTTTAAAGTAGAGGTTCATTACTGTCCGACGATGCCCGCGCGCTCAAAGCAGTTTTCACTTTAGCCGCTTTCTTTCTTTCCTAATAACTTGAGGCTACTTTCGCCGGCTCGTGCGCCCAATGAGATATCGAATATAAATAAAGGCAGTCTGGACTACGGAGGACCTCGAACGTTTTATTCGACGCTTCGAAATGACGCGGTGCTATCCTCGTAAACTTTACTACCCCGTCGTGCCTTTATAGAGCGAAACGCGTTCCATTATAGAAGAGTCTCGCTCTCGGGAACCGGTAAGAGACAGTGACAGAATGCGTCACTGGTCCTCAAGAGAGAAGACACTCCAGACCAAAGGGTTATCCTCAAAAGCGTCCATCCATTGTCCCACTGGGAAACTCTACAAAATTAATCGGCCACTTGCCAATATCGAAATCTTACGTCACATGCGCCCGCCTATTTCCAATCTCCTGTTATTAGCCATCAACCCTCGGCCTTACGAGTTCACCGATTAATACTGCAAGCCCGCTGGGCTCCCGTTAATCGAAGCATACTGCTTGCCACATCGGCAGAGACCGATAGATACGAATCGAAACGCCGCGTCGCATCCGTTAAGTAGGTACGTCAAAGATTACGCGGCTGCTTGGCTAACGTTTGTGCGGAGGATGCGGGAGACAAGATCGATCGGTCGATGCGGCGAAATGGGATGCAGACTGGGGTGAAACTGTAAGAGCATGCGATGAGACGCGAAAAGGGAGAAAGGTCGAGACGAGCACGAGAGTGGAATGGGGTGAGCGAGGGGTTGCTGGAGCAGGGTGGATGAGAGACCTTCGCACGCACACGTATTCGTGCCTATGTGGAAAAGGGTTGGAAGCGCAGTGAGAGACAGACGCGGGGAGACACACGGAGAGATGCAAGGACAGAATACTGGCATAGCTGGAGACTTGGCATTCTATTCAGATGGCCCCGCGGCCGGAGTAGGGCCATACCTCGGTGGATAACTCCTTTGAAAATGCCAGACGCGAGTATCGGTGATCGCTACCACGTACCGGCACGTGCCCCGGAATCATCCTCTAAATACCGTCCTTTTGGATATGCGGCAACGTGCCAATGTCGGGCCCTGGCCCGTATGCCGAGTACTCCGTGTCGCGCGCATGCGTTTCCACGCGACTACACACTAAAGACACATAGCAACACCCGTGGACACACGTAGCTAATAGACGTTCGTTGGTTATCGGGGAATTCGTTGTATCCGCGCGCGCGCCGTAGAGGGAGAATCCCGGAGCTAAAAGTGAGAGGCTCCCCGTTGATCTACGTTGCGTAATGGGATTGTTTATACGAAAGCTATGCTAATTCTACGACTCGTTCGCGGTCTACCTCGGCGCTTGTATCGCGAATAGCACGAAAACACGAGCGTACACCATCCGCGTGGAGATAATATTCGAGACGATATTCGGGGATTCCTATTAAACGGTGAAATGGGATGCGGAAGGTTTCTGGTTATGATTCTTGACTCTCCTTCCTCGGCCTTCCACTCTTGGCCATTAGCATTTTCCCTCGGCCGGCTTACACGCCAAAGAGTCCAGTCGTCGTCCTCCGCGTCCCTGGCGAACGATAAACCTACCCGGACAGAGGGTGAACGTTAAGTAACAATTTTGTGATGTAGAAGCTAAGCGCGAGCGACGGCCCGGCTACTCCTCCTACAACAGCCAGAAATATATCCGGACGCTCGCGAGAGCTCTGCTGGGTTATGTCTAATGCATGCTGCCATGCGAGCTGAAATCGTCCTTTGTGTCGGAACGAAGGGACATCGCAGATGGAGACGTCGGGTGTACAAATTGCGCTCATCTCCGGGGAAACTACGTCGTCGTCTCGAGCTTCGACCATTCGGAGTCGCTGCTGCACGAAGGAACGAGAAGTATCGAGAGTGGAGAGATGGAGAGAGTAATATTTAGAAGCGGTCAGCGTAATTTGCGTCCTCCCGTGACACGATCGCAACGCTTGCCAAGTGGTTTTACAATTCGATGGAGACACACGGGAGCCGGAGGAGCGGAAGGTACGTAAAACGGTAGTGGCAAAAAAAGCGCGGAGAGATTTAAGAGCGTGTCCTTTCCTCGAGGTGAAAGTACATCTCGAGAGAAATCGGCGACTCTCCTACCGTACGAATCCTAGCGTGCACTTTCCACGTAAACGTTAGAGAATCTCCGGGAGAAGGAAATATTTTTAGTGGGAACTCTATCGACCTGCTACTGGAAACTATCGGATGTACTTTCATCTTGCCCCGACGGACGAGTGGAGTAAAAGGTAGAGTACGACGCTCGTGAGTATGATCGACGTTTCTCTCTCACGATTTTTTCCAACGAACGAACAGTGTCAAAGGACTGTTTTAACTCGCTCTTTTAATTTACTCTCTCGCCACTCCATTCGGTGACCTTTCTCAGGACGAAAGAACCGAACGAACGGTCCCTCCTTCTCCAATTTCAGCACGCCTCGCAAGAATTCTACGGTATGGTCCGACAAAGAAGCGCACGCTCCTCGACGTACGACGACGTAGGACCACTACGACGATTCTCGGGCAAACTACTGGGTATAAAGCTAACGACGAGGTAATAGGTACGCGGGTCCGACCAGTCGCCCGCAGGGGCCAAGAGAAGAGTGGACCGTGCATACGCAAACACCGTAGACGTACGTGCCTGGATTGGTCGATTCCACTGGCCGATTGTTTGTCTCGTAACCTTGGCATTGGCGAATATGCGCGGTATGGGGAAAAAAAAAGAAGAAGATGGAAGGAGAGAGAGAGAGAGAGAGAGAGAGAGAGAGACTGAAGTGGTGGATGAGAAGAATGACGAGGAGGAGGAGACGCGCGTCACTACCGCAGAATTCTACCCCATCTCATTGTTATGTGGTACGTGAATCGATGGAGGATGCCTTAAAGGCCGCCACCGTTTTGGCGAGGCTTCTTCCGTCCGAGCACGAACGAACGGACAAATTGAGTCGTGGCCCGCGTATAAGGACGCTCACCGGGACGTCGGTCGGCGTGTGAGACGAGGCGCTCGCGCGCGAGCCGCGTTCTCCGACACTTTATAAGAAATGACGGCTTCCGAATGGGTAGGCACAACTACGCGGGTGGTGTACGTGGGAAAGGTGGTAGTCTCGCGAGGTTACGAGCGCCGATTCGATTCGCGAGTTCGATATCCCGCGCCGCGATGAGTCACTTTAAGTTAAGGTTCCGAGCGGTATAATAAAGTGAAAGGCGTAAGGTGCCGCGCGCGCGCGGATTTTCACCGTCGATGCTTCTTATACTCGGTGGTTGACTCGGGAACTTTCATATCTTCCACAGAGGTTTTTTTCTTTTTATGCCAGATTCATTTCTGAAAATAAATCGTGGGAGGTTTTGCACGTTTTTTCGCCTACGATGCTTTCTCCTCTCGTTTGCTTCGAAGACAAACGGATTTACGCGAGAGCCGTGGAGATTTTGTTTTTCAAAGTGGACTGTTTGCTCGAAATAAATCGCACGGAATTTTCAAGGTTTACCTTTACCAAAGACCTTTTTCCTTTCATCCTTCCTTTGATCTCGGAGAATCTCGAACGGCATACCGTTTATTTCCCTCCGCGCGTCGATTGTACTTCAGGCCCGACGCCCAGGCGTCGTCAAAAGCAGCCCGGCTACAGATGTTATGTTTAAGGTACCGTCCCCGCAGAGCGGGGAGCGCGCGTTAAACGCGGCGGTTGGTTGCTTCGCTTCGCGAGCTCCCGCGGGAGCGAGAAGGGAGAGAATTCGTCGAGAAAGGATTTCCGTTTGTTTGCGGAACTACGGAGGTGGCGGGATATCGAGTACCAGAGCATGCAAGTGAAAACCGAATTCGTTTCGACGTAAAGGCAACGCGAGCGGCGCGGAGCGAAGAGGAAACCGGCCAAAGGTCCGAGCAAACTTTGCTCTCGATGTCCCTCTTTCGACTCTCGACCCGAAGCTCCTTCCTCCCGACGAAACGAAAATAGAAAGAGAGATAGAGAGAGAGAGAGAGAGAGAGAGAGAGAGAGAGAGAGAAATACACGTCGACATCGATATTCACTCGTGCACCCGCACGCGCGTCTCTCGTTGTATATGCGCACCACCACGACGTGGGAAGCGAGGGAAGAAGAGGGTGAGGAGAGAAATCCTCATCGAGAAACGTGTGAAACGATCTCTCCCTGGAAGCGTCCTTGGAATATGCAGAAGACGATGCCACGAAGAAACGAGGCGGCCAATTTTAGCGACGCGGAATTAACGAGAGCGCCGCGAGAGAGGGGAATCGCAGGCAAATTCCCAGAAGGGTATGCATAATTTAGAATATCGATACCAGACTGGCCACCGATCGGTTATTCTCCCGCGTTGTTCATTTGTTCGTTTAACGTTATCCAACCGGTACACGGTCCACTCGAATATTGATATTTTTGCCTGCGAGACGAAGAAACATCTCTCACCGAAGAAAGCGTGTCAAATTAATCACCAAGTTATTTGAGAGCGCACCGTAGGACCGGGTATAATTAAGATGTAAAGTGAGTCGTCCCGATTTTTTAATCCGAGATCTTCCAAGAAGGAAAAGATACGGTAAAGAATGAACGATGGAATAAGGAAAGTTAGATGAAGTAGCGGACAATTAAGGAAAGTACGCGAAGATTCTTGATATATTCATCCTCCGACGATTCTCGCGATGAAAATTACACTTGCTCTCTAAACGAAACAAAAAGAAATTTGAAAAAAAAAAACACTCAAAAACTAGTTACAGAATCAAAATGTATCTGGGTGAATGGCATTAAATCTCGTAGTCCGCGACATTCCGATATTCCGTGTTCACGAATATCTTGGAATATCTCGAAGAGGCGCACGCAGTGAAATTCCTGCGATTCCATCGTGAGTTACCGAACATCGAGAAGCAACCGATAGGCTCCTTGACGTCTCCCTTATGACGGTAAACGCACCATCGCGCCATGTAACATCCGTGGAATATCAGAGGAAAGGACGCCGGGCGTCGGCGTCGCGCGTCATACTCATCATTTCGAGCCACCTCTGGGGATCGAAGGCGTTTTTCCTTCCGACGTTACGTGATTTCAATATGACGGAAGAAGGACGAAAATCGAAGGAGATGGAGCCAGTACCGAGCCAAGACGTTGAATAGGGTGAGCAGTGGTAGGAATGAGATGGATCGAGATCGACTACGAGACGAAGATAGAGAAATGTATGGAGAGGGTGAAAGAGAAGGAAGAAGAGAACCAATAAACGTGGTCAAACGACTCCAACTTCCGGGATACGTTGGCGCGTGTAAGACGTCCCTCAGTTCGGGCGAGAGAGCGTCGTAAATCTCCCCGGCAAATATTTGTCAGGCTTACGAGAAGGAAGGATATACAATGTCCTAGGAAAACCTATCGGTGAAGGTCTCTCTCCTCACGGAAATCTCGAAGGATTATTCGAGATATTAAAGTAGCCGGATATCGAAATGTTTCCGCTACCCTCTCGCGGGGGTTAAATCATAAGCGAAGAGGGCTCCTAGAGAAGAGGGTCCTGTCCTCGCAACGGTTCAGTCTGACGACTACTTTTTAGGAGGATAATTAAAGCGAGCCACGGTAAATAAAGGAGATAAGCACCACGGGCGCTTCTCTAAGTTATGCAACACCGCGAGCCGCGTCCACTTTATACACTCCATATCACTAATTCACCGTCACCGGTAACGCACCGCTCACGTTCTCACCTATAATAATTCACCGAAGATTCTCCACCCAATACGATCATTACTTCGCGCTAATGCTCCCATTACCGTTCCCGCGGTACGAGCCTCCTCGTCTTTTCACGAGGACGAATAAATCCGCTTCCTAGACAAGCTCGTAATAAACCTCGTCTCTCGTCGTTCTCTCTACTCGTGTCGCAATCTCCACTCTCTCTCTCTCTGTCTCTTTTATCCGTTAGAGAGAGACGAGGCGAGAGATGCGAAGCGCTTTGGAGTACAAGAAGAAGGAATCGTGCGAAATTTCGTAACGGGCAACGGGAGAAGACGAGCGTAGCTCGCTACATCGGCGCCAGGGGCTCGAGCGGCATCGAGAAAGGCCGGAGGTGGCCATTTGCATAAAATCTCGGAGTTGCTCAACTTTCGAGCGTAGACGACATTTGATCGTGAGAATCGCGCCGTGCAGGCTCCGCTCGACGGGACGAGGAGGAAAGACCGTCGGAGATTCTCGAGCTCTCAAGCCCATTCAATCCTCCTCCTTCTCCTCGTCCTTCACCTCCTCCACCACCACCCCTCTCATCGTTCAGCCGACGAGCCGTCTTGGGTGTCTCAGCTCAGGATCGGCTCGTTATTGACACGCGAAGGCACACACGAGGGAGCAGACGCGCGCGCGCGCGCATGCACCCGGTGCGCTCACGTGTATGTACGTGCCGAGCACTTCTGGGATTTCGTCAAACGCCGCGCGAGTGAAAGCAGGCATCCTTAACTAAGCAAGCTCGAATGCCGGGGCTCTTGTGTCTGTGTATGTCGGACGGAAAACGTGCATTGCCTCTCCTCTTCCTCTCCACCCCTCTTGGCTCCTTTTCTCGAGAAAAGAGCCGCGAATTTCGAGCGAGCGATTATTCGGCACGGACGCGTTGCACCTCGTGTGTTCCTCGGGATAATGAAGGAGGATGCGGGAGGAAGAAGGAGGAACGAAGAAAAAAATTCGAAGAGGCGAATTCCCTGCGGCTGGATCAGCCAGTGGGACCGAAAGAGGGAATTTAAGCAGGAGAGAAAACAAAACTACGAAAATACAGAACGTAAATGCATCTGCGAGACGAGGGTTTTAATCGTAATGTATGCGAGGAACGAATGCAGGAGTTGATAGCTCGTTGAGAAAAGTTTTCTCTGAAAGAACGAATTCTTCTACTTAAAGCAAAAGGAAACGGAGATAGAGGGAGAGAGATTCGAGAATTGGAGCACAAAGAATTACCGTCACTTGGAAAGTTACAAACACGATGGCCAAAAGGAAGACCTTTGACCGTCGCGAAATTCCGTGAGATTCCAGAGGGATCTTGTAGTCCCAACGAAATCCTCCTCTCCAACGTGGCGCAACGTTTTTCGCGAGCCACAGCTAGAAATCAATCGGACGATTGTACCCGCTTCGCCTTTTGCTTTCTTTTCACGAATTCGTTAGAGATTCCAGGGAGTCCGAATCCGCCCAGGGGGCTTGCGGTAGCTATTAGTTATCCGGAAATAAGGCAAGGTCTGCCGGTGCGCGCTTATCGATCGGATCGCAAAAGAGAAAAGATAAACGGAACTATCGGGACGTGGCTTGTCGTCCGTGAAATCGGGTATTCCGAATTTTCCCTGGACTCGTGGGGTGGGGTCGAGAGGAGAAAGGGTGGAAGAAAGGAGGGTGGCAACAGGAGAATGGCAGGGGCATACCACCGCCTCCAAACCACCGTCGTCCGATAGTACATACGACGGACATTACGTGCAGGCGCTTTCTCGAGTGGCTGACTAAGCGCTTCGTAACGGCTGATGGCCATTCGTTTTCAACTCTATCGGGGCTCACGTGAACGATCCTCGTCGCGTCAAGTAGTCATCTGTTCGGAATCAAGTATTCCCTTCGGCCACCCCCTCGAGGTGGATAAGGCCAGATGGTGTGCACAAGTGGAAAGACGAACGAGCGTGTACACGCGCGCACGCGAGAGACCAAAAGGGAGAAGGATGTGCCTTGTGAGATGCATTTAGGTGCTTCCGCATCGATGCATGGGTCCTCCTAGATCGCTCCATCATCCCTGCATTATGCATGCTCGGACCGCCCAATGGTATCGCGTGACGCGGCTGCGTCATGATTTTATTAACCGTCCGTTGGTGCGACCCACCCCCCAGGCTCACGTCATGAATCTCTCGGGGTTGAAACTCGCGAGCGAGTGAGAAAGGATAACATCACGGGATAAAACTGTATCTCAAAATCGCGTTTACCTAGGACGATCCTATAAATCTAGTACCTACGTTTTGAAATAAAAAGGAAAAGTACCGAATGTATCTAGAACAAATTCGATTATTCTCTGCCTTTTACCCTTTTATTCCATGGTGCACCGTACCTATGCAACATCTACCCGCAAATTCTAGCGAGGATAAACGAAAAAATTCGAGGGAAATAAAATCGAAACGCGAGATACTGCGAGCGCAAACACGACACGTTCCAATAACCACGGCGTTAACACCCGGCAGTCAAAGATTAAACAAACATTCGGCAGCCCCGGTGGTGTCCTCGTAAAAATCCTCGAAACTGCCGCACCACCGGCGATTCATCCCCCAATAAAAAGTCCGCGCTAGCTCTCTCGAACGTCTCGATTTCCTAATCGTAAGCGAGCCACGTCGATCGTAATTTCTCGCTGGCGAGTAAAGTATGCGGGCCACGCACCCGGCCACCACGAAATTCGTCGTGGACTCGACGTGGCTCTGCTCCCTCGCTTGTATTGGACGAACGACAGGGCTCTGCTCCCTCTTGCGCGTCGGCTCTACCTGCCTACGAAAAACAAGAGGAGGCGAGCTAACTCCCCTGCCGGCACTGGCGCGTCCTTGCACGCACGCACAGGCCACTTTTGTAATCCGAGTGCGCGCATGCACTCGGTGGGGGTGCGCGTGCGGGGCGCAGGTTGCAGGAGGCCAGCACACATGCATATTGTAAGAGACCGGCTGCCTACGCTCGAGCGTGCTGGCATTCGGCATTGCGCCGCATATTATCCAAGGATGCACGAAACGCTCCCTTGCCCCCGGTGCTCCGTTCCCTTCGTTCCACCACCGACCGAATTTGCACGCGAGACACGCGCCGCTTCGACGTTGTCGCTGTTGTTGCATTGGCCTCGCCGTCATCGCCACTGTTGCACACGTCGCAGTCGCAGTCTCATTCCTGCATGTTTCAGGTGAGCTGCGACACCGCGATACTCCCCTTTTCTCATCCCCGGAACAGACTCTACACTCACGGATAACTTTCTCAGACGGCGAAGAAAAAGTAGCGAAGAAATTAGGTGAGACTGTTGAGATTTAGAATTGTCCTGGTTTTTTCTCTTTTGTCCGAAACTCCATTTCCGAAGCGAAGCATCGCCGAGAGGAGAAAGTTTTCCGTTCCGCTTTCGAACGCTTTCGACACGGCGACGAAAGGACCTTTGACCGTAAGCAGATCCCTGAAATAGGAAACCGCGTTCGGCGTTACAAATGGCCCGACGCCGGATCGTGGCCTCGGTTGTTCATTCGTGTGGAAATAGTAGGACAGGAGCAGCCGAGATGTCGAGCATGAGAGCAACGTGGATCGACGATTACTCACGATCTAAATTTCGTAACTCGTTATTCACTCGTGGACCGAGCTAGTAAAAACATTGACATCGTAACGTAGAACGAACCCACGTCTGTTCTCGGCGCCCCGTTCTATTGCCACTGAAACTTCTGAATCCGAAGAAACGAATGATCAACAAGGGGAATATTCATATGGGAAGAAACTGGATAGTTCTAGTGTTAAACGAGGTACGCAATGCCAAATTAATCCACCACGACGGAACCCTGTCTCGTCTCGAATCCGCTTCGTTCTCTGTCCTAAAATATCCAAACTCTCTCGCTTCGGTCGTCCCCAGTTCCCACAACTATCTCATCCGCTTGTGAACTTAGAATGAAATTTTAGTCCACCGATTGTATTCCTCGTCCCTTGGGAGGTGCCGCCTCGCAAGGCTTCCCCGGTTAACTCGCCGAGAAGGCTTTGTCGAGCCGAGAGACCGGATAAGGGTATCGCAGGACGGGCGGGGCGCAGTTACGATCGGCTTTCCTCTCTTCCACGGGAAAAATAAACAGGAAGATGAGCGCGAAGTTTCAACGGCGGAACTCGCAAAAACGCGTCGGGCCATTTCACGAGTCGTTTATTTTCACAGGAGGACGCCCCGGGCCGGGCGTCGAATTTTAATTATTCGCCGCTTTCATTATTCGAAGGATACGCGCAAAGAGGCGCGCGTCACCTTTTTTTCTCACCTTTCCTTAAAAAAGAAAGACGAGTTCGCTAGGAACGAATTAAACGCGCGCACCCGCGCAAATAAACCAATTAACGCACGCGGTAACTCAATAACGGGGCGAGGGAAAATCCGCAACCGGACACTCCGTCGTCTCGTGTTCCACGAGAGTGGTAATCCGCTTTATCCGCGTATGCTTGTCCGCATTGAAACGGATAGTATACTATTGCAAGAGGGAAATCCTTAAAAAATTTATATTCGTACTCCGGCAAAAATACCACGCGAGCCCGAAGCAAGAACACTCTCTCCTCTCCGCTTCACCTTCGACTTTTCCTCTTCCGACCACTCCCACCTACCTCTCCTTCGCTCTCGAAAAGTAATTCGCCGTTACGAAGCTCGCGTATCGATCGTCTCGTTCAATTATTCATCGAGTACTCGCTAGGAAAGGAGAACGCGAGATCTTAACCTCAATCTCTTTGGAAAACCGTGCGAATCCGTCTCTACGCTTAACCTCGTGCACCGTTAATCGTTCTACGATCAATCGATCGATCGCACGGTCCACGGTTGATCGAACGATCGGACGCCGTGGCCCGTGCATCTCACCGAGAACCGTTTTCGTCCCACCTCCACCTCAGTTGGGTACTTCGACCGAGCGAATAGGAGCATTAAGCATTTAAGGCGCCACCGACGCATGTCAGCGTTGCTTTAGCCATGAAAGGGACCTTCGAGGGTATCTCGTTCGAGATCTTTTGCGCGACAAACGCGAGCGAGCGCGTACCTCGTCCTCCATCAGAACGAACCACCTCCTCTCTCCGTCTCGAAACGTCAAGCGGACGAGACCCTTCGAGGAGAGGTGAGGAGGGCCAAAAGCAGAGGATCCAGAGGAAGTTCCAAGCCGCTTGCGCGCATCAATAATGCACAGCAACGGAGGAGAATCCTCCTCGGCTTTCGCTCTCTTTCTTCTCTTCCTCAGCTTTTCATCTCGTACACGCCTCCCAATTCCTCCGTCCTATCACTTACCGACGAAAGCGGCAGTCTCGCGCATTTCGATGTAAAATATCCATTGTCTCCTCCGTTCGAGGATCTCGCGTGCATTTCTCACTCGTTCGAGAAAACGTGAGTGGGAGGAGAAAGGACGAGCTGCGTGGCGCGTAACGAACGAAGGAGAAGGAAGAGCTCGAAGCGAGAGAGGTGGAAAGAGATCGAGAGGAAGCGAGCGAAGGACGCGAGAAGATGGGCGGAAAAACTAAGCAACCAGCCTGCTTCTGGGAAATCCGTCAAGGGCGGGTAACTCTGGAGTAACGTCATTAACCACGTGGTCCCGTCGGCCGTTCCTTTTGTCGCGCCCACCATCTCCTCGTCTCCAGTTCCGTTGCACTCTACGATGGACTTTTGCCTACTCACTGCGTCGATTCGCCTCGTGGGCATGAATTCAGTCATTAGTGACCCCGTTCGAAGGAGCTTCACCGGCAAACAAACGCGAAAACAATTCATACGCCGTGACTCGCGAGTGATCGCGGATAATTAGTACCATTCAGTTTCGCGTGCCTCTTTCATCTTCCTGCACGTGTCCTAACTGACCTCTTGTCTCTGGCGCGGCTCACGGAAGGCAGGATAATCTCTATGACATTTTTCAAGTAAGGCTTCCTGAAAGCGGCGATCTAACGGAGAAGCGCGTGCTGTGGGTTGACGCGTAGGCGTGGGAGTAAAGTTGTTTTTAGGTATTCTGAGAAAGAGAGAAAAATTGTCGAGCACACGAGAGACGCGAGAGGAGACTCTGGATTCCCCGTTGGGAAAGTCTCGACGATGATTTACATATTCGCTAATGCGAATATGAAGCGACGATAATGCGACGAATTAGCGGAGCGCTCTCAGTCAGGTGCAAACAAACGGGGCTGACAACCGCGCGCTGATTGGACGCGGAACTCGAAGCGCTTCCATCCTCCTGCGCACAAAGCTAACGAATCCGTTTGGCATCCGGGAGGAAAAACGGGGAATTTAGAGGAATACATTCGAGCGTGCCGCCGTCCGATAATTGTCTGTTACAGTCGATTACACAAAAGCGCACCTTGCAATTACAACGAGTGCCGCGCGCGATCCCTCGAACCGGTAATTTGGCCACTACTTCCTGTTGCTTCCACAGATAAATAGCCAGGGTATTTACGCACGTAACAGAGTAAGAAAGTGCATTTAGAATGAGCTCGCTTCGAAACGCGAGCACGGAAAAAGATTCGATCTTTTTCCACAATAGCAATTTTATCCTGCAAAGAACAAATTCCACGGACAACCTGACAATGTGGATAACGCGAAATACGTCCGCGATCGGCCGTTCGAACGACTAATCGCGATAAACACGGAGCAGGGAAGAGCGATATTTATTTATACGCCAACTCGTACAACGCCCTGCGTGTTCGATGTAATCCTATTTCGATGCTGTCCACGAGTCTCCAACCACGAAGCTGTACACGCTATCCTGAGCTCAATGGAAATCGCAATTTCCATGGCCCCTTGACCGTTCTAATTGGTCGAAATCCAGGCTGCGTCTTCTAAGCACCGACTCATCCTTCAAGGTACCATCTCCTCAACCCTCCCTCGCGCCGTTTCATTAGACACAAAACCGAGAGAGGTACGGTGAATCAGCGTTCAGGAGAGTATACGGTATCGAGTGCAAAGGGTCGTGTGAAACCGGCCTAAAAGAGCCACGGTTAATTTGTTGACCTGTACAGATGGTTGGTCCCTGCTCTCGCTCACTCCTCTAATCTAAGCGTCGTCTCTATCGGCAGGCTGTACCATCTACTCGGCATTCATACCAAAAACTCACGGAAACTCACGAATCAAAGAAGCGGTAACGGAGCGGCGCGCGCGTTCCAGCCCGACACGACCGTCGGTGATGATTAATCGGTGTCATTCCGCTATTAGATCGTCCCGCGTTCCATCTCGCTCCTTATAAAACACAGTCACGAGAGGGGACACACACGAATTCATAAATAATGGGCCGCTTTTGAGAAGAAGCCCGCTCACGCGCCTTTGATACAAACCGTAGAGAGTACCACTCTGGAGCTTAACCGTGGTGAGCGATGAGAGAATGTTTACGTTCTAATGGACCTAGGATTAGATACAATGAGGATCCTTAGAGATCCGCGAATCGTCCCGGAAGGTCTTTTCGCCGACGATCTTAGTCATCCGAGGGAGCCGATTAATCTTGAAGCATGCGGACAGGAAGGTTACACGCGCCTGACGGATACAAAACGAACAAGGAACGTAGAACCAAGTATCAGAAGCCCATTATTCCTGTGAATGCAACGAATACTCGACGACTATTCGACATCCGGCGCATTCGATTAATTTATCCATTGAACGAATCCATTTAACTTCCTCGAAACTCTTCGATCTTTCCCAAAGTCCAAGACAAGGGAGTAACACACTTCTCGTGGAGAGTCGGAGAATCGTTAAATCTCACGTTGTACTCTCTCTATTCTCTGGAGCACGAACGACACCGTCGCGCAAAGGAATTCTAATAATTGCGATTTAATTATCCGACAATTGCGTCGCGCAACGTCGATCGTGGTCGAGGCTTCTTCATCCTCTCGCTTCCTCGTCGCCTCGAACTCCCTCGGCACGCTTTGAAATTAACACGGCCGCGTTCTCCGTCATCCTCCACCGCGTAGCTCGCGCCGGATATGAAATTCCAACGTCTCATAGACACGGTGGGCGTAGGTACGACGACCTTGCCACTACTCGGACGAGCTTTTGGACATCGTGCGACAGAACGAGGAGAACACGAGGATTCTCCTAGCTCGGGGCGACGTTGCACGTTGAATAATACGACGAGTGGTCCCGGGCCAGGACTGTGGGCGCCACAATTCCTTCGCAATTCCTACCGTGGGTCGGTATAATTAGAGATGACCCGCCTGATAGCATCCAACCTGGCCCCGACCACTCCTTCACGAGGATGTGTCTCTCTTTTCCCTGGACTGGTACAACCGAGAGTCCCATTTCCTCCTCGCTTACACCCGCCTTCGAGTGGCGCTGGCCACGGACGAAGGAGCCAGGAAGTTGAAACGAAACTGCGTCATTAGGTCCTTACAGCTGCGAGAACTCGTTGGAGAAGAATTCCAACGATCGGCCGGTCCTTCGAGGAAGGAGGAAGAAACTGCTTGGACAGAGTGGAGACGACTATTTTTTGCCAGCACTCGTAATCGGTGCCCCACGGTGAATCTTAAGGCACGATTCTGTGGTGGAATAATTGGCATCTTTTCGGGAGGGTGTAAGGGGCCGTGATTCATTGGAGAATCGTCGTCGAAGAGGGTTGATGAAGGAATTTGAAGAATGCAAAATTGTTTTGAAGCACTGCCCATTGGCGTGAGAGAAAAAGATAGAGAGGAGTGCCTAACCGCGAGTGAAAGTTTAAATGCATTCGAAGAGTTCCGTTCTTCACTCATTACCGGCCGGCATCCCCTAAGTAAGTGAAAACTTTGTAAGGCCATGTGAAAACTCCGGGACGGAAATTTCGTTTAGTTAAGTGAGAGAGGCTGGAAGGAGAACGATGTTCCTTTATACAAAAGTTTCGCGTCTTTTCCGTCTTCCTCGCATTTCTTTCTTCTTCCCTCGTAGTCGAAGCCGACTACTTTCGCTCACTGTGCCCACCACGTGTCGCGAGCTGTGATGGGGCGGTGAGGCGAAATCAAATGCACCGTGGGGAACAACAAAGGCTTGTCCGAACATCTATTTTACTCAGCGTCGCATCATACGATTTAAGACAACAAGAAGAACGTAAAATTACAAAAATAAAAGAATACACACGATGAAGTATCGAGAAACAAGTAACAGAAAGGGTTACGCTGTAGAAGCAGAAACTAACGAATTCCCAAAGAGCAACACGAGAGCAGAAAATATTTACTTAATCGTGCTCCCGCCTTTTTTACACGTCAGCGAAGAGGCACCGAGGATAATTGCATTTGGTTGCTTGGTAGTAGTTGCCGCCAAATCGAGGGACTTTAAGTACGGGCCTCGTGCCGTAATAAATGGTTCCGCGCGAAACGTCGAGAGTCCCGGAAGGAGGAGGGAGGAGAAAGCGGCCGAGAGGAGAGACAAAGAAAGGCAAGGAGAAAGAAAATGAAGGAGACAGAAACATACGAACTACGAGAGAAGAAACGCTCTCGTCATCCTACTTCGTCTCGTCGCGTTTTCGTCGATTTTCTCGAGCTTTTCTTTTCTTTCGCTCGTGCTTTTCATCTCGCACGGGAGACTGGGAGAGGACGAGAGGGCGGGCAGAACGGGGAGTGCTCGTAATAAGCACAAAACACGAGGAGTGGCCTGAGTGAGTCTCCGAGAACATTCGTTTAGAAGGCAGCACATTTATTTCAGCAACGCTGGGCTGCGTCTTGTAATAGGCCGGCCCATTGTGCCACCGCTGCTAGCTCTGAATAATGCGTACGCTAGTGTACCGCACATTTTGCGCTCTTCTCTCACTTCCCTCTTTCCTTCCTTTACACAGTTTCGCTCCACCCTTCGTCCAGTCCCTACCATCCACCTCACACCCTCTCGTACCCTCCGCTTCCGTCACCACGCTCTTGAACGTTCAACAGAGAAACATTCTGCTAACACGTTCGCGAGAACGAGAACGGGCGCCGCTGGCTTTCCTCCTAATACCAGGGACCCTGCTAGTAGACGTGGAAGGGAAGGGCCTCGGTCTCTGACTACCGGTCGTTGTGAGCCCGCAGTCAAAGGAATTGTCACGTCGTGAAATCGCGCTTCCTCGTCTCACTCTCACCCTCTTTAGTCGTCTGTGCGTCTCTGTGTGCACATCCGTGCCGGATTTCCCTCGTCCAAAAGACACGGTGTCGCGCGAAAAGAGAAGGAAGAGGAGGAGGAGGTAACCTCCTGAGGGTGTTGCATACGCGCGATGATACTTTGACGATACGCGCATGAGTGAAAAAACATTGCGCAGTACGTTGTAAGACAGTGGTGATTTCGCACAGAGCTCACTTTCGTTTGCTCGCGAGATAATTTACTAATGGTTGATGCGGAAAGGTTAAGGTAGAAATCAAAGATGCCTGGATGCTTTAAATCCGCATGTCAAAGATGCACATTTTTTTGAAAACTGTAAAGAACACGACCAAGAGCAAGTAAAAAAGAAGAGATTGCAGAAGAAAAAAGAAGATCGACGCGATACGTTTGACAGGCAGAAAGAGATTAATCCTCCTTCCGAACTAATTGAAATTTGCAGAACACTAAGATCGAAGCTTGTCCGGAAACTGGAATACACGGAGAATGTCCTGCTAATTGGAAAATACGAGCCTAATCGGAAGGCTGAAGGGAACTGTCGTTTCCGGTTACTTCCTTTCCGTCTCACATTTTTCTCGCGAGCTTTAACGGCAGCCTTAAGGGATATTGCTTGGGCATTTTTACGACACCGACGAGATTTACGCGCGTCCACCCACTCGCGGAAGAAAATAATCCCGTGGCAGGCTCGAGATCGTCTCCTGGTCACGTGAAACCTAACGAAAATGTAGTTCTCGTTTTCTCCAAACGCACCTGAGAATTATGAGAAGAGGACTACCGTAGGAGGAAGGAAGGACTCGAAAAGTGTGTCAGACACATAAACTACGTATATCCACGCTTGTCTTTGAAAAGAGAGAGAAAGGAAACGTGGCATCATCTCCACGTCCTTTTCGACGCTCGTCGTCGCACTGCTCCTAATCCTGACGCACGACACCGATTTCCTTTCAGTTTAACATAACAAACGACATTAAGACCCCGGAAAGAAAGCGCGCACCGCCTCCTCCGCCTCCCTCAGTTCCGCTTCCCGGGCAATTCTCGAGACGAGCGACGAATCTGGGCCAGCAAAGGCCGAAAATTATTACCGCCAGTTCCCACAGTTATCATCCTTTGTGCTCGCCTTTCCGCTCCTGCTACCTCTAATGGTGACTCTCCGTGCGCCACTTCGCAAGACACTTCTACATCTACGCTTCTTTCTCTCACTTCACCGCTAGTAGAATCTATTTCGATCTCGACTTTTGATTCTAGTAAATACTCGAGAAGCGTGGATCGAGACGTTTCGGTAGACCGGACGATCTTCCAGCTGGACCACCGCAGCCACCAGAGACGGGATAGAAGTCAGCGAATGGAGGTCAAATCGTGGCAAGAGAAGATGAAGAGATATGGAAGGGAAACTTGAGGGAGGAAGGAGGGAAACGTGGCAGATATACATAGAAATCTTCGACACGATAATATCGCGGTTAGTGGGACAATCACCGGAGAAAGTTACCTCCTCATTTCCCGCCACCTCCACCTATCACGTCCTTCTCCTCGCACCTCTCCTTTCTCACAAGTCCAGAAATCATCCCCACCTCGCGCCTTCGCCACGACGATGTCCCCGTTTTACGAGGATTCACCGAAGATCCGAGACGGCGCGCGCTCGCAGTTCCGCGCGAATGGAGGCGAAATTTCTCGGCGCCCTGATATCTCGCAGATTAGAGATCCTTTCCAATGAATTTTTTCGTGCGAAGGAGAAACGACACGAGTACGACGCGCCAGTTGGAAATTAACGCCGGTGCAATGGAGGATAAACCGGAGAGAATCGAAATCTCTGCTCTGCACTGAAGAACACCGGACGATCGCTAAACATACGAACGACGTTATAAATCCGAAGCTCGCAGAAAATCCATAGCTACAGTCTCTCAGCTAATTGACTCCGCGCTCGCGAGGAGAACGGCGCGCGAGCGTAATGATCGTCAGAAGCGTAATATACTCGCTGCGCGCGCTTGGCGTCGCGCATTCTAAACACAATTACGGTTATTCCCGGCATCCGAGGATCGACCGAAACTCTCCCAAGGAAAATTAGACTCGACAAGATTAATTTAGCGTGGAGAAGCGCGGCCGCGGCGCGAAACTCAGCCGCGGTAAACTGGGTCATTCGACGATCGTCAGCGGCACCACACCGATGGAGACCAATGGGAATCCACGAGTGAGAACAAAAACAAGGCTGCTTATTTTCGTGACGATCGTCCACCACCTCCGAGGCTCCTCCTGCAAGGCATATTTCGATCGTGGAAATATCGAGGACCGAAGTATCGAATAAATTCGCTTTTAGCCGGGGTATTTGCGAGAGAGGCGAACTTTCTCCGAGGGGACGCAAAATTCGTGGAAGAAGAAACGGGAAAAAGGGAGAGCGAAAGAAGAGTCAGGTGGCGGTGGTGGTGGTGGCTCGGTGAATTCAACGAGCTGCTCTCGCAACGGCGAGCACAACTCGCGCGAGCGCACCGCCATGAATCTCCGTCCGGTCTAATTGGAAAAGTCCACCCCGGACGTCGAAGTGAGGGATCGAAATTTCCAGGCACGTAGGACGTTTGTTTCCACGAGGGAAAAATATCCTACCACCTTCGGGGCACTCCGCGGAAACCCTGGCTGCGTGGAGAACACTCTCCACCACTACCACCGGGTTTCTCTGAGCCGTGGCGAATGCGACCGCGAACACCCGCCTCGCGCGTTCTCCTCCACTCGTCGTTGGTCTCCGCACGATTCCGACGCGCCACGTGCCACGCGATTCGTATTCAGGATCGCTGGAGAACGGCAAAAGGAAGAGGAGCAAAGGATCCCAGGACCCTTCGTCTTCCTCTTGCACCACCTTTCTCAACCCTCTTCCAGTCTCAAAGGTAGCCTTCTTTTACCAACGTCAATGTTTGAACGTTCCTTCTCCTTCCTCGATTCCATCGGGACGATTCTCTCGTTCGTTGCTACGGCTCGGAAGAATCGTCGTGACGAGAGGTAAACAGTTTGCTCTATCTCCGAAATATAAGCTCGCCCATTTCTTCTGTCTTGTTTCATTCTAACGGAATAGAAACAGAGGAGGATTCTGCTTCGCGTGGACGATACCGAGGATCGTTCGTTTTTTGCTTTTCAGTGACTATGGTGAGGAAGATTGGGAGAGTCTCGCGAGCTTGAACGGTTAAAGTCAGACGAGGGAGAGAGAGCATCTAGTAGCAGTGGGTCGTCGGGAGAAACGTGGGATGGATTGAAGTTAATGGCGTTTCACCTCGATCGAGAAAATCGATTCGTGGCTTTCTCGCGGAATCCTCTTTGAAACCGCAGAGGAGAGAGAGAGAGAGAAAAATGTTAAATTAGTCGAAGTAACAGTGAGTCTCGGGTAAAAACGTTCCTCCCCGAATAGTCGGAAAGCGCGAGACAAGCGAACCGAGGCCGATGGTAATACTTTCTTTATTACTACTTTAATTATTCCATTAACTTGGCCGGGATCCAATTACCTTAAATACACGCGATAAAATTCCCCGCTACTCCTCGATAAAATTCGCGCGCCTGTAAATTACGGAATCTCGCGAAACGACGTTAATTGATAAATCTTTACTCCCGTATTTCCATCCCTCCAAGCCTGTCTTCGTATTTTCTTCAAATACGCGCGCACCCACCCCCTACCCTCGTCCAGCACCACCTTCGAGAGTCCCCTCTTCACGAAGCTTTACGAGGAAAATTAAACTTTAAAACTATCACAGCTCCGAGAGATTATTGGAAAATTGCGAAAGTTTCCGATTTCCAGCAAGTTTACGACTTCGCCACCTTAGCTGGCGCGCTCGCGCGATTCGACGGGGCCAATTTAAAAGTGTAATGGTCTGTTCGCGGATGAGAATCCGACAAGTAGATAATGTAAGGCGAGCGCGGCCCGGCCGATGGACCCTGAAAACGAGCTGAGCGCCACTCTCGCAATAAATGCTCCGGTTATTAAGCGATTTCCAATCCGAGCCGAATATTTCACTCGTTCACGAGTACTACCAAGAGAAGAAGCAGAATTCCCGTTAGTCTTGAATTTCAAAGTGTCGTAAAAAAAATTCTTCGACGAATTATTACTCACGAAGAACAAGCCTTCTACATTAATATAATAATTCTACGGTGAATTGTGAAACAATAATGAAATATCAATGAAATTCTCGACGATCGGATCGATACACGCTTATGCTCGAGCACACGACCAAAGGATTCGCAGGATAAAAACCAGCATGGCACGCGGTCTCCCACCGAATCCAACAGTCGACGTGTCTCCGTTGGAATGTGTCGTCACGTTCGACTACCAGGGTCTTCGTACGAATCGACCATCGGTCTGGAATGCGATGGATCGAGTAGTCCCTCGAGGATCACCTCGGTTATCATCCACCGTCAGTTTCCCTCGCTTCTCACCCACCTCCAGCTTACCTAGCTAGTCGTAACTCGGAACGGTCATAGAAATTTAAACGAGCATTGTAGTCGGATAGGAGAGCACGCGGTCCAGTTTCCGGAAGGAGAGAGAAGCGATTTCTCTGGTTTCTCGGCTTAATTACCGCGACGATGGCTAGAAGAGAGCGCTGGCGAATACGTCTCGCGAGCTGCTGGAAGGACAATGGGCTAAGGGCAGGAGCGGAAGTAAGGAGCAAGGAGGAGGAGAATTGTGTGGAAGGGAGTGAGAGATCGGATGAAGAAGCAGAGAGAAAGGGAGAGACCGAGACGAGAGGGAGCAAAGGCAGAGTGTAGAAGAAAGGCGAGAAGGGTAGGAACGATAATCATGGCGCCCGCTCGCTTTCGTAGTGACGAGCAGCGAATAGTCGTTTTTGCATACTACTCTACCATCCTTCTCCTTCTTTTCTCTCCTCTCTCCTTCTCGCACAATCACAAAGTCTACCCACTCTCTCGCTTTAGTCCTGTTCTCGATCCTTCTTCCCTTCCTCTCCTTGTACCCTCACTCCTTCCAATGCCACCCTCTTCCAGCTTTCGTCTCGCCCACCTCCCTCGCTCGGCATTAGCCTAAATGTACGAGCAAGCCAGGACAAGCCCCGACGTTTTTGCCCAAACTTCCTCTTAACAGCTTCGCCCCGTGTAGAACCAGCGGCGGCCCTTTTTACCCTAATAGACGTCCGCCCCGCTTTTCGTCATCCACCCTCGTCGTTCCACCTCCTCCACGACGCCCACACACCCACGGAGTACCTACGTAGAAGAAGACCACGTGCCTTCGTCGTGAGCCCAGCCAGGATCCGTACCTACCTGCGCGGAAATTACTCCGCGCGATACGAATCGGGCGCGTTTACGCCCCCGGATGCGAACAATGGGCAGGTGATGCGCGTCGAAAATATTTTTCACCGTGCTATTTTACGATATTGGCGCGCGCGCCTTGGGAGCAAGTGGAAGAGAAAGGAGGAAGAAAAGGAGAAAATGGCGAACGGGTCAACGTTACTGGCGTTTGTGGCTCGATAGCGAGGAATAAAGCGAACGACCTCGAGGATACGAGGATGAAACGAGCAGCTCGTTTCATCGAGGTCGACGATCCATCGGGAGGTCTCCCTGGGGACCGCGAGACAAGCTCCCTGACGATCTTCGAAAAGTTCCACGAAAGATAACAGCTTGCTTTTTCACAGACATTCTCCCTTCTCTTTTCATTATTGTCTTGCTTCGAGATGCCGCTCACGTGGAAATTGGAGAATGAACGAAGTGAGAAGTGACCGAAACGGATAAATTGATTTGAGAATTAAGAGAACTGTGAGCATCGTGTTCGTGTCGAGAGAAAGAAGACGGTGTGGCCTAAAAATTATTCCTCCTAAAAATGATCCCTGCTCCGAGTTTTGCAAGGGGTTGACATGCGCGAATTTGCGAGCAACTCCGCTCGCAACAACTTCCAGCTGCGCGACTTCGATGTAACGATCGAAAGTTGGGTGAACGAGTCGCGACGATTCGCGGGCTCGAACGGTCGAGCTCGACAAGAATGGGAGCTCTCGAGTGCACCGGAGAAATGGAGGTGAGGAGGAGAATGAGAAGGGCGGATGGTGCGAGAGGGAGAGCAGCAAGAAATATATATTCGTCGATGCGGAAGAGGAGGAGAATTTCCGCGAGAGAGGAAACGGAGGCGGACGAGGCGAAGAGAAAAGGGGGCGCGAAAAAAGAACAGAGGGCTAAAGGAGAGAAGAAGCGCACCGGTGAGAGAAGAAGATGGTAATGGGGGGAGAGAGCGTAAAAAGAAAGCGAGGAGAGAAGAGGGAGGAAGAAAAGAACGGTGACACTCGAACGACGAGTGGCCCCGCGAACTTTCGCAAAATAATGACATCGTCACCGGAAACGAGTCGCTCGCAGGAACGAGGCGGGTGTACGTGTTTGTACGCCCGGGAGGATCCGTGGAACGCTTTGGAACCGCGACAAACAAGTCTCTTGCGGATCGAAGTACGCGCCAAGAGGAGAGACGACGAGATTCAGCTTGGTGAACGAGAGATAGGGGGAGAAAAGGAAGAGAAGGAAAAAAGATGGACGAGAGACTGGGAGCAAGAGAGAGAGAGATAGAGATAGGATGCGGAAGGGAGACGGTATTATAAGGATTAGAAGCAATCCTCTTAACCGTCGCCGACGAGTAGAAGCAGGCTCGCGCGCGCGCGTCCCGCAAAAGTTTTATGCAATTTTAGCCCCTCGTAATCCCCGTACTTATTACTGCATTAATGATGTGTTTAATACTTAATGAAATTTCCGAACCGACCTCCCAGATATTCGTCATAATTCGCGATAACGTGGTACGAAACGATCCGAGCGCGCGCGCACTCGATCTATCCGATAAACGGATCCTCGAGAATATTCTCCTGTACGATCACCCGACGGAGAAATAAACGCGTTAAGTGAAATTACCGTGAAAATGTTAACGATCGTAATTACACGAGGAAAGGAATAAAAGCGCAATTGAAAAGCCGACGTAATTGTTTTCGACTCTGCTAAATGTGAAATGTAAAGTGTACGGTCGAAACCTTTCACGTAGCTCGCCGTGGCCCCGGGCGGGTCGAAAATTCGTTACGACAAACGTCGTTTCCAATGTAGATTAAAAACTTCCGCGCGGATTTATTTGTTTGTTAAAGTAAAGCGCGCTCGCGCTCTCGCTTCGCTCTCTCGATGGCAACGAATCGCTTTTTCCCTTCTCCGTCTCTCGAACGAAATGGCGTGAAACGCGCGAGCGAGAAGAAGGGAGTGGAAACGAAACGGTGTAAATTCCCGGCCATTCCCCCACGATAACTTCGCAGGACTGAAAATTCGAGCGATTCGTCAAATTCATGATAAAGGTGATCGGAGAGCAGATCCGGGGTGGGCGCATGGGATAGATGTACGTGTAGCAGGGAAAAATGAATATTCATCCGGCGGGAGTAACACGGGGCGCCGCGACAGCTTTGTCGCCGATCAGTGATTATCGATTCGCGTCACGCGAGTGGAATGGTCCGAGAGGAAAACGAAGAGTGGACGAGGAGGAGGTGAGAGGAGCGAAGGTCCGACACGACTGAATACAAGGGAACGGGACCGCTCGAGGCGTGAGGACGCGAAGGGAGGTAAAGAAGAAAAATATCCAAGTGAGAAAAAGTGCACGTGTGAGGCGAGAAGGAAGGAGGAAGGGAGCGCGCGTGGGGTCG
This sequence comes from Tiphia femorata, assembly GCA_944319695.1. Classification (NCBI taxonomy): domain Eukaryota; kingdom Metazoa; phylum Arthropoda; class Insecta; order Hymenoptera; family Tiphiidae; genus Tiphia; species Tiphia femorata. The sequence continues at coordinate 21,229,722 of OX090901.1, read as the reverse complement.
AAGGGCGCGAGGGCCGAAGGGAACAATGTGGAGAAAAAAAAGAAACAAAAAGCAAACCAAACGGACGATGAAATATGCCCTCCCCTGGCGGTGGACGGACGCGAGGCCTGATCCGATATTACGGATAAATTTTTAAGATAAATCGGTTCGGAGGAGGGAGAGAAATTTATCGATAGTTATTCGCGCCGCTCGTTATTGGCCACCCGGTTTGTGCGCAGGGAAGCAAAACAATGAATACATAAAAGTGAAAAGAAGGAAAGTAAAATATGAGGAGAGACATGGGTTTTTGAACATTTTTCCGAAGGAGATTAGAAGATTAGAGGATCGTGCCGCTCGTTCTTTTCTGTTCGATTTGTCGAGTATCACCGAGAAACTAGTAAAATGAATAAAAGGAAGGAGAAGAGTAGAAATAAGAGGAGGTTTGGAACATTTTTGCGAACGAGACTAGAAGATTAGAGGGAAGGGCCACGTCCAAGTGGAACGTCGAAAAAGGGTTTTTCCGCATCCACCCTCGCCAAGCTAATCGTTTTACACGCGGTCTTTGCGTCACCTGGAAATCGATTCGAAATCCTATTCCGCTTTGATTACGATTTAAAATAGATTTGCGAGTGGCCTTTGACGAGCTCTCGATCGCCCGGCGAAGTCTTTCGTGCATCCAGGCGTTCCTTCTTTTTTTTTTCAGCATCCCTGTGGAATTTTTCGGCGTGTTCTTCCACGCGACGAGTCCAAGCGCTTCTTTTTTCGAATCGATTTGGTAACGGTGCGAAACGATCTCTCGAAACAAACCGGCGAGCGCGTCGTCGTGCCAGACTGGGCTCGAACGTTTATGGAAATCAACGAGACACGAGGTCTGTGAAGCTGAATCACTCGAATGATCCTCGGGCCGATTTAACGAAATCCGCGTCGTTTTGCCTCGTGAACGCACGCGTTCGAGTTTCATATTTCTCTCTGGCAAGATCCGAGACTAATAGCTCTAATGATGCTTCGTAGATCCGAGGTGCGCGCGGGGGAAGAGACATCCTTAAGCGAGAAGATCATTACAGGTAATAAGAGGCTACATATGGAAATTCAAGAATAGCAAACTCGGCGTAACGATCTGCGTGGTATTTACACGCTGCTGGGAGAAAATTGAAAATCTCGCTTTCGTAAAACCGTCTAATACTCGGGAGAGAAAAAAGTGAAAAAATAAAAGTATTAAACGTAATTCGATACCGACGTCCGTTTTTACCCTGTGCCCACACCCGCGTAAAAAGGAAGATAAAAAAGGAAAGAGAAAGCCTTCGGAATCAAATTGACCACCGATTAAAGATGAACCGTTCGATCAGGCCGGTTTCCATAGCCCGAGGTCGCTTCCTAGTTTACATTAATTATTCGGGTACACGCTGGCCCAACCGATAAGCATTCTATCGGCCTCCTAAAACCACTTATACACTCCCTACCCGATACTTGCGCCACGCACTACACGCACCACGTTCCACTCCGTGGGCTTACAATGCTAAAATACGGGGTCATGGCCAATCACGAGTTTCCGAGTTTCAAAAGGCGGTCGCGCGTCGAACGTGCGGGTCAACCGATTGATCATGTTGCGTGTCGAAACGTACGGAACAAGAGATCCGTCGTGAGAATCGCGGAAGAATCGTTTCACGGATTCTCGCAAAACACACGCCACTCTGATTAATTTTTCACAGGAGCTCAGTCACGGAATAAGTCACCTAGAAAAATAGACTTTTTTCCTCGACGTCAATCGCTCCTCACGCTCCTCGTCTCTAACGAATTTCACTGCTTCTTTTTACCCGTACGCACCGACCGGTGAGCATTTAAATTCGCCTGACTTTGTCTCGAACAAATCCTCGGTTCAATGCGAGACGGCGGCACCATACGTCGAGCGTGCATCGAGGAAATTATTATCGTTTCCCCGGAGCTGCGATCGATCGAGCGCACCAACCCCCATACACCTCCACCTCCGAGTCTCCTCGCTCTCAATTTCAAATGGAGCATCGAGATTTCAAATGCCGACGAACGAAAGACTCGTCGGCGAGGGGGTGAGGGGACCTGGGGTATGAAAAGGGGCCGAAAAGCTCGATCCGCCGTTCGAGTCAGGGGCTCGAAATCCGATCGGACGAGAGGCTCGTGCCGTTGTACTATAGAGAAAATCGGGCGGACAAGTTTCGCATCGGCGGCTTCATTCGACGCGATCGGCCAACGAAAATATTCCTCCCGGAAACAATTGGCGTGGACCGCCACCGCGCCCCGCGATTTCGAGGCATTGGTCCGCCTGCTGCCTACCGAACGAATCGAAACGCGTCACGAGCTTTAACGAGGGAGGCGATTCGCGTGCGGACGCGCGCTAATCAATCATATAATCGCGTGGAAAAAAGAGAAATAACGAATATGTCAGTGGAGGTTATACGCGCGAGCCGACGAAACGATCTCCGCGAAGCCCGGGCTAAAGTGGAAAATCGCTTTGATGTATCCTGCGCTCGCTCTCGATGAATGTTTACGCGTTATAAAGCGTCGACATTTATTTATAATTCTCATTTTCATGGGACGCAACTCGCGCGCCTCTCGTCGGGCCGGAACAATTCGACGATATATCGTTTAACGAGCAAATTGACGCGTGACGACTCTCTACGGGGATTCGCAGAAATTCTTATTTTTTCGTGCGCGAGAAATACGAATTTCCGTGACGAGAATCGATTTGATTTTATGCGCGATTTCAGTCAGAAGCTGGTGCATATTGAACGCGCATAATACGAAATGTCGGATTAATTTCTGCAAAGTAAAATTACCGTCCGACACTTTATACTACAGGACCTAATATATTAAATTCGCTGGTCGCTCGAGTTGCAAAATCCACAGAAGCAGATGGCGGGCTGATGGCAAGTGGAAAAAAAAGAAAATCCCTCGCCAAAGTCCCGGGGGATTACCGCTCGTGCGCCACGCGAAGCTTAAAAGCAAAGCGCGCTTTACAAAGGGCAAGCGCAAAGGGAAGGGCGACAACACGGTGCCTCAGCGAAAATGAAAACCGGCGCGGCATGCGCGGTACCTCATGAGGCTGGAGATTTTCACGCGAGCGTGCCCCGCAGCGGTTGACATTTCGCTAGGCAAAGAAACGCAACAATGTTCTCTCTCCTGCTCTCACTCAAATGCCATCGACTACGTGTCGCGTCCAATCTCCCGCATTTCTAAACTTCTCGCAAAAGTCTCTTAACCCTTTCGCTACTACGGGTGACTATAGTCACCCTGTACAAAAATGAAGCTAAAATTTATGCGTGTATCCATGTTTTGAGAAATTCCATACAGAATTTCATACATAATATTTTTGATCACTAAAAAATCATTGGTCAATATTACAGTATAATTATAGTTATTATTTCGTTGTGTAATGTAAAAATAAAAATTGTATTGTCGAATTAAAAATATCTTCATGGAGAAATACTGAACACAGCTCATTTTGCTCTAAAAGCAATATCACAAAGTCATTTTTGAGAGAAAAGTCTTGGTCCCGCATGCTGAAGATTTGAGAGCGCTCCGTTCCACGCGCAAGCTCTTCACGCCGAGGCCCACCGTAGCGAAAGAGTTAACCCTAGAAGCAAGCATGCACGATAACGCACCCTCTCTGCACGCTTGCTACAAATGTTTTCGCTCGATCGTGAGCAAAGAAAGAGGATCGGTTAATCATTGGAAGCGGTTCTCAAGAGCCGACAAGAGAGACAGATAGACGAAGAGAAAGAAAAATCCCAAGACCCTTTTCCGTTCTCTTCTCCATTCCATCCTCGTCGAACAATAATCACCGCACGCCCGCCAGGGAAATTAGCGGAAGCGCTAATGCTCGTAGCTTGGTAGCCAAGTGGCGTCGTCGTGGTGGCTCGAGCACGATGAAGAGAAGAGAATGAGAAAGAGAACGAAGAAGCTTGGCGTGACAGGTGAAACTCGTTCCGTTTGCCGTGACGATCCGCCACCAAAGCCGAGGGACAAATCGTTTCAGTGGATTATAAATGAGGCCTTTGCTTTCTCGAGAAGGCTCTCCCTGGCACCGCTTGCTAGCGCGAGCGAACCAGTCCTAATCGATAATTACGGCTAATGACCTCGATCGTCCCCGAAATCGATCGTAGCCCACTGGCAGGAAGCCTCGGCTCGAAACAATGGCTGAAATAGTGTAGCAACAGCGGTGTAGTCCGGTCTTGGTAATCGATACGGATGGAACACGATGTTACGCGGTGTCACGGATGCGCCTAGTGGACGATACCCGCGACGAAATGACACAGCTGTTTCGAGAGAGTGCGCGCGGTATAATACGGCGCGCGCGCGCGCGAAATGCAATTTACACCGCAGAAGTGACACCATGTGGTGAGATCGCGTGGCAAGCGTGCGCGGAAAAGTATTCGTATTTCGTGTAGTCATCGGTGAGAAAGGGAGAATAAGAATGAGCGAGAGAGGAAGATGCAGAGACACCGTGGAAATTAAATCCGGAGGCAGTGGAGGGACCGAAACCTCTCGCGGCTTCTTGCACACCTCCGGAGACAAGAGAGTCGAGATAAGTGTTGGATGTCCGTTAGAAAGTCGGCGAGACGCAGTCGGCAGAAATAGAAAGAGAGATAGATAGAAAGAGAGACGATTCTCTTCCTGGACTTCTCGCAAGTCCGTTATGCAACGGCTTCTGGTGGTCTGCAGCGAACCATCTTTCTCTCTCTCTCTCTCTCGTGTCTGCATCCCGAACTCTCGATCTCTTAATCTCACCCTCCTATCCGTTACTCTTCGCATTACGCTTCGGTGTATTGTAATTGGATTAAGTAACGCGAGCAGACGCTCTGGAAGAGCGCCATTATTGTTATTATCGAGCACCCCACCGCGAGGCTCGAGAGTAGAGACAGAAGCGAGGAGATGGAGGAAAGTGTGGAGGATGAGACCGATAGAGGCAAAGTTTCCGCTCTAGTAGAGAGTTACATTTTGCATGGCTAATGTTGTTTTCCCGAGGGAAGGGGAACAGAGTGAGAAGAGAAAGGATCTTCCGCCTATCCTCTTCTTACGCGAAAATCCGCCCTGTGTCTAAGCGACTTATGCGCGCGGCACAGATTCCATCGTGCCAGGATCTTCTCTCTAGGATATTTTAAGCACGCCCCCCCTCGACGAGATAATGTCTCGTGTAGAGTAACCGCGGGACATTAATAATTATATCGTGACGGCAATGCTTACAATCGCACAACTTTCGAAGGCTCCTCTCGGCGAATCGATAAGGAAACCAAAAGAATGCGCGCACGTCGGACGAGGTGCTAGGCGTAAGTGAATTATGGATGTCGATTGCGAGACACCTCGACGCGCTCTCGTCGATCCTACGCGCCAGATTTCACTTCGGAGCGTCGGCAGGGAACGTAAACGAATCTCTCTTCTCTTTCCCCTCCACGATCGCGCGCTATCGTCGCAAAAATTGACGATTCCAGTCACGTTGCTCACCGCGTTCGGCTACGAGGAGTTTTATAGCGAAATAGTCAGGCGTGGCGAGGGCGAGCCGATTTCTGCGACGTCGAAGCGTTCGTGGCCACAAAGTCGAGGAAGAAGAGAGGTTCTAAAATGTACTCGAAGCATGAGAGATAAAAGATTACTAAGAGAGCAGATAAAAGCATATTATTTCCGAAAATTTTTGCACTTTATCGAAATTTCGACACTTGATTCGCGAAAGCAAATTTATTCGTTGATCAAAGAGCACCTGTCACCCTGGTAACTGAGTTGATGTTTACGAAGCCGCAGAAAACGTAATTGTTGTTTAGAGAATGCAATTTCATTTCGTTTCGATAATAAACAATTTTTCGTTTAATATAGGTACCCGGGCGAAGAAGCGTAACGTACAAAGGAATAACAAGGCGAGTAGAATAAACAATTGAAATTTGTACAGAACGAAATTGTCTATTGCCACTGCGGAAACACAAGTTTACAATTGAATGCGCGCGGCACGAGAGGCATTTAATACTGCAAATTGACGTGGCCATAGTCGGAAAAATAACAACGATCCGGTGCTACGTGTAGGGAAAATGGCGCGAGACTTTTCTCTCCAACAGGGACCCTTCTCTGTTTCTGCTTTACGATAAACGTTTTGTTTCCACCGTTGCTCACCCCGTTCCTATAAATATTAATCGTTACTGCCAACATTTCGCGCTCTCTCGCGCCCGTTAATAATGGCTTTTTCGAATTTAGATATTTTAATTCGAAATATTTTCACAGAGGGAAAAAGCCCCAGGTGAGACACGTTGTTAATAAATTTTTCGAAGAAAGGCCAAAAATACTGTTTTAACGCTGGGCCCGTCCGTGTTACCAATTTTGCGAACCAACGCTCTTCCACGTGTCTTTGTAACGCAATAATCAACGCGTACCTTTCACGTTCAATGGCGATCCGCTCGTCCAAGGTGGAGAAAAAACAGAAAATAACGAAGGACGTGGAAGAGCCTCTTCGCGTAGGCAAAGACACGCGCCACGTTTCGGAGCTTCAACCGGTCAAAGGAGATATCCGTGGCCCATAGACGTTTCAAGAATTTCTATTCGTAGACGCTATTTCTACCGCGACTACGAGCTCCGCGAGAATAGAAAAAGGACGAGAGTATTCAGAAAACAACGTTAGACTCTTCCGCTCTCAGCCCTCGGCCCATTATACCCGGAGCACCCTACAAACTTCGCCGCGCGTCAAAACGAGACCTCTCCACCGGCCCCATTCACAACGGCTCGCGTTGTAATTCATTAATCGGCGAGTCACAGCGAGCAGAGAAAGGGATTCAAAGGCACGCCGTTTCGTCGGTTCCTAAGTAGAATGAAGGTGCGCGTTAGATTAATGAATCCGTGAGACGAGGAGGAAGGAGAAGCACGCGCGCGCGCGAATTTTCAAATTGCGTTAGAATACGCTCTCTACATCGCCCCTCGTCAAAAGCCTCTAAGCGTCGAGAGTGGACCTTGGTAAATAGAGAAGGAAGGAGAGAACCTGTCGAGGTTCGTTAGAAAGGGAATATAGGAGTTAGATTAATGCATTCGAGAGGATGAAAAGGATTTCGTGATTCGAAATTGCGTCGCGGACGTAGAAAAGACGGCTGGAACGGGGTCAACGACCTGAAGAGGCTGTAACACCGAGATCATTATAAAACTTATTGTAAAGTAATGACGGTTTCTGTAATGAGTAGTAATTTCGATCGAAGCCTATCGATGTACGGCTTACAAAATACAGAAATCCGCGAGATGAAGAAATCCACGTGACGATTCTCCAAAATTGCCACGCTCCCTACTCGCATTATTCGCATGCACTTAATGAGGCAAGATGAGTCGGTCGAAAGTTAGCCGCGGCACGCGGTGGCGAGCACCAGCGCGTATGAAACTTTATATTTGTCGAGACAAGCGGAGCGCGCTAACTTTCTCGAGATTTTCCGCATGCGAGGAAATCTCCGCACGAGGAGAGCGGCATTCGCGCTTGTTAAGTCCCTCGTAAATTCTTCCGCGAAGCGGAGCTAAGGGTACGGTAGCGGTAGCGCGCACCGGCCCGCACCCGAGAGTATTTGCCTTATTGCGGTGAACGAAGATGAAAGAAGAGAGAGAAAGAGAAAGAGAGAGAGAGAGAAATTGCTCGAGACAACGAAAGAAAGTGTAAACCAAACTTTTCCTCCCGCTTCCGGATTCTTCGTTACGAGAGGAACAGGAATCGAGCGATTCGTTTGCATGCGCCTAACCGCAAGAGGGTTGGCAGAGTTTGCGGAGAGTAGGTGGGTACCTTCTCTACCTACCGACACCGACGAAAGAGTGAGTAACTTCGTTCGACGCGGAGAAAGTTTTATTAATTACCGATCGATCGTTTTCCATGGCTCGGCGAGCGCGGGCTCCGTCGACTAAAAGCACTCGGAAATTCCGAGGAGCGAGGCCCGATCGAAAGGGCATTATGCTAAAGTAACGTGGTCGGGGCCCCAAACTCGTGGAGATAACAAATTCGCGGTCTTCGAAAAGGGTCCTCTCTCCTCGTCTCCCTCATTAAACTTTCCTTCGACGAAGCGTGGAGGACGCGCTTCTTCAGAAGAGAGGAAGAAGAAGGAAAGGTGGGTTTGATGAAATGGAAAAGGATTTTAGAGAAGTAAGAAAAAGTCGATTTGTAAAACGAAATTCGAAGGATCCTCTGTTCCCTTCACCACTGACGGTACGTCCTCTGGTTGATGAAGCACGAAAAGAATGAAGAAGAAGGGAAGAAGAGTGGAGGAGGGCGCAATAAAACGTGGGAAAGAACGTTACCGCTTAGTTCTCAAAGATAAGACTCTCTCGTTTATAATAGGCCCACTGCCCACATTCGTATTCTACCCTTCCTACCGTTTCTTGCGTTTGTTCGTGTACCACGGCACACGCCTCTACACGCTCCTCCACCCGCCTATACACGCGGCCTTATCGTTTGATTCGCCTCGTTTGCCCGGCCCGCTGTTGCTGGTGCTTCTGGAGAAAGGCAGGAAATCGCGTGCGGTTATGCTCGCGCACCGACGCGCCTGTGTTCGCGCGCGAGCAACGCAGGATGAGGAACACAAACGAGTACAACGAGGGAAACGATAGATTTGTCGATTCGTTGCCGCGGATCATTAAGCTAGCCTGTAATTCGACGCACGGAACAACGCCAATTTCATGGTTAACACGCGTTGGCCCACCACCAGACCCCACCGTGGGCATTCTGCATTTTTTTCATAATCAAACGACCTACACGTCGAACGAGACCCTCGCCAATTGCACACCGCGTGAATTCCTCGATACCCGTTTCCACTAATTATTATGTCATTGGACGTTTAAATCCAACACGTTGGGAATTTAATAGAAATCGTTACGTTATTGTGGATCTTCTTCTATATTACAATAATTAGCAACTGATCTCCTAATTCAACAGAGTTTATTATAACTTTTTTTGTTCATTATTTTTAATAGAGCATTCAAAGTGGACTCTGAAGCCTTGGCACACGTTAATCCTTTGACTGCTGAATACTGCCGGCCGAAGCACTCCGTCTAGACGGCGATCTTACGGATTGGAAATGGTAGGAAACGAAGTATCTTTCTGCTAATCTGAATTCCGTTGATTAAGTATGCAAGATGTAATTGAGATATAATTATATTTTTTCGCGCCAAATTAAACGATGCAAAAAAGCCTTTTAGCATTGATATTATTTTATTCGATTGGCAAACGGACGCATGGCGGTAACATTTATCGAACCAATATGTGCGCCTATAGTCCACACGAATACCTTTTGCCGGATGCACATATGCAGCCATGGCAGTCAAAGGGATAAAGATTCGAGAGCAACATTATCGTGCAAAATTACATTCCATTTAAAATCAACAATATATCCACGATTCAGAATACTTTTCTCCAACCCCGGGTTGCACAATTCGCTCCCTTCGCAGGGTCGTGCCTAAAAAGCGAAAGTAGTCCATCCACTTGGAATTAACAAGGCGACATCTACGTGCGTGGGTGTAGCCTTTCTAATGGCTCGCGATAAAAATGCCCGTCACGAGGAACGAGACTACCGACCACTCGATAACATTACGCCCCCACCGTAACAATGGGATTCGACGTGAGCGTTAGACACGGTAGCCGAAAAATCTGGGTCATGTAAAAACGAGAAGCGGTGAGGAAACACGAGGTGGATACCTCGTGTTTCGTGACCGTCCCGGAAACCGCACTGCTGAAGCACGCGGAATATCAAGAAATGGAGCGCGGATTCGGCGGAGGAAGAGAATCTACGATCGATAGAAGTCGTCGGATCAAAGGGAAACTGACGGAGAGAAACGAAGGAGACGACGGCAATACAGAAATTCTTGCGGCCAACATTTACAGACGCGAGAACCGCAGACGCGCCGACGCGGATATCCATCGAACCTGAAATTTCAACGTCGAGTAGAAGCAGAAGGAGGAGGAGTGGAGGTTCATCGAGGAAGAGGATTGTACAGTAGAACGGAGAAGGTTGATGGAACCATGAATCCGTCTCCGAGTCCACGGGTGACCAGAAAACATCGAGGGGTCGTTCGCGCCGATGAGGGTTCGAAGAGAGGGCGGTCGAGAGGAAAAGAGAAGAGAGAGAGAGATGGAGAGGAGAGGAAAAAAAGAATGCCGAATGCCCCTTAACCACGGACGTCGGCCGCTTTGAGCGCGGCGATAACTCGCGAGGGAAAACGAGCCGGTGGTTATCCTCCGCGGAGCGATTTAACAGGCGAGTTTGCTCGCGGTTAATAATAGTTCGAGCGAGGAAAGTGCTCGGGAGGCCTATTGGGTGGCACGGGTTCAGGTGTGCTCGTAGAAAGTGAACCGACGCGCCGGTATACCTGGCCGAGAAAGAGGGATAGAGAAAAAGAGAGTAAGAGAGGAGGAGGAGAGGCGAGGAACGAGAATGGGAACGCGAGCGTGATGAACGCAAGCGCGAGAGCTAGTTGCCTAGCGTCGAAACGTGTCCCACTATCGTTAACCACGTTTCGATGTTACCCAGCTGGCATAAAGAGTTCCTTATTTCGCTTCACCACTCGTTCGTTCCCTCGAACCCTCGGCATACTATTTTCGATAAGGAGAGTAGGTGAATTTTCTCATTTTAGAGAGAACGATGCTCGCGTGGCCGATCGACGAGGTGAAATTCAGGAAGGATTCTTTTTTTTTTCGCGAGAAGATGCGTCGGGAGAAGCGCGAATTGGAATCCTGGGAAAAAAGGAGGAAGGTGAGAAAGAAAGGAGAGGCCCAGGCCATCGTTTCCACGTGCGGCTAGGGTTGCCAGGTCAAAATAGACGATTTAGCCGCAGATTCGAATCAAAAAGCCGGACAAAGATACGAAAAAACAAAATTCATGGAATGATTCAAAGAATAACTAATAGGCATTTATCATCTTTATTTTTATAAAATTAAAACAATGTAACATACACGCCGGTGGGTGAGGAAAGGGCACCAATGGAACGACTTCTCTCGACTCGATCGGTAACCGGCTCGTTAATAAAACTGTCGATTACTCTACAGATTCAAGTATCAAAATTGCAAATATAAAAAGCCGGACACCGACTATTTTTGGCCGGACAGACAATTAAAAAGCCAAGCTGCGGCTCGTTACAAAGAATCCTTCGAAGGAAGGATCTTTTGTCGCGTGAGAATTCGGCGTCTCGACGCTCAGTGTCGACGCATCGCGCCGACAAACGCAACGTTTGAAAGCCAATCGGTGTAAATCGTCCGAGCGAACGGTGATCTTTCCCTTCCTCTGATTGGCGGGGGGTCCATTCGAAAGCACGAGAATTCACTTACGACACGGTGACCCATTTTCTCCAGGATTCCAAGGAGACGATTCCGAGGAGACGATCGGCGCGAAGGATTTGATTTGCGCGACGAACCACCTGGTGAATTTCTCTCGACGGCATTTGCTAAATTCTTTTTCGTTTGAAGTTTCTAGTGCAGAACTGAAAACTATGATTCTCGTATATCGAGATTTAATTTCTTAATATCGAGAACCGATAAAATGTACAAAGGCAGTACGAAAAAGCAGCAGAAAATATCGCACCGAACTATTATTGCAGGTAGATTTTAATTTTAATTTTAATATTAAAATTTTCTCGACCATACACCGTACTGTCATAAATTCGTTGCGCCTCGTCATATGAACAATCCAGAAATTTCAACGAAATTAATATCTGCTCGTTGCTGTGACGAGAAGTAATATGAGAAATTACTATTTCCATCCATTTCCGGTTCACATTCTCTACCGTCCAAAACATCATTAACATTTGGAGCGAAAAATACGCGCTTTTTCCCGTTTTCATTCCACGACGGAAGCGTTCGCAGTCAAACGAGCAGCATTGAAGGCAAATTTTCCGTTACTTCTACAAACATAACAAACAAAACGTCCCGAATAGAAAATGGATCTCCCGATATCGAATGATAAAATGTTCAATGCGCTTCCACTGTTTACCGAGCCATTATGTATCGCGGCCGCGTGTTTAACGAAACATCGACGGTGCACAATGGAGTAGAAAAATGTAGCGGTAAACTCGTGTATTTCCTCTTCCTTGCCCACCCGGCCAACAAGCACCGCGCCCGGAAGCACCGCGAGGAGTACGATACAATTTTATTTGAAACGAACCTTTCAACTTAACGAACGAAGTAATTTTCGAGGAAACTCCGTAAGGAGGGAGAGAAGCGATAAAAAGCGTCGAACTTTGAAAAAGAACTATTCGCGCACGCGCCCACGCGGTGTAGGGTGAGAAGGCGCAGACGGTGAGGGAGAAAACTGGGGAAAACGGGAGAACGAGTTTCGCCCCGTTGAAAACACTCCACGCTTTCCCACGTCCGAATCGTTCGACGAATTGCAAAGACCGCGGTAAGCGCCTGGATACAACCGAAATAGGTTTACTACGAAAAGGCACTGTTCTCCAGTTCTCTCCCTCGAGTATTTACATCCTCGCGATTCTGGAGAACGCGTGGCTCGTTCCCTTCGACGAGAAAGAAAAAGTTTGAGAAATGTGAGAAAATCGATGGAAAGGGTCTGCCTCGATACGGTGAATCGATTGAAACTCGATGTGATACTGACGGAGAAATTATTGCGAGTGCAATAAGCGTGCGGCCGAGCCCGATATTCCATCGATTTTATTAACATCGTTAATTTTAATTATTCTCTCGTTAATGGGCGAGCCGCGAGTAGCCTGCCGGCGCGCGACATCCACCACCTCTCCGTATCAACCGACCTTATTTAGCAATTCGTGTAACCTGCAACGATTCTCGTATTGACCCCAAGTGGACGGATGATTAACACTATTCCTACCGAACGATCAAATGACCGTTTTTAAAATTTCCATTAGAATTTCCTGTATAATTTCCTATAATTGAATCGCCTTCCAATTTGACGACTTTTACTCAAATATACATATATTACATTTTTCAAAATTTTAGGAAATTTCGTTGTATATGTATAGGAAATTCTAATCGATATTTTAGAAACGGTCATTTAATCGGTCATGGTAGGAATAATGTTAACAAAGAACGCGTGATTCACGCAACACACTCGTCTCTCTCTCGTTTCTCCTTTTCCGCAGAAACTTTTCACGAGAATTCAATACTCTCCCTTTCTCACTTTACTCCGCAGTACCCACACGCGCCTTTAACCTCACCAAGCAAACTTCTCACCTAAAAAAAAAACCCAAAGAAAGACGAAAAAAATCGATCTTCCATTTTCCCCAAAAGTAAACTCATCCTCCCGAAAATTTCATCTATATTTTTAGCTCTCGCTACCCGTGGTCCCTCGATGCGCCACAGCTTTCTTTCGATCTACCGCGACGAGAGTGAGAAGAGCGAAAAAAAAGCGAAGTAAAAAAGAAAGGGAAAAGGGGGACGAAAAAGAGAGAGAACTCGTCCCGGGGACACGTTAATGAGGCCGTCGTCGGACTGCCACCGTATAAAATTCGTGGCACATCGTCATCGCGATTCACGGCTCGTGCCACTCTCCGCGCACACTCTCGTCTGCCGTGTGCGTGTGCGTGCGCATCGTGTGCACGCCGAATAACGAATGAATCATAGCCCTCCTCTCCAACGGCGTGTACACAAAGCGCGCGAGCGCGCGCGAGCAGAACCAGCGCGGTTCACTTTCTCCCTTCGGAGTCGTCCTCAATTACATAGAGAGTCGCGGCTTCCTCTCGACTTCTCCACCTCCTGGTCTGCTCGACGTTTTCTACCACATTGGTCTCTCTCGTTCTCACCGTTCCATCCTCCTCTCGACCGCCTAATTACACGAGCTAAGCGACGATATGCCGGTCGGCCAAGCGAATCGCTTATTTACTCATCTATTTATTTATTCATTTCCTCGTTCCGCTCTCGTGTCTCGTCTGGCCGGAAGCAACGGGACCGAGCTCGAGCCCTTTCACTTCTAGGCCAGGGCAAAAGCCGAATGATTTAGGAAGATTCCATCTTCTGGGTATCAAAGTGGGTTCGTCGAATTTTTATCGCGTATTTTCTCTATTCGTTCCTGAGAAACTAAGAGGATGCGCGCCTAAAATAGTTTTATCTGTGATACCCTGTATCGTGTGATTTGATGGGAATCGATTTTTCTTTGTTTTCTCCGTGAATGAGTTGTGACTAATAGTCAGATTGTCTATGGTCCTTGCGATGTAAAGAACTTCTGTGGCTTTTACAGAAAAAACTGTACTGTTTCTTACAATACGAGCCGTTTATGTTGAAAGTGGCCTAAGTCCATTTTTTTAAAAAAATAAGATACCACATAATTCATAAATAATTTAGTGCAATAATTTAATGTTATGTGGTATCTCATTTTTTTTAAAATATGGACGTAGGCCACTTTCAAAATAAACCGCTCATATATACCTTCATTTTACTGTTAGAATTGCTTCAGTTTATTATTAACAGATTCAGAAAGCTCCACTACGAACACCAAGTACGCAAGGAAACAGCCTAGACACGTGCACTATTCCTTCGTTCGTTTGTAAACGCGTGTTGGGTAAAAAGGACATTTTCTTTTTACATTCGCGACGTTTCTCAGCATTCTACTTCCCACCACCAACACCGATACCTCTGGAATCGCCTACGTAAGGTGGTGGAGCGCAAACTTTTCGGCCATGCGTGCACGCGCGTGTCGGTCCGACGACGGATTTCGAGCACGAACTTCACCGCAACGCGACCAGTTGTCCCACTGCGGTGGCGAATGTGATTTCTCGATCGCGGATACTAAATGTGGAGCTGCCGTGCGAGAAAGCGACGCAGGTGGAATCGATAAATCGGTAAAACGAGGATCCCCTCGACTTTTTTGATTCTGGAGCGAAAAGAAACTTTTTGTTAAAAATAGAAACGCGCGGACAGAAGCGAGTTTCAGTGTACGATGAATTTCCGTGAGTTTCGCTTGGTCTATTGAGAGTAATCGGTCGGTCAAAGGATTTTCAGTAATTAGCGAAAAAGTAGTGATCTCGAAAGTCATCGTATTCCGGGTAAAAATGCATACGAGTGAACGATACTGGCGTCGAAGAGCCGAGGTAGAAACGAAAAGATTCGGGTTAAATGCAATTTCGTACGTATATTGAATTGAGCTCGGTTATAACGTTACCGAAGGCGCATCGAATCGTTAGTCGAGATAAATGAAAAAGCACATTTTGGAAAATTGGAACGATCGTAGCCCATCGGCGAGACGACTGGCGCGACTGGAGAATGATATTGCGATATTTCATTAGCTCGAGTATATTACGTTCACTGGCGGTCGAATCTATGTTCAAGATTCCGAGAAGTTTTCAGGGATATTGCTGAAGAAGATTAAGATAAATTCGCGAGTACGATTGAAAATCGATCTTAAGTGGAACTGAAGATTCTCTATCGATTAAACTCATCTCAATCCATCGAACTGAAGAATGATCAGAGGCAAAGATGTCTTGGAATTAAAAGAATTTCAAGAAGACCACGATCGACTTATAAGTCGACTTATTAACTAGCAGAGAGGGCCACGTAATCGTGCTGATTAAAGATCGAATAACCCCGAAGCCAATCTACCTACGTGGCGGTTCACAAAGCTTATCGAAAGTTTCGAGTTAGCCCGTCCCTAAACACCAAAGTTAGCACTTTCGTCGGCCTTAATTACTTCGCAGGACACATTGGGGAGTCATTTCATTACAGCGGAGCGTCGTGCCGCAGAAGAGGAAGGAGAAGACCGCGGAATTGAATCGCGCCTCGAATATTCACGATTAAAACAGGAAGTGCCACTATCTTCGAGAACCTTTCGGTTTCGAATTCAGCTCCAGATAAAATCAACTCTCGTTAACTCGTTAAGTTCTTGGCGATATATAGGCAAATTTACAGTCATAGTTCTCCAAAATGAGACTTGTTCAGTTTATGAAAAATTATACACAAAACCAACTTCCATGTTATCTAGACTATTGCGTCTTTTTCGTTGAATATATTACAGAAGAATAAAGAAATAAATGCATTAGCACATTCGTCCTAATGTTTTTTTTTTTTTTTTTTCATTAATTAAAGTACAAAGCCGCAAGAATAGTGGTAAGATTTGATAATTTCGAACTTTTAATGCAGTGAGAAACAATAAAAAAAAAAAAAAACCAGTGTGCGTGAATGGCTTAAACAATCTAAGGGTCGTTTTCATCTAATGGATGAATTTTCGAGAAATCGATCGCTCGAGTAATCGCCCCGGTCCACCGAAAAGCAAGAGCGCATTTCCGTCTCGCGAGACGCAGGTAGAAGAAGCCTTGGAACGAGGTGGGGCACCGAGATGAGTGGCACGAGAGTACGGGTGCCGAATAGTAAAACTCAAGAGAACAATGGGGATAAGCGGGAATAGAACAACCGAGACCTTTCAGGCAATCGAGTAACTGGGTAAAAATCGTTGAACACAATGGATGGGAATACGCTCTCCCAGTCACTCTCCTCCCTTTTCTCTCCTCCCTGGTCCACCACCTCCGTCCTTCTGGTGGACTCTCCTAGAGTTCTCTTCCTTCCTAAACATTCCACCAGTCCACCCACCGCGCGCTTGCGCCTCACGGCACACCCACTTGACCTCCCTCTTTCTCTCCATCGAGTTGAGAAGAAATTAAATTATGTAGGCACTAATGTGCCCCGTGCATCGCCCTGTCTCCTTAGGCCTCGCCCCACGCGCCACGGTACAAGTCTCTAGGATATACCACCCCAACATTCTGATTTGTGCGCTTCGTGCTTCGGATATGCGAACGAATCATTTCACGAGATCTTCTAGGTAATTTAAGCATGACGTAAGGGATTCACGATCTTAGAGTATTAATTAGTCCGGAGCACGCGCCAACCTGGCTCTTATGCATGGCTACGTAAATTGCATTCGATTAGAACGTAAAAATTAAGAGGATTATTGTGTATAGGCTAAATAGTGTTCTCGTATACGAATGTACGTAGATTTTGTATACTGCAAGGGTGATGTGAGAAGGTGAGATAGCAAGGCGCGATTGAATAGTAATTTTAAAATATTGCAATTGTTCAGGGTACATAATGTTGTCGCGTATTGATATTGTACTTTTAATCATACGAGTATGAAAAGAACATGTGGTAGATAAGTTGAAAGTAATATAAATTGAAAAAGTGTTCGTCAACCGACAAATTTGTTGGTTGAATTCGGAATGGTTAATAATAATGGGAGCATTTGTTTAGATCCTTTTCGTAAATTGCCCATATGCCGCCATCTGGCGGTCCATCGCGAAAATAAGATTGATATTACGCATCGGTGAACTGAAAGTAACTTATCGACATTCTTTTCTACATGAAAAGTGATAGAAGCAAGTATATAAATATAAAAAAAATTGTATTATCTGTATTACGTAGACTAATTTCATGCATTGCCTCTTTCTAAACGGATTACGAAGTCAATTAGTATTATCGTGTGAAGAAGAATAATTGCCGCACGGAACGCATGAAATAATATTTCTTATCATATGGTAAACACGCAACAAACTTTTTCCTTTTGTTATGGTCTTCGCGGTATAATTAAGCCGTTTGGATGTAATCATACTGATATTTATACACTTTTTTACCTTTGATAATTTGCCTGAATATTTTGATATTACTTGCAAGCTTAAAAATGCAATTTACACCGCATAATTATTGCAGCATTTGGAATATCTCCAGGAGTTCGTCAATTATAATCACAAGGTTTATGAAACATAACAGATTACCGAAAGAAGAAAGATACGAGCAGTTTAATTACCTTGTAAGTTGTCCAGCATAAACGACAGCAGCTTGAGGGTCCCAGATGGTTCTCCATACAACGCCATTACTTCCTTGCTGAGTGGATTCCCATGCAGGCCAAGCACTTGTAACTGGAATAATTTCCCTAGCTCGTACGGTAAAACGCGAAGATAGTTTTGGTTCAATAACAACTCCCTGAAACAATGAATAATGTGTCATATAATACTCGTCTCTGTATTTATATTTACTTTCAACAAAATCGTATAACGTATCCAAAAAATACACGTATAGGTCTTACCTGAGGTAGATGAGATCTCCCAATTCAGCAGGCAAACTGCGTAATTTGTTGCTACTGAGATCTAAAGCACGCAGATTAATTAATCGCCCGATTTCAGATGGTATCCTTTGTAAACTATTATCATTGAGGTACAAAGCCGTCAAATGAGTCAATTGCCATAAATTTGGGCTAAGATTTCTAATACTGCCTGTTATCTCCAACTCCGGCCAATAAGATTTCTTCCCAGAGTTTGCATCCTCTGTGGACATGATAGTGTGTGTACGACGTGGGTTGGAGTTTTCATACTTGTCCTTGTGATTGCGGGACATCTTAAATCCTTTGAAAGAAAAAACATTAATATTAGTAAAACAGAATTTATTTTTTTCGCGACGCAACTTGCATGGCAAGGATAAAAACATAACATGCGGATATTAGTGATTTTTATAGAAAGGATAAATTAAATAAATTAATCACACTATTGGAAAGATGTTATTGTGCGTTAGTATAGGTATGGTTATGAGTGATGCAGAAAAGGTAGGTACAATTTGTCAGGATAATATTCGATATTAAATAGAAAAGTTTGTCGACGAGACAAAGAGTGGAGTAAATTATTGAAATACATTGCCGTTTATAATGATTGAAAACCAGCAAATAAATCATAATGTATCCAAGAACTGTATACAACACGGCATTGTAAAGTAGATGCAATTAGATGCGTTTACATCGCTTTTGTACAAAAACTTGGCTGCACAACCTGAAATTTAGTACAATTCAGTGTTAAATTATTTTAGAATTGGAAATCGAGTAACTAACCTAAGCTATCTAATGGTGTAAACAGGTAAACTCAGAATACTATATGGAATTTGTGCGTTAAATGTTATTTTTACACAAAACACTGAGGTGTCGTTTAGCATCGGCCACTCGATACATATCAACGTCACAGGGTGAGCCATATTTTACAAAGATCCCATACGTTGTATTGACAAGTCTTCATAGCATGAGGTCAGGGAGAAGCAGGAGAATAGGATTTCATCGGGACACACTACAAGGAAAATTCACAGAAAGATCACTCTGGGATTACAAATCCTTTAAAAGTATGAACATGAATTAGAATGGACTTATCTTAAAGAACAACATACATACGAGTAATCAAACGTAACTTTCACGTTTCCCATTAAAACAAAAAATCAAGAATAAGCCTGAACTAGAAATCTGAAAGCTTCGAATACACGATTAGATGACACCATGTATAAAGTGTAACCCATAACCTATTACCAAGAAGTGCAGATTACATGTTGCATTTGGTATGCATGAAAAAAAACTCTGCCGCTTCGACTATACATGCCAATAAGACAATTCACACAACATATCAATGAACCCTTTTGTTAGAAAAGTAGCATGCCAATCGCATTTTTTTTTCAGTTAAGAAACCCTTCCTTCCTACGAAGTTCATATGTTCCGGACGACAGGTTTACGCTTGTAAAAATGTTCGCAATGTTCAAATCATCCATACCTGTCGATTTTAATGCGAAAACCGAGGGAAACTATTACGCACCTTCATCTACCTCTTAGCACAAACGAGACACACGGGGAGTTGATTCCGAGTGAAAATTTTCGCGTAAACAAAACTACCTTGACAAACACAAGTCCTCCATTTATCAACTGCACTGATCGCGCACCACAGACGATTCTGATTGGCCGTCGACTTGCCGAATCTTCCCGAAGCAGCCGACGTTGTCGAACGATCGTTCACGATATCAAAGACCACAAACAACAATTTCCTAGGGATTTTCATATGTCTCTATGTCGTTAGGGTGGTAGAAATCTGGTCACCGATGTGTTAAAAACCCTAGAAGGATTTCCCCTAACATTGCTGTTCTTTAGGGCTTATCACGCAGCAAACGAGTCACGAGACTGCTTTTAGAGCAGCAAACACTAGTACCATCTATAAATAAAATACATACTACAATAGAACGTATGATAACTCACTTGATTATCAGTAACTATAGATACTATAAGCACAGACGTGATATAGAAACTTCTTCTTCCTATTCCTCGATGTAAATATGATTCCTTATGCTCGTGAAATATTTCAATGCTGCGCGTATTTCTCAACGAAAATATGACGAATAATGTCAAAGTTGCAAAATTCTGTATACATAAATGATATCGAAGATTTTCGATCGGGTGTCGCTCTTACCTACATTTGGTATCGAAGCTTTTCTCACTCAATTGTTACAAGAGAGTGAGCAAGAAGAGATAGTATCAGATAGTATATGTATAACGTATATCGTTACGCACGTGTATAAAATTCGTAGTTCTGCGTGTCTGAAAATAACAGTAGCTGTGCTGTTAATAAAAGTATTATATATTTTCGATATTGTTCCTGTAAGTACTTTTATGAGCTGCGTATATTACGCAAAATGAATAAAAAGATTAACTTTTACCAGGGTAAGTACTATGACAAGCAATTTGCAGTCTATGTTATTATATTTGCAAACGTCTCGAATTTCATATTTTCTATATGTCACTCTTTGCAGATCATTGTAAATACAGCAATACAAGTGACGATGAAAGTTCCTTCGATTTACGGTCTCGTTTAGATAAATTTTTTGCACCTGATAACAGTCGTACAAAGAGGTCTAATCAACCTGTTGCCATTAACAGAGATCGTATACTTATAAACGTTCCACTGCAAGATACAACAGTACATGTTAATGTTAATAATGAAAACTCTCATATTTACCCAGAATCTGTTTGTGAAATCACAAATGATCAACAGAAACATATAGAAAAGAAATCGGACGTACATGATCAAAAAGACAGTAATGTATTCATCATAGGAAGTAATTCGCCAAAGAGCGAAATGTTACATAACATGAACGCGCACAATCAAAATATACAGAATTGTGTTAATATATGTAATGAAAATGATGAAAATTTGCTGAAAAAATATAACTCTACAAAAAAATTCATTGTCCAGTTATACAAGGAAAAATATCTGGACCTGGAACAAAAACTACAAAGGGAAGCCCTATTAGATTCACAAACAAGTAGCTTACCCAGGACATCCAGTAATGTAGACATAAATATAGAATGTACTCCTTTGGAAAACTATATAAAGGAAAAATTGGACATGACACAGTGCACCGAAACAGAAAGGATTGAAACAAACATTGAATCGAAAGACAGTGATGCAGAATCAGATGCATCTATTTTAGAAGTTCCAGTTCCACCGAAGCCACAACCGCCACTCGTTAATTTACAAGATTCGGATGATGAATCGACAAAAAGTATTGACAACAGCAAAACAATAAGAGTTTCTCATTCGCATAAAAAGAAGAAGAAAAAAAGAAAAAGATCGAAGTCAAGCTCTATTGTCACAAATAATGTAGAGTCAAGTAATGACAGTCGTATTAACGAACAATATTCAGAAATTAATTCTACAGTACAGACAAATAACCAATTATCTAAAGATGATCCAACATCCAACAATACAGTTCTGACCACTTCCGAAACTCCAATCTCTGCTTTTAATAGTGAAACAAGTAAATCTGCTTCCGCTAAAGAAAATGGACATTTATTACGGAAACGTAAAAGCAGATTGAATGATTCAAATATGCATCAACTTCAAGCTAATAAAAAGAATATTCATGCAGGAGTAGGTTTCCATGTACCAGGATTACCAGGAAATACCTTTGTACCAAATTCTGCGATGTTGGTTAATAATGTACAATCTGTAGATTTGACCGATGATTATTCTGTATTAAAAATTAACCCATCTTTTGCTGATGATCAATTGTCTCGGGATAGAAAGAGGCAGCATGAATTTGAACATAATGCAGGTTCTTCTACAAAACAAGCAAAGATTAGTGACAAGGGCACAGAAAATAATATAAAACTAATGACTAACGTTGATGGTAAAACAGAAAAACGTGTCTCAGAGGCAAAAGAAATTGAAAGTGTAGTACTTTCTAAAGATGTTCTTAAGACAGAGGATCTTAATATTACAGAAACCCAAAGTAAAATGTCTAGTCTTTATATTTTCATAAGATATATAAGAATCGTATTCTATTATTACATTCACAAATTTCAGAGAAATCAGAGTTGAATATTGTGGATAAAAAGTTAATGCCAAAGCCTTCAAATGAACACACAGTACAGAATGCAAAGTGCACAGAATGTCATCAAGATGTGAAATGTCATTGTTCGGAACCCTTGGAACCTCTTAAATGTCATACACTCGATAGTCAAGAACATCATCAAGAAACTTCAAAGAAAGTATGCTTAAAGGTAATAAGAAGTTGTCGATACAACCGTTTCATAAATATTCAAATATGTTTGTATTGTACTTTAATGTGATTCTTATATTTCGTACAGTGCGGTATACATAAAGCAACATACAAGGGAACCTGCGAGTCTTGTTATATACACCGATGTAAAAGATGTAAGGAAACTGGACACAAATCTACTGAATGTCCTGATCTTTGGAGAAGATATCATGAAACGGTATATATCGTATACTAATATATACTTTTAATGGATACGATTACAATTGTAACTAGTTCAATTTTTGTGTATTTACAATATGTTATATTTCATATTTAGTTAAGATTAGAACTGCATAATAACAACAATATATATATTTTTCTTTAGGTGAAAACTAAATCAAAGATAAATAACCCAGCAAGTTTAGCAGATATAACCACATCTTCAAATCTTCCAATTGATTGTATTTGCACCAAAGGTGGTCAAGAATCTTGTACGTGTAAAGATAATCAATCACAGTTTCCCACTCCAATTTTTGTATCAAAATATAGGGAACCTATAGAAAATCAAAATAATAGTAATTCAACAAACCTTCAAGGAAATAGTGAACAAGTTTCCAACAATGATTTGACAACATCATCAACAGATTTTATACCACTTTCCAGTACACCTAAAGACAGTAGTGAAAACGAGGAGATTCTGTTTTCTTATGGCGATCCTAAAAAGGAAGGAGGTAAATACAAAATTGTACATCTTGTAAAGGAAAAAAGCAAACTACAATATAATATAACTGGCATAATAGAAAACCGCATTGCTCCAACATTTCTGGATTGGTTATCAACGTTAACTTCATTTTACATAAAAATATGCCGTGAGGAAGATAACAGTTTAAAGTTACACATTCGTGCAGAACAGCATGACTACTGTCATATACGAAACATTTTGGAAAGATGGTTCTTAATTGATGATTATGATAAAGATCACTGGTTTCCAACCTATTTGCCACGGAACAGAGTAGAATTCTGTAAGTTCATAACTGATAAACTCGCAGAATTAGATAAAGATTATGAACATGCAGGTGCTTTATGGATATCGATTAATACATTGAAACGAATGTTACGCTATCCAACTGGAAATAGAAATCCAAGTGACATTAAAATAAAGTTACAACAGGCACAGATGAAACTTCTTATGATAATGCACAGTAAACCACAAAAATCAGTTACAGCTCGTCGATTTAAAATTTACGTGGAACGGATACAAAAAATGAATCGTACTCTAGTACCAACCACGCTATATTTACGTGCAATTTACACTTATGGTCGAATATTTGCACCACATACACCGCCGAATATGATGAATTGGGTAAACACATTTTCGAAGCATTTTGACAACTGGACATGTAAACAGTTAACCAACCAGACAAGTAAAACCTATAATCTTAGGAGTACAAGTTTATGTGACCCTTCACAGAGAAGAGAAGTGCCTTCAGAATTGCCAGAAACACCCAAAAAAATACCAGTTTTGGTAACCACTAAGCAAAAAGATTTCACAATTGTAGAATTCTGTCCAGGGTACGATATCTCCCCACAAATAGATATGTCAGCAATGAATGATTGCAGAATTCCATTAAGTTTCTCAACATTTGAACATAATTATCTAAGTGAGCCAATGATGGAATCATGTGTAACTGATACCATTGATGATACAAGGGTTACTCCTCCTTATGTAAATTTTAAGCATAGTAATTCAGACAATTTAATTCCCATAATCACCAAAAGTATTCCATCATCTAATAGTAAGAATGTATCTACCTCTCAACTTAAGCCAAAAATTGTAGAATTTGTAGATCTAGAACAGGAGTTAGAAAATGATGTGAATAATGGTACAACATGAGAAAACTGTACAACAAAATAATGAAGGAACACAACACCAGTGATAATGGATTCTGTAGCTGAAAAAACTGAAACAAGTATCTTGAGTGAGTCACATTTGCCAGAAATTACAAACGCAAAAGACATTAAAAAACAAATTAAACTTGGATATCTTACAGCGGAACCATAAAGCCACGATTAATTAGACTGAATATCGTCGACTTGATGGGTATTGCAAGTTTTGGTTTAGGAATAGGTTAATATCATTAAATGTATATTGAAGAGTCTATACATATATGGTTATTAATAAATAATTCTGTTAAAAAATAACATGTCTTGAACATGTATTTACCTTGAACCGTAATACATATGATTGTATTACGTTGATTACACAAAATGTTTCGCGTATTTTTAATTCCTTAACATTTCGATTATTTCTGCAAATGCAAACAAATTTTCTAAGACGAAGTGGTTCGGTTGAGCGTCTAAACTTCTTACAATGAGTTATCAGTAAAATTGAAGTAAAATGAAGGACTAATTTTAAAGAAGGATAACGAATCAAGTAATAAAGACGGAGTATGCGGAGATGTCAACTCAAATTTCTACTAAAAGATCCCAGAGTCGATTAACTAGAATATCGCTACGCGTGTACAGCACTCAGCCTGAGGTGATCCTCGATGCAAAGCATGCAAATTTGTATCGAGAATAACCTCAGTTACCAGGTCTCACCACGTGGAGGTGGCTGCTTTGAGACCCGACCCGGTGGTCCCTGCTTCGCAGGATTAAAAAGAATACTACTCTAAAGCCTTGTATAGGCTGAATCAAAGAAAGAATTAAATATCCACGTAAAATATATTTGAACGACTTTATCAAAAAGTTGTCCAAACATAAATCAAGTGGATGATGAAGCTACCTTCCCGAAAGGAGAATAGACAGAAGAAGTCTGTCGATTCACCAGTGTACAATATTTTACATGAATCTTTACATGAATCTTTACATTGTCACTTAGCGCCAAGCATATAACTTAACTAAAACTTAACTATGGCTTAACTAATCATAACTAAGGCTTAACTAATCTTAACTAAACGCCAGTGTTGATTCTTAATGTGTCCCACGACGAAAATTCTTGCTAATTCTTAATGTGTCCCACGATGAAACCTTCCTCACAATGTATGAAGAAACCAACAGAAATTGTAAAAAATTTGAATTAATATTTTAAAAGCTATAAATCATAATTTAATAATTAAACAAGAAAAATTGGCCCGTAAAAATAAAAGTGAAATGAAGCTGAAACAAAAAACCACAACATTAGGAAACTGAAAAGAAAATCAAAACCCGATTGTCCGATAAAATTTAAAAATATGCAAAGCGTCTTGGAGTCGAAACGAAAATTTTAAAAATAATTTTTACGCGAAATATACAAAAATTGTATGCAACATTGTAATAATAGCATGCAGTATGTACTATACACAACCGGCTCACCGGCGTTGCACCATTTCTGCAAAAAAAAAAAAAAGAAAAAAATATTAACATAAATAATATTTGGGAGATCAATAATATTCGACATTCAAACTTGTTTAAACACTCACTGTAAATGGTGTTGTTGAATGCCCGACAACCGGAACCCCCGGATCCCCCTCAATAATAATAGATTGGGTTGACACTTTAAACAGAAGACGAGAAACGATGTAATTTAAATTAGCGGAACGTAATAATTAATCGTAGAAATTATCAAAGCACTCACTGTAAACGGTGAAGTCCTGCGCATGATATCGCGAACACTGGATCCCCCCATGGTAGGATAGGGCACACACTAACACTTGATACAAACACTGAAAACCAAAAAGAAAAAAAAATCTAACCAAATGTTTCAATTGGTAGAAGATAGTAATATAGCGCAGAAAGTATCGAAACACTCACTGGAAATGTTTGTATGTAGCGCCAAAACACTTTGGATCCACACGTGTAGTGGTCCATGACACGTGATAGTGTCCGCGACCTCGGGTGACCGAGGTGTACACACACGCGACCTATTCGCTCGACGCCCGAGAGCGAAGTGATTAACTGTCGCGCGCCGCGCACGTGTGACCCCCCACCACTCACCGCCCAGTCCGATTAGTCCCGATCAGTCGCGATGTTAAGTTCGGGTGTAGGCTCGAGTCATCTCGGGTGCTCTCGGTACTAGTCGGTACGCAACGGCCGAGGAAATGTTTATGCTGCACACTGTTGACTGTAATACGTAATTATATGCTTTTTAACTGTTTCTTTCTAAATAATATTGAAACTTCTATTTCTCAATGCTACATTTATCATTCCCTGTCTTTTCTATCTATATTTACTGTATTATTTTTTATCGAAATGAGAAATCTAGATTTTATATTTCGGATTACATGAGGTTATTTTACGTCTATGGCAATATACCCGCTTTACAATTATCGGCAAGTCCGATGATTGTTTCAAAGCACAGAAATACACTATTAATATTCAAATTAATAATTTTTTACAAAACATTTCCGTCACTGTTGGCCCGCCAAGAAAACAAGCAAAAGATAAATATGCTGCGGATTTTTGCCGTTAATAGCGCTGGAGTTAATTTCTGCATTATATCGGTAACGTTGGTCGCGACACTAAGATGATATGGTGGGCTTTAGCAGGCTTTAGAGCTCCCGAATTCTGAGCCGAAAACTTATACATATTGCATGTAGGCTATCGTATATCTCGTCTGTGCTTGCAGTATCCATAGTTACTGCGATTACTGAGTTAATTGTGCAGAATTACCGACTGAGGGTTACGGCTTTTTGAAAAAATACGTACGCTTCTTGGAGGTTATCCATTCCAGTACTGTACTATTTGACACTTTCTTTTTTACGATTAAGTGTCTTTATAAAATGCAATAGATCTATAAAAGCTCGCTGAATGGCACATGATATATGGAAGTAGTGGAAGCAATCATCGCCATTTAAAAATGATATGCCCATTATTGACTCTGATTGTTGCTTTAAATCACGTGAAGCTGTAAGCAAATTTATCCCGGGTGCGATATAAACCTTTCGGGTATTCCATTAAAAATGGGAGAGAGCCTTCGTCGAGAGGTAACACGTATTTGCGTACTTACTAATTTTTCCTAATTCTAATTAATTAAACTGTTCTAAAGTAGCTTTTACAATTATATTTTTTATACATTTTAAGCATTCATCTCTCTATATGGAACAGATTCGCTATATTAATTTTTGTAAAGAGCAAAAGGAAATATTATCGTGTCCATCTTCTCATTATTGTGTAACTTATTTTTAGAAAGATTAGGTAACATCACAGTTCTATCGTTGTCAATTCTTCAATGCTAGGAAAATTATTTACTGCCTTGTATTTGTTTCTAATCAATAGCACGGTCGTGTCTCGTGCTTGAATATGCACATTTGATATTTTATTTTATTCAGGTATTGAGGATATTTAAACAATTGCACAGAACACGGTTGAAAACTTTCGTGGGTGACGAACGAGCACTGCAAGGTAAATTTGGAGCCCTGCATACAAAACGGGCATTGTACTGAATTACTAATGACAAAGTATTCAAGGTGATTAATTTTTCAACGCATCATTTAGCTGCGAGAGAGAAGATAAACGAAGAGTATAGAAAATACAAAAATGTCACCAATAAAGAAGCCATTAAAGAGGTAATTTTGCATAATTAGCTGCAATACTGGTGTAACTCTTTAGATGACAAACATTTATGATGTGTCAATAACGTATATAGTTACTACAATTTTTGTTTTTTTTTTAATGAAAAAAGCTTACTTTGACTATACTTACTCCAAGATAAAACTGTATGCTTTTCACATATAGCTTTGTTTTAGTTAAACAGATTTGCAGAGGAGGTTGAGCACGAAATACGAACAACTGTAATTCAAGCAGTGGAAACAGAACCTGGAAAATTTAGTAATGCATCCTGCAATATAAATAGTTATATAAGCATATGTAGTAACATCATTTTAATTACATAAAATGTAATTTGTTATTCCGTACTATTTTATGTTGCAGCTCTGAATATTACACCGGACATTGCCTTATGGGAAAATGTGCCATACGTCGATAGCAAATGTCAGCAGGAAACAAAAGTGTTATCTACAGAGAACACAAATTTAAATAAGGACAAGAAGTAGTACCGATCATAGTGATTATTTAATACGATACAATGCAGGTCTAGACACTTGTTATGAAGGCTGACTAAGAGTAGTTTTATTTCACTTACAATTATGTACATATGTATATGATGTAATATAATACAACGCTATAATTATTAAACTTTAAGTTCTTATTGACTTATCTATCCATATCAGTTTTCATATTGAAAAATAAATTTCATTTTGATGGTAGTATTTACAAACAATGTATAGTATCTGAAATTAAGACATATGGATCAACTTGTAATTTTCTTTAAATAATCGGATGTTTTAGATATGGTGTCTCACTGCACATGAATACATGCTGTGGTCGCTATAATACTTCATCAGCATCTTGGGTATTATTAGTTCTAATCGATTGGCCCTCCAATAATTGTCCAATTTCTACTGTTTCGTATGTGTTCTGCTTTACATGGAATACTTGACTGTAAGTTTGATTATTATACAGTAGCACCATCGATTTTCATCCTGCAAAATTTTCAAATAACAGACAGCGTACGATAAGCCTTGTTGACAATTTGTAATATTAACCATGCACGTGTAAGTACATACCGTCTTATGTGTTATTAGTAAAAAAAACTTATTTTCTGATCTAAAGTAAGCTGTTGCGAACACAGAAAATGAGAATTAAATTTGGATGCATCGTGCTGTACAAAAGTGTAAGGTACACGTAGAGTGGATTCACATCAGGTCACATGCTTAGTATTGAGTTAAAGCATAAGTATTAGCTCAGTACATGTATAAGGATTTTGGAGCAAACCTAAGGGAAATTAGAAGCTTCCATTATTTGTCTTTGCATTAATACAATGAGTAATATACTTACACATGCTCCGGGTGAGAGCGAATTTGATCTATCATATCAGCTGGTCTGAGTTGGTCAGTACAAATACGATGTACACTATGAAATAGTGGAAATTTGTCGAGTACATTACGTGCCTTTAACATTCCAAAGACCTCATCCGCGGTAGCAGGTCCTTGCAATTTTTGTCCGGACAAGAGCTCGTCCTCCAATTGTCTAATTGTCTGTGCATTGAAGGAAAAATTTTATTACACCTTTCTACTACGTGTGTGAACCTGGCACCCGATTTTAAGATATCCAAATTTTTTTTTTGCAATCGAAAGAGCATCGTTTGTACCTGTTTGTACCTCGTTTCTTTTCGTTTGTACGTCAAAGCGTTCGAAGATAGAAATCAAAAATTTACAAGTCGCTCAGCCAGCTGTGGAGATTGATCTATCTAGAAAGCCTCAATACGTCCTCAAGTTTCGATTATTGATTTATTTGGTTTATGAAGCAAATAAAGCAAATAAACCAATAATCTAAATGTGAGGGCGTAGTGAGGATTTCTAGATAGATTGATCTCCATAGACAGACTGAGCCTCTTCTCAAATTTTGAAGTATCTCTATCTCCGAACTCTTTGAGGCACAAACGAAAACAAGGGGGGTACGAAGGATGCTCTTTCGATTGCAAAAAAAAATTTCGGTATTTTGAAGTCGGGTGTTAGGCCCACACAGGTCTTCCTACTGCAAAGTTTCAAAACTGGAAAGAACTTGCTGTAAGAACGTGTACATTGTCCAAGCGCATACCTTTCCCGTTTTGACAAATTGCTCGCACACGCGTCGGTTTCTTCCACCGTAACACGTCGTTATGAGATCAGCCACGCCACAACTTTCGAAGAATGTCGAAAGTTTGGCACCGCTATAGAAAGTGTCGACGAACTTAATCATCTCCATTAGTCCCAATCTAATTACAGCCGCTTTTGTGTTGTCTCCTAATCCTAAGCCATCTACGAATCCGGCCGCGCAGGCGACGATGTTCTACGAACAAAACCAAGAATTTCACAATCATTAATTCCGCTTAGGTATGCAAACAATTTAAGCGGACGAATCACGCGGCACAGTTTAATAAAAGAAATCCGAGCAAAGTATCGGAGTAAGTCGGAATCTATGCTAATAAGACAAGTGGCAAGAAAAGAAGTCCACTGCGAGTGAAAGCTCCGTTTAAGAATAATAACAATCGCTTTATTACCTTGAGTGCACCGCACACCTCCACCGCTTCGCAATCTTCAACAACGACCACTCTAAAATTAGCCGTCTGAATGAGATCCCTCAATAATGGTGCCAATCGTTTGTCCTTGCACCCTGCAATGCGCATTATTAATCATCCATTAATATTGGGTTCGCTCATCTATCACGTTATCAACAAACAAACGCATATATGTCATGAAGATTTTGATATAAGGTGAATTGGGGTAAGTGCGCCGTCGAGACGAAATTTTCTAAAGTGTGGTTTTTTCGATTACCTATTTTTTATTTTTTTTTAAATGACCCTATGCATCTATAAAGTACAGTTAAAATGCCATGTTGCTAAAGTTTCTATTTTGCAGACAAATTTTGTAGCTTGTGGAAGGAGAGTAAACACAAATTTCGAATATTCGTGTATGCACTTGACCCAACTCACCTTAATTCAATAAAGCATTCGATTTTCACATAATTCAATAAAGCATTCGATTTTCACATATATCAATAAAAAATTCGTAAACTATTTACCGATGGTGGTCTCGCAGAATTTCTCCTCGGCGACTTCATTGGCAAGATTCGCCCCCATCAACACGCAACACTGGATCCTAAGATTCTTCTCGATAATTTTCGAAATAAGCTCGATATTCGTGCCATCTCCTCGATCGAAGCCCTATAAAAAAAAAATTTCAAAATCACTCATAACAATTATAAACTACACGCTTCGTCCAAGACATATTCGTACCTTGATCAACGAGATTGCAACGGCCGTAGGCTTGATCTGTCCTAGAAGAGTGGCGCATAGGGGCTTGATGAACTGATGGGGCAAGACGAAAATAAGAATGTCCGCGTCCTTTGCAGCCTCGATCACATCTGCGATGGCCACCTAAAGGAACAATTCAAATCAATTAAATACAACTCAATGTGCACCCCTTCTTCATCCTTTAACCACTTAACTACGGAATTTTTTTGTTGAGTTTTAATTTTTAGTTTTTATATCAAAAATAGTAAGTTTTTTTTATTGTTCATGATCAAAAATAGAAAAAATTTCGATTGACGTATACACACGCTGAACGCAGTTAACTGGTTAAGAAGAATTCCACGACGATTTTGAAACAATAGATTACTGTTCGAGGTTGTGCAATGGTCTCAACATTTTTGGACCGACGCCTTTCGATTTCTCTACCTTGAGGGAGATCAATGTCAGGCCGTCTCGGTATGGATTAACACGAGACGGCCTGCAAAACTCGTGACGCATATTATTATCGTATGCAAAGCTCTACACGATGCACCCGCGGCATTCAGCCGTGAATCTTCGCGAGGTCAGTTAATGCCTTCTTCGACGTATCCTAGGTACATAACGAGTGTTCGACGTAACGAGATATACGCCCAGGCCTCTCTACACGCAATTCCTCGCGAATTATGCATTACGTTCGTTTGCGACGCATCTGCTCCTCCTATGCACAGAATCCAACGGATGAGTTGAGCGTAGGCGCTAGCTAGATGATTTGTAAATTATAAACAGGATCGTTTCGTTTCCACAAACTAATCGATCGCCACCTCTGCTCATTCATTCGACACCTCTGTGCCACAAGACAATCGCGCCTGCTATGCTATTATTACGCGTGTGATAAAGAAAATGTTAGGTATGCGGTAATTTTTTAAAGATTTCTTTTCGTTATATAGAGAGCAGTCGTGACTTTAATATAATTATCCATTATTAGGTATGGTTATTTAATGGAATTCGATGGTGGTTCAGGTCCGAAAGGAATTTACAGCCTGAGCAATTATTAGGATTGTTTAAACTTGTTTGGAAAATTCCTGCCTTTTTTGATATTATTTCGTATGGTTTTTCAAAGTAATTTGATGAAATGCCAAGCTGGAAATATTTTATAAATTGAGCGATTACCAGAGGCGTTCGACTAGAAAATTCGTACCTTTCTTGATATTATTACGAATAATTCTTGAAAGTGATCCACTGGCATTAAATCCCCGAAAGCTTTACTTTCCAACTTCAGCAATGACCAGAAACATGCAAAGTTCGCCAATCACCGCCACTCAAACTCAGATTTGCCGTAATCGTGCTCTCGAAACAGAAATACTCGAGCAGATATTTTTTTTTGACGTGCATCGGTGCTCGCTTGTGTCAAACGCGATAGCTTTCCAAATTACATCTCTCGATTACAAGCCCAAACGATAGTGAGTGCCCTCGTACGACCAGGACTCAGTGTCGCGCGATTACGTAAGGTTACGCGTGTAAATCGTCCAGCTATTACGCATCTCACGTGTAGAATTGCGCGCAACTTGACCACGAATAAGAGCTCTCCGTCTATTTTCCTCCTTAATCCTGTTTCATCTCCACAACTCAACTTCCACTCTTCCATGCACACGTTTACAACCAGAATTGCAGCTTAGAATGCAACCGTAACATTTTCCATAAAGTCAACGCACTTTATCCTCATCCCACGCAATCCACTTCCGTTCTCTCGAAACTACGACGATCAAAACTCTCTCTTATCACCCTGAATATGATTCCAGCCTTAGATCTCTTTTTCTATTCCGTCTCATTTTCTCTATCGATCGTTCTCCAATTGTCTCGCGCATTAACCAGCTCAATCTGCTTCCGGTGATCTTTCCACGATTGACCCCACCAAGACAATGCGACTACTCTTACGAATTTCTTATCACCGTATTCTCGCATACGTCGACGATGATGCGAAATGATGCAAATGCTATCTCGACCCACGGCGAGCGGGCCTAACATCTGTTATCAATGATATCGTACGTGCCTTTCTTATCGAGACGAAGGATCACACCGGATGCTAATTAGAGACGTACGATGGTGTAGAAGACCACGAGATTTCGTGCGAGTATCGAACGAGATTTGACGAGGGTGCCGATTGGGTATAAGTATCGTCGTCACCGGATGGCAGACGATAAGGTAACTTGAAAAGGAGGCTCGCCCTCGTCTACCATTCAGTTGTTCGTGCGCATTCTACCGGCGTAGACGTTCCAGCGCTACAGTCAGTGTCCACCAGATAGAATCTACAAGTTTCAAGATGAGGCTGAACTCGATCGTGCCCAATTTCACCGCCGAGACCACCCAAGGTCCCATTGACTTCTACCAGTGGCAAGGAGACTCGTGAGTATTTCAAATTTTTCTTTTCTCTTTCTTTCACGGTCTACTATTTTCGATTTTTCTCTTTCTTTCACGATCTACTATTTTTGTTTTTCCTCTTTCCTTCACGGTCCGCTATTTTCGATTTTTCTCTTGCCGTAGTCGAAGATCGCGTTAATTGAACAGTGAAAAAAGTATACAAGGAAATACAGAATTTTTGGAATCTAGATGGAAGGAACGATTGGAAATCGAATAAAGATATAATTAGCTTCTGGTCAACGCCGCATTATTTGTGCTCGTCTGAAAAGGGGAAAACCTCTTATCTCCCGGTACTTTTACACTCGGCGCCAGGTTACCGATAGAAGATGGGTTTATCGAAAATGTCGAGACTGAAGAGTGCCTCTCGCAGAAAAAGAAAAACAAATAACGAAAGAGAGAGAGAGAGAGAGAGAGAGAGAGAGAGAGAGAGAGGAGAACATGGTTACACGCACTACTTCGTACACATCCTGACAGTCCGTGTCATTAAAATCCTGAAGTAGATGAATTCTGATAAAAACACCTTTATGAAACGACGTGTTGCAAAGTTACGTAAGAATGCAACAGCACATAGTATGACATTCTATATCTCCATCCCGGATTTAAAATAGTCTCGCATCTCCTTGGCACCGTTGGTCACAGAGACATTCCCAAAGTAGAGGAGGCGCCGCGACGCCCGACACTTAAGTAAGCTCCCAACAGTAGAAATGTTAATTCCGAATTAACACCTGCAAGACACGCGTACCTCGTGGCACGTAGGAGACACCTAGGGTTTTACGATGGCTCATTAAACGTATCTCTCTCTCTAGAAACGTATTCGACCCGTGGTTCTACGCGCATCCTAACGACTTTATCATTTGTATGCAGATGGGTAGTCCTCTTCTCTCATCCCGCCGACTTCACTCCGGTTTGCACCACCGAGCTCGGTCGCATTGCGGTTCATCAGCCACAATTCGAGAGCAGAAACACCAAGCTTCTAGCCCACTCCGTGGACAAGCTTCAGGATCATGTCGACTGGGTCAACGTAAGTTCTCTGAATTTTCTTCTTCATTTTATCCTTCGACATTTCACCGTGCACGATTAATCCTAGATTAATGAAAACCTTCTCGAACTACAATTATATTCGTTAGAGATATCACGAGATTTTACAACGTTGCTATTCGAAGAGTCAAGTCCCTATCGATACAGGGTAGCAACTCGAGTATCCGGTCCTTACACGCCAAGTTGATCCACGAGTGGGTAAACTGGTCCGTGAGCTGCATTATTAACGCGCTTTTTTTCTCCAGGACATCAAGTCTTACTGCCAAGACATTCCCGGGGCTTTCCCTTACCCGATCATCGCCGATCCCGATCGTACCTTGGCGGTGAAACTCGACATGATCGACGAGGAGAGCAAGGATGACCCGGAAACTGCTCAGACTGTCAGATCCCTTTACGTCATCAGTCCTGATCATCGTCTGCGCCTTGCCATGCAGTACCCAACGTCCACCGGACGTAACGTCGAGTGAGTTTTCATTCTCTTGTTACATTTATTTTTTTGTTTATTGTAATAACTAGTGTAGTATAATAATTGAGCCGTTTATTTTAAAAGTGGCCTAAGTCCATTTTTGTAAAAAAATGAGATATCACATAGCATTACATTATTGCACTAAATTATTCACGAATTATGTGATATCTTATTTTTTTAAAAAAATGGACCTAGGTTACTTTTGAAATAAACGTCTCAATTATACCGTAATTATTATTTCAATCGTTCTTGTAATGACTATCCTTGATCCTTTTTAGTGAGGTGCTACGCGTGATCGACTCTCTGCAGCTGGTCGATAGGAAGCCTCAAATAGCAACTCCTGCCAACTGGGTGGTAAGTTTCTTTTTCTTCTTGCAATTAATTCTGCTGGTTCGTTCGAATTTTAATTGAATTCTGATTGTGGTAATTTCTTATTTTCCAGCCCGGAGAGAAGGTCATGATCCTTCCCACCGTTGATGAAGCTGAGCTTCCGAAACTCTTCCCCGGTGGCGTGGACCGCGTGTCGATGCCCTCCGGAAAGGTTTACGTTCGCACCACCACCGATTATTAAAACTGCACTGCTGCATCGCGCACACTCGCATATCACGCGCATTTTCACGTTTTTACCACGTTCTTAATTCAACCATATGCAAGAACCCTCTCAAGAGTTCCATTTTACAGATTTATATGTAATATCTCACTTTTTCTATAATTACTGTTAAGACGTTGATTATGTAAAATAAAGTTTCACCTTTTGAAGCAATATTTCATTATCTGTTTCTCAATGTTACATATGAGCGTATATCGCGTTCTACTCCAACTTTTCCCGTCTATCGACGTAGAAGTTGCGATATACAAATATTGATTCTATCGATAATGAGTTAATTTTAGTATCGAACCCTTGATAAAGATGCTCTTTCTAGGGATTTTCAATAATATCTTACGCAATTGATAATCTCTTTTCTCACGTGTAACTCGTGAACATTTTTCAATTGAAACATTTCTTTGTGACGCGCACGTAGAACATGTGCGTTGGAACG
This sequence comes from Tiphia femorata, assembly GCA_944319695.1. NCBI lineage: Eukaryota > Metazoa > Arthropoda > Insecta > Hymenoptera > Tiphiidae > Tiphia > Tiphia femorata. The sequence goes on along the minus strand of OX090901.1, from coordinate 21,193,726 downwards.
TGTCGAACTAAAACAGTACGTATGGGCTGTAATGCTTGGGGGAGGCCATAAGTGCACAGTTTACACTAATTGGATTAACCCCAATTGACCTTCTGCCACGGGTCTGTACGACCGTGCATGATTCACGATCGTGCGCATGAGTACATTTGTTTCAACGATACGTAGAAAGTATCATGTCAAGCTGAAAATAAAGTTTCTCATTTTCCTAGAGAGAATGACATAGGACAGAAACATCGTGTAGAACCTCGCGGAAGAAAGAAAAATACCTACCACGTTCTCCGGAAGTTTGTGACCCGGCAAGTATTTGACGTTTTCATGCAGCTCGTTTATAATGGATGTCAACTTCTGATTGTTGATTATCTCCTCGTAGACGTACATCGTAACGCGCGAATCGAATTTGTTGTTATACTTCATGGCATTTGCGCCCACGATCTTGGCGATGGCGGAGCCCCTTGAATGAATAAGCAATAAGATTTTAATTATGTTCGAGAGAACGACGCGACGCATAAATGTAAATTAACGTACACACATCTCGCGAGATAAGTGCGGAAAAATTTCTACCCACGCATTTATCAATGTATACGCTCATTAGAATTCAATCGCGCCGACTAGACTCTATTTGGAATCTTCACATTTTTCACGTGCTTCGAATTCCCTCGTTGTACATTACGCAGACGGTTCTGCGCATCGCCCGCCATTATTTAATTTGATTCAAATGCACGCCTAATACGATCATAAAGGCGTAAAGTAAAACGTAACATTATTTTTTTTGTTCTTCTATTAATAAAACTGATCCATTATGTAATATTCGATGAGCAAAAGATACGCGTCATTTGCGCGTACCTATTTTACGAATCGACAGCTACGATTATAATTGGGCCCGAATCTTACAGTTTCAGGAAATTTATAATCAATGAAAAGATTGTTCTGTGTGTCGATAGAAAAAATCTTACGGATCCATGTGAAAGAAAACGTCACATCCTATCGAATTTCATTGTCAAATTGTTGAATAACGTTCAAGGTTAGAACGCCTCACTACGTGATCCAATTTAACTCAACGTTGGGGGTTCCGTCGATCCTTTTTCTTTCTTTACAGAGAAATTCGCTCACGTACCAATTGCCACTTCCAACGACGCAAACCTTCTTCTTCGGTTCCCCCATGATATTCGGTAAAGGTTCTCACAAATCACAGGCTCACACTATACTCTTACACTCTTGTCAGCGAGCTTTTCAGCTGTACTTTCCCCTGGTAGTTTAGGGGTTCTGATGTTCGATTGACTGACTGACCGACTGACTTAGAAACTCACTTCGGTCTTCATTGACCTTAGCGACGATCGCGAATTGTTTCATACGGGCTGGCGCGCAAGTCCTGGAGCAAGGCCAACGTGAACGCAATCACGAAGACCAGCCAGATCGCGCGTTAAAATTAGCGACAGGTTGATAGTAGAGATAATGCATGGATAATGCACTACGAAGGTTGTTATCCAACCGTGCCCCCTCGTAAGCGTGAACTTGAGGCGATGTTTGATAGATATAGGAATGCGTAAACATGCGATTGTCCCAACTGAGGTTTCTCTCCGCATACAAAAATCCACAAACAACTCTACGCATGCCGCGCCATCAGATCTCTTACATGTTAGTTACTTCTTATAACGAACTTAGATTAACTTTATATTACAACATATAAAAATACAATGTCCGTACACGTGTTATCAATAGAAATGTTAAAATTAGGTACACACGCCACCTTACAGACCTAAAAGTCATACGTAAACAATACTTAAGTCTATTATTGCAAAGGATATATAGAAGGCGATGTGTATAAATGCACAAACCTATTAGCGTAAAATGTAAAACTGTATGGTCATCGAGCCCATATGGCACTTCGAGTGGATTAATTAAACGTAATTAAGTGTAACGCTTCCTGTTAGATACCGTGCCGCGTTGATGATAAAATGCCTCTTGAGTGGTGGATCTTTATGACTAAATACTTTTTATCAGTCTTCCTTTCCGCCTTCGGAAATAATTCTTCATAGTCGGCACTTCGGTGACGGTACCCCCTGTGCCTGCGGTAGGAGAGTATCATCCCTAAATATGAAGCGAATATAATTAAACACAGAATAAGTTCGTATCTGTAATTAAAATCATTATGCATGGATTTAATGATAAATTATTATTGAGAACAGTATATTTTTGGGGATTCTTAAATTAATTCATCGCTTAGTAAAGGAGAGGAAGTACGTGTCACTGAACATACAACTCATTCATACTTTTCATTGGTCACCTTGCTAAAGAAGATTAGTTTACTTTGAGAAGGATAAATCACGGAAAATTGTAAATGTCGCATCATTTCAACGAATCATGCAACTTTATAATTTTTCAAAGAAAAGGACGAACATCAGGTACAACCACGTGACGATTTTATATCAACAAACAATGTTCATATATTTGGTATTTTTAGGTACATATATCTCAATTATTTAATCATTCAGACATAACAGTTTACGATAACATGCACAACAAATCAAATAACCGTAATATATCGTATCTTCATTTAAAATCTCTTAGTTGGGTATAACAATCGAAATAAATTTTTTATTAAAATACGTAACAATCTAATTAATTTTTCTCTCTACCTATTCATTGGAATAAATTTGCTATGATCTATCTAAAAGTCAATGTTAACATCGACGTATTCCGAACATATCTAAATTTTAAATAGATATGTCAACTTTCTTAAGAATGAGTTCCATTATTGTTAAGGATAGATTACAATATTAGAAAAAAATTGATATTCCTTTTAGTCGTGCACACATCATGATGAGAAAGTCTATTATAATTTCGAATACACATAAGTATCCAGTAATGTTATAACTAAATAGAGCTTGACAAAATTACATAATCTCAATGTCAGACAAAAAGAGAAACAATATCTATTCAATAATTTGTACTGATACTCTATACACATAACTTGCAACTTTATAATGCATGCTTCCTTTGATTATATGGAAAGATAAATTAATTGTAAACTCTAACAACGAAAAATTTGTTACGTATCTAGAACCACACTTTGCATCTACAATTAGTCGTTGCTTAGAATTGTCCAAAGTTTGCAATAGCAGTTATCCTGATAATTACTATTAGATATCTATGGCAATGTGTATATAAAAAATTATGCATCCATAAAATGTGACTTTAAAATATAATATGAAATAATAAGTGTGCGCTCCAAATCTCAACAGTTAAAAAATACAATATTACTGAATTCCGTACAGCCCAATGAATTATAACATTATAAGTAACATTGGAAGCAGTTTAGTAAACTGAATTAAATTTTCGTGTAACCAATCTCAAACAATTTTTATCTCCGATTGGACATCGTGTATTCGGAAATGTGTGCGGCTAATTATCAAGTAACTTATTTGAAGAACAGTGTAAGTACAAATAATTACATAAGGAATTGCACATAGCACTTCAATAACATTATTTCACGATGACTGTTATTATACTCTATGCTTTTCTCTATATATGCAAATACCTATATACATATATGTACATATTTATACATGAAGGTAACATTTGATAATGAAATTTTTCGGTATCTTCTAGTCTTAACTATCGTACGTCGTCGCGTAACAAATAGGGCCGTAGAACAAGTGACGTAATTGCTAATATCGCTACCGGTGCATCTGAATTGTACTATAAAAACAATTACTTCTCTATCTACTGTAAATCGATTAAAATCATTTGCAAATGTAGCAAAGTATTGTAAATGAAAAGCCATTAGGAAACATCGTCTAATTTAACCGAAAGTAAAATGTCACTTTCACTTCAAATTACACACATGCCTGAGAATTGCCGTACACGCGGACTTCATCGTATCATCTCATCTACGTTCAAATTAATCCGCCAATTATTTTAATTTTAATTGTTTTAAAGGCTTACATGTGTTCCGGATGATAGCGTATGCAGTCGATGAACACGTTGGGTTTCAATTCACCGATACAAATTCGATGAATCGCGGTGAAGAGAGGAAACTTGTCTTCCATACCAATTCCTTTCAACATATAATTCACTTCTTCCGCCGTGAAAGGTCCTTGCAACTTCTGCCCATTCAGCATTTCATTTTCCAATTCCGGAATGGTCTAAAAAAAATTCAGTCGAGTGAGATAAGCACATTGCACATGTGCACGAGTGATTGATATATTTCATCTGATAGTAGGGTGGTCATTGACCTTGCCAGTCTTTACGAAGGCTTCCGAAACTTTACGATTGCGGCCACCATAGCAGGTGGTAATGAGATCCGCTACCCCGCAGCTCTCGAAGAACGTACTGAGTTTTCCACCGGGGTAGAACACTTCGACGAATTTAATCATTTCCATGAGACCTAATCTGATAACTGCAGCCTTAGTGTTGTCACCTAAACCTAGACCATCGACGAAACCAGCGCCGCAGGCCACAATATTCTGTAAATGTATTGAAATGTACTAGGATGCGACGAATAATTAACGTCCATTGGAAAAACAAGATTTGCGCAATCACCTTCAGTGCTCCGCAGCATTCCACTGAATCTACGTCTTCCACTACCACAACTCTGAAGTATGGAGTTTGAATGATGTCCCTGAGGAATGGAGCTTTCTCCGGATCCTTGCATCCTACAATAAAACAAGGTTCTATACTTTAAGACATATCGTAAAACAATTCACGTTTCGCAAAATAATAAATTGTTATCGACGATACAATTCTGTCTATGAAGATAATCTAACGATCCGTTGGATCGGAACACTCGAAGGATATCAGATACAATAAAGCGGCCACTTTGAAGTTTAACTTTATTGGTATACGATGCAGTATATCGTCGCTTCTTATTTTTCTCCTGCTGTCGTGAACCAGAAATATTGCTCTCGTATGATACAAACCAATTGTCGTTTCACAGAACATTTCCTCGGCCACTTCTCCCGCCAAATTGGCTCCCATTAGTACGGACACGGGAATGTTGAGTTCTCTCGCAATTATGTGCGAGATCAGCTCGATGCCACCTCCTTCCTTCTTGTCGAATCCCTGTGATATTAAAAAATGTGAGAAAAGTGATTTTCTTTATCATGGAGCACCCAGTATTTTACTGATATTCTTTTACCTTTATGAGAGAGAGACCAATCGCTTCTGGCTTCAATTTTCCCATCAGCGACTTGCATATCGGACGGATGAATTGATGGGGTACTACGAAGATGAGAATATCGGCATCGTGTGCGGCCTCCACCACGTCTGGAATGGCAACCTGAAATTTTTTCAAAGCTCTTAGAATAGTGCGACTTAAGTTCACGTCAATTGAGCCATGCGAATCATTAGTGGACGAGCGTTTATCAACAAGAGTCACGCCTCGTCGCGACCAAAGCAAATTACACGCGCTTCGGCGCCTGCTCGCGGGTTTTAAAGAAAATTCCGGTAATGGAGCAGGCCTTTCACTTTCGTGAACTCGCGCGTAACACGTCGACACAATGCATTTTCTACATCCGTAGATAATTTTTGTTCGACAACGGTGTCGTGACATTTCACCGAAGTCGATAATGAGAATTACATCATCGCGCGTTCCGGACTATCGACAAAGCGCACTCGTACATTCAGACGTTCAATTCTGGGGGAGTAAAATTCATTCACGTCGACTCAATAATGAACTAATCTCGAATAAACGATTGAACTGAGTGCATGTCTTATCGACTACCGAACACGACCCATTTATTGATTTCAGTCGCCCGCGAATAATCTGTCGAGTCGCTCGTTTCATTTTCTGCGTCAACAAAAAGTCGAGCGCATTCACTGTTCATTGAATAAGTTATCTTTTTTCAAAGTCGAGAATTATCGACAAGCAACGCTTGGAATGTGCAGAAGCATAACGTCGTAGACATTGTTCTTGCTCGCGCGATTAAGACCGACAATTTGTATTTCATGGAAAGAGTACAAATAGCACGACGGGTGGACTTTAAGTTTACGTCGACCTTGTCGACAGTTTCCGTATGCCTGGGACAATGAGAGCGAGCCAACGAGGTCAGCCACTAGCGCCAAGACAATATCGAATTCCCAGTGGAATTCGCAAGGTCCATTCAAGGAGGGTGGAGACCAACATGAATGGAATTATGAGGAGATTTTTTTAATTGATAAACTCTGACATTAGAATAATATCGAATTTCGAGTAGAACTTGCAAGATTCAGGAAACGAGAGAAATCTAAACGTGAATGGAATTAACTTTGGCGCTAAAACAACATCGAATTTTCAGTGGACGGAATCGTTAAATTAATATAATATCGAATTTCAAGTGGAATTCACAAAATCCATGGAAGCAAAGAAAATACAAATATGGATGGAATTATGAAGTCGAATCTACCAAAGAAGATTTTTAATCAAGAAACCCTGACGATAGAACAATATCGAATTTCGAGTGGAACTCGTAAGCTCCATGAAAGGCGATCAATATAAACGCAAATGGAACTATGAAACCAAATCTCTGTAACCAAACTCTGGCGCTAAAAACAACATCGAATTCTCAGTGCACGGTATCGTGAAACGAAATCTATGCGACCATAGAACCATGAATTATTCGTTAGCACGAAATTTCTATTCAAGCTGATAAGAGTATTGAAGCCTTCTCGTGAAAGCAGCACGCAAAGAAGAATTTTGTAAAGTCACACGTCGGCAAACAAGACACCGATGCGAGTAAAGGTCGCGAGCGTTCGCCTTGTCATTTTCGACAGGAGTTCCACATTCGGCTCCGTTCGATGGTTCACGTTGCGGAATCCTATGATAATCTCTCAGTTACCAACGTTATTTCCAATCCACACTAGATTCAGCTTCTCTTGCAACACCTACTACCACGCACAACCATTTTTCCAATACACCACTCCAATTTCCATTCCACACTTAAATTCGACGTGTGCCAGCAAATTTCGTCGGACACAAAGACGGCTGACTTAAAAAAAAGAAAGAAATGGCCTCGTCAGTCATTGACAAAAAATACCAATTATTCATCCAGGTCAAATTTCAAATGTTAAAAAGAGTTTTTAAAAAAAAAGTTTTCAATTTTTTGGCAACCACAACGAAACCAACGTGGCCATTCTCTCGTGCACTTTTGCATTCGGTAAAAGGTCCCCTGCTTCCCCGTCCGTGTTGCGTCATAATACGGATTGGACTATTTTTAGCATCCACCTCCTGCCGTCCATATGGTCTAACGTAACGACTGCTTACGAACCACCAGGGCTCCTTGTAAATCGTGCTCGAGAACATGTTCTAGGCGCCAATGCGAAAGAGATCTGGTAATCTCGTAAACTGTTTTCCCTTTTCTACTAGAGAATTTCCATCTTTTTCAGGCGCGTTCCACTCGTGGCCCTGGGCTAAATAAGGACGGGTCTCTGTTTACACCGAATGAACGTGAATGAACTTCTAATAGTCGACTGATTTCTTCAAAGTTAACTCTACGTTCTGTGTGTGTTTGTGTTTGTATAGGATTTCCTATAAAAGCACTCAACGAATGTGTAATACTCGTTATTTTTCTAATTTTCGTGTCTCTCAAGCGTATGTTACACCGTGCATTTCATTCGAGCTAAAACAGCGACACGAGAATGCGTGGAACATGATTGAATAATAAAACCTTGCCGATGGAGCACCACGAGACTCATTTGCTTTTCAATGACCCGCGGTACTTTTACGAGCGCGATTTTATTATACTGTTAGAATGACAATGAAAATGCTGAAGAGAGAGAAAGAGAGAGAGAGAGTGAGAGAAAGGAGGAGCTCGTGAATGCAAATTCGTGAGTTAACACTTTTACTGCCACAGTAGTCAAATGTGACCGCAACCACATCCGTGGTCACCGGTGAGCTCCAGAAAAATCATTTAAAACAAATGATTATATTAACCGCAATTTACAGCGCTTTAAAAGATCATACATTAGGAAAAAGCAAAGCACAACAAAATTCAAAATTTTTAAAATTGAAGATGGAAAGATGGAAAATCAGCGTGGTAGTAAAAGTGTTCATCAAAATCGGAGCAGTCGACTAATTGCTTCGATCTCAGCTTCGAAGAGATGGTTGAAGAATTCGTTTGGAATTTTTTTTTGTGGAAAAGGGCGAAGATGGATTCGCGTATGAGCGATCGGCCGTAAATACACTAGAGGGATGTTAAAATATAGAGACACTTCGCGGGTTAAATCGATACCGCGCTTTTCACCTTGACCGCGGTCAAGGCTCTCCGAGGCGAGCACGAAGGGCAATGCCAATAAAAGGTGCAAAACTGCCACGACACACCAGCAGCCCAATTCTATTCGAGAATCTCCAAAGGTAAGAGAGCACGCGTGGTTCCTATTTAGATGAATGCAGAAGTTCGTGAAAGAATTCCTATTTACCATAGACATTGTGGAATAATGGAAAAATTATACGCGCTCATGCCTCCGCATAATTTACAGTTATTGTAAAAAATTTCGTACCTCGGACGAATGCAAAAGTACATGAAAACAAAATTATGCCCACCATTGTACCGATGCAAAAGTTTACGACAAAAACATCTTGGTTTTTCTATTTCCTTGAACCTTACAAAAGGAAAAATTCGTTTCGAATAGAAAAATTACACGTGCTCGTACTCCAATTTAATTTAAATTTGTCTGAAAATTTAGAACAATGTCTGTGTACACTATAAATATACTCTAACAAAATGTGAATCTCAGATCTATTTATTATCGTTTTTCAAAAACAACGTGAAATGAGAATGAATTTTTAACGCAAATGGGAAATTAAATGCTATAATTCGTGCACGTGCTTTCTTCTCGAGAGTACTCGTAGAACACACATGTTTCTGCAAAAAAGTTCCACGCGCGTCATCGCGTAAGAAGGAGCGCGGCTTATCGACAGAAGTGCAAACTCTTTTCACTCTTGTCTGCGACAGTGAGGTATCTCTATTATGTAATTCGATTGGTAGCCTGCCACGCGCAACGCACGCGGCTGACACGCGAGAGATTCGCGAATAGGTTCTCTCACGATTCAGGTAAATTCCTGGCAGAATCACGGGAGATAAAATCGAGGAATAATTCTCAAGGACAGATGAAAATGATTTTCTTCGACCTATTGTACTTTTGAACAGACGAACGAAAAGTCGCCGGGCTCACGAATAATGCGACTTTCTGCGATAATTAAGGATCTTTCTGAGCCGATTTAACGTATTCCTATTTATCACGGGCATTGTCGAATAGTGGAAAAAATTATGGGCGCTCACGCCTCAGCTTAATTAACAGTTATTCTAAAAAATTTCCAACCTCAGACGAATGCAAAAATACATGAAAAAAAATTGTGCCCGCACTCTAACTTCGTTCGAAATAATTTTAAAAAATTAGAAAGAAGGTGTGATGCCTCTTCAAATGTACCGTTGCAAGCATTTACGAAAAGAAAAATCCTGTTTTCCTATTTCCTCGAACCTTGCAAACAAAAAATTCGTTTCCAATAGAAAAATTACAGAAACGAAAAGATGCTAGGCTCGCGAATAATGCAATTTTCTGTGATAATTGGGGATCTTTCTGAGCCGATTTAACATATTCCTATTTATCACGGGCATTGTGGAATAATCATCCGCATCCTCAGACGAATGCAAAAGTACATGAAAAAAAATTGTGCCTACACTCTAACTTCATTCGAAATAATTTAAAGAAATTAGAAAGAACGCGTGGTGCCTCTTCAAATATACCCATGTAAGAATGTACAAAAAAAAAAAATCCTGTTTTCCTATTTCCTCGAACCATGCAGAAAAAATTCGTTTCCAATAGAAAAATTACAGAAAAGAAAAGATGCCAGGTTCGCGAATAATGCGATTTTCCATGTTAACTGGGTATTTTTATGAGCCGACTTGACGTAAGACGCGGTGACCCGCGACATTTGTCCAACAAAATCCAATGAAACGTCATCGAGTGAAAGAGGATCGAACTGTAGACTGGATTAGTAGATTCTAAAAAAGATACCGTGCTTACGCGTGGGCGTGCAGGCCCGCGTGCTCCAATAAATTTGAATATCAACTTAAGCCGGAGTATTGCGCAATTACTCACCACGTTCGGTGGAATCTTGTGACCAGGCAGATACTTCACGTTCTCGTGCTTCTCGTTTATTATCTCCGTTAATTTCTTGCCGTCGATGATCTCCTCGTATACGTACATCGTTACGCGATCATCGAAAGCGCTCAAGTTCTGGGCATTCGCGCCGACGATCTTGGCGATGGCCGAGCCCCTGCAAAAAAAAAATCCACGAAAATTAGAAGAATGTAAAAATTTCATATTTAACAACGAGCATCCACATTTTCGCAAAAAATCCCGGAATATTTATTCGTAAGAATTATTCGGTCACAATCGACAAGATAAAATAAATCATTCAACGAGAATTACAAGAATGCAAGAAGTTCTCTTAAGTATCAACGAGATTTCCTTTTTTTTTTTGTGAGTGTAATGTTGTCACGCAATGAGACGACACGAAGACAACTCATTTCACGATGATTAAAAGAATGGAAAAGTTCTCGTAAGTACCACGAGATTTCCTTTTTCTTTTTTTCTGTGAGTGTAATGTTGTCACGCAATGCGACGACACGAAGACAACTCACATTTCTCGATGATCATAAGAATGTAGAAGAATTTAGTACGTATCAACCGAGATTCTTGTTTCTTAGGCTAGAGCAGAAAGTTTCTCGTTGACGTTTGATACGAGAATAATCTTATTGTTAGTGCCAGTCTCGTAAATAAATAGCATCTAGAGTGGAAAATTAATATTCGTTCCATTTGGCACCACACGATTTATCTCCACATAAATCTTTCCACTAGCATTAGAAAAATGCGCTACTTTATAAGTATCAACAAGGATGCCTATTTTTTATGCGACCGTAAAGCTTTCTCACTCGTGAGATGCAAGACAGCATAATATAAGCGAATATTAAACTCGAGTCTGGCGAATAATTCGTATCTAATGCGAAAAATACTTATTCGTTACGTCTAGCAACACGAGGATCACGAGTGCATCTTATATTATACTTCGTATCTTATCGTGTAATAGTTCTTACGATCCTTGTCAAACCGTTTGAATTGGAGTGAGCACTCCAAAGGTATCGATTCGCAGTAGTGCCTCCAAAACGTTTAAAATTAAAGTACGATACTATCTACGTAAGACCGATGGTAATGTCCGGTTAATGAAGATAATTGGGTCGCATAAAATTTACACGATAATCTTCGAGTGCGAGAGATCAGAGTCCACTTAAGGAGCAGAATCGCAGTTTACCACGTAATCTTATCGGTGAATGTTTCTCAGATTATCTTTCGAATCGTAGTATCCGATGGAGCGAATGCAAAAATTTCGAAGCGCACTCGTTCTCCCAGTGCAAAACTCGCGAATTAAATAAGACGATGCTAACATAAAAGTTCGATTGTACCACTAATTTACGCGTAATTAAACATTGACGTAAGAATCTGTCGCAGTATACCTGCACGCTTCGACGATTCATCGATTTGTTCTAGGCACGAAATGTGCTTTTGACAGTTTGGCGCATTATCTTTTTTCATGACAATACGCCATTGTATTACTGTGGGCTTCCGCGTTGAGAGATAATGCACGTAATGTAACCTATCGTTGACTGTGCAGGAAAACGCCTATGGACTCTACCGAAAGTCGGTTTCCCTCGAATTAGTAAACAACGAGTTATTCCAGAACTCCTTCTGGGCATGGCACGTGCAAATCGATGAGACTATCCGCTTTACTCCGAGAGACGTATTCGCGCGTACGAGTAAAATTGTTATTTTTTGTTCGTGATATGTCGATAGTGAGCTCACCAATTTCCCGATCCAATGATGCATACTCGTTGCTTTCCAGCCATCACTTTTCCGGTTCTAGAGCACTAAAGAGAGCCCAGACGAGTCAAAGACGATCGCGAGCCGAAATACAGCAACACCTTCTTCCGCTGCCGACGAACGACTGAGGGGGAGGGCGACGAGCACGGCAAATTCAGGCGCGCACGAGCTATGGCGAGAACAGCCGAGGAGCACCGAGAACGCACGAGGGTCGCCGTTTATATAAAATTTACAATATGAATATTGTCTAAAATGGCGGGAAATTACAATTTCGCTTGGTGTGCTGCGTACAATGTATTTGAATCGAACAAATGTATTGGAACAACGTAAAATCGACTGAAATATCGTTAAAGTATATTTATAACGTGAAATCTGTTCCTCTCTGCGATAAACGCGTGCTGGTACAAGTACTGTTATATTATGTACGATTATTCGTGTATAATTTACCGATACGCGTTTCGTTACATTAATTGCTGCAAAGTTACACATTACATGTAAACGTAAAAGATCGCTTCGTTAAACAATTTTTAAGATATCCGACGAACAGTAGGTACAAAGACATAGCTCCAAACATGAACATTTATTTTTAAGACATTATTGTACATTTAATTAGATTAAATATTCGAACGTAATACACTATTTTATATTTCAGATCTAATTGTAAGTGTATAATGGATTAACAATTTTTAGACTGCAGTAACGTGGAAATATTTGTTACGCTTGATTTTTCAATTTACATTTTCATTTACGTAAGCATCACAGAGATCATTACTTCCTGATTGTATACCATAATAATGACTCTTTTCTTATTGGTAATACCCGAAAGTATTTTTCACTGAAGTATGCATTTCTATTATTAGATTAAACAGACGTATTTGAATGAATGCATCATTTGTTCTAATATTTGCTGAGTTAACAGTAGAATAATATATAGAATAGTGTTATTGTACCATCAAGGACAAGGATATGTAAATGTCATGCATTTTAATAGGGTCTTTTAATACATCTATTACAGTAACCTTGGATTTTTGAAGTTTAAATATGTTACTTGTTTTTTACTCTTCGGCTGTAGATTGCGCAGCATCTAAGATAATTTCAAACGAAAATGGTTGAAAACCATATCCTAGTCCCATGTAAAATTTACTTTGGAACTCCACCCTGCAAAATTTCAATTAATCGATTTATGGCTAATATAGCACTGTAAATATATGGTTTAATTATGCTATTTACCAATGCAAACGAAGAGTGTGTAAAAAGGCGGACAGCCCTTCCATAAGTACTAAAATGCCCACGGTTAACACAGCCCAGAATGCAAATACAGCCCAAAGAATGATACCACCGGACCAACCCTCTCGAGTCAGTCCATTCCTCATCATCATATTCCAGAGGACTTCTGACAATTCTAAAAATAATTTATATTCTAGTTTAATAACGTGCCAATAACAACTACAGTTGTTAAAGTGTATTCACTTACGGGCGTGAGCAAGAGATAAAGCCCACAATCGCAAATATGATGCTGTATGGGAAACACTTCCAAGAACATATTCTATAGTATGAATGCCTTGGTGGATGAACACTTCACCCATGTCTTCTTCTTCTTCTTTACGAGTGGGTTGAGTAACTGCACCGGTAGATTGTAATGTTCCGACACCACCCTCGACATCACCATTCTCAGTACCATGATTGTTCAACTAATAAATATATTCGTAATGTATTTCAAACATTACAGTAATTAATAATTCTATTTAAATAATGTAGCTCTTGGAGCAAGGACTCTTTATTAGTTAAATAACTCTAATTGCAATATGTACCAATAGAATATAGAAAATTATCTATAAGTATAATCTCTACCTGATAGTGTTGCTTCTTTCTATTACGTATCATCATTACTGGTCTAGCTAACAACATCCATGGAATACAGAGAACTGCTATAACGACAAGAAGCTTTTGAAATCCTCCTTGACCACCATACATATACTCTTTACATCCAGGAAGAGCAGTACTAGGTTTAAAAAGAACCATGTTAATAAATGTTATTAATACTGATGGTGCACACGCAGGACCATCGACTGGGTCTGAAAGTATATAGTATTTCATACTATAATTGATGCTCAAATTCATGATAATTTTTATAAACTTAAACAGTTACTTGTAATTGTTACAATCAAATACTACCAATTGGTATTTTAAAAAAATACATACCACCTGTAGGTCCATACTTGATCCATTTAATAAACATGAGGACGACCATGTATAAGAAGAGGAATGTTAAAAAGATAATTTGTGGAATAAATTCACAGGTGATGTTCATCTTTCTTTTAAAATACATATGGTTCCACAAACCCACCATGACACCAAATAACATGTGGATTACTCCAAATATTATTGAAATTTTCATTTTATAGGAATTTAAGAAAATAATTTTATTTTGAGCCAACTGCCATACAGGATCCATACCAAATGGATACGGATACCCTTGATAATCTGTTCCATTCGGATTCAATTGAAGCTCTTTATGTCCCTCAATTATAGCTTCATCGTAGTTAATAGTCCAATAGGAACCAAACACATTTAATGACTTGGAAAATATATCATTATATATGAACCCTGTATATATAGAAAACAAACCCATCAAAAAGATAATATATCGACCACCAAAGAATATGTTCCAAATTTCATTATCGGATTTTTTTGCAGCCAATGGTTTTTCTTTTAACACCATCCATCCTCCAAACAGAAACATAATTAGCCCATGGCCACTATCACCAAACATTACAGCAAATAAAAAGGGAAATGTAATTATAGTATAAGGAGCAGGATTCATTTCCCTGTAAGATGCAACACCGTAAGCATCTATCAAAGCTTGAAAGCCTTTTGTAAACTTGTTCGTTCGATTATATGTAGGAGGATCTTCAAACGTTTCCATACGATTTAAAATTGGGGGCACGGAACTTCCGCTGCGCTCCTAAAATAAGATTTCCATTGCCAAATAATTAAAATAATAATTACATTAGAGCGGAGCAAATCTTAATGAATGTCATATATAATTACAGTGCCACGACGTAAAGCAAGCTGGATGGTCTCAATATCCAATACTGGCACCCAACATTCAGCTATCAAACACTTTTGTGTTACATCCAAATTGAACAAATTGAGAGTGTGATAGATTGCTTTAATTTTACGAACTTTCACAAACCAGTTCTTAATATTCTTTGCCGCTGCTACAAGAACACGATGACGATGATCTTGCGTTTGTCCAAGAACCTAACGATGACACCATTTAAAAAATGCATGTCAGAAAGTCCTTAATAATTAAACTGAAATAATTTATTCACACTAAAACATATGATTAGATTACTATAAAAGTGTTACCGTATTCAAATCCTCAATGCGTGTCATAACACCCATTGCCATTTCTCTGCGATCTGCAGGTGCTTCTGGACACGGATATAAAGTAGCCCTAAAACCCTCACATATTTTCTTGACTCTTGTTTTCAATTGATCGCCTTGGAAAAATATGATGAACACTGATTTAAACACTTGATCTCCCTGGAAAAAGTTTATTGAAAAACTGATTTATTTTGTCTACAATTTCATAAAATGTACTAAATAATTTGAATGGTACATACTGTTGAAGGATCTTCTAAAGGTGTTTCAATTTCTGCTTGACGAAGAAACACATTTCCACGACATGCACGCCACAGCATTCGTTCGAAGGCAGGGATCCGCTCTCTAAGTATAACTCCTGCGACGAAACTATTCCAAGAAAAGTGTTGTTGTAATCATATGTAATTATCATAAAAAAAAGGTATATACTTAATATTATTGTTAACCATTCATATTTTTGCAATATGCACGCATATCAAATACAATTTCTATTTATTAATCACACTGTCTGAAACAGAATGTGTTTATATATAGCACAGATATTCACTTTATAAAATTCAGATGTACGTCTATGAAGTTCAATGTGTAATATTGTCAAATATTTTCCCATACTTTCTGTAAAAAGCTTCTCAGTTGCAATTAACAAATGGCATCAATAATATTGATGCTACATATCACTTTCAATCTGTATCGATGAAAATATCTATGTTACATATTATAAAAATTTGTTCTGATTTATTCATAAGAGTATATGAAGACTTTCAGCAGGTGAATGATGATTTTTGCAGCCATGGTCATTTACATACCTTTAATGTCTTTTTGGTAAGCCATTCCCATATATTGATACTGAACAATGTGTCAAAACTGAATAAACAGTAGTACAAAATGTAATGTATACAAATATGTTATCTTTTTCCAATAGTAGTGGTGTAAATATACAATTCATATAAAAAAACTTACAATATACTTGGTCCAACCAATCACGGAAGCATCTTTTGCAATTTGATTTAAGATAGAGCCACATACAAAATTACAATATAAGAATTTGCATCGTTATATATATATAACTATAGTAAATAAATGTGAGTAGATATTACGGTGTGATATAGGTAACACAACGTTCAGAAACTCAAGGAAGAAATAAATTTAGAATTTTGTTTTAATTGAATAGTGCACAGTAAATTCTAGTTCAGCTTCAAGAATATAGTCTACTAAGTCATACTACCATTATACTATATATTATAACAAATTATTGTGTACACTTTGTGTGTTAGGAATTATGTATTAACAGATAATGCAATACTTTGTTAGATACTGATGCAAGAATTATTAAATTAAACAGATAACTATTGTAATTAAAGGGAAAACTGTAAACATTATGACGTAATGGTTACTTTATGATGTATATTAATACTAATGAGCATGAATCACAATCATACATATCTGCATTCAAAAATTTTCTTCAAGCTACCATGCTTTGGTAAGGTACAATATGTGTACATATTACTAGAATATGACAACCAACCACACACAGAAACACTTACATTGCTTCCTTTCATACATAGCTAAAACCCTGTGAGCAATAGAGTGTTTGTAAATTCGATACAGTCAAAATTAAATACATTGGATAATATTTTTGTACATCTGAAATGTGCTTGTAAATCATTGCAATAGTATAATAATAAAATCTTTTTGTGAGTATTGATTTCTCAGGAAAAATTAAATTCAGTGAACATAAATATTTTACTGATTATTTGGTCGTGCTAAGTAGAAAATGCTGTCATTCTTATAGTGTCATAATTATTTTGAACAAAAATAAAATTTCATAATGTTGACATTGTTAATAATGTGCCTTTGACGTTAGTGTTTAGTATGTTTCATTTATTATACTAAAAGCAGCTGGTAGATGTAAGGGAAGGAGTAACTAGTTATGGAGTACGTACCCCAACTGGACAGGACCAAGGGCGGACTGGCGGGCGATATTATCATCACTAATCAACGCGCGTGTCATGGACTCGGTGGGGTTCAAGCCTGCGTGCTCTTGCTGACGACACAACAGACAAGACACAACCACATTAGCACACTAGACATGACAATGCTCCAACGCCACTCTGTCGTTGCATAGGTGTCTGGCGTTCAGTGTATGCACAGGCTTCACTAAAAATATCTTTAACGATACAAGGCCAATATAGAATATTTTAATACATTATTTTTGAGTCTGTCTGCTCTACAGAGTATACATATTTAAAATAAATATTAACATAATATACTAATATAAAAATTAACAGTCTGATAGGCAGCTAGAAAAATAGTACATCCATAATTGTTTTTTACTTTACTCTGGCATTAATAAATAAACTTGAATGAGCTCTGATCGTATAAAGATATGTTAATTCCGCCATAATTTTGTAAATATGAATTGCCAAACTGTTAATATTGTTATTTCGAGGTTGTTAATTTTAATGTGCTTTAAATGTTCAAAGTTATAAGAAGTTTAATGTCTACAAATATGGCAATTCCTATTTAAGATATCTGAAAAAATGTATTAAATATAATTACCTCTATTTTGTTTTAAAATAGTATATCAATGAATTTTAATATGTCACATAGATTACTGTAATTCAAGGAAAAACTAGATATTTGTATTTAAATAAATGTGTACTGTTATATGCAAACATTTAATCTCTAAAAAGAGATTCCCTAATGGTTTACAGTTTTTACTTGTATTTTCTCTGCACTTGGTTGTACACAGTACATTAAAAAATGAATGATGAAAAGTGTAAGAAAAAAAGAACCAAAGAAACAGTAAACTTAGCATGACATAGAGAAGCAAATAATTAAAGCTATAGTGTTAATGCAGCGATTTTCATAAGACCACATTGGTTAGCTAAGATATTAATGTCTAACACATACAATTGGTACAAAAGGTACAATTCCACGTTCATTTTTTAAATCAAGTGATTCCAAGTTGTATCATAGCTAACCCCAAAGAGTTAATACATAGAATACAGGAGAAGCACAAGTTATATTAACAATATGTTAATGAAAATGTATTATTATACATACCCATGGCCACACCATCATCATTTATGTTATTTACATTTTGTGTGTTTACATATAATACCATTATAAAACTAAGTCACGATATTGGATAAACTTAACAATAATCGGTTGTAAACATAATTTTGTTTTTGCTAACCATTAGCAACCAATTATTACAAATGTGGTACATATACTCGATACAGCTTGAAACTTTTCATGTGAATAGAGTACACAGGCTATGTCAAACTGTATCAACTGTTATGCAGTGATCCTTAATTACAAAAATTTTGAATAGTTTGCAACACGCATACTAAAAGGAAACTGGGAAAAAATCTGTAGCACAATTTATAAGTCGAAAAGAATGTTACTTAAGAAAGCAAACAGTCGCGTTTGTCTTTGAAGAGCATCTGGATTGTCAAAGCATCAATCTAATTACCTGTTTAAATAAATTAAACAAGATAACTTGTAGACAGTATGTGCATATTATTTTCTACGCACATTTAATATGAAAAAATATTTTTTATATCATTGTGAAATTTGCCAGTTTCACGTATGAAGTCTCGTAGTATAAAAATAGACCTATTTCAATGGTCACAGTAATTAGAAATTCAAAAATAATTTAAGTATTTTTCTAAGGAATAGATTGCAAGCAGAGTTTCCGTATTGACTATCATTTGTGAAAATAAAATTTCTGAAATATTATTTGATACTCTGACAACTGTAATATTATTCTTTTGGCACTAGGATTCTGGATAGCTACAGGCAGACATTGAGCAAAACAGTTCTGCAAAACATAAATAACGGTTGATAACAGCTTGCCTGAGCGGATTCCTATAGTGTGCTCCTATGGTGTCTGCCGCAGTGTACAGGTGCTGTAACCACAGAACACACTAACGCATTGTGCCCTCTACTTAACCGTATATATAAATGTACACCTTAAGAAGCATAATAGTTATGTAATAAAAGCTTTGTAATTTATGCAGCTTATAAATTACAGTTCAATTCTGCTTCGTATTTATTTTACATTTATATAGGATATTTTTCAGACACTTCATCTTTACCAGAAAAAAATGTATCCTTTATGATAGATCGTCTTTCTCTATATATCAGTCCTATCGTTTTTATTCCTAATGTTACACAAATGGTGACCGAGTACCATTATAAAGTACAGTGCCATTGGTGCAATTAGTGAAATTTTTTTACAAGAATCTGTATAGCATGCATGTACAAAAGATGATCCTCGGTCACTGGTGCTTAGAATGCAGAGCATAAAGATTACAAATTTGATTACTTCTTATAAGAATTTTGTTATTTATGATGCCACTGACAACACCTAAAAACTCACAAAGCGGCACACAATTTTTGGAATTTTAAATTTTGTAGCAATATTTTATTTTTCCATTCTTCAATGTGGGTATCGATATCATTAACTAAATAATGTATTAGTCAATTTACATCGAAAGCAATTATAGGTAATATTATTTACTTGGAAAATAAACTTCATTGAATTAAATTAATTTTAAGCAAGTACTAATTGTGACAGTAACGTAAATCATTAAATGGCACAGCAAACATAACTTTGACTTGTACCATAATAATGATTTATGGAATTATTAGCAATAAAACTCATTAAGCAATATATGCCTTAGCAATATATCTTCTTGTTAATGTAAAATTGTAAATGAATCATTAAGCTCTGCATTACTCAGTGGTACACCATAATTTATTACCCGAGCTTGAGAGCCTGCCCGCCGGCGCGGAGGCCCTCTTCACCCAAGAGAGTGACTTGCTCTTCCTCACGACTGGGGTCTGCCATCTGCGACACGACACCTCCATGCTCAGCCTGGCAACAGACACATGTCACCTCTCTTTTGCCCTATCTCCCAGTATTAATTTCTCCCGTATGGATTCAAATGAATAGGGTTTGTTAGTGTAAACACAAATGTCAATTAAGACATTTGTTGAGAGGAACATAAAACACAGAAAAGAAATTTTAAGGAATTTTACATTACAATTAATTCATAAAAATTCTACATCACTATATGCAGATTTTCATTTTACTTACAATGACGATATCTATGTGAAACAATTTTGAGATATTTCTTCAATTATCATACATCAAGAACAACTGCATATTGAAAATTAGTTCACAAATATGCTACACTTGTTAATAAAATGTACATATAAAAATTTAGAAAAAATAATCAGTTCGACTACACATATACATTCTTTATACATTCTTCTCAGTAACGTGAAATGACAACTATTAAAAGGAGATATATATTATAAAGAGACATAATAAGTGATACAATCAACTGATGTAATAAATTATACCTTCAAGTGTACCTACAATGTATGAAAACAGATCTATTACTCACATATAAAATGTTGCATGCATCTTACTGTTTACTAAATGTTAAAAATAATAAACTATAGTATTAGTGAATTACCTCATTAATTTTTTAAGCACGTTTACATGTGTATGATACAAGTAAAAAAAACTAAGATTACTTGCAATACTCTGATTTCAATTTACATTGTAATTTAGAATGTGAGGGTGAATACCTATCATCAGTGAAGCAGTATTGAATTATTACATGTTTTCCAGATTAGTATACCAATCATTAGCAACGATTATTTGCATGCACAAAAACCCAAGGTGATGCACAAAATATGAATATTATTATTATACTGCGTGTCAACAAGCTATATATCCTATATGAAGTTTAAGGTCACAAACATAGCTGCATGTAACAGAGAACTCTAATACTCTAATAACATCAATGCATTGCCCTACCTTTATTACTCAATACAATTTAACATTTATTACCAAACAAACGAAATTAAAGAGAATTAATTCCATAATAGATGTAAAAAATATCATCAACCATTGCTACTGACTATTAAAGATTTTACGTTTTTTTATGTAATTATTTGCAAATGCAGAATGTTTTTGATGCATGTATTGTCGGTACTAAATACATACATGGGAATATATGCATTATAAAACTGATTATACTTTGAAAACAAGATTAAATAGAAGGGTATGTAGGGAGACAGAGCATACTAGGTGACTTGTGTCCCTTGCAATTCTGCAACTTGGTTAGTTGGCAACACTAACACATTAAATATCCTAAAATCACTCAACATCATTATTAGTAACACATAACAAAAACATTTTAAGATTAAGTTTCCGATTTTTAATTGCTATAAACATTAGTTCTTTTTTAACTAGACAGCTTTCCATTTATGGAGTGATTATTGTAATTGTTTTAAATTGCAAAGCAATTGTAAAAAGGCGGTTGCATCAGACACCTAGTGCATAATTTCCAATTTTTTCATGCACTTTAAAAATTTTTACAGCCTACAAACCTGTATTGTAATATCACTACTGTTAACAAATCATGGATCCAAGTAGTTTGTGGTTCATTAAGGCTTTATTATTTAAAGTAAGCATTACTAATATTATCGATAACATACAAATTAAATTATTAGATGCTGCAGAAACATACTAATTAAAAAAACATAGACAACTTAAATACTGAAAATATGCCAAAATAAAAATAATATTTTGTTTGAGTTGCAAATGTTAAGAGCAACACAAAATTTACATTAAATAATTTCACATTGTCCTAATCTGTCTTTTAAAGTATTCTATTTGGATACTAATTTATGTAGATTATATAAATTTATACAAATTATATGCTATAGTAGATCTAATTTAGAAAAAAATTCATGTTTATAACTGCTTCTTCTATATAGTTCAAATATAATAACACTCCAATGTTTAATGTACTTTAGTCACATAACTTGATTCGCTATTATGCTTAACATTATTCCACACGATTCTTTTTTGTTTTTGTCATGGGATAATTTCTGCATTATTTGGGGTGCACATTTAGAAAATCTGTACTCGATGTATGTACATCATGTATATGTTATAGTGACAGAATTTTTTTTCTGTTTCCTTTCAAATTGATTATGTTTCATTAGCGACAAAAATATGGTACTCATAATAAATATAAGGGCCACGATTTTTAGTACCATAATACATCAGGGCATACATCAAGTCCTTCTGCATTATTGCAGTAAAATCACTCCACTACATTAACACTCATTATTTCTTTTGATACCCTACATATAGTACTCGTAGATGCCCTATATACCCTATATATAGTTCTATATTATATATAATTGTGTTAAACGAAGAAAAAAGACAGGTGACAATATGCAATTACTCTTACCTCGTCAAAGAAAACTTGTGTCTTCCTGAGTATGTGTTTTAATTCTGTCAACTCTAAGAAGTTACGTTTCAGGGCTTCTGCGTTTTGATTGACTTCCCTCAATTCGTTCTCCAATTTTTCAAACGTTGCCTCAAGATCAATCATCTCGCGAGGCTGTGGAGCTTCTGGGTTTTCACCAGTATCAAGCATCGGTATACCATCCTTTTTAATCTCCTTTTCCAGATAACGCAGTTTACGTTCCATTTCATCGCAACGTCGAACTTCATTAACAAATTTTCGTTGAAAAGCATTAACATCAGGATTCAACTATAACAGAATGCACAACGAATTACAACCTACAGCTTATATAAATATTATTTTCTTAGCACAAACAAATATTTCCTGCGATAAAAATGTCTTTTTGGTATAGCAATTCGACATCGATCGTTTTCTATTCTCATATTAAAATATTCATAATGTACAAGTGTCATCCTCTTGTGAACACTTGCGCATAATGTAACACTAATTGAACTGAATTCAAAATCGTGTACAGCCGTTGCATTAATCTAACAGCGTAGAGCAAGTCGTACTTCTAGACGTTACATTTGCACAAAGATACTAACACTGCGAGGTAGTGGTAATTACAATTAATGTGCAATAACGAAAAAATCTCGAACCAAGATAATTCTGTAGAGTGCATTCGCGAATTAGCAAAAGTAAATCTGGTACGTCCAAATTTCCGAGCGCATCGTACAAGGACAAATTTATTATTTCCGAACGTCACTGTACCTATATAACACAAAATTTCTGTTCGCAGCCTTACGTTTAACGTATATAAAAAGAATGGAATACTTACATCCCTAAACTGCACAAGGCCAAGCTCACCAAGCTCAGAAACACAAGCGTAGGCGGCTTCACTTTGGAGGAAGAGTTGACACAAGGTCATCTCCTCGCTCCGAAAAAGTGATCCCATTTTTGCTACTAATCCGCCCCTTCTTCAAACGATCACCTTCTACCTGCCACGGATCACTTCTCGCAATCTCGCATACGAACTAAATGGGCGCTGGCCGAGCTACACTGTCACCCGAATGGATTAAAGAAGCTTGCGTATTCACTAATAATTAACAGAGCATACTAAGGTCTCTGGGTGGGCCGATCCACTTTCCCGTACTTTCCCGAAGTACCAGGAGCAAATAACAATCAATAAAATGGTCACGAGGCAAGTCAGTCATAAATCACGAGGTGACGGTACCAGGATCGATGGGTTTCGCATACTTGCACCGCTCACACCTGTGGCGGCTCTGTCTCCGCATTATCGCCAAACCTGAAACCAGAGGACGCAACAGTAACGTTTAAAGAAAATCAACACCTAGAGAAGCCCATCTAGAATCCATTCATTCTTGCTTCGACTCCTCGGACACATTCGAGATTATTGTTATTTAATTGAGATTTTATATATTATTATAACTGCGATGGTTTCAATAAATAACCATTCGTTGTCGCAATTTAATACCCAGGAAAGACCTAACAACGCGTATTCCAACATAGACAGCAGCGCTAGCGACATCCTTCCATTTTCTCGCGCAACCATGGCATTCTAAACGTAGATGTCGTTATATTAACTTTTCTACTATATCGATAATATTATTAAAACACTGCAACTACGAATAAGATTTAACAGAACAAATTTAACACGTTAAATTTACATTACCAATACCAAGTTACCTGTTCCATGTTTTGAAATTGTCTGCGAAGATAACAATGAGTGCACTGATAAAATATAACAAATTTGAAACATTTTTTTTTGTTAGGAATGTCCACATGTACCAACGAAGAAAAGCATACGAGCATACATACCTATGATTGTAGCTTATCGAATGACAGGTCTTTTTGAAATGATATTTTCGGCTACTGCCACCTGTAGTCGCCACTTTCCTATTCTTATGTCATATGATCACGTTAGTTAGAGATTGATCTCGTGTCGAGGGAGTGTCTTTATTTTAAATCATATTTATAAGTGAAACAATGCACAGATATCTACTTATTACTGCGCTTTGCTTCGCTGCAGGTACGTATTACATATAATTTTTATAATATATGTTTAAATCTTAAAATGAACGACCACTTAAAGGTACACAATGATGTAAAATGTTTAAGTTCATCAAAAATATAAAACACTTCTTACATTGTTTTAGCGCATGCTACTGGAAATCTTGTCATTCTTCATAGTCCAGAGAGTGTTCAATTTAGCGGTGACGAAGAAATTGGACAGAGCTTGCTGAAGGAACTATTCTCAGCAGTATTAAGTCTCACTGTAAAACAAGTATGTACCTTTAAAATTAATCACATATTTACGAACCAAAACCTAAATCAATTTGGCCATGTTAATTGCATTGTCGTATCGTTGGTACAGTGTTTAATACGTTATACGTTATTCTTCGTAGAGGGGAACATGGAATGGAGTCTCAATTAAAAATCCATTTACGCTTCCTGAAGCAGTTGTTGGTATCGCGGTAGAAGGCGTGGATACGTTAGATGCTATCAAGGGTGAAAGGTATCCTTTGAATGTTGATGAAATAGAGGAAACTACATGGCAAGCCCTTAGCGGTCGGCTTGCAGAACGAAGTAATGGCAATACTTTGGTGCGAATATATTTGGCCGACGGTCTTGATGCAGTAAGTGTATAAGAACTTGCATATTTGTCTCTTTTTCAATTTAATTATTACATATAATATGACTCTATATATAAATATGATAATGCAGTTGGGACAATCTGCTCTTGGCGAATTAAAAACAACTCCGATAGAAGAGACATCTCTAAAAGCGCTTAACCCAGAAAAAGAAGATGATCGCAGATTCTTAGAAGAAGTACAATTGTTGCACGCAATCGCCAAAAAAGCACCATCTACGATTAAACCAGACTCCAACCAGGATATTTATTGGCTGGTTGTATCCGGTTTGCATCCTGTATTTGATTTACATGGAAAAAATTCAACTGCTGCCAGAGAAGCAGTTGTCTTGTTAAATAATGCACTTAATGACATAAGTAAAGCATTTATTGATGCATACGATGGCGAGGTGTGAAATAATTTATATTTATGTGCTTTACATAGTACTTATGTAGTAGACTAATAAAGAAAATTTTGCATTTCAATTTAGGTGTTAGTTGCTGCTTTTACAAATGATGCAACTCAAATACGGCATACTCGTGCAGCATCTGAGAGTCAGCTAAAGGAAAATACCGATGTGGTGAGTAACTTAATCTTTTCATAAATTACATATAAGCAGCAAAAAAAGACAAGCCTGGACGTTTTAACATTCACATTTGACCTTGCATTATCTGCTTTGCTACAAACATTTTAACTCTGGTCAAAGTAAATATTTTAAATTGTTTATAAGTTTGTGTGACGATTTAAGAATTGAGGGCACATTAACCATTTGATACAGCATTGAATTCGACTGTAGTCAAGGTATTTTTAAAGATCTTTGTTCCACAAATCGCTCTGATCTTTAAAAAGTTGTAAGTTCATATAGGTTTACCCCATTACACTCATTAGTTAGCCTAACTAATCTTACCTATTGATCAGGAGCAGTTCCATCCCTTGTAAGTGCAGAGTATCATTATTATTGCACAATTATCTATATAATCATAAACGAGCAAATATGAAACGACATTCATTTATAATTTTCACTTACATTAGTGAGTTAAAACTAGTATAGGAACAAAAGCCACCCATTTCAAATACACATAATTCTTATGTCTTTTATAGGATAATAAGAATAAAAGTGTAGAGTCTACTGCAGAAGCTAAGCGGGTGCCCTATAATACAGAATTTAACGATAATAAGATTTTGATTAAGGTATCATTACATAGTTGCATGAATTGTTATATTCAAAAGTAAACCGATGTCTTCCGATTAGATGTAGCCTTCTGCATGTCCTTAACACATAAATCAATTATGCAAAATTAAAATATTTGTAAATTACCAATTATATGAAAGAAGAGTGTATTTTATACATTCCTAAATGCATTAACAATTTTTCAATACAACTATGTGGTAACATGAGAAGAAAATACAAAATAATATTTGCATAAAACAGATTATGGGCCCATGTTTATGCTGCGCAACATATCTTCAATTATATATACAGTAATATCTGTTTATATGCAGTGGTTGTCGGCTACTTATAATCTATTCACTTACTATCACTTTGTGATCAATGTTTACATAGCAATAAACAGCTACTTTGTCAGTCTATGTCAGATCGTTTTTGGTCCTGGAAATGCAATTTTTGTTTAAGCACCATAGATACAATATTGATGCACCGTAAATTATTTTTCGTTGTCTTTATGCACTAATGAAACATATACAATTTTATGCAAACACAAATCAATGATACAGTACTTTACATAACAATGAAATAATCAACATAATTATTCAAGCATCCTTTGAATCATTCTTTACTACTACAGAAGGTAGGCTAATACTGTTATAATTCAGAGCATTACAAAAAAAAACGGACAACCACTGTGATAACACAGTCGGATTATTGTGACCTTCATGGGACATTTGCTTACTTCAGAACATGTATTATAGCAAGGTGACCAGCAAGACCAAAATATAGAAGATGAAGAGGACAAAAATAATATTGTTTCTAGTACTAGCGAAAACTACGATGATACCGAAATCACTACCGAACGTAGTGATGATAACGGATCCTCTGAACATAAGGAACTTAACATTAAACCTAATACACAAAATAGAGGAAAGGTATCATGAAACACTTTAGCCTGCATTCTAAAATTTTATTTCTGCAATATTGTAAAAATATTTTAAAAAAATTGAGTTGTAGAGAATTTCCAACTTAACGTTTAAAACTGTGCGAATTTTATAAAACTGGAAAATGTTGCTAGTTTAGATACTGTAGTAATTAAATCTCAGTTACATGTAAAAAAATGTACAGTTTGCTTTTAGTTTCCAACGGCTTATCAAGTGCTTTTCTTATTTATATTAATTATTGTCATGTTATTCAGTTGTAATTTTGAATGTATTATGCATGAAATATGTAATATTCACATACAATAAGAATGTGTGTATATATGTATTTATATTTGTATGCATGGTATTTATTATATCGATAGGCCATCCTTAAAGGAACAATTGCCACAACACTTATTTATACAAAGCTTTGAACATAGAATACACAATAAAGTATTATCCATCTCCTACAAGGCACTCCTAAGTAAAGATATATCAATACGTTGCATACTGCTAGAAATCAATGTTAGAGAGTTAGGCAGCTGGTTTATGCTCTTACCGAACATTTAAAGCTTTTGTGTTCTTAGGAGTTAAGAAATGTAGTACACTGTTAGTAAATATAGTAAGTACTGCTGCAATTATTGCAGCATATTAAATCTTTCTGTGTTCCATAAAATACTAATATAGTCAATTGTTTGTTTCAGACTGGTTTGAACCTTGCTCAGAGTTACTCAGAAGACTACCCTGTTATTTTTAACATTCTTTTGTGGTTTGGAGTCATCTTTGTCTTCTCGCTTCTTGCTATATGCAGTACGTAATAACATTTTTTAGCAATTATTCTTATTATAGTATCATATACGTACATAGAGTAATCTTAATTTTTGCGATAGCACAACAATGTAAAATAAGTGCGATTTCACCCTCATATTAGTTAAAAGAATATAAAAAATTTATAGAAAATGTTAATTAAAAACTTTCCAAATATTCCAGAAACAATAATAGTATTTTTTCTATGTATAGTTGCTATTGCTGATATGGACCCTGGTCGAGATTCCATAATATACAGAATGACGTCAAATAGGATGAAGAAAGATGCATAATTGCGAGTATTTAGGCAAAACAAAATATTTAATATGTATTGATGAAGATTTCCTAAGCCTAATATAATTCTTTTTCTCCATTTTTTTAAGAAGATTGGACTTAACAGTTACAAATTAGATAAATATTTAAATCGTATTCAGAAATACGGTGTATGTTTACTTTATATACACTATCATGGAAAATATACACTAACTGCTGTAGGATGCAATATACATTATCCACTATTTAACAGTCATGTCATCGAGTGAAATAGTGTATTTACATATTAGTTAGCCAATTAATTGTTAAAAAACCATACGTTTGTATATTATGTGTAAGATATATGTATAATGTGATTAATTAGAAAAGTAAGAGTACTAGATACAATTCTATACTTTTAAGAGATGGGTGACTGTAACAAAAAAAAAAAATGTGCAAATATCCGTAAGAACTATTTAAACAAAAGAACTATTATTGTATTAATGAAACTAAACATCAGATTGAATTGTTTCAGTACAGTTGTTAATAGTATAGTTTTAGCTGCTATCTTAAGACCAAAACATAACAAATATGTAATATATTTATCTGTGTCCACGAAAACAAACAATGCTAAGTTTACATAGTGTCGAAGGACAGCACGGAAATTAGAATAATGTCCAGAAAAAAATTAGATTTTCGAACTTATTTCAGTGTTTAATTATTTCTTAAATTTTATATCAATCAAGTTTAGTAGCCACGTCATTTCTATTCCCTAAAATAGTGTATTACGCTTTACGCGCAGTCATTAATGTATTAATCCGTTATTTATCTTACTGTGGGAAATAAATTAAAATATTGCATACACTCGCACAATTTATTACCTAGTATACAAATGCGCATAATTATACCAACACCAGGACAGTCTGGTTCTTTCATTTAAACTGTATATGAACGGAAAACTTCGTATTTTGAATATTGATTAGATTATATACATTCGATGTACAAATAAAAAATGAGATCCTTGGCTTATATAACTATACGAATGTAATTATAATTAAATTTAGAATGAACGAAATACGATCCAACTATGATTATCTTTTAGCCTTGCTCCCTCATTTTTTGCGTGCACCCAAAATATATACACAAAAATGTGCATAACCTTATCAAATCTTCTAATGTTTACTATTAACACCCGGACGATTTAATAGAATATTATTTGAATATTTCTAATACAAATATTATTTCGTTCTTCCCTACATGACCGCTTTTCTACCACATTTACAACCAACCCTAAAATAGACTCCGCCTATACCTTGCAAATTCTCGCATCCTCTGGATTCTTGCTCGCCTCTGCAGCCTATTTTCTGCAGCTTACCATCGAGAAAATGTTCTCTCTCCTTTTTCAAGTGAATGAATGCAGTAAAGTATTTAATTCGTCTGCTTTTAATGACTTATCGGAGTAACCCCTTTGCGGCGAACTTTACTTAGATTTATAAATAAAACCCTTTTACCTGAATGAATGTTATTTTTTAAAATAATTATATCTATCGTACATATATTGCCACACCTTGTGCAAAAGAATAATGAGATGCATGCACTGTTTAAATTTATTGGTTTACCACAAGTGTTTCTCATTCATTGCAAACCTTTGTGTGAGATGTTTCTAGAGTTTGCGTGCGGATTCTCCTTCCGGTCACGACGTTAATTTTCGAAGTATGTTAACTTATGTATCACTAATGCTTATCTTCTTAACTCGATAGATATGGGAAGATATGCTCAAATTCACAAGAACTTTTAAACTATTAATTTTAACGTCGTGTCGGAGTGTGGTGCAAGATAGAAATTAATAAATAGTTCTGTTATTGATAGAATGTTCTAGAAACAGGGTGGACTTCCGCTCAAGGACTTCTAGAATCTTCAACGCTCGATAAAAGCAAAGGTTGTGGCGCCGGTATTGAATACTATAAGAAGTGACTGCGCAGGGTACCGATCACGTTTGGTGCGCTCCCAAGTGATAGAAGCTATTCTTAATTCTCTGTGATTTTAAAGTAAAACTATTAGTTTTAAAGTCCCGTGAATTCATATCAAGTGGCAATTAGTCTGATATTTCATTGTTCACTGCTGATTCAGTGTTATTAACTAACAAAACCGAAGATGCCGGAGGACGTCGTAATGGTTGACGCAGCGGAGGTGGAAACTTTTGCTTTTCAGGCAGAAATTGCTCAGTTAATGAGCTTGATCATTAACACATTTTATTCTAACAAGGAGATTTTTATACGAGAATTGATTTCCAACTCGTCGGATGTAAGTGATTTATAAATATAAATTAATGAAGTTTTACGTTTGTAGTACATCCAATTTGCACCGACTCCGATAAAGTGTTAACTTAGTGCCAATGAAGGCAGTTTTAATATTAAAAATATAAATCCTTAATTGTAACTAATGAGTGAAAAAAAATTTTAATCACAGGCATTGGACAAAATTCGTTATGAGTCGTTGACCGATCCATCGAAACTTGATACGTGCAAAGAGCTGTTCATCAAACTTGTCCCGAATACAAATGATCGTACATTAACGATTCTTGACTCGTAAGTATCAAGTGTCTTACACCCGTAGCATTGTGTAATAACTTTCTCCACAGTTTAACATTTTAGTATGAAAAAATCCCTAAATATATATTTCGCAGCGGCAATAAAACAAATGTATATATCATATACACTTATATTAGTCAGACCTGCAGAGATTCATATTTTACGCAATATATATCTGTTTTATTTTTGTTTTGTAGAGGAATAGGCATGACGAAGGCTGACCTTGTCAACAATCTTGGGACAATTGCAAAATCAGGCACTAAAGCTTTTATGGAGGCTTTACAAGCTGGAGCAGATATCTCTATGATTGGTCAATTTGGTGTTGGATTTTACTCCGCATATTTGGTGGCAGATAAAGTAACAGTTATTTCGAAACACAATGATGATGAACAATATCTGTGGGAATCGTCAGCTGGAGGATCATTTACAGTACGGCCAGACAATGGTGAACCCATTGGACGAGGAACTAAAATTATCTTACATATTAAAGAAGATCAAACTGAATATCTAGAAGAATCGAAAATCAAAGAGATTGTGAAGAAACACTCGCAATTTATTGGATATCCAATTAAATTGGTAGTAGAGAAGGAAAGGGACAAAGAACTTAGCGAAGATGAAGACGAGGAACCTGCAAAAGAAGGTGAGACCGAGGATGATAAGCCAAAAATTGAAGACGTGGGTGAAGATGAAGACGAGGATAAATCCAAGGAAGAAAAGAAAAAGAAGAAGAAGACTATCAAAGAGAAATATACAGAAGATGAGGAATTAAACAAAACAAAGCCAATTTGGACAAGAAATCCTGATGATATTACGCAAGAAGAATACGGAGAATTCTACAAAAGCTTGACGAATGATTGGGAAGATCATTTAGCGGTAAAACATTTTTCAGTTGAAGGACAACTGGAATTCCGAGCGTTACTATTTATTCCACGTCGTGCACCCTTTGATCTTTTCGAAAATAAAAAGAGAAAGAATAATATTAAATTATATGTACGAAGAGTCTTTATTATGGACAACTGTGAGGATCTCATCCCAGAATATTTGAATTTCATAAAGGGTGTGGTAGACAGTGAGGATTTGCCACTTAACATTTCTCGTGAAATGTTACAACAGAACAAGATCTTGAAAGTTATTAGAAAAAATCTAGTAAAGAAATGTTTGGAACTGTTTGAGGAATTGGCAGAGGATAAGGATAATTATAAAAAATGCTACGAACAGTTTAGTAAGAATTTGAAACTAGGCATTCACGAAGACAGTCAGAATAGGAAGAAACTATCTGAGCTGCTACGACATCATACCTCTGCTTCAGGAGATGAACTGTGTTCGCTAAAAGATTATGTTGGTCGTATGAAGGATAATCAGAAGCATATTTATTATATCACAGGTGAAAGTAGGGAACAAGTAGCCAACAGTTCGTTCGTTGAAAGAGTAAAGAAACGCGGCTTCGAAGTTATTTATATGACTGAACCGATCGACGAATACGTTGTACAGCAATTAAAGGAATTTGATGGAAAGCAGTTAGTTTCTGTTACCAAAGAAGGATTAGAGCTTCCAGAAGACGAAGAAGAAAAAACAAAACGTGAAGAAGATAAGGCGAAATTCCAGAACCTTTGCAAAGTAATGAAAGATATACTAGATAAGAAAGTGGAGAAAGTGGTTGTCTCCAACAGACTTGTTGATTCACCGTGCTGTATAGTCACGTCTCAATACGGCTGGACTGCGAACATGGAAAGAATTATGAAAGCACAAGCATTACGCGATACATCCACTATGGGTTACATGGCAGCTAAAAAACATTTGGAGATAAATCCTGATCATCCAATCATGGAGAATTTAAGGCACAAGGCCGAAGCAGATAAACACGATAAATCTGTTAAAGATTTAGTGATGCTGTTATTTGAAACTGCTTTATTATCGTCAGGATTTGCCCTGGAAGATCCGCAGGTACATGCATCCAGAATATACAGGATGATCAAACTTGGTCTGGGCTTTGACGATGACGATACACCAAATTTGGAAGATGAGAAGGTTGACATTGAAGTTCCTCCGCTTGAAAGTGAAGCAGCAGATGAAGCTGCCAGGATGGAAGAAGTGGATTAATGCTTTACCACCTTAAGCTCCTGTAAAACCCAAAGACTTCTAGAGCGTAGAAAGACTGTTGCAGTTTAATTCTACTTAACAAAAAATGTATTACATTTGTCTCTTCTGTCTCCATTACGCGACGGAATGTGGTGTCATGCTTATTCAGATACAATTAGTAATACAAACGTTTCTGTATTCACTTCCTAAACAAGTAGCAAGAATAAGGGCTGCATCTGTACATTTTACCCAGCTGCTTATCTTGCGCTTTTCAGCCTGCCACTTAATTCTGTCCTAAAGTTTTTTTTATAAAAAATCGTACTCGAATGCGATATTGTGATTTTTTTTTTTTACTATTTCAGCGTTGTAATTTATCATTTCATACTTTCATCATTCCACGGAAAAAATATAGACTAAATATTCGCAGCGTTGTAATCATACGGCAATTTCACGCGTAATAAAATAACTTGTCATTGTATCACATTCGTTTCTATTCAATAAAAATTAAAACCTTTCATTTATTCTACACTGTTATAAATCGAACAACACTTTGAAAGAAATGTTCAATTATATCCCCTGGCATATATAACAGGCTAAAGTTTTTTCACAATTAATTTATGAAACAATTACTTAATAATTAAGATATTTGGTTTTAATAAATACATTTCTACATTTAAATGTGTATGTACGTGAATTAATGAATCTGTGGAACTAATGACATAAATGTATTAAAAAAGTAAACAATAGTGTGTATATATATATATATATATACGTTTGATTTAACCTAAAAAATAATACCGCAAATTATTTTGCAATTAAAATCATCCCTTGTTACAACACTGTGATTGTAACAAAATGTTTTAGATACCCGTATTTTGTAAATGAATAATATAATACACGAGGAGATACATATTCGAGCTAGTTCTTGTACAATAAAAAGCTAAAGAAACAAGTATTTTCATCCGGGAGAAATTATATCATTTTCGTGCCAATAGAGCGCGACACTAGTCTTTTTGCAAGTGTCGCGTGTTGCCACATCACCACCAAATCAAACGAATTTAGATGATGTTTCTGTCTAGATCGCGCTCGTGTAAACTCCTCCACGAAACGTGGAAAGCGTGAGTTTCTCTGCTCCGTTTCAACATGTTAAATTATTCTTGAGTTTTTTGTTGCAACTCGCAAGACACTTTAATAGTCGAGTGTAGCAGATCAAAATTTCTTCCGAGAACATTAATTACAATAATTTCATTGGAGATTTTATAGTCTCATTGCTTCTACTTAATATTGCAAACGGACACGGCATGATGAGTGCACCTCAGGGCCAAGTTAAACTCAAAAATAGAGTTGTAAAACAGGTGAGACTCTGGAATTTCTATCCATCCTCTGTTAGATAAATAATTGGTTACGATATAAAATGAGTACGAAAATGTTTCTACACTATAACCTTATTATTTAATGGCAATCTGTTGGTGTTGAACGGCGCTGACATGATCGTGAACACCTCATAGAACATATGGTCAACAACACACTTTTCGACCTAAATAACACTGTCGTAGCTGTATTTTACACGTATCAGGTGATTCCGTGGATTGTTTTGAACGTGTTTGCTTAGAAAAATTTTTATTATTCCTGAACTCTTTAAAAAAGTCCCAAGTGATTTTTATTGGAAATATTTATCACGAAAGCTGTATGAAAAGTATGCGATAGTTTAGCAGAAGATATGTTATTATACAGAGAACAGTGTCATTTTCTATGTATAACATACTTTATAACAACATTTTTATTTCTAGGTGATATCAGGAGACACTGTCGTTATAAGAGAAGAACCGATGGGTGGTCCTCCCCCATCGACGACAGTAACTTTGTCTAATATAACCGCTCCAAAATTGGAACGTTGGAGAGGAAATGATAGGTAAAAGAAACTTTATCCTTATCCATGATATACTGCAATAAAATTATCTACAATATAGTAATGAAATTCATGTCCAGTACCGACGAATCAAAAGATGAACCATTTGCTTGGGAAGCTCGCGAGTTTCTGCGTAAGAAGTTAATAGGCGCAGAAGTAACGCTCGTCACAGAGAAATCTACTTACACGAACAAAACATTTGGTACCATTTGGCTCGGAAAAGGTAACGCTAGTTTCTCAGTTATATGCACTAATTTTGTATTACTATGCAATTATGTAAATAAGTAACACTACTCATTGTTGTGTAGAGAACATCACTGAACTACTTGTCTCGGAGGGATTGGTAACTGTAAAAAAGGATACACGTAATCCTAGTCCTGAACAAGCACGCTTAATCGAATTGGAAACTGCTGCAAAAGCAGCGAATAAGGGAAAGTGGGCGGACACACCAATATCTGATCACATACGTAATATTGTATGGTCTATTGATGATCCACGAAAGTTAGTTGAGAAATTCAGCAAAAAGCCTATTAAAGCTGTTATCGAACACGTCCGAGATGGATCGACAGTTAAAGCCTTTTTGTTGCCTGATTTTTACTATGTAACATTAATGATATCTGGTGTTCGTTGTCCTGGTTTCTCCCGTGATTCTTCCTTTGGGGAGCCATATGCCGAGGAAGCAAAGTATTGCGTAGAATCTCGTCTTTTACACCGAGATGTTGAAGTAATACTAGAATCTGCTAATAACAATAATTTTATTGGCAGCATTATTCATCCTAAAGGTTCGTAGATTTCTAGAAGAAAATGACAGCTTTTCTTCCTTCAATCTATACGTGTGAACTGTCTTCTATAACATGATTATTATGTAATTTTTAATTACTTTTTTTATGTATTTGTATGTATATGTAATGTTAACAGTTTTACTTTTTACACTATAGGAAATATTGCAGAAATTTTATTAAAAGGGGGTTTTGCTAAATGCCAAGATTGGTCTATTAATAACAGCAAAGCTGGAGCAGAAAAGTTGTATCATGCTGAGAAAGTTGCAAAAGACGCGCGTTTGCGTATATGGAAGGACTATAAACCAGCTGGTCCACAAATTGAATTCTCGGGTACTATTGTAGAAATTGTAAATGCAGATGCCCTTATAATCAGAACCCAGAATGGAGAAAACAAGAAAGTCTTTTTGAGTAGTATTCGACCACCGTCTAGGGAAAAGAAGCCTAATGAAGAGATGAATAATGCACGTCCCAAAGATTTCAGACCACTCTACGACATCCCATGGATGCTGGAAGCACGGGAATTTTTGCGAGAAAAATTCATTAGGAAACATGTGAAGGTTGTTGTAGACTATACGCAACCTGCCAGAGAAAATTTCCCTGAAAAATTATGCTGTACTGTTACATCCGGCAAAACGTAAGATTCCAAGAACTACGTTATCAACTGAAAGTAATACATTTATTATGTATTAACTGTATCATGAACGTTTATAACATATAATTTTGTACTTACAGAAATATAGCCGAAGCGTTGGTTTCAAGAGGTTTAGTTAAAGTCATAAAATACAGACAAAATGATGACCAGCGTTCATCTCATTATAATCTCCTGCAAGTCGCTGAAAGCAAAGCAGAGAAGTCGCAGCATGGCTTACATGCAAAAAAAGATGTCTCAGTACATAGATTAGTAGATCTTTCAAATGAACCAGCAAAAGCTAAAGCATTTTTGACTTCACTCAAACGAGCGCAAGGCATCAAAGCTGTTGTTGAATTTGTTACTAGCGGCTCACGCTTGAAACTTTTCTTACCTAAGGATTATCAGCTTATTACATTTGTATTAGCTGGAATAAGAACTCCCAGATGTCAAAGATCGCTACCTGGTGGTGGTGTAATAAAAGCAGATGAATATGGTGAAAAAGCTTTAGCATTTACTAAGGAACATTGCTTCCAAAGAGATGCTGAAATAAAAATTGAGAATACCGAGACAAAGGGAAGTGGCTTCATTGGATGGTTAACTGTAAATGATGTGAATATGTCCATTGCACTTGTTGAAGAAGGACTCGCAGAAGTGGTATCATTTCCTGATTCAGGTGAACTTACTCGCACTCTTAAAGCTGCAGAGGAACGTGCTAAAGCAAAGAAACTTAACGTAAGTATCTAGTGCAAGCACCATACACTTTTATCTTTACACAAAGTTTCGCTATTATTATTATAACTTGTTTGGTGCCGTAGATCTGGAAAAACCGTATTGAAGTCCAAGTAGAAAATGAAAAGATTCAAAATGAAAAGGAAGTATTAGAGCGGAAAATAGATTACCAAGAAGTTGTAATATCTGAAGTAACCGAAGAGCTTCATTTTTATGCTCAAAATGTTGATCAACGCAGTTTGTTAGAAAATTTACATCTTCAGCTCAGACAAGAGTTAGCTGCCAATCCACCACTACCTGGTGCATATAAGCCTACCAGAGGCGACTTAGCAGTGGCTAAATTTACTGGTGATGGTCAGTGGTATCGTGTTAAAACTGAGAAAGTCTCTGGTACAAATGTCAATGTATTTTACATTGATTATGGCAATAGGGAAACTGTTAATATTACAACAGTTGCCGATTTACCAGCACGTTTTGCAACTGACAAGCCATATGCATCTGAATATGTTCTCGCATGTATTGACCTCACAGATCTTGATGTAAGCAAATTATTATGTCATTGCATTGTGTATCCAATACACAATCTTTGAACAAAAGAGTACTATTAACTATTTTTACAATGTTGCAGACTGAGGATAAGAAGCAAGCTGTAGATGCCTTTAAGGAGGATATTATGGATAAGATTCTGTTGTTGAATGTTGAATATAAACTTAACAATTTGGTAGGTGCATCTCTCGCTGATTCTACAACAAATGAAGATATTGCTAAAGGATTAATTACTGACGGACTTTTACTTGTACAAAAGCACCATGACAAAAGACTTGCAAAACTGGTAAGTAAACAATTTATTAAAGTCAAAGGAACGTAACAAAACAAATAACAAGATAATTAAAATTTTGTAATTAATAGATTGAAGAATATAGAAAAGCAGAAGAAGATGCAAAGAGTAACCATCGAAACATCTTCAGATATGGAGATATACGGAGAGTAGAAGATGATGAGAAAGGTTTTGGCTCGTAATTAATGAATGATGCTCAGAAATACTTGCTAAGGAAAGTGATTTACAAACAAACAAAATCAACATTGTATTATGAACATCGTAATCAATATACAATGATCCACTCACAGTTAGGTTAATGAGGAAGGATGAATGTTGATATGAGAGTTACATGTTGCATTTGTCACAATACAATTATATTTCGATATACAGATGCATGAATTGTACATAACGATTTTATTAACATCTTTATGAATTATCATGATACCAGAAAAAATATACATGCTAGTAGTTCTTGTTTAAGACCAGGTCACTGAGATCACAAGCATTCTCATCGATATATATATATATACATATATTGAATATTATTTGGTGCCAGAATATTGGCAAGCCACATTTTCAAAATAATTATGAAAGAATAAGACAGTTTTGTGGATACTGACATTTTTAAGTTTCCCAATTACGAAAGCTGTTGACACTGTAATATGCCTTTTCGTAATCTATGATACTGTGTCAACTGCCCTTAGCTGTTAAAAGCAAAAGGAAAAAAGTAGGGTGTTATCGGTCTTAAAATTATTAACACATTGTCCGAAGTGTATACAAATCAAACTATACAAAGTTATTCGTTGTTTTCAGTTGAAAGACCAACGCCCTATAAAAGAGAATGAATTCAAATTTTTACAACAACATTTATTCTGACTATGGGATTGTAAAGTGCAGTATGCACTACTTCTGTGTTTTACAATATACAATAACATGTTAAAGTACTGTTCCATGTATGGAATTTTCAACTTAAAGTCATCCTTATAGTAGCACATCATGTTACACATTGTCATTATTGAATTGACAGTCAAAACTTTTTTCAATCTGAAAGACTTGTAATTGTGTACTCTGATAATAGAACAGAAAAAGAATGTATTCCAAATTCCATGCTATGGTTTTTAAATGCTTCTTTGTGTAATATAAGAGACAAACCTTTTTAATTTATGCACTTCTTTACGAGTAAAAAATTCTGATTAACCATAGAGGATTTATCTTATATCAGATGTTAATATGTAAATGAGTACCTAAGTGCATGCTTGGGGGCACGAGTAAAATGTGGGTAGTACCAATAATCTGTTTCTAAAACTGATATTGCATTTTTATATTGGGTAGCACCTTTTAATATAAAATAATGCTAATGCAGCAATGCAAAAATAATAAACAATGTATATACAACACAGGTAATCGTGAAACATATAAATATTTATGTTTAACTCTACAGTTAAATGTGCTACATACCTTGTTTTTGGTTATTTTACAATGCAACTTCGAGTTCCCCAATAGAGTTATCATAATGCAAAATACAACAAACATATTGCATCGTTTGCCAGCAAAAAGATGGTTGTATCCATTTAGAATAATGGAAGCATCTATGTATTTTAAATAATACTAAGAACATAAATATTCTCCAGTTTGTTCATTATACAATTATTTATAATCATGTTGAATGCTGCCAGAATGACAGATATTGTTTCATATTACATGATTTTACTTACAAATACTGGCACGCAGTGTTATAGATTGTATAAGATTTTATGTTATGCATTAACACATTTATCAATGTATTAATAATTCAATCATGGAAACATTGTCCATCAAAAAATCAACACGTAGTGTTCTCATTACATTTGTAAATTTTTTATAAGTTGATATTAAAAATAATTATTATTTATACAATGTTATTAATTGTGCATCATGTATATAATTTTGCAATAGAATATTAGGTTTATATAATGCGTATATGTTGATCATCTATACGTAACAATGTATGTTACTCAAAGAATATTTCAATGGTCAGAACTTCTGGGTAGTAGTTGGTAATGTATAATCTTTAACCTGGAGAATCACTAGAAATATGTGTATATAGAATTAATTAAACATTCTATATCCATAATAGTTAACAAACAGGAATTTGTAATGAGAACAAAGGAAATATTTATCATAAAGCCACACAGTTTACATTTTAATAGCACCTATTACAATGAAAGTTTTCACTTCATAGCAGTAAGATGCTAGATATCTGTTCGTAAAAAATTTAAACATTCTAATTACACATTGAAACAAAGTTTGATTTGATCAAATAGAACTTATAGGAATAGTGTTATATTAAGTAACAAAAAAAGTAGTATCAAATTATTTATTAACAATATCTTGTATCCCTCCTTGAAATTTACACCTTTCACTTAAATGTAATAATGATATCTTGTATCTATTGTATTACATTTATCTCCTACCATGGTGAAATATTCAGTAGATGTTAAATGTTGATTACATACTTATGCTATGATAATATTCCCTTAAAGGATGAAACAAATGGTAATGCAAAGAGCAACAAGCAAGGAAGTACTACAAAATGATGATGTAAAAGCATGCTTTAGGTGAATTGTAATTAATATTAATAACTTTTTGTTCGGAACATTGTTTAATAATGGTGTGCTATTATTGTCATGTTACAAAATTCAAACTTAACCATTTCTTATATTCTTCATTTTGTGTAAATGGTTAATTACTAGTTCATTTATATATATAATTGTACAGACTGAACAAAATTTAATGTAATGGAAAGGTTCGAGCATATACACATTTAAAATTGATCAAATAACGTGCAAGATAAGTATGTTTTACTCGTGTGTAGTAAAAAAGGCAGTGGATCAACTTATGTAATACACACAAAAGTGTAATATTTGTAATCAATTTCTTTAAAAATACGATGTATTTCTTCGAAGTTATACACGTTGAGGAGCATAAAATATATGAACTCAACTTGCAAAAGTTGTCCTGTACTGATAATCTAATACCTCTTGTTTATATTTTCTTATCTATGTTCTATATAAGGAAACTTTACACACATACATGTACTTGTATAATTACATTGTTATGGCATAATACTTTAAGTTCCTATAATTTTATAATGTGGGCTGGGCAAAATATTTGGTGATTAAAAATTGAAAAAATTGTATTGTATGTATCATGAATAAATTATGTAGGTTGTTGCCCTTGAGCAATATTTACCCTACAATGTTTATTTCAAGTATGTATATTTTTACAAGCACTCTCATAAATATCAAAAATATTTGTATTCTCAAATTATGGTTACTTAAAATGTAAGGGGAAGTATTACAAACTGATGGCAAAATATTAATTATGAAAATATTTTATTTCTTTCCCTATTAGTAATGTACAGGGCGTAAGATGAACTACATTTTAATTCTTTTATATAACCAATTGAAAAGTTAGTAATGTTTGTTTACAAGATATACACTACACAATATTCGAAGTAAATTACACAGAAATTTAATTTGAGAGAGAAATTGAAAGGTGAAAAAAATGTTTTACTCCAATGGAAACAGAGTAAAATAAAATAAAAATAAAATATATATTTTGTACATATCACTGTTCATCGTGTGTTTGCACCAGATGTTTGTACACGGTATCATCCCAAGAGCATGAATAAAGGTCATTTTCATGCCATGCAAGTCCACGTACAAAATCTTTGTGGTGGTCGTCCGTATATACTAATGAAAATTCTTTATTTGTGTCAAGCACTTTGACTATATTGTCATCGCAACAACAAGCTACATATGACGATCTAAAACAGCACACGCAAACTGTTCAGAGGACTGTCATACCTTTGTTATACTTAGAATAAAAATGATGTAAGCAATCGATAGTTAATAAAATAATATCACACTTAATAGCATCTGATTTTAAATTCTCAACTAATCGGTTATTACTGGCATAGAACATACACATTTAAGTAAGGTAGTCTGCATTACCTTTTTAGATGTGGGTTAAACAGTAACTTATGTATCGGCCTGGAAAATATAACTGAATCTTGTACTATAGAATTTAGCTTTCTAATATCAACTAGTATAATGCTGCCATCAACATCACCAATTGCTACATTATTTGACGCGACATTCCAAGATGCAGAAGTTAATCCGCAACCAGTTTTTTTAAGAATACCTGTAATATTTTCAATGTTACACTATCATCCTTTCACTTCTTTTTCAGAACATATCTTATGCTATATTTTGAAAGACGTCATCCTTAATTTACATTTATGGATAAAGAATACATACTATGTGCAGGTTTCGGTTGTCTCACATCCCACATTAATGCTTCAGAGTCTAATGAAGTAGATACAAAGACATGTTCGCTATTAGGCTGTACATCGACGCAGGTCACAATATTTGTATGTGCAGAGTGATACGTATAAGTTGAAATAAGATCCGCTATATCCCATACTTTTATACTACCTCAAATATAAAAAGATTAGCGTTACATCTTACATTTGTACAATGATATTGGAACTTAATCATTTTAGACTACTAACCAATAATCCATTCCTCCGGTAACAATGTGTTGCTTGTTAGCAAATACCGATATACTCATAATACTATCGTCGTGTTGACAAGCGTATCCTAAACATTCTATTTCTTGTGAATCGGTATCGGCTGTTTTCAATGAAAGAAGAACCTGTAAAACGCCCGAATCTTCTCCGACTATAAATTTGTTTTGTTCTAAGAATGCGCCGCAACAAACTCCACTATCAGTCCGTACAGCACCAAAAGCTTTTTCTCTATCAAAATCCGTAGTATTATCGTAATACCAAACTGTACCGCTCCAATAACGGTCTGTCATATTACTTCCACCTAGTACAGCATTTTTTTCTGCATGAATAAACATAGAATTAGAAACGACGAATCTTTGGAGGACATTTACAGTCTTAAATATACTGTAAAACAGTGGGCATAAAGTTACTTTTACTTTTCGCGAGTGTATCTCTGCAGACTAAATTCGTATGTATGAAACTAATCGAGTATTAACCTTAAACTTTACCATCGTAAACTAAAATAAACTGCAGATGTCTGTCCGGAATAGGAGGTCGATCGGCAGGTGTCATTTTTCTATACATTTCACCATTTATATTCGGTTCTATCATGATGTTTATATCGAATATACAATATACGAAAGAATATTTCAAAATTCTTCTTATACGTATTCAAATAAAAATTACCGGCGACTCACGTTTGCTAACATGTGTCTACACGAACGTGAAACAACAAAGATTGGCCAGTCTAGTCGGTTTCCATAGATTTCGATAGTTAGGTCTGGCAGGCCATTGGTCAAAATTACGACGAATCAAGTGTGTTTACAATTGAGAAGTTCAA
This sequence comes from Tiphia femorata, assembly GCA_944319695.1. Classification (NCBI taxonomy): domain Eukaryota; kingdom Metazoa; phylum Arthropoda; class Insecta; order Hymenoptera; family Tiphiidae; genus Tiphia; species Tiphia femorata. The sequence goes on along the minus strand of OX090901.1, from coordinate 21,150,465 downwards.
CCAATCGTGTGTCTTCTTTCCTTCCGACGTCTCTGCGATTGGACGATAATGCCTATATACATGCGCACGCACTAAACACTAATCGTGCCTGGCGTAGTTTCTAAAGTAAACAAGTAAAATTCCATGCTAGACGCACGTAAAGCAAAACATTCGTAAATCTTTTATACTAAAAAATATACAATGAGAATGTATCTTCCAATAACGTGACGTATTACAGATGAGGTTCACATCGTTGATGCAGACAATTAGTCCATATTTCGAACGAGTATGGAAAAACGATCAAAAAAGGATGTCCAATATAAATGAAAATACATATTTCATTTAAAATCGGCCGAATAACCTAATACGACGTCGAAGCGCCTCTTCGAGTCTATTTACAGTTACACGTCTCTTATGCGTGGGAACATTGAAGAAACTACTGTGGACGATACGTGTTTACCACTTACTTCATTTTCTTATGATCTCATCGGTGCGGTAAATTTCAAGATATATGGAAGTAGCGAATATGATTACCGCGGTAAATTCGTTGTGACGTAACAGCAGTACTCCTGATAATTTCCGTCATGACGCATGCGTATTCGATGCAGGCCGAAAATCAGAATTAGTTCAACGGAACCCCGGAAAGTAGCGAGTGCAGGAGACACCACGATCGTACCGGAGAGAAAAATAATATTGCGAAGTAGCCAAGTAATCTGTCAGAGACGCGGTGTAGTACTTTTGTTCTCGCAGCTTTAGTTGTTCCGGCTTATCGTACGTGCGAGTCGATTGGCTGCCAAGCAGAATGTCGAAACCCGAGCAAGTTTTAATTATCGAGCCGCATAACGAGCTACGATTCAGGGGTACGCCAAAACGAAGAATCATTGTTATACACGACACTTTGTCCGCGTATCCTTCGTGTTCGCTTTTTTTCTCACTCGCTCGGCCAAATATTCTCGTCCACTGTGACAAGGCAGGTTTCTTTACTCTCGCTCTATGTGGACAAGGGGTGCACACGGTGCCCTGGCGTTGTCAAGATGACGTAAGGTCGGCTTGTCCGGCCAATTCTGTCGCACGAGAATTTCATCGGAAATCAAATTTTGCTCTATCATCCCTTGCGAATCGCCAACTCGCTTGGCTGTACCTAACCCCAACCGTCATACGTCATTCGCTGTCAAGCTAACTACAATCACGACTACGAACCTTCACCCGTCCCCTCGTTACCCCTTTCCCCAACAACACTACATATATTTATCCAACTGTACGTCGTCTACATTTGTTCTGCGTATATCACGACAGATTGGTCCCTTTCAAACGTAAATTTTGCAAAGATCTGCAATTCTAATTATACCCGAAAAGTCCGTGATGCAAGTCGCACGACGTTTTTACCCTACAATCGCCACTGCGATTAATTCCCTTGCCGAAATCGTTTTAAGCGCACGATTCGCAAATATGGGCGATTATTTTAATTCTACTTATGCGAGGCACGCGCGCGTAAACGTGTTTATGCGTAAACAAAAGGATTTTCTACAATAATATGATATAGACAACATGGCATATTCTATTGATTTGTATAAAATACTACGACAGAAGATTGCAGGAAAGAGTGGCACGGCGAGCTGAATTATATCACTGCGTAAACATGTAGGAATGATATTTCACGTGTTTACACTTGATAACTACGCTAATGCATTTGGCAGGCATCCGCTCTTTCCCTTACTTTCTTGCTTTGCACAGAATTTCCCACGAAACTCTTTCGAGAATCTTGTTCTAAATGATGTTACGGTCGCTTTGTTTTTTTCAATGCGCCAAGCATACGTTTGCATACACTTCCATACATATGCGCAAGAACATATTTTTCGAATATACTTAAGTAACGTTTATTCAATAGGAATCTTATCATTAGTAATAACACAAAGGATATGTCCGTCTTATTTATTTTTCTTATTGTAGGTCCTTTCACTGGTGCCCCTGTCACATCGTATATAAAATTAATTAACCCAACGGCCCAGAAAGTATACTTCAAAATAAAAACAACTGCCCCAAAGAGATATTGCGTGCGTCCGAATTCAGGAGCTCTTAAGCCAAAGGAAGTTATTGAAATAGCAGGTTAATTCTTCTAGTAATATAAAATATTTAATATGGTCTTTCAAGGTAATCTGAATTATTAACAATCGTATCTCTTTTTACAGTATGTTTACAACCACATGATTTCGATCCAACGGATAAAAATAAACACAAATTTATGGTGCAAACCTTAATAGCTCCGGACAATCAGGATGACGATTATGTGAATGACGTGGTATGTTGTTTATAAAACATCCTCGTCCACTGTTTACGTTGAATACCTTCGCATTTTGCGAATGGATAGTTTTAATCCGCGATGTCTTTTATCTATTAATTACTCGTTATACTTGTGTTTCAAGTGGAAGGAAAGTACTCCGGATCAGTTGATGGATTCAAAATTAAAATGTGTGTTTGAAAATCCCATAATCAGTACTACCTCTGCTAAATCCACCACATCGACTACAACAATTAAATCCGATGCAAACACAAATAATGAGAAAAACAAAGCCATGGGCGATTCTGTTAAATCATCTCCAAAGGTACTGTATTTAATTGGTCGAAACGTGTGCGTCCAATTAATTCTAAAAGATTTTTCACTGTAACAATTGTTTAATATGTAGGTACTTGGAGAGGCAGAAGAAAAATTGTTGAAAGCGGCACAAGAAGTTAATCAGCTCAGAGTAGAAGAAAGCACTCTTAGGCAGGAAAACCTACAACTTAAAGTGAGTATTGGAACGAGTATTATAATTTTTTAAAGTCTTTTTTACAATACGTAACAGAAATATCATCATTCTTTCGCAATATACGCGTTGCATATAATGTTGCAATACGTATACTAATATCGAAAATACAAATCAAAATGTAGGAATAATTCTTTTGACAGAAAATTAATGTTATTTATTATTTGCAGGAAGATGTAATGAGATTGCAAAAGGCTGTGATGGGTAAAGACGTCAATCTGGGATTGGCAGGTAGAAGTTTGACCACACAAAACAATAGCCAATTGTTTACAGCACCAATCAATGTCTTCATCGCCCTTGCCATGGTCATAGTTGGTTTTCTGCTGGGGAAATTGATCTGAGCAACTGTTATTCTACCGCATACCTCAGCACATCCTCTCTTCCCCTACGTTTCTTAGTCTGCCCCCCTACCACCCAATGCCATCTACCGATCGCAAACACCGATTTCAGTCGTCCCATTATTCGGGTGTTCATAATAAATACTATTAACACGAAAGGTAGTGGTCTATATTAATAGAGCTGTTCACAATGGGAGAGTGCTTAATCTGGTAAAGCATCTGACTTTGAATCCTTTTTTAAGAAACATTTGTTGTATGTCTTATTGCGTTTTGTTACTGTTACAAATTACCAAAAAAATATTGTTAGCTTATAGAAAAACTTGAATAAAATATAGAAATTATATGTTTGCCTCGCGTCATTTTCACTGATGTATTTCTTACAAAAGGATTTTTGCTTTACGAAATTGCCTGTATCCGTGTCTTCGAAACCACGAAGCCACTAAGTAAGTAAACAAAGTAAACTAAAACAGTACCATTACAAGTATTTATAAAACTACTACTTCAAATACCAATAATCACTTACAAATCCAAGATAAGGCAGTACTGATGTTGCAAAAAGCATTTTTTGCAAAATTAGGTATTTTTGCTTATTAAATTATTTCAAATCGAGTTTATGTCATTCTTTATATTCTATGCGATATTGTACATGATACGTCCAATACTAAATAATATATCATCTTGTAGAGAGAAAGGAGGGGGGTTGGCAGAATAGTAGTTCCACGTGCAGTGATGGTCGTGCCAGATGTATCAAGCGGTATCGGCATGTTATTTAAGAAATTGCATTAAATTTTACGTCGCTATAATGTACTTTTGGTTTCTTTATGTTTACCTTATGGAAAATCGAAATAAAATTGTCTGGGACGTCATATGCATTTCTCAAATTTTATACATTGCACCTGGACTGTTGTGCTTCTTTAATGTCATATAGGACATGGTTACGGTACCGCTTGTAATTTCATCTTGAATTAATTTGCGCATTCAATATTGGCAGCGGATTATATATTGTCAGATTGAAAATCTCAGAAATGCTATATGCAGTTATAGTATTTGTATACTCGTACCTTCAAAGTAGAGGCAATGGCATAATGAATTATCAGTATAAATACAATTCCTATTTTTTAAATAGTATTACATATGACACGCCAGCGATATAACTTTTATTGATTTTTCTTTTTAAGCACTATATTACAAATATGTATCTCGATAGCAAAATTACCGTTGCGCGATGCATCTTCGTTGTAACTGAAAGCAGAATTATTTATGGCATTTATCAATTGATTGGATGCGTTACACTTACCCGATTTTTATTTTAATATATGCGTGCGCTAATATATAAAAACAAATAATGGACGTATATTTAATGTGGCTGTGTGTCCGAATTAAGTTTGCAATTGGTAGACGAAACACTGAAGAAACAATTCGCAATTAAGCGAAAGACTGTTCTACGTATGACTAAACGACTTACACATTCTACTTAAATATTTTTTTAATACGTCAGAAAAACAGCTTAATGTTTACGTGTCCATTATCAGCTACTATTATTTAGAGAGTAAAAAAAAAAAAAAAACAAAGAATTTATTTTCCTAAGTGATTGCGGTAGTGCATTATTGTTTATTTCAGAACATTAGATCGGAGTTGACCGTAAGAACTTTGCTATCAATGGTACTAAATAAGAGTGACCCAGTGAATAAGTTATAACGCAACTTCGTGACCGCGTGTATTTTAGATTGTGATTATTATTTTAATGGATAATAATATACCACATAAACTGTAAATAGGTTTGTTTCCATCTGTACAGCGACGATTTAGATAATAATCGTTTGTTGCTTAAGTTATGTACTTTCAGTTGTATACAGTGTTACAAGAAGCGATTAAATAAATTACAAGTAAGACGAATGGTAGCGTTTGATACAGATAATCGATACTATAATACTAGCAATAGTTGTTTTTATGCGTCGCTCGAAGCGTATCGTGAGTATAAACCGTATTGAAGTAGAGTAGGTCAACTTATGATCAGACTCACGTCGTTAATACACTCACCTCAAACGTCATAGTAATTTTACAAAAAAAAAAAAACCTTCGTTTTTACCACCGATGGAATACAAACTTCCTTTTTACTCTGACCTTTATCATTCCATGGATCAAACGACATTCTCCCAATCATAATCGAAACAATAAACCCCTCTATCCTACACGATTCAAAATTTTCAATCCTATCCATCTTAACACACTTCTAAATAAAATTCCCTTCTACAACTCAACAACATTGCAAATCGTACAAAACAAACGAACGCTTAACAATAAATGCGACACTACGTTTACGAGCTGATCGTAAACGGAACCGTCGAACCGCAGTACCGACGCATAATAACCATACGTAATACATAGTCTAGGACTCCTTCTCTTACGAGTTAACTCTAACTTATACAACAATGACAAGTGCTGATTATCATCCACTATAGGAAGATGCGGTAAACATTATTGTATATCGAGGTGATGCGCGCGTAAAGTCGGAGATTGAATCCCCGAATGGCACGTAGGTAGCACGTATGCGCATAACTCATCCTTTACACTGGCACGTAGGGTAGGGTAAAGGGTTCTCGAGAAAATTTGACCAATGACGTTCTTACCGAGAGAGACGTCCAAGCGAACTGAAGTCAGGTGCGACTTCCTCCGGGTACAATATGTGCAGATAAATCAGGATCTGAGAGTGGCGAGGAAGAGGGGTGGTGGGCGCGAGAGGCGACGGATGCAGCGCAGAGCAGCCTGATCAGGGTGGCGGCGGCAGTAGCGGCTGGCTATTGATTTCAAGGGCTTCCTTAGCCCCCCGCCTTGCCGCTGAGAGTGCCCGACGGATCCAGGTCGCCCCAAAGGGCTCCTAGTGCCCCCGACTAAAACATTTCTCCTACATTTATCCTGCAATCGGCGCAACCGCAACATCCGCACCCACGCGACCAAGCGCAAGGCATCCCTCCAACGACTACGGAAATAGAATACGACACCGAGACCTACCCCAATGGATACCGATCTCACCGCGAAACTCGATGTTAAAAACAAAGAAAACTTCCACGAGTTATCGAGAGCCACATTCCACTGGTTTTCGATCATTACGCAGACGAGGGTTTCCTACGTCCCGGTGTGGTACTATGCGACTGAAATTTAATAATCGATGATGTCGTGCACGGTTTATCCTAAGGTCTAAATGGACTAAGAGAACCGTGAATCTTCTCGAAAATCTCTCCTTCGGTTCATTCTGAAAAGAATTACACGATCCTCGAATTTCTCTATCCTCCTTTCTTCTCTATCCTTCCTTGTAACCATATACAAACATCCAAACTTTGCAAACGAGGGAGAAAAGAGTGATGATCCACAGAAAATTGACTTTTCAAATTTTCGCGGGGTCCATACTCGCGCTACCTTCGTAGACGACGAAGAGGGGTCGGAGGTGTAAGGGTTTGAGGTGGTGGGTGAAAGGGAAGGAGGAAGAGGGTGGAGAGAGACGTTACCGGGCGCCCGGGCTGGCGTTGGACCCGCGCGCGTTACGGCACTGCGCGAGTCGGGCCGAGCGGAGACGGATCGCGGGGTGAGTCGTCGCTCGCCATACGTCGAACTGGGTGGCCCGCGTTGGGGCGTCTCCTGGCATCGCGAGGAGCATCGGTGTCGTGCACAGTCGATCGTTGGACGAGGACCACCGCCTTGTTCGAGGATCCCTCTCACCCTCGTGAAAACAAACCCTGGAAGAAGATCCAACGACTGGACGAAGGAGAAAGATCGATAGACCGAAGCAAGGATCTTCACGGCTGGTCCGTCTCGCGCAACCCGATTTTCTCAACCCTCGAGGCAACACCAGCAGTAGCGGAGCCCGGTCGGTGTCCTCCTACTTTGGGTACGCGAGTCCTCGATTGCGTGCGCGCGCGCGGTTTGCGTGTGTACGTGAAATGCAGGGGGTAGAAAGGGTGCCTGGAGGACGACGATGAGGCCAGACGAGGATGTCACGAGCTCATTGGTAGCTTGAGAGACTGGGGTTCTAATCGTCGTCTCGTAACCGAGGTGCGGGCGTCGGCATTGCCGTCGACGACTGTGCGCGTGATCGGACCAAGCAGCATGGTGCACGGTGTAGGATCTCGTGGAGGAGTGTGACACGATTATCGCTCCTGCTCTTATACCGTTAATGTCGTCTACAACGTCGACGACGTGGTCCCCACTGCCACTGTCACCATCGCCGTCGTCGCCGTCGCTGACGTTCATGCCATGGCCGCTGCCGTTTTCGCCATGGCGGCTACTGCTGCCTCTACTGGTGCTGATTCTCGTGGCGATCCTAATGCGGCCACTAGCGCGGTGGACATGGCGATACCCGCTATGGATAACACCGTCGCCACCACTACGACCATTCTCTACTCTGGCACCGAAGTTTCCGACGCACTGGTCTAACCGGGAGTGGTGAGTGATACCAAGGCTTCTAGTCATCCTAGCTAATAATAGAGAGAACGCGACATTCGCGGGGATTTGAGAATCCTGCGAGTGGGAGGTGGTCTCCACCTGGGCTCTCTTCGATGTTTGCAAAATCCTCGTGAGGGAGATAGAGGGTAGGAATGGAGATTAAGGGATTATGTGGTGATTGGGGAGAGGGTCGTGTGGTAAGTCGTGACGTTTGAAGCGGGCATTCCGTAGACTCGTGTGTTCAGTTTTCGTTAGGGACGTGGTGGCCTAGCGACTCACTTCGACATAACCTTCGTCAATCGATAATACAAGACGTCGGTACCCGCGCGGCGCTCGTTCAGAGAGATCGACCTAGGGGAGAGACTCCAGGGATCTCCTCGTGTTTCTATGTTAAATCTTAGCTTTTTAATGAACACTGTTCCAGCTATCGTGTCGGATCCTTTGCCGCGAATGATCCGTACGAGAGTGTCTGTGTGTAGAGCGGGGGTGGTTTTGTGAGAAGGGCGGACGAGGGGTGGGGAGCGACGAGGGTGCATCGTATGACGTAAAGGGGCGATCTTCGCCTGGCCAATGATTCGCGACGAGTGGCGAAAGCGATCGCATCGTTTGCTAATCCACCCTTTAGAGAAGGAGAGAGAAGGAGAGAGAAGGAGAGAGAGAGAGAGAGAGAGTCCACTGCTTTCTCTCTCCTCTTTCTTTCGTTCTCCTTTCGCGCTTTATGACTCCGTCGTCCCTCAACCTCGCCCACGTTTAATCGTGGCCGATCGATTTTCCTCGAAATTATGACGCGGCCATGGCACGAGCCTCGATCGTTTCGCTATTCGTCGCTCTTGCAAACGAAAAGAAATTCGTTGCTTTCTCGAGAGCGCTTCTCGCGCGAGCAGAAGACTCTAGAGACGATTTTATTTATGAAAGTTCAATGAAAGGTAAGGATCGATCGAGAGAGAACAAGATTTCGAGAGGAAGTTCTTTTGGGAAGGTGTGAGAATTATCGTGTCTTAAGTTCTTGCGATTGTTCTACAATTTTACTAGCGATCAGCTCCTTCCTTTCTCTTAAAGGTAACCTCGCCCACGAGAAACGTGGATGATCGATTTTTGACAGAATTATAACGCGACCTCGACGATACCTTGGATCATTCTCTCAAAAGCCAAGAGAGAGAGAGAGAGAGAGAGAGAGAGAATGCGGTGACTTTAAAGTCGAGAGTAGCTCGCCACGGCTACGAGGGGCGGAGTTGTCGAATAAGCCGAAGGTTGTGGCCGACCAAAAGAAATCCTTCGTCCTGCGAAATGCCGCCCTGCGGGCATCACTCGCGTGCGACGTGCAATAAAACCGTTTTTAACATTCACTCACGTAGGAACCCACACGATGGCGGCACGTTATGCGCGCAAGGAGGGGGCTGGAATCGAAAGCCACGAATATAAGTGGGTTAACGAGAGTCAGATCTCGAAGATTTACAAACGACTCTTTAATCGTTCGCGTTATCTATGCACTGTCGATTTTAAGAACGATGGGTCTCACGAGTGTCACGAACGATGAGAAACATTTGCACAACCTTTTCGAATCAATATGATCTACCTTGCACTTTATGCGAAATATCTTAGATAAGACGATCGAGACCTCGCCTCCTCCCGTTATCTCGCACTCGTTCGCGACTCCTTAAAATTTCAAACACCTTCCTATGGGCATTTTAAGTACCACGAGCGAGCGCCATAAACGGCCACTTCACTTATTTATCTTACCTTCCGCGGATAGCCGAGCATAAATTTCCACACTTGATACACTCTCTCTCGGCCAAACTGGTATCTAGCTCGTTTCCGTATCTTGAAAAATTTATGAGCACCCGTTAATCAAACTATTTCTAGGGCGAGATCCCTCCATATAATTCCCTTATTTTTCTCCATCCCTCTGGACCGGTTGACCCCATCTCTGGCGCGATCAAGACATCGCAATTATTTAGGGACACACGATCTACATCTCCTAGTTTGCGTCACCGGTAAGCAACTGTGTATACGGTGCATCTTCACCGTGTATCCGTGCGCCCGTGTGCCGTGCCCATCGTCGAGGCCTGCGCCCGTGTTGGCACCTCTGCTATAACCCTTTAGTGCAGTAAGTGCAAGGAGTACACAAGGTGAAGTGCGTGTACTTTTCTCATTAGCTTATCGTAACGTAGGGGCTCACGAGGAGGGATGCATAATGCAATACGCCTAGTGGTATTTTAAAGTACGAATATTCACGGTTGGACAAAAATGGGAAAGGGAAAATAGATTGCCGACACGGGATAGCAGCTCGTACCGCAGCGTGCGTCGTTTGCATTCGACAATAATGTTTTTTCACTCATCACTGCGAATAATTTCAAACTATTCCTCACTCGCGTAGGATAGTGAACGTGTGTAGACTACCGTCAAGGGCGCGCGACCGTGCAAAAATAATTCTCCACCCGCGGCATCCCTTAAGGCAAGGGCGATGAAATATTAATGTTTCCTGACGATCGATCATCGCGTAAAGTGTCCGAGTAAATCTGCAGGCGCGAAGACAGCCTAAAAAGTTTCTAGTAAATTTGAAAAGTTTTCCCTTGCACCATTTACGGAAGACGTTTTGCGCGCACAGTCGTGACCTACTTATCTTCATGTTTACATGATCGATCATTCTTCACACGTATCTTCCGCGCGTTAAATCTCTTTCCCTCTTTTGGGCACGTTTTCGCGTTACCCTTATTCTCACACTTTAACGTTACATCGTGCCGATATCCGTCTCACTGCTACACGAAAACCTATTACGATCGTATAAAACCTTTAAAGAACGCAAACTCCTCTCGCGAAAATATCGAATAACTTTGGATTTGTGTGGGTGAACGTTGGGTGTGCGGATGCGTGCGGGACCGTTGACGTATTATATTTCCTAAAAGGACTCTCTGGCAAAATTCCCATTCCGAATGTTTCTCCACCTATGTAGGGCAACTATATAACCTACCGATTGAAAAGATCTAGGGTAAATTTCGAACAAACATCGTAGCGGGGCAATGCGGAGAAATTTTTTGCAATTTTCATCTGTATCACTCCAACGACGTGTTATCTTTCTCTTCGTAATGTTACTCGTCGGTGCATTTCAACGTGACGCTTCGAATCCGTCAAACTCTAAACCCACTACGAGACACGCGACATAAAGTAGAGAGCCAACTGAGGAGAGTTTTAATGAAAATGTTTAAACGGGAGGCATAACGTGACGCGGACAGTTCCCGCAACAACACCAGACGCGCGTGCCCGCCCCTCAAAAGGAATTTTCATTCTCGAAGGATAATGCTACGAATCTAGGTTACGCACCTGTTACCTGTCGTATCGAGTATCGGTGGATTAACCTCGCTCGAACGGTGTAACCGAAACCGATTGGATTCGACTTAGGTAATTAAAAAAAGAATCGATACTCAACGTATAACGGGATAAACGGTGGTCCTCCTCTTGCAGCCCCATCAGTATCAACCGACAACGTCGTCCAGACTGAACACGAAAGTTCACATGAATCTCTAATCCCTTGGAGCTGAAGAATCTTATCGAAAACTTTACGTTCACCAAGCATTATCAAAACATCAACCTCGCTCGAACGGTGCAACCGAAACCAATCGGATTCGACTTAGGTAATTAAAAAGAGAATCGATACTTAACGCATAACAGGATAAACGGTGATCCTCCTCTTGCTACTCCATCATCATCAACCGATAACCTCGTCCAGACGTAATACCAAGGTTCACGCGAATCTCTAATCCCTTCGAGCCGACGAATCTTACCGAAAACTTTACATTTACCAACCATTATCAAAACATCAACGTACAAACAGTCCTCGTTCGTGAGTGTAACCATTGTCACGAGCTTTCGAGGTGGATACGAAAGGAGACAAGCTCGAGGAAGGGCGCGCGAGCTTCAATTCGTCAGAAGATACGGACTACAAAGGTAGAGAGAAGCGGTGAAGTCGCGCGTGGACCACTGCGATTGTCGCTCTCGCAAAGAGTCGTTCCGAAGAAGGAAGGAAAACTGACGTGCTTGGAGGCCGGTCTCGACGACGAGTACGACGACACGTCGACCGAGAGGAGGAGAGAAGCTCGGAGAAGTAGGGAGGTGAACGTGCAGGAGGAAGACGAGAAGTAGGAGAAGCGAGAACGCGCGAAAGCGATCGACCACTTTAACGGGGGCAAAAGCAGACCCGTGTTGGAGAGGGGATCGACGATTTCGCCTAGAGAACTCACCAGTCCGCTTTGGTGTACGTTACAGATCAGTTGTGAGGAACGATAATAGCGCGCGCGCGCGCGTTCCGTACGTCAGCTTGCAATTAGTCGCGCGCGAGTGTCCGCGAGGCGTGTAACCGCGTGCGGACGCGTGCTCGTGAAGAAGTGAAATTGAAATTGGTTCGTAAAGAGAAAAAGGATTCCACGTCGTTGAAATGCAGGGAGAGACTATTTGAGTGGTGAATCGGTGAGTAACCCGTGATCATCGAACGGGTCAATATCATTGACAATAGAGAGTTCAACGGCATTCGAGGCTTCTATGGATTCGCGTACTAGCGTAGACCTTTTCACCTACTGACGATGGGTTTCGATCGAAGCGAGTCTTACGTAAAGAGTATCGCTTCGAGCCGTATGGTTAACTTCGTCGTAGGCCAGTTACTATAGTTTGTTGTCTGACTGTGAGCACGGTTGACACGCGAGAAAAACAACAAGGGTAGAACGATTGTCGTTCCGAGAAATTAAAAGTAACAAGAGGGGAGATAGGAGGTTTCCCGCGTGTGTCACGCGGGTCTCGTGCGATCGACGAGTTTCTCAGAATTCCGGAGAAAATGTGTAATGCCTCGTGTCACGATCACGGTTTATCTGTCTCGGGCGTGTTGACACAGTCATTCTTTATTTATTATGCGGTCGCAGAAAAGCCGGGCTAAATAGAGCGAGTCCGTTGGATTCGTCTCTCCGCGAGTAAGCCGCGCTCTGATAACGGAATCATCAACGTCGGGCTCGGTATCGCTTATTCACGAATTCATGAAAGGCCCAACGGCACGGAGGAGCTGCTACCATGGAGTATTAATGTATCACGGTGACGACAAATTTCCACGTTGAGCACCTCGTCCGTGCGCCATGGGAACGCGAAGTTAACGACGACGACGGAGGAGGAACTCGAGCGGCAAGGTCGTATTGGAAATTGCGCTTGCAGGCCTACTTACGACTGTCTTACTCGAGGCCGCTTCGACGATGCGATCGTGTAAACACGAGAATCGAAGAGGGTGTGTAAGTGGTCGAAAATATTTCTCGTTACGTCGCTCTATCGCCGTGAGTAACGCAGCAAGAAGCAGTAGCAGCTTCGGTGCGCCAGGCATTCCTGATGCGTTCTTTCCGTCAAACACGGAATGTCATAATGCTCGAAGCAATCGTCGAATGTGGCTCGCCCGGATAACCACAGCGAGCGATACCGTATAATTCGTTATACATGAATATTTCATGAATCATAAATTATGGGATACCGATTATCCTCTTGCGGTTATGCGTCGGCGTGGAACGATATATATAACAGGGGCACGTTGCACAGAATTGCTCCAAGTTCTCTCGTAACAAGCGTAGAAAAAAAGTCTCGGAATTGTTCCTTTCTTCGGTAAAAATTCCAGGAGAGAAGAAACGTTTCAGTACCTCGTGGCGATCGATCGATTTTCTCCTTTCAACGAGAATATTTCTAACGTGTCGTTCTCCAGGAATGAAACAGCCGATATAAAAACTTCATCCCTTCTATTTGCTATCTATAATAAAAACGACTCGTGGAATCTGTTTTCGATTATAGATTATAGCATTGTTTTTGGCCTTTCCAATGAATCACTTCTCGATTCTTATCTCCACTTTGATGTTCAAAGTGAACCCACGACCGTAGTAATTATAACCTTCTGGCAGACGCGACTTTAACTAACGCCTCGCTCACGTTCCATCACCTGCGGCACGCGTGACGAGATTACGATCGTTCGAGTTACAACTAACTTTACGTTTTGGTCTCTTTCAGGTACATCCCGCACGCAGCTTTCCAACTGTCCGTATTCGTCTCCGAAGACTTTAGCGGTTTAGCAATCGCGTGAGGAGAGAAGAAGGGAACGGGGCATTTGGTGGTACGCGATACGTCAGTGCTACTCGCGCGGAAATCCCGAGGAAGTTTCCTTTCGCGTTTTGCCTTCAGCATTTCTACGAGTCCGTCACTCACTCAGAGCCACGGTACGTTCGCGTGTCCCGTGGGTGCGTACGTGAGTGACGTTGAGACGTGCGTGTGTCGGTGCGCGAGCCCAGTACCGTAGAACCGCGCAACATACCCCCCTACCAATTTACCACTTCGACTCCCTCTCTTTGTCTACCTTTCTACGATCACGTGGTCCTGCCGATCGATCTGTTACGAGTCGTTACGATCGCGCTTTCAGCCGCTCTCGAGAGAGTGTATCCAAGAGGATTCGACTGGGAAAAGTCGCGAGTGGCACACGGTCCACCGCTCACGCTTCCTACCGTACGAGAAACGTCGTGGCGTGCTAATATCATCGCCTGGCACGATGGCTTGCAAATCCATTAAGGTAAGTCGACGATGTTCTGATCTTTCTTTCTATAATCTATTGCGATTTTCTTGTGTTTTTTTTTTTTAATCTTGTCGTTGGAGAATCGAAAAATCGGCAGGAGCGCGAGACGAGGGAGTAGATTCTGGCTGATCTTCGTGAATCGATGATCAAGTGAGCGGAAACAAGGTCCTTTGGATCTTACCGCATTGCAGGTCAAGAAGCTTTTACCTTTGATCTCAGGATCACTCGCCGTTTCAACAGTCACACGCCCCTGCCGATATCCTTTTGCGGTTGGATCCTCTTTTTTCTTCCTCTTTTGGGAAGGACTCGTTTTGTCACGGCCGCACGCTTCTCCGTGCAAGGTTGTCGAGTGACACGCTCGAAGAAGCGCGCCCGAGCATTCGACTCTCGTAATAATGGGTTATCAAGGAACGTTCGACGTTGCGAAGCTAGAGATTCTAAGAATGAAAATTACGCTGTCCGACGATCCGCTCGTAATTGTTAACCCTTTGAACTCGATATCTTTTTTCTAGTTCGCGGTAAATCTTTCCATTAAATCGTAGTGACATCGAGTGGAGACTGTTATTATTTTTACAATTGAAACGAAGTGTCATTCTCGCTTTTGACTCACTCACAATTGATCGAACCAAATGTCAATCGGACTTTAGTTCGTAACGATGTCGGGATGGAGTGAAACTTTTGAAGGAAGTCTTTCCTTTGTCTCGTGCACCCGTCACCGTTCTCTTTATTTTACGAATTACCTTCGTCATGCGGACGTGCATCGGCATTGCCAAGGTCCTCAAAGCGAGGGCAAAGGGCGATGAGGTGTCCCACGAAACCAACGGAGAACAAAGTCATTTAATTACCGCGGTATTAATGGTGACACCGAGGTTTCGCCGTGCTGTAACGGGATATCAAAGTCGTAATTCCTCTCCCTCGCGTTGGACTGTTATCTCGATTGCCCGAGACATTCCTATTTCAAAGACAAAACTTCCGTTTCGTTGATGTCTCTGACCCCCGCGCATCGTTTGCTCGCCATCGACGCGGTCACGCCATTTTCCCGGATACCTTTCGTGCTCCGATAAACTTTAGCCACGAAATTAATCGGGCGATCCTTCCAGGTCGGAAGGCCGTCAGTACGCCTGAACAGTGCCGATGCACGCGTCGGTTCCGATTAAATCGAATCGGACGAACCAGAGACATCCGTCCTCGTTTCTTCGTATCGTAGTAGTGGCACGATGTCACGATCACTGCGCGTCGTTCTTCATTTCTTTTGAAGAAAAATAAAAAAAATCTTTCGTTTTGCGCGATGATGGCAGTCCGATCCAGTGCGCACATTTTCCACTGACGATCCTGATGCAAGTCCATGAGAAGTCTGATCGGGGCAGGCAATATCTACTGACGCTCCTCGCGTAAAAAAGTGAATAGCAGTGGTGAGAGTCTGAGCGGTGCAGACTGTCTGATCAATGCAAACAATCTGGTCGGTGCAGACAGTCTGATCGATGCAAAACAGTCTGATCGGTGCAAACAGTCTAATCGGTGCAGACAGTCTAATCAATGCAAACAGTCTGATCAATACAGACAGTATCCCCTAATTTCCAAAGGGATCACCGTACCGCGCGCAGTCGGACAAATACTCTCCACGTGGTAGGCCACCCGTAATAATAAGTATCTCAGATTACCTCGAAGCTTTCAAGAGCGTAACGCGAAACCGGTATTACCAGGCTTCGCAGATATCGTTAATCTGCCATCATCGCGATGCGAGAACATTCACGCGAGGACGCGTCCACCTTGCGTAACTCCACCACCAACAATTACCTTACCCACTGTGGTCGGCAAATCCGGCATAGTTCTCGGTACTCCTCCAACAATGCCGAACAAACCAAAAAAAAACAATAACCAACCCAAGAAAAATCTCGGATTTACCGATCCACCCTCGCGAACATCCTTTCGCCCTCTTCCACATCACCTTACCCAACGACTCTCAATTACAACGAGCCCTTGTCTTCTCTTGCATCCGTCCCTCGTGGAGCAGCTCGAACGATGGCCGATTCACGCGGCTTCAAGCCAATAAACCAGTTGTGGCAGAGCGCGGCAGTGTCGACGGATCAGGACTCGGAGTGCCTCTACGAGGAGATATCGGGACTCTCGGGGTCCCAGGACACGGAGCCAGGGCCGGTGGGTGCCGCCGTCGGGGGGGAGGAGGAGGAGGAGGAGGAGGAAGAGGAGGAGGAGGAAGAAGAGGAGGAAGAGGAAGAGGAAGAGGAGGACGAGGAGGAGGACGTGGACGAGGAAGAGGCGGGTGTTGGAGGGCGGCTCGACTTCGGCGCCCAGGTTGGCGGTAGCACAGGTAGTGGCGGCAGGGTTACCAGCTGGTGGAAGCGCGGTGAGCTGGAAGTTTTGACGACGGTTAAGAGCACGACACTTGGTGCGAGCTCGCGCGCGGCAAAGGGTCTCAGTGGTAGCGCCAAGTCGCGCACCAAGTCGGCCGATCGGCCCACGGGTGGTGGACGGGATAATATCGGCAGGGTGGAGGAGGAGCAGTATGCCGGGCGCAGGAGCTACGTGGAGCCCGGTACAGGCACCGTACACCATCCGCCTCCTGCCACAGGCCTCAAGCTGACCAGGGGACGAGCTACCAGCACCGTTGCTCGCTACCTCCACTCGGCCACCACCGGCCACTTTCACCATCATCATCACGGGCTGCACGGACAGTATCCTCCCGGCGGCAGCACCTGCAGGCCGAGCGCTAGGCACCGTCACCATCACCCCAATCGCGGCTCGTTCAGTAATGAGACGCAGGAAGAGGTACAGGAAGACGATGAAGCCACTCTACGGGAGTTGCTCGTAAGGTACGTTCTTCCCACCATGATCCCAAGCCCAGGCACCCAACTACCGCCACCAAGAATTTCCAATTTCTCCGAAGTACACCATATATGTATATATATATTTATATACATATATATTTATATCGCTCTCTCTCTATCGCTCTTTGTCTCTCTCTCTCTCCGTATCTCGTCCCCCAGCCTGGAAGCGAAGCAAGCGGAAGGGATCCGGGACCCGAACGGGGAAGTTCCTGGGAAATAGAGAAGGGAAATACTACTACCCTCGATACCTACAACCCCTCGTTACTTACTCTCTCTCTCTCTCTCTTTCTCTCTGTCTCTCTCTCTCTCTTTCTATATATCTTTCTCTTAGACACGATCCAACATCCATACCAAACGGTGTCGCGTGGGAGCATCGTTTGCACACCATTGGTGGTAAAACCTCTCTCTCTCTGTCCCTCTCTTTCTATTTCTCTCTCTCTCTCTCTCTCTCTCTCTCTCGGGTCTGAGTCGAGCAAGGGCGAGGTACTCCGGCAAAAGCCGACCCACAACCACTACCACCCCTTAACGCGCGATTCGGAGAACGGAGGGTCACGTAGATACGTTACACTGTTATTACCGAGAGAACGTTTGGCGTCGCCACCGACCGTCTTTGAGAATTATCTGGATTGTGGGACGCTGTAACTAACGGCGCTGCTCCGCGCTGATGAGAGGGATCCCGTCTAATCGAATCGTCCCGATCACGTTCACAAAGTCGAACGCGATCGAACCGGAAGTACTCTATCCTTGATACACCGTGTGGTAACGTCTCGAATTTTCCATCGTGAGAATCCAGTAACGTGAGAACGTTACGACGCGTGTTTACCATCTCGATGCTCTCCGGTGTCAGGCAATTTAGCACGAGGAATAAATCTATCTGAATTATCGCGCGTTCTGGACGATCGTCAGGCTGATTAGTATCCGTGGTGGTTCTTTTCCACGAGACGCGTTAACTGCGCGATTCTATTAGCAATTACCACCGATGTTCCACGGTTCCTCCAATTACTCGTGACGCGCTCGTTAACGCGATAACCGGAGGAAAATACGGCGCGGTACTCCTCCTGACCACTTCCGGGATGATACGCGGATCACCATTGAGTGGAGCCAGTTGATTAACGCGGATAGCCACGGAGTCGGTCGATCCACCGTAATCAGCAGATTTCGCGTAACCGAATCTCCGTTCCATCCTCGTCTTCCATCCCCTTCTCTTCTTTCTCTCTGTTTCTCTCTCGTACTCGACGTCAGAATTCATTCGGAGCGTCTTACCATTCCTTGCGTAGATTAGCAGCGCATCTCTCTAGGACATCCCAGCTTGAAACAGTCTTACATAATAGAAAACTTCTCTCTTACTCTCTTAGGGAACTTTATACATAGAGTTTCTTTACATCCCTTTAAGCAGTATCTTCTGAGTAGACGATCCTTAGCAGGGTTTGCAACTTTTGCGTGGCAGTTCTATTCCGCCAGGCAGCAGCGTAGCAATTAAAAAGTATAACGTCCTACAAGTCCAATCTATCGGACTACCATCCGAGTAATTATAGTTCGCAGGCTTGATGTAGACGAGACTCGCGCGTATTCTTGCGAAACTTTCGACTCGCTGGGGAGACGTTAACGGTTAAACGCTCATTTTTATGCCCGCTCCCTTTGAAAATGTCTCGAGTGTCACTTCTACCAGCCCCTTGGATTACGAATTGGCAACTGCTCCTACGTGCCGCATCTCGTTCTCCCTCCCTTACTCGGAGAGGAGGTAACCGTCTCGCGTTTGCGCGGTAAAGGTCCATCCAGGTAATTCCGTGGGATAAAGTGGCGGCACCGATCGCCGAATCGAGAGGATCGAGAGCGGCTGAAACGTTCGTAGTAACGAGAGAAAAGGACAAATACACCCTCCCGCTTATAATATTTACATAGAATCTTTTGTGTATCGGAGAATGCAATTGCAAGGCTTTGTGCCATGCCATTAATCATTTTATACATGAATCACACTCGCTCTAGACCTATTTCTTGTACATACTACACATCCTCGGTCATATAGCAGTAATTAATCAGACACTGGCAAATACATTGTTTTATGGTTACTTGAATTCTTTGGCTGCGGCGCTCGCAGGCTTACCACTGATTGCTCATTCCATTCGACCATGTTCCTTCTCGAAGTCAGGTACACAAATAAGTGCGCAATAGCACTCGAGGGATGTAGGAAAAAAAAGGGGCCGAGGAAAAGGAGAATGTGTGGATGGAGGTGGTAGAACGCTGAAAGAAGGGGAGGACGAGAACGAATTGGCGATAGAGATATATGCGTGCCCACGTTAAAATTGCCGACTAATGCACGATCGACGATGCAAGGCGATCGATATTACACGTTAACGATGCGCACGTAAGGAGACGAAATTCGATCCGACGGGGACTCGGACGAGGGACAAGGAGTCGTCATTGGCCGGATCAATGTGTCCACGCAAAATCAAGCCTTCCAGGGTCTCACACACTATCTCACGTGCGAAAACACACACGGTGGGATCCGATTCGGTGATCCCCTATACCGTCACCTTCTCTCACCAAGAACGATATTATATATACCACACATGTGCGCTACACTCGATGTGCCGTCCCTGTGACTTATTTGTGTGCGTGTCCTCTATTTTATTATCACTTCATAAAGTTTCATGCTGATTTTTGTGAATTATTTTGCCGATTGTTCGTTCCGCATAAAGTGATGGGCCATTCAAATTGCAAGCTCGCTTGTGGACGCGGGCGGCTAGGCAGGGGTGAGTAAGCTGGCGGTGCGTCGCATGGCGATGATGTGTGAAAAATACTCTTCGCACGTGACGGGCCCGTCTTTTAGAAGAATTGGACGTCACGTTACTAATGCGAGCGAATATACCATTAACTAACATAATTTTGACTGAACCACGACTGTGTTTCCAAACTAGGTAAAGTTTTACAGAGTGAGTGATAAGACGGCAGGGGCGGGGCGTCGTCGGCCTTTTACCCCCCCGCCACAAGTTACCCCTCCAACTTTGGTCGTGGACCGACTTGACAACACAAGCAGTGCAATCGTTCAGAGTCAATTGATTGGATTTGGTGGATAATCCAACGTACGTACATATGTCGTGAACAAAGCAAAGAACAAATAGTCTATGAGAATAAGACGAAATACTGAATCAAGAGGAGTGAGTGGGGAGGCATAGAGGCTACTGTAGTTTCGGAACACAGCCATGGTCTCCCTACCTCCCAGGTACATGGCAACATCATCACTGCTCTCACTCTCTCTAACTCTCGCTCATTCTCTTATTTTTTTTATTCTCTGTCTCTGTTTCTCTTCACTCTCTCTCTCTCTCTCTCTCTCACTCTCTATCTGTCGCTCTCCTTCCTTCCATATTAATCTTTAAATTACTCCACGTCTCTCTATATCTCTGTTGGTCTCCTTTTTGCATCATTCTTTTTCTTAAGTTTCCATTTATCCCTTCATTTCTACTCGCTCGATCTCTACATCTCCACGATCTTGCATTCGTCGATTATACTTTCTTGTTTTACTTTAATCTACGTTATACATTTCCTTCCTCTCTCTCTCTCTCTCTCTCTATCTATCTATCTATGTATCTCTGTCTCTCTACTTCGAACCAAGTGTTCATTCATTTCTGCTGTTCACCTTTCACTCGACACGCCTTGCGATTACTATCAGTCTTCTCTATTCTTTTATCTACTTACTTGATCACCTCTTACTGCTTGGCTGTGCACATCGATCGATGAAACTTTTCCGATAACTGTCTCCGGATAGAGGGGAGACCTTGTTGCCTCTTTACGACATAGCATTGTTACATTAGTGCCCTTTTACGAAGCAAGGGAGCATAATCCAAGTCTATCTTTATCACTTTGCACCATTCCTGCATCGTTCATTAGATCATTGCATTGTCGTTCGCTCATGTTTCTTAGTCTCTACGCTCGATCTACGTTCGCGATAAAATTCTCAGCGAGAGGAGCCAGTAAATTCATGCGGGCTCGAGTGTGCACGATATACAAGGTAGCCTAAGAAGACGACCTTTCGCCTTTATCGAAGGATCGCGTACTTACATCGAGGACGCACGCGTCCGGCTTTCACGTCCGAGAAAACTTCGTTACTCACCTTCACTGAATTTATACCATCCAATGTGCACAGCTGCGAGAGTAAAACGTGTCACTTGTAGCATCTCTCTTTC
This sequence comes from Tiphia femorata, assembly GCA_944319695.1. Classification (NCBI taxonomy): domain Eukaryota; kingdom Metazoa; phylum Arthropoda; class Insecta; order Hymenoptera; family Tiphiidae; genus Tiphia; species Tiphia femorata. Next base: position 21,129,294 of record OX090901.1, on the reverse strand, counting down.
ACCCCTCACACTCACCACACATAATTTAGACATGCTTTTAGTGGCGTTTGTATTTTTGTCTGTGTTTGCTCTTCGATTGAATATATACATATTATATATACATATATATCTATATATCTATAAATACGTAGGATATGCGCTTGCACATGCATATCTGCAGATCCGTACGAGTACATGTACACGATTCTCTCTCTTTCTTTCTCTCTCCTCTCTCTCTCTTTCTCTCTGTCACACGTATATATATGCACGTACGCCTACAGAGTGGTGCAAATATGTATATGCAATCGTTTTATTATCACGCGCTACTCGTATACCTAATTTCCTTTGGCTGCCGAGCTACCCGCTGGCTCGCTGAGCTTTCAAAGTACGGGGGAGAACTCTGCTGGTGCGTCGTGCACCTGTTGATCTTTTTCTTCCACTCGTTCTCGCCCCGCTCTCCCTCTCTCTCTCTCTCTCTCTCTCTCTCTCTCTCTCTCTCTCTCTCTCTCTCCGACACACACACACTCTTTCTCATCGTTACTCGCTCTCTTTTTTTTTCGGCCCCAGGTGCAGGGCGGTGCCTTACGCGCTCGGGCTTGCAGTTACGCGATTACGCGGAACAACGAAAGAGAGAAAACGAGTAACGAGGAGTGGAAAGAGGGAAAAAGGGAGAGACCACGGCGATTATTCGTGGGAGGAATCGAAAGGCTCGGCAGTTCTCGGGCGACAAAGTAGTAGATGGATTAACCTTTAGGGACTATAGGCGCATAGCTGGCCTTGGTCTAGTGTCAATGTGCTCGACAATGTCGATTTCCCTCCCCGGGCGAGCCAGCGTGATTCACGTGTGGGTATGTGTGTGTGAACAGTCTGCAGAAACAGGTCAGCGTTATGAGTATGAACTTGAGTGCCAAGCTGGACGAGCTGCAGCGGGGTGACCGCCAGCTGGAGACCACTGTTGCCCTCTGCGAGATCCGTTCGCAGCTGCAGGAGCTGACCAAGAGCGTGGAGTCTTGTCAGAGCGAGGTCAGCGAGGTCAAGCGGGACATGGTAGCGATTAAGGTACCGTCCGAGAGCACCGTGAAAGAAAAGATTTCTGGACCGACTTCGTTCCTCATCATCCGTGGATGCTCGAGTCGAACGCGCGACAGAGCCTTACGACAGAGTTTTCCGAAATTGGTTGAGACGGTTCTCCAAGACGTAACTGTTCACTTGGTTAGATTACGATCGTATTAAGGAACTTTCTGTTACTTTTGGAAACACGCACTTAGTCACGTTCGCAGTGAGCAACGATAGAAACGGTAGATAAGTGTATTACACTGGGCTGGCTTTAATTTGTCCGCGCTTCGTTTGCACAATGACAAGCGACTAGTAGGTCGATAAAAAATCATGCGACGATGAGTCGCTTGTGCTTAACTTGGAACTTTGTACGTGGGATTAGTACGAAGTTGAGAAAGATTTTCTATACCTGTCGGAGAACCCTGTCGTAAGGATTGCTCGTGAATGAAAAGTTGCGAAAGAGCGCTTTTACTAACGAGTAGATGTGAGATAGACATCTAAACGACCAAATGGGCCGCAAAACTTTACCGAACTATAGTGTCTTTTGAACGTAAGAGTAGTTTTCCTGATGTTCCGTGTCTCGTGTTACGATTGTTCCGCCTTGCTAGCAGGCATAACGCGCAAGAACTTTCTACAGTAAAAGGAAATCATGTAGTCGTTAAGGTATCTGCTCTCCTGTAAGCGCCGAGTGAAGTAGGGCTTTGCAGATCACATTTGTGGGCTATGTGCATTTTGGATCCTGTAATTGTAAAGCACTGCAGGCAAGAGTCTCGTATTTCCTCCTTATATACTTTTAATTGTTTCTTTCAATGTGACGCAGCACGAACTTGATACCGTACAGCAGGTGAAAGAGGAGATAGAAGAGTTACGAGAGTACGTCGATCGTTTAGAAGAGCACTCCCATCGACGGAAACTGAGATTACTGGAACAGGTGATGTTCCGTTTCGCGATTGTGTTGTTTTTTTTTTTTCCGTCGTAGAACTGTGTAAGTCGTGCACTGCATTTTTGTGTGACGTGTTAATTTTATTTTTTGTGGCCTTACAAGCGCGTATCTATAGGTTTGGTTTATTTTGCGTTGAATTGTTTCCTCGTCACGAATAAAGCGGCACAGAATCGATTTTCTATTATTTATATCGCCCGTACCTCCTCTCAACACCTGTCCTTTTTTGTTCTCCTCGTAAAAACATTATGTCGTGCACATTTAAGTTTTATAAGTTTGTAGAGCGAATAATGCTTTGCCAATAAAATCGTGAAACGTTGATGGTATTTTTGTGTTCTTCGTTCCTTTTCTTTATTTTTAGCATGAAAACAAATGCTTTTCTTTGGTAAATATTTTTCCGTACTTTTTACCAGGATTACCGAGAGGTACATTGAAATTACAGAGAAATATTAAATGTCTAGTAATAGAAACAATGTGGATACAATACGTAATTTGATGTTTTCAGGGGCTGACGTTATTCCTGTCGTATGCCATACTCGCGGCAGTTTTAGGAATGTTGCAGTTTGGATATAATACAGGAGTCATTAATGCACCTGAAGTGGTACGTGAAAATTACACAGAAAACAGTTAGAGGCATACGATAAGCGAATGCGTAATTTAGCTAAACGTCTACACTGATTCTACCTTCGCTTACCAATACTGTTACAGAATATAGAGAATTTCATGAAAGACGTGTACAAGGATAGATACGGGGAGGATATTTCAGATGATTCCGTAAAAGCGTTGTACTCGGTAGCCGTGAGCATATTTGCAATTGGTGGTATGCTTGGTGGTTTTAGTGGAGGAATAATAGCCAACAGATTCGGCAGGTAAGTTTAATAAGATGTCGCATCACAATGATACGACAGTTTGTCGCTTTTACTAACTTTGCCCTTTCTCTCTCTTTCTCTCTTTCTTTCTCTCGTTCACCCTTCCTCTCTCCATAAAATATTACTTATCAGGCTGGACATCCAGCGCATAAACAGTTCACATTGCACATTGTACTGACTACTTGTCTTTTCCCATTCGACTTTAGAAAGGGGGGTCTATTGTTAAACAACGTGCTGGGCATCGTGGGGGCATGCCTGATGGGTTGTGCAAAAATTGCTCAGTGTTATGAAATGCTGTTTATTGGACGGTTTATCATCGGTGTCAATTGTGGCTTAAACACCTCGTTGGTTCCAATGTACATATCGGAGATAGCACCATTAAACCTGAGAGGCGGCCTAGGCACGGTGAACCAGCTCGCTGTTACGGTGGGCCTCCTGATCTCCCAGGTGTTGGGTATCAAGCAAATCTTTGGAACAAACGAGGGCTGGCCTGTTCTCTTAGGACTAGCTATTTGCCCTGCCATTCTACAGTTATTGCTGCTTCCAGTTTGTCCGGAATCTCCAAGGTGCGTCCTGGTGTACTTGTGTAAATTAAAATAGCTCGATTTGGTACCGTCTTAGCTTTGCCATTAACAACAAGTCGTTTACTTTGGTCTTACAGATATTTGCTCATTACCAAACAGTGGGAGGAGGAAGCTCGAAAAGCTCTAAGAAGGCTGAGAGCCAATAATCAAATAGAAGAAGACATTGAAGAAATGAAAGCAGAAGAGCAGGCTCAACAGACTGAAGCTGCAATCTCAATGACAGAGCTTATATGCAGTCCGACTCTAAGGCGGCCTCTTATTATTGGCGTCGTTATGCAACTTTCGCAGCAACTATCGGGTATTAATGCTGTGAGTATTATTGTTAAGTGGAACACCGAAAAAAATCATTCTTCTTAAGCTAACAGAAATACCTCTGCTTGCATTTCAGGTATTTTACTATTCTACAAACTTGTTCATTAGTTCTGGCTTGTCGGAAGAGTGTGCCAAGTTTGCAACCATTGGCATAGGTGCCATTATGGTTTGTATGACGCTAGTATCCATACCACTAATGGACAGGACGGGAAGACGTACACTACACTTATATGGTCTGGGTGGCATGTTTATCTTTTCAATATTCATCACAATTTCGTTCCTAATAAAAGTGAGTAGAAATTTTAAAGTCGTAATCCCCGAAAACCTAAACATCCGAATTTCTAGACATAACGTTTGTAAATTAACATCCGGTCTGTTACTAACTATTGATCAATTAGATTAGTAAAGTTTACTGTGGCGCAACATTGAATAATATGCACTGAACATGAAGCATTTTGCGCTTTATGAAAAGTCATTATTCCTATGTAGAAATGTACACAGTATTCTTACCGCAACTTAAGTGAACTGAAGGATAGGAAATGTATATAGCTACCTCTTTGTGCTTTGCCACTTTATGCACTTTGGCAAAAGCTGTATCTAACACTTTGTTCACAGCTGGAGTGCAGCACTGCACCAACAGTGAGAACTATCACCACTATACCTATACAAACTTAAATCATTAAAACGACTCACTTTAATTTCTCCCATCCATTCATGTATTTTATAAGTATCGATCCCACGACCTGCATGTTATTCTTTTACTTGCGTTCTTGAACACATATATATTTGATACATATATAGATAGTGTAATATTTTTGTGTTATGTCACGATTATTCTTTAAATTGCTTCTTAAAGTGTATTTTATATCACACGAAAGTACCGTGGGACTCTTTGAGAACAAAAAATATAAATAGTATTGCAAAGTACTTATATCAGTTGTAATACTAAACGTAGTTACATGACTTGAATGATCATGGTAATGACTGCTTTGAAGAAATGTATCAAATGTGGTGCATGTAATTTCATTGTGTTTCTTAATTTGAAGTTAATCCCTCTTCCTTCCTTTTTCACCCAAAATTGACCTCTTTCGTGACCGACTGGAGGAGATGTTTCCTATTATTAGGAAAGTTATGTTCTATCTCGCTCAAACCTGTAATATTTTTCGTCCTACTAACTCACAAGTGTACATATAACTAACAAGTACTCTACTAAATTTCCCAATGATAACAAGACTAACAGAATTTGTTTTAAAAGCAAGAACCGTTTGTAAAAGAATAACTAATTTAGAAAATGATATTACAAATTAAAAAATTATTCAACTAAAAATTAAAGTTCAAAATTAAATATTATCTTATGTTTTTTTATGCGTTAAGAAAATTTTACATATTCAACATGTTTTACAATTTACTATTTATTCTACAGCTGATTTAGATGATATACTTCAATTTGAATTATTTTTGATAGAGGTCGAAGTAAAGTGTCCTGGCACTCCTTATAAAAAAGCTAATTGTGCTTCACTGCTTAAAAGGAACATATTGTAAATAATAAGGCACTGTCACCGTATAATGTTCCATTGCAATTGCGCATTACTGCCACATGCAGGATTGAGCTGCACATTGCATGATGTGTTATAAGTTTTTCTGTTTTTTTATCATGTTTAATTTGTAGTTTGAAATTATTTATTTATCCTGAGGCTCCTCCAGTTGCTCAGGAAAGGAGAACTTGATTCTACTGCCTGATAGGAGTTTTTTGGTTACGTGCAGGAAATGATCGATTGGATGTCCTACCTCTCTGTTGTATCAATACTCAGTTTCGTGGTATTCTTTGCTGTGGGCCCAGGATCTATTCCTTGGATGATAACAGCTGAATTATTTTCACAAGGCCCTAGACCGGCTGCTATGTCTATCGCTGTACTTGTTAATTGGTTGGCTAATTTTTTGGTTGGCATTGGTTTTCCAAGTATGAAGGTAAGTTGGTTTTGATTTCTTGATAATTTTTAAACAATCAATACGCCATTACTCTTCGTATGTGTAAAAAGAAATAGGCAAACAGTTCATATAACGTTTACACTATATCAGGAAACCAGTTTAATGATGTGATAATACATTTTTTAAATCAATTAATGTCTGTTACAGTCTAGCCTTGAAAACTACACGTTCCTACCATTCAGTGCATTCCTTGCCATCTTTTGGATTTTTACCTATAGAAAGGTTCCCGAGACCAAGAATAAAACCTTTGAAGAGATTCTAGCTTTATTCAGGCATGGTAATGACAGGTATGCAGCAAATAAATAAACGAATACAATTCATAGTATATATACCAGTATACTAAAATCTAAAACTTATTTAAAATCATATTTACGCTTCTTTTGTTAATCGTACATTCCTTAAGTTTTCAAAATCATGTGTATCTTTTCCATTTTTATAAATTTATATATTTAGAAATTTAATAACAAATATTATGTAGCACTATTAACATACATTTTATGAAGATTATTAACATCATTGATTAGATATTTGTTTAAAGTATTTCCAATTTTAAAGTATTTTAAAAACATTTATCTTTAATATTCATAGCAAATTAAATGCTTATAAAGTACGAAGGTATTATTTTCTAATTTATGTTTCACAGAAAACGTTAACTGTATATTACACTGAAGAAACCTGATAAAGAGAGAAAGAAAAAGTGTCTACGATGCATTTAATGTAAAATGTATTGTGAATATGTCCGTCCGTGCATCCATCCATTACATGTCAATATTTGGTATCTGTGCATTTAGTATGTGCAAGGTGTTTTATATTAAAATTAAATACTAGCCATTTAAAGTGAAAATATGCGATTGTCAATAAATTTCATAAGAGAAACACAAGACTGCAAATATACAAGCATTTCAAGGTATAATACAGTAGTAAATCTACATGTGAAAACAAACAAAAATTAAGAGCTGCATATACAATCATAATGAGGTAATTGTTTCGATAAAGGGAGCATGGACATACATAATAACATCTATACATTCTGACAACTTGAAAATTGCGTCTATTAGACAGAGATATAGTAGACAAAACTGTGTATGCTCTCTACAGTAAAACTTGCACATGAACATATCAGCATTACATCTTACATCACATATCTTGCAAATATTGCTGATATTTAACGTGATAATACAAGTTCAACTGTGATAAAGTACATCTGTATTTTACTTGTACTTTGGTAAAGATTATTCAAACGAATAATCTATTTACAGATACACTTGTACATACTGATACTTATGAGATATACGTAGAAACATAGGTATAAAACTTTAGAAACGTATCTATACATATGGTTGATTTCTGTTACTAATGTTATACTTGTGGTTTCTAAACCTATGGTTACAATATATTAAGGAAATATGCACTATACATTTAAATTAAGATGCAACATATCATATATGTAACTTAGAAAATAATAAGTTGCAGCATGTAAGATTTTTCCTGATATATTAAATTACGAAAGATTGGTATCATTTTCCATCATAAGGTAATATTTATGATAGCGCGCAATTATTGAAGTTTCTTGACAAAAGCAAAACTTATAAAAGCACAAGCAATGTTAAAATGTAGTGGAATTAAAAATGTATATCACAGTGTCAGGGTCATAGACATATAGACAATCAGTTCAGCTATATTATTCATACCATCTCATCATTCATAAAATATACCGTGTTGATATGAAATATTTACATACTTTATACATAAATTATAGAATATATAAAAAGGGATTATACATACAATTCTATAATGCATATAACAAATTCAATGAGAATGTATGCAATTCTATATTACATTATCGGTTGTTTAAGTACTTCCTATGAGTTGTACAAACATAAACTTAAAAAATCTGTTATTTACTTGAACTGGATTGAGCTTTTGGCTTTATAGACTCCCTTATTGTTATATGTTTTCCGATCTTGGTATACAATGTTATATTAATTTGTTTAGCATATTGTATATGTTTTGTTTCAATAAATCATTATTTGATGATTCTAATGGTAATGGTTTTCGTTGATGCTAATAGTTTTTGTTATTTTCTGTGTTTCGTTGTAATATAATTGGAGCAATACAATGTGACACATCATAATTGTGCTTTCTATGTTATTCGGAGCAGGAGCAGCTTGCGAGACAGCAGACTTTATGGGTGAGTCTTGTTACAGATCTAGTGTTATTGTGGTGGCTTCATGACAAAATTATATCAATTTATATGGAACTTATTGAAATTGCATGAAAGTAAATTATTCAGGATATTATTAGACAGAAAGGATTATTTTTTAAGTATTTTCTATATACTAAAAGTACAAATTGAGAATTATCAAAGGTAGTGTTTTTCATTTCAAATAATTTACAATTTTTAAGACATTTCAATGAGGTATACTAATGAAACATAACCATAAACATTTCTTAAGAAATAATCCTATCACGTAAACAATAAGTTCAGTCGAAGAGCCTGGCATGTTAAACACTTTTACTTACTCTCCGCTCATGTGAGTCTTTATCTCACACGCCACAAGTCAGGCTGATTAAATAAGAAATATAGTTGCATGGATAACTGGTTATAATCAACTGTAATTTTCCGTTTTTTTTTGTGGTGATACATTTCACAGTTTCTAAAAGTTCTTCAGGGCTATTATGTCAATTATGCTAATTATTAAAAAGTCACAAAATGGTAAATATCATGACACATAGGTAAGACTTACTACATAACAGCCCCGATTACTTAACTTCCTGGAGCCTTGTATTTTACAGCATGCTCCTTTTAGCCTATACTGCCCAATAAATGTTCAACGACGAACAAGTTTTGAAACAGTTTTCATGTTGATAGATAGCACGAGTTTATGGCGCTGTACTGTGCGATTGCATGTTAGTGCTTATATTACTGTTTGGCGTATAAACAATTTCTGAGTTACATTATATATAATGTACGTTTTACTTAATAGGTAAATGCATCAAGAGTCGCTTTGCATAGATTTTCCATCTTCGCGTGAAATTTTGGAGAAGAGCAAAGTGAATAGCGCTCATATTAGTTCTTTTATCAGTGCAGCTCTTGATAAACTCGCAAGCTACATTACTTTGTTATATTTTCTGTAAAAGTATTTTGAGTAAGGTTTTGCCGAAACATTCGACAAATTATTATAAGCTTCTTCGAATATAAATAATATAACTGATTCATTCTTTGCTTGTGATTTCGTGAATAAATTTTTCTTAAATTTACTCACTTATAAATTATTACGAATAAATAAGGATAATAACCTTATGTATGTGGTAATTACATAAGCGAAACACAAGCGAGAATGTCTTTTTAAATACGTTACCAAATGCTTCTTAAAGAAAAAGTATATGGTGGTGTAACACAGCACAACGGTATGTGTTAGCTACCATCATTAATATCTCTGACAAATTAGAGTATTAGACATGTTACCAAATTTATAGTTTGTGTAAAATTTTACAGTTCAACTGTTATGAGAAAAGTTTATTGATATGAAGCTCCTTTCCAAACAAATTATACCGCATATAATGACAAATTACTCATGCTCAATAACATTGTTGCACTTGTTGTCTAACATCAACATACTATCAAGTACTCATAAGAGACATAATTATCATTTCAAATCGACATGTTTGTTTAGAACAATCTGTTCTAAGATTACATATTTAGTCTATCATTTGTAAACCCCATATAGAATAGGTCATATGTTAGCGCTACATAGCAAAAAAATCGCTGTTGATAACTATGATCAAGTTAGACATAAATTTCAATACATTTTCTATTTTTATAGTAGGATGCATATGCATATCCGTTTTAGCGTATAAGCTTATTACACATGCGGTAATAGGTCCTCTCTCTTTCTCTTTCTCAAACAGAAAATAAGTAAATCGAGGCGCGATGGCCATGTAACATTATTATATTGCAGGGAAGAGGAGCTCGCCACTAACTCTAGCAAGGAGACCGTCCTATCTGACGCCACCACTGCCAACCATACCCACGCTACTGATAAACCATAATCTTATCATGAGTGATTTTAGCGGCAGTTGACTACACTATTCAACCAGAAAATATTATAGATTCTCTTATTGATCCAAAGTATTATTGAACTATTGTTATCGGAGATGTTATAGAATACTCATAGCACGATTTGCTAAGAGATGCAAATACTGTATATCTCAGTACATACTATGACTAAATTTTGAAATACTCATGAATGTTATATTACTTAACGAATATTTCGGCATCACCGATAAGATCATATATTCTATGTTGTAAAATAAATCTGTTTGTTTATTTAATTACCGATTTCAGTTCTTCTATTTGTATACGACCTTAGCGTAAATCTTACTTTATTTTATTATCAGAATATCGAACTATTCAAAATTAATTTACGGGACTCCAACGTGATAAAGATTAACTGTTACATGCCTATTAAATCACAATTGTAGGGTATACATTGAGAAGTTGTACAATTATTCCCTGCAGTTTTGAAAACGTTAATACTATGTAATAGTAATCGTTATTTGATATTTTCGTTAAAATTAATGTACGGTAAATGCAGCTGAATATAACTTTTTTTTTAGAACCTTTTAACTAATACTTCTGTTCGTGAACTAAATGTATGTCAAACAATCTACTACACAGGCCAGTGAAACGCTGTGATTGTACAAGGCTAGAAACTGTGAAATGAATTATCATTTCTTACAAACGAATATACTGATTTATGGATACCAAAAATAGAAATTAAATTATGATGGATTATTACGTAAGGACCCTATGCAGCAATTACAAAAGCAGATAACTAATATTTTATAGTACATTTATAAGTCTGCACAGAAGTTAATCAATATTTTTATGGTACTGAAAATACACGATACAGTCTGTACAACGACAATAATTTAGACTGCAATAATAATTGACAAGTCTGAGGAGTGTTATATACCTTAATTTGGCACCACTCGTACTCAATAATACTATTTACCCATTGCTGTACCTCATCAGTGCATGTTGAAATGGTGCCTCCGATGAAGACCAGGAATATGATAAAAGATGGAAATGTGTGACAAAGTGGAAACTTGGACAAGTCGCGTGATGTTTTACAGGAGCATGCTAAACTGTGTGAATGCATTAGAGGGACACATTCCACCAGCAGAGAGTGCAGCCCTGATGGTGGCCGAGGAGAAGCCACATCCTGATACATGTAAGGCTAAAAACCTGACCAACATCATCTACAATTATTTATTACCACAGTCCTTCTTATCTCCATGAGATGAATGATTCTTTAAATGTGTATTTATATTAGAAATGCAATGAGACTCCAAGCAAATCTCTAGAAACTGTTGTGATTTTTCTCAAGGAGATTATACTAGCACTACTAAACGTAAAAACACTTGTACAAGATTACATTTAAAATGCACATATGTATATATTACTTACATATCTACATATATGCAAAGTAAGTTGTCTAGTTACTTGACTATATTTGTAATTCGAAAAAGTGTTTAATCGAACACGCACCATGGCACATTAACAATAAGATTACTGATAGTTGTAGCATCCTACAATATCTGAAAAACTAAAAGTATACCACAATATACAATATTACTCTTCAATATAAACTTTTACCATACTGCCATTCTGTGTAATATCAAGTTTATTTGTGTAAAGTCTTCATAGTGTGAGATGTGCTGGCTTAGATCATAAATTTTTGAAAACTTCAAGTATATCAGCTACTGTTATTTTACTATTTAGTATTGTTATGTATTATTTGTAAAATATACAGATCATTTCAGTAATGTCCTTTTACTCAATGTAAGCTGTAGTACACATTGTAATACACTGTTGTTTCTTCAGGAATTGTTTGCTACATGCTGCTTAAAATATTTATCTGTTACTCTGCATGCTACTCATCCGCTATGTATTACTTGTATTCTCTTTTTATTTACCTAGCTTCATTATAATAAATATGTTTTTGAATTTATTTGCAATCATTATTTTTCTGCTTTCAGTATAATTCAAAAATGCAGAGGAATCATGCTGATTATGTGAAAATCAATGTAACATTGCCACTGCGCTGCTGCAAGATGTACAAGTGAATCGAGCAGAGTACAATATTGCACTTTATTTATGTTTCACTTTGTTAATAGCATTAATGGTTAAAGACTTTAAAAATGAATGTGATGTGTACAATGCCAAGCCACCACAATGTTACAATATGAAATGACATATACTATTCTAAATAATTAATTCTAATAATTAGCAATTTAAAGTTATATTTCAATAGGCATATTAATTTTATGAAAGAATGATGCCAATGATATATTCGTATTTTCCTCAAACCCCTTTTTAAAACAGATGGGTATGATATTTCGGACAAAATAAACATAATAAAAAAGAAGAGTAATTAGTGGTCACTGCTCTTATAATAATATATCTGTATAATTGTAAATGGGTATTATTATTTTTTCATCATTAGACTTGCATATATTTTTTCATTTTGTCTTTTGTAACTATCCATGACACACAGTATTCATAATCCGATGTTAATCACTATTCATTTGTAACAAAGCATTCTGTTATGGCATACAATTTTTATCTAATTCCATCTCAGGAAAATCTAATAACATCTTTATTTATTAATCTCACATCATAATCTTACGTAACACTTTACCTTTTGATACAGTCGATAGTACTCCTTGAAAACTTCTACTTCGCATAACATACTTGCAATTACTCCAATGGCTTCTACATTTACCTACGGAATATGTCAAAATTATTAAAAAATTATAATAATCAATAGTTTCGTTATCGGAGAAGTGTTTATAATAATTCAAGAAGTTGCATATGAGACTTGTGCCATATATAAAGAAAATAGTCTTATGTGATCTGTCAGGACAATAGAGCAACATTCTTCCTTTAAGTGTACACGCACTACTCATAGATATTACTGAAATCACTTTTGTAAGTCAAAACTGTAAACATTTTGTTTGCTTTACTTTCTCTTTTATAGGAGTACATAATGTGATACTAAACACTGGCCTCTGTAGTAGTTTAAGCGGAAGTAGACTAATATGAATTTCACCTGAACACAAATTACTAAGATGAATAACATATCTTAATTATAAAGGCATAAAACAAAGCAAAATTTGTTTCGGATAAAACAAAGCTTAAACATTTATTATTGCTACTTTATGCCTGAGATTGTAAAAGATTCAACATTTCAATACTTTTGCAGTTGGGGCATGAAAAGTGCAATGGGCATGTAAGCATGAATGTAATTTATATTGTTTGAAAACGTAAGGAAATATCTGTCAAATGTGCTTCTCTCATAAGCGAGGAGTTAGTTAAAACTTTGTGGTTTCTTACATGTACATCAGTGATGGAACCAGCTATTACTTATATAGCAGGATAAAATTCATAAAGTCAACTTGATCATATTTAGGATATAGCAGGGTGGAAAATAGACTATTTTTTTTTACGTATGCATTTTGAATGTTATGTTTAATTAAGCATAGAAATGTTTCAAGAGCTTAGAAGTTTCTAATTTCTTCGAGTCCGTAGTTCCATGAAATCTTACGTACAATGAATGAATCAAAACACCAGGAAAGGTACTCATCTAATTGATAATTTTCTGCGAGATAAATATTACATAAAAAACCTATATCATTTGTATCTTACATTGTCCATCTGTCATAATATGACAAATAGTGACAAATTTTTCTTTTTGATACATTAAGTTTTTTATTACATTTAAATGGCAGACGTTAAAGGGGCATCGTTTTAACTCTGGAAAGTTCCCTATATATTACTTCAAAAATTGAATAGATACGTATAATAAAACACAACAGAACTTACATCATGAGACGAAGTCTAATCCGTCTTAGAAATAATCCGCATTAACACGGAAGGAGTATTCAGTTCTAGGAAGAAGAAAACACGCAAAGGCAAATTAGTTTTACTTTCATTCCAAATGTTGTTATGATATCGAGAACTATTTGCTTATTTTTCTTTCAACGGTTTATGGTTGAGAGGCGGAATACACACATTTACCTATCACCAATGAGATTCCAAGTGAATGGTAGAGCCATGTGAAAATAGTTAACGAGTATGTACGATGAAACAAAAAAAAGGACATCAAACTAACGTGGACCAACAGTTGTGTTTGCAGCTGGATCCGAACGCTCTTCCGCCGCTCCCGCTCAACCGGAGAGGCCACCGCCCCCGCTTCCCCCGCCACGCTTTCCGAACAGCGGTGTCTGACAATGGGAAACAGCTCCTCTTAATATCGGTAACCTCATGATCATGAACGCACCGATCTCCTTGCCATTTCTGTTCACGGCGAACAGTTTCACCCTGGAGAATCAGCTGTACGAGATAATTACGGAGCGTAGCAAAGCCTGTGCAACATTCCTGCGAAACAGTTTGCGCCGTGCGACTAATTCGACGAGTTTTAGTTGGAGCATAACGGACAACTTGGATGGTAACGTATCGTGCGACGAGCCGTGACGCGCAAGAGAAAGAAATCAGAGCGATTGTTTACCTTTGCGTACCTTTACAACACATTGACGCGCAGTTAGACAGATTTGATATATTCCACGATTCGTGTTCGGCTTACCACTTAATATTCTCCTGTTTAGGGAGCATAGTTTAATATCACACGCGAAACTGCCTATTATTGATGTACCTTGTACGCCGGGATGTTTACGAGCACCGAGTGCTAACGAAAGGACATAATTCGAAGCGCGATAGATGGAAGAAAATCGAAGATGTAACGTAATTGTTCAATTCCCTTCGCGCCTACGAGGAAAGTTTGATGAGAATACGAGGTAAACGCGAGACTCCGGTTGGAGTAAATTTTATTCAGAGTCGCGAAAGTGTTTTGTGCCTAGACGTATGAACAACATGAACAGAGTGAAAACTGTATTTGTGATTGTTACTGAAGATCGTCAGAGCTCCGTGTTACATCGAAGGATATTGCATGTATAATTGACGGTAAATCGGGGAATAGTGGAACGCGGAGAAACGTTTCAAACAAAACCTGCTGATGCGTATATCATAACCGAGTTGTGCATTCCAATTTTGTAGTATTCATTTTGAAATATTGATATGAAATATCATTTTGTGTTCTACCACTATTTTTGTCACTTTATCTTACAATATACTATTATAATTACAAAGTTGTATTGTGCTCTCGGTAACGATATATTTTGTATATCTGCAAGATTTCAGTCCATTTTCGCAAAATCTATCAAATTATTCCTGTGTAACATGATTTTAAAGCTTGATATTAAGAACTATGAAATCAAAGAATAGACACAATTTAAAATTTTAATAAGGAATTTAATCACAATGATCATTATAATAACATTAAACGTGTATGGTGCCTCTCAAGAACAAAATTAGAAATCAATTGACCATACTATTTTATAAACTGCAGGGTATTTTGTAGTAAGTCATATGGCACAAGTGAGTAAGCGATGATTCTATCAAGTTTTATACATGTTGTATATACGTCATTTCTCCTTTCGCATAATATTTGCTCTTTTGTCTAACTTATGATGTCTTGCGTTACAAAACTATTTCCTGTGTAAAGACTATGTTTCTCAATATATTTATACTCATGTACTCATAGAGGGGATATTTTGAAAACTGTGTAACCACACAAAAATGTGTAAATGCACTCTAGTGATATTAGGTGTTTAGATGTGATAAATTAACCTTAGTAGACGTAATGTATTAAAGTACATATGTAACAGAGTACTTTCATAGGCAATCAAGACCTTCTCAGGTTATTACAAATAGAATTGTTACTTACGTTTCACATTTTACATATTCTGTTTTCTAAGAATCATCGCCTTCTCGTTCAAACTACAAACTTGATAATACCCTGTACGTGCAAACGCATGCTCTCGCTTGTTTTTTGTTATTTCCTTCGTGTTCTGATCATAGACAAATTCTTCACATACTGCAAACAATTTTGGGAATTTTTCCTATTGTATGTACATATGTGTATATACTTGTATACTTCTACCATACTAATTATGGCCGTATCACATAAACAAATGTATGATAATCCTACATTACTCAGTAGTGTAGCCAATTTCCTGTTAAAATACTGTGTTGACAAGGATAATGAATGTCATTCTGGATACATATATATCTAATGCTGATTCTAAACTGCTTAGATTGTGCATCTTGATAGCGTTTAATTCATACCTAAAATAAAGTCGATTTTTAAAATAAGGGTTTCGCGAAATTGTTATGAAAAAACAGTTGTCAAGAAAAAAATATCACACGTTTCTTCAAAGATCGAATAAGTGAATTGCAAAACAACGATAATTTATGCCATAACAATATGTCATCAAATTGCCTTGCGAGCAAGCTGGTTTAGGTCAAAAAAAGAATACGTCATGAGGTTTTATTTAGAGAACACAGTTTCAAGTCTCTTACAGATATTTGTATTTTTAGTTTGGTGTTCTAAACAAATCATTGTTTCTCAAGACTTTGTTTCTAGATTATCTCTCATCTTACCTTACATTCAAATATTTTTATAAATTTATGCATCCTGCATGCATAACAATTCATCCGTTTATTTATTATTTGAACCTTTTCTCTTTCCAATGACTATTGCATCATCTTACGAACAATTGTCTTCTGAATTGTTCTGAGTAAAGAATATTAGGTATTAAAAGACACGATAATAATTATACTCTTCATTCGCATTAACTTAAATCTCAATAAAGTCTACAATTATAATTGGTATGCTATACAAAATATTACATGACATGAATGCAATATATTTAGAATAGAACGAACATACGAGTTATGAATTGGAAAATTTATACGCAAGCCTCGCGCATGATATAATTTAAAAAAAAAACTAAAAAAACTTTTAATTATAAGTTGTCCAAGACATACAGAATCAGTGAGAAAGGCAATAAAGCTTGAACTGAAAATATGCTACCGTAGATTCCTTGCATTATAGTGTTATGAGAATTGAAATTACCATTAATTACCAATACATAGGCTAGATATACATATATACATACATATATAGCTGCTAAATATAGTAGCACAGCATAATAGATAAATAAACAAAAGAAAATTGCTATGATCTAAGCATATGTCGATCGATTAAATTGTACATCACTTACTTGTGCAATGGTTGTACAATAATCGAAGACCGAGCTAGCATATCCATTTTTTAAATCATTACAAGCTTATAAACAAAGTAGCTGTAAAAAATGTGTAGTTGCACTTACGTTGACTCAAACTAGATATGCATCTCAAAAAACTGATTTCCTCGTGTATTACCCTTTACAATTAGCTTTCGTATTATTCTTTACCATTAATGGGAACTTTATATTGCACATTCTTAATATTTTCGTAAAAGTTATACACTTAGGCATATTAATATCTAAAACTAAGTAGGAAATATGGGATTTGTCATATTCCAAAGACTTTAATTTTTATTATATATACATATCCTTTCGAAAAAAGGCGTGTAATACTATATATGTGTTCAAAACATTGACATCGTTATACAAAATTACAGGTAACAAAAATACACCTATTGCTGGCCGTCATAGTATTAGTACTTATCTGGAGTGTTCATTTACTAGGTATGTTGCAAACAATTTATAAGATCACAACGTATTAAGCTATCGATGTGACGGTTTTTAATAGTTATCAAAAAACTTAAGTTTTAAGATCCTGGTAAACTAGTTTAGGCTCAATTGAAAAACTCTTCTTGTATAACATATATCGTTTATGAAAAACGAATTTACATATAATATTCTAACAAATATCTTGTTCACAAAATCGTATTACTATATAGTTGACCATTACTTTCACATGAGAACGTAAAATAAACTTGCACTGTCGTAATATAATAAGCAATGATTGCATAGATAGTTTCGAGTCAATGATGCAATATAAAACTTATTGATTATTGCAACATATACAGAGCCTTAAAAAAAAAAAATTGGATTAATCCAACAAACTGAGTGATCACAATGTAAAATAAGTTCACTGCCACTCAAATGACTTGCGCTCTTGAGGCCGCGCCAATATTCCAGATGTGAATGTGTACAGTTATGTGAAAAGTATATATAACGTAATTATATTTACATATAAACATAAACTAGCATTATGTAAAAGTATTTAGTATTTAATAACATTAAGAATGATATACATTCATAGAATACAGATAAAAAACATTGATTGCAAAGCTATTATATCCCAAATGAAACCAATTATGCCTACTCATTTGTATATCATATATAAAAATAGCACAGCCATAAGTGTTTCTCTGTAAAGCGATGCCAATTTTTAATTATACTTTGTTTACAATGGCTCCTGCTTTGAAGGAAATTTATTTTCTCAAATGATTACAAAGTATCATTGTACTACAACAATAGGAGATATATGTTTTTGTGACAAAATATGGCACATGTGCTGTATTGTAATTTCTCTCTCATGTTTATGAAGTTACATTTCACATCTGTTAAACATTATGTAACCGACTTCTTTTTATAAACGCCCTTACATTCTCTAGGAAAATGCTTTATTTATCCCTCAGTGACCTATAACTGATATTTGTTTGTACGTTGTTTGCTTTCAGTCTATCATAGCGGATTGAATGAAATCGATTCCTGATAATAATACTCATAATATAACATTAAATATGTTTATTAGTTCTTGTTCAGTCTCCATTATATAAATGTAATATGTAAAATATCAAATCTATTTCCACAAAGGTATAATATACATTTATTTATATCTTAGATTAATTAAATGTAGCATGTATTTAGTCAGCTTTTTAATTTAAACAGTTTAAAACAACTTTTTTGCACTTTATATTTTTGTGCAAAATATTCTGTACAATATATATTAAGGATTTTAACATGTGTGAAGATATAAGAACATGTTATAAAGTACCTTGACTCGTTTAGATTAATCGATTGTACAGTAAACTGTATTATATATATAAGTAGATATTCCTACTTTACACAAACGATGCTTTTGTAAATACTCTTCTAAGATCTTGAACATGTTGTATACTAAGGTTTACACTCATGGTGATATGGTTCCAATGTACGGAAATCTCTCCAGGTTGGAGGTAAAGCACTATGTAAATACAATCCACAACGTTTACAAGGCTCACTAAAAAGGTTAATTAAACTATGCAGCCATGTCTGAAAATTAATTTTATAACGGATTTAGTGTTTTTCATCATATAATCTATCTTATATAGTGGATATGTTCTCTAGCTCATCTTGCAAATATATTGATCTTACCATAAATGATCGTACAGCTAATTCAGGCAATGCTGGTGAATAAAAATGTAACATGGCAGCGTGCGCATTTTCAGTTACTTTTCTAAACACCTTATGACGAGATTCTGTCCAAAGATCCATGGTTTCCCCATATCCTTTAACAACGACCCATTCAATCATCAAACCTTTAAATACTACTACAGCTTTTAGAGCATGACCTAATGTAATATGTAAGACTGCATTAGATGCAAACGGTCGTGAAACAGACACTGTCATATCACTGAACGACCGATCAAATGTCGCTATCATAGAGTCCACTTGTCTGCACAAAGAGATTGGGAAAATAAAAATTTTCTTGTATCAACAAATGAAACTTTTATCTCAATTATCGCAGTACTTACTGTTGGGGTACATTATGGTTACTAGTCGGAATTCTTCCTCTTTTCGCTCTGCTTGAATTGTTATAAGTTCTCTTTAATGAATTTTGACTAAGTAGTATCTGCGCGACACTACTATATTCATGAATTTTATCTGTCCATTTGTAGCTATTTACAAGAGTACCATAAAGCGCTTGTCGTTCTTGCGTTGTTTCTTGACTGAGATATGTAGTGCTAGCTAAATTGAATGGTCCTGGTGGTGGGTTTAAACTACTTATCGCCTGTTCAACATCCCTACGCAAATTTTTTTCATAAGGATTTATAGAGTATACCTTTGTGTCAACAGTTTGTCACAACAGTTGAGCCTTCAGAAATTTACCGACTTATTTATTTACCTCAAATTAACACTGACTGTCGTTAATAACTCTTGTAGCTCAAGTACATATTTTGTTTCTTTGTTCTCTTCTCCATGATCAGCTCTTAGACCATTTCCAAGAGAATCGAAAACTTGACCGACACTAGAACGTAACACTTTAATTGCCGTTAATGCTGTTTGCAACTGTTCCATTCTTATTATATTTTTATTATAACCGTAATACGAGTGACATGTATTAACCTTTCATTCAAAATCAACATATATAGAATTGGGTAAAACTACAGTAAACGGGTCTCTTCGCCAATTGCGATCAAATTTTCCAGTCTTATTTGTTTCGAGGAGTAGAACTCAAATTCATCGAGGAAAAGTCTCGTTCTTTAGCCATTTAAGAAATATAAGATATGGAATATCGCAGGTGATAGATCCGAGGTGTTGCCATCTATGATGGCGTTGCGAGCAAGCTTCGTATTTGGCAATTGGTCATTTGGCCACAGTTGCGCATGCGCAGTACAGTATGTAAATGAGGACATGGGTTGGCAAGAAATTTGAAAGTATCTGCTGATTCTATTTGCACCGTGTGATTGATCAATTTATGTAAATCAGTATACGTGTTATATTATATAATACCCATACGATATTACAAAAGAGTTTGCGATTGGCGCTTGAACCCCCTGGTTACACAATAGGAATCGTAAACTCCTATCTCTGACAATTAGTTTACTGAAAAAGATATAATATAAAAATAATGGAGATGTTTTAATTTTAGCAAAATGAAAGAACTAAAAAGTAAGCCTATATGCTAGTACTTAACTTAAATTTATTTAATTATACGTTTTTATCAAAATTTTACGTTGTTTTCTTCCACGAAAGATAGTAAGCAGATGGCAGCTCAAGTGCACGTAAATTTGACGGTATTCATGCGGTACACGGCTCTGAATCTTACAGCACATTGCAGCACATTTTGCAGGCACTTTGTTGCTGGCAAGCACTTGCAAGTTGCGCTATAATTTGTTGTGTATTTTGTGAACAAGGTGATTCGATACTGATCAGTGCTTACAAACGATAGTGTTACGAATTAACGATATTTATCTGCCGGTGCACGCAAACAGGATTAATGTATAAATCATTATTAGCAACAACATTTTATAGCGGTTTATAATAATAATTGGTTATACAAATATTTATTACCGGTACGAGAACCGTGTTTAGCAATTGTGCTGAATTTACAATTTTTAGGTTATGACATTGTGTCAAGCTTATATTGTATTTTCTTGAGCAGCATGTTGCAATACAATAATGAAATGAAATAATAATCTAAGTGTGTTAGAACGGTTGTGCATTTCTTGTACTGAAATTAAAAACATTAAAAATGGTGTTCGAGTCAATAGTGGCAGAGCTGTTGAACAAGGTACTGGGAGAATATATTCAGAATTTGGATTATACGCAGTTGAAACTTAGCCTGTGGGGCGGTAAGCACTTCTTTTTTATTTTAATAATGCGATATTCTACTTTTAGATTGTTAAATGATGTTTTTTGTGACACACGAGCTTATGGTGTTTTTGAACAATATCCTTGAAGCTACGTTACATTGCAAGTGTATTTGTATTCTCACGGCATTTGCAATGACATCATTTGCTGATTTAACGGCTGTAAATAGATCGCTCATAACTACGTGTTATGCTACAATTTATTACAAAGTTAAAATTTTTTTTGTTTTTAAGCTATAATTATCGAAAAAAATTTACTAAAGCTTCCATGAATAGTATTTTGTATTATAAAATTGAAAATCAAGATAAATTTGTTAATCGATTATTCACAATATTAGCTTTAACATAACAAGTACAATTGTTAAAATTCAGCTTTTTTGCGAATTATATTTAAGAAAAAAAATTCTCAAAAAAGTTGGAAAAATGGAAACATACCAATTTAAATTTATTATATAATATATGTATAGTATTATATGTTACATTATGTGACATTATAAATTAAAAGATATGTACTTAATAGTAAAATGAAATTTTAGTCTGTTGTCTAAACTAGCAATTTTCAGAGGCTTCATAATCTTTTTTAAGGAAAAAGTATTTATATGTTCTTTTTTAACATTTTAGGTGATGTTGTACTAACGGATTTATTAATAAATGAAACAGCTTTAGATGTATTAGATTTACCAATACGATTGGAATATGGACGTTTAGGTTGGTAATTATTAATTATGCACTTGTAATATAGTTGTGATATCATTGAATAAATAATGTAAGTAATTATAATAAAATTATGTTTCCTTTAGGAAAGTTGGTATTAAAAATTCCTTTTAAGGATATGTGGAATGGCCAAATTAATGCAATAATAGAAGAGTTATTCCTCCTTATAGTACCCACTAGTCAAGTAACATACGATCATGAAAAAGAAGCACAAACAGATCTAGCAACAAAACTTGCCGAACTGGCACGAGTAGAAAAAAGAAAACAATTAGCCGATCTTAAATGTAATTTTTTCATTATTTAACATATACTACGTATTTTCTTAGTTAAGTTGCAAAATAATAGATAATTACGTTTGGATAATCACTTTGCAGCACAGGAAAAGTTAGATGATTCTATGACTGAAAAGTTAATTGCTCGAATGATAAAGAACATACATGTTGAAATCAAAAGAATTCATATGCGCTATGAAGATCATGTTACATTCAAAAATCATCCATTTTCATTTGGATTTACTCTAAACAAATTTATTTTAGAAAGTTGCACAGACACATGGAAGGTTGATGGTAATTTAAAAGATATGTATTCTATTCCACAAATTTATAAAGTAAGTGGCATTATACAATCCGTATTATTAATATACAACAAATACAATCGCGCATAGAATACAACTGTTTCTACATACAATCATTCTATTCAGTTGTGCACATTAGATGGTTTAGCTGTGTATCTAAATACTGCAAAGCAGCAGTTTACTGAGAATCCTTTATCAAAGTATGGCGAACTGTTTTGCGATGGTATTGCTACTACTGACTACTTCCCACTTAATTATCATTATTGTAAGTTGAACATATTGTAAGCAATACTTGCTCTTTCTTTGTTTATTTTATTTAAAATACATCCACTAAGCATGTATGTCACATGTAAATAAGTTTGTTTAAGGAATTCTTTATTTAATAAATGTACCAAGATATGAAATGTGCATTCTACATTATATGTGCAGTACTGGGGCCAATAAACATTAAAGCAAAATTGAAGTTAAATCCTAAACCTGACACAGATGGTAGTAATTATACTATTCCAAAAGTATGGTTAGATCTGGAAATGCAAAAGTTGAGAATTGGGTTGACAAAACAGCAATATCAGACTCTAGTTCAACTAATCGAAGGATTAGATCAAGCTCGGATAGCTGCACCTTATAGAAAGTATAGACCAAATTTGACATCATACAGAGGACATTATAAAGAATGGTAATGGAATTATATTAAGAATATAGTAAAGTTGAATTACGTTCATGAAATATATACTTGTAGGATCATAATTATAATGTAAATATGGAAAAACGAGTTGTGTGAATGAAATTTTGTACATGGTATCGTATAATAATTTAAATGTAATGATACAGTTCATTATTTTTAAATTTATACCTCCTTAGGTGGCGCTTTGCATACATTTGTATATTAGAAGAAACAGTAAGAAGATATCGTCGAAACTGGGATTGGAATCATATGAAAGCACATAGAGACATGTGTCGCAGTTATGCACAGATATATCAAACAAAACTAACAACAAAGAAAGTAGTGCAGGACATTGAAAATCGTTTGAAGGACTATGAAAAAAAATTAGATATTTTCAACTTGGTTATCATCAGACAACAAATTGAAATTGAAGTAAGTATCCACTTGTAAAAGATTGCTATATGAAAAAATGGCATTCTCTCTGTTATATCGTAAATACTTTTTGTATATTAAAGGTGGAAAAGTTGGTAGAGAAGGAAAAGAGCTTAAAAGCAAAGAGAGGTTGGTTTGGATACTTTTGGGGCTCAGCACAAACAGAAGAAGTGCAGGAGTTAAATTCGGCAGCAGCGATCAGTAATTGCAATATTATGTTTTTTCTTAAAGTTCCTTCATATTTGAAGATGTCTGTTTAAAAATGACAGTAAAAATACAACATTCCTTTACATATATTCTATTTAATATGCAATTAGATGCATGTACTTTCAAGTATTTGTATTTAAATATCTGCAATATCCTATAAATTATTTATTACCTAATACTATAAAAAGAAATTATAAGGATAATCATCTATACCTTTATACTTTAGTGCGCAAATTTGAAGAAGCAATGACACCACAAGAGAAAGAAAAATTATATCGCGCTATTGATTATCAAGAGAATAGTGCACCAGCACATTATCCAGAGACTTATGAAATGATTGATATGACATTTTTTCTACATGGACTACAAATAGTATTCTTAGATACACTCAAAGAATACCCATGTATTCTTGATCTGCAATTGAATGGAGTTCATGCTGGTTTTAAATCAAGACCATCTGCGAATGCTGTTTCGTGGGTACCATTTGTATCATACAAAGTTATACAATTTGAATACATTATTAAAAATTAGATGTGTCATTAACAATCATTGGGTTACAGAGTTGCAATTTCAATTAGTGATATGAAACTTTTGGGAGTAAGACAAGAGGAATATGTGCCTTCATTGTTTATTTCTGAGTATGGAAGCTCAGATAGTGTCTTACTGTCCATTTCTTATGAAAAAAGTCCATTGGATAAATTATGCGATGATCGAATTATTGTCAAGTCAAAATCTGTGGACATTATTTATGATGCACAAACTATATTAGAGCTAGTCAATTTGTTCAAAGTACAAAACCCATCAGCCTTAAATCAGTAAGATTCATTTCTTATTTCAAAAATATTAATCTAAATAATTCTTTCCCCTTCCATCGATAACTATTTCCAATGTGTTGCAATTTGTACAGATTACAAGCAGCTGCTGCTGGACAATTGGAAGGTTTAAAGGAAATGTCAGCTTTGGGATTAGAATATGCTATTCAAAAACATTCTGTATTAGATATTCAGGTAAATTGGTATCATACAAAATCATAAAATTTATTTATAATATTTAAATTTCCAATATTCATGAAAACTTGAATAAAAATGGAAAAAAAATCATTTTACTTTAATATACTTACAGGTAGACATGCAAGCATCACAATTAATTATACCGCACGGTGGACTGTATGAAAGCACAAAATCATTATTGATAATAAATCTTGGAAGTTTGAAAGTTCATTCTCTTGATAAAGCAAAAGACTCCAAGCCATCTGTAACAGTTAAACAATTGGTTAGCATGGGAAAAAGTGAAGAGGATATACTGTTACATCTCCGAGAACATAGCTATGATAGATTTGCTCTTGAAATAGTGAACTTTCAAGTATGTATAATATCTGACTTACTAGTATATTTACTCAATCTATTAGAAAACATTTATTTTTATTTTGAGGCACTTCTATACGTAAATTATGGTGTAGGTGCTTCTATCACTAAGAAATGAGGACTGGCGTAGTGCTATAACAGACAATAATAATCTGATGGCATTAGTACGGCCAACAACCTTAGAAATCCAACTTCACAAATGTTTAATAGCAGATGATCCGCTATTGCCAAAAATGAGACTGATTGGTGAATTACCATCTGTTGCAATTAATATAACTGGTATGTCCGGTAAAATGTGTCTAATAAAATAAACTTGTATGTTGAAAGATGGTTACACCTATATATATGTACACTGTATACATGTAGGTTACAACCAATTTGTTTGATTCTTATTTCAGATATGCGTTTCTTAGAAACCCTTGCAATCATACAAAGTATACCATTTCCAGAAGATGATGCAAATTCAGACTCGCCAACTTTACCTCTTGTGAGTGAGCTTTTATACAATAATAAAACAAACAATTATGCAATTAGTATTATAATATTATATGATGTTTCCAGACAAAATCTGTATCACAATTGTCTTTGAAAGAATTGACTGCAATTTCTACAATACCTGACAAAAAGAAAAGTGAGATCAAGGTAGTAAAACAAGCTACAGATTTGGAAGTTAAATTTGTTATGAAAGGTAAGTACAGTTGACAATCTTTTCTTGTATATTCTAATATGGAGATCGTTAATCAAATAATGTAATCTGTGTTACAGAGTTTACATTAACAGTATCCAAACAAGATGACGATGTAACAACCCCATTTATTAGATTGGAAGTCTTACAATTGGAAGCTGAAATGTTACAACGTACATATGAGCAAGAGATATTACTCAGATTAGGAGGTGTTCAGATAAAACACTATCGTGTTCCGGAAGACATTTTTATGATAAACACACCTATGGCAGTTGGCAAAGATGAATATCTCATTGTTGTACAATATGTTAACGTAAGTTGTGCGTCTTGTAATTACCTTATATAAAATGGAAAGCAAGATAATTTTTAATTTTTATGTTATCTTAAAGGTAAATAAAAATTCACCGGAATTTGTCACAAGGCATGGTTCTGTCATTAAGTTGTTACAATTACAATTTACAACCTTAGATGTTTTATTACATCAAGAAGCCCTTATTACTCTCTTGAAATTTGCGACTGACATGCAGGTATAAATAATTGACTTTCAGTTAATAGAGTATTTTATGCTAAGATTATTGCTTGCCAGTAACAATTAATATGAAATTTATCTAATTAACATTGTTATATTCAAATCAAATCTTGTTGCCTTGATGATAGGATCATATGCAGAATATTACTGGTGCATCAGATCCGAAGAAAAACACAAGAGTCAGTTATGCAAGTCAGTTACCTACTATACAAGAGGAAACATCAGTATTCATCAAAGAACATCTTCGTAAAGCTTCAGGAACACGTAAGGTTTTTTTCCATAAGTTAATGTTGTGTGTACTTAATATTTTTTTGTTTTTAGGCCGCAAGAAAACTGTCGTTGAATTCATAGATTTGAAGGTCAAAGCAAAAATTGGAACTATTAGCATAAAATTT
The DNA here is from genome assembly GCA_944319695.1 of Tiphia femorata. Taxonomy (NCBI): domain Eukaryota; kingdom Metazoa; phylum Arthropoda; class Insecta; order Hymenoptera; family Tiphiidae; genus Tiphia; species Tiphia femorata. The sequence continues at coordinate 21,102,447 of OX090901.1, read as the reverse complement.
TCTAGTGATTTTAGAGATATTAGTGCTTTTTACATAGAAGGTATAATGGCAGGTTTCATTATGAAAGCATCCTACTCTCAAATTAATATGAACTTGGCGTCTATTAATATTAAAGATCTGAATGCCACGTCCGCATATCAGGATGTAAGATATAAACAAATTTTATTGTTATGTTTAATATAAACCTTTAATATACTATTTATACGTATAATTTGTCTAAATTACAGATTGTTGCCTTAGAAGGTACAGAAGCTTTACAGATTGAGACTGTAATATATAATATTGAACCATGGCAAACTGATAAAAACAATATGTCTGTCAAGGTGATAATGGGGTGCCACCGAATTGTGTTTTTAAACGCATTTGTTACCGGCATAATGGTGATTATACTCCAACATAAATTATTCATGGACATAATTTCACTGTAATATGATTATATTTTTGTGGTTACAGAACTTTTTGAATAACTTTCAAGCAGCTCAACAAGCTATTAAGGAAGCTTCAGCTGCTGCTGCAGAAGCTGCAAAGACAAACATCAAAGATGTTCAAGAACGAGCAGCACGTATAGAGTTGATAGTAAAGCTAAAGGTAAATAATATGTGTCGGTAATGATAACTTGGAGTTATTCAAATATATAAAAAATATAAACTATATAGTTTATACATTTGCTTTTTATAGGCCCCTATTATATATGTACCAATGAATTCGAAAAGTGAACATTGTCTTATGTTAGACATGGGTAATCTGACGATATCTAATGTCTTTAAGAAATTAGAAGCTGTAAATGAGTCCGGGGATTGCCCTATAGTTGACGAAATGAAAATTGAGTTGCAAAATCTTAAACTGTCAAGGTAAGGAGAGAAAAATTTATGCACTAAACAATTTTCACATTGTATACACTTGGTTATCTCTCTATTTTAAATGTGTAAATGTTTCAGAGTAAGATTATGTAAACAAAAGTTTATGAAATTCACTGCAGAAAATGAAGTGCTATTACTTGAACCAGTCACATTCACATTACTTATAAAAAGAAACTTGTCTACTGCTTGGTTTACATCAATCCCGGACATTGATATGTCTGGTAGATTAAATAAAATCTGCCTTGTTTTGAGTAAAGAGGATTATGCAACAGTAATGAAAGTTCTTAATGAGAATTTACAAGAAACAATTGAGGATCCTGAACCTGCAGAAGTAATTAAAAATGATGCAAAGCAGCAAGTTGAAATTCAACAAAGACGCCCTACATGTAAGTGAAGATAAAAGTGTATAAGGAATGATAGTATTGCACAATATGATAATACTTTATTTAAAAATATTAGTGCTAGATAAAACCGAAGTAGATCTCAACAGCAAGTCTGTGATAACTTTACACGAACAAAAACAGACGCACACCTCAATCAAATTTGAATTTATTATGGACAGCTTGGTAATAAGCTTATTTATGGGAGGCTCAAAGATGGTAATCATATGATATTTGTATATTGGATTTTACATCTAATGTCTAAAATATGTTTTTAAAAATTGTTGCATTATACATTTACATGTTTATGTATCAATAGTTACAGAGTGAAAGTTCTCCTCTACATCTTCCAGAAAATGGCTTAGCACGATTTAGCCTAACGTATTTTGCATTAAAAGGTAGAATTTTTGAGGATAGTTTACTAGTTACTTCCATTCTTCTCATGAATTGTACTTTGGATGATACTCGCTTAAGCAGAGAAGGATCACTTATGAGAATTATGGAACGTGTAACACCTGTGCATTCAGCAGAAGATGCCGATAAGGAAACAAAATCTGTACGAAGTATGTTAGATGTCACGATTAGACAAAGCCCACATGATACTTTTGGTAAGACACATGAATATTAAAATTCATCATACAACTAGAGAAAACACTAAATATAAACAACTAAAACACATATATTGTTATAGTTGATGCAAGAATTTTTTCATTCAGTATCATAGTTTCCCTTGATTATTTAATGAAAATCAAGGATTTCTTTGATATCGAATCTACTGATTCAAATAAACCAGTACCTCAGGTACCTCAAAAAAATTATAATGAATTAATATCGAAGAGAAAACAACATCCAGTACCAGGAAATGTTACTAAAATGTTTACTATTAATTTACACCTTGAAAAACCAGATATTATACTTTTGGAGAACATGGATGACATTAATTCGAATTGCATTGTTCTAAACGTATGTATCATCTGCAACTTATACTGAAAGATATATTTTACTGTTACTTCGTACTGACAAGAATCTAATATTGCTTTTCAAGACTGAATTGTTACTTAAAGTACGCATGACAGGTGAACATCAAGTAATAACAGGATCCATTAAAGATCTGTCTATTTTAACTGGGATATATAATCCACTAAAAAGATCAGATTGGATATATCAGGTCTGTATTTCCTTAATACACAATGCAAAATTGAGTGCATGACATTAATTATGAAAATTATCAAAACATAAACATTTTGCTATGTTTAAATGTACCCATAGGTGTTGAAACCATGCAGTATTAGTGTAGCAGGATCTACACCCGATGGAAAAGGCCTTCATGTAGACATTTGTTGTACTGACATTCATATTTCTGTTTCTCCGGGTAAGTTCAGTGATGTATCTAGCTAAATTTATCACAAAGTTTCTGTGCATCATATTTCTGATAATAATATACACTTTGAGAATATAATGAAATAACTTGAAATACTTATTCTGCTTTTGTGAAAAACATAATAAATGTTTTGTGTTATAGGTGTCATTGAAATATTAAGTAAAGTGCTTCGTACAATAACAAAAACAGAAGACACAGATAATGAAATAGTCAAAGTAGAACCAAATTATGATGGAGTATGGATAATTACACCGTATGAAGAAAATGATTACTGGTTTCTAAAAACAGGTATTACATTTTATTACAAGTATGAAGCAATACATTAGTTATTTTATTAATTGTGTCTCGTCTTAGAAGTTGGTGTGGAAGCAAAGGAGGATTTTCTATTTTCCGATTTTGAAGATGCCACAGTTTATAAACCTGAATTAGCAATTCTTTCTGCACCAACTATTTTGTTAACTTTAGAAGCTGGCGTTGGTAACAAAACTTTGCCTATGCTTTTGCTCCATGTGGGTTTTCAAAGTAATGTTAATGATTGGAGCACCAAAACAGTAAGTTAATATATATTTATATACATATTTTTCAAATATGACTATACAAATTAGATGTTACATATTTCTAGATGAGCATAGAGTGTACTATGTCTGTGGTTATGGCATATTATAATAGCTGTCTTGCTTTGTGGGAACCATTAATTGAACCAATGGACGGATTAGTAAATGGAAAACGCGTTTCAACACCTTGGGAGTTAAAAACCAAAGTAAAAATGTTGGGCTTTTGCTTCTGTTTCTTTCCTCCACAAAGCATTTTTCTATAAATGAAAACTACTATTAAATAAAATATGTTGTGTGAATGGAAGGAATATTGTTTGTAGGTTCAGTTCAATGACTTTTCATCAGATTCTAGAGGAGGTAGTGCAATTAGCCCTAGTACTGAAAGTGAACCAGATGATTTGCACCAAATAGCTAAACAGTCAATAGAAATTTGTTCTTCCGTAAGCTGCTCAATATTCAAACTATTTCATGTTGCAAATATTTTTCATAACTGTCATACGATTATTTTTGCAATTATTAATATAGGAAAACTTAGAAATAACTGTAACAAAAACATGCCTTGATGTTTTAAAACAACTTGGAACTGCATTCTCTTCAGCTATGGAAGCAGGAGCAACAGGAACTATACAAAAAATTGCGCCATATGTGCTGAAAAATGAAACTGGTTTGGTAATGGTTGTAGATTTGAAGCGAAGTCAATTCAAAGTAAGAAAAGGAGATTAATCATTTTTTGGTATTAGCATGATACTGTCACATCATACCAAAGATAGTAAGTGACACTACACATTATGACCACAGGTTTTTAATGATGGATCAAGAATAACTGATAGTGCAGCCTCCTATACTGAAGTTATACTCGAATCAGGAGCATACGTTGAATTGGCACCACAAAATGTGAAAACAGAAATACATGTTCTTCAACAAGTACAGCTGGAATCAGTTACAGACAGTGGAGATAGTACATTTATTGTCACGGTAATGTGTTATCTTTTTACACATGTTAAATAATTAAAAATATGGTTATGCTTGTAATAAGTAAGTTATAACGAAAAATATCAATGTGAATTGTTTTAATTTTAAAGTTCAAAACTCATAACAAAGTTTATGGTACATTGTCTATACCAATTTTAAGAGCAGATAAACGCTTTTTTTCACTGAAATATCGTAAAGAAGGTTCTGAGGAATGGGGTATTGTCTCTGATGTAGTTGTTGAGGAAGGAAGCACTATTGTTACACTGAGAAGTATTCTTCAGGTAAAAAGTACTTTCAGTAATTATTGTACGAGAGGGACACACTTTGGAAAATACACATAATAAATCTACTTCCAGGTACATAATCATTTCAGTGAACCAATATCTGTATATTATATGACAAAACGTGGCAATGAAGTTGAATGTGTTGGTACGGTTGCTTCTGGCGAACGGCTAAATCTGCCATTGGATGCTGTGTATACACCGACAAACATTTATTGGTTATTCTTTAGTGTTGATGGGTTAGTTTTATAGTAATTACTCTAAAGTAATAATTCAATTATTTAACACTTATAATTATATATTCGAGTATGATTGCGTGTTTTAGGTATATGGTCTCAATTGAACCATTTGTTTGGAAAGATCTTCAAAAAACTGTTTCCATGACAAAGGTCTTAAAGTGTGAAGCTCGATCAAAGCATGGAGCTGTCGATCCATTCTATATACAGGTAAGGCTACTTCATATTTTACAGTTATATGCATACTATTTAGTTGTATTCATTTACGCAGACTATGTTTATATTTGTATTAAATTTCATTTGATATGCCAATTTTGATCGCGTGTAGTATATCAAAATTATACAATGTATATTGCATAAATACTAAAATGTAAAATAAAAAAATGGATGGCAAAACGAGTCAGATTTACAATGGCAACTATCTGAGAATGCATCATTGCTTTTACAAGCAGTAATTTTTAATTTTAGATGTTTTTGATGATGATTGTGATTGGTAGTATCTTCTATAATAACAACACTCTCGGTTTGTTAGTAAATGTTATCAACTGGCAAGCTAAATTATATTCTTTTATTCAATGCACCAAACATTACTTCTCGAACAGTTTAAGATCAGAAACTCCTCAATATCTGGAAGCACCTATTCAGGTACTACCACTTTACTAGTTATTTCGTTGAAGATGTATAATAGTGCAACTGTACAGATATAAGAAAGAATTTTTCGTTAAATGTATTAGTTACTGTTAGATAATTTTGTTTGTATAAAAAGTGAATGCTTGGCACAAGTGCAATTTAAAAGCGTGATATGGTTTCATTTGTGGTTGTTGGCAATAATACAGCGAAATGATCAAAAACGTTATTGTTACATATAGGAGACACAAAATGAAACTATTAGGTCGTGTAATATAAAATGGCAGATTATGTGAAAAAAAATAAAAACACGGTCCAATATTCCATATTACATGACCTAACATATACATGAACACGATATATACACAATTGCTTTTATGTCACTATGGTTCCCTAGCTTGCCTAATTTTTTTAGTCTTAAAAACTAATTTTATAGGATAAAGCAAGTTAGTTAAGTAGATATAGTTATATTTTTATAAAAAAAATGTGCAATGCAGTTGCATTATAGTTTCTCTACCATTTATTAATTTAAATTCAAATGTGTAGAAAATTAGAGCTCCTTAAGTGTTAATAATATGTGTATATATACACTTTGAAGTCACTACTTCTGTGTATCACCATAAGGTATAAAACTTTTTTGCATGAATTTCATTCTGTATTGTTCATGCAAAGAATGATACTTAATCACTGTACCTTTTAGTTGTGTATGCTATACTTACATTATTATAGAACACTGTAGACGGTGATAATATGTATGCTAATATTGTATAATAATTGCAGGCTGTAGGAGAAATAGAACAAGTATACTTTGAAAACACAAGCAGACGTACAATGGCAAGCACAATTTATAATGTTCACCTATATCCTTCTGTATATTTGAAAAACTTTTTGCCAATTGATATAATCATTTGTTTATCCGGAATTAACCAAGAGAGGCTTCTAGAAGCTAGTACAACTTTACAAATCCCCACTATTGATCCTACAAAGTCTAGCATCGTTATCAAGGTAAAATTTCAGATATGTTCTACAAGATGATATACATGGCTTTAAACTTTTTATTTGAATTGTAGTTACCAAATTATTTGGAGAAGGATTGGTCTTGCAAAGGTGAAATAATCGCAAATCCTCCCGAGTTTTCTGTGTGGTCTTTTGAATCTTTTGATAGTGCTCAAAAAGTGATAATGGATTTGGGAATGCATTCGTCATATAAACATGGTTCAATTATAATGGCCTTGTATTGTCCATTTTGGATGTTAAACAAAACTGGTCTGATGTTATCTTATAGGGTAAGTTGAATGCTTATTTTGAATCTTGTGATATGTACATATTCATTGTATTATTCATTTTATTTATTTAGTATATTGCTTACAACTCGTTCTTAGAGTGGTCGCGATTGGTAGCAATCATTACTTAAATACAACACTAGATAGAAAAATTACGAAAATTAATGATAATAAAAAAGACATTTTTTCTACATTGATTATGGTACAGTGGTACTTACACTTTGTGTAACATTTAAGCTTAAGTGTTAAAAAAGGTCTACATTTTGAAATATAGAATGAATACAAATAAGATAAAATTTCAAACGAAGAGGTATGTAGCTGTGATTATAATAATTCCAAAGTCAAATAAAAACAATGGTTACAGTGTGGTACATCAATCAGACTAAGAGTAGATACGATCTTAAATCAATGCTAGATATTTATGTATGCAATATTATAGTTAGTTTATTATTGTTGTTGAACTACATCTGAATTACCACAACTTGTGTATTTTTTGAAGTTATAAGTAACAAGTGTTAAAAACACTTTGAAGCATGTAAAAGCACATGAATTGTTAAAAGTTAACCAGCATAATTGCATTTTTCCTTCCCTTACGTAAAGTGAGTAGGTTGTATGTGTTTATAAAACTATAGAGGATTATGTATACTCCATAATTGTTACTGCAAATGTAGATGACTAATCAGAAGACAAATGTGGTTATTATTTGTGTAATAAATAAATTGTTTATCGAATTAAATTAATTATTTTACAGAAGTCAAGTAAGAGCAGTAAAGAGCACCCGAGTCCAGTCAAGGTAGTGATATGTTATTGCATTATACCACTGTACTTCTTTATAGGGTAATCATTTTAGAGTATTCTTAACGCAAGATGTGTCTTCTGTTATTGATAATGAAAATCATTTCTATGCTTTAAATGTAGAAAAAAGCTTTGTATTTATTTATTTTTCTCTGCATGTAGAACTAATTGTTCTGCATATATTCTTATTTTATGTGGATGGTTCAGACTTGTAATTATTATTGCAAAGTTAATTGGTACTGTGTATTAAACGCAAATTTTGCATTATGAATGAACCTTGTTGGCATTCCTTCTATCATAACTTGTAATGCACACATACAATATGTAATGTTCTGAGAATATAGACTAAGGTATCTTTCAGAAATTGGTTTCGGCGATGAAACCCCATCGATCGCGTGCAGAGTATAGGAAGAGGAAAGCCGCCTTGGTGAAATTATTTTTATTTTTTCTTGTTGATACTGATCATTCTAAAGTTTACTTACATCAATGTATACTTATTTCTGTTCCTTGATTAACTATTGTGAGTGTGTATAGTTCAATGTTGTAATCATTTAACCATTATGTCGATATTACTAATTTCCATAAGTTTTCTGGAAAGACAAGCATTGATTTTAATCATAAAATAATTGTATGCAACGCTTTCTCACTTCGTAACTGATATATCAAGAGAAATGTGTAGATTTATCTGTAGTGTCATTTATTTTATATATAGGAGGCTAAGGTTTATTTATTTTATTTGGTCCTGAATCCAAATACTGCGTAATGGTACTTAAGCTTGATTATATAAGCATTTATATATGTATACATAATAGTCTGTTGCAGAATAAATGATTCTTCAGCAAATGTGTATCCATATATTTGCTAAACTCTGGAACACCTTATATTGCAAATGCATGTGTATTTTAATTTGGCCAATGGGCATAAGGGAGGAGATTACATTGCTGCATAACTGTGCTCATATAAAGTTTACAATCGTTTGAAGTTTTATCTTTGCTATTTCTTAGTTACAAATACCACAAAAAGTTAAATGTATTATAGTTATGTAGTATGGATTAGAATTAGAAGTTTATATGTCAAGTTATTGTGAAATGATCATGCAGAAAATTGTATTTTTTTTTTTTACCATTTCAGAGTTCAGAAGATTACTTAAATGTCCTGTATCATCCAGAACACTTCAAAGGACCCATATTATTTTCATTTCGTTCTAAAGCATTTTTTGGAAAGAAGAAAGCTATGGTAAGAGTAGAAGATGGAGAATGGTCTGAGAAGTTTTCTATTGATGTAGCAGGAAGCAAAGGTGTTGTAATGTGCAAATATAATGGAATGATATATCAGGTGCATACATTTTTCTTTTAAATATTTTTAATACTGTTCACCACATTCATGCACAGTGACATATAGTTTTTCATGTACTTTATGTCTACAGATTGGAGTTCATAATCAACTAACATACAATTCTTTAACAAAACAAATCACATTTACACCTTATTATGTACTTATAAATAATTCTGACTTCCTTATTGAATGCCAAGAAGGTGATAGACCTGCAGATCCAATGATTAAGGCAAGTAAGCAAATTATTCAATTAAAGAAACATTTTTGTAACAAATTTCTGACATATTGCTCCATTGATAGGTTCCTCCGGGAGAATGTAGTGCACTTTGGCCTCGTTCTGAACATGAGGAAAAAACTTTGAAGGCAAAAGTTGCTGGACTTCCTGAAAAAACTGCAGCTTTTATTTATACAGACAGTCATACAACTCTTCTTAAATTGGACAATAGGGTATGATTGTAATTCCTCACAATCTTGTAGAGAGAATATAAATTATTATGGAAATAAGAATTAACGAATTTATAAAGTTAATACATGTAAAATCATACGTTTTTGTTAAATTTGTATTTCTTCTATCAAACAGTATGGAGGCATTAATGTAGACGTACAAACAAATGAAGGTGGAGTTTATATTTCCATGTCAGGTTACAGTCCTGGAAATGCACCAGCTCTTATTATTAATCATACACCATATGTTATAAACATTTGGGAAAAGGGATCGATAAATGTAAGGTAAGTTATTTTACAAAATCTTGATAAGTAGTTTCCCTTATCTTAAATGCATCCATGCTACCTTCATTTAAAATCTTTTTTTTACCATATTTTTCGACAGGTCAATTGCATCTTTCAATAGGATGTTTTACACATGGGAAAATCCGGCAGGTCCAAAAAAATTAGTATGGGATGATGGCAATAAAAAAGAAATTGAAGACAATCTCCGAAAAGTATGATATAACTATATAATTTTATTTAATGTCATGTATACCTATATGCAGAAGACTAGTGCTATTTCTTAAGTTGAAACTTGATAATTTGCTATAACTATATTTAAATTAATCTTTAAGGACAATCTGGGCACTTTTAAATTGCCGGATATTGAAGAAGAATTGTTCTATGTCTCATTTCTAAATGGTACACAAAGAGTACTATTATTTACTACAAATTTGAAAATCGCAGAAGATTGTCAACTCGTAGGTGACCTGGAACCCATTGATCAAGAAATTACAATGAATATTCATGGTGTTGGACTTTCACTTGTAAATAATGTAACTAAGTCTGAGCTTTTATATATGTGTATAGCCAGGTAAGTTGTAATAATGAAACAATAACTGTGTTTTTACAAAAATACTATATATTATAAACATGTTTAATAATACTAATACAAATTAAATAATTAGTTCTGGAATAATTTGGGAAACGCGTAAATGTATTGGCAATTGTTGGCGTGCTCTTAATACACGAGATGTTAATACTATTGAGGAAGGATTTCAGCGATATATGCGAGAAATACAGATTGGGAAAGACCCACCATACAAATATGTTCTTGAACCCAAACTGGAGGTACTACATATTTATACATATTAGATAGATACATATTTATATATAGATATACACTACCATAATACTTGAAAACAATACTTGTTGCAGGTAGATTATTTAAATATGGAAATGCTAAGACCGCATAGGCGATATTTGCGACGAACATTCCAAACTGGTTTGTGGCTGCAGTACAGAGCATCTCTCCATCAAGTGCAATTGCATGCAAAAATCAATAGACTTCAAATTGATAATCAACTTTCAGAATGTGTTTTCCCTGTTATTTTGGCACCTGTACCTCCACCTAAGAGTATTACACAGAGTAACGGTAAGAGTTTCTACTTTCTCTGGACGTAATTATTGTACTGGGTAATTATGATGTAATAATGCATAAACATTGTTCTTTCTTAAAAATTTTACATAATTCAACACAGATTAATTAATTCGTACGAATAATGTTATTTTGTGCCTACAGTTATGAAACCATTTGCCGAATTAAGTATGGTAAAGCGCTTACTAGAACACAGTAATGTCCAACAGTTCCGGTATTTTAAAGTGCTCATACAGGAATTTCATGTTAAGGTCGATATTATATTTATAAATGCATTAATAGGATTATTTGAAGCCAATGAAGCTACTGATTCAGAACAGGTATGATGTGACAGGATAATTAATATCTTGTGTGTTAAAAGCAAATCGTAATTTATTACTTTAAAATTGCAGAGTGCATTATTTAGAGAAGATATGAAATTAGTTAATGAACCATTAATATACCATATTAATCTTATCACTACGGCTGAGCAGAAAAACTTTTTTGATTTATTGCACTTTTCACCCCTTAAGGTATGTTCTTCGTTTTATTCTAGTGTAAATTAGCATGGCTGTACTTTTATCTTACTAAATTACAACTAAATAATTCTGTTGTTACAGATCCATATAAGTTTTTCTATGAGTGGTAGTAGCGGTGGTCCTTCTGCTATGCCAGAAGTATTAAATGTACTGTTACAAGGAATTGGCGTGACTTTGACTGATATCAATGATATTGTATTCAAGTAATGTATTACATCTTGCAGTATCACCTCCGGTTAAAGTTATAATACTCATATACAGCTTGATTGTTTCAGATTAGCATACTTTGAACGGGACTATGTTTTTATGACACATAAACAGCTGATGTCTGAAGCAACTGCACATTACATGGGACAAGCAATAAAGCAAGCTTATGTTCTTGTTTTGGGTCTCGATGTTATTGGAAATCCGTATGGCCTCGTTATTGGGACTGTGAAAGGAATTGAAGATTTATTTTACGAGCCATTCCAGGGCGCTATCCAAGGACCTGGAGAGTTTGCAGAAGGTCTATTTCTTGGAGTAAGAAGTATGCTGGGGCATACTGTCGGTGGTATGGCCGGTGCCGTCTCCAAAATTACAGGTGCCATGGGTGAGTATGTTCTCCTTTTTTATTGTTATCATTTTACACAATTCGATTTTTTAATAGGTAAAGGAATAGCTGCCTTGACATTTGATAAAGATTATCAGAGGAAACGACAAGAACAACTTAATAAACACCCAACTAATCTACAAGAAGGTCTTGCTCGGAGCGGCAAAGGTTTAGTAATGGTGAGAATATTCACATTGTACGCTTACATTGCTGTCATTTCAATAATGTTTAACAATATTTATATCAGGGTGTTGTCGATGGAGTAGCTGGAGTGGTAGTGAAACCATTATCCGGCGCTAAAGAAGAAGGTGTAGAAGGATTTTTCAAAGGCATTGGTAAAGGAGTTGTTGGCTTGGTTACTAGACCTACTGCTGGCGTTATAGATTTTGCTAGTGGATCGTTTGGTGCTGTCAGACGGTACAAAAAAATATCTTGAATTATACGTATTGTGGTTTTAAATAGTACTTAGTAGTAGTGATATTAACAATGATGTATTTCAGTGCTACCGAACTGAGTGAGGAAGTCAAGCGAGTTAGACCTCCTAGATTTGTACAACCTGATGCACTTGTGCGTGCGTATGTCAGGGAAGAAGCTGAAGGGAATAAGATCTTGAGTGTAAAGATACTATTTTTATAAATGCATTATATAAATATATACTTTTACTTTTGTAAATTCAAATAACATTTTTTTAGGAATTGGAGAAAGGAAAATATGCAAGTACAGACATTTATTTCTATCATGTACCCATTAATAAAGATGTGCTTTTACTTACGGATAAAAGAATAGCATACATTGAGCATAGTGATCTCTTTGGGGGATGGCGGGTAAGTCTTACCATTTTTTTTGCATTAAAAAGAATTTCTGTATCACAAGACTGTGATATAATATATTTATTTTTTGTATTTAGGTTGAGTGGACTCATACATGGCAAGAAATCAGTGATGTACCAAAAATGGTAGATAAAGGAGTTCAAATTTTCATTAAAGATACAAAGAAGAAGAAACTCAGTGGTTTATTTGGCAGTACTGATCAGTCAAAGATAATTTTATTATCCGACTGTAATATTAAACGAGTGAGTAATTTCAAAAAATTTAATGTGTATATACTATTTCATGATCTATATTCTGCTTTACATTCATTCATATACATACATTTGTCGTGAAGACAAATATAACTGAATGATTAATTTGATGTGAAATGGCATGTATTTTTTTAATAAATGATGTTCCCTTATATTTTCAGTTATTATGCAATAAAATACAGGAGCAACTAAATCAATTAGAAATGTAATATAAAGCGACTGAAAAAAGCAAGCTTGTAAAGAAGAATCTTACAAATTAATTGATTTGCAAGAAAGATCATTTGTATTAATAACAACTGTGTTATGCACATGTATAGAAAGTAAATAGAATAATTAAAGTGCTGATTAGCAACTTTTTTGAAAATCATTTCCAAAACTAAAATCACATTACATTATAGTTTAAAGAAGTTATAAAACTGTATATTTATTCCTAATACAAATGTTACCAAAAGTGCGTGAGTTCGTACCTACAGAGTTTTTAATAGGATTATAAGCGAAACCAAAAACACCGTTTACTTTATTTTTGCACAAAGCTAAGTCCACTTAGAGTTAATACAATTATTTAGGCAAGTCAATCAGTGTTTTCAGACAGATAATTATTATGTTCAGATCAATTTCTTACATGTTTTATGTACCAATGTTGCAATACATTTCTATCAATAAGTGACAATCAATAGTGACATCATTTTGTATATGTTTCATAATTTATCTGAACATTAACATTTTATCTTTACATTTATCTAAATTTTTTGAATGAAAATTGATACGTGTATTTCTAATTTTAATGAATTATATATTTAGATGTTCATGTCATAATATATAGAAAGTTACACAATACTTAACATTTCCAGTGGCTTTCGTGTAAACGTTTTACACTAATGTGCACAATATGTAAATATTACATTTTTGAATGATACTTTATGCCTTGGGTTTATAATACCCATATAAAAATTTTAAACATATTTGACAGTTTGATACATCAGACCTTATTTAAGACTAACTTGTAAGGATATAAAGCTTATCAACTGTGTTTACAATGAAATATTGTATATTACACATAGATAAATGTTTATACCAAAGCATCAAACAAAATAAACCCCTAGTTGTTTGCTTTGCATGATACACCTGACATTAAATGTCTTCAAAAGAAATATAAGCGATTATATCTTTTTTATAAATTTAGCTGCTATGCGTGTTTTTTTATAAACGATGTAATATTCTTATTAATTATACGAGATAAAATAAAATAAGTCAATATAGAATTTTTACACTGATTTATTGACACACCTAAACTGTACGTATATCACATAATAATTATAATAATGATATATATGTTACATTTTTTTATTGTTAAACTACTTGCCAGGGATGAAAGTATATAATTTATAATGAGATGTAAAAAATTGAAACATATTACCTGTGTAAATGTTATTTAAATTGAAATATATTTATTTCAGCGAAATGACAGAATAATGTTAATATCGGGAAAATGTTGCTTTTATGAAGAGTGTACTAGGCAAACTGTGAATTCCTATCATTTGTTTTAGACATTTTGAAACAAGAGTATAATCAATATATTTAGTAAATAATAAATTAGAATAGTATTTTAACAAGATTTTACATTTAGAGTTCAAAAACATAAATTCTTAATCTGTTGAAGCAGTTTTGGATCCGACAGTTATCATATAATCTGAACATTCCATGCACATATCTGTTTTAGACAATAAGTGAATTCAATCATTTCAGTATTGTCTTGTTTCAGAGATAAGACTTGTAAGTAATATAGATTAAGTGCAATTATAAACCAATTAATTCACTTATGGCTCAATCTCGTCCACAATTGATATCCGGCCCACCACAGTTGCCAGTTCTGGTAACAGGCCAAAAAATTCAAAGTGTAAGTAGTGAATATAATCTTTTGCACTGATAACCCAGTAATTTCTTCGTTCTTATTACTTTCCTTTTAATAATCTCATATGCTTATAGGGGCCGTATACAGTAACAGTTACAGATGACATGGTAGCAGAAAGAGATAGACAAAACCAACAATTGTATAGAGCTTGGTTGAGTGAACAACAAAGAAGAATGAATGTTGAAGGAGAAGACGGAGAGGATTATGTAGGAGCATTTAAAGATGCCGCAGTCAGAAGAATCTTTGTTAGGAAAGTTTTCTGTGTTTTGACATTGCAGCTGATTTTTACTTTTGCTGTTATAGCATGTTTCATGTTTGTGTTAGTATTGTTTTATATTTCTAAAACAAATGTTATTGCCCAAATATTTCTGTTCATTATCTAATTTGTAAGGCCGATTACTCCTTTGTTTATAATTTCAGATCAGAAGCAAGAAAATTTATGATGTTGCATTGGTACCTTTGGATAATAGCTTTGTACGTACAATTTTATATTGTTCTTTACAAGTATATTATATATATTTGACTGTTTAATTATTGTTTAAACAGCGTTGTCTTCACAATTTTCTTCTGCGCCATATCATGTTCATACTCTGCCAGGCGGGAAGCACCATGCAACTACATTTGTTTATTCTTTCTGGTATGTGTACAGAATGTCTTTATAGTATCGAATTTCAGATAATTTCACATTTGCCTTTCTTTTTGTAGACAGCGGCACTGTCTTATTTGGCTGCTTTTGTTTCTGTCGATTATAATGTGGAATGTGTACTGCTGGCAATAGGCATGACTGGAATAGTTAGTTTGCTAATAGGCTTTGTAGCCACATGTTCAAAGGTATTGCATTGAATTAATTTTATCTGTTTTATTCTTGTCAGTTCGTGTGTATTTTTTTTACTTTCTGTCATAAAGTAACCAGTTTAACGTTGTCTTTAAGTGTCATACTTCTTTAACATATCATTTTAGTTTGATCTCACAATGAGACCAGGATTACTGCTCGTCTTTGGACTAGTGTCTATAGTATGTCTTCTTGTAATGACGATAATTTTGATGTTCACTTATATTAGAGTGTTGCACATTATAATTTCTATTATCGGAACGTTATTATTGTCCTTGGTAAATATCAATGCATATACCGTATTAATTCTTTTCTTCTAATAACATTAAAAATCATTCCTTGTAGTACTTATATTTTGATATACAAACAATTATGGGTGGAAGACGAGTGGAATTAAGTCCTGACGAAGTAATCTTTGCAGCAACACAAGTATATGTTGACATTGTGCTGTTGTATCAATATATATTAATGTTTATGGGTATTGTACATGATGGTTAAAGAAGGTAAATAAAACGTAATGCAGTCTGTTCTCCTTCGTAACTAAAATATTTAGTGAATGTATAAAAGAATAAAGTTCATATAGTATTTATGGTGCAGAAATAAAATTATTAAAATGAATTTTAAATGATTTCAATATAGCATAGAGACTTGTAACAATTTCTTAAACTCATGTGACAAATATTTGATATTTGCAATTATGCAAGTTTTCGTTCTTTAACAGTAAGAAATTGTTATAACAGTAAAATAAAATTAATTAGAAGCAGTGTAATTTTATTCAAATTTCATGTAGACATAATTAATTTATATAATATTTGTATGTATAGGTATATAGTTATTGTTAAACACCAAAATTTGGTGATGTCGACAGTTACCGGTATTCACCGGTCGTTGCAGGTCGTTGTGACATTCGATATTCCACAGTACATATATATGTAATCGCTGTGTGTAACTTAATTGTTAAAAATAATATTTATAAAATTATTTAAAGAAGGTAATTTGGAATGCTTTTATTTGGCGCTTTATATGTCACATGCCTGTCGTCACTGTTTGGTACAATAAGCTTGTTACTTAGCAACCGTATTGTCAACTAAAAATTAACCTCTACGTCTGCATTGATCTGTGACCTGTGAGTTTTGTAAATTTCGTTCGTGTATTATACAGCACAATTTTGCACTTTATAAATTTGTTTACACAAAAACTAATTGATTCTTAAGATTTACTTCATTTAATAACAGATATGGGTTGCTTATCTAGAGTACATTTATTTATTTTTAATCAGATGAAATCAAAAAACTTGGGTGCCAGATTTCTCTATACTGTGCATCATAATTTGTTGGGAGGCATTTTTTATATCAAATTAGACAACAATTGTAAGCAATGTTCTTTTCTTGTGTTCAGTTTTCCAGATTCGTCGTTCGCAATTAATTGTGTCTTTATTTCTTTTTTCAGTAAAAGCAGTACTAAATTACAAAGCAAATGGACGAGTTATAGATTTGCTAACCATTAATGTTCCAGACACGCATAGTGGACAAGGATTAGCACGACTACTAACAGAGGTTGATTTTGTATTTTGCTTACATATTTTTTTTCATCGGATACTTATATAATTGTAGTGCAATTTGCTTATGTTGAAACATTGCAAGGGATGTACTGAAAACTACATGCCGATTTGTTCATGCGTCTAAGTATGACCTATGAAATTGACTGACGATATTTGAAATCCATGCAGAGTTATGCCTAACATATAATTTTTTGCTTTTCAGACAGCTATTACTTATGTTATTGATAATGACTTTTTGATGATCTTAACATGTCCATACGTACAAAGCTATTACCTGAAAATTGGTCACAAAGATGAGGACATTAAGAAACATGTTGTGGGACCAGCAAGTCTTTTAAAGCAGGTTGATCCTGGTGCTTCTAATCCTCAAGGATCGCAGAAGTCGCCAGATTCATAATGATTGTTTCTGTAATACTTTTGCATCAACATAATAGCTAATCCACAAGAACGTTATACATCTGTATGTATTATGACTGAGCAAACAGAAAAATTAATAAACAGAAACAATTATAAATTCTTAAATAATTTACTCTTTTTTACTCCAGATTTAAATTTCGACATGGAGGAACTTGAATATACAACTATCATTGAGTGGTGTTGTCGACAGCAATATTATAATGCAATGTTGACTCATGCAAAAGATGCATGTGATATCTGTTCCAGTGAAGGGCGTTTACAAATCTTTCTGAGTCTTGCTTATGTATTGACTGGTAAAGTTCACGAAGCTATTAAACTTACCTCTAGTTTTATCAGTAATCACACGGATGAAACTTTAGCAGCCCTTGTAATTCAAAGCTTGGTGTATCGAAGTAACGGTAATATCGAACGAACATCGATAGCTCAAATTGACGCAAAAATCAGGGAGGAGCGAAGGAAAGCATCTGCCGTTGCACTATCGTTAACTGCTTCAGTCTTATTATTATCAGGAAAAATAGATAAAGCTAAGGATTATTTAGATAGAGCGTTTAAAGCAAATTCAGGTCATACAGATGTATTACTTGTTAAAGGTTGGGTAGACCTTTATCCTTCGGATGAGATAAATACAAGGAAATCCGATTACTTTCAACTAATTTTGAAGGAAGATGCTAAACACTTTGGTGCTTTACTAGGATCTGCAAGATACAAGCAGCACCATGGAGACCATGCAGGAGCTATATTTATATTAAATTCATTAATTGTTCGGTATCCTAAGTTGTGTTTACCATTAGCTGAAAAATTGTTCAGCCAGTTAAGCGTGAAAGACTGGGAGCAAGTACTTGAGTGTGCTAACAGGATGTTGTCTATAGAAGCGAATAACTTAGATGCAATTAAAGCACGTGCTATTGTGGCCATATGTCGTGATGGTGACTACGATAATGCCTTGGGTCATATTCAGTTGTTCTTTCGAAACTTAATTGTCGCCGAACCAAAAAATGTTGCACTGTTTATTGACAATGTACAACTGTTTTCACGAGTAATTTGTCGGAATTATGTCATATTAACGGAATTAACAAAAATCGCTGAAAAAATGTTGCAGCAGATTCCTAAAAGTGGAGATGTAATGGCCGAATTGGGTAATTTATACGTTGCTTTGGAAAAACCCAAGGATGCGGAACATTGGTACAGAAATACTATTCACGTTGACGAATCTTCTTTTGCTGCCCTGATGGGACTAGCTCAGTGTCAGCTTTTAGATACATCTGTGGATGCAATGGATTTAGCAAAGCAGCAAGTTGATTTTCTCATGGAAATACAATCGAATGTAACAAATCCAGCATTACTAATCATGGCTGCTAAAACTTGCGGCGATCAAACTAAAGCTTTGCGTTACTTAAATATGGCTATTACAATCATATTAAAAAATTGTGAGAATATTGCATATGGTTATGAATACCTGCAGAAATTGAATCCAGATTTATGTTTACAAATTGCAAAACAATGTATGTGTTATTCTCCCAATCAAATGCAAATGGAAGAACAGGTAAATGGCAGAATGGAGAAAGCACCCAATTTATTATTGCTAGAACAGCTTGTGGATGCATGTCCAGGACTGACTGATGCTTTATTAATGCTAAGTAGAGTGAAACTGCATGCAGGTGATTTGGACGGAGCATTAGCAATTTTGAAAGAATTATTAGATTCTGTGGATTCTTCTAATGCAGAAGCACATTTATTAATGGCGCAAATCTTAGCACGTCAAGAACAATATCAATTGGCCTCACAAAGTCTTGAAGTCGGTTTAAGTTATAATTTTAAGATCCGAGATAATCCAGTTTACCATCTAATTACTGGCATGGTGCAAAAGGAAAGTGGGGATATTGAAAGTGCAATAAAAAGCTTTCAAGTAGCCATGTCGTTTGCAGGTTTAAAATTCAATAAAAATGCCGTGGAAGTTACACCCATGGGACCGTCGGACAAGGCAGTCCTGTATCTTGAACTAATCTCAGCTTACAGTACAATGAAAAAGTTTGATGATGCATTAGGTTTAATAGAAGATGCAAAGATAGAACTCGCAGGCACGATCGAGGAAGGCAGAATAATAATAGGAAATGCAGAATTATACTTAGAAATGTGTGATGTAGACGAAGCAATAGACTGTTTGGCAAAAATTTTACCAGACGAACCATATTATGTACAGGCACACACAAAGCTAGCACATATTAGTTTACGCTACAGGCATGATCGACAGATGTTTGCTAAATGCTTCAGGTATTATATTAATTTGATTTATTTAATCAAGTTTTGATTCCTTATAAGTAACTTCATTATGACGTTGCAGAGAGCTAGTCGAGCATTGTCCTGGAGCTGAAACGTACAGTATGCTTGGTGACGCATACATGTCTATACAAGAACCAGACAGAGCAATTGATGCTTACGAACAAGCCTTGAGCAAAAGTTCGGTGGATAAAGCATTATTAGCAAATAAAATGGGCAAAGCATTAATAAAGACTCATCAGTATGGGAAAGCAGTTAACTATTACAAAGACATGATAAAACACGAAGGATGCAGGTCTTTAAAAATTGAACTGGCCGAGTTATATATGAAAATGAAGCAATATGACAAGGCCGAAGCAACATTAGTCCAGGAGCTGCAAGTTAACTGAACTTTTAAATTTCTTATAGATCACTAAATTATCATAGCACGTGATATGAATATATAGATGTGTACGTGTATATTATAGATGGTCGAGGGGTAACGGATTTACAACCTTTGGAAATACGTGGTCAACAACTGCTTTTACTTGCAAGAGTGCGGGAGAAAGGAAATAATATTCAAGGAGCACTTTCAACATTGAAGGAAGCAAAGGAAAATCAAACTAGATGTATACGTCTTTCAAAAAAAACAGACACAGGAGATCAAAAGCAAACATTAGCAAACATATGTTTAACTATAGCAGATCATGCATCATCATTGCGAGATTATGATCAAGCTATACAACATTACAAGGAAGCTTTGACTTATAAACCCAATGATGTTAAAGCTTTGCTATCTTTGGCAAAACTGTACATGCAAGTAAGAATAAATATTACATATGTTTATGTATGCATGCTTAAGACTTTACGTTACTAACAATTCCTAACTTTAAATTTAAACAGATGAATAATTTAGACCGATGTACTCAGAGTTGCACTGCACTTTTAAATGCAGATCCAAAGAATGAAGCAGCTTCTGTAATGTTAGCTGATCTTGCGTTTAGAAAAGTAGATTTTGAAACAGCTGCATTTCATTTTCGTCAACTATTGGTTGGACATCCAACATATTGGACAGCATTAGCACGATTGATTGAGGTATCTCGGAGAACAGGTGAAAAAAGTTATTACTAATATAAAATTATATGGTAATTTTTATAGAATATATTGTATAAATGCTTTAACTTTGCAATCAATTTTGTCAGGGAATATGGATGATCTAAATGAATGGTTACATCGAGCAGAAGTTGCAACGGGTACAACAAATAAAGAAGCGGGGTTTTATTACTGTGCAGGCTTACTGGATTGGCGCACTGCCAAGTTAAATTCAGCTCTACGACATTTCAACTTTGCAAGGCGCGACCCTGAGTGGGGTCAACAGGCAATTTATAACATGATAGAAATTTGCTTAGATCCTGATGATGACTCTTCTCTTTCTAATGAAGCATTCAACGATGAAGACAATGCAGAGTACCATGATTCACGAACAATGGCACTAAAAACTGCATATCGCTTGCTTCAAGTATACAACTCAAATTAAGATCACTAATTAAGTTTCTTCTAAAATTAAATAATTTTTATTTTTACTGTAGGAGCTGAATCCAAAGGGAGGTGCCCATGAAATGTTGATGCACAGATTACTCAGTAATTTTTTCCTTCTTGCTACAAAACAAAAATCAAATATTGAGAAAGCTTTAGCAGATTGCACAGCATTGGCTAGCCAAGAAACTCTCAGAGATCACGTAGGTCCAGCTTTGGGCATGGCAACAGCACATATTCTCCTAAAACAAACACCGCGCGCAAGGAATCACTTGAAGCGTGTTAGCAAGAATACTTGGACATTTGAAGATGCTGAATATTTAGAGCGTTGCTGGCTACTGCTGGCAGATATATATGCACAATCGAACAAAAGTGATTTAGCCAATGAATTATTAAAACGTGTTTTACAACATAATGCAACGTGTGTGAGAGCACATGAATTATCGGGATATATTGCCGAAAAAGATCAAAATTACCGTGAAGCAGCAATACGGTATAGTCAGGCCTGGAAATATGGGGGTAGATGTAAACTTTCAGTGGGTTATAAATTAGCGTATTGTTGTTTGAAAGCAAAAGCTTATGCCGATGCTATTGAAGCTTGTAACGAAGTTTTAAGACAAAATGTTGATTATCCACGCATACGTAAAGATATTTTGGAAAAATGTATACATAATTTGCGCACATAATAAAAAAAAAAAATTCATAGGGTACCTACCAATAGCCATGGTCTATGGAATTTCTCCTATACTTACGTAAGACAATACAAGATTCTAGTTCATTCTTAAGTAATGAAATGTATACGTATATTTTATACACAATACTCTGTGAAATAGGAGAAATGTTTCTGTTTTATATTTATTTTAAATGTTAATACAGGTGGAACAGGTGAGTTTACTGTATTCAATGGTATTGCTTCTTTAAAACAACGTTATCCATATCGTGTGAAGTTTATATAATATATGTTTGCAATATTTTCTTTTTTTTTAGATCTATCAGTAAAGCAAATAAATGATACTATAACGACTTCATACCATATTCAATACTTATTTTGAATGTTCTTTTTGATCAAAATGAATCTTATAGTAACAGACACAACTGAATTTACAGTTATCAATCATCCACAACATCCATATAACCCTCTGCGCGTTGTTCTTACAGAAGGAACTACGGCAATAACTCTTGCGCTCACATATAAAATATTTTCTGATTACATATTCGGTACTGACCAATGTATATTCATGAGCTTCTATACAGATACTAAAA
This sequence comes from Tiphia femorata, assembly GCA_944319695.1. Taxonomy (NCBI): domain Eukaryota; kingdom Metazoa; phylum Arthropoda; class Insecta; order Hymenoptera; family Tiphiidae; genus Tiphia; species Tiphia femorata. The sequence goes on along the minus strand of OX090901.1, from coordinate 21,079,914 downwards.
CACCCTTCTTAGAAAGCATTGCCGTAGAATTGACAGATATCAACCCTAATCGTCTAACAGGTAAATTTAAACTTTAAAGTGAAATTAAATTTTACATTCTCTAATTTGGACGTGCACCGAATAATAACTTCGATTTTTCCCAGTTTCTTTTAGCTGTTCCATAAAAATAGTTCGAGCTTTAATTTTAAAAACAGTTCTCGATTAACAATTGTATTTTCACGAATAATGTTCGTGCTTGCTCATTATTCCTCTAGGCGTTGTTTACTCGGATGATCCATCGGTCGCGTTCAAAGATGCAGATGTGGTGTTCTCCATCGGCAAAGCGAGAGGATACGAATTCACGGTAGACGAATATACAGATCCATTCTTTAAAGAAGTGGCTACCACGGCAATGAGAGACGTACCGATTACCAATTCTCTCTTTCTTTTCCTATACCATTTCTATATTATATCTCTGCTTATTCCACGTGCGCATTTTTTTAACATCTCATCTATTCTAGGGCGAGGCCATAGAAAAGTATGCGAAGAAAAATGTGAAAATTATCGTACTGGGGAACACAGCAGCGGCTATTATATCCTATTGCCTTCAATCCATCCCAACAAAGAATATTACTGCAGTATCCATGTTTAACGTGAAACTGGCCACAGCCTCTGTGTGTACCACGTATTTTCGAATCTATCTTTTCACGTTCTCCGTTCCTTCTTCATTTCACGTGGTGCTTAAATGAAAATGAATTTATGCATCTGTGCTTCTTCAATCCTACAATTTTATCCGTAGATTGCCAAGCACTTAGGATGCTTCCCGCACGAAATTAAAAATATAATAATATGGGGCTCGAATGACAGCCAAGCCTTCCCCGACTGTAGATACATGACCGTGGGTGAAGGTAGAGTTCTGACGAATAAGGAACGTTTTTGGCTCAGACAAGAACTTCCACGCGTGAGCTCTTGCTGTTTGTCTCTTAATTTTTCATTTAATCATCTTCAATCTTGAAGCATTATACTATAATCGATAAATAGTAACCGAAGGTATGTTTCATAGAAAATCAAGACGTTGTTGCATCGAACGTGGTTTACTACCTCGTTAGCTTATGCTCTAGCCGATCACTGTAAATTATTATGGCACGGTACACCCAAGAATGAATGGACTTGTATGGGTATCCTGTCCGAGGATCCTTGCGGTTTGAAAAGAAGAATCTTCTTATCTCAACCTGTTACTTGCACGGTTGGCCAGTACGAGGTCGTGAAGGTAACTTGCCCGAAATTGTCGTATCATTCACGACCAATGTAATCGAGGTAAAACTGAAAGTCTCAATTGGTATCTTAAATTTTCTAATGGTCTTCCGTGTTGTACCATTCACGACCAATGTAATCGAGGTAAAACTGAAACTCTCAATTGGTATCTCAAAGTTTCTAATCATCTTCCAGGGTATTTTTAATGACGAGTACGTTAAAAGGCGCATGAAATTCTTCAGGCGTATACTGACGACAGAAATGCAAGCTGCGATGGAGATCTGCGGATTGAAGTGAACGATCGGTTTTGGACGTAGAGCGTGCGTTCGGGAAGCGCGCAAGTAAATTACTTTATTTACAATATCTCCCGCATAACTGTACACATAATCGCTCGACTGCAGTTTGTGCATCAATGATATGGACCGTTTATTTTGAAGGTGGTGTACGTCCATTTTTAGGCACGACCGTAAAGGGAGTGACTTATTAAAAACAAAAATTAACTCGTTATAAATAAAAAGTTTACGCTAAATGGATCACGAATTATGTGATGTCTCATTTTTTCTAAAACATGGATTTATAACACTTTCAAAATAAACGGTCCACATATCATCGTCGAAGACGCATTACCGAATGTATCTCGTGGCACGCCTCGCTATCCCGCTTAAAGTACGCGCGCATCCAATTCTCGTGCAACGAGCCTCGTGGCACAAGAATGTAACTGTGGGATCGATTTTCTTTCTCATTCTCATAAATCTCATTCTCTAAATATCATTTATCGCGTGTGGCAAGAAGTAGCATAGGTGGAGACGCGGGTCACCGAAGCAAGATTTAAAATTTGTCGCGTAGCTGAGCTTTGGTTTGATTCATCATAAGCAGTCTTTGGGCTACACTTGCTCTCCGTCTTTCTTTCTTCTTTCATTCTTCTCTCTCTCTCTCTCTCTCTCTCTCTCTCTCTTGTTCTCTACATAAATTGATTTCCTCCACAAAACAATTTCTCGAGGAAAACGACGTCGAGACAAGTCTCGAGTAGACTTTTCAAACAGAACAAAATTTACATCGGCCTCCTTCAAAGATCAAGATACATGACTTGTGTGGCTGCGACTGCACCACACGCTGCCAAGGTACTCGCCACGCAGACCACAGCCGTCGTAGTCCCAGAGAGGCTCACGATGGTGCCCAAACAACAGGAAAGTAAGAATTGCGCCAGGAATACCATCGAGGAGACTATTGCCACGTCTGTGCCTAATCCTCGCACTCCACCACTTTGAATAGCCTCTCCTTCGGCAGTCACAGCAAACTAATGAAACAAGAAGTAAGAAATTATTCAAAAAGTTTCTCGATTAACTCTTGGACTGACAATCGGAAGAATTTTCATCGCAAGTAATTTAAAAGCGTCTTTTAAATATGCGGTGATAAAATCCGCAGCTCTTAACCAGGTTTAATTTTCATCACAATTAATTAATACTATACCGTCGAAGAAGCGTGATAATGAGCGACCAGTAAATAAGGCATGGTGAACAGAGTGGAGTACATGACACCAGCGGTCCAAGAGAATAAGATAACTCCGACTGGATGCTTCGTGAGTGCCATCATCATCATTCCGGTGCTGTAGAACAGTAGACCGCAGATGTACACTCTTCGAGCCCTGAGGCAGAAAAAAGCGACAGAGATTTATGCGATAACTCAGATCGAACGATTCCAGCTAAAATACTAAAATATTCTAATTTGCAAAGCGCACTAACTTGTAACGTTCTATTAATCTCTCGATCACCAATGAGTAACAAGAACAGGAGAGTGAGTACATGGACATTCCCCAGCATCCGAAACGCACGCCGGATTCATAAAGTTCCCTCTCCTTGGATCCGTCAGGAGCCTGTGCCAAGTGTCCAGGATTTTAATTCTTGTAACTTAGTGAGCGCAAAGTCGCTTGATAAGATCCAGTGTTACCTGCGGATTACCACCGTACACCGCCTCTCCTACGAAATCCGTGAAATAGAGGGAGTAACACACATGGGCCATCCAGCAGAATAGATTGGTCAGGCAGACCATTCGAAGACTGTGCGGCATGTAGACTATAGACATGAGATACTCCTGTAAGGTGGCCTTGGGATTTACGTCACCTGATTCTCCACCAAACTCTTGATTCGTGTAACCAATTTCGTTTGTTGTTACAGTTGGAAGCATCGGTACTTCTCCAGGTCTCCTCGCTGGTGGAGGAGAAGCGCTTTCTATTGGCAGAGGCTTCAGAACGAATTCCTAAAAAAAAACAAGGACACAAGTATCCACTTTGAGAAGAAAATTCATTGTTAACGGTAAAATGGAGAATTCGGCATTTTTTTGTTTATATCAAATGTCTTTCTTTTTCAGGTGAGTTATTTATTATAAAGTTCTCACGTCTCTCTTAGCAGGATCGCTCTCTTGCTCGTTGTCCAGTGTTCCATAAGACGCGTGTTCCTCACTGGTGATCTTCTCGTATTCGTTTTCCTTCCGTTCGTCGGAATCCTGTAAGAGATTTTACTTCATTGCACGAGTCACGAGACATAACAGACGGTGATGTAGCCAGATTTTTAATTTTTTCTTTGTTCAGATTCTCTCATTATTCTCTCATGAACAATTGGATTTTGTTGAGACTACAAATGCACCGTACGAGACCTTTTGCTCTTGCAACTGTTGATACTGGTCCCTCTCAAGAACCTCCAATGGAATCTCCTTGAAGCTCGTGATGGTGCAGGATACGCATATGATGAATATTATCGTGATCAGAGTGAAGGTAGCGTGAAGATGTCCACCGAGCATCACTCCAATAGTTGTAGCATCCCAATTGATGCCACCAAGACCGTAGCCCATGAATCCTCCAAGACCAGCCATTATTGTGAACGTGCTCAATCCTCTTGCGTGGTCCTCTGAATTCAAATATTCACACTCTGCTTTACCAAAGGTTCGTTAATCCTATCATTCTTCAATAATTTATACATTCTTGTTGGTAGCAGAATAAAAAAAAGAACAATAACTGGCTTGAATTCAACTTTGCCCAGGTACTGGATATAAAGTCGACCTCTTCGACATCACTGTAAATTATTTTACCAACGTACCTGGTAGAGTTACATCCAGCAGATATGCTCTGGCCGGACTCTGACAAGCGTCAGCATCAAAGTCGAGAAGGACAGTGCCCAGGATGGTGAAAAAAATTCCCCAACTGTGAGAGGACGTTCTCACTATCGGTTGGTCCTCCTTCGCAGATTTTCCGGTGGTACGATGACCCAAGGGTATCGTGTGATTGCTCCAGGAAGGCGTGTCACCAAATGCGTAACCCATGTCTTCACCATTGGGCACCAAGAGTAGACCTGGGCAGAATATTCGGTCGTTGGTAAATTTTCTTCGAGTGATCTCTATTTGAGATAATTAATAATAGGATAAACAACTTCTAACACTCACCTATCAATACTCCAATAGCCAACAAAAGGATGAATGGCCTTCTCCTACCGTACTTCAATCGGCAACGATCGCTCACACTGCCCAGGATTGGAGTCACAAAGAAACCCACCAATGGGCTCAGTGCCCACACCAGAGTCATGTGCTGATGATCCACGCCGATTTTCAAGAGTGTAGGTGAAACGAAAGCTGTCTCGGCTGCGTAAGAAAACTCGATGCCCATAACAGCCGCCGAGACACGAACCAATTCTCCACGAGTCTTCTTTCTGCAAAACGAATTTCGTCACTGGGAATAAAATTTCATTTCCAATTCTGGAAGACTAAGTCGGAGAATCCTTGCGGTATCCGATCACAGGATCTACCTGTAAATATGCGAATAATCCTCGAGCGTTCTCTCCAACTTCGGTGGTCCTCTCAGGTGATTCAAAAATCCTTCTAAACCCTGATCCATGGGCACAGTGTCCTTCCATTCTTTCCAGACCTCCCATCTGTCCTTGATCTTGTCGCGAACCTCGTGCATCCGACCTCCTAAACCTTCGTACTCGTGTAATTTGTCCATTCCGTTTCTAACCTGTCTCTCTTTATTCTTCTTTCAGTCTTGATTCTTCCAACGAGCTTGAGTCTTCGACTTCTCAAGCCCACGCGTCCTCCATGTCAAATGGACAAGAAGATTAGGACGCTTGGATTAACGAGAACTTGTCCCTGCGTTGATCCTGCCCTCGAGGTAACAGATCCAGGCTAGGATCAGGATCTTATCCTAGGTGCAGGATTTCTTGGGTCCCTCGTGGCTTCATCGTCTCGCGCAATCACTCACGGGCCACAGCAGGTGTAATTTATTTACGAGATGATTAGTTGCGAGTGGTGAGAAGCTTCCTTCGAGAGAACAACCCTCTACTATGTTACGTCGTGGAGATACGACGCGCGACTAGCAACCCCCGAGCTCCTCGCTCGAAGCGTCAGCCTGAAACGCGTGAAGCGGCGACTCTATCGCCTCGAATGCCCCGCGTGCTTGTCGTCAACTTTCGTCGAAGGTTTCATGAAATTGGAAATTTCGGCAGAGCAGGTTCTCGATCATTCGTGACTGGTAATAATTCTTCTCGAAGGATGGGCGTGTGATCGATAAGAGTTGGGAGAAAAAAAAGTATATCGTCGAAGGTGGTCGTAAGTTGCTTATGACGAGATCAACTGCGATTATTTGTACGGTAGATTTATAGACAAATTGTAGACGCGTGATATATCATTACATCCGCGATTATCCATTAACGACGTCTACTGTAAGAACTAAAATCATTTTTCTTGCCAGCAAAAAATTGATATGTTTGAAGCACGTTCGTCATGGTTTTGCTCACGTGTCTACGGAATTGTTCGGTGCAATTAACGATGGTGTGATTCGATTATTGATTACAGAGTGGTAGTCCTCTTAAATTGATGTTCGTGGATGCACAGTCGATTACGTTCGAGGAAGGCAGCAGGAAAATAATCGCCGACTCAAATCTTTGAGTGTGGATATCCTGGAAGATGAGTGTTTTGCGGTTGCCGTACTTGAGGTACTGAAAAGATTCGCGGAACACATTTGTGTGCACGTGTACGTAAAGGTCTTCTCACACCGGTTACTCTATTCGAAGATTTAAGCTTGCAAATGTTTTTATAAACATTCGAAAATTAATTTTCTCCATTACGTTTGCCGTTAACTGTGCACGATAATTTTCATTTTCTTGTCTCCACGAAGACTTTGTAACTTTTTTCATTAACTCGTCATCTTTTCGGTGTAAAGAGACCTTAACGATTACCACGAGGCAACGACAATGCGGGCGAGACTTCATGGCCAACCAGGCTTTTCCATCTGTCGCAGATATAATTTCCTTCTCGCGGAAATTGGCACGGTGCATTTATCAGTTTTCCGACGTACTTTGTCTACCAGATTTTCAATTAGCCTGGATGTCGTTCTCGCGAAGATTTCGATGCCGAAAAAAATCAAGTATCTCGGACGAAGGTTTTGCAAATTAAAAAAGAATCCACTCTCAGCATTCAACGAGTCCATGCAGCTCTGTGTCAAGCATTTCGACTGAAGACATTTAAGTGAAGATATTTAAAATGAGATATCGATAAGGTATCAGAGTACCTTCGATGAGCCGAATAATATTCACGGATGTTCCACGTTGTACGTAAACTTTCAGCTTGATTCTATAATAGTCGTACAGATGATATTAGTCATCTGTGAATCAAACAGGCTGCGTTTAGAGGTGTGACAAACGTAGAATAATCCACTCGAATACTGAGTTCCGGTTACTACTGCGATGTAAGATCCAGTGCCCACATAATTGTGGTGGAACTCTTGGGAAATGATGCTGCCATCTCCTGTTCAATGTACTTAACATATTATTGTGCAATGCACTTTACAAATTATTCTATCACCTCCCTGTTCAATGTACTCGACACATTAATGCGATCCTACTTGCCCAATCGTTTCTCGCGCCTTCTCGTCGGTTGAGTAAGACGTCGCATGTCCGTGTAACGTGACTTTTCTCGAAAGCACATTAAACCTTCGTAAGCATAGAAAGCCGTCGCATCGAGCCGAAGGAAGACCTATAAACTAGGTCTCGTTGCGTAGGTGGCCTTGGGAAAGAAAGCTCGCCATTAGAGGGACCTACGACAGTAACCTGCATCGATAGATTGTCGTCCACCATCAGTTCTGGATGGTAACCCATTTTTCCAGTAAGATCTACTTAATCTTCCTTTCATCGACATCTAAGAACTGGTTTTCTCGCCAGTCATACAATTTAACTCGACAGACGCAAGGTTTTTATGAATTCGTCTGTCAGGATGTTAATTGACCCGAGAAAAAAAATTCCTTTAACATTCCGTAGAAGGAATTCGTTACATTTTTCCATCCTACTAGTCTGTTACACGCGTGACAAGATGCCAGGAGATCGAGTATCTTAAAGGATTCCGTTGCCATTGTCTCGATTTTTTTTTATATGGAACTTTTAAAAAATGTATCGTACACGGTGACTGAAAAACTCGACGTACTGGCGTCGAACGTTTCTCAATCGCAGACGGATCCTTATCTAAAATCGCGGATGCAAAGAAAAGCAAATGCTAACTATCCCATTTCTTGTGTTTGCCGATCGTATGAAAAGCGTAAACATCTACCAACGGGTATTTTCATATCAGCTTGCACTCGCAGTTAAAAACACGCAGTCGGTCGGGTAACATCGCGTGGAGAGTTCGCGATTAAAAAAAAAGTGTCGATGAAATCGATCTTTCTATATTACTCTATAAGTTAGGCTCTATACGTCAGACTCTCGTTCTTAAATGAGAACAAGTATCAAATATCCCTTAATTCAATGAATTTGACTTGGAACTCGCATTGTCTCGTACGTCGACGAAATTGCAGGCGCGCGACTGAGATTGCATTGGTAAAGCTGAAAGCACGACGATGCGTGGGCGTCGATAGCACGTAATGCCCGGTGTGTCTTTTATTTGCGAGCAGTGTACGCGGCCCGGCTTTATTTACCGGAGGGAGATTGAAGGTATTGTACTTAACGATCGTGCGCGCGCGCCTCGACGTGCATTCAGAGACGATCGACGTAGTTCGGAGAAGAGAAGATTCACTTTGATTGTATTCCCGTTCCCTTGGGAAATTTACCGATGGAGAGTCACTCGGTCCACCGAAAAAAAGGAAGAAACGCGCGAAATTTCGAATTCTCGATAAACTACGCGGATGAAGGAATTTTTCTTTGAAAATTAATCTCTAACACCTTGGACTTTGTGTCGATCGACTATAAAATTATCGAGACCTCGAGAATGAACGAGCTCGTGAACGTTGGCCAATTGCCAGTGGCACTCGAGTAATATTCCACTGTGAATTTGGTAAACACTTTCGTTCGGTTGCACATCCAGATTTATTGAATCTTACTCGGGTGCCCTTTTCGTATTTTTTTTTTTTTTTCTCGAAAATGCGCACGATTAATCCGCGAAACTATTTCCTCTTTCAGTGACCCGTGACTTAGGTCGCTCCTTCAATCGCGAAGCCAATAAGCTTACTGATTCGTCTTGCTATCTCTCGAACACGGAAGGAATCTGATGGAGCTTCCTGTCCTCGTCTTCTTCTCGTTCCTCCTAAATCCACCTCCTCTCCGCGCATCGAACGGAAATCTTCGAAGCTGGCTTTAAGACCTCGAGGATCTCACGTGGGGGGAGATCCCCTCGGTAGGAGGATGTGAGTTAATTGATTTTCTTTTTGTTTCACAGGTGCGCCGAGTAAGCACTGTTAATCTTCTATTATTTTCCTTTTTTTTTTGTTTTCACCGCAGGTTTTAAAGCCGCAGTTGATTTTCCTGTAGCCGGTCATTAGTCATTGGGACACCGTGCACGGTTCATCGTAGGTGACTTTCATTTTTGCGGAGATCAAGGAACATGGAACAATGAGATTCGAGGTGATTTGCCATTAGTTTTTTTTCTTTTTTAAGATTTTCGTGAGTATTCGAGAATACTTTTGATACACGTATAAGTCTGATAAGAGCAAACTTTCGGATATATACGTTTCATATTAATTGCAGTTCTGCATTGTGTTTCCATGGAATTAAAAAATTCATTCGTCGTCACGTGTGAAGTGATTTCGTTTCCGATCGTTGGACGTGTACTAATCGATTTTCTTTCGTCTTTTCAGATCTTATGATAATGCTGGAAGCTATTGGCCCTTGCATCGAAGTTTCCACGTAATAGCGAATAATCGACGCATGCGCACAGTTCGGCGGAAAAATTGAGATAATCAGAGTAATTATCTCGTTGTCTTCGCTTTTTCCGTACTTTTTTCTTTTCTATTACACTGATTCTAATAATGCAAATCAGTTTTACCGTATTTACAGAGTACCCCCGAGAAGTGCCAGTTTGACAATGACCACGGTATCGCTCGGTAATCAGAGCACTCGACCCGCAATGTTCAATCACTGTTAAAATTTTTGACCGCCACTGAAGATGTAAGGCACCAGGCCTTTCGATAGGCAGTGTGCTTACAAGTATTATTGCGACCGACGTGAATTTCTTTTTATCGAAAATCTGTGCACGGTCCCGTTGGATTTCTCTCGAGTGTTTGGACAACTTTGATTAAAAATGGAAAAAGAAGCTGATCGAAAAATGCAGACGATGGATGTGAAGCAGGAGGAAGCGAAAGGTAAGGTGAAAATTCGTTCGTCGGAGGGACGATCGTTGTGTTTAGACGATTTACCTCTTCACAGTGTAAATGTTTGTAGTAGGGTGGAAGTGCATTAGCTGAGTTTGCATTCCACACCTGCGCTCTGTGCACTTGACACCGTTGCAAACCGATGGCCCGGTAGATGTACGAAAATAGTCAGACGCGAAATTGACCGACTGTAGGTCGTCTCTCCGCGGTAGGCTAATCCTAAGCTAGGTGGCAACTAAGTTAATCCGAGCGAGTAGAGTTGGAAAGTTCAATGTGAAGAAACTGAGTGTTAGTGGTCATTGTTAGTGGCTACCAATGTCTCAAGTTATTCGGCAGGTGACGTAACAGTTTATTTTCACACACTGAACGTGCGGTAGTTAAGATGCGAAGGAAGTTCCACTAGAATTTAGAAGAAAAGCCCAGTTGGATGTGAATCATGAGAGGTAAAAAGTTTCACAGTGATCGGAAATGAAGCCTTGTTTTATTACAAACGAATGAGAGATAGGACAGTGGAGGAAGTGTCGAGGATAGGAGATACATAAAAATCAAACAATAGTTCCTTCCCAAATTTCTTTATTATCCACGAGAATTCTCTTCTAGTCTCCACACGTTTTACCTAAAAAACCATATATTGTCTATTAGCGTTATAAATGTTATTACATGACACTTCCATTATATAAATTTAATTCAACGCGTGATAATATACACTGGGATCATGATGTCTTATAGAATAAAAAAAAACAATTTTATTCCATGCTCTTTTTACGTAAATCGTATCAAAACAATTAGTACGAAGATATGAAATTTCCTTGGAGAAGGTATCGTTATCGAATCCGTCGATAGTAGAGATAATAATATTAGAAATTTGAATATAATTTTCACAGCGACGAGTTGCTTTTCCCGCAATTATTTTATCGACGTTGAATCACTTATCGTTTGGATAAAGTCAGTAGTACGATAAATAGAGCTTGGAGAGCGTCGAATCGCATCCGCCTCTCGCGACAGACGCATCACGCTGCATGGTCGCGCTGCAACTAACAAGGTTAACGGCGCGCGGCGCGCTTCGTGTATCTTCGTGCGCTCTCGGTCGTCACGTGACCTCCCAGTCGGTCCAAGCCGAATGTATACGAATAGAGGCGCGCGCACAGTTCGCAGACGTGCTCTATCCGCCGTCACGATCGTACTGGAAAGCGGCTTTGTCGCAATCAGGCCCCATACAATCAGTGTACATAATCGGTACTCTGTTACCGCGATTAAGATAGTTAACCGTGGCATGTTAAAAGCGGCACAAGTGGAGCAACCGCAATTTCACTCGACGCGCACAATCATCCAGTACTCCTCAAACTTTTCTACGTATTTAAAAGCGTGAAATTAATAAATTCAACTTCGATTCTCAAGATATCGAATCTTCGCGGTGTAATTAACTTTTTTTAAGAACAATTTTCTTTTTCTTTCTTCAAAGAAATCGATTTTGAGTATTTAATTTTTACGTTTGAAATAGTGACGAACGTTCTAACGGAAGTCCACGCGACCATGATCCTACGCGCAAGTTCAATTGGTTGTGTGACGCTGACTGTGACGAGGCACTCTGAGAACCGCAAAATATTTGATTACTCGCCTTTTCATCTGCGGAATGCTACCGATGCCGCAGCTGTGGGAGTGTGCGCATCTTGCATCGTCGATATTCCTCGAAGGTTCGCACGTGACTGCAGCACTTTTTCATTTTTGCTGTACGTACAACTACTGCCACACATTCGAACTCCCATGTGGCCTTATCTGAGTCTCATAACCGCATGCACTACCGCCACGTTCGCGTCACGCGAAATAGCCGTTGACATCGGCAGCAGACACGTTAGTCTCGCGGTTTGAGAATGTCGGATGATATCTTCTCCACTGAACATTCCGTTCGATCTGACGTTCTCGTACCTTTGGTGGATGGCACTACCGCCCTAAGTTCCGGTTATCCGAGGCCCTTCCAACGAGGTAACTAAATTCTCCTTTTTTCCTTTCCGCATTGGAAATTCTTTCGCCTTCAGGATCACTCTGACAGTAATTGCGTTTCTAATGTGTTTCGTGATGAGCACGTGTCTTCCATAAGTTGAGCTAATAGGTCGTTTTAGTCCTGCGCGTGCCACCAATTCGAGGTAAAAAACCTCGTGACCTACATAGAATTGATCGTAGCAGTGCAGTTAATTTGGCAGAAGGACGAGACGGTACCTTATTTTTTTTTTTTAAAGGGAGGTCCTTTAGCTCGGAAGTATTGTCGATTTTTAGAATAAGGTTTAGAATGAAGGTATATTTAAGCTTAAGGTTAATGTCGAGTTGAAACGTTTATCGGAATGCTTCAAGTGTGTGACACATAAGATATAAGATTGCTAGTTGAGCCTAGTCGCGCGTGCGAATAGCTTGCAAGAAAAATCGCGCGCAAACATCGCTTATGAACCATTGATTAATATTGTTGCTACGTGAATTTCCAGGGGCGCATCAGACGGACGAGCAGGTCGTTCAAGATGCTGTTAACGAGACTGGTACGTAGATTTCTTGAATAAATTGTTAAGAGAATCCAGTGACATCGGATAGGAGTAAGGATTCCAGTTGACCTTGAACGAATGATCGTTAATCCTTAATGGTAATCAGACAAAGGAATGAAAATTGGCATGAGAATGTCCTCTTAGCATTGAATTTACGAGCACTGTTATCGAATCGTGGTATACATCTGTAATAATATAAATACGCAATTGGCTGGCTAAACGTGCGACTAATGATTATTGACTTGGTTCCACAGGTTTCGGGAAGTTCAACGTCAAGCTGATGTTAATCTGCTGCTGTCTGTATATGAATGCGTCATACACTCTAACCAGCATCGGATTTGTTTTAACTGCGGCAGCATGTGACTTCAAGATGACCACCGCCGATAAAGGTCGCATGAGTCTGGCGGCACTGCTTGGTAAATTCTTTAGTTTCGTTCTTGAGCTATGAACCGTCAGATAGGAAAGCCTAGATCAGTGACGGCGAAGTTGTGACCCGCGGGTCAGACACTGAAACGCGTAGACTTTGTAAACGACACACGCGTTGATTTTTATAAACGTATTTCTTATATCACGAAAGAGAGAATAGATAATCAAAAATATTGAAAAAATGAAGTAGATATAGTTAGAGGATTTTAAAAGTGAGAACCAAAACAAAGTAGTTTTTAACCATCCTACCTACCTCCTTTTCAGGTGATGCCACTGAGTTAGTGACCTACGACCTAGTACTAAAAAATATAATGAACAAAATTTGACCCACTTTTCAAAAAAATTTGCCATCACTGACCTAGATGAAAGTTTGATCTATTTATACAAAAGTTAGGGAAAAAGGTATGGTTCATTTATTTTTGTGTTCACGTTAGAGTGATCGTATATCAGAGATTATTTACAGTTATATTAAAATTGATTAGAAATTCCATTTCCGACTTTACGTTAGTGCTATGTGCTTTTATTAAAGTCAACGATAATATTACTGTAATAATTTGTTTTCAGGCATGCTGTGCGGCTCGTATCTTTGGGGCTGCGTGGCACAAATAAAAGGGCGCAGGATCGCTCTTATGATTACATTGTTCCTCCACGGTACCTGCGAATTTTTAGCTTCATTAATGCCCTCCTATTGGGGCTTCCTCGTTCTCAAGTTCATCAGTGGCCTCGCGTTAGTACGAAATTTTCTCGTCAACCCACTGCAAATCACTCTTCAATAACGTACTGCTGTCTAATCGTCAAAATACTCATAATTTTAGGGTGAACGGCCAAGTTACTTTAGTCTACGTCTACCTCGGTGAATTTCAAGCGACAAGGTACCGCGACAGATTTCTGTCCTGGCTTGAGACCCCGTGGTTGTCAGGAATGCTGCTTGTACCGGGTAATTATCTATAATCCTTCAGAAATCAACACATTTACACTCAAAATTATTATTCATAATCATTCATTGCAGTGGTAGCTTGGATCATCATCCCTCTGGACATCGAATTAAAATCATCGGTCTATCATTTTCATTCGTGGAATCTCTTCGTCCTCGTGTGTTCACTGCCACCAATATTAATCGGCGTAGGATTGATATTCTTCCCTGAGACGCCAAAGTATCTTGCCGAGAGTGGCCAAAGTACCAAAATGCTGAACGTTCTTCAGACCATTTACGCGGAGAACACAGGGAAATCAGGCCAGGATTACATAGTAAGTATCTCTCAGAATTTCCTTCTATCCAGTTTCTCTATTCTCACGTATGATCTCTCTCGAATTGGAATCCTACCACGACATCCTTGGCATTTCGAACGTCACGACATTCTTTTCGCAGGCGAAACTCAAGAATAGCGGTAACAGTACACTCTCCGACATGGTGACACGCATTATGCACAAAGAAGGCGACACTTTGGAAGCTCCCAGAAAAAAGTCTCTGCGTAAAATGCTGCGTAACATCGTGACGCAGACTGTGGCAGTTGTCAAGCCACCCTTTCTCAAGCGCACGGCCTTAATGTGTACGATAAGCTTTCTCATGATGTGCTCTTTCTACACGCTAATACTCTGGCTACCTGAGCTGTTTCGTAGATACGCCGAATTCGAGGCCAACAATCCGAACGGTACCGCCAGTGTCTGCGAGGTCACGCCAGTTCATAAAGCGAATGTAAGCTGAGAAAGAAATTCGTTTTACCGTAGGCTTGCTAGTTGAGTTTTGAACGGTGATGGTTTTATCGCCGTATTTTACATAAGTTCGACTATGTCAGGTATCTTTTTTCTCCTCGCAAATTTTTCGGTTACCTTCCACTTAGTCACGAACTTTCAGAATAAATTTGAATTTCGCGACGTTAATTCTCCATGCAATTTAAAGTTACACGTGTTATTCTATTTGTGAATGATAAGCTCGCGCGTTATTGTCTGATCGTTGAAAAAAGTACAGGAGTATACAATTTTCCAGAACATACTTTTACGAGTACTTGTATTTTTAGGCAACCATCGTCGATCCTTTTGGCTGCGATACTCCAATACCAAAGAGCGTTTACCTGAACTCGGTTATACTGGGAGCAGCGTCACTTCCAGCGGGCTTTACTTTTCCACTGTTTGTCGACCGTTTGGGTTACAAGTTCTTTCTGGGTAAAATTTATTTCTCAGTTACAAAACAGTTTGTTGATTTTTCTTTCGCTTTTCCACGATCGATAACAATTTTCTCTTCATTTCCAGTGACGACCAGTGGAATTTCCGGACTAGCTACAATCGGCCTTTTCTTCGTCCAAACGTCGCTGCAGAACATGATACTATCTTGCGTTTTTCAGGCTCTTTGCTCCATTTGCATCTGCACGATTTTCTGCATGCTCGTCGATCTCTATCCTACCAATGTCAGGTACTGTTAGTCGTTTAACCATCCGGCACGAATCATTTCCCTCGTGCTACTCGAAGCGTGTCCCACATTTGAAAGAACGTTCGACGTATCCATTAATACTTACGTAATCCTCGACCTTCTCATTGCCTGTGGATTTCCGGAAACGCAGGTCTACTCGAAGTTATCGAACCAATTCTATCAATCTGAATGAGTTGCGGCTGGAATTCCTTCGCGGGACTGTGCCACGCATTGTTTTCATTACCGTCTCGATGTCTGTGCGTTGTCTCAACTGCACGTCTAAGACACTCAAAGCTGTCGAAAAAGATTCGAGATATCGCCGATCACTTCACTATGCGCCGTTATCGCCGGATATAAATACACGCGCATTTTACAATTATATTTGTCCCTTGATTTATTTATAACGCGAGCTTGAGGCGAGTGGGTTATCTATACAGATTCCGATATGTCTATAATCGATCAGCCCGACGATATGCGATTCTGCTATCGAGCATAAATCACAAACATTGTATTATCGCGCGCGTGAAAGTCAGACGTGAAAAAAAAAAAAACAGACGCCTAATTAGCAGACAGGATCGAACGACGTCCACGAATCGTCGTAGATGACCGAAAACGAAGGAGAAGCATGTTAATTTATCGTGCTTCTTTTGCTTTTTCCTTTGTTTACACTCTCGAAATGTAATGGCATTCCCTCGAATAATTAACATGATTAATTTGGGTTTTTTTCTCATTTTCAGAGCCATGGCTGGAGGTCTCGCAGCATTCTGCAGTCGTCTTGGATCCGCCGCGGGTAACGCGATGAGCGCATATATGATAGACAATTACTGCACGGCCTTAATTATCGTAGTAGCACTGGAATTGCTAAGTGAGTAAATTGGAAGGATAAGATGAATCATTTCCTAAAGCCTTATTTTGTAATTAGCTTCAGTGGAATTCGTTACTCTTATTATATTATCTTTTTTAATCAATTTCAGCGAGCTCAGTTTTGGGTATGTTCATTCCTGTGAAGCCAAAGGCGAAAAAAGCTGAGTCGAACAAGCCCAAGGACAACAACCCAACGTAACATCCGAACAAACGTCACCATAGATTAATTGAGATCAAGCGGAGAGCGAATTCAAAAAGAGATTTTGGAAAAGTATTGTTTTTTAAAGTTAGATCCCTCAATTTTTTAATTGCGAAGCAGCTGCGCGTGCGCAGCTTTTCTTAATGCCGTTTTATACGATTAGGATTTTGTATGTGAATATACACTTTATTAATTTTACTAACAGTTTAATGTACAAATGTTCATAGAGAAAGTGAAAAGGAAGAAGACCACCGAGATTAACGAGACGAGTACGCAATTGAAAACCCGAGTATATTTATAGACACCGACGCTTAGAAAAATGCCAAATTCTCACCTAGAACAGCGCGCGTAATCGATAAGAATTACGATAGACAATCGTGTCAGCTCGAACGAGAGATTACGCTCATGGAGTATCCCGGAATTCCTCGACAAGGATCTCGGTTAAATACCGAACTTATCGATAAGCTTAGCTTCTCCCCGCGTTTATTTTTTTTTACGTCGTTTCTTTTATAGCCTGCGTCTTCCACTCGAGCACCGATAAGGATGTTCAATCTCTACATTTCGGCTTTCGATAAGCGGGCGTAGCTTCGTCGCCGATTCTCATTAATAATAAATTGACCCAACCCGATAAAGCATCCATTGTCTCGTCTGGTCCCGCGCTTGAAGTGGAAGTCGGTGGCACGAAACAAATCGGTCATCGTCGATCCAGGGTGCACCGATAAAGCAAAAGTGCACACCCTATCGCGATACTTTGATCGACGGCGACAGGGAACGTGCATTCGTCGATTAATCTTATTTTTTTGCCGGATTCCATGCGCTTATCGACGAACGTGGTAAGCGTTGGGAAAAACAGCGCCAGTTTCACTGACCTACAGGCTCGTTGGGTGACGAGGGTGCCAGAGAGGATGCCATTGAGAGAGGAAAAATAACGGATAATAATGACGATGACCGATCGTGACGATAATAAGTCGAATGGATCGAAAAGCCATTATGGGCTTCGTTGTGAAAAGCGCGAGGGATGAGGAAACAATTGGATTTCGATGAACGTCTTCGCGATAGTAATCGCCGATACGAATTGCAATTAAACGATTATTCGCCGCACTCGCACGCACGCGATAATATCTTCGCGATCGTGCGTGCCGCGTTTCGAAACGGGGATCGGTAGATACTATCCAATACTATAATTGCAGGAACGATGGGTCGATATAGGAACAATGGTAAAAATCGATTAATTCTATAAAAAAAAGGAAAATCGAAACCTGCTGAATATGAGGTGTTTTTCTTTTACGCGTGGAGCTGTCCAAGAGCGTAATAGTGCCATATTCCACTTTCAAGTGGAGCTTCGTGCCACAAGCTCGCCAAAACCTAGTTTCCTTAGCATCTGAAGTCCCATGGTTTAGGATGAGACGCCGGGCACCCGTAGTTACACATTGAGGTTGTGTTATGTTGGTAGGTTCTGGTAGCTTTATCGACTTCGAACGAAGAAGGATACAACGCGACCTGAATAAAACATTCAATTTGTGACCACGTTTATGAAGTATCATCAACTATTCTATATACACACTTCACCCTAGTGCCCGTGTCCTCCTAGGTACGGAATTCATAGATGTGTCTCGAGTTTCAAGACGATCTTCAGTTCATCTTCAGATGCTGTACGAATCGTTTTATTTGCTACGCAACATCTGCAGACAAATTCAAGACCGTCTTAAAACTCAAGACATATCTATGAATTCCGTTCTAGGTTTCAAGACCCCGGGGTTTCAAGCCATTCAAAGGAAAACATGTATGGAAAGTGTGGCAAAAAGTGGAAGCGAATGTTTTGCAATTGTTCGAGAAACAGAATTCGAGGTGCAGGATCATTTTTGACAGTCTCCATTCTGTAATAAGCGTCCTTCGTTTGAGGTCCTTAACAGTTTGAAAGAAATCTTCGTCGATTTTTCCAATGGAAAAGCGTCGAGAGCAGGCATTTTAGCACCGAGGAGAGTAACAATACGTCGCCAATATCGTGTCACGCAGCAGAAGGAGGACGAGCGTCGTCTATAGGTCGCTCTCGATGTGTCGATTTTGGCAGTCGGCGTCGCAATTAATAGTCCTTACCCGTGCCTTACATTCTAATTAAGGCACCCCGGCCAGGTACCCCAGCTGCCTGCTCTCCCCAAGCGTACACTAGCCGCATTCTCATCTCGCTTGTCCCATATTCGTCGTGAGTCCCGAGATCGGTTGACGGTGGCGCGCGCGCGCATCTTCGCAAGATTTCCGGCACGACGCGTCGTTCTCGAGGACGCGTCCTTGAGCTTGACGTTGCCAGACTTCAAGGTATCGAAACGAGGAAGTGAGACGAGAGGATCGACCGGTAGGAGAATTCATTTGACAGCTTGATCCTTGAAAGGATCAGGATCCTACGTGAGTCTGGTGTAATCTGAAAATCGGTAAGGACCTAACGTTGATCCTTGAAGATCCTTCTTGATCCTCCGACGAATTCAACGAGGGATCTCGAGAGTCTTGTGCGATCCACGAATCGGTAAGAAGGGCGGATCGTGATCTCGAAGAATCTTGACCAAGTCTTGCGAGAATATTTTTCGAGCTTTCGAAGTTTTTTTAAGAAGGATCGTTTAGGTGGGATTCTGGTGGCTCAAAAATAATTTGCAATAGGTTGGTTCCGTGCTAGTGGAGTAGGTAGCTTATTAGACGAGATTAGATTTGTCGAACCGCGATGTCTATGAGTGTCACAAGATCTCGCACTGGCTGACGCGTAAATCGAGCCGTGAACCTTTGGCGCATCACCGTGTGACAATTCGTGACACTTGATGCGTGCAATGAGGTAGAATAAATAAGAAGAAATGGTGAATATCGAGATCATTGAAGAATTCGTGATAAATAATTTTAGAATTTTTATTGAAATCGTCTTCTTTTTCTTGCATTTTCTACTGAACTCTGTGCTCGGTATTTCGATACTTGAAATAATCTAGGGGTTGTCCGTTTTTTCTTAACTAGATCCATAAACTAGGATAAAGAATGTTCTTCTGTCCATTTGTAAGTACAACGCAATTAGCGCAATTATTTCTGCACGGCTGTTCGCCCTGCCATTAACCACCGACGTTAATGTCGCAGTCATTGTTCACGTGACACCAAATTGTCTTCTACACTCCTGCCAGATTACTTTTAGAAATTCCGATCTGCCACTCGCAAAACCAATGACGAGCCTTTTATGTCTGTCGTGTGAAGACAATTTCGTTTGATAAGTTGGCGCTGAAGCTATCACTCGTCTCGGCGAATTGAATAAATTCGGCGTTCCACGTGGACGGTTATTTATTTTCGTATATCCATTGTTGACACTCTATGGTCACGGTCATTGACGATACGCTCGGTCGAGCGAGAAGCCGTCGCGGCGATCGACACTTGGCAGTATTCCATTTCTGGTACTGCCATCGTGCCAAGTTAATCCCTAAAGATAAGTTTGGTCCGAACAGGGGAAAATTACCGTGTTCGGGAAGGTTCCACTAAACCTAATCTTCCTTTGAAGAAGAAACGAATCAATTTCAAAGACTCGATTTATTAAGAGTTCTCCAATGAACTCTCATTCTCTAACGAGAATGGACGGTAGACGAAAGCTCGTGACGAATATCATTGGTCCAAACGTAAAAAAGGAGCAGGACCAATGAGTTGTGCAGTCTTCGAAGGACAATGGTTCCACGAAGTTCTCCGATTCGTAACGAAGATGAGCAGTGGGCAAAATTTTCCGCGGAAAGGTCGGGACGAATGTGATTGGCCCATGTAAACACGAAGGAGAAACGAGACCGATGAATTTTGGCCAGTCTTAGAAGGACAGCGGGGCCCGTCGATCCACGAGAACTTTCGTCCAAGTCGGGCCTCGCGATCGGTCATTATCGTTTTTCTCCTTATCCCAGTGCAATTAAATAATTACCTCGATAATGGCCAACGACGCACGTTACGTGCACTTGAGTCAGCTCACCCAAGAACTCGCTTAAGAACTTTAAGCATCCTCGTTGGCGCTTCACCCTGTAAACTTGCTTCGTCCGATATGTCGGTCACTTAGTGTCCCTGTGAGAGCACTCCGTTTTCCGATTCCTTCGGAAGGATCGTCGCGAGATTGGTCAAGAAACAAGAAGAAGGGAAAGAAGTCAAAGGATAAACGGCAGAAGTGAAGTGAACGAAAGTGCGCGAGCGGAAGGGGCTGCTCGAAGCTCGCTCGTGCCGGAGAACGAGGAAAACATTATTGGCCATCATTTGGAACATGAATACGAACAATGGCACGAGCGCTATCTTTCATGTCCTCGCAAGGTAAAGTGAAGAATGTTAATTTTCTCCATTCTCTTTGAAGAAACAAAAATCCACGGGAATTTGCAATAGACAAGACACTTGTGTCAAAGGAAAATAATGCTTTCTCGTGGAGAGCAAATTTCAAATGAAAAGTTCGTGATCTCAAGGTGAAGGGTGTTTGAAATTAGTGGGAATTTGTGACGATCTCTCATCAATTTTCGTGCACGTAAAAGGCCTATGACACTTACGCATTTACTCGTTAAGAGATAAGGCACCGTTAGTTGGCTACCGAGGCGACAATTCGGTGACGACATTACTCGTCTATTACGAGACCCTTATAACCGGAAGTTTTAACGTGGAAAACAAAATTTCCTGAGTCCACGTAGATACTATCCGATGGGACATCGAGAATCGGAATATCGGTTAATCCAAATATTCTACCGGGGGTTTCCGTCGATCGGCGGATGATCTCACGATAAAAAAATTTCTTTCTTTTGCCACGCACGATGCCTCGTCACGGTTGTTTACGAAAACCTGCCACCCTCCTCACTCTCACATTTATGGAACATTATTTCTCGATTATAATTGAGCTCTTATCAACGAGATCGGTCGCGCTTAATATCACAGGAAGTTTAAATAAAATCGAAGATTGCATCGGAAGCTTTTCTTCGCAGACTCGACCGTGACCGAGAACGATTGTGATTGTGATCTTCGCAGAGTTCTGCTCTTATCCTTAAGAGATTCTTCATTCGCGAAGATCTCGTCGGCTTGTGACCAAAATTTACGATTTTTCCATGCCCACGGTGACCTACTCCGTGGTCAGATTTTAGAGCGCCCTGTTCAAACAGATCGGTTACTCTCGGTTGTGCGCTCGTACGAAAAACAAGCGTGTGGATCGTGTCGACTAGTTGCCGTGATAGTTTCATAATAAGCCGATAAACATGTTTGTGTGTTGACGATGGGTGAATCAGGTAAGCGGCACGAATGGGGAGGAGAAACGGTGGCGGACCAACTCCGGTTCTAACCGGTGCAGATTAAAGCCCTCGACGAAAATCTGCTAACGTGTTTTCTAACAATGCCGCTCATTGTCGCGTGTAACTCCTTACGTCAGCCTAACTCAAGCACCCCCGCTAATTATCGGTCCGGCTAATTAGCGCGGGGTGCTTCACGCAACGGTTCACGATGCAGGTGGACCCGATGAGTTTTGGCTGATGGATGACCGCGAAGTGATTGAGGAAACGAGAGTGATCCGAAGATTAGATAAACGATCCAGATCGTACGATTGACGATTTCACGAGTGGCTTAATTAAATCATTTACGGGGACCGTCGGCGTCGTACAGGTCCCCGCGATGACTAATTTCGTAAACAGCGAGTCTTTGTATCTCGTGGATGAGGATTATTTTTTTAAGGTCGCTGCATGCGAGTGTCACTTCTTAAGGGTAATCGTGCAACGTCATTGTAAAGGGAAAACAGAGCTTCTAAAGTGAGTCAACGGGTCTCGGAACGAGTTTAATCCGCTAATTGTGCGTGAGAATTCGCTACGATAAGATTCTTGCGATCTCACGATTGTTCGTAGGCAAAATTGGATTCTAGGGGGCGAGAATAATCGCGATAAGAATTCCGTGTGGTCACGTTCGGAGGAGGATCCCAAATTTCGTATCGATCCACGTGATCCGAGCTAATCTTTCGAGAGCCCAGAGTATTCTTGAATGCGTCGTTTATTTTCGATCTGGAAGTCGATGAATCTCTCGATAAGGGATCAATCGTACGGCAAAGTGCGAGAAGACTTTATCCAATGAGTTTCTAGGTGTGATCTAAACGAATGCTCGAGGGACGAGAAAGGGCCGTGAAATTAATTTCAAAGCTGCTTTAATTTTAAGCCAACCTCGACGAAGTTTATTGCTGGATGTGTGCTCGAGGATCGCGAGCCGATGATGAAGCGATAAAATATTTAGTGGCGTACTCTGCGCGCGGTGAGAGAGGGAAAAGCGGGTAATTGCATAAGATTTTCCACAGCTCGGCCTCGCCTCTCCTCTCGCCAGCAGAGAAGACGAGCCGCGGACAGTGGAATCGTAAATTCTCTCCAATTTTTAGCAGCCGTGCATAAATCGTTGTCGCGGCCGCGCGCTCGTGTAATCCTTTCCAATGTACAACGGGAAAGCAAGAGTAAAATACGACGACGTAACGAGCAAACATAATTGTCCGTGGAATTTGTAAATTTGAAAAAAAAGTCACCTGATCTTTCAAGGGCTCGGAATTTTCTGCGAAGCGTGTCACGCGATAACGAAGAAATGTCTCTGCGGTTCGTAAAACTGTGCGACTTGATCACTGTTGGTTCTAAAGTTTCTTTCTTGCTCGAGGTGCTTAGCAGCTTTGATAATCCTCCGAGATTCGGTTTGCTCTTGAATTTCCTCACGACCTACCCAAACACTTCTCTCATCCTTTCTGTATCTCTTCTAAGTCTCATCTACACCGTGTTACCCCGTCGAGATTTGCTTCTAACAAAGATCTCAGTTAGAAGATAAACCGGTGGGATCCGTCGTTGCGACGTCAATTCAAACGGCAGCCAACATGTTTGCTACGGTAGAGGCGAGGAAGAAAAGAAATTCGTTATCTTCGCTGCCGCAAATAATGCGATTCGCGAAATCAGTATGTGACTTTCACGTCGAGATAGTGGGTAGAGGTAGAGCATGACGACGCGATCAGTCGTAAATTGATTCGACGGAATGATCTCTCGCACGAGTGACGTTTAGATTAATGTTTTACGTCACCGCGAGGAGATCCAAGTGTTTGGGAGTAGCTGGAGATGAAACAGAATTTTCGAAATTTTTTTTTTTTTTTTACCTTAGCCTGTTCGTCGTATTCTTTGTTCACTATTTTCTTTTTAATTAAATAGTACTTTAGCATTCGATGTCTTGTTAATCCTAGGTACATTGGGCCTTTTTCACAAGCAGGATTTTTGGGTTTAAATCCATTAGATATTCGTAATCTTAGTGTCGACAAGAACAGCAACGTGGAATATTGTATTCTTGTTTCCACCGAGGCAAAATGAAAAATATTTCTCAAAAATTTGACAATCTTCGAGGATTCTCCTCAAGCAAGACTTGGTCATGATCCACCCTATTGGATTAACCGTCCATCTCCGAGTGCTTCGCCGCTTCATATTATGTTACCATAAACACAATACTAAAAAAAAGTAAGTTCGTTAAAAATTCGACTCAATAGTCAAACAGAAAAAGTCAGACATAAAATCTCTCCTTTGCGATTCTGTTTACCGTGCACTTTCAAACGCGTCTCGATGCTTCGTCCGGCATTCTCTGCAACAAACAATAGAAGCGAAAGAGAGAAAAAAAAAAGTGAAGATTCCGATCTACCTACCACTACCACCGGCCTACATCCGGGCCAGGTACCCAAGTCGCACCAAAGGAGAGTGGGAAGAAATCTTTGTGGGAGGGGGCATCTTTATATCTTATCGTCCGGTTAATAACGAGCGGCACCGGAAGCACTCGGATACGTCAAGGTGGAATCGATCACTCGTTGTGCTCACTCCACTACGATTCCTCCGAGACGTTGGACGTGGCGCGAGAGTACGCGAAGCACGTGATTCTTTGCGAAGGGTGGAACTTGTCATTACCCCATCGTCGATGTGACCTTCAGAGACGACGGAGTCTCGCGCGGCTTGTAGAGAAGGAACGCGTGAGAGTATCGAGAGGAAGCGGAAGAGGAAGGAGAGAGAGAGAAAGGATAGAAGAAATCGAGATCTCCACGAGGATCCGTTCTTGGATCGTGAGGATCGTCGGGTCGAAGAAGGTCCTTCGAGGAGTAGAGAAGGAAGCTGGTGGTCGGACAGATCTCTTCTCTCACGATCTACTTGCGACAGTTGCGGTGGTGGAGAAGCGTCGAATCATTGGCCGATCGTCGAACGAGAAAAACGGCGATCAGATACCGCCAGGTTTTCACCAATGAGCCTGGGGTGCCACGCTTGCGGCCGAAGACACAGACAGCTGGAAACGCACACCAGAAGCCACCAGTGCATTACATCGGGGACCGGGGCCCACCAGGGACCGGAAGTCTCATCGAGCCCACCTGAGCCAGTAATTTGGAGGAGAACAGGCGCCAAGGGCAACACGGTAGACAGTCATGGGTAGGTTTTCTTGGGTCAGAGGTTTAGGGTGGTTCGATGCTTTTGTCGGAGAAGAATCACGAAACGATTCGTGAAACTGAAGAAAGAAGGATAAAGGAGGAATTGATAGGCATGAGGGGTTGTGAACGAAAATTGATGGAGGTTCGTAAAGAAAAAGTTTCAGGGATCGATGGACAGATTTATGATTTTATTTTCACGTGAATGCGATTTTCTCATCGCGCCCGATCACCTGGTCCACATTTCGTAATCCACGAGGGGTACCAAAGTCCAAGTCTGCTGCGTATAAACGTCGAGATTATTCTCCAGATTCCATGCGATATAATCCGAGGCATTCTACATTTGCAGGAGAGCTTTTTTTTTTTTATTCGATAAGTGACCCTTTTGGTTTGATAATTCTTTCTTTTGTCACAGGGTTCGACTTCCTGGCAGACGGAGGTGCCGACTTCGAGCATGCAATCACCGAAACAAGTGAGTAAAACATTCTCATCGGACGATGAACTTTTACTAACGTACTTCTATATCCTTATTGTTTCCCGGTAGAAGCGCAATTCCGATAGCGTTTATAGGAACAACGGGATTTAAAGGCCTATAATTTAATAGCCACTGGGTATACGGTATCGCGAAAGTATCGGATGTTATTTCGTTCTTGACCTATCGAAACTACGTCGTAGAAGAAAAAATGTCGATCCGTGGAGAACGTCTACCGAAATCGTTGCACTCGTTTCGAAATTATCCGTGTCTATCCCTTGGTTATTAATTTTATTTTTTTTATCACAATCGTGCTCCCTCACACGCGTCCACGCACCTCGTAAGAGTCTTCTTATCTATTTTCTCCCGTGACGATCTCATTAACGAACGACACTCACCATGTGACTCACCGGGTATACAATTAGGCAAATCCAGGTTCTTAAATGAGGATTAACGAGTCGCGCTTTATTTTTCTCTTGGCCACGTGAAATCGCCTTATCCGCCACCTCATCTGTCAATAAAACGGTAGACGACGTGTACTCGATAAAAGGTATTCGCATCTCGAGATAACCGATTTGATTATTTTCTTATTTTCCGTAATCAGAGTTCGGCAAGTTTCATTATATGCTGCTCATGATCAGCGGGCTGATCTACATGGACACCGCAATCGGTGTCACGATACTTTCCTTCGTCTTACCTGCCGCACAATGTGATCTGGAGATGGACTCGACTGCGAAAGGTTGGCTGACCGCGTCGCCCATGTTCGGTAAGTTCGTCGACGGTTTGCAAAAGAATGAAGAAATTGTCCTCGTACGTTTCTCATTGTCACAGGCGCGTCTGACTAGCGCTAACTATTTCCACTTAGACGGTGTCTCGACCGCGCAGGAATGGGGGAGCGCACGCGCACGATTCGCTTTAGCATTGTGGAGAAACTCACAAGTGTTGTTTTCAGGCATGGTGGTGGGCTCGTATTTTTGGGGATGCCTCGCCGACACGAAAGGGAGAAAAATCGTGCTGATAGCTACACTCTTGATGGACGGTATCGTCGGCGTGATCTCGTCCTTCGTCCAGTACTTTTGGATATTTTTGGTCTTCCGTTTTTTCAACGGATTTGCGTAAGTTAATTGTCTCCTTCATGCGAGATTTTAAGAAGAATTAGTAATACGATTAATGAGTTTTTTTCTTGAACAGGGTTACGGGTGCAATGGGAATTTGCTTTCCATACTTAGGAGAATTTCAGCCAACCAAGTATCGCGAAAGATGTCTTTGTTGGATGGAAATGTTTTGGACGGTTGGAGTTATAGTGCTGCCACGTAAGTCTCTTAGTTTGTTTGAGTCGTTTCATTTACACGAAGAGAAAGAAAGTAATAATGTGTCGTGTCGAATGTTTCAGTGATCGCCTGGCTGATCGTACCATTAGACTTCATGTACCAGACTACGACCTTTCAATTCAAGTCTTGGAATCTCTTCGTAGCACTGTGTGCTCTACCCTCGTTGATGTTAGGTCTCTGGTTGTTCGCCTTCCCAGAGAGCCCGAAATTTTTGCTCGAGTGCGGCGAAACCGATGCCGCCCTCGAGGTCTTCAAATGGATCTACTCGCAAAATACCGGAGAGAGTCCTGACAATTATCCGGTAAAAATTACACGATACTTTTTTTTATGTAAAATGGAAATTCACTCGTGAGAAACTATCGGAGACAGTCTAGGAGACTTTCCTATGATATTCAATTATCTCCGTGCATCCTCTAGGTGAAGTCCTTGCAAGAGAAAACGAAGGATAAAAGCACAAGGACACTTAAGTTGCACAAGAGGAAGGATCTGAAGGTTCTCTTCTCAGAGGTCTGGGAATTGACCAACACACTTTACAAACCACCCTACCTAAGGAACACTATGCTCGCTTGCGCCATTCAGTTCGGCCTAACCAGCAGTTACTACACACTGATGGTTTGGTTCCCAGAATTATTCACCAGGTAATAAAACTTCTATTCAGTAACAAAAAAAAAAATTTGCAATTTGAACCGAGATTGCAATATTTTTCATTTTTACATACTCCTTGGATTGTCCGGAAAGTTCGTGGCGATTTTTTGAAAACATTTTGAAAACTATTTCGCCGAAAAACCCGAGTGGTTCTGGAAGGACGAAATTTTCAAGTTGCCGCAGAGATGGAGAAAGGTTGTGAAACAGAATCACAGTTATCTCATTTAATAAATGTGCATCAAAATTTAAATGCGCTGCGTTTCAATAACCTTCAAAATCGGCACGAAGTTTCCGGACAACCCAACACATACTCGCGCAATTTCTGTAATAATTAAGCGTCCTCTCGAAGATACTATAATTTTCTGGTTGAACAAATTTCAGGTTCGAGCAGTTCGAACATTTTAATCCAGGCGAGACAACGTCAGTGTGCAAGGTGTCTGCGCTACCGGCGAACGCGACGACCTTGACCGACCCCTTCGGATGCGAGGAAACGATCGCTGACTCCGTATACCTGCACACCGTTTACATCGGGCTCGCATGCATTCCGGGCTCCATCATATTGCCCATTTTCGTGCACAAGCTCGGAGCGAAATTTTTCCTCAGTAAGTTTCACCCGTAAAATTCGTATTCTCCTCTCTGTCACGAGTCTCCTCGCAAAGTTGACACTGAAGACGAGATAAAACGGTGAATACACCGTTACGCAAGAGCGATTATTCTGTTTGTGTTACGCAATGGAGATGCGCTGATTGTCCCGATAATTATCGTGCTTTCTCAAAGCTGACAATTACCACGAGATCTCTAAACTATTTTCTCTTCTTCATTCACAGTCGTCTCGTTGCTGGTGTCCGGCGCAGTGACGGTAGGATTCTACTTCGTGGTGAATTCGACCCAAAATTTGGTACTCTCCTGCGTGTTCGAGGCACTCACATCCCTCGGCATCTCATTAGTATATTGCGTAATCGTCGACATGTTCCCGACGAATCTCAGGTAGGTGCACGTCGCGATTTGATTTATTTCTCGGTCGCGTGCATTTTATCAGACGAATGGAAGGATTTACAACGTGTCCCCTCGCGAAAACTAAATAGCGCCTGAGATGAGGACGACGTGTTACGACAATGTGGCGCAATTGAGAAAATTCGCATTACCGTTCTTCCGCGTGAACCCGTTCCTTCGCCAAGCGGTAAACACGCTCGGCCTGATTTATTGATGCGAGTATAAAATTTTGTCATTGGTATATGTAACTCGTCGGGTATCCTTGGGACACTCCTTAAGGCCGTTGCATATTGTGGCAAGGAGGCTAGCAGCACGGCGCACTGCGAACCTGGGCTGACGATCTTTTCCATTCATTTTATACGCGAGCAGCGTGATATTGTGAAATGAAGGAAATCGATGGCGCGTCGCGACAAGCAACGCGTGGATCTAACAAAATCCGAGTGCGCAGAACCGGTTTTTAAATGATTCTGTTTTTGCAATTTGATCCCATTTGCATTCGGTAACGAGTCCAGGTCTTACGCAGCAATGACTGGCTTCCGCACTCGGGATTTTCAATCGATTTGAATCTACTGAAATCTTCCTTCTTCTTTTCAGAGTCATGGCGGCTGCCCTGTCTCTCACCATGGGTCGACTGGGCGCTCTGGTGGGAAATTTGATATTCGGCTACCTGATCGACTTGGCGTGCGTCGTGCCGATTGTCTTGTTCGCGGCGTTCCTATTCAGTGAGTTGAAAGAAAAAAAGGAAAACGTTCTCGCGCACTTGCCGACAGTAGAATTTCAAACGATGTCTCTCTATGTTTTATGAATAATTCATCGACGAACAGGACCGTAGATATTGAATCAATACGTTTGATTACACGTCTGAACGAGATAATTGAGAATCGTACGATCTTGACGTCAACCGAGCCTGCATATTAATCTACTTTATTCTCCACGTTTCAGTGTGCGGCTTCTTATCGTTTCTACTACCGCGAACGGGAAAGGAAACACTGGAGTAAGGAGAACGGATGCATCGAATTGATCAATCAGTTAACAGACGTAAACGTAACTGTCGAATCGACACGAGCAGTCCGTTGTACGCGATGAGCCGGAAGAGTCTTCTTTGGACCAGATCTTCGATACCTACGAGAGTTGAGCGATAAGGGGCGAAAAACAAAGGGGGGGTTTATTAAGTAGAGAAGAAAAGTTATACCAGTCGTACATCGGTTGCATTGAAACGCCTGGTTCCTTAGTACTATGTTGTAATATTACTAATTCACAATGGAGACCGAAAAACAATGAATACCGACGCAAGGATAATTTTGCGCCTCGATCCTGTGCGAGTCCATGGTACGAGTAGACGTTGAAACGTGTGCGACACTTCTCGGATTAATTCGTAAGAGTCCCGCGAGAGAGAGACGTATAAAGAGAATAACGACTGTGAAAATATATCGATTCGAAAAACAAGTATGAGATGCGCGATGAACCGGGATATTCGAGTGGAAAGAGAGGAAAATTGTGTGGAAAATGAGAAAGTGGAAAAATTCGATTGTGTATGAATGACTTTATTGGTAGCGACGCGTACGGTCATACACCGTCGCGATTATAATGTCTCTTGTATATAGGAGTAACGTTTAAGTGCCGAGAGAGTTGTCGCAGCCGACTGGCGCGTATGTTGAGCAGCTTAGTTACATGTAAATACATTATAATTTATTCGCAATCGCGGGCGCGCGTGGAGAGCACACTCGAGTACACACAGGCCAATTCATTTTTATTGTCTTATTTTATTTCTCGTGGTCGGAGGTGCGAATGGGGCTTAGGAGGCTAATCGAAAGGATACACGCGATATGAGGCTATGTGAGGCGCGTTTATCAATAAAGACGATATATTTTATTTATTACGGATCTTTCAGCAATACATTCTCTTCGTTTCTCCTTTAGCTCGTACGATTTCCTTGATCCACAAAAATCACTTTCTTAAATTCATGTGCTTCCAGAGAGGATTTTGGTCGAGCGATTTAATACGGTGATTTGTCGAATGATTCATTCGGTCGGTAAGCCGTTCGAGACGTGTGCTAAATGCCGATAAATGGAAGTGTTATTGCAATTGCACCGGACGTTCCGGTAGTGCGAGTGAGGAAATTAGGTGGAGTTCGGAAAATCTGTTTAGTGCAAATTGAAATTTAATGGAATTGCTCGTGTGAAATTTCCTCGTACTTGGAGAAAATGCCGGTGGGATATTAGCCTCGAATAATGTGTACTAAAAACGTAACGCACTCCTGTAATTACAGTTTTTCTCGCGTTCGCTCGCGTCATCGGGTGTGAAATAATCAATTCAGTCGTATAAGCAATAATAACGTCAGTGCTCCTTTCCATATCTGCTACTCCTTTTTCCTTCGGCCGATCTCTTCCATTAAGCAACTATGTTACGGTCTGCGTGAGCACCTATCTTAAACGTGCCGTACCGTGCGTAATGGCAGACTTAGTTAAAAATCAGCGAACCAACGTTTGTATAGATAGGGATAGGGACCGGGTCACGGA
Organism: Tiphia femorata; assembly: GCA_944319695.1. Taxonomy (NCBI): domain Eukaryota; kingdom Metazoa; phylum Arthropoda; class Insecta; order Hymenoptera; family Tiphiidae; genus Tiphia; species Tiphia femorata. The sequence goes on along the minus strand of OX090901.1, from coordinate 21,049,255 downwards.
GGTGTGTATTTTGCGCACGGTACAAGAAAAGAAAGAATTTTTTTTTTTTTTTGTTTCACCAAAACACATGTGTTCCTTAGCAATTATGTCTATACCCATCGCGCTCATCCAAGCACGTGGGCACTGTGTATTTTATCAACATTTCGATCCGTCCTACGATGTTGGTTAAGGTGTTCGCTTATCGGCAGAGAAATGTTTAGATTTTAATTTATTTGCCTCCACGTATCTACGATGAATATACAGGGTGTTTGACGTAAGATGTCCAACCCGAAAGTTAGGGTTAGATTGGGTAAGACCGAGAAGAAAAGTCATATACCATAATGCAAAATTCGCAATAGTTATCGAGATATTAATAAAAACGCGTGAGCCAATGAGCGGAGTCGGTGAGAGGCAAGCGCGCGGTAGACAAGAGGCGCGCGGCGACGGGCAAGAGCGATGAACAGGTGGGGCAAGCACGATTGACAAGAGGGACAAGCGCGATAGACAAGAGGCGCGCGCGCGCTGCGAACCACAAGTAAAAAATATTACATCGCGCCGTCGCGTCTTTTCGGAGGCGATAGGAAAGTGATGCGGTATCATTTTCACACCACCTTGCGGTAGATACCTTGGTGCGTTTTTTTTACAGTGGTTTCGCCGGTAGGCCTAATCCACTCTTACAAACTAATGTAAGAATTGTTCGAAGTGCCGTCCTTTCTCCCGTATGCAGAGTTCGGCCCTTCGAACAATATTGCGCGTTGCACGGTGCGCCATGTCCGGCGTAATGGTATCAAAGGCCGCAACAATAGCTTCACGTACCTCGTTTTCTGTACCATTACGCTCGTTCTCTATTGTACTTTTTATGTAACCGCATAGAAAAAAGTCCAATTCATTTAAATCTGGCGATCGTGCCGGCCAGATGATTGGGCCACCACGACCTATCCACCTATCCGTAAATTGCGCGTTCAGTACCTCGCGCGCTTCCTGGCAAAAGTGAGCCGGTGCTCCGTCATGGGAAAACGAGCTGTGCTCGTATATTCTCTCCTTTCCCGATACCATCTTATGGACGGATGAAGCTACATTTACGCAAAATGGAATCTTAAATTCGCGTAATTATTTATATTGGGCCGACGAAAACCCTCACGCCATTCGTGAAGGGGTATTCCAATACCGTTGGTCAATCAACGTTTCGGCGGGAATAATCGGAAATCAAGTGGTAAGCAGAGAGAAAATAATTTCTCCTACTGTTTAACTGAAACATTTTTTTGTTTGTTTTTTTCTAGATCGGTCCACATTTCCTGCCATCGCGTTTAACGGGCAATATTTATACGCGGTTTCTGCAGAATAAGTTGCCCGTACTTCTCGCAAATATCCGAGCACTAAATATACGAGCACAGCTCGTTTTCCAACATGACGGAGCACCGGCTCACTTTTGCCGGGAAGCGCGCGAGGTACTGAACGCGTAATTTACGGATAGGTGGATAGGTCGTGGTGGCCCAATCATCTGGCCGGCACGGTCGCCAGATTTAAATGCATTGGACTTTTTTCTATACGGTTACATAAAAAGTACAATAAAGAACGAGCGTAATGGTACAGAAAACGAGGTACGTGAAGCTATTGTTGCGGCCTTTGATACCATTACGCCGGACATGGCGCACCGTGCAACGCGCAATATTGTTCGAAGGGCCGAACTCTGCATACGGGAGAAAGGACGGCACTTCGAACAATTCTTACATTAGTTTGTAAGAGTGGATTAGGCCTACCGGGGAAACCACTGTAAAAAAAACGCACCAAGGTATCTACCGCAAGGTGGTGTGAAAATGATACCGCATCATTTTCCTATCGCCTCCGAAAAGACGCGACGGCGCGATGTAATATTTTTTACTTGTGGTTCGCAGCGCGCGCGTGCCTCTTGTCTATTGCGCTTGCCCCTCTTGTCAATCGTGCTTGCCCCACCTGTCGATCGCTCTTGCTTGTCGCCACGCGCCTCTTGTCTACCGCGCTTGCCTCTCTCCGCGCGTCTCTTGTCCATCGCCGTTCACCGACTCCGCTCATTGGCTCACACGTTTTTATTAACATCTCGATAACTATTGCGAATTTTGCATTATGGTATGTAATTTTTCTTCTCGGTTTTACCCAGTCTATCTCCAACTTTCGAGTTGGACATCTTATGTCAAACACCCTGTATAAAAGGGGCAGGGCGGAATTCGTATACGGCAGTACATAAATGTGACAGATGGTGAGCTCTAATTCGTATGGTTTGATTCCTCTTGGAAGGAGAAAAGGGGGAGACGCGTGACGCGCACTCACTTCTCTGTAATATTTTCCATACATTTCCATGCGCGGCGTAACCTTACAATCAATTTGATTGGATGGGTGGAGCTCTAACTGAAAATTAGCCGGAAAGTGCATTTTTACATGGAATTTCGAAAGCTCGATGGATCTGATAGTGAGCGGAGGTGGGCATGGTGGGAGTATTAACGGTGTGAGAAAATTGATTAGGCGGGAAGATTTATGAAAATTGACAAGGAGGGGGGAATGCATTTTGCTTATCGGTTTAGTATTTAGGAGAGACTCCGTCGCGTCTAATATTCTTTCGATACAAGGTATTCGCGTCGTGTGCTTCGAGTTTAATCTCGAGGGAGCTTGTCAGAAGGGCCGAAAATATTTCGAAATTTTTACGACTTTGGAATTTTTTTACGACACGCACACGCGCGAATATATATTTTTAGCTTGATCTGCGTAAAGTGACAATAGTGTGTTTCGATTAAAAGGGATTCGTCAGTGTGTCAGGTTGCCAAAGGATACGCTTCGATATTTAAATAATGGTTTCTAATGGTAAGCGATAAAATCGATTGGATAATTTAGAAGAGATCGGTATCAGTTGTAATAGAGTATTAATTGAAACAAGCGCGACTGTAACACTACTTGGCAGAAAGGTGCCAACTGATATTCGTTCAATTTAACGGGCCATGTCGTGCATAAAATATTTTATATAAAATGAACGACACTATTCTACTGTGTGAATTTTCAATAGTTAAATATTTTGCAAAGCAAACGGAAGTAATTTACTCTTAACGTTTTTGACATATGCAATTAATTATTGACCTTGGAATTCTTATAAAGGCTTGTTATCATACTGAAATAGTTGTATGCTGTAAGCAAGTAGTTCAGTAAGTATAGTAAATAATTTACTAATATATGAGTAGGTAAATGCTTTGAGATTATCATGTGAGCTGTCGGCAGCAATATATTGCAGTATATTATATGACCGATATTTAAAAACACCTTTAAATGAGTACGTAAGAAAAATAACAGGTCCTTTTTTTCTAAAAAAAAAGGGCAAGAATGACTGGAGAAGATCAGCTAAAAAAAAAAAAATCGAATATTCGCTGTTACAACTGATACCTGTCTCCTCCATCAAACATTCTCCTTACTCCAAGATGAAATATTACAGGAATTCAAAGTATGAAAATTCTTAATTACAAAATGAAGAGATAATTAACACGGTTCGCGGAATCCAGATATTCGTTTCTACCAGATCTTTCCGACAAAACTTTTCCTGGTGGCGCCGAAACATAACGGCGCGGGCGCGCGTGCCACAAATGCAAAGATAATCTCTGCAATGTAAACTTCCTTTTATTCTTAGAAGTAGCATTACCGTTGAGAATGTAAATGCAAGAAGAGCTGCCAATTATTAACGCGCGAGGTGCCTGCCCGTTCAATTATCGAAGACACTTTTCTCCGTAACTTCGCGCATTAGCATAGTAGTTCCTTTATTCGTTTAATTCCACCGTGTCCTTTAATTCCTCGGAGTCCTAGAAATCGTCGTGCCTGGTACAAGCTCGCGATCGAGCACGAGAAACCAAATGAAAATATTTATGAAAATGTGGTAACGAGTGCTCGTCCTAGGCACTCGAGGAGAGGGAGAAATAAGGAGAGTGAAAGTCGCGGAAAGGCTCTCCTTGTTCTTCGGATCCTCAGTGTCTACAGATCTCACTATGCGGGCGCACGGCACGAGATACGATCTGGTAGCGCGCGATACTTTGATCTTGCTCGATAAAAGGATACACAAGGCAAGGCATCATGGAATGCTTCGATGTGCTAAAAGTATTCTTGTATATGGATGCAGGTGTACGGGAGATGGAGGAGTCGGACATCCAGGTGGTCGTCGACGAGACAGGTTTGTAAAGTAAAGCGCGGATCTAAAACATTAGAAATCAATTGATCATACTTGTCTTCTTTCTCGTCTGCCTCGTAAAGTCTTCTTGCTTCACGACCTTTCGCCTCTGCAGGCATGAGGTAATACACGATCGCAATGAACTTCGTCGGTAACTCACTTTTTTTTCTCTCCGTTTACCAATAGTGACTCGGTGTCCATCAGCGTGACGTTGACATTCAATAGCGCGATTGGAACGAGCGTAATTTTATATTCGTCCAACTTTTCGTTTTCACTGCCATTGGACGATGTTCGTGAGGAAAAGAAAAAATTTTGTTTCTTTCAGGATTTGGAAAATTCAATTTAAAGGTGGCTCTGCTGTGCAGTCTGATATACTTGAACACGGGATTCAGCATCAGCAGCATCGGTCTTGTGCTTCCATCAGCTGCCTGCGACTATCGAATGAGCACAGTGGACAAGGGCAGAATAAGCGCAATTCCTATGCTCGGTAATTATTATGATTATCACGTAAACAATTTCAATTGAAATTTGTTTTTGCAACATCCTCTCTGTCTTTTATCAGGAATGATGTGCGGCTCCTATTTTTGGGGATGCCTGGCAGACTTCAAAGGTAGAAAATACGCTCTGACTGCGGCACTGCTTCTTCACGGTGGCTTCGAGTTTGCTTCATCTTTCGTGCCCACTTATTGGTGCTTCGTCGTTCTCAAGTATCTCAGCGGTGTCTCGTGCGTAGATAGAATCGACCCAGCTGTACAAATGATATCGGCATCGTATACACGATTATTAATTTTTCTTACAGTATAAGCGGCCAGAGCGGTTTGGTATTCACCTATTTGGGGGAATTTCAGCCTACGAAGGTGCGTCACAAAATTCTTTGCTGGCTCGAGATGGCATGGACGGCAGGCATCATCATACTACCGCGTAAGAACGAGAATTAACATCGTGAATTAAACCTGCTATTTCGAAGATCTGCACTAGAAACTGATGTCTCGAAATTTTTCGACGATTCATTTCAGTGGTCGGCTGGGCTATCATCCCTCTGAAGATTAATTACAACTCGCAGTACTTCTTCTTTCACTCGTGGAACTTGTTCGTTCTGGTTTGCTCATTACCATCTCTCATCATTGGCTTCTGGATAATGTTCTTCCCCGAAACGCCCAAGTATCTCGCTGAAACGGGTCAGACGGGAAAGTTGATAGAAGTATTGGGAAGGATTTATTCCGAGAACACGGGAAAACCGCCTAAAGAGTACTTCGTAAGCGGATCATTCTTTTGGAATTGCATTAATAATAATTCATAAATCATCGTGTCTTGTTTGATCGATTTAGAAGAAAATCATGAGTGCTGCCAATTCGACCAGCAGTATACTGAGCTTGTGCGAGGCCGAGGCGAGCAACAGTAGTGGAAACAGTAAGAACAGCGAGAAAAATGTGAAGGCCTCGATGACCGAGACTCTGCGCGCAGTCTTCTCTCAAACTCTGGAACTTTTTAGGCCACCTTACCTTCGAAGGACTCTCAACATCATCGTCCTCATGTTTTGCATTACGTCTTCTTACTATACTCTGATGCTCTGGTTCCCAGAATTATTTCAGAGATTCGCCAAGTACGAACAAAAGTTTCCAGGACAGTCGGCGAGCATTTGCGAGGTATCCAAAGGCTTCCGTGCGGTGAATGAAACGTTGGTGAGTGAACGAAACGCACGTGTGTCTAAAGAATTATAAATAATTCTAAAGAACTCAACTCTTATTTAATGTTTACTTTAATCCTCTGTGCTTTCGTTTAGGACCTGACGAACGATATATTCGATTGCCAAATCGAAGTTCAGACGGATGTGTACATACACACTCTCGTTTTAGGATTGGCATGTGTGCCATTAAGTATAGCACTTCCGCTCACCGTTAATCGTACGGGGTATAAATTCTACTTGGGTAAGTTTCTTATTTGCAAAGAGATCGTTAAGTCGATCGTGTTGATTTACGAACGATCTTTTTTCCAGTGGCCTGTTCGGTCTTATCTGGTGGCGTAGCAGTTGGCCTCTTCTACATTAAGTCGTCCTTAGAGAATCTCATTTTGTCGTGCTTCTTCGAGGCTTTGCTCTCTGTTAATATGAGCATCATCTTCTGCGCGATCGTCGATCTTTTTCCCACTAATTTGAGGTAAGATATTAACACGAAGATACATTTCTCGAAATATCATTTGATTTTTACGATTCTTCTTTTAGAGTGATGGCTGCTGCTCTGTCGTCGTTTTTCGGAAGATTGGGTGCTCTCATCGGGAACTCATTGTTCGGTTATCTCATTGATAATTATTGCATCACTCTGATCGGAGTTATTATTGTACAACTATGCGGTACGTTAATGACATAGGTGTGTCTCTCGTTCGGTATGTCTTTATCCATGTCTTTGTTTTCTCACAGTGAGCACGGTGTTCAGCTTACTCATCCCTGGGAAAGACAAGATGCAACAGTCACCGGTGCAGCAGACCCACTGCTAATTTATTTAACACGAAGTGTAAATTAACGCGTATGGGTACGTAGCAGCTTCTGTTCGCGTTGCTCCAAGAGCATTCGAATTCTCGTCACTTGTTCCTTTAGATACGTCGTCAAACACGATTCAATTTCGAGAAATTTCAATTCACCCTTGAAATTCTACGCGCGAAGCGCAGTGAACTCGCGTGATCACAGTACAAAGCATGCGCGTTGGCGCGTGATACGATTAGCGCGTGATAGTTTTCACAATGGCGTTTTTTTTTTCTTGTGAAACGTCGCAGATCGTGCCTCATACTGTAATTAAATTGCGAACGATGCATTTGATATTACGCGTTCGATATCAAAATTGACATTGCATCGAAATTACTGTATATAATATTCTATCTATATATTTCTGTACATTTGATTTAATCGTAAGTATTTCTAGCAAATACAAATACTATATTTAGATAAATGTTATTAGTTAACTAAGCTGTAATTCCACACCATTGCAGATTTTTAGGAGAAGTGTATCACTTTGGCGTGAGTTATCGGAGCGTAAAGCTTGAGTGATAAGTGTTGACTTGTTTCCACAGATAGCGCCAGCAGTGCTACTCGGTACTTTAAAGATAATTCTAGGCGGGCGCTTCATTAACAGGCGCTTCACGTTTCACCGATTATATAGCAACACTACTTGAGGCGCAACGTATAATTTCCACTTGACACGAGAGTTCTCGGAACTGTTTTTAAAACACGAATTTTCTCATTTTTTTCTTTCATTGCGTTTAACTTTCGTTTTATAAGTCACACAGTGTCACTTGGACTTCAAAATTCCATTTTCCTCTATTTTTATTATTATTACAATGAATGCATCTCGTTTATTTTAATGCACAAGCAACGTAATTGAACGCAAACGCATTTGGCTCATCATCGATTATTTACTGTGCCATACTGTCTCTTACGAGACTAAAGTACAACATTTTACTACACAATCCCTCTTTCCACCTGCGCGTATATTTATGTACTTACATTGTACGCAATATCGATCGTACTTACCTTTCTCGCTATCGGATTGATATTTATTTCATTGCGGCTTTCCGTTCCAGGAATGGAGGAAATTTATGCTCCACAGAGATCCTATTAATTCTGTCCCAAGAAATATGAATGTCACAAACAAAAAATTTCACTCCCCTCTTTACAAGAAAATGAAAGTTTCGCCCTCCTACCCTACTCACTCACAGTTTCGATAAACGATCTCGTGCATTCCATTCCGGAAACAATTAACATCACACCCCTCCGAGCAATTAATCACATCACACCAACCCTCTGTTACTCACGCGCAATCCGTGTCTGTCTCTGGAATTGTTAACTCGTGAGTTCCGGTACTTTTCACCCTAGCAATCTTATCTCATCGTATTATCTGCGGACCTTACCCTTTCTTAAGTCGGTATTTATTTGGTAGGGACACGCACTGCGGCACGTTTTCTCTCTCCATCTCGCACACATACATACACACTCTAAAAAAAAAAAAAGAAAGTGGAGGAAGAGACGTGACTGTGAAGGAAAAAAACCTTCACCCTTGCGTGCACGACGGCCACCTCTCTGACGTTCCACCCTCTGGCACACAGATGAGCAGATAAATATATTATACAGTTCGCAGCTATACATTTTTGTAAGAATGCCGGCACGACGGTGTGGTGGTGCTGGTCGTGGGTCGCGATACGCCATGCTGGAGAACGGCGTGCATCGCTTTATACGCGACATACCGACACTGTTAATATGGCGACCCGGCAGTGATCGGGCCATTCGCTAAGTCAGACAGTGGTCGAGCTCGTGCCACGTCCTGACGCATTTCCAGTGCCTTCTCTTATCGTTTTGCATATCTCCGAGGGTGGACAAGGATAGAGAAAGCGAAAGCCTGAAAGATGGTGAGTGTAGTTCTTACTTGTCCGATTAATTTTTTTTTTTTTTTTTTTCGGGATCTGTGGAAGTTGCACCCTTTCAACTTGTCCAACAAACACCACGACAGTAATCCGGAAATGAAGCAGAGGTGGTCGATTTGCGTGGACAGCAGGCATGACTCTAAGTTTTTGCGTTCGCTTTAATCAAGGCTTTTAATTCTTCGGTAAAAGAGGAATTTACTTCGTTGGGTGTAAGGCTTTGTAAATTATTTAGGATGTATCGTCGAAGCGTCTATTCTTTTTACTACTTGTCAGAGGGTAAAGTTTGTAAAGTAGTCTCATTGAGCATTGCCTCTTGAGAATGAAAGGATTGTCGATGGAATGAAAGCTCGTGTACATATTAAGAGTTAAAGAGCGTTTTACCTGGTGATTTGATATAAATTTTTGAGATGCGTCGCCGCGCGTCTCCACCTTACACGTGCCTCGTACTCTCGTCTGCATTTCGCTTCGTGCACTCGCTTAGAAGTGGCCAAGGATATCGATGCACTGTATAATTATAGAAACATCAGTTACACGCAAGTCGATAAAATTGCAGGCCATAAGATACACGTAGGCGCGTAATGGCACGTTACATGTGTATTATCAAGTTAAGATTCTAGTACCATTCGATGTATACATCTAAATAGATGCACAAATAGTATCTCTATAGCTAGTACACTCTGCTGTTGTTATTCGAGATTCTAAAATATCCTAATGAAACAGGAATCTAAATTACCCTACGAAGACATCGTATATTCTAGACTTCGTATTCTATAGACATCCTTGTATAAGCACCGTCCTTCAATATCACGCATCTAAAGCAAAAAATGTTCCTACAACGAGTAACGAACTTTTTATTAACTACTAAAAAGCTTTTCGTTCTGTCGGTGGAACACCGGTCCGATTGATCCAAATTCCGTTTCTATAGACATCCTTGTACAAGCATCGTCCTCCAAGATCACGCGACCGACGCAAAAAAATGTTCCTACAACGAGTAAAGAAAACTTTTCCTTCTCTCGCCTTGCTGATTTCCATTGATCCAAATTCCGTGTTTCCCATCCAAGCATCGTTAACCGGGAAGACCTTATTCCCTGTCACGCACTCTTGCCGGTCGCACTATGCTACGTTAGGTTCGATCAAGCTGCTATGGTTACGGTATGACAACCTTTAAAAATCGATTTTTACTCCATACCCTTCTCACCCCTCGCGCATTATCCCCTATACCTTCACCTCTCTGGTGCACGATGCCACCAGACGTTGTGATTCTCTCGACGTCTATAAGCCAACGAAGCAACGCTCGAGAATGGCCTACTGCCCGATTGGTACCACCCCCACGAGAGCGTCGCGACGACTTACGAAACTTCCACCTTCTGCCTCTTCCGGGCTGTCCTCCTTCTCTTTTCTTCTTTTCTACCTTGGGTCCTTGTTACTCCTCATCGTTTTTGGATTGGTGGTTTCTTCTTACTCTTCATCGTTTCTGAACTGGCTCCTTCTACCCCTATCCACCTCTCACCCCTTCTAAGCTGTCTTTTCCAGGCTGCTCACCTTCTCACCCCTCGTCTTTTCTCGACTGGTTCTTTCTTCTCTCTTCGTCTTTTCTAGCTTGGTTCCTTGTTACTCCTCATTGTTTCTGGGTTGGTTGGTTCCTTCTTACTCTTCATCGTTTCTGGGCTGGCTCCTTCCTACCCCTACCCACCTCTCACCCCTTCTAAACTGCTTCTTTCCAGCCCCCACCCACCTTCTGTCTCTTCCGGACTGCTCTCCTTCTCACCCCTCGTCTTTTCTCGACTGGTTCTTTCTTCTCTTTTCTTCTTTACTAGCTTGCTTCCTTCTTACTCCTCATCGTTTCTGGGTTGGTTGGTTCCTTCTTACTCTTCATCGTTTCTGGGCTGGCTCCTTCCTACCCCTACCCACCTCTCACCCCTTCTAAGCTGTCTTTTCCAGGCTGCTCCCCTTCTCACTCCTCGTCTTTTCTCAACTGGTTCTTTCCTCTCTCTTCGTCTTTTCTAGCTTGCTTCCTTCTTACTCCTCATTGTTTCTGGGTTGGTTGGTTCCTTCTTACTCTTCATCGTTTCTGAACTGGCTCCTACCTACCCCTACCCACCTCTCACCCCTTCCAAACTACTTCTTTTCAGCCCCCACTCACCTTGCATAATTAAGGGTGGGTTATGCCGATAGTGATGGGTCAAGGCGTCCGTGCTTGGCCCAAGTCAGACTTACTGACAGCTCGAGACAGCTTTACTTTATCGTCGAGGGGTCTCTTGTGTCAGTTGATAATCATCCCCTGACGGATGACCGGTTCTCTTCATCAAGTACGCTCGCGATCGCGCGATTACTTTTTTCAGGAGTATCTTCACGGTTCTACTGTTTTCGATTACTTAGTATTTATTAAGAGAAAGAAGGGTGCCTTTTGTATTTGATTATTATGAAATAATCTTTGGCAAGGTTCTTCCGGGTTTGAATTTCTCAGCTTGAATGGGTGACAAGACACGGAATTTCAGGAAATGTAGGGAAGAGGACGAGACTAAATAATTATTTTTGCTTTTGCGTAATATTTAACTCGAGGAATAGAATTTCGAGTTGGTGCTATCGAATCTATGTGCAAATGCGCGGTCGTGCTTAACACTTGACTGCTCGAAGGGATACGATTTTTTAAAGATATTTATGAACAAGATGGCGAAAAAGGTGAGTTTTCCGCTGTCGATGATCGAGCGATTAATTTGAAGCTTGGATCTTTCTCGCGCGCTCGAGTGTCTTATCTTCTCGGTTAGTACTGAGTTCACGGGTCAGCCGCGATAACGAGACGAGACTCGAGCTGTCGGTTCGTGCGAAATAAATTAACACGATCCATAAGAAAAGGACGATTCTAGATTTATCTACTATCGCGTAAACATTGTGTACAGCCATGAAACCTTTCTAGACCCGTTATGGAATTTTTTTACCGAACTTGACCTGTCTTAAAAAAAATGTTTCTGAACTGTGACAATGTCTTTCCAAGCGAGAGTGCATTTCCATCCACATCGGCCAAGCAGGCGTTCAGATGGGGAACGCCTGCTGGGAACTTTACTGTCTCGAGCATGGAATTCATCCTGATGGACAGATGCCCAGTGACCACACCGTGGGCTACGGCGACGATTCCTTCAACACCTTCTTCTCGGAAACTGGCACGGGAAAGCACGTACCCCGAGCAGTTTTCGTCGACCTCGAGCCTACTGTAGTAGGCAAGTGTTCGAGTAACCAGTAACCACGGTGAAAGATATTTTCTTTCAGGTTCATTAATTTGATTTCTTTTATTTTCCTCTCTCGCGTCGATCTACTTACAAAATCCACCTTCGTGAATTTTTAATCAGTCTATCAGTGACCGTGGATTAATGTTCTAGACGAGGTGCGAACTGGCACTTATAGGCAACTCTTTCACCCGGAACAATTGATCACGGGGAAGGAGGATGCCGCGAATAATTACGCGAGAGGACACTACACAATAGGTATCAATACACAAGCTGTTAGTAATTCGAAAGAGCATCGAGCATTAACATCTTGTCATTTCAGGTAAAGAAATCGTAGACCTCACCCTGGACCGCATTCGCAGAATCGCAGAGCAGTGCAAGGGTTTGCAAGGTTTCTTAATCTTCCACTCGTTCGGCGGTGGCACCGGTTCAGGATTCTCCAGTCTCTTAATGGAAAGACTGTCCGTCGATTATCCCAAGAGGTGCAAATTAACGTTCAGCATCTATCCGGCGCCGCAGGTGAACAAATTTTTTTTTTTTCAAGACTAATATTAACACGTTAGCTGCCACGTCAGTCACCGGTGACTGACACTGACAATATAAAATGCAATATGAAACTAAAAAGTTACATGGTTTTCATAAATTTTAAATCATTTCAGGATCGTATCATTAATGTACTTAAATATTGCTTACCAAAAAACTTCAATGGATTTTGTTGAAAGAGTTTAAATAAAAAACCTTCACAGGTATTACGAAATGTGACAACTTGCTTTGTCATTATTCTGGCCATTTTTCTACCAAATCTTGCCGTATTGTCTGCATAACATTGTTCTTTGTCTACGATAAGATACAATGGCCCTAACATATTTACGTACCTACATCGAGTAAGTTTGAATCTTACAAATGAGCTTGACATTGTTATACCACAGTACCGCAGTACTGAGTCTCGAGTAGGGCGCGTAGCCTGAACGGGATTTCCTCTTAAATGCGCGTGGCAGCTAACGTGTTAAAGAAGCTTCAAAAAGTGATATCAATTTTCTTTTTCATTTTGTTCATTGTCGACAGGTCTCAACAGCAGTGGTGGAACCTTACAACGCCATTCTCTACACTCATCCGACTTTGGAGCACTGCGAGGTTGCCTTCATAGTCGATAATCAGGTAGGCTTGAATTAGAAGTGATTAGAGTACGTCCACTGATCCGAGTATCGCGATACACGTAAGTCGCCTCAATTGATAGGAAACACGTGAGCGGAGGATCGATTCGTCTTATCGATTTCGCGATACGCCGCCCACGAGGACGTCTCTACTTCGTAACTGAGGATTCGCGATGTTTCTCTTTTCCAGGCGATCTACGAGCTGTGCAGGAGGAACTTGACTATCGACCGACCTACCTACACGAATCTCAACAGATTGATCGGCCAGATCGTCTCGTCGATCACCGCCAGCCTGCGATTCGACGGTGCCTTAAACGTCGATCTCACAGAGTTCCAGACCAACTTGGTGCCCTATCCGCGCATTCATTTTCCACTTGTACGTATTACGAGAGGAACGGTAAGAACGAGAGGCACGTAGACTGAGGAGAAATTTAAGGATTCTGTGCTTAGTAGAGGCGCACTGAAATTCTTTCGGTGGAATTTCATGGTTGTGCTTCTTGGTCAGGAGCTATATCACATGTCTTTACATACTAATGAAATTATGTCACGTTGATCAAAAAGTTTCCAACGTGCTCGTCTACCGAGGCGAGTGAACCGACACACTTTATATCGAGCTTGAAAATTTCATAGGACCCTATTCGCTGTAATTTCACAAAGTGTCAGTTTGCGCCCGCGTTAAGCTGGCCGTCCATTAGGTCAGTCAGGGAGCGCGGCGCGGCGCGGAGCAGTGCAGTGTTTGAAAAAATACATGCAAATGAATATACGTATACGGGTGAAATATCATCAAAGGACCCGAACATACGAATGCGGCGTCATACAGCGATATTTCACCCGTATACGTATATTCATTTGCATGTATTTTTTCAGACACTGCACTGCTCCGCGCCGCGTAGCGCTCCCTGACTGACTTAATGGACGGTCAGCTTTAAACGCCTCTCGCAAGGTTTGACGATTCGATTGACTTTATTCTTTAATAAATCTGCAATTCTTGTTGTCTCGTTGTCAGGCGACTTACGCCCCAGTGCTGTCCGCCGAAAAGGCTGGCCATGAGAGAATCACGGTGGCGGAGATCACGAGTTCCTGCTTCGAGCCGAACCATCAGATGGTCAATTGTGATCCTCGAAGGGGTAAATACATGGCGGTGTGCATGTTATACAGAGGAGACGTCGTTCCTAAGGACGTGAATGCTGCGATTGCAATGATAAAGAAGCAGAAGCACGTGCAATTCGTCGAATGGTGCCCCACGGGATTCAAGGTTCGTGGAAAGCTCTGTAAAATTCCCTTTCATTTTTTTAACGATGCGTTAAAATATTTTTTATGTTAAATTAATGATCTTGACACACTTCGGATGAGAAATTGAAAAATTAAAATGATTATTTACTTCATAGAACGTATTTAACATTTTTTTATGTTAACACTATTCCTATACCGCGACCGGTCAAATGACCGTTTTTAAAATTTCGTTTAGAATTTCCTAGTTACAACGTGATTGCATCACTTTTCAATTTCACAATTTTTCCTAAAATATTGAAAAATGTATTAGTATATTTTCGAAAAAGTCGTGAAATTGAAAAGTGATGCAATTACGTTGTATATAGGAAATTCTAATCGAAATGTTAAAAATAGGAATAGTGTTAAATTAATGATCTTGACATACACCAGGTGGGAATAAATTATCAACCACCCACGGTGGTACCAGGAGGAGATTTGGCCCGAGTAGAACGTGCAGTATGCTGTCTCTGTAACACAACTGCAATTGTCGATGCTTGGGCTAGAATCGATCACAAATTCGATCTTATGTACGCCAAGAGAGCCTTCGTCCATTGGTGAGATTCGAAAAAAAAATTCTTACTCTTGGTTGCACGTAAATCATTTATTTCTTTACGAATTACTCGCAGGTTCGTAGGCGAGGGTATGGAGGAAGGAGAATTTTCAGAAGCCCGAGAAGATCTCGCGGCACTGGAGTTGGATTATCGCGAGGTCCAAGAGGACGCGGCAAACACCGAGGAAGAGGAAGAGTATTGATCTCCACGCAATAAATAGATCTGCCAATCTGTCCTTCACGATTGTTACGAGAATTAAGAATATTTATTGAATCGGGCACGCTCATCGTCCGAGGCCACTGTGAGACGTATTTCCCAATTGTTCGATATGCACAGAAGCAGAATCCGTCCGTGAGACGTCACTTTCGAGGGACGTCAAGCAACTAATCATACCGTTTCCGTCTTTTGTTCTTTCTTACAAATTCTAATGCAATCTCGTTCTTTCCTACTGACTGTAAACGGATTAATAAAGTCATTCGATCGACGTGTCTTATCAGTCTGCTGCATCGACGTTCGACGATGATTTTCCAAAGAAGAAACATATTGGTTTTTTCTGCATCTACCAGATCGACCGCAGCAGGACACTACGGGCTTTGGCGAGGCCGCGGCACGTTTCGACCGAAATTCTACGCCAAATCGAAGCGAGAATCCGCCAGATAGCGAGGTTAAAGCAAACAATCGTTATTTCTTATCTTAGACGATTATTTCTGTCGCCGGCTCCGCGCTTCTCGTGGCAACAACACGGAGCCCCGAGTCGCGTGCTTTTATCATTCACGCACAAACAAGCCTACGCGAGAAAATATGGGATCCCCGATGATGGTGTGATTACAATGGCGCAAACAATTGTTTCGCGTCACGAGAGCCGAGTCTGTGATACCAGGCCGCTACTTTATCGTAAGAGTGCCTTCTTCTTGAGAATGATACGCCCACGCGTGTTCTCTTGTCGGCGTGAGCACGTGCGAGCTCACTACGGGACTCACGTGTAAGGAGTTCCCTCGTACTTTCAGATTCGCTCACTCGTAGATATACTTTATTTACACGCGAAGAATATTCCTGTCCAGTCCAATTCGAGAATTGGTTATCATCACACTTGCATCTTTTTCCACATTGCATTTAATTTACTCTTCTTCTCTTTTCACACTGATTTGGAATTGTATTTCCATTAAGCGTTTCCATGGCACAATGTTTACAGATCCTCTTGGTCACTTTGACTGCACCATTCGGAGCCAGTGTCGGAGGAAACGTGCCCACGTGAAAGTCGAATGGAATATTTATGAGTGCCTAAATGCGTCACGGGTGCGATACAGGGTACCAGTGAACTCGTGTCGATAGTGATTGGCAGTATTTCTCAAAATTTCCGCTCGCGTGATTCGGAGCAAAGAATGCAATTTTCTAATTTCTGTTTTTTTTTTGATGTATTGATTTTGGTGCATTGACTTTTCTCATTTTTTTTTCTCACAATCGGAGTAATTTTCGTCACGAATTGGGACTGTAAATATTCACTTTTCGTTAGAAGAGAAATTCATTTTTTTTCTTCCAATTTCTAAGAGTGCAAGAAAATGGGGGCACGGCAGGAGGAAGTTGAAGAGGGCTCGAGTGGTACCGGCACTTAAATCAATTTGAGAGCCATCGTGCTGTACGATGACTGTTAGCATTTCTGACAAGATTATCCAGACGTCGCGATGAGCGATATCGGAGTATCACGTAAACGATCCACGTGTGGCACGTGATGGCCCACGACCATTTGTTCAAGGCGTGATTGACCGTCAACTTCTTACGTGCTCGATCGTCAAAGATTCCATTTTTACGGAGAAACGTTCCTATCATTTTTACCCATACAAATAAAAAAAATAAATTTGGAGGATAGGAGAAATAACACAGACTTTACAGAGCAATAAATCTGACGAGACGCGAAAATGATGAATTTCGCAGCTGTTAGTACCACGAAAATGTGACTAAACTCTTCAATAAATCTTTCTGTCTATCGAATAGTAATATCACAGATACTATCGGGACAATTGACAATTTATCGTCTGACGATATCCAAACCACCGTCCACAGTGGAAACTTTCCGGATGACGAGTAGTCAGTTTGCAAAGTGTGACGTCACTCATGGGACAACATGATCATGATTTTGCACCGTGTAAAGTTTAAATGACCGTGGCCCAATTGCCGGGTGAATGGAAATTTTTTCACATCGGGGATGGTGGAATTTTTGAAATCCGCGAATGGAAAAGTCGACGAGCGTGTGTCGGTTTTCGATCGTGTCGAATCCGAAAGCGGGAATAATTAAGAATAGATAACAGTGGACGAGCCTTATCTCGCAGAATGTTTCTTTCCATAAGACTTGAGTTAGAATGTACTCGTGCGGGGGCTCGATAAGCGATAAGACGTATTGTCGAAAAGGCGAAAGCACGGGATTTAATAATAAGCGATAAGTTGGCACGTACCGCGAACAAGTTATTAATATTTATTTCAGTGTAAGGCGTTGAACGATCAACTTTGTCGGCGATCGAAAGGAGAACGTGAGATTTTTCGGAGCCTAGTGAACTCGATTCTCTTTTCGGTAATCAAATATTACCATTTATCATTAGTGTAAAAAGAACGAAACTTAATTTGTCTCGTCGTGTTAGTAAGTAACTGAGTAATTACTCGCGCTTTGCTTTCATTCCCAATGTTACTTAATAGATTCGCCATGTGAGCACGAGCTGGATACCTCGTGTCAATACAATTAGCAGTATTCTATTGACTTCGTAGATTAGGATGTCGATTGTAAAGATAAGTGAAGCTCGGTGAAAGTTTAACGAAAGCTGGACGACACGCTCGGACGACGATCCAGTTCGAGAGGCGAAAATTTCCACTTTGCGGTGTATCTGAAAAATATTAGAGATATCGATATTTATATGAGAAATCTCGAACAAATGTTTACACGTGTAACAAGCTCGTGATTGTAGAAGCTTCGTACGATCGTACAATTTCTTACTTGTAGTTAATTTGTAGTTCTGGCGTGTGCTTTATCGGCGCGCCGAAGTAGTGACGCATTGTCGTCGAGCAAAAGTGAAAATCGTCGTGAACGTGGCGTATTTATAATTTTAGATCGGTCTGAAAACGCGACGCTCTTTTGATCGATGCATTTTATGCAATCAGGAAGCTGGCGCCGATTAATTTATGTACTCTACTCGCGCATTATCGCGCGTCCATCAGACCAACGTCGGTGTAAATCTCGAAGTTAACCTTCTATTGTTCTCGTACGTCAGGACTAGCAGAATTACGATCACGATTATGCTGTCAAAAGTGGCAGATAATTTTCTCATGCGGTCTTATGCCGATCTTCTCACTATCGAAACGTCCTCTCCGAAAAGGTCAATGACCGGGAAAAATATTTAAAAGCAACAATCGTGAGTCTCTAAAATGATCCGTTCGTTAAACAACCGATGCACGACGTACAATATGCAATTCATTAATCAATTTGACGTATCTCTCTACAAAGATCATCGTCGTTCAATCGAGCGAGTGGTGGCAAACGAGTGCATCTCCAATTATCTCGTTTTCACTTCGATCGAGCGCGTGCAAGGCCGCGATAAACTCAGAATTAAGAGATCGTGCTGATCGATAAACTCCGGTCACTCGAAACGGTTATCCTCAAGAGCAAGCTCGAAATCTCATCTTCTCTCGACTGTCAGTCATAGTCGACGAATGTTCAATTGTCAAAATCACGACTCTCGTTAAATGAGCCGTTTATTTTGAAACTAGCCTAGGTCCATTTTTAAAAAAAAATAAGATACCACGTAATTCACGAATAATATAGTGCAATAATTTAATATTATGTGATATTTCATTTTTTTTAAAAAATCGAGTTAGACCATTTTCAAAATAAACAGCTCAAACAACAGAAGGATTTGAAATCCTTTTCAAACTTACAAATGGGTCATAATCGAGATGAATGAAATATCTGCAAAATACAGAAGCTTCAGCCCATTTCTGTCTCGAATTTGAAGATCGACGATGGCTTTCGAGATCATTGAGTGTGAATTCGTGAAAATCGACAAAACGTGACAGTACCAGCGAGCAAACGGAGCAAGAGTGACCAAAAGCACCGAGATTGTTGGCCAGCGGGGTTGTGGGTGGTGGTGGAAAGAGGAGCGCGGGAACAAGAGTGGAGGAAATATGAATAAGACGTCGCGCGTGCGCGCGCATCACCCCGTTTCTTCCTCTGCCAAGTTACGGGCTCGTATATATGACGTCACCGAACTGGGTCGCGGCACTCAGCTGACGGCTGCGTGCTGAAAAGTCGAGGAACCCTCATACCCACGCGGCCACCGCACACTCCAACTCAGGTACGATCGTCGAGGCTTCCTACACTTTTGCATTCTTCTCATCCTCTTCTCTTCTTATTTCTCGTCACTGACATCTCTCACCCGATCTCGATCTTTGACATTGCGCGCCTCGGCTACCACAAAAGTTTCAACACTCGAAGCACATTTCTCAAGTCCGAAATCAAGACAGTGGTTGCTAGAGAAAGCGTAGGAGATTTTTTATTTTTTTTTTATTTTGAGAGAGAGAGATAGAAGATGGAGAAAAATTTAATTGTTCATGTTCGATATTGATTTTTATGGAATATCGTGGTGAAGGTTTGACGATGGGGTTGTCTCTGTGTGTGATGGAGTGGGAGGATCGTCGATGATTATCATCGTCATAGATTCAAAGGGGCCGCGGCAAAGTAGGTGCAACTGGATTTGATTGCAGAAATGAGTGCACCTTCCGGTGTCCCGTGTCGCGGTCGCGGTTTAATCGATTATAATCGCTAAAACGCGACCTACCGCGCACTTCCTCGTTATCCTTCGTTTGTCGCGACGCTCACTTTTTGCGCGCGCATGTTCGATGGGATTTTCTCACGCTTCCTAAACACATTTTTTTTTCTGTTTATTTCGAGGTCGAAATTCTACCGTGACATTCAAAGATACAACAGTAGAAATTATGTTAAAATTTACGTGGGTTGTCGTGCGTCACGTGCACGCATGCTTCTCTATTCATATTCTTACGACAATTCTAGAAATATCTCACAGTGATTCGGGCTACTTACGAGTAAAATTCTCCTTCAAGTGATACTTTTTTTTTCAATGTAGTATCGAATGCAACGAATTTTCAATACCATTTATAGAACATCGTGGAGAATGATTTTGCATTATGAATTAGTGATGTGAAAATGTATTGCGCACTTGCTACACGCTGACGCGCGAAATTGCGAACTTGAGCTTGATGAGATTCATCTATGCATCTCTAGGCGATAAGCAGTCGCAGAATGAGGAATAATGGGTTTTTAATGATAAATTAATTAGCAATTTTCACACCGTTGAGAGGTCACCTTTGCTTTAGACCGTTTTTTTATTTTAGAAGAATTTGCGCGATTTCGCTTGGTTCTTTAGAATTTGAATCCTAACAAGTTGATACTTTACGATGCAACGTAAGATTCAATTACATCGTAATGATACTTGCTGTCTTATGTCACATTACGTCGCCTACGTCATCGAACGGCCTGTGACGTCACACGAGGAAACAAACCTGACGTCCTACCACGATCGTTCGTCATTACCTTTCTGCTCATAATCATTTCGTCATCACCGACTAACCTTTCATCCTTCGTTCGACTAGTAAAAAAAAAATTTCCATCCAAACCAATCGCAGGGCATTGTACCGAGTCATCGAAGATCCTGTAGACTGCGATCTGTTCTTTCCCAATTCTTACTCAATCGCGATAACGTTCGATTTACGTCACAAAGATATTTATCCAGCATTGTGTTGTTCCAACGTATCGTTTCACTTTTATAGTACCTTATCTCGAGTTTCGACAATCAGATCAGATTACGATCTTTTCTACCTGGAGTAAACAAAGAAGCTTCTCGTTGCACATTTTCGTCCGTTTAACGAGACAATTGTTTATTTATGTTTCGTAGCTCCAGGAGGTCGAGCGAATAATTATCCACGATGGCAGAATCCTTGGAACAGATGCCCAAGAGCGACACGATCAAACTTCGCGAGAGGCACATAGGGTGAGCTGTTTTTTGTCAGTAATGAAATTATTTTTTTTTTTACAAGAAAGAAGGCAGGGTAACAAGGATGCTTAATTTTGCAGACAATCGTGCAAGCTCTTCTACCGGGCTAATCCTTTGAAGATAGTGAGAGCAGAGGGTCAGTACATGTACGACGAGAAAGGTGGACGTTACTTGGATTGCATTAACAACGTAGCGCACGGTAAGCTCACATTTGTCCTTCGAAATACTCTACAACTCGTGCCAACAGCAGACACACACACCAACAGTCTATTTGTAGTGCTCACTGAAACAAAGCCAACGATATTGTTACAACATTGAAACATATAAACATATAACCTGGCTGTACATCCACCTAAAAAAAAAATATTCTCTTTTGGAGCAGATGAAAATGATGATACTGGAAATTTCATATGATTTCGGTCGTTAATAAATTTTCTTTTTATTCCCAGTCGGTCATTGTCATCCGGACGTGGTGCTGGCAGGACAGCAACAAATGGCACTTCTCTCGACCAACAATCGTTTTCTGCACGACAATATCGTGGTGTGCGCTCGTCGTCTGACCTCCTTGCTTCCAGAACCACTCTCGGTTTGCTTTCTGGTAAATTCTGGAAGCGAGGCCAACGATCTTGCTCTCAGACTCGCTAGAACCCACACTAAACAGAAGGACGTGATAACGCTTGATCAGTAAGTGGTATTCTAATTTTTTCCAGACGGTGGAATAATTAGATAACAAGGAGAATTAATAATTAACTTTCTACCTGCGCAGTGCTTATCACGGCCACCTCACAACGATAATCGACATCTCGCCGTACAAGTTCAATCACCCTAATGGCACCGGAAAACAGGATTGGGTTCACGTGGTGCGTTCACTTTTCCTGAAATTATTCGTTAATTATTTGTTACGATTGTATTATCAAACGAAATTAGAAAGGATATTTATTCATCCGTTAGGCACCTTGCCCAGACGTCTACAGAGGAAAATACAGGGACGTGGATTATCCGGATAAGGACCTCGGTGTAATGTATGCCGATGATGTGAAGGAACTTTGTGAAGATATCAAAGCCAAGGGCCGAGGTCTGTGTGCCTTCATCGCTGAAAGCCTCATGTCTGTCGGAGGGCAAATTCTACCGCCGAAAAATTATTTCAAGAACGTTTACAAGTACGTTGATTAACGAGATTCAGTAATTCATCTGCTGATTTTATCATTCCACATTGAATTACACCTGGGCAGACCTTACACCTCTTCTTGTACATCTTGAACTGTTCTTATCGATAAGAAAGGAATACTTTTCTAACGGCCACTTGTATAAATTTTATCTCACCATTTCAATTCTTTGTATAGACACGTGAGAGAAGCTGGTGGTGTTTGCATCGCTGATGAGGTTCAAGTAGGCTTCGGCAGGGTTGGCAGTCACACGTGGGCATTTCAAATGTACGGTGAGGACGTTGTTCCAGATATTGTTACAGTTGGAAAACCAATGGGCAATGGTCATCCAGTCGCTGCTGTGATCACCACACAGAGTATAGCTGATAGTTTTAAGGACACTGGGATCGCATACTTCAACACGGTAAAATATACAAATTGAGCTACCTTTTCAAAATGTAGAATAATAAGCTTCCGAAACTTTCTAGTGTTACATTGAATTTTTTATCTACAGTACGGTGGCAATCCTGTCTCGTGCGCAGTGGCCAACGCCGTGATGGAAGTGATCGAGCGTGAAAATCTTCAGGAACACGCTCTCGTGGTCGGTAATCATCTGTTGGCGGAGTTGAAGAAACTTGCTAACCGTAGGAAAGTGATCGGCGATGTTCGTGGTGCTGGATTATTCGTGGGCATTGAATTGGTGAGAAATAGGACGACGAGAACACCAGCCACGGCGGAAGCCAAACACGTCGTGTCCAGAATGAAGGACCAGAAGATTCTGATCAGCAGCGATGGACCTGATGATAACATTCTGAAGCTGAAGCCACCGATGGTGTTCACCATCGAGAATGCCAATCATCTCGTTTCTGTTTTAGACGAGGTCCTGCAGGAGGTTGAACTTGAAGACGAAGAGGTAATTTCACGCGTTTCGTGTATTCTCACCTATGGACAATTTTTATTTAATAACGGGTAGCCCCTTACTTATGCTTTATGAAGAATAGTGGAGATACTAAGTAGATGCACAGGAAAAGTTAGAGGATTGCATTTGACTTTCAAATTGTTTGCAACACGATTAGTGGCCAATGACGTCATGCGGTAATAAAAAGAAACGCCTGACTGTGTCTACGCGAGCGAAAAATCATTCGTTAATCATTCGTTGGGTTGTGTTCGTCGATACATCGGTTATCGACATTCTTTTTTATGACTCCGGGGTCAAGATTTTTACATTGAAACGAATTAGAACGAGGCAGTTTGCACTTCGTGCTATCGCACGGTGTTCTCATTATGCACGATTATTATATGACAGAGGAAAGCTTAGTTTCCAAGGTTAATTTTTTTGATATCTCCTGAATAAAAGTTTGCGTGGACTAATCCACTTTGTTAGCTTCTTAAATGAATGTATGTATTTGCTAGTAGATAATGAATCGTGTCATTGACAAATGTCTTGCGAAAGAGGCTTTGAAGTTTAATAAACTTCGTGCGGTACAATGATTTCTTGTCCAAAATTAAAATCGACTAGACCATACATGATAATCGCAGATAGTGGAATGAATCGTCTATATAATTAACCATAAAATTTCGCAATAGTGGTTTTAAATAAACCCGGCGCGATAGTAGAGAGATCGTATAAACAAGTGACGACATTGTCCGGTCCACTGGTCACACTATCTGTCGTTCACAAATGGTCAACAGAGAATGAAAAATAAAAGATTCATAAAAATTCAACATTTCCCAAAGTTGCCGCACTTTCTTCGATTCTTACATCATTCGTAAAATCAATGACAAAAAAAATCAATGTCTGGTCACAATTTCGTTATATTCAGGGTCACTTCGGCTTTTAATTAATGAAATCGTAATATTCTATCAAATTAAAAAAAAAACATTTTCTATCGCGGCTGACGATGTATGAAGTCTTGCAAAAATTCTACAATGTAATGCCGTGTACTTTAATTTTCACTTTGTCGTGGACACAGTTCTTTGTTGCATAATGAGTAGGTTAGTGATCGCAACATTGAGCTGTTGCTGTAAAAATACTTATCTGTGCATGCAAAGGTCAGGATGTGTTACATTAGAATCAACAGCATAAAGCCTCGACGACCGGAAATGATTAGGAAAATGCAAGAGTGTAGTTAATGCAAGAGAAGCATATGGTTCAGATAACATTGTAGTCGTAGCTTAGATAAACACGTGTAATACATTTTTATCAAAGTCGACACGTGCGGTATATAGATGTGCGCTAAATCTACATTCAATATAGGGGTCCACTTATTAATTTTTCTAACTTTCGGTACATGAAGTTCAGACCGCTTAATTTTCCCAATGATTAATTTAGAAAGAAGTCCTTGCGAAATTATCATTCCGTGGTCAATGTATTCTACGGACTTGTACATAAAATGATTTCGTGAATTTTTTATTCTAATTCGGCATTTTTTCAGGAGACGGAACCCACGACGACAATAATCAAAGCGACCATTTCGCCCATGGACGTGGACGTTGATGCGGCGTGCCCAAAGGAAAATTCCACCTACCGTGTTCGAGCCAGTTAACAATACCCTCTTAGATTAATTAGTATCTCTAATCACGGGTAGTGAACGTGTAAAGTATTATTTTTAAACGAGGCAGATGAAGTCTCAATATTGACTCGATATACATTTTATATTAGAAGGCATGCCTCGACACGGGAGCATCGCTTTTCCTTGACAAAAGTCTTGTTTTCTTTTTTATATTGCACACTTTATTTGTATACGAATATTAAAACTGCTAGTGTAAGACCTCAATAATATGGAAATTGAGGATACATATTTTTACCGTTTTCTTTTTTTTACATTAGCAGTTTTACATTTAGCATAAAATTTAACACTAGATTTACGGGACTGTTTTATAACCAGGACTTTCCATTTAAACGCGTCAAATCTACGAGTTTCCGTAAACCTAGTGTTAAGTGTATAATTTAACAGACATTTATTGTCATTGATATTTAAACCTACATGAGAATGAGCAGAATTTCTTTTATCGAAGAAAATTCCTGCTTACACTTAAAACTCACGAAATTCGAGAAACTTATCGAACAGTGACAGCGATAATACAATTAAAAAAAAAGACGCATTACAATAAAATAATACAAGTGCCAAAGAGAACGATTATCGAACTTAACTTTTATTACTTGCCTTTAGAAATGTCAGCCTTGTGTCCATCGGTACATCTTCCCGACGTTTCCATCACGCTCCGCTATTCCCATACAACTCTCTTCGAGTACTCATTCACGCCTCTCTCGTCGCAACACGAGCATTCATTCACCGAGTGGTGAGAAAAAAAAAACACGAGACCGCAAATGCAAACGATTGCGGAAATTTACCAGGGAGTTGCGAGCGTACGTGAAGCCGCTTGAAGAAAAAAGAATCCGTCATTGACTGCAAGCGGATGATGAACTAACTACATCCTGCAAGATTGTAGACTTTGCTGCAAAGGTCAGAAAAAATGCATCACGCGCGCCGGAAGATGTTAATCAAAACGAATGTGGCGCGAGCCAGCCTGTTGTCGCGGATAGGTCCACCAAGATCAATGCTGATGTAGCATATTAGTAATATAAATGGATTTCTACAGACCGATTGCTCTTCACTAGTTGACTGTATTTCGGCCAAAGCACTGCATACCGTCATGTGGTCGACGGGCCTTCTACTTTTACTCGGTAAGTCGAATCGCGAGAGAACATTAATCCAGGGATCTTGAAGCCTCAAGAGTTCACGATTACTTCAACCACTTTCTCTTCACGCGTCACGTAGAATCCAATATTCAAAATTACTAATTTATTCTTTGTTCTACCAGTGGGCGCGGCTGTGGCCGATCACTATCATGCATGGGAAACCGGAAAGGAATATGAATACCAGATAAGGAGCCGAACGATGGCGATGTGGAAGACGCAGGCTGATCAGAACAGCGGTATCCTCATGAAGGGTACACTCAAGATCCAGCCAAAGGATCAAGATACCTTGCAGGCTGAAATCTCTAGGGCACAGTACTCCTACGTTCATACAGTCTGGTCCGAAGGATGGAACTCGGATGTTCCTGATCACATGCTCCAGTTCGAGGACATGCCACTCTCGAAGAAACCCTTCGAGATCAAGATGAAGCATGGCGTGGTTAGGGATCTGATCGTCGACAGGAGCGTACCCACCTGGGAGGTGAACATCTTGAAGAGCGTGGTCAGTCAGCTCCAAGTGGACACCCAAGGTGAGAACGCCATGAAGAGCAAGAGTACTCAGGTACCAGAGGACGAGCATCCCTACGCCATGTTCAAGGCCATGGAGGACACCGTTGGTGGTATGTGCGAGGTGACCTACGACATCACTCCTCTACCTGAAGAGGTTCTTCAACGAGAACCGGAATTGGTACCACTGCCGGAACTCCGTGAGAACGGACAGCACATAGACATCATCAAGACAAAGAACTACACAAAGTGCCAACAGCGAATGGGCTATCATTTTGGTATCACCGGCAAGACTAATTGGGAGCCAGGAAGCAATGATAATGGAAGGCTGTTATCGGTGAGTTATTTTTACCTTTAGAGCAAATGATGTTGCTAATTATATTTTTGGGCTCTCCTTAACCCACACTTTTTCTTTGATTTCGTACAGAAAACATCTACCAGTCGTATAGTAATCTCTGGAAAACTCAACCGTTTCACCATTCAATCCTCCGTCACCACAAACACGATCCTCTCCATTCCTGGACTGGATGAAGATCGAGTTGGCATGGTGATTGCTAAGATGAATCTGACTTTGGCCAGCGTGGAGGAGCTGAAGAAACCTCTGGGCTTCCCTAGTGATCCGGAATCTACAGGCAATTTGGTCTACACTTACAACGATCCTTTCGCCAGGTCTATGTACAGGAAACCAGGTCGTCCACGTGTCAGTTATGCCTCCAAGCCTGACTCCAGTAGTGCTAGTTCCATGAGCTCCAGCGAGGAACATAAGCGTGTCTACCAACAGGATCCCAGAATTCCAAGAGGACCTAAGAACTCTGGAAGTTCTTCCTCGTCTGACAGTGCTTCCAGCAGTTCGATCTCCAGCAGCGAAGAAGGAGATTTCTGGCAACCAAAGCCTCAACTGAACGAGGCTCCGGACAACCCTCTCCTGCCATTCTTCATCGGTTTCAAAGGCAAAGCCATTGGAATGTCTGATCAAGTTAATCCTGTTGAATCTGCCAAGGATCTCGTCCAACAAATTGCCAAGGAGCTCGACGAGCCCAGCGACATTCCATCCAAGAACACTTTGGAGAAATTCGACATCCTCACCGATTTAATTCGCACCATGAACGTCGAACAAATGTCACAGGTTGAAAGAAACATTCAGAGCGATGACGAAACGCAAAGACAAAATGCCTGGTCCGCATTCCGTGACGCAGTTGGACAGGCTGGTACCGGCCCAGCTTTGATAACCATCAAGAACTGGATTATGAGTAAAAAAATTGACAACGTTGAAGCTGGCCATATCATGATGAACATTCCCGTTAGCGCGCGTACGCCAACTGCTGAATACATCGCCGAAGTATTCGTGAGTATTAAGAAGCTTTTTAAAGGCTGAGTAGATCTGCAACTCTTCGAATCCACAATAATCTAATTATGTGTCGATATTTTCAGTCGATCGCAACCAACCCAGAAGTACAGAAGCAGAACTTCCTCAACTCAACCGCAATTCTCGCCTTCACTGACTTGGTCCGATATGCTCAAATCAGTAACAGCAGCGTGCACAATCATTATCCCGTGCATAGCTTCGGCCGTATGGTGTCGAAGCACGATCACACAGTCCTTCAAGAGTACATTCCATACCTGAGTGCTCGCCTCACCGAAGCCATTAGACACCGTGACAGTCCCAAGGCCCAAGTTTACATAGTCGCTCTGGGTAACATCGCTCATCCCAAGATCCTCAGCGAGTTCGAACCCTATCTCGAAGGAAAGGTCCCAGCGACCACCTACCAACGCACCTTGATAGTATCCTCCATGAGCAAATTGGCCGAGCTCTATCCAAAATTGGCACGTTCGGTATTCTACAAAATTTACCTGAACACTCTGGAGGCTCATGAGGTCCGATGCATGGCTGTTTATTTAATGATGCTGACCAACCCACCCTTGAGCATGCTCCAACGAATGGCTGACTTCACCAACTACGATCACAGCAGGCACGTTAACTCTGCCGTAAAATCGTCCATTCAGAGTGCGGCGCAATTGAAGCGCAAAGAGTCTCAGTTTCTTGCCAGAAATGCCCGTCTCGCCCAACGCCTGCTGAACCCTAGGGAGTTCAGTTATCAATATTCACACGCCAGCGTTACAGATATGGAATTCAAAAACAGCAACAGTGGCAACAGGCTGACCATGTCTTATATTGGAAGCGAGGATAGTATCTTCCCTCGTGCTTTGTACCTAGGCATGAACAGTTACTACGACGGCTTTGAGATACCCACAATTGAGACTGCTGCGATGCTTTCCAGCGTCAAGGACATGCTGACTTTCGGCGAGAAGAATGACAAGGACAGGGACTCGTTCTCTCTATCCGACAAGATCGCGGAAATACTTCGTGTTCAACCCAATGTGGTTGAACCGTTCGAGGGTAGCATATATCACAAATCTCTCTACGGCAAGTTGTTCGTGCCGTTTGACAAACATTCGCTGAAGAAGACTGCTAAACGTAAGTTATTCTACCACATGGTTATACACGATGGAGACTCGTGGAGCTTGGTGGTTCTAACGTGTCGATAATCTTTGATCTTTCAGGATTACTGCAGAACGTGTCAACCTTGAAGGACGGTGGCCGAGTAAACTTCAACAAATTCGCTAGCTACGAGGTTACCATCAGTTTCCCAACTGAAACTGGTTTACCTTTTGTGTTCACCAATAAATTCCCAGTACTCGTCAAGGTCGCTGGTAAAGGCAAGGTCGACTTGAAACCTGGCTTTTCTGTAGAGGCGGACGCTGAATTCCGTGCCCTGTACTCCATGAAGGCCAATAGCAGAATGGGATTCGTAACGCCTTTCGATCACCAGTACTTCATGGCCGGTCTCGACAGGAGCTTACAGATCTACGCGCCAGTCAAGATCCAGCTTAAAGTGAACCCTGCCAAGAAACAATTCGAACTGAAACTTCGACCCAATAGCGAGGAGAAGAAGGGCCACATCCTTCACAAGAGCACCATTCCTTACACCACCAAACAGAATCTTCTGGACCTCCGCCCAGTGTCTTCGGACAAGAACACTCAGATCGTTACTGATAGCCAGCCTCAGTACTTGGAATGGGACTACCCGAACAAGAACTTGAGGACCTTCAAATTCGCAGCAGAACTCGACGGAGAAAACGCGAAGGACATCGTGCACTGGATACAAAATCCTTATCAGGGTATCCTGGCTCTGCCTTCTATCTTCAACAGCAAGTACCGCAAATTGAACGCGTTCGTGAATACCCAATTGAGCGATGAAGAGCCAATCGTATTGAGTGGCGCATACGACACCAAGACACAACAGAATTCCGAGAGGGGCGGGCGTGAAGAACCTAAAGTACCAGTGATTAACGACAAGGAGCCCAATAGTGAGCCGCGTAGAAGGAAGTTCTTAAACGATGTTGCCCAGGGAATGAGTTCATCAACCTCCAACGTTCTCGACCTTGAGGTGAAAATTCCAGGAGGTTTGGACAATGTAATCACCGTGGCATGGTCAACGAGCAACGCCGACGAGAATGGTCGTGTTCTTACTTATTGGAAAATGGAGAATCAAGAAGGCGACGCCAGTGAGGTGTGCGCCGCTGGTAAGGTCCAGAACAATCCAATCTCAACTCTGAACTACGAGAAAGCAGCGAAGGCCGAGCCAAGGTCAGATTTCAAAATGGAAGTTCGGTACGGCAAGAGGTGTGAGATTGGCGATCGCATGACGATCGAAGGTGTACAGAAGCAAACCGACGAATTCAAGGAGAGCGTTCGCAAGTTCCCGATAATAAAGAAATGTCAGGAGGAGATGAGGCGTGGTAACAAGGGGCTCCGAGCTTGTCAAAAGGCCGCGATCCTGATCGCCACACCCGATCTGACCAAGCTTAGTGTCCAATCGACTTCGGAATGGTTCAAGACGGTCGCTACCATGAGCATTAATATATTCAAGGACAGCCTGAGTCCAGACTTTGTTGTTAATTCGTTGGGTAAGAGGAACTACAAGGAAGACAAGTTGAATGTGATCTGGCAACTGCAACCAAACTACGAGAAGGCAGATCTTACTATGTATACTGACGAAAGTGATGTGACCTTTGCTGATATTAAGTTGAACTCCGAAGGAGTTTTGGACATGATGTTGTCTGGTATCAACGACCCCATGAATCCTACTGGCTTGTCCGATGACGGTGAGTAATGTTGCCATTTTATAAGTAGACTCCCTTCTTCTTAAAAGTATGCCACGATGAAAATCTTCAACGATCGTTCTTCCTCACAGAGACGTGCGTCCTGGACAACAATCAGGCAACGACTTTCGACGACAGGACCTTCCCCTTGAGATTGGGCAAGTGCTCCTACGTGGCAATGATAGCCATCCCCAAGAAGACTTCCGATAGACACCACCAATTGGATTCTAATATCCCCGAAGACAAGAAAGTGAGTATTCTGGTGGAGGAATTGAAGGATAGTCAGAAGAAGGTCAAGATCCAACTCGGTGAGAACGACGTGCATCTCTCGCCTGGAAGGGGAGATGGACTCGAGGCGTCGGTCAACAGGAAACACTTGAAATTATCAAGACACGAGAATCATCGTCAGATGGAACAGGGCGAGGTCGCCTTCGAGATTTTCACTCTTCCGGACGGTACCGCGAAACTCGATTCCGAGAAATACGGCATCGAGGTTGTTTACGACGGACAGCGCGTTCAAATCAAGGTAAACTATACTTTTCTAATTTCTACTGTAACTTATATTATCCCCACGTTCGCATCAACGATCATCTTTTCGTTCACCAGGCCGCAGATAAATATCGCAACTCCATTCGTGGACTTTGCGGTAATTACGACACCGAGCCAGACAATGACTTTACCAGCCCACGGAATTGCATGCTGGCAAAATCCGAGGAGTTTGCCGCCTCCTACGCTTTGACGAACGAGCATTGCGACCCTCAAACTGTTGAAGACGCTCGTAACATTCAGGCAGCGCAAGAAGTCTCGTGCAGGCGACAATCGCGCAGATTGAGCAACGTGATCAGCGATAAGGAATCTGGTAGATCTTCGCAAAATGAGAACAAGCGTTGGGGTTATCATAAGAACGATAATGAAGACCGTCATCACCACCAATGTAACACCCACCGTACAAAGGTCGTCACATATGGCAATAAGATTTGCTTTACCATGAGACCAATTCCGGTTTGCAAGAGTCAGTGCAGACCGATCGAAACGAAACAGAAGAACTTCCCACTTTACTGCGTACCCAAGGATAATGATGCCCTCGAGATGCAGCAACGCGTTGAGAGAGGAGCAAATCCTGACTTTAGTCAGAAACAACAGTCCAGGACTGAACGCTTCGAGGTCCCGTTGGGATGCGCGCCATACAGTGCTTAAAGTAATACTACCAACAGTTTTTTTATGTTGAGATTACATAATAGTAAGAAATATTGGAGGAAAGCTTCCATCTATTTATTATGCTCCATGAAGTAGTCGTTGAAATAAACATTAGCCTTTTCAATATACACGTCACTCCATTTCAGATGGGCAGTGTTCTATCCACCTGAATCCCTTGGATTATAGTATTTATTCCTGATTAATGTCGCCTCGTACTCATTCGCCGCACGACAAAGACTTTGGACTTTTATTAAGCGAGTTTTCAAGATTTCGTTTACATTTTCATAAAATACAGCTCGACTTATAATAAATATTCAGTAAGTGTAAACGGCGAAGAGAAAAGTACTTCGAGGTGTTTATCCTTTATTAGATTTGAGATTAGAATGTTGGAGGACAAATTTTTGGGTGAGACTTTTAATGCCACATCCCCTTGGTACATTGAAAATCCTTTGAAAAAACTGGTACCACTACTAACGTGTGCGTTCCAAAAGATCCTTCCCGTAAAGAAATGCTGTAGCAGACTGTACATTTTAGTTTGATCAAGGGATTTTCAGCAATTTAGCATAAAAAGATGCATAGGTTATTTTTTGTCTTTCCACGTTTATTTATTTTCATCAGAAAATTGTTAAAAAATGTTGGTACTAATTATTGTAAACTGGTACTTTCTGAGTCGTAGATCTGGTATGCAAAACGTTATACATTGGATAGTGATCAATTCGAAATTCCTTCTTCATCAGTATACGCATCTTGTTTGTGACGGGACAGCGCAAACAATAGCCACGATGATTAACGGTTCTGAAAATGAAGATACATATAACCAAAAATATGATTACACTTCGCGTTGCGCCAGCTTTCCTTTGTCGAGACTCGAAGAAAACACGAGAAAGATGAAGAGAAAAATAGTTAAACCTATCAAGCTCATTCTGACGAACGAATTCATTATATGTATTTTTCTCTAAAAACTAGGGACCTTACTCTTACCCGTACTTTACCAGCGCCCGCACTTTACAAGCGCTCGATAAACACATGTGGACATGAACATGCATATCTAATGCGTATGGATTATAGATCGCATTACAGTCCAAACGCTGCTAAAGTACGGGTGAGAGGAAGGCCCATGAGCTTCTTCTTGCCAGATCGACCGTTTGCAGATACATCTACATAAACGTACAATGATGTAATTTTTATGAATTTTTTGAAATGTCTGTACTTAAGATCATCCGAACGACATACCATTATGGGTCATTAGAGTCATCATGACGAAAATAGGTCGTTACATTTAAACAAATTTCGATAACCTTGATACCGTGAAGAAAATGATTTTGAGAACAATATTTTTCATATCACAATATTTGCCACTTTGAAATAAATACTTTTTTTCTTTGACATTTTTCTCTACAATAAACGATAATGAAGATATTTAACATGGTCAACTTATTGTTAGGTGGGATACCCTGTACGTACGAAGCCGAAACATTATAATCGAGTAATTAAAGAAGTGATTACTTACTAAACGTACGACGCGCTGACAGGTACCACGAAATGGTGCATAGCCTTTCGGGCACTTTACTTTTGGCTTATCCTGACAAACGAATTCATTATATGTATTTTTCTCTAATAACTAGGGGCCTTACTCTTACCCGTACTTTACCAACGCCCGCACTTTAGAAGCGCTCGATAAACATATGTGGACATGAACATGCATATCTAATGCGTATGTATTATAGATCGCATTAAAGTCCAAACGCTGCTAAAGGTACGGGTGAGAGTAAGGCCCATGAGCATCGTCTTGCCAGCTCGACCGTTTGCAGATACGTCAACGTAAACGTACAATGATGTCATTTTTATGAATTTTTTGAAATCTCTGTACTCAACGTCATCCGAACGACATACCATTATGGGTCGTTAGAGTTGTTACGTCCGAGACGTAACGCGTCTCATTTCATGCGTATTCTAAATATTAATCGTGGCCGACAACCAGCAATAATAGATAAGCCTAGCCAACATAAATTGTGACCTAAGCGGTCCAGCACCTTTAAACATGCAGCGCGCCTTCCACTCAAGGAAGACTCGAGACCCGAGGTTGCCTGACAAAGAGATTTTCCAAGCGCAACGAATCAACGTCGCGCCTATACGGAGCGTTCGACTTCGAGTAGACCAGATAAACAATCCGAGGCGATGGCTAGCGCGTTAGCCTGACCCCAAATCAGTTAGCGACCACACGCTCTGTGCGAGGAGCATACGACACTAACACACAACCGAAGAATCAATGATCTCAGATACCATCTTATCTCTACTCTCTTTTTCATCCTACAACTAATCTCTTTATCCATAGTCACGTTTAATTAATATTACAATAATCCATTTACTTCAAGTCACGTACTTCTATCCACATGTTGCCTCGCTCCTTTTCCTTTTTTCTGCATTTTCAAATACCTTTTACCTACGTTTCACCTTACCATATTTTTTATAACATCCTTAACCTAACCAGATTCCAGGAACACCGTTCCTGAATTATTCATTTCCTAGGCATACCTAAACTCTAAAACGCAGTACTTGTCATAAAACAATTAACTCTTGACCATCCTCTTCTGACCAAACGAACGGTATCCAACAGATGCCATCCCTACAGCCAAACGCTCTATACAGTTTCCCTTACTGCACTGCACGTGTCGAGACAAAGCGACTTAAGCTAAATGTCAGGCGCTGACCTCGCACTGTGAGCATCACTTGCGATGCTCAAGCGAGTCCATCCGATCCCTAGTCGCCAAAACCTTATGGGCAGACACAGTCCTAAGGGTACACCAAGGTACACCACCGAGCACGGGGCGACCCATAAATTAGCTGACTCGATGACATCACTTCGACATCGAGGACAGTCTTCTTACTCTCTATACCTTTCTCTTTCTTACCTATCTCCCCACTACTACCTTTTTTTCCGTTCGACGCATTAGTCCAGAACCAATCAGCAAATTATCCCCACCACATCACCACCTAAAATCTGACGTATTTCTCTCATTCTCTCATGCTTCCAAGCTCATCTATGCACTTCTTCATCTTGCAGCCCTTAGCGTTGCCAAAGCGAAAACGCCCGCAACCCTAAGGCTCCGCCTCCTAAAAAACCCATAAGAAACCCTGCTCTGCTAAGGGAGCTCATTCCAAAACGATCATTAGCACCAGTCTAGAAGTTATCCAGCAATTACGCAGTCTTTGCACTTAGTCGCTTTTACATTTTGGTGGACTTAGTCTTTTTTCCACTCTGTGGACTCAGACTTAGTTTTTTCACTCAGACTTAGTTTTTTCACTCAGACTTAGTTTTTTCACTCAGACTTAGTTTTTTCACTCAGACTTAGTTTTTTCACTCAGATTTAGTTTTTCACTCAGCGGACTTAGTTTTTACCAGACTTCAACTCAGTGTTTTTTTCTCAATATTCGAATCAGTTTTTATCATCTTTGACGCCAACCAACCAACCAGGGTGCCGCAGAGTTCCACTACCTTTTTTCTACGCCATTCCATTTTTAAACAACCGAGTAAGTACTCATTCACCAGTTTGCAATCTTTCACGTCACTTACGTATTGGTCACTTTAATCCTTTTTATTATTTTTCCATTCTTATTTCTTTTTCCTATTTCTTGACAATTTTCCATCCAGTTACTACCACTATCTCCTTTATCTTTTATTCTCTTTATTCGTCCAAATCCTCCTCCACCCGATTTCTCGACTGTAACATTCAACAGACCCATAATCCAATCTAGCTTTCAAATTCTAATCCTTTTTATTAATTTTTCCGAGCTCAATACCTAATTAAATTCTGAAATCACTATTTTCCAATGAGATCAATCGTCGTACGTTTAATCAATTCCGAATCATTGTAAATACCGTTTGTTTTGTGAATCAAACCATTTTATGTTAATCCAAGTCTATTGTAATCTGACAAGCACCTTTGTTTTACGAATTGTTAACCAAACCGTTTAATCAATTTCGAATCATTGTAAATACTGTTCTGTGAATCAAACCATTTTATATTAATCCGAGTTTATTGTAATCTAGCACGAATACCTTTTGTTTTACGAATTATTAATCGAACCGTTTTTCATGTTAATTTAATTCTTTAATAATCCATCACGACTATCCGTCATTCAATCGGAAACTTTATAATTAATTCCGATCTTATGTGTCAGCCACGATTCGTATTTCTAATTTAATTCTTTGTTTATTTTTATTATTATTACTATTATTATTACTATTATTTATCTTCAACCAAACTGAAACAAGTATAATTTCAATTACATTGTTAATCAAGAAACCTAATCTCTTTCAATTATTTGTTTCCATATTCTTTTCAATATATTTTATTATTATTATTATTATTTCTTGTCACACTCTCTGTTACTTGCAACCCTTCTCTACCTAATCCTTATCGATCATCATTTCAATCGTTGTCCGCATCGACTTTCGAGCTCCGTCCCGAATAAAGCGCTTCTCGCGTTGATTCATAAAGGAGCACCGTTGGGCCGTCAGGTAAGCCGTGTAAAATCATAGATTGACCGTCTTCCCGACCTTCAGGTCTAGCGAGCGATTCTATAGGAATCGTCCTGTTGCTGTTGCGACTTGCGTGCAGGACGTAACAGACCAGTATAAAGAAAATTGGGGGCTCGTCCGGGATGAAAAATGAAAGTTGATGTAATTCGATTGTAATGACCACTCGATCTCAAAGTGACAAATCCGTAATTGACGCCGAATACAAGAAAGCTATTGCCTCTTATTCTTCTAAATCTGTCACCTCACCAGACTTAACTCCAAATAATTCCGAGGACGAAAAATTAGATTGCACGATTGTAGAACAGACTCTTTCTGACAGTATTTTGCATGTTAAGCACGCTTTTGAAAAGACACAAATTCCTTGTAGTACACCTTTGAAAAAACCAAAATTAGTAGAAATAATGACTTTAAACCCAGGACAAACCATCTCTTTAAAAGACGCTCTTGAAATAGTACCATATTTTGATGGAAAAAATATTCCCCTCAGCTATTATGTGCGGGGATGTAAAGAAGCTTTGTCTATGCTTCCTTCAGAAGCCGAAGTAAATATTGCAAAATTAGCCCGCACCAGATTATTAGGAGAACCTCGTGAAACGACAGAAGGTTTAAAAATTACAAAATTGACAGATCTATTGAACCATCTCGAAAGAATATACGGATCCACTAAGACAGTTTATCAATTATTCGGAGAATTAGGAACTTGTTGCCAGAAAAATGAAGAATCAGTTACTAACTATGCGAACAGAATCCGACGGATCGGTAGACAAATTTTTGAAGCTCATTCTCTTGATAACAGTGGCGGAAGCGGTATGAACGCCAATACAATCGAACAAGATCAAATGAAATGTTTTATTCGGGGATTGCGACCTGAGATTGAACAAAGATTAGGAACGTACACTAGCATCGATGAAACTATAAATAAAGCCATAGAAATTGAACGCGACGTACTTGCGCGACGCACTCTAAGAGACGCAAGACCGTATTCTTGTCCGATGACTCCACCGACAGAACCCTCTCTTTGTCAGATTTGTCAAAAGGCTGGACATGCAGCCGCGATTTGTAAGAACCGATATTCAACATCACTTAACTCTCAAGCTAACCATTTGGGAAATGAAATTCTTATTTGTCAAATTTGCAATAAACGAGGTCACGAAGCCTCCAAATGTCGTCAAAGAGTTCCATATCATCAACAATTACCACGATTAGGAGTAGCTTACGTCGCGAATAACGTTTTAAAATGCCAGCTATGTTCAAAAACGGGTCATACAGCCGAAAATTGTTTCAGTAGAAATTCCAACAGTAATAATAACAGTATAACTTGTCAATTATGTAAAAAGACAGGGCACGCAGCCGATACTTGTTTTAGCCGAAATAATAATAATAATCGTATTTTGACCTGTCAATTGTGTAAAAAGGCAGGACATTCAGCTGAACGGTGTTTTTCGCGAAACGCTCGCGTCAATGTAGCTTCCATTAGAGAATCATGTCAATTATGCCAGAAACCTGGCCATACAGCAGAAACATGTTGGGTAAAACCACCCGCACAGTCAGTATTAAATTGTCAACTTTGTAAAAGGTCCGGTCACACAGCCGACCGTTGCTTTGCTTCCAATAGCTCTTCTACTGTCTATAAACCGCGAAATAATCAATTGTTCTGCCGATATTGTAAAACCGAAGGGCACGAAATAGATAATTGTGTACGAAGACGAGAAAATAATAATAGAACAAATCAGGGAAACGGGAACGGTCCCTCGATGTCGGGCGTAAATCGAGAGACCCGTACCCAATCGCGCCCTATGAACGCGAAACCGGTCAATCCGCAATAAGGATTAGGCAGGTATATATGAATCTTACCAAAAAGGGCACTGTCCCTTCCGTATTTCTAGAATGCTATGGAGCCAAGTCACCCACCGATTTAATGATTGACACGGGTGCCGCTCCAAATCTAATTAAACAAAGCGCGATACAAAGTACAGTAGGCATAAATGCCAGTAAAATTTTGCAATTAGATGGAATTAGCCCACAGCCTGTCTATACCTTAGGCGAAGTGACTTTATATTTGTTGAAAATTCCCGTAACTTTTCATTTAGTACCCGATGATTTTCCAATTTCACATGACGGGATTTTAGGAAGCGAATATTTCGATCAAACGGGAACTCAGATTGATTACGCATATCGATACTTGCACACTCAGGGAGTTAAAATTCCTTTCACGGATCCAGAATTAGTCGGAAATTATGTGTTTACTGCGCGAGCTTATTCAGGAGAAATTGATTTATCGAACGAAAGGAGTAATCAAAATCGTGAAGTAGAGGATTCAACGTTCAATTATATGACTGCGCGAACTCATTCAGAAGAAATTGATTTGTCGAACGAAATAAATAATCGAAATGATAAAGTAGAAGATTCAATGTTTAGTTATATGCGAGAAGATACTTTAAATGAAATCGTAGAAAATGAATCGTATCCAGACGGTTTCCTCCTAAATCCGGAAGATGAAGACTATAAACCCGTCCAAAGGGAAGTGGAAAATATTGTCCAGCCCACTCCTGAAAGGGAAGGTCTCATCGCGCATCCCGTAACGGAGAACGTCGAAGTTAATTTTTTTCAAGATTATGATAAAGTTATGTCCGAAATTATCTCTCCAGTAGAATTGAATATTGCTGAATTCGAAATAAGAAAAGAAGTTCAATGTAGTTCAAAAGAAGATTGTTTTAATGATAAATCAAGGGAAGTTTGTATTAATGAAATCGAAGAAATTAATGATATTAATGAAATTGAAGAAATTAAAGAAATTGAGGATCGCAGAAAAGGAAGAATTTTTTTTAATAAATCAAGTAATTATTATACGAATTGTTCTAACGATAAATCAAAAGAAATTTATATTAATGAAATTGAAGAAATTAAAGAAAGTAATAAAATTGAAGAAATCGAAGAAATCAAGAAAAATGAAGAAATGGAAAAATTTATGAAAGATTATGGAAATGAAGAAATTTTTTTTAAAGAATCAAGAAATTATTATAGTAATGATAAAATTGAAGATATAAAAGAAGAAAAATTATTTGAAAATAATCCTACGAAGTATCAATCCAATGAAGTTTTTATTTGCGATATCAAAGAAGGAAATGAAAATGAAGAACCTCAATTTAATAATCATTATATAAACCGCGCCAGTAATACGAAAGGAATACCAAGAGGAATCAAGAAAGAAGAAATGAAGAAAGAAGAAGGAAGAAAGAAGAACTATCCGTACGAAGAGGATCCACATTACCAGCAGGGATACAATGAAGAAACCAAGGGACGGCACGACGACCGTCGAACGCTGAATCATGACCTACAACCATTTGGGACTATAGAGACTGTGAACCGACCGCAAGAGAAATACGAGAAACGTATGGACGACGCGCGGAGAGATATACGCAAAACCGACTGTCACCCCATCGAATCATTTAACAACGAACCATCATCCGGAGCTCAAGCCTTTAATACAATCCAATTAAATAATTTTAATTCAAATAGGATTAACATCATTAGGGATCTACTACACTGGACTCATCTCAATCAAGAGGAACACGACAGTCTTGAAGAATTAATTGTTGAAAATCACGATAGATTCCACTTACCCGGAGAACTTCTACCTGCTACAACCGTACTTGAACATTCTATAACCACCGTCGATGAATTACCCATTAATACAAGACAATATCGTTTTCCACAAATTCATAAAGAGGAAATAACGCGTCAGGTACAGGAATTATTAGATGGACAAATTATTAAACCGTCTCAATCTCCTTATAATACACCACTTTGGGTAGTACCAAAGAAGGCCGACTCACAGGGAAATAAACGCTGGAGGATGGTATTAGATTTCCGCCTCTTAAACGAAAAGACTATAGGCGACGCGTACCCCTTACCGAACATAATAGATATATTAGATCAATTAGGTGGAGCACAATACTTTTCCGTTCTTGATTTAGCTTCCGGATTCCATCAAATACGAATGAATCCGAAAGACAGTCATAAAACCGCGTTCACTACTCCATTCGGACATTACGAATTTGACCGAATGCCATTTGGATTAAAGAATGCACCTGCAACTTTCCAACGCTTAATGGACTTAGTACTTTCCGGATTACAAGGACACGAATTATTTGTCTACCTGGACGATATCGTGGTCTACGCTTCTAGCCTTGAGGAACATAAACGAAAATTCAATATATTAATGCAACGACTTAGGGATGCCAACTTAAAACTACAAATAGACAAATGCGAATTTTTCCGAAAAGAAGTCACGTATCTAGGCCATATAATAGGAAAAGATGGTGTACAACCTGATCCGAAGAAATTAGAAGCAGTTAAAAATTTTCCACGGTTACAGAAAGCAAAAAACATTAAACAATTTTTAGGACTAGCAGGATACTATCGAAGATTTATAGAAAATTTTTCACAAATAGCTCGACCATTAACGAACTTGTTGAAAAACGACGTTCCCTTTGTGTGGACGGACGCACAAGAACAAGCTTTCGAAACATTGAAACAAAAACTTTGCGAAAGCCCAGTTCTACAATATCCGAATTTTAAGCAACCTTTTATTTTAACAACAGACGCGTCAGGATACGCGATCGGAGGAATTTTATCGCAGGGAACAATAAATAAGGATCATCCAATAGCATATGCCTCCCGCACACTTACCGACAATGAAGTAAAATATGACACTTACGAAAAAGAAGCATTAGCCATTCTATATTGCGTGAAACATTTTAGACCATATCTATATGGACGGAAATTCACTTTAGTAACCGATCACAAACCTCTTATGTGGTTTAAAAGCGCACAAGACGGGAACGCGAGAATATTAAGATGGAGACTGAAACTCGCGGAATATGAATATGATGTCGTTTATAAAGCCGGAAAAACAAACGTTAATGCCGACGCACTCTCACGGAATCCACCCGACATAGTACACTGTAATCCAATGCATGCAACACGGATACAAAACCGAATAGATCCGCGGGATACGGAATACATACGATCTCTGTTAGAAAATGATACGTTAACGGATGACGAAGATGACGCATCCGATCATTATTCTGAAGATTCATATCAATTAGAACTTTCGGACGATGAATTCTCATCACCGGATAACGGAAACGAAAATTCTATCCCATTTACAATAGAAGAATTAAATGAACCGACACATCTCAACATAGAAACTCGTGCTCTAATCCACAACGATAATTCTCAGGATGATCATAACCTCACGGAAAACATAACAATAGATGACGCGATAGATAACACACCTTTAGTGAACCGATTACACATTCATCACGATAAAGAAGGAAACACGAACGATAACGAAATTAACAACGACGAAGATGATGCGAGAAATTCAGGGCCACGCATCACAGAAATAGAAAGCATTCGCAGCAACATT
The DNA here is from genome assembly GCA_944319695.1 of Tiphia femorata. Lineage (NCBI taxonomy): Eukaryota > Metazoa > Arthropoda > Insecta > Hymenoptera > Tiphiidae > Tiphia > Tiphia femorata. Next base: position 21,007,745 of record OX090901.1, on the reverse strand, counting down.
TTAGAATCCAGAGATTTATTCTTTCTGCGTAAAGATCATTTGGCATATTTCGTTAGTCTAGATAACAAACCACTGGATAAGGGAGCTGACAAATTATTTGAAAGACAACAGCTACCTCCCCTACTCAATCCAAAATCAGGCGAAGTAAGCGCTGTTAGGAAAGGAAAAATGCATTATTTTCGGTTAGTTATCGACACTGAAACCGGTAACGGACCTACAACACTATTAACTATCGTCAAAACTTTATTGCTCGAATTACGCAGCCTTGCAGAAAACCTAAACATTCTAAGCATCAGTATTGCCGAGAGCACTCACATACTCAACATTCCGTGGACAGATATTCTATCAACCATACGATTAGTATTTTTGAGATCAACTATCAGGATTATCATCTGTAAGGGATTAATCAAATATCCACCGAAAGACTTACGTCCATCAATCCTACGGGAAATGCATTGTTCACCTATAGGAGGACATAGAGGAGTAAGCAAAACCTACAATCGTATTAAACAGAATTATTATTGGGAAAATTTAAAAGAAGAAGTTCAACATTTCATTCAACAATGCTTACAATGCCAATTAAAGAAATTAGTTAGAGTCAAAACAAAACAGCCTATGGTAATAACGGATACACCAGGTGCAGCTTTCGATAAAATTGCTATGGATATAGTAGGACCACTACAGAGAACTAGGAAAAATAACGAATACATTTTAACCATTCAGGACCAGTTAACAAAATTCTGCTTAGGCATACCTCTTCCCGATCAAACTGCTGCCACTATAGCGGACGCGTTTGTTCGAAGATTCATCTGTGTATTTAGCGCACCAAAAGCCGTACTCACCGACCAAGGCAGAAATTTCGTAAGCGATTTACTTAAGAAATTAGCAAAACAGTTTCGTATTAAGAAATTCAGAACCACCGCTTTTCATCCACAATCTAACGGTTCATTGGAAAGATCTCACCATGCCCTCGCGGAATATCTAAAACAATTCGCCAACGATCGACATGAATGGGACGAATGGGTCGACTTAGCTATATACAATTACAACACCAGCGTACACGAAGGAACGAAGCACACACCATACGAATTAGTCTTCGGCAGAATCGCAAGAATTCCATCGAGTGAACCGCTACCAGCAAACGACAGACTCAGTACATACGATGAATATTTAATAAATCTCGTTACTCAACTACATGAAATACAACAATTAGCCCGTGAAAACCTAATAACGTCTAAGGAAAGGTCTAAAGAATTGTACGATAGGAAAATACATCCTCAAACATTTAAAATAGGGGACTATGTTTTCCTACTAAAAGGACCTAAACCGGGAAAATTCGGTGACCATTATACAGGACCACACGAAATATTAGAAATTCTTGGAAAAGGAAACGTTAGAATCCGCATTAACAAAAATTCACGCATAGTTCACCCTAATAGACTTCGAAAATCTCACATACAGAATCCACAATAGCAACGAAAAATCATATTTCCAGAAATGCAGTTAAACCGGACAGGGAAGCTAATCCTAGTATTACTCCTTCTCACGGTACAACTACGCGCCATATACGGAATCATAGGATATGATTGTGGCGGTCGATCTGCCAATCTGACGACACTATCCTTACTCGAAATAGGAGAATGCAATATACCGCAACAAAACGTCAATATCACCAATACCTACATCCAATTACTACAAATTAATGAATTTAACTTAGCCAAAGTCATTCAATGCAAGGTAGAAATAGACCGAACTGTAAAACGCTGTGGAATGTTCTCACACACCATGGATGTTCAGAACGGTAGAATCGCGTATCTCTTGGAAATTTCAAGACAGCAATGTGAAAAAATGCACCACTCAGGAACGTATGAAGTAGCTAACACCGTCGTGACGGGTCTACACTCCAACACCTCCATAAATCAACCTATAACACTCGCCGGAGTAATAGGAACCGACGGTGAATGCTCAGGGTCCGCATACATCGATCCATATGGAAGCTGGACAGACGTAATTGTTACAGCAACGATGAAAATAACACTCCGTGACTATACAGCCGCCGTGAATGTTGACAATAATAAAATCCACTTGAAATCAGGAGTTGCCTGTGAACTCAGCACAACACATTGTATGGATTTAGAAGGTGGAAACACCTACTGGAATTCTATACCTCAAGATACTTGTCATTTTTCTAAATATGGAGTTCTATATGAAGGGCTCGTAAAGAAGATTGCCGACGAAACATTACACACAGTATATTCACTCACTACGGATGACGTAACTTTCGCCCTATCTGGCAAATCAGAATTGAAAATCTGCGGGTACACTTTAGTTAAAACAGAACATCCAAAATTACTCATATTCGAAACCCGTAGAGGCGAATCCGTTATCCCACACACTAAAATAGACACTATTAATTTAGATATATTTTCATACGTAAATTCCAAATTCATATATGTTGAAAAACATCTCCGCACTCAACTTACACAATTATACCACGATATTCTAATGCAGCAATGCACCTTAGAGCAACAGATGCTCAGAAATACTCTCTCAATAGCCACTCAATCACCCGACATATTTGCATACCACTTGATGAAAGGGCCCGGCTATATGGCCGTCGCCGCTGGAGAAGTCATACACATTGTAAAGTGCGTACCAGTAGAAGTAAAGCTACTGCGCACAGAAGAATGTTATCAACAACTTCCAGTTACACTAAACAATGACACATTTTTTCTTACACCACAGACACACATGCTCATGAAAACAGGAACACAAATCAGTTGCAGTAATTTCCTACCTCCTATGTACCTTTTAGAAAACGCTTGGTATAAAATCACTCCAATCCCAATACAAGCTCTTCCTCCAACAGTCATTAAACCTATGGTAAAACCTACCTGGAAATATACTAACCCTGGATCATTAGCTACCAGTGGAATATATACAGAAACGGACCTCGACAACCTTCGCGATCATATAATGTTACCAGCGGAACAACCAGCTGTACTTAATATTATATCACGTGGAATGATGGGACAATCCGTCACCACACAAGGAAAATCTTTAACGCACTTATTCGACCAGGACACAGTCGATAAGATAGCCGAATCCGCATGGGAACGCATTTGGGGAAAATTCACAATATTAGGAAACATCAGCGCAGGATTTATAGGAATTATACTTGTTGCGAAACTAGTTAAACTCTTAGCGGATACCATAATTCATGGTTACGCACTACACTCAATCTACGGGTGGTCCCTGTACCTCATTGGGGCACTATGGGACTCACTCACACATCTGCTCGTACAACTGGGACGAAAACCTCCCATGGAAAAACCAAAAACCGACCAATCTACACAAGACGAACGCATGGAATTAAATAGTATAGAAACCCAAACAGAAGCACCTCAACAAACCCCCCCAGCATCACCTTCTCTTTATCCTGTTTTACCTAAAACTCAGCATGATCCTAGTACGTCTTACTTTTCCCATTTGTAGTTAGTCCATGTAGAAATAAAAATAGAAATGGAAAACTACCAACGTAAACATATGGTGAAGGAAAACACCAACATAAACATATGGTGAAGGAAAGCACCAACACAAACATTTGGTGAAGGAAAAATATCAATACAAACATATTGGCTCCTAAAATTGTACGTACGGCAAGACGAATAGGAATACCATGATATTTTTAAACGGAACGAAGAAGCCCATAGACGAATTTTCCACGACAACGCACACCGCAACCAAGTATGGCATGGCACCACCATTGCAGGAGAACTGACCAAATACCAGACGAATGCTAGAGAACTAGCATCACATCTACAATCACCCACAGTGACAGTACTCCAGAGACGTGAGGACTCACTCATAAAACATCCCGAGGTCATGGGATTCAACTATCCTTCCTCAGACGACAAACGAGGACTATCAACGTTACAGCAACCAACTACAGCTCCTTTCATCAGCCATCGAAGCTCTAGTGCACTATACAAAAGCGTAACCAACCAAAAATATTCAGTAGTATCTTGTTTTTTTTTTCCTCTCATGTATATATCATTTAAGAGTATCTTATATGTATATTAGCAGTTTGCGAGCGAATCAGTAATACCTTGTTATGATTTTGTTTTCATTTTCTTTTTCTCTAAGGATTGATTGGCTCGACAAACAAATAAAGATAAGCACACACCTACACTCTTATTATATTTTTATTTTACGTAAGTACCTTCTTTTTTCGGTATTATCATTTTCTTTTCAGAATCATCTTTTATATTCCATTTTTTTTGTTTAAATTCATATACAACACACATACACTATAGAAATAAGATCATTAAATGACTTAAACAGTAATCCCAATTCCAACCCAAGTTTAGTGGGGATGTTTAAACCATTTAGTAAAATATCACTGCCTTATGCTAGCGATATTTTGCGAAAACGCATGGATACGTCGCGTAACGGTCCTGCCGGACGACGAGCGTTCCGCTTCTCGTAACGCCCGTCTAAGGGGGGAGGTGTTACGTCCGAGACGTAACGCGTCTCATTTCATGCGTATTCTAAATATTAATCGTGGCCGACAACCAGCAATAATAGATAAGCCTAGCCAACATAAATTGTGACCTAAGCGGTCCAGCACCTTTAAACATGCAGCGCGCCTTCCACTCAAGGAAGACTCGAGACCCGAGGTTGCCTGACAAAGAGATTTTCCAAGCGCAACGAATCAACGTCGCGCCTATACGGAGCGTTCGACTTCGAGTAGACCAGATAAACAATCCGAGGCGATGGCTAGCGCGTTAGCCTGACCCCAAATCAGTTAGCGACCACACGCTCTGTGCGAGGAGCATACGACACTAACACACAACCGAAGAATCAATGATCTCAGATACCATCTTATCTCTACTCTCTTTTTCATCCTACAACTAATCTCTTTATCCATAGTCACGTTTAATTAATATTACAATAATCCATTTACTTCAAGTCACGTACTTCTATCCACATGTTGCCTCGCTCCTTTTCCTTTTTTCTGCATTTTCAAATACCTTTTACCTACGTTTCACCTTACCATATTTTTTATAACATCCTTAACCTAACCAGATTCCAGGAACACCGTTCCTGAATTATTCATTTCCTAGGCATACCTAAACTCTAAAACGCAGTACTTGTCATAAAACAATTAACTCTTGACCATCCTCTTCTGACCAAACGAACGGTATCCAACAGATGCCATCCCTACAGCCAAACGCTCTATACAGTTTCCCTTACTGCACTGCACGTGTCGAGACAAAGCGACTTAAGCTAAATGTCAGGCGCTGACCTCGCACTGTGAGCATCACTTGCGATGCTCAAGCGAGTCCATCCGATCCCTAGTCGCCAAAACCTTATGGGCAGACACAGTCCTAAGGGTACACCAAGGTACACCACCGAGCACGGGGCGACCCATAAATTAGCTGACTCGATGACATCACTTCGACATCGAGGACAGTCTTCTTACTCTCTATACCTTTCTCTTTCTTACCTATCTCCCCACTACTACCTTTTTTTCCGTTCGACGCATTAGTCCAGAACCAATCAGCAAATTATCCCCACCACATCACCACCTAAAATCTGACGTATTTCTCTCATTCTCTCATGCTTCCAAGCTCATCTATGCACTTCTTCATCTTGCAGCCCTTAGCGTTGCCAAAGCGAAAACGCCCGCAACCCTAAGGCTCCGCCTCCTAAAAAACCCATAAGAAACCCTGCTCTGCTAAGGGAGCTCATTCCAAAACGATCATTAGCACCAGTCTAGAAGTTATCCAGCAATTACGCAGTCTTTGCACTTAGTCGCTTTTACATTTTGGTGGACTTAGTCTTTTTTCCACTCTGTGGACTCAGACTTAGTTTTTTCACTCAGACTTAGTTTTTTCACTCAGACTTAGTTTTTTCACTCAGACTTAGTTTTTTCACTCAGACTTAGTTTTTTCACTCAGATTTAGTTTTTCACTCAGCGGACTTAGTTTTTACCAGACTTCAACTCAGTGTTTTTTTCTCAATATTCGAATCAGTTTTTATCATCTTTGACGCCAACCAACCAACCAGGGTGCCGCAGAGTTCCACTACCTTTTTTCTACGCCATTCCATTTTTAAACAACCGAGTAAGTACTCATTCACCAGTTTGCAATCTTTCACGTCACTTACGTATTGGTCACTTTAATCCTTTTTATTATTTTTCCATTCTTATTTCTTTTTCCTATTTCTTGACAATTTTCCATCCAGTTACTACCACTATCTCCTTTATCTTTTATTCTCTTTATTCGTCCAAATCCTCCTCCACCCGATTTCTCGACTGTAACATTCAACAGACCCATAATCCAATCTAGCTTTCAAATTCTAATCCTTTTTATTAATTTTTCCGAGCTCAATACCTAATTAAATTCTGAAATCACTATTTTCCAATGAGATCAATCGTCGTACGTTTAATCAATTCCGAATCATTGTAAATACCGTTTGTTTTGTGAATCAAACCATTTTATGTTAATCCAAGTCTATTGTAATCTGACAAGCACCTTTGTTTTACGAATTGTTAACCAAACCGTTTAATCAATTTCGAATCATTGTAAATACTGTTCTGTGAATCAAACCATTTTATATTAATCCGAGTTTATTGTAATCTAGCACGAATACCTTTTGTTTTACGAATTATTAATCGAACCGTTTTTCATGTTAATTTAATTCTTTAATAATCCATCACGACTATCCGTCATTCAATCGGAAACTTTATAATTAATTCCGATCTTATGTGTCAGCCACGATTCGTATTTCTAATTTAATTCTTTGTTTATTTTTATTATTATTACTATTATTATTACTATTATTTATCTTCAACCAAACTGAAACAAGTATAATTTCAATTACATTGTTAATCAAGAAACCTAATCTCTTTCAATTATTTGTTTCCATATTCTTTTCAATATATTTTATTATTATTATTATTATTTCTTGTCACACTCTCTGTTACTTGCAACCCTTCTCTACCTAATCCTTATCGATCATCATTTCAATCGTTGTCCGCATCGACTTTCGAGCTCCGTCCCGAATAAAGCGCTTCTCGCGTTGATTCATAAAGGAGCACCGTTGGGCCGTCAGGTAAGCCGTGTAAAATCATAGATTGACCGTCTTCCCGACCTTCAGGTCTAGCGAGCGATTCTATAGGAATCGTCCTGTTGCTGTTGCGACTTGCGTGCAGGACGTAACAGAGTCATCATGACGAAAATAGGTCGTTACATTTAAACAAATTTCGATAACCTTAATACCGTGAAGAAAATGATTTTGAGAACAATATTTTTCATATCGCAATATTTGCCTCTTTGAAATAAATACTTTTTTTCTTTGACATTTTTCTCTACAATAAACGATAATGAAGATATTTAGCATGGTCAAGTTAGGTGGGATACCCTGTATATACGAAGCCGAAACATTATAATCGACTAATTAAAGAAATGATTACTTACTTTTGGGATGGGATAACAGCCATCGCCCTTCTGCTCATAGCCTTCTAGGCACGGTACAATCATGATACTTTCCACTCCAAGTATAACTGACATTATGGCAAAAAGTGCCAAGAGCACAGTTGATATCGACAAAAGCTTCATTTTCTCGTTCACTTCGTAATTCCCCTTTTTATCAATCACTGACGTATCTACCCGACTATCCTACTGGTTTATATACGTACTCGGAATATCAAAAAACAGGAAGTTATAGTAATTACACAAGTGTATCGTATTAGAATTCGCTATTTGTAGTCCCTTTATACAAGACCACGCGTGCTTTTTATCTAGCCTCGAATCTGGGTGACGGTGTAGTTAAATATTTAAAGGTTCACTCATATTTTGAAATACCTATGTTGATCATTTGTATGTAATCAGACCTTGGCACCGTCGCCTGAATTTTGGCGATGTAACGATCGCGTGTTAACAGCTGTGGGTGCGTGGCCGAACCGAATGATTGCGTCAAGGAACATCTCGATGAGCTGCGCGTAATTCAGGTACTCGAACAAATGTTACTATTGCTTTTCTGCGTAATAACACCCGCTTCGCACAAAAATTCTATACAATTAACTGTTGGATCTGGTTGAGTGCAATATCTTTTTGATTAGCATTAGCATTATTTATAGTGCAACTTTATTAGATTGAACGTGTGTGAGTGGTAAAAAACAATTCGAATAATATCATCGAGGATCTACCGACGATAATGTATAAGACGTCTTTACGGTGCGGCCTCTCTATCCGCGTCTAAATTCATCGTAGGTCGAGTAAACAAAGGACCTTTCTTTGCGTCACCCGCGGCCTTATTGCCAACACCTGCAAGCAAAGTTGTTCAAACTGCTACTTTTGTACCAAATCTGGTACTTTTTAAACCCCCTTTGGTATATTGAAAATCCTTTGAAAAAACTGGAAGCCATCTACTGGAGGTGCGTTCCAAAAAATCCTTCCCGTAAAGAAATGCTGTAGCAGACTGTATATTTTAGTTTGATCAAGGGATTTTCAGCAATTTAGCATAAAAAGATGCATGAGTTATTTTTTGTCTTTCTACGTTTATTTATTTTCATAAATAAATTGTTAAAAAATGTTGGTACTAATTATTGTAAACTGGTACTTTCTGAGTCGTAGATCTGGTATGCAAAACGTTATACATCGGATAGTAGTCAATTCGAACGTGAAGATACGAGGAAAACGAGCGCGTTGCGGACAGTTGCGGATTGACGATCATGACCAAACATCGCGACACAGTTCACCACAGTACGCGATAAGCGCGATCGCGCTGCGTGGCGCTAAAACGGATAAGGATGGGGAGTTTTATTGTATTCATCACTGGTAACATGCCGTAACATTAATAGTTACGTCATTTGACTTAAGATGGCGGAGAAGTCGAGTGAAAACGTGCGTCTCCATGAAGCACTGAGGCATGAGGTTATGTGTACAATGATGGCAGCCGGCAGATATCATGAGACTTTTATTTATAGTATTTCGTGATTGTCACGTATAGCACATTATCATTTTATAATTCTATTCGAATTATAGTTATAGAACTAATCTTTTTTTAGATGTTCATCCATTGCATCACGTATAACCTCATTTAGTGATCTGTTTTTGTTTAGTACGTCCACTTTTTATTGCTACTTCATAATAGAACTTTATTAAAAATTTAATAGCAAATAAAATATATCTTTTAGTTAATATCCTACGCGAAGTGTTTATAGTCTACGGAAAATTAAAATTTATGCTCTTTTAAGTTATTTTGCATAGTCGATACTCTTATAGCTCGCGTTACGATGGGTTTTTCTCTAACATGTTAGTTATTCCTCGTATTAATAGTTTTAAATAGTAATCTTTCCGGCCGCATTAAGTCTTGATGTATTTTGTTATTTCAGAAAATGAATCTTGCTAGGGGCATGGGTGTTGTGTTTGGAAAAGTGCACATTGTAAAGGAACAATTATTCTCGAAAAAAAATTTATTATACACAAATATAGCCATATCAGTTTCTCTTTCTGCAACTGGAGACATTTTGGAGCAACACTTTGAAATATTAAAGGTTGACTGTAGTTTTCTTAAAAACATATTTAGTTTTTTTCATATTTTCATTGATCCTATATTAAAATTATTACAGGGTGAATTACGAAAGTGGAACCCGAATAGAACAATGCATATGGCTATATCTGGAATGACGATCGGAACAATGTGCCATTTCTGGTACAATTATCTCGATGCTAAAATGCCAGAGCGCACCATTCGCATAGTCTTAAAAAAAGTTCTCATTGATCAGTTAGTTTGCTCGCCACTTTGCATAAGTATATTTTTTTTAACACTAGGTTTATTAGAAAAGAGCAGCTGGCCTGAATTAAAAAATGAAATAGTTAAAAAGGCATATAGACTTTATGTAGCAGAATGGATTGTTTGGCCACCAGCTCAAATAATTAATTTCTATTTCTTACCAACAAAGTACAGAGTTCTCTATGACAATACAATTTCTCTCGGATATGACATTTATACGAGTCATGTAAAACATGACAAGCAGGATTGAAATTGACATATCCTTAAATATTAGGATTTACAAAAGTTTTGGAATGAATATATTAGAATAATAAAATTAATCAAATCAGATAGATAATACCTCGTATAGTTGAGTAAATTTAGACATGCAACAAATCCTATGCAAATGGTCTAGCAGTTACACAAGTGTCATTTCTGCAGGCGGAACACACTTCACCTAATTTCTGTTTAATACAAATGTTGATAACGTTTGGAATTTATATTAGTTTTTATGGAATACTAAAGTGAGAGGGAAAACAAAAGATGATCTTAATGCAAACTGTAAAGCAGTGAACAATTTATTTAGTATTTATGTACAAAGTTTTTAGCAAATTGCAAGAGAATTAAATATACATATTATTGCAATAATTTTCCATTCCTCCATCTATCACAATATGCAAAGGAACAATGATCTTGTGCAATAAAAATAATACTTTTCTGTAACAGTAGCAGTATATAGACTGAATCAAATACTTAGGGATCATAACTGTCTGTAAGGTGTAGGTACTTGCAAGTAATAACAAGTGTGCCGATAACCTTATTACTAATTGAGTAAGGTAGCACTCAAAACATGCCGTCATGAATACCAATAGGTACTAGTATAGCAATAAATACTAATAAATTACGAGCTACCAGTCTCCAATCGTTTGGAACCGCGTATGGTGCCAAAATGTGCGTTAACCTATGGATCTGAAAAAGATATGTGAGGAGTAGAATTTTATCATCAAATTTATATTGGTAAATTTACAAAGAGAATGTTTGTAATTATAATTAACATATCAATTAATAAATATGACTAGCAAAGAGTTTGATTAATTTTTGTGTCCAAAGGATAAATTCAAACTTACTTCGTGACTTGCACATATGAAGATAAATGATGTAAGTAATAAATTCAGTACTGGAAATCTTGGTAAAAGAACTAGCACTCCGTGTGAATCCGCTGCTAACCAAATATGGCCTTGGCCAACTAATGTCTCCAAACTAATTCGACCTAATCCAGCCAACAACATGGAATGTTTTCCACGCAGTGCTAATGATGCATTCCTAAGTGCAATGTATCCAATTATCTAGAACAGAAAGAATTTATCACGTTACCATATGCATGTCAAATGTGATTTACTGTCAAAGTAGGATATAAATATATGTTATACATCACCGGAATAAAAGCGACATAAGAATGAATTTCCTCACACTCGGATACCGAATGACACAATATAGTGAAAGTAGTATAAGCTGTTAGAGATATCAGTGCCAGTACAGAAGACAATGCCGTTCCTGGGATATGATCCATTCTTTTTAACACCACAAGGCCAACACCAAAAGTAACACCCCATGCTACACTGTATCGATCAACTCTCCAACGTGACCACCATTCTCGTATGTCATCGTCTGTTGTAACAAACAAAGCTTTCCACGGTCTTGTGACAAAAATTTTTTCAAAAAATACCTGCGTTTTAATGAAATACATTACAAATTTTTTCATATAAGTTCAAAATATTATATAATTAATTACCTCTGACATGTACAATATAGTAATTACAGACATCAGACCCAGCAGTTTCAAGGCAAGATAAAGAAACGCACGTGGCCCATATTCTGCCAAACTGCCTGAATATATTCTTGGTGGTAACCATATAAAGAAAAAGAGGACTAAGAACCAAAAAGATACCAAAGGTACAAAGTGATAGAACTGATATGGCCTGTTCATACAAAGGCACAGTGATATAGATAATAAATTTAGTCGGAACATTACCTGAAAGAAGGATATACTATGGTAAATGTATTTTCCATTGACAGAAGAATATTAGATTCAATATCAATGCAAATTAAGTCGATATATGATGATTTGATACATACCCTCGCGAACCTTACAAGAGAAACATCCCCAGTTTGCCAGAAATAGCAAAAGTGCCCATAACCAGAGAGAAATAAATAAGCAGAATTAATTAATCTTAAGTACATATAAATTGGCAAAATATTGCTAGCACCAGTGACGTGATATATGAGAACAACGGCTTGCATCAAGCCTCGCCATTCGTCCGTTTGTTCTCTGTTTAAAGCACTTGGTCCCCTTTCACGGTCCTCCGTAAAAAATAATCCAAGGGCTAATATATAGCCGAGTGGCAACCAAAAACTAAATTCACTGTAATACTTATTTTCCTTCATGAAATAATTTGTCCTGGATTTAATACACGAACATAATGTTAGTGAAGGCTTAATAGGTATATTGCGTCATTTGTTTTACCTGTCGCATAAATAGAAGTATGCCAATATAATGGACAACATAGCCAATGATGTAATAAATGTATAAAAGTCCTTTGTTTGATTGTGTTCTACTGCATTTTCAGGTGTGGTGACTGTATCCTCTGCATTTTTTGCCTCCTCCATGGCGATCCTTACATATGATGCTTCAGAACGATAGCAAGATTTTTTGTAGAGCCAGACCCCCGCACCAGTTGTTATGCTAAGATAAATTGTTACTTAGCAATATGAGGAAACAATCTTGAATGTATATAAGTGCATACCATAGAGCAAGGGCTGATAATGTTAACAATTGTAAAATTGTTGCAGGTTCGGGGTAACTACAGCAACTGCCATCGTCAAAATTCATGTGATCATTACAATACATATTCAAGAGTATTTGAATTTTGTGCCGCAATGATAGGGGGCTTGCTAAATACCCATCTGGACTTTGCTCCAAGACGCCTGTACCTACAAGTCTGCTGCTCTCCCATATATGGGCCTCGCTGTGCGACAATATCTGTATGTCATGACTATTAATAATAAAATGTAACATATTATTAATACTAATGATAATTGACAATATGTTCCACCTTGAATGCTGCTGCGTTGCATAAATTTATTTGCCTGTTGTTGATATATGACAATTGTGCTGGCAATCTTTCTTTTATAATTGGATCTTGCATTACCCACACTAATTGTGAACCTTTTTCAGCTAACATATCCGCTGGCTGCACTAGCCTTACCAAACCCATGCTGTATTGGGAATAAAGCTGTGTATCGCTAATATTGTTTGCAAGAATATCAGCAGCGGCGCATCCTGCGATAATCAAGCTAGGTTTGTCATTGGTCTAAAAATTGAAATACGTAACATCTTTGTCGAATACCCATGGCAGTTGACATTTTATATTCCACATAATTCACTCTATATACATACAACCATCCAACTTCTGAAATCTTCTATCATTGCATTATCCAAACGGGACCTCCATAAGAATCGTACGTACAACCTCAATTGCGCATCACTGAATGTTAAATCTGAATTTTCAGGTGAATCGGTCAAATCCATTTTTCCATCCAATACAAATTGGGACACAAAATGTTTATACATTTGTCTTATTCTAGCATCTCCAATGAAGACAAAATGATTATGGTGGCCCATGAAACCCAAATATCTGAAGCATCTTCTGCTGTCCCTATGAAGGAAAGTATGTTTGTTATGAATGAAAAATTTTCACTTCAATATTAAGGAGGTACTTCTCACGTTTGCGTATAATGATGCATCATACACCCATATGGTTGCCATTCTTTATCGCCTTTGTATCTGCCTTCAGTTAATAACCACTTACAGGAATCACTACCTGAAAGGTATACGTAATATGATTCACTTCAAAAATGACGATAAATGACAAGTAATTATCACATTCTTCATCCTCTCTTTACTTTAAATTTGAAACTTATGTATTTTACCATAAATCAAGTGCATAACTCCATGGTAAAGGATAAAACAAATGACGAGCGATGTGGCTAATTTTTTCGCACTTGCAACTGTTATTAGACTTATGAAATGTTCTGCTGAAGTCATGAATGTTTTTTTCTACCGTTTATTACATGAGTATAGTGAAAGTAACAAGTACTGTATTACAAAATTACGAATTACGCGCTTTCTAGATATGCTTCTTACATTTTAAGTCATTTTATAACCTACACAACTTGTGTACAAAAAAATGGTTCATAAAATTTTATAGGCAACGTTTGAAAATTCGCGCGAATTGATAGAGGGATTCTAATAATCGTATACTTTGTTTACGGACAATGTTGAAAACATGTGTTTGACCGTATCACTAATAAATAGCTCAATGAAACGCCGGTTCGTACTGTCAATGAGTGTCAGATGCAAGTTGATGCAAGTGCAGTACAATACACAGATTAACACAAACAGAACGTAAACGCATGCGCAACGGAAATGCTACAATATTAGCAAGTATATTTTACATCCTCAGCGCCATCTTCGTATTCCCACGCACGAGCTTTCCAGTTAAATTTCCATGAAACTTAAATTTTTATATTTACAGAATAAGATTCATTCCGAAGATGCGCAAATCAATTGTTTTATTAAGCTTGTTAGCTTTTCTTATGAACCCGTCGTGGAAAAGGTATTCATTAGTTTTTTGTTCTTTTAAACCAAGGTGTTCGGTATGAGGTTATTTGACGATTACTTATCATAATATGCATCATGTGCATTGAATATTATTGACCTGCGAGCACCATGGCCTGTTACAATTTTCACGAGTAATCTTTCACGTACAATCTTTGAAAAAAATAGAAAGTCGTTGGAATTTCTGTTATATCGTAGAGATTTACGATGTAACTTTCTTATCTTTATTTCAGTTATCGGAAAGCAGATGCATGTACACAAAAAGGTGCTACGGATAGAACGGAAATTACGTATAAACGCGTATGCGTAAATACACATGTGCCATGCGCGCGCGCGCGCACCAGCCTTTTGCCTTGAATCGTGGCCGAAGGATAATTTACGACGTAAAGAGCGATAATGCCAGCATTTCTAGAAAAAATACACGCGATATCGCGCCATTCTCTTCAAAACCAGTAAGCCAGGTATCATTACTTCAACATTGTCCTACGATAAATTGAAAAATTTCTCTAACAACCTCCACAAAGAATTAACCATTTCCAAACAAAGTATCACCCTACAAAACATATAAACAAGAAACCCTACTCGTAGAATAAAGAACCATATAAAAATTCCAGATCCCATTCAGAAAAGAAATAAAAGAAAAAATACCAAGAGAAGCGGGGAGCCCTCGTGGCTAAATACTCGTCTCGAAATACGAAGCAGGAGCTTGATGTAATCGCCATGAGGAGCTGAGGAGGTGCGCGCGGGTCATCAAAGGAGGGTGAAGAAGTGAAAAGGGGTGGAACGGAACGGACTGTGACGTATGACGTGGAAAAGGGAGCCGGTAGAGCAAAAAGTAGAAACAGGAGCCCGTAGGAACAGGAAAGAAAGCAGGAGCGAGAATAGAGAGAGAGTAGTTGGAAATGGCAGGGAGAAGCTCGAAGTGGAGCAAGAGAGCAAGAGGCGCGGTCTAAGCTCGCGCCTGGAAACCAGAGAGTGGCTGATCGTGGCGAGTGGGGGAGCAAGCCGGACAAGTTGAGCGCGAATATCGATTCAGTCTCGTACAAACCACCCCCGTTGTCGTGCCCGTTGCAGGCCAGCATCAGCCACTGGCATTGGCACGGCCGTTCTTTGTTTTCCGCTCAGCCTTGTAAACAGATCGTTAAACGCGAATCTCGAGACAGAACACGAACGATAATTCTCGTGAGTTCGAACCGTATATCGGTGCGTGAGGAACGACCAAACACACCTGTGCCAAAAGCAGGCGGTACTCCATTACGGGCGAAGGCTAAAGCTACGGGGGATGTTTTCCGAGAATCGTGGAAGCAAGCAGTTTCGATCGTCGTCGATGGCCTGCTAAGCAAAAGTCGATGGCGGTTATTGATCCGTGGTGGAAAGTGTTCGCCAAGTGTTACATCACATTCGGTGCTTGCTTAGTCTCTGGGACGAGGTGAAGAGCGGGATTTTACTTGGTATTTAACAATATCGGTGGAAAAGCTGGGCCCACGTATTCTCTCTCTTTCGTACTTTCTTCTCTTCTCTCTTTCTCGTCGTTGACAATTCGTGGTCTCTCGGTGCTCACGAGGTACACGATGAGGCACGGTCCACGTCCATTAGCCCAGCAGAGTCTATCCAGGGAGTAAAAGGTTCGATGAGAAGGAGAACGGTGGTGCAGCAACGTGGTGAACCTGGTGCAAGCTCCTAAACGTGGACGTGATTGGGTGGTGGTGTCTTGCTAGCTCTTCACGTATACTCGGAAGTTCCTTACCGACCAAATCGACCCGGACGGTAACCGCAGCCACCGGTGGAAGAGTTAAGCGGACGAATATGACGCGATTCAATCGCGAGGGGACAAGACCGTATACCTCTTGACTACGAGCTACGAAAAGACGGGAGTGGTTGTGCAAGTCGAATATCGGGGAGATGTCTTCGATATCAGCGCAGGGTGTCGTCGAGAGAGCCAGCGCCGAGTTAACCAAGAGGATCAACGGTTTGGGCCTGCGAACTGCCAAGTATCATGGTCGGTGAACGGTTCCATCGGTCTCAGTGTAACTCCGATTGATTTATAATGACAAATTATTCATCTCTGCACGCACGCGTTCTCCTCGTCTAGCTCGTGCGTACGCTCGAGCCGTGAAAAACCTACCACCGTGTGTCCATCCTAGCATCTCGTGTTCCACGAGTGTGAGAGGAGCTTTTACGGGCTCGTCGCGTGTACAGGCCTAGGGGATCGCAATGCAGAATCGTCTTTGGGGGCTTTCACGACGCGATTATCCGCTTCATCGATCGGACGAAGTTGCGTCCACAAGGGGAAAACTACACGCGCGTCGACGTGTTCCTGTTGAGAAGGAAGAGAGAGAAAAAAAAATACACGCAGGATGGCTTGAGAATGACGTGCTTAAAACGTAACCAGTACTCTCACTCCGTTCTGAGATCGTGGTGGTTTCTATGGTCGTTTTACTTGCGACACTATTCGGTTACAATGTTATGTAATCGATGATTTTACCCGGTCTAGACCCATGATGGACACTTGGCCTCTCTCACCGGAAGAGTTTTATTTTTTTCTTTTAGACGACTTTAGAGCGACTTTAGTCTCTATTTCACGGTTAAAGATTCTTCTTTTGGTCTGTTGCTCGTAATGGAACCAGCATTGTTCTCTCGATTGTTCGTCCAATGACGCGGAAGGGTCCTCGAGGCTCACCATCGGTGAACCATCCGACGTTCCTTTCCTGTGCCACGAATGCGCGATTGGACGGGCATAATTTATTCGTGGCGGGCTCAGACAATCGTCGATGCTGGACGCAGGCCAAGCGCCAACCGAAATAATAATAGTACAATGGGTTTTGATCGGTTACCTTGTCATAATGAGTCTCATTATAACCGTCTCGCGACACGTTCCGCCACGCCGGAAGATTCCCGATTACGGTCTCTATTTAAACAGTCGACATGCACATTCGACGTAACCAAGGTGCTCCTGGCTCGCTATTGAAATAGCTTTTGCCGCACAGTTGAGCAGAGAAGTGAGACAGACCGACTCGCGCTTTCATTATCGAGTAATTAAGTCGATTGAAAATCCCTCACCCTTCTCTACTCTCGCATTTATTACTCCCCATTCCACGTTTCTATTCTATTCTCTTATCCTCGTTCCAGGTCACCAGAGTCAATACGATCCCCGTAGTTCCTTCTTCTCGATACTCCAATTTGTCGGAATTTCATTCTCCAGGATATTTCATTGTAAAGTCGACTTTTTTCTTATCTCTTTCAAGGACCTCGTTCTCAAGCCATTGTCGTGGAATCGTAAGGAGAAAGTCCGGGCGCACAATAGCACCTCGATATCGTACAAATATCTAATTCTTCGTCTGTCGCGATCGGAGAATGTTCATTGTCGAATTTCCATTGGCTTTTTGTTCGCGTGCGCGCGCGCATATGTGTGTGAATGTTTTTCGTATTTGGTCGACATCGGACCGCGCGATTCGTCCCGATTAGTCATCGAAGGATATTCGATTTTTGCAGGCGGCGGAAAGGGGAGCGTTATGGAGCGGGTCACAAACGTTTTCTGCGGTGGTGGCAGCGTTGCTTACACCAATCTGCAGAGCGCGAACAACGCGAATGCCACGCCGGAGAAGCCAAGTAGAAGCGCGCCCGCCACCGCGAACAACATCGCCACTGGTAACAACAAGGCTCTCAGCAACATTAGCACGAACCGTCCGAGGATATCGAGAAATAGGGCGAAGAATATTCCCTTGGCGAGCGGTGGTACCGGTGGTTACGTCCCACCTTGTACTTGGGAGCAGCTCATGCAAGACGATCACTTCCTAGGAAAATTCTTTATGTATTTCAACGCGACCGAGAGAAGGATCCTTGCTCAGGTACTGGTCGCGTCTCGTAGAGGATAATCTTTTTTAGTAAAGTAGAAATTGAAATTAAAGAAATTCAAATAAGATTTCTTAGTAAAATAGAAATTAAACCAAGTAGAAATTAAAGGAATTTTAGTAGGATTTCTTAGTAAAATAGAAATTAAACCAAGTAGAAATTAAAGGAATTCAAATAGGATTTCTTAGTAAAGTAGAAGTTAAAGGAAGTTGAATTAAAGGAATTCAAATAAAATTTCTTACTAAAGTAGAAATCAAACGAAGTGAAACAATTCACTTGCAGAAAGTTCGACGAGCCTATGGCATCGATCGACTGGTTCTATTGGTGGATCCTTTTGGAAGGAAATTGTATTGCGACCTCTCGTGACAATCGTGTCACAACGGACATTCGTTTGATTATTAATAAGAACCGGTCAGTCTAATTCGGTCCTTCCTAGGATTCGCACGTGTATCGAGAATCGTCGTATTATTAGAGCGTAAGGTAAAGTTCGTTTGCACAAATAAGCGTGTTTACTTGTTCGTTGCCTGGTGTATTGCAATATTTTTAGTGCGTGTGCTTTATCGAAGAATCTTGCAATTCAAGCGCGATAATTCATTGTAAATGTCGGAATATGTTGGCTTCTGCGAATCGATCGTTGTGGTGAATTTTTAGAAGGACCTTACACGTACGAAGGAGAGAAAGTGGATTTTATATTCGTTGATACGCAACTCAAGAGATAATCGAGGATATTAACACTTTGACTGCTACGCTGATTTTCTATGGATGACCCGTGCAATAATACTTTGCATTTTTTTTGTGCTTTTTTCTGTTAACATGTGATCCTTTAAAATGCTGTAAATTGCGATTAGTAACATAATTTTTTTTAATGATTTTTTTAGAAGTCACCATGGTGTCCAGGAAAAACCGTGGTCGGTCATATATGACCATCATGATAGTCAAAATGTTAACATATGATCCTTTAAAGTGCTGTAAATTGCGATTAGTGTAATCATTTTCTTTAATGATTTTTCTCGAGGTCACCGTGGCTGGTCACATATGACCATCATGAACAGTCAGAGTGTTAATCGCTCCTCGCTTCCACGTTCGATATTATTACCGACTTATCTTTAATTCATCTCTCGCTTTCTGTCTTTATCGAATCCTATCTCTCGCCAGCCGGGACATCTTCCAATTACGAGCCGGTTAATCGAATTCTATTTATACTCGAGCTGCTTCGTGGATTTGACGCGTTTCGGGTGTCCTTCGGAATGGAGTCATCACCGCGCCCTGTTACTTTAACACTACTTCTACCACGACTGTTTGCAAAAATTTCGTTAGAATTTCCTGTATACAACGTAATTGCATCGCCTTTAAATCATCCAAAAATCTTGAAAAATCTATTAAACGTATATTTGTGGAAAAAACGTGAAATTTAAAGACGATGCAATTACGTCGCATAGAAGAAATTGTAATCGAAATTTTAAAAACGGTCATTTGATCGGTCGTGGTAGGAATAGAGTTAAAGTTTTCGAGGAGAGCGCAACCGAGGACGCTTTTAATTCCAATGTTTTGACATCAGTCTGACGTGAGCCGCTTCACGTTCACTTTCACCCCTGTTTCGCTTCCACAAAGCGCGCGCCGGTCAGCATTTCCGTCACTGCCCTCGTAGAGGCATGACATAATTTAAGGATACTCGTTCTGTAGTAACAAAGCCTACCACAAGCGCGTGTGATCGCTCAAAGAAAGTACAGTCGACATTTTCAACATAATGTCAAAACGTTTACCGGTGGAGAGATTTAAAGGGAACTTGTTGAACCGATAGTACCGAACTCACATATAATTCCTCATCCGTGCAGATTCTGGTAAAAACAACGTGAGATTACTCTTTATACAATGAAAAAACAACCCTCTAAAAAATTCGGAGTAAAAATTAACATCGAGCATAAATGTCCGCACTCTCGACATCTCGTGCTACCATCCTCACCGGCCAATCTCGTACCACGACATATTACGAAATATTTCATATTAGTTACACGTAATTATAATTACACCACGAGTAGGGAAATTTTGTTGCTCGCAACCTTCTCCACTCGAGAATTTAATTGGCACTCTCTGCTTCTCCAGTTCCGTTCTCCACTCAGAATGTTGTTAAAATTCGCGTGGAGAGCCAAAGCCTCCACCATCTTTCTTCGACGTATCGCAAATATTTGAAGATCCGCGACTTTAAGCAAATTATCTCGTCTCTTTCTCTTTCTCTCCTCGTAATCTTTGTGCCTGGAGAAAGGGCATCGTCAGCGCTGATGAATAATTCGCGAGGCTTTAGGACGCACTCCTGGAGAAGTGAGAGAGCTTTGAGAGGACGCTAAAGCAGAATCTTTTGATCTTCTCTGTCCCCAAAGGTGTGCTCACGATGGAGAGACGTTCTTTACGCCAGGCCTAGACTCTGGACCGGTCTGGTGCCCGTGATAAGATGTCGGGAGGCTCGAGGCATGGCCCCAGCTTCTCGAACTCGTCTCTACGCGTCTCTGGTCAGAAGAGGTTTCCATTCTCTGGTGCTTTTGGGTGCTGCCGACGAGGACGTGCCGGAACTGACGCACGGCTTTCCACTAGCTCAAAGATACGTTCATTCTCTGTCACTGAGATGCTGCGCGATCACCGACAGAGGACTAGAGGCACTCCTCGATCATCTGCAGGTATTGTGCCTTCTCAAGTATTTTTTCTTTTTCATTTATATTTTGCTCGTGCATTTGCAAATGTTTCTTCGTCACTGTGAGCAATTGTTCCTCCTCGATCATCTACTGGTATTATGCCTTCTCAAATATTTTTTCTTTTTCATTTATATTTTGCTCCTGCATTTGCAAATGTTTCTTCGTCACTGTGAGCAATTGTTCCTCCTCGATCATCTACTGGTATTATGCCTTCTCAAATATTTTTTCTTTTTGACTTATATTTTGCTCGTGCATTTGCGAATGTTTCTTCGTCACTGTGAGCAATTGTTCCTCCTCGATCATCTGCAGGTATTCTGCCTCCTCAAATATTTTTTCTTTTTCATTTATATTTTGCTCGTACATTTGCAAATGTTTCTTCGTCACTGTGAGCAATTGTTCCTCCTCGATCATCTACTGGTATTATGCCTTCTCAAATATTTTTTCTTTTCCATTTATATTTTGCTCCTGCATTTGCAAATGTTTTTTCGTCACTGTAAGCAATTGTCTCTCCTCGATCATCTACTGGTATTATGCCTTCTCAAATATTTTTTCTTTTTGATTTATATTTTGCTCCTGCATTTGCAAATGTTTTTTCGTCACTGTGAGCAATTGTTCCTCCTCGATCATCTACTGGTATTCTGCCTCCTCAAATATTTTTTCTTTTTGATTTATATTTTGCTCGTGCATTTGCAAATGTTTTTTCGTCACTGTGAGCAATTGTCTCTCCTCGATCATCTGCAGGTATTCTGCCTCCTCAAATATTTTTTCTTTTTGATTTATATTTTGCTCCTGTATTTGCAAATGTTTCTTCGTCACTGTGAGCAATTGTTCCTCCTCGATCATCTACTGGTATTATGCCTTCTCAAATATTTTTTCTTTTCCATTTATATTTTGCTCGTGCATTTGCAAATGTTTTTTCGTCACTGTGAGCAATTGTCCCTCCTCGATCATCTACTGGTATTATGCCTCCTTAAATCTTTTTTCTTTCTGACTTATTTTTTCCTCATGCATTTGCAAACGTTTTTTCGTCACTGTGAGCAGCTGTCCCTCCTCGATAATTTGCTGGTATTGTGTCTCTTCAAAATTTGTTCTCTTTAAATTATATTTTGCTCCTGCATTTGCAAATGTTTCTTCGTCACTGTGAGCAGTTGTCTCTCCTCCATCATCTGCTGGTATTCTGCCTCCTCAAATATTTTTTTCTTTTTGATCTATTTTTTTCCTCGTGCATTTGCAAATTTATTTTCATCACTGAGAGCAGTTGTAGATATTTTCAGAAGATGGTTACACGCGAGACGCGTGAGTTCTTTCTACTACTCGCTCGGTGAATTAAATTTTTACCCTGTTCGTGTAAAGGCACCCCTCCGCGTCTCATCCGCAAAATATTTCGAAGATTCCCTTGTGCTTTCGCCTTTACAGAATTCATGGAACTAGGCCACCGGGACGAGACTCGTCCTACTCCGAGCAATTCTAGTATTCTTCCTAAAGTGGCGAGGGATGATTCCGGAGGCTTCTTTCGCTTTAAATGTTTCTATTGAAATTCTCCGTGGCTTTTCTTGTCATACTTTTTAAATTATGGTGTAATTTTTTCTTTTTCTTTTAATCATACGCAATTTCTTAAATCCTGTTTACTTTCAGGCCCTCTTCGAGCTCGAATTGGCCGGGTGCAACGAGATAACTGAAGCCGGATTGTGGGCCTGCCTCACACCGAGGATAGTGTCACTCTCCTTGTCGGATTGTATCAACGTAGCGGACGAGGCTGTCGGGGCCGTTGCACAATTGTTGCCCAGCCTTTACGAATTCTCGTTGCAAGCTTATCACGTCACTGATGCCGCCCTTGGTTACTTCAGCGCTAAGCAAAGCAGCGCTCTCAGTATTTTGAGGCTCCATTCTTGCTGGGAGCTCACCAATCATGGAGTAGTAAATATTGGTGAGAACTACTGTTCCACACTCGTACGTAAAGTATCTTCTGTTTATTTTTTTTTTTCATATTTATTTTCGACATACTCGAGACATCCAAAACATCCTCGAACAATCACGAGACAAAATCAATTCGACAATTTTCGTTAGAAAGCTTCGTAACGCGCGGATTTCATTTTTCTTTTCTTTCTTTACCAATTAGTACAAGTTTCGCGCTAGTAAGCGTGTCGGAGGTTTAATGACCATATAGGTGTTCAAAGCGTGATAATAAATCGAATGCATAGAAGAGGCAGATTAAATTTAGCAGTGAAGAAGACAGCCTGGATTTAGCTACCGAGCTGTCAATGAGCTGCTTCGGACTCCACGGTACAGGCTCTGTCCGGGGACGACGGCCTTTTGTCGTTATTTATATCTATTATTCGAAACTCCAAATTACGATCGCACGAACGAGAGAGGCTACTGCTGGAAAATTTCCTTTGGTCCAGTGTTACTAGTGTCCAGAATGAAATAGAAAAGAAAAGTGCGTGGTACCACCGCCGCATTTTGCTTTCGTATCCTCGTGTGACATTATCGTTAACACTATTCCTACCACGACCGGTCGAACGACCGTTCTTAAAATTTCCTTTAAAATTTCCTATATACAACGTGACTGCGTCACTTTTAAATTTCCACGATTTTGTCTAAAATATTGAGAAATGTATTATACGTAAATTTTAGAAAAAGTCGTGAGATTTAAAGGCCACGCAATTACGTTGTATATAGGAAATTTGTTATAAAGGTAGGAATAGCGTTAAGTTCTCGTGAAGAAAGATCCACGTTTTATCGAATATCCGCGAATTTAATGTTCACAGTACATTCCTTGCCAAACTTGACTGTATTGTCGCTCTCCGGATGCAGTAAAGTGACGGACGACGGGGTTGAATTAATAGCAGAGAATTTACCGAGGCTTCGCTCCTTGGATCTGAGCTGGTGCTCAAGAATTACAGATGCAGCCTTAGAATATATCGCCTGTGATTTGAATCACTTAGAAGAGCTCACGTTAGATAGGTAAGATGGGTTCGCTCGAAATTGCAGTGGATAGGTACTGTGCTCGCGTCGAGAAAAAGACAACGTTTGGATCTTCAAACTTTGTTTATCTTACAGATGCGTACACATCACGGACATCGGTGTAGGATACATTTCTACAATGGGTTCATTGAGCGCCTTGTTCTTGAGGTGGTGCTCCCAGCTTAGAGACTTTGGTCTGCAGCACTTGTGCGGCATGAGGTCATTGCAAGTACTCTCTGTGGCAGGTAAGTCATTCACATTCCTCGTGAATGGCACGTCTAAAACCGGCTGCGCTTGTTTAACATTCAGTAGTCGAAGACTGAAGGGTTCCTACTGAGTGAGCCCACATGCTCGTAAAGCTGTGCCATTGTACGTTGGATAGATTGTTTAAAAAATAACAAAATTTCTCTTCGCAGGCTGCCCATTGCTCACTAGCAGCGGTTTATCTAGTCTAATACAACTTCGGCATCTGCACGAATTGGAATTAACCAATTGTCCAGGGACTTCGCGAGAGCTGTTTGACTACCTGCACGAACATCTGCCACGTTGCCTGATAATCGAATAAAGAGAGAGAGAGAGAGAGAGAGAGAGAGAGAGAGAGAGAGAGAGAGAGAGAGGAAGAGAGAGAGAGGGAGAGAATGCTCATTTGGAACGCATTAACAGGAAGTACTTATGCGTACCGCAGGAAACGTGTACGTCACTTGGTAATATAAATGTTTAATGCATCTTATATTGCCTGAGACTCAATGCGAAGCAATACATATTTAGTCTGACTAAAGAGAAATGTTGAGGAATGTACACAAGGCATACTGATAGAGTACCACTGACGTCCAGATTCTGAAATGAATATGTTTTCTATGGTTCTGTTGCCACGGCCGACTAAGCACTAGCCCTTAAGTGTGCGGGATAACGTAATAAATATACTGAATAATATCTAGGCTTTTTAATACAGCAATGCTATCGCACGATTGCACACCTTCCTTAAATGTCGGTTTTTTAACTGAATCAACTTACACTTTCGGAGCCACCGTGTTAAAATCGGACGATCCTTTTGTCGATTGGAATGACGAATGGGACTATTCGTGGCTCCTTTACGAACATCCTGCATAGTGTTTTGGCCGATTTGCCAATGATAACTGATAATGTGCAAGAGCCGCCACAAAAAGCATCACTACCTTGTAGATTTTTATGAAATACGGGATAAAGATGAAATGATAAAACAGACTCGACAGTTAGAACTGTGATAACTTTATATTATATGTAATTCCATTTGATTTTAAATGTTTAGAGCATTACATTGCCAATGTTCTTGCTATTTCACGATTTGCAACAATTGTAACTACAATGAGGAGTTACTAGATATGTTACAATTATATTAAAAAGAGATACACATACCCAGGGGAATAGCATTAGAAAGCATTCCAGTATGCCATAATGTTACTACACACTGATCATTTTATTCTTGTAACATATACTTCGTGCAATTCCTTTTGTAATATTTGTTACAAAGTTCCAAGTGAAGCACGCAAGCAGATACGTGTTATTACTACGTACGCCATTAGTATTTCTAAATATAATTTCTTTCTCAGATGTCTGTATAAGATTAATGTTTTTCGAAAGACCTTGTTTCTAGCTCGGATCTTCTAAATTCTTCATTATTCCAAAGAATAAAACTATGTCATAATGTAAAGTGTGTTTAGAATTTTTATTAACTCTAACAATATATTGTATCAATAGGTCATGTTAAATTATATCGATGTATTAAACAGTGACAAGTTGATTCTTCGTAATATCTTGACGGTCGGAATAATTCGTATACCTTCACACGCTAAGTTCACCAATTCCTAAATGAAATAAGTTATGCAGCTTGAAAAAAGAATTTTATGTATGGAGCTTATACTCTGTCGTATATTTGACATTCGACATCACTGTATATATTGTACAAATTACATTTAATAATGTTCAAGATTACTTAAGAAATCAAAATTAAGCATCGATATACTCACGTATATAAAGTTGTTTCAAAGTCCTGTCACACTCGGATGAAAGATTACCATTTAATAGGCGATAAATAACGTATTAAGATGTGCTGTGAAATAAAAATTTATTGAGAAGATTCACTGTTTTAAGCATCGGATCTATTTTAATCAATGTCAAATTGTTGATGTTCGATTATGTTAAGCATTCTCCCACCAAGTAAGTAAACCAAGGCCAGGCTCATCTATCGCACCCTATAAATAGGCTTATAAATAGAAATCAACAGGTAGTTATCAATTGCAATATTCTAAACATTGCTTACAGTTAAAGTATATGGAGAAGTATTTTTTACTTCCGATTGCTCGACAGAATCACCGGTGACATTGGGGCCTGTTGGTAGTGCCTCCGTAAAAGTTTCGCTGACCACTCTAAAGCGTATAATTTCTCCTGAAAAGGTAATGTTTTGTAAAAATTGTAATTAGCTTCTTGTAACTTAAACTAATACCTGCATCCATAAAAAGGTCATGCTTCTCTCCATCGCCAGTGTCATACTCCCAAACCCATGCTTGCTCCGTTTGATCGAACCGCGAACGATGCTGCAATTTGTGAGGAGGAATAACAATGTCCTCAAAAAATCCTAATGTCACTGTAAAGGTATGTACATGATAAAGCAGTTGAAATTTTTGTACACATTAAGAAGCGATCGCAGTTAACAAATTGAAAATCCTCAATATTACCGTGAACACCATCGATACTGCAACTGCGTATTTTTCCTATTAAAATTTCTTCTACGAACGGTCGAAATACGATAAATCGAAATCCTACTTTTGTGTGCGAGGATCCATCACCTGGAAATATGTAGGACTCCTCGATTTTCGTTATGTCATGCAGAACTATACACAAACCAACGTTAAGATAAACCTAGAATTAAAAGAAAACAGCTCCAATAAATCCAGAACTTGTTGATACTGATTTAAAACATTCTCTTACCTTATTAGCAAGCTTTCTATTCAATTCGTCCACAACTGCGTCATTAAATTTACGTTTAAATTTCCACGGCGGTATTCTGACAGTGTCTTTCAACTCTGCAAGGACAAACATCCCTCAATTAAAATTCTGGACTCAATTACAATTCTAGGAATTGCAATCATAAGACAAAGGTTATAAAATCGATAACGGTAAAGCCTTCCGGATAAAATTCATTTCTTTAAAACTTCTAAACACGAATAAATATCGACTCTCCAAATAAAATTGACAGATAAAATGATGACACCGGACAACACGTGTTGCGTATACTGCATTGCGTGTTGGTTACTTCAAGTTTTATGACAAAATTAGCTTTTACAAAGGGCACCGTTTTCCATGTGACGGTCCTGTGCGAAGATTCAGGAATTATCAACGACAGAGACACTATGGCCATCTTGCAGTAGAAGGTTCAACCCTGACGACATAATTTTGTGTATCCACAATCCACATGTGCTTCAATTTCTGACAAGATCCGCAGGTTACTTTCAATACAATGGACATTGTTAATTCAATTTTAAACGAAGAAAAGACTAAAGCAGATCCACGTAAGTCAACGCAAGTTCACAAGGACACAGAACTTGATATCGATTTAGGAACACTTCTGGCTTCTGATTATAATGCTCTAAACACACATGATTTAAGGTAACCTCAAATGCACTAAATCCTATTTTAATCTGGCTTATAAGTACAAATGTTTTCATGAGTTAACATATTGTTATTCTATACATAGATCTGACCAAGAGAAATACTTAGCAGCACTTACGAGAGATAACGTACAGCTTTTAATCAATCAGATTTGGGAACTTCCCACGGAACGTGTCGAGGAAGCAATAGTGGCAACCTTACCCAAGCCCACGTTTATATTACCTCGAGCGCGTCGTCTGCCAAAGCCAAAACCATTAACGAAATGGCAACAGTTTGCTAAAGAGAAGGGAATACAATCTAAGAAGAAGGGTAGGCCAAAAGCAAAATGGGATGATACGCTCAAGGTACGTACAAATCTAATTTTAAGTGTGTTAAGTTACACATTGCCCTACTAATTATTAGTTCATTTTTTAGAAATGGATACCGACCTATGGATATCAGCGCAAAGTGGCAGACGAACAGAAGGAATGGTTGGTAGAAGTTAATGAAGATAATAAACCAAAAGAAGATCCCTTTACAACGGCAAAAACAGCTAAATCGGAAAGGAAAGCAAAGAACGAATTGCAACGACTACGCAATATTGCAAAGTCGAACAAAGTCAAATTGCCGCGTGTAGGTCTTCCCACTACAGAGCATTTTCCGAATGCGCAACATCTGGCTACAGCAGTAACCGTAGCACGCACGTCTACGGCATCCGTTGGTAAATTCCAGGATAGGTAAGAGATAATTTAGATTTACAATTCCCATGAAGACAATTTGCTGAAAGTGCTGAAATATTGAAATTTCTAGGTTACCAAAAGAAAAAGATGCAAAAGGAATTGCATCCGAGGTCCCTGGATTAAAAAAGAAACCGAAGAATATACCTGCAAATGTGTCTCAGGAAAAGCAACAGAGTAAAACTTTAGCAAATGATGTTCTCAAAAGACACACTAAAATTATCCGGGAGGACTTTACGAAGCCTTCAGAAAGGTAAAACTATTTTTAACGTATAGAAATGTCAATAATGATTCGGTACTGAATATTACGTTGAATTTGTAGTTTTGTTCATCGGGCTGCTAGTATGATAAAGGATAAGAAGAAACGAGGTAAGGGTAAGGGCCAGAAGGTGAAAAAGGCAAAAGGTGGCGTAAAAAAGAAAGATAACAATGTGAAAGCAAGAAATCATATGAAAGGTGGAAGAAAGCGAAGATAATGTATAAACAGATTACAATAAATACATTTCTTGTCAATATGATCATTAGATTCTGTACACCGTATGCATTCCTAGCACCAATAGTTGAGAGAAAGGAAAGTAGCCAGATCGACGCACGGTATTTATTTCAACATTCAACTGACAACAATGTATATGTACAGTTTTACGTATATCATTGTAAGTATATATATATTCATTATATTTATTTATAATATATATATATATATATATGTATATATTTATTTATATGTAATTGTAACGTTAACTACCACCCTCCACGGCATATCTTATTATTGCGCAAGCTACGTCAATATCGGTATATCTCATATTACAGTATATAATTTAATAAAACTCCAATGTAATAGAAATCACATTGTACCGCGGGAGAAACTAATTTCTGTAACCAGTACTCTTGTGTCTCGCTATGCCGCTCCAATTTCGCGCTCAAGTAAATGATTTCTTCTTTTTTTTCCACAATTTTCATTTTCACGACTGACCGACACGATGAAGTGTACATTCTAGGGTCGTTAAACAATATCCGTGGATATTATACAACAAACGGTAACTTCTTGAGATCGATACTCACATTTCCATTTAAGAAAGATGATATGATTGGGATATGATTTGTTATCTTATTGTTGATACGCATACACTCGACTATTATATACTCAGGAAAGAATTTCGCATAGCAAAACACAAATCGTCATCGAGATAGGCATTCGCAACAGGTCGCGGAAGTTGTGGATGCACGGGAGCGATAATTATTGTCTCTTATTAAACAACGAGTAACAGAATATATATTATATGTATACAGTTGCATATCCCAGATTACTTCTTGCACTTGCAATAATTGATTGAGAGTGTGCCAACTATACGAATAAAATACAGCGTCGCACATTACAGCCTGCCGTAATTGCAAACATCGTGTAAACATCTTCCTGAGTATAATAACGATCGCGTTAACAATATTCATTGACTTCATTGTCCTCTTTAAACTTATAGGTCGCTAATACCAATATTGATTACCTTAAACGAAAAACGCCTCACGTAACCGCGACTTATTGTCTCTGATATTTGTACGTTCTCTGTGTAAATACATCATTATTAAATATATCGCCTAATCGATACGTAGTACTGCCACGTTCTAATTCAATCTGTATTTATAAATGCCGATAATTATAACAACGTCCGTGAACTAAAGGCTTCATGCTCAACCAAATTTGATCTGTAATTCCTCCAATGATACCCTTCACGCGTGTTGCTTATTGTCTCCGGTGTGATCGATGATAACGAAAAAAATCCTCATTAAATTCGGATCAAAAGCGAACGCAAAGACGGAACGCGCGAATCCCTTTGAATCCGAACTTAATTACGGCCAATGCGACCGCTCGAAGTTTCAACGAGATCTTAATATATGCGTATACCTATATGTATATGTATATATATTTACTTCTTCAATTTTAGTACGAAAACGCTCCTACTGTTTTCACTTCTTTTATTTGTAGTTTAGTGCCTCGCGGTGAAGGAAGAACTGAATCGCGTAAGAAGACGGCGAGAGACCATCTTCGTTTCTCATTTCCTTTATGCGCACGGATCAAATTCGAGATCAAAGTCCAGAAACAGTTCGGTGATCGCGGAGAACTTTGAAAAATCCAATACGACGTACCTAAGAATATACATACAAAATAGAGATATCCGAAATAGAAATGGACACGCGTCCGATTATACCGCCCTATCCATTTTCTCGCGTGCGATCAATTTTCGAGGACCGAAACACGTAATATCTCTGTGCATCAGATGTAACCCTCCTCGAAATATTAGGTCTAAGGGAAAGTTCTGTCGTTCTTTTCTAAAGAAGAAAACAAAATCATTCGTGTGGCACCCAAACAGAGAGTTCGGACACGAAACCAAGCCTTCTAATGTGATCCAAAGCAGTGGTCTGATGAATTCCAAGCTTGAAGTCCGCTTCTGTAGAAGTTAACGTGGAATTTGTCCGTGGCATCTGATGGCCTTCCTGATCTGGGTTCATCTTTCAAAGAAAAATCACCCGAACGAAATTTCCAAACGCGTCACAAAAGGTTTTCTTTTTACCTCCATCGCGTTAGTCCTTTTTTGGAACTCATACAACGTACAATGTCTTAAGTGCACTTTTTTCTTCACTCATGTTTGACAGTGTTACAAGTTTAAAAAACCTGACTAAAATACGAAAAAATCTGTATAAATCATCGATCGTATACTGATCTAACTGTTTAAACCGGTCTCAGTCGGATCAGAATTCTTGCTAAGGATCGACAACGCATGTAAGTGCACGTGTTCAAAAACCACAGAACTTTCCTTTATACCTAATAATATATCCGCGTAAAAGAATAAAAAAAAAGAGAAAAAAAAGGAGAAACCGTTCGAAAACAAATCCCGCCAATATCATAGGTCATAGGCCTCTGTGAACGTGCAAGGTGTGCAGTGCAAATTTTTATTGTCAAGCACACGGCCCCTCCTCATTCCTCGTTCGAATAAAATTATTTATTGTCGAAAGTAGTATTATTCGGTCTGCGCGAGATTTCCATGAATCTTAATAATCTTTTATTGTCCTTACGCGCTACGGAGTTCGCGCGGAAACATTCTTTCTAAAATCGCGAAAGAGAAGGCCCTCTTCGTAAATCGTCTCGATCTTCCATTTCTTCTCTACCTTTGTCTCACCTTTTCACTCACTCTTCCTCTTGATCTCTTTTTCTTTCTATCCTCTATTGGTATACTTTCAACGTGATAGAGCTACCGATCGTGCAAATCAATTCTTTCTGACTGTCGGGCGAATTAATTATCATTTCTCTTTCCTCCTGCTTCTCTCCTTTTTTTTTTTTTCTTCCACGTTACAAGTTACCTTTGTAAAGTGACCAGCACGAAGCCACGGACAGACAGACAAGCATCGATCGGCGAGGTAGCGCCGCTTAACGATTTCACGAAAAGACGAGAAATGAAGTGTAAGGCTTTAATAATGGGAACACCTTTTTTCCAAGCCCATTGGACGGCTGCTACATCTAAACCTCCTTTTAATTCTCACGGTAGTTGCGATTGCTAAGCTGCGTATAGAGTCTCGCGATCTGATTCGCTAAATCTTTAATGAATAATTACACGACATTCTCGGTTACTCTGTCGACTCGTCGCACACCACCTTGGATCAGACGGTCCAGATGGATTACGGTGCAAGAGCGTTCCAGCTTACAAATAGATGTGTCTGTGTGTATTGCAAACGTTAGAACGACAGATCAATCGATTATTACACGCTAGTATGTTCTTTTTTTTTTCGGGTTCGTTTTAGGCGATCCTCCTAATCGATATGTTCGTGTAGATGGGCGTACAACGTTGCCACACGATGCATCTCGAGGAAACACGAGAAGTTGATCGTTTAAATATTTTTTAGAGCGCAACGATGATATATAATCGTTTCTTGATAATTCACTCTCTCCAATTGGATTTTTCTTATTCGAAATTGAGTGCGAATTGTTCTTGAGATTTTTCACCTTGATATCTTTGGTTTGATATGTCATCAGTGCTTCTTCGTCGAATCTCTTTTAATTGACCAATTGGTTTTTCATTTTCTCTTTCTTTTTAAGTTTTTGCCGAGAGTACATCGTGTACACCGTGGCACGGTATTAAGCGAGTGAGATAACTACGTTTGACCGTATGAAAAATACAAACACGGTATTTTTCACAAGGAAGAGCCATTCGAGAGTTTTGCCTCTCCCCCGTTCGTCGCGCATTCGCCCAAACGATTCGCGCCTCCTCCTATCGCGACACTCGATCCAGTTACTTTAATATCCTTTTCCTAAGACACTAAGATTTTTCTCTCGCACCGACGAGGATTCAAATATTTAACATACCCACGAGCTCAATATCGATTCTCCTCGGGGTGACTTCGTAGCACGAGAAACGTCGAGACGGTCCGACGGATTCTTCGCGAATTTTTGTATTTTTTTTTCTGCCTCCTTTCTCTCTCTCTTTTTTTTTTGAATACAATGACGTAGGTGGGATAACAACCTCGAGATTAATTGGTTAATTAATTGACACGATTCGTCCCGCGGTAAAATTTCTCGACCGCGTTATCAATTTTCTAAAATTTCTTTTATCGCATAGCTTAAAGAGACTCCAATCGGTTGTAGGTTCTTTTTTTGGAGTTTGTTTTTACTTTTCTTACCGCGAATTCGTTGCGAACGTGGACAAGACGCCGTCGTTTCTCGAGCTAGAAATCGCACAACCTGGAATAATCAGTCTGGCGTGAACAATCTGGAGGTCCTCTCCTAGGTGAGGTCCTCGTCGTCGTCGTCACTGGGCCCACCCGTGGGACAGCAAAGCCCTTCGGTGCCGTCGCTCCTTATGCAGAAGAGCAAAGTTTCGGCGGCGGTGACCTCGTGCGGCACGATACCGTGGAACTCCTTGAGATCGGCCGCAGGGAACCAGGCTTTCTCGTTGTCGTCGATAATCAATATGCCAAAGTATCTGGCGAGTGGAAGAAACGATTATCTCAATTCTCATTGCCGGAAGAGAAATTTTGTTAACGTTAGAACTGTCGAATATGTCGAACTGGTCAACGTGGTACAGTTTCATAAGAAAGAAAATTCGATAGTTCCAGTGTTAAACGTATACATGCTGGTAATTGTGAAAGTGGTCTAAGTCAACAATTTGGAAAAATTAATCTTTCTATTTAAGAAAGGCACCACTAGTGTGAAACTTTCAAAGAATCGATTTTTTATTTTGCAATTTTCGGTAGTTCATACTTTTAAAAATAACATACTGAAATTTTGAGTATGTATCTCAAATATTTTTTGAGTTACAGCATTTTAAAGAGTTGCTCGTCCGTTAGAAAGGTACGTTTTTCCAATTTGCTGCAGTTCTAACTCGGCAACAAATCATCCGATCGATTTGACTCTTGTTTTATCTTATTTTGAATGACATTCACTGTCACCGGGCACATTTATATATTTTTCTTTTTTTTTTTGAAGGAAGAAGAAGGATGCACCTGCAAATTGCCACTGTTGGGATCCACAACACGGACGCCAGGATTAGAAGTGCTATCAGGACGAGAGCCCACACAGGCCAATCGCGTTTCTCAGTGACACCTTTACTGGCCACCCAAGCTGGATATCCACTACCCTCAACTGCGATCTCCACGAAGGACGCGATCAGGATACTCAGCATGGCCAATGGGCTGAGATACTTCCAGCAGATCAACCAATACAGACCTGGACGGTTGCCTGTCATCAGCTCGATGTCATCAGCAAATCTGTGATAATTGTCATTAAGATTTCATTAGCAGATTATTATTTATTTTATTATCATTATTTCATTTTCACTGACACGTCGTGCACGATTTTAGGTTCTTCTGTACTTACCTCTTCAATCCATACACGTAGGACACCCCGATGCACTCGAAGAAGGCGATAATTAGCAAAGGAAAGTTTCCACTGAAGTTGTCGAAGAGGACGAAAACGTAACTACCCGCACCATGTGCAAAAGCCATCGAGATGGCACAGCATACCAGACATATCGCGCCTAATAAGGTAACGAACTTTTGTCGTACAATAATTTCACATTTAGATTGAAAGAATAAAGATGTAAGAGATCTTTCATAATTAATGGAACAGCTTTGGTCTACCTGTGAGAATCTCTTTCCTCAAATTTGGAAACAATTTCATGTCGACGATGCTGGTAACGACGCCTTCTAAGGTACCGAATTGTGAATCGATGCCAAGGGTGAACAGCATCAGAAAGAAGAGCACGGACCAAAATTGGGCACCAGGGAACTGATTGATCGCCTCCGTGAAAATGATGAATGCCAGGCCAGTACCCGAAGCGGACTGAACGTGCAAAACAAAAAGATAAGTAAGAATGAGATGATCTTAAAATGGATTCGAGATGGTGTACTCACGTTATCCAATTCTTTTTCAAGGTCACACTCAGGCAACTCGGGCATTATCAAATTCTCCAGTGAACTATTCGTGCTGCTGACGTTCAAGAGTGCACCCGTCGCTGGAATCTCATTCGGTATCTTGTCGGGTTGGCCAAAAATATTGATCAGAGTGGCATTCCTCTCCGACAAGCATTGCTCGTATACCATGGTGGCCTTGAATCCTGCAAGTAGTCGAATAAGGTAACAATGGTATAAAGGTACTCGAAAATTCATCGATCCTACCTATGATGGAGAAAACGACGATGCCAGCGAACATCGACGTGAAACAATTGGTCAGGCTGACCATGATTGCGTCACGATAACAATTGTTGTTCACTGGATTGTAGGAGGAGAAGGCAATCAGACCGCCAAATGCCAGACCGAGTGAGAAGAATATTTGTGTTCCAGCTTCTAACCAAACGACTGGATCGGTTAGAGTCCACCACTGAAAAGATAAGCAAATTAATTGCACTTTTATTAAAATTGGCGGATAAAAATTTATGCAAGTGTTTTTTTCAACGGCTGCTTTTGTACCTTGGGCGTGAAGAGGTGCCGAAGACCGTCCGACATGCCTGGCAGAGTAACACCACGGAAGAAGAATATGATCAGGACGATGTAAGGAAAGGTGGCTGTCACGTACACGACCTGTAAAAGGTAGTTTAATTAAAACAAAGCTAAATTTCTTCTGCGGAGGATGAGCTGGTAAGATTGTACAAATTAAATCGTTTCATTCGTAATTTATTAGATAAGTACTTCAAAGGAATACCTTCCCCGAAGATGCGATTCCTTTGATCATGCACATGTAGACCAGAATCCACGCGATCACCAACGCGAGTGCGATCTTCCAATTGAAGAGCTCAGGTGTGTCGATGTCTTTGGAGATCATGAGGGTGGTCCGGTACCAGAAGTATTGGGTAGGACTGGATTCCTGTGAAAGAATCGATATTTTACGTGAAGGAAAGAAAGAAACTTGGTAGAATGACTAAAGTATAAAACTCACCAAACATTCGGGCACAGCTGCGTACGATCCATTTGGAAAATATTTGTTGGGACATTCCGCCCAGGGTAACTCGGATTGGAAACTCTTGAAAGCAATAGAAACTTTTATGAAATTCGTGGAATGTACGATGTATAAGATTATTTATAGTTATTTAAGATTATTTAAGATTATTTGAACCGTTTATTTTGAAAGTGGCCAAAGTCAATTTTTTTAAAAGAATGAGATATCACATAAAATTACATTATTGCACTAAATTATGCACGAATTATGTGATATCTTATTTTTTTAAAAAAATGGACTTAGGCCACTTTTAAAATCAACGGCTCATTTTGACCGTTTATTTTGAAAATGATGTAAGTCCATTTTTAAAAAAAAACATTAACTAGTTATAAATAAAAGGTTTACACTAAATTAATCATAGATTATGTGATATTTAATTTGTTTAAGAAAATGGACTTACACCACTTTCAAACTAAACGGTCCATTTATAGATGAAGAGAGAGAGAGAGAATTTTTCTAAGCTCATCGAAATTTCACAAAAGATCAACTGGAGTACCCACTTGTACGAAGTAGAAGAGGCACCAGGCGATAATAGTATTGTAATATAGAGCCACGTTGAACGACACCACGGCGCTGCTCACCCCGATGCCAGCCATGTACGGAGAGACCTTTGTTCGTGAGAAAAGAAAGAAATAATATTCGTCGTGAGAAGAGCGTCATCACCTCGCAGAGCTATATAGTCGAATAAATATTTTCTCGAGTCACCTGGTTCCACACGCCAATGGCACCCTTTCTCAGTCTCTGGCCGATCGCCAGCTCGAGATAAAATATCGGAATCCCCTCGATGGCCAACATTACGAAGTAAGGGATTAGAAACGCACCTGTGAAAAGACCATCGGTCCTCTTCTAATTAAATCTCAAACACGCGCTCATTTTTTATTTAGAAAAATAAATATTTCCCAACACGTAGCTCGATCGAACGTCGCGACCGACTAAAACATTCTTTCACCGAACCACAGGAAGCAAATAAAAAAATAAAAAAAAGAGGAACATCCGGTGCTGGAATTCTCCAACCCCCAGAAGCTAACCGATGCAAACGCGATAAATATAACGTTCTTTTCCCACCCTCGCGATGAACCCGTTAATCTTCTCCGCCCCGTCTGGTTAAACCGACGACGGAAAATATTTCGCTCGTCCCCGCGGTAGTGACCCGAATTACGAGAGGCGAGAAGGAGGAGTTGGAGAGTGGGGCTCCACCGAGGCAGGGAGCAGCCGTTGGTGGTAGGGTGGTGGAGAATGGAAGAGGTATTTAATTGAAATCTTTACGTCTCCCTCGCGTCGGGTGAAACCGAGAAAAAGTTAGAGCCGGAACTCGAATCCTCGAGCTTTTAATACTACCTCTCGTAAATAGCCGGTTTCGCGCTTCACCTTTACCGGATTGCGCAGCGAGAGGGAAAGGCATCGTGGATGTCTGAGACGGTGCATAATAAGAATCTAATTCAGCAATAATTTGGAATGCGCTCGGTAAGACTGCCGTATCCGACCCTCGTCCGGTCTTAATAAAACTTTACTGGTACGTAGTAACTTGGTAAATGCAGTCGAACGCCATAAGTGCGAATTTAAGGAAACGCCTGCTTTCCGAGATATTAAATTTTCAAATTGCACGATTAAATCATGAATTTTTAAAATTTTTACGTAATAGGAGGACTAAAGTCCACAAAATGTCAAGTTAGGCAGGTGTAATTAAAAGATAATTTAAACTTGAGAGCGTGGTAGGCCTTTCTGGTTAGATCAATCTCCATTTATCACATTTATATTTTAACTTTAACATTGAATATCTTTTTTTGGAGAGGAGACCGCCAATTTTGTTAGAGGAAAAAGTTATTTCTGGAAAAACTTGGTAAAAAGTAAATGGCAGCTCAGTGATAAAATAAACGCTCTCTCTGTTAAAATGAGTGATCAACAAAAGAAGTATCCATATGGAAACTAAAATTGGAAGTTCTAATGTTAAAGAGAAATTCTTGTGAAAAATTAATGCACCCGGTACTTCTAGTGTTAAATTCGCACTTATGGCCTTCGACTAGATTTAGTAAATGCTAGTTACCTGCAAAATTTTATTAAGATCGGACAAGGGTCTGAAACGGAAGTTCAGCCAAGCGTTCCATCACGAGTTTAATATAATTTAATCTGTTGCAAGGTTGAGTGGAGAGGAAAAGGTGTTTGAAAAATGTTCAAAGTCCTCGAGAAGGATGGATACATCTGACATAACCCACCTCCGCCGTTCTTTTGCGCGAGATATGGAAACCTCCATACGTTTCCAAGACCGACGGCGTATCCCACGGTGGCCAGCAGAAAGGTCAGCTTACTATCCCAATTCTCTCGCTCGTCCTCTCCCGCCTCCGGACGAAAGATCGCTTTACCCTCGTTGCTTCCGAGCTTACTGCCACCACCACCGTTCCCCGCTTTGTTCTGTAACAGTAAGAAGGTAAGCAAGAAAGTGGAAGCCGAGTGTTCGCGGTGTTTGTTGCTCCAGAATTGCAATTGTAACGAGATGGGACGTGGAAGTGCGTGGGCGGTGAGATGGAACGTTTGTCTCTCGAGAAACGAGGAGGAAACAGAGGGTCGATCTACGAGTTACGTGGACGGAAGGAGTTTCCGGAACTTCGTTGTTTACATTACTCAGCTTCCTTCCGGGCACTGTCGACACTAGATTCGTTCACGCGATTGTTTATAATACGCGTGGAATATAGATGATCCGTGGATTGTAATCATTGCACGTGGAATAGAAAATTTGATAAATGGAAAATTGGATGGCGCACTCTCAATGCAACCGGTGAAATAATCCGCTTAGACTTACCTTCGTGTTAGGACTGGAGTCGTCAAAGGCGGCATTCGTGGCCCCGTAATTGGCAGTGGAGATGTTCTTCCGACTTTCCACCACCAGTCTACCTCTCATCTCCTTCATCTCCAACTTGTCCACGCTCTTCTGGGGCTTCAAGTCGCGCGAGCTTTGTCTACGCACGAGGTGCGCGGTATTCGCCATTTCTTCCTCTTTCTCTTGTCTTCTCTTCCACTGACTGATACTCCTTCGTTCTCGATTGCTCGCTCTCTTAATTACGGAGATATCAGACGGTAATTCCACGCGCGCCCACGGACTCCATCCTGCGAGTGAGATAATTATTTTTTTGCAGCCTTGATTTTC
The DNA here is from genome assembly GCA_944319695.1 of Tiphia femorata. Taxonomy (NCBI): domain Eukaryota; kingdom Metazoa; phylum Arthropoda; class Insecta; order Hymenoptera; family Tiphiidae; genus Tiphia; species Tiphia femorata. Next base: position 20,968,795 of record OX090901.1, on the reverse strand, counting down.
ATTCGTGCGATGAAAAGAGGAAGGTTCTTAAGGACGTAGCTTATAAGTTCGAGCTCCGTGGGGGAGGAAAGAGTCTCCATTCGAGTTTTTATTAAATACGTGCGACAAGCGCGTGAGCATTCCGGTCACGTCATCTTACAATCTTTACTCAAGCTCCTCCTACTCTCGTTTCTTCTCTTTCTATTTTTTTTCTCCTCTCACTCCACTCGCTTGTCAGTGATTTTCGCCGCCGGTTACAAATTGCTCTCTCGACCACCGATCGACGATTCTTTTTTCTTCCATTTACCAAAGGACCTTATTCGTTAAAGGATATTCTTCTATTTTTTTTTTTTTCTCGTGAAAATGAAATTGTATGAAGGTGTCGTTCGAGTGGAAGCGAACGAAATTGCTCTCGGCGTGAATTACGTAAGGATTGGTAAACAGAAGTGTGTGGGGGTGGTACGAGTTTCGATTCAGGAGAGCAGATGAGAGGAAGAGGGAGAGAGAACGCGAGCTGATGCCAAATAGCGCGAGAACACCACGCTCTTGTCACTGGTGGACGACCGGCTAAACAAATGGTCTCGACTCCTCCAACCTACACACGTTTCATCCTCTCTCTATCTCTCAGTAGGCCTAGTCACTTCAGGAAGGACCTCGTTAAGGATTCGTGTTCGATCGAGGAAGCTTCCACCGTCATTTTTATTTTTTAGTCGATGGGGGCCACATGTCTTTCGGTTCTGGAGAAGGATTGAAAAAGAAAGAGAGAGAAAGCAAGCAGATGCCAAATAACTGATGGTCGACCGTGCAAACAAATGGTCTCCTCTCAGAAAAACCATGGTTGATCTTCTCCTTATCTCTCGGTAGGTCTCTGAAAATTTGTTCTCGTCCATTTAGGAAGGACTTCACTAAGGATTCGTGCTCGATCGAGGAAGCTTCCACCGTCGTTTTTCTTTTTTAGTCGATAGAAGCCACATGTGTTTCGGTTCAGGAAAAGTAGAGAAAAATAAAGAGAGAGAACAAACAGATGGCAATTAAACGAAAATGCCACGCTCTAGTCACTGGTGGTCGACCGGCTAAACAAATGGTGTCCTTCTTAGGACATTCGATCCTCTCCTTAACTCTCAGTAGGTCTCTGAAAATTTGTTCTTGTCCTTTTAGGAAGGACTTTACTAAAGATTCGTGTTCGATCGAGGAAGCTTCCAAAGTAGTTTTTCTGTTTTAGTCGATAGAGACCACATGAGTTTCGGTTCAGGAAAAGTAGAGAAAAATAAAGAGAGAGAGAGAGAGAGAGAGAGAGAGAGAGAGAGAGAGAGAGAGAGAGAGAGAGAGAGAGAGAGAGAGCAAACAGATGCCAAATAAACGGAAATGCCACGCTCTAGTCACTGGTGTTCGACCGGCTAAACAAATGGTCTCCTCTCCAAGAAACCTTCACACGTTCGATCCTTTCCACATCTCTCCGTAGACCTCTGAAAATTTACTCTCGTCCTTTTAGGAAGGACTTCACTGAGGATTCGTGTTCGATCGAGGAAACTCCCAGCGTCGTTTTTTCTTTTTTAGTCGATAGGGCCACCCCCGCCTCTAACACCGTCGAAGGTAACAAGAGGGGGGTAGCACGATGTGTTTGCCTTTCAGCTTTCGCACTACGGCCCTGACCTCATATACGACGAGAGGTGGACCCTCGAGGGAAAATCAAGAAGCGAACGACATTTCGTAAATGGAGACTCCAAGGACTGCTCGAGGAGAGCTTTCTCGCGCTCGAGGGACACGCCATATGTTAGAGAAGACGATGTCAAAGGTGTCGATCCTGTACAAAAATTCTCTCATTTCCACGATTCTTTATTTCCATCGAGACTGCGCATAATGAAGAGCGAAAACAAAAACGGGCGTGATTATTTTTTTCTCACGCGAGACATTGAAACCTCGAATCACAGGACCCTGTCTCCAATACCGAACAAAGCTGCGAATAACAAACTTTTACAAGAATCTACAAAAATGGGAGTTTCTAGGACGATCGACGTCGTGGACTCCCATCGAAGTCGCCCCTGGAGCGACGAGGACGATAAATCATTCGGTGACAGTGCGTGCCAATTGATCCTTTCGAAAACGCGCCGGCTGTGGCAAACACTGTGAGCACTTATCTACACGTATACATAGAGAAATCGTGCGATGTCACTTTTAAATATCAAAAAGCAAGAAATCAGAGAACACCCCTCGAAAACATTGAAGCGCGCCTCGCCGACGGAACGTTCAAGGATTACGTCGAAACGAAGTCACAGTTAAGCACACAGGACAGAATTGAATTTTACTCCAGGTGTGATTAGTCGTGAGAGAAACTTCGCAAATTTTTTTCTCGACTAGACGTGGAGGGTGGCAAATCGGCGGACAATCGCGAAATATCGTCGGAAAAATCGTCACTGACCTGTTGGGGTGAAAGGAAGAACGGCGCGAGGGTATCCTTCGGATACGAGGAGCAGTACGCTACTGTGGCACCCTCTACTACGATGCTAAGTTTTGAAATCACGATATCCGACGGAATCAATAACGAGCGCCGGCGCCCCGACGCTCTCGTGTCCCACCGACCGAAATATGCGTGGGACCTTTTTTGGTGGGCGAGATTGCACGCCGATCGACAAACCGGCAAAAAAGAAAAAAAAAGGGGGGGGTCGAAGCGTCGAAGGATGAGGGACGGACATCACGAGCGTCACAGGGGTCGAAGTGGCCTACGGTTTGAGGAGGGTTGATTCAAGGAGGAATTTGGAGGATTAAATGGAATTCTTGGAGAAATTTAAATTCTTCACATCCTCGAGGTATTCTCGTATTATCGTGTAAGCTCCAGTCTTCTCGGTGAGACGGAAAGAAATTTTTATTCAATACTGTTGTTCGGTGGATTATTCGTGTCAGAGCACGAATATTCGATTTCGGGTGCAGAACGTTTCAGGATCGATTAATGTTTAGTTCTTGTAATTATTAGTTACACGGAATGTCGCTGATACGTGGAGATCGTTCGAGCGCCTGGCTTTATGCTATTCCGCGTGCACAGTGGTTTACCGTTACAGCAATTGGTTCTCTCTACTTTCAGGCAGTAAGTAGTAGAGGCACCTGATTGTCGGACTATGTTGGGGTTGTACTACTTTTAGATGGTAGACGAGTATAGTTCTTACGATTGTTTTATAGATTTATCGAAAGGGTTCGAGAGAAATGTCAGGATGCGAAGACGGGGTAAGAATGAGTAAACAGTTGTGGAGGATTTTTTCAGTTTCTTAATGTAAAAAGTATACAATTTTTGATTTGAAGGAAAATGCTTGTTTACGAGGGATTCTCCTTTATTAAAAATTGCGTGAACGTCAGTATGCCTAAAAAATAAGATAGAATTATTGGAATGTAATGTGCAATTAAATATGATTTATCGTGGAAGAGAACTTACGATTTATTCGAGCTTTTTTATTTTTGTTTTCTACGAATGCGTCAGCTAATTTTTCGACACTTTCTTCGTTCTTGTAATGTAACGTTTGCATACATTCGTTGATAGAGACGTATCTAAAATATTTTTAAGGAAAAGATTTCCTTCGGCAATATATTTTTCTGATAGTTCTATAATTTAAAAGAAAAGGATACAATCCGTGGTAATATTCGTATCCATCTATAGCCCACTCTAATAAACGATTTAACGGGGGTCTAAAAGGTGTTCCATTAACTAACTCTGTCATACTATCATCAGTCGGTGAAACCTTGCTTCGTGCGTTTTCTAGATTCTTCAACCTATTGTTTAAATCCTATAATCATAGTTTGATTAACACGAATGATTCGCAACTTATCTTTAGACCACCAATGTAAATTTACCTGATTAGCATTATTTAACCGTATTATAATTTTTTGTAAAAGTTCAACTTCGTCTTCGAGGCCCATGAGAATTTTGAAAATGAGGCGTTCGCGGAAGTTTTCTATGCTGCAAATAGCGGCATTATCGACCTTTTGACTGAAAAATAAAATGCCACGGTAGTTTAAACGAATTCCACAAGGAGCGCTGCTAGCGCGCCAGACGCGCGTCGCGTTTCCAATCTAGAAACTCTGCGTGCACGCAAGATTGTTATTCTTGCGAGTGGAGGAAAACAGCAAATCGAAGTACCTTACTAAACGAAGTTGTTCCGACTGATTTCTCAAACCATGGAGAGGACGTGCTGCTTCACTTAACAATTCTTTACAAGTGCCGTCCAATTTCTCTAATTGTGAGAAATACTTAACAAGACACACGCGTAGTTCCTTTGCCATAGTAGGTTAAGTTGTGCTGCTTTACATTCAAACCAGAGCGCGCTGATTGACATCCAGTACAGCGCATTAACTTTCTTTACCTACTTGACAAGCAGGAAATACAAATGCAAAATATTTATCTAAATTATCAACTTTTTTCACCGATACCTTTCATAATTCGTAAGTTCGATTCATTTTTCCTCTTTTCTAGAATTTCTAAAGAATTTTCCTGAGTGCAAACATAACATTTCACTTTTAAACGTCAAAAATCAATAACTTGATATTACCAGTAAAAAAAATAAGCGGCAAAGTACTTCACTCCAAGTTACCTTCAATCGATCACGAAGAAACGTATACAACGATACACTTCAATAACATTAGATTAATAATTTAAATTATGTAAAAGGCAAGTAAATATTTAAAAACATAAGTCTACAACCTGTTTCTACATTTTAGACCTTCCACCTCAAAAAAGCACAATAAATAAATATTTTCTTCCAACAAAATACCCCATATAAAATCCATTCATTAAAAACCAAAAAAATCACTATCTTAGCATCCCGTAAAACAAATAAAAATTCCGGATTCCCTAAAAATCCCTCTAAAAAGGCACGAATCTTCCTTCATCTCCTCCAGAAACGAGAAAGAAATCGAAGAGGGCACCGAGAACAAAAGTGGCCGGCACTGGCGTTCTTAGTTCGCCACCTGGAAAAGGGAGAGTTACGAATATACCCGAAGAGTACCTTCGGCGTAGAGCGAGGTGCGCGCGCATCGGCCAGTATCCCTGTCGAGACTCGGTAGGGTTCGGTATCGGTCGTGTGGCGTTCGCGTTCTCCGATTGGTCGTGTCAGCTGTCACAATATCAGACGAGCTCCGAACGCAGTACGTGGTGGACCGACGAACCCTTCGCGCGCGCGCTACGATGCAACGCCGCGGTTAAATCGTAATCTCGTTCCGAACGTTACATTTCACCACGCTCATTAGAAGTCTACGGGTTACACAGGGGTTTTACGTGCGCGACCAAAGGGGATTTAAAAGCATCGCCGTGGTGTCGAGAGAGAAGAAATTTCGTGAAGATTTCTCGTGACAGTAGACGGTACGAGAGGAGGAGGAGCTTTTAAGGGAGAAGCATGGAAGGGATAAACGGGAAGCTGCGGAGCAAGCACGACGTGGATGCTGCGTCCCTTGGAGCGGACATACTCAACCCGTTCGTCCATCGGCTCGAACTCGACACGACCTACGACAAGCTCAAGGTCAGTACCACTCGAAATAATTCCTTCGTATACCACTGGATTTTCTCTCTCCCACGGGATCGATCTTCACGCGGTCGTGGTACGTAGTAGGGTGGTGGGCCGGGCGGCGGGCAATTCGAGCGTTCGCATTTCTCGTGCGGCGTCCAATAGTCTCGAAGGTGCATCGGAAATGAATCTTCCTCCCAGCCAGTCCGACGCTTTCTCAAGTCTGATATTCGCGCATTCACGATACGTACTATTTCGAAGTAGTGGTTTCGTGAGGCAATGAAACCTTTTCGAAGATATTTCGAATGAAATTTGTCCAGGTCTGTTTACACGTGCTTTTTCATACTCGTAATTTTTTTCACGGGAGAGCCAATGGAAAAAATGGTGAATTTTCACGTTTAAAATTAAAAAGAGAATCTTTTGATACACCGAGTGGTCGACTCGCGTGCTCCATGGTACCGTCACGGGATAGAAAATATATTCTCGAGAGATGCGGAAGTAGGGAAAGCGGGAAGATTTAAAATATCACGACGGAAGTTGGTCTCGATTGCGAACGAATCGTGAAGGTGGAAAAGTAAGTCGGTTACGTCATCGAGACTAATTTTTCGGCGTAACCGGCATGAAAGGTGAAACGTTTCGGACGTTTCGGAGCACGTTACGAGTCGAACCTCGCACGTTCCTCGATACAGTTGAAATCGGTGATACCGGAAGGAAGAGATCAGTCTCTCTCTTTTTCCTTTTTGTGCTCGAATTCGAGCCGGCATAAAGGACAAGCGAATCTTTGCGATCTCCAACGTGTTCTTCCTCGATGATCTTTGAATAGAGAGAAAGAGAAGATTTGATAAAAGGAAAACGCACGCTCGGCATTGCGCTACCGGATAAGGATTTACATTTTGCATATTTATAATGGGCCAAGAGGAGTGCGATCGCGCATGAATTCTCTTTCTCTCTCGCTCTCTCTCTCTCTCTCTCTCTCTCTCTCTCTACCATTCTCTTTCTCCCTCGTGTTCTCTCGTTCGAGATCGTACAATCGAAAATTGAGAATTGAACGAGAACGAGATCTTTTTTGTTTTTGTTTCTTCTTCTTTTGGACCTTGCCATCTCTCGAGAGTGGGAGGATAATTCGAGTGCGTTATACGCGCGGTGAGTCAACGACTCTCGAAGGGAGAGAAGCATCCGAAAACGCATAATTACACAACCTAAGTGGCCATCGATCGTAACTTTCACCGTTGAAAGAGTCGAGCGTCACGTGTACCGGGTGTATCGTGCGGAAGAGAATAATGATAATAATCAATTGTCTTTGCCAGATCGACGATAATAATCTCGCGAGTTTCTACGAATAATTTTAGGGACTCGTGTGTAGATTTCTTCGCGAGAATGCAATTGGATAACAGTAAAATATGAAGGGTGGAAAAATATCGATCGAAGGTGCGACAAAAAAGAAACTGTTCTTAGTTTTTTTTCTAGAGTAATTTCTCGATCGAGCGAAAGTGTTTCGCGTGGATCGCGTGTAAGAAGAACGTTCTCAATGACAATGCTCTCCTACGTATACTACGAATAATTTTAGACAATCCACGAGCAGGTTTATTCGCAAAGATGCAATTTCGTGTTGGATAAAAGCCGTAGGATGGTGCAATATTGCGCTCGCGTATGAAATTGCGAGAAGAAAATCGTTTGGGTGGTTTCTTAATACCTCCCGACTATTTCGCTTGGGTCAGTAGTAAGAAGAGGTTTATCACGATGGTTTCACAAATTTCTCGGAACTGCGTGTACACAGTGGCAATTATTCGACAGAAATCTGGACGTGGACTGCTGGCAATGCGAGTACGAGAATTACCGGTCTTGTTGGTAACATAGTTGTAAATAAATAAAAGTTCGACAACGGCAGGGGAAAGTGCTCGCGCCAGGATGAGTCAATTCGATTGCCATGCGGACTGGTGGCGACACATTCCGTTTTCGGTGTAGCAACGATTCTCTACCTTCGAGGTCGGAAACTAACGCGGTGGGAGGAGAGTAGTACGTGGAATAATTTTATTGTTAGACAATTCCGAGTGCATGGCCAACCTCTTGAACGAGGTTGAAAAAAAAGGAACACGCGGACCTGGTTCTTATTAAAATCAGATTAGATCGGGCTCTAATCTCGTCCGGTAAATAGTAGTCGTGCACAGACTATTAACGTTAAGAGGCGCTTGATTAGTTCGTTCTGCTATTTCTGTACAATGAATTATCGGATTGATCGTTCGTGTATTTATTTATTATCTCGAGTAGTCAGTCGTAGGACGAAGATCCGCGTTAAAATTCATGGGCATGCCAATTATTTTTTATTTCTATTTTCTATTTTTTTATTTCCAGTTTTTAATTTTATTTTGTGTCGAATATCACGACGAGCTTATCGAGATAATGAATGCTCCGTTTTCGAAATCTTATCTAGAATCGAAGCACTTGCATCGTCGAATTTAGTGACACGGTGGCAATTATTTGCGGTGGTATCATTCCAATCGATTCGAAGAATTGAATCTCCTAGAAGCAATATGAAGAAATTGATCGTTAGAACTACTATTGACGAACAATACAAAACATTTGACAATTGGCACGGTCCTCTTTTATCCAATCGATAGAACTGTTACCGTTTGTAGATCACCATTTCTTAAATTTATTCAAATAAAGATAGAAACCTTATTCGTAAGGGTAGTGTTTTAATCGATTCGAACAATTGACATTATGACTATCACGGTGGTCGTATGTAATTGATTAAAAAACTGATTATACTAACCGCAATTAACAGCACTTTAAAAGACCATACATTTACAAAAAAAGAGAACCACAAAAAAAACGCAAAAGTGCCAATCCATGGAAAATCAGCGTTGCAGTCAAAGTGTTAAGAACTCTCGACAGACAACATCAAACACTTCCTAATCAACCCTCTTCTATTCAAGCAACGAAACTTCGCTCACCCATCAGCATCGCCACGTTTTACCGTCTTGCACTATATCTCTAGCACTCTCTTCTCTCGAGAATTCACCGAAGAACTGAGAGACCACGGACGGATTCATGTCGCGTGACATCGAGACGAAGAATCTTTTCACGCGCCACGCCATTAACCCTCTCATCCGATATTACAGTCTGATCCGCGTGGCAGACAAACGGGACGCGTAAAGCTATCTATCTCGATCCTCGCGTTGAGAAAATCTCATTATGTACCACGTTTATATTTACCTGTCTGTCGCGCATCCTCTCTCGCACTCTATCTACACCTCGTTTATGTTTACGTATCTAAATTCGTCGCCACGGACGCGGGGCTTATCGTTGGCGCACCGACGCCAGAACCAAGTGCACCTAGGTGAAATAAATCCGTGGAGGTGGTGGTGGTGGGCAATGTCTTTCTCTCGATTCGCTTTCCAACGTGGAACGTAGCCGCGCGTGCCTGTCTCGTAATAGGCGCGTTCTTTCTACACTCGATCTCATCTCTGTTTGAGATTAACACTTTGACTGCCACGATGCTATGATTTTTCTGTGGTATTATGATGGTTATATGTGACCTCCGGAAAATTCATTAAAGAAATTATTATACTAATCGCAATTTACAGTACTTCAAAAAATCATATGCTAACAGAAAAAAAGCAGAAGAAAATTTTTTATTTTATATTTTAATTTCTTTCTTATATTTTTAAATCATATAGGAATTTATGGAGTTTCATGACGTAGAATCGCTCTTGTCAACGATCATGAGTTCCATGGAATCACACTTATGCTAGAGAACCGTAGAAAGAGCTGAGATCTCATTTTGAGATAGTTTGAGTTGCAATAAAAAGGGAGGACAAAATCTCACGTAGTTTCACTTCAGTTGTGAAGTGAGTCAATCAATGAGAACGACCGTCAACTAAAATGAGCTGAGATTATTTCAGACAGATTGTAAAAAGAACAGACCTAATGTATTTATGCGATTTTCGAAGAGGCCCGTGCGTTCACGTGTGAGCAAACACGCGCAGTCGAGGGATCGGAGAACTCGAAGGATAGAGAAAAGGTGGAGGTGGATGGAAGGCAGTAGGAAAAAGCAACGGCAGCTCGAGAGGATGTCGGCGCGCGCCCGCGTAGTAGAAACACGGAAGTAGTTTACTCGAGAACGAGCCAATAGTTTCCGTGTGTATTCAGCATGGTCGTCGTCGGATCGATGTACCCTCGGCGCACGATACCCTCTCGTGAGAGAAAGAGAAGGAAGGAGGCGGTGGCAAAAATTGGCGAACAAGCTGCGGAGAGCAGGAGGAAATTATCTCAGTCACGAGTCACTTTCCTTTCCGTGGCTGGCGCCGACCTCCCAGTTCGCGTCGAATACGAAGGTCGAGAGCGCAGGATGGTTCAAAGGGTTCTCCACTGGTGCAAGGAAGAGCACGCAAAATTTCTCCGAGAGGTCGAGGAATCGTGGAAAGTTTTCGTTAAGCTATTGGTGCGTCTTTGCGATTTTTTGTACACTGAAAAAATGGTATTCTTAAAATACGCACTTAATAATTCATCTTAATAGATATTCTTAATAGATAAGAATATTTTCTTATCGATATGACGGTTTTTGGAATATATTCTTAATAATCCATCTGAATATCGCCACACAATGCGTGTCAGTATTCGGTTAAGTTAGGTTACACATCGCGTGCGACACATGTCGATGCCTGTATCTTGTTCCTCTTGGAATTCTGCGTAATTTTGAGTACTATATTATTTTGTGTGCTGTGTTGTACAAAAAGTATGGATAAGGCAATGACGAAGTGGCTAGAAGAATCTGTATTCTCATCTTAAGTATTCTCATCTTAAGAATTTACCACTTAAGTTTAGAATATTTCCCACTAAAATAAGCAACAAGAGGATCTTCTTAATTTAAGAGCAGAATGTTCCAAACAAATTCCTCTAATCAAGTATTCTTGACAGATATTCTTATCAGATATCCTTAACATAGGCTGCTAAAAAATTTGTATGGATATATTTCGTATATAATTCTTGGAAACAAAACTCTTAATGAAATGCTTCACTCTTTATATTGTCGAAAATTACATTATCCATGTCTTGAAATCGGACTTGATTGAAAAATGTAGTTACGAGAGAAGGTTACAATTCATATATGTATACATGTATTTCTATCCCTTGGAAATATCTCCATTAAATTGACCAAATCCTCTTCTTCTAGCCACTTCGTTATTTCCTTATCCATACTGTTTGCACAACACAGCACACAAAATAATATAGTTCTCAAAATTACGCAGAATTGCAAGAGGAACGAGATACAGGCATCGACATGTGCCGCACGCGATGTGTAACCTATCTGAACCTATCTTAACTGAATACTGACACGCATTGTGTGGCGACATTCAGATGGATTATTAAGAATATCTATTAAGATGAATTATTAATTTTGTATTTTAAGAATACAATTTTTTCAGTGTAAAAATAATAGCTGTTTCTCCCAGCGACGCTCGTTAGTTCGCGCGCTCTTGTACTGACGGTACACGTGATATCGTACGCCAGCATGACAAATTAAATGGCTAGCGCAGCCAATTGTCTCATCACCCAAGCCGGTAACGCTACCTCAGCTAAGACATTGCCTAGTATAACAAACAATTTATTAGCTTTCAAAGTTGGATGTGCTGACCAATCTGATTTCTATATTGGTACTGTAAATCGTTGCCTTAAAAATTTAGATAGTTGCGGCAGAAAATTTGTGCGCAGTCAATAAAAATTGGCCATTACAGCAATTCTTTTTTTTGAGTGTAGGTATAATTGCATACGAGAAAGAGGAGATGCGCTTTAGCACTTTCACTCTCCTCCACGTCATGCAAATTTTTGGTTGGTTAACTGTTGGTGGAGTTAACCGTTCTTCGAAATATTTATTTAGATCATTCGTGATCAGACAGCGATGTCCAAAACTTTGATGATTGCAGTCGTAGGGTTGGCGAAAATAGAAGTAGAATACGAAGGTCGAGAGCGCAGGATAGTTCAAAGGATTCTTCACTGATGCAAGGAAGAGCTCGTAAAAATTCTCCGAGACGTCGTGGCGACGATCGAGAGGAATCGAGAAACCGTGGAAAATTTTCTTTACGAGTCATTGTGCGTGTTTGCGATTTTTTGTATAATTGCATGCGAGAGCGAGGAGATGCGCTTTAACACTTTCACTCTCCTCCACGTCATGCGAATTTTTGGTTGGTTAACTGTTGGTAGAGTTAACAGTTCTTCGAAAAATTTACTTGGATCATTCGTGATCAGATATTGATGTCCAAAATTTGGACGATGGTAGGTTAGCGAAAATGGACGTGGAATACGAAGATCGAGAGCACAGGATAGTTCAAAGGATTCTCCACTGATGCAAGGAAGAGCTCGTAAAAATTCTTCGAGGCGTCGTGCGTCGTGGCGACGATCGAGAGGAATCGAGAAACCGTGGAAAATTTTCTTTATCAGCCATTGTGCGTCTTCGCGGTCTTTTGTCTAAATATATATTAATAATCCATCTGAATGTCGCCACACAATGCGTGTCAGTGTTCGGTTAATTGTAAGTTAGGTTACACATCGCGTGCGGCACGTGTCGATACCTGTATCTTGTTCCTCTTGCATTTCTGCGTAATTTCGTGTGCTGTGTTGTGCAAAAAATATGGATAAGGAAATGACGAAGTGGCTAGAAGAAGAGGATTTGGGCGATTCAACGGAGATGTTTAGAAGGGGTGGAAATACATGTATTTATGAATTGTAACCTTCTCTCGTGACTATATTTTTCAACCAATTCTGATTTCAAGATATGGATAATGTAATTTTCGACAATATAAAGAGTGAAGCATTTCATTAAGAGTTTTGCTTCCAATAATTATATACGAAATATATCCATACAAATTTTTTACCAGGTTATGTTAAGAATATCTGATAAAAAAATCTGTTAAGAATATTTGTATACAGAAATCTGTTTAGAACATTCTACTCTTAAATTAAGAAGATCCCCTTGTTACTTATTTTAGTGGGAAATATTCTAAACTTAAGTGGTAAATTCTTAAGATAAGAACACAATTTTTTCAGTGGCACTTTCACTCTCTCTCACGTTATCCAAATTTTGGATTGGTTAAATGTCGATAGAGTCAATTAATTTTCAAAATATTGACTTGGATCATTCGTGATCAGACACCGATGTCCAAAACTTTGATGATTGCAGTCGTAGGGTTGGCGAAAATGAAAGTAGAATACGAAGGTCGAAAGCGCAGGATAGTTCAAAGGATTCTCCACTGATGCAAGGAAGAGCTCGTAAAAATTCTTCGAGACGTCGTGGCGACGATCGAGAGGAGTCGAGAAACCGTGGAAAATTTTCTTTACCAGCCATTGTGCGTGTTCGCGGTTTTTTGTCTAATTACGCGCGAGAGCGAGGAGATGCGCTTTAACACTTTCACTTTCTCTCACGTTATCCGAATTTTGGATTGGTCAAATGTCGATAGAGTTCACTGTTCTTCGAAATATTTACTTAAATTTTTCGTGATGAGGCACCGATGCTCAAAATTTCGACAATCACAGTCATAGGGTTAAGGAAAGTGGAAGTGCTCGCGGTTCCAACCAGCGTTATCAGGTTGAGAATGTAAAAATGAAACGGACGAGGGTGGGAGTATGATGCAATCCCTTTCGAGAGGTTCGCGCATTCGATTCTCTCCTTACGAGGTCTCGCGGCTGTAAAATTTTTAATGACGAATACTCCACGCGCCGATGCGGGCTGACTCCGCTCTCCAACCTACCCTATTGGATTTGGAAGCCGCACAATATCCGCGGATAATTTCGAAAGAATTAAATCTGTTTAACGATTGCGCGAGAGGGTGACAGAAGGAGATAGAAAGAGAAGAAAGAGAAAGAGAGAAAATTAAAAAGAGAGAAAGAGAAGCGAGAGGCACCTTCTCGAAGGCATGCGCGCCTGCGCTTTTACAGTTACATACGCGGACGGGCGGGCAACTTTCCACGTAAAAATCAGCGCGTGACGAATGACCGCGACGCGTGAAGGATGACGAGCGCGTCAGTGACGGTGCGCATCCGTCAGGCATTGGTCCACGTCGACGTCTAATCCGCTCGAGCTCGAATTCTCAATAAAACAATTAATAAACCAGATCGTGATCCGATCGAAAAAATCACACACGGTTGCAATGCTCTACGAAGAACCTGATCCGTCCAAGCTTGAATTCTCAATAAAACAATTAATAAACCAGATCGTGATCCGATCGAAAAAATCACACACGGTTGCAATGCTCTACGAAGAACCTGATCCGTCTAAGCTTGAATTCTCAATAAAATAATTAAACCCTTTGCACTCGAGGTCTCCTCTTTGTAGACAATACAAATACTGTATCCTTATCGAGTTTACTAAAAGCTTCGAGTGCAAAGGGTTAATAATGGAGATCGTGGTTTAATCGAAAAAATCATAGAAAGCTGCAATTCTCCATGAAGAACCTGATCCGCTCGAGCTCGAATTCTCAATAAAATAATTAATAAACTAGATCGTGGTCTAATCGAAAAAATCGCACACAGTTGCAATCCTCTACGAGGAAGCCAGACGAGTCTCTCAGCTCGATTCTCGAACGAGTCGTTTCATCAGCACGCGCTCCATATCGCAACTTTTGCAAAAATGCTAAATTATAGGCTTTCAAAGACGCGCTCCAGATAGAGCGCGGATAAAAAGTTCGTGGAAAAGAGGGCCTCCGATGAATTACGACTCCCACTTTAACAATGCTGCTGCAGCTCGACGAGGATACGCAAGAAAGTAATTGTAATTGGGAATAATTATAGGTGCAAAACCAACGGCGCGTGCGCGAGTGGGCGAAAGAATCTGGCACGAGGATCGGAGGTGGAGGAAACGATCGGAGGGATGAAGTGCGAGAGAAATGGGGATAGAGATAGACAAGGAAGGTAAACGATCGTAAACCCAGATCATTGTGGACGGGAGAAAAAAACGTAAACGGTGGGTTTTACGTAGGAATGGTTTAAAAATGAGAGAAACCTTTTTACGCCCCCTACTCTTCCACGAGCTCGTGGCAAGCGTGTTTTGTCAATTTCACTGTTGAAATTTCGTTGGCTTTCGTTTCTCGAAGGATAACGGGATAAACGTCGAAGGAGGAGGAGGTGCGAATGGAAAAATAACGATGGGAGGCAACGGCCATATCCCTCCTTTCGAATGATACTTTTTAACGGAGTGTTAATTTGCGCTGTGAACTCCGGTGGAGGAAATTCATCGTACTCTATTTTTCAAGAAAAAAAAAGAGCAGAAGAAGAAAGAGGAGCCCAGTCGTTTTTCCTACCGACTGATGATGATGACATGACGCTGTAAAGGACGTCGTCGGGCCGCACATTCGTCCCGCTTTGCCTTCCAAATGTGGGTCACAAATACAAGGGGCTACTTCGCGAGATGTATAAATCGTGCGAAGGTGGAGTAGAGGGAAGCGAGCTGGAAAAGCTCGGAAGCAGAGAGAGTAAAACGGAGAGAGTGAGAGAGAAAAAAAATGGTGGAAAGGAAGGAGAGAGGAGACGAAGATCGCGAGATTTTTATGCCAGAGGGTTCTGGAATCTGCGCAAAAAAAAAAGCGAAAAAAAAAGAAGAGTAAAAGGGGTGGAAAACTGGCTCGTTGGGCTAAGAAGAGAGAGGAGGAAAGAAGAAAAAGAGGTGAAAGAGTAGGGCATCGTGAATTTACTCCACTCCTTCAAAATCTGGAAAGATTTGAATCGCGTGGCTTCATCTCCTTCTCTTTCTCCTTCACCTCCGTTCACCTTTTCCTCGTGCACCTTTTTCGCTTGCGCAGATACCTTGACACGATTTCTGATCACGGTCGAACGAGCTTCCGCGGAGAAGCAAGAGAGCGAGAGAGAGAGTGAGAGAGAGAATAGAATAGAATAGAATATATGTATATTTCTTGAGAGAGAGAGAGAGAGAGAGAGAGAGAGAGAAGGAGAAAGGAAGAAGAAAAAAAATTCGTCAAATCGCGGAGCCCAATGCGTGGCGATTAAATTGGCGCGATTTAATAACGTGCAATTTTAACGAGGATTTTAATGAAAGCTGCTGCTGCCGCACTCCGAGGGAAACGCCTTTTTTCCCTTCCGCTTCTCCGCAGCCTCGATTCCTTTTTTCTCTCCTCGCCCCTTTTTCCCACGATCGAGTCGTTCGCCAAAAAGTGGGCGAGAAGTCCCCGTTGGCAACGTGGCTCGATGAAAATCTTCTACTCTCGTACACCGTTTCTTCATCCCACTCTCTTCCTCGAGCAGATAAGGCGCACTATTCGCGAACTTTTTTTAATCACCACCTCCGGAAGAGTCCTTGGATAGGCTTCTTTGTCTAGGATAACCTCGGGCAACGAACTCGCGTTACGAGACGTTCCTCGAAGATCGTCCTCGAGACAAGAGCAAAAAAGATGAACACAAACTTTTTTCTACTCCTGCAGGAATTCTAAGGGCACCGAGTCAACATCCTGGATCGTTTAAACGACCTTCGTGCGCGAGATAGTCGCAAGGTGGTTGCGTGATCGAAAAATTCAGGGAGTAGGCGAGATCTCTTATTTTTTCTTCTTTTCTCTTTTGCATTTTGATTCTGACGCATGCTCGTTCCACCGTCGAAGGACGATGCTGTTGCGAAATTGATTACAACGAGGCAGAAACGTGATTGGAATTTTGGCATGGCATTTCTGTGACGAGGCTCGTCGACGTCATCATCGACGATCGTTTGAGTCTCCTGATAGGGAGACGCGGGCAATCCGCACGCGCGTAGATCTCGAGCGTGCAGCTTAAAGGACGCATGCGCTCCCGTGATTTGCAGGATTGATGCCAAGTGAATTAGAGAGATCGACCGGTGCTCGTGGTGAGAACGTTGAACCCCGTCTGCGCTCTGTGGTAACAGGTTGCGGAGATCTTTTCTCCAATGCCTTGATCGTCGAAGGAGGACGAGAGACGATCAAGGATTGTATAGTAAGCGTTCTTGCGAGTGCCGTAACCGCGATGGTGCATGGTGGAATCAAGAAGAATCCAAATGGAAATCCTTCTTACGAATCCTAGAAAAACGCGAAGCTGAACTTCCGTATCCGACTCTTGTCCGATCTTAATCAAATTTTACAGGTTAGTAGCATTTACTAAATCTAGTGGAACGCCATAAGTGCGAATATAATTAAACGCCTGCTTTCCGAGATATTGAATTTTCTGGAATTTCAGTTTTCCTGTTACGTAAAAATTGCAAAAATTGTTGATTTAATCGTGTAATTTTAAAATTTAATATCTCGGAAACCAGGCGTTTCCTTAAATTCGCATTTATGCCGTTCGACTGCATTTAGTAAGTGCTGCGTACCAGTAAAATTTTATTAAGATCGGACGAGGGTCGGATACGGAAATCTTACTAAACGAGATACTTACAAAAAAAGTGAAAGAATTTTTTTAGGGGGAAAAATTACCATGTACTGAAACCATCTATCATGTACTTGAGCTTTAGTTAGTTCGATGAGTTATTTGCAGATAGACAAATTGCAAGTAAAATTTGTAGATTACCTTGAGCGTATAATCGACGCGTTGAAACGACGCGCTGCTAATGGCCAATCGATAACGTTCAGTAAACACGAAAGAATTGCTGGAGCGTAACTCGATCTACGTGAATCTACCATCATTCTGCCAGAATCCAAATGGAAATCCTTCTTACGAATCCTAGAAAAACGTAGTACTTAAAAAACAAAGTGAAAGAATTTTTTTAGTGAGAGAATTTACCATGTTCTGAAACCATCGATCTACTTGGACTTTAGTTAGTTCGATGAGTTATTTGCAGATAGAGAAATTGCAAGTAAAATTTGTAGATTGCCTTGAGCGTATAATCGACGCGTTGATACGACGCGCTGTTAATGGCCAATCGATAACGTTCAGTAAACACGAAATAATTGCTGGAGCGTAACTCGATTTACGTGAATCTAACATCGAGTTCTTCCATGATCGGAGGGGAGCGCCACGGACCAAAACGAGAGACTGTTCTCTCTCTCACCTGTAAGTCAAGAATTCTCGTTCGTTGATTATGGAAAGAAAACGACAGAAAGGATTATCCTCGACGGTGGTAGGGATTATGTCCAATCGAGAGAAGTCGATCCCTCGTGCACGAGGTGGAGAACTTCCCACGTGTTCGTTCACTTTGATCTTAAAAGAGATCGATCCATCGAACCGATTAACCGACTAACGCGTCGAGGTGATATCAGACGTTTACCTTGTCTCTTATCCACGAAAGCACCGGAACGTGGTCATTACGAGGAACAGAAAGAGGAGCGTGCGTCACGTTCGTAAATTATACATCCACGTTTCGGCGCTCCAATTCCATTGAACGTGAGATAATTTCGCAATACCACGTATCTACCGATACCTTTCTCTCTGTATACATTTCACGCATTGGATTAGATGGATCTCGAGAATAAGTATCTCACGAATAAGACTCACCGTCGATTGTACACTTTGAGATACTACACGCTTACTCTTTCAAGAGCCCAAGGGTGAAAATACCCTCCGAGATAATCGAACTCGTTAATTTTCAAGAAGAGGTCAAAGGCATTTATCGCAAATGCAGACACGTACATTTACTTTAATCCAAGATGCCCTAATTTATTTGGGCCTCTCATTAAAGTTAAAAAAAATACAAAAATTCTCCGTCCATCGAGATAAACTCTCGAACGAGAATCCCTTTGGAAGTTTCCTCGGCGCGATTAATTAAACGCGTCCCATATTCGTGCTATCGAGGAAGCACCGTTCCATCCGTTAAAATCGTTGACAAGGTGAACGGAGAACTCAACCGATCGAGCTCCTTCTCTTCTCTTCTCTTCTCTTTCCTTCCTGTTTCGCCTTCTCCTCGTCATCGGCTCCATGATCAGGCGCGAGTATATCGAGAGGACGTTCCACTTTCTCGCGCACGAATTTTACTCGTTGGAAAAAAAAGGCGGTCAAGGTACTGGTGACCGTCTCGCGTGTAATCGAGGAGGAACGCGGCGCGCGCCCCTCCGGTCAGGAAAAGGCTCCTCTGGCTCGTAACCTCGATCTTGAAAGTTCTCCTGGTCCTTGCTGCGGCGAACCAGAGAGTGTACGAGCGCGTAACGCGCGCGCGCGCGCGCGCCCACCGGACAGGTGATGGCCTCTAACGGAACTGGAGAACGGTACTCGTTTCTTTCATCTTTCATCTTTCCGCTCTTCATCTTCGTCTCGGCCTTTCTCTTCTCGTCTCGTGCACTCCCTTCCGTTCTTATTGTTGGTTTCTCCTTGCACCGTGTAGTTCGCAATTTCTCGTCTCTTCGTCGTTCACTTTTTGCCAGCAGTTTTCTTCTGACACTGCTCTCCTTACTCCTATTTTCGTGTCCTCGTATTCCTTGCACTTGCAGGATTTTTTTTTTTTTTCTTTATGGTGTTCTCTCGTGGGTTTAATGTTGAGCGTAAAATTATTTTAACATGCTGTCCGGTGGAAAATTCAGTCGATGGTAAGGAGGTAGGGGTAAATGCACGGACTGGTGAGATATGTGTGTCGAGGAAAAGGTAATATATCTTCGTTAGTCGTGAACGATAGTTTTTTTTTTAATGTGGCTACTTTGGTGCCTCCTTCATGGTACTTTGTGCGAGTTCCGTTGGACTAATAGTTTTAAATGCCACGTAAATGTGTATTTAAGATAAGCCAATAGGTTCGTTCTACCCGTGACGCGCGTATTTCGTTCTTCACCATTGTCTTGCAGAACTTCGCGCACATGAATAATTACAATAACCTTTTTGTATATCTAATGCTCGAGTTGGATAAAGTACTTCTTTCGAAATGAAAAATTGAGAATTCGTAGAAGACGTGTGTCGTGGTGTTCTCGCATAAATACTGTTCAGTTATTCGACGCAAGAGCTACGCTCATTGTCGGAGAAGTGGCACGCGAGGTTTGGAAAATGCGCGTTCCTCTTTGGGCCTTCGCGAGAACACCGGTCCACTTTTTCGCCCACTTTACTGAAAGTCACCGTTAAACCACAGTTGTTGGCCAACGTGGCAAGCGTTTTTCGCCTCGTGCACCGATTCGTCTGAATCTGCTCGAACTACCGTACAAAAGAGGCCACGAGAAACACGAGGAAAGGGCAAGAGAATTTCTTTTCCAAGCGCAAAGTCAATCGGTGAAGCGGAAGAAGGTATTGAGGACTTTTTTTTAGGTGACGATCTTCGAGTTACCGCGAATAAATCTGAATAGTGGAAATTTCTCGGTCGTTCGAACTTTTTCTGGGTCGTGCACGCGCGCATAGATTTCACATAGAATTTGAAGAATTTAGTTATCCGCGTTTCGAATCTTAGGACCGACCCACTTCCACGGAATCTCATCAACGTTCTCAAAAATGAGGAGACTCGTGCGTTTGAAGATTCTTTATCACCCGAATCACCTTGGTATTTTTGTGCTAGCATAGATGCCGAATGCAAATTCGTGAAACATTAACGGGCGTTCCGTGACGGAGTCATCGAGGTCAATCAGCTCGCGTCATTTCTTCCCTTCCACGCCCACGGATTATCTCTAATTGTCTAGTGAGCACGGAAAAACAGGTTTCCCTTTTCACGATAGTTACCGTTTAACGAAATTGTTTAACGTACCGTGACTAATTCCTAGAGACGCTCGATTTTCCTCGCGCTGTCGCGCGCCCGCAAGCTTGTCACTTTCGTTACTTTCGCCACCACAACGAAGCGCACGAATTCTCTCTTCCATTATGAATTCCACGAATGAACGGACCTTTCGTACATTAACAATCTTTATAATTAACGAAAGGTCGTACTTGGAGCAAAATAAATAGCCACTCGCTCCAATTGCTAAACTCTTAACTCTTTAACCCTTTCACTACGGAAGGGGTATATATACGCCCCTTGCAATTGTTTACTATAACCTTTCCTTGTTTACCAATTGATTCAATTGGTTGATTATTTGCAATTATTATTTTCTTAAACCTTATCACATTGACCTTAAATTGTATATGACGAATATGCAAATAAAATGTACTATTTTACGAAAATATATGTTTTGAATATTTTTTTTGGCTATTCGTTGATCAGAAACAAGCGACTAAGGCCGGGGTTTGGGATTTAAGTGGCCGATACGTTGTCGGCGCTCAGGCTTTAAATGTCTTTTAGGTCGTCGGCTGTCAATGTGTTAAGAATAGTATCAATTCTTCGGGTACTGTTTTGGTCAGTAGGCAGTAAAGAATCAGTCACAGCGACTAATTTGTGAATATCGCGCCGTCTGAATTGATGACTCGCTTCGAAACTGCACCGGAGTGAAAGGGTTATCTGTTTATGTCGAGTATAATCGTCATAACGAAACGATGAATTCTTGCATAGTGTAGAGTATACTCGTCATAAAGATTTCTTGTCACAATTAGTTAATTTTACAGTATAAAAATTCACTGCCAAACAATTAAGCAGGTAGATAAAGCTTTTTGAAAGAAAATTAAACATTTAAAGTGTTAATTCGTAATTACTGGAAAGAAAATTGTTCTTTACGATCGTGGTTAAAGTTTGCGGTTAAAAGTAAATTCTACGAAGACAATTGGAACTCGGACTAATTCGTTGTGATACTTTTCAGACGGCCTTCCTCACTGTTGCCCTGCTGCCATTCAGACTAGCGGCAATTACCGCTCTGGTCATAATGGCCTGGCTACTGGCCTGTCTAGGCCTGCACGGCCTCTCCGAGGAAGATCTTCGTCGAGCGCCTCTCAGAGGATGGAGACGGTATGTTATTATTAATCCAGCTTCGCTCATCCCTTATGTCACCACACCCTTTTCCTCTTTTCCTCTTTGCATGCTTACTCGAGACAAAACGCGTATCTAAGCTTCGCAAAATCATCGTTCTCGATCGTCTGCTTCTGCTTTGCTGTCTCGGCCTATTTGCTTGTCGATGCACGAATGTAAAATGTTCGAACAAGAGGAGAAGGAGAAGGAAAAATCAACCGAGCTTGGAGATTCTGAAATTAAAGAAGAAATAAGAGGATTTCGACACTGCGACTGCCACGTTGCTCGAATTTTGGAAAAGATTTGGTTAACTACCGCTAGAGTTAATTATTTTCTCGAATATCTTTTTACATAATCCACGAGCAACCGCTAAAACAGTCGTTAAATTCAAGCAATGTGGTAGACAGAGTATTAACCCTTTGCGCTCGAGGCCTTTTTCGAAAAATCCTTTTGATTTCACAATGCACTGTGGAGGAAAAATATTTTATTATAGTGTTTTGGAAAGCTCTCGAGATAAGCTACAAGAATGTGCTATACAAAATGCGGAGTTCTATTTAAGAAATTGACGGTGACCTTCATGTGACCTTCAAATGACTTTGCAGGGTCAAATCATTGCCACCGACCGATAGCCCCTTTCAAGTCGTACAACTTTTGTTTGAAACATTTTTTTAATTAACGCACCGTTATCACGATATTTGAATGTATTATTTAAAATGGGACACCCTGAATATAAAATGTATAAACTGTATCATTTTATACTTCGGAAGGTTATATATATCGTAAAACGCTTTCAGTTTCAAAAGAAATTAAATGCAAATAAATATCGCCGTCCCCTACGTATCGCGTCAACCCAAGTGGTGGTCGGTGGCATAGTTCGGATTGTCGTAAGAAAGTGAGTGGTGAGCGATGGTCACCTCTCGAGTGCATAGGGTTAACTTTCCGAGGCAGATAATTTTAGAAAATAAAATAGATCCATGTTGCACGAAAATTGAATTTCTTCTTAAATTAAACGAAATTGGTTTATTTCTATTAATGCCTACGTAGCAACATTTCAAGATGGGTCAAAAAATGTTCCACCATGCACATCCGCGCATTCAAAATGGTGGAACACTTAATACCACCGTGCACGAAAGAGTTAAAGAAGTAAAATGTTCTATTTCTAAAATCTCCTTGTGCAACGAACAGGCGCGACAGATTTTTCCTCTGGATTTTCTCCGGAAAATTATTCCTCCTCCTCGGCATGGTCCTTCGGGCCTGTTGACCCGAAAAAAAGCAGTCGGACGATTTTGCGCCCTGGCGTCGGCGCAGCAGCGAGCCGCTCGTAGTGCTCGAGTGTCTCACGCGCCCCTGACTGGTTGGCTTCTGGTTAGCAGGCTGACCCTGCACGCCACTAACCACTTGCGCTTTGCTTGTTAAGCTCGCGGTAGTCGCTGACGTCGAGCTTTCGTTGCGCGAGGAGGGCAGGTAGAACGAGTGGCCATGAGGAGGAGAAAAGAGAAGGAAGAAGGAGAAAGTGGAGGATGTTGGAGGAGGCTGGTGGTGGTGCGTTTGAAATCTTTCACGAGGCTTTTCGACGATAATCACGATGGAGGCGATTGCAAATTTTTCCTCCTTTCTCGACTGCACGGATTTTTCCTCGTATTCGTCGTAACGTGGATTAGACTTGAGACGAAGAAGAAAGGATTTAGAAGGAGAATTAGGAATATTATTATCGATTTTATACTCGATCGATTTTTTTTTTAGCATTTTTGGTACCTTTGGAGTTTGGTCCTAAGACGAAGGATTGCTGGAGGAGGTCGTTTCAAAGTTCACTTCCTTCTTTTTAAAATGAAACACGAATAGATCTCACGATGAAAAAAGGATTTAGAAGGATAACAGGAATATTATTATCGATTTTGTCAATCTATTCTCAAATGATAAATCGATCGAGTGGTTTTGGCATCCTTGAAGCTTGGCCCCGAGACGATTGTTCGAGGAGTTCACTTCACAAGTGGATTCTACAAAGTTTCACGACGAAGGCAGGGAGAATATCCTCGGCGCAGTGCTACCCGATAGTTCTCTAATAATCGCATTTGCCTATCATCTTCGAGACCCGAAAAACTTTCGCGCTCGTTCGTTCCTCGTTTATCTACAATTCCAGCACGACCTCGACCCAATTTATTCCGTAGCTCTTCTTCATCACGATAGCCTTAATGATACCGCAAACGGCGAATTTAGACACGGCGAACTTTTACCTAAGAGTACTCGAGGTCGTTGTTGACGAGCGGGTCGACGAACCGGTTTTTTCTACAAACTCCTCCGCCTCGAACTTGACCCAAATTTCTCTTTCGAGGTAGAAGATTCGAAGGAAGACAAACAACGGAGCCAACCACGGCAAAGAAACGGAATAGAAGTTGACAAAGTGAGACGTGAAGAATTGAAATCTGACAAATTCGCGGGCGCATCTTACGAGCTTTTTCTCCTTACTCGTCTCGAAAGTCTCGTGCCTAATTCGTTCCTTCGAGCGCGTGCCTAATGATCCTCGTTGATTCGCGCTCGCAACTACGTTCGACGCGCGAATAAAAATCCAAGTAAATCCTGCTCGTTCTCCATTCACGTTGGGCTCATTGAACGCGCACGCGTAAGTCGAACGCTCGCACGGACGAGGAAAGGAGCGCGGCTGCCGCTTTCACGACAAAGTAGACGCGGGACAAATGAGCTTTCTACATCCGTGGGATACCGTGTGCGAGCCGTTAGCCTTACGAGGTTCTGCATCGGCCTCAACCGAGTCTTTGGAAAATAATGTTGCAATAATGGATCGTAAGAGGCGGGCCCACGAGCCTCGAAGTGGAGCAGAGCAAATTCCTTGTACATTGACGAAAATGTTTGAGGCATCGTAAAATTTTACATCTCTCGTGCGATATCTCTCAGTAGTTAAATACTGATTTATGAACCTCGACGGGAAAGCAGAACGAGAATTTCACGGGGCGTAGGGAATTTTATCGACGTGAAGCTTTGGCATTTGCTTGCATTAGTTGTGGGATTATTTAACGGAGTGTGTGGAAAAGTCGTTTGTGGACTTTGACGAGGAAAAATATGAGGAATGTGGATTTATTTAGTGTCACCATTAATTCTTCCACGTGGATATTTTCGAGGCTTTGAAAAAACATAGAGTTTATGGACCCGTTCGTAAGAGTCACGGTACGAGAGGCTTAAAAGTGTTAATTAAATTCGCACGACGAGTTCGTCGAACTATCGATCCACGGTATTCTCCGAAAATTCACTGCTCGTCGAGATGAAGTATCGACATTTTCATCTGCTACATAATCCGGCTTACGGTCCTCGATTTATTTCTTTATTAGCTCGCTTGACGGAAGGAGCTGATAAACGCGCGACGGACAGAAGCGTTAATTATTGTTCGTCGGGGCAGGTTCATCGTACTTCCGACAGTTTCCACATATCCAGCAGGAAACTATTTCGTATGTGAGGCAATCGTCACGAAAGTGAGATTGATCGAAGGAATAATTGCACGTCGATCGACGCGCGTTCAATTTTCGTTCGACAAATTCCACGCGATTTTCTCGTACCAACGAATGAATTGGATAACTGATACCTATCGGCAACTCTAAAGGAACTGTCAATTCTACAGCACTGAGAGAAAAAAATGGTTGGGTTTACTATAACCGCATTATATTTTATAGTTAAATTTGGCGTCAAACATATTTTTATAGTTCACTTAACCATACAAAATATAGTAGAATGAACGATTTATACAAATGGTTATATCATTAACTATTACCCTCGTTCTTGTTACCATATGTATAGTAGAATGTGCATGAAATATTCTGGTAATATTAACTATATAAAATAGTTACTTTTCTTACCATTATATATTTTGCAAAAAATACTATATTTTTAGTTGAAATAACCATAATTTTGGGTAAAAAGATAATATAGTTGCTTATACTATGCCTCTATCGTAATTATTACCGACGTTATGGTAACATTTACCACAAATATGATATTTCCAACCATAATTTTCTTACTATGCCACTATAGTTAGATATATCATATACTTTTCTCTCAGTGAGCCACCACGAAATCCCAATGAGAGATAATCGCGTTCGCGTGTGTCATCTGCTTCTCGTTTTTGCGGGCGCGCGCCGTAGGAATTAATAATTTAGAATCGCGAAGGATCGGACGGACGGCTCGTCAGGTTAATTACATTGGACGTGAAGGGAAGACGGAGAACGAGAAAATGAACGAATAGTGGGTACGGTTCGTCGTGCCATCGATCTCTCCTTTATTTTCGTCTTCCGATATAATCCTCTCGTTTTCCTACTCCGAGCACCCTTTCAATCGTTGAAAATCTCAGACGATCCAACCTATACCGACTCAGACACTTTCTCGTATATCCAAGCCGACACTGAGAGAAAAGTGTACGATATATCTAACTATAATGGCATAGTAACAAAATTATAGTTGGAAATATCATATTTATATTGTAAATGTTACCATAATGTCGGTAATAATTACGATAGAGGCATAGTGTACCCAACTATATTATGTTTTTACCCAAAATTATGGTTATTTCAACTAAAAATATAGTATTTTTTGCAAAATATATAATGGTAAGAAAAGTAACTATTTTATATAGTTAATATTACCAGAATATTTCATACATAATGATTGAACTAACTATATTCACATAGCATATTTTACGATACATATGGTAACAAGAATAAAAGTAATAGTTAATGATACAACCATTTGTATAAATCGTTCATTCTACTATATTTTCTATGGTTAACCCTTTCGCTACTACGGGCGACCATAGTCGCCCTGCATAGAATGCCACCGACGTACTACGGGCGACTATAGTCGCCCTGCATAAGATGCCACTCAGATACTACGGGCGTACAGCGGGAGCGCCGTGGCGGAGGAGTCGCCCGTAGCGAAAGGGTTAAGTGAACTATAAAAATATGTTTGACGCCAAATTTAACTATAAGATATAGTGAGATTATAGTAAACCCAACCATTATTTTTCTCTCAGTGGAGCATAAGGATTCGATTGTTCGAGAAAGCGAAATCTCTTCATATTTTATAACAACCCTGGGTAATGATCGAACGTTCTATTTCGAGGTAAACCTACACCTGTCCCGTCTTCCTTTTCCGATCAAAGGCGCGCGATGAATTTTTAACTTCGAATTCTCCCTTCGGTACGTCTGAATTGCGGAAGGTGGACGCAGACGTCGTGGTGGGCGTCGGCTCGGTGCTGCCCTTGCGAAATAATGCAAAGTATGTGCACGTGGTTGGTTTTCCGAGTCCGGTGTCGGGCGTCTCGACGTCCAACCACGATCGCTCGCCCTCGTGCACACACGAGGGAAACGGCGCGCAAGTTCAAGGTGGCGGAAAAGAAATAGGATTAACGTGCCGAGCTCTGAATTATGTAAGCGTGCGCCGATCGACGTTGTCGGCCTGCCGTGGCTGACTGCCTTTGATCACTGGCCGGACGTAAGTGACCACGCAACTTGTACCGCGTTTCTCCGTGCGCCAGTCTCCTCTCGCGGTCTCTCAAGAAACAGGAAACCCCTGCGGAAGGACACGAATAATCCGCGAATGATAATGAAATTCCGTTCTTCGAATTTGCATCGACGGCATAAGCCTCAAGATTCGAGACAGGACGTAGGAGACCTTTTATATCGTTAAGTAATTTTTTCTCGATCTTGACATTTCGTTCTTTCTCGAAATTTGCATCTCCTAGAGGAGAAAAAAATCGCTAAAAAGTTCGTCCGAAATTATTATCGCGCCAAGTAACATTTTGCAGATTCGTGCTTGACATTTAACGATTCTTCATTTTTTTTTTTTTGGATTGGTAAATTTAGCGGTTTATTTTGAAAGTGGCATAAGTCCATTTTTTGACAAAAAAATAAGATTCGCGTGATTCGTGCGTAATTTAGTGCAATAATTTAACGTTATGTGATATCTCATTTTTGAAAAATAGTGGACTTAGGCCACTTTCAAATTAAACGACTCAGTTTTTCGACGAGTTCGTTCTGCAGTTTCGTTTGTAATTTTCGATTGCACGCTCGTGGAGGTTTGAAGCTAATTTTCGATTACACGTCCGTGGCGCCCGTGTCCCAATTCGCAGGGGTCGTACGAGAATTATAGGGTATTAATCGAGCAGCGAATGATTTCCGTCGAGAGCTCCGATCACTGTGCCGGTACTCCCGGAAGTGAGATCAGTCGGCGTTAATCGAGATATCGAGAAATTTCCGCTCGAGCACCTTCGGAGATCGATGGCCCGGGAATACATTCGTTGAAACAATAGAGAGAATAATGAGCCTGGATGCACGTGCGAATTAAATTTCCAATAAGTTTGCAATGGAGCATTGAAATTTTAGTCTTGTCAGAAATGAAGCGAGCTTTCGCGCCATCGAAGAAAAATGTAATCTACTCGCTGAGTGTGTTTCCTACAGGAGGATTTCTCGTTTCACGTATTTTAAAACTGTCCCTTTATTTTTATCGCGTCTCTCGTCAAATTGAATTTCCTCCATTGACTGTGGTTCCGTTGAAAGCTCGTCCTATCTCACCACCGACACACTTCTCTGCCTCCTTTTTTCTTCTGTCTCGTGACTTTTCGACAAGATGAATCGAGGATGGAAAAAAAAAATTGTCTCTTCGCGAAGCTTCTCCTCCTCAATCATAAAATCCGCGAACATCGATCACTTATTGTCATTGAGCAACATGGACAATTTATTCGCCACGTGCAGATTTGCATACCGATTAACCAAATCCTGCCTCTCGAATTCGCAATTTCACCGAGAGATTAATTTTGCAATCGTTAGAATCGCATAGAGAAGGAGGAAAAAAAAAGAAGATCGCGGAAATGGCGTAAAACGTTCGACTACCACTGCGAACACGCTCGAGCGTGCTTTCACTCATGGAAATGGGAGTGCGAGCAGTTCTCCAGGTAGTTCTAGGCAAGAGTGGAAAACTGGACGGTTGAGTTTCGTGGAGTACAAACGGATGTAAAAATGCGCACGACTGCGGGCAGTTGGACGACACTTCTGGAAGGTCCTCGTCAGGGACGTCGATTCGTTAACAATTTATTTGCGCTTAGAGCGAATTTTTTTTCTCTCCGTTTTTTTTTTACCGCAAGTCTGGAACCAGAAAAGTAACTCGTGGCGTGACGTTATTCTTTCAAGCGAGAGGACACCTTATGCGCGAGATAGGTGGGACTAGGTGGACAGGGCATAGCTTCGTGAGCATAAATTCGTAATATCATTGCTGAATAATAAACGTCCTGGGCGAAGTTTCGAGGAAAGAGAAAGGCGCGAATTTTCCCACTCGTGCTTTGCGCAACTCGCTCGTTATCTTACCAACCACCTCTCTCGCTTCTCCATTCGCGGAGATTCTTCGATCAAGATATCTTTCTCTTTCTCTGTTTCTCTGGAGCGTGAGAATTTCACTCCAATCGGCAGGAAGTCGCGTACATAACGATAATTGTGTAAAATGAGTGTCGTCTCGATGTGCCGTCCAGTCGCCTCTTCCAATCGATGTCTCGATCAACCATCGTGCACGTCTCTCATATCTCACACGTGTGCGTCAATTTTGTCGTCCCGCGAACATTTCAGACGCCATCGGCAAATCATCATTCGTACAAAATCGCACTGCATTAGGCGGCAGTAGCAAAGCATGAGCACACGCAAGTAGTTTCTCGTAGAATGTAGAAGCCTAAGAGAAAGAGACGGAAATAAGAACAGGATCTTATAAAAAAAATGAACAGAAAACATTTTTGTGATAATCTCGCGTATTCAGTAACGTGCTGCTGTTCGGAAGAGCAAAGAGAATTTTCCAAAAAAAAAAAAAAAACGAAACTGTCCTCTTCTTGCTCGCGCGCTATTCAGACCAGCTTAGAATTAGAAAATTGCTGTGCTTGAACGTCCCTCGACTGGTCCCTGCAATTTGAAAAAAAAAAAGAAGTAATAAAGAGCAGGAGAAACGATGCGAGAAAAAGTAAAAGAGAATAAAGAGAAACCGTACGAACACAGAGGCATGCGAATCGTGATCTGCTGGATGATGAGGGCGTTGTTCGTCTGCGGTGGATTTCATCATCTGAAGGTGAAAGGTCGGAAAGCGGAAACGAAGGACGCTCCTGTGCTGGCCCTAGCACCCCACTCCAGCTTCTTCGACGCGCTTCCGGTCGTCTACCTCGGGGCGCCGAGCATCGTCGCAAAGGCTGAGACCGGGCGACTCCCTTTTTTCGGAAGTAGGTCTTCATCTTCTTCTCTTCTCGACGCGTCCAGTCCACTCGACGGGGACGTGCGCGAGAGATACGCGCGAAATTGAAAAAGGAATTGGGACAATGTCGGAGGAACCGGACGAAGGGAGAAAGAAATTCGAGGAAAAGTGGTCGAGGCTCTTCCACGATATTAGAGTATTTTTTTTTTTGAGATCGTTGAGAGCATCTGATGGTAAGACTTCTCGTCCGATCTTAATAAAATTTTACAGGTAAGTAGCATTTACTAAATCTAGTCGAACGCGATAAGTGCGAATTTAAGGAAACGCCTGGATTCCGAGATATTGAATTTTAAAATTACGTCTATTTTTTTAGATTTTTACGCAATAGGAAGACTGAAATTCCACAAAATGTCAAGTTAGGCAGGTGTAATAAAAAGATAATTTATACTTGAGAGCGTGGTAGGCCTTTCTGATTAGATCAATCACCACTTATCACATTGATATTTCAACTTTAACATTGAATATCTTTTTTTGGAGAGGAGACCGCCAATTTTGTCAGAGGAACATTTTAGCAAAACGTTTTTGAATTTTAGTCTTTTTCTTACGTAAATATCTAAGAAATGAAACGTAATTAAAAATTCAATATCTCGGAAACCAGGCACTTATGGCGTTCGACTAGATTTAGTAAATGCTAGTTACCTATAAAATTTTATTAAGATCGGACAAGGGTCCGATACGGAAGTTCAGCCGAGTATTTTTTTTGTTTGAGATCGTTGAGAACATCTGACACTTTGTTGTTCCTTCTTATGGCACCTAAGAGGAGAGACGATCGATTTTCAGCACCGATAAAATGTAGGACCACTCTTCCTCTCTTTATCCGGTGCCCTCGATTGATAGAAATCAATAGAACGCAGACCACGAGCGTCTCGCACACGGTAGATATACATCGACTTTATTCAGACCGTGAAATAATTTCTTCGTCGCTTCTGCGTACAAAAGTTGTTCTCACCAAGAGAATCTACGGTATCGATTTCACTTTGATTCTTGAGTTTGTCCAAAGAATACTCACCCTTGCACGATCCGCGCGTACGATCTTTTTAACTCTACCCCGCAAACCTCTGGCTTTTTGGATATCATTCAAATAAGAGAAAGCTCGAGATTCGAATCACTGACACCTCGATTCGCGCTTATCTCACGAGCAAATAAAGTAACGAGATTATCTTCTCCACCACCTGCTCACCGTGCACTCCAATCACAATTACGATACGCGTGAAACTGAGATCTTTGCACCCTTTCCACGTGTTTCGGACGATAATTTATATAAAAACAAAGAAAGAAAAAAACGAAGCACCGGAGAAAAGTTTCGTGGCACACAGGCATCGCACCATTACGACCTCGTGTTCACTCACACAAGCGCACTTTTTTTTCCAAGCGTGGTGAATGGGACTCAACCTACTGCCTATTAACAAAAGCCAATCTTCTCTGACTCGTACACGAGCTCCTACGATCCCTTAGATTAACGATTAACAATAACGCACCCGGTCGTTTCCTTCTCGCACGCGAGCTCCAAACTCGGTGGATGGAAGTTAACAAAAAGGGAAGCACGAGGAAGTGGGCACGGCAAGATTCAAGATCTAACAGCATATCTGGGATGTGAAATCTTTCTTTACTGTGGAAAGCAATCTTTGATTCTACGGATCTGAAAGACACCGCCTCGCGTCGTTCGACCGACGATAAACAGGAGAGAGATTCATTCTTTCACTCTTTTTTATTGAAATCGCTTTATTCTTATTCTTGAAAGGCCGAACGATCTCGATTTGTGGAATGGCGACGATCGTTACGAAATCGTTACAGGATCGTTACAAGATCGTTACGAGGTCGTCGCGTAAAATAAGTAGTAATTTTCGCATGCCACGCGAGCAAAATGGCGCTTTTTAGAATGTCGGAGCGGTCGAACGGTGAGAGGCGTACAAAATCTTCTTTCACGACGGACGTCGTCGTCAACGACGAATGCACGCCGGTAACGAGACGACGGCCCCGCCGGCAAAGAACGAGGAAGCAGATCGATCGGCCTCACCGTTGGATTCCTCGGGTCTACTACCTCCCACCAATATTATCCCGCGCTTTTCACCATTGCGCAAACTGGACTAGGCTCGTGTGGATCGTATTGCGCGAACGGGAGAGCGGAATGCGTGAAACTTTGCGGTAACCGGACTGAAAAGAAATTTAACGATGGAACGTTAAATTGATAATGTTCTCTTTAAGCGTTTAGCCTCGACCGATCGAATTTCTTCTCTCACGTGGTCCAGACGTCGTGCACCTTTCCTTTTTACTGCACTAGAGTATTTCGTATACTTCGTCGTATCTCTCCAATATTTTTTATTTTATTCGATACCTTGCCTTCTTAACGTACAAGTTCTTGATATTTTTGTACGATATTTTTCATCTTCGTGTTTTCGGAGGTTGCTCGAGAAACCGGAATTTGAAGAACTTTAACATTAAAATTAGTTTCATCGTTGAATCATTAATGGTTCCTTTTAAACGTTCTGCTCGAGTGATTGAATTTTTTTTCGCGTGGACCAGATGTCATGCACCTTTCCTTTTTACTGCACCAAAATATTTCGTATACCTCGTCGTATCTCTCCAATATTTTATTTTATTCAGCCCTTTGCCTTCTTTACGTACAAGTTCTTGATATTTTTGTACGATATTTTTTTTCATCTTCGTGTTTTCGGAGGTGCTCGAGGAACCGGAATTTGAGAAACTTTGCCGTGCAACATTGTTAAAAACGATTTAACGTCAAAATTAGTTTCATCGTTGAACTATTAATAGTTCCTTTTAAACATTCTGCT
Source organism: Tiphia femorata (assembly GCA_944319695.1). Lineage (NCBI taxonomy): Eukaryota > Metazoa > Arthropoda > Insecta > Hymenoptera > Tiphiidae > Tiphia > Tiphia femorata. Next base: position 20,936,528 of record OX090901.1, on the reverse strand, counting down.
CGAGTGACTAAATTTTTTTCTCGCCTAGTCCAGACCTAAGCACCTTTCCTTTTTACTGCACTAGAGTATTTCGTATACCTCGTCGTATCTCTCCAATATTTTTTATTTTATTCGACCCCTTGCCTTCTTTACGTACATGTTCTTGATATTTTTGTACGATATATTTTTTCATCTTCGTGTTTTCGGAGGTTGCTCGAGAAACCGGAATTTGAAGAACTTTAACATTAAAATTAGTTTCATCGTTGAATCATTAATGGTTCCTTTTAAACATTCTACTCGAGTGACTAAATTTTTTTCTCGCGCGTAGTCCAGACCTATGCACCTTTCCTTTTTACTGCACCAAAATATTTCGTATACCTCGTCGTATCTCTCCAATATTTTATTTTATTCAGCCCTTTGCCTTCTTTACGAACCTACTCTCGATATTTCTCTCGATATTTTCCGCCTTTTCGGAAGTGCTCGTGAAACGGAACGAAAAGAAATTTAACGATACAATATTAAACTCAATTAAACCGTTAAATTAAAAACGTTCCTTCTAAACGTTCGATTTAACCGATTAAATTTTTCTTCTCGCATAATCCAAATCATCATACCCTTTCTTTTCAATACACCAACCTATTTCATATCTCTCGTCGTATCTTTCCAATATAATTCATTTTACTCAACCGTTCTCTTTCTTCGCACACCAACTCTCGATATTTCTCCACGATATTCCACACTCACTGTAACCACAACAAGAATATAATCCAACGAGGAAGTCGATCTCGTCTTCTTCCTCTTGTTCTTCCTCTTCTTCTTCATCTTGCCAACACGGTGGAGGCTGGGCTCTCCCTCTCGAGGTAATTTTCGGAGCCGGTTAAGGTACGCGAGAAGGAGAGACGAGAAGAGGAGAGAGGAGGTGAGAAGCGGCGCCGGAAGGCCGCATTGGCACGGAAACGTCCTCTTTAAAAGAACCTACGTGTTCGATTGACGGCCCACAGCAAAATAGTGCCCTGGTTGTGCTTTTTCGGACGGCTGACCTACCAGGCCGGAGGGATGAGGATCGTGGTGAGAGGGAGACAGGCCACCAGGGCTGAGGCGCCGATCTTGGTGATCGCACCGCACTCGACCTTCATCGACGGCGGCATCATCTACGTAGCTGGATTTCCATCGATCATCGTGAGGCGCGAGTCCGGATTAAATCCGTTCCTCGGAAGTATGAATCAACCATGAGACAATATCAAACTTTCCATAGACTATTTTTTCCAGATGTTTCCAAAACCCTAACCACACACAAGAAACGATTTCGAAGAAGTAACGATCCTTGCACGAGAGTGTCGATCCTCGTTAATTGAGAATTATCAATCGACTGAATTTTAATGCTTAGACAATTAACAATCTACGAACGATGTGAGCATCGTTTGGAAAAAAATCAAGATCCCATTCGCCATGCGACAGACAGTATCTCGTTTTTATAAATCACCGTGTTAAAGACTGTTCATTTCACGTTAGGATTAACCCTTTCGCACCGGTGCATTTTCGGAGCGAATTATTAAGACAGACGATATTCACAAGTTAGTCGATGTGACTGATTTTCCACTGATCATTGACTAAAATAGTACTCGAAGAATTGATACCATTCTTAAGGTTTAAAAAGATAATTATTGCAAATAAATTTAATCAATTGGTAAAACAGGAAAGGTTATAGTAAACAATTGCAGAGGGCGTATATATACGCCAATTGTAGTGAAAGAGTTAAGATCCAAATTTCGTAGGGACGAAAGTGGATAGTTTCGACGAGGTCGAATTTGATCTCGTCGTTTGTCGTAATCATCCCTCAGAATTATTGTACGGAGAGAATCTTTCTCGCGGATGACTCGGGTCAAGGTCAATTTCAAGGACGCGCGCATTTACGCGCACGCGCGTGCGTCAAATCTGCACACACACACGCGCACAAACACATGTACAGATCGCGCAATGCGTTTTTAATTGGAGACTCCAATTAAATGGCGCGCGCCGTTGGAAAACTCGAGTGAGGATCTACGTGGGTAGGAGGGGTTGAAATCGTCGTGGAGAAAAACTCGCGCGCGTATATTTACACGGAGAGTCGAGAAGATTGGCTTGATTTTTAAAACACGCGCTCTTCTTTTCCATGCGTCCCACTCGTGTGCCACCCAGAGCTCATCAACTACACGCAACCGGTCTACGTGTGGCGGGAGGATCCTAATTCACGACAGAACACCATCAAGGAGATAATTGAGAGGGCCACTTCGAAGGAGGATTGGCCGCAGGTGAATAATTCTTTTGTTTTTTTTTTAAATTGGCTTGTCCAGAAAGTTCGTGCTGATTTTGAAGATTATTGAAACGCAGTACTTTTCAATTTTGGTGCACATTTATCTAATGAGATAAGTGTCACTCTGTTCCACAACCTTTCTCCATCTCTCCGGCAACTGGAAAATTCCGTCCTTCCAGAACCACTCAGGTTTTTCGGCGAAGAACTTTTTCAAATGATTTCAAAAAATCGACACGAACTTTCCGGACAATCCAATACATTAGAACGAATGATAATACGAGTAATTGTTTTATGAAGATTGCTTTTGTTGTGCCCTTATGGAATCTAAAAGTCATTTTTAAATCTGTGCATCCATGTGTCGAAGATGGCGAGAAAATTATTTAAACAGAGACACAGAAATTCTATAAAAAAGAAAACTCTTTGCAAAAAATATTTCGTTACTCTAAAGAGCACGTCTACTAATAGAAAGAAAAGAAACTCTTTTAACACTATTTCTATCACGATTTTGCTTATATCTATTACGACTTAAAGGTGTCTTTTTGGGTCCAGGATGAGCTGGACGAAAACGATACCCCTAAATCAATTTAACAATTAACATACGAATAGTGTGAAAATTAATTGAGAAAAAATGATTCAACTTGGAAAATAATTTTAAGTTCAAATTTGCGAAGGTGTCTTCCGACACCTTCGGTAAAAATAGTGTTAAGAATAGTTTTCAACCTTCTGAAAAAAATGAGCTTGATAAAAAATATTCCTGGTAGAGTCCAGCAGGCTCGATCATAAAATTGGAAATAAACACTTCTACATATTATTTAAAAATTCTTCAGAATTATTTAAAAATGTGTCGGAGCTTTGAGACCCCACCAGGCTCACGGAAGGTTAATGAGATTTTAAAATCGTCGATGCTTCCCTTAAACGTAACCCTATAAGTGTCTACCTCGCATTCTTACCACGACACAAAATACCCAAATCGTTCATAACAACGTAATGTTGCGCTTGCATGCTCCCGAGACATTTACATTTACTTCTAGCCTCCCACAAGCGTCACGGAGCCTCTTCGAGACTTCATCGTGACTCTCTTCGCCGCGAGTGAAACGCGCTTGATTGATATTTCCGGGAGAAATGATATTCTGCCGGGAAGAGAGATGCGTTCGCGCCAAAGGAGGTCTCTTCGATTCGAGAGGCTCCGTCGACTTCCTCGAGTCTGAAACTTACTTCGAACATTAGATTACTACACTGAAAAAATTGTATTCGTAGAATACAAGCTTAATAATTCATCTTAATAGATATTCTTAATAAATAAGAATATTTTCTTATCGATATGACGGTTTTTCGAATATATTCTTAATAATCCATCTGAATATCGCCACACAATGCGTGTCAGTATTCAGTTAAGTTAAGTTACACATCGCGTGCGACACATGTCGATGCCTGTATCTTGTTCCTCTTGCAATTCTGCGTAATTTTGAGTACTATATTATTTTGTGTGCTGTGTTGTGCAAAAAGTATGGATAAGGCAATGACGAAGTGGCTAGAAGAAGGGGATTTGGGCGATTTAATGGAAATATTTACAAGTGATAGAAATTGCATGTATATATGAATTGTAATCTTCTCTCGTGACTACATTTCTCAACCAATTCTAATTTCAAGATATGAATGTAATGGTTAATTTAATTTTCGACGATATAAAGAGTGAAGCATTTCATTAAGAGTTTCGTTTCCAATAATTATACACGAAATATATCCATGCAAATTTTTTACCAGGTTATGTTAAGAATATCTGCTAAAAATATCTGTTAAGAATATTTGATTAGAGGAATCTGTTTAGAACATTCTACTCTTAAATTAAGAAGATCCTCTTGTTACTTATTTTAGTGGGAAATATTCTAAACTTAAGTGGTAAATTCTTAAGATAAGAATACAATTTTTTCAGTGTAGGTATAATTGCACGCGAGAAAGAGGAGATGCGCTTTAGCACTTTCACTCTCCTCCACGTCATGCAAATTTTTGGTTGGTTAACTGTTGGTAGAGTTAACTGTTCTTCGAAATATTTATTTAGATCATTCGTGATCAGACAGCGATGTCCAAAACTTTGATGATTGCAGTCGTAGGGTTGGCGAAAATGTAAATAGAATACGAAGGTCGAGAGCGCACGATAGTTAAAAGGATTCTTCACTGATGCAAGGAAGAGCTCGTAAAAATTCTCCGAGATGTCGTGGCGACGATCTAAAGGAATCGAGAAACCGTGGAAAATTTTCTTTACGAGTCATTGTGCGTGTTTGCAATTTTTTGTATAATTGCATGCGAGAGCGAGGAGATGCGCTTTAACACTTTCACTCTCCTCCACGTCATGCGAATTTTTGGTTGGTTAATTGTTGGTAGAGTTAACCGTTCTTCGAAAAATTTACTTGGATCATTCGTGATCAGATATTTATGTCGAAAATTTGGACGATGGTAGGTTAGCGAAAATGGACGTGGAATACGAAGATCGAGAGCACAGGATAGTTCAAAGGATTCTTCACTGATGCAAGGAAGAGCTCGTAAAAATTCTTCGAGGCGTCGCGCGTCGTGGCGACGATCGAGAGGAATCGAGAAACCGTGGAAAATTTTCTTTACCAGCCATTGTGCGTCTTCGCGGTTTTTGTCTAAATATATATTAATAATCCATCTGAATGTCGCCACACAATGCGTGTCAGTGTTCGGTTAATTGTAAGTTAGGTTACACATCGCGTGCGGCACGTGTCGATACCTTAATCTTGTTCCTCTTACAATTCTGCGTAATTTCGTGTACTGTGTTGTGCAAAAAATATGGATAAGGAAATGACGAAGTGGCTAGAAGAGGATTTGGGCGATTCAACGGAGATGTTTAGAAGGGGTGGAAATACATGTATTTATGAATTGTAACCTTCTCTCGTGACTATATTTTTCAACCAATTCTGATTTCAAGATATGGATAATGTAATTTTCGACAATATAAAGAGTGAAGCATTTCATTAAGAGTTTTGCTTCCAATAATTATATACGAAATATGTCCATACAATTTTTTTACCAGTTTATGTTAAGAATATCTGATAAAAATATCTGTTAAGAATATTTTATTCGAGAAATCTGTTTAGAACATTCTACTCTTAAATTAAGAAGATCCTCTTGTTACTTATTTTAGTAGGAAATATTCTAAACTTAAGTGGTAAATTCTTAAGATGAGAATCCAATTTTTTCAGTGTAGACATTTTTAATAAACACGATTTCTCATTTGAATCAATCAAATTGACTGGTTTCGGTAAATCTAGTGTCAAACACAACAACACAATTCCTACTGATGCTCTCATAGCTTCAAATCTATGCTTCAAATCTACGCTTCAAAGCTTCAAATCTCTCATAGGTTTTCTCGACGTGGAACTTCTTTTTTCGAATCCTGAAACTTCCTTTACTCAGGCGCGTAGAAAATCAACACACTTCCTCTTATTCTTACTTTTAACGACGCTCACTAATTGTGAGAAAAAAGTACCCAGAAGTCGCGGTCGTTAAAGGACGAGGAAGGAAGAATAACGAGGGATCAATTTTCTCGAGTAAGAGAATCCGTGACTACTCTTACCTTCGTGCTGGCTCGCCACTAGACGAAGGCACACGCGGCACGTGAATCCTTCCTACCGTATCGCGTACCGTCTGATTACCTTGCCAGGTGGAGGAAGAGAAAATAATCGTAAATCGATTCTCTCGAGGAAGCTCGAGGGCCGTGTTGTGCTTCCTGCGCGCGCGACTACCGTACCCTAAGGTACTGTTTAAAGTGGTCTAAGGTACCTGCTAAAAAGAGGTAGAAGAAATAGAATGAGAAAGAAAGAATGAGAGAGAGAGAGAGAGAGAGAGAGAAAGAGTCGAAGAAACCTTGATTACGGATCCTTCTTGGGTCTCCACCACCGGAGAATCAACGTCGTGATTTCAGCCCCGTCTTTTCCTTCTCAGGTGATGATATTCCCCGAGGGCACCTGCACCAATCGTTCTTGTCTGATCACTTTCAAGTCCGGCGCTTTCTATCCCGGAGTCCCCGTTCAACCGGTGTGCATCAGGTATCCCAACAAATTGGACACCGTCACGTGGACCTGGGAAGGACCAGGAGCGTAAGTTCACTCTTCTATACAAATCTGTCGTTCCACAATTCTCTGATAAAATAAAAAAGAAAATTGAGAAAATTAATCTCGAACGATCTACTTGTGGCAGTTCATTGATCTTCGAGGTCAATGATCTTTTCGCATACACTGAGAGAAAAGTATATGATACATCTAACTATAGTGGCATAGTAACAAAATTATGGTTGGAAATATCATATTTGTGGTAAATGTTACCATAACGTCGGTAATAATTACGACAGAGGCATAGTATAACCAACTATATTATGTTTTTACCAAAAATTATGGTTATTTCAACTAAAAATATAGTATTTTTTGCAAAATATATAATGGTAAGAAAAGTAACTATTTTACATAGTTAATATTACCAGAATATTTCATGCATAGGGATAGAACTAACTATCCTCACATAGCACATTTTACTATACATATGGTAACAAGAACGAGGGTAATAGTTAATGATATAACCATTTGTATAAATCGTTCATTTTACTATATTTTCTATGGTTAAGTGAACTATAAAAATATGTTTGACGTCAAATTTAACTATAAAATATAGTGCGGTTATAGTAAACCCAACCATTTTTTTCTCTCAGTGTAAGCTCGTGTTTGAAAAATAAGAAAGTAACGCGTGATTTGGGAATTTCAGGCTGAAATTGCTGTGGCTCACGTTGACCCAATTGAACAGCAGTTGTGAGATCGAATTCCTTCCCGTTTACAAGCCCAGCGAGGCGGAGAAAACCGATCCGAAGCTCTACGCGAATAACGTTCGTCGATTAATGGCGGAGTGAGTATCGTTTGTCCAGATGGTTCGAACATGCTTGTTCTCCTTGGAAATGAAGTTTTTCTGAATGCAAACAATTCTTGGATTAATCCTCTGCTGATGTTTCAGAGCACTGAAGATTCCAGTGTCGGATTATACTTATGACGATTGTCGAATAATCAGTAAAGCTCATCAGCTTCACATGCCCAACGCCTTCAGCATCGTCGAAGCGCACAAACTTCGATACAAACTTGGGTGAGTCGTGGAGGACGATTGATAGAGAAAGAAAGAAAGAGTGTCTCGAAGAAAGTGAAATTTAAACGACCATCGTTTAGTTTGCATACCGTGACGCTCGGTTGCGGTTTCAGGATTGTAAATGTGATTTTCTAAAGTGTGTTACTCTTGCAGATTGGTGGCGGCGAAAACGGAGGAGGAATTGCAGCAGAAGAAAATCGCGAGGTTTGGAGAAGAGGTGGACCTACACGAGTTCGCTCGAATACTCAGGCTAGACGAAAACGATCCCAGCACTCAGCAGCTTTTCCGAATTCACGACAAAGTTCGTATACCAATAGTAAAAATAACGTGAAGAATTCTCATTTGTATAAATTATCCTGATAGAGCGCGAGATAAAAATGAAACTTCATTCACCATTTGTGTTTGTGCTTTTGTTTCCAGGATGGCACAGGTAGAATAGACCTCGAGGAGTACATATTCACAGTATTAACAACTGCCAATGCAAACACAGAATTAGACATGATCGAAATTGCGTTCGACGTGAGTATTAGCATCCTTACGACGAAATCTGGTTAACGTGAAATTATCTAACGAGTACGATACGAACGTCGTAGGTCTGTAGTCCGAAGGGTATGAGAGATTTGATACAAGCAGAGCTTAGGAAAGCACTGAGGTTGTCGTTACACGTGCTAGCGGACGAATCCGACAGGATCTTCCATCAGGCTTCTTGTGACGGATCGAGTGATAGTACAGTAAACTACGGTAACGAATTAAATATTAGAATTTAAAAATTAATTCGTTCTCTCCGAGAGATTTAACCCTTTGCACTCGAGAGATGACTATCGCTTACTTACTTTTTTGCTCCAATCCGAACTATGCTACCGACCACCATTTGGGTTGACGCGATACGTAGAGAACGGCGATATTTATCTGCATTTAATTTCTTTTGAATCTGGAAGCCTTGTACAATACATATAACCTTCCAAAGTATAAAACGATATATTTTATACATTTTATATGCAGAATGTCTCATTTTAAATAATACATACAAATATCGCAAAAGCGGTGCGATAAATAAAAAAATGTTTCAAACAAAAATTGTACGACTTAAAAGGAGCTATCAGCTGATGATAATGATTTGACCCTGTAAAATCATTTGAAGGTCACACGAAGATCATCGTAAATTTCTTAAATAGCACTCCTTATTTTTGATAACATATTCTTATAGTTTATCTCGAGAGCTTTCCAAAACACCATAATAAAATACTTTTCCTCCACAATACACAATGAAATCAAAAAGAATTTTCGAAAAAGGCCTCGAGTGCAAAGGGTTAATACAAAAAAAAAATAGCGACGAAATTCTTGCCATAGTTTTAAATATTTGCAAGCATTGAATCATCTATCGAATCGTTAACTTAATCGTTTATTCAATTACTCTTATCAGAGGAAGTGCTGGCGGTGCTGGCGACGCGTGCGGAGTACGCTCACCTTTTCAACGGGAATACCGAGTTAAAGAAGAAGAAGACCATTTGAGAGTGCCTTCTCGAGCCGACACAAGTTACTCGAAGATCTAGGGAGCATCAGCGCGGCTCTGGCAAGCCGCTTCTCACCGAGATCTGTTCCAGCCCTGTTTAACTTTGTTCCACGCGCGCTCATTAAATAGTACCGCTTCTTCAGCAGGCAACTTAGTTGTTCCGAGATAGTGTTTCGTTGACAGAGATACGAGATGATACTTTCTGACGACGAGAGAGAGCCTAGAGAGTGCTGGGCTTCTCGTAGGATTCGACGCGTCACGGAAAGTGGACTTTTTACGCGAGGACATTTTGCTTCGTCGCGCAGACTGTGGAAGCTCGAAAGCAAAAAGGGAAAACTGTTCTCCAGGAGCCAGACTCGCGCTTGTCACGAACGATTAAGAGACACGCGCGAGTCCCTCCGTCTACGTTCACGCTAGCAAGAATGGTATTCTTAATTTGTTCGTTCAATCAAGCGACACCGAGAAGTTACATTTTAGTTTCGTGTAGCTCTCATTTCTCGTTTACTTCGATCGAGAGTAACGTGGTGGATTATTAGCCAATTGTTCGTTCGACGATGAAGTTCGCCTCTGCGGAAGGACGCGCAGAGACGAGAGTAAGAGAGAGTATGGTGAGAAATAAAGATTATCTTCCGTTCTTACAATGTTCATGCGAGTTGATTTATTGACGACGACACACACAGACACAGTTTCGACGCTTCTTTTCTCTCACGCGTGACGTACCTTGGGAGAAGGGAGTCGTGTACTTTTCCACGAAAGGTATATCCTCACCCACGTAGAATAGAATCTCCCGTCTTGGGTTCTTTGCGAGAGATCACGCGGATCCTTCGTAATAATCGGTTTTCTTTGAGATCGTGTAAATAGTAGGTTCACAGCGAGTATTTCTTAGCCATAAAAAGTACGGACTCCCTTTTGCGGGATCGGAGGACCGCGTCCATACGAGACAATTAGTTGTAGAGTTGATTTAGAGTTGCTCAGGGTTCAAAGAGCTCGAAAACTACTGGAATGCCGAGTAGAGTGGCTCACGAGTTTACTTGGACTCTACTTGGCCGTCCGTATGCTCTCGAGCGATCGATCGTGCGCTTGATCGAATTTCTAGTGAGTCCAAGTGAACTAAGGATACTTGTTCGGGGTACTTGGACGTGCATTTAGAATATATTATAAAATTTATTCTTCGTTCGGTAACAATACATATTGCAGTATTTAATATTTAATATACACACACATATATATATACATATATATAAAATAATGATACATTGGTCGTGAAATACAATTATTACTCATTGTATATACGCATATATAGATACGCATGTATACATACATTATATATACAGAGTAATCACTGTAAAGGGTGTAGCGCTTTTCCAATTTTTCTACCTATAATATGCGATGCTCCATTAAACGCTTCTCCGATTAAAGGGTTCAACTTAATGCAGTTAATTTCGTATTCTGATAAATTTCTACCTATATCGTAGTAGATCTTTTTACAGCGTCGTCCTAGGACCTATAGAATTAACTTTAGTAATATCCGATATGGTAAATTGATACGGCGAGACGTAGATCACAAAGTTCTTGGCGTCTTTCACTTTCTATTCTATAATGCGTTAGTTAACCACAGCGCGTCATGGCAATGTCTTCGGAGACTTGAAATGGAAATGGAAACATTGATACAATCCGAATATCATGTGATCCGTGTTGAAGAATACATATTTGCAATAACTTTGTCATAATGTCATTACCCAATTCCTTATCTGATGAATTATTTAAATCATGCACAGGAAAATAGATAATAGCTTTGCACGTTGAAGTTAGTTTTAAATCGCACCACGTTAAATAATGTTATATAGATAGCTTATTACAGTTTCTTAATATTCCTTAAGATTACATAAAAATCACTCATTCTTAGGAGCGTGAGCTTTCTATTCTTTAAATCATTTTGTTGAAAAATAATATACGATTAAAACACCTAGTTAATTTATTTAGTCACTTCTTGAAACTAGACAGCTTTCGCTTGGCCTATAATTTTCTACCAGATCGTCCAGAATAAGTTTAGTGATTTTTATGATAGTCACTCTGTATAATGTATATATAATGTATATGTATATATATATATATGTATATATATTCATGGAAAATATATAATTGTATATATAGATACAATAAAATATTCTTACAAGATACAAACTTCTTTTAAGAAGTGCAATGTATGTTCTTTTTTTAGTTCTGCCTTGCACACAACAGAAATTATTTAATACATACCGAATTCTATTTAAGTACAAAGATATAGACTGAATGTAAACAGATCTGTGGTATCACATAAGAATCAAGGTACATCAATCAATCCGTGTCAATTCTATGAGTAATATATAGTTATAAGATCTATCGGTATACTATTATTTGAGATGTTGTCAAAATTTGACAATCACAACCCAGTTTCATAAGAATCCTGTTTCACAAGAAAGCGCTAAATTTTTCAAAATTTTAAACATCTTATTATATCAATTAACATACCAGGCAAAATAAATACAACTCATTTCCCACAAAGATTAACTATGATTTTGACAGAAATTAATATAAATCGGAAATTGTTTCATTAAGTCAGTATACAATATGCAAATCGTTTAACAAGATTGATTCCAAGGCATAAAATAAAATAAATGTTTTTTAACAGTTATTATCTGTAACATAAACAAAATCTCTTGAGTAACAAATACTCTTTAAACAAAAGTATGCATAACAATTACATCTGTTATCACTATATCAATGTATTCATTTTCAAAGTTATTTCAGATTGTGCGTATAAAAACGAAGTTTAACTACACATTTGAAGGTTAAATAGATACTCTAATTACTATTATGTAGTACAGCTAAAATCTATTCTTTACTATACATTATATTCTATGACTGTCATGCATTGCAATTGCATTTAAAAGGCACACCACAGTTCTAGTGATATCCATTGAAATACTTAAAAAGACATTTTACTCCTTCATTGAATATCTACTAGACTTACTTTGTTAATTTATCTTTCTAAAAATTTCGAATGTTGATGTTGGAATATGTAATATTAACTAAAAGTTTTTCATTTTGTAAGTACAAAATATATAAGTATGCATAGAGCCAGTGTAGGTTCCAAAAAACTATGAATAAGGCGAAACATATATATATATATATAAAGAGTGAAGCGAATTATACTGTAAATAATACCAAATCGTAATGACTTATTTTTTTCTAAAAATACTCGGTATGCCCGGTGAGCTTGTCTTTTGTTGAAATATTTTGCTCATCCTTTGTCTCATGTCTTCAACACCCTGTCCTACATTTACTGAAGCCATTGAAAGAGAAAGGCCAGAACTCATTGAAGATGATCTATAAATCACAAAAAGTAATATGCATTTTGTTCTTAAAAAGAAAAACAGAAAACATCAAAGTCTTAACTCTACACTTACTTCTCCATTGGCTTTGAGAGATCCTGTCGAGATTCTACTTCTCTTAAGAGAGAACGTATTGCTTCTTTTTGTTGCGGTAAATTTTGATTTACTAATGTTTCGAGATATTTTAATCCTGGTAATAATACTCCTGAGACACATTGCATACTGAGAGGACAATAGACGATAATAGAATAAGCTTCCACCAAGGCATTAATCAGATCAATTTTACGGCCTTGCTGAAGAGCAGATGCGGTTATCCCCGTTAACTGTGTTGCTATTACTACAAGATTGCAATATTAATCACATAACACCAAATAGCGTAAAATAGTATAAATATGTAGCAATTAGACAATGTATCATAATAATCTCACCATCTTCTATATAATTCTGAGGACAGTTTGTTGCAATGAATGCTAACGTTGACACCAACGGGACAGCTAAAGCCGGTGGCACTCCTTGAGATTCTCTAGCAATACTTTCTAAAGTTAGCCGTGCCTTATCCTGTGCTTCTCTCACTTTGCATTCTGTGATAACACGTCCCAATGAGGGAATTGCAGCAGCTCGAACAGTTCTAAAAGGCAAGAACAAATTTTATATTAAACAAGATGGAAGAAAAAATATGAATAATTATCTATAATACACATGTGCGATTCTTACACTTCTGAATCACTAGCGAGAGTAACAATAGCCGGTAGTATTCTTGCATTCACTAAACGATCTGAAACATGAGCTATTACAGATCCAAACAGAGCAGCAGCTGTGCACCTTACGCTAGGTCTTTGATGAACTACACCTGAAAATATATTTTCTATTTTATTATCTGTTAATATTACAGAAGATATTCACTGGGAAATACACTAACCATCCCATAACCCACTGAGTACATGTGGCTGTAGAAGTTCATCATCACATAACATAATCACTGCACTTTGTAAACCAACAATACTAGTACCACTCATAGACAAAACAACGAGAAATTGCTTAAGAGATTTTGCAAGTTCGGCACCGTTTAAAGTACCCAACATAATTAAATATGTAGGAATTAATGAGAGATTCATGTTCTTTGTATCCGATGATAACGTTGTTAACTGTTTTTCAAGTTCTGCTACTTCAAGAAGAAATATTGACTGTATCTGAAAAGTGTTAATTATGAGTACAATTCTTTGACAAAATTTTCTTATTAAGAAAAAACACTTACCCTTGTTTGGGTAATGTACCTTCCAAAACCCATGCATAAAGATTGAATATATTTAAGAAACGCATTTAAAATGTTTTCTTGCGTGTCTTCGACAGATTTAATCATCTCTAGAATGTCCAGCAATCTAAAGAAATCGATTTCTATATAAATAGATGAATTTTGAGAAATGTAAGCATAATATGTACAAAAATCTTACAGTTTATTAGTAAACCATTCTAATTCCGGCCATGTGTCATTTTCCCAGGTATTCGCAAAGAATGTATTTAACAGATTACCTATGTCTATATCACCATCATAAAATACTTTTGGATTGATTATGTTACTTTGACAGACAGTCATAAACTCATTTGCTGTATCAAAAAATTTGTGTTACTTGCTATGCTCATACATCTTACTTAGTTGTACAAGGTATGCAAATTAATATTTCTACTCACGTAAGTCCACCGATATTCTGTCGTCCATGAAAGCTCTAACGGTTTCAGTATCCGCTATACATACGACAGTATGAGGAAGTAAATACTGTAAAACTTTAATAGATGGCACTATTCTATCTTCATCTACGTGATCTTTATTTGGCGACTGTTGTAAATTTCCTGGCTTTAACAGACTTTTTAGCCTAGATACAATACGTGGTAAAAGATGGGACTGCAACCTTTTTAAGGAAAGAGCCCACTGTGCCAAAATGGGGAAAAGTACAGTCAACGTAGTATCAACAACTGCAGCAGATGTATCATGGAGCGCTGTTAACGCAAGTTCTTCATACTAGAAAACAAAAATAACCAAGTGATAGTTTATGACATTTTAATAACAAAACTATTCTCTGTTACCTGAAAATATTTATCTGGATCATCCATCAGTGCAACCAGAAGTGCAAGACTCTTTACTACACTGGCTCTAACAATAGGATCTTTATCTTCGAGTAACATTTGTTGCAGCATCGAAAGCATCAAAGAATTTCTTATGCCAGTCGATGTGTACGGAGCCAATGCAGAACAACATTCGACCGATAGCAATCTTCTTTCAGAATATTTATGTTGACTTAGCTCCCAGCACAGCGTTAAAATCTCTTCTCCATCCATAGTTTCATCTTCCAATTTTGCCATAGCCACCAAACCTTATAAACAAAAAATACCGATTAATCCCATTATTGAGGCAACATTCGACTACCTACGATAAAATTGTAAATACAAACCAGCGAGTATCATTTGTCTTTCTTCTTCCTGTGGCCTCTTTTTTAGATTAAATAAAAGTTGTAGTAATTTCTCCCTTTCATTTGATTCAGGATGTAAACGAACTGCGCTTAATATTAATGGTATTACTTCCTCTCGTTTATGTAATATAATATTTGGTACAATTCTTGGCAAAGTGTATGCCAAAATTGACACTATTGTATCACGCGAAACGCCATGCTTTAATGGATCTTCAGCTGCCGACATTATAGAACTTGGGATGTTCACTAAACAGTGTGTTATCACCTCCACTTTAAATTGAGTTGGCAAATGCCTATAACATATGCGAGTAAAAATATAAACTGTGGTCTTATGATGTAAGCAATCGTACCAATGCAAAAATAACAGTGTACATTACCTCGATGGAGGATTAGGTAATATCGATGATCCTTCTATCACATCCATCTGTGGAAGTGGAATTCTCGTCCACTCCTTATCTCCTGGATCTGTTTCACCAAGACTAACAACTACCGAAGCACTATCATCTTCTTCTGGTTCCTGCGTGGCATTAGACGTGTCACGAGGCGGAGATTCGAGAAGTTCAAATTTATCAGGTGTTGTAGAACTAGAATTTATGGTTTGAATTGTACCGGTACTACCGTCCTATAAAAAAAAATTTTTTATCACATACATTTACTTACTTTAAATATACTCGTCAACAATATAATTCATTATAGTTTCAAGCAAATATACCTTCGTTACATTTTGCGACAGATTGTCGTCTGTGATCGCAATACGATGTTGAAGCTCCCCCTTTTCTTGCTCCAACACTGCAATCTGCTGTTTTAACAGATCTACTTCTTCTACCTGTGATAAACGATTATATTATTATATGAGATATATAAAGGAAATATCGGTCAACGGAGATGATCGAAACCAACCAGTTGTTTATATTCATCTTGTGCTTCGCAATCTCTTGTATCGACGAAGTCAGTCTGTATAGCTATACTAGTCGAAGGTGGTTTATCGTAACCATTCGCTCTTATATAATCTCTATATATTTGTAACAATTCAGCAGGTTTTGGTATATTTAAACCGACGTCTTGCCAATCTTCAAAATCCTGATCCTCATTCTCATCGCTAAATGTAATCGATGTAAGCTTATACGAGCATGCTAATAAATATTCATTAACGAGAAAATTTAAAGCCCTTTGTTCGTGGGGTTTTATAGGAAGTTCATTTATCAAACTCTTATCGGAACTTTTATCAGGTGCTGTTCCCTCGGATTCTGGAAGGGTAGAAGCACGCGTTATTTTTGCATTATTCGAACTATTAAAACAAGTTATTACGCATGTAGCAAATACCTGTTACAACCGTAAGATTTGCACGCAATGCAGATATATTCTCTCTGGCTTTTCGTAGTTCAAATTCAAGAATAGCTACTCTTTCATCAACTCCAGCACCGTCTTCCGAATATCTTGTCATATCCAGTGAATCCAAGGTCGCCTGACTAGAAGATCTGGCTAATATGAAGAAAATTTCAAATTCCTCGTTGTTTATTTCCAATCCGACGAGACGCGAAGTAAAAATAGATTATCTATAGGCGTTGCAAAAGCTGACTCTATACAGTAATGACAGCGCAATATAAGCAATGTGACTCAATTACCACACTATTGAATGAACGCTCACCTCACTTAAATAGGCGCGTCAATGCAAAACATGACATTACTGCGATTAGATATCTTAACAATCAGACGTAGGAGTTTATACTTACGCATCGGGGTGTACGGTTCGGGTTTAATATTCTGACTCTCGAAATTATTTGGGTTTGAAAAGAAGTCCCTTAAAAGTGGCAATTCTTTTCCCGCCTCGCATAGTTCAGCGTGAAACTCTAAAGCTGTCAATAAGAACTTCTCGTTGAGGAGTTTGGTACCGATGTCTTCGTACGATATCGACATTCGCGTTGGAGCAACGTATCCTAAAATTGATCGTGGGTAACGTGAAACATAATGCAAGGATTCCATCGTCGGATATATGGCAAACGTCGAGTTAATAGTATTCGTTACCGCTGACGTGTATGAGACAAATACGTAACTGTGACGAAACTTATTAAGGTTTAGGCAATTTATAAAGGATCCCAGAGAATATTCGTTACTAAATCTGTACGACCATTGATTACTCCTCGAAGCTATAATTACGAGGAACTGTCATTACCTTTGGTGCTGGTAGGCAACACATCCCTAACCTCTTGCACGGAATTTGCCATGGTTTTCACTTCACTCTCACACGAAAAAGGAATGACATGTCCGCATAGTTTCGCCTACAAAACAGCAAGTCTATATTCCGCTTGCCATCGTTGTACCTGATTTACTAAAGTTCACTAATAAAAGTTCTGAGATCTCGTAGGACTAGTGAAACATCTGTAATGACAACAATGCCATGCCACACTCTGCGCTGTTGGCAGATCTAATCTGTTACTTTGATGCTAAATGACGCAATGCCTTTTAATCGGCGGTGGAGCGCGGCGGCAAACGCGATACATTCGAATTGCATAGAATGTAAAATAACGTGTGTGTGAGATTTAATATAAAATACTTATATTTTACTCATCTTTTATACATGTAAAATTGTACATTATACGTAGTATAGCATAATCGGTATCCCTGCTCGAAATGTCAGTCGTAAAAGCTAGAAATTTCCGACAAATCACAGTACATTGGAAAAGTAAATGGTGAATGGTGGAAGATTTTTGACTGGACCTATTGTAACAGCATCGGTAACGTTTTTGACATGATTGCGTATCTCTTTGCGTTGTAAAATATTTTTCTCGTACATACATATCCTAGGTACTTCATGCATCACTGTTTCGTAACGATGGTACTCGGCTCGTTTTCTTTTTCTTTAACATCTAGGAGGAATTTTGCACATGCATATCATTACGCACGCAACGATGTTAGGTATAAAAAATATTATCAAGCACATATTCGTATACTTCAAAACAGAGTCCTTTATGTTTCTTAGTACAGCTTTGAAGAAGTTCGGGTATTGACGTATCTTTAGAAAAATTACAAGTAAAGCATAACTAGGGTGAAATAAATGAGTACAAAATTGATACTTAGGCAGAATGGGTATTACAGGTATTTCTCATTATCGTACACCTAAATAATTAAACGAATTGGCGAATTGCCAATAATGGAAAACTTAAAAGTGAACAGGGTCCAGAGTACCGTACTACAATTTAATTTATTACAAAGTCACATTTATTAGTCTCAGCTCAGCTATCTCAGCATCATCAGTAATATGAACCTGGTGTTCTATATACAATCTACCATCTGGCCGTCTCTTGTCAAATAATTGTAATAAGTAATAATCATAGTAATAATGGATCTCAAATTCTTACGAAATGTTTTTCCCTTTTTTTGCGTTTGCCTCGTTGATATTTTTATAAGTGCGCTGAAAAATTGGTATAAATATAACCTACTGAGAAGTAATATTATCGCATTAGTCATTGTGACTTAGATAAAATTTGGAAGATATGTAACGCCATTAGTTATATTCTTATACTACTATTGCCAACCGTATTAAAAGTAGGTTCAAATATATATATTTAACTATATATATATATATAGTTTTGGAAAGTAAACCAAAGAGCAAAATTGCCAAATAATCGTTCTAAATCACTAATATAAAGTAACCAACATTGTCTCCCTATGATTCGTTCAAGCACCATCTTCTGTTAATAACAGTCATCTGTGTTTGAACAAATAAGATTTCATCATTTCTAATGTTATTACATCGCACTCAGTTTACTACTCTCGATACTACTTTGCAGTATCCAGTGAGTAATTTCAATCGATACTAATAGACTAATATTAATTACTTACGACTACATCACACTACTGTCGATTACTATCAACAATAAATTTTCAGTAAGTCTGCTGCTTTGCATAAATGTTGGTAGCTGTGACCGTCGATTCCCATTGACAACCTATGTTCGTAGATTTATGCATAGCTGCCATTTCCACGCTATTAACAATTAATTTAACTTGAATAGTGCTTTTATTTATCAATATCCTCAACTATTTCAGCAACCAACAAAAGATGCTTCAACAGCGCAAAATGTATATAGAGCGCTACAAACCTTCCACAATTTCTCTAAGGTAATAATAATTACTTCATAATATTTTTGCTAACCAGCAACCGCCACCTACAGACATGGCTTGGGCTAGGACCAGAAGACATAAGGTGGCGGCGTAGTACTTTTGATTGGTATCAATCTAAATCTAATATTTGGACGAAGTGCGAGGATGGGTCGTGCGCAAGGGTCGAAAATGGTTATGATAACTATCGTGGCTCTTAAAACTTTTATCAAGAACCAGTATTCCTAATAACTGTCGCATAAAACTGTAGTTTCTACCTAAGAGAAACAGACGTACGAGAAAATTTTTATTTCTCGAAATGGTTATTCAAAATAAAAATTCTTCGTCATGAGTTCAATTGGAACCTTTATGTAACAGTTATTAAGAGTTACCTTTCAAACCATGTCAACCCCTGGTCGTGCGTGCTTTTGTTTCCTAAGACGAGCGTGCGAATCTTTTAAAATCTTTGTTACTTTTTTAGCTATAGATAGCTTACTTTCTTTTTCCTTGACCAGTTACAGTGTACAATTTATTTCCGTTAGTGTACTTGATTTTTAGCATGGAACAAATCAAGTCTCGTATTCGAATATAGGAAGGATGTTGGAAATTCGTGGTATAGCCCTGAGAGAGAGCGAACGACGCGCCTGGGGGTAGTGCATGGATGTGAAGCGGCACGTATGCCTGTGTGAACATATGAATCGTATGAGAATGAGTGTTTCACAGAACATGTGATTTGGGCATTACTTATAATTTACTTTGTTTTATGTTTACTTTTAACCTCAAGTCTTAAGAGCAGTATGACGCGAATCCGTGCCATGCCTCGAATTTGTGTACAAGTGGCAACCTTCAACACTAAATATCGACACTTCTGCAAGCAAAAGTAAGTTAACGATTATAAGCCGGACTTGTAAATGCAGTCTTGTCTCATCTTTATAAACACTTACCATCGGGCAATTCATACAATTTTCTAGGAAGAGAGGCAAAGTAAGGATGTCTTAAGGCTTCTTCTGCTCCTATTCGCTGATCAGGATTCAACTGTAGGAGAGACGACGCCATACTATCACCATCAGCGATATCATAAAGTCTAGGAAATGAAAGACCCAACTTTCGAGGTGGATAAAATCCTAATCTGTGTGGATCGTATTCTGGTAGATGGGTAACGCCGGGCCAACTTTCTTCTGTAGGAGTGCCCAAAACTTTAAATATTTTATTGAGTTGGTCGTACGTACACCGTACACCTGGGAATGTTGGTTCACCAGTCAACATCTCCACAAAGATACACCCTACTCCCCACATATCAAGTGAAGTAGAGTATTCTGTGGAACCCAAAAGAACATCGGGTGGCCTGTACCATAGAGTTACCACTTCATTTGAATACGTGTGCGACGGTACAGACTTAGCTCTCGCGAGACCAAAGTCAGCCAATTTCAGTTCTCCTATTTCACTGATTAAGAGGTTTTGCGGTTTCACATCTCTATGTAATACTCTCCTGCAATGCATGTATATGTCGTAAGTAAAACAAATAGTAATAATCTCAATTCTTTCTTGGAGCATTTATACTAACCTACGATGACAATACGCGAGCCCCCTTAACAGTTGAAAAAGAAATAATTTAACATTTCGTGGATCCAAACCATTTCCACTGCCATACCACTCCATGTATTGGGAGAGATCGGTATGGACATATTCAAAAACAAATGTAAGGGTTTCACGGGTATGTATTATATCGTGCAAAGTTACGATATTGCTGTGTTTTAATTCCTTGAGAAGGCTGGCCTCACGAATGGCAGTAAATGGGGCACCTTCCTCTTCTTGTAGTCTAATTTCTTTAAGTGCTACCACTTGATTCGTGAGGTGACTATAGCCTTTGAACACTGTGGCATATGATCCTTCCCCCAACTGCTCCAATTTAATATATGCTTCAGATTTACCAAACGGCGAGTCACCCTGTAGGAGTAATAAGGTATATGTATATTTGATTCCAGAAAATGTACAAATCATGTTCTTTATACGAACTTACACCAAATGCTGAAAATCTTTTAGTTCTTCTTGGTGGAGGTTCAGGCCCAAAAAAGACCTCAGACTTGGGCCTTGGTGGACGTCGAGGTCTCAAAATCACTCTCGCCTCTTCTCTAATATCTTCATCAAGAAGCTTGGAATCGCTAGAAACGGAAAGCTGCCGATGCACTCTCTCATGGTCGCCCACACCTGTCCATTCTATGACATCCAATTTCGTCCTTAAAACTTTCTTTAAAATAACAGCAATAGAAATCCACGTAGAATGAACATTCTTTAATATTTTCAAGGTACATACTATCCTAACTGTGATATTACAATAATCTAAATGTATAATTAGAAATGTCCCTTAGATATATAATACTTAGAGAGGTACAGAGTAGCTTAAGATTCTGGAATACAGAAAATTCATTACACTAACCGTAACGTCGATCTTTATCAGCAGGTATATTGCCGTTTGGTTCCAAACGGTCTAGGAACTCCTCAGAATAACCATTGTATGGCAGCTGACTCCTATTGGCAGCATCATCAGCCTCCTCTTTTGATATGGCTACAACAGATAACAAATCTATGAGACATTAATATGAAGCTACCGTGTTCCATTAATTACGCCATTAGTCTATAGCGACAACGTTAGTCTACACGACAGAACGTGAATCTTATTTACTGAAATCATTGAATCTTCAAGTAAAAGGAAAAAAGGTAAAATACTTACAAAGCCTGCCAAAACTATGACTAAGTCGCTTCTTCAATTTCTGTACTCTGCTAAGAGCACCACCCTTTTTGTCTCGCATTGTTACAGGCCCTGAAAAGTATGCCATACTACATCATCTTACTAAAACAGCAGTTATCAATGCCGGCAGGGATAAATAAAGGCGGCCTCGACTGTCTTAGCATTACGGACGATAGTAAATTGAGCGTAAACACACGTTTGCACAGAAAACAAGTCGCAAATATCCAAAATATTACTTCGCAAGACGACCAGCTGTAATAATATAAAATTAGGAAGATCTTGGAGTTTGCACCGAAGTATTCACTCGCAAAATGCAATACGCATTTAGATACATCGACAATAAAATATCCCTTGGATGGAAACACGAGCGAGTATTAAAAAAATATACCTTAATATTTACACACATATAAGTACCGTTTATCATTTACCCGCACACGTAATCGGTCCATGAAAAGGAATGCAATTAGCAAGAAAACAATTGATCCGCGCAACAAAGAAACCATGCGGTTGGAGGAACAATGACGAGTGTGCCCTGCATTCGAAACACAGTTCAATTACAACATTATCCCATCTGTAATCACATGGAGACTCGCAAATACGATATACGGAGCAGGAGGAGAAACACAATGAGAATTAGAGTAAAGATCGGAGGTAAAGTTCATCCATATAATAAGCCATCGGTCAGTGGCATCGATCCTCCTACAGCTCCAAGTCCATTTCTTCCCAAACACTCGTCGAAACTCTCTTGAATCATAAGACAGAAAAAAAACGCACACACTCGAGGACAATAACACCCAATTATAACTTTGACACGCACTGTCCGCAGGTCAATGAACCGATACAGTACCAATGCTAATACTCCGGAAAGAAAGAAATCGCACGTAGGAATTTCATCGGTGATCGTCGAAAAACGACGAACGGTACTGAACGGTCTCGTGAATCTGATTTCACGGGTACTTCACTCACTTTCATGCGCGAAGGAGATGCTCTCGTCGAAGCGTAGCGTCTCTCGGCTGATTCAAACTTTTTCGCGGCAACATCGAGCCACAACAAATGCCCTGATCACGAACGACCACCGTGCACCAGGTAGAGATCAACGAAACCACGACAATACTCATACACTCGTCTACGGAACAGATAAATAAGCTCGTGGAATCCACACGATCGGTTTCTCTCTTCGAAACACATACCGTCCCCTCTCCACCTCCTACCGTCTCTCCCTCTTTCTCACGGTCACTCCTGGATCTCTCCTTCGCGTACTACCGTCCACCACCCCCCGTTAACACGGACCTCTCGAGGAACCCTATCCCGAAGCATACTCTGACTTTTACCTTCGTTCACATGCCGCCGCCCGCGCGCACAAAGAGGCCAAAATCCGATAAGAGTGTTCAACGCGCGCGAGAGATGGAGAAGTAGGAGGAGGAGGAGGACGAAGGAGAAGGTACGCGATGAGGACACGAGATGGAAGTCACCTCCGTGGAAAAGTGGAAAGGGAGAGCGAAGGCGGACGGTGGAGAAGGAGAGGAGAGAGGAGAGGGAAGAGAGGAGGAGGTGCTGGAAGAGAAAGAGGAGGAGTAAGCGGGGCTCGGGAGAGACTCAGCGAGAGAAGCCGGATCTCGCGGGCGTCAACTTACCCTCTTTGCTCTTCGAGGCGGTCGAGCCCTTTTCCTGACAGTACATGATTACTCATACGCTCGCACGCACGGGACACATCACATATGGGCGGTGACGCACTCTGTGTGTGTGTATGCGTGTAACTGCTCTCGGAACGTCGTCGTCGTGCTCTCCCTCTCGGGCAGGTCAGGTCCGGCGAGGAGAGGACCTCCTTCACCTTTGTCGTGGTGGCTCGTACCTCGGCCGCGACGCGCGACAACTCCTCCTATCACTGATTTCCATGTAAAGGCCCCGTGTGTCTCCTTAACCGTGCTACTTTGAAAATCGCGAGGGATTCTATCTATCTATCTATCTATCTATCTATCTCTCTCTCTCTTTCTCTTTCTCTGTGTGCGAGAGGCTATACGCACAGCGCGCGCGGCACAAGAGCTCCGCCGATATACACCCCGGTTTAGCTTATTCCCAGAAGACGTTTCACGCGGGTATATTTTACTACTCCTTCCTTCTGCAACCGTGTGATCGCGTCTCCGAGTTTCTCACGGTCTTCGAGAGGCTTTGGTAATTCTCGCTGGGATTTTAGTCGGAGTAAGGCGCGTGCCCGCGCACGCCACCACTACCTCGAGCGAATCATCCGCAATGTCCAAAAACTTCTTGGCCCGAGAAGCTCCGTGCTGCTCCTACGGATACTGCCTGCTCGCGCCACACACAAAAGTCTGAAACTGGCCGATCCACCGTCGACGCGGGGCACGTAAGTTGCACTCAGAGCGGCAGCTCGGGTGCGCTTTCATCGGGATCTCCCGCGCCATCTTACTCGGCTGTGGCTACCAATTCCGCGTTTATGGCGTTACTTCAAATCCAATACTGAGCAATTGAGCGATCGCTTGCGCGCGTACAACGCTGGACTTTGCCTTTCGCGCTCTTTGGCTCGGTTGCAAGAGTGGAATTTAAAAATTAAATCGTACTTAAAGTCGAATTTCCGTTGTGTACATATAAGAGATGATTCGTGCAACAGAATTTCGGTTGTAAGTGACACTTCATTTTTGAGTTCGTCTTGTGCAACTGGGCCTTAGACCCGAGTCGAACTTAAAAATTAAATCGTACTTAAAATCGAATTTCCACTGTAGAAGATGACTCGTGCAACAGAATTTCGGATTCAAATGAGACTTAATTTTCAAGTTCGTCTCGTCCAACCGGGGCCTCAGTTTACCTTATCCGAGAACGAGCCATTAGGAATATTCATCGAGGACAATATATCGAGTCTTATCGTTGAAATATTGCCTACAAGCTGACAGAGCCGCGGATACGGCCTTCGGAGTAAATTGATAACACATTTGGGAAAATGAGCGTGAAGGATGGAGATGAATGAAGTAAGGAAATCGTGAGATTATGTTTGTATACGTAGACGTGCGCTCAGCGCTTCCGCGTGCAGGATCGTAATTTTTACGATTCTCTCGTTCACGGGACGGTTAATTGTGTTGTATTTTCCGCCAGTTGATGGTCGCGCGCGGTGTGATGTCACGGAACTGGAGATCGTTCAAACAAGTGTTATAAATGCCAGCTTTAAATTTAATGCGGCGCACACGCGACAGATAAGAACTAATATCAGCTTTGTTATTGTCCTATCTTTCAATGGCATTAGTCATCCAGGGACTCGAATTTTTGCTCAATTTTCCGCGTAACAATGCACAGGCAGAGTTTAAATGTACGGACGAAAATGTGTCTGCACGATTAGTCAACGGAGGGTCCAAAGCTTTCACGGTAGAAACCGAAGTTATCCGTGAAAGAATTTTTAGTTGGATCGATGAATTTTTTTTTAACGATTGGAGTAGGTGTGCCTACTCCGAAGTAAAGCACGTGACTTAATTCCGCTTTTCTCTCTCCTATTTTCTTTCACAGGCTTCATCGCGGATCAGACTAGTTAGGTAATGTTTGCGCGTGCGTGTACAATGTTTTCACGCGCCATCTTATATGTAGCATATATACCAGCGTCTGTGACTCGCGTCGTGAGTCGGCAAAAAGAGAAAGGTAGTCTGTGTTTGACGCAGCTGGCATTACTAAACTGTGGCAGAAACGTACGGAGGAAAAATCTGCTTGTGCATTATTCTACCGAAGTAAGCGTCAAGTATCAGGAGATGTCCAGTGTCGAAAAAAAACCCTTTCGCCGGCTGCCCACAGATGTGCAACCCTCTCATTATGACATTACGCTCATACCAAATCTAACGGAATTTACTTTCCGCGGGAAGGAAAAAGTGAACGTTCACGTAAGCTCCAATAATCTCTATTACCCAAGAGAATGGCATTCTTTCTTCGGTAAATTTTAAGGGCGAGGTTTGATATCCTACCAACCATATGGCAAACATAACCCCCAAAATAAGTTGGATAGACGAAAGGTTAGGTTAGAATTTAGGTCCGAGTGATAATATATATATAGAATATCGCACCTTATCTTTGAGTACATGGAATCTCTGCTGCAGCCATAATACTTGATAATTTCCTTGAAATTTTAACATCCCAACATAATAATTTTCGTTTTTACTTTGTGTCTGTTCGTTAGATATCTAATTATTTTAATTAAGAATAAATGCAAATTCCTCGAAATCCATTGTATGTCTGACTCAAGGAATATGTCTCTAACGTATTTAATAATTTCCAGGTAAAAGAGCCCACCGACAAGGTCGTTTTAAATTCTTCGGAAATTGTTGTTGAACAAGCAACATTCCACTGCACCGATGGAAGTATTATTCCTACGAAAACTATACAGTTGTCTACGGAGGAGGAAACTGCCACATTGGTCTTTGATAAGCAATTACCATTGGGCGCGGATGGCAGCTTGTGCCTTGATTTTGTAGGAGAAATCAATGATAAAATGAAAGGCTTCTATAGAAGCAAATACGTTGGGTAATATTACTATTTTCATGTTGTTTGATTAAAGTATTTCAATATATTTTCATTTAATGTGACTACTGTTAGCGATTCTTATTAGTCTATAAAATTTTAATTTGTTTGTATATGCAAATTATGCAGGAAATTAAATTTAAGTTAATGCTGTGCACAATGATATACCGAATGTATAAAAGTACATGCGCAATATTGCCGAGATGAATCTTTAAGGCCACAGTTGACGTAAATCCTAAGTTTTCCTGTCGGCATTACTGGGTTTTTTAATGCGGTGGGTATTAAATTGCATTATTAAAAAATTTGGGCATTCTCCTTTTACAGGGTTGATGGAAATGTACAGTATGCTGGAGTAACTCAATTTGAAGCAACAGATGCTAGACGTTGCTTCCCATGTTGGGATGAACCAGCTCACAAAGCTACCTTTGACATAACTCTACAAGTACCAGTAGGCCTTACTGCACTTTCCAACATGGTAAGCAGCGACTCGCAGAGAAAGTATTTTTTTTCTTTTTTTTTTCGAATCGAATATTATCGACTGCCCGATATTTGTTTTTTTTTTTGCAATATATTCAATTTGCTTCGTTATAAGTAAAGCATTACTGGTTTTATATTTCAGCCCATCAAAAGCAGGAAGACAGAAGAAACATGTGAAATTTTATCCTTTGAGAGAACGCCAATAATGTCAACGTATTTGGTAGCTGTAGTAGTCGGTGAATTTGATTACATACAAGATAAATCTAGTGATGGTGTATTAGTCCGTGTTTATACTCCAAAGTCAAAGAAAGAACAAGGCCAGTTTGCTTTGGAAGTAGCAACAAAAGTGCTACCTTATTATAAAACGTACTTTGGAATAGCATATCCACTACCGAAAATCGACCTGATTGCTATCGCAGATTTTTCATGCGGCGCTATGGAAAATTGGGGTCTGGTGACATATCGTGAAACTTGTCTTTTAGTGGATCCGCAAAATACATCCGCGGTTAGAAAGCAATGGATTGCTTTAGTGGTAGCACACGAATTGGCACATCAATGGTTCGGCAATCTGGTAACTATGGAATGGTGGACCCACTTATGGTTGAACGAGGGATACGCATCCTTTGTAGAATTTCTTTGCGTCGCCCATCTCTTTCCAGAATACGATATCTGGACTCAATTTGTAACGGATACTTACATTAGAGCATTAGAATTGGATGCCTTGAAGAATAGTCATCCGATTGAAATCCCAGTTGGTCATCCATCAGAAATTGATGAAATATTTGACGATATATCGTATAACAAGGGTGCATGCATTATACGCATGCTGCATTCGTACATTGGTGACGACGATTTTAGAAAAGGCATGAAACTGTACCTCGAGCGACACAGTTACGCCAATGCAGAAACCGAAGATCTCTGGGCTGCTTTGGAAGAGGCCAGTAATAAGTCCGTCCGTAATGTAATGTCAACATGGACTAAACAACAAGGCTTCCCTGTTGTTAAAGTTGAACAAAGTCAAGAAGGCAACGACCGAATTTTAAAGCTGTCGCAAGAGAGATTTTTGGCCGATGGATCTGTAGATACAGAAAATAATTTATGGATCATTCCAATAAGCGTAAGCACGTCAAAAAATCCCAATAAAATTGTACTTAATACCATAATGGATAGTAGAACGAAGGAGTTTAGAATTAACGACGTTCCCGAAGGCACTTGGTTGAAACTTAATCCAGGAACGATCGGTTTCTACAGGACTCGTTATTGTCCTGAAGCACTAACTCCGCTACTACCTGCCATTAAGGATCATACGTTACCTCCTCTGGATAGACTTGGACTTTTGGATGATTTGTTCGCGATGGTCCAGGCTGGCCATGCTTCCACGGTAGAGGTACTCGAACTGATGAAAGCTTTCCAGCACGAAGATAATTTCACCGTATGGTCTAGCATCGTCAACAGCCTTGGAAAGATTGGAGTACTGGTGTCTCACTTAGACTTCGAAGATGCCTTTAAAGCATTTGGACGCCAACTCATGAGCGACATTACATTAGGATGGGATCCCAAGCCTAACGAGAGCCACTTGGACACCCTCTTACGGTCTCTGGTGTTAGGTCGTATGGCAGCTTTAAATGACGAAAACACCATACGGGAAGCAAAGAAGAGATTCGCTTTACACGTGTCCGGTACCACGCTTCTTGCCGCCGACTTACGAAGTCCAGTTTATCGTGCAGTACTCTCTGTGGGGGACGTTGATACTTATGAGACTATGCTAAGGTTATACCGGGAAGCGGATCTTCACGAGGAGAAGGATAGAATATTGAAGGCCCTCGGAGCGATCAAGGACGAAGCTTTACTAGCAAAGGTTTTAGACTTCGCCATGAGCGAGGAAGTGAGAGCTCAGGACACGGTATTTGCCATAATGTCGGTTGGAACCACGTACAAAGGACGCATCATGGCATGGAATTTCTTCAAGGAGAACTGGAAGACTCTTCTTGACCGTTACGTGGGTGGCTTCTTGTTATCTAGATTGGTAAAATCCAGTACGGAGAACTTTGTTACCGAGGAATACGCCAAAGACGTAGAGAACTTCTTCAAATCGCACCCAACGCCAGGAACTGAGAGGACGGTTCAACAGAGTACCGAATCTATTAGACTTAACGCCGCGTGGCTCGCCAGAGATCAGGAATCTATCAAGCAATATTTATTACCGTATGCCAACTCATCGCACTTGCCTTCTGATCATCCTTAGTGTAAATTTGTAATCAATCGGATCATAATCTCGCTAGGAATGCCTTCTACGTTTAGGGGCGACATCAGTTCAGCAAAAACCGAATAGTACTTCACACAACCCGTTGTAATACAACTCGTATTATTGTAAATGCTCAAAACCATCACAATTACACGACGTTTTTTCTTTTCTCTTCGCCGTAACTTCGAACGTACCGTGCATGCAACGAGTGAAAGCTTCAAAGTCGAAGGGGCTCCCTCCTTTCATTTCTCTTTTGTTTATAGGTTTTTGGTACAACCACGTTTTTAAGTGTTTTATTAAAGAACAGATCTATGTATTGTTATAAGAAATATAAGTTCTTCTGTTTACTTTGTTCATAAAAAAAAACACGAAACTTGTCAAGGCGTTTCTCGCATACGCCCCCATCATCGAAATGCATACTACAATACATACGAAGCAACTCGACAACTGGTAATACAGCAAACGCCCAAGGAAACAATCAAAAAGAACTATCCATCTTATCATCGACCCCTTAAAATCGACAAACCCTTCTTACCCTCACCTACCAACCAATCCGACGTCTGCATAATCCAATTACATCGTTCACCACCCTTCTTTTATTTATAGACACAGAAAGCAGAAAGAGACGTAAAAAAAGAAATTCATCAATAAATTACACATCCCCCTACAAAATAACGCCTCGTGAATCCTGACTGTGGGAGCTCTCGCGTGACGAAGGTAGAAGACAAACGGAGGCAGGCCAAGCCGACCACTTGGACTTCCTTATCGCTGCTCCGTGATAGGTGGTGGCCCTAGGGGTGCGCGAGCCACGCTCCTTCTTATCCGCAATCGATCAGACCTCCTCGGCCCTTGGATGTAGGAGCCGGGGGGTTAGTTGGGAGGGTGAGAGTGTTGGCTTGCTCTGAGTCAGCCTCCATTTCCATTATTAGTGGACGTCCACTCGCCGGCAGTTGCCAACCTCGAGTAGCACTCCCACCAGCAACCAACACCCTACCGTGTGTCTCGAAGGGATTCTCTCTCGGTCATGAATGCGAAGTGGAGAGTTGGAGTGGTGGGCGAAATAAGGGTGAGACCGAGTCTAGGGGTGGTGGAGGCTAGAACACGAAAGCCTGGAGAATCGCTCGGTGCTCGGTTCCCGTGGGTATCTCGCCTGCCACGAGTTCCCAGGAGCAGCAGGCCGCACGCGACCCAGGATGAGGAGGAGCCGATCAATACAGACTTTGCCAACTCCTACACACCCTCTCTCCACCGGGACAGCGCGCGCACACAATACACCACCGTGCGCCGCGCCCCTACCCAGTTATATCCTTCCGTGTGCTGACGAGGACCGACGACTTGGACGATGACTAGGACGACATTGTCGAAGCTACCACGATCCCACCCAGTTACCACCACCTCCCCCATCTTCTCCAGGTCCCCTCTTCCTCGCACGTGTGCCTGGATTATTACGCACACGTGCGGCTATTTAGACCCAGCCCGATGCGCCGCCGCTCCCCACGGATTTACTGCCTTCAGCCTGGCGGGAACCGAGGAAACGACGTGTCCCCGAGAATCGGCGACGAGGAGTCATTACGAGCGGAAAGAGGGTTGCTACGAGATTTTCTTTTTCTTTTTTTTTCTTTTAGGAATATATTCGGAGGAAAGGATGATGCTTTCGTGGGAGAGTAGGATTATGATGATAGTGGTAGGATTGTATTTTGGTGAAGAGGGTTTGGTTGAAGATTGTTTGAGGTTCTTTTTGTCGTTTCTTGGTCTTTTGATGTGTGCTAATTTAGTTTGCGATTCTTTTTACTTTGGGTGTAGCTTGAATCGTGTATGATGGTTGATCTGTTTTGGGATTTTTCTGAATTGAAAGCTAATGTTGATATTAGCAAGGGTGAATTAATGTGAATAGTGAAATATTTTTTTTTGGTTGATTGTCGTTCTAGAGCCTGAATTTAGGAAAATTGGGATCGTCGATGGAAGATTAGAGGTGCGCTTTAATAATGAGATTTGATTACCTTATAGACACAATTTTTCAGTTTATTTTTCGCGCGCGAGTGCGACGCACCCGCGTCGCAAAGTATACTTACAGCCTTTCAGTCTTCGCAAATATACAATAGTTATGGGGTGGTTGGGGACGTGTGAGGGATGTTTCTCTAAATTATAATATGAAGAGCGATAACAGTAATAATAATATAATATGCAATAATAATAGCAATAATAGTATCCGGAATACGAGGAGTCATCGTAAACCAAACTCTGGTGCCCCGTCCATTTTATCTACAACGTAGACTTTGATCAACACAATGACGAAACTTTATTTCCGGTCTGACCGATTCGAGATCATTTGGACGATCGAATCTTCGGCATCGTTTCTTTTATTCACCTTTCGATAATCCTTAAAATATTCAACAATATTCACTGTTTCCTTAAACCTTCGATTTCGGTTCAACTGAACGCTACGCACTGCGCAAACGAAAAGTACAATCACGAAGAAGAGTTACTCGAATGGAAGAGTAAGTGTCTTCTACGTGGTATTCTCTTAAGAGGCGAACAAAAAATCGATGCGAAAAGTGACGCAGTCTCTCGCTTGATCGAAATGGACGAGAAGGAAGTGGAGGAGGGGACCAAAGAAGGAAGGTGGAAGGTAGGTGGGTCCATTTTACGATGGGAGGATTCTCGTGTATGTGTGTCCTGTGTGTCTGTGTGCGAGGAATGCGGTGAGTCTATGTACAAACTATTTACAGGGATCTTTCGCGAGGAAAGAAGTTCTTATAAACTGGGCGCGGGGGGGTCTGCTGGCAAGCATCCTTCGTGATCTTCGCGTCTTCGTGGTGTCTCACGATGACGTCAGGTTCCTCCACCACCACATCCGTTTTTTTTCCTGTCGCACGTGAAGAACTCCGAATCCTCAAGGATCCAGAATTTATCCTTGAAGAAGCAGAACCGTGCAACGGGCCATTCCAATTATTCATTGGTTCCAACTGCGGTCACGCGAGCCACTTGTCTTCACCCACAAACCGGACACTCCCAAGGAATTTGCTCGATCATGAAGAACCTCGGTGAATCCGTGTGACCGCAATTCTAATCCCATCGACTCTCTTCCTCCACGAACGCGTAAGTCACGGCCCTGATGCGAAGTATTCAACGACGTCTCGTCATCTTCGTCTCTTCCATCATCGACCAGAGCCAGCAGCAGGAGCCCACGAACGACACGAACCCGGTTAAGTCAACTGGCGTGGATCCTCTTGACGGAAAGCACGCCGGACACAACCGAGCCTCACTGGAACAACTTCCTGGCTCCACCAGGTCACCGTTCCGCCACCGTCGAGGTCATCATCGTCGTCGTCGTCGTCGTCGAGGCGCCGCTCGACGCCGTAGAATTGAGCAACGGCTGAAGCGGTTGCCTACCAGAATTCTGGGACGTCGTCTTCGTCGAAACATCCTGATGAACGTTGGTCTCTTCAAGAGTGGTTTGAAGATCACAAATGTACTCGATCACCCTCTGTATCACCTCGAGCTTCGAGAGCTTCCGTTTCCTCGGCATGTCCGGCACCAGAGACCTAAGCTTGGTCAAGTAAGCTGCGATTTCCTCAGCCTCGAGGTCACGTCGCGTACCGTTCATGCCGAATCCGTTGTGGAGGACACCACGACTCGGTGGTACTCTCCCACCCACTGGACTCACCACCATCGCCTTCATACCGTTACTGGCTACTCTTCTTTCTCGTTCACAGATACTTCGTACGTCGCCACGAAGCACGACCACCACGTAGAAATTCTCGAGGACGTGCGAGACACCTTCTTCAAGGGGTCTGGATGTTCCACCGGGCGAAAGTAAAGCCCCACGCACCCGCTCAGCTATTTATCGATCGTACCGGCCGAGGGTCGAGACACCAGAAGAGGAGTAGGTGGAGAAGGTGGGTTGTTCTCCTTCTTCTTCTTCTTTTTGTTTTCTTATCCTCTCTTCAGGAGGATGATTCCTCCGCGATTCTTCTCCACGTGGTGAAACACTTACACGATCACGAGTGATCCTCGATCACAGTCTGGTATCACTCACGTTCGAACATAGTCCAGAAGACTCTCGATGAAACTTCGAGGTTTTGCGAAACTCGCTTTTTCCTTTTGCAAACGCGCGTGTGTTTTTCTGTGTCTGTGTGTGAGATGCGGCGCATGAAGAGCAGCGCTTGGACGCACGCGTTCTGCTCGGCAGATCGAAGTCAACTGGCCTCCGCCCCTCACCTGCGCTTTTTTATAGACTACCCCCACTCCGTGGACGAAGTACCGACGACGCCACCGCCACTCGCACCGCGCAATCGCTGCCCGATTCAAATAGCGTTGGACTCGAGCGCCGCGCGAAATGAGTTTCGCATCTTCTTTCTGACCTACTTTTTCCTTTCCTTCGTGTTCTCTTTCTACGAAAGACTTTCCAGACTCCACGATGAATGAAGAAAACACCCTTCGTCTCTATATTCCTCACGTTTCGCGTTAGTGTCTAAGGTCCGATGAAAAGAAAAAAAATCTCAAACCTTATCCGATATCGACGATAGTGAACATCGAGTGCTCGCACCTGGGTTCATTTTTATCTCACGATAAGTGCGAGGACGAAATGATTTTTCTGTACTATCCTCCGATCTTTGTAATCCAGATTCCATACGGAAGAAATGACGAAGAGAGAAATCTTAAATCTCGATATTTAAAATCGTGTGACTCGTGATGTCTCATCTTTGATTGGAAAACTCGGTTTTTGATATTTGTGTCCACGAGAAATTATGCTTAGTGCAAATTTGTTTTTGGTTGAACGTTGGAACAAGCGCGTCTTTCTTGTTCTAACTTCTGCTGGGCTCGAGTACGTCCTTAGTTGGGGGTGTTTGAGGACCACGGGACCGTAGGCGTCGGTGAGACAAGGAGCAAGGTACCAGTACCGGTGGAACAAGAGAGAAAAGTGATGGACGCAGGGGGGTGGTAGGACCATTGTTGAACGTCCGGCGGCGCCAGCCACTAGCCATCACGGTTACTACCACCATCGTCGTGAACCACCACCACCGTCCTTTACTCTTCGACCACCACCACCACGAGAGAACCTTCTCTCCTTCTAACGCGGCGCACGACGGTCCGGCAACCTGCGCACACCATGATTCCGGCCACGGTTTTACGTACGCTCTTGGACAAGCGTCCTCTGATGTACGCTCGTTTCGTGGGATTCGGCGGCCATCGAATCAATTCCTTCTTAATTTCTTCTCTCCTTCGCCATTTGGAGTCGAGAGTCAGCCGGGTTGCAATCAAGGATTTGGTCCGAGAGTGAAGACGATTGTGTGTATCAGAAGAAGAAGAGGTGAGATTGGCTTTATTTTCGGCTGATTGGAGAGAGCCGGATCACAAGGTGACGTCGATGAAATATGCAAAAGGGAGAACTGTGATATAAGAATTTTGCGGATAGGATTTTTTGGCACGTGGAATTGGAGCTGTTCTGAGAAATCTGAAGTTCTGCTCTTCGTGGATGATGATTTTTTAAATTTGCACATATTTAATGGACATCGTGAAACGAGAGTACGAGGAAATTGTGATTGGTTTTGAAAGCTTGCGAATTCGTTTCAGACTCGTTAGTGTTTCTCGAGTCTCTGCACGCTTCGCTCCCTAGTAGTGCTTGCTTCTCGGTGTATGTACTGGCACGTACGAGGCACACCGTGACTTCGATTATATGGAGTCTCGTTACCGTTCGAGACAAGAACCTACCCGATGTCCGGCGCTACGAGTCGAGGAGGAGCTAAAGTGGGAGGAAAGGTGCAGGAGCGAAGAATGAAGGCGGGAGAGGAAATGAGGGGACGGATAAAAACAGGAAGAGAGGAGCCCGATTAACAACGTGCTTCGAGGAATTTCGCAATGCGATCGTTCGCGTGAAAACAAATTAATTATCCAATGACTCCGTTCGCCAAATTAGCTCTCCTTCGAACGTTCGAATTTTCACTTCCTCCTTCTTTTTTTCTTCAAACATTCAATTCACTTTCACGAACGATCACAGCTCGTTTCTTAAATTCTCAGCACTTTCGAGACCCTTGGATCAATAATTCCACGTTGCTTAACACTAGAACTACCAAGGGGGTCAAAATGACTGGTCAACAAAAGAAGCTTCCATATAAAAACAAAAGTAAATGGCAAGCACAGTGATAAAATAAACGCTCTCTCTGTTAAAATAAATGGTCAACAAAAGAAGTTTCCATACGTAAATGAAAATTAGTAGTTCGAATGTTAAGAAGAAATTCTTGTGAAAAATTCACGCACTCGGTCATTTTGACTGGTCGGTACTTCTAGTGTTAAGACGATACAGTCGCTTTGCTTATTCCCACGATCGATGCGTCACTCGAAAACTCACCGAGAGGAGGGACCACGAGTGCGAATCGTGGAGATCTCGGTGTAGGATCCGCGAGAGAGTAACCCCGTGGAAAATTACCGTGAATAAAATCGGCCGAGAGACGCCCGTGAGACTCGAGCACTCCAGCGGTTACATACCTGAGCAACCGGATCTCATTGACTCCTTGACCTTCGAGCTTGAAAAGAAAAGAGGGGAAAAAAAATGGAGTTCCTTTGACCCTGGTATAAATAAACTTACGAAACTGCCGTCTCTGAGTATATCAGTGCCGCGTGATTTCTCTCGTTCTTCACACTCGACGCTCCTTTCCTTTTTTTTCTTCTTTTTTTTTGTTTTTCTTTCGGATACGACGAAACTCGCGATAGAAATTATCTCGAGAGATACGCACGGCGCGAGAACTCTCGCACCCTTTTAATCATCGTGTGCCGGAGGAATGATTTTTTTCTTCCTCCTTGCGCCTTCTCAAATCTCATCCCTGGCACGAACAATCTCGAGCCTTATGAAGCAATCCAACCGAGGATCCCGACCACGACCTCTCTCTCTCTCTTTCGATGGGCTCATCGACTATGCTAATTTCTCCGGGACAACTCTCGCGCGACAATTATCTTTGGATCCTCCACCATTCTTCGCGTGGTCGTGTTCCACCAATCGTCGTTTCCAGAATTACGAGAGGATCGGCAGGTAGCTGAAAGGGATATCAAGCCTGTTACTTGTTCGCGCGAAGAGAACGAGTATACGAAAGGAATGATACGGCGCGAAGGGTGCTCACTGTTGGTAAAAGGTGGAGTGGACAACGATCGGAAGAAGTCGAAGGCGTTACATGAAAATTCTCGAGCATACTAATGAGAAGAAGAAGAGGAGGTCGTCGTTCGTCGAATGCCAAGCAGGCGACGTTGTTCGAACGAGAGTCGACTACGAGTCCACCACGTATCTCTCGTTTCAATGTGAAAGAATTACGAGAAACTGGATCGGTCGAACGGTGCGCCAAAATGTCCGACGCTTTCGAGGGAAACCGACGATGGAATGCGAGCGTTTCTCGCGACAATCTCGATGCGCCTCGTGGTGTCAGACACCGCCAGAATTGTCGCGCTCGCCGATTGAAATTCCTCTTCGAGGAATTTTCTACACCTGCGCCGACCGAAAGACACTTGGGTGAGAGAATAAATTGGGAGGAGGGTGCGCTCTCGCGGTGCTTCGTACGTCGAGAAGAGGAAGAAGATGAGAGGAGGTGAGGAAAAATTGTCAGCTTCTCTTTGGCTGGCACGAAGCGCTCCGCGTCGCTTTGCTTTGCCTCTTTGAAAATAGGACGGACGCGCATTCTTCCTCGAACGTCTCCTCGGACGTGAATCGTGAGGGTAGGAGCGCAAGAGGAAGGAAAAGAAGGAGAGTGTGACTATTCCTCACGTTCTTCTTCTCATACTCTCTCACTCTCTCTCTCTTTTTTTTCTGTCTCTCCTGCTTCTCGCGGACGCATTCGTCAACAGCAGCTGACTTCGACTCTACGCGCAGCGACTATTATCTCATGTATCATGAATGATTCATGAGTCGCGCTCTGCCCTCCTTCTTCTCTCTTCTTCCTCGTGCTTGGCCCAACCGCGGACCCCTACGACTTTCCGAGACTTTACCAATTTTCCTCGAGACTCCATCCCTCTCTCGTTCCAAATTAGAAATAGGAAATTCGAGTGTTTGCTGGTTCTCGGAGATTATCTCAGAACTTTTCTTCAAGAAATCACCTCTTAATTATCTTCCATTTCATCGATTTTACTCTGCTCCAAAAAGGACAAATTGCTATAGATCTCTGTGAATTAACGCGAATCTGTCCACTCGTGAGATTACTGTCCAACAAGGAAACCGCACGAACTGACTTAGCACCGATTTTAACAGTATTCCTACCAGTACCGGTCAAATGACCGTTTTTAAAATTTCGATTAGAATTTAATACAACGTAATTGACTACGTCTTTTAAATTTTACGAGTTTTTTTAAAGTATTAAAAAATATATTACACGTATATTTTAGAAAAAGTCGTGAAATTTGAAGGTGACACAATTATGTTTTATACTGGAAATTCTAATTGACATTTTAAAAACGGTCATTTGATCGATCGGTAGGAATAGTATTAATGCGATATGGCGCAATCAATAGGTCTTGGATAGTAAGAGAATGCCTTAACGGGCTTTGTCTCCGAGATGTCTCGTTTCGAAGATATGAAATATATACAGGATAGGCCACTGTAGTCTATTCACTGAAATATCTCATAAAATGACTCTTCAAGATCAAACCAATGGTACAATCAATGGTACAACCAATGTTGGCAACCTTATAACTCCCACGAAACAATATAAATTGTATCTGAAACTTTACATTTAAAACTTATAGAATCTGAGATACTTCAGTGAACAGATTATAATTGATCTCTGATGCGTTCTGCGTGTATTCCATATCTCCGAGGCACAACCCGTTAAGGCATTTTGTTACTCGTCTATCGATTGCACCATATTGCATGAAAATCGGTGTTAGATCAATTGTGCCGGTGATTGTGAAAGTGGTCTAAGTCAGAAAAGTTTGGTTCACAAATCGTTCTGTATTTCAATCGTATAGATGACAATAATGCTACGTAACTAGAAAAATCAATTTTTCGAAATTATTGACTTAGACCACTATCGCAATCACCGGCACAATTCGTGCCGTCTCCTCGCGAGATTGTCCGAGAAGACACTCCGCTTATAACAAAAGCTGAAAAAAAATTAGCAGGTCCACTCGATCCAGAGAATCATTCAAATCATCTCGATCATTCCACTCGTCACTGTCGACGAATTACGCAAAACGAATAGGAGAATGATGCGAAACGAAGGAGGGTGGTAACGCATAGCTTCCCACAGGTGAGGTCAGCAGCGTGTGGCAGTGCTTGGCGAACGAAAGGAAGGAACGAACGCGACCGTGTGAATCTCCTCTGCGCAGGAAGTGACTCGACCGAATCGTTGCCTTTCCTTCGTGGTATCTCGGCTCGCGTGTACCCGATTCGCACTTTTCTTCGTACATTTGGGGTCGCTCGTACTCGCGCTTATCGACGATAAACGCGCCGATAAAAGAATCGAGGAATCGCTTCCTCGTCGTGGAGAATGGACGACGAGTACGGCCGTACCGAAAAATTCCAAGAAGTCTTGGAATCGATAGATTCGACCTCCTGATTATCGAGCCTAGCGATCTCCTTCTCCGATACGGAGGAACGAAAGAATTCGAGAAGCTGATAAGATGCTCTCGACGGTCCGACTGAATCATTGGCCGGTGCGTTGCTCTCTCACTTCCGCACGATGATTTTCGAATTATCGTGAGATTATCCGAGATACTAATTTTCTCGAGTAAATCATTTGCAATTGTTCTCTTTCTCATTTTGTTCATCGTTAATTGGATTCACCAAATTCGTGGGTTTTATATTGTACACCTCTGTTTCTCTGGTGGAGGCGAGACGATGGTGGATGATAATCGCTCGCTCGATAAACAAACGCGAGTAGTTCCCATCGTGCTTATCGATTCTCTAATCTCCGCGCGATTAGAGGCTGCCCAGGTGCGCTCCAACCGATAGGAGACCCGGAGAGCGAAGATGACAGAGCGTTTGCCGCCTCTGCTTCTCCGCCTTTGATCCCGCTTGTTATTGTTTTCCACGCTAGTTACCAGACGCTCTTGGTGCTTAATCGCGACCGAGGAGATGCGAAGTCGCGACGATTATTGTCAATAATAACGCAAGGCCGGCCCGCGGGCACGCTTGCAGTCCACGGTGACGTGTAAAAATTTCCGCTCCGTGGATTCTCTTTTTTTTTCTTAATTTTTT
This sequence comes from Tiphia femorata, assembly GCA_944319695.1. NCBI lineage: Eukaryota > Metazoa > Arthropoda > Insecta > Hymenoptera > Tiphiidae > Tiphia > Tiphia femorata. The sequence continues at coordinate 20,897,501 of OX090901.1, read as the reverse complement.
TTTTATTGTGGAAGCGTTGCGCAAAGGTGCTATAAATAACGGAATTAATCATTTTACTCGAGTGTTCTGCTGAATCAGTGGTTTTTTTTAATATTTTCCAAGTAATGGAAGTGATGGAGTCGACTTGAAGGATAATTTGTGGAACACCGAAATTATTAAGACGATTAAGTATCATATTACAAATTATGGAATTTTTGTGCGCGTTGCATATTTGTTAACTAGGTATAATGTACATTGACGTTTTCAACATTTCGTGGAAGATTCGTAACAAGTCCGTGGAACATCGATACGTTAGCTAATATCTTCACCCACGTTACTTTTAAAAAAATAAGATAAAAGATAGAGTATCCAGAAGCAGTTCTTAATCTGTTTCCGTTGAAAGAGCAAAGAAATTGTAAAGTCAATTGAATTTTCCTCCAATTCGAGTCATTCCAAATGAAATCTCTTGTCCTTCGCGGAGACACTTGTCGAAGAGAGAAAAAAAATGTGGAGACGTCTAAGGGGTAGCACCTCTCGTTGCGGACTCTCTCTTCGGTCCCAACGGTGCCCGAGGACGCAGAGAGGAGGGCCGGAATGCCGATTTGAGGAGCATCGTCGTTGGACCACCTATAATTAGCGTGACGGCGCGCGCTTACGTCTCTCCTCTCGCGCGCTCGCTCTCGTCCGCTCTGAAATCGGGCCGGCGCTGATTGCGCGCCACGGTGAAACTCTCCGCGTGCGCGCATCGTCTCTCTCTCTCTCTCTGTCTCTGTGTATCTCTCTGTTTTCTCTCTCTCTCTCTCTCTCTCTCTCTCTGTGTATTTCTCTTTCTCTCTCTCTGTGTATCTCTCTGTTCTCTCTCTCTCTCTGTATTTCTCACTCTCTCTCACTCTGTATCTCTCTCTCTTTCTCTCTCTCTCTCTCTTCTCATCGCAGCTGCCGGTTGCTGCATGCAACGCACACGCGACGACCCCAAAGCGAGGCCCCGTAATCGTGTGCTTCCTGCCGCATCGCCCGCCGTGTCCGTCCGTCCGTCCGTCCGTCCGCTCGTCGTCGTCGTCCGCGTCGTTCGTCGCGATAGCCTGCGTAGGTACTCACCTCGCGCGCGTATACGCCGGCCCTGTACACTCGTACGAATAAATTTGCTAAACTTACGAGAGGGATAAATCTGGAGGGAGGAGGATGCACGTGCGCGAGCCTCTAGAGATGATCGCGTGGGCGGTGGATAGACGATGTTTCTAAATCCCCGTGTAATTCGTCTCTTTAAAGGTAGCGTTCTTTGGGTCGTTCGAGGGTATTGTGTGATGATGATGGAAGATCCAAAGGATTTTAGTTGGTTAGTTAAACTAAGAAGTTTGACCATTTTTGGTGATTGAAGACTTCACGTGAAATTCGTTCGTGCTCATTACAAAGGGGTGGAACTACCCTTGCAAATGTTAAGGGTGTGTTATCCAGACAGGATGCTTCCAAGGATTTTTTATAATCGTGTGAATTGGAAGCTTTACGAATTTCCAGAAAGTTCCTTTACCTTTCTTCAAAAAGAAAAAAAAAAAACTGAGAGAATTCTTGGAATAATTAAGGAGATTAAGAGTTCTCCTGAATTTTCTCAACTGAAACTTGCAACGAGTTTCCACAATTTTCCCAAATTCTCACGAAATCCATTTCACTCGCTTTCACGAGCCCAGGCTTCGAGCATCCTTTCCTCTCCCCTATCTTCTCTCCACTCGCGAATCTTTTTTCTTTCTCCTTCGCACCCTTCTTCTCCACCGGGACTCGAGGGTGGACGAGAAGAGGAGGAAGGCACGGGAGTGCCCCCAACGAAAATTATTCCGTGGAGTGTATCTTGGCATCCGATGATTGTGCGCCAGAGGCTAGAGTGGTCTCTCGGAGTGCACGTGCGCCTTGCACGTGTTAGCTGTGGGGCGACCCTCCCGATTCCTGACTGCCTACAGACTGTAACATCGTATCAGGGCCACGGCGGCTATAACTATATACCCGTGGATAGGTCTCTCCTCGTTGCGTATTTTCTCTCTCGCTCGTTCGTGGTCCTCTCCACCTCGCCTCCTCTCGTTTCATCTCATACGCGCATTCGTCGCTTCCTCCTCCGCATTCGTTCCCTCTCACTCCAGTTCCTATCTCACGGTGTTCATCGCGCGAGGGTAACACGCCGCTAATTGTAAGTACTCCCGAAGCGTGACCGACGCACCTAGGTGGCGCTGAAAAAAAAAAAAAAAACGCGTAGAAAAGGAGTATCCTGAGTATTCAAAAATGTCGGTGGAGCTTTCCAAAAATTCTTCTCACGCTTATCTACATCTTTCTCCTCTATCTTTCTTTCTTTCTTTCTCTCTTTTTCTACGTTTTAACGTTGGCTCATTGCACGAGGGTAACATGCTGCTAATTGTAAATACTCCTAAAGCGTGACCGACGCACCTAGGTGACACTAAAAAAAAAGAAAACGAAGGAAAGTAGTATCCTCGCTATTCAAAAATGTTGGTGGAGCTTTCAAAAAATTCTTCTTGCGCTTATCTACCTCCTTCTCTCTCTTTTTCTACGTTTTAACGTTGGCTCATTGCACGAAGGTAACATGCTGCTAATTGTAAATACTCCTAAAGCGTGACCGACGCACCTAGGTGACACTGAAAAAAAAGAAAACGAAGAAAAGTAGTATCCTCACTATTCAAAAATGTTGGTGGAGCTTTCAAAAAATTCTTCTTGCGCTTATCTACCTCTTTCTCTCTCTTTTTCTACGTTTTAACGTTGGCTCATCGCACGAGAGTAACACGCCCTGATTGTAAATACTCCCGAAGCGTGACCGACGCACCTAGATGACACTGAAAAAAAAGAAAACGAAGAAAAGTAGTATCCTCGCTATTCAAAAATGTTGGTGGAGCTTTCCAAAAATTCTTCTCACGCTTATCTACCTTCTTTCTCTCTATCTCTCTCTCTCTCTCTCTCTCTCTCTCTCTTTCACTCTCTTTTTCTACGTTTCAACGTTGGCTCGAATCAGCGAACCGCGAGCGCGCGATAACGCCTCGACGATAGAAGAGGAGGAACGCGGGTGGGAGACAAAAATCACGGGGTCGAAGGAATCCGCGCTGTTTGCGCAGCTGTTCAAACGGGCGCGTACCGCGAAAATACAGGCCCCGTCGTTCGTTTTTAAAATATCCGTGCCCGTTCTGCGAGCGTGCACGTGCACTCTCGCGAGTGTATTCGTTCACTGTCTGTTTCTCTCTCTCTCTCTCTCTCTGTTTTTCTCTCTCTCTTTCTCTCTCTCTCTCTGTGTACGAGAGCGCGTCTGGTGCACGCGTTGCGCTCTGTCATTAACGCGCGAAGTGATACATCTTGACCCTGTTTTCGCGTTGCACCGCGCTTGTTCTCCTCGCACGCGCGTTAAGAGACAAACGTCCGCTTGTCTCGGCGACCAACCTGGACGATGGTCGAGGACCCGCCGCACCTTCTTTCTCTCGGTGAACGGGGGCGGAGGTGTTTTCAGTTGCGAGAACCCTGGCGCCCGTGAGACGCGCTGACGAGATAATCGCGTGGGCGGCTGCCAAGGATCTTGTTTTTCGGTCGGAGAAGCTTCTCGGTCGATTCTTTGCCCACGAGGTGGTGAAGGAATCGACGAAAGGGCGAGAGAAGTTCCACGGTTGCTTTTCAGGATGAGAGATTTTTCAGAAATTTTATTTGTTGATAATTTGAAGGAAGGATGTATCAATACTTTGATTGTTATGAGGGTCGCATAGTTTTTCCTGTGACAGAGATCTCCAGAAGAATCATTAAACAAATAATTATACTAATCGCAATTAACAGCACTTTAAAAGATCATATGTTAACAAAAAAAGATGCAAAGTGTCGCGCTATGGCCCATCAAAAAGAAGTTCTGTAAATCTAGTATTAACTCTGAAAAACATAAACTATCAATTTTGCTAGCAATCGTATCAAACCCTATTACAAACAACCTATCTTTCCCTTTGCTTTGGCTATATGGTTGTTTCTGTCTTTAAATAAAAATTCATCCCTTTCTCCTAGGGTGCTAAAAGAAAATCGCAGATCGTTCTAGCTTTTCTCAAAGCGAAAACAATCTCTTTCATCCGTTGTTTCTCGTTTAGCATCCCTTCCACGTCTCTTCAGCGTACTCGCGCCTCGTAAAGCGGACCCTCAAACCGAAATTCGCCGAATTCCAGTCGGTTCGGTGGTTTCGAGCGCGTTCTCGTCGCGAAAGGGAGGAAGCAAGAGGAACACGAGAGACGACAGGTAACCACCGGGGAATACCCACTTGTTGTGTCCCTCAGGTGTCCCGAAACGCCTTGTTACCCGACGTCGGCGTGGCATTGTCGTGAAACACGCCGGCGTCCCACGGGCATCGTCTGTGAAACGCAAAGCGTCGGGACGCACAATGCGGGCGCGTCCTCTCCCAACAGGAGCAAGAATGCTTTTCGGCGGATATACCGTAAAAGAGCGATTGTCGCGAGGTAAACAGGTCGGCTTCTTGCGTGCCCTCGTTCCACCATTGCTCTCGACTATTGTCGTCGCCTATTTCCACGAGCGTGCTCAAGAATTGCGTGAAACTCGCGTAATTTTGATTGTCGAGGAAAGTTATACGCGGTGAAGAAGAATTAAACCTTTGCTAAGCAACATTTCCTCTTGCGAAAATTTTCCACCGACGGTAGAAGGAATTGTGAATGTGATTGTGAAAGTGGTCTAAGTCAGTGAAGTTTCGTTCACAAATCATTCAGTATAGGTGACAATAATGCTATGTAAATAGAAAAATTAATTTTTTGGTATTATTGACTTAGAGCACTTTCACAATCAGAAATAATCTCATGTCGTTCGACAGGTCGACGAATCTTCTCCGTTTCACTTTCTCTTTATTTTTTTCGAGTAAACCAAAGCTGTCGTTAAATCGCAATCCCTGCCCACTGAAGCGAGCGGACCGAGGTTCCAGTAAAAGCCGAGGACCCTCCCTACGTGGTCTGCGATAGCTCCTCTAACCCCTGTCATCATAATTCTCGGCAACGAGCCTTGACTCATGTTCCAAAATTCGTGGCTCGACTCTCAGGAAAACCCGAAGGCGCGTCAGCCACCCATGAAAAGCCATTGGACGCAACCCTACTTCCGATCGATAAGGGAACGTGCTACAAAGACCACCTCTGTTCTCTCGTCCGAAGCTTCTCCAGTCTCTTCCACACTCTGTTCACGAAATTTTCGTGCCACTTTCCAAGTGAGTCATCGCGTGGATGATATCTAGGGAAGAGTTTCCAACGAGATAAGGCGCTCGTTTACTCAAACGTGAATTCTGAAAATTCGTTTCTTAAAGGACGGTTACAACGAGTGAATTTACTTCTGAAAATTCGCTTCTCAAAGGATGGTTACACCGAGTGAATTTACTTCTGAAAATTCATTTCTCAAGCGACAGTTACACCAAGTGAATTCACTTCTGAAAATTCGTTTCTCAAGCGACAGTTACACCGAGTGAATTCACTTCTGAAAATTCGTTTCTCAAGCGACAGTTACACCGAGTGAATTCATTTCTGAAAATTCGTTTCTCAAGCGACAGTTACACCGAGTGAATTCACTTCTGAAAATTCGTTTCTCAAACGTCAGTTACATCGAGTGAATTTACTTCTGAAAATCCGATTCTCAAAGGACGGTTACACCGAGTGAATTTACTTCTGGAAATTCTCGGGGACTTTTAAGCGAGTCGAAAGCCTCCCACGAATGCGCCCGCGGCGAAGAATGTCCGAAAGTCTTTGCTCGCACGGGCGCGCAGGTTGAGAGAGGAAATAAGGAAGGTACGACGAAAAAAGGGACGAGCCTCGTGGATGGTAAAGAACGAGAGTGAAGAAGGACGAAGAAGACGAAGGATAGGGAAGAAAGGGCGCCGGTTCTCGGCTCACATGCGCCCCGAACGAATAAAGTTGCACGGCAGCGAGGAATCACGCGGCTCGAATATCCTTAAAGGAACATTCGGCGCGTGGATACAAAACGTGCACGTAAAACCTGAGAAGAATACGCGTCGAGAATTTCCATAATGCAAATGCTCGATTCTTTCTCGTGTAACACGGTACCGAGCCACGTGCAATCGTGGAACGCACAACGAAAAAAAAAACCATCACACTGTACTCGTCCACGAACACTTCGACCAATCAATTCCCAAAAAAAAAGCCCCATCCAAAAAAATCCTCCATTACCCAAAACAACACATCCAACAACCCCCCTCTCAACCAACCCCCCACCAAACAAAACAACCCCCCCGAAAAAGAACCCAAAAGTAACCTCCCCGAAGGCAACGAAACCAAAACGAGATGTGAAGGTGTCGGCGTTCTTTCCGCCGCAAGAAGGTGAAGAGAAGAAGCGCAGCGGGCGAGGCCTCGCTCAAAAAAGAGAAACGAAAATCAAAAACAAGAAACTAAAAAAAAAAAAACCCCAAGAGGACCCTCGTAACGAGAAGAACCAGAAGAAGAAGAACATCGAGAAGGAGTCGCCAAACCTGAAGGAGAGAGCCGAGGGAGAAAAAGAAGGTGGCGGAAGAGGAGGATCGAAGAAGAAGAAACGAGAAGTAGAGAAAGAGAGAAGAGGGTAAAAGGCGCGTTCGCAAAGGCGAGTTGAGCTGGTCTCCTCGGGGCCCGCTCGGTTTGGCCCCGTGGGAACGCGTTGGTGGCCAGCTGCACTGATTGCCGTGAGAGGACGTGACGTAGCGTCGTCGAAGGCGCGCGCGCACACGTAGAGGAACGACGAGCGAGCTGGAACGAGCTGGAGCGAGCTGGAGCGAGTTGGAGCGAGTTGAGGTGCCGGCTCCGACGTCGGCGGCGGGCGTCGCGATTGGTCCGGGTGGCGGCGGGGTCACAGGAGGCGGCGGTGGTGGAGGCGGGAGAGGAGGTTGCTCCGGCCGAGCGATTGCCAGAGGCCGGAGCGAGGGGGCAGGAGCGGAAAGGGAGGCCGCACATTCCAGAGAGGCGCCGGCCAGTCTGCGGCACACCTGCGCGTTCGGTTGAATCACGGCGCCTCCAACATAACCCGCCGTTCTCCTTCTCCTTCTTTTCCTCCTTCTTCCTTCGTTCTCTCCACCTCCACCGCCGCCTCCGAGTCGAGGAACGAGACGCCGCCGTCGTTCTCCACCTCCTCTTCGTCCCACGAGCGTGTTCGCCACGGCGCTCCTTTCCGCTCCCGCCTGCTTCTCTCTACTAATACTAGAGACTCGTGAGAGTTGAAGCCACCACTACCAAGTTTGCCCAGTGGTCTATCTTTATCTGGTGGTATAGAGACTCTTTCCGATGCTCTCTCGGTCTCACCGTAGTTTCTATCTTTATCCCGTGGATTCTTCATCCTTCTCTCGGTCCTTTCTGGATTTTGGTCGAGGATTGTTTTTTGTTTTTTTTTCAGGCTTGTTTTGCTTTTTTCACGAGGGATTGGGTTGGGGTCGAAGGTGCGCGTCCATTGAGCGTGGTGCTTTCTTTAAGGCTGAATTTCTTCTTCTTCGAGTCTCTTCAGGTTTCTCCTTCTTTTGGAGTTTTCTTGTTTGGTGTATTGGAAGCATCTTTGGTGCTTCTTCTTCGTGTCCTTCTTGGTCTTGTTCTTCTTGGGTTGTTTCCATCGCATGCGCGTAACCTCCTCGGCATGCCCCTCCGGGCTATAGGAGGAGGAGGTGGTTCGAAGGGCCGCTGGAGAAAGAAGGCAGGGAGGTCGTGGAGCGAGAAAGCAGGGGTGGAAAAAGAAGGAGGGAGAGAAGGCTCGGGAGGGTCGATCTTACGTACAATCGGAGGCGTGCAGGTGTCCGTCGTCCGTCCGGCGCGGTCGGCACGTCTGTCAGTGCCGCAATCTAAGCCATACTGCTTGGGCCCCGTAGCGAGGGCTACGAGCGGACACCTGTTTTTCTTGGAAGCACCTGTTTGTCCTGCTTCTCCACCCCCCTGCGATCGAAGCGGTCACCTTCCGTCGTTTCTTTCGCACCAAAGATTTTCTTTTCCGCTACGAGAGAATCCTAGTCGAACAATTTCAAAAGGCACTTTTCGATTCTCCAAGAATAATTTTCATTTATTCATAATCGTAGAAATTACGTTTAATAAAGGAGTATTCAGAAATTCGTTTCGTTTTACGAAAGAACGTGGAACAGGGGATAAGGGAAAAAAGAATGGGCCAAGAATCGCACGCTCGAGGAACGCGAGAGCCGTCACGATAAACTTCGCCGAACCTGAGAGACTCGAGGCTTCATTCAGTGACGTGGGAACGCGTGCAGATACCATTCATAAGTCGACCGTGGGACGGTGTGTGTGTGTGTGTGGCGGGCTGTGCGAGCGTGTGCGTAAGATCGTGTAAGCCCGCCGGGCTGCGCATGTATAGTCGAGGCCGGCCATTTGTCTCAATCTATTGTGCTATCGAGACGGAGCACGAGGGTCGGGAGGAGAATCGTGGAGAAATAGATACGTTTCGCGTGTTTCCGTCGCAATAAAATCTCCCTTGGGTTTCTGGTCCGATCAGGCTCCAAAGGAGAATTCAATGGGAGCGTGGAATTATTCGTAAAATCGAAGAAACCTCGTGCTTATTCTCGAAAATAATCGTTAGCCATTTTCGATGATAACTTGGAAGATGAACGGAACAATTTTACCATCCTTCGAAATAATTCTTTATCGTTGACAATGGCAAGTAGAAAGATTGCAAAAAGAATTTCACCGATGTTCATTCTGAAGTTAATTTTATAGTTACTCCAGAGCTTGGAAGAAGAATTTTATCATTACTCTTGCTCATACTCGAGAGCAATTCTTAGCCATCCCTGATCGCGACTCGGGAGAGCCACCAAGAGAACCCGCAGCCTTTCCTTCACGGCTCAGAACGAGCGTCGTGGGATTCGTGGGAGCCTGTTTTCCGTTCTTACCTCGTTCCATCGCGAACACGGACCCCACGCCGTTGTTTTGTTGTCGAGTGACCGCGAGAGAGAGCTCGAATTTCTGCCCGAGACTGGAGGAGCGAGCACCTCCGGGCGATATTCGTCCTCTCCGCTCCTCGAAACGATCTCGACATTTTCCATCCTGGAACGTCGAGGATCATTGATTTCCATCGCGAGAGAACGACGTGGAAAAAAAAAGCAACTAAGCAAAAAGAAAAGGTGCGATTCCAACTCCAAGATCAGGCACAGTTTCGCGGTCTCGACTTCGTCCTCTTCGCTCCTGGCACGAGCTAAGAAAGTATTCGATCGTAGTATGAGAAATCATCCGGGCGAGTCGTGGCACGAGATTCCAGAAGCGCGAAAGAAATTCGTTTATCGAGCCGATCGATTCGTTCCGGACGAGCCGCGCGCACCTGCGGAAAATCTCATCCGAGACACATTCCAGGCGCAGGCCTCGCGAATCAATTGCAGACATCGATCCCCACCGTCGATTACATAAGTCTAACCCCCTTCGTGCTAAGGTTCCTGGGAAGCGAGCGGTAGCGCGAAGAGGGGAGGCCTGTAAGGTTTATCAGCTGGCCCGCAGATGTTATTAAACTATCGGCGGGATCTCTCGGAACTGCCTTCACAGCGTGGCCGGGTAGAAGTGGCTAGGGATATGTATTCGCATCTGCGTCCGGAGAACAAAAATCCCGTCCCGTTCAGGGTAGAGAGAGAGTCCGCGAGCTCTCGGAGGGGTCCTCTCCTGAGAAAGCCCAAAGCATTGGGCCAGGTGTCGCCTGGGACATTGTAACACCTGGACTCTCTTTGCAACGAGCGAAAGAGTGCCTTACCGTTACCGCTTACCTTCTCTCGCTCTTTCCCAGCCACTTTGAACACTGGTGGGTACGAGTGCGCGCTAGCGAGCCCAAACGATCCTCGAAACGATTTGGCAATCGCGTAGTCGTTGGCCCGCACACCTTCTGCCAGCCTCCAGGAAGGAAAGGGAGGGACCTTTTGGAGGTCAAGGCTACCTCCATGAATCCACGCTCCTTTTTCGACAAGGGTGGCCCCAGGTGTCCTCGCGAATCACCGCCTCACGAACAGCTGTGCGCTGTTAACGGACGAGGAATCGAGCATGCTCGCCTCTCCTATTTGTAATTAATGAAACGCTTTGAAAGACACCTGTGCGCCCATCTCCGGTGTGCGCGCGGCTCACAGGTGGCACCGCACCGATAAACCCCGGACCCCACTCGTTCGCCACCGCGCACCGTACAGGTGCGCTCTCGGACCAGGTACACCAGCACTCTCGATCGAGAGAGCAAGCGTTCAACGAGCTAAACCCCCGCGATGACGGCGCAGCCACGACTGTTTTGGCGATTACGCGAGTTTATCTTGGCATGAGAAAGATTACGAGTCGAGTGCTCGATTGGTATCCTGCTAGATCGTACTTCGAAGGCGTTCACCTCGCGACGTGAGCCAAATGACAAGGTAGGCTGGATGGTTAGACCTTTCCACGTGGAACTTGGAAATAGTTCGAGGGCGCATCATCGTCGTCACTCGGACGTGCGAATGAGAGGAAATGAAAGTGATTCTTTCTTGGTGCTAGGAGTTTTGATGAGAAGACGAGGCTTTCAGGCACGGTACAGAGAAGTTCTGTTTTGTTCAGAGTCGTTTAGGCTCTAGAATTAAAATCAATGATAGATTCCAATTTATGAAGCTCGATATCCGGATTATTTATTCTATACCACACTCTACCTAGGAAAACTGTACTCCAAGATAAAAATCAACCCTTGATTCCATGATAGATTCCAATTTATGAAGCTCGATATCCGGATTATTTATTCTATACCACACTCTACCTAGGAAAACTGTACTCCAAGATAAAAATCAACCCTTGATTCCATAAGATGCATCCTGCGCCCTGGATAAAGGAGAGCGCCCGCAGAATCGTTCGGTGGTCGTCGGCGAGAAAGAATTTCGCATCCTTTAAAATCGAGGATGCTAACGGGGCGCGATCGTGCAACAAGTTACGCTCACCTCCACCTTTCTTCTCGTCTCTGCACGGTGGAGGGCAAAAAAGCCGCGCGCGAGGAGTTTCGTGCACGATGGCTCCTTCGATCGGGGCGATAACAAGGACATCCTGTTTCGCGTCCTGAAATAAGACCGCGTGCGTCGAACGTGGCAAGAGAGAGAGAGAGAGAGAGAAAGAAAGAGCGAGAAAGAGAGAGAAGGAGGAGAAAAAAAAAGAAAAAAGAAACGAAGGAGAGAGAAGCGGAACGAGTTTTATCCCCGATACGGGCCGCCAGCGCGATATTAGGTAGCGGCTTAAAGCACGAAAGAATTTTACTGCCCGGCCGAGAGTGCGGCCTGGGCCCTAAAAGAGCGCGGGAGACTTTCCCGGTTGGTTTGCTTCGCATTCCTTTTCTTCTCCTTGGGTCGTGACGAGTTCAAACGCGTCCTCCGGCACCGCGTCGTCGCCTCGTCCTCCTCCTTCGCCTCTTCGTACTCGGGACCGTCCGCTTGTGTACCTCCCACGCGGTCACGCAACGTCCGAAGATATATCTTCGAGCGTCCCACGAAATCCCCACCTCTTCTTTCCACTCCGACGGAAGAGAGAGCTTTGTTCCCTTCTTTGGAATTTTTTCGAATTTTTCTGCTTCTTCTTTTCGCCTCTTCTAGAGAAAGTGCCGTGGACGATAGTAACGGTGCGCACGATTGATTTCTCAATCGCACAACCATGGTGAAGGGTTCGATAAGACAAGGCTCGTCGTTTTCTTCCTCGTGCGATAAGGTTGTTTAGGTTCCTTTTTTTTGAGTGTTTCAGCTTGAATTAGACATCCGTGCCGTATACTCCACACGAGGAAGACACAAGTTTCCTTATCATCTCTCTAATTGCATCAAATCACTTTTCAAACCTCATTCTCCTCGAATTACCCATCAATCTCTCTCAAAAAATCTTCCTCTCACCCTCGTGAAATTCATCTAAACTCCCGAAAAAAAGGTCTTCGGTCTTGGCAAGGCATTCTTGGTAGAAATCGATTCGCGCGATCCTCGATAACGAGTGCGCGAGTCCTGCGCGTTCCGGCACGTCGGCGCGCGCGAGATTCTCGCCTCTTCCCAGTTCTCGTCCTTCTCGGCCATTCGATTGCGATTGGACAAGACTAGCTTAAGAGGAGAAAGAAGAAACAGATTGTGAGAAAGAGAGAGAGAGAGAGAGCAAGTATGGAGAGAGCCCGAGGCGAGATGAAAAGGAATCAGAAAATTCTCGTTAGAGCCCTCTCGGGTAGAGGCGTAGGCGCTTTCGTTTCATACAGCGGCGCGGAGCTCTTCGGTATACTCTTACACGTACTACCTGTTGCCAGTGGTGTGGTGGTGGGAAGGTGGCGGAAGAAGAAAAAGTAAGAAGAAACTGGAGAAGGAGAGAAAGAGGGAGAGAATATGTGTGTGTGTGTGTGTGTGTGTGTGAATAAGAGAGGACAGTGAATGAGAGAGAGAGAGAGAGAGAGAGAGAGAGAGAGAGAGAGAGAGATGAAGAGAATAAGAGAGGACAGTGAATGAGAAAGAGAGAGAGAGAGAGATGAAGAGGTGCCCCTTTCGTCCCCACCCCCACGCTGGCGCAACCACCAGGGCAACGGGGGGCGGCTCGAGGGGTCCACCACGCAGTGCCGTGGTTACTGGGTCCTCGTCGGCCTCCGGGGGGCAGGAGGTAGAGAGGGTGGAGGCGGCGGAGGGGTCCCTGGCGACAGACTGGCGGGCGCGCACCTGCACTCGCTGCTGCTGCTGGCCGAGAGAGTCGAGGCTACGAGCCGACACTCAGGGACGCACCTAGTGCCCTCCGAGACCCCTTACCAAGGAGTACACGAGCCCCACGCGAACCTTCCACGGACCCACGAGACTATGAGAAAGGTTCAATTTCGAGCCAATGAAGGACCGTGGATTTTTTTCAAACCTACAAATTATTTCTTTATTACAGAGATTTTTGTTAAAGTTGAATGATGTGTTAGATGAGATGATGATAGATTGTTGAAGAAGAAGGTTTTTTGTTTTTCCATGGTTTGTTATGTTTTTGTTAGGGACTTGTGGAATTTGCAAGGTTTACTTATTACGCGAAAGTGGATAATTCGGTTTTCAGGAAGAGGCTAGTGCCTTGCTCGTGGTTTTCTCGTCGTAGGAATTTCAGGTATGCGTTATGAATGCAACAATTTGTCGCCGGTATCTAATCTCGTTCTAATTACGAGCGGCCGGCAGGCCGAGAATCGGCCGCCACCTTTCTTCGAGTGCGCGCCTTTCACCGGCACCGACGAAGCACTTCGTGGTATCTATATTCTGCGGTGCAGAAATTGTTCGGTGAATTGCTTACGAGGAGGAGGGTAAAAGTATCGTTCGAGTTGAGAGAGCTTAAAAGGTGTAATGAATTTGGTGGGTCTAATCGATTCTAATGAGAGTATTCGTTCGAGTATTAGTATCGATTAACTCGCACGCCACTCTAGATTGAGTGGAGTGGGTAGGGTGGATCGCATGCCTTGGAAAATTTCGCCGGTTCCATTAAGCCGACGATGGTACGCGATTACGGTAATTAGCGCTAATTTGCCCCGATGTCTTTTCACGTGAGCTCGCGTAACGCCACGCGAGGGAGTGAGCTGGCACGCGCACGCTGGTAGGCCACAGCGATAACACTTATCAGGCTAGCGGGCGCACGGCATGCCTTAACTGCGCTTGCATATCGATGCTTTATTCTTAAGAATAGGCCGTCACTTCTCTCCGGTTCTAGCTTTGGCGTACCATTAATTATTTGCTGGAATGGAACGAGTTTCGTGCGTAATGGTGCTTCTCAGGTTAAGAGTGGATTGTGGATTTTTAATTTTCTTAGGTTAAAATTAGTAGACTTGGTTTTAAGGAAATTATAAGAAGAATCGTGGATCTTTGATTTATTTCTAGGACTGTGGATTTTTAATTTTTTCAGAGGAACATTGGTAGACTTGATTTTAAGAAAATTGTAAGAAGAATCGTGGATCTTTGATTTATTTCTAGGACTGTGGATTTTTAATTTTTTCAGGTGAAAACTGGTCGACTAGATTTTAAGAAAATTGTAAGAAGAATCGTGGATCTTTGATTTATTTCTAGGACTGTGGATTTTTAATTTTTTCAGGTACAAATTGGTCGACTCGTTTTTAAGGAAATTACAAGAAGAATCGTGAATCTTCGGTTCATTTCTATGATTAAAGGAAGGAACGCGACGCGAGAGTACGAGAGAGAAAAATTCATTTTCGCACGAAGAATCTTTTCACGTGAGTTTGACGCATGTGGTTTCCCCTCCCTCCCTGAACTTCTTCCTCCTCTTTCTTTTCTTTACGCGCTACGACGCCTGTCCTGGCTCAGCATGCAACTAGCCTTCCACCGATAAAGATTACGCAGGCTTCGCGCCACTGCATCTCAGGCGCGATAAAAAAGCGCAAACTGCCGCTCTACTCCGTGAACAACAATGACACGCGTCCTCGCATCGCGCCACGTCGCATTTCGTCGCGCACGTGTGACCGCAATTTGCATTTATCGTAATTGCGATTCAGCACTGACGGAGCGGTCATCGTAAGAGGTGATTCGGCGTAAACGGATCGTCGAGCACAAATATTCTTCATTCTGAATCGAAACGAAGAAACAATCGCCGTGATCTAAACCCGAGATCACAATTTTCATTTTAACACTTTGACTGCCACACTGATTTTCTTTGTATTTTATTGTGTGCGTGTGTGTTTTTTATTAACATATGACATTTTAAAGCGGTGGAAATTACTGTTATTACAATCATTTTTCTAATAATTTTTTTTCTGGAAATCACCGATGACCATCGTGGCAGTTAAAGTGTCAACACACCACCGGATCGTAAAAAAAATTCACGACTCGACTAAATATCCAGTCAGGAAATAACCAAACGCTTCATTGAAGAATAAAACAAAGAATATCGAGCGGAAATATATTCCACTGCGAGCACAAATATTCTTCATTCTGAATCGAAACGAAGAAACAATCGCCGTGATCTAAACCCGAGATCACAATTTTCATTTTAACACTTTGACTGCCACATTGATTTTCTTTGTATTTTATTGTGTGCGTGTGTGTTTTTTATTAACATATGACATTTTAAAGCGGTGGAAATTACTGTTATTACAATCATTTTTCTAATAATTTTTTTTCTGGAAATCACCGATGACCATCGTGACGGTCAAAGTGTCAACACACCACCGGATCGTAAAAAAATTCACGACTCTACTAAATATCCAGTCAGGAAATAACCAAACGCTTCATTGAAGAATAAAACAAAGAACATCGAGCGGAAATATATTCCACTGCGAATTAAAACGAATAAGATCCCGAGCGCAGCGTGACCCTGGTAACGTCAATTTCCATTTCAGCGTTTCAATTTGTTCTCAGAACCGGATATTACTCGATTTAATGCTCGGGGCCACGAAATAAAAGATCGTTTCATTATGGAGTAAGACGAAGAATCGAAGCGAGCGCGTTAATTTTCCTATGCACTCGCGAGGCTGCCCGTACGCGCCGAGAGAATTCGCGTGTAACGTGGTCATAACGCGCTTCGCTTTACGAGCGAACGCCTCGCCTCAAGGCGTAGAGAGTATCGTCGAGTAGGCGAATAAATTTTACGATCGAATCTCGTTTTCCCCGTCGTACGCGAATTATTTTATCGCACCGTCGATAATCGGTTTCGCTAGCTGGCTCGGCCAGTTAGACGCGTATCTCGAAGGGGTAAAAGAAGAAGCTTTAAAGGAGAAAAAGCCGAGGAGAAAGAAGGGACGAAAGTAAAGAAAAAAGAAAAAGGCACACCGACCACGAGATTCGCGTGCATCGGTCCCTTAAACCACTGCAGCAATGGAACGATACTCGCGTGCATTTACGACCACCTCGTTCAGCCGTCGAATATAAATTATTTTCTCATGATGCCCATGCGCTCTTAGACGCATCCGTTCACCCTCGTCACAGCTACCTATCAAACTATCCCGAGTAATCGAACCCTTTCCACTAATTGATTTTTTCGACACAGGAGTCTTATTCTAGGATTGTGGATTTTTTGTTTTTTCAGCTGAACATTGGTCGACTTGATTTTAAGGAAATTACAAGAAGAATCCTGGATCTTTGATTCATTTCTAGAGTTAAAGGAAGGACCGTGACGTGAGAGAACGAAAGAGAAAGATTCATTTTCGCAAGAAGAATCTTTTTACGTGCGCTCTTAGACGAATTCGTTTACCCTCGTCACAGCTTCTTATCAAACTATCCCGAGTAATCGAACGCTTTCTACTAATTGATTTCTTCGACACAGGAGTCTTATTCTAGGATTGTGGATTTTTTGTTTTTTCAGCTGAACATTGGTCGACTTGATTTTAAGGAAATTACAAGAAGAATCCTGGATCTTCGATTCATTTCTAGAATTAAAAGAAGGAACGTGACGTGAGAGAACGAAAGAGAAAGATTCATTTTCGCAAGAAAAATCTTTTTACGTGTGCTCTTAGACGAATTCGTTTACCCTCGTCACAGCTTCTTATCAAACTGTCCCGAGTAATCGAACCCTTTCCACTAATTGATTTCTTCGACACAGGAGTCCTATTCTAGGATTGTGGATTTTTAATTTTTTCAGGTGAACATTAGTCGACTTGATTTCAAGAAAATTACAAGAAGAATCGCGGATCTTTGATTAATTTCTAGGATTCGGGATTTTTAATTCTTTCAGGTGAACATTGGTCGACTTGATTTTAAGAAAATACCAAGAAGAATCGTGGATCTTCGATTCATTTCTAGGATTAAAAGAAGGAACGTAACGTGAGAGAACGAAAGCGAAAAATTCATTTTCGCAAAAAGAATCTTTTCACGTGAGTTTCGACGCATCAGCCGTCGAATATAAATTATTTTCTTATGATGCCCATGCTCTCTTAGACGAATCCGTTCACCCTCGTCACAGCTTCCTACCAAACTATTCCAAGCAATCGAACCCCTTCCACTAATTGATCTCTTCGACACGGGAGTTTACTCTCACGACCCTTCTTGAAGAAAAGCAACGGGTCTTTGTCACCGTTGAAACGTGTTTGGGGTGGGGTGTGCCCATGAATATGGAACGAGAAAGTAAACGCCTGTGTGAGCGATAGCAGAGGCCCATAATAAGCGAACCGATTATGATGTAAGGCGGCGATTATTCGCGCATAATGATTCGCGCAATGGTAACCGTGGAACGAGGCAAACGACGAATGCCTTCACTTTCTACCACCCCTTCCAACCCTCCACCCCCTTCCCAATAATCCTCCTTCGTTCTTGGAGCGTGTGGTTTCGTCCGCGTGCCATTGCTTTATCCTCGTCGTGGTATTAGGCCCGCCGCGCGTTGCACGTTTGACCTTTTCCAGACGATATTTATAAGATTCGCATCCATGACGACCGTGACTTTACGCGAGGTCGTTATATGGAAATCGGGCCCACCGTAACTTTATCTCACCCGTTAAAAGCTCGCTCCTCCACTCGCTTTATTCACTGTGCTCGTCCTCGTCCTCCTTCTCCTCCTTCTTTGCGAGAGAAGGAGGACGAGCGCAAATTGAAATTGTATACTCTTGATTTTCATCGTTCTCGGGTTCCTTTTTTTTTTAAATGATTTTCTTACGTTTTAATCCTTTCACTCCGGTGCATTTTCGGAGCAAATCATCGACACAGACTGCGCGATATTCACAAGTTAGTCGATGTGACTGATTCACCAGTGACTACTGACCAAAACAGTATTCGAAGAATTTATACTATTCTTAAGGTTTCAAAAGATAATAATTGCAAATAGATTGAATCAATTGGTAAAACAGAAAAGGTAAACAATTGCAGAGGGCGTATATTTACGTCTTTCGTATGTATCGATGGATTTGTGAGAGCGTATATATACGCCTTCGGTAGTGAAAGGGTTAATGGGATTTTTTAATTGCGTTTACGCGCCCTAGTCGAAGGATTCTCGAAGGAGTGGAGGAGAATTGAGTGACAATGATACGCTTTATCGAACCGCGGTTTCTCGGTGGAAACGCGAATTCGCAGGTGCCTCTCGTCGATCAATTTTTCATCGTAGAGCCCGCGCTCTCCCTGGAATCCTTAATTTATTATTACAGGCTGGGGATTGTCACGTGCATGAGGCCAACGGCGATAAGAGAGAGCGCGCGCGCACGCCCGTAAGATCCCTGCTGCTGATTAAAACATCGCTGGCTCATTATGCGCCGCTCGTGGGTAGGCATGATATTTCAATTATATCGGGACCCACCTTCGTGGGACCAACTTTCGCGAGAATCATGCTCGCTGGACCCGAACTTCTCCTGACTACTATAAATGTAAATTGTACTATTCACGTGAATTATCTTCTCCAATGTCGATTCGAGAGTAATCATATTTGTTCGAGTAAGTAGAGGTTTAATACCTATACCTGGAAATTCGACCGTTTTCAAATTCGCCAATTTATTGTCAAGTATGCCTTTACAAGCTTCAGGGTGCAGGTGCATGCCATTGTTCTTTCGGTATTGCTTTCCTTGGAACGTACCGAGACCATTTACGACGTCGAAAACTGGAGATTTCACGAAGAGAGGAAAAATTTTATTTAAAAAGGGAAATTAGAAATTCCACGAAGAGAGTCTCCCGACTTGTTCCTTTTCCATCGCGCCTTTTCTTTCACTTTTCTGCATTTTTACCATTCACAATGCACGTTGGAGCGCATGGAGAAAATTTCGAACATTAAAAAAAAAGAAATTAGAAATTCCACCAAGAGCATCTATCTAGTGACTCACTCCATTTCCATCCCGCCTTTTCCACTTCTCTACCCTTTTACAATTTACAACACACGTCGGAACACATCCAGAAAATTTCCAACATTAAAAAAAAAGGATATTAGAAATTCCACCAAGACAATCTGGCGACTGCCTCCACTTCCATCACGCCTCTTCTTCCACTTCTCTACCCTTTTACAATTCACAGCACACATCAGAGCGCATCTAAAAAATTTCCAACATTGAGAAAAAAGGATGAAAATTAGAAATTCCACCAAGAGAATCGTGCCTCCCTCCATTTCCATCACGTCTCATCTTCCAATTCTCTACCCTTTTACAATTCACAACGCACATCAGAGCGCATCAAAAAATTTTCCACCATTAAAAAAAAAAGGAAGAAAATTAGAAACTCCACGAGGATAATCTGGCGATTGCCTCCATTTCCATCACGTCTGATCTTCCACTTCTCTACCCTTTTACAATTCACAACACACATCAGAGCGCATCAAAAAATTTTCCACCATTAAAAAAAAAAGGAAGAAAATTAGAAATTCCACGAGGAGAATCTGGCGATTGCCTCCATTTCCATCACGTCTCTTCTTCCACTTCTCTACCTTTTTACAATTCACAACACACATCGGAGCGCATCAACAAAATTTCCAACATTAAAAAAAGGAAAATTCAAAATTCCACGAAGAGAATCGCGACTCCCTCCATTTCTATCACGTCTGATCTTCCACTTCTCTACCCTTTTACAATTCACAACGCACATCAGAGCGCATCAAAAAATTTTCCACCATTAAAAAAAAAAGGAATCAAATTATAAATTCCACGAGGAGAATCGCGACTAATAACGAATCTCTCGACCGACTCCCTTCCCTCCCCTCTTCATCTTCCGCCTTCAATCGCTGGGCGCACAGCTGCGCGCGATAGCGGCACGCCTCGCCCGAGACCAAGGAGAAATTAGAGGATCGCCGATCTCTCGGGACGATAATGGGTGCTCGCGCGAGCTGAGAGCGAAACGCTTGGCCCGATAACGTCGGGACGCCCGGCGTCGTCCACCCTCTCCTCCACTTGTTTTCTTCCGATAAGTTCGCGTGTGCGATCGCGTGCACGCCAACTGGTGGAGGTGCACCTCCTCCCACGTAGGTACTCGCGTACTCACAACCCCTTCGACCCGCACCACCTTCAGGATCGAGTGGCCACCGAGACACTCGCCGATTGTAATGCGCGCGCTTGGAACCCGATAGAGCGATCGTTTAGTCTTTCGTCGAACACGTGTGTTCTTATCATCCGGCAATTTTTCTCCGGAGGAAACGATAACGCTCAAAAGAGAGAGAGAGAGAGAGAGAGAGAGAGAGAGAGAGAGAGAGAAACTGAAAGAGGAAAGAGAAGCGCAGAAACGTCGATCCGATGCTTTCTCCCAAGAAGAATGCGAAAGGGTGAGAAGGTGCGCGCAAATTTTTCATCTTCCTCTTCCTCCTCTTCTCTTATTATCCTCCACAGATTTCTTTTCATCCTCTACTCTCTTCTCTTATTATCATCCACGGATTTCTTTTCATCCTTCTACTCTTCTTCTCTCATTCTCCACCACGGATTTCTTTCCCTCTTTTTCTCGTTTCCTTTTTCCACCGAGGTGACGGAGGCCACCGAGGTGATGGTAGGCGGTTATGATGATCGTTATTACCGAGTCGACCTTAATAGCTCGAGCTACGTGGCTCGAGATGTAACACGCGAGTGTTGCGAAATCGTCGCCCGTGATGGCATTGGTCGTAGTCGGTGGTTGCTTCCAGGTTTATTATTAGTTTCGTTCTTTTAATCGTCCACAGGATCACGATACTCCGTGTTATCCTGGTATTAAAAGGAGCTTGCTTATCCCTTTTGACGAAGGGATTACCGGAGCTCCTACCCTTCCAGGTGTACTTAACCGGATAAATGTTCGTGGAAATTATGTTTTACGACTGATAAAAAAGCCTTCCTTTCACAGCCTCTCTATACATGGAATTGGAAATGTCTCTATTACTCGTGCGCCTGGGATTTACCTCGCGAGCCGCATATCCTATGAGGAGCTTTTTTCTTTCTTTTTTTTTAAACGCGCAAAGAAGGGAATATCCGCGGAAACGGGGCCATCGCACGCGTGGGGCGTCCTACAGCACCTGCGAGTCCGTCTCGCTTGAAATCACAAACGCGCGATGAATTTTCATTGCTACCTTTCCGGGGAGGGAGGAGGCAAGAATACGATATAGCCTCGCGACTCGATAAGTGCGATATTGGATTAGCATAGCAGGTGCGTGTCTGCATCCACGCGCGTTTTCCTTATCGCTCGAATTATTAATGATTATCCGATTGAAATTTCGCGAAATAAATTCACTCTGATTACTGGTGCAATTTGTTTGTCCAGATGACTCTCTTCGGTTACTTACATTTGATGAATCGTGCCTGTGATTGTGAAAGTGGTCTAAGTCAGAAAAGTTTCGTTCACAAATCATTTCGTATTTCAATCGTATAGATGATAATAACGCTATGTCAATAGAAAAATTAATTTTTCGGACTTTCACAATCACCGGCACGATTAATCATTAGAGGATTTTAATTTGAGAGTTAAATTAAGGACAGGCGCGATTTGTTTGGTGTTGATATCTTTTGGAGGTTCATTGCAATTTTTGTTGATTGGTGAATTCGTGCTCGTTTTGTGACGTGAATTAACGTTAATGACTGATCTGCTTATTACGGTGCACCTTCGAAGTTCGTGTTTTTTAGCCGTCCTCGCGATCGAGAAAGCCGACTGGATTTACTCGAGTGATATCTCGAGCGACGGATTGACGGGCGATGTCGTAACTCGCCATGTCGGCGACTTACCTTGGTAATCTTAGCCGTGACTTCCGTGCGCCAACGCGTGAGAGAAGGCTGACGCGCTTTTTTTTTCTCTTCTCTCCTGCTTTTTATTCACCGGTCGCTTTTTACCGTCGGTGCCAGATAATCGATCATGTTTCCGAAGGACATCCTATGATCGTTGGCGTGCCTTCCAAGCCCAATGGAAATTTCCTTCCTCTTGGTGGAAGGGATTTCGGTGAAAGCTTTAATGGTCAATAAAATTAACGATTCGATATTCGTTGACTTTCTTCCTTTCTGTTTTTTTTTTTTTTTGCACGATGCTAATAAATAATTTCGCAAGTGTTTCGATTTTCTGGTAAAAGAAAGAGCTTTGCTCGAGTGGATTTTAAATTGTGAGCGCTATTGGTGCAGTGCTGCCATCGTAAATCTCTTTGGAGTATTAAGATCGAGTTATCGAGAGATAGTAAATACTAGCAACGTGATCTATAATTTTATGGTTTAATTTAGATTTTCAAAAGCACCGCAGATAAAATTTATTTTAGTCGTGTGTTATTGAAAAATTGTATTGTCCTTTAGTAGTTTTTAATAATAATAGTTATAGAAAATTTTAGACACTTGCACCTTATGGAGATTTTTCGGCGTTGAAATCTCCTACGAAAAACGCGCCACCTGCAATCATTGGCTCACTGACGTGAAACTAAGTTGGCAATGAGGCTGATAGTCGGTAATCTAGGAAAGCAAATTTTGAAGTTGCGTCAATTTTAGTCAAGTGGAGGAAAATACAAGATAGTGTTACGATTAATTACCAGAGGGCAGCAGAAACTTGATCATACTACTGGCGTCATCTTCATGATGACTGGTTAAGTATTTTTTAAAAATCCTCTTCGATATAGTAAAGAAGCAACACTTATTGTTCTGACGTATTAAACAATCCAAGACATGCACAGCCTCTAAACACGTGAGCATAAAAATATTTTGGATACAAAAAATAAATTATATTTGGACTCTGCACTTAGTGACAATATTTTAGCCAAGTATGACAAAGAAAACAAAAATGCATTCCCTAAAATTAATTAAAGAAGGATGTGCTTATACATTTAGCAGGATTCTGTTGTCGAACAGTTGGACGCAGGTAGAAGAAAATTATTATCATTTAGTTTCCTCCCTTTGACGTCTATCTTTGCATTACAATAATGTACTTTGCATATCTATTATTTTACATACAGACAACCCATCGTGCACCTTTTAACAATATCTACCTTCCACATTTACATTAATCTAAAATGAAATGGCAAATATAATTCTTCTGTCTCACTAATATTCACCTACGTCAACGAAGCAATTATCTAATCATTTCCACGTCTCATTATTAGGCATCGAGTTCTCTCCTACCATTGGCACGATGTTGTCAATCGATCAGGACTTCAAACATTCGCGTCCTCGTCCAACTTTTTGTTCGAGGCAACGGGACCAACGTGGATCGCAAAATCCGGCCAGGGTAAAACTCATTCTTAAGCAAACGACAATTCTCACGGCCCATTCCGCATACAAAGTCGTCGATCTTCGTTTGCACATATCTCACGTATATGCGATACTTTCGAGCCACCTCGGGCCCACCAAACCAACCATATAAACAAGCTAGACCCACGAGCTTCGGCATCGTGGAAGGTTCTAAGAGAAACTTTGAAAACGGAAGTGGAAGGACCACTCGGAGCGGGTGTCACCATTTGCGGCTACAACTGTACTTTTTCCTTCTCACAAGAACACAGAACGCACGACGAGAAGATAAAAGGAGCGGTGGACACGACTCAACTTGTAGAAAATCTCAGTCCTCATGGAAATTGTCCAGTTTTAGTGAAAAATGGTGAATGCAAAAAAGATTACACCCTGGATCACTGTACACATAAATCCATCTATTAGTAAATGAGATGAGATCTCGTACCTTTTGAGAAAATTCTTGAAACATTTGTAAAAATTATAATTCTGGAATAATGTAAAAGTCGTTCACCTGGTAAATCGTGAAAACTGTTCGAAGAATTGACAAAATCGTCCTACCAGGGATAACCAGGGTCTGAACCCTCTCCATCTGCTCGAGGTAACGGTCCTACGTTCACCTCAACTCGTTGGTTCGTTTCTCTCCTCGCAATCGTCGACATGCCGTCGCTCGTGCATTTTCTCGTGCTCTTCTTCGCCATAGTTGGCACCTTCGCAGGCGAAAAGCTTCGGTACGATGGCTACAGACTCTACAAAATTTTCGTCCACGACAAGAGCGATCTGCAGACCCTTCTGGACATGGACAACGTCAAGGGTTACACGTTTTGGTCACCTCCAAGAGTCGACAAGTCGGCAGATTTATTGGTACCACCTGGGATGGTTGAAGATTTTCTCAAAGTCACCAATTCGAGCGGCTTCAATGCCAAACTGATGATGGACGATGTGCAAAGGTACATCGACGATGAGAATCCACGAGCTAATCTGCGCGGTGGAATGGATTGGTTGGCGTATCACAGATTGGACGTGGTGAGAGATTTATTTCAATTGTTCGGTTAAATGGTTCATTCTTGTATCTGTATCTAGCATCGTTTATTCCATTGGTGGCAATCAGTTTTATTGATGATCGATCGATGGCTAGACTTCCTAGATATGCACCTGCTGCAATCATAATCGATTTATTCTTGCATTCGTATTTAACATTTATTCATTTTATAACAGTAATTTTCAATGGAGATTAATCGACGACTGAATTATTTGGAGATGCACCTCCTGCAATTTATTCATTTACAATAATTTATTTATTCTTACGTTCATACGGTTTCATGATTTTCTTTTAAATCTTCGTAATTTCCATTGAAGACCAATCATCGATTGAGTTTTTTGGAGATGAACCTCCTGTAATCGATCCATTTACAATAATTTATTTATTCTTTCGTCCATACGGTTTTATCATTTTCTTTTAAATCTTCGTAATTTCCAATGGACATCATTGGACGACTAAATTTTTTGGAAATGTACCTGCTGCAATTTATTCATTTACAATAATTTATTTATTCTTACGTTCATACAGTTTCATGATTTTTTTTTTAAATATCCGTAATTTTCATTGAAGATCAATGAATGGCTCAACTCCCTGGTGATACAGCACCCAAAACTCGTCACACTTCTGGTCGGTGGGCGCAGCTACGAGGGTAGAAATATTACAGGGGTGAAACTGAGCTATCGCGAGGGAAATCCTGGAGTGTTCATCGAGGGTGGAATCCACGCGAGAGAATGGATCTCACCTGCGGTGGTCACTTACGTTCTGAACGAGCTGATCACCAGTGAGGATCCACGGGTGCGCTACATGGCGGAGTCGTTCGACTGGTACATATTTCCGGTCTTCAATCCGGACGGTTACGAGCACACGCACACCAGGGTGAGAAGAGAAAAAATAAAAAGAAAAATTACGAGCTCCATCCCGTTTCACAATCCGGTCCAATTCCATTCGATTTATGCAGTCGATCTCAACAGGGTAACTGTACTCTTGTGCAGGGTCACTGACACGATTCTCTCTCTCTCTCTCTCTCTCTTGCAAGTAGGGATGTGCAATCTTGTGATAAAACTCCGAATCACCGGTGTGAAAACTGATTCTCTCTAAAATCGAAGTGCAAAAAACGGATCTTGCAAAAATCGATCTTTTTACAGGGACAGGGCCACTGTCATTGATTAATTTATAGGGCGACTAACATAAAACTACGAGGATTACATTATCAGAAATTTTTATGTTAATCGCTCCGCAAGTTAATGGACGATTAAATTAATCGGAGTTTCGTCGAGGTAACCCACAGTATAAGAACAATTCGAACATGCCAAATCGTAAATTAATTAAAGTGCAGTTCCGTACTCAAACTGAGATAAAATTTTAGCACAAGCCACAAAAGTTGGCGAATCTAACAATTAATTCTGACGACAATTAATTTAGGAGTTAGGAAGCTTTTGATAGCTTGAAGACAAGGATAAAAAGTATCTTAAATAACGCATTAATATTTTTTATTCTTCTTTATTGACTGATTAGCCAGTCTTTGACTGAAAGCGCAAAAAAAAGATCGATTCGAACCTAAAAAAAATTGATTCGCTTCAAAATCGAATATTACAAAACCGATACAAAAATCGATTTGTTTAATAGAAAAAATCAATTCCTCCGAAGAACGATTCAGAATCGAACATCCTTAATTGCAAGTGCATCGAATAATTTATTTAAAGAATATAAAAATATCTCGAGTTATTTCTCCGGATAATTATCCGGAACTCGCGACGCAAATGTGAGCTGAAATTAATCGATTGTGATCTCGCTTTGTTTAAAGAATGAAAACACACACACACGGGGTAATCTCAGTTGATCGATTTACGCGCGTAGCACGCGTCCGGTAGCGCCCGACTTGCCTTACCGCCATGCGACCACTCCAGATTCGGATAACAGACGGATCGTAAGGAATGAAAATAAATCGCCACGTTTCGATAAGACTACGACGCGCGCAAACGGACGAGATTATTTTTAGCGATACACAAATGAATGACGGAAATTGTTTGGTACGTTAAATCAGGCTCTCGTGACCGAAATAAAATACTTGATGTTTCTTCCGGTCGAATTTCTCAATCGTGCGAAATTCAATTGATAAATGAACCTGTATGGTATATTTAGATTGATCTGAAAAATGAACGATTTCTTATGTAGATGTTAATTTTAGAATCGTTTGTGGAGAAAGACCAGACAACCGTCAGGTGGACCATGTGTCGGTGCGGATCCAAACAGAAATTGGGATTTTCACTGGGCAGGTGAGATTGAATGATTCTCGTGAGTCAATGATGATCTCGAGGAAGGTCGAATTCACCGATGAAAGATGTTTAAAACGTGGAAATATTTCAGAGGGTGGTACTAGTCCGAATCCGTGCAGCGAGACGTATCCCGGTAGGAAGCCCTTTTCGGAAATCGAAACGAAGACCATGTCCGAATTCATAAGCACCATCCACGAGAAACTGTTCGCTTACGTGGCCTTCCACAGTTACAGTCAATTATTGTTGATTCCTTATGGGCACAGTAACGAGAAGATCGACAATTACAACGACCTCATACAGATTGGACAATATTCCACGAATGCTCTTGGTCAGAAGTACGGTACCAAGTACAAAGTTGGAAACATCGTTGACGTGATCTGTGAGTCTTCATGATTTAATCCACTGAACCTTATGAAACTTTTCTCCCGAATGATGAATTTTCTTCTGATAAATATAATAAATATTTTTTTTTACACTTCAGACGTAGCAGCAGGCGGTTCCATGGATTGGGTAAGAGGAACCTACAAGGTGCCGATTTCCTATACTTACGAACTTCGCGACACTGGAAGATACGGATTTATTTTGCCAGCGAATGAGATCGTGCCGACCGCCGAGGAAACGATGGAATCATTGGTGGCAATGTTCCAAGAAGCCGCGAAGCTCGGATATGGAAGTTCCGCTTAAAAATTTGGCACGTCTTCCCTCTTAGATTTCTTTATCTCCGTGAAACGTGACGATCTTTTATCTGGTGGCTCAAGTGTGTCGACCGGTTAATTCTAAATCATGATTCACACAATGTCCATAATTATTTTCACGACGTTTAATGCGAATCCTTCATGTTCAGGGACAAAGTTGCGTTTAAGACAGATTTCAGCTTCATTTTCATTCTTTCCTCCCACTTTCACTTTATTTCCAAAAGGACCACTTGGAGCTCGAATCCTGACTGTTTATACGATCCAACAATTTTAATCGATGCACCGAGTCACTGTTTTTAAAAATCTTGGATCATCTCTCGTTGCGCCTGTGCTCGTCGGAGGACACGTGCAACGATCATTCAAGAAAATTAATTAACGTCTTCGAGCGTATCGCAAACAACGAAGACGAAACGTTCTTCTACTTGACTTCGCCACGTGACTCCTTCAGCTTCTTCCGAAAGAATTTCCACGTCCCATAACCTCATGGCTCGCACGCGCAACAATTTGCACAACTCGAGTACTCGTCTTGGGTTTATCCCGACTAGTTAACATCGTGCTATCTGATCTAGGAATGAATTCAGCTTTATCTATCGGTGTGCCCGACGAGCTTATCTTCCTCGGCATAGATTCTGACGGATGTTTCATTGGGACATCGTGTTTATCTCGAGTTCTATCTGTTGGTCGACAAACGTTTGTCTCGTCGATGATAAAGGCGTTAATGAATTCCAGAAGGGCAACAGGAGTCACGCGGACGACGTTGGAACCCTGCGATTTTATTTATTTACAATTATTGTAGAGAGAGGAAAAGGCGGAGAAAAATGTTATACAAGCAATACACGTGTACAATATTTTCCACATTTGATTTGTTTTCCTAAAAATATTTCAAAGGGTACTTGATTGCTTCCTAGAGTGCTTTAGAAAATTTAGAACCTATTAAAAAATCCTACCCTGATGCAACAATATGGAGAAATGTTGCAATGCAACCGATTTCCATCGATCTTCCTCTTCATTAAGTTACACTTGTCCACGGATCAAGATTAATCCAAGCGCAAAGCTGGCAATCCATAATTTACGCCAATCTTTCTCTGATTTTTGTAAATCACGATACTTAATGGTGGCCCACTCGCAGATCGATCGGTCGTGAAAATCCAATTCAGACATAATATTTTGAAACTTTATCACACGGCTCTGCGAATCGTTGATTTTTGTGCATCGTAAACAGAGACCGACCCGGGGCAAGAATTTAGGACGATCTCGAGACAGACCGCGAGTACGCGACCCAACAATCGTCCCGTTCAAGTGGACGATTCGTGATAACTTTTTACGTTTGGCGAATTATCTGATAAGGGCATCGAGTGGATTTAAATCCGATAGATCTTCTTCCTCGATTGATTGATCGAAGAGATTTTTAAACGATACCTTCGAACGGCTACAATGTCTTAAGGATGATTCGGTGGTGTCGTGCGCAGATAAGTAACCGGTTAAATATCATCCACGATCGTTTCTAGCTCAGACACAGAAGTTCGGGCAAAGCAGGAGGTCAATACAGCAGTGGACTTTCCGAAAATTTCTCCTCCACTTCAGTTCTTGGCACGAAGGCTCCTCAACCGGTCTTAAAGAAATTGCAATTCGTAGGTGGAGAGCAAGGTGAGTCTCTGAAATTTTCAAATGTCCTTTGAATTGAATCTGCAAGTACGATGAAAAATATTCCAAGGGTCTAGAACACTGTTTTTGTTTCTGTGCAGATATAAAAAATGTGGAAGATATTGGTACTAACCATGCTAGGGCTGGCAGCAGCCCGACAGTCCACCTTCGAGGAGTACAAGGTCATGAGGATCCACCCGACTCAAGAGTCGCATTTGGAGGTCCTCCGTGAGATGGAAAAAATTTCAGACGACGTGAGTTACGATTTTTCTCTCGTCCTTAATTATCATCCCATTTCTCACCTTCGTTCCTTTGTTCATCTTCGTTTCTCATCCACAGTACTCCTTCTGGAACGGACCAACGGTGCTCAACAGAGCCGTTGATCTAATGGTAGCTCCTAGTAGAATGTCACAATTCGTTGACATCATGAACACCATCGGTGCCACTTACGAGGTCTACATCGAGAATGTTCAGACTCTGATCAACGAAGAAAAACTCACGACTAAACGAGCATCTGGTTCTTTTGCTTTCAACGAGTACCACCCGCTCAATGAAATCTACCAGTACCTGGAGAGCTTGGCCAAGGCTCATCCCGACAAGGTCGAGGTGATCGTCGCTGGCAAGACTTATGAGAACCGTGAAATCAAGGGTATCAAGCTTTCTTTCGGAAAGAACAAGCCTGGAATCGTGATCGAGGGTGGTATCCACGCCCGAGAATGGATCTCACCAGCCACTGTTCTCTACATTGTTGATCAATTGTTGAACAGCAACGTGAAAGAAGTCAGAGAGTTGGCGGAGAGACACGATTGGTACATCCTCCCAGTCTTCAACCCCGATGGATACAGTTACACCCACACGAATGTACGTATGAAGAGAGTCTTCTACGGTTTAATAAAAAGTTTAAGTTCGAAGGAAGAGTTAAAGGAATGATCTTCATTTTGTTGTTTTATTTTAGAACCGACTTTGGAGGAAATCAAGGAAGCCTTACTCCACCATTTGCTACGGCTCTGACTTGAACAGGAACTGGGACTTCAAATGGATGAGTGAGTCTTTGGATAAATTATTATTTTTTTTTTTTCATATTTTAGGATTTGTTTGACTCAGTGATTTAAACTTTGCCATTTTCAGCCGGTGGTTCCAGTAGCAATCCTTGCTCCGAAACCTTCGCCGGAACTGCACCGTACTCCGACATCGAAACCGCAACTCTTTCCAAATACTTAACGTCCATCTCCGACAAATTCTACGCCTACATCTCATTCCACAGTTACTCGCAGCTTCTTCTCTTCCCTTACGGCCACACCTCGGCGCATCTTGAAAATTACGACGAATTGGTAAGCGTGAAATTTTTATTAAGATAAGTCGCCAGTAGAAGCTTCCGGTTTTTTGATACGACGAAGTAACCGATAAACATTTCACCGGGCGATGAAAAATCGCGAAATCGATGCAATTAATATCGATAGCGGACAAAGCGCGTTATCGCAGGATCTTCCGGGAAAGATCTTGCGAAATCGTTGTAATTAACGTGACGTCAGGACATATCTTGATTTTTACGCATTCCATGCTGGATCCGCGCAGTTCCAATAGTCCACTGGAAAGATAAATGTTCGTGATTCACGACACGAGTCTCTCTCGAGTTATACATTTATTGGTAAACGAACAATCAATTTCACACCTGAGATTAACTTGTTTATATTTTTTTTCTACTTGCAGAAAGCCATTGGTGTCTCGACGATCGATGCCCTTAAGAAGAGACACGGTACCAATTACGTGACCGGTAACATCGCCGAGACCATCTGTAAGTATAGTTTGTTTGTCGAATAAGTTTTCATAGTCACCAGACTTTTACCAACTTTCAACGACCGTCTATGAACAATGTTTTTGTTTTACATCAGACGTCGCTACTGGAAGTACCGTGGATTGGGCGAAGGGTCATCTTGGCAAAGACATCGCTTACACCTATGAACTTCGTGACACGGGCAGATACGGTTTCTTGCTTCCTGCTTCGCAAATTATTCCTAATAGCGAGGAAATACTTGACTCTCTGGTTGCCCTCTTCAAGGAGGCAGCGGCACGCGGACACCCGAAGCAGTGAGGAAGAGATTCGAGGAGAAATGATAAAATGGAGTCTTCCATTTTCTTGTATATAACGCCCAGACCACAATGTACATTACACTCCCGTTTTCTATGATTATCATACTATAGATAGTTGTACATAAGGATTGTACGTATTAAGATTTTTTTTACGTCAATAAATATATTTTCACATGGATTTCTCGTTTCCGAAGCAAGACCCTGTTTCCCCTGGCATATCGTTCATATTTTACGAGATAAACATATTCACAATAAGCAACTAGATAGAGCTTTGCAAGATTTGTCAAATGATCGATCGATATTTTTCATTAGATATCGGAAGGCAAATGTGCCATGTCACCTGTACATAAACTCGCAATTCTCATATATATTAATTAATACTTAATTTCTTTGATCTACGTTCTATCGTGAATTTTATCTCAAGTCAGATCACTTCTGAAACTAATTATGCCATTGAGAAGATGCAAGAGACATATACAAACTAGTAAAACACATGAGATCCCTTTCTACCTACCATAATGACAACTATCCTCTACGATCACATGGACTCCATAACTTATTTACAACAATCGAACGAAACAAACAATTGGGATCGTAGTCCTAATACTGATGAATCCTTTAACTCCGTTCACCATCGGTTTAAGATATGCTCTAAATAACGAGTCGATCGAAGAGTCTCATTTAACAGCTTTTGCCTTAGCCATAGCCTTCATATCCTTTCTGGAGATCTTTCCGGATGGGGTGTACGGCATTTTCTCGAGAAAGTGAACACCACCGCGAAGATGAAAGTGGTCCATCATATTTTTTCCCACAAGATCGACTAGCTCCTTCTCCGTTACCTGAATCAAAAGTAGACGGAATGTTTATTCGAATTTTAAGTTTCGTTTAAATAAAACAGGATGCAGAGAAAAACAGTAATAATGTTACCTTCGACTCGGGCAATGGCACGACAAAGGCAGTAGGATGTTCGTCATCCGTGGGATGAGGAATGGCCACCACTGCGACTTCCTTCACACCTGAATGGGTTAAAAGAAGAGATTCGATTTCTATGGGTGACACGTGAATTCCTCGATACTTAATCAGCTCCTTCAGCCTGTCGATAACGAAAAGCTCGCCGTTCTCGTCGTAGTAGCAAAGATCTCCTGTATGAACCCAGCCTGGAAATAAGCAAAGGTTCGACATTGAAGATTTCTTTATACGTAAGACATACACGCAAGATTTTTTTTTTCAAGCAAGATTACACGCAATAAACTCTACCTTCGGAATCGATTAGATCCTTGGTCGCCTGTGGATTGTTGTAGTAGCCTTTAGTGGTCAGAGGAGACTTCACCCATAACTCTCCCGGTTGGTTTGGCCCCAAAGCCTTGCCCGTGGTGAGGTCAACAATTTTCATTTGAACATTACACGCGGGTACGCCGCAAGAGCCTGGCTTGTTATAATCTTTCGTTTGACACGAAATGACAGCACCTAGCTCGGTCATACCTATGCAAATTGATTCCTTCGTGTGAGCAAACTTCTTAGAATACTCTCGAATAATAATTCAAAAGATTTAAGAATGATGTTTCAAACCGATTCGTCCACTCACCATAGGCTTGTATCGAAAGCATGTTGGGCAGCGCTCTGGTCAACTCTTGCTGTGCCTCCGCGGTGAAGCTAGCTCCACCAAAGTAAAGAGTCTTCAAACTGGAAAGATCGTATTTCTGCATAAATCCAGATTTGAGCAATCTGTTGGTCATGCTGCTGCTCATGAACATCCAGGAGACCTGTTCGGACGAATTTTGATCAGATTGAGTGGCGAGTATCGTGCGAATTGAGACACGACTATTAGATATTGACATAAAGACTGACCTTGAATTTCTCGATGATCTTGCAGGTGATCTCCTCGTCGAAACTCGGGTACAAAATTCTCGTGGTCGACGAGGTGATGGCTTGAAGGGTCAGCAGAACGCCTGAGATCCAGTAAAGTGTGGAGTACCACAGGGGCACGACGTCGGTGAAGTCCATAGATTCCTGCAAGTTGAGATGGTGGAACATTGCAAGATGGGATAGTTGCACGCCCTTGGGCAGTCCAGTGGTACCAGATGAGAAAAGGACGCCGGCTGTCTTTCCACAGTCCTTCACGTCTACGCACTGAAAACCTTCGACCTTTGCCTTGTCGTGACCTTCGAGGATGCTGGAGAAGGACACGGTACCTGGGTGGTCTCCAAACACGACGACCTTGAGATCATGATTCTCCAATTTGGCGGCCTCTATGGCGACCGGTGCTGATTGCTTGTCCGCGAATATGACCTTGGGACTTGTCGTAATTAGAAAGTGACGAGCGGTGGCTGAATTTGGAGAACAAACAAGTTTGGATCATTAAGGTGAATGGATCTCTCCAACTGAGTATTTGCAATCTAGTAACGTTAACCACTTGCGCTGGCAAAAAACTGACCTACGTGTGTGCCAGAACGGTCCAGTGTAATTCGCTGGGAGGCGTCACGCAGTGTTCGATGCCTCAGAGAATTCGGAGAAAAGATTTATATTTTCTAAACTAATTTATAGCATTACGACGTGCATACCACGTCGTTGGCGATTCTGCGACAAAAGCATTACGACGTGCGTGACACGTCTTTCCAGCGCAAGTGGTTAAGGATCGTGCTGTTCTGACGAAGACATTTTCTGTTTTTTTAGCGCCACGCGTGGATGAATTGCAAGATGAACATTGAATTTAAGCATTTCTTGGATTAACTGAGTCATTGTTATGAACGATATTGCAGTATTGAAAAGAGTTGGGATCAGAGAAATTGAGAAGAGACTGTTTGACAGAATGTGTAACTAACGGGCTATAATAAGACACCGATAAGAATACCAGTCTAGAGGGCGCTCGACATATTTGTGTTTATGGGGGAGTGAAGAATATTCTGCGATAAAAACGAATGGCGCAGAGATTCTCAGTCGGAACTCTTTCACGGAGTCTGTTTTTATTCCGGTAATATCCGATTGGGATTACTCGATCACTGCTGAAATCCAATTCAGCTTTGAAATCAGAAACCAACCTAGATTCATGTTGTTGTCCCAGGGATTGAAGATCGCGCCGATGTAGAGCGAGGCCAAGTACGGTGCGAAGCTGTCCAAGTGATTGTGCGTGGAGATTGCCACGATGTCTGTTGTTTGGATTCCTTGTTGCTTCAACCATAGAGCGCACTTGACCGAACGCTCGCGCATCGCGGAAAATGTGTCCTCTTTACCGGTTTTCACGTCCACCTACGAAACGTAAAAAAAGCAACATTGAAGATGACAATAATCGTAATACTGGGTACAACCTTAGCCATTTACACAGTTGCTCGTGCAAGTTATTATGAGTATGTAAATTCACCTTCGTTGATATTTCTGAGCTTAGTTTGTACGAACACTTAAGGCTCGTTGCGCTGTCAACCAAATTGTCAGAAACCATTGGATATATTAAAAGACACGAGATCGTACGCACTTGGTCACGGTGATCAACAATGATTGTTGGTCTTCCGTCGACCAAGTTGCTGGTGAGATCGTCGGTGTATACCTAATTGCGCGTGGAAACTTTGTACTTTAAGTTTAGTTTGTATTAACACTTAGGGCTCGTTGCGCATTGTCAACCAAATTGTCAGAGACTATTGGATATATGGACCGTTTATTTTGAGAGTGGTGTAAGTCCATTTAAAAAAAAGAAATTAACTAGTTGTAAACATAAAGTTTACATTAAATTAATCACAAATTATGTGATATCTCATTTTTCTTAAAAAATGGACTCACATCACTTTCAAAATAAACGGTCCATATGAAAATACACGAGATCGTACGCACTTGGTCGCGGTGATCAACAATGATTTTTGGTTTTCCGTCGACCAAGTTGTTGACAACATCGTCGGTGTGTACCTAATTACGCGAGGAAACTTTGTACCGTGTTGTGAATGAGCCACGTTAATATCTCACACAATCTAACATTCATTAGTGGCACGCGCAGGACAAAATCGAAGTTTCCTGCGACGTTCCGAAAAGACTGAATCACCAAATTGACTCTTAGATAATATTTCACTCGAAGTGGACAATGCATTGGCATTCTAGGAATCATTAGACGCTTTCCGAGAATGTCATCAAGATAATCGTGAACACTTGGGTGGATTCTTGTTCTCCACATCGTTCAGTTTGTGTCCTCGTTTCATCAGTTCTTTTTCTTTTTCTCTGTTTGTCGTTCAAGGTTAATAACGACCTCGTTCACTTGTCGATCGTGACGAAGGATGCGTAGAAAAGAACCCTTTACCCACTTTAAGATAACATTAAAAATTCGTGTTACCAACCTGTCCAATTAAATCCGCAGCGCTCTTCAGCTTCTCTAACGCGATCTTGCCAACGCTCACGAACTCTTTGCTAAAGGTTTTCACTCTGCCCTTCAGCACATTGTCTTCGATCGTGAAGAATGGTTCCTCCTGGAAACACCGAGAGATTATTATCCTTCAGAATCTTGGGATCGTTCTTCTTCATTACTTCACGACGACGAATTATGAGAAAACTAGATCGTAGAAAACACTCTTCCAAGCTTTCTGCTTAAAGATATTCTTCTATCAGACAATATCCTCGAGTTTCTTATAGAACCAAAAAAAATCTATTGACAGATCACGTCCTCTCATTTCTCCTCGTCGAGAAGGGCCTTAGTCATTCTTACACTCTTTCCATTCAATTTATCGACGACCATCCTTGCTTTTACTACGTATATTCTTGGGAGAAAATGTTCAGAAAATCTGCTGGTGTCGTTCGATAGTTCACAACTGGAAACACCGTTGAGATACTTCAAGAAAATTCGCACTACAAAATCCACGGAGAAATCTTTCGAGGAAATATTGTCTGCCTGCTATCAAGAACCACGAGGATCTCCCAAGGAGCTCGTACACACGTCTTGCCAGTTCCTGAGACGGTCAATAGTCATGGCAAGTAATCACAGTTCTCTCTACTTATATGATTTGCTTCTTGCCCCTCTCTTTCTCGACGTCATTGGCGCGTTCAGCATTGTCCTAGACTCGCAGACAAGAGCTACCTACCACCGTCACCGATGCACGTTCTTTCCATCATCCCTGCTTCATTATTGTGCACTCTTTGCACGAGAGGTAGGTGGACGACGAGATGATAGACAATCGGTCGATCCCAAAATTACGAAGCTTCGATAAACGACGGAGCAAGGATGAAAGAGATAAGACCAGTTTGTCCATCGGTTTCACCACTGTCTCACTCGTCCACGAGGTATCATTAGACGATTGGGTTAAAAGATTAGAGACCACGACGCGGTTAATTGCAAGACGTGCCTCCTATTCATCGTGCATGTTCTACGGAAAGTTGTACGTGACACGCGACCTAATCCCACGGTAGGTATCATCGGTTTAATAATGTTCATTGGATTGCAGATCGATACTTCGAGTGGTCGATTAACTGGGATAGAAGTATTCATAATTGGGTCAACTGATGAAATATTCGGAACAAGAGAATTGTGTCGAGGTGAATCGGTGTCTCCTGATTTTAACGTAATTGGCAATTTGTGCGGATGTCACGCATTGCTGCGTACAGGCCCGTGCTAACATTCCTGTTCGTTATCTCGAGTCTTCAGATTTGAAAATAATCGCAACAGTCGACGGGTGTTGAAATGCAAATTGAATAAGGATCAAGTTGTCTCGAGAGATCTTGGAGTTGACTTGGGATCAACAGTGTGTCATGATGTTTCACTTTCACCAGTTTTGCCTTTTTCGTCGAGTACCGGAAGTAGCACAGATTAACCCTCCTTACTGGTTCTCCATCGAGAGTTGCGTCGATTACTAGGATGACTTGCGAGAATGAAGATGCAATTTTTATGGCGCGTTCAATTACTTCGACTAACCATGATTCTCCTAATATTACCAGTGACTTTGCTCTTGGAGTGTCATTAAGGCACTCAGATTTCCACAGAGTAAACACCGAGGGCATAGACATTGTCCTGTAACCCTTAACCCTACCCTAACCCAAATTACACGATAAAAATGCGCCAATGAGCGTCATTGCTTCATCAGGTCACACACTCTTATCTCTTCCACTCCCAAAGTCTTCTCCTGCAATCACAATTACGATGCAAAATGTCGGAATGGTATCAAAGACACGAAGATGGATAATGAATACGCAAACTCACCATAGTCTATAAGTAGTGTACTGTCTCAATGACGAAAAACTGATTTATCGAGAAGCTATTCTCGCATGGTCTGACAGCCTTATCGAGCTTGCAAAATGTTACCGATTAGGCGTGTTGTAATGAGGCAGCTAGAATGTAAATAAACCAGCGGAGTGGAAGACGAGAAGGGATGAGCTGCGAGTGACTCGTGAAGATAAAAACGCGGACGAAAAGTCCGTTGCGGTACCAAAGCAGAGGAAAAGATCGGATGCCCTTTCCTCACTTTTGACATCGCGCGTCCTCATAGATTGCGTGATCTCGTGAAACCGAATTACTGATATTATGTCACAATCGGCATCGTCGCGCTGTAATGTGCCAGTGCGCGTAAGCTGGTAGCAATTTGATGACGATGACTCGGTGTAACGTAACGCGATGGAGGAGGTACAACAGTGTCACGATTAAGGAGTACGCAGCAAAGCCTTTTGTCGACAATAATCTCAATGACGGCGTGACTGGTGCACGGCAATTAACGAGACGCTGGTCGGTCCGAAGGAAGATTGAAGAGAAGGAAGTAATTGTTACTGGGTCCCTCATCCGCGAGAGAAGTGAAGAATCAACGCCGGAGGTATTAACACTAGAACTACCAAGGGGGTCAAAATGACTGGTCAACAAAAGACGCTTTCATATTAAAAGAAAAGCAAATGGCAGCTCAGTGATAAAATAAACGCTCTCTCTGTTAAAATGAGTGGTCGACAAAAGAAGTTTCCATACGTAAACGAAAATTGGTAGTTCTAATGTTAAAAAGAAATTCTTGTGAAAAATTCACGCACTCGGTCATTCTGACTGGTCGGTACTTCTAGTGTTAAGGAGCAAGAAAAACGGTCGATCTCCAACTCAGATCGTCCACTTCCTAAGGACATTAGATTTGTTTGCGCTATTTATTGCTTAGGAATCCTCGCATGCTCTTGGTCGATTATTATTAAACAATTCTGCGATCTCGAGTGATCTTCCAAAATCTCAGACGTCGACGAGCGCGTAACTCTTGGCCAACTCCTTCAACTCGTTTCTGGCAATCTTGCCTGAAGATGTGTGAGGAAGCTTCTCGAGGAACTTCACTCCGGCTCTTAATCTGTTATGATCCATCAGGTTGTTCTTCACATAAGCGACTAATTCAGTCTCGGTCACCTGGAATTTAAGGCTCGTTACTTTCACTTGGATTTATACTCGTCACGGTCAATGGAGAGGCTTACCTCTTGTCCTTGTACTTTCGACACGAAGGCGAGAGGATGTTCCTCGTCAACGACGTGTGGAACTGGGACAACCACAGCTTCGAGAACACAGGGATGAGATTCGAGGAGTCTCTCGATTTCACACGGAGAAATGTGAATACCTCGGTACTTCATCAACTCCTTGAGCCTGTCGACCACGTAGATGTCATAATCCTGATCGTAGTAGCCGGCGTCACCGGTGTACAGCCAACCTGATGAATCGATCAATTGGAATATAGTTCTTGGTGAGACTTCCGTATCCAAGCCTCGTACGATCTTAATAAAATTTTACTGGTACGTAGCACTTATCAAATGCAGTCGATCTCCATAAGTGCGAATTTAAGGAAACGCCTGGTTTCCGAGATATTAAATTTTAAAGTTACACGATTAAATAAAGAATTTTTGAAATTTTTACGTAAGAGGAAGACTGAAATTCCACAAAATGGCAGGTTAGACAGGTGCAAGGGCTAGGCATGGATAATAAAAAAATAATTTAAACTTGAGAGCGTGGTCGTCGGATACGGAAGTTCACCCTAGTTCTTTTCTAATTAATCTTCGAGGTACGGTCTTTGCGGTATTTATAATAGCAATTTTTACTCCACCCTCAGAATCTAAGGTCTTCCTAGTTGCTTCGTCGTCTCCGTAATAACTCTTCATGCAAGTGGTCGATTTCACGCACAATTCTCCAGTTTGATTTGGTCCTAGAATACTTCCGGTTTTGGTGTCGACGACCTTCACACGTATGTTCCTCACGACGATACCAACGCTGTTTGATTTCCGTGGTCGAGAAATATCCTCGCAGGCGATTAGGCCAACCTCGGTCATACCTGAAGGAAAATTGAGAAATTACTTATTGGGAATGGTGTTCGATGGATTATATTATCTTTCGTCACCGTATGCGCGCACCACCGCGGTGTGTGGCAATTCTTTGACGACAGCTTCGAAGGTCTCGTGGGTTATTGGAGCGCCTGCAATAACGAGATGCTTCAAACTGTGTAGTTCGTATTTGGCCAAGGCACCAGACTTCAAGAGATAGTTAGTCATACTGCCACCTAACGTCACCCATTCCAGCTGAAAAAGAAATGTCTGAAAATGATCTGGTTTATATTAGGTGTATAAATTAATTCTCGGCCTTTTTGATCAAACTTTGATCTTTATTATAAAAAAAATTAGATATCTCTTAATCTTCAAAATAATCTCCCTCACTTTCTATACATTTTTGCCACTTTTCAGGCAACTTTCGTATTCCGTGTCGGAAAAATGACGGTGGTTTGTTCAGGGCGTTCTTTATCCCGGAGATCAAAATTTCCATTCTGAAAATTTTGGAACCATTTTTTACACGTACTGTAGGACACAGCATTTTCGCCTAAGGCGGAACAAATCAATTCTTTAGCTTCAGCAGCACTTTTTTCAATTGAAAGGAGAAAAGAAGGCAATGCCTCAGGTGCTGCTTTTCGAACGAGATAGCGTTTACTATTTGGTTTTTAAGGTTATATTATCAACAACATTAAGTATGATAGCTCGTTTTGAAGCCAAAGGATGGCGCTTCAAAATAACTATACGGCGGGAAAGATATGCAAATTTAAATAGATACTCTCTTCAAATGAAGTGAGGGGCCGAGAATTAATTTATACACCTAATAATTATCGGGTAACATTTGTGCAAGTATTAGGTCCTAAATCAGTCAGTAATCATCGTACGATGAATTGCAAAGATCTTGAAATTTTACGTTGACGAAGCTGCTAACCTCGTACTTCTCGATGATCCTGCAGAGCATGTCGATCTCGAGATCACGCGAAATTATTCTCTTGCAATATTGCAGGATGCAGTGAATCATCAGCAACATGGATGACACCCAATAGAATGGCGTGCAGGCCATAGAGGTGCAACCTTGAACGGAGCCAATCTGTCCCTCGCGCAAATGATCCACCAAGGACGTGTGAGGAAGTTCGACAGCCTTGGGTCTACCACTGCTACCGGAAGTGAAGATCATCAAGGCGGTTTGAAATGGATCCTTCACTTCGACGCAACGAAAGTCTTCCATTTTCGAGGATCCTTGCTCCTGGATAATCTCATCTAATGATATTAATCCTGGAATCTTGCCGAACACAATGACTTTGACGTCGGATCTTCCATTTTCTTTGAGAACCTGAACGATAGTCGGTGCTGAAGATTCTCCGGCAAAGATGATTTCAGGTTTGGTGAGTGACATGTAGTACTTGCTGGTGGCTGAATCGAGAATATAGAATTAATTGTCGAATATTCTGTTGATTAAAGAGACTTACCGAAATCGAATTGATAATCCCAAGGATTGGCCGTGGCACCGACGTAAAAGGCGGCCAAGCAAGGAACGTAAGCGTCTGATTGGTTGGGACTGGAAACTGCTACTATGCTGCCAGGTCCGACACCTTGAGACTTCAACCAAAGTGCACACTTCACACTACGTTCTCTCATTTCCGCGAAGGTGCTTCTCTTATCGAGGAAGGCATCGACCTAAAAAGACTCACTTGTCAAACTTATAAATTTATTAATCAGTGTGAGAATCGTACCTGTCCCACGAAATTTGGCTTGCTCTTCAATCTCTTCAGAATAATTTCCCCTATATTATTCGATTCCATAATTAACGGTGCATCGTACCCGATCAACACATTTTCCTCTACTCTAAATCCAGAAAGGTGCTAAAATAAAAGTGATAAGAATTGTGAATTATTTAATTGGTCTCGTGAATTGTATAATTAGAACACACCTACCTGGTTGGAATTTTCTGCTAACGATTCTTGAGCAGACATCGTTGATCGTGGAAGCATTATGTAAAGATTTCTTGTAAATACTGATTCTTCGATCGAGAGAAAGCAAGACTGTGCGAGACTTTACTACGAGAGCAGGTGGAAGACTATTGAAATCGATCACGAACGACAAACCTATATTTATATGTGAGACTATCATCGAGACGATTGCAGAAAGATGTCCCTTCCCATGAAGCTCACTATCAAATTTGTCTCCCCCTTTCTCTCACGTGACAAAATGTAGAGAATATACGAGGCAGGTGAGACAGTCGGTAATGCATCAATCAACCTACAAGTGGTCACGATTACTAACTTTCTGTGAGAATTTTAAATACAGCGAAAGCAAGGACGTGCTACGATAAATTTGAAATTCTACAAGACGGATGCGCACTTGGCGATAATGCGAAATAAATTATCCGCTTTGCCATCGATCAAACGCAAACGCAGAAGAGCCTCTGATCGCTGCACATGTCTGGCAAAATTTCATTCGATCGAAAAGCATCACAAATGTGAAAACGAAGTCTCATGGAAGTATTAGAGACTCTCTCGTTTATTTATCGACGAGGAAATTCGTCGATCGTACACAAACAATTACGTGAAATCGATTTCATCCTATTTTCTCCTTTGCTGTTTCAATCTAAGGCCACGTTTCTCCATCAACTTCTTTTGGAGCTCCTCGATTTCCGGTGAGTTCGTTGTCACGGTCGAGCTCTGCTCCAATGGCGTAATCGAACAGACTGTCCGCCTTGTATTTGCAAATGTAAATGTCACGATAAATAGCACGTATTCTATTTATAACTAACGATAATGTCGACTGTAGAATTTGCGCGACGTGTTTGGCGGAGTACGATCATTTTGAAAACTGCAGTCGAGATTATCGTTACTCTTCATTCATCCTTCATCTCATCATTCTCAAGAGAACATGTTCGTTAACAAACGCTCACTTGTTCGCTTTGTACTCCTTGAGGGCCTCTTGAGTTTCAACGACCATGCGTTTCTGTCCGTCTCGCTTCTTCTTCACCATTACTCTGCGACACTCCATTTCCTCGTTGAGCTGCATCTTCATCCAGAACAATCTCTCTTTCAACTGACGGAGAAAAATGTGTT
This sequence comes from Tiphia femorata, assembly GCA_944319695.1. Lineage (NCBI taxonomy): Eukaryota > Metazoa > Arthropoda > Insecta > Hymenoptera > Tiphiidae > Tiphia > Tiphia femorata. Next base: position 20,855,488 of record OX090901.1, on the reverse strand, counting down.
TCGTGAGTGTCGAGGACGAAGCAGAAATAAAATCAAAACGCACTTCGGCCAGAGACATTTCACAGAGCAAGCCCAGACCGCTCGATTCCGTCGGATCGAACTCCTTCGCGTTCTGCAGACTTTTCAAAACTTGAAGAGCTTTGATCTCCCGAACCAATTGAATCTTCCTCTTCATATCTTCTTCTCTTTGCTTCACGACTATCTCGTTCAATTGGCGAGATTCTTCCAAAACCTCGAAGGCTTAAAAAAAAATCACCATTGATTCTCGACAATTATTATCCTTCTTTAATTATTACCCTTCTGACGCTTCTCGTTGATCATCGAATGATAAGCTTCACGAGAAGCTTGTTCAATCACGCGACACTTGTCCACTATTTCTGCCTGCTTTCTCTCGTACTCCAATTTCCATCTTTCCAGTTTCTCAGAGATCTCTTGTCTCTGACGATAAAAACCACAGATACAAATTAATTGATATACGTTAACGAATTAATTACAGGATTAACTTACCTCTTTTCTAACCTCCTCTCCATGCACCTGCATATCCTTCAGCAAGGATTCTTTAGCCTCGTAGGCACTCTCTCGTACCAATTGCACCGTCAAATGTTTCTCCTGAATCTTTCTCAACTCCTCGTCCCTCTTCCTTCTTCTCTCCTCCTCTTCTAACTTCATTATAATCAGTGGATTACTCCCACCCTCGGCAAGCTCCTTTATCCTGTAGCTCGTAATCGTCAATCAGGACAGTTTCACGATTTATTAAACGATCTAAGAATTTATGCCTCACTTTTTCACCTCCTTAATTTCGTCGCTCGTAATCGTCGCGCATTCTCTCAGCATCGAGGCTATGGTGTGTTTCACTTCCACTGGCTGCACAATTAACATTAATTATGGTAATTATGCATGAAGAGAGCCCCACCGCTGATGACATTCAAAATAGATGCATTCGACGCGTCTTCGCGCGGAGAACAACTTTTTCATCTGACAAAATCGCCTGTCTCCTATGCATTTTTTGTATGCAACGGCCGATGTCTTTCCAATTCCTAACGATACTACTGAATAAATCATCATTAAATGTATTTTTGCAGTTACTCTTCATGACCATGGTCATAAGAGGAAGATGTCGATTTGTTAAATTTATACGAATAATGACTAATCAATTAATTTATTGTGCATGATTAATGGATATCTGTAGTTATTCGGAAATTTTAATTTCTTATTGGACATAATCTCCGTCCGACGCATCGTGCCATACCACCGCTCATTTGCCTACATTTTTCCTTAATATGAGCTTAATACATGAGCCGTTCAGTGTACAAATCGATTACCTCTACTTTTTGCATTTTTCATAAATTTAACACTAGAACTACGAAACCGGTCAAAATGACTGGTCAACAAACGAAGTTTCCATATGAAAACAAAAGTAAATTGCAGCTCAGTGATAAAATAAACGTTCTCTCTGTTAAAATGAGTGGTCAACGAAAGGAATTTCCATACGAAAGCCAAAATTGATAGTTCTAATGTTAAAGAGAAATTCTTGTGAAAAATTGACGCACCCGGTAATTTTGACTGGTCGGTACTTCTAGTGTTAAGCATCGAAGCACTTGATTAAGTTCCTTTTTATCTTAACTTACTTTTTATATTTGTAACATAATTTTGAACATAATTGATGGAGTTAATCGATTTGTGCACTGAACGGCTCATATGTGTCTTTAACGTTTAATATGTTTGTTAGTAGAGTAGACCGGCGATTTTGTCACAGAAAAAAAGTTGTACCTCGTGCGAAAACGCGTCGAATGCACCAATTTTGAAGGTCCACTTTAATTACAAGTGGTAGAAACGTGCGAAGAATTACTTTGAAAATTGGCACGGGTTTGATCTCCCTGATCTGCTCCTCTTGTTCCTCGATTATCTTCGGACTGGTTTTCACGACGAAACGTGTGCACCTGGGCGCGCTTCTCTCAGCCTCTGCGAGCAAATTTCTCGCTCGATCTTTGTTCTCCTTGCGAATAATCGCGAGATTTTTCTCCGTCGACGGTTGCACGTACAACGATTTTGGCACGCGTTTCGCAGGCTTAAGCATCGTCTGGTCCTGTCCGCGACACGAGGTGTTTCTTCAGAGGAATTTCAAATTTTAACAGTGAAAGAGTGCAAGTAAGAATAAAGAAAATATTTCGCACGTTCTTACATGCGGACTCGGTGGTGGAACAGGTGGTTGCCTTTTCGAACGCGTTAAAACTGTCAAGTAAACTGGAACAGTTGGCTTCTTTGGTACTCCGATTACCTTGTGTCTCAGTTTCATAAGGCGAGCGATTAACTCCTGATTTTTCGAGTAAATTCGAATGAAACCAATCGATCTGTTTCACAAACTTTTAAGATTCGTACCTGGAGGCACGGTATGGCAAAGAGAAATGGATCTACTATTTTCTCGTGGACGAAAGAATCCTCGAAATATCTGCAGCCTATTTCGCAGAAGAGATTCAAGGCACGTGGTTGCACGAGATACGAGAGTAGTGCCAAGACCTTCGTTACACCGAGATAAGTGAAGAGTTCGGTCGCGGTTTTGTACTCCATCACGTGGATTCTGTAGACCAGAACGTACACCAGCACTAAAACCATCAACGTTTATTTACAAAATCTATCTCTTTCAAATCCTTGCCAAATCTTACCCATAGTTTTAGTCACACTTTCGTACTTTCGATGATGCTCCTGTGAAAGGAAATCTTCGCTGACCTTCGACAAAATTCCCTCGTAACGAAATATACTCATGAAAATGTCCACGATTACGTTTTGCAGTTGTTCAGGTAACACCTTAAGATAAGAGAGACTCGTGATTAGAGTTCTTCGTTTCGAAGTGCTGGAGAAAGCACGAAGCTTAGTGTTCTAAACTGTATGAGTAACCTGAAGAAAAGTCAAAGTCTCGCAGAACGCGGTGGTCGGATCCTTTGGCACAAAAATCTTTTTGTGTTTTCGTCGACGCGTAGTGAACAACATTGTGCAAAATTCTTTCGGACTGACTGTTCGATCGGTGTACGCGTAAACGTCCACCAATTTTATCAGTGGCGCGAGGACCAGCAGTTGAAAGACGTCAGTGTTCTCCAGCTGCAATTATTTCGTATCACTGTAGTTTTGCAAAAAGTAGATTAAATTTACGATTGCAATCACCTCTTCTATGTCTGCCATTTTATTCTTGAAATATTCCGTTTACGGCGACGACCGTAGAAATAAATCAGGAAAATGATGAAATCCACCGACAACTGTAATCTGAAACGTATCGTCATTTATTTCGCTCTATACAAAATCTTCGGGCTGAATGTGCGCGCTTTTCACGCGCGCGCGCGAAACGATCGTAGTACGTACGAGATGGTCGATGAAAGATATCTCGGCTTCTCACAAGAGTAATCGTTCTCGGTTCTCCCAAGAAGGCAGAGAAAATGGAATTGCCTACTTCGCGCGCCATTTAAGATTTATAGGAAAATATATATATGTACTCGTATATATGTTTCCCTGAGAGAATTTGTACTCCGAAGTGCCGTGCCCGTGACGTCATGCGCACGCGCACACCGCATCGGTCATTTAATGATACGATCTTCTTAAGGAGTATTATTTTCGTTTTCAAACCATTCTTCTATCATCTTCTTTCTCTACCTCCGTAGCTTTTTTTCCCCCGCAAACTAATACTAGGTCGGTACCGGTACAGTGACATATGTAAAAAGAATTCGAAGCCGAAAGTACATGAAAATTGGATCGTTACTTTGTCTCTTCTTTTCTCTTCGACGCACTTGCCGTCGACAACAAGCTACGAGCTTTCCAGATTAATCGAATCTCAATACGACCCACAAATTTTCCTTCCTCCGGTTTCTTTCTTTCTTTCGCAGAGATTAAGAATCACGATAGAATTATGAGCGAAGTTCGTTCGGTCCTCTCTCATAAATACACACTTACAAGCTAAGAAGAATACGAGGGATGGTTCGTGGATGAGAGTTTCGTGGGGGATGGGGGTGGGAAGAAATATAATAATAAATAGAATGTATATCACGTTGACGCTCGCAGTCGTTCGCTCGCGTTAACACAATAGGCTCGCACCAAATCTATTTCCTAATGACTAAAGGCTATCGCAAAAGTGTCACCTCCCGTTACGAAAAAGCAAGACAGAACCGTACCTCCGTCTAGGATCTATCCACGAAGTTATTTTCACGCTCGCGAAACAGCTAAGAATTTATTTACACATGCATCTTCTCCGGAACATGACATCGTTTGCGATCGACTCGAAATCGAAAATGAATCTTGTACGTCTTATCTCTCTTCTTTTTTCTCAACGCGTACCGCTCTCAATCGTTTTTCTTTTTTTTTTCCATTTCTTCCAATCATCATTCCGACGTCAGCATTCAGCTGCAGTAGACATAATCTAAGTATCACGGTAATCATAGAAACAGTCAGTTTTACGTTACAATATACATATATATGCGCGATCTAATCTACATTTCTCGTTTAGAATCTCTAAATCTCACATCGATGAAACCAGGGAGGAAGGTGGTCCTCTCTGAATTCTGTTCGAGAGATAGAGAGAGATAGAGAGAGAAGAAAGGATATAATTCAACTCTCACTTCCTCTCTGGGTATCGTCGATTTTCTGCACATCTACGCGGATGTCATGGTCCACTAACCACGCGACAAAAAAAAAAAAAAAGATAGTAAAAGAAAGAAAAGAAAGTAATATACACGTCACACTAACGACGACGATGACACTCTCGAATTTTTTTTTTTTATCTCTCAAGGACGCTTCGATCATTTGCTGAACGCCTTGATGATCGACGTGATGCTCTCGTAGGTGCCCGTGGCAAAGCCCAAGAGACCGATCAAGACTATCGAGATGTCCTTGCCGATTGTGAAGTAGCTGGGCGTCGCGTTTTGCCACAGAACGACCATTTCGATGATCGGTGGGAATATGAGGGCCAATGCGGTGCTGCTCACTGCTCCTACCAGAGAGATGAAGAGGCCCAATTGTGGTATCGCCTCGGCCAATACAACTGTGAAAGCAAAATCGAGTGTGAAGTGAACGATTAAAAATATCTGTATGTTTATAAATTCGTCGTTTCACTTACACGTGATGAAGCAAACTGTGGAGCGAAAAATAATCTCCGCAACCGCGGGCCACTTGAACGGGCCGAATTGATCTACGATCCTGGGCCAGATGATTGCGATAGGAACGTAAAATTGCAAGGCGTAGGTGAGTAGTATGCTCAGAGAAATGGCGATCTTGATGCACTGTGGAAGACTGAAAGAGAGAGAGAGAGAAAGGTTTCAGGAAATCATTTCAAGAGAATGTTAAAGATTCGATTAACGAAAGAACACAACCCAGTCTATGTTAAGTAACGTTGGAGAGGGTTGGCATGCAAGAATTTGTGAGAATTATCTGGGTCGATTGGGAAAGATTTCGCGTGCACTGCAAAGAAATCCCACGAGTGATTTTAAGTTACTCGAAAATTCTCACGACACACCACATCTAGAGAATGAAAGATTATAGACCTTGGCGACTTGTAGATGCTTTTTCCATCCACCCTTCATATGCAAAAGACAATGATCACGTGAGCAATCGATTATCTCGCTTTACGAAAATCTCCGTTCTTTGAGTAAACGAGAAATTACACTTACACTTTTTTGGTATCCAGATTCAGAGTGACGGATCCTGCTACCTGATCACCGTACTTCAAGTAAGCGAGGAAACCCATTGCAACGAACATAGTTCCGACGATCACCATACCGACGTTGAGAACGCCCAAAATTTTGTTGAAGTTACTCGGCTTCTTCATCTCGTTCTTCAACGGCAATACCTAGGACAAGAAATAACAGTTTATAGTTCACTCGAATTTTTCAAACACTGTTACCGGTAAGACTTCCGTATCCGACCCTCGTCCGATCTTAATAAAATTTTACTGGCACGTAGCACTTACTAAATGCAGTCGAACGCCACAAGTGCGAATTTAAGAAAACCCCTGCTTTCCGAGATATTAAATTTTAAAATTACACGATTAAATCAAGAATTTTTGAAATTTTTACATAAGAGGAAAATTGAAATTCCACGAAATATCAGGTTAGGCAGGTGGAATGGTTAGGCGCGGCATTATAAAAAAATAATTTAAACTTGAGAGCGTATAGGCCTTTCTGATTAGATCAATCTTCATTTATCGCATTTAAATAATAAATGACGAGCGGAGCTTAAAACCTTGAAATCCGAGGTGATTCCCCATAAGTGAATAATTACCAAAAAAACATAAAATTCTTTTCTATAATTCTTGTTTCTAACATGAATTCTAATGATATTTTGATAAATTAGTATCTGTAATCTTGCTAGATATTAATAAAATAAAACATTTCAGCGAAACATTTTTGAATTTGAGTCTTTGTTTACGTAAAAATCTAAAAGATTAAACGTAATTAAAAATTCAATATCTCGAAAACCAGACACTTATGGCGTTCGACTAGATTTAGTAAATGCTACTTACCTGTAAAATTTTATTAAGATCGAACAAGGCTCGGATACGGAAGTTCAGCCCTGTTACCTTCTAACATTCACTTACCAACGTGATACCCTCGAAAGAGTAAATAACAGTGCCGAAGAAGAGCGGCAAATCGTTCCAATCTGCCACGTACTTTCTACTACTGATCGGAGGCAGATCGAAACTCATCAGGTACATGGTGGCGACGTATCCAGCGATCACCAGAAAATTCGCCACCGAGGAGACCGGCACCAGGTACTTGAGGTTCCTGATCCACGTGCTGAGCATTATCGGGATCAGGATCACAGCCATGTGACGATGCACGTCCATGTCGAAGCCGTACTCGTCCAACACCTTCGGAAGAATCGAGAAGAAAAGAGGGGAGGATCTTGCATTAGCGTGGAACGGTTCGTGGGGTCCGAAAGCCAATGGCGAAATAATCGTGATTTGCCAAGTAGAAGTAGAAGAAGTAGTAGAGAGCTCACCTGCTTCATATTCGTCGAAATGAATACGAAATATACGCAGCAGAATCCGAGTTGCGTGACACATAAAAATATATTAACCAACTTTCTGTAACAGAGGCGCCGATTTGCGGGTTTCAATGGGATTGTGCGGATTATGTCGTACTCCCGTCCGAACTTTCTTACGATCTTGCTTTCTTTAACGTTGCGAAGGGCGTAAAAAATTTGTGCTTTGCTTTTCTTATTTTTTTTTGTTTTGTTTTTTTTTCTTTCTTTTTTTTTTTGCTTTTGCTTTTGCTTTTGCTTTTCCAGGGCGGGGGGTAGGTAACGAGAGAAAGAAGTCCATTACTCACCTCATCAATACGGCATACTTTCGTAGTCGAAGGGGTCCCGTGGCGAAACACAGTTCCACCGTACCCGCGAATCCCATGTGAACGTTCGTGTCGCCCACTCGTCGCGTCACTTCCTCGTTACAGTTGATCTAAAATGACGGGGCAATTTTTCGTCAACTTGCCAGAGCTTGCTTTTTCGACGTACGGAGATTATACTTACGAGAATGTGTTGGGCGTGCACGCAAATTACACCGAGGAAGATCGTGAGCGGAGGCGCCAGCAAGAGTCCAGCGTGCTTGAAGGCGTCTCCCAATGCGAAAATGCCCGAGCCCACGTTTCCTTTGAAGAGGTGCATCATGGTCTCCAGGTATCTGAAGAAAATTGTTTCGTTGTTTAAGAGGAAAATTTGGACATTGAGGAAGCGAATCATTTCTAGCAGATCGAGGCATTTTTGTGCCAAGAGTTTGACGCGTTTTAAATGTTAATACGAAAGGGTCTTCTCTTACCAAACTTATAAAATACACTATGGATGATAGGATCGGCGAGTCCAGTATTTTCCACGGCATATTTAATCTTATAATAAAGTAAAAGAGGTTCGAAACAAGCTACAACAATCCACACCTTCGTTTAGTTTACTCCTGAATTTCATGACACGGCGTACGAGCCTACGAGAGGGTTGCTATGTCACAGGCGTAAAGCAAATTCGCTCGATACTCTCTCGTTCGAAGTGACTCACACTTGTCCAAATCATCCTCGCAAATTTAAAGCATGGTAATTTAACTCGTTTCATCGAAATAAAATGAGTAATAAAGTAAACGAAATTCGAAACAAGCCGCGATAATTCACATCTTCATTTACTCCCCCTAAATTTCACGACACGGCGCACGAGCCTACGAGGAGGTTGCAATCTGACAGGCGTAAAGCAAATTCGCTCGATACTCTCTCATTCGAAATGACTCACACTTGTCCAAATCTTTCTCGCAAAATCAAAATAAAGCGAGTAATAAAGTAAACGAAATTCGAAACAAGCTACCATAATTCACACCTTCGTTTAGTTTACTCCTGAATTTCATGACACGGCGTACGAGCCTACGAGAGGGTTGCCATCTCACAGGCGTAAAGCAAATTTGCTCGATACTCTCTCGTTCGAAATGACTCACACTTGTCCAAATCATCCTCGCAATTTTAAAGCATGGTAATTTAACCTGCTTCGTCGAAATAAAATGAGTAATAAAATAAACAAAATTCGAAACAAGCTACAATAATTCACATCTTCGTTTAGTTTACTCCTGAATTTCGCGACACGGCACACGAGCCGACGAGGAGGTTGCCGTCTCACAGGCGTAAAGCAAATTCGCTCGATACTCTCGTTCGAAGTGACTCACACTTGTCCAAATCTTCCTCGCAAATTTAAAGCATGGTAATTTAACTCGTTTCATCGAAATAAAATGAGTAATAAAGTAAACGAAATTCGAAACAAGCCGCAATAATTCACACCTTCGTTTAGTTTACCCCTGAATTTCGCGACACGGCACACGAGCCGACGAGGAGGTTGCCGTCTCACAGGCGTAAAGCAAATTCGCTCGATACTCTCGTTCGAAGTGACTCACACTTGTCCAAATCTTCCTCGCAAATTTAAAGCATGGTAATTTAATTCGTTTCATCGAAATAAAATGAGTAATAAAGTAAACGAAATTCGAAACAAGCCGCAATAATTCACACCTTCGTTTAGTTTACCCCTGAATTTCGCGACACGGCACACGAGCCTACGAGGAGGTTGCCATCTCACAGGCGTAAAGCAAATTCGCTCGATACTCTCTCGTTCGAAGTGACTCACACTTGTCCAAATCTTCCTCGCAAATTTAGAGCATCGCAATTTAGCTCGCTTCATCCTGCAGCTTCTCTGTCTTCTAGGCGCGAGCCAATTCGATGCCACTGTGCGCGGAGACACGGAAATAGGCTCGGTGGCTGTCACGGATATTCCCAAAAATAAAATTTCATATCAATCGCGAGCAAATTGGGACGAGAGTACGAGGAAAATTTCGAAGAATTTTTTTGAAATCTCGAGGAAGAGGATGACGAGAAGATGCGATACCGTACGTGTTTACCGATCGTGTTGACGATTAAGAGAGCTTATTTTCTCTGCGAAATTAATTGCTCGACCAGGCGGACCCGCGCGGGCACGCACGGTAGCGGCCGAGGAAATTTTCCGTGCATTCCTCGGCACTGCTAGCACGAGCTAATTTAAAATCCACTGGCGACCCAACTGGGCGACCGCATTTTCGGCGGCGAGTTCCTTCGAGCGATTCGCACGGACCAATGCGAGTGCACCTCAAGGTGTATCGACCTTTCTCCAATCTTTATCTTATTTATCATCTGGAAAGTTGTCGCGTTTCGAGCGCCTTTAATTTCCTCCTCTGTCGACCCGTCCGTTCTTCCGTTTCACCTTCTCTCGGTCTGTCCACTCCCTCCCTCGTCATTTTCTTCTCAATCACCTTTCTTTCACATTACTCTTTACTCTCTCTCTTTCCAGTTCTTTCGCGTATTTGCCTCTGAGTTTCTATAAGGAGATGGCGATTTTTAAAATTTGAATAAACGCGTGGCATCATCTACCAATTGGTTTGGCCAATGATAATTATTCCATCGTGAATCAGTTCCAAAGTCTCGCGCAAAAAGGTGCTCGGTTTGCGTCAGCATTCGCCAAGACACGAACGAGAGTTTGAATTATGGCCAATTGACCAATTTTGTATCGACTATCGACCACGCGTCTGTCTCTTGCTTTTCGACTCGGATTTGCTCCTCCACCTTTTTGCCCCCTTCTCCTCTTTCCGTTCGCAGTGGTAAGAGTATTTATATTGGTGGATGGTTTCGTAAATAGGGAACGTAAATAGAGGGAGAGAACGACGTGGCGTCTCGAGAAGACTCGGAGACGAGAAAGGTTAATTTTGAAATATCACCGGGGATAGCGCGTGCTCAGGTAGCATGTTACGAGATGGTGACAGATCGTGGACGATTATAAACTCGATGATCTAGTCGATCCAACCGACGAGAATCGAATTGTCGTAGTGGGTTAGGGTTAGGATTGATGGAGGATTCCTAGTTACGTGATTTTATAGTAGAATTTAAACGAAGACTTCAGGTCCAGAAGGTTTCTTTGATAGAGAATCCTTTCCTTTTCCATTCTCTTTCTAATTTTTTTCCAAGGTCAAAGTTACACGATTTTTTTGGTGGGTCTGCATGAAAGCTAAATTTCTAGAATGATGATATTGAATCCTTTATTTTTGAATCTCCTTTCTAATTTTTTTTCCAAGGTCTCTTGCAATTCTCAGGTACACGATTCTTTTAGGTGGACCTGAGTCAAGTGTACGTTCCTAGAATTTTTCCATTTTCTTGTACCATCTGAATTGTTAAGGCTTGTTATAGTTCCGTATGTGAGCGCATTTCCCGCAGTCCATCGTCGACCTTGTTCTCATTTTTATAGACATTTGCATATGTAAACAAAGAGCGGTACATATATGCAAGCGATAAGATTATCGTAAATGTGTGTCACATCTGTGTCATACCTTCGTAGGCAGTGTGACTTTTCGAGGAAAGAAGGCGTGTAAGTCACCCGAGAAGAGCGATGACGGAAGAGGAAGAAGAATACAAAGAGAATTTACAATTGAGTTTCGTTGATTGGCAGAGATGAGTGCTACTCAATCGAGAGCAACTTTTTTGGAGCACGTGTTCAAGGATGAAAAATCGATTCCACTCGGTAATCGAAAATAATGATTTTTCGAGCACAGACTCAGGGACAAAAAATGTATTTATAAATTTTTGCAATGTTCCGAAGGTTGGTCTCGAATGACAGTTCCACTGGATAATCGAAAATACTGATTTCCAAGCAGAAGTGGGACAAGAATTCCATTTTGAAATATCGTCACTTCCGTAAGGTATTTTTACCGCGATCCTACATTCCGCTTCGTAATTGAAAATGAGCTTTTTCTCGAGCACCGTAACGAAGGACAGAAATCTCGTTTGAAAATTCCGCAGCTTCCGGAAAATTCGTCTGCAATGACACTTCCGCTCCGTAATCAGGAAGAAGTGTTTGCTCGACGAGGCCACGCAGGTACGTGGGCTACGACCACGAGGTTCCGGCGTGCGCTTCTTCTGTACGTGACGTGAAAACGAAATGATAAGGAGGACGCTCTTCTCGAGCAGAAGCGCGTTCCTCTCGGCTCACGAGCATCGCAAGAGGACGAGGAGAAGGAGGAGATTATTTGTCGAGAGGTTGAAAGAGACCGCGCGATCTCAAGAATCGCCCGACAATTGTCGCTCAAAGCTCTTTAATGCTCTCGAGGCGCGAGTGTCTTCGGCTCAAAACGATAAGAAGGTGTCGGTGAAGGAGGTTTATTGGCTAGCGTAGAAGCACCTCGTTACAAGCACCATTCTAACGAGACTTCTTGTCTTATCGCGACGCGCTCGTCGCGAAGTCGTGGAAACCGTAGAAATCATTAAACCTCGTCGTTTCGTCCACCGCGAGCATCCTCGTTAGTTCCAGACATTTTTCATTCCTTCTTTTTCTCTACTTTTTTCCCCGTCGCGCGTTACAGTCGGATCCGACTTAATCTCCTGGCAAGCGAGATAATTATTCTTACGCTCGAGGAGGATTAAAGAAGAGATCCACGACGGCGTAACGAGCACAGATTATAATCCAAGGACACGGAAATGCAATTTTATAGCAGTCACAGGCGCAGGAGAACGCTCCCATGAGATTTGCCGAGGTTTCTTGGTAACAATAACAACTTAAGACCCGCTTTGAGATCGTTGGTGTTATCGATGGTTCACCGCACGGTATCTCTACCGTGAGCAGGTAAACAATGAAGTTACGAAACTCGGGAAGACAAGTGAGAGAAAAGAAGGAAAAAGATAAAGAGAAATCGTGATCGATCGGACGTTTTTCGCGAATTCGGAAGTTTGAAGTATTTTTTTTTTATTTTGTTCGTAATAATCCCAGCTTGTAATGCTGCGCGTGTAAAACGCGGTGAAGAGATTCTGCTGCTCTTGTGTGTCTGGCAAATCAATCACGAGCTTTACTCCGTGAAGACGAAGTAAATCAAGGAAGTAGCGCGTGGGTAGGAAAGGCGTGCGCGAGAGCTCGCGTGAATGCGAATATTCGGAAAAATCCTTTCTCACGAAATAATCTCAGCTTTCTGTCTGTGCGTGTAAAACACGAAGAAGTTTCTTTTGTTCTTCTATGCCTAATAAACTAATTACGAGGTTTACTCTTCGAAGACGAATCAGAGTAAGTAAGTGCCACGTTGCGTAGGAAAGAAATAAGATCAAAGTACACTCGAAATCTAAAATTCGAAAAAAATCCTTTTCACGAAATAATTCCAGCTTTTTGTCTTTACGTGTAAAACACGACAAAGAAGTTTCTTTTGCTCTTCTATGTCTAATAAACTAATTACGAGGTTTATTCCTTCAAGACGAATCGGAACAAGCCGTGTTGCGTAGGAAAGAAGTAAGGTCAAATTTCACTCGAATCCCAAAACTCGAAAAAATCCTTTCTCACAAAATAATCCTAGCATTCTGTCCGTACGTGTAAAACACAACAAAGAAGTTTCTTTTGCTCTTCTATGTTTACCAAACCAATTACGAGGTTTACTCCTCAAAAACGAATCGAAACAAACAAATACCGAGTACATAGAAAAGAACTAAGATCAAAATTCGCTCGAATTTCAAAATTCGAAAAAATCCTGTCGCACCGTAATCCCAGCTTTCTGTCTGCGCATGCCAAAGGGAACTAAGAAGTTTTTTCTGCTCTCGTATGTCCGGCAAACCAATTACAGGGTTTAATCCTCAGACGTGAATTAAAGTAAGCAAGTACGTCGCGCGTAGGAAAGGCGTGCGTCAGAGTTCGCGCGTCGTTTCCCGGAAAGGAGCACTTTAATGTACGAGCGTTTCTGCGACAAACGTTTGCGCCACGCCGCGGTTGCGCGCGTAATCGTCGCAGAAGGATAAATCAAATTGTCTAGTCTCGCGTCTTTCAGTTGTCGTCCCCTTTTCCCTCTAGAGTGGCACACGGACACGCTCGAAAAATCTCCTTCACTTTCCACGTCTCTTCCTCGAGAGGAAATTTAAATAAATGATCACTCACGAGGTCGGATGATGAACCGTCATCCCGTGTTCATCCGCACCGCCACTGCGGTCGTTCCCCTTCTCGATCGACATGATCGGGTCCTTCGATTGAAAGGCTCCATACGTCCCGCCATTTCTGCAAAAAAAAGAGAAGAAAATTAATTCGAGGATCGTGAGACAAGGTGGAAAAAAATATTCGAGATTTTAGGGGATGAAATGCTTCGAGGAAAATTGCTTTCTTGTAGCTCGCCCTCGCGTGATCGAGCTTGCAATTAATCTCTTGGGTTGCAGCACCGCAGACGAAAGAGAGATTGTAAAATTACATTCCTCCGGTGTAAAGTCACCGTAATACAACACGCTCCCCTTCTGGAGATTAATCCGCCTCGTTGGGGAACGTGCGCGCGGTTGAGAAACTTTTCGGATTGAAAAGCGAGAGGAGCTCGTGAGTGGAATAAAGATCGATTCTCGCATTGGCTCGCGAATTTAACAGGACAAATCTACCTGTCCTCGTTTGCATCGTGAATTCACAAAAGAATTTCACGAGTTCTCGCGAATACTCTAATCGCTCGATAATTTCCTTTCTCTGTGTATTCGCGAGTTTATACATGGCCCCTCGGACCTGGCGCGGAACTTCAATGCCGGTGCCGAAAAGTAAGACGTATCGACGCGTGATGTCACTTCTAGAAAAACGCGACACGCTTCATAGGATCGTAGAAATTCCAGCACGAGCCGGTAGAAAAGATCCTTGACAAATCTAACAGATTTCAAGGCGCGAAGTGCTTCTAAAAAAAATTCTACAAACTGAGGCTCGTGTCGCTAAAAAATTGCCAAGCACGTGTTTCCGGGTTGTTTGGGCCAATGCAAGCAACGAAATTCGCGTGCCAGTAAATCTCTCATCGCCTAAATAATCCATCGACGTTGGCGAACGATCGAACAATTAACTCTGCACCTACTACCGGCATACGGTCACGATAATGTCCGTGCCACGCGTTTCCCTCCAGCTCGTTAAGATAAAACTGTGGCGACACATCCGTTCTTTCTCGGGTATATTCCACTGTGAAATTCCGAGATAGAGAATCCCAAATGGAATTATCTCAAGCGCGCACGGAGTGATTACGCGCTTAATTTCCAAGTTTAGGCTCTGCCGAGGATTTGACTCTTAACCCTCGTTTCCAGGTCGGAAGAAATGAATCTCCGTGTCTCGTTTATCATTGTCCTCGTTGTCCACGCTCATAAGGAATCTCATGGACGAATTTTGCTTCTGTTCTCCAGTGACGTAACGACGACACACGAAGGTAGAATGGAACTAACCGATTGGAAAGAGAAGGCACTACAGGGACCATTGGTACTCGCGTGCTCACTCGAGAGAACACCGCGTGTCGCGGTCGTGCCAATCTCAAAATACGTCGCGGTTCTTGGCTCGCGCCTTTACCGTCACAATTATACCATACCCGAGAATCGAATGGGACGCGATTATTTCACAATTGGCCCGCGCGTCACGTTACAATTAAGTGACTTACTCCCCGTTCAATAGTTTCGAATGTCGTCGCGCCCTCGTAATCGTCCGACTTCCCCACGGTCGAATCGATTGAGTAATTCGCTTCTTTTTCTCCCATTCTCGTTCTTTCGTTCACGCGATCTCGAGACCACGGAGAATTAATTCTCTATTTTGTGGAGAGTTAATTTTCCGATGAGAATGCACGAATTTCTCTGCGATTTGATAACGAATAATCTCGATTGGCCGATGCGATCTCTAGCGCCGCGCAATTCGAAAAATGCGATTTCGCGATCGCCGCGCCAATTCGCCCGCGTTTGAATTGTCTGGCGATTGGCCCGAACGATCGGATCCTGATTAAATGTGCGCGCGCTGCGATTCATTTACGATTACGTCACGGTTCGTTACATTGCACGACGCTCGTCCTTATCCGCGCGTGAGAGAAACCGCGGAACGCGGAGCACGAGCGCGTATCAATTTTAAAGCTTACCAATCGGTCGATGATTCGTTAAGTTATATAATAACAAAGAAGGATATCATAGCTGAGTATCCTTAGAGACTCGTGGTATTGAGAAATATAATAATAGGGTCTGGGTTTCGAGAAAAATTGCAATTCGAGTTTGTTATTTTTTGGTGTAAAATCGATTAGAAAAATATGTACTGATCCAGCAGGACGAGGGACTCGTATTGAAAAGAGACAAAAAAAATCGATTTGAATTAATCAAAATTAAAACAATCGATTCTCTCTCTCCTTTCCTTGGCTTTCGTTGTCGAGCACTGGCAAACCTCGAGCCTCGTTTGCAATGTGCCACAATGTGATTTTAGGCAGAAAAATACCAACTTTAATTGGAACTTTCTCCAAAACTAGACACTATTGTTATATTTCTCAATACTCAGCTGTGATTTATTTCAAATTCGTCGAGATTGAAAGCGTCACGATTCACACCTCTCCTTGTAAACACAACCTACTCGCGAAAATAATTAATCGACAAAAACGGAGTCTACAAATCGTGCACTCGGCGCATGCGCGCTGTTAATTCCAACAATTCCAAGCCCACCGATTAATCCCGCGTCTTTCTCTCCACGAGACATTGTCGACGCACCATTGTCTCTCGATGTTCCTTAATTCGTCGTCTGATTAACTAATGCCCGAGACATTATGCGGGAGACATTATGCATCCTTTCCAACCGTCCACAATGCATCCACCAATAGACCTTACGACCTACGGCGCTTCCTCCACTTTCAATTCCCGCGAACATCGCATCGTCCAGAGTCGCATAACGAAATTAGCCTCGTCCTATCTCGCTCTCGCTCACGCGAGGGTGTACGTGAGGCGCGTTAAAATTAATATTTAACAAACACTTCCTGCCGCTCCTCTTACGTCCGAAGATCCTCGACCTCGAGAGCGAGGTGGGCGTAGAGGTGGCGCACACCGTGGCGCGTGGCGCGTTCGATTGTAACGAGGTCAAGGCACGTTACAGTCGATCATTTCTGTTGTCCTTTGTTTTCTTTTTTCTTTCATTATGCTCATCTCCTCCGGGATGCGTTCCAAAACGCTTTATGCTCACCGTCGTATGGTGGATTAGGGAAAGATGCTCTGCATCACCGCTTCTTTAACACGTTGAGTGCTACATCAGTCCCCAGGGACTGACAGTGAACTTTCCGTTCAGGCGGCGTCGGTCCCTAAGGACTGACAATCGATTTTTCGTTTGGACGACGTGGATTCTAGGGACTGACAACGAACTTCTCGTTTGGTCCACGTCGGTGCATGAGACCGGCATTGTAAAGGGTTAAATTATTAATGACAATTAAAAAATGTACATTGCTTGTACCATTTCGACAGTCCAAACGAAATGGATACAGAGTAACAAAGTTATCGTTTGTGTATACTCTTTAGTCGAGCATTCGGTATCAAGTGCTCACGCGCTGCCGCCTGAGCGACAAGTATAGTGAAATCGGCGTAGCACTCAACGTGTTAAACACTATTCCTACCAACCGGTCGAATGAGCATTTTTAACATTTCGATTAGAATTTCCTGTACACAACGTAATTTCATCGTATTTCAATTTGACGAGTTTTTCTAAAATGTACGTATAATACATTTTTCAATATTTTAGGAAATGTCGTGAAATTTAAAAATGATGCTATCACATTGTATATTGGAAATTCTAAACAAAATGTTAAAAACCGGTAGTGGTAGGAATAGTGTTAATAATTTTTGCGGTCACCACAATCTCCAGCGAGTAACAGCGCGAAAAAGGAAGTGGAGAAAAATCACACGAGTGGTTCACGGAGTAAAGTTTCGAACCACCACGGATATATGCTCGGTGTGTACACGTCGTGTTTTGGAACGACTTGAGTGTGACAAGATACACACGAGTGTGTTGTTTTAGAATGCACCACCGAACCCTCGCGAAGAAAAGGCGGGAAGAGGATATCGGTGAGAACCTATCTGTACTCTCGGATTCTGAGAGCGCACTTTTGTTTAGAGTTCATTAAAGGTGTTTTTCTTTCGCGCACTCTAGGGCAGCTCCTAATCGTGAAAGGAAAACACCTTAAATGAGCCAAGAGACTTACCCGAGGGGCTCCTTGAACGTTGTTTCATCTCCGTGCGGAGTATTCTTCTTCGGCGAAGCGGCCGTCGGATTGGAGTGCAATTCCATCTGAAATGTTAAATTGAAAAGGTTTGGTGAGATGAATTTTTATTTGGTACGGATACTCGATGTTGATTTTAACCCTTTGAGTGTTATGGACGCATATATGCGTCTGTCGATTTTTTTGGATTACCTACATAGAAGTATTACAGTTACTTTTGTGTGAGATGAATACAGGTGCATTCGTTAGTAACTGCATGGTAATAACGTTCTTTAATTATTTAATCTCGTGCAAAAGAATTGCTATAACTTATTACTATTTGCGCCTTGAATAGTGAATCAACAGAGTTCAGTCTAGCGAAAAAGTATTCCGTCCACTGAGATCGTCGCCGCATAGGCCGCGAGTATTCAGCACTCAAAGGGTTAATCGTTTGTCGATTCTACTACTGGAAATATGAAATTCATTAGGTAATTTCGTAATTTTATTCATCCTGTCATTATGAGGCACCACGTGGAAATCGACGAAGAGTATCGAAGAGTGATGGAAAATGAGAAACGATTAAGAGACAACTCCTCGTAGAATTACCAGATCAATTATATTAACGGGAATTAATGTCAACACTTCTCGTGTAACGTTAAAGAGCGAACGTCACGGAAGCACGAAACGTTTTCAACGAGTTTTTCCATAGAAATGACGTCCACGAGAAACGTTATTTTCACCGCGCCTAATTAAATATCGACGAAGTAAAAATTCCAACGATCGTCTCGCGAGACTCGTTTGATTTTCACGAGACACGCGAGAAGCTTCTTCTCACTCTCCACTTCTATTTTTCCTTCGGTCTCTATCTCGGTCTCTCGGTCGCGATATTTCCATCGCTCGTGATAATTTCTGCCACGCGGTCTGAGCTCTCGTGCATACGACTTCGCGCGTGGAGCCACGAGAATTGTCCTATTAATAAGTGATGCGTGCCCGTTTATTCCGACGAGGATTCGAACGCATTCGAGTCCGAGAAGAAGATGGAACAGAGGGTAAGATAAGATAAAGATAAAGATTGTGATGGGGTAGTACTCCAACGAGGTCTAGGCCTCTTCCAGAAAGAGAACACGGGAAGCTGCAAGAATGCGGAAACAAGAGGAAAGATAAGCTCTTCATCGAACCTTACACTACGAGAACGCGAGAAAAGCGCGACAGGCTAATTGCAAATTATTATAGCAACAATCTCGCGCGACTTCGTCCGGAAAATTTCGTGCTCGTCTGGCGCATGCGACGCGGCAATTGATAAGAACGATGACCCTTTTGAAGAGCGCGCACTTTAGCCCCAAAAAACCAGCGGCATCTCGATCAACCGTGGATCGTCCGACCTTTCACCACTCCTTCGTGTCACTTTATTTTAAACTTTGGGATTAGTCGAATGCGATTCTTTTTTTTTCTAGTTGAGATTATCGTCTGGAAGAAGTAGCAGTGAATTCCGATCCGACGATTAATCGCAGGGAACGAGTGGAGGGAAGAGAGAAGGAATTGACGCGAGCGAACGAGAACGCGCGCTTGGAAATTTCCGCTTCCCGAAGCTGATCGCACGCTTAGCTCCCGTGTCCTCGTTCGTCGACGCGAAGCGTGGAAGATTTTCGTCGAAGAAATACGATCTGCCGAACTTGCGACAGGTTCGACAGTCAAAGCGACGATCTGTGTCGCGAGTGATAAGGAAAGAGGGATGAGCGCGCCCCGTGGTAATGGAATCTTTTTCGATCGCGATATCGCAGCTCGATCTCTGATAATTCCACGAGTTCGGATCTTGGAATCGATCGATTCTCATTTGTCGAAACTGCTCGTCTTATCGGGCAGAGACAATGAAATAACAAAGGTGTGATAAGCGTAATTCTTTCGCGTCATCTCTCTCTCTCTCTCTCTCTCTCTCTCTCTCTCTCTCTTGTTTTTTTCTTATGATCGTTTCTTCTTCTTCCTTCGCGGTTACTCGAGCATTATTAGTGACCAGAAAGGTTTTGGAACTGCCACGAATTTCGCAATGAGGAAGACAGTGTGTACGAGTGAAGCTAAACAGGTAATCGACAGATCGTTTCAACTCACGGAGGAAATCTCGTTTACCGTGCTCGAGGTTTAACCTCGACGAAGAATGACGAGGAAGGTTCGTTTCTGCTGGTCTCGTGACTTTGATTTACCTAACAGGAAAACGATCGTGATCCTGTTCTCCGATCTCGGTGTAACTATCGACGACTCGTCGATTTTAAACGTCGCGCCGTTCGAAAAGTTCGCGCTCGCGTTTTTCTCTTATCGACCGCGACACGGACAGCGATTTCGATTATCATTCTTAATTACAAGCACGTTGCGCTCTTCGACGCTTCTCTCTCTTTCTCTCTCTCTCATTCTCTTTCCGTCTCCCTCTTTCCGTTGGCTTCACAACACAAACTGCCGGAGAATGTTGAGCAATCGCGCACAGGGGCTCGTAAGAAATCGTGGGATCGTACGACCGGGGCAGTTTAATCGTACGACAATGAGAATTTGACGACTGCGTTGAAATCACTCGGTGAACAGGAAATTTCCTTTCGAAGTCATTTTTATCGACTCCGCGTCCGGAGAAATGCGCTCTTACGATTCGACGTCGAATAAGCCACCGAGCACGGATCTCTCTGTTTACCAATCCAACTTTAATATTCGTCCTTCTATTCGCACTATTGCACAACGATACACGCGCCACACCCTAAACCTCGCGAGAATCCGAATGGAGACCTACCTCGCACTCGCAAACATCCCGTTCCTCGCACATGCTATCTTTTGCAACAATTCTCTCGTTTGTGTATCGTCAAACTGATCGATTAGCGGGACCGAGCGTCGTCGGCTTGGCCTAAGAATACGTGGTAAACAAGTTGTAACCTACGTGAGAAATAACTGGCAGCGGATGGGTACGTAAACGATAGGTAGCATTAGACGTGTAGATATATAAGCTTGCGTTATACCCTATCTATTTTTCCTCTCGGTCCTCCTTTCGTCGTCGCGATCAATCGAGAGGACGGTTTATAAGTGAAACGAGAAATCGCTTGGTAATCGGAGCATCTCTGAGAACGACGTAAAGATCGAGTCGATTGAGTCGTCGAGCGTGAGAAAATTAAAGAGGACGAGGGTGCAAGGAGGTACGAGAACGAGTACGAGAGGAGGTGGAGAGATTGAATTGTCCATTCTGAGAGCACACGAGGCAGTGGGATTAATGCGTGCCGTGTGTGCACGCGTATCTGTGCGAGTTCTCGTACTGTGAGTCTCGATCTACACGCGTGTCGCAACAAACTTCCTCGAACTAATTCCTCTTCTAATTCTTCTCCGCTTCCTCCTCATCCTCCTTCTCACAATCCATCTTCCTGTGTCGCGCGAGCTCAATGGATCGCGTAACCATAACTCCTTATCGCACCTAATGTATGACTCTGCTTTTCTCTTTTTCTTCTCTCTCTCTCTCTCTCTCTCTCTCTTATTGATTAAATCAATCGACGAGTCTCGACGCATTGCGCCACTTGTATGCAAAGATACTGCTATCGATTGTGTCATTATTCTCGATATTTAAATCATGCGTGTATCGATACGCCTGCGAGACACGTGCGGACGAACCTAATCGATCGCGTGCATCGACGGAACCGTGATCCAAAGGCGATTAATCCAAGTTGTCTCGGTGGAAGGTTTAATTCGCAGGAAGTGAAAAAAACGAGTGTTTCTTTCCGAGGATTTAATGGGCCACTTGCTCGCGCGAGTGAGAAAAACGAAGGTTTAGTTTTTACTCGCTTTTTCAACGGGCGATTTCAAAACACTTTGCAACGCAAAAGATTTGCGTGGAAAGAAAATTTGCGATAGTTAACCAGTGTCCTTGCGACACATGTATTCAATGTTAAATAACGCCTGTTCCATTGTCGACTTTAGAAGTGGTTCTTATGTTTCGGTGAGTGTGTAATTATTCGAGCTTGCTAATGAGAACCTAATGAATGGACAAGAAGGGGTACGTGAGCTCGTGAATTGAGAATGCTTATGTTCACCGGGCATGAGTCAGCTGGGCCGATGCACAGGACACCACGGGGACGTTTAATCGCGTTTAATTTCATCGGTATTGCGAGAGACCTCGAATCTCCCACCAGAAGCGTGTCCATAATGGTACCAATGGTACCATTCGATCCCAAGGGCTTGGCCTCTTTAAAAAATGCACTCTTTTTATCCTAACCTTCTCAACGGTACCTCTATCATTTTTAATACACACTCTTAAAGAATTCTTTCCAAATCACTTTTACCTCCAACAAGGATATATTTCTCTCTCCATTGTACGTTGTGCCTAACGATTTCTCTCGATAAATCCGATCCTCTAGTAATTCTCGCACCCGACGTTACCCATTGACATTTGTTCTCCAATTGAGAATCACGCCGTCGGGCTCCACCAAAGGCCGAATCGGAATCGTACGGCGTCGCGACACATCCTTTGTCCATCCGACGTGGTCGTGGGTTTCGTGTCGGGTTGATTAAATGAACAGTCGACTTGAGCTTCAACGAGGCACCGGCCTCTTTGTAGAAGAGAGAGTGAGAAGAAAAAAGTGTAATCCTTTGCAACAATGTAACGTCGAATCGAAAGGGGACCCACGCTGTAAGTGCTGTAAGTACTCTCCTTATCGGTCAGCCAAATCCTCTTTAGTATCTCGGGACGCGATAGAGTGTAATGTCAACACGCTCCAATTGATTCGATTCGCAGATCGGCTACGATGCATCTAATCACCCTAATCTTATCGAGTTTTGCGACCTTACGCATATCGGATGTTCACGCTTCCTCCCGATCACATTCCTCGCTTATCATTAAGACGTCATTTCGAGTCGAGATCACATCGGTCATTTCTTCTAAGTAGTTGTTACTCATTATTTCTTTCATCGTCACGACCTCTCTCCTTCGGCGCCAGCACCCCCTTCTCGTTCTTATTTAGCATTTCGCTCGTCGTCTTATCTCTTCTTCGACGTTTCGATTTACCAGCTTGTTCGTGGTCATCGCTTCTTCGACTTTCTCTTTTTTTGTCTGTTTTATTAATCATCACGATCCGTTTTCTATCATTTTACGTTTATCGTTCTGATTTCTGTTAATTATTTCCTTCATCGTTATTACTCTTTTTACTTATTCTTAGGTCGATATTATCCTGTAAAAGGATCTTTAACCAAGGTTTTTTCTAAAATGTTCTTTTACAGTGCAATTGCAATCTTCTAATATTTGATAAGAGTACATTTTATAAAAGATCTTGGCCTTCCGAGATGACCAAGGATAACGCATTACACTGTCAAATATTCAACAAAAGAACATTTCCTCACCATCGCAAATCTCCCTTTCTCATTTACGTTCGCCACCTCCTTCGTCATCATCACTCCTCTTCCTCATTTCAATCCACGGTATCCTTCACAGTCACCACTCCTGATACCGTTCACGACCCCCACGAAGATTTCACAACTCTCCACGCGACGACGACACGTCGGCAAGCGTGGCTTGACCGCGGTCGATGGGTGTCATCGGGGCGCCTCGTTAACTTTAGGGTACACGCGTCACTCTCACATGGGCGCATCGCGACGCCGGGCGTCGAGACGAGGTCTTAAGAAGAGAGGAGTGGAAGGCGATGGAAGTGGAAAATTGTGAGAAGAAGGAGAAAGGACGACGAGAGGAGGAGAAGGACGAGAGGAAGTGCGAAGCTTGGCTCTCGCGAGAGAACGACAATGCCAAAATAGAATTCGATGGAACGACGACGCCGACGTCGGACTCCTTGCGACGCCAGAGTGCATCGCCGTGCGCTCGGATTCACGTGTAGCTACCTTTTGCTTTTTTATCGTGCGCGCGAGCGCGTGCGTGCTATTGCGTAAAGGCCTTCGAATAGAGCGTCCCGACGCCCTGCGTTCCCTCGTCGTCTCTTCCTCTTTAGGCTCGCGCGCGCGCGCGCGCGCACGCAAGCTTCTTCCTCTCTCCGTCTATTCTCTCGAGTTCGAGGCCAAAGATCAAGGGAGCTTTCCGCTCGCGGGTCGCAGCAGACTCGTCTGCCTTTCGACAAGAGAAAGAGAGAGAGAAAGAAAGACAGAGAGACAGAAGTACGATTAGAAATCGCGAAAAAAAAAAGGTGTGGAGGGTGCGATAGTCGCGAAGGGTTAAAGATGAAGAGGACGACGAATGAGAAGAGGAGAGGCGCGAGAGATGAAATTTCACGCGGTAAGAAAAGGAGAAAGGGGAAGAGGTGCGGAGGGTGCGAGTGTCGTTCAACCTGGCTGGCCGCGGCGCGAGCCAATTTCCAAAGAATGTATTAAATTATCAGATTCTCGCGAGACCGAGGAGAATGGGATTGTTTCACGCCACTTTGCTTTCACGTGGGTGGATACCGTTGAACTCGGATAATTCTGGCCGAGAGGGAGAATTTGGCAATTTTCTCCATCTCGTCGGTGACCAGTGATACTACAAACTAAAGTCTCGAATAGTCTCGATTAAATCCCAAAGATCCTCCACGAATTGTGCAAACACACACACACGCTAGACCTTGAACGATATCGAGGAGTGGACAAATTTCCCCTCATCGACCCAAGCGAAACTCTTTCCTCGAAGGGTAGCCACTTTCGATATCGATCGGGTGACTCAATAATTCCTGCTGGTCGGCAGTCGAGAGATAAGAGGGGACGATTTACGGTGATCGTAAAGTCGCAGATCGGTTGGTGGCTCGTGCTGGTGACGTTAACCAGTGGACGAGAGACCGAGAATCCCAACGAAATCCCACGACTTTCCTCTTATCGGATAGGCGGGAGAGCGTGCAAGGACGTGCGAAGTGATAGATGGCTATTTACGATCGGCTCCGATCGAAGGAAAAGAAACGCACACGCTCGTTTCGCCGCACCGTCAACAAACCGAGATGACAATGTTTTTTCATCGCTCTGCTGCGCACAACTCCGAGAGAGATCTTCGAGAATAAGTGAATCGTGCCAATCCACCCACGCGATCGATTCGCGGATCCTTACAAGGAGGAGGCACGAAAGCATGGCGCCTTTGAGATTTTTCCATTCGATCTCAGGTCCCGTTCCCTTTCCTTGACTTTTACTCGACACCACGCACGTTCGATCCCTCTTATCCTTCTCGCTTAAAAGTCACGGTGGGTTTGAAATGCTCGCGCGACCGCGAACGGACGCGGACACCGCGCCACGGACTCGCTATCCTTGGAGCGCAACGTGACTACCGGGAAAGAAGATTTTTTTCTTCTCCACCATCGATTTACATTTCCAAAGGTCTCGTTTCTCGAGCACAAAAGCATCGAGTTTCGATGCAACGGGGCGATGGAGCGCGATTTCAGCACGTGTCAGCCGATAAACAAAACTCCAATTGTCCCCGGAGTCCTTCTTTCGCGTGTTAATGAGAGCAGGAGCGTGAGACGAGAATTCTTCTTCGTTTCTTCTTTTTCTTTTTTAACAACGTGGATACCCGCGTGAGAGAATTTCGTTTGGATTCCATCGATTCGATTGGATATCAAAATTTATGCGAGACCATTCGAACGCGAGCGCGGCCGTGAAGCTTTCTCGCGTCGAATCGTTCCGAGCGCATAATTATGTCGAGGTTGACCAGAAGTCTCGGAGGAAGGCGAACGAATATGAGAATGTAGTGTCTTAATGGGATTTAATGTTTTTCACCGTCGCATTGGGTTGGCTCGTATTCGACAGTACCGAGGAACTTCTGCGGAAATTTATCCATGGATATGGAAAGCAATTTGTCGAAGTGCTTGAAAGATCGTGTGCCTTGAAGGATGAAAATTCTCACGATTATGTTCATCGATGTTGAACGATTTCTTTTTGTTAGATGCGCGAATGTCTCGAAAGGTTTCGATGATCGTCCTTGGAGAACGATTCGCGATCGAGCAAAGATTCTCACGGACCTTTTGGAGCACAATGTCCAATCGTGGGATCGAATCGATCGAAATTTTTCTACACAACGGTAACGACGCACGATGTGCACCTGTAACGGTGCGCGCGACCCGTGACGCTCTTCGTCCGTTCCATTAGCGAGTCCCGAACGCAGACGGCGCACAAAGGAATCTAATGAGATCCAAAACGAGTCACGTGCACTCGTATGCACAATGAGAGCCTCGGAGTTCCTAAAGTTCGTCGCGCAGTTGAAAGTTCCACGTATACACGAATCAATCGGTTCCGTGCATTAAATGATTCACTGACTGTAAGCACCTCGAGCCTATCCGTGATATAGATCAATTAAGGATCCTTCTCTCCCCTTCCGGAAATTCTCGTCCCATGTCGTAGTCTCCTAAATCGAGTTTCGAGGAAACAAAGTGGCAAAGAGTGCAAATCAAGAGCAAACTCAGTGAAACGGTAAAAATAATCAGAGAAGAAGCAAAGGTGGACAGTACCATGCGATATTTCTCAGCCAGTTGTTAACACTCGATAATCCAACGAGAGAAGAAACAATACCGAAAAAGAAAATAAAGAGAAAGAAAAAGTCTTGCTGAAAATCAACAACACCCGTCAATCATCCTCAAAAACTAAACACACCGAATTCTCTCCTCGCACGAGCTTCTATCACAAAATTTTTATTTAACACGAATCCAGAAAAAAGATGAAATTCTCTTATCACATAACTTATTTTGATTCACTGAAATCGACCCAAATTCAAAGAAGAAAACTCACTTTCATCTTTACAACTTCCACATTGGAGACTAACAATATAATACGACTTCTATTTGCGAGAATTCTTCGAATTTCACCCTAACGTATTTATCCCAGAATGAACCAGAATTAGCCCGAAAGAAAGCAGAATTATCTATATCCACCCTATCCTAAAAATATCAAAGGAGAATCTGTGCGGTACCTTTGAAAATCTTCAGTCGAACTTTTGGTAGGGTAGGTGGTCGGTGCACCGGTAACCCATGGATGTTGCCGAATAATCCTGCTCGACGGCGTCCTCGTGGTCCTTCTCGTGGTCGTCGTTTTCGCAGCCTTGCTTCCACACCTTCGGTTTGTCCTTCACCTCCTGGTGTTCCTACCTCCGCGTCGTACTGTCTCGCCCGGTGCTCCGTGCACGTGCAACGCTCGGCTGCTTCCGCGCGACTGAAACCAACTCGGAGCAGCTGATGCGAGCTGGCGTAAGCATCGAAGGCCTCCTTTTCCTTCGAGCGTACGAGCGAGTGGGAGCGAGTGTAGGAGCGAATCCAAAGCGGAGAACCTCCTGTAACGCGGTACGGTCGACGCCTCCGCCTTTGCTTCTTCTCCACCACCGTCGCTCGTATCTAAAACGTGCCCGCGAAGTTTCTCCTACTATTGTTGCTATTGCTGTTTGCCGGTGGTCTGCTCCTCTTTGGTCGAGTCGCGCGGTGCTGCTGCCCAAGTCGAGGCCCGCCAAGCGGTGTCTCCTGCTCCCGTTTCGACTCGTTACCTTTTCTCTTCATCTCTCTCTCTCTCTTTCTTTCTCTCTTTCTCTGGTCTACCAGTGAGGTTTCACTTTCGAGAGGAAGGTGAGTCGTGAGTGAGAAAAGATAGAGGAGATAGAGAGACAGAGACAAAGAGAGAGAGAGAGAGATGGAGATAGAAAGAGAGACAGAGGAATGAACGTGGGAGCTGAAATGTAATCACGTTTAGAACAATTTACCAGGTTCTGCTGGATTTTTTTTTTGATTAAGAATTATTTTCTTTTTACTTTTATGATACCTCGTTGTGTAGATCGGTCGTGAATGGATCGAGGTTGTGGAGAAGTCGATCTGAAAATTGATGAAACTTAGTAAAGGATTTTTTGCGTCGTTTAGATGATTCGTTTTTCTTTTTTTAGTGGGCTTTGATGTAGATTGATTTATTTTTCGGGGATGCTGATGATCGAGAGAGTTCACGGAATCTACCGACCACGCGATTTTACGTAGATCATTGGAATAACGAAGAGGTGCAAAAATGCGCGCGGACCCACCACTCCGTCGTGCTCGAGCCAAAGGAGGACTCGCGCGAGCACACGGAAATAAACGAAGATTCACTAGTGCCGTGAATATCCACGGCAGGGAATACCGGTGCGGGAAATTAATTTCTGCGAAAGTGAAATTTTCCTTGAAATTTTAAAACACGCGAGAATTAAGTTGAAAGTACGGTAACGTCGAAAAATCTTGCGATCCTTGTGCTCAACAACGAGGAAAGTTGGCAAAGGTTGAAATGAAATTTCCTTAAACTCCAGAGATGCTAATTAATTCTCGATGGAAGCAACGTCGAGATATCTCGTGAGATTTTAGACGTGGAGGCAGGATAGTAAGGAGAATGGATGTACGTTAAAATAATATTTCCTTAAACTCTGTCGAGAACAATTAATCCTCAATTGAAAGGAACCGTCGAAAAGTCTCACGAGGTTCGCGTATAATCACGATAACGAGGAGAATGGACGCAGGTTAAAACACTATTTCCTTAAACTCTGTACCCTATAATTAATTCTCAATTGAAAGCAACGTTGCAAAACCTCCCGACGTGTTCGAAGAAAACCACAATAACAAAGAGACTCGACGTAGAGTGAAAATAAAACTTCCTTAAACTCTGCCCGCAAGAATGAATGAGGTTCACGGAGCCGCAATAACAAGGAAAATGGACGCAGGCTAAAATAAAATTTCCATAATCTCTATCCACGTGAATAAGCTTCCAACAGAATCAATTTCCAAGCATCTCGTCGTTCCAACAAGAAGAATCGACCGAGAGAAAAGAATCAAATTATACTAGGTGGAAAATTGAAAATTCACGATGGAGAATAACTTTTAAACAAAACTTCTCACGATTTTACCATCCACGCATGCGCGCTCGAGTTAATGAAGCGAATTAGCGAAAACTTTCCATAACGAATGAATGAGTCCAGTGCGGTGGGAAGTGCGCGCTCCCCATGCGAAATGAAGTGCGCAATTTAGCATTGGTTTTCTCGTGAAGAAATGCGCAAGACATTGTGGTAACAGAAACACACGTGCACGAAGGAGGGTAGAGGGAGGTTGATGTAATCGGTTCCCAGTTACGTCATCGCGGTTCGGTATCTCTAACAAGGATCGAGTAGAGTTTCGCGTAGATTTCATTATCGATAAGTTTCAGCGTGATACACGCGCAATTTCCACGTGGCTTAGAAAATCAAAGGCAGCAAAATGTTCCGCGAGTTCTTTACAAAGAACTCTTTTAGAGCCGCATCGTTACGCAATCTCGTCCACGTAGATGTTGCCAGACGTCGGAACAATGTTAGAAATCTGGACAACAATGTCAGAGGAAAATTAATAGTTTCGTTGAATTGGCTGACCACGAGGCGCGCGCCTGCCTTTCTGGGATTACCTTAGGCATAATTGCCTCGTAATTACGTGAGGTAAGCGAGGTAAGTACGATTACCTCGATTAAAGGAGAGCTATTCCACGGCGGGCTTTTAGAAGCGTGGCGTACGAGAAATCGCGATGCGCGGAAATTAGAACTGCGCGTAAAACGCGCGCCAAGTGGTAACGGGTAAACGGATCGTGACGAATGGTGAGAGATTGCGAGAGAAGTGGGAAAGGAGGAGATCGGTAGGGAAGGTGAGAGGTTTAAGTAGGAGAATTTCGTAGGATCCAACACGTAGGACGGACATCGTAGTGATCATAAGATAAATATAAACTACGTTGAGAATCGTTGATTGCGATAAAAGTGGAATAGAAGAAGAGCGGAAGAGTAGGTGAGAAGTTAAAGCACGAGAAATTCGTAGGATCCAAAACGTAGGACGGACATCGTAGTGATCATAAGATAAATATAAACTACATTGAGAATCGTTGATTGCGATAAAAGTGAGAAAGAAGAAGATCGGAAGAGTAGGTGAGAAGTTAAAGCACGAGAAATTCGTAGGACCCAAAATGTAGGACGGATATCGTAGTGAACGTAGGATAAACAAATATTAGAGGGATTGAAAGGTAATTCAAATTTTTGGCGTCTCAGATCAATTGATGTGATACAGCAAAAATTTGATTACCTTTCGGTCCCCCTAATATAAACTACGTTGAGAGTCTTTGATTGCGATAAAAGTGCGAAAGAAGGAGATCGGAAGAGAAGGTAAGAAGTCAAAGCACGAGAAATTCGTAGGACCCAAAACATAGAATGGATATTGTAATGAACGTAGAATAATCAAATATTAGGAGGATCGAAAGGTAATTAAAAATTTTGCCGTCTCAGGTCAATTGACCTGAGATGGTAAACGAAAGTAATCCAAATTTGTGCCGTCTCAGGTCAATTGACCTGAGGTGGTAAACAAAAGTAATCCAAATTTTTGCCGTCTCAGGTCAATTAACGGAGACAGCAAAAATTTGATTACCTTTCGGTCCCCCTAACATAAACTACGCCGAGAATCGTTGATTGCGATAAAAGTGTAAAAGAACGAGATCGAAAAATACGGTAAGAAGTTAAAGCACGAGAAATTCGTAGGAGCCAAAACATAAGACAGATATCGCAGTAATCATAAGATAAACAAATATAAACTACGTTGAGAATCGTCGATTGCGACAGAATCAAAGAAAAGGGTGAATAAGATTGAACGAGGGGATGAACGACGATTGAGATCTCAGCAGAGGGCGAAAAAGAAAATCAAATCGGAAGAGCATTCGAGATGAAGTCAAGAATAACAAAGAATACTCGAGCTGTTTGGCTAACGAGATATACCGATCCTCGTCGTGCCTCGACATATGCAAACTCGCACGCTTCGGACGACAGAATGTTTATCGGGATGACGAACCGAGCGGGTAACGCGCCACAAATGATAAGGAAATGGGTGACGCCGGCGAATTCTGGCGTAAGATAATGTGGGCGCGAGCGCGAGAAAGTGATGACACTCTCGAGATGAATTTGCAAAAATTTCCAAAACTGTAAATTTCCCTTTCGTTGCGAAAGAACCGAATCGAGGCTCCGAGTGCTCCGTTTCAGGTACATCGGTGGTGGAACATTTAATATATCCTACAAATCGAGGAAAAGAAATTCGGTAAATTAATTGGTAAAAGGAGACAGGAGAATCCTTTGCAGGATCGTCGAATTATTTGCTTTTTTTTATCAATACCTTTTGTTGACGGTAAAGTTTCCTTAACGAGCTCGTATCTCTTACCGACGTATTTAAACCTTGCTTATCGGTCGTCGGCAGACCCGCCTTTAGAATGTAGAAAGGATTATTCGAAGGGAATTCGATTCAGGTACTTTTCTAATGGAAAAGAGAGAATATTATGTTAGGAGTCGTGACGCATGCGCGGTCATAAGGTGGCTAACGGCATCTATGAGTCGTCGTTCTTTAGAAAATTATCAGTTTACTGATCCACGATAATGATTCAGGGTCGCGTCATGAGAATATACATTATGCGCTTAGTTAACGACAGCTGCAGTTTTCATTTTTTCAAATGCAATTATGTAACTAACGGAGGCTCCAAATATAAATGTTCACCGAAGTGTAAATTGGAGAAGAGGATAACACTGTCGAGTTTTAAATGCCGACATTTTTGCAAATTACTCTGCGGTTTCCTTTTTATTTTCGTTAAACCCGCAAGTCCAGACCTTACGTAAGAGTTAAGGTATAGTAAACGGTAAACAACGAGCGCACGCCCGCAATTTGATTTTATTTTGTGTTTTACAGGGACTATTTAGAGACCGATGCCAAGATGCGTACTCTCGGAAGAGGATCTAAAATAGCCAAGAGTTTCGGTAGGTGGTCACTGACCGTTACACTGTCTACTGACCGGCCATAATAAGGAAACAAAACGAAATAAATGGGCGTGAGCGAATCACCGATGAAAAATAAATAAGTTAGGGAGGATACTCCATATTCTCTCTTATTAATAGAACGAGCGTTTATGTTAACTGGCCCAGATAAAGATCAAGCTACTATTCTCCTCTGTTTTAGCAGCGATAATTTTAGTCTATTCAATAATCTATGTAGAAAAAAATCATCTTCCGAGAGAGATCATTCTCTTCTAGAACAAAGTCTTAACTTGATTTTTGTATTCAATTTGCGCTTATTACAGTCCTAGAAGCACTTCCAACTAATCGTGTACAAAATTGCAAAGTGCAATTGTGTAACTGAAAATTACAGAAGAGTTCAGTAAGTTGACAAAAACTTTCATATCACTAGTAAAACAAAGATGATGTACACGTCGCGCTTGACCCTTGTGTTCAGCGTAATAAAATACACGTTTCAATATGCTGATGTATACTTGTTTAATTAGAATGCCCGCTACAACGTAGTAAATATGTGCGAATGAAAAAGTAAGAAGAACGTATAAAATAAATCCATCTTGAGTTAGCTTAAGGCAAATGCAATTGCGATATTAAACGAGAATATTTTTATTCACTGCCGGTAAGAGCAACGACAGTAAAACGCACCTCGTCTGGATCACGTGTCATATATTCCTTACAGATCTTAGCAGCATCTTCTAGCAATGTTTCCCTAGTAGTTGCACCGTGCTTAATCGGGCCTGCCTTTCGGCCATCTAAAAAAAGTATGGATTAACAAGACTGTTACAAGTGCCGCAAAATGTGATGTATCCGTATAAAAAATAAATACCTAGCTCATACAAACAGCCCTCCTTATGAACAAATGCCACAAAGTGGTGATAAACAGGAGCATCTTCTCCTGGAACCTACGTAAAGTGTATGTCTTGTATCACATTTTCATTAATCAACCTTTGCAAAAATTAACAGTTTTTTTTCAATGCATACAGAAAAATACATTGTATAGAAGACATTGATGGAATTTATCAAAATACATACTACAGTTTGGCCTTCTTGTGCGGACTCCTTATGCGTATCTATCATATTTTGAGTAGCGACTAGTAGTACACCACGTTGGGAATAACTGAGATCCTGTGACTTATCTAAGAATGATTTCAAAATACCATCCTCAAGTTCTATGCTGTTGAGAAAAAATTGTTATACGATAAGAAGTCAAATAAATAAAATAAATGTTTTGTACGAGGTATTCAAATTTTTTTCGAACAAAACGTGAAATTTACTCACGTATCAATATTGTTTGCAACACTGTGAATCAGTGCTATCGTTCCACAAGCATTCGGTACAAATTGTCTTAAGTAGTATAAAGAATCTGGATAGTCTTTTTTCTCATCCTTCGCATCTACATCAGTCTCGGGCTTATCAGGTTTCTCAGGTTTTTCACCTTTTTCCTCTTCAGTCTGAAATAATCGAGAGTGTAATAAAAAAAACTTAACGATCGATCGTTACAAAAATGTACTAATAAAATTGTAGTACCTTCACAGATAGCGGATATAACAAAATAACTGCAAGCACTGGTTTGGGCACAATAGCCAGTAAGTCCGGCTCTAAGCCATATACATCAGTAATATTCCATTTCTTTGGGACACCCACATTATGCAGGAACTACATGTTTCATAAAGTCAATGAATATTAGAATTTGCGTTCACATTGCCAATGCATTCCGGTCGATTGTTAATAAATTGTCACCTGAACATGCACTATTCATTTTGTACTGGTATGAAGTAATTCTAATAGTAATTGTATCGACAGTGCTGACGAAAAAAATACGTGTCGATAGAAATGTATTACTTCAATGGAAAATTTGACAGCACATCAAGATCTACTCAATATAATCATAAGAATGATATTCCATTGTGAAATTTCGTTTAGAATAATTCTTTCAATTCTCCGATCTGTCGATTATTCGTCACGTAAAGTTCGACGAAAATAAGAAATGATCCGATGATAAAATCAATAGTCAAAGTTTATTGCAACTCACCTTCGTCATAACCTAAAACACATAATATCAATATTAAATTATCTGCCTTGGTACGATCGAATCGACTTTACCTATTACTCACTTACATCGGGATTCGATTCTAAAGGTATTAAAGCCATGTTGTGTTACAGGGATATCGTACTTTTAGAAATTTTTAGGAAAGAAGGCGGATACTTCGCCGCTTGTACACTCTTGCTTACCAGATGCGCGGGATTTTAGGGATGGGCAAAAAACATCGATGTTTTTAAAGCATCGATATTCGAGTAATAACATCGACGCAAAAGATCGATATTTTAAATGTTCGATAATCGCTAAGAAACAAACTTTCTTTGCATTTCAATGCTTTCATCTTTTACGTTTAAACGAAAAGGACCTCCCTCCATCCATGAAGAACCAAATCAAAAAAAATGTTCTTGAGTTTTTGGAGAACCAATTATAATTTTTAACTGGACAGAAAACATTTTACGATATTGTTGAATCGAAATAACAATAATTTCGTAGCTTTAGTCATCTCCCTTTTCACGGACGTCCTTTGTCAAACAAATGCTCGGGCGTATCGAATGGTATCGAACGCCGGCGTATCTTCATGGATTCAAATGTCGTAACTCTGATTTTAGGCTGACTTGGCAACGTTGTGATTCACCGACCAATGGAGCTCCAGAGTTTGGCCGGTAGCACCGGCGATTATAGAAAATTATTTAGAACATATTGCATGTGAAGTTGCCATGCGATCTTTCTTATCTGCTGCTGTTACATATCTGCCCACAATGGGGACAACCGCGAAGATAGCGAATGAGGATGCGTCCTTGTGCATTAGTAACGTCACGCCCACACGATGTGAACAGAAACGCAGGAGCGAAGCTTGGCGTCAATTTTGAATAGTGCACCTTAGGTACATACATGTTTACGCCGAAAAATTCGAAGTTCACTATCATCATAAACGAGAATATAATAGTCTGGATTTAATGTCAGGGTACTAGATGTTTTATAATTAAGCCCGTGACATTCGACTTACAGGTAAGTAACGTTTCGCCTATTAACAAGGCATTCGCTAAAGTCAGATTGCAGTTCAAAGTATATTTAACAAAGAAGTGTTATCGTTTGATAAATTGATGTAGTGGGACATTTTTATCACTTTTGTTTTTCGCCAAGTGAGAAAATCTATAATTGAATCTTTCCAAAAAACAGATAATTTTTAAAGTAATCTAATCTCTAACGATGATATCGACGATTCGCATTCGCCGGTCGTTAGGATTTATTTTCGCGCATCTAGGTAGTAGCCATATTCCGCAACAATGATTCTACCGGTGTACTTGCTGTGCTGTTATTTTGTATTATGCGCATCCAACGATGAGAAGTACTTTGTAATATCGGCTAATAACGAGGAAGGCAATAATTCGCCGGCCATCGAAGCAAACGACGCAGAATATAAACCAACTTGGGAAAGTTTAGATAAACGGCCGCTTCCTTCTTGGTACGACGATGCAAAACTTGGTATATTTCTCCATTGGGGAGTATTCAGTGTTCCCAGTTTTGGCTCGGAATGGTTTTGGAACAATTGGAAAGGTACGTATATTTTTTTATTGTTCATAACGATTGTAAAAGAGATTTACTTCTATAATTATTTATCCATGCTTAGAGGAAATTGGTAACAAATACCATAACTTTATGAAGGCAAGGTATCCGCCAAATTTTACATATCAAGATTTTGCCCGTGATTTTACTACTGAATTTTTCAATCCATTGCAATGGGCAGATATATTTCAAGCTTCAGGAGCAAAGTATGTTGTCCTGACTAGTAAACATCATGAAGGATATACACTTTGGCCTTCAAAATATTCCTTTAGTTGGAATTCTATGGATGTCGGACCTCAAAAGGATTTAATAGGTATTACCTTAATTTCATGCAACGTAAGATACTTTATCCCTTTGGTCAACATACTAATAATCAGATTTTTTGCACTAGGTGAATTAGCCGAAGCAATCAGAAGTTCAACTAATTTGAAATTTGGCCTTTATCACTCTATGTACGAGTGGTATAATCCACTTTACTTGACCGATAAGCAGAATAATTTTACAACAAATAACTTTGTGACTCACAAGGTAATTCCAGAATTACTTGAATTAGTGCGAAACTATAAACCAGAGGTTATTTGGTCTGATGGTGATTGGGAGGCATCAGATACCTACTGGAAGTCAAAAGAATTTATAGCATGGTTATATAACTTTAGTCCAGTGAAGGACACTGTGATTGTAAATGATAGATGGGGACGAAATATACCATGTCATCATGGTGATATTTACACATGCTCTGACCGGTATAATCCAGGTAAAAATGATGTTAATTTCCTATATTAGATTAATAATTCATTATGTTTGAATATTTGTGAAGAAAACTATCGTATTGTAGGTGTTCTTCAACTTCATAAATGGGAAAACTGTATGACTATCGATAAAAAATCATGGGGTTATCGCAGAAATGCAGTTCTGTCTGAATATTTTACTTTGAAAGAGTTAGTCAAGGAGCTTGTAACAACAGTTAGTTGTGGCGGAAACTTACTGATGAATGTGGGTCCAACTAAAGATGGTATCATCTCTCCAATATTTGAAGATAGACTACGTGGCCTGGGTACAGTTATTATTGTCCAACAGTATCTTATCTACAACATTATTTGCATAAAGATTAGATTGCTTGATTTATCTTTGAAGAAAACAATATATGTAAAAATACTCAAATAGAAATGAAGTATAATTTGAAGTTATTGTACTTGTTGCATAGGTGCTTGGTTGAACGTAAACGGTGAAGCAATTTACAATACTAAACCATGGGCTGTACAAAACGATACATTGAATGGTAATGTGTGGTATACGCAAAGTAAAGATGAGAAACTATTATATATACACATCCTTGAGTGGCCACAAGATAGTAAATTGCAGTTATCTTCTCTACGAGTTACTCTTACAAGCAGTGAAATATTTTTACTTGGTTGTCAACAAAAACTTAATGTATGTTATTATACCTGACAATACGTTCAACAAATTTTTTCTTGTATTAATGACATATGCTTAAACTTGTTTTAGTGGGACCAGCAACCAGATGTTTTAGTAATACATTTGCCAGCTGAGGCACGTCAGGGACAACCTGCTTGGGTTGCAAGAATTCGGCAGCAAGTGTGAATGAAACAATGTTGTAATATACTATACATATGGAAAGGATTATATACAATATTTTTTCATGACTTATTTTTATTAAGATTTTATATTGTGTAACTTTCTTCCCAAAAATGTATATATAAATCTTACAAAACAGTAGTCCTATTATTTCTTCCTGTTACAATAATAACAATGTAAATCAACAATCAATTATCATTTTACCCACTATTAAGGCCCATATCTACAGAAAGAAATCACAGTTTTTCTTATATGTATAAAGTTTCACGTATGTAGGTATACAATGAACTCATTTAAGCTGAGCAACTTCATAAAGATAAGCACCAAGTAACTTTGTCTGCAAGAAATTAAGATCATGAATTAACATACAGAAATATTTCACGTGTACACAGCAATTATAATGCTAATGCTTTTGTTAAAATCACTTACTCCTTGAATGTAATTGCGCACATTCAATTTCTCATTTTGCGAGTGCGCACCATCATCACCAGCACCGACTGGCAAGAGCAATACATTTTTTCCAGTAACCTCTTGGAATGTTAATGTAACAGGTATTGAACCACCTTCGCGGGACAGGTCAGGTTCAACTTCGTATACATGCTTTGTCGCTATTCTACCGGCTAAATAATTTGGGTGATCAGGATTTTCAGACCAAGACTTCCCTCCGTGGCACATCGATACATGCATCAAATTTGGACTCTTCCTAGCTGCCCATTTGTTATTCAAATATGTGACAACTTTCTCTACTGTTTCATCTGGGGTCATATTTGGCACGATTCTTATAGAAAATTTCCCGATAACTTTTCTAGGGATTACAGTCTTTGCACCTGGCTCACTAAAAGCACCCTCAATACCATGTAAAGACAAGCTGGGTTGTCTCCAACGATGCATAAGTAGTTGAATCTGTTTCATAAGTAGAACAGTAAGCATCTCTACGGCAAATGTCGTATGTTAAAGCAAAAGAAGGATCCACTTACTTTATCTTCATTATGTGCCAACTTCTTTGTTCCAACGCACTCCCGAAATTCATTTACATCAAACTCGATATTCTTATAGTTTTCTACTTCAGCTTCAGTAACTTTGGCAACATTATTATATATACCATCGATCAAAATACGTCCTTCTACATCTACTAATGTATTCATCAAGTAAATTAAGTCTGCCATTGCCTCGTGTACTGTTCCTCCAAATGTACCACTGTGTAAATCTCTATGTGCACAAGTGACTTCAACTTGGAAGTAGCAAATGCCTCTTAAGCCGTATGTTATACAAGGTTTTGTAGTACCCAGCCAATAATTATCGGATATGCAAACGTAATCAACACCTTTCAAAAATGTATCTTTAAGAGATATTAAGAGATCATCTAAACCCTCGCTACCACTTTCTTCCATTCCTTCAAAAACAAACTGTAATATACGAGAAATTACTGTTAATACGCATTTCAAAATCTTTATACGAAATTAAATTTTTGACCCAAAGTATACCTTCAAGTTAACTGGGATATCGAGTTTTATAGCTTTGTACGCCTCTAATGCATGTATCCAACAAAGGACAGGTCCTTTGTCATCTGTACTTCCACGCCCAAACAATTTGTCGTCTTTTTCAATTAACGAAAAAGGCTCTGTATCCCAGCCGTCTTCTTTCAAAGCTGGCTGTACATCTAAATGTCCATAAATGAGAACAGTTTTTTTGTCTTTAGCTGTACCAAGAGTTCCCAGTAATACTGGAGGAAGGGGAATCTCCTTGCCATTGGGCAGCTTTTGTTTTCCTATATCTGCTAATTCTGTCTGAACACCTAAATTCTTCAATTTAGTTTCTGTCCATTTTACCATCTTAACAATCTCATCTCTATGATCTGCCCAAGCAGAGACAGATTTAATGGCAACTGCCTCGCGTAGGTTTTTGATATAATCAGTTCTGTGATCGTCTATGTAACTGCAATTACATTATTTATTTTGCATTAAATAACAGATTTATAATCGTCCCAACTTTTGCTCAAAGCCATGGGGCGCGTAATACATAGAAATTTACATTTTCACCGTGACAATAAAAAATATGTGGATAACGTAACAAGCGAATAAGAAAAGTAGTTTATCAAGTATATCGAATGACTGTTATTAACTAAGAAAACTGATGCCCTTAACCACATAATGACGAATTTTACTTACCTAAATAACTGTTTCAATGGAAGTGGAACTTCTGAAGCCATTGCGCAGTAATGGGTTTAATAACTATTTCTTTGTGATGTCACGTTTGTTGCTTAGTATCCTCTGAAAAGTAAGTCCTCGAATCAGAATTTATACGATGAACTGCTTATCACTTTTTAAGTAGGCGTGTTCGACCGTACATATATTAATGTATTGTCTGCCATATCTAATCTATCCCCGTTACCATACAAATAGCTAATCTAAACATTTCCGAGTTTGAAGTATATAACTCGGCGTCTTTCTTCTACCTTCACGAACTGTCATTCACTAAATCATGTACATTACGACTACATAAAAGGCATTATCGCAAGGAAAGCCACTAAAGCAATCATACCTGACTTCTGTCATATCTCAAACTTGCTCAAACTACACTCAAACTGCACAATAACTACACAATATGGTAAATACTCCGAAATACTAAGAAAAACTTAAATGCGAGTATTCTGACGCCTTTGATTGGTTATTCTCTAAGAACTTTTCACGTATGCGCTGCACACACCTCACACCCCGATGTAGGAACCAATACCCCAATACTGTAATAGTTTTCGTGAATTTCGGAACGACCGATTCTAATCAATTCTAATCAACATACTCGAAAAAGCGCCAATTATGAGTAAACAAACAGTGTTTTAGAATATTACTTTAGCATTGATCATTGTGAAAACATATATTTCTTACATGTTATAACTGGTAATATTTATATACAGCAACTCACGAACTTGTTTCACGTTATGCAGATGTTATTGGTAAGGGACACTAACGTCGCTGAAGAGTAGGATACCGGATAAAAGTGGATGCGATGTGATGATGTGATCTTTTTGATTTATGCGAAATTTGATCACTAAACTCGTTTTCACGTAAGAATACACCGGAAGTGGACGAGTTTTCATTCGGTCTGCGCATATCTCTACCATAGCAGACGTTCTATTGGTTGTGTCCCCATGTGATCGCTCTCCGTAGCCAATCGGATCATTTGAGATGCGCGAAAGGGTGGTATTCTTACGTGAAAATGAGTATAGGAGGACTCAAGTAGTAGGAGCAGAAGAGTGAGAGGGAATTTAAAACGTGGGAAATTTAAAAAAAAAAAAAACTCTTTTAAAGCCACGTATAAGCTGATAAAATGGAAACAGATTCACCGGATGAAGAATCGGGAACTTTCTTTTTGCAGAGCCCCGAGGGACATGCGGAGGGATATATTGACTGTTTGTTTTGAAAGTGGTGTACCTCCATTTTCGTAAGAAAATGAGATATTACATCATTTGTGATTAATTTAGTGTAAACTTTTTATTTACGTGATAAATTGTAATTATATAAGGTCTGTACTTGATGGCATGAGTGTGTTGTTGTTAAAAACCATCAGTGTATAATATTGCCATGTTAGTAAACGGACATTTTGACGAAACGTCAAAACCAAATGTATTTAGGGTGTTTACAGTTACTTGTTGAATTATATTCATACCGGTTCATACTGAACCAACAAGTGACTTTCTTCGAGGTCTATCAAGCTCGTCCTCAATAATTTATTCGCTGTTACAACTTCGTATTGGAAGCTGTACAAAACTCGTGTCGGTTTTTCATCCTAACCACACATTTCTTACAGTAAGTGTAACTATATAGAAAGGTGGTTATATAGCATTTTTCCTCTTTTAATTTTTCTCCATATGAAGAATAGATAACATGGATATTCAAATAAGTGATTTGTTTGACAAATCTGCAAATAGGAGCAGAAAAAATAAGAGACCAAGAATACACTCAATCTCTTCAGACGAGGATTTTGTTCATGCGCGGAATAAAGGTGGATCATTAGCTAATGAAGTGAACGAATCTACCACGGAGGAAGAAGATTCCGAGTCTGATTCATTGTCAGAGGAAGACGATGACAATAAGGAATGGCACCAAACAAAAGAAAGAAGTCCGATAGTAAATGAGTATTCGCAAGAAGAGGAATTTTTAATTGAAAACACTGACTGCAATGACCCTGCTTCTTTATACAAATTATTCTACACCGATCATATATTAGAAATGATAGTTGAAGAAACAAATAAGTATGCCGCACAATGCATAAATTCTTTACCTAGCAGCGGAAGACACCACCAACAGGCATGGCAGCCTGTTACGAGAGACGAAATAAATACTTTTATTGGTATATTGCTCATTATGGGTGTAGTGCAACTACCGGAAATTAGACTATATTGGTCTAAAAAGGACATGTATACAAACTCACGTATAAAAAATGCCATGAAACGTGATCGCTTTTTATCCATATTGAAATTTTTACATTTTTCTGACAATACCACAGTCAGCACTGACG
The DNA here is from genome assembly GCA_944319695.1 of Tiphia femorata. NCBI lineage: Eukaryota > Metazoa > Arthropoda > Insecta > Hymenoptera > Tiphiidae > Tiphia > Tiphia femorata. The sequence goes on along the minus strand of OX090901.1, from coordinate 20,814,551 downwards.
ATCGGTTGAATCAAATTCGAAATATTGTAGAAGCGATTGTTGATACTTTCAAAAATACTGTTAAACCTGGCAAAAATATTGTAATCAACGAAGTTATGGTACCATGGAGAGGACGTCTCGGTTTTTGCCAATATATTCCAGGCAAGCGCCATCAGTATGGTATAAGAGTACATAAACTGTGTCTTCCTGAAGGTTACACTTATAATATCGATATTTATGCCGGAAAAAATGCAAGGACAATTGAGAAAACACATTCGCACGATGTCGTAATGAGATTAGTAAATGGATTATTATTTGAGGGCCGTGTACTATTTGTAGATAGCTATTATACGAGTGTCCCTTTGGCTGAAGATCTTTTGCAGAAAAAAACATTTATTTGTGGCACTGTCAAACTAAACAAAAAATTTTTACCACCACAGGCAAAACACAGACAAAAACGGGGTGAAATTATGAATTTTGAGAATCGTAGTGGTGTTAAATTTTTGAAATGGACTGACAAAAGACCAGGTTGTATGCTAACTACAACCGAGACTCACACGTGTACAATTATTCAAGGGAAAAAAGACAAACTAAAGCCTGATGCTGTTTTTCTTTATAATAACGCAAAAAGGGGGGTTGATTTATCCGATCAACTGACATCTTACTACAATTGTTTATGGAAAAACGTTAAATGGTATAAAAAAATTATTATACAATTAATATGCGGGACTTGCCTCATAAATGCGTGGTATATAAATCAAAGATGGGGTAATAAACATATTAATATTTTACAATTTAGAGAACAAATTATTGATCACCTTTTGACCAATGTTGAAATAGATATTGAAAAGCAAATACCTTCAAAGAAAGTTTCGCATTTTCTTCAATCGTATAAAGAGCCTGCAAGAAAGTCGAGAAGAAGATGTAAGGAATGTTACAAATGCTTATATAAAACAGAAGGTAGAGATTATGCGATGAAGAAAGCTAAAAGAGTAACGACATATTGCAATCATTGTGAGGGACAGCCACCACTCTGTTTGAAATGCTTTCAAAAATTGCATTGAAAACAAACTATAAGTTAATTTTATACCAATAAATTGTTTTTACCATCGAATTTTTGTTAGTTATATTTATAATACTATGTTTAGTTATGTTAATAATATCGAGATGAATATCGAGCTGAAATAAAATGAATCCTACTTTTTTCAATTAATGTACGCTAGATTTTCATTATTTAAATTCTTAACTATATGGCAATTTTTCTTAGTTGGTTTTTTTTACCGTCTGATGGAACATTCAAGTGAGCCACCGGTGGTACACGCCGTCCAATAGAAGTGCAGTATACCGTGCCACAGTATCCGCGACCTCGGGTAACCGAGAACCAGACACATGTTGATGTGATTTATTCACTTTGGCAATCGAACTGATACGCGCGTCGATGAAACACGTTCAATCAGTGCGCGGTCCCCCAACCACTGCCGTCGTCGCGCGGCGCTTCAAACCGTCTGGCTGCGCGTGCATCGAGGAGTGCGCAGTAGGTTACTGCGCAACTTGCGCATGCGCACTCCGTAATTATTTGACTACAGACTGCTGCTAGCTATGAAGACGTGCCCGCGATATTCAGATGATTCAGATATATCCATTTTACCAATACATCAACTGTACGTTGATATTATAGCGTTATATTTAAATATAAGTATATATATATATATATATATATATATACAATTAACATCTTTTGCGTACAACTTGCAAGTACTTTATTGAGAAAACTGCAGTCTCGTACTTTATTATTTTAACATTAATTTAATACGAGCTACATTCCTGTAACACGAAGTGATGGATCGATTTAGGTACACACTTCACTTTTCTATCTATCGATTTTAGGGAGGATTCACACCTTGGCAGAAAAACAGAAAGCAGAAAAGCAGCAACCAATCAAAACTCGCGCTGATCACAGAAACAGAAAAGCAAAATGACTCCTCAAGTCCTCAGTACCAGCGCGACTTTTGATTGGTTTCTGCTTTTCCGCTTTCTGTTTTTCTGCCAAGGTGTGAATCCTCCCTTACGATGTAAGTGGAACGAGATTTCGTGTAAACGGAGATAATTTCAGCGATGCTAACACCTCCTACCAATGGAATCTGTACCTGAATTTAAGCCCCTCGATGGTAGGAGAACTTGTAGCAGTGTCACAGCTGGTACTGATTGGTACTGATAGTAATGTCTGGTCCAGTCTGGTCAAACGTCCTTTAATCGTCCAGGTTAGGTGATGTATTTTTGAGAGGACATGAAGTTTCAGAGATAACTTTGCGATACAGCAATTCAGTATATACTCATCAAGAGTATTTTTGTTTGTGTGAAAAATGTCCCGTCATCGAGACGTTCGGTGTATGAATTACTCCGAGGGTACGTAAACACATTTTTACAAATCTTAATACGCGTTGGTCGGAAATTATAACCTCTACTCCGTAACATAAGCACATAAGATTTTACATAATGAATACAAAATAATACCTGATATGGGTTTAGAAAACCAATTTTATACGGTTTATAAACTTTACATAGCATGATTTGCTTTTTCTTACAGAGTATGAAGGGTACGATGATGTTTACGGACATTCGGTAGAGGATGACTATTGTGTATCTCCGAGTGGTACAAGTTTTAATATTTTCGTTGTGTTACGTACAGGAGTTAAAGATGCAAAAGTATTTCAATGATTTTAATTTCAGCGGAGCAATTTTTATTTGATCGGAGTAAACAACAAAATATCGCCTCCTTTATCATGCAACCAGATATTGCAGAAGTTAATGAAGATGTGGATGAGATTAATGATTCTTCGGACGATAAGAAATCAAGCCTCTCGGAAGTAGAAATGTCTAAATTAATGTCCTGCATGGAAACAATAAGAAATATTATCGGAGATACAGTGCCTGAATCAAAATTGAAAGAAATAGTTATTGCATCTGGGTATGATACAGAAGTAGCACTAGATAAAGTTTTAAAGGAGTCATCGCCAAAAGGTAATCAACGTGTAACTGTTATGTTGTACATAGAAAAAATACAAATCCTGAGTTTGTTTACAGGAAAATCTTTATCGAAAGAAGAAAGTTTGGAGTCACATCCAGGTATACTTTATATATTCATGTTTTGCCTACATATTTAATTTGAAAAAGAAGCTGCAACTTTTGAATAGAAAATTTTATTTAGAATTTGAATTTACTGTGTCGAAATGTTGTCTGCACTTAATAATTCTGTGATTTAAATTTCTTTTTTGTTTCATGTGCTGTTTCTTCCTCCATCGGTAAGGTAAGGTGCCTCAACAACAAAGCTTACTATTCCTGCGTTTACAATTCCTAAATTTTCCCGTGAAAAACAGGAGATTGCTCAATCAAGTGCACAATCTGTACCTGGAAATAGTTTCGGAAATTTTAAATGTTCATCCAACCAAAATCTTACATCATTTTCGTCCTTAGCTGATATAATGGCTGATCATGCAAAAACTATGTCAACTTGTTCGTCAGTTCCTACATCTCAAACAAAAACACAAACATTTGATTCATTAGCAGATCTTGCAGCACATCACTTTCAAAAATCTAATAGTGCAAATGACAGTACAGATCTTTCTGTAAACTCGAGTAAACCACATTCATGTTTCGTAATACCTAAGTTATTTACTAAAAAGAATACAGATGAAGTTGCGGTCAATGCAAAATCATTAAATTCACTCCAAGTACAAAATACCGACAATGTTACAAAAGCAACGAATATGGATGAGAGAAAGAAAGATGAATCGGTAGAAACTTTTTTCAAGAACTTATTTATCAATGATACTTTGCCTGCTGTCACAAGTAGAACATGCACAGAAGTAAAACAGCCCCTTAATGTTATCAATACTATTAGAACTCCTTCACCCGATAATTGGATAATTGATCTAAGTACAGCTTTAAAAGAAGCTGAAAATCTTGATACAAATTCATCGGTTAATGTACAAGAATCCTTGACAAAAGTACATTATGAGATTCCATTATTAGATACGAGTACTGCATATTCTAATAACATGTTGGAATGTTCGTCACCGATTTATAATGGCATAAAATGTGTTTTAAATCTAAGTTACTTAAAAAATCTTAAAATTCCTCATACTAAAAAAACTGCTTCTTCATTTGGACAAACTTTATGTAAAACGTGGACATGTAGAAAGCCTATTGTTAAACATCAGGAACAACAGTATAAGGCTCTCAAACGTTTTAACTTTGCAACTCCTTATGTAAAAGCATAACTTTTTATTATGTCTTAATACTTTTATAAGCTGTACAAAGACATTTTTACATTACTTTGCTAATATTTTTATCCTTCGTAGTGATTCAATGATCATTTAGGTGATATTTATATATAATTATATAATTTTATATTTTGGAGGACGGAGGTAATGTCCTGATTGTATGTCTATTAGTATACTCATAAATTACAATACATAAAAATGTCCGGATCTTCCTGTTGTAATTGTACATACATATTCATAATTTACGCTAGATTTATTTGGTAGGAAACAAACTACCATTCAAGCCTGCATTGCATGTCACAACACCTTCTACTATAAAAGTTATTCCTGCTGGAACACGAGCAGCAGTGAAGGGTTTTGACCTCAGTGGAACGGAAAATACAGATTTTTTGAGTCCTCGCATTGACAGCCCACGTTCAGAAAGCCCATGCTCCGACCGAAACAGTCCAGTTATTAAGAGGAAAGAAGATATTAAAGAGAAAGAAAAAAAAAATTCTTCAAAGTCAAACAGTCCAAGATGTCAATCTCCTATATCAGGACGTTTAACTCCTGATGTAGAGTCTAAAACAAAACCTCATGAAGAGAAAATTAATGCCTTAGGAATCTACAAAAATAAAAGAGGTGATAGTAAAGAACAGTTGCATCTAGTTGTTGTCGGACATGTCGATGCTGGGAAAAGTACTTTACTTGGTAGACTTCTTTGTGATTTGGGTCAAGTTTCCTCCAGACTTATACATAAGTACCAGCAGGAGAGTAAAAAAATTGGCAAGCAATCATTCGCATATGCTTGGGTACTGGATGAGACAGGTGAAGAAAGGTAAATAGAATCATCATGATTGTGCAATAATTTTAAAATCAAAAATCAAGTTTTTAGTTGCAATTACTTTACATAGAGAACGTGGAATAACTATGGATGTTGGCCACTCAAAATTTGAAACGGCTACAAAATCAGTTACACTTTTGGATGCACCAGGACATAAAGATTTTATACCGAACATGATTACTGGCGCTACTCAAGCAGATGTAGCTTTATTAGTAGTAGATGCCACCAGAGGAGAGTTTGAGACTGGATTTGATAGTGGTGGACAAACTAGAGAGCATGCTTTGCTGTTGCGTTCATTAGGTAATGATAAGAATTTTACAAGGATTAAAATAACACTTATTATATTAATAATAAATGATTTACATGATTGTTTGCCCATTACTAGGAATCTCACAGCTGGCCGTTGTAGTGAACAAATTAGATACTGTTAATTGGTCTAAGGAGAGATTTGATGAAATAGTTGATAAACTCAGTGTTTTTTTAAAGCAAGCAGGTTTTAAGGATACTGTTACTTTTGTACCAAGCAGTGGGTTGTCTGGTGAAAATATAGTATCGAAATCAAAAAGCGAACAATTCTGTAATTGGTAAATACCATTTTATGGTTTAAAGACCAATACTGTTTCAAGACGTATAACTTTTCTATTCTGTAACACTTTGTACTCTGTAGGTACTCCGGACCAACATTACTAGATGTAATTGATAATTTCAAATGCCCAGAACGACCTGTTAATAAACCATTCCGCTTTTCGGTAAATGATATATTCAAAGGCACTGGATCTGGATTCTGTGTATCTGGTCATGTGGAGACCGGCATGGTTTCTATAGGTGACAAAATATTAGTACTACCGCAAAATGAAGTGGCAGTTGTCAAAGGTATACATAATTTGTGTCTACGTTAACAATCCTTGTACGAGCGAGAAAAATATTAATGAAAATTAATGATTATATCGAACATTTCAGCTTTGCAAATAGATGAAGTTCCTGTAACCAATTCATTCGCTGGAGATCAGTTGTCTTTAACTTTGTCAGGTATTGAACAACAGAATGTAGGAGTAGGAGATATTCTTTGTAACCTTCAAAGTCCTGTGCCTGTAACTACATGTTTTCAAGCACATATAGTGATATTTACCGTGACAACACCAATCACAAAGGGTCTTCCAGTAATATTGCATCAACAGTCATTGGAACAACCTGCTGTAATAACAAAACTCATAGCGCAGCTTCATCGAAGTACTGGTGACATAATAAAGAAGAAGCCTCGCTGTTTACCAAAAAATTCTAGTGCAATTATAGAAATTGTAACACAAAGTCCCATTTGCATTGAGCTTTACAAAGATATAAAGCAGCTTGGTAGAATTATGTTACGAGTAGAAGGTACAACTATTGCAGCTGGCTTAGTTACAAAAATTAAGTGATGGTTAGGAATATTTAGCATACTTTGTCTCGATTATATTACCTCACTTGTAGATCACAAAACGTACTTCGTTGATATTGAAATAATGTATCAAACTTGTACACTGTAATTTATTGAAATTCTGTTCGGACATAAGCAATTTTTTTTAAGAATCATTGTTATTTTTCAGTCTATCCATAATGTAAACGATTTGTAATGATTTGTAATATTTGTAATTGTAAACGTTCAATAATATATTTAATAAAAATAATATTAACCATTAGTTGACATTATTTCTAAATATTTGGTGGAATGTTACCGATAGTTAACAATTACAGGAAATGTGTCTAAAGCTAATAACAAAATATACATATATATATATATATATATATTTTATTAAGGACTTATGTAAATATTGTAATTTAATTCTACAATAATGTTGCTAATGGAAACATTATAGTACGTAATTACTGGAATATTGCAACAATATTATAATGTTAATGATAAATTATTTTTATAAACAATGAACATTCTTATGTGTATACTTATGCAATGCTGTACTTAATAAACAGTAGTTTTAAAGGGCACAACTACGGCAGCCACCAAAAACCATGGGTGGTACATCGGTTTTGAGTCCGCCTATTCTTCGATTCGGTCGACGGGGCCTATTTCAATTAAATAGCGAGTATGCAGATGTATCAACTTAATTACATTACTCTTTTAATTATCTTACCCTGAACCTGGTCTAAAATCTTGTGTACTTGAATTTCCTTGTCCACTTGAATCAGAATTAACCAGCGTTCTAAAACTAATATGTTTAGGGTTAAAATTATGTGGAATTTAATTTTAGGTGCTTTGTTGAGTAATCATGCATTCTCGAAAGTGTCACTTACAACATGATAACCATAAAGATAATGGACGAGAAGAATCCGAAAATCCTTTTTACAGTAAGCGGAGTAGAATTGAGAACACGTCCGTCTAAACATTAACGGTTTTAGATTAGATCAATATGCTGAAACGTGAGGTTAACTTACTTACCATTCGCAATATACACCATGATTAGTTTCTCCTTTTGCTACGTATTGCTACGTATTTAATATCTGGAAGTATGAAATTATCTGTTTCAAAGCCCGTAAGCACTGCACACAACTGCACACAACTGCACACTGACAGCTGCACACGCCGACCCGACTGCCGACTACGCTACCGACTCTCAATGAGCCAATCACAATAAGGGCGCCTCACTGTGATTGGCTCATTGAGAGTCGGCAGTCGTAGTTGGTCGTAGTCAGCAGTCGGGTCCAGTCGGGTCGGCGTGTGCAGTAGGTAATGGCAGGTAATGGTCGGTGGTCGGTAGTCTGTGATCAGGCTATACCCTGTGGATTCATGCGTTGATACATCTGATTTAATATTTTATAATATGCAAAAAGGTTAGAAGTACAAAATCAATTCGTGCAATACCTGTGATGTACAAAATCATTTAATTATTGGAGAATCAATATACCGTTGCCTAAAATGCGCAATTCATTAAATTTAGTGTTACAGTAGTCGATATTAGTGAATGCACCGCGTTTGAATGTGACTTTGATCATAAAACCACGCACGGTTGTTGGATGTTAATGAGTAAAGTGATCGAATAAGTTACTTTCGAATTATACTGTTTAAAAATGAAATTAAAGGTAACGATTTGTATCATATGTATACATTATCATATGATAACAACAGCAGATGAAATCACAATGAATAAAAAAAAATCATGGAAAGATAAAGATATAAGAGATATGACGGATACAGATTTGGAAAATTTATTGGATCAGTGGGAGGTATGACTTTGTTAAATGTAGACCATAAATACTTTTAGCATCATTGGTAAGCGAACGAGGAATTAAAAAAAAAGAGACTAAATTCCTGTTTTGCTTTTTGAAATCAATTTTGTACAGAATACATTTTTCTCTAATGTATTTTTCTTTTCACTGCTTAATAGTAGCTTCATAAATAATTATAAAGTTTAACCAATTATAGGAAAATGACGAGCCTTTGGAGCCAGATGAACTTCCAGAATATCTGCGTCCAAGTCCAAAGATTGATTTATCGAAGGTAATAGCATTGTAAATACATATATTTATTGTACAAATTATAATAAAATTCAGATTCTGTTATTTTCTCATAGTAGATTGACATGACAAACCCAGATAATGTACTCAGGATGACTAAGAAAGGAAAAGGTGTAATGATGTTTGTTGATGTACATGAAGAAATATCCGAAGAGCAATCTGAAGTGATAATGCGCATTTGGCAAACGAGTCTTCAAAATAATCATATTATCGCAGAACGGTAATCCAAGTTTTAGTTATATGTAATATTTTATACTGTTTTTTTCACTGTGTACAGGCTAAAAGAAAATTTTAGAAACATCTTGCAATAAACTATTTATCATTAACAAATATTTAGGTATCCACTAGATACGAGAAGGTCGGTATTTCTTTTCCGGGAAGGGTCACAAGCTGTTGATGCCAAAGAATATTTCTTACAGCAGTCCGAATTGTCTCACATTGTTCTAGAAGGACAAACATATTATGGCAGAAATAAAAATCAGGTATAATCCATGCATACTTATTAATACTAAGAGTAAAAATCTCATTTCCCAGTTTTTATATAAATATACATTTATTACATATTCTGGCATTAAATTATATCAATTCTCAAAATATTATATAAATCACTTCATTCGCTTCTAAAGTCACAATCAAGAAAGAATAAATATCGTTGATATAAATTAAATGACTATGGAAACAATTGAGTTGTAGTATTGTAAAATAGTTACGATATTAATGAATGTCCATTTTAGGATAACACAACTGGTATGCACAAAAAACAAGAAAGGACACCTGCAAGCAAATTGAAAGAAAAAACTGAGTTATAACAATGAACATGTGCCAATCGGAATACAATCCTGCAGTAAACTGGTTATGAATTATTGATTATATATAATTAGTATATGTTTATCTATATGTAAATTTTTGTTATCCATATTATGAACCATCCTTATTGACTTTTTGGTGATGCTAAAGATAATAGGGACAATGTAATTAAATAAAGATTTGTACTTCGATGTCTAACCCCTTTAAATGAGAGTACCAAGAAATACCAAACTGCAGAAAATGTTGGAATAACAATTAAGCTTGAGAGTTAACATATATTTGACATTTTAACATCCAAGTTTTATAAAGGTGGGATTATTTATTGAAATATGTTTGCACATGCACAACAACAACAAAAATCAGAACTTCGCTGTAAAAAAAAAAAACTTCATTTTATTGAAACTTGTTATGCACTTTATTTATTCAAGTTTATTTTACTAAATGATGAATCTGGTTGTGTGGTGTTCATGACTCTCGCTTCTCTCTGTAATTCTTTAACTACCATTGCAAGAGCGTGTGGATTAACGCCATTCTCGCACAGTCTTACACAAATACTCAGCGTTGCTGGGTCTAAATTGGTGTTCAATAATTTTGAAATTTGATATAATGCTTGGAACGTTTTTCGAGCTGCATTCACCTGATGATGCACAGGTTCTGGCATGCTGGCCCGACTTCGCTCCTTACTGAAAATTGTAAGAGATTGAATACGATATCTATCAGTTTATGTAGCATTAGATGTTATGTTACAGAATGCTAACGATAAAGATGATACTTATTATAATTTAATCCCTGGAACATTAAAATACATTCAAACAACTTACTCTCCGATATTAGACAGTTTTATGCAGAATACAAGACGCTATTACCAGGATTCCGAGGGAATCCTCAGATGTTTACAACCTTGATGGATCCTAAAACAAACAACAAATTTATAAAAAATCTTAAATCCAAACGTCGATTATAATTCGATCATAATCTACGATATCTACGTTGTGGCATTAGCACTAAGAAATGCGGCTAAGAAATAATTGCTACTTATCACTTTTTGCACAGTAACTACGTATCCATACTAAATCTAAATACCAATGGTTGATGATTGTTTTCGACATACAATTGCATACAATGAAGTGCAAAGTCCATGCCAATGCAGTCCATGTTCCTCTGAGCCCTAGACCACATATATACATGGATCGCCAACGGCCTATGGATATATGTAAACTACTATATCGCTAGTGGCTAAAGAGGCGACGCAAACACCACGGTGCAGCATATATCAACCTCTTACTCTCACCACAGTTATCTATCCTCTCACTTCGTACTTTGGCGCAACTGCGCATGCATGTAGCTGCTAACGCATGCGCATATGTTCGAAAGTACGATGTTCTGTTTCACTTTCTCGGCGCAGCTCCCGCTTATAGGAAATATACGTGGCTAGCAATATAGGAGTATCATATATGATTACATTTATGGGGCAGCTCTCTGCTCTCGACCGTGAAAAGAAAACACCTAGGACGGAATTCATAGATGTGTTTCGAGTTTCAAGACGATCTTCAGTTCATCTTCAGATGCTGTACAAAATCGTTTTATTTGCTACGCAACATCTGCAGATAAATTCAAGACCGCCTTAATACTCAAGGCATGTCTATGAATTCCGTTCCTTTATCGATATTTTTGTTTATTTCCAGGCTTGAGTGGACCAAGTGATAGTGTAAAACAGTGTAAAAATGTGATTCTATATAAATTGTAAGTGCAAATCTTTGTTTTCTGACAATGCCATAATGTAATTTTGCTACGGAGACTGCATAGATTTCTACAGATTTTCTGACGCCTGCTACGGATTTTTGTTACCCAAAGGTTATCAACCTGTCTGGACGCACGTGTGCCCGGTTAGCATATAACCTAATATGTAATGGTTAATCAAGAATCTATAAATAATTTGTGAAGAAAGCTTCGCGAGATTTAACAAATACTGGATATTGCTAAGAAAATAGTGTAAATTATTGAAATGTTGAAACTGAGTTAATGTGTATCAAGTTTTTGTACCTAAATGTATTAGCCTTGGTCCTTTTTAAAGAAGTATAAGAAGAATGTCGTGTAACGTTTCAAATCAATATTTTAGTTATTACAGATAATGTTCACATATATAGAACATGGTTTTATAAATTTATTAAGTGATAGTAGTTGTAAGCAATTTTCCTATTGTACGCCATCAATCATTATATTTAAAAACAATATTTGCAAACTACAAATGTCAAGGAAACATAAAAACTTTCTTCTAAGGTAAATACCAAAATTAAATAATTTAAAAGTTTCTACATTATCAGTAACCTTGCACAAACATATACAAAAAATGTATAAACACCTAGAAATAGTTCTTCCAAATTGTTCTTTGCACATTTCCATAAAGCACTTTAATATTGAGTAATAAAGTAATCTTTTTTCACAGGTAATTAAACGAACATTTTTGAGGTCCGAAAATCATACGGTATGTCTTAAGGAAAAGTCAATTAATGATATTGCATTTTATTAACACATGTATGCAGTTTGTAAGGCAAGTTTACATTAGCCTTTAAAAAATCGGTCATGAATGTTTAATATTTTTACTAGGTAAAATGGGAACAAAAGACTTGAAAAGAACAAACAGAGAAATGCAACTTGTTAATGCAGATGATAATGAAGTACAGATCGAGAAACATGGCATAGTTGACAAAGTACAAATGAAGAAACAACTTGGTCTCTTAGAAGGAGTTGCAATAATTTTGGGAATTATATTTGGATCAGGTAAATGTAGTGCATGTTCCAAGTAAAAGCATAGTTTCATTTGAACTCTAATATTGATCACTAGTTTTATACATTTATACATAAAGTGTATTTGCTCAATATTTTAGGTATCTTTATATCACCGAAAGGTGTTATACAAGAAGTAGGAAGCGTTGGTGTATCCTTAATTATTTGGGTTTTATGTGGTTTACTGTCTATGGTGGGAGCATTATGTTATGCAGAATTAGGTACAAGTATACCACGCAGCGGCGGAGATTATGCTTATATACATGAAGCTTTTGGTTCTCTACCAGCTTTCTTGTATTTATGGGCTGCAAATTTAATTTTCGTGTGAGTGATTTATAACGCTATAAACCTTGTGACACATATGTTACACTTAAGGGATATAATATAAATAGAATATGTTTTATAAATCTAGGCCAACGACAAATGCTATTATGGGATTAACATTTGCTCAGTACGTGTTGCAACCATTCTTTCCAAATTGTTCTATTCCAGATGGAGGTATACGACTTCTAGCAGCCGTAACTATCTGTAAGACCCTGTTTTATGAAACATAACAATTTAATTTAATAGATTTGCTTTTGCAAATGAGTATAAAAGGAAGCATAAAAACGAGTATTATAAATTGACAAAGGTACAGCATGTGTATAAAATGATTAAATGATTACAGGTTTTCTTACATTTGTTAATTGTTATGATGTGAAAGAAACATCAAAGATGCAGAATATATTTATGTTTGCAAAAATTGGCGCTTTGGTAATTATCATCCTAACAGGCCTCACATGGCTTTCAATGGGTACGTTACACTTATTGTTCATAATATAAATTCTTACAACGTGCATTAAAGAAACGTATGTCTTATTTGGAGCTTGTAAAATATATTAGAAGTTATAGGTTCACTTGCTAAAATAAAAAATTAACATGTTATGTGAATCAAAACAGGGCATACAGACAATTTTGAAAATGCCTTCGAAGGCACGAATGCAGATCCTGGGAAAATTGCAGTAGCCTTTTATTCTGGCATATTCTCATACTCTGGATGGAATTACTTGAATTTCATGACTGAAGAATTAAAAGATCCTTATGTGTAAGTTTTTATATTGCTTGTAGTTGTGAAAAAGTTTTCATAAATCTTAACTTTCTAGCAATTTACCACGTGCCATCTACATATCACTGCCATTGGTTACATTAATATATGTATTGGCCAACATTGCCTATTTGTCAGTTTTAACGCCAACTGCTATGATTTCTTCTCATGCAATCGCTGTGGTTAGTATAATTTTTAATTAATGTTACTGTTCTTTAATATCATTTGTTATTTGTATACCTTTTTAGACACTTGGAGACCAACTACTGGGTGCCATGGCATGGACAATACCACTGATGGTGGCAGTATCAGCATTTGGAGGATTAAGTGTTCACATAATGACATCATCTAGAATGTGCTTTGTAGGTGCAAGAAATGGACACTTTCCTTCTATGCTTAGTCACATAAACATGTCCAGACTTACTCCTACACCGGCATTAGTATTTTTGGTATGGCATAACAATATACTAAATGTTTTAAATGTTTTCAATATTTTCAATATTCTGTATTCTATTTCAGTGTGCGCTATCTTTAGTAATGTTATGCACAAGTGATATATTTGTACTCATTACCTATTGCAGTATAGTAGAATCTTTTTTCATTATGCTATCTGTAGCTGGTATCTTGTGGTTACGCTACAATAATCCCAATATGGAACGTCCCATCAAGGTATGTTTTTATTGTAAATGTAACAGTCAGTTCTATATTATTCAGTTCGTTATAATAGCACTGCTATTTCCTAATCAATTTCTTTTATATTTAATCATTTAACACACAAAATAGGTACCATTGTGGATTCCCATTACGTTTGTAACTTTGTGTGCCTTTTTGGTCTTGGTACCATGCTATGAAAGGCCTTATGAAGTTGGCATGGGAGCATTAATAACATTATCTGGTATTCCTGCATACTTCACAGGAGTTGCATGGAAAAACAAACCTGCATGGTTTCAAAATATCAATGGTAATTATATTGTAAATGTAAAAGTTACGTTAGCATTTAGTTATTAGCATAATCCTAATGATTCTAATTAAAGTTATCGAGTGTGTGCTTTATGCATTCAAGATGTTTTCGTTGAGCACATGAAATTTTTATTGTGCAGCTCTGTAATTAATATCATACATTTTTTACAGAGGAATATTTTACATTATATTTATTATATGTTAATTCCAAAATATTTTCCTTCTAGTGCAAGCTACACATATTGTACAAAAGTTATTCATGTCAGCAAAAGAGGAACGGGATGAGTAGATTGAAACTGAAACGCACCAAAGATTTGACAATATTGGCAAGTAGTAGAAAAGAGGCTGTAAGATATCTCATTAACACAACAAGACATATAGAAGTGGTTCGACAAGAACGGAGTAATGTGGAAAAAAAGAAGAGTGATAAAGGTGGTTGCATAAAGGAATGAAGAGAATTATATAGGAAGGGAACAAGAACAACAGGTTTGCTATAATTACATATACAATGTTATTGATTCCACTTTCTTTTTTAATGCCATTGTGATGCGTTTATTATACGTTAATACTTTAATTTACATTAGGTATATATTATGTAACGCGTGTGTGTTTTACTTCTAAATGGCTATTTCCTGTAGTAATAGTAGTAGTAATCTTTATTTCATACCTTTCAGCTTTGAGAGGCGCTGATACGTGGCGTGTCTGCATTTAATTTGCATTATGTTATATCTTACAATTTTGCTTTTATAAACATCCTCATCTGATTTTCCCTGCTTCTTTTTGTTTCTTTTCTTTCCTTCTTCTTAGTATTTCCCTTATCCATCTCCTCTCCTCATCTATCAATCTCCTTTCAATTCTTTTATTAGATGTTCTAGTGTCTGTTCTTGCATCCTGCACATCCTACGCTTATTTTCTTCCCTTGTTTTCCACTATCTGTTTTCTGTTTCCTCATTTCCACACCTGAGCCTCTCTATCATCAACTAGTTCTCTTATACTTCTTCTTTAAATACTTGCATTGTTGCTTAATTTTATTTCTTTGTATCCTTTATTGCATATCCCTTTTGTCATCTTTTCATCCTATTCCCGACATTGCTTCTACCTCTTCTAAATCCAACTTCTGTTTCCTTCGCTTCTGATAGTCCGATAAAATACTGTACCCACTCTTGTAATTGTATCTCATCCGTCGAATTTACCCTTTCCCCGTTCATGTACTTCTATGTTTAGTTAAAGTGTTTCATCTATGCTATTTCTTTTTCTATTTTTCTTTGATAACTGCCCTCTTCGTATTTTCAATATATAATCTCAAATTCTTAACTCATTCACTGCCATCAGAAACATATAAAGCGTCTTATCCTAGACGCCGATATTTCGTAATCGGCAGTCTTGGTACATGCGCTTACTATGAGATATCTTGTAGTTGACAATGAATGGGTTAATCCAAAGATCTGTGAAAAGCATTCTTTGAGGAGAAAGTAATATTTCAGTAAGTACTCGGTTGTATAAGATATAAAAATGTTTTGATATATCTAAAAGCAACATAATTTGTGAATCTCATATTTGTATTCTCATTTATATAGTATGTGTTATTTACAAAAAGAATCTATTGCTGAACAGTATTATTTTCAACAGTAGGTGATATTGTATGCTTCTATTGCATAAAATAAAAGTTGACAACGCGGTATTATACAGGGTGTTTGACATAAGGTGACGAAGTCGAAAGTCGGACGGAGATAGCTTGGGTAAAATCGAGAAGAAAAGTCATATACCATAATGTAAAATTCGCAACAGTTATCGTGATATTAATTAAAATGCGTGCACCAATGCGCGGTAAGACGGCCGCGGTAGGCACGTAGCAATTTGGTCGAGGCGGAGTCTGTGAGCGGCGGGAGGAGAGCGCGAGCGACAATTCTCGATTTTACCCAAGCTATCTCCAACTTTCGACTTCGTCACCTTATATCAAACACCCTGTATAAATGAAGAATGAAGATATATTGATTAGATTGAAATACTGATTATCAAATGGCCTTAAAGGCTTGCACACGCTTGA
Organism: Tiphia femorata; assembly: GCA_944319695.1. Classification (NCBI taxonomy): domain Eukaryota; kingdom Metazoa; phylum Arthropoda; class Insecta; order Hymenoptera; family Tiphiidae; genus Tiphia; species Tiphia femorata. Next base: position 20,798,274 of record OX090901.1, on the reverse strand, counting down.
TGCGACTAAAAGTAGGACAAATTATGAATTGTAAGGTATACAATATTGTGAATAATTACTTAATTGAAACGAAATCGGTAATATTAAAGAACCAATTTTATGGAACAGATTAGTCCTCTAATGCAAAATATTATATTGCTAATAAAATTGAATTTGAAAATATGCAATTGTATAAACTAATTTTATGATATGCTTAGAGAAATACTATAATGCGGATCTGTCTGGTATCTGTAAGAAAATTTAATTACTATTTATGTATGTCATAGGCAGAAAATGATTATCATTTATTTATTAAGAGACCCATTTGTTCTTATGCACATAAAACACTATTTCTCATTCATACATACTCAAGCACATGCTTGTGAATATGTAACAATGTTCAGTACAAAATATTTTTTTTATTTGATTAAACAAATGATAATTATCTGGAAATTTGAGAAATGAATAGGTATGTTATACTTTTTTTAGTTATCAAAATGCGTGCTCACTGTTTTATATATGTTGTGTATATAAAAATTAAATAAATATATAAACTGCTGATTGTGCCTTGAAGAAATTGTTTTATTGTCCAGAAATTCCAAAACAACTGTACAATTCATACTGTACTCTATATAGCTTTGTATTTTATATGTATATATTTACATTTTATACAACTTATTAATCTATATATGCTGATATAAGAAATATAATCAAATGTTTCACAATACAGAACAAGAAAGTAATCAATCGCTTAAAATATAACGATCACAAAATTCTGCAGTTTAAAACTATTCAGTTGCAACTTTATTTTAGTCAAGATGACAACAATTAGTAAACATTTTGAACGATTTACATGTAATAATACGAAATGCTAAATAACATTACAGAGTGGAACTTTACTCTTCTATAAAGAGAATTATTACAGCTAACAATAGATGACACATTAACATTTAAATAGGAGAAACTTGATTTTGACAAATTAATCCATGTAATATCATTATATTTTGTGTATTACCATTTATCTGCATAATTCTAATTACGAATGTATATCCTCTGGATTGAACATTCCCTGTAAAGTAAAAAAACAATAATTTAATTAAGTGGAAATAAAATTTTAAGATAAACGCTACAAGGAGTATGTTGTTGTTATCCAAAGACTCTATATTATTTCAATATTAATTCTAGTATTAATTATATACATGTACAGGTAAACGATAAACATGTTTTTATGCAGTCAGTTTTTGTGCGATTTTCTCATTTATTGTATAAAAAAGGTTTTTTTTAAATGTATCGGAAAGAAACGACTTACGAAGTTACAAGATATTTTTTTATGCAATTTCTTTTTGCGGTCCCTATCCCCCATACAAAAGCACGTTTGACTGCATAGAATTTTTGTAATTACCATAAAATCCACTACTCAAAGAAGAAAATTGCATACCTTTGCACGTCTTAGAATGGAATCCTTGCTAGCATCATATGGGTGATCTTTACTGGGTATCTCCAAAACAGAAGGTATAGGTTGAGTATGACTGTCAATAACGTGGCGTATCATTTCAGCCACCTAAAATACAACAAACCATTTTACAAAATGTCAGTGGACATACGTTCCCTAAAGTTAAAATACAAATTCGATATAATCAATAAAATTCCTTAAAATTATTCTTACAACAAGTGATAATAACAATTCATCATACTTACGTTTTGATTTATAAGGATTATATCGATATCATCTCGCTTAATAAAACGTTTAAAAGTATCTTCTATTTCTCCAACAGCCGTATCTACATACAGTACAAGATTGTACATAAATTACACGTTCTCTATCACTTTTAATTATATCCTAAGGGAAATCTGTTAGAGATTCATTAAACGATATGCCAAGATCCATTAAGGCTACCCATACGCTATTAACAATTTACTAATGACAACGAGTATTCATTGTTTTAAGCGTTAAAATGTAAGAATTAATGTGCTACGATTGTATGTAAAGTTGGAAATTTGTTTTTCTTACGTCAATTAATAACAGACGAAGTATGCAAATGAAGTGTAAGAATGTTCAATTAATGTATTTCTTTAGATAGAAAAGCAAGGCTTACATACTCTTGTCAACAACCATGAAATTGGGTTGCCGATGTTTATTAATTTCGCCAACCCCGCCTAATAGAAATCCAACACAAGTATCCTGAAATCAAAATTTTTTCTAACATTTGTCAAATTGAACATCAATACATGGATATGTAGCATGTGTATAAATTACTGTTACCTCGTCACCTATTACTGCAAGTAATTTGCCTTTGCTTGAGGAATGAAAAGCCATTACTACGATTGAATGTCACAAAAATAGTAAGACCGAAAAGTTAATGGGATACGAAATCGTTCGTCTATTCTGATAAAGTGTCACACCTTTAAGTTTAACATCACGTGCGGACAGTAGGCGGATACGTTTAAGGGCCTGCTTACAAGTAAGCGACTCCGATTTTCAACTTTTGCCAAAATAAGTATATTTATTTTTTAAATAAAGATCATAAGATATCTTTGGTGGAGAAATAATATTAATAATTTCTCAGTCTATCTAGCCCAATTATAAATGTTATTTTTATATACGTTCGATATGGAAATTTTATGAATTCTATAAATATTTATATAGGGCCGTACTCTCACCTGTACTTTAGCAGCGCTCGGACTTTAGATGCGTTTTATAAACATGTGTGGACATGAACATGCATACGTATAGAGCCCATCTAAAGTTCGAGCGCTGCTAAAGTACGGGTAAGAGTACGGCCTATAGAATATAATAAGTTGTATAAATGTGGCCTATATAGGTTGCGTTTAAAATTGTTATAACCTACGTGACGCAGAATTAGGATGAGAAATGGACACTTATGCCCTTTTCCGTAATAATACAGACATTGGAATAAAATGAAAATGTGCGACTGATCACGACTGATGACTTTTGATTGCTTTTGATCAAACTACTGGACAACTGGATCTTTATAGGGGTGCGTTCGAAAACTACCTCGGGTGAATCTAGTTGGGTGATAGGGAAAACTCTTCGGGCGAGCACTCGGGTGACGACGTTTTCCCCAGTTTTCCCGTAATCTACGCGCACAACGCGCACATATCGCTGTCATCCTCAGTAGAATAAACTTCAAGCTTTCGATATATACCCTTGCGGTTAGAAAACAATGTAAAATGGAGACGTATAATCTCGGCGCGGAAACCTGTCATTTCCGCGATTTCTATTGGCTCACGAGGTAGTCCCTGCGAAAAAGCCTAGTCCGAACGGATCCCCGTAAGGAAATAACTAATCAAAATTTTGGTGCACGTAGTATGCAGTTGTTACCAATTACTTCATTTGTATTATTATGTTATGGAACTTGCATGTTGCCAAAAGGTTGCTATACTTTCACTATTAGCGGGCGAATATATAAAGATAGTCATCAGATTGCAGTATAGATTTATGTGCTTAATATTGAGAAAGGCACCTTGTTTTTAGGTAGTTTGTATTAACGCAATTTCGTTCGCACAAACTCTCCTAAAATAACATATAACCCCCACATTGTAGTGATAACTCGATATGTTGTATTACTGCACACGACGTATTTCGGTGGCCAACAAGATCTTCCGAAAAACTACCTTATGGATATGTGTCTTCACGAATTATTGAAATTTCGCAAAATGTATGTTGTAGGATAGGCCCATTTACAGTATGCAGTTGTATGTTGACATACTAAGTTCAGTTTGAAACATGTCACTTCTGAACAACGTTGATGCTTACAATAACATACTCGCAAAAGAAATGATACATAAATCATGCTCGATGGAGTTTCATGCTTCAGAATTTATGATGTCGTCAAAATGTGAACAAGCGGAAGAAACATTGGTAATTTATTCGTGTGGTATTAGAAAGATTTCATTTCGCAACAAGGATTCTTATTAGTAATGTCATTATTAAAAATTACAAATATGCTTTTGCAGGTTGTCGGCGAAGAAATAATTGTAGGTGAAAATACTGACGCAAATCAAGATATCACAGAAGATAATAATGCAAAATTGAAGGAAGAAATATTATACTTTGGAGAACACTTGTATCCCATTGTAGAAATGGGAGATCATTGTGTAAAGCATTATTCTTCTACAACAGAATCGGACGATAACACAATGAAAGAAAAATGGAATGATAATGACATTAAGAAGCATTCTTTTATGGTAAGATTTACATATGGTCATCGTGTATAATGGTAACGTTGATATAATCTATATATATTTTCACAAATTAGCATTGCGTACATATTCGATGAAAACTGTTTTAGGCAGCGCAGTGAAAAATACAGTACATACATACATAAGGTTTATACTCGTTCGTTAATATATTCTTATAATATAGTTCAATGTAACATATAACATGTCAAACTTTACTAATTGAATAGATATCTGATATTGAAACAAGGGAAACAGAATGTGACTATGACGAGAGCACTAACGATGAAGAAGAGGGTGATGAGGAAGAAACGATAGCTACTTTCGTGACTGCGACAGGACAACAACTTGCACTATACGCAGTTGAGGATTCTGAAGAAATTTTTGCAGTTGCCGTTTATGACGAATCTGGTGACCCTCCGACGAATTTCCAATTTCTCATGAAGTATGCTTTACATACTTTTTCTTGAATACCTATCTACTATTACTTTACCAATAATTTACATAACGGAAACATTTGTTACAAATCATTGCAGATATTTGGTTGTTAATTATGTTTTTATTCATTGTGTTTATTAATTTGGTTAGTAAACACACTTATACGTATAATAAAAGACTGTTCTGTACACAGAGCGGATGTCGAGAGATTAATAGGCGAAGGAGCTGTAAGAACGGTCAAGAAACCTATGCAAATAAAAAAACAGTTATTAACCACGGAACCACCACTGTTTTTCTCAAAAGATTCAATAAATGCACAAGCATTAAACAGTGTAAGTAAAGTTACGCTAGAAGAAAGCTATCGAACAAAGCAAAAACATTGCGACTGGGAGCATTCTACTAATCTTTTACAAAACCGCAATACTCCGTTAGAGATAAAGGCATCCCCAAGAATGATCTGTACTACAACTGGTAAGTAAGATAATACTTGTAGCAGACAAAAAAGTATTGGATATATGTCTTATACATACCAACATAATCAAGATATGCAAGTAGTTTAGGAAACTGATTATTTTGCACAGAGAATACTATGGTGTATGCAATTTCAGATGATTCTGAGGACAGCCAAGATGGAATAAATTGTCAAAATGAAATTATAGAGCAATCGACCGTACAATATATCCTCTTTGACGGAGATCAATCCGATTCTGAATTAACGTTTGATGAAATTCAAGCCACATTACAAAATCTGAAAAACGCACAACCTAAGCCATTATCAAGAAAATCAACTAACAGAAAATCAATTAATGATCAGAGCAATTCCAATAGATTTATGGTTGTCAATTCAAACATCAATCACTTTGAAGACATAAAACCTCATTATTTATCAATGGGTTCTCCTACTAGCTCGGAAGACTGTGAATATAATGTGCATGAAAATGAATCAAATATGTTCAAATACAGCTCAACAGGCTTGATAGATCGAAAACCAAAATTAGTGGACGATCAACAAGATTTGCTAGATACATTAAGCAATTCCTTACCTAATATAACCACAGATGCATCTAAAGCAAATTTAAAGAACGGGTCTCTAGAATGCAAGGAAATAAGGTCGGCACAAACTTCTTATAAAACAAAAAGATCTCGAAAGCAACAGCTAATATCTGTGAATCGTGATGATTCAGAAATAATCATACAACCTGCATCTTTGTTAAATGATGATGAGAACAATCTTAGAAAGAAAGGTAAACGAAGAAGAAGAGTTATATCTCATCTTGGATACCATCAAAAAAATTACGAAAGTAAAAAATTAAAAAAAATTAAACATAAAGAAGTGGAAATTATTGAGATTGATGTAGATGAAGAAGAAACCATGTACCAAGGAAAGAGAGAAGTAGTAGAAATTACTATAGATGATAGTAAAGATAAATATTCTAGTGATAAGGAAAACGAGATTATAATGGTTGGTGATTCTGACGATGATACAGAAAAATCTGGTGTAAAGCAAACATTATTATTGCAGTGTGAACATTGTTCAAGGAATTTCCGTCAACAAAGAGCTTTAGATACGCATATAAGAGTATGTTCAAAATCACCAATGAATATTGTAAAATTAAATGCACAAGGATTAAAAGCAGTTGATGGAATAAATAACGATCCAATTAAAAAACAATATGCTTGTAAGATATGTCAACAAAAGTTTGATGTTGTTGTTGCACTGGCACGTCATGTGCGATCGGAACATTCACAAAAAAAGAAACGTAGGCGTAGTAAGTCACTGGTAACTGAAGAATCAAAGCAGCCATTTCCAACTGGTACAATAAAGAATCAAATCACAACTTTGAGAAGGACCAGAAAGAAAAACAGTCCACATGCAAGTTGTACATCTTGGGAAGTAAAAAAATTAAATTGTATGGATTGTGGTAGATGGTTTCCTAGTGCAGCTTCATTAAATGCACACTGTTTACAACATGGGACAAAAAAATCAGGTATTTTTACTTACACACGATGTAATAGAAAGGCTGCTAACCGAATTAGCCATTATGCAAATATCAATAGGACCAGTGATGTAATAATTCATATGGTATATATCATGCATACAAGAAAATTATAACTCTGCTGTTTTTCTAATTACAGAACAACAAATTCGGAGATGTCAAATATGCAAGAAATTTATAAAGTCAAGATTACTTTTTATTCAGCATTTAAAAATGCACAGTAACACAAAAACTGCGACTAGTACCTTAGAAAAAAAAATACGTACTACAAGGCAAGTTACACGAAAAATTACAGCTCTTAGAAAAAGGGGAAGACCGAGAAAACTTTGATTTCCTCTGATGTGCATATAAGTTAGTAGATACAGGGTGCATGGTAAGTGAACAGTGTTGCTTTCATCCAATATCACCTATTCTCTTATTTTTGATTTATTGTGTAATGTTTATATTATCAATACACCATGAATATATTCATACATTCAATAAAATTCTTGCCGAAAGGTAGTATACATTTCTCAGTTTGTATGGATATCACGTTTTGATTGTAACATATACAGGGTGTCCCAGACCACCCATACAATCTCTCGTAGGGACATAGACCAGCTTGCGCTGAACATAAAAGTCCTGTGCCGTTTTGCGATAATCGCAATATTTATTGAGTTATTAATTGTTAAAGATCAAAGGAAGGGGCGTCCGCCAAAATAGCAGCGGGAGAAGCGATGGAGTCTCTGCGAGCTGTAGGACGGCCCAGTTTACCAACAAACAAATGCGGGGTGCGGTAAGGGGAAGAATAACGAAAAAGAAGCCGGCCGTACAGCGGTGTCTTAGCCTTCCCCTTACCGCGTCACGCGTTTGTTTGTGGGTAAACTGGACCGTCCTACAGCTCGCAGAGGCACCAGCGCTCCACCCGCTACTATTTTGGCGGACGCCCTTTCCTTTGATCTTTAACAATTAATAACTCGATAAATATTGCGAATATTGAATAATGGTCCAGGACTTTTGTGTTTATATTAAGCCGGTCTACGTGCTCACGAGAGATTGTATGGGTGGTCTGGGACACCCTGTATATGAGAATATGAATAAGAATCCACTACACGTCTGTTTAAAATAAGTAAATCACTAAAACACAATGATTTACTAAAAAAATATTTTTGATTTCGGTGAATTATAACAATTTCTTGTTGCAAAAACTAATTTCATTTTCCCTTCTGTTCTAAGTAACCTGCATTAAACAGATCATTTTTAGTTAAACTACAAATAAACACAAACACCGTATCTGTAAATACACTTTAAAGCAACAAATTTCACAAGAATTAGACAGAATTAAACATCTACAAGATTGGAATAGACGAACCATTAATACTTAAATATGTTTCATGTATGTTAATATCATTTTTCTGATAAGCAATGCATTGTACTATATAATCTTGTTTATTGTAAATAAAGCCTTCATATAGAAATGTAATTGTGAAATGTAAATACTTATGCATAGTTTTGTAAAAAAAAATCTTGCAAATATTACCATAAAGTGGTGTAACTGAAAGTGTATGAATTGAATTATAGAGGGGAAACATTTTAATCATTGAATTTAATACACAATCTTGCTTTTGTACAAAAGAATTGCATGTAATGAATTATTGTAAAATGGAGTATACAATTTTAAGCATCGTAATTCATAGTAATTTATTCTCTGGGATTATACAATAAAAATATTTTACACAGATGTGTTCAATTCAACATTCTTCTAATAAACGTTTGTGAGTCGTACTAAATACATTTTGTATTAATGGTCACTGTACGGCCCAAGTAAAACTTAAGAATATTTGTTCTGCACCAATTTTGATAAATATTATCTTATGTTGAATGTTCAAACATATGGAATCCGTATTTGCAAAAACAAACACTGATTACATGTTTTCGTTTCAATGGCTTGAAACCCCAGGGGCTCGATAGCTAGAGCAGAGCAGTTCCGAATGGAACGTTGAATACTTTTTCCTAGGGACTACCCTGAGAGCCAATAGAAATCGCGGAAATGATACACTACCACCGAGGAGAGATGTTGTCCTGGCAACGCTGTTCAGCGGTATGCTTTTAGTCACATCTGTAAACTACTTATATTGCTAATGGCTGAAGAGGCGACGCAAACACCACGGTGGAGACATCATAGACATATATAATAGACCGGCCCGTGCCGTAAGAGGGAGCGTGCCAACATCTACGGTGCAGACATAGCGTTTGGTGTCCATCTGTCCTTTTCTTTTGGTCGCGTGTTGGGGAGTAGTAGCTAACTTCGGGTCCTCATACATATGTGTTCACACACTCATACCAAGGACCGAAGAAAAGGACAGATGGACACCAAACGCTATGTCTGCACCGTAGATGTTGGCACGCTCCCTCTTACGACACGGGCCGGTCTATTATATATGCTATGGGAGACATATATCAACCTCTCACTCTCACCATAGTTATCTATCTTCTCACTTCGTACTTTGGCGCAACTGCGCATGCGTGCAGCTGCTAACGCATGTGCATATGGTCGAAAGTACGAAGTTCTGCTACTTTCTCGGCGCCGGTCCGCTTATAGGAAGCATACGTGCAACATATATGTGTTGCCCCAAGCTAAGAAATGTCAAACTGTAAGTTTCAAGAAAGGAGTGTTTGTTTGCCGTGTAATAAAAGTAGGACACCCCAAATTCTATTTTTCAAAACTTCATTTCTACTAGGATTTTTTGTCAATATATGAAGTCGGATAAATATAGCGGACACCAGTTTTATTGATGAATTTTTAATTACAATACAAGTTTCTGGTTATCTTTTGGATAAGTAAAAAATAAAACAGAACGTGGTAAAATAAGTTAACGAACAAAAAATAAGCTAAACACTTATTTTCTCAGAAGTACCTGCAAGCTTTAGGTAAAAAGGCTCAGTGCCAAAACCAATTTAATTTTGTAATATTTAAACTCGACATAATAAGTTTCTTTCGGCCAAATGGAATTAATTTCCTAGCATATATTTTCCTTAAACCAATATCTTGCAATATTCGATAATTATCAACAAGATTTCCTTTACCGTTGGATAACATTCGAAATCTATTCATCTATAAATAAGCATAAGGTTTTGTTTATTAGATTGGCTGTTAAAACTGTATACAAGTAGGTCCATACTTGAAATCAAATTACACCTGTTGAAATGAAATTGGCACTGGTGTTGAAAAAATAATCCATGTTACAGCTTCATTACATGGCGGAGATGTTAAGGATCCTTTATATGTATAAAATGCCTCTGTGTTATGCGGTATTAATAAGGCTAATGTAAATAAGTTATCGATTTGTACATCTGTATTAACCCATTTTATGCTTCCTAAACTGTTTGTGAGAACAGACAGCCGCAAATTGTCTTCTTCTTGTAACTACCAGTAAATAAAAAATTAGATCCCCAAATAACTAAAGAAACATATTTCATTGATAAAACATATAGCAATATAAAAAAGTTACCTGAAAAAAAATGGCTAAGACACAAATACCATCTTCGTAATTTAATGCGTGTGAGAAATTGGTATATATTTTATTTCTGTGAATAATATGCATTTCCATTGGAAACCTATATATGTATAGGCAATTTATGATTGATTAAATGTAAAATTAGAATTATACAGTTTTCAAAAACCTACATACTGTTCAAATCTACATAACATTACCTGATCCCATTTAAAACATGTTCAGAACCTCTATCATTTCTTTTGCCCCAGTGAAAGTGCAAACTTTCCGTTACATATTCTTGATTGGACTCGAGCATTGCCCCAAAAATATAGGGAAAATGTGTTGTCGTTGAATTAGTTTTAATATTAATTGTTGCTAGAAATAAAATATATCTCTTTGACCACCTTCAATAAGGATATACTCAAGTAATTGATATACTAATTATATTCGATTTTACAAAGGAATACATTTACCCGAATGACCATTGTTTTTTAATGTAAGGGGTTCTCCAAAAGTGTTACGATATCCAACCATTTCCAATGCAGGTAGCGGTAGTACTACCGTATGTAATGGAGATATTGATACTGGTGACTGCATTTTTCCAGAACATGACGCAAATTTTTGTGGCCATACATGTTGTTCTACATATTATAGACAAGTGGAATAGTTGAATATTTATACACCGTAATACATTCATATTATAAAGCAAAGAATTTTAAAAAATGACAATACATACCATACTTGCTATATCCAAAATTACCCAGTGTAGCTGGTACTAAAAAACATAATAATTTTGTATCTGATAAACACAACGGTTTGCAATGTGTAACATTTTCGTGTACAACTTACTAGCGACTAACAAAATTACAACATTACTTATACACTGCATTTAGAAATATTTTACACTCCTTATCAAGTAGGAAATTTAAAATGAAGATAATATTAGTTTTGAAAATATAAAGTTAGTCTCCGTAAAACTTAACTATTACTTATAGCTACAGTGAAGCAAATGCAGGACCATACTCGTACATAGGTCCAAAAGAATTGAGTTAAATGTGCTCCCCCACCTGTTAAATTGCCCTCTCTTAATTGTGTTACTGACTATTGTACTTAAGAAATAATTACTCATCAGGTAATCGCAACAGGTGCACTTACATACATCTCCCATATACAAGCATTGTGTTACAAATGACTTCAAGAGAGCATCTTACATGATGAAACTACATTGTGTATATGGAACAAAAAAAAATCTTTGGTGGGGTAATGTTGCAATTACAAATATTCAGGGACAAGCACAAAAGCGGCCTGCTGTTGTAAAATGTATGTTTTAAAACTTATTGTAACAAAAATGGATACTATTGTACTTTCAAAACCAGCAGGGAGAGCAAAATGTGTGTGTACTAACTCACACGTGTGTGTAAATTTATAATAATTTCTCAATTTTAATCATTTATATACATCTTAGCAAAAATACATTTTATTTTACAGAATCTGTAGTTCTAATTAAAAATCACATTGAGAAACATTTTTCTGCTTTTATAATGCTAAAACTTTTAACAACAATATGTACACACGTCTACACTAAATATGTTACATTATGTTATTGATTAATTATAATTCGTATAGTACTCTTCCAAATTCTTAACTTATAATATTACAATACCTAGACTATTGTCAGGGACCAGAGAGCGGATTGACAGCTGGATCGCGGGTTCAGAAACTATGCGTTATTTACGCATAGAAACCGACAAAAATAATTTTTATCAATATCTGTGATACGGTTCGTTGCTAATGAAACAGAGTGTCGATCATTCGAGCGTGAATTGTGCGAAAATCGTGAAAAACTAATATTCAGGGGCAAACCATCTTTGTTCGTGCAAATCACTGTTTTCCACACTTGCAATTTCGATCGTAATTTACCCTTAATAATTACGATATTTTTTTCTGTATATAGTCTGCGCGTCTGGGACTTACAATCAGGAAATTTGCAGACGGCCGAATCGCGGGACTTGGAAAATTCACGCCTGTTCGCGCGAGAGACGAGACGGCCGAAACCAGCCGAAACGAAACAAGCGTGGCTCGTTTTAGTGAGGAGTGAGAAGGGCGGGAGATACTCTCCCTCTCACTCGGCGAGCCGAGCGCTTCCGAGCTCACCGACGAGCGCTGCGTCTGTAATGCGTGAGCGTGCTGTCGGGGGTCGGGGCTCGTTCGGCTCGGATTCCCAGCACTGCCTACAGCCTACAGCTCGCAGAGGCTCCAGCGTGCTCCAGCGTTCGCTGCTGTTTTGACCAACACCTTTTCCTTTGATCTTTAACAGTTAATATATCGATCAATATTGCAAATTTTGAATAATGGTCCAGGACTTTTGTGTTTGTTTTAAGCCGCTCTATGGGCATGTTTGCTATGGTAAACTTATAACAGACCACCCTGTACATATATGTGTTGGCCTTTCTATTATTTTTTATGCATATTTTAATGATATGATTTACCTGTTTTCAAAATATTTCTCTGTATAAATACAAATTTCCTTAGTGACTGCATTTAGACATCCATTTCATTATTAATACATATTGTATTGTTTTTCAATGTTCAGTTAAAAGTTTTTATTTCACCGAATTAGTTCTCTGTGAATTTAGAAAAACTGAACTATTTAAGGAAATAAATGAATTTTTAACAAAACAATGCATATATCAATTTTTATAGACAATTGCAAAAAGTATATTCGAATGTTCTGCCATAAGACTGACATTCACAGTTTACACAGTTTTTGTACTAATTTGCAAAGGAATTGAAAATAATTTTTCCCATGGTGGCTGTATAGAATTAATGACAGCTTCTGCAGCACCTACAGATGTAAATTCTAAGGCCCAAGACTCTTCAGTCTCAGCTACTTCATCTACGAAATTTAATATCAGCGTTCTGTGAGAGAGTTCCTGAAAATTACTTTTGTTAAGGTAATGTAATATAATACAATCAAAGAATATAATGTAAAATAATAATTATGTATAGATGCACATGCATTCATACGCAATAAAGGTACTTACTACGTCAATTAAGTTTTCCATAATTTGCTCCTTTAATATGTTTGGAACTTCATTACTATTTGGCAGCAACCACTTCATATTGTCTTCTAATATGATTAAAATGGATGCAGTTATTATTAGTCCAGAAGAATTTAATTTTTGGTTAACGTTCTGGCATGATAATACAGCTGAAGAAAATAATGCAAGTAATCTAACCGAATCATCTTTTTGATGGTTACTAGCACTTGCCAACAAACTGTGCATTATAGTAGTACAATGCTGGGGTACAGAAAATTCTACTTCACAGCTATCAGGTAAAGGTAAATCTGCCATAAAAATGTATTCATGAATTTATAATATAAACATTTTTCATTATATTAGAAATCTCAATACCAAATTTCTCACCAGTAATATAAAGCAAAAAATTCGATGTATGTTGAATATCCTGAAGAATGCATGAAACAGTAATGCTACAATACTCTTCAACTGTACCAGCTTGTTGCAATTGAATCAGGATACCTTGCTTAAATGGCAATGGCGCAAAGGATCGTAATCTATCCATAGTCCAACTAATCTCTTTATGTAACCAATGATGTGGATCTTCCCTATCACAGATAAAAAATGTATTTAATGTTTGGCTAGTTTGCATCTGTAATAAATGCATTATTATAAAGACATAACTTATTACCCTACAAACATTGTGCTACTAAGAGAAACTTACCCCTCTAAGCCATTAATTCTGAGAATATAAATTTTTGATGTCGATAAAACTAAGCATCCAGGAAACACATCCTTGACAGAATGAATAAGAATCTCTGCCTAATAATTTGAATAATTATTCAGTAAAGCATACAATCTAATAGTTATTTAATTTTAAATAAATACAATCACCCGTAGCAAAAGAACAAGTTCCTCATTCTCATGTTCAAAAATATTTAAAATTATATGGAGTTTCACTCTATGGTCCACACTATTAAACTCTGTATATGAATATTCGATTTTATTATCAGAAACACTTGACGCTTCCTGTGTCTTCATAAGTACTGTCATATTCTGGAGTAAATCTGAAACTTGTTTACCAACTTTCATACTTTGGAGTAAACCTGCAAATTGTTTTGAATGTACATAATGCCATAATGCAAGCATCAAAAAGACTAAATAAAATCTCAACATTTCAATGGAACTCTAGTATACACATATAGGCCAGTCATTGTGGAATGCTAGAGCATATATAGATATTAAGGCTGGCATTTCAAATCTACTGTTACGTGTTAGATTTTCTATAGATTATATTACCTACCACCCAATATGGACGAACGATTTCTTACTGGCATAAATGATGGATCCTTCTCTGAAGTACGATTATATAATTTTTCATTATTAGTTTGTTGTAATGTTCTATTCTCATATGCCGTGCAGACACTATCTGTTAATGATCCTGGAATATATTTTTTACTGATTAAAAATATTGCTTAGCACATATGAGTAAAAATAACACATACCAGATGAACTACTTTCTGTTAATCCCTGTGTAACTAGATTTGAGTCTGGAATTGTTAACAAAGAAGAGACAATGGTAGCTTTTCGTTCTTCCGAGGATCTCTTTCTGCTAGGTGTCAAACTACACAGAAGATATAAATGACAATATATCAAAAATGTATAGAATACTAGTTCACTATTAAACTTTATGTGAAAAAGCTTACTTATAAACTTACTATTCGATATAAGTTTACAACACTAAATATAACACACTTAAGTAAAACATTTTATACACTGATTATGTTCACTGTTAATCTATCACAGTTATTAAGGCTTATTCAAGGATTTCATATTTAAAAGTTCTATAAATTCATAAGTATAGTATATAAGTGCTCTCTTGTAATTCGCCATTAGTTCTAGCCATTTTGCATTCATATGATACGTACAACCCTAAATTTTACTCTGACCTTGTATTTTCTTCCAACACTTCGATACTACTTTGGCTTGGATTGCTTAATATTTCTATATCACTTTCATATTTCTTTGTCAATGTGCTAACTGAAGGGGTTGATTCCTGCGACTCTTCTAGACTTGTTGCTGAACCTACAAACAATGCAGATCACATATCCATATGTGTAAGTCTTATTTGAATTATAAACTTATGATTTTGATTTTGTTCAATTAATTCGAATACCTGTATCTACGTTTTAACTTGTGGATACTACAAGTAGTTTGAAAGTTTTTCACTGTTAGCAATATTATAAGGAAATAATGTAATTTAAATATACATTATATCGTTACTATTGTGAAGTAAAACATTATTGGCTTGGCTTATATGCGCTGATGGAAATGCACTTTAAAATGAAGGATATTTGTGAAGCAATACAAAGTCATACAGAAAGCAGATATACTTTCCCCATATTTTCTTTAGAGAGAAGTACATAAAAGATCCTATCTATTGTTCACACTAACATAAAATTTCAGAACATACGCAAATAAATTATTTAATATCAATGTCGGCATATTAGCAATACTTGTAGTAAGTTTGTCTCCTTTCAGAATTTTAATATACTGTGATTTGTTTTGTTTGTAAAGTTACATGTTAAGAAGTAGTAAAAATGCTTTGATACAAGTAAACAATTCTTTGTATGATATGTAGCATTGTTATTACTATGTCATAATTTTTATTGGTTAAATTAGAAAATAGATAAATGTAACAAACCAAACGTAATTATAACACATTTTCAAACGATTATTGCCATATCTATGACACAAATGATTCTAGGTTTGCTAATATGCCATCTGTAGTATAAATCAAAATTCTTAAATTCAGAATTACTACAGCTTTGATACCTCGCAAATACTTTATAGTTACTAGAATCGTAAAACTACACATTGACAATGATCTATTGTATAGCATATGTTATACATATACAGAACAGTATTTATTTCTCTTAATGAGAATTTGTGAAATGACAAGTGCCGTAACAAATATTATTGTGACTAAAGCTTACAGCAGAGTTGAGCTTGGGGGTGAGACTTGAAGTGCACCAGAGAAGTGGTGACGGACATAGCTCCACCCTCTGCTCCACCTGCACCGGCATTAGTATGTTATAAGTCCCAGTCAATAGTAAAATGCACAGACATACAATCGCCTATAGGACGAGCATTCCCCAGTTGCACATTATTAATTAGGGTCATAGTTAAGAAATAAAAAATCATTAGCAAAGTGTATACATAATGCATTTGTAACTCAGATCTTATATGGTTAATTTGTTTATACAAAGGCTTCATCAAAAAATTTTCCACGTATTATTTAAAATTATCTTTTAAAATTAAAATTTATTTTTAATTACTTTATTTATGATTAGGAAAATAGATTCAAGTAAATAAATGCAAACGGATAATATAAATTGCACCTGTTATGGTATTGTTTTAAAGTGTGTTGTTAATTGAACACTGCAAACTCATCAAGTCAAGTAAAAAAATGATAAATTAAAAATTATAGATCATTTACATGGTAATTTAAAAAATGTTTTCAAATAAAAACAATGTTTCAAGAATAAACATCATATTCTGTAAGTGTATAATACTTACCGATACTGGAAAAAGATTCAGAGTGTTGTAAATTAGTTTTTGCGGGCAGCCCGACACCTGTAACTTGTTCTTTTGGCTCCTGAAGACTGCCTGGTATTTTTTTAGTAATTTGTTGTTCCACATGTAATTCTGATAAATCGTCTGTTTGTATAACTAAAGTGCTCTTACACGTCGGACACTTTATTTGCTTTATATCTAATTAAAAATATGTTTACATTATCATACACTTTACTTAATACACTTATTTAATTCATATACAAACCTGATGTGGATAAATCAGCCACTACATATTCAGGATTATGGGAGAAATGTGTTGAACATTTCATACATTTAAAAACTTTTAAAACTATAGCATTTGTGTTTATTCTGTCACTGATCGTCGCTACTATTTTCTAAAAAAAACATAATGCGATTTACGATTACTTTCGTTTGTAACTTTCTTATCTTTGCTGTTGAAGTTACGTCTTTACCTTCGCATCATCTGCATCCACAAAGTATCTCCTATTTTGTCTGTCTTTTCGCTCTGTATCAAATATAATATCTACAGTAATGGGTATTCCTCTTCCCAATACACAAGATAGAACAGAATTAATGGACCAGTGATATTTAACTTGTCCCGTTATTGTATCTCTTTCTTTAATACCACTGTTAAAAAGTAATATCAACCATATAGCAATATCGCCGAAACGGTGCGTTAAATAAAAAGTTTTAAACAAAAGTTGCATGGTTTCAAGAGGAGCATAAGGTGGTGTCACTGATTTGACTTTAGATAGTCATTTGAAAGTTACGTCAAGGTCACTGTCAATTTTTTAAATAGAACTCCCTATTTTTTATAGCATATTCTTGTAGTTTATCTCGAGAGCTTTCCAAAGCTTTTTTAATCATGAAAAACGAAAATCCACTATTTACAGTACACAGTATTTATTTATGTATTTGCACATTTTGTATGAAAAAAATTGGATGTATATAAATAACAATTACTTACATAGGAGTGAGAACTAGAAACAATTCCTCCATTTCAGTATCATTCTTCTTCCTTTTAACTAAATACAAATCTCCTTCCTCTAAACATTGTCAAATGTTTTAAACTTTGAATATACAAATATTGCTTATAATTGCACATTTTTTTTCATGTAAGGTACATTTTATTTTATACTTATAACTATGAAAGAAAATAGAGAACACAAAATGCAGTGTTCTCACGGTTGTTACCAAATGTGATCGAAGCAAGAATAATTTAGTAAAGCATCATTGATAGTAGCAAAAACGTTTTCCACAGCAAGAACTATTTCTAGGAAGGTACATCTTTGTCTGCACTGGGTTTAGTAATAAAGCAATTAGGCCAATCCCAAGAATATATACATTTACGAGACAGTAAATTAACTGGAAACATCTCTTGGTGGTATTACTATGACTGTTATCAAATATGCAGTAACTTCCGTTGCATTGGAAGAAACACAATGTACCTTGCAGTTTGCAGTATGTGCAAAAAGTATAAAAAATAAACCTCAGTTAAACAAAGGTATGGCCAAGATCAAGTATTATTAAAGTGATATATATACGAAACAATTCGCTAAAATTAAAGCAGAATTACAGAAAATTAAACAAGAAGATCGGTCTAAAGAAGCTGAAGAAATGCAATCTAAATTACCAGAAAAAGTTTGAATAAATCAACATTTAGAATAATTTTACTTTCCTTACCTTCTTCTGAAAACTCATGTAAAAGTAAAGTATTTATGGTGTTATGGTTAAACTGCACGTTATCATCTTGTTCATCAACTACATTGTCTATGCACTCGACATCGCTACCTTCGTCTTCGATATTGTCAGATATTGCAGAAACTTCTTCTACTAAATGCTGATTCATTTCAACTAATTTTGTTACATTATCTGTTGGCTGCATGATATGATTATCCACGTGGGAGGCTGCATTTGTATCAATGTCATTTGGCGTCATGATAGTTGACGGCGAAATTGATGGGTGTGTAGGTGGAAGACCCATGATGCCTTGCACAAATGTTCCTGCATGGCTAGTGAGCCAATTATTTTCTCCAAATCTTTCTCTCAGGGCTAGAATTTGTTTCTTTGTCTCTAAATGTTCCTGTGAGGTTTCTAAGTAAAATAAAGTATCAAATGTATTTACAATGAATCACGTGCATTATACATATATGATCAATGGTAAAAACATGAATAAATTCATTACCTAAATAAGAAGCAGAAAAAGTGTTTGACAAGTAATTTGATGTTTCCTTTTCTTGTTCACCTTCTGCAATAATTGCCTCTCTTACGCTTGTTTTTTTTCTTGGTTGTACTAAGTATTTTTCAACACTATCATCATGTTTCAAACGTTGAGCCATTTGTGTAGTATGCTCTGGGTTTAATGTATCATTACGTGAACCCATAATATTGGAGTTAAGTGAATTTGATAAAGAAGCCAGATTGTCAATAGTTGTAATAGACATAGATCTGATTGTGCAAAAGCGATTTTCTGCTACAAGAAGTTTCTCTGATTTCGAAAGTGGTAAATGATCTAAAACGAACTAAGTTATTTGTTTTCAGTTATATTTTTGCTTCTACAATTGAAAACAAATTTTCGTAATGACATATATTTTGTGATCACTGTCAAATGAAATTTTATATGTACCTTGCAGTCTGATAAACAGGGATGTAAATGTTTAACAGTCAACTGTCTGTGTTTGGGATGGTATGATAAAGGATTTCCTTCTGTAGAAACCCATAATATTGTTGATATCCTTTCAAGGGGCCGTAAAACAGAATGTTCAGCTAGACAGTTGTATGACAAATCCAACTCAACTAAATAGTCCAAATATTGTAATTCTGTGCGAAGAAGTTTTCATTTAGTATAAAAATAAATACTTTTGTAATATTACTAGGAAAGTTTAAATTATATAAGAAACTTTTGTTCATAGCAAAGTATAAAATTATATTGTTAGTTGTCATAAAAACAAATTGATATAATTCAGATAGGTGTAAAGTCTTACCATTTATATTTTCGATGTAATTGTTTTTAACAACTAATACTTGTAAGCAATGCCTAGCACTTTTGTTAAAACTGGGAATTGATTCTAATCTATTATAGCCCAAATTTATGTACTTCAAGTTAGGTAAATAGTGCAGTTCATTAGCATTGGTTAACAAATTATGACTTAAATCCAAAATTTGTAACCATGGAGCCAACTTTAACGATGAATCTAATTGTTCAAGAGTATTATGAGGTATTGCTAAATGTCTCAAAGAGTTCCACACAAATGCACCCCCGGCATCTCCGCCACATGTAGCTGTAAGAATATCAATATAGTATTCAAAAAGGGCGTTCCATTTCTATTCTCTTTCCTTGTGTACTATTGTCAATGTGAACTCCTTTAATGCTAATTACCTAATAGCTGTTCCACTCTCAAAACTCCTTGTTTCCCAGCACAAATGACACTTTCTAATTGATCTCGAATTCCTTGAATGCCTTTTACCGAGCCAATGCATACTTTGTTCAGTTCTAAATACTTCAGATGCCTGAATTTAGTGATGTCGACAAAAGCATCGGCGATAGTAGGATGTTGGATTACTTTCAAACCAAGTGTTTTTTGCACAAAGTCATGGAGAAATTTCAAATCTCGGAATATATCAACATTAGAACTGTTACACACTTGAAATGACGATTCTAAATCATCAGTTTCATCGACAATTAATGCAAATGCTTCATTTAACTTATGTAATAGCGAAGTGGACAATGAAAGTTTACTAGATGCAGTTAACACTTTATCACCGTTCTGGCGAAGCAATCGCACTAAGTCAATTATCTCTTGCACACTAGTCATACTGTGTAAAATACTACTGGGCATCGACATTCTGCCATCAATACGTCATCAGTCGTATAATGTTCTGCTCATACATTTCAATGCCATTCTATTTTAATCTAAAAGAAAGTAAAATGTTTTGTGAAAACACGAAAGTTTATTTCATTTGAGTCATTACTTTATGTATACGATCTGTATACGGTCTAAGGCATGCGCAATGTTATTTTCTTGAAATTACTTCTGCATGAAACTATATATTTAATAAAGATTAAGATTATGAAATGTGAAATGCAAATAATGAGATTTAATTCTTAAGATTTTATAATTAATTAAAGAAGCGATATTAATATATATATAAGAGAATTTTCTTACTGTTTTCGGCAGAAAACTGTTGATTTTGAAATAATAAGATAACCTCGGACAGTAATCGTTTACCTTTACTTCATCAAGTTAACAGTGACAATCTTTTTAAATACGTAATTGCAACATAACCCGAATCTAGCTGAAACAAAGAAACTTTGATGATTCTACGAGAGACGTATTTTTAACTTTCCTAGCAACATCTACCGACACTATCATTTATGCCACTGCATTATAAGTAATCATCGCTATTCAAATATCGCATAAAATAGAATTGTTTTATCAACTCCATTGACACTGGTAAATACACAACTGAACGAATGTACATGGTTAACCAATTTTCTATTCTTAACTTCAGATGTGGGTGTAGCCCACAGTTGCTAAATAGAGCTAGATCATCCCTCACTACCGCCGCTAAAGTCAGCTGAAGTTGTAACCGGCACGGGGCACGGGATTCTTCTCATGCGGATAACTGCCAGGGTTTGGGTAATGTATGTACGCGGCAGGGAGGTATTATGCACAATTCTGTGCATAATACGCATAAAATGCAGAAAGCGCGCAGAATTCGCAGAAAACATGAAGAAAATGCAGAAAACGCACGAGATGCCCATTCTAAAGGCTCCCGCACAGACTTTTGCATAGGGATGGCCAAAATGCGATCGACGCGCTTTTAGAATCGATAGTTTTTCCGATGTTTTTGAAAATCGGTTATTCCTGCATCGATCCTGCTCTATTGACCACTACTGACAGCATATATGTAATACTCCTATATTGCTAGCCACGTATATTTCCTATAAGCGGGAGCGGCGCCGAAAAAGTGAGACAGAACATCGTACTTTCGAACATATGCGCATGCGTTAGCAGCTCCATAGAACGCACGCATCCGCACCGCAGTTGCGCCAAAGTACGAAGTGAGAGGATAGATAACAATGGTGAGAGTGAGAGGTTGATATAAATGTCTGCACCGTGGTGTTTGCGCCGCCTCTTCAGCCATTAGCGATATAGTAGTATTACATATATGACTGACAGTGACCACACTGGCCTGCTCTAGGCTTCAAGCCCAGCGAGTTTCAGGCACTTGAAAGGAAAGCAGCCAGAATATGCACAAACCTTTTTGAAAAATACCGTTACTTTTTAAAGTTGGTACTACAATTTTCAATAGTGAAGTTGGCATCGTTGACATACAGAGCGGGTAAATGTGTAAACAGAACTTATTGAATATAGGAACTACAAAAGTATGAAATAGTTTGAAATGGTTTGAAAAGAATACAATTTTCATGTTACTTGTCTGTTTCCACATTGCATGTAAAAATAAGCCCTATTAAAAACAGTACAAACAGAACTGTATAATTTGCAGTAAAGCACATTTATGAGTTTGTAAAGTTCTTTAAATAAAGAATAATTGTTAATTTTTACGTTAAAAAATGATGAATCGTTTTCATCTGTAATATGTTCAAGTACGAAATATTTATTGAGAAATATTTGTAAGCGATAGTAAAGGAAAAATATAAAACATGGACGAATTTCAGCCAAGAATCACTC
Source organism: Tiphia femorata (assembly GCA_944319695.1). NCBI lineage: Eukaryota > Metazoa > Arthropoda > Insecta > Hymenoptera > Tiphiidae > Tiphia > Tiphia femorata. The sequence continues at coordinate 20,775,871 of OX090901.1, read as the reverse complement.
CGACTCCTACTACACTTAAGAAAGGTGTAAGTATTATTAATTTAACATAATGTAACTATAGTAAAATTATTACATTATTTAACAAATGGGATTTACATAAATTCTAGTATTTTCCTGTGCCCACGATACCTGAAATTTCTTTAATTTTCGAGAAATCTGCTGAAGAGAACTATGCTGCAGAACGTTATAAATCGATAAGCCCTATGCATAATGTCAATGCATCTTATGCAACATGGAAAGAACAAAACTTTACATGCAAACCTGGACAATCGAATGTTCTTGGTCAAAGCTTACCATTACCATTGTATAATAGTAAAAATAAATCACCGAGTGCAACGGATGAATGTAACAGACATGACAATAGATTCAAAAAGGATACAATTAGTGTTAATAAACGATGTTCTGAAAGTTTACTAAATGAAAATTATGGAAACCAACTGCGCAATGCTGAGGGCATGTTTCAAAGCAATAGAATACATCAGCAAAAGGAGACTATAAGTACAGAGCCTAATGCTGGGATTCACAAAACTTATTCAGATAGAATTCCTAATCCTCAACCACAATTAGACAACTTTCATACGCATATTCCAAATTATAATTCGTACGTACAAGTTGAAGCTGTAAAATCATCACCTTTAGAACATAAGAAGATGTACTCTGAAGATAATGGTCATCACAGTCCAACTTTTAATGCCAGTCATTTTGCCTCAAGATCAACTACATGTAAAACACATTCCCATTCAAACATTTACAGTAAAAGTGAACTCCAGCCTGTACCTCATTTGGGATGCCCATATTCTTACTTTGACGTAGGTACATCTACCTTTCCACAACTGTATTCAACAAACTGCTTAAATTATAATTTAGATAATCAGGAAACAGTAAAAAAGTTATTGCAGCTTGTAAATAACCAAAGCGAGCAAATCAAAATTTTACAAGCACAAGTTGACAGACTTTTAAAATTGCAAGAGGACAAAGTAAAATATTTATGTTCACGGTGCATGTTTGCACAAAATAATGAGTTGTGTGTAAATATCCCTGACGCCAAAAGTCCCTCTAGTTACAGTATATTATCTCACAACAAAGATGTGGAAAACTATGTGTCTCAGAATGCATGCATCACAAAGGAAAGTACGGAGCAAAGACACGAAAATAAAAATATGAAACATGCAGAACCATTATTAGAACATCAAACAAAAAAAGCTCTTGTGGAACAAAAAGTTTCAATTGGAGTCATGACAAGTTTTGAATTTACTGTACAAAACAATCCTTCAATAATTAATAGTGAAGAGTATGAAAGAAGAGACATACTGCAAAAGCAAAATGAAGTTATTACTCGAAAAAATAATATAAATATACACGATTGCAGTGACATGTTGAAAAAAAGTAAAAGTTCATTTACACGCTTACCTAGTGTTCAATTAGAGAATATAGTTGAAGATTCAGAAAGTTATTTATCTTCTAGTCACTTACAAAGTAGTAATCTGAATAGTAGTTCCTCTACAAAAGACTTGCAAGAAAAACAAAGTCATCAATCCATGGATTCGCAGAAACGTTTTATGTATAATGCACAAAGTAATATGAAATCTCCAAAAGTACACGAAGTACTATTTACTACTTCAAAGCAGGATACAATACATCAACATTCAAGCTTACCGTATAGAAATGCTGAAACGGGTACCATTCCTAATGAAGTGCTGGACAACACCAAAGTCCATAAACAAAAATACTGTGAATATGAAAACATTTCAAACAATGTAACTAATTATAGACAAAACTGTACAGATGGAAAAAGTTTTCCTCGTATCAACGAAAGGAATTGTGTAGAAGATAGTCTAATTTTAAGTGGCGGTGATTTAAAAGTAAACGAAAGACCCCCAACTCCAGAACCGAGTATACATGTTGAAATGCAAGAATATTCCAGTGATGATGAGAGTGATAAAATGAAAAAAACTTCGAAAGTGGGATGGACATTTTATAATAATGTCTTAGGACAAGTCAATAATATTTTGCAAGACTCTTGTCCTTTGGAAACAGATAAAAGAGAAATACTGATTGCAAAGAATTTGGAGCAAGATAATGTTGAATTGAAGGCATTAGATACAGTGAAACTTACTACTTTAGAACAACTGCGGAAACTCGGGATCAGTATAGCAGAAAATGTAGATCATAGAGAAATAAACGTTAACAAAAAGTATGTAATTTCACCCTATATTAGTAATGTACTCTATATAGTTGTGTGAATGTATTGTTCTTTTTCAAGGATAGGATTCGATGCATCTTTTTATCCCCGACTAGATTGTCAAGCAAATATGGTACATACAGCTAGTGCCGCAAGTGAAACTAATACGAGTATGCATATGAAGTCATTGGCATTAAAGTACTTGAATGATGAACAACTTGCTGATTTGGCAATTCAAAAACAAGGAACGGCATCATTAAAACACCTTTTAATGACTAATATGCAAGATACTAATATGTCCTTTGCTACAATGCGCTATTTAGAAAGATATCAATTACTTCCAGGAAAAGTAAATATACAAACAGAAAGTAAGAAGAACAAATAATTTAGCATTTGAAATATAATACCAATAAATTATATAAATCCATAAATGGACAAATTTATATACACAATGTCATGACTTCCTTTTTTTTTTTTTCTCATTCAATGAGTGTATTTCTAGTGTACCTATATAAAGTAAACTTCTATAGAAGCATGTTTATTATATCAATTATTCATAAATAACGCTATCAGTTTGTTGTAAAATGTAGTTTTCTCTGTTTCAGGTAATAGTAAAGTGTGCACCGAAGTGATGCCAAAGCCAAATTTAGATACAACAAATCTTCAACGTAGCCCAGCACAATATCCATGTATACAAACATCAAGAACAACTTGTCCTAGTAAAATTTTAGATATTTCTACATTGAAGCAACAGCCAAAACTATTATGAACACAACATTGTCGTCAAAACTAATATTTGTTACCTTTAAGATTATAAGTGTCTTTTTAAAACAAATTTATGTGTTCAGTGTCAAAACCGTCAAAACTCATAGTATTATATTAACCCATTGCCGCACAGAACGGCTGTAGCCGTCAGTTTTTCCGAGTACAAGAAAAAGTTATGATAAACAATTTACAATTAGAGCCGCCGGAAGTTTGCCTCACAAAATTCCCTATTGCAGTAATAATTTTCGAAAAAAAGTGCGTTTCTGGGGGCGATCTTAAAACTAAAAGTATGCGGCAATGGGTTAAATAATATTTTTTTAAGATACGTGGATGTGTAAGAATTCTTAAACAAATTATATTAATATCGCTGATTTACTAAATAATTTTACTCAAATTCTGATTTAATTTCTTTATTTTTTATCTTCCTTATGCATTGCACAGCATTTTCTACTTATACATTTTGAATCACGAGCAGAAAAATATTTTTCCCTATTTATTTATATAACTCTATAATAATAAAATTTCATAACTAAATAGCTGATATTAATACTTATGCACAAACTTGTAATGTATATCAAGAACATCACAGGCAATGCAGATAATATGACATGTGTTCTATGAAGAATTTCTATACCTGTAATAAAAAATTTTCTTATTAATCACGGATGTCGTTATACAGATTTGCAAAATTACTTGTACTCTAGTTCCCATTATAAAATGTACATTTATATAATTTTATTACAAGTGAGATTGATGTCACTTCTAAGAATACATGATGAAAGAGCAATGGTGTAAAGCAACTGGTTTTTTACTAATTGTAATGAAAGTTATTCTAACAGAGATTTTGCAATGTCCAATGGTACTATATTTACGAATTTGTAATTATTGTCACATTTATGTGCATACTTACTTGCGTAACCTAGAAATGTAATATAAATGTAATAGCTTATAGATATAAACCAAAATGTATTCCCAACAAAACGCGCTGAAAATGTGTCATAACTTATAAGACCTGCAACGTAAGAATTTTTAATGTAGTAGTATAAACTAATAAAATGTTGTATATAATTGTAATGGAATTTAAACAACAATTGCTCACTTCAGTCTAACTTATAATTAAACATATGTACATATATAGTTTTTTGTAGCGTTATTATAGTAAATGTCTCACCATTATATAAGAAAAGCTGTACTATGTGAAGTATTATTAAAGGTGGAAAAAATGCATTTAAATGAATGTCAAATGCATATCCCCATTCAACATCTTGATTCTTATCAAATCGCAAGTATCGATTAGTGACAAACCTACATGTATGTAAAAATCAGTAGACGATATAGATAAGCTATCAACAACGATACTTACGTTACAGCATAACTGTAAAGGTTTAATTTCGTTGATAGCTTACCAAAATGTTGTGGCTACAATTAGACCAACTGTGATGTAATCCACAAATATCATATAAAAGAGGAGCTTTATGAATTGAAAAAAACCTAGTCCCATAACAACAGTAAAACAAATTGATGAAATACAAAGCCAACATGTTAGTAATACCAAGAATGCTGGATCGTCTCTTGCAAATTGTAATTTTGTTTCTGTAAAAGTACAATTTTAGTACCATGAAACTGACAGAATAAATGAATATTTCTATGCAAAAATACATACGTTTTCTACTTTGAAAGTTTCTATATACTTTTTGTGGTGAAATGAGCAAGAATATCATCTGCCACATTGCGAATTCAAAATCCATTTGATCAAACTTTAATAGTTTTCTTAAATACTTATAACATTTTGTTGCTGCCCCAATGCAATTATGTCTGAAATGCAATTGTTTAATTCATATTTGTAACGCATTTAAAGCATAAAACATATAATATACCTATAAGTAATTGGCATTGGAAGTGAAGAAGCTGAATCCACTATTATAGGCGAACTACAGCGGCTTGTGTCGGGTGAAGTTGAATATTTCATATTTAACAGCAGTCTTGATAATAACAAGTTACTGTAACAGAATTCTTGTTTAATATCATTTCCTTTGCAGAGACGTTGCAAATTTATTAAATCTCTTTTGTGCAACTGATTTGTATCATAAATAACATCGGTTCAACTCGCAACCAATGTTTTTTATTTTAAGTTCCAATTAAAATGACCATTTTATCAGTATCTGATGTATATATGTATACATTTTTTTGCAAGATCTATAATATACCGATACATTTCTTGTATATGTTTATATATGTTACTTTAAAATGATCGTTGCATTATCTCATTTCTGGACAAAAATCAACACAATGACATACCTTCTTAGTCAGTTTCATTATGTTATAAAACAATTATGGAATAGTAACCTCGTATAATTTCTCACTGATATTAATTAATCGTCAAATAAGTTTCGGCTACAATATATATGTATTTAGTTATTAATGGGGTGTGGTATTTTATTTGACGCAATTAATAAAACTTATACCGTCATTTCTGTCGCACAAAAGGAATCTCACATTAAAGTTATTTCGTACCATCATTTGGCAAATTTATTGTAGAATCTCCTCACTTATTCGAGTCAATCGGGAATAAATATTATACTACAGCGGAGAAACATCTAGGAATACATTTAAGTTATAGACATAGGTTATGTTTATTAGCACAGTTAGGAGAAAATACAACTATCTGAAGTTAGCCACGTGTATACTATCATCGCTACCAAAAGCGAGATGACAATAAACAACTAGTTATTGCGTAGCGGCCAGTAATACACGTAATACCAAGCAGGCAGGCTCAGAGTTGGGTAATCTGCGCGGCAGGGAGGTATTAGGTGTTTTCCTTTTACCAGTAATCTGATGTAATCTGAAATATTCGCATCACTTCCGTAAGTGAATGGAACAAGCGTGTATCGATCTAGGGACATTAGATTTTGGTGAGCTCGTAGCGCGAATCTCCACTTGGGGTGCCTTCGAAAACTACCTTGGGTGAATCTAGTTGGGCGATAGGGAAAACTCTTCGGAGGAGCACTCGGATGACGACGTTTTCGAACGACTTTGGAAAAAAGTGCCGTGCACATATATGTAATACTACTATGGGTGCTTTTCATTTAGTGACAGAAGTTGACACAAGTCGACTTCTAATGCCTTCCATTTAATTTATGTCGCCGTATCGTGATAACTCAAGTCGACTTGTGTCAACTTGTGTCGCTAAATGGAAAGCACCCTATATCGCTGATGGACTGAAGAGGCGACGCAAACACCACGGTGCAGCATATATATCAACCTCTCACTCTCACCATAGTTATCTATCCTCTCACTTTGTACTTTCGCGCAACTGCGCATGCGTGAGTTCTATGGGCTGCTAACGCATGCGCATATGTTTGAAAGTACGACGTTCTGTCTTCCTTTCTCGGCGCCGCTCCCGTTTATATGAAATATACGTGGCTAGCAATACAGGAGTATTACGTATATGGGTGGAAAAGTCTCTCGACCGGGTGTACCCAAAGGTGTTTCCGAACGATACACCCAGGTGGCCTTTGGACATTTTCGAACGGCAACTAGGTGATCGAGTGCACCCTGGTGGGATTTACGAACGCACCCTTGAAAGGAACGCGGGCTATCACGCTCTTGGACAGCTCCGGACAGCTCCAGAGCGTAAAAAGCTGCTTTTATACTCGAGAGTTGTCCTAGAGCGCCTCTGAGGCGCCTTGGTCCGCCCTAAGGCATCCTAGGGCGCCTCCCGGATGTAAAAAGGAAGCAACCATTGCGGGCTTTACGTAGTACACCAATCAGAAAGTTGTTCCTCGCAAGGTAGGTAGGTGGGTAGGTTTGCTTTGATAATTGTAGGAACGCACGAGTAACCCCACCCATTACCCCATGACAAATGCAACTTTTACTTCCGGCTGAGTTCAGCCTCTGTACAAGGTTTTTTGGGTTTAGCAGTATTCTTGCGTAGTGCCTGTGTTATCCTACGTCATCCGTAAATTTTCTCGGCTGCACTTGCACTTTGCAGTTCTATATCTCCGAGGGATATATTTTGTTTGTCGTATGTCCATCCAGAATCTCAACACATTTGGTAAATATAATTTTCTACTCGTTAAAACGTTCGTGTTCCCGAGATGTAGTTTTGTCAAAATGGCGGTAGCGTCTTCGTTTGCATCATAGTACGTAATCGGGACGTTAAATTTCATCCTATTTCTCTCTCTTGGCGAGATTTTCTAAAACGAGACTTTAATTCGAGTATCAAAGCTATCGGAGCAAGTGTAGAAAGTAGAACTAACGCACTCCGTTGTGCCGTAGACCCCTTTGCAGATGCAATCAAGGGTTCAGACGATGATGTCCAAGACGGTCTCGTGCATATAAGGATTCAACAACGGAATGGTCGTAAGACCTTAACAACGGTACAAGGACTTTCTTCCGAATATGACTTGAAAAAAATCGTACGAGCATGTAAAAAGGTAAATTTCGGGACTTTTTGTTGCACTTTTTGGCCTGTCACTGTCAAAGAATGTGCTAAAAATAGAACTGATGCAAGCATATATCTGATTAACGGAACGCGCTTGTGTTTTCATAATAATTGTTAATAATGATTATGCGGAATATTTATTTAATATTTGACGTTGCGTTATTACTTCAAAGCTATCTATGTATATTTTGTTCGGCAAATATTATTTAATTATTATCTTGAATAGCTCTTGTATCCGTTAGTTCATTTATTTTTTCGTATATCGACTCATTCTTTGAAAAAAAAAAAAAAAAAAAAAATTTCTTAGGCACTCTTATACAGTGCTCCTAACAATTTTATTTTTGTTCCTTTAAAACATAATCCGAAGTAAGCGTATATTTAGGTAATGTGCTTTATTAAATTTATAATTTATGTTAATGGTAAACCATCTTTTTTTTTTTTTTTTTTTTTTTTTTTATATCAAATACACCTGACATACATAAAGAATCAATAAGTAAGTTCTTATTATAAATGTTAATTGTATTTGTCATATCTTTATTTAATTCACTCGGTCTCAATCACTGTTTAATTTGCAATATAATTCGTGCTGAGGAAGATTAAGGATAACAGATTTCTATTAAAACGTGATCGGTGAAATCAAAATGCGGAAATTTCCTACACTCTTGTGAATAACAAAAGATTACAACAAAAATTGTCAAAATATTTGTACGTATTAGGGAGATTGCAATAAAGTAAGAGGTGTTCACGGAAGTGTTATTTGTAGGAGTTCGCCTGCAATGGGACAGTAATTGAGCACCCAGAGTACGGGGAGGTGCTGCAGCTGCAGGGGGACCAACGAGAAAATATATGTCAGTGGCTAACAAAGTCAGGTCTGGCGAAACCTGACCAGCTCAAAGTCCATGGTTTTTAACCAACACACCACCCATGCCACTACCTAAGACAACTCCACCTTCATCAATACCTTATCATCTTAAATTATCTGTATCAGTCACTACCACCTGTTGATACTTCGTGGGATATCCTATTATATACACATATATATTTCAATAAAAAAAATATATAACAGTACCAGTATAGGCACAATATTCTAATCAGAAGTTTTGTAAGGCTATAGGAAGCAATATTTTACAGCCTTATGTTAGATAATCTGCTGATCTTATCACGTTTAAACTAATAGCGATAATAGTAGCATTTTTGGAAGATACATACAAAGGAATAGCGAATACTAGCAACGGATGGATCTTCTTTTTGGTGTTAGGTAGTATGTATCTGGGCGCTATAGACGTGTTCAGAGAAGTAAAAAAGTGTTAACTTAGGCATCACATTGGCTTTTTGGCTTATAATCGCTGAATACTCTGCTTTCGTTACCCGATAAGGACAACAAACGTAAGTTTGTGCTTAATCTCGATCATTTCAAGTTTTTGTGCCTTCAATTCCATGTTAATTGTATTATTTATTTGAGATGCAACACTTTTCTGTAATGGCTGTATTGAAAAGAAGAATAGGTGAAATTATCTTTCCCCTTTCTAATGCAGTATTGATAACTCGAATTGTTTTCATTAAAATGTGGCTGTTCTAAATAAATAAATGGTAATTCATCCGTTTCATGTGTTATTTATTTTCCTGCTCATTATTGCCCTTGGAATTATTTAGGTAAAAAAAATATAACTGAATCGAATTAACACTTAGGTAACATTGGAAATAATCATCGGTTGGAAGCTTCGCACGAAGCTAAGGCATATAGTGGATGTGTGTACACAATCATAAAGTTATTGTTTAAATTATGCTTCCGATTAGCACAAAAGAAGTATCTGCAAGTTGTATGTAGATATTAATTGTGTAACTAATTTCATAACAATCTTATATACATGTTATCTCCTACATTGTTATGTGGCTACTTGAAATTACAATGTACGAGCACAGTTGTTTGCATGAGAAAATGTTGTATTGCACTGGAATAAGCAAAATGGAATAAAGATGTCTAAGAGCATTTAGCTCGCTGACAGATAGACATACCGTAAAAACATATTTAGAGTATATGTGATGATATACGGATGCTTCAGTAAAATATCAGTACTTATAGATGGCATTTTTTTTAAAAATAATTTATTTAATTACAAGCAAACAATTTAAAGTCTTTACACGAGGAAGAACGCTTTCGGCGCTTTTTACACATTCGTAGTACAACGCATGTGGTATTAGCAAACCCAGAAATTTTATGCATTTGTTGAAACATAATGATATGGTTAAATTAACCTTTATTTAATAATTTGAAATGTATAATATAATGTGTGTTATCTGTTTAATGCAATGTATTTCGTATTACAAGAATGTGCAATATGGATGGATATTACATGCATAATAAATATAAGAATTTATCACGAAAATAAGTGTTTTTACGTACTTATAAATGTTACATTGTATTTACTAATTATACGTAGGTCTGCTGGATCGCACCATCGCATAAGTAGGATTAAATTCAATACAATAAGAAATATTCTTCTTGATAAATATATGCGCCACGCCCCATGCATAAAAAAATAAAGTAAACTGTTGTACACAACATACATTATATCATATATATTTGCAAGTGCAAGAATATATGGTATCTCGTTCATTAGAATTGTAATTCGAAATATAACCGCAGGACATTCTGTAAATGTTAACGACGGAGATATAGATCGTGGCAGAAATGAGAACCTGGAATAGTTTAAATGTGCTTTTCCTACTTCAACGTCGTAATACACATCCGAATTATTATATCGTCCTGATTATAAGAATTAAGCGAATTGTCGATTGTTACCTCGTCATAAGTATAAGATTATTACATGAAAAAAGTGCGTGAGGCAGAATAACGAAGTAACAATGGATATATAAGTAATCCTTTCAAATTTCGCTGATATCTGAATCTCTGCAGCGTAATAGGCAGATGTCACCACAGTTGGTCTACATACCACGGCCCCATAATGCATCGAGCCACGGCATGTGCCTTTCTGTGTCGGCCATTTTGTAGTTTCCTTGAGAAATTGTGTTGAGTTGATTCTTCCTCTCGGTAAGAATTTTGTAAGATTATCAAGCGGCGCCACTCACATTTATCCAAATGATGTAGAGGATCGAAGGCATATGTTAATGGCCAATGATTCCTTACTTTTGAACGAACAATAAGGTTGCGTTTTTTGCGCACGGCCGTGTGTGCTCACGGTACTTATATACCCGAGAACGAGCCAGTAAACGAAGCTGCCGACGAGCACCTATTGATAAAGGCACATGGAATCCGGGATTGTTTCGGAATGAATGGTGATTTCGGTAACGACATTCGATACGCATAAGTGTACTGTTCGAGTGGTTGTCACCGTACCTGCGTGCGTGATCGTTGTTGGCCCGGCCAACGTCTCGCTCTATATTTGGCCAGTCTCATCCAACATATTGCATATCTTGCTTTTTCAAAATTCTCACTTTCCACGCCGTAATCTATTCCAAGGAACTATATCAGAAGGATACAATGTGATGTTCAAATGTGAATGCCCGATGATTGCACAAAGAGTCTGAACAAGAGCAAATCCTAACATGTGGCATGGTTCGTACGGTCAGCATTTGAGTTTTGATCTTATGGAAAGCAAAATCTTTTTTCACGGTATAAAGCCACTTCCATTGATCCGCACGAACCCCCGGATAGATAGAGAAATCTTTATTATTGCTATATTATAATCTATATATATTATATATATATATATATACACACACATATATACATACATATATATGTATATATATATATATATATATATATATATATATATATATATATATATATATATATATATATTATAATATATATATGCGTGTATATGGTGTATATATATGTATGTACATATATATATATATATATATGTATATATATATTTATATATTTATACACATGTATGTATGTATGTATATATATATACACACAACAGTGTTAGATTCAAATTACGTTTCTTTGCTATTCTCACGAACATGCAGTATCACGGCAAATTTGTAGTTGGTATTTGTTAAATGTTTGCGTCGCACGTGTTTAGTCCAACTGATATGATGTATTCGCGTTTGTTTCCTCCGAAAATAATTTATTTTTAACGTGTATGTCACTGATACTCCTTTACAAGTTAATGCGCGACCATTGTCAATTAAACGGAAGAATAATTTCAGACATCGCATTCCAATGAAATAATTATGAGTAATATTCTGCATATGGAAAGCTTGTAACCGTAAAGTCATATGTAACCATTAATTTTCCAGATTGTAAGTGTAGTCTAGTGTATAATGTAATCAATATGTAGATACATATTACGTATATTGATCATGGTACGCATGTGCAAAAAATATACAAATTTAAATAGTAAAATGGAGTAATAACTTGAAATAGTATAGATCGTATGACATAATACAATTTGATAGCTCTTTTATTCTCCTAAATAAAACATTCTTTAACTTACGCACAACGAGCGATAGCACTACAAGGAAATTAGTAATATAGAATGTACTGTAATGTACGATAAAGTGCAAATGCATATTACACACGAGTATTAAAAATGTCTTATGGTACTTATATGCATGTTATCAAATCTGATTCAAATATTTTATATTATCTTGCAGGGTACGTGTACATGAATGGGGACATCGGGAAGCTCCCACCAGGGGCGGTTTACCCAGCCACCCCTGAGCCTTTGGGTTCAGTTGGGGGTGCTATTGGGAATAGTGTGCCCACTTTAGAGTATAGCGTTATGAACGGGGCACCAAGTGGAAATGAATTGATTCTCGAAACAGGAGTAGGCGCTCTAGAACCTTCGCCACAACATGCTATTGGTATTGGAGGTGCCATTGGATATGGTCCAGTGGATGTTGCTGCTTTAAGTGATGTATCAGTTCCACCAACGCAAATGGCTGACCTTTCTGCATCTGGAATACCTCTGGAACAACTTAAACAAATGCTCTCTTCTCAGCTGGAATATTACTTTTCCAGGTATGACATTCGCTATATGTTTACTTATCGATGTGACAAATTTTTCTAGTGTTTCTTGATTTCATATTATACACTTGTACCTGTAATTAAGAAGTATATAAGATCGCTTGCCAAGTAAACTTTATTCATTTTAGAATACATTTTACGGGTTATTCACTATGCACTCTTAATTGTGCAATATTATCTTTGCGTTACTACGAATATAAACCATATGCATATTTTACATTTAATCTACTTTGTTTTAGACCAGTTTTTTGTAATCCATATTAGAATAATTAGTTAACCAAAATAAATAAATAGTTAATTCAATCTTTTTTTCTGTATCTCATCTTGAATACATGGATTATGGATTAATTAAAAATGCACTCTTGGTGCATAGTTCAGAAGATATAGGTTATATATACAATTTTCAATATATGCATCCAATTATCTAGATGGTTTTATATGTACACATATAGGAAAATATATTTGATTGTTTGCCATGTATATTTACATGATACTTCTGTGTTTGTGAATAAATGTTTGTATGTAGAAAGGGTAATTACATAGAATATTTGCTGTGTCACTACATATAACTATCTTACCTATGCTACCGTGCATAGAAAGGAATGCAATTGCTCTTATGCAAGTAATAGAGAATATTAATTTTACTTATGGCATTCCTTTTTGTTTTCAGAGAAAACCTAGCTAATGATACATATTTATTATCACAAATGGATAATGATCAATATGTACCGATATGGACAGTAGCCAATTTTAATCAAGTGAAAAAGCTAACAAAGGATATAAAACTCATAACAGAAGTGTTAAGGGAATCACCCAATGTGCAAGTAGATGAAGAAGGGCAAAAAGTTAGACCTAATCATAAACGATGTATTGTAATTCTCCGTGAAATTCCAGATAGTACTCCATTGGAAGATGTAAAAGTTTGTATTAGAAATCTTTATTTGCATTCACCTAGTTTTTTTCTCACATAAAAGATTGTGATCACTGTAAAATATGTATTCTGCAAGAAACAACTGCGTCAGAATTCATAAGTAAATTTGATGGTGTAGTCTAATATGATTGAAGCACTTTTCAATCTAAGCTATTGGTTTTAGAATTTATTTTCGGGAGAAGGATGTCCAAGGTTTATATCCTGTGAGTTCGCCCATAATAGCTCTTGGTACGTAACATTTGAATCCGACGAGGATGCACAAAAGGCCTACAGGTTTTTACGTGAAGAAGTCAGAGAATTTCAGGTAAATTAGTTACCTACACAATGTGTTTTTTATCTCTATTTTGCTCTATTATCTGTTGCTCCAGTTAATAACATTTACAATATAAATTTACGTGTACAGGAGTTCTTCAGAAGGAATTTTATACATTTAGTATGTACATTATATCGATTGCAAATATTACAGAATGTAATATTTCATTGTATTATAGTTATAAAACAAAAGACGACCAGTGTTTGTATTATAAACAACTGAGTTATGAGAATGGACTTACAACCCTTTGTGAATTATAATTCATAGGGTATCCTACAGATGTACATCTTCATAATAACAAGTTGAGCAGTAGCACGAACAATTTACATATTAATATATATACGGGGAATAATTAACAAGTAAAAGAACAAACAGTTATTAAGGTGTGCAAGAAGTAAATATGTAACTAATAAGCGGGCTATATGACTCACACCTTTTGAATAATTTCTAATCTTGCAACTCAGTTTCTCGTAATAAAAACAATTATTTTGTACACAGTGCGTTCCAGACCAATCTACGAAAAATTCGTGGAGACATAGGGCGGTTAGAGGCGAACATAAAAGTCCTGTGCCGTTTTGTGATAATCGCAATAGTTTTCGAGAAATTAATTGTAGAAAATCAAAGGATAACACGTTAATGTACGGCCGGCTTCTTTTGCATTTGTTTGTTGGGTAAATTGGGCCATCCTATAGCTCGCGGTGGCTCCATCACACCTCTCGCTGCTATTTAGGCGGCGCCTTTCGCTTTGATTTTCCACAATTAATTTCTCGAAAACTATTGCTATTATCGCAAAACGGCACAGGACTTTTATTTTCGCTTCAAGTCGCTCTGTCTCCACGAATCTTCCGTAGGTTGGTTTGGGACATCCTGTATATTTTCCATACAAAGGAGTGGTTTATATATAAATTACGAGTCACTAATTTTTAAAGTGTTATATCTCATTTATAGAAAATGAGTTAACATTAGTTTCAGGTGTATAGTAAAACATTCGAGTCTGTACCCTCACTGTGACTTTAGGTGTGCTGGATACATATGCATAGGTTTGCATGTTCATATCCACACAAGTTTATTAAGCACATCTAAAGTTGTGAAGAAGTCTAAAGTGAGAGTATGGACCTAAGTAATTTGAAACAAATGAAGTAGCTTATACCACATTCAGAGAGCTAGTTATATATAGAAAATTTATGTAGCTCTAGGTTTTCAATTCTTTTAATGTATTAACCAGGGAAAGCCGATAATGGCAAGAATCAAAGCTAAACCAATGAATAGGCTACCAATACCAGCAGTAGCTGGAGTGGGCGGTATAAAAAATGGTTATAGAACTCCACCACCACCACCTGTTTATGATCCCAGCAATTATTCGACTGGTCAACAACGCTTCCTATATACCAATGGTACTACTATGCCGCAAACTACAATGTCACCTTATAATCAGGTCCATGTTTATGTAAGTAAATTAAGAAATTTGTTAGGTAGACATATTAGGTTAACGTATTTCTTGCAAGTACAGCATCATGGGAATAAGATTACGTTTATATTTTGTTAGTTTATGTAGAGTTGGATGTTTTATATTGAGGTAAACAATTAATGGCTTATAATATTTGAAATCTTCTCAAGCCTTTACTGCCCAGGCAAGCATACAATATGAATATAATATGTGCATAACTATCAAATTATTTATTATTATAAGACACTGTACAAATACGTTAAATCATTTATCTTCAGTTAACGTGTGTAGTAAAATTGCATGTTTTGTGTTATAACAATGCATCTGTCTTCTAGCATCAACCATTTTACCCAGCTGGGATGATGCCTTGGGGTCCTGCCAGTCCTGCTTATTTTGATATGTCTGGTGTCTTTACAATGAACGGGATTACTCCACATAATACATTCAAGCCTCACAACACTAGATACAACCCACGGCACAGGTAACTAGCACAACAACCCTTGTTAGATCTTTAACCAAAAAATATTCTGTATATACGTTTCTAAAGAAAAATGATTACATATTGCATACTGTAGGGAATCTTAAATCTAAAGATACTATGCGCTTTACGTTATTATAAAAACCACCAACAAATATTCCAAATCTATGAATGGGTATTGCTGCCCGCTATATTGTGATTTTGAATAAGAGGTAAAGAAAAATTTGGTAAAAGAGCTAAAAACTTCTACAATGTCTTCAATAACTTGGATAATATACATATATTCTTTTGTAACTACAGTAATTATCAATATAAAATTTATCACATTTATTATTATATTGTCTTTTTAAGTGCTATGAATAGAAAAATATAATTATATCTATTAATATACAGGAATAAGCAGAGAAATGCTTCAGAAAGAGGTGGGTTGATGGATGGCGGAAGTGGTATGCTGCCTATTGCTAGAACCTCTCTTCCTCCGATTACTGGAAGTCCAGTGTCTTTAGGACTACCGACTCCCACATTTACGTCAAGCTTGCCTACTGTGAAGCATTCTTCCTATCAGACTGGCACAAAGTTCCATTCCTCGCATACAGCTGTATCCACTGGAGAGACTCCATATAATAGCAGCCACTTAAAAGGAACTCCAGAAAATGATCCTCAGCCTGTGGATACTGGAGTTCCATTTCCACGTCACCGTATAAGTCGCAGGACCAAAGATCAAGATACGACATCCAAAACTAATAATAATCCACTACCTTCAATCAGAGAATCTACCCCGGCCAGTAACAATAATGCACAGTATAATAGAGGGGTCCAATTTGATTTAGAAGCATCTGCTTTTCCCCCTCTACCTGGCCTAGACGCCGATGTTGCAAAATCCCATAATAATTCCACAGAAGTAGGAGGTACTGATAATGCACAGTCACAGAACAGGCTTTCAGATGTAGTTAAAGGTACCGCAAAACTGAAAAGCGTTAAAGAAAAAGAAACTTCTCAACAGTGTCATTATCAGCAGTTTAGTAGCAGCAGTAGGTCTGCTAGCCCTGGGTCAAATAGTGGGGGACACTCTGGATCGTTAGAAGTTGCTTCTGGTTCTGGCAACACATCAATTGCCCCCAATCCATCTGCAGCATCAACTTCAAATTCTTCTGCTAGCAACACCGATACTACAGACGTCGCTCTCAGTACCATCACTCTTACTCCCCCGTCATCTCCCGATAAGTGAGTGTGCTTTATTCTTATACATACAAATAGATACATATATACAGATATATGTATACTTGTATGTGTATGTAGATATACATATACATACATACATGGACATTCTGCATTCAAACAAATTTTGATTTAATTAATGTTTTTAAAATGTCTAAACACGCAATACATCACAAACGTAATGAGAGCATTACGTCTGCGTGTTTTGCGTGAGCGTGTGTGAGTGTCTGTGCTGTGTTTTCTATCTGATATGCGCCTATTTCTGTATATCTTTTTTCTAGTACTTCTCTGCTTTCTTCCTTCACTTCTTCCTTCACTGCTTCCTTCACTTCTTTCTTCACTTCTTTCTTCACTTCTTTCTTGACTTCTACCTTCACCTCTACCTTCTTTTGTACCTTCTCTTCTACCTCTCCTCTACCTCTCCTCTACCTCTCCTCTACCTCTCCTCTTTCTTCCCTGACTTTTGTATTTATCCATTCATCAATGTGTATGCGTAGATTTCATGTATATGTACATAATGCATACACAATACGAATATACATATATTTCAATGTGTGTACATGCATACATACATGCATACGACAGTGCAAGCATACATTATTTTGTATGTGTAAAAATACTTATATTACACTCATGCGTGCGCATGCACCTGCAGTGAGCATTTGAGATACACAACTGGTAATAGTGCTTAGCAAAGGCTAAGTTGTATTCAATGCTGTTGGCTGCATTGTGTGCTATGCTCTATTTGGTGGATATGTTTAATGGTAAGTTATTATTCATGTGTGGTTTCCATACCATACAGAGAAAGGAAAAGATAAACAGCTTGTTATGTTATTATATTCTAGAAAAATAAACGTGTTCCAAATAATAGTTTCTAAATTGCTTTTGCAATAAATATTATTTAGTAATACGTAATTACGAAGAGGGTATGTATATACATTATTAATCCTAGATGCCCGGAAAAAGCATGTACTTTGTTATATGTTCTGAATCTGTTAACGGATGTACTAATAATTTCTTCAAATTTTCTTTGTTACATTCAAGTTATTTAATAAATGTTTAATTTTACTTGGCATGACAGTGTGATCATTCTAAGTTTATATTTCAATTAAAAAAAAGAAGTATGCAGGAGATAAAAAATTGACGATAAAAAATTTTTGGAACATTTTATTTTCTAAATTACATTCTTCTTGATATCTATCTCGTATTTCCTTTCTCTTTTGTATTTCAATGATATCCTTAAACATAGGAAGGCTCAGGTGAAATATGCCTAAATCTATTGCTGTTAATTATCTTCGGTTATACATCTATAGGTACATTCATGGTTCCAATTTGCCATTTATTTCTATTTGTCAAATAATCTTTGTCCCAATTGATTGATAAGTGATCAAATATGGAATGCCTCGCTATTATTTTTCTAGGCAAAAGATATATTTTCTACGCAATTTAGCATCATTCTGCGAAAGGGTTTATTTTAATTGTATAATACAGAATGTTCAAAACGAGGCATTCATATGTTAGTAGATAGTCAAACAATCCACTATCCAAATATGGTGGTTATGTTTTAGATGACAAAATGTCGCAAGATGTATGTATGCAAGAATGTATGCAGTACTTTGTGGTAGCACAACGGGTAGATTTCTTGCCTGGACTACTGCGGCAAATGAACAATATATAGGGTTTATTATATTATTCAGGGTTCTTTATTATTATTATTATTATTATTATTATTATTATTATTAATATTATTAATATTATTATAATATTATTATCATTATCATTATTATCGTCGTCGTCGTCGTCGTCGTCGTCGTCGTCGTCGTCGTCGTCGTCGTCGTCGTCGTCGTCGTCGTCGTCGTCGTCGTCGTCGTCGTCGTCGTCACCATCGTCGTCGTCATCATTATTATTAAAATTAAAATTATCACCATCACCATCCTCAGCATTATCATAATCGTCATTATCACTGTCATCACCGCCGCCATTATTATTATTATTATTATTATCTTTATTTTTATTATTAAAAATGATTATTAAATTTATTATCGTTATTACTACTGCAACTGCTACCAATACCACCACTATTATTACTCTCACTAATCCTATTACTACACCACTGCTACTGCTACTGCTACACTATTACTATTACTATTACTATTACGATTACTACTATTATCACTATTATCACTATTATCACTATTATCACTATTACTACTATTACAATTGCTACTGCTGCTACAACTTTTTTTTGATATATATATATACTGGGGGTAAACCTTACATAAATTCTGTTCGCCGACAGGCGACAGTTATATCAGATTCTTATTGACTAAAAACCTCCTGCTCTTCCTCCCTCCTAGACGACTTGGTATCATCTTTTGATATGCTTCAGGTGCACCCGGCTGTCTGTTTAATTCCATCGCTCCTCTCTGTCTCATCTTTGTCCTTACTCCCTGGCTAGCTTTGCCATCACGCCCCAGTAATTAGTATCCCTTTCTGTTACTGTTACTACTATTACTACCCCTACTTCTACTACTATTGCTATTACTATTACTATTACCATTACCATTACCATTACCATTACCATTACCATTACCATTACCATTACTACAGCTACCATCACCACCACTATCACTACTATTACTACTACTACTACTATGACTGGTACCAGTACTAGTACTAGTAGAACTTCTACTACGACTATCAATATTATTGCTACTATTACTATTAGTTGTTCGGTTTCAAGTTACTTTTAACGGCATTTTGATTAAAGTTCTAGTTTTTAATATAAAAATAAGCTGTAATTTTTGACACTTGAATACAATAAAGCATGATCCATTATTATTTGGTATTGACTATAGATTCTTTGTCAGTGAACGTAAATAAATGATGTGTATACTGGTTTGTTAACTGTGTGTTGCGGTATTGCAAGACCCTTTATTCCCTTTATTAATTAATTGATAAATGCATATACACTATAGATAATTATGTAAGAACCATAAATTTCAAGCAGTTAAGTGTGTTAGATAGATATATACATTATATTCATGCACATTCAGGTTTAGTTCTTTATTCGTTAAATGCACCGCTAACAGATCTGTAAAGACTGATGACTCAAACATGGTGAATGGTGTGGATGAGGCCATAACTACAAGTACGCATGCTGCTGAAGAATCTGAAACCATGACCAGATGCGATTGTAACATCTCTACTGCCGCACAGAGTTCACAATCACAAACTGCAGTTGCCTCTGCCTTTCCTGTGGTAAATATGTCTTGACTTATTTCTTGGATTACTAGATGCCATGTGTTCAGAAATCTTCTATTTTACTCGTATGGACATAAGTAAAATGTCTGTAATTATTTCCTTGTTCTCCATTGAGAAATATTAATGTGTCCATTGTATATTAACACAATGAAACAGATACTTTTATAGAAATTAGAATGAAGTCTTTTAATGTACATGATTATAAAATAACTGTTTTCATTAACATATAGTTAATATGTATAAAAACAATCTGACATCACGTAAAAAAAAAATTAAATTAATTCAGTTTTGTAGAACAGTAGATACAATGTATTTCACTTCATTGTAGATCGAACATATCACCACGTGAAATATGTATTAAATAACATTTTAGAATCAAAATTTTTGATAGAAACAGATATAATGGATTATTTTAATTGTGATATTTTGAAGATTATATTGTACAACAATATACGTTATAATTTATGTTTTTATTATAATTTTTATTATAATTGTTTAGTATATAGTAATTTTTAAAGTATGAAGTTTATTTCAAAGTTAATTATAATAATATGTTTTGCCAAACGTTTTGACAGACTTTTTTTATACTAGGATCTTACAAGGCCAAGTTATGCCCAAGTTGCACAACACTGTCGTGAAATACCTTGTACAAAACATAAAACAGATGACAGGGATGGAAATGCGTAAATCAATATGTAAGTAATCGTTGTTTGAGTAACCATTTTTTTTCTACCAAATACATGTGATAAGAAAGTATTGATATAGAAACAATATAAAAAAAGTGACAGTCTGATTGAAAAATAAAATTAAATGCATTTACAGATATACTACAATGAATTCCAATATTTAGCTGTTACCCTACATCTGGATGGAGTGAATTAAATGCCACTGATTTTATTCTTCAATGGATATAGTGGGCATGAGACAGAACTTTTTACATTGTACAGTGATTACGCCTACGATCAATGTGGTATCGATTAACTACTGATCATAACAAATTATTTTAAGAGACAGTAATTTGCTCTACGTGTAAGAGATATGTTTTGTGGACGAGGTAATACTTTGCACAGGAGAGTATTGTTATTGCTTTGGTTCTGTGATTTTGACGGTACATATTTGTTAGCTTGTAAAAATGTTAAACTAAGGTATAAATCATTTAATTCCTCTCTTGTCTCCACTCTTTGTAATGCAGGGCCGTAACTGGGATATATTTATCTTTGTGCCAAACCTTACAGATACAGGTTAATGAATTTTCAGAGTGCAACGAAACATATTCTTAAAGACAATTCTATCAAACATTATTTTTTTTAAAATAGTGGAGAAGCAACAAGTAGCATTAATAAAAAATTAATGTTATACATCAAATATAAAATCAGGTTGCTTTTGATGTTTTCTGCTACACATAATTATATTTGTTTTGTTCTTTATTTCTCTTGTGTACAAGGTTATTTTCCAGAGTATATGATATAATAGAAGTATAAAGGTGTCTATCAGGATTTAATAAATCCAACTAGCTATTCAATAAAGGTATACTGCTATTTTATATATTTTAAGTTCAGCAACATACAACAAAATATATATATATGTGGGTTGTGTGATATTAGTATAGAAATTTATTTACCATTTTTATGCTTATGCATGTTATTTATCTTTTAATTTTCTTTAAAGATGTATTAGCTATCATTTTAAAAGTAAATAATTACTTTGAATATTTTTCAATAAATACCTTTACCTCTGCCAGATGTTACAATAATTACTCTTGTATACTTTCAAAAAACTATGCAGATCTACACGAAGGAGGTTTGAGTTATACAATAAGATATTGTGCTATATATAGTCTGGCTCCGTGGTATTATTCTTCCATAATTATAAATTTGAAATTAACATTGATACTCCTAATAAATATTTAGAGTATTCTGATCTGGTTTTGAATTGATGTAATATGTCGCAGTTATATCGTCTTCATTGCTGTAACAAAAAACTAGCATTGCTTGCTCATAGCTCTGTATTATTCTTGACATATTTATATACAATTTTGCAGCATGAATAAATTTAAATTCAGCCTTGAGTGTTGAGGAAAATACTGTTCACCATACATTGAACCATGCACTGGTCTAGATTGTACGAGATGCGTTCCAATATGAAGTAAAAGGTGAAAACCATTTAAAGCGCTAATCTTTTACAATTTTGAGTTTGTAACTAGTATTCTGGAAAATATCCTTTGTTTTCACTGTATAATATTCCTCTTATGACTGAAAGAAATATTTTAGGTACCTAATTACGGCACTGACTTTTCTCTTTAATATTATCATTACAGGAAATAACATATGACTTAGAATTATGCTTTGGCAAGTAATATAAAAGTTGTCAGGAATATGATCTTTGAGCACACATTAAGTGCCTCAAGTGTTGTGTACATTACAGGAGCTTGGCTTTAGATGTTATACGAATATATGTACCTATACATGATAACAAAGAGCGCATATGATATATTTGTTACTAATATGCGTACAGAAAATGAAGTAATGGATGCTGAACAAAACCAACCTCCTGAACTATAAAATACCACTGTGTGTAACTATTTTAAAATGCTATGTTTAAAATGCTGCCCTTTAGTTTTTTATATTAACTAGTTACAACGTTGGATATAAAGAAAGCTATATTATCATTAACAAAATGGTTAAGATATTAATTATTTGAGTTTCTACAGTTTAAAGTCCTTCCTTTAATTTGAATTTGATGGCACAATTCAATATTAATTATATCCAACTTCTACTTTTACAATTGCCCATTATGTGGTCTGTTTACTATAAAATTCAGCTATTAGAAATATTAATGTTTTATACACATACTGTATAATCCTTTTCATTGGTAAATCCATGTCAAGTACAACTTTAAATATAAAGTGTCGATGTTGATTTATTCTGTGGTTCTATTTTTTAGAAGTGTCTCATTTTTATAAAAGAAATACTAGACATGTTTCTTTCAGCCCTGTTCATTTGAAATAAGAGATAAACTGGCATATATGCCAAATGAATTTGTCACGGTATAATGTATATACTAAGCTATGACATCTCTACAGAAATATTATAGTAGAAATCTCAAGACCTAATACCAATGTAATAGTACTGCATACAGCAAACAAATTGACACAAATATTTCATGTAGTTTAATAATATAGGTGCTTGCCATGTATGAATTTCAGTGGGAAAGAGTACAGTAAGAAGGTAATTACAAAAGAGTTATATAGCTGTTATTTCTTTAACGGGTACAAATATATGAATTTATTAATAAGATTTAATAACAAAAAGTATATATAATATAATCTTATTGAATTTCTTGCAAAAGTTTTGCACATGGCGTATTAACTTGTTTCTTCAGAGAGTCTTATCGTTCAAAGATACACAACTTTTATGATATGTTTACCTCTGTGCTGACATACATTGATGTTTTATAAGCATAGATCATTAGAACTTTATGTTTATTGGTTACAGTAAAAAATGTGGCTGATAGTGATTATATTTACCAGAGTAAGGAAACTATATTGTTTGATGTATTGACACTTTGAAAAAGGATTTGGATTTACCAAGAAAAAGATTTACATAGACATAAAAAACACATACTGAACAAACATTCACAACAATTCTTGATGATAGTGAAACAAATTTTAGAGGGTTATGAAGAAATAATATTTATTTTATTGTTTTATGAATTTACTATATAAATTATAAACAATAAATTACATGTATATCTGGTATACTTCTTTTAACAACTATCATCAAATATCACACACAAAAATTGGAATATTTCCTTTATATCATCATAATATGTATGATCTTTAACGAATGTACGAAATAATATAAGAATTGCTATGCTGTTGGTATATCATATAACTGTATGAAGCGAATTGAGGGATTAATGGAGCACCAATACCTTGGATCTTTTTTAACATTTTATTTGGTTCAGTGGCATAAATAGATACTTTTATTATTGCATACATATGGAAAACCAATTTATTTTTGAGACATGCGAAAAGAATTACATAAATAAATATATTATTGGTACAATCAATTTATATTACTATTTTATATGTAAATTTACTCACGATCCGAGATACAGGTGATAATGACAGGATAAAATTGTGATCAGAGTGTACAGATAAGACATAACACGATTTTCTCTTAACGCTCTTTTTATGGCTGGTAACATTTTGTTAGCCTTTACATCAGAATAAACTGTGATTAGATTGAAGAAGTCCAATTAAAAAATAATATAATGTACTCCGTTTCACAGGCTACAGGCCTAGAAAGTCTGATTTTTTAACTACTGTGAAAACTTGTGTGTTACAATATCGTCTGCATCTGTTTATTACAATGTAAAGTGACAGAATTCAAAATTAAACACTAATTACTGTTACTGGTTTTACCTTTATTTTTACGATCTTTTAATCTTTTTTAAGCTATTGTTGCAAAATCTTATTTTCGAATAAGTGTACAGAAATAATTTAGAAGTAAGGTGGCCTAGGTATTGTAGATTAAAAAGAAAAAGAGTGTGTTACAGAACTATACGCATATATTCGATGAACTGAAAGCAAGAGAGAAATACAGAGGGACAGTTTTGCATGAGATTTTATTCAGGGCATAAAAAACTGCCGGTACCTTCAACATATGAGACTGACAACTATTTTCACATTGTGCACATTAGTTACAATTGTGTGAATTTCTAATGTTGTTTGCATAAAAAAACGCTATTTGTTACTGATTTTACATAAGAAATCTTTGCGAGTATTAAAAGAAACCAAACCATGCATATACATTTAAGGGTGAAAACAAAGTCCTAATCTCCTTAGTTAACAGTAGAACTTTATTTAAAAACAACGGTGCGCTGTTAATGTACATGCGCATATTCCTTAGATCAACTATAATATCTGTGTTACCTTAGCTTAACTCCACATAAATAGTTACTAAATAGTCACAAAAAAATGTAATGTACTGTATAATGAACTAAAATTATCGGCAACAATCCAATTTGATGTTTATATGTTACGCAAGTGTAATTGTAAAAACCATACATGAAATAATCAAATTTTGATAAGGTCTTGTTAAAAAGGTAAAGTTAAGAATGCATATAAACTATTATTATTGTATTATTAAATAGTAACATTTTAAAAAAAGTTTCCGTTACATCCGTGGCATGAAAAATCAATATTTATTAAGTGTTACAACTTTGTTTTTATTATAACAAATTTTATATTTTATAGTGTTTAATTATTTTACAATTAATATTTTGCAAAACATAGGTTATCAGTTATTAATAAAGGAGTATCGGGGAAACTGCACAAAAACTACTCTTAATATATTAACATGAAATATTTACTATTAATTTGAGTTATTTTGTCTGTTTTTCTGCATTGAATACTGAATTTTCTCTGGAAGTATAATACTCCATGTAAATAAAATTTATTAACATGGAAATATTCTTTAAAATTTTCATAAAACTTTGATAATTTTGTATTAGGTAGTCTACTTATTAATTTTTTTCTTCCTTGTTTTCTACATAATATATACTATGTCTATAATTTCCTATAGAATTTTCAGTTAAATAAAGGTATATTTTAAGATCACCATCAGTTGTTCTATAATAATATATTACTATTCATTAACAGAATGTGAGTCTGTTAAGCATTGTAAAGTAGACTATTCCATTGTAGTAATCGAAAAGACTAGTCTTTCATTTTTTGGGTTGCAAACCTACACCTAAGTATGCTGTATAATATCTATATTTTATTAGAAAGTTCATTCTTATTGTTTTTTCATAAATATATGCAATTCTTCATTTCAGTTGTTGTGCTACAATTGTGTACATATACCTATGTACATATACTGAGTACAATCACACTTACGCCATGGTATTTACGAGTAGACTATTAATAAAGTTTGGCACCATACCATAACATACTACTCCAATTGGTTGAGTTTTGAACATATACATTACAAAAAAGCATAAATGTTAATTTTGCATTGTTGTGTTGATAAACTTTCTTATCTTTAAATATCTTAAACGTAATTAACAACAGAAGATAAATAATAATAAAGTTGAGAAAATTAAAGATATTATAAAGTACATTGGAAGCAATGTAACATGCTGTATATTTTATTATTTGCTGTATATTCTCTCTAAGAACAAGTGTATACCGATAAATGTGTTACACGCTGTGTGAATTTATTGTGTATTTAGTGCCTTTCTAATATTCAAAACCGCAACATTTCAAATTCATTGAATTCACATCGTAGTGATTTCAGTGAATTTTCAAGTATCTCATTCAAAAAGGCATTGTTTTAACAAAGAAAATACATTCAAATGTACTATAGTTGACGCGATATAATCAAATACGCATATTGTTGTCCAAAAACAAATTTAACAATCATTATCATCACAACGATGTGTGTTATTAATAAAAAACATGCTCATTTTATTTATATTTGGTATATGTGTGTATACCCATTGTTACAAATTTTAAGACGGTCCTTTTTAATTATAGACCTACAACACAAAACTATGGACAACAAAAAGTATATTGTACAGCGATATAAACTAATGATGATGATCAATCATGTCATGACATGTTCACTTGATTTAACGGCAACAGCGATATGAATTAGTGTGTCTATGTTGTCAACTAAATTACTTTGATGTAGAGGATACGTGAAAAATTATAATATATATATGTGTGTATCTTTGCATCGGTGGACAGTTTTGATGTATCTGTAATGATGTGTCTGTATATAAAGTATAATGTACTCTCCATATAATTAGGGATTACTTTGTATATAATAATAAAAATGCATATGTATGTATATAGTATATACATATCGTATGTATATGCAGGAGGTTACAGAATAGATAACACTATGCCTATAAATTACATATATTATATATATCTATGTATACAGTATTGACTATTGATTTCATTTATGAACAAAATATCTATAGCTGAAATTATTTATTACATGAAAAAATATGTGTTATGTCAGTATGACAGTGCACAGTCCACAAACTCAAAACGAAGTATTAATTATATGTACAATATATGCAATTGGAATATTTCCGAATACTTTATTTAAGAAAAGATTTTGAAAATTATAACTGCTATAAACGATTGTTGAGTTTAATCAATGGAATGCGAAGTAAAAATTATATGTTCTTATTTGCTTATTATAATTAAGTCTCTTTCTTGGATGACCATTACACTGATATAGAAAATAGGAGAGAATGCAGATAAGTGATAGCTTGACAAATTAGAAAAATTTGAAAATAGTTTAAGGTACCATCAGACAGTAAATGAATCCTCTGTTAAAGTATATACTTATATACACTCTGGCCTATGAATTTTTTATCGCACTTCGAATTGCTTCGAATTAGTGAAGACCATATGGTTGATTTGAACGTATAATAGTAGTATCTCTTTTTATTTCTCATAATAAATATCCTGAAAATTATAATTGCTTACAACAATTGTGTATTTAATCATTGATATTTTACGGTCCGTCCTTAGACATTTTTACGCACGTACTGTGCAGAAATATTACAACGATTAAAAAATATACTTTTATGATTTAAATTTGATGAAATACCTCCCAAAGGAAGGAAACGTGGCGTATTATAAACAATGGTTGGTTTCGCAACATATGTATACAAGATGTGTTACAATGAAGTGACAACGTTAATTTTCATTGTTTTTTTTTTATGATGTAGATATAGGATTCTTTTAACGGGTATATAAGTATTATATGATTGTATAAAGACCGTACAGATCGACATATCGACATTTCCTCAATGATGATCTCTCGTGACATTAAACGACGATATACTTTATAAATATATGTATATTTCCGTTTACAGTTATAATATTATACTGCTTAAACAAAATCAAGTTTAAGACACGAAGATGTGCTACATTATATCATATGTAAATATATTTTAGGTAACATTCCAGACCATTTATGTTTCTTTCATAAATGAGAATAGGAGACTTACGCAATAGCTATTTAATTGCTTTAGAAAATAGGCTACTGCATTGTATATTATAATTATCGCATACTATGTCTAAATAGCCCGTGTATTACATGCGCGACGGATACAACAAAATTTTAGAGACATTTCGAAACACGATAAAATCATCTATTGAAAGAAATGATATCGTGATTTATTATCACTGCAAGAATGATATAGCAGAGTACGAGTAAAAAAGTAAAGTGGAGAAATGAAAGCAATATATAGGAATCGCTGTTCAACTTATATTATCGCGAATTTTCATTCGTAAGTGGGATTTTAATTTCAATCCGTTGACACAAGCTGCGAGCCATTAATTATGCACGTATTTACAATAATTGAACACATCCGTGTAAGCTGCGCCACGTAAAGAACTGTGCAGTCTTTAGATTTACTACAGAAGTGGTATCTGGTAGTATCGTCTAAAACTCTATATGAAAGAATGGTAGACGGTGGAAGCGTGCAAGGCTACATGAAATTCTGTGAACTACCATATACTCGTATCTGATTCTTGCGTTTGTTTGTATACCTTTATATAACATAATGTTCCTTTCTACGATACATTTGGTCACAAAATTAAAATGATAGTTTTCCGGATAATTACAAGACTCGATACGCTTTGACTTTTATTATTCGACTATGGCAAGTCCACGAACGCGTCGAATTTTGGGCGAAATTAAGCCCAAGGATCAAAATAATGTGAGTACCGTGAAACTTGCTTGTTTTTTGCTTAAGAACAGTGTGATTAATGTATCATTTTGTTGCTTGTTTAACAGAAATGCTTCGAATGCGGCACTCATAACCCTCAGTGGGTGTCTGTCACATATGGCATTTGGATTTGCCTTGAGTGTTCAGGAAAACACAGGGGACTCGGAGTTCATCTATCATTCGTAAGGTCAATTTCAATGGACAAATGGAAGGACATAGAATTAGAAAAGATGAAAGTTGGTGGGAATAAAAATGCTCGGGAATTCTTTCAAGCGCAACCAGATTGGGACGACTCGATGCCCATATCTCAACGATACCATACTAAAGCAGCCGCATTATACAGGGATAAGGTAAAGATTTCTTTTCTTAATGTACCAATCTAGTTTCTTACTTTCTTAATTCACTTCGATATCGAGGTTGGCCTGACAACTAAAATTGATATATTTTGATTTATAAGGGTGTTCGTTCGTTTGCAAAATGAATTTCTATGTTTATTGTCAAAAGTTTCGTCTTAAACATATGTAACTCCGTAACGTTAATGGCAACATCATTATTAGATAGCTACATTAGCTAGAGGAGAGTCTTGGAGCCCCAGTAACTATAAAGGAAGAACTGAATCTACTTCGAATTTTGAAGGATATCAGGAATGTACGTCGTATCAAAGTGACGCATGTTCTTATCAAACTATTAATTCTGCTAATTTAAAATCCCAAACTGAATCTTTTTTTGCCAAGAAGCAAAATGAAAATGCCAATCGTCCAAGGTAAGCATCAATTAATGACATTAAGCGCGAATAGTGCTTTAATTGTCTCAAGTTATTGAATTAGGTGTATATTCTTGTTATTACTATTAATATACTAATTGTTCGATATATCGTTTGTCGGTAAAAATCCAATATTTTGACGTTTGTTTGTCAATAGTGGAATAAAGAAGCGATCATTCTTTGACAAAAAATAATACTTTATTAATGTTACATATTCTTTTTCTATAATTCAATAAAATAATGTGTCAGGTTATACGTGCGATTCAAATAATCAATTGAGCACAGAATATTTAAATGTGTGAACTACAAAGTATGTTAAATTATTCATTCTTGCATAAATTGAATTCTTTCATCTGTAATTTTGTAGAATACATAATTGATTACTACGCAATCTTCTTTTAGTAATGTTCCACCTAGCCAAGGTGGTAAATACGAAGGATTTGGTTATCAAATGGATTCAGTTCCTCGAAGTTCGTCGCAGGAATTTTTTGATTCAGCGGTATCTTCCTTAGCAAGTGTGCGTTTAATTTTCACGTGTTTACAATTATGTATAACACTCGCAATATCCTGGTGAACTAAAGAAACTAACGCTGCTTTCAATAACACGGGCCTACAAAATTAAAATTAACTTTGGATCCAGATTCCAAAGATTTTTCTTGTGATTCTTTGTGAATCCAATTTCGGTGGTTTTGTTGGCCCTAGCACATCAGGATTTCGAGCTATTCTAACCCAAAAGTGCAAAAAAAAGTCTATTTCGGTCATATATATGGTAATGTAGCGTACACAGGTGGAGTTCTTTTTTACTACCGTTTTCGTCATCAAAAAGTATCATTCTTCCCCTACAAATAGTGCTTTCGGTGGCTCTAGTACAATTCCTAATTGTTGGAGTAGGGCTACATTAAAGTTGAACTGATATCATTGCTATCGACAACAGTAGCCCAAATTGGATTCAACCCACGAAAAATCTTTGGAATCACCATGTCTGGTCTTTGGGTCTAACACCATGTTGGCCTCCGTAACTAACTAAAGACACTCTAACTCCTTAAAATTTTAGATTCTACATTTATTTATATATTACAATTTTTATATTATGTATTTGAATATAATAATAATTTTTTAGGGCTGGTCAATGTTTTCTTCATCCGCCTCAAAAATAGCCAATAAAGCTATAGAGAATGGTATAAAAATTAGGGAATTTGCAACAGAAAAGGTATCAAGTTGATAATTATCCAAATTTATATAATTTACACGCTTCATGGGTTTTTCCTACAAAGTGCTACTTATTGTTTTGCTATGATCAAGTTAATTTTACCCCACTCACATTTCACCCATTATAATTTTTTGTTAGCTGTACTTTACTTTTCTTAGGTTCGTACTGGTACTCTGCTAGAAGAAGTTGGCATGCAAGTGAATAATATTGCGGCAAAGGTAGTCAAAAATAGTTAACAAAAAGTTGATTTAATTTAAGTTTTCATCAAAACCGACATTATTCATATCCTTGCTGTATGCAATGTTTTTTCGCAAAGTATTATAAATATAAAATATTGTACAAAGTATTATATACATATATTTATATGGCCAATTATAGGTCGGAGATCTAGGAAGAAGAGGATGGGGTGACATTGGAGGAACTAATTTCGCCGATCAAAATCAATATAATGCAAAGGACAATTACCAAAACTGCAACTTGTATGATAACAGTAATTTTAAAGATGTACATTCCAACGAAAAGTCATCTTTGATGACAGGACCAAGTGGAAAGTATGTTTTTCACAATAGTATAATATACGTATACGAAAAGACCAAATACAAATAACTTGTTTTATGTTTTTATTGTTTATAAAAAATACTGTCTTATATTTTATGTCCATTATTAGAGTCATATAATTACCACAATAGATAAATACTTGTATTTTACGTAATTGACCTTTATTTAGTGTATTATTTATTATAGTTTACACAATATTATGGTATTGTTATAGAAATAATACATCAACCACTAATACTTCAGCCCACGATTGGGATTGGAGTACTAATCCCACGCAAAAAGATTGTACGAAAGAGAAAAGACAGTTATCCACGAACAGCGTGAAAGACCTACAAATTAAAGAAGAGGCCCTCATCAATTTTGAAACAAATACTAACAGCTCAAATTGGAACTCAAAATTAGAAGATGACGCATGGGAAATACTAAAAGATTAATCATAATATCCCAAGTAAATAATACAGTAATTAAGTGGTGCAGTCTTCATATGTTATATTGTGCGTAACAATAAGGGAACAAATAAATGTGAATGCGAATGTTGCAAACGATGTTCTTCCACAATGTGTTTAAATAATAGTTTTAGTTTATTTTCAGTATAAATAATTTTATTTAATAGCAGCTAGAAAATTGTATATTACGTAGCAATTATATAAACAGTTTTAATAACTATGAAGGAGAATAGTGTCCTTTATCGTAAAGATATGTTTTGAACCATATATTTTCAATTTCGTATATACAGTATTGCCCCATGTGCTTTATTCTATCTGTAGCAAAACTAATAATAGCATCACTTTTAAGATATATTTTCTACCGTCTTATTTCTTTCTACTTTCATTAATGAACCTAGACAAGTACTCTACTAACTACCAAAAATGATTGTAATTTCGATTATAAGATGTCAATACACAGACCTATATTATTAGCATAATGTATACATATATTATTTTGCACTTCATATGATATATACATAACACAGAGTTTAAATATTATGAACTATTGAAGGTACTGTGGTTCAGACTTCTCTATTTTAATGTGTATGCTTTTGAGTTTGCAAGTTAATATTAGAATGTAAATAAGAAATGGCTAAAACCAGTATCGGTTTACCGAGTAGTTTGGTTTCTTAATGTACAGGAAATAACTCACACTACTATTTTTAAATTGTCACTAACATGTTATAAACTAAATAATTATTAATACAAAATGATGTATATGAAATGTATGAGCTAATTGTTAAATTAATCTTACATAAACCTAAATTATATTGTATATTAGCTGAAAGCTTCAATTATCATATATGCCCATTATCTTCAATATGCATTGTTAATATTCATTAATATAACAGAATAAACATACAAGTTCAATTGTGAATTATATTACGGATTAACAGTAAGCATACCTTGCTACAACATAAAAATTAGTAAATTCAGACATATAGCTATTTTTGGTACTGGAAGTAACCTTGCTTCCTTATATTCAACAAAACTTATTCTATACTATAAATTAAAAAAATAGATCATTGCAAATTAACGGCAAGAAATGTTACTAAATTGAATATTAAAAAATTGGTTAAAACTAGGATTAATGGAATCTTACAAATACTACTCAACAATTTTTTATGTACGTTCAATTGTGTTCCCTGCTTCGTAACATGTGAAACATATCTATGAGCATATACTATCCTTGACCTTGCAAAATTAAGGTCATTAATAGAATAATAGTAGTTGCACAAACAGAAATAGAAACCCATTAGCATTGATGGAAAAGTTCAACATGTAAATGAAAATATCATCAATTTTGTTGTTTTAATAACATACATAACAACTTTGCATTGATCGAGATGATACTTCTATCATTACTTTCTACATTTCCCATCACGAGTACGTATGATTTTCTTGTAATTAACGTAAATGGTATCGTGCATTGTATTCCATGAAATATTTATTGAAAACTCTTTCGTCTTCCTGGATACACCCTTGGTCCTTTCTTAGTGCCGTAAGTTTTTTTGACAACATTTAATATTTCTGATTCACACTTAGGCCATACTTCTGCCATTACTTGAGACAGCGCGGTATAAAATGCTTCTTCTGTGTCTTTTGGTAATTCCGGTTGAAGTTGACCAATTGTCATGCAATATAAGAGATAATAAATTTCACTAAAAAAAAAGGTTAAATATACTTCAATAATTATCGGTTACTAATGTCAGAATCTTATGACAATATCATTATCTCTTAAAATTTGTACTTTAACATTACTTCATAATATTGCTGTTACATCTCAAATAAATTTTAAAATATTACACGTGACAACCCATATTATTTACCTGTATTTCTGCAGTTCAGGTTCGGAACTTCGTGTTTCAAATAAATGAATAAACAGCAAAGCTTGGGGTAGGAGAGTTTCCGTAGCGTTGAACATAGTACATTGTAACCAATCATTTATCGGAGATTGATCATCTGTAGTTACTGTTTGCGATTTCTGCTTGAGTGTGTTTATCATGCTTTTAATTCTTGCTTGTGGTATCCCGGGCAACATTTTAGATATAATGGCAATATTTCGATGTCCATAATGCTTAAGAGCTTTCAATAGAGTTAATTTGTCATTAACACTCCAACTGCATTTTTTCATTTTGCTATTTTTTTCAGAAGCCTCATTATCCTCCATTTTCCGAAAATCTACTGAAATAATTCGGTACAATTGTTTTTCTACTTAAACAACAACATATATTTCTTTCAAATCTAATTTAAATTTAAAATGACTTTACAAAGCATTACTATATCATTCAAATGAAAATATTAGAAATTCGGCTGGATATCAACATCTTATTGCCGCAATGCCGCGATGCAGAAATATTTCCGTTAATAAGCTACAAGCTAACACAGGCATTAGGATATTGTCTTAATAGCAATATTTAACCGTTTGCAATTTTATTAAATATACGAATAAACACCTGCCCACCATTATTTGCGATTTTATTGATTTACAATCTTTTAACTTACTATAAGAACCAGTTGTAACAGAATTCAAACGTAAATTGACGTAAATCTAACTATTGTAACATCAGTCAGTTTATTTACTAAGCATCACCATCACTACGCAAATGTATGTATACGATGTATACACCCAAGTGCAAAAGCCGGTGTCCCGATGGGGTACTTGAACAGGCCTTCCACCGTTCTGCACCGTTCTTAGCGGGGCGTTGTAATATAATAGATATTTGCCACTTTGTGATCAGAAACGATCGTTTCGATGTATCTTATTGCGAATGAAAGGATCTTTAGGCAGTAGTATGAGATTTCATTGCGAAAATCATATATGTAATACTACTAATTGCTAATGGACTGAAGAGGCGACGCAAACACCACGCTGCAGACATATATATCAACCTCTCATTCTCACCATAGATATACTATAGTTCTCACTTCGTACTTTGGCGCAACTACGCATGCGCGAGTTGCTAACGCATGCGTATATGTTCGAAAGTATGATGTTCTGTCTCACTTTCTCGGCGCAGCTCCCGCTTATACAAAATATACGTGGCTAGTAAAATAGGAGTATTACATATATGGCGAAAATAGACGGACCGCGGTCACCGGCGATTATTTGGCTGTCGGCAGGGGACACCGACTTTGCTTGGATAGCGAAGGAGCTTCGCATAAGGCTGTCCTCCTTCTCGCACCTACGGGGACAGCCGAGCAAAATCTCCTCTGGTAATTATTCGGCCAGCCTATTTTTGCCATGAAATATCATACTTCTCCATACGATTCGTCTTATTCGTAATAAAATACATCAACAAAATGATAATTTCTGATCATCAGAATGCAAAAATATATCATATTACAACGGCCTCCTCAGAACGGTGAAAGACCGGTTCAAGCACCCCAGAGCACCCCAGAGGGACACCGACTTTGCACCGCTTTGCACTTGGGTGTATTGAAAGAGCGACCGGTTGTTAACAAAATTATTGATACAGATTGGGGTTATGTACATTTGTTTGTACTTCTGTTTGGATACAAAATAATAATAAATATTAATTTGAAAGATGACATACTGGCAACTCTATCGATAAGCGTATACATGTATCGATTTATTAAGTTGATATTGTATATTGGCAAGTAATAATAAAATATTTCTGTGCCGAAATGAGTACTGAAACGCAAATAGCAAATATCGTAAATGATATTTTAGTGAGTACATGAAATCTTTGTTTTCGTCGACAATCTTCTATCGTTAAGTGAATGTTTTAATGGAAATTGTGTAATAAAATTGCATGGAATACGTAAGATGGTATGATACATTTATAATTATTTATAACGAGTGCTTCATTTCAGAGAGTAGAAGCGATAGAGGAAGCATTTAGTTGCGTTCTTGTTTATCATCCAAACAGCGAAACAGAAAAAATTGCAGCATGGCAGTCAGAATTGTCATTTGCCATGACTGGATTAACAACGGAACAGCAAGAAAGCGCTGTACGCCAGTTTTTATCAATGACCGCGGCTATGATTAATCATAAGCGATTGCAATTGTTACTATCATTGTTAGAGAATTTAGTTACCACCAATGTCTTACCGGCAAGGTATGTATTCCGAAAGATTGCTTAACTACAGTTTTGTACTTATTAATAATGACAGTGAGCGAATATGTATATACGTTGATTTATTTATCTTAGATTAGTCTGCGAATGTATCTTAAACTGTGATAAGTTGCAATACCAGTTAGAAGATTTTTGGGTTGAATGTTTTGTTCTTATACGACACATAATTGGCGGAGTAGATTACAAAGGAGTAAGGGAAATAATGAAAGTATGTTCGAGTTATACAAGTTCGATATATCTTTACTCCAACGTGATTCTTAAGATTCAGAAATAATTAGATTTTTCATTGACAGGGATGCAAAGAAAAGGCCCAAACCATTCCAGCAAAATTGAATGCATCTGTGCAACCACAGTTGAAAGCTTTAGAGAATGTTATTGAATACATTTTCGATAGGAACGCATGCTTATTGCCGGGTTATTTTATTGTAAATGAAATTCAGAAAGCTTACCCCGATAGTAAGAACTGGCCACATTGGGTAAGTAATTGTAATTATCGAAAATTAAAATGGTTATCACTTCTACCATTTATACTGTATATTTTTCCAGAAATTAGCAAAATTGCTCTCAAATTTTGTGGAGAGTTTTAGGACTACTGCACAAATGGTGTCTATTGTAGGACACTCAAAGATGCTTCCTGTAGTCGAGCACACTGGATATGCAGACCATTTAATAAATCCATGGTTATTAGATCCTAATACATTGAAGTTTTCTTTAAAAGGAAATCTTCCGTATGATCAGGATTTGCTAAAGCCTCAAACAGAATTATTAAGATATGTCTTAGAGCAACCTTATAGCAGAGACATGGTATGTTCAATGTTGGGGCTGCAAAAACATGTAAGTGTTTGATTATTCTCTATAAAAATCATCAGTGTAATTTATAATATAAACGACCGAATATGTAATATTGTTGTGTACATTGTAGCATAAACAGAGATGCATAGTCTTAGAGGAACAATTAGTGGAACTTCTAATTCTTGCTATGGAGAGATCTGAGAATGATCCTCAACCTGCAGAAAGTACGGATGGAACGGTCGCCAATCATTGGGTTTGGTTGCATTTATCATCTCAACTTATCTATTTTATACTTTTTCAATTTGCTTGTTTTCCCAGTATCGTAATGGCTATACACGACAAGGTAAGTTGTGCACCTTCGTGAAATATAAATTGATTTAGTATTGAATTTTATGTCTATATATTATAACGAGTATTAATCGTGAACCATATTTATATTTACAGTTAGCAGGCAGAGACTTAAGGAAAGGTAGGGATCATTTAATGTGGGTATTATTGCAATTCATTTCTGGGAGCATACAACGCAATCCTGTAAGTGCAACTGTAATATTATGCTTACCAATGTTAAGTGTGACATGTATTAGAAGAACATATTTATTTTCAGCTATCGAATTTCTTACCTGTATTGAAATTGTACGATCTTCTTTACCCTGAGAAAGAGCCGCTACCTGTCCCAGACTGTACCCAAGCATTATGCACTCATCAAATGGCTATAACGTGCATATGGTTACATTTGTTGAAAAAAGCTCAAACTGAGCATTCAAACATTCACAGACCTATTCCACATACACTGAAAGTTCATCACGAGTGAGTACAAGGCTCAACTTCATATATGTGGAATACTGTAATATCTATCGTGTACTTATAATTAGTATAATTTTTCACATTACAATTCAGATTTCTACAACATTTAGTCATGCCAAATACGTCTCTTTGTATGGGTTCTGATTATCGCATTGCGCTTTTGTGCAATGCGTACTCGACTAATCAAGAATATTTTAGTCGGCCAATGGCTGCATTAGTCGATACAATACTTGGAACCCAAAAGGTAAGATAGAGAATGTAACAAACGTATTATGTATTATTCCATAGTATATTTTTCATCGATTAGGGTCAACAGCAGCAACCATTGCAAACATTGCAAAATAACGCAGCTCTGGCGAATGGTCCAATTACTCCATTATCAATGTCAGTTTTAGATTCGTTAACTGTACATGCAAAGATGAGCTTGATTCATAGCATTGTCACGCACGTGATTAAACTAGCTCAATCAAAGAGTAATATGGCTTTAGCACCGGCATCGGTTGAAACTTACAGTAGATTGTTGGTGTACACCGAAATTGAAAGCCTTGGAATTAAGGGCTTTATAAGTAAGATTTCATTGTATAATATAGCAATGGTTCTTGAATATTTAATGTTTGAAATATGTATCTTTTATAATTTCAGGTCAGTTATTGCCAACTGTATTTAAATCGCATGCTTGGGGAATTTTGTATACACTTTTGGAGATGTTTAGTTACAGGATGCATCATATACAACCACACTACAGGGTACAACTTTTATCGCATCTTCACAGTCTTGCTGCTGTTCCTCAGACCAATCAGACACAGTTACATCTGTGGTATGTCACGAAAGTACCTATAAATTGCTATTAAAAATACAAGACAGAATATATCTTGGAGCTATACCTCGTAAGCTTACAAAAGTATAAATTAACGCATCCTTAACATTTTCAGCGTCGAGAGCACAGCTCTTCGCCTGATTACTGGTTTAGGCTCTGCAGAAGTACAACCTCAATTATCAAGGTTTCTGTCAGAACCCAAAACTCTGGTTTCTGCAGAATCGGAAGAATTGAACAGAGCCTTAGTTTTAACTCTTGCACGATCTATGCATGTGACAGGTAATATAAAAAAGGTATTACTAACATTTTAATAATGTGCACTGATGATAATCTTTGTTAATCAGGTACTGGAGCTGATAGTCTTAGTGGTACTTGGTGTAAAGAATTGTTAAATACAATTATGCAAAATACACCACACTCATGGGCTAATCATACTTTGCAATGCTTTCCTCCAGTCTTAAGCGAGTTCTTTCAACAGAACAGTGTAGCTAAAGAGAATAAGCAGCAAATAAAGGTACATGTTAATATAATCAGTGTAAAAGAAATTCCGCATTAGAATGTTTTTTCTGCAAGAAGCCAAATGCAATGATAAATACTAATTAATGTTATACTATGCAAAATAATAATACGGACGTTCCAGAAAGCAGTTGAAGAGGAATATAGAAATTGGGCATCTATGAGTAATGAAAATGATATCATTGCTCATTTTTCCGTGCCGGGCACACCACCTCTCTTTTTATGTCTTTTGTGGAAGATGATCCTTGAAACTGACCGCATAAGTCCAATAGCGTATAAGTAAGTTATTTTATATTAAATTATCGACCGCAGGAATTTGTACAATGTAATATTTCCCACCAGAATTTTAGAACGGATTGGAGCAAGAGCTTTGTCGGCACATCTTAGGAAATTTTGTGATTACCTTGTATTTGAGTTTGCCAACAGTGTGGGTGGACAGCATGTAAATAAATGTGTGGACACTATTAACGATATGATCTGGAAATATAACATAGTGACTATTGACAGATTAGTCCTTTGTTTAGTAAGTATTAGAATTAGAAAAACAAGCATATAATAATATACAAACTGAATAATCATCGCAAAAACTTTATGTTATAGGCACTCCGAACGCAAGAAGGCAGCGAAGCTCAAGTATGTTTCTTTATCATCCAATTACTATTGCTAAAAGCTGCGGAATTTCGAAACAGAGTTCAAGAATTCGTAAAAGAAAATTCTCCGGAACATTGGAAACAATCAAATTGGCATGAAAAGCATCTTGCATTCCATAGAAAATTCCCTGAAAAATTCGCACCAGAAGGAATAATGGAGCAAGCTAGTGGTGGTCCAAGCCAATATCAAAGTTTACCTGTATATTTTGGAAATGTGTGTTTGAGATTCTTACCTGTCTTTGACATTGTTGTACATAGGTATCTTGAAATACCACCAGTGATTAAAAGCTTGGAGATACTATTAGAACATTTAGGTTGCTTGTATAAATTTCATGGTTGGTATACAATTTCAATTTACAGTTAATTGTAATCTTTAATTATTATCAAGTAGCATAAAATAAAGAAACTAACTTTTCTTTAGATCGTCCTGTTACATATCTTTACAATACATTGCATTACTATGAGCGAAAGTTGAGAGATCGCCCTCCATTGAAACGTCGTCTAGTGTCTGCTGTGTTAGGTTCCTTACGAGATATTAGAGCTCCAGGATGGGCACTGTCTGAAGCTTACCAAATGTATATGGCACGTTCTGCCGATGATGCAGTCACATGGGTGCCAGAATTAGATTATTATATTCGGCTTGTACAAAGAATTGTAGAAAGTGAGTATTCTTAATTACGCTTGATTGCACATAAGTCAAATATACGATTTTCTCATTATAGTCTAATTACAGCAATGTCAGGTACTGCTCACTTCCCAGCTACAGATTGGAGATTCAACGAATTTCCTAATCCAGCTGCACATGCACTATATGTTACATGTGTGGAATTAATGGCAGTTCCTGTCGCTCCAAATTTAGTTGCAAATTCATTACTTGACGTTGTTGCTAAAGGGTACGTGTTAATTAATTTCCATTCCAAAGAGTTAGCGATATTTTCATCTTCATTAACTGCTTTTTTTAGTTATTCCGTTGTACCTTCGGATGAAATACATTTGTGGATTAACTGTGTCGGACTACTATTAGCTGCTTTACCAGAATGTTACTGGTCAGCATTACACGATCGACTTGTGGAGACTATTAGTAGTCCTGGTTTGGTTAATTGGCAATATAACAACCTCACACCTTTTCAAATGTTTAATTTCAATATTACGCATAATAGCTTACTTGAAAATAAGTATAGTTACATGCTTGCTTTGGCACATTCTATATGGCATCATGCTGGTGTTGGCCAAATTACAACAATGCCACAGTAAGTTAATCAAATATAAAGTATACTAAAATTTGTATCAACAGAAATTTATTGTAAAAACATATTCTTTTTTAGATTCATAAAAGAGAAGCTACAACCTATTGTAAACAGTGAAGAACAATTAATTTATGCTTGTCACTTAATTGGTCCTACATTAGCCAGATTTAATGCCGAAAGACCAAAGTGTGTAGTGGAACTTGCCGTCAGCCTGTACGAAATGTTAGAACAAGTTGACCATACCCAAACGCATTTGCAGTACATGGATCCAGTTTGTGACTTATTGTATCCTTTCGTATAAACTGTGTATACTTTGAAAAAATTTTATGCAAAGGAATTTTGATAACAATATTAGTATTAACATCTACAAATATTTTCTTTAACCTTTTTTTATCATAATAGGTACCATATAAAGTATATGTTTGTTGGTGATATGATGAAGAACGAAGTGGAATGTATCATTAGAAGATTAAGACCTGCATTACAGATGAGATTACGTTTCATTACTCATTTAAATATAGAAGAAATTAATACTTCGTAGATTCTTATAAACAAACTATACTGAGACTGTACGATAAAAATGAAAATTCTTTTTTATATATTTATAAAAATATGTCATCATACTCTAAAAGTATATCAGAAAACAAGTTTTAACGTTTTGGTGTATAACTACTACAGTCTCCAATATGATTGTATGGAATTGGAAAATAGAAGAAAACTATGTCAACAATTTTTGCATTATCGATGTGATCATCCCTTCACCAAGTTTGATATGTTGTAATGCAGCAAATGACAAGATATAAACCATTAAAAATTAGTGTATTATAAGAACTCATTTTAATATTACATGGACAACTATTAGTATTAGCAGTTAAAGTTGAGCAGAGATATTAATATGTATTGTCAGTGACATATGCATAAGACCAATGTCAATTATACAGTTCATAATCTACTATGCGGTATACCAGCTGGTAATTTTACTGTAATATACGTACTATTATATGTTCGTTATTAATAATCGCGCAAACTGTAAATTAACTATTTTGATATGTTTCATATAAATCTTGACCGGATAAAAAAATTGAAAGCGGAATGATCGAAGCAAATTGTTGTGTCACTGTTATTGCGCCATGTTAATAGTTGTGTCCTTTAAATTTGGTCGTAATCCACGTTGCCTGCCTTTGTTGCTTGAATCAGTTGCGCAAATTTTTCATAAGAACAAGCATTATCGCGTACAAATTGTTCTGCTTTCATATTAGCGATCCATTTCATCTGAAACGTGAGTTAATGCTTAAAAGAATATTCGACTATAAATCTACACTTGCATGTAACATGCTTACCATATTTGGAAACTTTTCCTTATGAAAGTTAGCCGGTTCTTTGTAAATTATAGGCAGAGCTTTGACACGCTCGACCCATGGCCACATAACAATATCCAACATACCAGGTGTGTCACCTACATTACGGTACCACGAAAACAAAATTATACATCCGCTTTAGAAAACTACGTACTTTATACAAACCTCCATAAAAGTTTGTGCCACGAAATTCTAACTCGTCCTCAAATTCTATTAATAGATCCGACATTTCGGAAAAGACTTCGTTAAGAGGTCTTTTGTCATTGCTGTGTACGCATCCAGCAAAAAGTCTACTAATCTATAAATAATTTTCTGTTAAGCGATTATTATCTCAAATAGAAAAAAGATGGATATTCTATTATTTACATATATAGAACGACGCTTACCTTGGCGTACTGATCCAATAATTCTAAATCTCTGCTTTTAGTTGCTTCAGGATACAAAGGAGGATTAGGATATTTTTCATTTAAGTAACTAGCAATCGCAACCGAATCAATTACAATCTTTCCATCCACATCCATAAACGCCGGTACTTTTCCTTCTGGATGAATCTAACGCATTAAATGATTATCAACAATATTATTGCCCTAAAATACACCAAAATAGTCGCTTCCCTTTTTATAAATTCAGAAATCTCGGAGACCTTTCATCTTAATAATCCGACATTATTTTACCTGCAAATACCATTCGGGCTTATTCTTCAAATTGATATTTACAATATCATGTGGAACTTTTTTCAGAGCAAGTATAAGACGAATCCGATGGGCGAATGGGCAAAATTTCATACTGAACAAACGTGCCAGTCCATCGACTTGCGGCGGTCGTTCCGAATCTGAAAATTTACGCGGATAATGTCCAAAGAAAAGTAAAATACAACTAAAAAAAAAACCTAATATTCAACGACGAAAGCAATAATAGAAAAGTCTACTTGTAATTTCGCTAACCGAATGAGAAATGAATTTTGACAGATACGCTGAACTAACCTGGCCCAAGATGAAGCGTGCTCATTTTGCAAGTGTATCTTTCGAATTCGTCGTTACTCCTATTTATTGTCAACGCGTTCGCCGTACTTAGTCCGAATGACAGCGCGAAAAGCGTATAATTACTATAATTGCGCGCTTATAATTTAACGAGCGAAGACACGTGACATTTCTATAACATTTCCGCCGTATCGCACTTTACTGCACCGTGAAGGCTTTTACCACGCACTTTCGTAAGAACAGGCACATTGAGGACGATTGGACACAAGCTACCGCGTTGCTTTTACCTGACAGCGCTTATGTCATGCGTGCGTCAAGCTTAAACTGCGGACGAGGTGCTGGTGCTGGAAATCTACGCGCTTCCACCATCGGTTTATTTATTGAAAATGATTTATGAAGAGAACGACGTCTTCTCGCAGTAAGGACTAATTGTTTTCGATTGATAATTTCTCTGCGAGATATTTATGCGAGAAGTGTGCGAGGACACGTCGAATCAGTTGCATTTGGGAAAAACTTTGCTGCAAAAACTTGGCCCAAATAGGCCGTGTATAGGACGTTTGACATAAACACAGCATTGCGCCTTCGAATATCGATCACTCGAAACGCATCGAATGACGTCAGACCATTTCGATTGTGCGCACAAGCGAATGCGCAATACGGGCTTCGTTTGAGTTCTTTTTATTGTAGTTTTATTCGCATTCTTGCTTAATAGGCCGTTTAATTACTCGGAGGCTTATTCTCAATAGTCTCAGCCCTACTTTAGAGACTCTCCAGACTTTAGATGCTCTTGATAAACATGTGCAGACATGATATCCATACTTATGAATATGTATAGAACGCATCAAAACTCGAGGGTGCGTTTACACGTTCACGTCGGTGTGCATCATCGATGGCTCACGCCCGAGTCTTTCATCGGGTGGCGCGTACCACCGGTGGCTCACGCTCGAGTCTTCCATTGGGTGGGTGTCATATATGTAATATTCCTATATTGCTAGCCACGTATACTTCCTATAAGCGGGAGCGGCGCCGAGAAAGTGAGACAGAACATCGTACTTTCGAACATATGCGCATGCGTTAGCAGCTGCACGCATGCGCAGTTGCGCCAAAGTACGAAGTGAGAGGATAGATAACTATGGTGAGAGTGAGAACTTGATATATGTCTGCACCGTGGTTTTTGCGTTGCCTCTTCAGTCCATTAGTGATATAGTAG
The DNA here is from genome assembly GCA_944319695.1 of Tiphia femorata. Lineage (NCBI taxonomy): Eukaryota > Metazoa > Arthropoda > Insecta > Hymenoptera > Tiphiidae > Tiphia > Tiphia femorata. The sequence continues at coordinate 20,731,571 of OX090901.1, read as the reverse complement.
TATTACATATATGATTAGCGATATAGTAGTATTACATATATGGTGGGTGTGTACCACGCGCCGCAACACGTAGGAAAGCGTGAATACGCGCGCCACCTCATGCTGGGAAACAGAAAAAGCAGCGCCGACGTGAACATGTGAAGTGCGGGTGAGGTCCTTGGAATTTATAAGATCTTTTGATTTCTGGAGAATCCTTTGCTTCCTTTCACGAGATTAGACACGTAATATTCGCCTTATAATACAACTCTTCCTTACTCCTAGTATCTTATGAAACTTTTCTCCATATATATTTCTATTCGCCATACATCATAAATCTCTACTTACATACAATGCATTTATTAATTTCTATGCAAATACACGTATAAAACATATGTCGGTTTATAAGTATGTGTTGCGTCCCAACTCATCGTCAGCTAAAATAGAGAGGTGTGCAAACGAGAAGTATGTAAATGGATGTTAAAAAAAAAAAATCTGGAAGGAATCGCGTATGAATAATGGAATTAAATTACTCCTACAGACTGGAATGTTAGAACTTTCCAATTATCTTTAGAAAAAGCAACTTTCTACAGCAGATGATAGCTTTACAATACATACAGGGTGTCTGAGGCTTTTTTCGACGAACGTTGTCTGCAGCGTGTTCGATGCACGCGAAGACAAAAAGAAAACGTTAGTTGCTTTCCTTTCATAACTCAAGTGAAATATTCAGATCAGTTCAGTTCATTAAATCCAATCATATTCGTATATTTATTTCAGGTGATCCAATTATATTAATTTATCTATCTCTGAATTGAAGTGATATTGTGTGATCTTTGTGGCGAAAGAAAAGCAGCTGTTATATGAAAGTCGTCTAACAAGAAAACAATCTTAGCCACTCTGTATCAAAGATTATCTTAACAATAAGATTGTGTTTTAAGGGCAAGTTGCGGCACTGATCGAGAAAAAAATCGTAATTCTTTCTTGGCCTTGCGAAGAAGCGTTTCTTGCATTATGCGTATGTTTCACGTAGAACTTATATAAGTAAACAGTTTATGGGTCCATTAAATTCACAGCAGAGGGTCGAAGGTTTAATTGATATTCTCCATAGATCATGGCAGCTAACCATTTGTACTGCTCGTCTTTCGACGTTCCTGCTATAGTATTTCCAAAGTACGGACTGTCCTTTCCCCTAAAACAAAAGAAAAAAAAAAGAAAAAAAAAATGATTTCTTAGTTCCAGAAGAATTCTCTGGGTCACATTCGATAATTCTTATATTTAGCAAATACCTATTTGGTCTTTTGTGCCTCAGGGTAAACGTGATGGACCATCTGCAAACAATTGATTCACTATTATCCATTTGTACTCACAGTTTACAATAGTTCTAGCACCGTGGAGAGATTTTCAAAGAGGTTGTCAGCGACCGTGTATTTGGAGGGGCCGTGTTGCCGGTTCTCGGCGGGTCTCGGGGATAATTGTAGTGTTCTGATCAACCGTACTTATGGAGTTGTAATGTAAGCTATGTTACTTTGCTATATACAGGGTGTTGCGAAGACATACACGGCAGTAAGTCGGGTTGCCTATTCAAAAATCTGCAGGCGCTCGCTCTGCTGACCGACAAGAGAGCCTGGAGGGGAGCAGCCTGCCGATCTACTGATGCTAGGTGGCACTGGACGAGGTTGGGAGGTTGACATTATATTAACGTCGTCTTTATATTAACCGCACTTCAATTATATCGAATGCGCTTTACACGACCGGTGAACTTTTCGAACTGCTTTTTTGTTAAGCAGATTAATAGACTACCGGTCGGTAAAGTGCATTCGATATAATGGGACGATTACGATAACTAGGGCCCCTTAATTTGACAAAGGTCTCCGATAGTGTTTTTTACGCTGATCAAAAAAGTGTAGAAGTGTTATAGGACTAACTGCTTTCGTTTACGAGATATTGAGTAGAAAAGTTAGAAAAAAAGTGCCTGTTTTTCCGTTGTATCTTCAACTAAATGACCTTGACCTTGACATATATTGTCAAGAACATCCTTCTGCGACGGTTAGGCGCGGCACGGGTGCTTACGCACCCGACCGCGCAATAAAAAAATAATCTAAACTTGAGAGCGTGGTAGGCCTTTCTGGTTAGATCAAAAACCATGTGTACATTCTCTTCTTCGGTGTGCCTCTCCTAAACAGCAGTTTTACCAAATTTTCTGCTGAATATCTCGTAAACGAAAGCAGTTAGCCCTATAACACGTTGAGTGCTACGTCAGTCCCCAGGGACTGACACTGCCTGAGCGAAAAGTATAGCGAAATCGGCGTAGCACTCAACGTGATAACACCTAAAGGCTAGGTGTATAAATATGGAAAAGTTTTGTCATATCCAAGAAATAGTTTAATTAAAACGCCATTGAATAACAAGACCTAAAAAAACAGGACAATATTAAGATTATAATTAACTCTAAAAAAAAACATGTTCTTAAGTACAATAATTTAAGATTAAATCTGCTCAATGAAAATTTACACTTTTTTGATCAGCGTAAAAAACACTATCGGAAACCGTCGTCAAATTAGGGGGCCCTAGTTATCGTAATCCCCCCGATATAATTGAAGTGCGGTTAAGGACGAGGCACGAATCGAGAGTGTCAACTTCCTAGCCTCATCCAGTGCCACTTAGCGCGAGTAGATCGGCAGGCTGCTGCCCTCCACCACCCTCCACGCTCTCTTGAGCGCCTGCAGATTTTTGGACAGGCAACCCGACCTACTACCGTGTATGTCTTCGCAACACCCTGTAGTTAGGCCAAAGTGGCACTCAATGCAGTGAAATTTTCTGGCCCCACCTAGACGCATAAGCGCTGACCCTCCTTGACAATCTCTCCTCGGCGGTTCTACGAGCAAGCCAATAATTAATAACGAATTCCAAATTAACTATCAAATTTTATTATTGTTCATTCAGTTGCCCTTAAAATATACATATAGGCGAATTATATTTACCCCATCTGAGGGTTGTGCTTTGGCTCGTGTCCAAGATACCAGATGATATCTTCTATCTTCCATTCTTGAATCTTCACGGAGCACACCTTGTCCTTGTAGTAGCAGAGCTTGGCTTGACTGAACTCGAAGAGGTAGTTCTTGAAGTTTTTCGACTTCGTATCTGCAAATTTCAGGTCACCTGCTATCGTCATGGGAGGTTTCACCTGGAAGATATTAAACAATTCATTTCTTTGTCTGTGTACTAATAAAATTGTTGCTTATTATACAGTAGACTCGCGTACAACGCACAGTGTGGAATTTTGCAAATCCGGCGAGACAAAAGTAAAAAAATCGACAAACGTATTATTCGTCTCTAATCGTCTCAAAAGGGAGTTTTATCAGGTAAATGAGACATTCTTAAAGTGTAACAACAATCAGCACCCTTGTTCTATTTACCCTAAGCTCTTTACAAAGTATTTATTGATAATCGCCTCTCAGTCGTGAATTATTTCTACATTAGGCTGTATACTTTGCATTTCTACATGTGGAGAGTTTTACATAATATTACACACTTTGACTCGCGGATATGAAATAAATATATCTTGAGCAACACTGTGATGATACTGTAGATTTATATATTATATAAATTGTCACGGATATCACGAGTTAGGCAGTTGTTAAAAGTTGAATCAAATTATTCTCCTCTTCTATCTTCAAATGTGTATGCATGTGTATTATTATTTTAGTTATAAATCGCTACTTTTTTTAAACTGTCAACTTGGCACTGTTCGTGTATAAACAACGAGTAAGCGTATAGATTTACATTTCTAAACAAACAATCGGTAACTGTGTGAAAATGTTATAATTATCTTGCGCATAATACGCGACTGTTTATCGCGTCGTATGAGAACTAGTAGCAATTTTTTCAATTTTTTTTATCACGCTATACGAATTCGCGTTATACGGGTGTCCGGAGTAATTGTTAAATAAAATGAAACGAGTTCTCGGTGTCCATCGGTGATTGACTCGAGAGTTTTCAGACGTGCGCAGTGAACTTTTTGAATTGATTCGCCAATTTGTAGCGAGACAGCGCGGACAGCAGAAGCTTTCTGCGCACAGGAAGGATGTGCAAGCGAGAGTACGGTCAAGTACAATTAGGCTACATCCTGTTTTCGTCGCGGCTCGCAAAACATACATCTTTCTTTTCCGCCGCCTCTCACGCAATCTGATTCGCGGCACTATGGGAAAGAGAGTGATCATCGTTCACGTCCGTGAACTCTCTGGCACGATCGGAATAATTATTATAAATTCACAGCGTGCCGGACGTCTGAGCGCGATGCAGTTTATTTCTCTTTGTGTCTCTTTCTTTTTATTCGTCTCGCCAACTCGCATAGCTTCCTTCCTTTCTCTCTGTATAAATATACATAGCATTAAGATTTACTTCGCCTCAAGGCTGCCCGCGCTTAATTCTCGGCGCATCTCTTTATACTGGATTCTCAAAAAGTCTTCGAACGATAAAATATTTCGAAAAAACAATATACAAAATAATATAGTACTCAAAGTTACGCAGAATTGGAAGAGGAACAAGATACAGGTATCGACATGTGCCCCACGCGATGTGTAACCTAACTGAACCGAATGCTGTCACACATTGTGTCGCGACATTTAGATGGATTATTAAGAACATATTCTTAATTTAAGAATATATTCCAAAAACCGCCATGTCGATAAGAAAATATTCTTATCTATTAAGAGTATCTATTAAGATGAATTATTAAGTTTGTATTTTAAGAATACAATTTTTTCAGTGTGCTTAATCCTTACCAAGGGCACGAGATCCTTGTAAAGAGTTTCTTTCTTGAGAATAAGCACGTTGTCCTTTCTGTCTTCCGGATCCCAGTAGACCCATCTGGTCACCGTTTCCAAGACACGCTCGCTGTGGTGCAGTGGTCTCTCAAGGGCTCCAGAAAGAACATACTCCTCGAGACACAACTCGTGGGCCGGCTGACCAGTTTTATCAGCGAGCTCGAGGCAAACGTCGAACGCCGTTTTCTGTGGGCTGATCTGCAAGAGTACATCAAGATTGTATACAAAAGTATTTATACTGACTACTAAAGCTATAATAATTAACGTGCATCAACTAGTGCGATTACATTAACTAAGTAATTTAAAGTTAGATACGCAAACGCTCACAGGTATATCTAAATGCACAATCGTTCTAACTTTTCCGTTGTATCTTCAACTAAATGACCTTGACCTTGACATATATTGTCAAGGACATCCTCCTGCGACGGTTAGGCGCGGCACGGGTGCTTACGCACCCGCCCGCGCAATAAAAAAATAATCTAAACTTGAGAGCGTGGTAGGCCTTTCTGGTTAGATCAAAAACCATGTGTACATTCTCTCCTTCGGTGTGCCTCACCTAAACAGCAGTTTTACCAAATTTTCTGCTGAATATCTCGTAAACGAAAGCAGTTAGCTCTATAACACCTATACACTTTTTTGATCAGTGTAAAAAACACTATCGGAAACCGTCGTCAAATTAAGGGGCACCACTAGTGTGAAACTTACAAAGAATCGATTTCTTTTTCTCTTGCACTTTTCGGTAGTTTACACTTTTAAAAACAACACACTGAAATTTTAAGTGTGTATCTCAAATATTTTTTGAGTTACAGCCTTTTAAAGTGTAGCTGTTCATCATTCATTAGGAAAGGTACGTTTTTCAAATTTGCTGCAGTTCTAACTCGACAACAAATCATCCGATCTATTTGACTTCTGTTTTATCTTATTTAGTACTTGTTTCTCTATACACTGACCCTCTAGTTTATTGATTGCATAGAAATTGTAATTTTGGCATGCCGAAAGTCATCAGATTTTTGAGCTAAATGTAGAATTCTTTTTCAAAATTCCACCAATTCTTTAAATTTCAATTTTTTTTCTCCATTCTGGGTCATTGTACACGCAATACCTTCTTGTTTAACGTGTTTTTTATGTTTTGTTTTTCCAGGCACTATGAAGGTCGCAATCGCTGCAGCAGTAGGGCAAATTTTTTTTTTGAAGACTGGAAAGATAGCCAATAACTACCAGAAAATTGAAGATTATTACTCGAAAAAAATTGTAATGTTATCTTTAAATGTGTAAAGATATAGTCTGAAAATTTCAAAACAATCGATGTAATAGTTCTTTTTGAGAAAATTCCCGAAAATCACCTCTTTTTTAGACGGTCACTTTAGTGGTGCCCCTTAAGGGGCCCTAGTTATCGTAATCCCCCCCTCCGTTTATTCCAATTATGAAGTCTCTTACGGTCACGTTTACGCACTCTCCGTCCCTGGCCAGAATGTAAATCCACAATTTGAGATCACCCGAAGGTGCACCTCTTGGTCCATTGTTAGAGACGTGATGCCTCTCGAGGACCTCCAACATTTTGGCCTCCTTGGCAAGATCAGCGCTGGACAGTTGGTAGAGCTTGGGATAGAGCCTTATCAGGTCGCCGACCACAGTGGTCTCGGACCTGTTCCACTCGTCGGCGTGCATCAAAGTGGGTCCCCAAACTGCCGATAGGTTCTCCACGGTCATCAAATTTCTAACGCTTTGCTGGCTGAGGCAATGCAAGTGGGCAAGTATCCTGCGCACCGTGGCCGAAGATATCGGGCACATGGTAGCCAACAGTTCCCTGTAGGTCGTTACCCTTTGCTCCGCATTGGTGATCTCTGCAGAACGAGAAAACTTCATGAGATAGTGGTGGACATTAGTGGAGTACAATGTTTTTTAGAGGTGCGCTTAGAAAAGACAAAAAAGAAGGGAGAGAAAATTCTAAAAAATCTTTCGAAAGTGGTTAGATTTTTCTTCCTTCTTTCGTTTTCAATTTCAAATTGTTTACGTTCAGTTTTTGGTTTAATAAGAATCTGAAGAACTTTTATTGGATGTGCTCTAATTTCTCTAGCTCCGAAGTTGCATTAACCAGTGTATTACTGGCAGTATGGAGTTGAGTATATGTGAATGAATTTCGTGCTCGTCGTTTTGCACTGTGTTTGGAAAATACCGTTGGATGATACATGACGATCGAAGTTCACTTATGATTCTAATTGCATTTTCCAGAAATGTCTCGAAGTGCCACGCGATGACTGTGTGCTTCACCACTTCCGCTTTTCAGAGGCATGAGTAATACTTTGGCTGACTCCTTCTTTAATTACAGACTCGTGGATCTCTTGATCCATTCACGAGCAACTTTGACAACCCTTTATCAACCCTTTGTGGCACAATATTACTCATAGCACTTAAACATAACGTTCTACGCTCTTTTCTTAACACTAGGTTTCCGGCATTCTTTTTATAAGCGCGTTTTCCATTTAAACGCGTCAAATTGACGAGATTCTGTAAACCTAGTGTGAATAATTTGGCGTCGTTGGACTGCTGTAAGGTTCCTCTGACAAACTAAATTTTTGTGGGATCACATTTGCAATAAATAAGTTGTTCTCACAGTTAGTATACCTACGTTGAAAAACTGTCGTTTTCAGTGAATGAATTAGTTTATTCGACATATTGGATTGTAATCTTTGAATGAAAAACATTATTTGGGGGGTGCTCGAGGTCGCTGATTACGAGTTTAAAGTTGGAAATACTAAATTCAAAATGGCAGATCCAATATGGCCATTTATATACAACATAATATGAACATATGAACATTTCAATATAAAGTACAAAGTATCTCATAAACTATTCATTGTTCGCCACCAAGATCCAGCCAGTGAATGTAAGATATGACCAAGAGAAATTATATAATTCTATTTAAAAAAATTAAGTTGACCTTCACGTGTCCCTGACAATGTCATCCTAGGTCAAATAACTACTATCGTTGAATACGTCTTTTTAAGCCTTACAACTTTTGTCTGAAACACTTTTCTCTAAAATGTCTCGTTTACGAAAGAATCGGGTGACCCGGGTGGGCTGAGACACCTGGTATATCTCAGAAACCAGACGTATGCTCAACATGAAATTTTTTTTTTAATAATGTCTCATCATAAGGTATCATTTGACATATAAGTCGATTTTAAAATCGAGGGCGGAAAAATGGGCAGTTTCTGCGGACCCTCTTTGCGTGACGTCTTTGTCAATATAAACATTCACTTTTCCACGGGTGCCAGTTTATCGACGCACTTGATTTGATGGACGTGGGAACGGCAACTTTGTTGCTTGCACATATGATCATTCGCACGCGCCGGATGCCTTCTTCGCTCTGCTCCATTAATACGGCGGCGCTTTCATCCGCGTCAGAGTTCAACGTTTCCTTGTTACGCTATTAAGTTCACCCTAGTCGAGGTTAACGCGCGATGATGCTGGAACCAGCGTGGATTGAAGCTTCAGAATCCCGTTTCCACTCGCTTCCTATTATTCGCTTTCATTTCATCGGCGCCGATCGGAAGCATCGGTCCGTGAAGAAATAAAGAAGCGCGTGTCCTTGCGCCTTTCCGCGCTCGGTTGAGCCCTGAGGCCATGCGAGTAAAGGTGCGTTCAGAAGATGCGAATGATCGAAGCTGAATAAAAGCGAACCGTCGTAGAATGCGCGCCCTTGAGTAGCTTTCATTTCTTAATTTGGTGCTTACGTTTCTCAAGCTTTTTGCTTTTAAACGGGATATTTGTTTCTAAACGATCATTCATAATGTGAGATTTCTAAAGAATTGCAATTACCGAATACTTATTGTGTCGAGTATTTGTTTCATTTTAATGTCACATCGCGCGGTGCTCAAGATTTTTATTCCGAAAGATTTTTTTTAACGGTCCGGTTTAAGTAACTTCATTCAACGTGTTCTCCGACAATAAGCTTCCTTAAAAGTGCGTGTAATGTCACTAAATGCGCTTACTTAGAGCAACATTTTAAAGGTAGCAACGAACATTCAACTGTGTACATAAAGTAACAAGCACAGCAAGCGTAGAAAAGTGGTTCGATTCGAGAATACGTCGTGGACTGCATCTGAAGAATCTCTATTTTTAGTCCACAATCGTAGCATATTTGGTACTCCGTGTGGCTTCAACTTTAGAACGAAACAGGAGTTAGAGAGGCACATTGTCATCCTTTTATCGCTTTTTTTTTCATATAAAAATCTGAACGTGTTTATTGAAGAAAGAAATTTGTAGCAAAACTGGTCGCGCTTAAATACGTCACTGATTTCACCTCAAGAATTTCTATCTCTTGTACACCCAAGTGCAAAGTCAGAGTCCGTTGAGGAAATGTGAATCGGCCCACACCGTTCGAGCAGGGCGTTGTACTACGGTAGATATTTGTAATCTTGTGATCAGAAATGATCGTTTTAACGTATTTCTGTCTACAAATGCTTTTATTTCCAATAAAATACATAGAAATTATCATATCTAATCGCAAGATTGCAAGAATCTATCATATTACAACGTCTTGCTTATAATCACGACGGCCGTATGACGGTTCACATTTCCGCAGCGTGAAACCAATTTTGCATCTTAGGCGTGCATGAACAATCTTTGCATGTTTGGTATTCCGCGTTGCATCAACTTTAGAAGGAAACAAAAGTCAGCGAGGCACGTTGTCGTTTCTTTGTAATTTTCTTCATATAAAGATCTGAACTTGTTTATCTGAGAAAAAAAATTTGTACCAACACTGAGAGAAAAGTATATGATATATCTAACTATAATAGCATAGTAACAAAATTATAGTTCGAAATATCATAAATGTTAATGTTACCATGATGTCGGTAATAATTACGATAGAGGCATAGTATAACCAACTATATTATGTTATTACCAAAAATTATGGTTATTTCAACTAAAAGTATAGTACGGTTGAAAATATATAATGGTAAGAAAAGTAACTATTTTATATAGTCAATATTACCAGAATATTTCATACATAGTGATAGAACTAACTATATTCACATAGCACATTTTACTATGCATATGGTAACAAGAACAAAGGTAACAGTTAATAATATAACCATTTGTACAAATCGTTCATTCTACTATCTTTTGTATGGTTATGTACACTATAAAAATATGTTTCACGTCAAATCTAACTATAAAATATAGTGAGATTATAGTAAACCCAATCATTATTTTCTCTCAGTGAAAAGTGGTCGTTTTGTACATCAACCAAGTTAGCATGTTTGGTATTCAGTGTGGCTTCAACTTTAGAGCGAAACAACAGTCAGAAAGGCACGCGTGCGCACCAATTGGATCGCTCGGGTCAGGGCCGTGCAGAACTTGGTACCTCCTGTAGCTTACCCGAGGTGAGACAAAGTTCATCGTGGATGCTCGCTGGAAACAATGGATCGGGGAGGTCGCGAAGAAATCTTCTGAGAACGGTCGCCACGTCATGCTCGGTGTAAGAGACCCTGGTGATTTGCGTGGCCCAAGCGTCTCGCCTGAAGATCTCCAACAGGCGCACCACTGCGCTGCTCGATCCACTTCGACGATAAATACCCTCCGACATGATGCCTGAAACATTAAAAGTCGATTAACACGATCGACTCGACGAGGAGATTTTCTTTCTTGCGGACCTTTCGTAACAGAAAATAAAAATTATAAAAATTATAATAAAAATGTCCTAATAGCATGGCGCAAATTTATTAACATAAATTTCAATTTCTGTTCTTCCGTTTATTTCTTTGTACGAGAATAATAATTATTTCTAATTTTCTACATCATCGAAATATAATGTCCTGTTGTTCTTCTTCGTACGGGATACGCAATTTTATTAAATTGTTACTCAGGCACGATTCGAACGTTCGATTTTCGCACGTTGTATTATTCTTTGTGGCGGTCCTAAAAGACTCCGCGGAGTTTTGTCACGAAGGCGCGTTTGTTCAACAATCAGAAATAAATTGAAAGAGAAACATTGGAAAAGAGAGACATTTTTCTTCAGATCTGAATCGAAAGTCAAAAAATGTCCCTTACTTATTTTATCACTAGTAAAATAAACTTTACAAAAAAGTGTATAAAGGTGCTTCAATTTACGATGATTATTGTCACTAGAATCGTTATCGACCGAAGAAAGAATCATTAGAAAGAGCATCCGATAAGCAATCTGCGAGCAACTGTGTTATCGATACTCTTAGCTTTCGTTGATAAGAAGCGAAGCAACGAGTAAGACGAGAGTTGGTAAACGGAAGCCACACATGCGTCCTCTTGCTCATGAGTTCGCTGAAACGTTTGCTTCTACTGGGTCAGAAGAGGAGACTTTAGGCACCGGATTAAGTTTCAAGCGCGCAGACGATACGAATGAACGGACGATTGTTCGCTAACTCGTGGTGACTCAACGAGCACCACGCCGATGCGAGTAGCGGGCGGATCTGGACAGGTTATGCATTATTGCGGAAAGCAATATTCTCTGCGCATTAATTGAGCTGCAATCCACGCAACGCTTTTAACGAGAAGCCTCCGCTTGGAATTAAATTTTGTGATCGATAATGATACTACCCGACATGACAGTGAATTATATTAAACGCACAGTGGGATAAAACGCGAATCTAACTGGACAAAATGATTTTCCTCGAGGAAAAAATGAAAGACAGGATTCAAACACTTCCAATTGATATACACACAGTATACATCAATACTATACCATATCGATATTAAATAAATTGTAGATTTCAAATATTAACCTTTAAAGACAAATATTTATTCTGGCTTGAGCTGATTGAAATTGGCGACGTTTATGTAGAAATTCGCATAATCCCATATGGAGTATCGTGACGCGGTGTCGTGAAAATTGCACACCTGACAATGAGATCGGGCTTCGTCGGGTATCGATCAAGGTACACACGAAAGGTTGATACTTTCTCTTACTATTAATGTGAAACTGTTGGGGTGCAAATTACTTTGAAATTTAAGTAACTAACAGCTTTTTCAAACGAAGAAATTAAATTTGTAAAAATTGTAATACTCATTACTAATTAACGTTAATTATTTATTAACGTATATACATATTATAGAATACACAATATTATTAGAGCTGCTCATTGGTAATGTCTTACCTATAAATTGATATTTTTTTTCAATGGTATTTAACCAGCAATGCAATCATCATTTCAGATCTTTGCAGCATCTCGTTATTCGCGAAAAGTGAATTTTTCAGTGCGAGGATAAAGACTTTGTATTATTAATTAATATAGCGATAAAGGAGTTAGTATCTGAATGAAGAAGGATCAGGAGTCTCCTTCGTGAATTACACTCTTGATTGAGCGTTACTTTTTGAAAAAGCACACTCTACGCTTAAAAATAAGCGATCATTATTGCTGGGACACCTAACACACGAACAGTTTTGCTTTACCAAGCAGATGCATTTTGGATGCTAGATCAGAGATCGGATCGTGTGTCAGATTATTTCACTGCTGCGGCGTCACGTGCCGTTAGAAGAGCCCTTGAAGTCGTGCTAATTTTATCTAACCCGTCTCTCATATTGGATCATTTCTGTCCTCGAATCGCCTTGGGTCGATCGTCATTGCCGATTCGTTCTCCTTTCGACAACCTCCAAGAACGCGCATCCAAGTATAAATAGAACGTGGTGAAAAAGGACCAGCAAAGCGTGGCCGATGCGAGTCGAAAGAGCAGGCTCCAGAATACGCAAGTGTGGAAATACACGTGACCAAGAAGGTGAGATCATTTCTCACAAAAGCGAATTTCCATTCTCTTCCCTTTCTTTTCGCTCTCTCTCTTTCCCTCTTTATTCACTCCTTCCTATTATCATCCGATGCCCGCTTTTTCCACGGTCGAACGACTCTCTTTAACCAGATCTTACCTACGACGAGAAAAACTACATCAAAGTACCACGGCCTAAACTACTCAACAAATTTTGTTCCAAAGAACACAATGAACACGTGGAAGAATCTCATTTTTTTGGAAAATTTACTTTACCGTGGTTTATAGCAATGATGAAACAAAGTAAGAATCGAAGCACGATTGAGGTGAGTGGTTTTGGAGTGATAAAAAGCTCACAAAAACGAAACACGTGTGCCATAATCGATAATGCATAATTAAATTTGAGTTTGAATTCATTCGTACGCGAATGTAGTAAGGGGAGGATTGATCAGAGCGTTCGTTCGTTTCTTATTAGGCGAGGAAGAAAGAAAGATTAATATCCGTTGATTCTAACCGTGAGCGTAAATGAAGTTGATACACTTGTCGAGTATAACTGGAACATTGTCCTGGGTGATTTGTTGCTGATCCAAGGCCGGTCCGCAATTTGTTGCTGCTTGGTACAGGGCGTGCTTCCACGCTGACGCCTCATTTGCTCCGGGTGCGGCCACGTGCAATGCTCCCCTGCTTCCGGAGTCGACCACCACCACCGGAACACTTCCTGCTCCCGGTACAGGCCCTTCCTGCTCACCCAACACTGTCAGACAGAAAAGCAGAATCACGATATTACTTCTTTTCATCTAATTCTGGTCTTTTGTTTACTCACAGTCACTCCTTCCTTTTTCTCTACTGACAAAAGATCATTCTATACGCGTTTAAATATGCGCACGTTTATACGGCCGTTGCGTAAAAGTGAAAGTATCAATGGAAAAAGCGCGAGTTCAACGAGGATAAAGAACATTCAATGAACAGAGCACGATTATTTTTTCAAATGAAATTCTAATTCCGGTTAACGACGCTCCGTGAAAGCGGAGTTTATATGATAAAGTTAACGTGGATTTTTTTTAGCAATGAATATGTAATGAAATTTGAGTGAACGATGAAGTGGCGCAGTTTGTAGACACTTGTCAGAGTGAAAGCATCTGCTAAGAATGGCTCGAAATGCGAAGCTTCGCATTACGTGCGATAATATAATCTCCACTTGAATTTCAATTATCTTTCTCTCTCTTTCGTTCTCTCATTAACAGCAGACATGCCAATGGAGTGAACAATGAACATCAAGACGCACGGGGGTAGTATTGGGTGTAGGCACGCAGCCACTTAAATTATATTAAATCCTACTCGCGAAGAACTTCTGCGATGTGAATGCGAATATTGTCCAGCTGAGATCTTCATACATTCTCTAGTATTTCTCTCGACCTTCGGATAAGCGTGGAAAATCATCACACTGAGAGAAAAGTGTACGATATATCTAACTCTAATGGCGTAGTGACAAAATTATAGTTGGAAATATCATATTTATGGTAAGTGTTACCATAATGTCGGTAATAATTACGATAGAGGCATAGTATAGCCAACTATATTATGTTTTTACTGAAAATTGTGATTATTTCAACTGAAAATATAGCATGGTTGAAAATATACATTATTATATAACGGTAAGAAAAGTAACCGTTTGATATAGTTAATATTACCAGAATGTTTCATACATACTGATAGAACTAACTATATACACATAGCAATTTAGTAGTAAATTACATGTGGTAACAAGAACAAAGGTAATAGATAGTAATATAACGATTTGTATAAATCGTTCATTCTACTATACCTTATATGGTTAAGTGAACTATAAAAATATCTTTGACGCCAAATTGAACTATAAAATATAGTGAGATTATAGTAAACCCAACTGTTCTTTTCTCTCAATGCACAGGGTGGGGCACGTAACCCATAATGATAATTTTATTTAAAAATGTTTCAAACGTATGTTCAGTAAGTGAAACAGATATTAGAGTGGCAATTGTCAGCAAATTTGTTACCTCGAGAGTTAGTGCAATAGGTTCCTATTATATCATCTCGAACCATTCAAGTTCAAATATTTCCTAGACTAATAGCGTTTTATATTAATGGGTTAATAGTTTTCTAATCGATGGAAGCGTAAGCAAAAGAAAAAAAACGGAAATGCTAAACTGTTTCTCGTAATCGGACATCGGCCTAAGCATGATTCATCACGCGCGTAAATAAAAAGGCTGTCGGTAAATGAGTTCGACGAAGGAGGCTTCACCCCGCCAAGGAATTTGCATAGTGGCATACTCAATGATGCTTTGGTCGATCGCGTGTCGTCGATCAATCGGTGCCTGCACAATAACGCGGTCACTGTCGCAGCCCGAAAGACAATTTGGGCAATGAGGGCCAATCCGCTCTTCCGGCGACGTTGCAACTAATTCAACGAGGTCGTCGCAATGTCATTTTTTGTCAGACACAAGAGCGTCGCACGCAGCGATAAAAAATTGAGCTAGCCACGTTGAGACAATTGGATTTGGGAAATAGCGAACAACTCTCCTGTTTATTTCACGCGTCTCCATATGGGAATCTTTTTGGCAATGCTTCGTGTCTTTCTTTTTGACACTTTTCATTGGACACAAGGCCGTCGCACGCGGATGAAAACAATCGAGTTAGTCGCTTTAAGATAATTTGGTTAGGGAGTGGCGAACAAATTCTCCTGTTTACTTCACGCGTGGACAATTTTTTATGCAATGCTTTCATGTCTGCCTTTTTGAGAATTGTTTGTTGGACACGACAACGTCGCACGCGGATGAAAGCAATCGAGTTAGTCGCTTTAAAGCAATTAGATTTAGGGAGTGGCGAACAACTCTCTTGTTTTAATTTTTATAGAAATCTTGTTTCCAATGCTTCATGCCCTTCTTCTGAATTTTTTCATTGCATCGAATAATCGAGTTAGTCACTTTAACGCTAACGTACCGAAGATTTCTTCATATGCGAATTTCTCTCGTTAATCGGTCGTTTGACTTGCTTATGGTGGCTTTAGTGTTAAGATCATTAGATTTAGGGAGTGGCGAACGAACCCTGTTTACTTCACGCGTGGACGATGTATTTCGCAATGCTTCGTGTCTTTCTTTTTGAGAATTGTTCGAAATTGGGCACACGAGTGTCGTATGCGGAGTAAAACAATCGAGTTAGCCACGTCGTGACAATGAGATTCGAGAGTTTGGAATTGACAAATTAAACCCCTTCGTTTACTCCTTCTTTCATTGGACATAAGAGTGTCGAAGCGCGATGAGAACAAACGAGTTAGCCATTTAGAGAAAATTAAATTTGAAAAGCGATTAATAAAGCTCTTCAGTTTACTTCACGCATTGACAAATTTTTTCGCAAATTCTTTATACGTCTCATTGTGACAATCTGCAATCATCTTCAGAGAGCTCACCGATGCATCTTGCTTTCCTAAGGTCCAACCGTTCCAAGGTCGGTGGTTCCAAGGTTTTCGTGTAGACTAATGTTCTCTTTTGAAGCAACACCCACGACGGAAACCAAGTACCCGTTACGCCTTCCTAAAAAAGAAAGAAAATTCGTGAATATGCAATATTGCAGCTTTACGACACTCTTTTTCCAGTATTCGTTCTAATTTCGAGAATGCATTTGCCAGCAGAATTCGAGGAAGCGCAGAAAAGGCAAATTGGAGCGTTTCGAAAGCGAGTTTTATCATTTCATTGTCTGTCGAGGCGTTTTCTCTACTCGTGTTTCTCGCAGGTGTCTCTCGTTTTGGAATCGTTACGACAAAGAGTCGTAGGTGTGTTCGGTTAGGTTCGTATAATTCCCATGAAGGAATTTGCTCATCAGCGAGTACACGTCCGGTTTCGTAAGCCTGTCGTAGAACGTTGATTCGCGAATCGTCGAAGCCGAGGCCGATGCAATGGAAATGAGCGAAACGACTTGAATTCTCAAAGTTAAATCCATCAACGCGAAGATTCTCCAAGAAACGAGATTATTCCAGAAAAAGGACGCTCTTCTTTCGCGTATACTGCTGTAATTTTTCAATAATTTAGAGACTGCTCGACCGATTTTAAATACCTTTCTTTGGCATCGCTCTTAAAACTTTAACAAGAGCAAGGCAGAAATAATAAAGTATGAAAATTTCAAAAGGATGGAGGACGAAAATTTTGACCAAACTGCGTGCTCATATTGATTATTACTAATTGACCAAGGACAATTTGAAAAATGAATTCATAATTAAATTTGTAATAGAACACTTGAAGGGAATCTTGAAAGGAAGACGAATTTTTCGTTAAAGGCGTACCTTTGGCTGGATCCTTGAAACTTCATCGAGGAGCAGAAACAGAAGGTTTTATACGAAATTGTTAAAAGAACTCAAGAAGAATAATTTGATAAAATGCTAGGTTCAAATAGACCCAGCCTGTCCTAGCGAGGACAACCAAAAAAAAAGTTTCCGGATGAAATTTGCAGTAGACCACTCAGAGAGACTTCTGATAAAAACGAACCTTCGGCTTCATTCGAACAATTTTATCAAAGCTTTTCAGAATAGAACACAGGAAGAAACATTTAAAGCGTACTTTTCGGTGGATTCTTAAAACTTCATCGAAGGCAACAGAAAAAAAGGTCCGATATGGAGATTTTTCAAAGAGCACGAGAAAATGATTACTATAAAATACTACCTTCAGATATGCCCAGCCTGTCCTGGTGAGTTCGGCAGTGTACTTGGTCGAGAAGACCGGAGTGATTGCTTCGAGAATTCTCTGGGCCCAGACTCTTCTCTCGGTAACTCCTTTAGCGTAGAAAATGTGAATGCAGGGCCTGCCCTCGCCGCTGATAGCGATACAGTGTACAGTTTCTCCGTCGACGGTTCTTGTAATTTCCAGAAGAGGAAGAACGAATGAACAATCGCACACGAGTGGACGAATGGAAAAAAGGATACCCAACGCGATACGATAAAGATAACAGCACGGTACTCGCGATAACGGCACTGCACAATTATAGGATTGAAAAGCCACCCTTCCAAAATCACACGAAACATTTGCAAAAGAAATTCTCTATTATTAACGCAAATTCTCTCAAACCAAAAAAGCCATCCCTGAAAAATCTCCACCTAAGTACATTTACAATTTCCAACCCACTTATTTTCTTCTCCATGGAAACACGCCCAAAGAACTATGCGAATCTACAAATTCTTCGACGATCTTCCTCTAAAGCCAGGACAACACGTGCGAGCCGAGTGCAAGAGGATGACTTACATTTCTTATAAAAGAATTAAAAAAGAAACACCAAGAAAAAGTTGAAGCAAAAAGTCTTAGCCAGCGATAACATAAGATAAGAGGCATTAAAGAGAGCACCGACTCACTTTACGTCCTGCAGTAAGTGAACACTGTGGACGGTGTCGAGATGAATCACTTCCTTCAATGTGGACATGCTCTTATCACTATAAAAAGAGATTTTCTTGTCTGCCAGCACAGCTGCTCTCGGCACGAGGTCTTTCGCCCTTTCAATACCAACACCAGTCTTGTACACCACTCCACGGTGGGTCGCAGGGTTCTGAGGTCCGTTGACCTTGGGCCTTTCCATCTTGGCCGACCTCAAGGACGAATCGGTACCACCGTGCTCACGAGCTCTCGACAACAACTTGCTACCACTCTTCACAAAACTGATAACATTAGGCTTGATAGCATTAGCCGTAGAATCATGTCGCAGTCTTCTAAGCTTCTGCATCACGCTGACCTTGCGATGCTCTTCATTGACCTTGGGACCGGACGAAGGACTCGCAGTCGTTGTACCAGCAATTGTTGCATCTTCGGTACTAGGTGACCCAGTTTGAAGCTTGGCCACTCCACTGGATGGTTTTGGAGCAGTTGGTGGAGGTTCTGTTTGAGGTTTGGTCGAAGGTATCATGCGAGGTGGAACAGCAGGTTGCTTTCTCTTGGCCATGTGAATTAACTTTGGCAAGAGAGCCGGATTTTTAGGCAGTCTGTCGGGTGCTTCGATGCCCTCAGCCTCGTCGTACTCATTTTTAGGCAGTGAGTCGAACCTCTTAGGAGGTTCTGGAGGAGTCAAGGAGATCCTCGGTGGATCCTCCTCAACTTCTTCGCGCACCTCTTCGTTTTCTACCTCGTCGTGAATGTCGAGAGTGCTGCCCGTCGTGCTGCTAGGTGAATCGTTGATGGCTAGCCATGCTTCCAACAGCATCAGATCGTTGTTCTCGTAATTGCTGTAGACGTTCTCGTCCTCGGTTTTGGCGAATGGATCGAATTCTACTAGTAACGACTTGCTGCTTTGTTGTCGAGAGCTCGATGATAATTCGGATGTGGACGGTGAGGATTTGTTGTCCTCCGGTTCTTTGCGCGGAGAACAATTTTCGTAAATTGAATTTTGAAGGGATGCTCGGCTTTCACTAGATCCAACTGATGTTCGGTCTACGATGACAGATAGATCTTTGTCCGAGGATTCTACCTCTGTGATTGATAGCCTGTCCACTTCGTCGATCGTGCCTTCTGGTTTCACTGTGGGTGTCGTGTCGTAGAAGGTCCAGGAATTAGATCTGGAGAGTCGCTTGCAGACGTCGTTTGAAACGCTCACGTTCACGTCCGAGAGGTTTAGGCTTTGATCGGAGTCACTGACCTGAGGTTTGGTAATAGAAAGAAGATTATTTTTGTAATGAAGTGCGTGAAAAGAGTTTTGAAGTGAAAGAAAGCTTTTATGGAGGTGGAAGGTATTATATGGAAAATCTAAATAAAGCCTTTGATGAATAGCTATTAAGAAAACAGTGCTCCAAAAATGATGAGACAATTATGTTTTTCTATTGAATCCGCCGTCAGAACTTTTAGAACCAGATCGTTCGTAATATGAAAGTTTGAAAGACCTTGTACGCCGGTGTTAGTATAATACTCGTTGCATGAACAGATCAAATTAAGTATCTTTGTACAATTAGTTAATACGAATAAGTAGAAACATTTACCTCTTTCGAATTAATGTAAGAATGTCTAAGTAAATTAATTAAACTATGCATATTCGCACAATTAACTAACACGAATAAGACGAAAAATCTGCTGCTCCAAAAAGAATGCAAGAATATCTACCTAAATAAATCAAACTAAACATAATTACCACAATTAGTTAACGCGAATAAGTCGCAAAACTTACTGCTCCAAGAGTAACATAAAAACATCTACCGCTCCAAAAATAACGCACAAGAACTCCTCCAAGCTAATGCAACACAACAACAATTATCCTCTCCAAATCTCCTCGACAAATCTTTCAAACAATCATCCCCATTCACCAACGAACCTACCAATCAAAAATTCATCGCTACCTCGTCATCCTTTTCACCAATCCACACAACGATAAACAACACGCTTAACCCACCCGATTCCTTGTGAAGCCCAGGATTCCAAAACCATCGTTAAAGTCTCTCTCGACCTTCTCCGAGACCGTTGAGCTGAGAGTGTCGTATCTGCTGCTGCTGCCGGAGGTGACGGACTGGAGTTCATCGTAGATAGACTCGTCCGGCAGTGGCGGAGGCGGATAGACCGGGGGCGGTGGACTGGACCGAGTGCCGGATAAATCCTCCTCGTTCCTGACGCTTCTCAGATTGCTGGACAGTGGACTGTAGAAGCTGATGCTGCTGAAAATATCATCGGTTGGCATCGACACGCATCTATCGTCTTCCACCGGATCCTTGGTCTTCTTAGCATTGGTTGCCGACTCTCTGATCAGATCATCCTGATTCAGTGACGTCAATCTTCTCGTTAGCAAACTCTTCACGGACTTCTCCAACCTTATGCTGGCGTTTCTCGTGCTGGATATAACCGCGCGACCCTTCACCGTCATCTTTTCCGAGATCTCGTCCTTGAGTTGGCGCGACGTCGTACTCAGGTTCTTGAAGAACTCGTTGTTGGAGCTACCACGGCTCTCAGATATGGACGATCTGTTGGTGTCGTCGCTCTTCTCCGAGTGACTCGACTCACTTGGACTACTGCATCGTGGAGGTGGCAATGGCTGGCCCATTCTTCTCGGTGCAGGTATCGGCCGATCGTTTCTAGTCGCGGTCGATCTTGGCTTCGGTATCGGCTTTGGTATCGGTTTCACTTCCATCTCGATCTCCGTGCTTCCTGAGCCGATCGAGGTCTCTCTCAGCCGCAGCACCCAATCTGCGGCGATCTCGCGCTCATCGCGGCGCCTACTCTGCCACACTTCGCTAGCCCGACGATCGTCAAGCTCCTGAGGATCGCCAGGATCGCTCTTGTGTACCATGTATGAGAAAGGATGATTGAAATTTAACGCGCTGTTTATTTCGTTGTTTGATTCGTGGCTGTCGAATGCTCGATGGATGTTTGATGAGACGATTAGAAAGCCAGGCGCTTTTTTTATTGTTTTCTTCGCACGTGTTGCCTACTCGATGGATCTTTAACACTGGAATTACGAGATGAAATTGCCAGGATCGCTCTTGCGTACTTTGTATGAGAGTAGTTGATTGGAAATGGCTGCGCTTATATTACAATTTGCTTCGATGACGTTGAGTACTCAATGGATTTATTGTTTTCTTTGTGAATATTGGGACATTCGATGATTCTTCAAAGGGTGACCTTGAACTTTTCACGAAAATCACCAGAGCAATCTTTTTTTGCGCGCTTCCTTTGTTATCTGTTCTTCCGCGTATTTGATACCCTCCCTACAAAATCTCGAACACGATTCTCAGGATACCAATCTGGACCGTCTTTAATACTACGTGCATCGCAAGCTAGTTTGGAAGATCCACGATTTCTTATTTGAATGCGTTACATTGACGCACTTCCGTAAACGGAGCGTTAAATACCATATATGAGAAGTTCCCGTCCAAGTCGAACTGTCTTTCTTATATCTTTATCTACATATCCAATTTAAGCTACTGTTGAAATTACGATCAGCGGATCTTTAAGATCCTCTCAGGTCGCTTTTGAGGATCACCAGGATCACTCGTAGGTATACAAATACAATTTAAGATGTCCAACTTTCTCTCACTTCTCGGTCTCTCCCTTATCTCTTGGTACACGCATCTGGAGCATTCTCTCGGCCAATCACCATCGATTCTTAGCACTGCCTTGAACTCTCCCTTGCTTGGCTAATTGTAAGACCACCGCGCCGACCGCTCGAGCAGTCGCCTGATTCATCCAGGCCGGTTAACGCGTCATGCTTGTCACGCGCTAACGGCGCCTGCGAGAAAGAGAGAAAGACGAGGAGAACGGCGCGAAGCCATGGGTAAGTGCTGGTAGCGCTGCTGGACTGGACTGGTGATTCACTGTTTTGAAATTCGACTCGTGAGCGAGCCCAGCCGCATCCACATTCGAGGAAGCGCGTCGATTATAGTTGCTGATACTGTGCGCCTGCGATTTTTTTAACAAATGACCTCTTCGACCTTTGACCGTCTCTAGGATCCGGATGCAGAGAACAGTTGAGAGTAGGAAGAGGAATTTCTCAATTGATTCCTTGTTCTCTTCGGTTTCTTTTTCTTCAGAGAAGTTAATCAGCCAAGTTGCCAGATGCTTGGATACATTCTGAAAGGGACAGCTAAGTTGATTAGGTCAGTTAGGTTCAGAAGGATTTGGTGCGTGTGTAGTTCCTGTGAACATCGGCGAAAAGTAATATTTGGGGTGACCTTCTGATTAATTATAGTAGTTATAATTACAGAAAAGAGATCCTGGAACAAGGCATGGACGATGGAAAAAGTGCAGGACTAGAGCCTGGAGTTTTTGGCTCGAAGGTCTAGAGAGAAAGTAGATATCTTTTGATAAAAGTAAGGCGATTGTTCAAGTATGACATTGGAATTCTATTAAATACCGTTATTGGTACTTATGTTTTATACCGATGAGGTAAAAGTGAAGCCAGAGAATTGATTTTCTTCGCTGCAATAACGATAAATACTTGCACAGGCACTTTAGTCGCGTGGCTATTAAAACCTAGTATGCCTAGTGTCGTATTGTCACGTTACATTATGTATGCACTAATATTAGAAGTACCGACTTTCTTTTTAAATGGAAATTGCCCTTATTGACCATTTTGATAAAGTTGGTAATTCTAGTGTTGGACATATTATATCCAGAAACTATCGACTGCCAAAAAAAACGCTTTTAAAAAGTAAAGCCATTGCTACTTGTCGAACGATAGTAATATTAACCGTTTGAGTGCGGATAAGCTCTTCTTGTATTGTGTCAAAATTGCGGGAGGAAGTGCGATAACGCTCCTGTTTATTAGTATCATTTTGGTATCTTTAAGCTGGTCACATTTACAAAGCGTACGATTTCTGGGTATTTTTATACTGTGAAATTTTGAAATTCTTTTATCTTTGAATCCTAAAACAGTTATTTAAATAACGATAGGATAATGTCTGAACATATTTGGCCTGAAACTGACTCATAATTGAGTAGTGATGAGAATGTGCATATTAGTGTCCATGAAAGTGATAGCGGTAGTGATATTGTTATTCCTAGAAAAAGATTGCAACTACGAGTTGTTAATGAGAGCAGTAATGATGAATTATTTGAAAATTGCCCCGAAGATGGCTCTACTGATGAATTATTCATTTTGAATGCAGTAACAAACAGGGTAGACCAGTTAGGAGATCGATCTTGACTTCTAAAAGGAGGCTCTTCACGCCCTTTGTACAGCAAAACATTATTGCAAAAAAATTGAAATGGATTATAATTTTCTTACTATGTTTTCAAGGAAATAAATCGAAGGAAAATTATTTGGATAAAACCTATTCTTTAATCTTTTTTTTATAATAACGCAATATTTGCGATCAAATTAGTTGAAGAGACCAAACACATTCGCATTTTTAGTATATGTTCACAAAATTTGTTCAGCACTCAAACGGTCAAACTACGCGCCGAGTACCAGTACTCGCGCAAAGAAGAACGAAAGATATCGATAATATCCGATGATGATGCTCGAGAAGGGGCGCCGCGGCGCACTCTTTCGTCATCATCTACGCACGAGGAAGGAAATGGAACAACGGTGGGCACCGGTTAATAATAAAGTCGCTCCAATTGCTCCCCAATTGACATCAGCCATCGAGACAGTCCACAGCTGTTCCCATTTTGGCGTAGCAAATATTACCAGATGCGTCAATAAGCCGTAGCAGGCGCTTCTCTCTACCGCAATATTCGTTATCGCGAAAAGAACAATATCAATATGGAGCCGTAACATTCTCTATTACAGAAAACATTAACGGCAGGCCTAATATTCCCTCCTTATCGTTACATCCATAAAAATGACAAAGCTTCGTTTCTTCTACTCGTGTAGACTTACCGTTAACTGGAGTTAGCCAATCGCGACCCTTTCTCCGATCCTTATGGACCAATCGAATCTTTTTCGTCGCGTCCTCTGGTATCACTTCACATCGCACTAATTCCAGACAGCAGCGTAGCACACACCGCACCCACCACCTGTTGGCTTCTCCAGTTGACGTTTGCTGTTTTAACACGGTTCCGATGGAGGCCTCCACATGTTGTCCAGCGCGCACTAATCACAACAGTGAAATTTATCTTGTTAAAAAAAAGGGAGTGGAAAATTCTACAATCTATTTGAAGATTTTTAAGTCACTATAGCCACAACAACGAAATTCGTTTTGTTAAAAGGAAATCAAATTTCGAATAGAATACCAAGCGCATTGAAATTCTGATTGTAACTGAATTTAAAAATATTCCAAATTAAATTACATTTAGGTCAGTAAGTCGCTTATTGGCACTACTTTCGATTTGACGCTTGCACAGTTTCCAATAAACATCGTCCACTTGACAGACACGATACTTTCACACGTGACACTGACTCGCGTCGATTCTCACACACACTTCTCTGCTCCAGATCAACTCTGCAGCCGGTCAGAGACCCACCTGGATGATGGTCGTTGGCTCTGTTATGTTCCTTGTCTACTTCGTCTCTCTCTCTCTCTCTCTAACTCATTCCAGTCTCTCCATCATCCTCGCATTCGTGCAATTCTTCTTTTCGCATCGCACAAAAGGATTTCTCTCTCTCTCTCCCCCTCACTCGTTTTCCACGTTCGAACTTACCACGAACCTACCAGCCTGCCTGGCTCAACAAAGAGCAAAGTGTATTTAGAAGCGCGACCACAGATGGTTTTCTGCTGGCGCGACACTCGCACCTACTGTTGCAGCACAAACTCCTTTCTCTCTCTCGAGAACTCAGCTACAGGGTTTCTATACGCTCTTGACTTGTCGTTCCGCCTTTAAGCCAACGAAGCGAACCCACTTGCGGGAGCAGAATGAAGATTCACAAGTGCGTAAAGGAGTGGCTGGAAGGATAGAGTTTAAGGTTGGATGTAAAGTAGTAGATTTACGGGAGTGTTATCTTTGTTTCGAGTGCGCTTACGTATCACTGCGCGATGCCGTGATCGACGATAAGGTAAATCGTGGAAATTGTGTCGCGCCGATTTTACGTCTTTAAAACTTTATATACATCTACTCCGGCCTACGCACCGAAGCGCACTGAAGTTAGGTTACCCGTGTCACTTGCGCGAGAGAGTGCGTTCTATTGTCCCCCCCACTACCGCGTCTATCATTGGTCAACGTCACAGTATCCCTCACCACGTGACCCAACACCTGCGCAGAAGCGTGCGCAATAGATCGTACAGTGCGCGAACCGCGTGTAATAACGTCGCGTGCGGCGCAGCCTGGATCGACATCGAAGCGAATGAATGGGAACGCGTTTTCATTTACGCCTGCGTGCAAATTCCGCACAGTTTATTTAACTGTTACAAGACTCTTATGTAGTACGCGAAGCGATTAACTGTCAGAGGAACGAATGTAGAAGAAATTGCTAATTTGAGAATGGGTTTGGCGCTAATATTTGAATGCGTTTAAAGGGTTTGGAAATGGTTTATACTTACTTTAGCATTTGTGGAGTTTACAACGTGGATTTAATTTTAACCCTTTTAGTG
The DNA here is from genome assembly GCA_944319695.1 of Tiphia femorata. Taxonomy (NCBI): domain Eukaryota; kingdom Metazoa; phylum Arthropoda; class Insecta; order Hymenoptera; family Tiphiidae; genus Tiphia; species Tiphia femorata. The sequence continues at coordinate 20,706,071 of OX090901.1, read as the reverse complement.
TCGAACGACGATGTATCATTGGGTATGCGATGGGGCCTTACTATTCGCATCGTGAGAGAGCTCCAGCTGAAAATAAATTTATGAAACGTTATAAATGGTTTAATTTCTTTGCAAAGAATTAAAAAAATTTTGCAAACATCATTTTTATTTTGTACTTTATGGACATTTTTTCAAACCTTAGCAAATTCGTCAAATTGGTCCGGCATGTTTCGCATAGGTACGATATTTTAAGTCGCCACTAAAAGGGTTAAGAAAAGCGTGCATGTATGGGTGGAGATTATAGAGCAACGGTTCCCAACCGACGGTCCGTCGGAATGGAAGAAGTGGCCCGCGCGTTGAAAAGGCCCGTCAATTTTCAACAGTTCTGGTATAAAAAAGCAATTTCGTATTTTCGTCTTCGAGATATCGCCTTGAGATATCTTATGCTCTTTTCAACGTGCTATTTATGTGAACAAGGATACTCGTGACCGGTCAACAATGTGTTAAATGAGTAGAAACAGGGACATTGACCTTATAGAGCAATCAGAAATTCGTTTCGGAGTACTCGAAGGAGGGTTTACTCTTTTGTCATGAAATTTTTGTCAGCACAATGAATGAGAACGACGAGTCGATGGACAATAATTCCATCGATAATACTGTTTGCGCGCTGGTGAACGGAGGGAGTCTGGGCGAGGACTGTCGCGATGAATACACGGAGAGCGGATGAGTCATCCAATTGTCGCGACTCCGCAAGCGCGCCGATAATTATTATCACTACAATACAAATGTACAGTTACGGACGCGACGGATGCGGGTTTGGTTTCAATGGAGTTTATTGGCTGAATGAGAGACAAGCGCGTGCTCTGCCGTCAGAAGTTTTTAATCCACGAGATATTGCCGATTACTTTTAGCGCGATTATTTTTAATCTACTCCACAATTTTACTATGCAATATGAAATTAACTGAAATTAATTGGTCTTTCTACGAGCTTTGGTGATAAGATACGGAAATCAACGATGCCGTAAGAGCTTCTCATTTCACCGAAACATTAGCTGTGATCTGCGATAAAATTTCAAAATGTTCATGTATGCGACTCGACAGATTTCGCATTGCGAAATCGCGAGATAAATTACCTTGCCAGCTAGTGCACATGAAGTTTGCTCATTTTGTGCTTATCAGCGCGGTGTACGATTCACGTTTTCCAGAGGCGATTCGAATGGCTCGTACGGTTCAATGGATTTTCACGCGCTGCCCTCGTTGAATAACGAGGAAGAATAAATTTCACGGCTGACAAGGCACCCGATAACTGTAACTAAATGCAATGTGAGATTAACGCGAGCGATATTCAAAAATCGACTGACCTTCCGTGCGTCGAAGAATGTTCCATGTGATATTCTAATGAAAGCTTTATCGAGACCTTTATCGTGGCAAAATTAAATAGTGACTTTCGCTATGCAAACTGGTAAACGTTTTCTCGGCTGGATTATCAGTGCAGGTAGACGTTCTTAACCCTTTCACCCTTTAATGAGTTTTAATGAAGATTTTATTCGAAAAGTGGGCAGGTTTTTTTATTTCTGATAATGAAATAATATATTATTGCAGGGCATTAAATAACAATATTTTCCAGTTTTTCTGATCAGGAGACCACTATAGTCCATACACATAGAAGACTTCACGCGCTTTATACAGCAAGCCATTATTGCAAACAAATTTAAATGAATGATAATTTTCTAACTATGTTTTCAAGGAAATAAATCGAAGGAAAATTAATTGGATAAAGCCTACTTTTTAACGTCATTTTTGTAATGATAAAATAATTTCGATCTAATTATTAGTTCATTACTTTTATTTTATTTATCTTTTTTCATACACACCCAAACCCATTCGCATTTTCAGTATACGTCCGCAAAATTTGTTCAGCACTCAAATGGTTAAAAATCGAGTGGCCTTTCGAGCATTAAATAATCATTGCGTGTAATATTTTAATGAAACCTTTATTAAGACCTTTATCGTGCCAAAATCAAATAGTGACTTTGGCTATACAAACAGGTAAACGTGTTCCCGATCAGGTCCTCCGTGCAGGTACGTTCTTAAATATCGGGTCGCGAAATTTTGAAAAATTAATCATGGTGGAGAATTTCCAATCGTTTATCGAACCAAGCGTCCAAACCTGGACACAATTAAAATCCCCTTTATCTCTCTCATGATCGCACGAGTGTCCCGTACCTGCACTGTGAGCGACTCACGATGGGATTTCTTCTCTACTACCTTTTAAAATCACAATGGCGACGACAAGTTTTATTCGTTTACTTAATGTGTGTGTGCGCGCGACTTACGCCTCCTCTTTCCACCTTTTTTTTCCACACCTTTTTCTCACGTTATTATCAGTATCATCGTAAAAGGCGATCGTGTTGCGCGCGGCGCGAGGCGCACGGGCGTCGGCTTACCAGAATTTATTTCGTCGTATACATTAAAAAGGGCGGGACGTGAATTTCGCGAGCAAAGAAGACACTGTATCCGGCGCATTCGGAGTCATTGGAATCTGATTAACACGTCGAATGCCCAAAATTCTCTAAACCAATTAATAAAGAAAGCATTCGAACTCTTCATATCTAACGCATCACTACAAAACAAGCTGACATTCTATTTCTGCTTTTACGCTTTTCCAATTAAAGCACGACGACGCAGTTCAACTTATCGTAGCATGCGTTACATCAAGAAGGATGTAACGAAAAATTTCACCAGCTTACATAGCTGAAATTCGTTTCTCAAATATTTATATTCTTCTTTATTTTTGCGAATTCAAATTGCTTCGGCATTCGACGTGATAAAATCGAGCAGTGTCCGTTTGATCGCGAGCGAAGCTTCTGCGACTCGTGTTCGACGAATCGTCGAATTGGAACGATCAAGGACGGTCGACGTTGCGGACGGTACTATTGTGCTTTGCGAATTTTGCGCTCTCCACTCGTCTCTCTGCTTCTCATCATCTTAAACGTCGTCGACTCGAAATCGCTCTTGGAAACGCAAGTCGTCGTATCGATCGATTATTTCTCAGCCTCGCGCTCTCGCAGGATCATTTTTATTTGTTTCCCGCTCGCCATTCTTTCTCACCCTCTCTCTCTCTCTCAGATTCTCACGGGATCAGAGTTCGTTGGTTCGGTCGCGTTAGGCCTTGCGTAATTGCGTAAAAAAATATTCGAGCGTCGGTCTTTGTTTCTTCTTTTTTTATCTCGAAAGAATGGCGCGCGTAGCGAGGCGCGAGAACGTTCGATCGAAGAAACGAGTGAACAAATGTGCTCTTGTAACGAGATCTGTATTTAGAGTAAATATGAAGTAAAAAAATTGTGGTTGGAACTTCTTTTCGTGCGTTTGACTTTTGAAATTTTCTTTTCTTTTCACAGGTCGTTAACCTTTGACTGCTAACGGCGTATATATACGCCCTCTGTATTTTTTTTTACCATAAGACCGTTATTACTGTAAGTAGTAACAAAATAAAAGTAAAAGTATAACAGCTTTATATTTAATTGCCGATTATTATTCAAGGCATGCACAAATTAAGTTAAGTAAATTAAAATATCTTAAAAAGTTACTCAAGATAAATGAAAAAAGATTGATATTTTTAATTTATTTGCCATTATTATTTTTCAAACCCTAAGAATGGTATCAAATTTCCGGGTACTGTTTTGGTCACTAGTCAGTGGACAAGCAATCGCAGCAAATGACATGCGAAAATCGCGGCCGTCCATATTGATGGATGATTCGTCCTGAAGCGTGCCGCAGTCAAAGGGTTAAACGTGTCCGTGCAACTTTTTGCGGTTTGTTGTAATATTCTAAAAACCTTCACGTCGTACCGTGACACTTTATCCGGTACATTAAAAGAGCAGCAATTTCACGAAACGTCTACATCGTCCCAAAATCAAGCGAAGCGATCGTAACATTAGCACAGAGTAGTATTTTTAACGAAAACACGTGTAATAGATTAATCACAAAACGTTACACGACACCTTTGTCCTCTCGTGCCTTCAATTTTTTCTCTAATCTTTCTACTGTCTCTCTCTCTCTTTCTCCCTTCCTGTTTCTTCTTTTTTTTAATCTTAACCACCTTCTTTTGGAATCTTCACCTTCGTATACGTGCGTGTTCGAAAGTGGCGCGACACTTGCACGATGCACACGCGCGCCGTGCGCACCGCGGATGAAACGATCGACGGAATATATGTTTATAGATATAGGTACAATCGGAACACGGAAAGACAATCGTTAGAATGATCGTATTCGATCCTCGGACGAGAGGTGGGTCGAAGGCCGTTGCAATAAAATATTCAACAATAATTAGCACGATTTTGTTCTCACGTTTTTTCAGTTTCAGTTCGCATTGTCCAATGAGTGCTAACGGCTGCGGCGCCCACGCCCTGGTCCGAAAGAATCGTGACGATTTTCCGCCCTCTACCATTCAGCCAGCTATCAAAAATCACTTATACATATGCATACAGAATTTTGTATACACGTGTAAATACGCCACACGGCTTACGGAACATGTGACAGAGAGCGGAGATAAAAGAGAGATAGTGATATCGAGAATTCAACAAGAATTTTTAGAGTCAGAGGGAGAAAAAATTCTTGTAGGCACATTCACACACATACACGTACATTTATAATAATATTGCGTGGAGCGGGTGCGCGAGTCTTCGACTTTTTTCGTATCTCTTATCTATGTTTCTTTTATCATCCTTGTTTCCATTAGTTCGTCTTCTCTCTCTCTCTCTCTCTCTCGTTTTTTTTGCGCTTTTTTACTGAATTTTTTCTCATCAGCTTCGAAACTAGACTCTCTCTCTTTCTCTCTCTCTCTCTCTCTCTTTCTTTATAGGATTGCTGCTCGACGCGGTTTAGTGTTTCTCGCAAGGTGATCCAGGTACTTGAAATTTTACTCTTCCATCGGAGAATCTCGCACGCGAGTTTCTCCTTTCGCTTTTTCGCCTGATTTTGCTCCCGCCAATTTTCCACCGTCGCGTTTCTTTCTCTTTTTATTCAATTTCGTATCCGGGCCCGAATCTCTTGGGGACTCGGAGAAGCTTTGTACTTATCGGGCCCGCGCTGCGTGGCTTTGAAAGAAGGATTGAAAGTATAATTCGAAAGAAGTAGGGGGTTTGAAAATATCTCTGTGATCACCTCGCCGTTTACTTAATGCCTCTCAGTCGTAAAAGCCGACGAGCGTTTTCGTTGGTGCACACTCATCCGCTTCCATTCACGTACTTCTCGCAAATTTTAATAATTAATTATCATTATTAAATGTAGTGTTCGTTCACGTTACGGTTTCAATAGCAAATATATTATCACATTTAGATTGTATTAATTTTTAAGACGCCCGACCCGTCGCACGTCCCTCGAGGATCACGAGTATCCGTTCGAATTTACGTAGGACCGGATCAGGGTTGTCAGCGTCGAAACACTCGTACTAGATCTAGTACTAAATTGCACCTTTTAGCACGTGAGTACGCTGTTTAAAAATCTAGTACACCCAAGTGCGAAGTCGGTGTCTCTCTGGAGTGGTCGAATCGGTCTTCTCCGTTCTAACCAGGGTGCATTTTGACGTTGTAACGAGAAATGAAAATCTGGTTATCAGGAATTATCACGTTGATGTATCTTATTTCGAATAAATGGAATCGTAGGAAGAAATTTGAGACGATGAATCACGAAAAGTAGATGGGTCGTGGTTACTGGCTTTTGCTATTGGCTGCCGACATAGGACACCGACTCTGTACTTCATTGTACGTTCTTGTGATACAGGATCCGGACAGAGACGACACTAAGCGTGTACAGTTTCGAACGCCATCTCTGCCTTTGCAACACACCAAACGTGCCACGGAGTATTACAAATATTAAACAACAAAAAACCTGAAAACGTCACACAAATATAATTATCTGTCCAATCTTCTGTTCAGCAGCAGAATCACAATCACTTCGAATATTGAATTTAATTGTTTTTTTAAGGAAAACGTGCTTTTTATTACGAGATCTGAATATTTAGTACGAATCGATAGTACGGAAAAGAGAAACGCTCTCACTGGCAACACTGGACCGGATGGTTTAAAGAAGTGAATTTCCATCGAGCCGAATTGTCGATAAATTAAGGAGAGCTCGAAGACTGGAAAGATCCTCGAAGGACGCCGGCATCGAGTAATTTGACGATTTTCCTGAGGAGGGTGACGGGGCCCGCGAATACTCCTTCGAATTAAAATCGATCGATTTTCTCTCGTCGATTCGAGTTCTGCGAACGCGCGTCGCCTTAAAGATAAATTAATTCGACGAGGTGTTCCAAGCCCCGGCGCCGTCAGCCCAGAAAGTTAGTCAGCGTACGTTTAAATATTAAATCTAAGAAACATTAATATAGAATATATTATTGTGTAGTTTATATATATAAGGTATACGTTAAGACACTTACACCTACAGCAAAAATTCAACAATTAAAAGATTCTTTTAACAACTAGTTTCGTATTCGTCGCGGGTGAAGTCAAACGGCCTTCTGGAGTGCTCGCCTGCTTTCACGTTCTTCGTTTCACTTATTTCCCTTTGCCCACCTTTCACCTTGTCCTTCTAATTACCTCAAGAGATTGTGATTAAAATTGGACGAAATCTATCGAGCACTCCTACGCAATCTGCATCGTCGCCCCTTCCCTGCATCATCTGCTCGTCTCAACTTTTAAAGCCCCAATCATCCATTGTTTACTCTTTGGCCACACTTGTCTGCTCCGTTCCTTCTCTTTCTACTTTTTGTTTTTGTTTTTCTGTGTGTATTTTTTCTTTCTTTTTCTTTACTTTGGCACGCGTTTCTTCCTCGTACAACGAGGTGAATTGTTTTTCCTCCTTCTTCTTCGTTTTATACCTCGTACGACGATGACACGGTAGAATTCGTCGATAATGAGCTCGCGGTTCAAACGATTCGAATAAATATTAACGAACCTATCTCGAACAGCGCTCGAATTGCGCGCGCATCTTCTTATATTACGCTCCTTCGCATTTCACTATCTCGCGTTTCCTCTCTTTATTCTTTACTTTACATCCGCATTTACTAACTTGGCACGCACGTTACAAGAGACTCGGTATCTCGCGGTACGAGGAGGCTCTTTCTAATAGATTGGCAAGTTGAAGCTCCTACGGTTTAGCACGCTTGAGTTTCTTTTCTCTTTTCAGTCGGTCACGAAAGCTGTGTGTTCGGCGTCGAACGAAAGCAGATCCAGGCGCGGAAATTATTATCAAAAATAGAATATATCGTCGTGAGTGGACTGTGTTTCATGTGCTTATGTGGAGGTGTGGGTTTTCTCTGTGTGTGTGTGTGGTAGAACGCATTAACGTACCAACAATTCAACAATGGCTCTTAATCAACGGTGAAGTAGGGTAAGAGCCTAGCACCAAAGTATTCCGTCCCGGTTTACGTGTAAACGAAAAGATAAACGTACGATCCTCTTCGCACGGTCCTCCTCGCTTCCGCTCATCTCTCGATTTCTCTCTCCTTCTCTTTTCATCTTCCTCGGTTCTCCACGCGCAACAAGGAGCCTGCTACCCAAATCGGGATCGTGCAGAAAATTATGCGTATTATAAAATCGTCGTCAAGTTTTCAGTAGCTCACTCGGCTCGTCCACCAATAAACGTGTACAAATATAAAATATCATTCGAATACAATATATATCAAAAGGAAGAAATTATGTATATTATATTATACATATGCACATATCGTGTCTCGGTAAATATAGCACTTCCTCTTTTTCCCGTTGACTCTTACTTCTCTCTCTCTCTCTCTCTTTCTCTCTCTTTCTCATTTTTCTTCTTCTGCTCCTTTCTACTTTCGCGGTCCACAAGAAAAACTATTGCGGATCGAAGAAGTTCTCCTGCTTCTTTCTCTTTGTTTTAGAGTACGAGCGTCGTTGCGTGCCGTCTTGCTTGTTTCTCACGGCCCCTTTCTCTCTTTCGGATTTGCCATCTTCTTAATCGGCACGCGGACTCGGAACTTAGACGTACGATACATTAAAAATTGACAGACATTTACGTTACTTTAAATATTATATAGGCTTCTTCGCTTCGTTGTCGCTACTACACCGCGCGAGGACGGTCTTCGTTCGATTCTCTTCGAAGGATGGAAGAGATTGGATCAGGGATTCGGACCCTAACCCGAACCGATTTTGGTAACTGCGTGTCGTAACTTAATAGAAGACATTTGTGATCCAAATAACCGGATTAACCCACTTATACAGGTTACTGTAATTATTGCAGTATTTAACTACTATTTAGATATTGTACTAATTATTACAATAATTAATGCAGTTATTAATACGACGCAATTCAAATCACAGACAGCCGGAAAGCAAAGCGGTTCGAATGTGTGTCGCGCTTTTTAACACTAGTAACATATGTGTAATGTGTCCATGTAAATAAACTTGATTAATTCTTTTCTCTTTCAGGCCACTACACTAGAGTGCCCTTTAAATGACTGTCTAGACTGTCTTGTTTTACTAGTAACCTGTTCCGAGCGAGTTAACCGCGGTTTCTCGAAATTTAATTTAGGGTTCGAATCCCTGTACTGGATGATGTCCTCGCGATTCAATTATTCTTACGAATTAATCGGCTGGACTTGTCGCGAGCGATAACTTCATCCCGGTCCCTTCTCTTGGGATTCGAGATTATAACAATGGCTGAGAGAGAACGTCCGTCACGTAGGTCGATCGCATTGTCGACGGTAATGATAACGATGACGTTTGATAATAATGGTAACTGCGATGGTGACGAGGTAATCGCTATAATATCGGTGAGATAACGGGATAACGACGGTAATAATATCAATGATAATTCGTCCGGCAATAAATAACACCTCGTGGTTAACAACATCGATTAATTCGCATCGCTAAAATTCTTTAAGTAGTGAGAAGGGGAGTTTAAATGTACAGAGAAAAGGGAACGTAGCACGTTGGAGCATCCGCGGGGGTTGTCGAGAATTCTAGCGCATTGCTCTGGGAGACAGTGGGCACCACCGCGGTAAAGGGCCTGCGATAGAACGCTTTAAAATAGAACGATTTTCTTTCGTTGCAATATGGCAGAAGGTGGATTGTAAAAGTAGACGAAATCAATCAAATTTGAGAAGATAAGCTGCAAATACAATTCTGCAATTTTTTGATAATTTTTGGTCGGTTGTTAATGGTAATAAATTTTCCCTCTTGATTTGCCGTTGCACGATGATTTTACGATAGAATGGTTTCCCTTCGTTGCAATATGGCAGAGGGTGGATTGTAAAAGTAGACGAGATCAATCAAATTTGAGAAGATAAGCTGCAAATACAATTCTGCAATTTTTTGATAATTTTTGGTCGGTTGTTAATGGTAATAAATTTTCCCTTTTGAATTGCCGTTGCACGACAATTTTACAATAGAATGGTTTCCCTTCGTTGTAACATAGCAGAGGGTGGATTGTAAAAGTGGACGAAATCAATCAAATTTGAGAAGATAAGCTGCAAATAGAATTCAGCAATTTTTTGACAATTTTTGGTCGGCTGTTAATTGTAATAAATTTTCCCTCTTGATTTGCCGTTGCACGACGATTTTACAATAGAATGGTTTCCCTTCGTTGCAATATGGCAGAGGGTAGATTGTAAAAGTGGACGAAATCAATCAAATTTGAGAAGATAAGCTGCAAATACAATTCTGCAATTTTTTGAACATTTTTGGTCGGCTGTTAATTGTAATAAATTTTCCCTCTTGATTTGCCGTTGCACGACGATTTTACAATAGACTAGTTTCCCTTCGTTGCAATATGGCAGAGGATGGATTGTAAAAGTAGACGAGATCAATCAAATTTGAGAAGATAAGCTGCAAATACAATTCTGCAATTTTTTGACAATTTTTGGTCGGCTGTTAATTGTAATAAATTTTCCCTCTTGAATTGCCATTGCACGACGATTTTACAATAGAATGGTTTCCCTTCGTTGCAATATGGCAGAGGGTGGATTGTAAAAGTGGACGAAATCAATCAAATTTGAGAAGATAAGCTGCAAATAGAATTCAGCAATTTTTTGACAATTTTTGGTCGGCTGTTAATTGTAATAAATTTTCCCTTTTGAATTGCCGTTGCACGACGATTTTACAATAGAATGGCTTCCCTTCGTTGCAATATGGCAGAAGGTGGATTGTAAAAGTAGACGAAATCAATCAAATTTGAGAAGATAAGCTGCAAATAAAATTCTGCAATTTTTTGACAATTTTTGGTCGGCTGTTAATGGTAATAAATTTTCCCTCTTGATTTGCCGTTGCACGACGATTTTACAATAGAATGGTTTCCCTTCGTTGCAATATGGCAGAGGGTGGATTGTAAAAGTGGACGAAAACAATCAAATTTTACAAATAACTATCAAGTGTAATTCTTGAACTTTCAAAAAATTGCATATCCTCTACTAATCCCACTAACTCTTCTTTCTTGTATTACCAAGCGCCCCACGATGCATTTCCATTGCGCAAATTCACTTTCTTCACCACTGTCTCCTCCAGAATACCTCGACCATCCCGTTCAAGGTACCCTCGTGCATTGCAGTCTTAACATTCGTATACGAAGCGTTCGCGAGCTCTTTAAAACGTCGATAGCAAGAAGGAGAGAATTAAAATGATCACGGGCAGTCCCGCGAAGCACGCGTACGTATTCAGTCTTCGTCTATTTAAAACCAGTCTACGTCTCTAGCACCAAATCGCATGGCTCACGCGTGAATTGTCGCGCGCGACGTTAACCAACTCGGGTAGGCACCACCAACAAAGAGGCCACCCACCCCACGATCGACCAATCTTCAATCTAAACGATCGATCTTCCAGTAAAGGCACGTTCTCACGAGTCAAGTTTAGTTGACCGATTTTAGTTGATCGACAAAAGTTGAATACCACTTGAATCAGTTTTTGTGTCACGCGTTTCAATAGAAAGTGATGGACCGTTTCAGTTTTAAAATGGCGTCGAAAGCAGTTATATGCGAATTGTACAGGTATGGACGCGTGGCGTGACCAGTTGAAAGCGAGTGTGACAGTCAACGGTGGTTCACAGGTTTCAAAGCATGCTTCGACTTGAAAGCAATTCGTAACGACTCATCGCTTGAACGACAAACATTTGACTGGATCAAAATTTTCTTGATCAACTACGAAGTTCATAAACTCTATTGAAAGAAAGGCTCTCACTACAGTTATCGTCGATCAACTGAACTTCTATCGATCAACTAAAATCGGTCAACTAAACTTGACACGTGAGAACGCGCCTTAATAAGACGTCGTGGTCGGCAGGATCGAAAGCTAACAAATCGCGTGGTCGATTAAACTCGCATGCGACTTCCTATCTAAGTGAATTAGAGCTTTGCCTAAGATTCGCTAGACGGAGAGACTCTCCAGGTGGGATCAGCTCGTTAAATATTCACAACGCATTTGCCAATTCCCTTTCGCGCTGATCCCTCCTCGTCATTCACCGACCTTCTCTTCACGAAGACAGAGAGAGAAAGATTCGAGAGAGGTGTCCATCCTCTTTTAAAGCTCTCACCTAGAGCCACAACTCTACGTCCAGACAGACTCTCCTAATCCATAATACAATATACGCCTCGTATTTATCCCTCGTTTTCACAGCCATGCACTTTCGTAATTTCGTCCGTCCCTCGAGAGAACGTGAGCTTGACTTACATTGATTCTAGGTGATACATTAACACGGACACCTCTCTACCTCCCTCTCTCGTTACTTTTCATTCATCTTTTCCTTCTTCTATAAAGATCCTCCCCGTCGTGAGACCTCGCGCTTCGTTTCTAACACCTAGAGATCGCAGTATTGACGGAATTAGGACGTATTGAACATCGGCCACCCATTCAGTTCCTTTCCATCGGCGCTTCTTCTCTTTTTTACTCTTGCACTTTACTATTCGCGTTCCGCTAGTTGTTCGAATCCGTGACGGATGATGGCGATGGCGCGGGGCTTGGCGCCGGTGAGGATTCCCTTCCGTGCACGGAAGCGCTCGACGTCATCAGCATGCCACGTGGACTGAAGGTATCGCAGTAGAGATTCTCCTTCTTGTGCACACGCCTCACGTGGCTACGAAGATTGTCGCGTCGCGCGCTCCTGTATGCGCAGTGCGGGCACAGGTGAGGCTTCTCGCCGGTGTGCATGCGACGGTGTTGAATCAACTGAAATTCAAAGTTTCGTTTTAAAGATGCTAAATTGTATACGATTACCAATGATCTCTAAAAGATTTGGTAAAACTGCAGAACACGGGTATCCTCAACAATTTCGCTGAGATTTTACATACTCGTTAATTCCGACGCGTGGAACGCGGAATCGTCAATTAAAATTCTCGCTCATTAGCCGTTTAAGAGATATTAAAGTGTTAAACATCGTAGGTGTTAATTGACGAATTCGTAATCCACGCGTCGAAATCGACAAGTGTGCGAAGTTTCATCAGAAATAGTGAGGATGCCCGTGTTCTGCAGTTTTACCAAAGACTTGATTTATTATGAAACATAGATTAACATCTAATTGTTACAATCATTCTTGGTATTTTTGATTCTAAGTGAAACAACGCGAATAATCGATATACAGGGTGTCCTGTAAGTTTTGGTTAATAATTCGGAGACGTATGGACAAAGTGAAAATGAGGTTAGTTCTTTTTGTAAAGTTTTGTATTATTGCTCTTCGTTTCTCAGTTGTAGGCCGTCAAAGTTGATATATCAAAATCGTCTTTTACTTCCAATTTTTATTAAACTATATATTTAATCTTGGTTTATCTCTGTATAAAATGTTGGGTGTTATTAGAGTGTATGTGCATGCTCATTTTGGGATTATAAATAAATATCCATTTCCCCTATTAACCCAGGATTGGACTATGTCGAAGTGTTAAAATTTGAAGAGAAATCACACGAATGACAGTTGGAATATGCGAGTAGTAAAATGAATTTTCCAGGTAATTTGGTAGAGGAAAGGTATTCCTTGTTGGATTCGATAAAGTTTAAGTTCGAACGTGTTAAGCAATGAAAAAAGATTCCTACGTCATTGAGACCGTCTTGCCAAGACTCTTTTACCTTCTTGAGCTGAACCGTGCGGAAGATGCAGATGTCGCAGCAGAAGTACCGATCGTCACGATGCCTCCTCATGTGCCTGCTGAGGTCCACCTCCGAGGATCTGTCCGCACCGCAAACCGCACAGCTCACTCTGGTCTCTGGCGCGGTCCCTCTCGCATGCGCCCTCAGGTGTCTTTGAAAGGCCTTCTCGATGGTGCAAGCGTAAGAGCACAGCGAGCAACGGTACTCCTCCCTCTCGTATCTGGGCATCGTTAGATTCACACAATAAGTCGAGATTACGGCTGATTTCGTGTGCGTAAATTTTTGGTTTCTCGTTTACAATTTCAAATGCTATGGTAAGCGTAATTAATCATTCGAATCCATGATTAATTTGCAAATGGATTAATGACATTTTATTTAACTGGTTCTGCTAAGCTGACATGGATTTTAAGGAGGTATTCTCATAACAATGTTATAAAGAAATTACTGATTTTCAAATCGTCTCAGAAAAATCAGTAATAAGTAACACGTAAAGAAATAAATGGACCGTTCATTTTGAAAGAGGCATAAGCCAATTTTAAAAATGAAAATTAACCAATTATAAATAAAAAGTTTACACTGAATTAATCACAAATTATGTGGCATGTTATTTTTTTAAAAAAGACGGATTTATACCATTTTCAAAATAAACGATCCGTATCTCTTTTTACATGTACCTCCCTTATGGCGAAATCTTGCATTCTGACATGCACCATTTTAACCATTAACCAGAAAGATGCCTTGCAAACGTCAGCATCTTACATTCTTCTGCGTCAGATTATACGCGACATTGTTTTCTAAATCAACAAACCGTTTCTCGATTTACTAAATCCGCTTTAAAACGAAAAAGGAAACTATACGAGAACCATCTGTCTTATCTGTTTCAAACGAAACCTCCAATTGTTCCCAACTGCATTTATTTTCACCCTCTTCAAAAGTAGTAATTCCTCCCGCAACAAATCTGGTTAAAGGTTCATTATCGTGCGTTACTCTAAACCAGTGGTTCTTAACCGGTGTTCCGCGAAATTATGAAAGCGTCAAAGTAAAAATGCCATAATTTGGGCTTTAACACACCTTATTTTGTTAGTTTTATGATTTTAACTGTCTTAATAATGTTGGTGTTCCGCAAATTATTTTTCTGATCAAAAGTGCTCCGTGACTTTGAAAAGGTTAAGAACCACTGCTCTAAACACTCGAATAAGATACAGGGCCTGAAAAGCCGCGGATAAATAAATGTGGAGACAAGAGAAAAGTTTCAAGTACCTATACCTGACGCGCTGCAAGGCCAGCGTGCGCTTCTTGCCCGTTGGTGTCATGCCTTGTGCGACGTGGGCTGCGACGTGCGACTCCATTTCGCATCTGCTGCTCGTGGTGAACTCGCAGCCTGAGGACGGGCATCTCTTAGCCTCTCCAGGCTCACCAGTGCCAGTTAAAGTCGTCGGATGGCAGCTGCTTATGTGTTTCCTCAAGGCTGGTCTCGTTGGAGCCACGGTGTCGCAAGAGCCGCACGAGTAGCCTCGATGATGGCTGCTACTTCCGTTAGGGCTGCTACCCCTCGATCTGAAACATCAAGATCCATAAATAACACTGGTTTCTTTCTGCTCTTAACCCATTGACGCTTATTACGTCTATAGTCTTCAGCTCGCTGGCGACATATACATAGACAAATTATGGTCATAGCCGTCCAAAGGGCGCGACACTGGGGCTTGTTCAGATCGTGAAATATCGTACACAAAACCAACTCACGTGTTATCTAGACTGTTGCGTCTTTTTTGTTGAATGTATTACTGAAGAATAAACGGATTAATGCATTAGTACAATCCGTACTAATAATGTTTCTTTTTTCATTAACCCTTAACGAACGAGCGCATTTTTCTAGAACGATGACCACAGTGGATCAACGGAATTTTAACAAACTAATTGCTTTGTTACTGGAGCGAGATAAAGTGCATAATTAATATCGCTTTCATTGGATTTTAAGGAAATTTTCAGTAATAATAGGTAGTATATTTTCATATAAATTTACTACGGTCGCATATTACAATGACTGGGTTCCATTTCACCTAACTGCACAGGGTGAATATTAAGTGGCATTTAATTTTTAGAATTTACCGTGTATCGTTTAAAAATCTCTCGCATTTTTCATTCAAATAAAATTTCTCCACTACGTTATTAGCTTCTTATTATAATATGTAAGATTGAATCTTTTTTTTCAATGACGAAGTGATGACGAAGAAGGCCAGAAATTATGATATTGTATGTATAATAAGATGACGAATAAAGATGGAGATTTTAGGTCTTTTTGAATAGGAAACGGGCGAATTTTTTATTGATCAAATCTCGCTTCGAAAAATAACGTACTCATTTTATGTGTATAGTTATACTAAATGCGACATTACTCGTGGATGGTTCGTAAGTCAGTACATAAGAATAATATCGAAATTAGATAATAATGACGGTGCATAATGGAATTGTGATTTTCTCCTTTCATTTTATTACAGAGCGAAGATAAATATCTTTTGGAAGCGTGCTGCATTCACCAATGACCACGATCTGGGTCAAAGAAGTTCGTTCGATAATTGGGTTATTCTTGATAGGACCATTGAATTATCCGTATCAGGAGTCAGTGTCGCTCTGTGTAATTAATTGCCACGGAGGATTAAAAATTGATTACCCTCCCTGCAAGAATTTCAAGAATGTCCGGTCGCGATGATGGTATTGCTACGATGACATGGCACTTTCTTGGATAAGTTAAAAATTGTACGTTCTTCTTCTAACGGTAACACATTACTGTATGTATATTATGTAATATATTATACGCGTGCAGTTTTTGACGCTCCATTGACACTTCTTCAATGGTCACCTGTTAAAATGGCTTTCTACGTTGAATCGCTTTTGTTCAATTAATATTTTGACTATTCGTATATTAATTGTTAAATTTATTTAACAGTATCATTTTCCTGCAGCTTATATTCGACCTAAAAAAACTCGTTTTGGTTGAAATAGGTATATAGAAGATCGCGGTAGAAATAGCGTTGAATGGAGTGTGACAAAAATCATTGTTCTCCTTGAGACGAACAAACATCTGCATATCGACCAACTGAAAATAAATTTGTTATACCAACTTTTCTCAGCGCGCTAAAAATCATTGTTCTCCTTATCACGAGAAAGCTTCTAAACGTCAATCGAACGATCATAAATTTGTTATGCCTACTTTTGAAAGCTCCCTAAACATCGTCCTCCTTAAACACGTGTAAAATTCTGAACATCGACCAAATGAGCATAGATTTGTTACGGCTAATTTTCAAGATAAATTTTGTTATGCCTACTTCTCGGTATAGGACGAGTGCTCGCTCTCGGAGTCGCTGTCGGTGGGTGCGTGGGGCGGAACCTCCGCAGCCTCCAGAGCCGCGGTCGCCGCGGACAATCTACCGAGCATGGCGGTGTAAGCGCCGAAGAACCAACCGTTCAATACCGGCGGCACATCCTGGAAATAAGTAAAGTCCTACGGATGATTGAAAAAGATTGATCGATTAATTCAGTTCCAGTTCGTGGGCTGCCTCCTCTAGTTTCTAGTCTTCTACCTTCCCTGTTCTCTACAAGCTGAGCTTACGCGAGTATTCTGACCGAAACGTGTCTTATCTTCACTTAATTTCTTAAAATTTACATCTTTAAATTAACTATTAGATCAGTTTATTGCACACACCACACGTGGAACAGCTTGTACAGACCAGACGATACTACAATAGTGCTCAGTAGTAACAATAATTAATGCCTAATCCTAAACCTAAACCTTAATTCGTAAGGTTAATTGAGTAGACATTAAATTGTACGAATTGGATACAGAGACCAACCTTGTCGAGAGCAAGGCAAGCCATTGGGTCGAGCAACTTTGGCGAGAAATTGTTGTTGGCAGAACGTTTGGAGCTTGCAGTGCTACCGGTATCACTCTCTTCCCCAACGTCCTCGTTGTCGTTGTTCTCGGTAGGCACAGGCGTCTGGAACAACAAAATCAATTCTCGATAAACATTACAATTTACGCAAAGAACTACGACAATAACAAAGCTGTACTAGTAAGTATTAAGATTACAAAAAATTACTTCTTTTTCTTGAAATTCTGTACTTCAGAGTGTTTAAATGCCGTTTTAACTCTTTAATCTTCCTTGAATCGAGTAAAGGAAAAAACTGTCCACGGTTCTATAGCTAATAAGCGACTTAGCGTTAAACAACCTACCACCAAAAGCCAGAGCAAGGCTAAAAGATATTGTACAAAAAATAATAAAGTTAGGGGATTCTCCTCCATCATAGACGGAGGCAAACGTGACATTAATCCAAAAACCATCCTCCGATAAGTTCCGGCCAATTGATGTCACATCGTGTATTCAAAAAATCACAGAGACAATAATAAAAAGGAGACTCGGAAAATATGCAGTAGTAGACCTACTAATACCAACAGCTCAAAATAGATTTAGAAAGAGCAGATCGTGTCTAGACAGCATAAATAACATAGTCCTCGATGCGTACGTACAATTGGCAAAAGGCGGACAACTCGCAGCATTGTTCATTGCCATCAAGTTTCGGACATATTATGGAAAACATATTATGGATTATTAAAAACAAATTAAGAAATTCGCTTAATGACGAAAGCCTCGAAAGTTGCATGAAATTCAAAACTTCTGAATATTCGCCAAATTTGGAGCAACTTCGTGCCTGTACTCAATCCCAAAAATCTCACTAATATTACATATTTGCGTTTATATTATTTTTTACATTTAATTTGTATTTTAAGCAAAGCTGTATAACTTACTGAAATTAAGTTTTTACTATTTGCTTATTTTTTTAAAGTTATAAAAAAAGTGTTCCCGTTTTCATGTTCCGTTACTACGCAAAGTAGAATGTTTCGATTTCACAATAAATACATGTTTCACAGCAGATAACATTTATAAATATAAAGTTTACCCCAGATTAATCAGAAATTCTGTGTTATCTCATTTTTTTAAAAAAATGGACACCACTTTCAAAATAAACGATCCATAGAGACACGAACGGTTTCGACAATGGCGAGTGCATAAGTCACTCCGTTTACGGTCGTGCCTAAAAAATATTGCGAAAAGAAACGAAGAAGAAGAAAAAAAGAAACATGTTAACCTGATCCTCATTCTTCTCGCTGTCCTCGTTGTTCTCTTCGACGTTTTCTTCGCTGTCGACGTCCGTTTTGCGAGAGTCCTCGAGTTCGTCCTTGGACGTGTCCTTGGGAACGTCCTCGGGCCCGTTGGAGGTGGCATTGGACTTGGCGACCAGCTCCATGGGCCCATAGGGCGGACCTAAGGACGTGCTGGTCGGCAACGGCAACGGCACCATGTCCGTAGCCCTGTGAAGTCCATTCAGGGCGAAGGCCGTCCTCGGCAGGATCTGCGTGGCACCTGGATGAAGGATCGGGTGCCTTCGGGGTAGGCGTGGATCACCCCAAAGCTCACCCGCGACGTGCAGACTCCAGATCCCATATTCCATCTGAAGAATAGAAGCGAGTTGACTCAGAGTTGTGAAGAAGCTTTTTTTTGTTTCTTCTTTGTACCGCACTGCATCCGCAAGAGGGTGGACCTAACTGCGTAGAATGTAGGACGAAGGAGGCTAGGGCTTAAAAAGAAGTTGGACTAAAAAAAACTTAAATCGATATCCCCTGTGACTTCGGTGATGTCTAATAATAATTCGCGCGCGCGAGAGAGAAGGGAGGTAATTCACGACGGGGAGCAATTACAGTTTACAGGTGGGAAGAGACTATAATAATTTAAGACAGAGAAGACAATAATAATTCGCGCGAGAGAGAAGAGATAAACATCATTCACGACAGAGAAGAGACAATAATAATTCGCGAGAGAGGGTAGATACGTGATAATAATTTACGAGAGAGAATAAACAGAAAATTATAGAAAATAAATTCGGTAGATTCGCAGGGACGCGCTTTCATTGTTAAGCGAAACTTTTCTCAAACTGTTACCTCGCACGCTCTTTCCTCGCATTCTCGAGACGCGCATAGACTCGAGATACCGAAAGTTTATGCAATCCAGAATTTCAAGAGTATCATAACCACGCGACTTGTCTTGATATCGTTCTCGAGATGTAAATCTACCGCTACGGTTACGAGTCTTGGTTGAAAGTAAATGAGTACTCGTGCTGTGCGCGTCGTGACGCCGTTGTCGAGGTCACGTGCGGTGGTGCTCGTCGTAAAAATTAATTTGTGAGCTTGCAGAAATGAAGATACAGCTTCTCGCGGTCCGCTTAATGGAGCGCTTCGCACGGCTCGAAATTATCGAGTGTTACAACGAAAGGTGGCTGTGAAAATTTATCTGGTAATTTAATTTAATACCGAGTGCACGCAATACGAATTGTTATTTTATTTCATAAGATTTCTAATGTGGAAGAATGTTTCGTGCAAAAGGCACGATGTAATTCCTTCTCGAGGAGTCATCGCTGTCTTCGCTTAATATAAAAATCGAATGGTAAAATCGAAGCACGGATTCCAGTCGATCGTGAGTTGAGATATCAAAGTGCAATGAACGATAAGCCGAATGTCCGTTTAAATTGGCTGATAAATGCGTAATGTTACACTGGATGAACCCTCGATGTCTGTCTTGTAACGTCAAGTGCTGCTGTGCATTTTGAAACATCGAATTCAAAATGAAGAGAATAAAACGCAAAAAGAATTATGACTTCTGGTGATTTTAATGACGACTGAAAGAACGATCGATTCACCTGCGAGAATAAAATTCCCATTTAAGATGCGTTGTCGGTGAAACCGTGGAAATGATAAAATCGCAAAGTTACCTCTGGGTCTCATAAACCGATAATATGTCAGTTATTTTTAAGCGACTTCCGGTCTCGCGATGTCAATAGAATCTACCGTCTCGAAATTATGGAGTTAATGCTTGTTACACGGAGTGAGAGCCTAAGAAGGGTATGATTTGATATTGCGAAGGAAACGATAATCCAAATGAGGATTTTAAAAAGTTCGTAGAAGTTTCTTGACGATCATATCTGAAGATTTGCAGATCTCGTAGAAACTATTCGAGTGCTCTTAATCCGTAGTAATCGTGGAATAGTATTATTACCTACATACCTAAGAGGAAAGCGTACTGAATTCATAGGATAGCGCGCGAAAAATGATGTTAAACAAAAGGCGAACTTAAAAATGTCCATAGTGTACGAATAGTATTCGAATCCTTCGGCAATTTAGCAAAATTCATAATAACCATTTTAATTTTAGGATCAAAGTTTTATGCCAAGTTCACATCGAACGGAACGAGTCAGACAAAATCTGTAAATAAGATTCAGCGCTAGAAGCGCGCGACCGTTGGAGTTCTGTAGATGAACGCCTACAAGTATGCAACTCGTAACACGCCGCAGTAGGATCATTCTAGCAAGTAGAAACAGTCGACTAAGTGGTCAGACGCAAGACCCACTCCTCACCTGGCGATTCACTCCTCATCTAACGATTGCTCCTACACTTTTTGAACCGAATCCTATCGTTAGGATGCAGATCGACCATTAAACTCAATAAACCGAGAAAAGCCAAGAAAAATAAGAACGAAACTAAGAAAAAGATCGGTAGAACAAGTTAAACTTCGAAGCCACCCTAACTCGCGTGCTCACCATTTACCAACGCAATCTAACAGCACGTGGAAAAATTCCGAGAAAATTCTGCAAACGATCCGCGAAGGATTCTGATCGTAGATGATAGCCTGACGTAAAACAGTCGGCCAACGGGTCAGACGCGAGACACGCTCCTTAACCGTCCAACTTAGCGATCCTCCCTATCGGTAAGATCTAGCTCAACGATAAATATCGACAAAAGCGACAAACCAAGTAAAGTGAAGAACAACAACGAAGACAATAATCCGACAAAAATAAAACAACAACAATTAGCCCCCAAACGACAAGAAAAAAGATGTGTGCAGACGCCCCGAGACTTCGTCAGAACCCCTCCAAATCGCGTACCTTACCGATGCAACTTAACAGCGCATAAATAAGAAATTTTGCAAAAGCTGCGAACAATCCTCAAAGGATCCTAGTAACGAATACCTGACCTGACGTAAAACAGTGTACCAAGTGCTCAGACTTAAGACACACTCCTCAACAGTCCGACTAATCTAACGATCGCTCCTATCGGTAAGATCTAGCTCGACGAGAAATCTCGAAAAAAGCAACGATTCAACAAAAATAAAAAAAAAGCCTTCAACGAACCCCCAAAAAACGACGAAGAATGCAAGAAAAACAAAAAAAAGTCCATGCACACGCCCGAAAAGGTGCTCGTTACCCCCTTTTACCGACGCGACCCTACCAAGCCACGTAGAAAACTCGCTAAAGCTCTCCTCGAAAAGAAAATCCTCGACCTAGTCGAAAAATCGTGCCCGCGTTCGCCTGCCTTTACTAGAAAACGGTGAAGAATGTGAAACGTGGTGTCTTACGGGCGGCTTGTCGACGGTGGCCTACCGCAATTCGGTCCGATCGTCATAACGGCGATTCCACCGCTCTCTCCTCCCCCACCACCGATCCACCGTTCCTCCTTCGTTGGCCGAGCAGATACGGTTAGCGCGCGGTCCGTTAGTCCGTCGTTCCGTCCGTCGGTCTCC
Organism: Tiphia femorata; assembly: GCA_944319695.1. Lineage (NCBI taxonomy): Eukaryota > Metazoa > Arthropoda > Insecta > Hymenoptera > Tiphiidae > Tiphia > Tiphia femorata. Next base: position 20,684,374 of record OX090901.1, on the reverse strand, counting down.
TCTCTTCCACCAACCGATCTCGTCCTTACCGATTTACCGTAGATGCGGACGATCGGTCTAACAAGTCGAGCGCGTACGTACCGTGGCGTACGTGGACGCACATAACGAGCCGCCCGGGAGGATACGCGCTGTCGCAGGACGAACGAACTCGCGCGATTCCTGACCATTGGACCGGCCCTCGTGCATGCATACTTTAGCATAACGTTCTCTATACAATATCCAGAAAGAGAGAGAGAGGGTATGCGGAGCGAGGCTCGCTACGCGGTTGCGATGGCGGTGGCGTTACTGGTCGTCGAGTGAGAGCGAGAAAATTGAAGTGAGAGAGAGCTTGGACAAAGATGCGAATATATGAACACCTCTTTCTCTCTCTCACTCACTCACTCACTCTCTACTCTACTCTCTCTTTCTCTTGCTCGCTCCTCCCGGCGCCCGTCGTCCCGGTTTGTCCTACCGTGCTGACCCCTTCCCATTGCCCTCGCGAATCGATTTGTTATTGTTTTTGTGTCTGCGGTCGTCACGGCGCGGCACGGGCCGAGCGGTGGGGGTAGGAGGCGCGTATCGGTGGGGGCAGTCGCGTTCGAGTTCCGAAGGTACCGGGGCTACCCGGTTTTCGGAGAGATGGACCAGGCGTAGCGAAGGGTCCTGGTGGTGGTGGTGGTGGTCGTGGTGGTGGGATGGAACGGTGGAGAGGGATATGAGAAGGTGGCAGAGATGCGGTTGGAGAAGGGGAAGAAATGGGTAAGAACGCTCGCGGGTCAACGGTGGAAGGGAAATGGATAGATGGAGGGTGGGGCGCGGGCGTAGAAAGAGTGAGGGAAAACGGGACGGCGCGCGGTGATTCGGAGTAGCAAGGAGTGAGGGATGTGGAGAGAGTAAGAGGATGAAAGAGAGAGAGAGAGAGAGAGAGAGATTTGGAAAATGAGAGAGAGGGAACAGTGGCGGATGAAACACACGGAGGGCCCCAAGAGTTACCCCGTTTTCTCTTTAGTGGAAATCCTAAATAACGCTGGACCAATTTTAGACCCCTCCTTCCCTGGAAATATTATTCATAATTGTTTAAGAAGACACATTGAACGAAGATGATAATTGTGTCGGAGATTCGCAGAATGTACAGTTCAGATTGTAATTTTATGTAGGAATATTTCTTTTTCAAGCTGCTAACTTCCAGAGGCTTCGAAAAACCGATGGAGAGAGACAACGAGAGAATAGAAGAGCGAGAGAGACAGAGAGATTTGGAAAATGCGGCAGAGAAGCAGTGGCGGATCAAACAGGCGGATAACCAAGCGTCACCTTCTTTTCTCCTTATTAAAAATGCTAAATAATACTGGACCTACGTCGGACCTCCCTATCCTGGGAAAGCACATTTCCCATCCCTCGAAGAACCCTACTTGCAATTAGACAAAACGGACCCTTGTTCCAGAAACTCACCGAGTATACATTTCAGAATACAATTGTGTATACAAATATTTCTTTTCAAAGCTGGTAATTCTGGGAGGCCCTTGACAATTGCAGTACCCAAGTGCGCGCTTCCTTGCGCCTGTGCGATGATCCGCCACTGATGGAAAGAGAGAGGGAGAGGCTGGAAGAATGAGAAAGAGAAAACGACAGAGAAAGAGAGACAATAACGGTATGACAGAAACCTCTTGCAGAGGTGGGAGGCTAAACCGCCTGGGTTTAGCGAAGAGGGGAAGAAGAGTTCTCCCGGCGAACCGCGGGAGGGAAGAGTGAGGTGGTTGGGTGGGGTGAAGAGAAAGGAGAGAAAGGAGAGAAAGAAGAGAAAGGAGGGAGGATCGGATTTCGTGGTCGACGCCGAGGGTAGTATCGGTCGGTAGAAGCGAAGAGGGGAAGGAAAGGTGTAGGAGTAGGAGAAGGACGAAAAAGAGGAGGAGGAGGAAGCTCGAACGAGACGGAGAGAGGGGGTTGGCTCGAGGACCCGCGGCAGGAGAAGGAGGGAAGGAGGAGGGCGACGGGCGGGTGGCGGGTGAGGTAAGGTGAGGGATCCGTCGCGGCTTGACAGGTGACAACCGATCGGACCACTGACGTCACAGATCACTCGCTCGACCGCACACACTCGCACAAACGCTATTTACCGACGGCCGCGCGCGCGCGCGCGACGTCCTGTCGTGCATGACGTCGCCGTCGTCCTCGTCACTTCTCGCGTAGAGTACACCGTACACGCCTGGAACACGTATATTTATATATCGGTACTCGTCCCCGCTTGAGAAAAAGTGCCACGAGAGTGGAAGCGAGAGGAACGAGGGTAGAGAAAAGGATAGGCGCGATAAAAATGCAGACTGGGTGGAATTTTTTCACGAGATGGTATAAATGAGTAATCGTAGGATATTTTTGCGCTACTAACCGGCCGATAGCCCCGCGCGACGCCTCTATCTGGTTACCATTACACTCGGATGTATGAAATGCGCCAGCAGCATACACCATCCCCCCACAATAGCCCTATTTATGATTGGGCAAAATTGCTTTCCATGCGCAGAATAAAATCGCGCGCGCCAAGAAAAATCCGCGGGGTCGCGGGCACGTGATCACGCGCGAAGCTCGTGCTTTCGCGTTAATGGACTTTCTGGGCCTCGCTTGCTGCGTATTCTTTTCTATGCGTGGCGATCGACATGGGCGGAACTAAGGGATGACAGTTATTTCCAATGATTTTTCTCGTAGTACTCCGCATCCAAAATTTGCGAGAAATTAAATATGGCGAGGTCGCGGTCATGCGTATATGCACCCCTCGCGGTGCATCGTTCGACCAATCGGCGAAAAGCGCTGAGAAATTCGACGTTTTCCCGCCAGGTGGACCATCGCGTGGACCACTGTGCAAACGCCATTTTTATAACCGTTTCGACAAGTCGAATGTCAGATGTATTGTCTCCGATTTCGACGAAGTTTTTTAATTAATTAAATACGATTCTACGTGCGGCGCAGTTTTGATACTAAATGTAATTTCGTGGGTACAATCTTCGCGTCCTTTTGAAGTATAGGCGACAAATCACCTGGAGACTTTTCCGAACTAAAGATTTCGATTTTCCGGCGCCCGTGGGCTAGTAGTTAAATATAGATGTATTAGCATAGCAAAATTGTTTTTGAGTTAGAAGGCAAGTAATATTTACACAGCGCGATTACTATCTTGATTTTTTAGAACTTTCTGTTAACATAATTTTCTCTGTTAATATTTTCAAATAAACGTACAAATAAACAAGGTACATCCTTAGCAAACAGTTTTGATATGTATTGAAATAGAACTTATATAAAATATTAATATTAATATCTTACTATTCATACGCATACTATACAATATATACGATAATTATACAATCCTGAAAAAATATACCCATTGAGTTTTAAATGCACACTATGTTCATGCATAATGTATATTTAAAACTCGAACGAATCTCCCACAAAATGATGTTTGATATCACACTTAAATCTATGTATTAAGATGTAAGGATATCGATGCAGTTTTCAGAGTCAAGGCTTGTAAAGTACAGAGTGCAGTTTCCAATCTGAAAATAAATTTGTCGTAAGATTTGCACGATAAGTGAATGTCATCCAACCCTCTATTTACTTTTTCTGAAGAGCTTCTACATCGGTGTATGTTGTATTGAATTCCTGTAAGTCCCTGTTAACTGCTTTGTACATCTCTGCTTTAGGACCGATTAGCTCCCCGATGCGTGCTAAGGTATTGGAACAATTGCGCACAGCTTCTTGCATTTCTTCCATTTCCTTTGGTGTACTCGGAAGAACTATGTTCTCACAGCGAAGTGAGTCTAAGGGTTTCAGTAGAGAATGTAAATGAGCAAGTATCTCCTGCATCGTGCGATTTCCATCTTGTTCTGAAAGAGAGTAGCAAATATCGTACAATACGGTCCGAATGATAACAAATATAAAATCCTATTTCCCTCGATTCTATACCTTACCGATAAATTTATTAATTTCTTCGTTCTGAACATCCAATTCATTCTGTATAATTGTCAGATACTTCACATTTGTTTCTCTGCATTTCAGTTTGAATAACTTCTGGCTTTCTTCCTCACTTTCTTTTGCAACGGTTGCCAATTGTGCTATAATGTCTTTCTTCTTCTGTTCCACCGTTTTCCTCATTATAAGGTCCTTCATTATCTCGCATAAATATTCGTTATACAACACGTTTAACTCGATATCCGTGGCATTAGGATCCAGCTTTTTCTGATCTTCTTGCACGGTCGACGAAGGCATTATAGAATATCTGCCGACAGGACTCCTTTTTCTCTCAACCTTGCCTGAAAATACCAGTATTCGGTGAAGTGTGTAATCATTTTAAAAGGTAATATTTACAGGTCTGTTTTACCACGTATGTTGCTAATGTCGTGTGCACTAACTGTTTGACGAGAACTCCCTGCACGAATAGAACTCGTCGAGTTATGTCGTTTTCTTTCTGGGGTGGACGTAACGCGAGGTCTGTGCAAAGAAATTAAAGGTCAGTGAGGATGTACGAGCATACGAATGCGATACATTTAAGTAGCTAAATATTTTTCAAACCTGTGAAATTTTGCAGCTTCCTGGCGGCCTTTATCCATTTTCTCGTATTTATTCGACGCGTTCCATACAGTTATATATTTTAGGTAGACAATCGCGTCAATCGCAGACCGTTTAAACTCGTTTGAACTGATAACTCAACTTGTTCAATTGATCGTGATTCGTAGAGTTCTGAAGCTCAGGTGGCGCCACACACGCTACCTGCCAATTTCCAGCCAATAGATTTAATTTGATGGAATGAACGTTTACAGGTTAGGAGCAAATGTATTTCGTCATTATGCTTATCAACTAGATGCAATCTTATGTGCTTTGTGATAGTGACTGTTCCAGATTTTGGATTGTATCACTGAAACATCATTACCGGTCATCATCATGGCAAAGGTATATTTAATTTTCTACATAACCTCATTCGCGAACTCAGATTATACGATGAAGAATTGTTTTAAGAAATGTGTGATTGTTTGAAATCCACTTACTTATCGATGCGTGTGTTCTCTCCGATTTGATAATGACAGGTCACTTATTTCCAGACTTTATTCGTAGAGTTTGAGTCATCGCGGTATTTGTACCTGTAAATGTCATTATTTCTTTTGATTTAAGGAGAAAAAACGAGAAGTACCATCATGTTTGAAGAAATGTATGGCAGCTGATGTGTACTTAACCAACGCATTTGTACATCGTCTGGAGAAGTTTCTACCGTTCAAGCAGTTGGTAGTCCATTATCAGATACTGCAGGTACGTGCATATGCGTAATACTTAAAACATTTGTCATCGAATACGACAGATTCCGTTGTGCCTCTTTGAATTAGTCTATCTCTACTGCATTTGCAGATATCCTGCCATGGTATCCCTTGGATTGTATCTTTACTAGCATTTATTTGGATTGCGAATAGTAAAAGCTTGTATCAAATGCAAGTGAACTTGCTAATAGGTAATAGTATTAAGCCAACTTATAAAGTTGCATCCATCGAAGAGCTACATTAATATTGATTTAATTTAAGAACAAGAATAATGCGCTAAAATCGAATAACATACGGCGTAAAACTATTTTTCAGGTATATTTCTGGATTTAATAATTCTAGCTGTAGTAAAAGCTGCGGTAAGGAGAAGGAGGCCTGCAAAGAATGATGATCCATTTACTTTGGGTCCCGATAAATATTCTTTTCCTTCTGGACACGCATCGCGTTCCACCCTAGTCGTTTACTTTTTCATGTGCCTATGGCCGATACCTATGATATGCGTGCCCTCTTTACTCGCTTGGTCCATCTGCGTATGTATATCGAGGCTCATGATGAGAAGACATTATCTTCTTGACGTGCTAGGTGGTATAGTTCTGGGCATTTTGGAGGGCATACTGTTAAGTTTTATTTATTTGAGCGACGAGACATGCATCAATTTAGTTTCTTGGCTAACGGAAGAAAGAATGGAGGGTGGGGAGTACCATGTGTAAGTCTGGCAATTGTTTGTATTTGATTTTAAAGAAAGGCTGAAATATATAGATGGTGGATTTTATACATAAAGCTTTAATCATTTTACAAAGTGTATGTATCCACATATTTTTAAACAGTCAAGTTACTCGTCTGACTTGTGCACATTTAGTTTACTATTTATTGTACGATTTATGTCATGGGTGGAAGTAGTAAGCCTTTTAGTTTTTTATTTCTGTTTTTTTAACATACTACAATTACTTTCGATGGAAATGGTAGTTTATGAGTGTTAGTATACAGTGCTAATGTCTCGACAGATAATGAACTTTCTTAGCGTCGATCAACTTATGGGGTATAGTGTTACCATTGATACGCGTAAATACACAAGTTATTTTCAATATAAAAAATCAGACATATGATGAAATTTACTTGCAATTCTTATAATCGTCATGGAAGAATCTACTACGGACAATGTTCCGCCCAAAATAACGTACCATGTATTTTTTGTAATTGCTTCTCTTCTGTAGTCTATCTCAGATATTAATGTTTGTAGTGTCTATTGCGATACGTACGAAAGTCCCATATTTTTATCATGAACTGCATATAACGTTATAAATTGTTCCATACCAAGTTCCCTTTATTACTGATATCCCGACATTTCTAAGCTACCAACTACGTAGAATAAATACTTTAACTAGATTTTATGTGCTTTCCTATACGTTTTGCACGTGCCTTTATGCGAACGCAGCTCCGAGTAATCGTCCCAATCTCGAAACTGAAATTGTATTTTACTTTTTTACTAATCCAAGCGAAAAAAAATAAAGAGCATTTTATCTGTACCGCCGTGTCAATGACTCCGCCCAAACGATTGAATAAATAAATAAAAATAATCACTATGAATACAAAACCTCTACAAACTATACTCTATCGAGTGTTCTCTAAATAAAAATCATTTGTCGTTAAATTAAATTACCAAAAAAAAAAAAGAAATATGAAATAGATCAATAAAAATCCTCTCTAAAAAATAAGAAAGTCAATTACAATTGCACCATGTCCCCTATGCATTCTCAAATTACATCGACGAACCAATGCGCACCCTATCCTACCAAGAATCAATTCACTTCTGGCTATGGAATAATCCGATAGCGTTAAACAAGCCCGATAAATGATTCGATTAAACGACCATGATACAAGCTATTCTTTTTTTCATTGTTTTGCGTTTGCCATACATCGTCGCCGTAAACCAACAATAAACGTGTGCGTGTCGTACGACGCGCACTCGAGGAAGGAATGATTCTCGTGAGAAGAACAGTTTTGTGAGGAGATGCTGGTAGAAGTGGTCGGCCATTGTGAAGCTCGGCTCCTCCGTGAACGATCGAGAGGAATAATTTCACTCGTGGCGTTCATTCGCGCAGGCCTGTCCTTGCGTGTGGTCGACCGTCGACGTAGGGCCGCGCGCAGTTTTACTTTTACCAGAGGGGCGAGTGATAAAACTTGAGATCCAAGTGGCCGTGCTGACTGCCACCAGTGGTGACCTCTTGGCTGCAAGATGGCGACGGTTTCATGCCGATCTCCGTGCTCTTCTCAGCCTCCAATAGAATCGGAACGAATGGCACCGATTGATGTTCAGGTAGTGCTGGTGTCGGCACCGTCGAGAGCTCGCTGGACCGTTGCTTCTGCTCCTCCTCGGAGTAGAGGCTCAAGGAACGCGGTCGTTCCAATTTCGCGGCTGTCGTCGCTCGTGCTGAAGTACCACCACCGACGTCACTGAAAAATCAATCTTTTCCGTCAAGCTTTTGCGCATCGCCGATAAAAAGCAGAATTATTCGTCACTTTCTCTTTTTTAGTACTCATCACAATTCTCTTTCTCGCTTCTATCTCTCCCTCGTAGATTTTACAATCTATCAATAGTCATTTTCTCACATTAATTTAACACTAGAAGTACCGACCACTCAAAATGACCGAGTGCGTGGAATTCTTCACAAGAATTTCTCTTTAACATTAGAACTACCAATTTTCGTTTTCGTATGGAAACTTCTTTTGTTGACCAGTCATTTTGATCCTCTTGGTAGTTCTAGTGTTAAGCTCGAGGATAAGATTACGCGGTCTCTCCTGCATAGACGCTGATCCCTTGATTTACCGAGGGAGTTTACAGAGGTTAGAGATTAATATTGGGAATGCGAAGCGCGCTCTTTGGGGTAGAGACTATACTTTGATTTGACAAAGAGATATGCCATTTTCAAGGGTGGAAATAATGAAGATAGAAAGTCGTGTTTGCTATCTTCTTGATTTCCACGCTTGAAAATTACTTATTTTATTGGCTAAGTTAAACTAGTCTCGCCGTTTAACCCTTTAAGTACGGGTACTTTTTGTAGAGCCAAGCGCTCCAAACTGAACGCTAATTTTATTACTAAGCTAACGTTCTGTTTTAAAGGATTTCTTTTTTATTGTATTCTATTCTATTTTCAGTGATGTATAAACAACAGCTGCTATTTGACATCGGCAAAAATGAGCTTTTGTTTATACAGTAAAACCTGTTTTTGTGCGGGGGATAGGGACCGTATAAAAGAAATCGCATACAAAAAAAATATCGCGTAAATTCATAAGGTTTTCGTTTGCACCACATTTTAAAAAACCTATTTTTATGCGGTAAATGGAAAAATCGCACATAAAAAATCGCACAAAAAAGCACCGCATAAAAACAGGTCTTACTGTACACCTCTAACTATAATTTTTGCATGTGCTTTATAAAACATACCCGTGGATAAAGGGTTAATTCGAAAGGCGTCCATGGCTCCCTTTAGGCGCCATTTGCCTGGAATCAGTTACTCGCGCGTTAATTGAGGGGTCACTGTGCCATTTAGCCACGCGCAACAAGATTCAAACGCGTGGTTCTCGCTTGGATGATGGAAGAGTCGCAGGCAGGAATTGTTTTGCTTGGGTGAATGGAATGTTTCTAGGAAACGGACAGTGAGAATGCTCAGATGAGGTAGTATCCGATTGCCGCGCGTTAACCCTTTGAGCACATTGGATGCATATACAGTAAAACCTGTTTTTGTGCAGAGGATAGGGACCGCATAAAAGAAATCGCATACAAAAAAAATATCGCGTAAAGTCATAAGGTTTTCGTTTGCAACACATTTTAAAAAAACTTTTTTATGCGGTAAATGGAAAAATCGTACATAAAAAATCGCATAAAAAACCCCCGCACAAAAAAGGACCGCATAAAAACAGGCCTTACTGTATGCGTCTGGCGAGAGCTATCGATGTGGACTAAAGACGCATATATGAGTTAAGTCTAACAAGAGGAACACCAGAAACCCCCTCCTCAGAATTTCACCAGCAAGAAATACGTTGTACTGAAGGCGCGTTTATGCGTTTGTCGATTTTTTCGAACACCTACATAGAAATATTACAATTACTTTTGTATGAGATGAATACAAGTGCATTCTAATGGAATATAATATTATTAACATGCGCACTTTGGTGTGCGTTGTCAAATGAATTCCTTTTACCACGTTCATCGCCCAGTCACCTTGAATTTTGGTGACTGTTTAGTTAACCCTTTGAGCGCTGATTGTGAGCTGTCTGAAGTTAATCGTGTACTGTGGACTGCCCACTTTTTACAACTTTGAAATTTCATTGTACAAAAGCACACTTAACGCTTATTATCTTTTGATATCTCTAGGCTTACAAGCATCAATCACATATATCCGTTCATAACTTACATCGAATGGTTATGTGAGAACGCATATATGCGTTGAAACCGTCACCCATATTTGGGTGACGCGGCGACGAACGTGTTAAATTTAGTTTTCTAATTTATTGGCCAAATTTTTGTATGTTGTAAATTTTAATGCTTATAATAAATAATTCATACTCAATAATAACGCTCTTCGATTATTTACTCTAGTGCAAAATGATTTCTATGACTTATTACTACTTGCGCCTTGAATAGTTAATCAACAGAGTTCAGTCTAGCGAAAAAGTATTCCGTCCACAGTATTCGGCACTCAAAGGGTTAATAAAGAAACGAAAAGGAGCGTGAAATACATCGTTTTAACGTGAGTGAGAAAATACTTTTAATAACAGAGACATCGGTGCAAAAACAATCTATATACTATATAAAGATACGTACGCAATAAATAAATATACATGTACACAGATACGCATGCGCGTGTCAAGCTACCTAAGGTAATCGTCTGGGATGCTGGAACTCAAGATCCTATACGCGCCGACAACGTTAATTAAAAGTAACGAGAGAAACGTACGTGGAAGCACGCTCTTGCATTTTGAAGCCGTACCTTAATCTCAGATTCCATCGATAAGCCCGCGCTCGCAGAACAGGACGAGCACACAGGCGTGTTCTCTTATTTGCACGTAAATAATTTCAAATTAATTCTCGCCGGAGGACCTTGAGAATCTTGAAAAATAAAAATGTACGAAGAAGAGGTGTAATTTAAAAGAGAAAAAATCGTCTCGAGAAAATAAGAACCGCGTCTGCGTGTTTGTTCTCCCTACAAAACTTTCTAAAAGGAGTTCGCAATGCATGGTGAACGCTCGAATCACATTTGGCAAAAATAAGAGAAAAATGGCATGCAACGACTACAGGGTGTGAGGAAAATTCGAAATCTTAATATCACGCGGCCACGTGTCGGTCGCGAATAAGAAGCCACGTGCATGCTAGAGAAAGCGTGCACTATTCGTTCCTCAATAACGCATCTCCGTTAAGGAAGTTCCTCGCGTTCTTGGTATCGTTCAGCAGCATCCTGTTCCACATGCATGCACTCTTCCGATGAAAGAACCATGACTAAAATTTGACTGTCATATAAATCTATGGAATTAGTCTACCTTTATGTTTTTGGACCTGCTTAATTGCGAATATGACACTAAAAATTGGCCAAAGTTTGGGCAACTTTGTCAAGATGCATTTCTTTTTAATAAAAATCTTGTTTTTGTGGGAGGCGTTACCGTACAACATCTCGGACACTTTTTTTCTGCTTTTGAAAGAACGATAACTCATTTTGATAGATTTTTTTCCATAGATTACGAATTTGAGAATAAAAGTGTTTCATTACATCGTGGTTTTTTGTGTCATTTTGAATGAAGGTTTAAAAGTAAAAAGTGTTTTTAACCGTTTATGAAGTAATGTAGCCAACAAACCGAAGCAAAGAGCACGTCTGTGTACGTTCGGCACTCTGGTGTGCGTTGTCGGCGCATCCTCAATATCGTCTGGCCTGCTGCAAACGTTTTCCGTTTGGCCACGCTATTATCAGTTCTCGGAACAATGGAAAATCAACCGCGACGTTATCGTTTAAAGTTCTTCATCCTTCTCTTCTCTATCTTGTATTTGAGAACACTTTTCTTCTCAAATTCGTAATCTACGGAACAAACCTATCAAAATGACTTGTCGTTCTTTCAAAAGCAAAAACAAGTGTCCAAAATGTTGTGTGGTAAAGCTGGATTTATAAACTTTCGTCACCGTTCGCCACCGTCGCACTGTGGGCATAAAGTCGTTTTTTAGTGCCAAAAGTCGTTCGACGGTTGAATTCTGAACCGATTGCTATGAAGTTAGTTTTAAAATACGCGTTATTTATTGTACTATAGCGGAGACCCGCACTTTTTTCACATTACAATTTGTTAACCTCTTCAGCTAAAAAGATATGCTACGCATGTCGCTTGTTATCCGCTTCTAAAGGCATTTTGAATTTAGAAATTTGTGTCAGGGTTTCGTAATCAACGAACCCGGAGACCTTTGTACATCAAGATCGAAGGAACTACGAACACCCTAAGCGAAAAATAATTGCCAGAAGTTTAGTACAATTTAGATTTTATATTAATTAACAAAATGCAATGTCAAAAAAAGTGCAGGTCTCCGCTATAGTACAATAAATAACGCGTATTTGAAGACTAATTTCAGAGTTCAGCCGTCGAACGGCTTTTGGCAGTAAAAAACGACTTTGTGCCCATAGTGCGTCGCCATTCGCAGGTAACGTAGCCACCGTTGTTGATTCTCATAGATATATGTATGCAGGTACCATGAAAATCAACAACGGTTACTACGTTAGCTGCGAACGGTGACGAAAGTTTATAATTTCAGCTTTACAAATCCATCTTAACGCCTCCCCGAAACAAGATTTTTATGCAAAAATACGCATTTTCACAAAGTCCCCCAAACTTTAGTCAATTTTGAGTGTCATATTCTCAATCAGCAGCTCCAAAAATATAAAGATAGACTAATTTCATATATTTATATGATGGACAATTTTTGGCCACCTTTGGACATGTTTGTTTAGGCGAGCAAAAATATCGTCCAATTAACCTCGGTCCATTCTGAGACAAGAATCGTGTATTAACGCATATCCGTCTGGATGACGAGAATTCGTCATTTTACAGTGCAAGTAATGCCGGTTGGATATGTTTTAAGCGATAACGAAAATATTTCAAGATGCTCGCGTCCAAAAAGGTGTGCACTGGCAAGAACAAGGGCAAGCGCAAATGTCGCGTGAGAATAGTGGAAGAAGCTTTGACAGGCGAACGAGCGGAACCAGCGACTTGAGAAGGCCCGATGTCGCTCTATTTTTTCACTTCCTCCAAAGTGGTCTGTGATCACAGTCTGGTGAAAGAGTCCCGCGCGCAATTAGGGCGCAGCGCGCGATATTAAGAGAATTAACGTTAACAGGCATTCCTCAAGAAGCGATCCGTGTTGGTTGTGGATACGACGATCAGGAGCGCAGCTCTTACTCACCCAGAACGTTCCACAGATTGACCAAGCACCGCGGTGTTATGGATTATCTAGAATAAAGCGTTATCGTGAGATTAGGTTAAGATGGAGGTCGTAGTTTATTTTTTTAATTTGCAATAGGCAGGCATTAGCGGAAAAGCGCTTTTTCCTTCATTATTATTATTACTCGTTATTATCCGATAATTAAATTTAGTTGATAATTAAGTGGCCGAGCGTCGAAAACGCTTGATTACAATGGCCAACAAATATCGACTTTTTTTTTCTGCCCATAAAATGACTTTTGCCAATTTCGAAAGAGTACCTACAAACGTGTATTTTAAGACTAATCCTAACTTTGGGTTAACTCGAGGTTCTTTTGCATTTGAATAATAAGATTTGGCTGTATTTTCTTCATTAATCCTTCGAGCGCTGCGTTGTCCGACGTTAAGCGTGCGTTGTCGAGTGCTCACTTCTTTACGAAAAAACATACCGTGGGCTGCGTACATTTACGAAAAAGCGCAAGTTGAGCAGACTGAATTTTCATTGCGTAATATATTGATTGTAATTGAAATAAATTATGCAGTGGCCTCGAAAGCCCTAATAACCATTTATTTCATTAAGAAATAATAACATTAACAATATGAAAGTAATAAATTATACATTTTAAATTGAAAATTTCGTCATTTTGTATTGTATGGTGAATCTCAAATGTTACATTTTTTGCTCTCGTAACGCGAGTTAGGCTTGTGATTATTTTTGGTGCAAACAGCGCATCTTCGTCGTGAAGAACGTTTATTATTTTCTTTAGTTATGCGGGATGTAGGAAAGTGCCTCTACGATTGCACAAAAGCACACTTAAATGCTTATTATTTTTTTATATCTCTATAGGCTTGCAAGTATCAATCACATACAGAGTGTCCCGCAATAGGTGTAATCCCCGCGAAAGGGTTGTAGCTGAAATAATTCTAAACAACATTTTCCTTTGCGAAAAAGTTGGACGAGGCTTAATTTTTGAATTATTAAGGAAAAACATAGGCGAATGAGCGCGCCCGGAAAGCCCGCGCTCAGGGCCGTCATGCTCGCCACTCACCGCGGTCGTGGACGGGCGCATCGCGGTGGTACGGCACGAAGCGTTGGACGGAAATTATGTTGAATAACAAATTAAAATTCCAGAATAACTTCAGCTGGCGAACCCCAGAAGGCGAGGGGATGCGTAATGCGTTTCCCGATGCAAAAAAAGAAAAATTACCTAAAAAAAAAAAAAAAAAAATTAGGGTCAGGGTTAGGGCTGACCCTAACCCTAACCCTACCCTGACCCTAATTTTTTTTTTTTTTTTTTTTTTTTGGCACGACTGTAAAGGGAGTGACTTATGCAATCCCCAGAAGGCGAGGGGATGCGTAATGCGTTTCCCGATGCAAAAAAAGAAAAATTACCTAAAAAAAAAAAAAAATTAGGGTCAGGGTAGGGTCAGGGTTAGGGCTGACCCTAACCCTAACCCTACCCTGACCCTAATTTTTTTTTTTTTTTTTTTTTTGGCACGACTGTAAAGGGAGTGACTTATGCAATCCCCAGAAGGCGAGGGGATGCGTAATGCGTTTCCCGATGCAAAAAAAGAAAAATTACCTAAAAAAAAAAAAAAAAAAATTAGGGTCAGGGTAGGGTCAGCCCTAACCCTGACCCTACCCTGACCCTAATTTTTTTTTTTTTTTTTTAGGCACGACTGTAAAGGGAGTGACTTATGCAATCCCCAGAAGGCGAGGGGATGCGTAATGCGTTTCCCGATGCAAAAAAAGAAAAATTACCTAAAAAAAAAAAAAAATTAGGGTCAGGGTAGGGTCAAGGTAGGGTCAGGGTTAGGGCTGACCCTAACCCTAACCCTACCCTGACCCTAATTTTTTTTTTTTTTTTTTTTTTTGGCACGACTGTAAAGGGAGTGACTTATGCAATCCCCAGAAGGCGAGGGGATGCGTAATGCGTTTCACGATGCAAAAAAAGAAAAATTACCTAAAAAAAAAAAAAAAAAAATTAGGGTCAGGGTAGGGTCAGCCCTAACCCTGACCCTACCCTGACCCTAATTTTTTTTTTTTTTTTTTAGGCACGACTGTAAAGGGAGTGACTTATGCAATCCCCAGAAGGCGAGGGGATGCGTAATGCGTTTCCCGATGCAAAAAAAGAAAAATTACCTAAAAAAAAAAAAAAATTAGGGTCAGGGTAGGGTCAAGGTAGGGTCAGGGTTAGGGCTGACCCTAACCCTAACCCTACCCTGACCCTAATTTTTTTTTTTTTTTTTTTTTTTGGCACGACTGTAAAGGGAGTGACTTATGCAATCCCCAGAAGGCGAGGGGATGCGTAATGCGTTTCACGATGCAAAAAAAGAAAAATTACCTAAAAAAAAAAAAAAAAAAAATTAGGGTCAGGGTTAGGGCTGACCCTAACCCTAACCCTACCCTGACCCTAATTTTTTTTTTTTTTTTTTTTTTTTGGCACGACTGTAAAGGGAGTGACTTATGCAATCCCCAGAAGGCGAGGGGATGCGTAATGCGTTTCCCGATGCAAAAAAAGAAAAATTACCTAAAAAAAAAAAAAATTAGGGTCAGGGTAGGGTCAGGGTTAGGGCTGACCCTAACCCTAACCCTACCCTGACCCTAATTTTTTTTTTTTTTAGGTAATTTTTCTTTTTTTGCATCGGGAAACGCATTACGCATCCCCTCGCCTTCTGGGGTTCGCCAGCTGAAGTTATTCTGGAATTTTAATTTGTTATTCAACATAATTTCCGTCCAACGCTTCGTGCCGTACCACCGCGATGCGCTCGTCCACGACCGCGGTGAGTGGCGAGCATGACGGCCCTGAGCGCGGGCTTTCCGGGCGCGCTCATTCGCCTATGTTTTTCCTTAATAATTCAAAAATTAAGCCTCGTCCAACTTTTTCGCAAAGGAAAATGTTCTTTAGAATTATTTCAGCTACAACCCTTTCGCGGGGATTACACCTATTGCGGGACACCCTGTATATCCGTTCATAACCTAAATTGAATGGTTATGTGAGAAGGCATATGCATTCATAGCGCTCAAAGGGTTAAGAAGCAATAAAAAAAATCTAAAATAAAACTTAAATCTCAAAAATTGACGAAGTTATAATTTTTCTAATGGATCAATATTCTAGCAAATACTCGCCATAGTAAAGTTAAATCGTGCCTGGACCTTAGACTACAAATGGGTTTTTATTATTTTTGTTCAGCTATAAGAAGAAATAATAAAAACCCATTTGTAGTCTGGAGGAACTCCAGATTAGTGTCAGTTGTCCGTATCGACCGAAATCCGCTGGGTTTCTTCGATACGAAATCTGAAAAGCGCGAAAGCGGCCCGTGGTACGCAAACGCTTAAAATATTAACCGGTTACCTATGTTCATAGGTACTCTTTCCAAATGAGAAAAAGTCATTTCATGGATAAAAACCTTGTTGACCTGTGTTAACTGCAATGTGATATTTGTTACGGTGAATAGATTTTGCGAGTGAATGGCTTGTTTTCTTCTATTATCGAGTTCAGATCGACGAAAAGAGCGCCACGCTTTTCACTTCACTGCCAGTCTCCGTGAATACTGTTGGTTGTCCTACGACGCTGTACTCACGTTTGCCATCGAGCAGGGTGGACGTGCTGCGGCGTATCTACCGAAGGTACTTCGCGATACGTTCGTCGAGTATGGAATGCCATTAGCACTGAAACGTATATAATGCGTTGTTAAATGCTCGCGTGTTTCTCTTTGGTGAACTTTGGTGATGAAGTTTGCGACCTTGACTATTATCATGATCAGTGATGATTGAGCAATTTTTGATGCTGCGATGGATTCGAATGAAACTCGATGAGTTTCTGGAGAGCAGTGATTCAATGTGAAGATAATGATAATTTTTTGTCTCACCGTCTAATTGCCAGCTACTCTTCGGTATCTACATTAACCTTTAAATGCATGAGTTTTTACTTGGAAATAAAAAACCATCGAACCAAAGCAAAAAGAAAAGTAGGTTGTTTGTAATGGCCTTTAATATGATTGGCATGAAAATTGATACTTTATGCATTTAACGCGTTAATTGCCAAGAGAAGCAAATGTGCATCTTGCGAGATGTGTTTAGTGCAAGGTACTGCGGGTATTAACTCTGTAGGGTTAGATGGGTGAATACCTGTCCCACATTTTGCTTAATTTTTATGCATGGTGGGATATGGACCGTTTATTTTGAAAGTGGTGTAAGTTCATTTTTTTTAAAAATGAGAGCACATAATTTGCGATTAATTTAGTGTAAACTTTTTATTTATAAATAGTTAATTTTCTTTAAAAATGGACTTACACCATTTTCAAAATAAATGCTCCATATGTTTTGACGCATCCTGGGATGTTTGTATTTCCTTTAAAATCGTGTGCCTCGCAGTTTGTCCTGACATAGGGTGGGACATAAAAAGGTTAAGAAGAGTTTTTAACTGTCTTAAAAGTATGAAACTTTCAAACTGTCTCTCTATCTCTGAAACTCTCAAACGAGCCTCGCTGGTAATTTTACATGGACATCAACGTTACTCAAATTCTACTCAATAAAAAATATTCTTCCTTCGTTACTTCGTTCGTTGCGAGAGAACTGAAAACATCAAGGTCGCAAAACTAAATCGTCCAAAATTTGCCACACACCCACCACAGATCTTACAACAAAGATCCACGTCGAATCAACTTCACTCTTGATCACTGATTCACATCATTGTCGTGCGAGTGACTTTGACGTACCTACCTACTGCTCTTGCCGTTACTGCTACTATTATTGTTATTGTTATTATTGGGTACAACGGCTTCCGAGTTCGCTCTAGGTGTCAAGCTGTATCTGTTATTTCTTACATCCTGGCGTTCTGCAAGAGAGCAAAAATAATATAAACCTTCGTGAACACTTAAGCTCCATCCAAACAATTTAGAACTCGTTTGCATGTTTCCTCTGAGATTTTCCATAATATAAAAATTCGTTGTACATTACAGCTCCACTCTAACTAAAGCTAAAACTCATTTGCATTGTTTGTCTGAGAATTTCGAACAATGGAAATTAAATGATTTTCGCCGATGCTTCGTTCTTCATTGAAAATTGGGCCGATTCTGTTAACCCTCTATGGGCTCGTGTAACTTTCAGGTCACATACTAATATATCGATGTTTTACCAAATAACGTGGGTCCTTCATAAGATAGTGTTTACATCTTAATTTGTGTAATGTTTCGGAGATAACCAATAATAATATCGATGACAGTTGGCAGCACCATCGATTTGAAATATCAAAGTAAATGCCGTGCAAGTTTGAAAAATTTGCCTGGTAAATTTTTGGTTAATCCGCATATATCGGTATAAATCTATTGATTTTCGGTGGAATACATTGTTTTATATGTGAGAAGAAAATTTGGCCCATAGAGGGTTAAAATGACGATTAAAATGGTCAAAAGAATGGTCGAGGATCGATCCATGCTCCGATTACACGACGTTACCGCATTTTAATCGTCCAAGGGATGACATTGACCGGGATATTCAGGTGCGTCCCGGGCAAGAGTATTGCCGATTTAGGCCGTGGAGTCTCGACGTGCGATAGGTGGCCTTCGACGGATGCTCGCTCTTGTCCTTCTCTCTCTCTCTCTCTCTCTTTCTCTCTCGTGTTGTGCCTCTCCCGGGAAAACGAGATCGACAATGACTCGCAGACGACCTTGTAACCGCATACGGACACGACGAGTACCCAGGAGAGAAGAAAGTGAGACCGAGGGGGCTGAGGTGAAAGAGGAAGGGAGAGGGAGAGAGAGAGAGGTGCAGCAAGTAACTTCTGAGTAGCTAACAGAGAGAGAGACAGAGAGAGAGAGAGAGAGAAAGAGAGAGAGAGAGAGAGAGAGAGCTCTTAGTGCGATAGAAGCACGGCCCGCGGAAAGTAATTATTAGCTGTCCACGGAAGGCAGTTATTACGCGAAATTTTTTTCGTCACCTGCATGCAATTGATAAGACCATAAAAAGAACGATACCGGTTTGAGTGGAAAGGATCATGAGCATTCGAAATGATTTACAATAGATTGGAACAGACAATTTTTCGGGTTTCCTATTTCGTGAATTTGCGATGACCGAAGGGGCTGAAGTGGAAGAGACGAAGATTCTTCTGCGAATGAGCGTAGAGTAACGTAGAATAGTCGTTTGTGTATGGTCTAGGCTTAACACTAGATTTACCGAAATCAGTCAATTTGACTGGTTCAAATGGGAAATCGTGTTTAGAAAAAATGTTCGGTAGATCTAGTGTTAATAGCCCATAAGATAAAAAAGAAAATACCAAAATAATAATATGCGTTAACTTGGAATTTACGAGCTAAAAGCTAGAGGGAAAAATAAGCCAAAAAAGACTGAACGTTAATTTGAAATAGGAAAACAGAAAAAAGAAAGATGAGAAACGCTCGTATCGATGCAATCAAACACTTTGTCTCACTATCTCCAACTCCAACTGAAGCAAACATTCGTACAACCACCCTTTAAAAATATGAGTAGAAGAAGCGCGCGGGTGTGTGTGTGAGAGAGGAAGAGAGAAAAAGTGAGAGATCTAATTGCAATAGAAGTACACCCCGTGGAAAGAAATTATTAGCCATCCACGGAACGCATCGAATACGCGGAATTTTCTCGTCACCTTAATTGACTTGGAAACGCCATAAAAAGAATGACACTGATCAGAGTTAAAAAGTCCATAAGCATTCAAAGCGACGGACCAGAAACATAGACAAGCAATTTTTGGTGTTTCTGATTTCGTGAATTTGCAATGAAAAATAAAACAAGTTACTCCCTTGACGGTCGTGCCTAAAAACCATGGTGTCTGTCCTGACATTTTGCACGACCTACGCCACCGAAGGCCCGACATGTTCCACGAGACTTACGTACATCGAATTGCACGCGACTCTCCATCGACACGCTAGAATATTTCTTAGACTTCTAAAATCATTCGCACGCTATTCTCTCGTTTCTCCTATTGATTTGCCGTGACTTCGATAAGTGGCTCGCTCGATAGCCTCGACACACTCTCGTGCGCGCTGTGCCACGTGGAAAAATTGCATTAGCAATTCTCAAGCGAGCTTCCCTCACATGCCAAATTCCAACGAGGAAACAAGAATCTCGCTGCTCTTCCGTTCTACGTGAAATATTTCCTTGGAGAGGAACAACAATCACGTACCGTCGTCGAAGAATCCGTGAAAGACGACGAACTTGTTGTTCTGGGGTATTATCTTCGAGAGACCATAGTGCTTGTTCAAGAAGGCGAGAAATTTCTCGGAGGGCCTATCGATCGCTAGTTTCACCGGTCTGATGTTCTCCTCCTGGAAAAGAGAGATGGAAAAATGTGAGAATGCTTCCACTAATTTGTGTCGATTATAATAATTATTGTCGCCAGAACTTTGGCGTGTACCTAAAGAATTAAATGAATTCACACGTTCGATGCCACTTATAAGCGTCAGCTGACGAATTGCTTAAATAGTATCTAGGCCTGATATTTTTTTTCCAGAAGCAAATCAATTTTGTTGATATCTTTCGAAATTATTCAATGATTTGGAATATAATTATTTAAAATACTTGAACATTTTTTTCCGTGTGTTTTTGGCGTTATTACGTGATTTGAGACATGATTATCAAAATTACCTACAGATTTGTGTGTTTGCTTTCTTAGGTGTTGTTAAGTGATTTGGGACACAATTATTTGAAATACTTTAAACATATCAAAAATATCCTTAAAATTAGAGCATACACATACTTGTAACTAAAGCTTCAACATTACATATTTAGATATTGAAGTTCTAAGCCAGTGTACGTTACAATGTACGCTAGGTTCGAAGAGGTCAATTAGCGTGGCATCGAACGTGTTAAGAAAATTTTGATCTTCCACCGTTGAGAAATTCGATCGAATTTCTGGTCTCGATGCTCTTCTTTTGGAATAAGAAGGAGAGAAGGACGCCACCGACCTTTCTCAAGGGCATTAGGTGCAAATCAACGAAGCGCATCGAAACAAACGAACCGACGTGGGGTCAACGAACCCGAGCGTGTTACCTGCGAACGAGTCTGCAGCACCCAATACCTCACGCGTAATCACCCTGGTGCTTGAGTTCACGCTCGAGATCGTGCACTCTGGCCTCCCCCGCTTTCCGAATCTTTAACGATCGCCTCTTACGATCGTGCGATTAAAGCTCACCGCTGGCGCTGGTTCCTTGTCGCCTCTCGCGTGTGCATAGAAAATGCTAACGGAGAATTAGAAAACTGCAGAGAACTGGAGAGGTAGAGTAAAAGCAAGTAGTTAGTCTGGCGTTCACAATGGGATTGTAGATTTTCAGAATAAGAGAATCTGTTTTGAGATTTCAAATTTTTCCGTGCAAGATCATTCGGAGAGTGTCGGTGAACGATCAATTGACTTAGCAAATGTTAACGAAGTAAATAAGAATTGGAACATTGCACGAGATGAAAAAAAATAAAATTAGTAATATGTGGTGTAACTAGGCTGGATAGTAGGCTTCGATAACAAAGGAATTTCTTTTTGAACAAGTTTGAACTCTACACCGGATTAATTCTGACTATTACAAAATTAGCGAACGACAAACGAATTTAATACGAAGAAATACGAAGAAGCTAGAAGGCACTTCTGAGATTATAAGCAAATAACAATTTAACCTGTAGCATACTAGTAAAGAATTAGACAATCAAGATAAAACTACTAATAAGTGGGAGTAGCGAAACTGGTAACACCAGTTTCCTCCTCTAATAAAGGAATTTTCTTTTAAAACAATTTTGTACTCTCCGTCGGTTCAATTCTCACTATTACGAGATCAACGAGCGACAAGTGTATTTACTATAAGAATAAAATTTTCGAAAAGCAAGAAAACGGTGAAGAAACGAACGGACCAGTGGAAAAGGGGTCGACCAGCGCGCGCTCTCGAGCGTTTCAAATTCGCCTACCTGCCGTGGACGTTTCGTTCCGGTGGCTGAGGAACGAGCGGTGCCTGGCGCCTTCTCTTCTTTTCAAGAGAAGGAGAACGGCTAATTTTCTCAGCGGTCGCGCGTCGACACGCGGAAGTCGTCTGATGACGAGAGATGACGCGGCCGGAAATAGTAGCGCTTCAAGTAAATTCGTCAATTTTCTCCTTTCCGCTTTCGCTAAGAACGCACGAATGTATTGTGAGCGTAAAATCAAGATGAAATGCGCGAGAGTAATATGTAACACGGTTCTGCTATCGTGTCCTCTTTCTCCTCGTTGTTACCGATTTTACGACGTCGGAACTCTTATTCGTCAGATCTAAGGACGCGAGAATTTCAGTACTTGATTTAGATTCGAGATTGCAAACATATTCGAATACTTGTATCGATACACCTCGAAATAGAATCTGTATTTAATTCGTAAGAAAAGCTTGGCGCTTGAATACCTAATTGCAAGAGAAAATTTAATTTCGGATACTTCAGTAAGAAAAGCTTCGTACTTGAGTAATAGCACCGAGAAATTCAAATTGAAGTACTCGTGAGAGGAAACCTTCGTATTGGAGTACTAATTCGAAAAAACGCAAATTGAAATACTCGTAAAAGAAAAACTTCGCATTGGAGTAATAGCTCGAAAAAACACAAATTGAAATACTCGTGAGAAAAAAGTTTCGGATAGGAGTAATAGCTAAAAAAAAATTAAAATTAAAATTCTCGAGATAGGAAAGCTTCGCGTTCGAGTAATAGCTTCGAAAAACATAATTTGAAATGCTCGTGAAAGAAAAACTTCGCATTGGAGTAAGAGCTCGAAAAAACACAAATTGAAATACTCGTGAGAAAAAAGTTTCGGATAGGAGTAATAGCTAAAAAAAAAATTAAAATTAAAATTCTCGAGATAGGAAAGCTTCGCGTTCGAGTAATAGCTTCGAAAAACATAATTTGAAATGCTCGTGAAAGAAAAACTTCGCATTGGAGTAATAGCTCGAAAAAAACACAAATTGAAATACTCGTGAAAAAAAAGTTTCGCATAGGAGTAATAGCTAAAAAAAAATTAAAATTAAAATTCTCGAGATAGAAAAGCTTCGCGTTCGACTAATAGCTTCGAAAAACACAATTTGAAATGCTCGTGAAAGAAAAGCTTTGCATTGGAGTGATAGCTTCCAAAAACTCAATGCAAAAATTGGAGAAAGAAAAGCTTCGTGTTCGAGTAAGCTCTCCAAAAAAGCCAAATTCGAATACTGGAAAAAGAAAAGCTTCTTATTCAAGCAAGCGCTCCGAAAAAACTCAAATTCGACTCAGGTTTCATACCCAGGTTTAAAATTAACTACAGATTTAAGTGCACAGATTCCATGTACAATACTCAAGTGCTTGCATTGAAAAGGGTTCTTGAACCGGATTTCCGATTGTAATGAGTAGTTCGCGTACTCCAATAATGCATACAGATTCTCCTACTAATTTTTGCCTCTTACAACGTCCCCAACGTTTCCGTGAATCCTTTCAAGTGTCGAGGCAGCTCGATGGCGCGCGCGCGGGTTACATTCCATGGCGCGTTGTACAAAGGTGTTTGGCAGCGCTCGTTAACCTACCGCATTTATCACACGCTCTTCGACGCGTGCACGCCACGTGAACGGCACGTCGTGTTACGTAAATTCATTATCGAGAGTGGAACAATCGATACATCGATCTCCTTCCCTCTTGCTTGCGGAGACTGGTACACTTTCAGGATGGTCTTCCAGCTACCGTAGTTCACTGGCGCGATCAATATTTATTCTCCGAAGAAGCAAATCCCAAGAATAGAGAAAAACACGAAACTCTATACGCAAATGGAAAAACATGAAATTCGACTGTGATTTAAAATGTTTAAATTTCATCAAATCTGAAGTATCCAGGAATGGCTTTCTAAAAATATTCATTCTTCATTCGTGGATAATTACTAATTACTGCGTTGGAACTTCTTTTGAATTATCTGTCTCTCTTCATACAAATAATACAATACAAATCAAATAAAGATCTCCTCGAAGAAGTGGATTGTTGCTTCGAAAAGATTATTTCTTCACTCTGAGGGTACCATCGCTGTTATTAACCACCGTGGTGGAAGTTCCTTTAAATTTTCAACGAACCTCAACTCCCTTTCCTTCGTATAAATAATATACAAATAAAATCAAGCTCTCCTCGAAGAAGTGCATTTTAACTGCGCGAAAAATATTTCTGCAAGATCTTTCTACTTTTCTTTTTTCACCTATGTGCTTAATCTCTAGAGCCAATTAGTGCACGGCAACTTCCGTCTATTATTATCAATCGAGATCTTACAGCCTGTTCTCAAGGATCGTTCTCAGAGAAAGCGGCAATTAAAAAGCGATCATCCAACGAGCCGTTCCGCTTGCCTGCTTTCATGAAAATAAGCGGAACATTGTTCATGGCTCAAAGAACGATCGGTTTACTCGCTAAAATATCAAAGAATTTGTTGCTTCGTCTTTCGTCAAGTACGAAGTGAACTTACAGCCAACATGTGCTGATAGAGTATGTTTCCGAGGCCCATACGCTGCCGTGATTCATGAACGTAGAAATCGAGGATGCATCTAGGCTGGAGCTGATAGTGCACGCCTGTCTCGTCGAACATGAAGAGATTCTTCGATCCAGTCTTCAGAAGGCCCACCACACTTCCGAGTCCGCTGAAAAATTAGCGTTGAAGTAATTAAAGTGAAATTTACGCGATTAGGAAATAAAAAGAAAGATTTGATGATTATTATTGAATGTTAGTACAGCAGGGTCTCGATTAATTGGCTCGTGATTGTTCGGTTAACACGTTGAAGCCAAATTTTAGTTACGACTTGGTTAATCGTTTGTAGAATTAATTATTCTTCCGAATACCTATTTAGATTATTCATGATTGGCCATTGAAAGCATCAACTAAATTCTATAATTCTGCATCACCTACTGTGATTTGTGCCGGAGCATTATGGCTGGAGTGGGTAATTTTTGGAAAAATGTACCTGAGTGTTATTGTTACAGAAAATCACTGTGAATTTAAGGCTCTGAATTTTTTTATTAACCTTTTATTTTGTAATGTTGGAATGTGTATTCTTCATCGTTGTTGAAACGCCCAACAAACCATCAAAAAGAAAAAAAAAAGAAAAAGAAATTGCAAAAAACAAATGCACGAAAAAATTCCACTTAGTTTTCAAATCTAATTTACACTGAATATAGATTTTGTTACACGGTCCATTCGTGTCCTTAATTGATACTTATGTAAGAAACATCACACGCTTTGATTTCTGTTCCATTTTAATTCGAAGAAGCGCTAATGGAGTTGATTCTCCTTTCTTCTTTCTGTTTTCTTTTCTGCGTTTTGTCGATGCGAATACCTTAATCGAGACAAGATCACGAGGAGACCACCTTCTTCTCATGCTTTGCATTTCCATTCAAAGTCGCAACTCCCCTACGTCCAACGTAACGGGTAAAATAATTCTCCCCACGAACTCGAGGGAGTACAAACACGTGAGATTTTACTTGCTCGCGTTTTTACACGCTCGACGAGCGCGCACCGTTACGCAGGATCGCGTCCACTTGGACCGGTTCGTAGCTGCTAGTTAAATCTCGATTTCCACTGTACTGGCTATTTCTAAGGAAAAGTCGCGACAGGCTGATCTAGCTGATAATTAATGCCGACGCCATTATCGCGCTAGAGAATTAATCGTCCAATTACACTGGTCAACGGTGGTTTTGTTTTCCTGGAAGGAAGACTTGCTCTTTACTAAACCGAGGATGCTGATTCCAAAAATGGAATCCGTTTGTTCGAATTGGTTCGAGTTTTCGGGATATCCTCAGTTTTGTTTTTCACTGGTAACTACTAATGTGTAATAACGTCATTTTTTCGTTTAATATTAATTGCTTTGCGTTTTTTGATCTAGTTATGCGTTACGATCTAAAAGTTTTCGCACGTGAATCCTTTTTACCGATTGGCAACTTTTGGATAAATTTTTTTCTGGGACCATGTGCCACACATTCTAACGATGTATATTATCGTAATTAAGGAGGCCAGAAAAATTAATCATCTTTCAGACAATCAAGTTTCATTCACAAAATTTTGGTGACAAGAAACTTGGGCATATCTTGGCCTTACTCTTTGTGTATTTAATCGTGATTAATTTCATTAGCACTAATTAAACGTGGCTGTGCGTGTTACAATTAACAATAAGATTTTAATTATATAGTCGAGGGGACGTCCTACTTTCTTTTTTCATCGAGCCACTCTTTTTTCTTATGTTACTTCTTTTTATGAATTCCCCCTGCCTTGGTTTTTGAAGAAATAATTAAAATTACTTGTTGCCCTCGCTGTCCACTAATAAGTACACCACATGATCCGTGTCTCGAAGTTTAAGGGCGCTGGTGATTGGTTTGTTGAGTCCTTGGGCCTTTGCCGATGCCTCGCCCATGTCGTCCACGATGCGTGAAAGTTGTCTTTGGCATTCTCTGAAATAAGAAAGAAATAACGAGACAATATTTAAGATTTTTGTATAATTTTTTATGAACTTGTGTACATTAATGAACTTTTTAAAGCCACGAATGAAATTTCCAGTAAAGTCAAGTTGAGAACTTTGCGTTTTATAATTAATATCGAAGCGTGTTGTGTTTGGTAAGATTAATGTTATTTTCACAGTATACCGAAAAATTGGACTTCAATAAGAATAAACTTTAATATACTAAAGTAAACTCGTTGTCTATGCGCGATGGTTTAAACTCCATTCGAAGTAAGAATTGCAGAAACTGAAATCTCGTAGCTTTGCCAATTAGTGCGCTATAATTACACGGCGTGCGATTCGCACAATTTCCTTATAGATTTAATTAACACGTTTTACATGGGGTATGGATTTCTTCATGCGTGGCGCCACGGGACGAATATCACGAGAATCTCCTTCTGCGCTTGAATAAAAGGTAAAACTTTAATATAAATAAATTTTATGTAGGATCTACTCAAATGAAGTTGAAAGAAAAATTAAAGAAATTAAGCCGTGCTAATTACTATGCGGTAATTACACCGCGTGAGATTCACACAATTTCCTTACCGATTTAATTAACACATTTCACGTATGACGTATAGACTTTTATATGCGGTATCTCGAAACGAATGTCGAGTATCTCCTTCTATGCTCAAACAAAAACTAAACTTTAATAAGCTAACTGTATCCAGGATTTATTCAAATAAAGTTCGCAAAAAAATTAAAGACGTCAAGTCTTGCCAATTACTGCGCTGTAATTACACTGCATGCCATTCACACAATTTCTTTATATAGTTAAGTAACACATTTCACATATGGCTTATAGACTTTTTTATGCGTCGCGACTTGGGAACAATATCTCTTCGTGTACTTAAATAATAAATTAAACTTTATCTAGGATCTATTTAAATGCAGTTCCGAGTAAAAAGTGAAGAAATTGAATTCTCGAAGCCTTACCAATTACTACGCTGTAATTACACCGCACGTGATTCACACAATCTCCTTATCGATTTAATTAACACATTTCACGTATGACGTATAGAGTTTTATATTGGACACCACGAAACGAATATCACGACTGTATCTCCTCCTTCGGTGCTTGAATAAAAATTGAACTTCAATAGAAATAAACTTTATCTACGATCGACTTAAATAAAGTTCGAAGAAAAGTTAAAGAAATTAAGCCTTGCCGATTACTGCGCTGTAACTAAATCGCATGCAATTCGCGCAATCTCCTTGTAGATTTAATTGACGCGATTTGCGTGGGGTATCGGCTTTTTTATGCGACACCACTAAATGAATATCACGACTATATCTTCTTCGGTGCTTGAATAAAAATTGAACTTTGATAGAAATAAACTTTATCTACGATCAGCTCAAATAAAGTTCAAAGAAAAGTTAAAGAAATTAAGCCTTGTCGATTACTACGCTGTAACTAAATCGCATGTGATTCGTGCAATCTCCTTATCGATTTAATTAACACATTTCACGTATGACGTATAGAGTTTTATATGCGACACCACGAATCGAATATCACGACTATATCTTCTTCGGTGCTTGAATAAAAATTGAACTTTAATAGAAATAAACTTTATCTACGATCAATTTAAATAAAGTTCAAAGAAAAGTTAAAGAAATTAAGCCTTGCCGATTACTGCGCTGGAACTAAATCGCATGCGATTCGCGCAATCTCCTTATAGATTTAATTGACGCGATTTGCGTCGGGTATTGGCTTTTTTATGCGACACCACGAAACGAATATCACGACTATATCTTCTTCAGTGCTTGAATAAAAATTGAACTTTAATCAAAATAAACTTTATCTAGGATCAACTCAAATAAAGTTCGAAGAAAAGTTAAAGAAATTAAGCCTTGCCGATTACTGCGCTGGAACTAAATCGCATGCGATTCGCGCAATCTCCTTATAGATTTAATTGACGCGATTTGCGTGGGGTATTGGCTTTTTTATGCGACACCACGGCGTGGAATCGCGAGGGTCTCCACTTCCACCTCTTGCACCTTTAGCACCACCACCAAGCGACCACGAAGGCAGGAAGACGTAAAACAAACTCCCACGTATTAAAATCGATTATACAACCAAATTATGCCCCGTGGTGCTCCTAAACTTGGCGTTTGACTCATCGCTCGCATCTCCCTTCTTCCTCCTCCACAGTTTTTTCTTTCTCCTTTTCCAACTTGTTCGTTTCATTCTCGCGCGTGAAAAGAATGCCGAAGAAAAATCTCAGGGAAACGTTCGACCTCCTGAAGGCTTCCGCGTTCGTTTCCGTGAAGCAAGAGCTTAGGTTGTTACACTTAGAAGGCAGGTAAGAAAAAGAAAGAAGGAAATTGGAAAGGAGAGTCATACAAAAATCCTTTTTGGTTCGATTGATATCGAAATGCGCGTATCGATCTTCGATAATCTGCATTAGAAGTGATTTCTTCTCATCTGACAATCAGTCTTCTACCCTTTTCTTTTTTCTCTATCGTTACTTTATACCCTCCATATTCTTTTTATCGGTGCTCACACGTGGGGTCGTTAATCTTGGAGCATGAGTAAACATACCTATATTTTCTTTTCATTTCTTTCATTTCTTTCTTTCCTTCTTTCCTTCTTTCCACACGTCACTTCCTGTCTCATTTTCCCCTTAATCGACAGACACGAGCCTCGCGCCACGGGCGGCGCTCGTTAATCTAAATTAGCCCATCGCACCTTCGATCTCGATGTTTGCCACAAAGAAAAAAAGAACCGACCACCGCCGCAGGATCGATACTTGCCCTCAGAACGTATAGCTTGACCCAAATTCCGAGCTGTAAATTTAGGCGTACACTTTCGAGGATAGTTACCCAATTTGCAGCAGCAGGTAATTAACGATATTTAATTGAAGAAAGGATTGTATTAAGTACCGTCGTTCAATTTGATATTTCGTTAACTCCAGGTTCAATAAACGCTAAGCTGATTAATCCCTTTCGAACTGAAAAAGGAAACATTATAAGAGAAGTAACTTCCGTTAGGTTCTTCAAAACTTTTCCAAAACTTCAATTTAATTAATTTATAAACGAACTACAAGAGAGAAATCGTATTCCTGTTACTGCACTCCGTTCTCTTAACTTTACGAAACCTTCGATCGATCAACACCTCACAAACGAATTTCCAGAGAAAATTCGTATCCCTTATTTCACTCTACTTCGTCGTTGATATCGACATTTCAACGTTAAGCTTGACAGAGATTTCTCTCATTACTCGGTGCCCTCTTACCGTCAATCCAGCCCTTTCAAACTAAATAAAAAAAAAACCAGCTAACAGAAATAACTTCTCTTAACGTTACGAAACCTCCAATTTAACACTAGATTTACCGAAACCGGTCGATTTAACTGGTTTAAATGGGAAATCATGTTTATAAAAAATGTTCGGTAAATCTAGTCTTAATTAACATCTCACAAACGAATTTCGAGAGAAAATTCGTATACGTTATTCCACTCTACTTCGTCGTTGATGTCGAAATTCCAACGACAAGCTTGGTAGAATTTCCTGCCATTCCTCGGTGGCCTCTTATCGTCCATTTCTCCTTTCGCCAATTAAGCCCTTTAAAGCTAAAAAAGAAAAGAAAAAACAGCACCAAGCGAAATAACGCCCCTTAACCTCGTGAAAGCTCCGATTTAATTAACCTCTTGTACACGAAATTCCAGAGAAAGTTCGTATTTCTATAATTCCACGTTACTCCATGGTCGTCGTCGAAATTCTAACGACACGCTTGGCAGAGATTTCTGCCATTCCTCGGTGCGTTCTTATCGTCCGTTATCGAACCTCTCGATCGATTACCCTCTCGCGAGATAAGAGACACGCGTGTTTCGGCAAAATTAATTACCGTGCACTGCTGGATTAGCATCTAGTTACAAGTATCTGTGACAATGCGATGGAACAATTAAACGTCTAACTGTAAATAAACATACACTGAGAGAAAAGTATATGATATATCTAACTATAATGGCATAGTAACAAAATTATAGTTGGAAATATCATATTTATGGTAAATTTTACCATAATGTCGGTAATAATTACGATAGAGGCATAGTATAACCAACTATATTACGTTTTTACCCAAAATTATGGTTATTTCAACTAAAAATATAGTATGTTTCAAAATATATAATGGTAAGGAAAGTAAACTATTTTATATATGTAGTTAATATTACCAGAATATTTCATACATAGTGATAGAAATAACTATATTCACATAGCAGATTTTACTATACATATGGTAACAAGAACAAAGGTAATAGTTAATAATATGACCATTTGTATAAATCGTTCATTCTACTATATTTTGTATGGTTAAGTGAACTATAAAAATATGTTTGACGCCAAATTTAACTATAAAATATAGTGGGATTATAGTAAACCCAACCATTTTTTATCTCAGCGTATTAACTTACAAGGTATAACATATTAAGTTACAAGGGCAAAGCAAATTATCAGAGACCATTGGCACAGACTAAATTGAAATTGTTCGAGAACAGAATTTTAATGAATGTCATTTAAGCGAGAGAGCTTATCCGTGGCCACTTTACAGGCCGACCGCACGAGAATCTTTTTTCCTTTCGCGCGGCAACGAGCTCGATTTTCTACGAAAGCAATTCGTTTCTAACGCTCCAATAATTTCTCGCGGAAACGCGAGGAGACGTAAAGTCGGTCGAGCGTTTTCGAGCAGAAGTACCAGGACGTGGAAAAAGCTCGAAATCGTCGTTCCACGATTTACTCTACACGCGGTAAAGTTCCAAGCTTCTCGCATGCGCGCTCCTCGAATCACTGCCGCATACGTGTGATTAAGAATTCCTTTGAACCTGATCCTTTGAAATTCGACGATGATTCATCATTTCGCGAATGAAAAGGAATTATGCGAAGTTTGTTAATTCTTCTTTATAGGATTACTTTCTCTCTTTTTTCTCACTATAATTCGCATTGTGTGGTCAGATTCAAATCACTGCCACGTGTGAGCGAGAATTTTTCAAATTTCTTTCTTTAAATTCGACGATCATTTATTATCCGACGAATGAAAAGGCATCATGCGAGGTTTGGTAATTCTTGTTTATAGGATTATTTTCTTTCTTCTTTCTTCCTTTAATTCGTATTGCATGATCAGATTCGGATCACTGGCATGTGTGATTGAGAATTTTTCAAACTTGTCTTCTCAAATGATGTTTTATTATCCGATAAATAAAAAAGAAATTGTGTTCGTTAATTCTCCGTTGTAGGATTCTCGAGAATTTTCTTTGTTCATTTCTTGTTTTAATTCGTGCTGTGTGATCGTATCACGGGCACTGCCACACACGTGTGATTAAGAACATCTTTGAAACTTGTTCTTTGAAAATCTACGATGATTCATCCATCCAGCGAATGAAAAAGAAATCATATGAAATTCGCTACACAATTCTCTGGAACTTTCTCCATCGATCTCCCGTTTTACTTCATATTGTGTGATCAGATTACGATCATGCTTCTACGATACCTTTCTCGGTATCGTTAGATTATTATTTTCACAGTGTAAGAGCCATATTGCGTGCTGAACCGCGGTATCTAACGTCCAATCTTATGAAATGTCTTCGAAACGAACGCTTTTCGCGCACGTGACTTATTAAGAAAAATTCGAAGTAAAAGATCCAAAGCCTGATTTAACGGCAAACTTAAGTCGAGAAAATAATACTAAAAAAAAGGAAAAAGGAATTGCAATTCTCTATACCGAAAACTCAGTCGAAATATTTTTTTTTTTCGAGTATTAACCTCTTGTATTCCTTAATTATCTTTTTTTACCTACTAACAACTTTTGGATTTACAAAATGGCGTTTCGTCCACGTGATTTATCAACGAGAATTCGAAGAGATCCAAGGCTTGGCTTAACGGCAAATTTAAGTCGAGAAACTAATAGCGCAAGAAAAAGAAAAAGGAGTTGCAATTCTCTATACTAAAAACTCAGTCGAAATACATACTTCCTCTTCAAGTATTAACTTCTTGCATTCCTTAACACTAGATTTACGGAAACGTGCCAATTTCACTCGTTCGAATGGGCAATCGTGTTGATAAAGAATATTCCGTAAATCTAGCGTTAATTGCCTTTTTTCACCTACCAACCAACTCTTGAATTTACAAAATAGCGTTGTACAATGCCGAGGCTTGCTCCACGTTGGAATTGGTGTAAGAAATATAACGTCGAGCCAGAACTCGACCAAAGAGTGGTGACTGTTAAAAAATATGCACCGTGGACAATAAAGAAGTTATTTGGTGGCGCAATCGACGAATGCGTTTAACCCTTTCCGGTACGATTTAATTATGAAGAATCGTGCACGAGATAAGCAGTTAATTTTGATTTACAAAACAATAACGTGTTTGACTTTACAATGCGTACGCTGAAAAAATTGTATTCTTAAAATACAAACTTAATAATTCATCTTAATAGATATTCTTAATAGATAAGAATATTTTCTTATCGATATGACGCTTTTTGGAATATATTCTTAATAATCCATCTGAATGTCGCCACACAATGCATGTCAGTATTCGGTTAAATTAGGTTACACGTCGTGTGTGACACATGTCGATGCCTGTATCTTGTTCCTCTTGCAATTCTGCGTAATTTTGAGTACTATATTATTTTGTGTGCTGTGTTGTGCAAAAAGTATGGATAAAGAAGTGACGAAGTGACTACAACAGTGGTTCTTAACCTTTTATTGTCCAGGGACCACTAGCTAAAACTTATTTTCTTCAGGGATCTTCTCGTAGTTAGCATTTTCAATGGGATATTTGGGCCTGCATTTGCTTTACTAATTGCGAAATTCTGGGGCTAATGTTACTTAAAGCTACGCGCATATCGTCACTTGCATTTACCACTTCTTGTATTCTGATGGACCACAGGTTAAGAACCACTGGGCTAGAAGAAGAGGATTTCGGCAATTCAATGGAGATATTTACAAGTGATAGAAATACTTGTATATATGAATTGTAACCTTCTCTCGTGACTACATTTCTCAACCAATTCTGATTTCAAGATATGGATAATGTAATTTTCGACAATATAAAGAGTGAAGCATTTCATTAAGAGTTTCGTTTCCAATAATTATATACAAAATATATCCATAGAAATTTTTTACCAGGCTATGTTAAGTATATCTGTTAAAAATATTTGATTAGAGGAATCTGTTTAGAACATTCTACTCTTAAATTAAGAAGATCCTCTTGTTACTTATTTTAGTGGGAAATATACTGAACTTAAGTGGTAAATTCTTAAGTTAAGAATACAATTTTTTCAGTGATACGTATTGCAGGACTCGTCGTTTCATCGCGAGTGGTTAATAAGCGCGAGAAAACAAAAAGATGCAGATGAGAGAAAAGTAGAAAGTAGAAAATCTTTCCTAATAAACCGTTATTGACTAAAGCAGGCGCGGGTAATGAAAGGGCCAAAATTCATGCGGGCACTGCCGTGTGTTTCGACGCGTGTCCTCACCAACCGAGGTAAATAGAGGGCATTTTCTCCGGTAATCGAATGAGAGAGAAATAGACAGAGAAGAGAGAGAGAGAGGTGAACGAGCCAAGCGAAGAAACCGCGCTCCGCCGTTTCGTCATAGACTTCCGCGACTCGCTGGAGTCATTGCCTAAGAATTCGAGTGAACTTTACGGAGTAATTGGCGTAGCCGTTCGATTCTCACGAGACCGTTCACGATATTCGTTTGTATTAACACTTAACCGTCCGGCTCTTTCAAAGCGAAAGTTTCAACGTACGGCTGGGCAAATATTTTTTGAGCCGACAACCTAGTCAGTCCAGGATTACCTAAAAGTTCGTCGAGATTCGGTCTTTTATCTTTCACGGCAGTGTTTTATCGAGAATTAAATCTAGTGACTTCATTTTTCGCAAGCTGTTAAACATTACGTTTCAAATTTTACGCTGTAATTGATGTAGCCGTTCCATTCTCGAGAGCGTTCGCGATATTCGTATGTATTAATCGCGCATCGCTGTATATTATTGCGTGCTAAATTTAGCGACTACATTTTTCTGCAAGCTCTTAAAGATTGTCTTTTAAAGTATCTCATTGTCTGTTAAGTTTAGTAACTCTATTTTATCAAAACTAATTCAGTATTATCTTTTAAACTGTATAGCGTAATTCGCTTATATTTCAATTCACCTTAATCGCGCGTAACCGTATATTCTCTACTTTTCTTTTTTTTTTTACCAAATTACAATATTTTACGCCTTAATCTGTTCTTTTCGGATTAATTAATTTGACAAGTCAACGACGCATTCGTCGCGACATTTATGCTGGTCGCATGAAAGAAACTTATTGCGAAAGATCCGAGTACCTAAATTAGAGAGCAATTGCTTCCACTTTTCATTATTATTTGATTTTTCTCAGAAATCAAGCAACGAGTTCAAATGTAGAATCTCGTTATCGCTAATTCAAATATAAAGGATCCAATTTTTCAACCATAAATTCTATTTGTCAACGTCATGCTTATCCTCTGAAAAAACAACAACCAATAACAATATAGAATCACGCCCCACTACCAATTCAAAGATAAATAAACAACTATTTCAATCATAAATTCTGTTTGTTAACTCGAAAAAAGGAAAAAAAAAAGAAATCAATTTTCACTGCTCGCCATCGTAAGTTTCCAATCACCGGCGTTAGATCCTCGTGTGTGCAGAAAATTGCATTTTTATCACTCGAGGATGCATATCGTGTTACGTAAGAGCAGATTCCAATCGGAGCTTCGACCAAGCAAGTGGAGTGCACTCGCGGGCGAGTGAGTAACCGAGAAGATATATCGAATTACGTCAACGGTTAGGCGAATGACGGAACGCGGCACTGTTACGCACAATGGACGAAGAATTTGAAAACGTGATGCAGAAGCTTCGAGCGCGACAAAGAATCTATTTACTTTCTTGATTTAAGGTGCTAATGCTTCTGTCGCGCTACCTCGTTTACCCGCGTGAATTCACAATCGATTAAAATAGCTGATTGTATTGTAATCACTTCGGCAATCGACTCAATCGCAAATCAATCGGTCTATTCACTCGTCAACGATTTCGAATTATTATTACTAATCATTGTTCAACATATAGATTTAATAACGATGAATTATTCATGACGGTCATTCATTCACGGTTAATAGACTGATTTCGCTTTGTTTACAATTTGCAGTCGTCTCCTTTAATCATCGATCACGAATTATTACGAGTGGATCTAATAATGGTAAGTTAATAACACTAGATTTACCGAAACCAGTCAATTTGACTGGTACAAATAGGAAATCGTGTTTATAAAAAATGGTTTCCTTAAATCTAGTGATAATGGCATTATTAAGTGATAGTTATCCATTCACGATTAATGGTCTGAATTCGCTTTGTTTCCAATTTTCAGTCATCCACTTTGATCGCCGATTATGAATAATTAGCAGCAATTGTCGTTCACTATGTAGGTTTAATAATAAAAAGTTATTCGTTCATGATTAATAAACTGATGGCGCTTTGCTCGTAATTTAGTCATCCACTTTGACAGTAACGTACGCAGTTGGCTATGATCAAACCCTGGATCAAACTTTACAGAGTTTGTAAATAGGTGTGCGTTAGTTACTGGTCTTGTGCCACGTGACAGTGGGACGAAGAAGGATTTCTGACGTATGTGTAATAGGGAGACTCGCAGGCCATTTGCCAAAAAGCTTCAGTTCCAACTGTAAGGTGCACGACGTCCAAGCTTATTATTTATTTCTCGGACTTTCCGCGACAATCGATGATCCATTGCAAGCTCGATGATAACCTTTGGCCACGATTAAACTTTACTGCTCATGACTAAACAGGTGTTCTGTCCAAGAGTGTGACCATAGGTTAGCGATAAAAATTCTAACCTGCGTCTAATAAAGAGACTCACAGGCCATTCGCCAAAAAGCTTCAGTTCCAACTGTAAGGTGCACGACGTCCAAGCTTATTATTTATTTCTCGGACTTTCTGAGACAATCGATGATCCATTGCAAGCTCGATGATAACCTTTGGCCACGATTAAACTTTACTGCTCATGACTAAACAGGTGTTCCGTCCAAGAGTGTGACCATAGGTTAGCGACAAAAACTCTAACATGCGTCTAATAAAGAGACTCGCAGGCCATTCGCCAAAAAGCTTTAGTTCCAGCCATAAAATGCACGTCATACTCGCTTGCTATTCACTTTGTCAAATTTCCGCGTCAATCTATGGCCCACCGCGAGCTCAACCATCTGCTTTGGCAATAATTGATCTTTACCACCCACTGATAAACAGGTGTATATTATTAAACGATCTGACATCATCCGACAGTGGGACGAAAAGGAATTTCTAACCTACGTCTAACAGAGAGCCTTACGGTCCACTTGCCAAAAAGCTTCAGTTGCAACGATAAGACGCGCTTCGCAATTTACTCACTATTTATTTCCTCAAGCTTCCACCTCAATCTTGTTTTACATCATTGTAATATAAAAACGGGGGCTATGACGCCCACGTACGAGGACGCGCCACGAGTCCAACGCCTTTTCCTCTTTTACATATACCCACGTCTCATATTCTTTCAAGATATCGTATCAACGCCAGCTTTACGGTCCTTTTTCTTACAAGCACGATTTTCCATTTAAATGCGTGAAATTCACGCGCTTCCGTAAACGGAGGGTCAATACCATTGCACAAACATTTTACCAACGTCTCGGTTATACTCTCTCATAATTCACCGAACATACGTTAAACCCTGCGTGTTTCGAGCCAAGTGAAAGCTCGTTTAACTTAACATTGTGAAACATATCTGGGTGTAACTGGCGTGGCGCGTTTAAGATCGTACAATAACCTTGACCGCATCTAGACATTTTTCACCTCGGCCAGGCACAACACAAATTACAATGAACATCTACTCACGCCAATTCACGTCGATCGCCCTTGAAATCTTCCGGGACGAGGGTGTTCGTGACCTTGTTGATCTTCCTGGGTAACAGTTTATGTACGTTGAACTTGAACTCCATTCTAACGCGGAGATGTATCTCGTTCCGGTATCCTTCTCCTTTAATATATCTTCGACGACCGTTCCGAGCCAACCTCGTTCCAAATAATCCACCTTCCCGTTCCAACGTGAAGCGCGCGTCACGTATTTCTCCGATGGACTTATCTTCGTTTTGCCCGAAAAGAAGTCGTCTCGGATGCAAGGCTCCTGAATATGGCGCTTAAAAACACCCCCAACGTCACGGCAACTTCACTCCATCGACGAGAGAGATTCTCGTCCGAGTGCACAGCTTCCACGCACGCCTCGAACCGATATTCTAACCTTCCTGCTTGTCAGATGCTCTCTAACCTTTCGTCTGACATGTCACCCCGTACCACTTCCGGTTATCCGTCATGCGCCACGACTTCCTCAGATGTTATCGTTCATTATTCTCTTCGTAAGCTTCTTTCGTTGTTTCTACCTTATTCAGATGCACTTGACGCGCACCATCGAGCTCCAGCCTCCTGCGGTCTTCCTTCTTCTTGCGCGTTGGAGGATTGGCTGGTTACTCCGTTATGCGCGCATCTCCAACGGTCCGATACAGTTTTCCATCTAAGCGGCGAAA
Organism: Tiphia femorata; assembly: GCA_944319695.1. NCBI lineage: Eukaryota > Metazoa > Arthropoda > Insecta > Hymenoptera > Tiphiidae > Tiphia > Tiphia femorata. The sequence continues at coordinate 20,646,610 of OX090901.1, read as the reverse complement.
CACGGCCAGAGAGTAGACCAATCGATCGCGAGCACTCGTTGCAGCACCTCCTACTCACTTCACGGCTCGCGCACTACTGATATCTATCTCTCGTGCGATCGGCGGAACGATGCTGGCCCCTACTTCCGCGATGTACCCCTACGAATCACGAACGAAAGCCGTACCAAAGCGCGAATGAAACGAAAGCTGCGGGCTCGCGATTCGTTGCTCGACTCGTGGAATCGCGGTAGACTGGGTACGGTGATATGTAAATAGGGACAAGTGGCGATCGGTTTATGCTCTGAAAAATTCAGAGAAGGACGATTCTAATTTCACCTGCTGCCTCGTGCTCGGTTAACCGTTCCACTGGTGAGAGACGCTCGATCTATCCAGAAAGTCGCGCGCGCGTTTTACCGAAGGACGGATTTCGTTGGGTGGGAGTAAGGCGCATGCGCGTCGATGCGCGGGCGGTTTGACAATTGTAAGCGAGCGGTGGTGCTCGATGCTTGTTCATGCAGGCTGGAGGTTACATTGTAGATGGCGTTATCGATTCTTGAACAGTTTATCTTTGGAAGGAACACGGTCGGCAACTCTTTGGAAGAATACCAAGCGAGTTTTTTTTAAAACTTACGTTGGTCTCTTATCCGTCCAAACCAGTCCAAACGAATTATCGGAGTAGAAAGATCGTGCTTTATCGGTGAGTTTGGAATATTCTGTAAAAATTGCGGCATAATGCGTATCGCACGATAGATTAGTATTTTAAAGTAAATTGGAATTTGCGTTTACCTGAAAAACTCAGCGAAACGAATGTAGATTGTATATTATTGTTCCAATGAGATACAATACGATTTGTGTAAATGTTTAATTTTTTTAATATTCCGTGCAGCTCGTTGATGCTAGAAATGCATTTTCGAATGTGCCGTAAAACGTGGGCACTTCCTATGAAGAAATGTCGAACCTCGGTTAAAATAGAAAGTAAAACTGTAAGTTTAACATTCGTTTAATAAGATCGATTTATCGTATCAATAATTTATTTCAACATTCGTGTTTTCTACTTTTCTCTGAAATAACATTGCGCTAGAAGCAACTAACTTACTATATTACAATACCGACTTAAATTCTTAGAGCATTTGTTTGGTGAAAGTCAGCATGTCAATTTTGATACAAATGCTTTAGTTACTCTGAAAATAAAACAGTAATTACTTAGGTCAAATTTGTTAGTCGTATAAATGATCTGTACATTTCAACTTTTGACAAATTCTACCCTAACAATCAGCATCTTGAACCTGTTGTTATGAAAACAGCTGTACGATGTACAGATTATATTCGTGCATGTAGGATTTATCTTAAAACGTTTGGTACCGTTAAAAGAATCGTGATGATTGTCATAAGTTAAATTTGCAGTACAAACTTTAATACTTTAGATGATAACATAAAGTCGATTGCATAAATTTGGTGAACATTATCGTACGAATCTGTTTGTAATAGATATCTGCTAATATTTAGTTATGCATAATTCTTCATACAAAATATTTATAAAGAGACATTCGTTTTTATAAATCTAAATAGAATACTTATAAAACTGATACATTAGCATGCTACATAATGCGTCTAACGACATCCGTTCATCGACAACAACTGTTTAATGTGGTTCAACAAATATTAATTTGCTTACACTGACATCTTTACAATATGACACACAATTCTTAGCTGCGTGGAATTGGCGTTAGTTTTATTGAATCCTATAATTACATGTGATTATCGTCTTTTTTTTTTTAAAGTACTTCAATCCGACTACAGCTATAAATTTAATCATTTATTTGTAGCCTTGTATATCACGTGCGCATCACGTGATGACGTAGACACATTAACTGAAATAAAGATGAAGCGATATTAACGTAAATTTATTTTAACAAAATATTATGTATACTTACTTCGTAGTTGGCCTTCTTGATGGTTCTGAAGCAGTAGGGGGAGGAGGAGGCCCCCTACGCGCCAATTCCTCCAAGTATCCCATTAATAAACGCGTACGTTCAGCAGCTGCTGCTTCCAGTACGAGGAATCTACGATCTTTCCTTAAAATTTCTTCAATTTCCGCTAAACATGCACTATTCTCTTGCACCTTCTTATATGTTTTGTCCGTTATTAGTTTTGTTTCCTAAAAGAAATAAATTGTATGAAAAGAAAAGCGTATGTATGCAAATTATTATACGGGTATCTGCTTAACGCTAAGATATCCAAATACCTGTAATAATTCACGAAAATCGGCTTTCGCGGCAACCAGCTTGTCCTTAATGTACTCTTTAAATTCTTTTTCACATTTCTGTTTGTAAAGAGTAAAAGCATAATGTTAAGTATATAAAATCGTGGCTAAAATTAAAAGGTACTATACCAATTCTATTATGCAATAATCTCTTACGTACCCGATCGCTAGAGGAAAATTTGATGTATCTGGGGTCATCTTTCAGCAACTTTTTAATATCTCTCCACGAAGCTGTGAGTTCCGTTGAAGCTCCTACTTCATCAAGAACTTCCCGAAATTTATCGCGCTTTTTCCGGCCCAATTGTTCGATGTGCTCGTTAAATAATCGCTCCTTTTCTTCTCTATCTAAGCTCTCCGCTAATTCCCACCTATGATCTTTTCTTAATTGTCGTTTTGCTTCTCGCCATGCAAGGTCACCGTTCCGTACCTACGTCATAAATAAATTGAATAACTCGAATTATTTAAACAATGGCATGGCGTATTTAAATAATAGCTAACATTTAATGGAATACCCACAAGATCAGCGAGAAGCGCACTAAAGTGTTGAACTGCTTCAGTGTGGCGATGATGCTGCCTTTCTTTGTCACGATCACGTAGATGTGTAGCTAATGTTCTTTGGACTTCCCTTTCCCTTTCACGAAGACTAACTTCGGCTCGTCGCTCTCGTTCACGCTTTTGTTTCTCCCGATCTTCTTCAGAATCAGAATGATCTTCAATGTCGTCCTTCTTATAATTGAAATATGACTCCGATTAATACTACAATTATCATACATAAGGTCGATGTCCCTATTTTAACTGATTTAAGACTACAACGACTGCTCTGATTATGAAATTTATTTTTAACAACGAGCTGTTACCTAGCGAACAACGAGCCTGTGCAACTTATGCCGGACTATCTAAATAATTAATAATCAATCTTTCTGTAACTTATTTTATCAACCGAATATTAATGTTAAGAAGAATAGTTCATAGTGAGTAGGGTGAATAGGGATCAGCTGGGACATTGACCTTACTTTTCCTATACGATTTGATATGTATCGATAAAGCTTATTAACCCTTTGACTGTGGACTGGTCTAACTGTAAGTCGACGTGGCTCGCGGAGGCGGTCGCTGGGGACTGACTATTTTCTGGAGCAGTATGGATCTCGTCGGCGGTGTACTAACACATTATAATATACACAATCCAATTACTATTCCTTCATTTACTCCAAATTGAACGCAAAAATTTTGATCTTCAATATGTACTGCTTATTCACCAATGTTAAAGTTTTTAAACGAGCATACACATGAGACCATAGTAAATAACCAAACCCTTCGCCGGGCACGCATTTATGGTTAGATGCGCCCATAGCAGTCAAAGAGTTAATCATTGTTCGCGGACAGTAAGAATTTGAATGAGATGCGAACATAGACAAGGAGTTCATTTTTAAATGAATAACAATTAAAATTAATAACAAAACAAAATAAAAATACTCAATGAACCATTTAACAGCTACTTTCAAATGCATGATAATTTCAAAAATTAACGCTATATTCATAGAATTAAATAAATGATAACATAACTTATAAATGTTACAGCATTCGCGTCCACGATCGTGCAAAGGACTAATAAGCTTACTTACGTCATTTTCCTTTTTGGTATTCTTTTCGTCGCTTTCTTCTATTTCGCCACTTTCTTTCTCTACTACTGTCTCTTTCTTATCTTTCCCATTTTCCTCAGCAACTGGTTCGCTTCTTCGTTGTTTCTTTTCTTTTGTGGAATCTTTGTCACCCCTGTCTTTAGAAGATTTTTCCTTATACTTATCCGTATCCTTTCTATCTCTATCCTTTTTCTCCGACTTGTGATGATCTTTTTCCCTGTGCCGGTGATCTTTATCTTTCTCCTTTTCCTTTTTCCTTTCTTCCTTCAAGATACGTATGTAATCTCTAAACCAATCCTCTCTGGCACTTGCAGATTCTACGACACGGTATCTCCAATCGGATTCCAATTTTTTCTTACAATCGCTCCAATGTGAATGTCTGTCGATGTCTTTATGTTCGCGCAGCATCAATATGAATTCCTTTTTCACCTGAAATGCATTCATCATAAGAGTGTCATTGCTGAAAAATAATTAGTCTCTGCTTATATACTAGTATACAATTCTGTTTAAATATTGTATTATCGTGGCTCAGTTTTAACATGCACGCTTAATAATATTTCCAACCAATAATTACACGCTCAGCCACATTACAATCATCTTGGTAATATTATAAAGTAATGATTTGTAATGTGGATCAAACTATTTCAACTTGCAAACCTTTTTATTGATTTTCAAATTATATTTCGTTAGGGGTAGAAGAAATAGTCAATCATGTTCGTTCGTGTCAGAAGATATCACAACGTTAAGGGTTCTATTTGTTGGAATTTTTAATGAAATAAGCTGCTCATTTCCGCTGAAAAAAATTACACATATTACTGCTGCAAAAATAGTTTTTCCCCAAGCTGTCACTACATACTCTACACTTCATGTATTCTTTCCATTACAAAAACGACAACAAATTAGTGAAAGCAGCTATTAATTACTATACATTAAATTAATTATAAATTGCTTTTCTGTAATGACAGCTTGGTCCTGGAATGAGATATATCTTTAACTGCTGCCCTTGCTGAAAAAAGAAAACTGGTTAGTGGATTACGTCAAGCTTTACAGATATTAGAAGGTTTTCAGCCGTCCAAATTACGAAACGAGGTTTCTATTTTATCCTTTTCTCTCTTCTATCCGTTTCTTGCTATACCTTTTGAAAAAACAGATATTTTATGACTACTGCCGGTAATTTTATAGTACCAATTTATACAGCTAGTATATTACAGTATAATTTTATAGTTAGTAACGCTACTAATTAAAAATTTTGTACAAAAAATAAAAATTTCAGAATGGTATAATGCAATATATACTGTATGGTCGTTAACTCTTTCACTGTCCTATTCACACCAATAGACAAAAGCGAGCCATCAATGGCATAAAAAATAAATAGAAACTCTAATAAATACAATTGAATAGTTTTTTGCAAATAGTATAAATAAAGCCAAGTTATTGCATTACGTAACAATTATAAATTATCTGCTATCTAATTGTTCAACTTGATTAAGATCACATACATATATTACTTTCTTCTAAACTCTAATTTTGCCAGATGTGTAATAGTATGATACAAATATTCTATTCTCCTTTTAATAGCTAATCTCACTGTTTTTTGTTGTAAGCAGAGTAAAAAATAAAGAGTGCAGATTTAAATAGTTTATGATTCCCATTGCGTAATTTATGGACGACCTATAATTTCTTTATGGTAATTATATAATCTTCTTTAGCAGAAACGGATACATTTTTATTATTATTGCTAATGTTTAGACGGTGGCACATTTTGGTCTTCAAATTGCCATAACACTTATAACGCGCAGCGCAGTCCTATGAAGAATTTCAAGACGACAAGAAACTTGTGCCATGCTAGCTCAAGTAATTTTTTTCTAATTACAGATGTACCGAAATCCATATTTACTATACCGAGATAAATATACTCTAAATTCTTAGAGCACAACAGACTGCCAAATGCCTATACATTCGAATATTTAATATTTGTTACTCTGTCGTTTACTTTCATAAATATTACTCTGTTATGTTAAATATAACTATAGAAAAATTTATGTGCGTCATAGGTTGGTTAAATTGTCTTTGCATTATACCGTAAGTAAAATATTGATGTTATCCGCGATAATTGATAATTTATATGTGATACTTTACGTGTGGCGAGAAAATTACGAAGTCTTTAAGGTCTTATCGAAATATAAATTGTTGCGCAGCCTTGAATATAATGTACCGACATAAGTACAGGTATTGCAACAACTTTTGTATTTATAAAAGGTATAACTACAATTTTGGTTACATAAGACCTAAAGAGCACATACATCCAAGAAGAAGTAGAGTCGACCAATTTCTTGTGCATAGTACAATTAAGTATTAAACGTACTAAGAATAAAACAGCTTTACTAGAAAGGAACGTTTCATGTCCTTATGTCGATACATAAATTTTATAATAAATGGCTATGTGTCGGTATTATATGTATATCCCGAAGACAACAATGGTAGTAACGAAATTGATTGCTACTACAAAGATCAGTAGCTTTTCCTAATCATAATGCAAAAGTTCAAAAATTTCTTTGCTATTGTTTTTGTTTCTGGGGAAAGTTAATCTTTTGAAGTAACGAGGATTACGAGTAATATACAAATACCGAGTTCGTTCATTCTCATGACTCTGCTTTGGAGTAAAGAATGCGGCGCGCGAGGGTGTGCCAACTGTGCCACGCAGTGTAGGTGGGGATGGTAGATGACATCATCCATGCCACCAACCAGCTTCAGAACCAAGCCACTCCACATACGGAACCTGTCCTGCCTGCCTCCTGACTGAAGTGGAGAGTTCAGAACACATAAGTATATAAGGAACCGTCACATACTAAGATTTTATTCTCTACATCTCCCATCTTACAGCTACAAAACTTTTGTCTATCGAGCAAATCTACTGGAGTAGAGAATTATTAGAGAAACTTCTCCTGGTATGTGTTCTTCAGCCATTAATATTAGGAATTCATTCATTTTACATAAGCATACAAGTGGAACAAAATAATAACATACCTATGGAACCTGAAAGAAATATTGATTATTGCTGAAAACGCAAAATTTATTAAATGTTACTTAAAGAGCCCTGTCTTATTTAAGATTAATACACTTGTCATCTATTCATAAGTCTGTCTCTTATACCATCACACATTAAGAAGCATCGTTCACTAGTAGCATGTAATTTTCGTCCAAATCACCAAAATAATACGGATGTTTAAAAGTGAGAGCAGGAGCTGAACAGAACCGTATTCAGCTCTTGCATGACTTATTACAAATGCAATGTATAATGCGTTTATGCCTTAATAAAATTACCCCATATGGGATTGTGATACAATTTAACAAGAAGAAATGAAAGTTGTAGTTTGGGGAATCTTACTAAAGTCTGAAATAAAAGGGTAAGAGATTTAATCCATAGTTAATTTTAGAATGAAATTTTGAGTGCTATTTCGTTTAGCTAAATAGTGAGGATTCAGGTAAGTAAACGTTATTCAGTATTGATTTACAGAAAAATGATTTTGGTAGTATCCTTTTCGAATGCCACACTAGAACTTTTGTTTGTGACTTATATCATATTACACGAAAATGTATCAATTACCTAAATCCTCAACTGTGCATTTTTTGTGAAAATTTGTTCTAGTGACTACAAGAATAATGATATATTTAGTACAATCATTCTTCTTATTATAATTTAAAACATTTATGACTTTGATTTGACGTTAATATTTACTTGTGAAAACTGAAACGTAACTTCTGTGTCACATATAGAGCAGCAATTTAATTAAATAAAAATACCTGTTCTCGTTTGGCCGTTTTTTCTTCTTTCTCCCTTTTTCGCACTTCCAGAAGATACTCATTGAAGAGGCTTTCTCGTTCACGCATCTTTTCTACGTTCTTAAACCGTTCATCCCTTCCATGTTTTTGTGCAAAGTCACTAAATGACGATCTGTAAACCGATAATATGTTGGATTATATTGATTTAAACCTTTTATATTTCTTTATATCGACACTCATTTATGTCATATCTTTGCATATACCGGTTGATATGTATACATAATCCATTTCAGTTTTGAACACGTCAATCAAGGAAGACACTTACTTTCCATGAAGTCCAGCTTCTTCCAAAAGTTTCTGAAATTGTTCTTTCCGCTCCTTCATTTTATTCCTTTTCTCCCGTCTTTCCTCTTCTGCCCTCTCCTTTACGTACTTCTCAAAGACTTGCTTCCTCTCTTTCGACGTCAAAAGTAGGTAGCGAGGATCAAACACTATTTTGTGAAGTTCTTTCTCCCATGTACTAAAGGCAGAGACCTGTGAAACATGGCCATATGTTGAATCACGCTTCATTTACATAGCAGCAGTGAACATATAAATTTTAAAATCATACATCTTTCTCTGCGAGCATATCCCTAAATGACTTAATTCTTGTTTCCAACGGCACAATCGCTCTTTCCCTTGCTGCTCTTACTTCCGCTTCTATAGCAGCTTCTTTGCCAATGTCTATTGTCTTCTTGCCCTCCTTCTCCTCTTCTTCCTTTGCAATGGCACCTACAAATAAACCGCACAATAACATACACTATCTATTACATACAAAGTGTCCCAGACCACCCGTACAATCTCTCGTGAGGATGTAAGGCGGCTTAAGATAAATACGAAAGTCCCGTGCCGTTATTCAAAATTCGCAATAATTATCGACAAATTAATTGTGGAAGATCAAAGTTTGTTGGTAAACTGGGTCGTCCTATAGCTCGCAGTGGCTCCAGCACTTCTCCCGCTGCTATTTTGGTAGACGCCCTTTCCTTTGATCTTCAACAATTAATTTCTCGAGAACTATTGCGAATATTGGATAACGACAGAGAACTTTTGTGTTTATATTAAGCCGCCCTACGTCCCCACGAGAGACTGTACGGGTGGTCTGGGACACCCTGTATAACATTACTGTAATAACTTGCCTTTGGTTTCTTCTTGCTTTATTTTCTTTGCTGGTGTAGGCTGATCATCGTCACTACTTTCACTTGTGTCAGATTGCCGGACTGTTTTTGTTGCACTAATAGCATCTGGTGGAGTTGATATCATCTTGTCTACATCCTGGCGCCCAATAAGATCATCTGGCCTCTCCCAAACAGAAATCCGGGATGATGGGTTGTAGAAAAACACTCTTCCATCCCCGGTCCATACAACACACCTGCAGTAAAAAATAGTCTAGATAATTCTATAAATATAAAATGTCTACCGCTTAAATAGCGTTAATCGTACCAAGGTGTTCCAGGAACTGGTGTACTGGATATGGGTCGTGATTTGTCTTGAGGTTTTGCAGTCTCTTTGGGTGCCATTTCTTCTTTCTTCGGTTTACTGGCATCTGTTTCTTTTGTACTATCTTTGGTTTCTTGAACAGCTTCCTGTTTCTCTTGTTTAATTGGTTCTGCTGTACTATTACTATTTGTTATGGTCGGTGCAGTTATATTTGATGTGGTGGGTGTAGATGACGATTCTTCAACTTTCTGTCTTAATGCTAACTTAGCACCTAATTCAAAAGATAAAAGTTTTTATTATTCAAACGACGATTATACGAAGATACGTATAATATTTTGTACTTTCTCGTACTTTCAAGATCCTTCAATGCTTGCGGTTTTTCCCAAATTGATTCTCCAGCTTTACTATTATAATAATACAGTCTGCCATCTGGTGCACGATGTTCGGTCCAAACCATAGCTGATGCTACTAAATCAGAGTCTAACTGTGCTAATATTGCTGGATCCTCGGCAGGTGCTTGGGGTGTCATTACTCCGTGAGGCATCTGTGGCATACCTAGTTAGTTTGATATAAATATGAGATTTAAGTTTGTGGTACACCAGAAATAGGCATATTTTTTTCCAAAACATATCCATGTATAATACCCCAATTCGCTTGAGGTGGACCATAGCCTCCAAATGGTTGGAATCCAGGTGGTGGCATGCCAAACGGAGCAGTACCAAACTGTGTTCCTATTGGTCCGCCAAATTGATTGGGCATTCTGTGTTGCATAGGAATCATATTTGGAGGAGGTTGCATCATATTTGTGTTTACTGTTGGAGTATTTATTGGAGAAGGAGTGGTAGTTACTGCAGGTACTGTACCTATACAAGAAAATACACTTATTCAAACACAGTTTATAAAAGTGTGATGCTTGGTCCATTGATAAAATTAAGCCAAACAGTTAATACATAGTACATCGTTGTATTGTACTTACCGTTTGTTTGACTGGTTTCACACGTTTGCGTGTTCACATCTGGGGTGTCACTAAGGGTAGGTGGTGGACCCGTCCCAGGAGGAGCAGTACTTAACTGATTAATAGCATCTGCATTAGCAGATGTTTGCTCGTTACTTTGAGAAACTCTACCATCACTGATTTGAGTTGGTGTACTACCTGCAGATGTAGGTGTAGTAGAACGAGCGGCTTGCTTCGAAGCTCCATGCACCAGTTGTTCCAACTGGAACGATACATATAATATTTAGCTCGTACGTATAGATCGGATAGGTATATCGAAAAAATTTTTATCTTTGACATACAATAGATAATTACAAGATATTACGTTCAAATGTAAAATGTCAGACCTGATCTTGTCCCATAACTTTAACATTTGGTCCCTCTGGCTTCGTCCACGTTGTATCTCTGGATCGAATGTTATAATAATACGATTTGCCATCTGGAGTTTTGGTCTCCACCCAAACTTCTCCATTAAGGTCTAATCCAGGAATGTTTGCTTGTGGTTGTGATTGTTGCTGTTGGGGTTGCTGTTAATTTGAATAGCATTATTAGCGATATCTATGCATTTAAGTTTAATTCCTATAATCGAGGACTACAAATGATTATAATATATAATTTGGATTGCCATTATACAAGATACATACAGAGATTAGAGCGATAACTATCACCGTCTCAAGTGACTCCAAAAATATAAAGTTCTCAGAAAAATTTGTTGAGCGAAAATTTCCTGGGACAGAGATGGGTCTTCTCCTATGGAAAAATTATTATAGCCATTTTCTGGCTCCCCCGGTATCGTGTATTTTTGGCTTAACAATTTTTTCTCTCAGCCATACATTTTCGGAGTTACTTGTAGTGGTAATAGTTCGTCCACTATCCTGTATGTTTAAGAACTTGTACTCGTAATGCATACTACGGTGCATTATACATTATACCTGCGGAATAGTAATTTTTCATCGTAATAAAGATGGAGTGAAAGCAAGTTTTGCAAGTAAGTATGTGTCATAACTTTAGCAAACACTCACGTTATTCATATTAGGTGGTCCCATTCCAGGAGGTGGACCATACGGTCCTGGTCCTGTTCCAATAGGACCATTCATCATATGTGGTGGTGGCTATTAAGTCAAATAATAGTGGAATATGCAACAAGTCAATGTAATATGTTAAGAGAACACATATTACATATATGTACATGTATGGCATTATGATATAAACAAGATAAACGCGAATAAATAAGCTGCACCGCGACAAAACATAAACTGTGCTATCTAATAAAATGAACCAAAGGACCTACTTCAGTTTCCTACATAGGACTTATTATCCCAATGATTGAAGTAAACTAAAATGTTTTTACCATTCCAGGCGGTCCCATAAGATTTGGAGGTCCCATCAGATTTGGTGGTCCCATAGGTCCCCAACTTGGATCGAACGGAGGTGGCCCGCGAAAGCGTGGTCCTGCTGGTCCAGGTGGACAGTTCGGTCTAGGGGGACCCTCGAACGGAAATCCATTGTTTGCCCCTCGAAACATCGGCCCTCGTGGTCCAAATCCTCGTCCTCGAAACCTCGGAGGCCCACCTCTCATCGGAAAGTCAAACCCACCTCTGCAACAACCCCCTCAGTTATTGTTTACAGTATAACTATTCTTATTACGCTAGTGTAATTCACATCCTGGTGTCGTTCTTCGTACGATTCGTACGGGCGACCGATGTTTCACCTGTTTTGGCCATAGCGGCGTTAAAGGATTCCAGCTTATGATACTTAAACTTCGTTTCTTAACCGATGCTTGACTCGCGGTCAATATTTATTTACTTCAATTTTGCAGTGATTATACATTAATGCGCAAAGAGCACGCGTATTATTAAAGAATAACGCAAATAGATTATCATTGGTCGTAGTTAGTGTACGACGAATACATGATTTTGTTTTCTCCCTGGAAGAGCCTGACAACATTATTCTTCGTATGAATTTCTAATTCACCAGCTTAACAATAACAAATCAAGTGGCGCTACGCAAGCGTGATATATGCATCTCTCCAATAGAAAGTCTGTGTTTGGGTAATAGCCGAAAGTGAAACTGTTTACTTCCGTTACAAAAGACGGTCGAGGAAAATTATTCTCACAGTGGTGGGGGAGAAGCGACCTAACCTTATCTTCTGATTATTATACCGCATGTAGGGTAAATTAGAGGTAAGTACTGTTAATTTAAGTGATTGCGTTATACGAACCTAAAGCCTCCTCGTCCTCGCGGTACAAAATGCCTGTATTCCTCCCCATCGAAACTGTAGTCTTCCGTCTCTTCCATGCCCTCGTCATTATGTTCCTGTTCATTATTCGGCGTGCTCTCCGAGTTGGTGGGTGTTTGCTCGTTGCTCGTTTCCATTTTAATAACGTGCGTCGTATCAATATTAGTTTCTACACGCCCATTTATTACTTTTCTCAGCTTGCATAAAAAAGCCGCAAACAAATCACTATTTTATACGTGCAAGCCGTAAACATATTATTACCAACACATAAACTTTAGCATTCTAGTTATCTCGCTGATAAACGTGGCATCTAGTAATATCAACTGTTTCGTGTCACGCAGCAGTAGTTATGACCAATGGCGCGACCGGAATAGATTTCGGTAGAGTATTCATTGGTCCGTATAGGAACATAGGTATATTTTCTAGTTTTCTCGCTTTGTCTCTAGATATAGTAACGAATTCCAAAAGACAAAAACAGGCAAAAACGAATGGCGCGACAAATTCGATTCGGAGCTGTTCGCGCTGTTTTTTCTCTCGAAATTTCTAGACACAGTGGGGTATAAACGGAGAAAAATAAAGTGAGAGAATGTGAAATCGGATGCAAATGCAGAATATTCGAGGCAATATTAATAAACACCAGCAAGTATATCGACCTTTACAATTTCTATATTATCGTGTATCTTTAAAACTGGAAACACACACTTCTTCCGCAACTCGACCGATAACTCTGCACGATTTTGTGTTTGTCTTAATCTTTTAGCGCGCATTACCACGCATAACTATCCAATCTTACAATCTTACTTCGAACCGAGTGATCGACGGTGCGGTTATTCGAAATGAAAGCACGCTAAAAATACTTTCTCACCATCGCGAGGTAATAAATAGATAAGCGTTTAATTGACATTCCAGAAATTGCATGAAAAATTATTGCGTTTCTCGTGCGCTGCATAGCGTCGACACGTACTCCTGCCAATTAATGGTAGTGGCAATATGCGCGCACCATCGTCTCCCATGATAAATGCAATTCGAGTTTGACGCCAATTGAATTCCCAGGATGTCCATAAAGCTCCTCCACCTGTCCATCTTTAATTGGAGAATCGATTTGCTGGTGCATATGCACTACGAACAGATAGATGGCTCTATCGTTGCAATATTTTTTCGAAATTACTTTTTCAAAATCGGGTGCACGCGTGGTAACCCTTTGGCCTGTTGCACCACAGAAATTGAACGAATCGTAAATGAGTAAAGGGCCACTTTGCGGAAGCGGGTCAACTTTACGAGTTTCAATGCAAAATCGTCCTTTAAAAAAAGAAAAGTTCCGTAAACCTAGTGCTAATGAGTTTACGCGGAGATCCAATGTCGATTACCATATGTATGAGAAACATACCACGACAAGATTCAAGCAAAGAGTTTTGCTTGTCGCGTGACAGAAATTAAAGGAAACGTAAACGAAAGGGCAGGTAGTACGCGCTTAGCGCGTATTAATGAGGCTGTGCAGGGAGTCTATGTCGATTATCGCATATAAGCGACACGCGCCGCGACAGAATTGATTGGGAATTATTTTGCAAAATTATGCGCACACGTGGCAACTATTCTGCCAGTTTCTCCGCACAAATTGAAGAAAACATATATGAAGGGCCAACTAGTTCGCGCTTGACGAGTATTAATGGAGCATGGAGCCAATGTCGATTATATTGCATAAGAAACACACCGTGACAAGATTTATTAAGAATTATTTTTCAAAATCGTGCACACGTGTGGTAACCATTTTCGAGTTGCTCGACATAAATCAAAGGAAGCTTACAATAATGCGTGGAAGAGAAAGGAAACGCGCTTATCGCGGATTAATAAAGCTATGCAGAGTCAATTGTCACATAAGAGAATTGGCGTCTAAAGATTCATTAGGAGTTATTTTTCAAAATTCTTGCAATGCTTTTACTTGTTGCTAGACGCAAATTGAAGGGAGCGTAAATGAAAGGGCAGTTAGATCGCGCTTAGTGCGTATTAATGAGGCTATGCAGGGAGCGTAGGTCGATTATCGGATAAGAGCCTCGCCGTGATGGGAGCACGGAGAATATGGAATTTGCAATTAAGATTGCCTGATACTCAATGAGACCTGCCGCGAATGGAATGTTCCGTGGCTCGTTCCAACCATCTCGCACTAGACAAGACACTTTGTCTCATGGTAGATTACTTTGTTGTCGAGGAACAGGCACGAGGAACTCTATACCGATTAGTAAATATATCTATTATCATATTTCGTACAGTTTAATATTTCTTAAAAGCTAAAGCTTTCATTGTTGAGAGAATGATTGTTTTTAAGTTTTCGTTAAAAATTGAAAACTCTCCGTCGGATCCTTCCTTCTGTTTTTTGTTTTTTGGACGAACACGCGTAAATATACGTACAATGAAGGACTTTTTTTTTTAACGTTAGATCTTTAATCGATTAATGTGAATGGTATACGTAAATTGTTTCCGTGAAATAGTGTAAATAGTGTAAAATGCCGGTAGCTTTAGTATTAATGTCGATCGTGCTGCTTTCTTTATGTGGACGAGAAGACACCGTGCGAAGAGGAAAAGAAGACGAAGAGGGAGAGGAGGTAAAGCGACAAAGGGCCGAAGAAAGCGAGGAAACAGGGAGCAATGAATGACGTTTCGTTCCTGAAATAGATTTAAACTGCCACAAGTCAAAAATAGTACGCACGCGAAGGCAGGAGTCCAGAAGGAGAGATAAACGGAAGGAAGGGTGGAATATAACGAGGGAAAGGGAAAGTGAGAGGGAGAGAGTATTGACGAGGAAATTTATCGTTGAAGAACAGTATCTTCCTTGCTTACTTATTATTAGAATTGTTAGAATTGAACTTATTGTTAGAATTGAGTTATTGTCAAAATAACCTGACAGTTTCGATAAGAATGAAAATTGCATCTTTAACTTTAAAAAGCAGTGTCTCGAGAACGGGGCTGTCCTAATTATTATTTTTGAATTAAGATTCGATTCTTCCTTTTTTTTCACTGTGGTGTTTACTAACTCCTTAATTTATCGTCGAAGAACAATATGTTCATTGGTTATTTAGTATCGAGTCACTTTCGAAATAACACAGTTTTGAAAAGGTAAACTTGTATCTTTAATTATAAAAATCAATATCTCAAGAACGAATGTTCGCGCTAACTATTTATTATTTTTCAATTATGATTAGATTTCTTTTTACACTGTGCCGTTTACCGATACCCTTAATTTATCGGCGAAGGACAATATCTTCCTTGCTCATTTAGGATCAAGTTATCGTCGAAATAACCTGACAGTTTTAATAAGAGTGAAAATTGCATCTTTTACTTTAAAAAACAGTGTCTCGAGAACGCGACCGCCCCGAACTAATTGAGCCGTTTATTTTGAAAGTAGCCTAGGTCCATTTTTTTAAAAGAACGAGGTATTACATAGCTTTAAATTATTACACTAAATTATTCACGAATTATGTGACAGCTTATTTTTTGTTTAAAAATGGATTTAGGCCACTTTCAAAATAAACGGCTCAATTATTATTTTTGAATTAAGATTCGATTTTTTTTTTCCTTCCTTCCAGTATGGCGTTTACTGACCTGTCTCTCATCACGGTGTCACGTCGAATCACCGTCTAATTGGAGTTTTAATATCAAGTAGTTAATACGAATCGGCACGCTTCTTCCATAAGACAACGCGAATCGACGCACGCACGTTTGCAACTCTACCCTAAGTGTCTCGTGCATCACCTCTCGGCTCTTCCGAGTCATCGACTTTGCCGACAGAATATTTAATGGAATCTTCGTGTTATGACACGTGCATCTCGAGAGCGCGCGAGACGTTTCTCGTAAACTTTCTGCAAGAGAGAAATGGAAAGAGACGTGTGAGATGTGTTCAAAGAGTATTCACCGGACAGTGAATATTCCTAGGAAGGAAAGTTCTCTGAAAACGAAATGTGACCCTGCTGGTTCTTCAAAATAAGCTAGCTCTTTTCGAATTTATCTTCAGAGAACATTCTTGGCAGGATAAAAATTCAACGGAAAGAATTTTTCAGTTTTCGTCCCATGAAAAGAATTTTTCAACGACAATTGACAATTTACTTGACGATGATTTGTTATTGTTCAAGGGGAATATCCGTCGTGATTCAACACGATATTCAAGAATGACAAGATTTTGAGTCTGTGCCAACCGTATTAGCACGAATCCGATGGCGTTGATCTTTTGAGAAAATTAGTCGCGGGAAAGTCGCAGCTTCTTACGAAATCGTGCGGGCCAATTTCAAGAATCTTCTTCACCGGTGACACGGAAGAAGAGTCTTTTCGATCTTTCAACGATGACTCAACGCGACGAAGAAGCGACGTTACGAATCGAAGTCGGATTCGTCAATGACTCATGGACGAACGAAGTGTCTAGTAGACGATTAGAATTTCTCTACGTCTGACAACTGGGCTATCAGCGTAGAAAGTAACATAAATCATCTGGTGGATCTATGCTTGAAAAATATGTGGATGGTTCTACGAATAAACTCTCATTTTTCTCGGCCCCGGTCTATCATT
Organism: Tiphia femorata; assembly: GCA_944319695.1. Classification (NCBI taxonomy): domain Eukaryota; kingdom Metazoa; phylum Arthropoda; class Insecta; order Hymenoptera; family Tiphiidae; genus Tiphia; species Tiphia femorata. Next base: position 20,629,682 of record OX090901.1, on the reverse strand, counting down.
ATATTCGAGAAGCAAAATCACTTTGCACTGTGTCACCTTTCACCTCACCTGGAATATTCTTCCTGAATTCTCAGAATATAGAAGATTCTCCATAAAAGGCATATTTAATTAAAGACTAAAGTTATTTTATGCGAATAAAAAAATTGGCGAGAGGACTTACAGTGGTTACGATAATTCTATATTACAGTTAAGGAGGTTCGAAAACTTGTTTTTCAATGTTCGCTATATTTACAATGTGCTAGCTTGCCTGCAAACTTAGTTCGTTCGCGTCTTTTAATTTATTAGGTGGTAAGTAAGGAATAGATGACGGTTAATTAATGTCCTTTTTTTCTTACACCTCTAAAAAGGACCTTAACCGAGGGACTAACGTCTCGTTACGAATTGCTTTTCTTATCACGTTTCTTCAAGATTGCTATTCACACGTCTTCGCCTACAAATTCGATTGTTATAGATAAAATTTCATTGGCCGTTTCTATGTACAATTTCAACGTCAATACCATATGTACATTAGTTCCTTTGGTTTCTTCCTTACTTTCCAACGATCTCGTCCCCTTACTCTTCTCCTTCTCCACCTTTCTCAAAAGATGCACATCACCAATTTCTCTTAATCACCTCTACTCGTGTCTCTACTCTCTCAAAGAAGAGGATAGAAACCACTTCCTTTATGTTCAACACTTTCTAAAGATCTTGTCCTGATGCTCTTTTCACTTTCCTTCTCCACCTCTCTCAAAAGATGCACGCGACAAATTTCTCTTAATCGCCTCTACTCGTGTCTCTACTCTCTCAAAGAGGAGGGTAGAAACCACTTCCTTTATGTTCAACACTTTCCAACGATCCTGCCCTGTTGCTCTTCTCCTCCTCCACCTCCTGCTCCTCCTTTCTCAAAGGATGCCTACGACGAATTTCGCTTAATCGCTCGTACCCGCCCTCTCTCTCTCTCTCTCTCTCTCTCTCTCTCTCTCTCTCAAGAGAGGGTTGGAAATTCGCCAGGCGCTCTCTGGCGTAGCACGAGACGCCCCGAGCATCCCCGTGGCTCGTCGAGCCCGTACGAGCTGGCGCGACGCCTGGCGTCGCGACGTCCATCGGCCAACCGGCTCGTTCCTCGTTGCCTCCTCAGTGCACCGCGTACCGTTGGACCGTACGGTAGGGGCTAAATCGAAGCTTCGTTCCAAGTAAATTCCACGGGTTCAACGTTCACCCTTCTCGTGAGCCTGGAAAAGGCGCGTGGCGAGCCGGATCGCGAATTAATTTTGGTTTCTCCGGACTCCTGCTTCTCCTCAAGAGATGTGACGACGAGTATATCGGTGCGTGGGTTTTGAGAGAAAAAAAGGATGTGTGTGTGAGAGAAAGAGAAAGAGAGAAAGAGAAAGAGAATGCGGTCCAAATTGGTCCGCGACGATCTCGCGTGGCGAACGCGAACGCGAACGCGAACGCGGACGCGGACGCGAATTTATTTTCCATGTGTCGCAGCTTTTGCTTCTTCTCAACACGTGTCACGACGAGTATATCGGTGCACCGTTTTGAAACAAAAAGAAAAGGGCTGTCTGCGGGTGTGTGCGAGTGAGAGAGAAAAGTGAATGCATTTGAGAATGCGATCCAAAATGGTCCGCGACGACCGCGCGTGGTGAACTCGCGCCACCCTCTGACTCGAAGCCACCCGGCGTAAACCGATGACCGATCTTCTTGCTAATTCAGGCAGGGTCGCCGATTCTCGGCTTCGAATTTACTTTTCGTGTCGTCGAAAGGGTGAAAGGGTGTGCGTGCGTGAGGGAGATAGAGAACGCGAAAGAGAATGCGATCCAAATTGGTCCGTGACGATCTCGCGCGGCGAACGCGGATTAATTTTCCGCTTATTGGGACTTTTGCTTCTCTTTCAGACATGCGATAATACAGATATATCTGAGAAGAATAGGGTCTCTGTGTGCTTGTGCGTGTGAGAGAGAAAAAGAGAGATGGAAAGAGAGAAAGCGATAGAGAAGGTGGTTCAAAATGATCCGTGACGACCTCGCAGGGTGAACCGCGCCACCTTCTACTTCGAATCAGCTTCTCTTGTCGTTGAGAGGGTGCAAGAATTCCGTGAGAGAGTGGAGAAGATTGTGAGCGATGAGGATTGAAAAACGTTAAGGGATGATAATATGAGAGAGAAATAAAGGGCAAAGGTGATGAGATTTCTTGTGTCGGGGAGAAGCTGAAGAGCAAGTGGAGGAGAAGTTGATCGATAGAGTCGAGAAACTTTCATTTGCATTAGAGTATTTTGAATTTTCCTCTTGTAGTTTTCGTAAAACTCGTGTAGGTCTTGAAGGATCTGTTCCTTCTCTCAGATATCTGGAATTGATTCTAGATTATTAGTAGTAACAGAAGTAAAATAATCCGTTTAAAGTTTTATTCCGAATGAAAAGCGGAAAGCTCCTCGGTAATAAGGGGCCCTTCCACCTTGACGATGCAAAATTTTAAGATTTTTTTTCTGTGGGAAAAAAATGTTTTTTCTCGATGTATCTTGCCTTTTTTTATTTATTAACATTTGAAAAACAATCGTCAATTTTTCTGAATTATTTTCACGACGTAGGTCGCTTGTAGCGTCGGGCAAACATAGCCTTGTAGAAAAACGGTGCCCACGATTGGAGGCATCCAGGTTATCCGAAACAAAAATCGTGACGTTTGCATTAAATGTAATCCCCTTGGCTATCGTTCGACGTAGGATTTTTTTGAAATATAGAAATTTGCCAAAATGGAACTCTTTTTAAAGAAAAACAGTCATTTTACCAGTTTTTATGCACTATTTCAAGCGATAAAAATGAAACCAATCATTTTTATTAAAAAATCCTACGTCGAACGATAGCAACAGGTTCCTAGAATACCCATATAAAATTTCAACTCGTTCCGTCAAATACAATTAGCACGATCGTTGGCGCCAGTTCGAAAAAGATGTTAGAAAAATGCAATAAAAAAAAGACTGATTTTTTTTTCACAAGGTTGAAGGCCCCCTTAATTAGATCCTTGAAAGATGGATGGCTTCGAAAAATCTGAAAATCCAACGAGAAGGATCAAAGAGGAAAAATAGGAGCAGGAGCAAGCACAAATCTCGCTTTTCCGTTTAATTCGATGCCTCGAGACCGCTGGCAAAAACGACGACTCCAGTTTCTCTGAACAGTACGCGCGAGAGGATCTCTCTCCAGGGAGTGAACACGTTGTTGTTTCAAAGTGGTTCGAAACTCGATCGCGAAACTCTTGGAGTTCGCGCGACACTTCGTTCTAAGTCGTTTAGAAATTGTTTCAGCACTCGATTCTCAGTTCTCATTTCGAATTTCGTCTTGCTTTCGCAAGCAGAAAACAAATCTCGCTTCGTTTCCTCGTCCATCGTACATTTTCCAACGATCTTTCGAGTTTCACGGGTTTTCGACAAATTTATTTGAATCTCGTAAATCCTTCGCTCATCCACTCTCGATTTACTTCTCTCTTGTGAAAACACGCGAAGCAGCTTCTTTAGCTTCTTCTTCGTTCCTTTCACTTGCTCATTCTCTTCTGTCCTTCTTCTCTTACCCTTTTTCGGCACGACGGGCTATAAAACTAAGGAAGAGGGAGTTTCCAAGCATTAAGGGTTTTTTTCACCCTCGGTGAATGAACATTGTCGCAGGCACGACGGCCCTAGGGGCACCGGGATGGTTTTAAATCAGAGAGTTAAGCGACAATTTTAATGCAAGAATAACCAAGTTGGAATTTTCTTCGTCGTCGTTATCGTCGCATTTTACGCGATTACGAGCCTTATGTCGCCTTTCGGAAAAGCAGAGAAATGGAAACGAGAAAAGAACGGCCTTTCGTTTCCCATTACTTTCCCTTATCGTCTATTTCCGCAATTTCCGCTTCGTATAGGCGTTTTCGCCCAGAGAGGATGCTACTTTTGCGAGTAAAGTCTCAGTGAGAATTTAAAGATGGAACAGTACAGCGTGAGATCTCATTCGTAAAATTAACACGGCGATTCTATCAGTAGCAACGATCTTCTAAAAATATTTTTCGTCGTCGCTTCGAGCCTTCTCCGATTACAAATTTTAGTTAAAATTTAAAAGTGGAAAACAGCATCGCGAAGTTTCATTCGTAAAGTGAACAGGACGATTTTAACAGTAGCAACGAACTGTAAGCGTTTATTCCCTAGAGAGACGCCATTCTCGCGAATAAAAACCTTAATGAGAATTTAAAATTAGTAAACAGCAACGTGAAACCGCATTCGTAAAATTAACACGACGATTCTAACAGTATCAATGATCTTCCAAAAATATTTTCCGTCGTCGCTTCGAACCTTCTTTAATTACGAATCTCGCTTAAAATTTAAAGGTGGCAAACAGCAACGCGAAATTTCATTCGTAAAGTTAATAGGACGATCCCAACAGTAGCAACGACCCGTGAGCATTTACTGCCAGGAGAGACGCATTTTTATGAATGAAAATCTCAGCGAGAATGTAAAATTAGTAAACAGCAACGTGAAACCGCATTCGTAAAATTAACACGACGATTCAAACAGTATCAACGATCTTCCAAAAATATTTTCCGTCGTCGCTTCGAACCTTCTTTAATTACAAATCTCACAATCAGTTAAAATTTCAAGGTGGAAAACAGCATCGCGAAGCCTCATTTGTAAAATTAAAGGGACAATTATGAAAGTAGCAATGAACTGTAAGCGTTTACTCCCAGTAGAGACGCCATTTTCGCGAATAAAACTCTCAGCGAGAATGTAAAATTAGTAAACAGCAACGTGAAACCGCATTCGTAAAATTAACACGACGATTCTAACAGTATCAACGATCTTCTAAAAATGTTTTCCGTCGTCGCTTCGAACCATCTTAAAATCACGACCTCCTCCAATAATTAAGACCTTCAAATCTTCTCCTCTCACCTTTTCCCAATCTTCCACTGTGGACTGTAACGTCACGTTGAATGTAAAACTTACTCCAGCCCACACCATTCCCAGATCTAAATTGCGCTCTCCTCTTGGGCTCACGAACTACATGTCGAGGCTTCGTCGAAATTGGTTCTAAGGCCCGTAAAGTGGCGCACGTTCTTCCACCCTGTGCGTATTCCCAGCAGGCATTGAATCGAGTCCCGTTAAAACAACGAGTAGAAGGTGGAGTGACGTTACTGTTTCCGTCAATACGAATGGAGAGGTGGGGTTTTTACGATGCGAGAGAGAGAGAGCGCGAATGAGAGAGAGAGAATACAAGAGAAAGAAACACAAGCTTGTCTCATGATAGAGAAAGCAACAACGCTTCCAAACTTAGTCAATTTACTTCGATTCGAGACAATCGAGGATGCGAACGCAATTGGAGAACGTGATAACCAGAGCTCACGGTAGAAAGAGAACTATGGTACGACTCGAGTTAACGACACGGGGGTTCGTTAACTGCCAGCAGTTTTCTTCCACTCGACGTGTGTCCGTGGAGAAAATGAAATATCGTTGGCGAGTTACGAGCGTCCCCCTTCTTTCTTATTCGTCCAATGAAGTTTTCCAAACGCTCGAGCATCTCGTGATTAAGACCATGGATGGAAGCGTTAGGTGCACCGACGCGTTTCGTGACGCGAATAATTAAAAAAGACTCGAAAGTGGAATTAAAGGATGACGATACGTGACACGAACCTCCTGGGACGTTCGTCGAACGTATTATTCGAAAGAGCGAGCAGATGCGTGGTAATTTGTGAAAGAGATAAGACCGACGGTGTAGATAAATCGAATGACCTTAGAAATTTGTTGGCAATCGTTGCTGGCGCTTCTGTCGCGTACGTCGTCCCGTCCACTCGATAATTAAATTCTTCGCGAATCAATGTACAATCGATTCGATGAATTTAGTCGGAGAGCATGGAGAACGGGTGAAACATCGTATGAAAGTGTTCGTAGAATTCTGAGGAGCGTCGGGACGGTTCGTTCCACGTGGAGGACCCCGAGCGAAGCAAAGTTCAGTGAACGAAAATCTTGGAATAATTCAGTTCACCCTTCTCGCAACCATAACGTATCGGAAGTGTCCCGATTCTCGGCGAAGATCCGGCAAGAAGAGAGTATCTCACGGACCAGTACCTTTCTTCATTCTATCGATGAAGTGTGGACCAAGGAAGAATTAAAGAATCAACCTATAGAGAAAACAATTAACGAGTTAAAAATCATCGTAGACTGCGTGCGGAAGAATATCTAGAGATATAAAATCGCGAGTACTTCCTACAAAAGGAGAAGAGGAGGGAAAGAAAAGTGGAAAGTAGCCTGTAGCGAAAATTCTTAAAGATAAAGTGCTTACGAATGATTCTCTGATTATTCGTGGAAGAAAGCGGAAGAAGGCTTGATCGAAGGAAGCCAACGGAAGGAATCTTTGAGAAGATTGGAGGGGTGGTGGTGTAAGAGGAAGTGAAGGAAGCTTAGAGGTGGATTAAGAGAGGCTGAAGGGTGGAGGGTGAAGGTGGAAAGGAGAGAGAGGGAAGGAGGAGGAAAATGGCCGAGGAGCCTCAGCGGAGAAAGACGAGATCCGCCTCGATCTGCGCCCCAGGATTCACCAGCATGGAACAGATGCTTGGCGCGATACCGCCCTCAGGCGCTAGAGAAAAGGGTGAGAGGGACAAGGAGAGGGAGAGGGACAGCGGAAGTGGCACGCCAGACAGCAACACGCCGACCAGAAGACGAAGGCCCGCCACGAGGTCTCAGAGCGCGCGTGTTTCCGGCGCAAATAAGAGCATTCGTCGTCGTGCGGCTGCCCAAGGTAAATCGAGCAATCGAACATCTTACGAATCATCTGTCATTCCACAAGTATTCTTCTTCTTATTTTTAAGGATTTTTAGGCACGACCGTAAACGGAGTGAATTATTCTCTTTGTATTAGAGAGTAATTGAACCGCGCGAAGAACAATCTTACGAATCACCGAGTCTCGAGAAGTAGATTATTTTTAGGAGCTTGTTCTTTTGTATAGAGTAACTTGAATCGGCTGAAGGAACGTTCTACAAATCACTGCATTCTCAAAAGCAGACTTTTTTTTCTTTAAAGCGCAATTGAACATGTTACGAATCACTGTCTTTCGAGGGGTAGATTATTTTGAGGGATCTTTCTCTTTTGTAGAGAATAATTGAACCGAGCGAAGGAACATCTTACGAATCGCTGAGTTTCCAGAAGTAGATTATTTTTAGGGATTTTTTCTTTTGTAGAGAGTAACTTAATCGGCCGAAAGGTCATCCTACAAACCACTGCGTTTCGGTAAACACATTTTTTTTTTCCTTAATCCTTTCAGAGACACGTTAAATCTAGTGGGCGAATTTCAATCAAATTTTACATAGAGAGGTTTTGGGGGATGCTGATTACGCAAATCACTGCATTTTGAGAGACAGATTTTTTTTTAAGGATTTTTTCTTTGCTTAGGGAGTAGTTGAATGGAGCAAAAAGGTATTTTACAATCACTGCATTTCCTGGGGCGGGTCTTTTGAAGGGATTTTTTTTTAAAAAGGTAATTAAATCGAGTGAAGGAATATCGTACAAATCACTGCAATTCGAGAAACAGGTTTTTTAGGGCTTCTTTTTCTCTTAGGGAGTAATTGAATCGAGCAAAGTGAAATCTTACAAATTTGACAGATTTCTCTTAAGGATATGTACTTTTGGGAAAGTAATTTCGTACTTCTTAACCCACGAAGAAATTATTATCATTATTACCTTTTATTACCATTGGATTCGATAAAAATGTATAGCCAACTCCGAAAGTGGACATTTTAAGTGGAGGAAAAAGGCGCAATAAAATTTTGTCAAGCGATATATTCTAGTGTGATCTTCCAGCAGGGGAATTAATTTGGGATATTGAAAAATGAAAGAGCTTTCTCACCGAAGCGAAAATTCGTAATTAATTTTAACTGCTACGTGTACATCCTGCGACCTGTCCGATCGATTTTCCACGTTGAATATGACGGGGGAGTAAACGAGGAGGACGCCTCTGGAAACACTTGTAATTAATTTTGCACTTCGTGCGTGTAACTACTACGCGCCGTTAACAAACCGAGCTGAAAGAAAGGATCTGATCGCGAACGTTTCGCGAAAAATGAGAAATAAGAATAAAGAGGGAAGGAAGAAATCTCACGGTAAAACCATTGCCGTGGAACGAAGGAAGGACCGCGCGTTTCCGAGTAAACAGACCACTATTTCCGTCTTCGGCTTTATTTATTTTTCTACTACAGGATCCCCGTGTGCTCGTAAATCTTTCGGAGCCGCGCGTCCGTGTCTCGCACGGCACTTTGACATAGCGGGTGCGCGAATTTTGCCCACGATCTCGGAAGAAACCCCTTCGGTTTTGCCTTCGTTCTCTCTCATTTTCTCTCTTTCTCTCTCATTTTTTCTCTTTCTCTCTCATTTTTGCTCTCTCTCTCTTTCTCTTTCTTTCATCTCGCGAGGAAAAAGACGAGAAGGAGATGAGCAGACGTGAGCCACGGCACGCGAGACGTTCTCGAGAGTCTGTCAGTGACCTACTGGCGAAACTATCGTCCGCAACGAGAATAGAGCAGCTCTCCTCAGTCGGGATTTCAAGAACTCCTGTCGAGAAGATCTAGGGAGTAACTATCAGGGTTCGGCGAACGCGCGAGAATAGATTATTCGTTGCTTGTCTCCTTTCGATTCAAGGAAGTGAGCTCTTTGACGGTGGCTTTCTAATAGAAAAGAGAAGCATAGCTCTCGTTCTCCGAAAGCATTTGTGGACATGCGGCCTTACTCTCACCCCTACTTTAGTAGCGCTAGAAATTTGGATGCACTCTACATGAGAATACGGGGCATAATGGAAATACTGAGGTTTATCGTTAGATTTATCATAAAATTATGGTTATTTCAACTAAAAATATAGTACGGTTGAAAATATATAATGGTAAGAAAAGTAATTCTTTTATATAGCTAATATTACCAGAATATTTCGTACATAGTAATAGAACTAACTATATTCACATAGCACATTTTGCTATATGTATGGTAACAAGAATAAAGATAATAGTTAATGATGTAACCATTTCTATAAATCGTTCGTTCTACTATATTTTGTATGGTTAAGTGAACTATAAAAATGTGTTTGACGCCAAATTTAACTATGAAATATAGCGAGGTTACAGTAAACCGACCCATTTCTATCTCTCAGTGGAGACTACAAAAAACGTAAAAGTACGTTGTCTGCATGCCAAGTGTTAATAACTAGAGAAATTAAAAGAATTCGTAGATTTTTTTATATCGCGCCTTCGATGTCCAGGTACTGGCACACTCGGTGTTCGTGGAATTGGTGTAAAGCAGCGCTCGTTACCAGAACTTGTAGCTTCGTTCCACTTCGTCCGGTCTCTCGCGTGATGCCAGCTGATAAGGGAATCCGTTTGCTTATCAAATGCTTCCCGAGACTTTTTACGTTGTAACGTGTTCGTCGGTGGGTGGTCGTTTAAACGGAAGTAAAACGGACACAATGTTCATAGTCATGGTAACTACCAGTCCCCTGTGATTTTCCGCAAGATAAGCGCGAGACCAAACCGCCTACTTGCTCTCACCCTGTCATTTCATCGATGCAGGTTCCCTACATTTTTCTTTCTTCATTGTGCAATAATATATATTCTTCTCGATCATTTTCCATCATGTTCTCGCGACATATTTTCATTTCTAGGCACAACCGAAAACCGAGTGTCTTATTTCGTATTGCGCTTGAACGGTATTATTTTACGCCATAATAGTAAGAAACTTTCTTGTTGTTGGTAATTCAATTAACGAGTTGTTAGATGTTAGTAAAAGCGAATTTATTTGGAAAATCATGGTTTTCGTGTGCCGGTAATTTTCAGTGCTTTTATTCGATTGTAAAACGATAGATACTCGATAAGTACGTACTTACTGTTGTTAGGGTTCTCCAGGGATGGCAAAGCTCGTGCAAGTAAAGTTTAGAGAATTTTAGTGAAACTTGCACCACGATAATTACACTAACTTCTTGTCTACGGAAGATTGTAATTAGAGCTGGCCCTCGAAACCCTCCGGACGGCAAGTAAGCTAAACTCAAAGTTGGCAGTGCGCGGCTATGGATTCCTGAGACGCGGGGTTACAGTGAACAAAACACTTTAAACAACTTCGAGTTTCAATGTGCCTGCCGTTTTAGGAAGGTCAGTCCAAATTGTAACATCGGGGTCGTGCGAATAAGTACTTAAACTTTTCTGTCCTGTACCTTAACTAACTAACTGTTCTGGTTCCTCACTTTCTCAACGTTTCTATCGTGATTTTAACATTCCTTTATTATTTCCCTCGTCATATTGACTTTGGAACATTGCCTTTACTCATTTGAATCGACGAATCGACAATTTTTGTAAATTCTCGTAATATCTGCAATATTTTCGTTAGCTCGATGCACTTCGTAATAATTAGCGTGAAGAAACAAATAATAATTATAATTCCATCAACACTCCCTTTTTATAAGGACCAATTACACACCGAGAGTAAAAAAATGGTTGGGTTTACTATAATCTGACTATATTTTATAGTTAAATTTTGCATCAAACGATTTATAAAAATGGTTATATTATTAACTATTTTCTTTGTTCTTGTTACCATTTGTATAGTAAAATGTGCTATGCAAATATAGTCAGTTCTATCACTATGATGAAATATTCTGGTAATATTAACTATATTAAATAGTTACTTTTTTTATCATTATATATTTTCGTTTTTATATATTACGTAAAAACGTAATATATTTGCTTATACTATGCCTCTATCGTAATTATTACCAGCATCATTTACCATAAATATGATATTTCCAACTATAATTTTGTTACTATGCCATTATAATTAGATCTATCATACTTTTCTCTCAGTGCACACGCTCGGTTCTTAACCTCCTCAAATGTTCTACCACAAGTTCAACATTAAATTGTCATTTCACTCGTCATCTTACCATTAGAACATTACTATTACTCATTAGAATTCGTGTATAGACAATCTTCTCGCTAGCTTCACGCACTTGGATCGTAATAATCACGACGAAGCAGAAAAGGGATAATAAAAAGATAATTTCATTAGCCTCCCCCTTTATGAGAACATTAACGATAAAGTGAATCGAACGACTACATCGCACGAGCGAAGCGAAAACCGCCACCACAACTACATCCTACCACTGGTCTGTGTGTGCACTTTGCACTTTCGCAAGGCGATTCTCACGCCAAGCTTCTGGACCTTGTCCCATGGGCGGTCTGACGCCAATAGAGTCCGTGGTTTGATTCCTTTTCCTCGCGGTATTCTCGTGGGTGGACGTTACCGAGAACGGAGTAAAAAGTCTCTTTTAAAAGTCTCTCTCCTTCCATAGCACTCTATTATCCAGCCACACATTCCATATATATCGCGAAAATCGTACACTCGTTGCTTAATCGTACTTGGTCCGAAAGACGATGCTTCGAATTGACAAGACAGTTTTGTTAACCGTTCAGTAACCGTTTCAGTCCGAGAGGTCATCGAGAAAACATTGTTGAGAAATGTCGAATAGCATGTCTTAAAGCACTTGTCTTAATCCTTAAAATGCATTAAATATCAATTTTATACCAATCATATTACAGATCATTGCAAATAATTTATCTTTCTTTATGCTTTGACTCTATGGCGTTTTTTTTATTTTTTTATTTTAGTTAATGCGGCAGTAAAGTTGAACGCGCTATTTAGATAGATTCCGAGTGTACCGTTAGTTGCTCTTAAGGTTCAAAAGTAGTGTGATCTTTTGACATGAAGTTTAAAGAGCGCAACCGCGTGAATTATAATTTTCTTACTATGTTCCCAATGAAATACATCAAAGGAAAATTAATCGGATAAAACCTATTTTTTAATCTACTTTTTTGTATAATAACACAATATTGGCGATCAAATTAGTTCACTACTTTTTAGGCACGACCGTGAAGGGAGTGACTTATATTAATAGATTTACCGAAACCAGTCAATACGACTGGTTCAAATGGGAAATCGTGTTTATAAAACATGTCCCGTAAATCTAGTGTTAATTTGCCTTCATACACACCGAAACACTTTCGGATTTTTGGTATATATTCATCAAATTTGTTTAGCCCACGAACGGTTAAGAAAATTGTCCGAAGTATTAAAGTAAATGATGAATGATAGTTTAATTAAAAGATGTTAAAGTGAATAGGTTTACACGAAATCTGCACTGAGAGAAAAGTATATGATATATCTAACTATAATGGCATAGTAACAAAATTATAGTTGGAAATATCATATTTATGGTAAATATTACCATAATGTCGGTAATAATTACGATAGAGGCATAGTATAACCAACTATATTATATTTTTACCCACAATTATGGTTATTTCAAGTAAAAATATAGTATGGTTGAAAATATATAATGGTAAGAAAAGTAACTATTTTATATAGTTAATATTACCAGAATATTTCATACATAGTGATAGAACTAACTATATTCACATAGCACACTTTACCATACGTATGGTAACAAGAACAAAGATAATAGTTAATAATATAACCATTTGTATAAATCGTTCATTCTACTATATTTTGTATGGTTAAGTGAACTATAAAAATATGTTTGACGCCAAATTTAACTATGAAATATGGGCAGATTATAGTAAACCTAACTATTTTTTTCTCTCAGTGTGTAATTAGTGCAATAATAATGAAATTGGGTTTGAATTTAATATTCGCATTTTGCCAGTTTACTCGTTCACACGTTCCTTTCGATTTCTGCTTCAGCCGCCGCCCACCATCACCACCACCACGAGGGTAGCGTGAAATCGCCGCACTGTAGCAGCGAACCCCGACTCACGGACAATGAGGTCAGCCCCGGACTTCGACGAAGGGGCAGCAGGAGAGGACAAAGCATGCATCACACGCATCAGAGGAAGAGCAACGCGTTCCTTGACGTGCCTGACATCACCTCGCAGATGTCTGCGAGGGAGGAGGGCGAGGACGAAGACAGCTACAGACTCAGGAGCTTCAGTCTCACTAGTAAAGGTGAGTAAAGAGACTTTCAATCGACTGACAGAATCGCTGGATATTGTACGAGGAGCCTCGAGGCAAATGCAAAATCATAGTTGAGTGGTAGAGTCAACTGTTCTACGTCAGGATAGTTCGCGAACACAATTTCTATGTAGGATTCGATTAAATTTAAACAATCGTTGCGTGGCGCGAGAATTTTCCCATCGCGGTGTTGTCCGAAAGAACGGTGTAATACGGGTTTGGGATAATATACGTTGAATAGTTGAATTATTTGAATAATCGATTAATAAAGTAAGGAGGGTTGCTTGTACTGTGGGAGGAGAGATCCTTTGGATAATTATATTCTTTAAAAAATCAGTCAACGAATTGAAAAAGGTTGATTGCACTTTGAATGGAATGATTCATTGGACAATGATATATTCTTTAAATAATCGATATACGAATTGAAAAGGGTCGATTATACGACGAATGGAAAGATTCTTTGGGTAATTATGTTCTTTAAATAATCGAGCGACTAATTGAGAAGGGTTGATTGTACTTTGATTGGAAAGATTCTTTGAATAATTATACTCTTTAAAAGATCGGACAACCAGTTAAAAAGAGTCGATTGCACGTTGAATGGAAAGATTCATTGGGTAATTATATTCTGTAAATAATCGATCGACGAATTGATAATAACTGATCGATTGTACTTTGAGTGGAAATATGTCAAACGCTTAAACAGCGCCTCTTAGAATTTAATATCGAATTCGAGACTCCTTGGGGAATCGTGAGGTTTGATATCAGAAGGTACGCTAAATTGGTAAAGGGACTGAGATGAAGGATGTGCTGCTGAGAGAGTCCCTTTGAATGTTAGGGCTTTCCTTCGCTCTATGCCAAAGCTACAGACTAGCCTATAGATCTGACCTTTAAATGTCAGCCACCGTAATTAACTCGAGAAAGTGGAAGTCTACACCTGTTTCGCATGTAACACCCTCAGCGCCGAGGGATGTGACGAAAATTCATTCGTTTCTTTTTTGTTTGCTCTTTCTTTCGACAGCACTCACGCGTACTGTCAATTTTTAATTACGCAAAACAAAGCAGATCAATACATATTGGGTTACAGTTGTGTCGAATACGGGGTTGGATGACTCGCTGTTCACGCTTGAACAGATCTGAATTCATTAGAGCGAAACAAATATATGGAAAGTGTATGTTTCTTCTAACAAGAATCGGAGATGTTTTGCGAGAATACACGTTCGGTACAGTAGAAATGGTAATTGTACAATTGACCAAGTACCCATTAATCCAATTTTCCATATAATTTTATTAAAAATCGCGATGGTACGCTTCAAGCCTAACGCGCGGCACCAATCGGAAGAGATTGAAACTACAGAGCATATTAATTGCGTGCACGGTGAAATTTCTAATTAATCGTCTAACGATTCTTGTCAGAAAATGTATTTCTCTTTCTCTTGACGTTCTTCCTGTTCGTTTCTCGTGACATTTCATTTACCGCGGTTCTGAGTTTCCAGGCGAGTGATCATGCAGTACCCACGCGTGTCCATCCCTAGGATCGCGAGACTTACTAAAACGGTCTCCTACCGCGTCTATCATTAGCTCTCTCGAGAATTCAAATGTAGCAAACAGCCTCAGTTGTAGCCAGCGTAACCTTAGGATATCCTGCAACCTTTCGGTTTATTTCCTTTTCATTCTCGCTTTCTACTTTCGCCATCTCTTCGCTTTACTTCGTGCTCGTGCACTTCGTCGTTCTATCTTTGTCATTATTCCATCTTCAAAAAAATCTCAGGTTCTTCTTGTGCGCACATTTCTCGTGACATTTCTTCACCTACGTTTTGAGCTTCCAGGCGAGAGATCACGCGCTACAGAAGGTTGTTTCACGCGGAGGGTTGGGTACACGTAATACTCTATGTTTTATGCGCAAAGTTGTATGCGCGAATCACTAAGCGAGGCTTTCCGCGGCATAAAATTCCTTTCACACAGAAAACCTTATCATTAATTTCGTGCTAACATATTTAGATTAGAAACAACAGGTGTATAGTCGTGCCATACAAGTCCATAGCTAGTTCAGTTATTTCGTTAACTACTTTTTTCAAAGCTGTTGCAGTTTCTTTCAGCCTGGAAAAGTCGTAGGACTCTAGAAAAACTTGTTGCTCTTTGCATTGTGTAAAACGCAAACGTTTTTTCTATGGGCAGAGGAATTTTTCCGTGCATCAATTAAAAGCACAGATTCTGTATTCTTCAAAGACTCTTTTCTAGCGGCAGTTATTTCGGCATGAAATTTATCCAAGATACTTGTAGATAAAATTATCTACAAGTCTTCATTGTCGGCAGTTTATAAGTCGGATTTAAAATAGATACAACATTTTTAAAATGCAACGATTTTACGACCGAAAACGGTGTATTACAACCGAAAAACAATTTGACCAATGCTGCGTCAACAGTATTGAGGCTCTCTACATCGTCAGAAGAATCCTGTGCATTATCTGACATAGTCTGGGCTGTATCACTGAGTAATGAGTGCATCTACAAAAAGACAAAACATGTTTTTCTTTTTTTTTAATTAATATCTAGATCACCCTCCACCATTGAAATTTATAGGAGTTTCCAAACCCATGTGACAAGACCGTACTTCAGCGCATCCTACCACTATCCGGTTTCGTTTATTTCGTTTCTCGCGTTATAGTTTCACCACCTCTTCAATTTATTTCGTGCTCGTGCATTCGGTCGATCTATTTTTATTCTCACTTCATCTCCAACGAAAGTTCGCCCTTAGGGCCCCCGCAGACTACAGACTTTCTATCGGCCGATAGTTTGGTCGGGTTCTTAATCAGCATAAAAATATATGCAAGTGCGCACATTTTAACGATTCAGTATCGGCCGATATTGCATACATTTTTATGCTGATTAAGAACCCGACCAAACTATCGGCCGATAGAAAGTCTGTAGTCTGCGGAGGCCCTTAATATCACGCACGCGTTGGTACGCCAGCCACGATACACGATGGTAAGATAGGTGGGCTAAGACGTCTTATTAAAAAGGCGGGTTTACAAACCGCCTTTTAGGTTAATGGAAAGTTACACCGCGCTGAGATAAATAGGGGGGCTAATTAAAAGCGAAGGGATCTCGTAGGAGGAGAATCCGCCCTCGGCACTGTTCGCGTTTAACGGCGCACGAGCCCCTACCGCAGGCTTACTTCCTCTTCTTTTTATCTACATTTTGTTTCTTTTTTGTATTTCCACTCCCCTCGACTTTTCTCTCTACCTCTCTCTCCGCTTCACAATTGGATTTTGCAAAGTTCTTCTTCGTCTTCTTCTTTCTCCTGCATTTTCTTTCCTTTCTTCGTTTTTCTAGTCTCTTCGTTTTTTTCTCTTTCTCTTTTACCGTTCCACCCGCCTGAATTTCATTCACGACCTTCTGCTTCTTGCTCTCCTTTCTCCTCCATTTTTTTCTTCTTTTCTTTTTGTTCTTCTACTCCCTTTGTCTTTTCTTTTTCTCTTTCATTCTACTGAATTTTCTCAAGTCTGGTCTTCCTTCTTCTTTCTCCTCATTTTCTCTTACCTAGTTTATTTTCGTACTTCCTTCGTACATCCTCTCCCTCTCTCTCTGTCCTCTTCTTATTTATCTTTCATTTTCTCTCCTTTCTTTATTTCCCTACTCCCTTCGAACCCTTCTTCCTACTTCTTTAATACTCCTACACCCTCCACCCTTTCTCCCCTACGCTCTCCTGAATTTTATCGCTCGTTAAATGAACCCGGTGCCCGCAATTAAAAGCAGAATATTCAGTCCTCCCCTATTATTCTCTCCCTTCTCTTCCACTCCTCGTTCAAGTCTTCTCGTTCTCGTCGGAGGGTAATCTTCGCAATTTCGCGATTTCTCGTCAGAAAGGGAGAATAAAAGCTCGAGTCGAAAGAATGGCATTTCCGAAGCGCAACGGAAACGGCTAACGTCGGTGCGTCAGACTGGAATTCTTCACACCGTAGGTCATAGACTTGGCGTTCGCGCAACCAAGCGAAATTATTTCTCGTCTGCGGAGTTGCAGACAACTACCTGATCTCGTGAAAGACGAAGACGATGTGAGTCATCTCGAAGCATTCCCTGGATCGTCGAAGCGTCGCGACGCCTTAGCCAACGTGGACAACGACGTCAGAAACGACCGTGTGGGTGCGTCGTCATAACACGCTGAATTTTGATGCACGCGATTCGCTTCTTTTCACAGTCGTCACGGATTCTCTCAGTTCGTGCCTTCTCTTGCTTTTCTCCTCTCTCTCTCTCTCTCTCTCTCTCTCTCTCTCTCTCTCTCTGAGACAGAGACTTTATTACAATGTGTACGTATTTGTATATTGATCGTTTATTTTGAAAGTGGTGTAAGTCCGTTTTAAAAAACAAAATTAACTGGTCATAAATTAAAAATTTACATTACATTAATCACAGATTATGTGATATTTAATTTTTTTAAGAAAATGGACTTACATCACTTTCAAAATAGACGGTCCATATAAGATGGTGAAAGGATTGTTGCCGAAACAGTTAGGAGAGAAGATAGTTCTAGTAGGAACTAGAAATGAGAGGCGCGAACAAGACAGGCGGGAAATATTGTGATAGAATTTAGAAGAACAAAAAGTGCGCAAAGAAATCTATTTTATGAAGGTATACAGATGTATAACGCTTTGCCGTCCGAACTGAAGCAGTGCGATAGACTAAGAACATTTAAACGCACGTTGAAAGAGTATATTATACCAATAGATATGTTAAACTAGTGTGTAAGATGTATACCAAAATAGCTGAGAAAGCTAAATAAATATCGTTCATTCATTCATTCTCTCTCTCTCTCTTTCTCTCTCGTATTCGACGTTTTATTATTCGCTATTTCCACTGCACACGTGGCACGTGCCACCCTGTGCACCCGTCTGCGTGCGTGCCAGAAATATTTATTTGACAAGAGCGGAAAGGCGAGTGGCTTGCAATTAGAGCGGAAGAGAGAAAATAAAAAAGCTGACGAAGCGGTGCGTGTGGCGCGGGTGGTGAACGCGAGAGAAACGATTTGGAAGAGTGAAGGAAAGGAACTGGAGCGTTTCGGATATTTAGAAGAAGGATGGAAGAAGATTGCTTGGAACGAAGGGGAGAGAATAAAAATCTGACCGATGCGTGTGTCACGAATCCGAAACGCGAGAGAAACGATTTGGAAGAGTGAAGGAAAGGAACTAGAGCGTTTCGGATATTTGAAAGAAGAGTAGAAAAAGATTGCTTAGAACGAAAAGGAGAGTGTGGCGTGTGTCACAAATGCAGAACGCAAAAGCAACGATTTAGAAAAGAGAAGGGAAGGAAGTAGAGCTTTCGTGGATATTTAACAGAAGGATAGAAGAGGATTGCTTAGAATGAAAGGAAGAGGATGCGCGTGTCACGAGTCCAGAAAGCAAAAGAAACAATTTAGAAGAGCGAAAGAAAGGAAGTAGAGCTTTTGCGGATATTTGAAAGAAGGACAGAAGAAGATCGTGGAGTAGAAAGAATGTATTTTATCGATTACCAAATTTACAAGACTTCCATCCGATTTCTTTAGGTGAAAAAGAAACAATTCTAAAGTCGGTTCTGTGATCGCAAACTAATCTCGGGTAAGCATGAGTGAAAATAGACTCGCGGCACAGAAATTCATTTGTCGTATCTCACCTCGGGCTTCGCAGCTTGTCCTTAATAGCGGTATCTCCCGCGCCACAGGCTGGCTCGTCGATTAATCGAGGGATCGAGTCTAATCGACGTCGCTTAATCGAGCAATCAATTTTTCGATTAGATCGCAGACCGAGTTCGCTTCTAGCATCGTGTCGGACGATCATCCTCATCTCGAAACCTGAAACAAGATCAGAAATTAAGAAGCAAAGATATCGAGACGTAGACAAAATTTTATAACGAGATTTCATTTCTGTCTGTCGTAGCTTATTCAGAAATTTCTTTAAGCTCGAGATTCACCATGATCGTTCGTCTCTTCTCATCTTATCATTCTTTTTTTACATTGACTTGTTTAACATTATTACCAGGTCTCGTGTGGCACGATCACTCGCATCTCGAACTCTAAAACAAGATTCGATATTAACGCTAAGCCTAGCAAAACCGGTCAACAAGAGAAATTTCCTTATGGATAAAGTCTTCGGTAGGTTTAGTGTTAAGCAGCTCAAGACTCAATGTCAATAGGATTACTCGTCTCGACTCATCTAATTATTCTGTTTTTTACCTTAACTTGTTTAACATTATCGACTAATCGCGTGTGGTGCGATCGTTCTCATACCTGAAAGAAAATCAGAAATTAAGGAGCAAAAATTTCGTGGCGCGGAAGAAATTTTATAACGAGATCTCATTTCTGTCTGTCGTAGCTTATGCGGAAATTTCTTTAAGCTCGAGATTCAAAAGGATCGCTCGACCCGTCTCCTCTTATCAGTTCTTTTTCTTCCTCGACTGGTTTGACGTTGTCGATAATCGATAGCGGAAAGAAGGTAAAGAATGTCTTCTCCGAGGGAAATGAGATTTTGCGGGGAAAGACTGTACGGCGAATGCGGTGCGGTCTTGCTCATTCATTAGCCGACCCTTGTTTCAGAGAAGGCTGAAAATGTCAAGGATTCAGCGTCGCTCTTGCATCAATAAGACGCTCCAATCGAACCTCCAACCACGTCGTGGAGAATTTAGTTCCAGAATGAAAATCTTGGAATATTCTCTCTTGCGAACGTATTACGAACCTCCAACTTCGTCCCGTAGAATTCATTTCTACAATGAAAACTTTGGAATATTGTCTCTTGCAAATGTATTACGAACCTCCAACCTGGTCTCGGAGAATGCAGTCCCAGAATGAAACATTCTTGGAACATTCTCTGTTGTCGATATTTAACGAATCTGTAGTCTCTGTCACTGAGAATTCGATTTCAAAATGAAAACCTTGGAATATTGTATTTTCTGTTGCGGATGTATGTGTAACGAATCTCTAATCTTGCCCCGGAGAATGCAATCCCAGAATGAAAACCTTGGAACATTCTCTGTTGCGGATGTATAACGAATCTGTAACCTCGTCCCTGAGAATTCGGTCCCAAAATGAAAACCTTGGGATATTCTCTCTTGCGGATATATAACGAATCTGTAATCTCGTCCCTGAGAATTTGGTCCCAGACTGAATAGCTTGGAACATTCTCTATTGTCGATATTTAACGAATCTGTAGTCTCGTCCTTGAGAATTCGGTTCCAAAATGAAAACCTTGGAACATTCTCTGTTGCGGATGTATGTATAACGAATCTCTAATCTTGCCCCGGAGAATTCAGTCCCAGAATGAAAACCTTGGAACATTCTCTGTTGTCGATATATAACGAATCTGTAATCTCGTCCTTGAGAATTCGGTTCCAAAATGAAAACCTTGGAATATTCTCTGTTGCGGATATATGTATAACGAATCTCTAATCTTGCCCCGGAGAATGCAATCCCAGAATTAAAACCTTGAAACATTCTCTGTTGTCGATATATAGACCGTTTATTTTGAAAGTGATGTAAGTCCACTTTTTAAGAAAAATGAGATATCACATAATTTGTGATTAATTTAGTGTAAACTTTATATTTACAAGTAGTTAATTTTTTTTTTTTTTTTAAATGGACTTACACCACTTTCAAAATAAACGGTCCATATAACGAATCTGTAACCTCGTCCTTGAGAATTCGGTTCCAAAATGCAAACCTTGAAATCTTCTCTGTGCGGATATATGTATAACGAATCTCTAATTTCATCCTGGAGAATTCAGAATGAAAATCTTGAAATATTCTCTTTTGTGAATAAATCACCAATCTTCAACCTCATCCTGGAGAATTCAGTTCCACAATGAAACCTTGAAATATGCTTTCGTGTGGAACGAAACGCGCGAAATTTCCCTCAACTGAAAATCTCGTAGCCGTTCTCGTTACGAATATTTTTATTCTACGATTTTAACAATTGCTTTTGCCTTGGAAAATTAGCTTCTACGCGAGTTGGAACGCGCTCGTCCTCACGATGACGTCACCTCAACGTAAATTACAAAGTTCGAATTACTTTCCGCCGGCGGCTGCTCTCGGCCGATAAGAAGATAAAGTTACAAATAAAGCGCGCGCATATTCGTTGACAGTGTTAAGGTAAGCTGCTTTGCTTCACCATTCGAGAAAATTAATTATCCATGGCGTGGCCCTCCCACTCTGTGACTGCTAAATTAACTACGGCGCTATGGCTGAGGAATAGAGGCCGTTAGAGCACGAAAAGGGAAGGGTATGATCCGTAGCGCGAATGTTGGCCGTAGAATATTCATCCGCAACCCTCGCGCCGAAGGGTGGCCTTTAAAATAATCGAATTCTGCGAAATTGCCATCCCTCTTTTCCACGCGGCATTTGATGGCGAATTAACGAAACAATTAGAATCTTTAATTCGGCATAGCTCACTGGATCTGAATATCGTATTTAATTTGCACTTTGGCTGTGAACCTCGCACTCGTTATTTTAAACCCGATATTTCAGGGCGCCTGAGAAATACATATTTCTGATTTTCCGATCCTCGTGCTTCTCGTCGAGAGGGCTTGCGATTTTTATTCACTTCTTTATTTGTTGATCAATTTGCCGGATATGAGATGAAATCTACTCTAGTTTCCATACGGTTGATAGCTTTAGCTCGAGCAATTAATGGAATATCGCATTTAATTTGAGCTCTGCTTGCGAACTACGTACTTTTTATTTTAGCCACGAGTTTCGTAGCGTCTGAGAAACATCAAATTCAGGAATGAAAAGTAAAGTTTCTCTAGCTCTCCGTATGCTCGTGCCTCTCGTCGAGCGTGCTCGTCATTTTTACTAGGTTAGAATTTGTTGATCGATTTCACGAATATCAAATGAATTCTCGATACGAAGAGACAAAGGATCGAAAGACTTTCGCAACTGCTCATTGTCAATTTTATTTTTCATACGGTTAAAAGCTTTAACTCAGAAAGTTAACGCAATATCGTATTTAATTCAAATATTGCTTGCGAACTACACATTATTTATTTTACATGCAAGATTTCAGTGTCCGTGAAATTTCTCTAGCTCTCCACATGCTCGTGCCTCTCGTCGAGACGTGCTCGTCATTTTTACTTGCTTTTGATTATCGATCGATTTGACGGATATCAGATGGATTCTCGATGCGGAGAGACTTTTGCAATTGCCCATTGTCCATTCTATTTTCCATACGAGAGGACGATTGATAGAGAGGCTCTCGACACACTCACCCAGCCACATTTTTTTCACATTTTTATTCTTCATCGATGAAAATGGTACGAACAATTGCCTCCTCGAAGAGTTTTGGTACAAGGAGTGACGAGGATCTCCTCGAGATTTAAGACCATCTCTCAGCCAAATCCGATACGACCACCTGTTACGTGTTGCTCGAAGTGGAAAGGACGCGATGGCCGATTTGCGAGTCTTCTTTTCTTACAGAAATGAGAACCGAAGTTTTCTTAAGTGACTCTTTAAAGCCGCGTTTAACGTGTCGAATACGCCGAGAGATCCTGACGAGTTTGGATCAGTAAATGCGGTTAATTTAAATCAACCATAAGATTTCTGAAAATTCTGAAATGGTTTTTTTAGTTTTGCGCTTGCAAAATAGACAGTGTTGCTTTTCATTCAAGTCATGTAGATATTCGAACAATCTATGTTTTATCTCTGCACGCGCGCGTGAAGTATATTCACATTTTAGCCACGCTGGTCTAGATGCCACCTAGGTGTATATTTAACATCGTAATTGCAACTTCTGGCACCGGAACGTAAATAAATTCACGCAGGTGTGAATGAACGGCAATAAAGCTGACAAGTCTAAAGAAAGCTGGCTTGCCAATAAAATGAATGCGTAAATCGTAATGATCGCCTCCGACGTTTCACACAATATCTTATCGAAACATACATCGTGCAAAAAATGAATGAAGTGGACAAATTATATAAAATCACTCCATCGTTCAACCTGTTTAACTACAGGTAATAATCCGCTTTAATTTAACAATTTCACACGATATCTTACCGAAAGATATCCATCGTGGAACAAAAAATTCATTACTGGGTAAATTACATAAAATCGCTCCATCGCTCAACCTGTTAAACTACACATAACAATCCCCTTCAACTTAAAAATTTCACACGATACCTTACCGAAATATACATCGTAGAAGAAATAATTCATTGGCGAGCAAATTACATAAAACCACTCCGCCATCCAACCTGTTTAAACTACAGGAAGACATCCTTTGTTTAATCCAGGTGCTTTCAAAACTTTCAAAAAATAACACCATATAAGAGTATTCAATTTGTTAAGTGGGACGAATTAAAAAAAAAATTGCACTCGCTTCGTAAACCACGTAAGTTTAACAAAAATAACTATTACAATAAAAATATCTAAAAGTATTCGCGAGCCGCAGTTTGCAAATCACTGTCGTAATCCATCGTTGTTTTCCGCGACCTCTTCGCAACGAAGCTTCTCTGCTCTTTTTCACGATCAAACTTCTCCTCTCCGCTCCGTTCCGAAAAAGCGAAAAAATTCTACCTGGCAAATTCGATGGATTTCCGAACGGTCGGATCGCACGAGAGAATGACGAAAGATAAACTTGCACCATCCTGACGAGTATTTTCGCGATAAGCGACAAACGATCGTGACGATACGAAAAGCGTTCGCTTCCGCGTTGCTCGCTGGCAGTGGCGGTGGCGGTGGTGAGAATGGGAGGCATAGTTGTGCGGGTACGGAGCTGAAGGTAGGGAGGGGTGGAAGCACCCAGTCGTTTATTCACCTAGGACACTCGCCGTGAGGTCAACGAACAGAGAGA
Organism: Tiphia femorata; assembly: GCA_944319695.1. Classification (NCBI taxonomy): domain Eukaryota; kingdom Metazoa; phylum Arthropoda; class Insecta; order Hymenoptera; family Tiphiidae; genus Tiphia; species Tiphia femorata. The sequence continues at coordinate 20,605,885 of OX090901.1, read as the reverse complement.
GGTCAGAGTTAACGAGAGAGAGAAGCAAAAGCACTGGTACGAGCGACCTTCCGATATCTCTACCGAATAAGGAAGTAAACACCGTGAGAGTTGCACTGAAAAGTTAGAAAAATGGTAAGAAGTCTCGTTTAATCCTTGAAAGCGTGACTTTCTATCAGAAAATGAAGAAGAAAGCCATAGAGCTAAAGCAAAAAGAAAGATAGAATGTTTAATGCGATTGGTATCGAAAATTATACTTTTATGCATTTAAGGGTTAAAGGTTAAGCGCATGCTCATTGATTTTACACGCTTCCTTTATTCTCTTTTCTTCGTTTATTTGTTTTACTTAATTTTCTTGATTTTCTTTTTCTTCTTCTCTTCGTTACTTCGAAGCATCGGAGTCCCTTATATCTTCGCAAGAAAGTTAGGAGACAACAAAGAAATCTCATTTAAAAGGCGCGCATGCGCGTCGATTTTAGGCGTACTATTTATTTTCTTTTTCTTCCTCTCCTCGTTACTTATTTACTGCGTTAGCTTCTTCATTGACGTTACTTCGAAGCACCGGTATCCTTATATCTCCACCAAATAAGGTAGTAAGCAAGACGAAAGCTGCACGGGAGAGTTAGAAGAGGAGGGAGTCTCATTTAACAGGCGCGCGTCCGCATGATTTTATCCTTTTCATTTATCTTTTTTCATTTTCACTCCTCGTTACTTCTCTGCCTCGTTATCTTTCTCATTAATTATTCGTTACTTCGAAGCACCGCTTCATTTCTCTTCTCAAATCTTTTTTCCTTAATCCTAGAAGTGTCAGCTTGATTTTGCACAGTGCCATACGAATTTATATGAATTCGTAGGCTTTCAGTGAAACTAACTAGTGTTAACTTTAATAACTAGCATTCTGTTAACGCTATGCGTATCTATTATGAATGCATGCTTAGAGGACACGTAGTGCTTCATTTGTGTTATTATTATGATGTTACCGGATAGAAAATGTACCATGCAATCTTGCACAAATTTGCAATTTTATCAGGATCGAAATTATCGACTTCAGGCACTTGTAGGGTTAATAATATCTAGAAGCAAAGGCACCAGGGTGGCTGTCCACGGATATTTCCGCCGAATAAGGTAGCAACCGAGGTAAAAGCGGTACTAGAAAAATTCGAAGAGAGGAAAGAGCCTCGTTTAAAAGACGCTCGTTTTATAAATGCACATCGATTTCACCCGCTCTCTTTACTCTCTCTTTCTTCTCCTCGTTATCATTCTCATTAACCATTCGTTACTTCACAATTACCGTTCCATTTCTTTCGTCACTCTTTTCTTTCTTAATAACATCCACGCCGTTTATCTTCTCTCTTTCTCTCTTCACCGCTCGATTCTCAAGCCCCACGATAATTCTTTTTTCTCCCATCTCGTCCCACCATTGCCATTCGCAAAACTTTAAATACATTAGGAACTGAATGAGCAAGTTGAATTGTGTAGGGTGGCTTCTTTGTGTAAGGGGTAGGCTTCGAGAGAACGGATAGCAGAGCGAGCGTGGAACAATGAGCACGTTCGAGTAGGACGCGCGCGTATCGAATAAACCGACGATTGTACTTGGCTCGTAGCGTGCGAAAGAAGAACTGGGCGTGACGCACGCATCAGAGAAATGCGAAAGTAGGGTTTTGTGAAATTACCGTCGAGCATTATCGGATAGCGCGCGCTTCTATCGTGCCTTTCTCTTCTTTCTCTCGTGCTCGTGGATTTTTTTCGCGAAAAATATCCCACGAAGAAAATAAAATCGACCATTATCCTCTATTTACAACGATAAACCTGGGCCCATCAACCACGCACATTTCAAACTTCCAAATTTAACTTCTCGACCCCGTTAACCCTCTCATATAGGATACCGGCTGTTTGCTTCACTTTTGCCAATATATTTCGGTCAATAAGACTTCTGCAATTGAATCCTTTCACTTCTAAGCCTTCAAACTAGTTACTGAACTATGCGTTGGTAGTTTTTATGCAGAAAAAAACAATTTTGCAAATGACGCGAGGAATTAAATCCCGAAGAGTGGCTATTTTTCTGAAAACAATTGAGCCATGATCAGAAAATAGGGCATTCGTCTACACATTTGTATTGGTTCTTTAAGTATTGTTTAGTAACGTATAATTTGTGCAGCATTTTTTTTAAAGTTGAATTTTTCGAGAGAAAAATTCGGTATACCATGGCCATGCCTAAATTTTTATAATTCAGTGAAAAACAAATCTATATTCAGGGAGTTTTCATATGGCTGTTCATATGGATTGAAGACTGAATACTGTGTAAGTTGTGCCTGAATTGGGTGCATTAAAACTGCACAGAATTTTCCGATATATGCAATCCATGCGGTAATGCATAAAGAGTTGGCATTAAAAAAAAAATACATTCGGCAAAGGAAAAAGCAAGAGTACAGGCCAGAAAACTAAGAATTAGATATGGCCATCACTTCCTTGGTACTATGGCCATCTCTACCGGACGCTTCAGGAGAGGTGGCCAACTGAATTTTTTCTTAATATGATTTTTTTCACCGTCTGACTCCTTTATCATTAGATTACGATTAAAGAATAATGTACATACAAAAAACAATCAAGTTCTGATTACAGTATTTTCATTTACTAAAACAAAAGAGAAAATTGACCTAAAAAAAACTATGGCCATCTCTACCGGACTTACCCTATATCAAATCTTATTGAAAACCGTCCACTAGATTTAACGCGCCCCTGAAACGCTTAAACGAAAAGCGCGAATTTACAACCAGTCTCGTTCTACCCAAAATGAACTTTCCACCGTGTCACACAATTCACGTCGTAGTCATCGCGTAGTACCTCTCGAAAATATCCTCCACGACCCCTGACATTACCTAAGCAAACTAAAAAAATCTCACCCACCGAGTAGAAAATACGCTCCGCGCGAGAAAACAGGCTGAAATTACCGCGCGGACGGATAATCTTTGATCTCCGCGAACTCGACGACGATCGCGAGCTCGTGTGCTTTAGGACGCAATTTTCTTTTATGGCGCCGTTCTCGTACGCCACCTTGCACGCTCGACGTGGAAAGAAAAATGGAGAAACAAGAGCGACGAAGGGTAAGGGGATGGAGAACGAAGATAGGAAAAGTCGAAGAAGCAGGGAGAGAAAAGTAATAGAGCTTAAAGCTCGTCAATTCTACGACGAGAAGCAGACCACCTTCTCCCTCGTGGAGATCCTTCCGATTTTTCTCCAAGGAAAAATAACTAAATTTCTGTTCGCCACGGTGGAGAATCGTGTGGCGCGTGGTCCGCGTTGGATGCACGCGGAACAGAGAGGCCGGTTGGCTGGTGTGGCCCAAGAACATGCTGGCGGCGATCCGTGATGGATACCACCGTAGCCGTGCCGGCAGCTGCCGGGGCTTATTTATAAGCCGATCGGATAGTGCCTTTGACGCTATAAATAGTTCATATATATCGGCGCCTACCTCGCCTTCGCGTTCTCCTCTAGAGCCAACACACACACGCACGCACACACACTCTTGATCCTCCTCCTTCTTCCCTTACTCGCTTGCTCCTTTCTCTTCTCTCCTCTCTTCGCGCTCTTTCGTTTTTTTCCTCCCCTTTTGCGAATTCAACTCCCTCTCGGTCAAAGGTCGCGGCTTACGAGCGTCTCTTCACCTCGGTGTCTAGCGTGGAGAGGAAGTGTCGTTCCATACCCCCTCACGTGCTATTTTTTAATCCACTCGAAAGAGTGGTAGAATCGAACGTTAGGAAAACGGTGAGGGTGTAAATTTGAGCCGTTTATTGTGAAAGTGGCCTAAGTCGATTTTTTTTTAAATAACGAGATATCAGATAATATTAAATTAATTACACTAAATTATTCGCGGATTATGCGATATCGTATTTATGTTAAATAATCGACTTGGGCCACTTTCAAAATAAACGGCTCATTCATTGATTCTTTTATTTTTTAGGAAATGGAGGAAAGTGGGTTGCTTAACTCTGATGTTTGAATTAATTTTTCTATTTTTTCTTAGAATTGTTAAAGTTAAAGGCCATGTCGAGTTGTATTCGATGCTGGAGTGCAAAGGATTAAGTTGGAGGATAGTGAGCCTTTCTTGGTTTTTCCTTGGAAAAGGTTAATAAGTGGATCAGTGAAAATCGGTGCTGCCGCTGTTTACGGGCGTTTCTTCGTCCTCGTTCTGTCAATATAGTATTTTTAACACTAGATTTACCGAACATTTCTTATAAACACAATTTCCCAATTTGGACCAATCGAATTGACTGATTTCGGTAAATCTAGTGTTAAATTCGCTTAGAAGAGCTGCCAATCAAATATTAGACGAAGGAACAGCGAGAGGGTGTAAAAGAAGACAGGAGTTTTTCAGTTTTCTTTTTTTCTTCTAAGAGACTAGAAGATAGTGGGCCAGTTAAGTGGAAGAACAGCGATTTATTTGGTTTCTGTTTGGAAAAGGATAATACGTGGAGCGGCATAAATCAGTGTTGCCAGTATTTACGAGCGTTTCTTCGTCCTCGTTCTGTCACCGTATTACTTTTTAATTCGCTCGGAAGAGCTGCTCTTGGAATTAAATATTACACAAAGGTACAGCATAAGGTGCAAAAAGGAAACAGAATTTTTTTACTTCCTCTTCCGAGCGAATACAGAATAGGAGGTTGGTTAAGCAGGAGAATAATTGATTTTTTTGTTCGTTTAGAACTGAATAATGGCGAAGCGTGCAGAAGAACTCTTTGATTTTATTCCTAATGAATAGAAGCTATGGTGGGTGGGTTAAGTGGGTGGATAACGACCTCTTTTTCTCTTTTCTTTTGGAAGATACAGTACGCGGATCGGCAAAAGATCGGCAAAAGATCGGCAAAAGATCGATATCGAGAACTCCTCCTCGTCGCGCGCGCGCGCGAAAAAAAGAAATCGAAGCACCTCGCCCTCGAGCTTTTTCCACGACTTTATACGCCCAGGTAGCCGTCTCTATTTTTTCTTTCCTCTTTAACGATGCAACCACCGCACCATACGTTCGTGTATACTTAACGGCGCATGTAAGGCGCTCCTTATTCTCTCCCTATATTTCACGAGAAAAATGAGAGAGAGAGAGTCTTCAAAAGCGAGAGAAGAGGAGCTTTAGCGATAACGGCGTTGAAGGGCGACTCTTATGAAGCACACTATGCGGGACGGAAAGTTATCAATTACAGGCATGGCCGATCGAGTGAAATAAAACGAAAATTTCTTTCAGGGTTCAGTGAGCATTTTCACGAGCGGTAGCCTCACACTATTTCGCCCCCTCTCCTTCTCTCTCTCTCTCTCTCTCTCTCTCTCTCTCTTTTACTCGCTTTTTCTCTTGTTCTGGCCTGTACAATCACACACACACACACACGGACACACGTGTGTTTACATTACAGCCCACAAATATGTGTGCGTGTGAACGGGTTGGTTCGATGCTTGCGCAGAAATACGAAAACGAGCGTGAGCGGGGGCAGGGTAGAGGAGCCACACGATGTCCGAAAATAAAATTGTGTGGGGAATTGGTTAAAAAGTCCATGGACAATTCTGCTCGCCATCGAGCAGCGTGATTTCTCGTAACTCGATTTTAACGACGAAGCTTTACTTCCTAGAGGCTTTTGTAGGGAGAATAGTGAACTCTTCTTGACTGTGTACCAGGCGAAAACGAAAGCGAACTAATGATAGAGAGAGATGTAGAGAAAGAGAGAGAGGGTGAGAGAGAGAGAGAGAGAGAGAGAGAGAGAGACAGAAGGAAAGAGAGAGAGAGAGAGAACTTTACGCGTTCTCCGTTGACGTCACGCGGACTTCCGAGTAAAGCGCGTTGCTAATCTCAGGGGCGATTCACCTCGGCCTACTTACAAAGAGCGCGTCTCGAGAACCGACGGAATCGTCGACGTCTCTTTTACTTCTTTTTTCTTCTTCTTCTTCTTTCTTTCGAGGCAACAAATCTCGCGAAGCGGAGAAAGACTCGTACGCGAGGGAGCGTTCCACTAATCAACGTCGACGACAGCCAAGTTCAGCGTCTCTAAAACTGGAAGGGTTTCCCCTTCACTGGCCTGGGGGCGGACGTAGTACAAAGGACGATGGAGTTCGCGCGAGTAAAAGTGTGATTCGCACGAATTTTCACTTGTACAAAAGTCTGTATTGCTAGTCTTGTAACAGTGATCTTATACGATCGTGTTTTCACGTTGAAATTGGATTATGCGAGAGTTCTTTGAATACTTAAACGAAGTAAATTATGAGCCGTTTATTTTGAAAGTGGCCTAAGTCCATTTTTTTGAAAAAATAAGATAACACACAATTCATGAATAATTTAGTGCAATAATTTAATGTCATGTGATATCTCATTTTTTTAAAAAAATGGACTTAGGCCACTTTCAAAATAAACGGCTCTTATACAGAATTTCTATAAAGACGAGTAAAAGAATAGTCAAGTTTAGCATCTCTAAAACTGGAGTTCTTTGAATATTTAAACGAAAAAGAAAGTTATTCGGGATTTCTATAAAGACGAGTGAAGAAATGTTCTAAAAATTTCAATACAGTTTTATGTTTTAGAGACAATTCTGCCTATAATCGCGTATGAAGGGTACGCACACGTGTGACGAACAGACGATGACAGTTAACGATTAAAATTTTGGTCTCAAACGTGTTCCTTTGAACATCGAGTAGATTTTCCATTGCTACTCTTACAAAGACTTATATGATCGTGAATTTTACCGATAGTTATTCTACCAGTTTTCTATAGAAACCTTGCCGAACTTTTCCTTATAGATTTTCTATAAAAACGTGGTGGTTAGAAAGTGTCATTCTTTAGAATCTACGGAATATCTTGTAAAAGAACAATGAGTCTCTGAGTTGTATACACAGGCATCGTATAGAATGTCATTTCCTCGAATCTACAGAATATCTTGTAATAATGCACTCTCTTTACGATCGCGTCTAAAAATGAACGACTCTGAATTCTATACACAGTCGTCGTATAGAAACATTCTATCTTCACCGAGTTTATCTACTTTCTATAGAATCTGTCCGTGGACAATTGTGTTCCTATTTGCTCGTGCTCGCGTACGTATCCTTACGAGCAATGGTTAACCTCGTCACCGTCCAGTTTCTCTCTCTCTCTCTCTCTCTCTCTCTCTCTTCCTCTCTGTTTCACCCTCTCACTCTCTCACAGGCTCTCCTAAAATAGATTTCAATATGTGTCTGCGGTCACTGCCATATCACCCGCTGGCGACGACGCTCACCGAGCGCACGTGCTTTCGTTACTACCGGTAATTAACATCAAGCAGAGAGCACTACTTATAACTAAGTGATCGTCGATGAGATAAACCGGATAGTCTCGACTGTCCCTGAAATTAACACGATGCCGTTCATTCATGAGTCGCATTAACGATGACGTTCAGCAGACAGAAACAGAAAAATAAATAATAATAACGCGAGGAAACAAGGACCAACGGAAGCGAGGTTAATTAATACTACTAATTAACGCGAAGTTAATTAATATTCGTTTTAATAATTAATACTAATAAAGCTGATTATCGCCGAGCACTTCTACGATCATTTCCAAGAAATTGTGTAATTTGTCGCAAGGCCGTATCAAATTTATTCGACCGGAATATTCCGGAAAGGTGTATTAAAATATCGTGGTAGCGCGTAGTACATCGTGAAAGCATCACGACGCCATTAGCATTTAATTCAGTAGCGGCAAAGGTGGAACTGCTTTCAAACGAGGTAAACTGCAAAATCGGTCCGGCCAACGTCAGCGTCTCCTCGAGTTTCGGACGGAAAGAGAAAAGGAGAGAGACGACAGGAGGTAGAAAAAAAAAAACAGAGACGAGGGAATTAAAATTTCATCCGCGGTGGCAGCTCGACGTTGCCAATTTCAAGAAACTTTCCTCATTATTATTTACTTCCAACGCAGTGCCCACGTCCCTCGCCATTACTAAAGTCATCGTCTACGTCGTTATGCTCCGTGGAAAATTCGTCGACGAATTTCAAATAAGCTTCGTACACGGACAAAGAGCTCGACGTGCAACGTGTAAATTTATAATCGCATAAAGCTCATTTCGATTTTGGTTTACTCGGTTTTTCCGTTTCTATTTGGTTTCGATCTTCTTCCTCGCGGAAGCTGAACGTGTACCTGAGCCGAATAAGGTCCACCTGACTTCAATTTTTTTTTTTTGCTTTATTCATGGGGATATTGAAATAAACGGTATAGGAATAACATCTTTATTTCAATAACTGGACCGTTTATTTTGATAGTGATGTAACTCCATTTTTTAAGAAAAATGAGATATCACATAATTAGTGATTAATTTAGTGTAAACTTTATATTTACAACTAGTTAATTTTTTTTTTTAGGTGGACTTACACCACTTTCAAAATAAACGGTCCAACTCATACAAAATATATATACAGGGTGCGGCAGAAGTTCCGGAACGGTCGAATATCTCGAGAAATACACGTCGGATTGAAAGAAGCAAAAGACACGTCTTCAATATTTTTTTGGGATCTATTGAATGGTATCAAAAGTCAGTTGCGGGGGGGCAACTGTGAAATCTTAAATAGAAACCCCAATTTTTTATTACAGATTTGGATTGTACAGGAAAAAATACGTAACTTTTGTCCGAAACATTTTTTTCGTTTCGTGACAGATGGTGCTGTAACTGCAAAGAGTACAGATCTTACAGTTATCTGAATATCTCGAGAAATACACATGGGATTGAAAAAAAAAACAAGAAACACTTGTTGAATATTTTTTCGAAATCCATTGAATGGTACCAAAGGTGAGCCAGCCCCTCCTTTCACCCTCGGGGATGGGGTGGGGGGCCAAGTTTGAAATTTCAAAAGGGGTGCTCTGTTTTTGAACTTTTTTCAACTATTTATAGCGTAGTAACTTGAGTGGAGTGATCGGTGAGTGGCGAGGGGTCTCACCTGAAACAAGCACCTCTATGGCGAGAGGCGAGGAGACTCACTTGAAATAAGAACCACAGAGGAAACAAAAAACTACTACCTATTGAAATTTCAAACTTGCGCCCCACCCCATCCCCGAGGGCGGAAGGAGGCGGTGGCTCACCTCCAGTAGTGTCATTCAATAGACCTCGAAAAAATATTCAACACGTGTTTTTTGTTTTTTCAATCCCATGTGTATTTCTCGAGATATTCAGATAACTGTAAAATCTGACTTTTTGCCATTGCAGAGCCATCTGTCACGAAACGAAAAAAATGTTTCGCACAAAAGTTACGTATTTTTTCCTGTACAATCCAAATCTGTAATAAAAAATGAGGGTTTCTATTTAAGATTTCACAGTTGCCCCCCGCAACTGACTTTTGATACCATTCAATAGATCCCGAAAAAATATTGAAGACGTGTCTTTTGCTTCTTTCAATCCGACGTGTATTTCTCGAGATATTCGACCGAATATCGAATTTGTAATAAACTAGGGGGCAGATCACCCTGCGCTTTCGCTTCGCTCAAGCGCCAACCCCCTCCAGATCGCCTTCGCTCGCCCTTCGCGCTCGCCCACGAATTTCAAAACGTTTCGAAATTGTGGACAATTCTAATATTGAGATATTAAACTATGCTACAGAGTCCTCTGCTCAGACTTCTTCAAGTCTTAGGTACTTTATTTCTTTTAGTTTCTGTTCGCGTCTGCCGACGCACTCTCCCGTCCCTTTGTCCCAGATAAGCCCGCGTCTGGCAAGCGCATATTTAGTGGTTACGGAGGAAGTTAGTCAGGCGCTATTTAGAGACACGTGGGGTGTCAGTGGATGCGGCTGAACTCAATCGGACTTCCCTTGCCTGTCGCCGCTCTCTCTACTGGTGTCGTGCGCGCCGTCGCTGGACAGTTCCTTTCAGTAGGTACGGACAAACGTGGTCAGACGCAATTCTCGCAGCGAATACGTCAATCGCGCGAGTTACAAGAGTTTGAGAGATGGTTAATTATTAAATCCTTAATTATTATGTTGTCCTTTTATCGTGACTACTTTTGTTGGTTTTCTTTTTACGTTTACTTTTATTGGTCTCATTTTTACATACATTTTTTGATGTATTTTTGAACGTATTTGAGAAAATTAGCACGTAAAAATGATTAAACCGGAGTCAATCTCACTATCCTTCTCTCTCGTGGTTCTATTGATACCCGGTACGCCGGTGGACGGATCTTTTCAGTGGATACGGAGAAATGTAATCAGACGCAATACCCACGGTAACTGTCAGGCGCACGAGCTAGATGGATTTAAGAGATGCTTGGTTAATTATTAAATCCTTAACCCTTTGACTGCGGCGCGCTTCAGGACGAATCCATCTGGTTGTCCACTGACTTGTGACCAAAACAGTAATCTAAAATTTGATATCATTCTTAGGGTTTGAAAATTAATAATGGCAAATAAATTAAAAATACAGAGGGCGTACATATACGCCTTTCGTATATATCGATGGACTTGTGAAGGCGTGTATACGCGCCTTTAGCAGTCAAAGCGTTAATTATTATGTTGTCTCTCTATCGTAACTACTTTCTCTTGTTTTTCTTTTTATTGGTTTAATTTTGACATGCATTTTTTTTTTAATGTATTTAAGTGTGTATTTGAGAAAATAAGTATGTAAACATGATTAATTAATTGGAATCAATTAAACTTTTGTCTCTCGCGATTCTGACAGGGACAAGCGCGTCACTGTGCTGCTAGACAGTTCCTTTCAGTGGATATGGCCGTTATCCGGACAGTGAATGTAGTCGCCCATTGGTCAGACGTGCGAGCTACAAGCATTTGTGATTTCTTCCGTTAATTATTGAATCCATAATCAACAAGATGTTGCTTTGCCATTGCACCTATTATCATGCACCTATGGAAGACTTAATAAGAAATATGTACTTGTTCATTTCTTTATGCTTTCATGTTAACGCTAGATTTGCCGAAACCAGTCAATTTAACTGATTCAAATGGGAAATCGTGTTTATAAAAAATGATCCGTAAATCTATCGAGTGTTATATCTTCGATACGTTTAACATTCTGTGGTCTCGCGACGGCTACGTCTGACAACTGTGGCGTGAAATGTGCCTACCAAGTTCGACGAACCGCAATATGTATATTTATAAACGAACGCACAAAAATAATTAATATTTACTTACAACGAGCAAGAAGTATAACCTAAAATAATTAATTAGATCCTTCATTGCGTCGTAATTTAAGTTCAATTCTCGTGACAAACAATCTTTGTTAAAATATCAATTCCAAAATTCCTTAACCCTGACTCCATCGAGATTGCCAAATAACTGGGGTCTCAATCTTCTCTTTCTTCTCTTCGAAGAAGAAGTTTCTCCCCTCGTGTTTCGGTGAAGACATCACGAAAACTCTCTCTCTTACTAATTGCCAGTATAGTAAGGTCGCCCTCAAGAGAGTCTCGTGGTAAGGTGGAGGGCTGCTCGAGCCAAGAGGGCAAGGACCTTTTAACGCGAGAATGGGTCGTCAGGGCGTGAGTGGGTTTGAGTAGATCTTTCCTCTCAGTTGCTCTTCTCTTTTTTCTAGACCACCCTTCCGGCGGTAAAGGTAGAAACGAAAATCACCTTGGCGATGGAGGGCGAGCAAAAAGCCAGGCTCGCACCAGTGACCTTTCACGCGAGTGGCCCCAAAGTTCTGGGGTCCATCTAAATGTCTCATTATGGAGTAACCTCTGACTTTTCCTACTGGACAGTAACGCGTGTTCCGCTTCGATCGCTCAAATGTACTTGCGCTTTGAATTCTCGGATGTGAAAGAGAATCCGTGTCGTTGGAGAAATTCGAGGATTTTAATTATTATTTTGCGACACCCGATGGAGAATAATGCGCGATTTGTTTTGATATTCTTCATTTCTCGTGGAATAGGCAATTTTCTCGATGCAAAAATTCGTGACATTCAGAGATAATTTAGCGACGTTCTTTTGTTGGATAATAACGCATGCTCTAGCTCGACCACGCGGAAACACTTGCGTTCTTAATTATTCGCGAAAGAGCGAATTTTCTAATTGAAAAAATTCGAAAATTTGAATGATCCTTTCATGACTTCGCCCAGTGGACAATAATGCGTCCTTTACTTCGATATTCTTATTTCGTCGTGAGAGAGGAAATCTTCTCATTGCAGAAATTCCAGAATTTTAATAATCATTTCGTGACTTTCTAGTGGACAATAATATGTACTTCGCTTCGATATTCTTAATATTTTGATGAGAGAGGGAATTTTCTCATTGCAAGAATTTGAAAATTTGAATGATCCTTTCATGACTTCTCCCAGTGGATAATAATGTGTGCTTTACTTCGATATTCTTATTTTTCCCTGAGAGACGAAATTTTCTCATCGCAGAAATTTCAGAATTTTAATAATCATTTCGTGACTTATTCTAGTGAACGATAACGTATGCTGCACGTGGACCACGCGGAAATACTCGCGTTCTTAGTTCCATGAAAGAGAGAATTAGCATAGAGAGAAATAGCAGAAATTGAAGAACTCTAATAATCTAGTGGACAATAATATATGTACTTCGCTTCGATATTATTCATATTTTTATAAGAGAGAGAATTTTCTCATTGCAGAAATTCGATACGTTCGAAGATAATTAAGTGGCGTTGTCGCCTGTTCGTAAGGTCGTCGCGTCTAAATGACAGAAGCCAATTCAACAAAGGAAAACCGATACGCGTCGAAGTGGAACGGTAATTGAACGACGTAACCTCCGTTAATTGAAGCGTCTCTTACTTGATCGTTTAGTTGTCGAATCCTATTTGATAGATCGCTTCATTCGATATTATCTAACAGATCGATCGATGTTGAATATTCATTCTTGCGCCACTATCTTGCTACGCGGTGAAACGGTGGTGGGCGCAGATGACGCAGCTCTCACTGAAACGTACACACCTTTTGACGATGTTCAATTAAATCGGAAGCATTCTAGATCGAAGTAGACGCTGTAAAACTTTCAACTAAAAAATCATCGAATGCATAATGAAAATGCCGAACTCTTGGGCAATTTGCTAAAGGCCGGTTTACTTTTTTAGCCAATCTTTCCAATAATAATCGATAGAAGGCAAGTCCATGGCGAAGCTGAGGTAACCATCGTTAACTAGAAACACGTTGAGAATTTAACGATTTTTTTTAAACATTTGCGACCTCGTGGGCACGAGAACTACGGAGCAGATATTACGATAACGAGGGCTTTATGAATAATCCATGAAGTTCGAAACTGTTTACGAGCTTCCCTCCCGAGTGTTGAGAAAGTTTGCTTTAAAATGCATAGAAATTGATTTATTTACGTCCGACGTCGCACTCGTGTTTTACATTTTTTTCTGTAAAATTTTCTCATTATCAATTTCAACCGACGACACACGAGGTCCCCGTGTACACCGTCCAACGAGTTATTTCTTCGTAAAAGGTGTTTGGCTATCTAATAACGCAATCCAAACGAATGACATTTTGCGGTAAGGACAAGGAAGAGAGGTGACAGTGATATTTTAATTAATGTACACGCTCTTCTTCCTTGCTGACCTCTTTGCCTTCTCCGCTTTCATTTACACCTTCCTTTCTCACGAGATGTTAAGGATTTAACGGATCTTTTATCTAATGAACTCTAACCGAGTTCTATTTGAGTGTGATGTTAAATACAATGTCATTCTCGTATTCGCAATGTTCGTGCGTGTCATTTTCTTTCTTTTAATCTCGCAAACCCACGGTACGATTCTAGATGAACTGAAAATTCCAAATACAGCCCAGGTAATGATTAAAAAATGAGAAACTGACTTTTGCAGGAAGTGGGAGGATGCCTACGAACGGTTAATAAATTAAATGCATTAAAGTTCGTGGGATCCTCGCAACGCGAACCGCGGCCTGCCGATTAATTTAATGAACTCCTCATTTGCTCTCGACGTTTGGCAAATGGCAGCTTAATTTTTAACTCAGCTACGATCGCTGCGCACGCAAAATGTGGGAGAGGCAGGTGGTGTTGGCGGTGGTGGTGAGGCGTAAATTAATCACGAGGGTTCGTCGGCCGTTCTCGCGCAGATTCGTCAAACCGCGCTATTTGCGGAGTGGCTTGTCACGGGCACGACTCCGAGTTTTCCCGTATACGTCATGGAAAAGGCACCTGCGCGAGAAACGTTTAAACGACTCTCGGACAGACGTAAGGCTCGACCACATCCCCTTCGAAAATTGTCTTATTTTTTCGGTGGACTTGTCACAAGCCTGACAATGAGTTTTCTGGAAAGCGTTGTGGAAAACGTCCTCCAGCGAGAAACATTTAAAGGACTGTAGGACAAACGTCCAGTACGACCACGTTACAATCCTCTGAAAAACAGCTTGTCAAAGTTTATTATTCTTGTGACTGGATTTGTCAGAGGCCTGACTGCGCGTTTTTTTTGTTTTTCGTGAACCCTGTGAAAAACGCGCTTGCGCGAGAAACGTTTAAACGACTAAGGGCAAACGTCAAGTTCGATCACGTTTCATAACCTGCAAACACGTTTTTGTCGAAATTTGATTTTTCTGTCAATGGATTTGTCAAAGATCTGATTACGCGTTTTTTCGAGACCTTCATGGGAAACGCTCTTGCGCGAGAAGCGTTTAAACGACTAGGGCAAACATCAAGTTCGATCACGTTTCATCCCCTTCAAACACTGTTTGTCGAAATTTTATTCTTTTTTAAGTGGATTTGTCACATGTCTGACTGTGTGGTTTCTCAAGAACGTTGTGTACAACATTTAAACGACTACGACAAACGTCAAGTTTGACCGCGTTACCTCTCTTTTAAAAACTGCTTGTCAAAATTTATTATCATTCCGGTGGATTTATTACAGGCCTGGTCGTTTGAGCGACTCGAAAACCGTCAAACTCTAACCACGTTACTTTTTGCAATGTCCTCGCGCTAAGAAAAAAAAGTGGTTGGGTTTACTATAATCGCACTATATTTTATAGTTAAATTCGGCATCAAACATATTTTTATATATTCTAGTAATATTAACTATATAAAATAGTTACTTTCCTTACCATTATATGTATATCTTCAACCATACTACATTTTTAGGTGGAATAACCATAATTTTGGGTAAAAACATAATATAGTTGCTTATACTATGCCTCTATCGTAATTATTACTGAAATTATGGTAACACTTACCATAAATATCATATTTCCAAGCATAATTTTCTTACTATACCATTATAGTTAGATATATCATATACTTTTCTCTCATTGTCAGTGCGAAAACGGTTTGTCAAATTTTTATTAGTATTCCTGTAGTCCGTCACGGGACTCACGCGCTCTTTTCGAACGCACCGCGTTCCACGATAACTTTCTGCACATATTCGGTGGTCACTTCCGGTAAATTCGCCGTACTTGCGAGGAGCGACGTAAATTCGTTCGCGTTTTAAATGTCAACCGAAATTGAATTGCGCCGTCCTGAACATCGGCCGGAAGTAATCGAGTTCCTCTCTCTCTCTCTCTCTCTCTCTCATGTTTTTGTCGGTTTAGCTCTTCGCGGTATGCGTCATGTAAACAAACCACGAGGACGCCAGAGAGGAGGAGGTCACGTCGCATCTCATTCCCCGTCTATATGCAGTAGTTCCGCATGGTATACTTGCGCTTACGTAACAAGGCCAAGGTGGTGTAGATGCTATTTCGATCGTGACAAACGGCTCGTTTTATAAAAAGAAGCTCAACTACTTCCATCTCCGCCACCTTCGTCGCCTCCAGTCGATGCCTCTCGATTCACCCGCTGCTTGGAAGTTCGGCGGCGCGGAACGCCACGCGCCTCCAGTTCGCTTTGTGCAGATTCGATTCGAAGAAGACATATCCATTTTATCATACAGTACCTTCGCACGTTTTATCTACTCTAGGTTCTCATCTCGAATGTGTTATCGTTGCTGTCTTCTGAATCGTGCTACCTGCGCCTTGGCTCGTGACAATCTTTTCATCTTCCAAGATCAATGCTTCGGTAGTTTGATAGTTTAACACTAGATTTGCCGAACATTTTTTATAAACACGATTTCCCCTTTGGAACGAGTCAAGTTGGCTCGTTTCAGTAAATCTAGTGTTAAGGAAGATTTCTTTTTTTATATTATTATTTTCTGAGTGTGAATTTGCTTTGGTGTTGCACCCGTTCGAAGAAGATACAATTATTTTCTTAGATAGCCCGTTCATATGTTTTATCCGTTCTTCGTTCTCATCTCCGATATATGGACCGTTTATTTTGAATGTGGTGTAAGTTCATTTTTTAAAAAAAATGAGATATCGCATGATTTGTGATCAAGTTAGTGTAAACTTTTTATTTATAACAAGTTCATTTTGTTTTATTAAAACGTACCACTTTAATAATCAGCGATCCATATTATCGTTGCTGTTCACTAAATCGTGCATCGTGCGCTTTAACTCGTTACAATTCTTTCTTCTCCACGATGAACACTTTCGACAGTTTAATATTGGGAGAGTACGATGATTCACGGAAGAAGATTCTTTTTTATATTATTATTTTGCTGAACGCCAATTTGGTTTGGCGTCGAACGGATTTTAACGTTTTCACAAAACACTTGTACTTTCCTTTCCTGCTTACTTATACCCCTCTTCGTTCAACGTGTTTCTATTCTCGACTGAATGGAGCATCGATTCTCTGCAGGCGGCTCTTGAATGCGAGTGTATCGAGCCTTGTGAAATCCACCATAGGCAACTGGCTGACGTAGTACTCTCGTCCGGCTGCTCGCCACAAGGGAGAGTCGAACGATGTTAAAAGTATGGTTAGTCTCCAATTTAATGCAGCTTGAACGATGAGCACGATATTGAAACGAAATAACGCGAGAGAGATTGAACGATTCTGTAGAGTATCGACGAACTCTCTTCGAGAGGTAAGGAATATTATCCTAAATATTATGTGGACGGTGGAGATCATTGTAATTAAAAGACTGTGATAATAAAGTTCTTGCTCGCGTAAGAAATTAATTTCGATAGAACTCGGCGAGAAATACACCACTGACATCTATATTTCTATATCTACATTTTCGACTTACTAAAAATATCTGTCAAGCTTTCGCGAAGTTCAACGATCGAACATTTTGATTAATACATAATTCAAAATCCATTATCTGTCTTCGACGATCGAATAAGCATGCTTCACGTTGTCGTGTTACTTATATATGGTTATTGATCTCGATTCTTTTATTCATTTGTTATACACCACATACCATAAACGTATGTTTCATTTACTACCAAAACCGTAAGTATTATCGCCTTTCTCTACTTTCGGTGACCATCAATGACCTTATGCAATAGGTCGTTGAACTCGTTTTAAGATCCTCTATAATGATACGGAAGCAAAAACATATCGATTCATTTAAAAAAATGTAGGTGACCTTCAAATGTCCGAGGTACCTCCACCCCCAAAAAAACTATTATCGCCACCGGATGGCTCCCTTCGTACGGTGCAATTTTATTTCAGCAGATATTTCTGTGAAACTTATAGTTTAGAAGATATCTGAGGTGCTAATAGTTACTGGATCACCCTGTATTTGTTTAGGATTGACCACTATTATGCTACTTCTATCGATATTGATCTCGATCGCTATTTTTTTACTCATTTGTTATCTTCGTTTACGCGTGACCACTATTACATTATCCTTATATTATGTTATATTTGTTCACAAGCGATCAACTGTCGTACTACGGATCCTCAATCGCAAACAATTCGCGAGAAAACGCTTTCTCGACAGACGCGCCAACATGTGCCGTGTACTCGCAAAGGTTGGCCGTGTAAAACCATTTGGCAAGCATCGGTTGATCGGTTGAACTTTTATTAAACTTTTATTAATAGAACGCGCAGCATCTCACCTTCACCCATTCGACAGTCGCATCGGTCCACCTATACCTTCGCTTTTGTCTCGCTCGCACGCGTTTTTCCCACGTTTTCGCAATTTCTCTGAAAGCGCGTGCGTTCGACGCACTCCACTCCCTCCCGATCGAGTTGTCAAGAGGCGTGACACGATAATTCAAGGGTTGAAAAGTGTTCCAGTGATCGTTGAATTTTTTGTTATCGAGTATACCTCAATAAATAATTATCGGCCATTTGCGATACGACGAAGAAATAAAACAAATGTCGTCCTGAATAAATCTGTTGTTTCGTAAGTTCGTAAAAATTTTCTAAACCTCGGGGTAGAACTTGGAAACATTTTTGAGCGACCGAGCTGCTTTTCTCGCTTCTTTTCCGTCACTGTCAGCCAATCGTGGTAGATCTCGATTAAAAGGCCAGAAGGCGGGGCATCGTAATTCAAGGGTTGAAAAGTGTTCCAGTGATCGGTCGTTGAAATTTTTGTTATCGAGTATACCTCAATAAATAATTATCGGCCATTTGCGATACGACGAAGAAATAAAACAAATGTCGTCCTGAATAAATCTGTTGTTTCGTAAGTTCGTAAAAATGTTCTAAACCTCGGAGTAGAACTTCGAAACGTTTTTGAGCGACCGAGCTGCTTCTCTCGCTTCTTTTCCGTCACTGTCAGCCAATCGTGGTAGATCTTGATTAAAAGGCCAGAAGGCGGGGCATCGTAATTCAAGGGTTGAAAAGTGACCCACGGATCCGTCGTTGAAATTTTTGTTATCGAGTGTACCTCAATAAATAATTATTGGCCATTTGCGATACGACGAAGAAATAAAACAAATATCGTCCTGAATAAATCTGTTGTTTCGTAAGTTCGTAAAAATGTTCTAAAGCTCGGAGTAGAACTTCGAAACATTTTTGAGCGACCGAGCTGCTTTTCTCGCTTCTTTTCCGTCACTGTCAGCCAATCGTGGTAGATCTCGATTAAAAGGTCAGAAGGCGGGGCATCGTAATTCAAGGGTTGAAAAGTGACCTACGGATCCGTCGTTGAAATTTCTGTTATCGAGTATACCACAATAAATAATTATCGGCCATTTGCGATACGACGAAGAAATAAAACAAATCTCGTCCTGAATAAATCTGTTGTTTCGTAAGTTCGTAAAAATTTTCTAAAACTCGGGGTAGGACTTCGAAACGTGCAAAGTCGAAACGTTTTTGAGCAAACGAGTTGCTCCTCTCGCTTCTTTTCCGTACACTGTCAGCCACACTTGCAGTAGATCTCGATCGAAAGATCAAGGGTTGCAAAGTGTTGTGGTTGTCAATCGTCGACAAAAATAATACGGTCTCGAATGAATCTGTTGATTTCTAAGCTAGCAAGAATTTTATGAATCTCAGGATGGTACTTCGAAACGTGGAAAGTCGATACGTTTCTGAGCGACCGAGCTGGTTGTCTCGCTTCTTTTCCGTCACTGTCAGCCAATCGTGGTAGATCTCGATTAAAAGGTCAGAAGGCGGGGCATCGTAATTCAAGGGTTGAAAAGTGACCCAGGGATCGGTCGTTGAAATTTTTGTTATCGAGTATACCACAATAAATAATTATCGGCCATTTGCAATACGACGAAGAAATAAAACAAATGTCGTCCTGAATAAGTCTGTTGTTTCGTAAGTTCGTAAAAATGTTCTAAAGCTCGGGGTAGAATTTTGAAACGTACAAAGTCGAAACGTTTTTGAGCAAACGAGTTGCTCCTCTCGCTTCTTTTCCGTACACTGTCAGCCATACTTGCAGTAGATCTCGATCGAAAGATCAAGGGTTGGAAAGTGTTGTGGTTGTCAATCGTCAACAAAAATAATACGGTCTCGAATGAATCTGTTGATTTCTAAGCTAGCAAGAATTTTATGAATCTCAGGATGGTACTTCGAAACGTGGAAAGTCGATACGTTTCTGAGCGACCGAGCTGGTTGTCTCACTTCTTTTCCGTCACTGTCAGCTAATCGTGGTAGATCTCGATCGAAAGGTCAGAAGGCGTGGCACCGTAATTCGAGGATTGAAATGTGTTCTAGAGATCGGTCATTGTGATTTTTCATTCTCCAGTATAAGATAAGGTTGCGCAAGTCGTACCCCCTAAAAAAAAAAAAGGTATAAATCGTATGATCTATGAAATTAATAAAAATTATGTGTGGTAATAATATCTTGTGTTGTCGTTGCTGATATTTGTTCGGTTGAAATTCCAGACAGTTTACTCTCTTGAATGAAATTAATACAATTTATGAGCACGAATGTAATACGATTTAGAAAACCAGTATTCTAAGTCGTACCACCTATATGCCGATACGATTTTGGAATGTCACGTAGGTACGACTTAAAACACGGCACAATTTATTATTCTAATGAAGATAACCAAACACTGAATAAAGCTAACACGATGTTGTTTTCAATAAACAATTCCTTAAATGTTACTGCATGACTGAAAATATGAAGGATGATTTTATCAAAGATGTATATGCAAGATAAAGTACCAAACAGGCAGTAAAAATTATAAGAGAGGTACGATAAACTTATTTTTTGAGAGGTTACCTTTCCGCGGTATCCACGAGAGATGAAAACAGTGTGAAATGAAATCGAAAGAAAATTGAACGGTTAAAGGATTATGCTCGCAAGAATTTTTCTGAAGCTAGAAACGTGAAACTTCGTAAGGTGGAACTTCGAAACGTTTCCGAGCGACCGGGCTCTGGTTCTCTGGCTTCTCTTCCGTCGTCGTCGGCCAATCGCGGTCGATCCTCCCGTTTTCATTCGCCGCTTGTATACGCGCGAGCATCGACGATGCATTTCGCCCTAACAAAGGCATAGGACAAAGGCGCGAATGGACGAGGAGAAACGTCGGTGAGAGGCTGATGGGAAAGCGGGTTGGGGAGGAACGGACGGACGGATATTGGTGTTCTCAGCCTCTAAACAGGACACTCGTTGTTTCCATGTTAACGGTCTAACGTGCCGCGATGCGGGCCAGAGCGATTCGGGTCGAAGCTTTCTCCGTTTGTGCTCGCGCCCTGCCTCAAAAAGAACAGGGTAAGCGAATTCGAGATGAAGAAGAAGAAGAAGATGGAGAAGAGGCAGAAAGAAAGAGAAGAAGAGAAACACGAATCTATATTTCTTCTTGTAATTTTTACATTTTCGTGGAGCGTCCGCGAAATTGTTCATTCAAGCGCCTTAACTGGATTCCACGATTCAGTCTTTTTACAAGGGCCATTCAATAAGTAACGAGGGAAATTGATATAGCTCGAAAACTGTTTATTCACTTAATACAATATTTTGGTTACTATTCCACAGAAGCCTCCTGAACGCGTATACATAAATTTGTGCCATCGATAACGGAGATATTGCAACAGAGTTTGCTTGGACACGGTGTATACGTATCTAGCACCCTGTGTCCAAAGCATTCATTTAGTATGTCCTTATATGAGGACCTCATGACCGAAAGAATGAAGGAGATTCCACGTGGCAAAAACGAATTCGGCTCCAAGGAAGTCAAGATTCAGGTGCAAATGTGGCACCAACAGTAACCAAAAGAATTTTATCCTGGAGGCATAAGAATATTAGAACGATGGGACAAATGTAAACGTGTTGAAAAGTAACCAAAATATTGTATTAAGTAAATAAACAGCTTTTGAGCTGTATCAATTTGTCTCGTTATTTATTGAATGGCCCTCTTATTTTTCCATATTGAATCATCTATTTTCTCCTCTTAACTTGTTTCTTTTTTATTTCCGTTCGTTCTCTTCTTTACTCTCTATTTTCGCACAACGTATAAACCGATTTTACCGAACGAATTTTAAGCTTTCAACCCTGCAAAAAGTCCTTTTCCAAGCTGATTTTCTTTGAGTTTTCTGGCTCTTCCGCTGCTTATGCGATTTGCGGCCGCTCTCACGTCTCGAGTGATCACGACGACGTTGAGCATACAGTGGCAGCTTTCAGAGCGCTTACGATCTGAGAAAACACCGAGAAGCGAGAGTGAGAGATCGAAGAAAGCTTCTTCGACAAATATTTGAATGACCCAGAAGAATCCAAGCGATTGTTAGAAATAATTCTGTTTTCTCACGTGGAAATTGCGTCACGCGTGTTGCTTCCGATCTTTGTTTGGGCGCAAAGGTACCATGAAGGGCTGCCATTATCTCAAACTACACAACAAAAGTTGTAATCGCGAGCGCCCTAAATTGAGCAGGAAGAAAAGAAAAATTTCAAATGAAATTTTCTTCGGTCTATCGCGTAGTCAGCCGACCAGATGACAACATTGCGAACTTGCAATCGTGAGATTTTAAATGAAAATGATAAATGAATTTTGAAGACCTTAATTATTCGACACTCGCGATTAGTCCTGTAATTTTCCTCCAAGAAAGGAAGGAGAGAAAAAGAATCGGTGTGAAAAGAGAATCGATAGACGGTGAAATCATTCGTCGTTATTTGTATTCTTCAAACTAAAAAATATCCCGAAATATTGACAAGTGACGAGAGAATTTCAAAGGATTTGATCATCTGGCGGAATTAACACCTCGCTCACATTTTTACCGACTTTGCTCCTTCTCGCACCTGCGGGAACAGCCGAGCAACTTCCTCTTGGTAATTATTCGGCCAGTCTGTTTTCGCCACGAAATATCATATTTCTCCATAGCTGAATAGGGGTAATGGGGATTTATTTATAATCCCAAAACGAACATGCACTCTAACAAGACCCAAAATTTTATTAAGATCGCATATACAGTTCAGAAATTCGAAGTAAAAAATGATTTTGGAAGATAAACTTCGAAGGCCTATAACTGGAAAACAAAGGGCAATAGTACGAAACTTGGTAAAACTCCTGTTTAGGGGAGGCAGCTCCGATCACCTTGACCTTGATATATGTTGTCAAGGACATCCTCCTGAGTACGAATCCGCAATTTTTAGCCGTCGCTCATTGTTCGTTAAAAAGTCATTAACAGAAAAAGTTTTCACGAATTATGGAGAATTTCCGACGTTGAGTCACACACAACACGAATTTCTGACGTTGAGTCAGAAGTTAGGTAAAACAGCAGAGGCTACAGAAATTGATCTAACCAGAAAGGCCCACCACGCTCTCAAGTGTAGATTATTTTTTTAATGCGCGGGCGGGCGCGGAAGCGCCTAACCATCGCACCGCCTAACCCTTATTGAATTAGACGGGTTAGGTTTGGTTAAGCGGGTGCGATTGTCAGGCGCGGCACAGGCGCTTTGAGAGCGTGGTAGGCCTTTCTGGTTAGATCAATTTCTGTAGCCTCTGCTATTTTACCTAACTTCTTAACAAATAATGAGCGTCGACTAAAACATTTGGATTGTTACTCCGGAGAGTTACATTGATAATATATGTCAAGGCAAGATTGTTGGAGCTGCCTCCTCTATCCTAAATATCGAAACACGCAGAAAATGCCAACTCGAACCGGTGACTTCATTTGTAAATAACTTTTTAACGAACAATGAGCGACGGCTAAAGATTGCGGATTCGTTCCCAGGAGGATGTCCTTGACAACATATATCAAGGTCAAGGTGATCGGAGCTGCCTCCCCTAAACAGGAGGTTTACCCAAAACTTTATACGAGGAACTGATCTTATTTTCACTTCGTCTACACGGTCACGGATTATTGTGCAAAACTTACGGGACACCCTGTATGTGACGATGGGCTCCGATAACAAACCTACGTGTCACACATATGTGACGGCTTGTAGCGAACGGGTTAATTATCCAGTGCAAACAACAACACTCGCTCATATTTTTACCGGCTCTTTCCATGAGGGAACTGCGCAAGAAAAGAGCAAAGAAGGAAGGAGAACGAGCACCGGTCGCAGGTGGAATCGATCGATACGAATGAATCGCAACTTTGTGTCACGGGCGATAAGTAAATTACAGGCTTCACTAATACACGTAGTAACAGAGCAAATAGTACGAACGTGGAAGTTTAAGCGAAGTTCGCGCAACAACTTCGCACTTCCGTCATTATCCATTCATGAGAAGGTGTGCCGCGCTGTTTAGGAGAATTAGGAGAATGTAGATAGGGTTTCCGTGAACTTAAGCTCACCCGACTTTCTCGTCGAAAATCGAGGACCGTGCTGTTTAGGAGAATTAGGTGAATGGAGGCACGGTCTCCGTGAAGTTAAGCTTCTAATTGTAGCGTCCTGTTTGGAGAGTACACGAGCGTGCTCGAGCTTTGTCGAAAGATGCATGTATCATGATACAGCTCACGGGTAATTCTTCACTCACCAAATGAGAATCGATTTATCATAATAATGTTACACATGACTGCGTTAATGAGAAGATCAAATCTACTCTTTTCTTCAAGCCAACTCTTTATGGCCTCATGGATTGCATATATCGGAAAATTCTGTGCAGTTTTAATGCAACCAATTGAGGCACTACTTACACAGTATCCAGTCTTCGACCTTTTTAGTTTTGTAATAGTTCTCTCCGCATCGTTGGCAGTCAATAAAAAAAGTGCAGGAAATATTATCATTTTGAATATCATTCATTGCAGATCGTAACTCAACTGCTCCTTCGTCCAGTTGCCACGAGGATGCACAGACCCGCGATTGTATACGTTAGGCGTCTAAGAAATGATCGAAACTTCGTGCTAGTTGTAAAAAGGGCGAAATAAATATTCTTCCTCTATGGCCATTATACCCTGAAAAAGGTGGACCCACTCCAACAATCCAAGCCGAACATAATGACAACGACGCCAACTTTGAACTTAAAAACATCTCAACACACCCCGCTCCATTACTAAGTTATTTAAACATATTACTTTAGAAACATGTATGGTAAATCGGATGCTTAACTAATAAGGCTTGGAAATAATATGAGATATCTCAAAATGGATATCTTTAATACTTACTTTTTCCTCTTTAACACGTTGACTGCCACGTCACCCGAATTCGGATGACGGTTTCAGTGCTTGATTATAAATGATCAAAATAGGTATTTGGAAGTATAACTGACGCTTTAGATAGGTAAATAAACAGTCGCCAAAATTGAATGTTGCGTGGCAGTCAACGTGTTAATCGTGACAAAAACAGCAAGCACTCGAACTAGTCGTGACAACGAGTCATACTAATTTGCATAAGAAGCCATCTGTAATTAACTTTTCGAATTTCGGGCGCGGGCCATCTCTACCGGACTTACCCTATACACACTTCGCCCTAGTGCGTGCATCATTTCACCTTCTTCGATTCACCGTTCCATTCGAAGCTGCTCTAGTCTGCTCTAGGATTCAAGCCATTGAAAGGAAAACATGTAAAGTGTTAATTAATGGCAGGAGAAATTCTACTCAACCCGTTGCTCTCCACTACCTTGTCCGCCTTCGCCCGATCTTCTCGAAAATCGAAGCACACAATTCTTGCTGAAATTCAGCCGGCTCTCGACGATTTCGCGAAAGCGCGCTTAGTACATACAAGTATATAGAATTCAATCCAAGTGCATAGTCATCCGCGCGCGCGCGCGCGCACGCAGCATCGTTGCATTGTACCGCCGGATTCGCGTTGGCGGTGGAAATTGTATTTTTAGAACCGCGCGTCGTCGTCGCCACCAGACTCCGAGAATCAGGGAAAGAGAGCAGGTCAGGACTATCCGCGATGTCGCGAGAACACGCCCTCGCGCGTACGCTTGAAATTTACGCATGGACGTGGTCGATAGACGAGATCGAGCTTTTCAACTTTCAGTTCTGCTGGTAAATTGTCCAGATGATTGTACTCTTCGATATTTGAAAGAAATTTAGAAAATGTACTTTTTGGAATAGTTTAGCACCAGACTCGGAAAGTCGGAAAAAGAGAGTGTGTCAAGACTACGCTTGAAATTTACGCGTGGACGCGCTCGATGGACGAGATCGAGGTTGAAAGTCCTGGTGGTAAATTGTCCAAATGATTGTATTCTTCGACGTTTGAAAGACATTTTGAAAATGTAATTATTGGAACAATTTAGCACCAGACTCGGAAAGTCGGAAAAAGAGAGTGTGTCAAGACTACGCTTGAAATTTACGCGTGGACGCGCTCGGTGGACGAGATCAAAGTTGAAAGTCCTGGTGGTAAATTGTCCAGATGATTGTATTCTTCGATGTTTGAGAGAAATTTTGAAAATGTAATTATTGGAACAATTCAGCACCGGACAACGGAAAATCAGAGAAAGAGAGCAGGTCAGGACTACGCTTGAAATTTACGCGTGGACGCGCTCGGTGGACGAGATCGAGGTTGAAAGTCCTGGTGGTAAATTGCCCAGATGATTGTATTCTTCGATGTTTGAAAGAAATTTTGAAAATGTAATTATTGGAACAATTTAACACCGGACAACGGAAAATCAGAGAAAGAGAGCAGGTCAAGACTACGCGCGATGTCGCAGGAACACACTCGCGCGCTTACGCTTGAAATTTACGCGCGCACATTGTCGATACACAAGAACGAAGTTGAAAGTTCCAGTTAGAAATTCTTCAGATGATAGCATTCTTCGAAATTGATTAGGTGTAGTAATGAATAATCCAATTCTATGCAAACTTAATTTCTATTTTTTGAAAAAGCTGTCAATTACTTCAATTTCAATGTAATTTTTGTCACTCTTAACTGCTTTGACTTTCAGTCGTGAAGCTTGCAAACATGAAGCACGATCAAACGGTAGAATATAAGGCGATTGTTGTATACTTGTCGCGAACCAATTAATGACAGCGCTACCTGCATATACTGGGCTATCATTAATCGCTTGTAACTCTACAAATTTTCCGAATTCGACTTTGTAACTTCAACACTATAATCTACACGCCTGAGGCTTCAAAATTATACAAAAAAAAGAAAAATCGATTTTTTTGACCTTACAAAGTAGAAAGGACCCTTAACACCTCTTTACTTCTCGTTCTTTTACCAGTGAACGACGTAGAAAAAGATTTCTCATCGTACTACACCCCTAGCTCCTATTTTTCTTCTCATCCTTCATTGGTGGGGACGCACTTGCCGTCGGATACCGAGGATCAGGGTGGCGAAACAGTTTCTCTCGGGTAGAGGGTTCGGCGTAAAAGAGTGAGGTGAAAAGCGAATCGGTTTCATAAATTTTTCAACTAACCCTCTGCCGGTGGCTCGTAGCCGCGAGGACAGAAAGAGGCAGAAGAGGATTCTATAATCGATAGAGGAATGCGATAACGCCGCATTCTTTAGCCCCTGGATATTTTTAAAAAGGTATGCGTGCGTGCCTATGCAGGGCACGGGCTTATATGCGAAGGGTAAAGGTCACGGATCAATTTTCCTCTCCCACAACCTACAGCGCGCCGGAAGATACGAGCACCAAGGACGCGCGACATTCTTCCGGACGATGGAATCAGTCGCGTTGTACTCGTAACTTTTCTCATTTGAAATTTACGAGAGATAGAAATAAATAAAGGTTCTCGGCAGTGCTGACGCAAGCTGCTTGCAAAACTCACTGAATCGTCGCGTTGAGAATCTACTAAATCAATGTAAGTTGTACTAAACGACGGGAGTTTCGAAAAACAGTTTCACAATTATTTATTGTTGCGTGGTGAAGATAAAGCAAGACTATACATGAACTTTGATAAATGTAAGAAAGAAACGTTATACAATACCATTTAAAGAAGTGTAAGTGACCTCGATTTTTCTTTCGAGGTCGAGTGTCGACGATAGAAAAGCGACAATTTCAAATGTGATCATTCTTATCTTAATGTAGGATAACCGGAAGTGCTGGTATTTTCATTCGCTCGTTACTTCTGTCGCTGTAGTATGTCCCTTTATTCTTATACTACATTGCAACAAAGAGAAGATCAAAATATACCAATTGAATATTACGCCGAACACCGAAGAAAGCCAAATTACTATCAAAAAAGCAATCTCACACATTTTTCAAAATTCCGGTGATAACTCGTAGGAAGTCTTGATCGACAACTTCGCTTTTCTAACTCCTCCTTATTTCGTACAAAAGAATTGGCCGTGTAACTTCATTTGCATTTTTAACGCGGAACGGATTAAATTTGAATGATCTAGGATTCGAGCTGAGGCACAATGTGAGAGGATTTACTCCAATGCCGAAAATATGTGCGCGTATGTGTGCGCTTTTCTGACAACGACCAAGTGAAATTCCTCACAAATACGTCACGCAGATGGGATGACTATTTTAGATAATAATCGCGTGACGTCACGTAAAACACATGTAAACAATGTTTGCACTTCTTTTTTTTTATTTATGCTCGTAAAGTTACAATTTCTTTTATTTCTGATTTTCCTATAATTAGATCTATTTTGTTGATTTACGTCAGGGCCAAATGAAGTTTGTTACATACATTTCCTTATTTCGGCTTGTATTCAGGATCGTAAAGTAAATGTACAAATTTATTAGTTGTTCCCTCCTTGCACTCGTAGAATTTGTCCGCTACTTCGCATTGATGTTCCGCAAGTGCATCTAGAACATTTAAAGGAATGCGAGCATATCGTTTCTGCGAATCAAAATAGCTTCTTTTACACATAAATATTCATTTACCTTCTGGAAAGCAGTTTCTCACTATGTTGAACTCTTCATCGACTATCTGTTTTAAAACATCTAGTTGCGGATGTCCCTGCTCGTGTAATTTAGCTATGTCCTCGTCGTGCTCTTTTTCGTATACGTCTAGATGAAGAATACCATCTACCATCTAACGAATGAAATAGAATTAGAATTGTCGTCCAAAAAATTGTATTTTTAATGTCAGGAAGCGATGAATACATATATTACTCACGTGGCCTTTTGATGTCAATATGCACGCTCTGATACAACTAACGTTACTTGACATACACGGATGATCACTAATAGGTTTTCCGCCGGTGCCTTCGAAATGGATTATTCCCTACAACGTAATTATTAAGTAATGATTTTACAAAAACATTAATTTTTCCTAAACAATATCGATATTCTCTCTTTAATTTTATCAAAAATATTTACTTACAATGATCGCGAGAAGACACGCGATGGACGCAAAATTCTTCATGATGTTCGAATTGTCTTCTGGATGAAGTAAAGTGAAGATCAAGGTAAGCCGACCACCGTAGAGTAATAACTAATGTTCGCACGTTGAGCTTTTATAGTTGACTCGTGGTAAAGAGGAAGGTTAACGAGCAAATAAAAGGAAATCAGATAACACAATATGTACCCTGGAAGACGTCACCAAATTGTCGAACTTGGATTCGTGTGCACACGTGTGCTAGTATTTCATCGTCAGGCACGTGTCGCACGACAAAATGTCAGAATTTGACGTACCTAAGAGAATTCCGTTAACACGTTCGCGGACAGTAAAAGTTTCAGCGAGGTGCAAAAATTGACAGTCATTTTATTTTGAAAATGGTTGTGATATCCGAAATTTGACGAATTTTTAAATACACAGAGAAGAGATAAGATAATACGAAAATACCTAAAGAATCAGTTAGTCCTTACCTTGATAGGTATAATAATTATAAAAACTTAAGGTTATACAAAATTAAATTCAAAATAATTGGCTTTAAAATTTGAATGCTACAGCATTCGTGTCATTATGCATCACAATGAAAATGAATGCTATAGCATTCACGTCCGCGAACGCGTTAAAGAGGAAAACCTCGCGAGTTTTAATACTCACCGTAAAATACAATTTCCTTAGTCAAAACTATAAAGTTGGAAAGTAAAACTGTTAGTGCAGGATGAATAGTCAGAGATTCACGAGATAAGAAAAAGAAATTGGTCAGTCAGCCAAAATTTGGTTAAACTTTATCCTACACTAAATATTTTCAGAAACCAATGAGTCTACTTAACCATTTAACTGCGGGTGTGACTTATAAACCACATGCTACAATTATAGCCAGTGGTGGGTGTGGTATATAAACAACAAGCTAATTTTTGTTAATATCAAATAGCGACTGTTGTTATTGTAAAGAAACAACTTTTTCCTTTGGCAAAATATCGGATACGGCTTCGTCTTTGAGTTATTAACGAAAAACTCAAGCCAATGAGCGCGCGAGTAGAGCCCGCGGTCCGCCACGGTAGCGTTGGCGGTCCACCGCGCTCGGCCGTGATCGCGAACAAATGCACCGCGGCGATACAGTCAGGTCGAATGATGAATAAAATATTAATACAAATTAGAATTAATCATAAATAATGAATAAAATACTTAGTTAATATTCACATGAAATAAACAAATCGGTCTTTCGTAATACTTTTATTCGTCATTCAAAGTAAACGCGGAATGAGGTCGCGAAAGTTACATTTGGAATGATTAAATAAATTAGAACATAAGCCAAATGTACTTCGAAATTGAACTGGCCACAAGTTCTGCGGTAAAAGCCGTATTGTCCACGGTCCTCTTATCGAAAAGACTTATTAATTAAGATAACGTGAGTTACGCGGTCGTGCTGACCACTAACCAGCACTAGTTCAGGGAGATCGCCACAGTTAACTAGTTGTATAGTATGTAAAGTAATAGTTTATAAACTAGTTTGTAAAGTATGACAAAAAGTTGCGTCCTGTTTGGAAGATGCTACCAACGAACCCAACGAGATGATATTTGAACTGATCTTTACGCATGGAGAGACCAATTTGATACGGATAAATATTAATGATCATTGATCGTCGTCGTTTCGCTCAGCCGTTACTCGATTGCTTCACAGGTGTTATCAACAGAGGAGACTCCTTCAGGAGGAGAAGGTCTAGGTCAAATTCTTTGGCACCTGCGGACAAGGAGAACGACGAGAGGCTTTCGTCACCGCCGAAGGAGGTTGCGTCCTACACGGTGGCGATGCTTGGGGCCAGAGGGGTCGGTAAAACAGCTCTGAT
This sequence comes from Tiphia femorata, assembly GCA_944319695.1. Taxonomy (NCBI): domain Eukaryota; kingdom Metazoa; phylum Arthropoda; class Insecta; order Hymenoptera; family Tiphiidae; genus Tiphia; species Tiphia femorata. The sequence goes on along the minus strand of OX090901.1, from coordinate 20,575,265 downwards.
TAGCCAATTCATGACCAGCGAATGTATCAACGCCTACGACAGACAGAGAGGTGAGTTGGCCACCCCGACTCAAATTCAGTTCTCTCATTCACAACGCTTCTCGTATCCTTGCAAGCTTGTCTACTTGCTTACAGAGCCCTTCTATACTTTCTACCACCTGTCCACTACTCCTCCTGGACGCATGCAAACGGCAAGAAACCTTAAAACCTCGTTTGTCGATTCAAGAGAAACTTTTAGTTTTCCATCTTTCATTTAACTTCGATCCTTATGTCCTTTTGCGATTTCGTCGAATTTTCATCCCTATTCCTTTTGCTTTATCTTCGCTTCTTTCCTGCGAATATTCTCATCGTGAAAGGGACCAAATTATGTTCGCACTGATTCGTAGAGAAAGAAAACGCGTTAAAAAGTCTAGTGAAAGTTAGGAAACTCATAGCACTGGTCAACAGTGGTTTTGTTTCCTTGGAAACAAGCTCGCGTTCTTGCAATATTGTTTATACGTTTACAAAGTCTTTCTATTCTTCTTGGCACCTGTCCACTGCTTGTCCTGGACAAAAGTCAGTCTCGAGAGACCTTAGAACCCCGTTTTTCGATCGAAGGGATACTCGTCGCTTTCTCTCTTTCATTTTTCTTTCATTCGCTGACTTTTTCTCCACTTCTTTCCTACAAACGTTTCCAAGCAATGTTTCTACTAGTTTGCGAGGAAGGAGTGATCGTTAAGAACACTAGTGAATATTAAAGGCAATGACAGAAAGAGAGTTCAAATGGCCACAGCCGAACCAAAGTTTGCCGAGACGAGTACAACGACCTATAATGTTGGTGAATTACGTGCGCGGATTATTGCTGCATGTACAAAAATAAATGATAAGATATTAAAACGCATAGAAAGAGAATTTTTGAGAAGATTGCAATGTTCTATTCTAAATGACGGAGGACATGTTGAAGGAACGGCCAAATACAAAATATACTGAAAAGTTCTTGTTAGTTCTTGTTGTTGTAACTAAATGCTGTATGAAAAATATAAGTGTGGACATGTTTTTTGTTAATTTACGACTTTTTTAAGACCTCGAATAACCTTTCATTATAGGTCGTTGTACTCGTCTCGGCAACCGCTATCACATTATGAATACAAAAATACTGCATTGTATTTAAAAAAACGCTGATGACCTTGAAATGTTCTTTATACCTCCATTCACAAAAAAAACAAAATATGCCCTATTATGCGCCCAATCCAACCGACCAACTTTTGCTTCAAAAATTTTTTTGTATCTTTACTTTTTTACGAAATAATTACCTGTTTCCACTTAAATCAGACATACTGTATAACTCTCCTTTGGCGTTCCAACTGTTCGTCAGTCGGGGCCTCCTGGAACCCGGGGTCTCTGGCCCGGGCCCAGCAGGCCCATGCGTAAAGATGGCCCTGCAAGTGACGTTTTCTCTGGCTCGTGGAGAAATGGGAGGACGTTAAATACTTCAGTGTAAAGCAATTCTGAGAGGCAGGAAGAATCGAGGAGACTGGAAAGAGACGGTCTCGCCTCGAAAGTCATATCGGGAGAGGAAATTGAACGGAGCACGCCGAGTTCCACTAGAACACCTAATAGGGTTAAAAGTCGCTCGTAAATTGAGTTCGCTCAAGATTCTCCTCGAAACTCGACGCGGTTAACAAAGCGGAAAACGGTGGATCCGATCGCTTGCTACAAATTTTCTTCCTGATTTGGTAAAGAGGTCAACATTGTCTCCGCCGTACGAGCCACGTTTGCTTTTCTTCTGCTCCCATTCTTCTTTAATTCTCAATTCCTTACCGTCGACGACGAATTCGAGGCAATTGTTACGGTAAAGTTAACACTAGAAGTACCGACCAGTCAAAATGACCGAGTGCGTGAATTTTTCACAAGAATTTCTTTTTAACATTAGAACTACCAATTTTCGTTTACGCATGGAAACTTCTTTTGTTGACCATTCATTTTAACAGAGAGAGCGTTTATTTTATCACTGAGCTGCCATTTACTTTTGTTTTTATATGGAAGCTTCTTTTTTTGAGCAGTCATTCTGACCCCCTTGGTAGTTCTAGTGTTAATCACCGAAATTGAACGAGCCACAATTTCTGTTCTTCGTAAAGAGGAAAGAATTGAATGATTAAGATCTTCGTTATTTCATTTCACGTCGAGTCTACCTTTAATGGCTTCGACATTGTAAATATCGGTAGCGCGTAATTGCGTGATCGATCCGACGCCGAACGTTAAGTCGTAAACTCCACGACCTCGTGACTATTTGAGAATCGGTCGCTAAGGTAAACCCCCTACTTCCTCTTTACTACGAACCCAACTGAATCATCGATACGCGAGATGCTAGCGGCTTTCGAGCTTTACAAATATTTCGGATGCACGTGCGCGCGCGCGCGTCTGTAGATAAGGAGAGCCAGAGGAAGTAGCGAACCGAGAAAAAGAATGTTGAATTTTCTGTGAGCTGAAATTTCAATCCACTCGGTGCCAGGCTCATTTTGATTCACCGGTGTCGAAGATTTACGGAGACTTTCGCAATTTAATGATGTTTGCATTTCTACTACTACGTCATTGGCGAAGGGAGCCAGTTGCGTGGTTCCGTCATCGAGATGAGGTTAGCAGTTTCTTCACCGTATGCTTGCTCTCCACTGGCGAGTGTTAAAATTAAACGAGCGTGCGTTAGCGCTTGATTTCGCGAACCTCCTGCTGCGCCTATCGCGCGCGAATACGCTCTCAACGCGATTCGCGATAATTCGTCATGAGTATAATTTTATCCTCAGTATGATGGTTCCCCGAAATTTTAATCCTTCGCGCCTTCCGAGACCTTTTTTACCATCTCGTTACTGAGCATTGAAAAATGTTTCCTTGCAAGGTACCGCGAGAGTTTTCATCAGCTCGAATAAAATACGACGTTACAATAAGTTAATCCAATTAAATAATCAACTTGTCGAACAGAACTAATCCCGAAATTCTATTTTATTTACGACGTTCAGCTTCCAGAGCAAAGAATTAATCGAATCGTTTATTTTGGTGTAAGTGTATTTTTTTCAAAAAAATGAGATATCACATAATTTCTGCTTAATTTAGTGTAAACTTTTTATTTATAATTAGTTAATTTTTGTCTTAAAATGGACTTACGCCATTTTCAAAATAAACGGTCCAATTACAACAAAATCTGTTTACTTGTCCGGTCAGCCACATCTTTCTCAGAATTTCACATTTAATCGAGATCATGAATTTTCCTCTCGAATATCCTCCTTCGGAAACCGAAGTACGCATTTTCTCTAAAATCATTCGTCATACTCACTTTGCCTTTTGTTCTCTCTCTCTCACTCTCGCGCACGCTTTAAGTAAGTAACACACGTGGTGCGCACGAAATTGGGTAAAGAACTCAGGATCCTAAATAATACCTTGCGTTCGAATAAAAAGGGCGAAGGGCGTAGAAAGCCGAGGAAGATATCCCATCTGTCAGACGACTGAGATGGATCAAGAGCAGAGAAATGCCATTCTACGAGTGCCCATCCATCTAACGGACCCACTCCAGGAAACGAATCAGGCTCGTAATAAACGCACGTGCGATCCGAGCGACATAAAAGCACAAAACACTCGTGTCGACCCTCGGGTGAGCGTGTGCCTTCGCGTCGAGCGGATAAAAATATTGCGCATGAAAAAAAATCTGTCGCTCTGGTGGTTCGCAAAAATGTAGAGAGAATTCGAGTCGTTAGAGAAAGTCGCGGGTATTACGTAGCTCGCAAAAAGCGCGACTGTAAAATAATTAACGACCTCGTTTATTGGCTCGATTATTTTGACAAAGTGAAGGAGCTCTTTTAGCATCGAGAAGGAAGAGAAAACAAAAATTGGAAGCGACGTTTTTATCGTAATTATGCGCTTCTCTCCTTACCGCAAACTCGATTTTATACACACGCGCGCCCTACAACTTGGCTTCGAAATTATTCAAGCCGTATTAACTCGAGGAAAACGTCGATATCCGTAGCATACGATATTCGCGAATGTGTTTAAGAGGAGCTATTGGCACGCTTAACACATTGCGTACGGGTCACGAGATATCTCGTTTTCATGAGACTGAATCGGCGATTTAAGCAACCACAGGCAAATGTTTTTGTTACGTTACCAGGGTAACGAAGCCACTCGCGTTTTTAAGACAAATGATTAGCGAACTAAATGAACGTTCGCATTCCTAGCATGTAGAAATGATCAGTCAGTATAGCCAATACATCGGTAGATCTGTGCCGATCGTCCTGCGTACCGTACCTTATAAAGTGTTTTATTATTGTACATTTTGGAATTTCGAAGTGCGTGTTTTAACTTGTAATGAAACAGCTTTTTAAAAATCATCTATATTTTGCAATCTGTTACCGATAATTTAAAACAAAAATTTATTTTATGAAATAGGCCGGAATTCGATAAAAGCATCAAAATGACATATGCGTATTGAAAACGAAACTCAAAGTGAATTGGTGTACGATGATTTAACGCATGCACCAAACAACACTTGCGGCGAAAATGAATTCAGTGATAGCAGCGACATTCTTGAATCAAGCGATGCGATTAGACATAGAAGAAGACTGAGTGAAAAATATAATGTTTCAAGCGAAAGTGAAGATTCGGAGATAGATTATAGGCTGATGGGCCTATAATTAAAGAATTGACAAATGAGGATACTTTTCCAAATCTGGAACCTTTTGAAGGAATTTGTGGTACGTCAACATCATTACAAAGAAATTACAGCGTGAAGGAAGCTGTTGATTGTATATTTGACAATTAATTTTTCCAAATAATCTCCGAAGAAACAAATCGCTATCATTCACAAAATGTACATAAATATAAGGCTATTTCTAAACAAGGAAAATGAAGGAATGTCTCGTGTTTCGAAATACAAAAATTTGTTGAGAATATTTATTTTGATGGGACAAATACGGATGGAAAACATAAAAGAATACTTGTCCGTGGATCCATATTTGGCAACACCTATTTTTTCAAAACTAATGAGTAGGAACAGATTTGAACAGGTTACAAGATATTTACATTTTAACGATAACACGAAAATGAATGAAAATAGTTTCAGTTGAATCGATGATATTACAATCTTTCGGAGATGGACGCTGTCGATAAGAACGAGAATTCGTCAATGATGTCAATTAATTCACGTTCAAATGAAAAGAAACAGTGAAAATTGTCAAATATGGAGATTTCAACGCCAATCGAACGATTTGATGGTAGATTTTAAAAGTAGGTTTTAAACGAGTGAAGTTCGTTGCTTTGGCGTATAAACGATTCAATTGGTAATATTATAATATCTCGAGAGGGAACGCCGTCTACAATCACGAGGATTGGTCAAAGATACCAAAGACTATTATTTCCACCCCCTCTCCCGAAAGTTTAATTATCTCTTATCAGTGGTTCGTCGTAATTAAAACGAGCGTCCGATATCAACCTCTACCTTCGCCATTCGCCTTAAGAATATCCAAACGTAAATCGAAATGCACACAGGCCAAGTATAATACGTTCACTGTGAGAATTTCAATTAATCGAGAGAGCAAGGCAACAAAGGAACTGACTATTGACGCTGGTGCGAGAAGCCCGAGTAGACTGCAATTAAAAAGGAATTGGCGTCTGGTTTTTCTTCATTGCATCCACTTTCTTCCCTCTCTCCTATTTACCCTCTTCTCCCATTGTTCTCGAATAAGCTACAATTAAAAAGAAGCTGGCATAAGCTTTTCTTTAACCTTTTCTTCCTTCTTCTCTCCTTCGTCTTTCTTATTCTCGAGTAAACTACAATTAATTTCGATATCCGTGAGATAAAATCCGCTCTGCTCAAATCAATCTTCAGACACGGGCCAAAGGACCGATCACATAGAAATAGAAGCTTCAACGAGATGGGAGCTTGATCTCACGAGAAGAGAAATTTAGAATAATTTCGTGGCACCAGCGTGAAACTGTTGACGCGTGTGAGAGGAAAGACGCGTGGGGTGGTGCGTGGTGAGAAGAGAAATTGCTCGGGACGAAAGCTCAAGATTAAAGCGATAATTTTATTGCAAATTGGGATCGAGGTCGCATTCGTGGGTGGTTGCGACTCGTCCGGACGCATGTGAGAAGTGCATGAAAGGGACGGCGAAGAAAAAGATGAAGAGACGGAGAGACCGAAAGAAAGAGACGAGAAACTCACGTGGTATGCATGTGTGTCGAAAAGCGAATAAAACGCATTTTCCGTGAAAGTGTAAAAATGAACCAAGCGAACAAACCGTTTGGAAATAGTCGCCCTGACTTAAAGTTTAATTTTGCGCTTCCGTGGTGAGGATAAAAATCGCAATGTTACTCATCGTTGAAAGATTCGCGCGGATTATGCGTGTCCGTGTATCGAAAAGCAAAGAAAAAGCTCGGCGTTTTTCGTGAAAAATGTGAAAATTATTCATGCCAGGGCAACCAGTTGGAAATAATCGTCCTCTCTTGAAGCTTAATTGTATGCTTCCGTGGTGATGATAAAAATGGGGCGAGGACCGCGATGGTATACATGGAACCGTTTATTTTGAAAGTAGCCTAAGTCCATTTGTCAATTTTTTCTTATTGACTGTAGTAAGATTTATGATTCGAGGTTAGCTATCATAGACAACAATTTACGGTTAAGTATTCGAAGTATATGGTAATTGTAAAGACATAAATCTTCACAGTTGGTCCAATGATTAAAAACATAATTTTGAAAGTGGCCTAAGTCCACTCTTTATTGATCTTCGAATGTCCGAATGAATAATTAATTAATTGTTTCAATCGACATTTAAAAAGTTAAATTAAGTTAGCAAATGTTGTATAGATATATAAAATAAATTGAGTATTGTTTTTTCAATTTGAAGCATTTTAAATTATATCACCTTGAAAGTGGCTTAACCTCCTTCTTGATGAGAAAGCGCATATCATTCACTTAATAATTGTCATTATTTTAATAGGAACTGTAAATTTAACTCCTTTAAAAACACTTAAGCCGTATGACTCATTGGTGTCCTATACTTATATTTTTAATTGCATTGTAACACAAAGCCTTAAATATCTCAATTTAAGTATAAATGGACTTAGGCAACTTTCAAAATAAATGGCTGACATACTACATCGTTAAAGAATTCGCGCGTCCGTTCTCTATCTTGGTGTAAAAAGAGAAACATATCAGAAATCACGATAGCCACGAATGAATTATTTCACTACTCTGCCTTTACCTCCTACACAAGAAGAATTGTTCGAATTGCCGAATGTATCATTTTTAACGAAAAACTGTCGCATCTCGAGAGCCTCCTCTTCCTTCTGCGATTTCGTGCGCACATGGAGAGCTCCTTCCTCTTCTCAGTGACGCAAGCTGTTACGTTCCATTTGTACGCGTGGCTCTCCGCGTGTCCAATTGACGACATTCGCCTTGGCGTGTGTCTGACAACCAAGCAGCAAATTGCGAGACAATGGTAGTAACGTTCGAACGCTAGATTACATCGAGCTCCTCGACCAAGGAAGTTTAGTTGTAATCAATCCAACCAAGATTTCTCGAGCAAAGGCCCTTGGTTGGTTTGAGTTATTCATTCATTCAGAGTCATTTTCTTAAAAAAATTAAATATCACATAATCTATGATTAATTTAGTGTAAACCTTTTATTTATAACTAGTTAATATCTTTTTTAAAAATGGACTTACACGACTTTCAAAATAAATGACCCATGTAATAAATGCTTTGTTTTTACAGCTGTGATCGGATCATATCACATCACTTCGGAGGTAGACATGAATCGCGTTAGATTATGTAAAGTAGACGAATATATGGACCGTTTAATTTGATTCAACTTTCAATAACCGTCTAACTCGCGATAACCGACTCAATTTAGAGAAATGTTTGAACTTGCGTAAATTGATCCGATAATGTAACGCGATTTCTTATTACGCGAGACATATCTCCAGCGTTGTACGAGAGTCTACTGTATTTCTTATCTTCGATGTCAAATATAAGGAAGAAAGCTTGTCTTGGTTTCAAGTCGGTCAATATCAACTTTGTAGTAGATATAAATTACTTGGTGAAATAACACAACCAATTTTACAATAGAGAGATTTTTACTCCGCGTTATAGGAGGTCTTACGGATCATTCTTATACATTTCCGAGACATTTTCACGGAGATTGAAAGAGATGAAATTAAGAACAAATCGAGATTTTAATAACTCTTGTAAATCAATGTAAACTGCAAAGAAGCTTCGAATGCGTGGTTCAGGAGAATTATTACTTGTCGGCTGATTCGGAATATTTTGTTGGCTAAGTATCATTTTTGTGGAGTAAAAGGATTTACAATCTTTGAAACGCTGCAACTCGGTAAATGTTTATCGTAGAAGAACGAGAGGCAAATCAAGTTAGGGTAATTTCGCAAGCCGCAAAGAATTACGCCTGTCATTAGTTTCGAGATATTTGAAGAAATCCTGTTTCTGCGCCTATAATCTTGTTTTGTGTTCACATCTGTTATTTTATTTGATGATCGCACGCTCGAGGTTTTACTCATCAAAAGAATTCTATTAGGTAAGTCAATTTCTGAATTCTTGTGGAGCAACACGTGCCTGACAGTGAAATACTAGCGCACGTGTGCACAGAAATCCAAGTTGGGCAATTTACTGACGTCTTCCATTATACATAGGTATTGTTTTATCATATTTCCTGTTTCTTGCTTGTTCCACTTTCTCTTTACGGCGAATCAACTATAAACAGTCAACGTGCGAACATGACCTCGATTTTTCTTTAGAGAGAATATTCTTTTTGCACATTGTTAGGCACAACCGTAAAGGAAGTGACTTATGCGCTCGGCATCCCAAAAACCGCGCGCGTGTGTGTGTGTGTGCCCGTATAATATCCTCGATTTCATAAAAACGGCTGAACCAATGACTAAATTTTGCATGTAAAATCAAGTATACCACAGTGAGTTGACATTAACATTTATGAGCTGCCATCTTCAACCGCTACAAACTGGCGAGAAATTTAATTATCGAAAAATTCGTGTCCTTGGTACTACAATACTTACTGGAACCGGATAAAATGTGAGATATATATCTATGCATACGAGAAATACTGCGAAGTTTCAAATGGCGGCAAATTTAAATGTTTAATCCCTCTTTGAGCTTTTCTTTGTGCCTCCAACCCTTCCGCTCGTTTTCACCTTCGAGCTTCTTTTTCTCCACGAGCACAGGTCTCCCGCTATATGTACAGTTAACACATTGTTGACCGGCAATTTTACCCATAAGCTATCTCTTGTCACCAACTATTCTTTCTACGTATATTTCTACAAATATTATTGAAATATTCTATATTGCCCTGGGTTTCGCAAATTAAAGTGGATAATGTACGTGCAGACACGCGTTAACTCCGACCAACGTTCGACCATGTAAACACGAGTTACCTCGCCACCGGTCTCATCAATGCGTTAAGGTAAAGCCTCGGCGGTTAACCTATTATATTGTTTTTTTCTCTTCCTTTTTCAGATGTACCGAGCGAGCAGTCAGTCTTCGTCATGCTAAACGGTGAAGAGAGCGAGCTGAGATTCGTAAACGTCGCCAATCCCAAGGTGAGCCTCCAGATTTTACCTACGGAGAATGAAATTAAATCCGTTTGATCAAGAGAATCAAAAAGCTACTAGTAGAAGTTAACAGAGTAAATGATTAGCCAAAAAGGGTGGTTAGAAAAATTTACACGGCCCTGTCTTTAAAATTACCAAGGCGAGAATGAAATTAACTACGTTGCATTAAGAGAATCAAAACAGCTACCTGCACACTGAGAGAAAAAAATGGTTGGGTTTACTATAATCTCACTATATTTTATAGTTAGATTTGGCATCAAACATATTTTTATAGTTCACTTAACCATAAAAAATATAGTAGAATGAACGATTTGTACAAATGGCTATATTATTAACTGTTACCTTTGTTCTTGTTACCATATGTATAGTAAAATGTGCTATGCGAATATAGTTAGTTCTATCACTATATATGAAATTTTCTGGTAATATTAACTATATAAAATAGTTACTTTTCTTGCCATTATATATTTTCAACCATGCTATATTGTTAGTTGAAATAACAATAATTTTGGGTAAAAACATAATATAGTTGCTTATACTATGCCTCTATCGTAATTATTATCGACATTTACCATAAATATGATATTTCCAACTATAATTTTGTTACTATGCGATTATAGTTAGATATATCATATACGTTTCTCACAAGTGTAGAAATTAACAGAGTAAATGATTAACCAAGAAGGGTGGCTAGAAAAATCACAAGGCCCTATCTTTAAAAATCCCAAAGTGAGCCTCCGGATTTTACCTAGGGAAAATTAAATTAAATCCGTTTTATTCTGAGAGTCGAAGAACGGCGGAGAGCTGCTCAAAATTAGTGGAGTGAAAGATTGGCGAGGAAGGGTGGCCCGTGAAATTACATAGGCCTGCCTTCGACGAAAGCCGTACGGTTGAAAACTGTTATAAACAATGAATGGCGCCGCACGCGCGTGATCGTAGCTAAATTTACATCCCTCCTTTGGCTCCGCTTGACGAGGCGAGCGTCGAGAAGGCAAAAAAAAATAATAAAAAGGGCCGCGATGATAAGAAACCGCTAACCTCTAGCCTATTCGATATCAGTGGCAGACGATAAAAAATAATCGAAAGATTATTAATAATTGAGCGGCGAGCCTCATTAACGGTAAAACCATTCTCTCACGAAGATCGAAGAAATTAACCATTATTCCCCCGCGGTAAAATGACGAGTCTACTTCGTCATTGGTAATATGTATGAATTATAAAAGCATGTTCTTTTTTTTGTTTTTTTATAAAACCGTAATGCCTTCTTTATGCACAATTTTTCATAATTAAATTATATCGGAAAGGATTAAGGGGAAGTAGTAAACCTTCGTAATCTTCAAAATGATCTGCTTTTATAGGGAAATGCAGTAAATTTCAATATTAATAAGATTTAATTACCCAAGTAGTGAAGTTTCTATTTATTTGATGAAAACAAAATAAATAGTTATCAATATATAATACAATATATAAAATCAGGAAAAAAGCAGCGAACTTAAAAACACCATTTACGAACTTACGAAACAGTGTTATCTGACACAGAGAAAGTGAAAAATGCCTGTGGGACGACACCTCTCCGCATAAAGATTAATATAAAATTAATATATTCGAAGCAATGAGCTTCGAAAATTTGTCGAACAACAAAGAAATGAATATTGTCTGAAAAGAAAAATTTTCTTCTACGCAGACGGAACTAGAGAAGACGCCGCACCCCGACGCCTTCGTTGTGATGTACTCGGTCATCGATAAGGCGTCCTTTCAAAGGGCCGAGGAATACTTAGCCCGCCTTCACGATCAGGATCTTCTACGTGGCAGGCCCGCGTTACTGGTTGGAAACAAGGTCGACCTCGTCAGGTCTAGAGTGGTCTCCTCTCAAGGTTAGTAATAGAAAAGAACGAATCATGAGAACTAAAAATTGTCCGGAGTGAGAATGACAGAGACGCAAACATAATTAACCCTTTGCACTCGAGGCCTTTTTCGGAAATTTCTTTCGATTTCAAAGTGTACTCGCGAGGGAAAAATATTTTATTAGAGTATTTCGGAAAGCTCTCGAGATAAGCTACAAGAATATGCTATGAAAAATACGGAGTCCTATTTAAAAAAATTAACAGTGACCTTCGCGTTGCCTTTAAATGACTCTGTAAGGTCAAATCATTTCCACCAGTTAACAGCCACTTTCAATCCATACAACTATTATCTGAAACATTTTTTTATTTAACGCACCGTTTCGCCGATATTTGAATATATTATTAGAAATGGGACACCGTGTATATAAGATATATAAAATACGTCATTTTATAATTTAGAAGGTTATACAGGGTGTCCCGCAATAGGTGTAATCCCCGCGAAAGGGTTGTAGCTGAAATAATTCTAAACAACATTTTCCTTTGCGAAAAAGTTGGACGAGGCTTAATTTTTGAATTATTAAGGAAAAACATAGGCGAATGAGCGCGCCCGTAAAGCCCGCGCTCAGGGCCGTCATTTTCGCCACTCACCGCGGTTGTGGACGGGCGCATCGCAGTGGAACGGCACGAAGCGTTGGACAGAAATTATGTCGAATAACAAATTAAAATTCCAGAATAACTTTAGATGGCGAACCCCAGAAGGCGAGGGGATGCCTAATGCATTTCCCGATGCAAAGAAAATTAGGATTAGGATTAGGATTAGGTCAGGGTTAGGATTAGGGTTAGGATTAGGTTATGATTAGGTTAGATTAGGTTAGGATTAGGTTAGATTAGGTGGGATTAGGGTAGGATTAGGTGGATTAGGTTAGGATTAGGGTTCCTAATCTACCTAATCTAACCTAACCTAATCTACCTAATCTGCCTAATCTGCCTAGTCTACCTAATCTAACCTAATCTACCTAATCTGCCTAATCTACCTAATCTAACCTAATCTACCTAATCTAACCTAATCCTAATCCTAATCCTAATCCTAATTTTTTTTTGCATCGGGAAATGCATTAGGCATCCCGTCGCCTTCTGGGGTTCGCCATCTGAAGTTATTCTGGAATTTTAATTTGTTATTCGACATAATTTCTGTCCAACGCTTCGTGCCTTACCACTGCGATGCGCCCGTCTACAACCGCGGTGAGTGGCGAGCATGACGGCCCTGAGCGCGGGCTTTACGGGCGCGCTCTTTCTCCTATGTTTTTCCTTACTAATTCAAAAATTAAGCCTCGTCCAACTTTTTCGCAAAGGAAAATGTTGTTTAGAATTATTTCAGCTACAACCCTTTCGCGGGGATTACACCTATTGCGGGACACCCTGTATATATTGTAGAACACTTCCAGTTTCAAAAGAAATCAAGCGCAGATAAGTATCGCCGTTACTCGACGTATCGCGTCAACTCAAATGGTGACCGGTGTCACCGTTCGAGTTGTTCCAACAGAGTAAGTGGTGATCGAGAGTCACCTCTCGAGTGCAAAGGGTTAAAAAGAATTGATTTCTTTTCACTCGACAAATTTCTCAGAGCAGCAGAACAAAAGACTCCTTGCAAATTCTGAAATCGAATCGCAATTATATTGAATACATTTCCAACTTTCACTTCGCCCGCGATCGAAGTTCTGGATAAACAACGTGTCCGGACAAATATTGACTCGCGGCCCAGTTCACGTATTACGAAATTCACTTTCGCGGGTGTTCCATTTTTCTTTGTTTTTTTTTTATAAATATGTACAAATATTTGAGATCCCACTTCTGCGTTCCACATTGCAGATGGCAAATGCATGGCCTGCACGTATCGGGCCAAGTTCATCGAGGTGTCCGTAGGAATAAATCACAACGTGGACGACCTTCTAGTGGGTATTCTCAATCAGATACGGCTCAAACTGGTGCAAGGACATCTGGAGAACCGTGCTGGAAGTGGTAGCGACGGTAGTGGCCACTGGTACAAATCACGAGGCGTGGTGAGAGCTAGCATGAAGGCAAGGCAGATGCTCACGTGGCTCTTCGGCAAGGAAGACAGCAAGTTCAAGAATTGCGAGAATCTACATGTTCTGTAAGGAGCTATGTACTTGGAGGGTATCCTCAACTGACATGCGACTCAAGCAGCTGGTGCAAGGACACTTGGAGAAATCTTCTGGAAGTGAGAGTGATGGTCGTGGCTACTGGTAGAAATCAGATGGCGTGGTAAGACCCAGCATGATGATCGAACAGATTCTCGCGTGCCGCTTCGGCAAGGTGACGAACTGCAACAATGTACATGTTCTGTAAAGAGCTGTGTACCTGGCAGGTATATTCCATCGGATACGATTGAAACAGTTGCTGCAAGGACACTCAAAGGACTGTGCTGGAAATGAAAAGGACTATAGTGGTCACTGGTCAAAGTCACGAGTCTTGGCGACAGCCAGCACAAGTGCAGATGTTTGCATGGTTCAACGGCAAAAGGGACACCAAGTTTAAGAATTGCGAGAACCTACGTGTTCGGCCAATCAGACGTGGCTCAAGCAGCTGGTGCAAGGATATTTGGAGAAATCTTCTGGAAGTGAGAGTGATGGGCAGTGGCTACTGGTAGAAATCAGGTGGCGTGGTAAGACCCAGCATGATGATCGAACACATTCTCGCGTGGCGCTTCGGCAAGGTGACGAACTGCAACAATGTACATGTTCTGTAAAGAGCTGTGTACCTGGCAGGTATATTCCATCGGATACGATTGAAACAGTTGCTGCAAGGACACTCAAAGGACTGTGCTGGAAATGAAAAGGACTGTAGTGGTCACTGGTAAAAATCACGAGTCTTGGCGACAACCAGCACAAGTGCGGATGTTTGCATGGTTCAACGGCAAAAGGGACACCAAGTTTAAGAATTGCGAGAACCTACGTGTTCTGCCAATCAGACGTGGCTCAAGCAACTGGTGCAATGATATTTGGAGAAATCTTCTGGAAGTGATGGACGTGGCCAATGGTAAAAATCTCGAGGCGCCGATGAGAGCCAGCATGAAGGCAAGGCAGATGCTCACGTGGCTCTTCGGTAAGGAAGACAGCAAGTTCAAGAATTGCGAGAATCTACATGTTCTGTAAGGAGCTATGTACTTAGCGGGTATCCTCAATTGACATGCGACCCAAGCAGTTGGTGCAAGGACACTTGGAGAAATCTTCTGGAAGTGAGAGTGATGGACGTGGCCAATGGTAAAAATCTCGAGGCGCCGTGAGAGCCAGCATGATGATCAAACAGATTCTCGCGTGGCGCTTTGGCAAGGTGACGAACTGCAAAAATGTACATGTCCTGTAAAGAGCTGTGTACCTGGCAGGTATCTTCCATCGGATACGATTGAAGCAGTTACTACAAGGACACCCGAAGGACCGTGCTGGAAATGAAAAGGACTATAGTGGTCACTGATAAAAATCAAGTTTAAGACACCAAGTTTAAGAATTGCGAGAACCTACGTGTTCTGCCAATCAGACGTGGCTCAAGCAGCTGGTGCAAGGATATTTGGAGAAATGTCCTGGAAGTGAGAGTAATGGTAGTGGCCAACGGTAAAAATCTCGAGGCGCCGGTGAGAGCCAGCGTGAAGGCCTGCCTGCATCTGCCTGATGCTCACATGGCTCTTTGGCAAAGACGACAGCAAATTCAAGAATTGCGAGAAAATACAGAAGGTTCTCTAAAGAGCTGTACCTGGCAGATATTCTCGATCAGATACGACTCAAGCAACTGCTACGAAGCCACCTGGAGAACCATGCAGAAAGTATGTGCGACGATAGTGGCCACTGGCGAAAATCACGAGGCGTGGCGAGAAGCAGCACGAAGACCAAGCAGGTGCTCATATGAATGTTTTACAAGTTCAAGAATTACAAGAACCTACAGGTTCTACAAAGAACCGTGTGTCTATTGAGGGTCCAACCTGTGATGTTATATTACGGAATTTGTCCCTAGATTTCCTCTTTATTTCTTCATTCCTCAGTCCGAAAATTCGTCCAAAGTGACAGTTTATATACGTACTTTGCACGATTTTCTAAACTGAGGAGTGAAAAAATAAAGACAGAATCTAGGGGAAAATTCCGTAATATAAGATCACTGGGTCCAACGAATACCTAGTAATTCTCTGCAACAGAAGAAAAATCAAAGAAAAGGATTAGCATCCTCAGCTTCCTCATGTAAATATTACTTTAGTCGAGAAATCTGCGTGCATGGTTTTGCGAGCATGATTCTCTCGGGAGGGTACCTAAACTTTAAGCTGTAGAATAGTAAATACGTGTAATGGAGTGGAAGCCGCACGATCGTAAGATAAGTAAATCGTGCGGTTGCGCTCAGAGAATTTAATCAAAGTGCCAATTAAGCGATCAAAATGAAACTGCATATATTAGAAATTTCGATGCTGAGAAGAGGAGCGCAAATTAACGAGAATCAAAGACATTCGTTTTTGAATAATTCTTTCGTCTTGCACTGTCCGACTCGATGAAGGCGCGTTCACCTATGCCAGTTCACTAGGACCAGTCAACTAAACTAGTCGACTGGCACATTAAAAAAATAATGCGAGCGGTTATTAGTAAACTGGCACAATGTCAACGAGCTTTGAGGAGCAAGTGTGGAAAGATTGACCAAAATTTGCAGGGCTGGAATAAAACATTCGGTTCAGCTAAATATTATCGTAAGAGTAATGATAGAATGAAAAAGTTCAAAACGACTCTATAATCGGGACTCTCAATTCAGGGGTAACCGTGACGCGGACCATGGCATGAATTAGTGGCCACTATTGCTACCTTACCGTTATCTAATTAATCTAATCGTATCGCCCTATTTCTCTACTCTAATAAGACCAATTTATTTAAACCCTTCTTTTTTAAGATGTACTGTATATAATAAGATTTACATATAAGAGCATATATACATATATAGACCTAAGCACAATAAATATTTATATATATATCATATATATCATATAAATATATAAAACGTACGATATATATTGTATATATAAAATCCTATTCTCTGAAAAACGTGCCCTTGCAACTTAGGTGACCGAATGAATCTATATAGATTATTTCATTACCGAAGGTCACTGTGTTTCTCCGTGTTTTCTATGTGCGAAAAGAGAATTAAATAGAAAAGTGAAGAGAAGAAAGTGAGAGAAGCAGACAGGTGAAGGGATTAACATTAATCTATGCAATGCGCTTCTGTGGTGCCTGCGTTCTACATTCTCTTATAATCTGATCTATTAGTTGCTTTGCTTTCACCTCAATGATCAGATAATATCAAATCAGTTCAGAGATAGAAATCAATATGATCGGATTATCTAAAGGAAACGCGAATATCATTGTGCGTATCGCACTGAACTGATCGGGATGTTTCACTTCACTTGTGAAAGGAAAGCAGCTATTGTCTCGCAGCCTTCGATGTCTATGTACACCCGAATAATCAGCAATAAGAGAAATCAATTTTACAATGAAGTTTTTCCAGCTGATTACTTTTCATTCTCGACCCATCATTTCTACATGCATAAAGCCTATTCATGGGACAATGGCCTTTACGTTCGTTACAAGGTCTTTTGGTTTTTTTCCATTTTCTTTTGTTATTTAAGAATGATTCGCATCGCGGCGCGTATAATCTTTCAACGAGGAACCTAATATTCTTATCAAGTGCCTTTGTGTATTTTTCTAATACATAAGCTAACTCGATGTAAGCCCTTGTCGATGATTTACGATTGTGCAACAATCACCTTCGCATCCCACAATCGTGTAGTTCTTTGTTTACCGGGATACTCCCATGGGCGGCATGCAATTAATGCGAAATGACGGGACCGATAAGTTTCTCTATCGTTTAAGGCGAGCTCTAACGATTCAGCTTTTACTAACCGATTATGACTGATCGAGAAACGTCGAATGACAATACTAGTGAGAAACTTTGTTTGAATAGAATTGATCAACTTTTTAGTTAATCGACAAAAGTTTGGTCCAGTCAAAGTGACGATTCACAAGCCTTTGTTTTCAAGTTGAAACATGTTTTGAAATGTATAAACCACGGTCAGTCGAATGCGCTTTTAACTCATCACGCCACGCGTGCATATCTGTACAACTTCGCCCACAACTGCTTTCGACTCTATTTTAAGACTGAAACAGTTGATCAGTTTTTATTGAAACGTGTTAACAAAAACTGTTTCAAGCACTATTCTACTTTTGTCTGATCGACGAAAATTAATCGATTAAACTTGACTCGCCAGAGCGCGTCTTAAAGGGACTAAAAGTTTTAAGTCTAACAGGATACTACCGAGAGTGCCCCCGTAAATAAAATTGTGCCCGAATTACTTCCTCCGATATTCGACGTAAATTGAATGTGCATTTTGCATGTTTAAATTTCCCGCTCTTTGCCCACTTCCAATCTACTATGGACCCATGTGAACGAGAAAGCGACAACAATGTACTTAGTATTAACAATCTCGTTGTATATGTTCGCTGTAATGTGTGACGTGACAATACTGCCAGTCCTTTTATTAATAAAATTATGATGAAATGGTAAATATGATCGTTTAATAGAACCACTGAGAAGAGATTGCTAAAGAGGGTTAGCGCTTATGTGCCTAGAGGAGGCTGAAAATTTTCACTCCGTTGTGCGCCACTTTGGCGTAACTACGTAGCGAAACAACATAGTTTACATTACAGCTCCATGAGTAGGGCAACATACCCAGATAGCACATTATATTCTGCAAATATTCTAAAAATGTCATGTTCGATATACGTAGGATATACTGTGTATGTATTATGATATATTCAGAATATCCTCAGGATATTCCTCAAATATTACGTTTATATACAGGACATTCGGGATTAATTTGAAATATACGCAGTACCTATACGATATGAATGTAAAATAAGATATTCTGTATACGATATTTTCAGAATATCTCCTGAATATATGAAATGTTTGTAGCATATTATATACTTCTTACTATATCCTTAGTATATTCTCAGAATGTTACATATATACATATACATATATGGGAGATTCTGTATGAATTCAGAATATACGGAGGATATTATGTGCTATCTGGGATAGGACCCAGGGGGAAAAAGAGAAAATTAAATAAATAAGGAAAATCGGTGGGCAAAGCAAATAGCTAACGTTCAGAAACAACAACAACAACAATTCCATGAGTACGGTTGATCGAATAGAGCACTGCAATTGTCTCCGGAACCCGCCCGGGACCTGGCAAAGCACCCCTCCAAATACACGAGCGCTTACTGCCATTAACAATCATTCCTCGGTGTGACGAATTAACCCTTTGCACTCCGAGTGTATTAATGCACTGATAGCAGATGGCGCAATAGCAACGCCTACAGAGTGCAAAGGGTTAAGCAATGACAAGCGCTTTTCGCGACACTTTGTTAAATGTATTAAATGTAAAGCTCACAGAGCGTTTGCATCCAATAAATAAATCTAGATTGTTCAGTGAGCGCTCAGTGAGTGATCCTGCTTCTGGTTGCACCTGGATGCACCCAGTGATGCCATGTGCCAGGCGCCGTGGGATTTCTGGCGCATGCGCATTCGCTCAAATATGTTTCATTGGCTAGAGATTTCAGTGCCGTAGGTGGACTGAAAACCTACAGCTACCAATCTCCCCCTTGACACGCGTAAATTCTAACTAAATCAAAGCAATGAATCTTTAATAAAATTATCTTAAATTACCGATCACATACTATTTTCAATCATTTTTGAATTGCAGATATTAAAAGTGCGGTGAAATATACTGAATAAACTGTTTAACAAAATACACTTTACATAAAATTAACACCTTCCGCGCCACAAACAGAAAGATTATAAGTACCCGTCTTTTGCTTTCAGCACTTTTAAAATTGGCCTACAACATTTTTTTATAACCCCCATAATCTTATCAGATGAGTATATTTTAAGGTAATTGTGTTTAAAGTTTCCTTATGTACACATTCTCTTTAAATTTGAAGCTTAAATTTACCTAAAAGTAGACATTCTAATTCTAGAAACATCATTTGTCGATAACATTTCATTATTACGCGTGTAATATCATTATCATTGGAAATTTCGCTGTTAATTTATAAAGAAAATGTTGAAGCACCGAAATAAACTACACCCATGCAAGCATATCTCGAGAAACGATTTACCGATAAATTGTAAAGGGCCGAAAGGGCCCTTTCAGGGACCCATGTACAGGGATGGTCTGCCAAGCCTTGCAGCTGCCCCCTCTAACATTGTTATGTGACGACACATTATCTCCCACTACTGCTGCTAGAGTTTTGAGTGGCTGCCGCGGCATGGATTCTCCTCATGGGGACACCGCTGGAGGAGAAGTTACTGGTAGAGAGGGAAGATTTTTCCATGGCGGGGACATCACAGACCATCACTGCTCTTGCCTGGTCCTGGTCTCACTTCTGTTTTGAATAGTGCAACGTGAACGTATATTTGAAAAAGGTTGTATATTGTGAAAATATATTCTGCTTGATATTGGCGAAAGCTAAGTTATAAACAAGACACTCTTGTGATAGTGCCTAAAAACTGAGGCTAAGTCAAAACATTTTTGTCAGAACTTACGAAGAAGTTAGTTAGTGCTATCAAGATGAGTTCAAATAGAGATTCAGGTAAGCGTAATGTTCAATATTTTTGTGTTCCAATTATTTAAAAGATCGTTTAAAGTTTATAATCCTTAATTATGATGGATATTGTATGTGCAGATAATAGCGACAGCAGCAAACAATTTTCTGTTCCCCAGCCGCCAAAAGTGCGACGAAGGAAACAACTATCTTTTCAGGAGGAATGGCTCAAGGACGAGAATTTCAAACCGTGGCTGGAAAAGTGTGATAATAACTATAAAGCGAGGTGTAACGTATGCGATAAAATACTTGTTGCCGGAAAGACCGATTTATTGAGGCACAGGAGCTCAACTTTACACAGTATAAATGCAATGAAAAATATTAGTACTTATGACACAGAAATTCCATCTACTTCCGGAAAGCTCAAAGAATTAAATTTATTAAAAAGTGTTAAGAGAGCAGAAGTTAGACTTTGCCTGGACATTGTTGAACACAACAGAAGTTTCTATTCGTTTAAACATTTTGTTCAATTATGCGACTCTGCTTGGCCAGATTCTTCAATAGTTAAAAAGATGACCTTGAAAAGAAGGAAAATAGCTGCCATAGTAAAGAATGTAATTAATAAATCAATAATCATAGCAAAAACAGATATTCTACGAAAGAAATATTTTTCTATCATAATTGATGAAACTTCTGATGTATCACATATTAAAACATTATGTATTTTGGCAAAATATTTTAATGATGGAGGAATAAAAACTTACTTATTGGACTTATTAAGAATACGAGATGCTACTGGAGAGAATTTACACAAATGTCTTATGCATGTACTACATGAATATCAGTTATCAGTGAAAAATATAGTCGGCATATGCATTGACGATGCAAACGTTATGCTTGGAAAGGAGAATTCGTTCATTTCGCACATGAAACAAATCAATGAAGAAATTGCAGTGTTTCCATGTACGTGCCATTCAATTTACTTAGTCGCACACCATGCAAGCAGTGCTTTGCCTAATGATATGGAAGAATTATTACATTTAATTTACACATACTATTCCAAAAGCCCTAAAAGGCAGAGAGTGTTAGAAAATATTCAAACATTTATGCAAAAGAAACAACATAAGATGATTCAACCATCCATGAGGCGGTGGGTGGCAATTTCAGAATGCGTTACACGAGTAGTGAATCGATGGAATGTTCTGCATACTGTCTTTGCTGAAGAAAGTATTGAAGATGGATCAAAAACGGCCAAATTAATACTTGATATTTTCAATGCTCCATTCACTAAGATATATCTTGAATTTTTAAAGTCTATATTACCAATATTTGTCGATTTTAATAGCTGTTTTCAAAGCAACAAAATTTTAATAAATCGGCTATATCCTGGTTGCCTTAGATTTTTAAAATCATTGGGTAGCAGATTTTTAAAGTATTCATGTATAACAGACAATTTGTTTACGCTTGATATTAACAATGAAGAAAATTTGTTACCATTACAATCCATAGTTATTGGTGCAGAAGCAACAGATTTGTTAACAGAAATTGAAAAAAGCAATGCAGATGATAATGACAACATAATAGAATTTTATACAAATGTTCAGCAATTTTATAAAACTGCCTTCACTGAAAGCATTAAAAGGCTACCCATAAATGTAAATTTTTTACAATCCTTGCAGTTTTTAAATCCAACGATTGCTTTGGACGCACCAAAGCATGCAAAAATAATGCTGGAGCCTTTATTAGATAAATATAAAAGTAAATTTCAAATGTCAGCTGTTTTAAATGAATGGCAAATATTACCATTTTATTTTTCTGCTACAGAAAAGGAAGAATTAATGCATATGGACATTGAAAAATTTTGGAGCAAAATTAATGAAACTAAGAACCTCAGTGGCGAACTAGTCTTTAAAAGTATTACTGATTTGGCATTTTTATGCCTGTCATTACCTCATTCTAATGCAGATGTTGAGAGGTACTTTTCAACTATAACACGTGTTAAAACAAAACTTAGAAATAGATTAAAAACAGATACAATAAGTGCTCTTACAAGGATACAATTAGAATTTCGCGCAGAAAAGAAAAATTGTTACACATATGAAATATCAGAAAATATGTTACAATTATTAAATAATAATATGTACAAAACACGTAGCATACCTCAAAACTTAATAGGCATTTTACTTCCTGATGAAAATGATACTAGGGATAGTAACCCAAGTGATAAAGAAAATTTGTAATATTATGTAAATTGCATATATTATATTGTATATTGTATGTGTGTATCTATTGTATGTATTGTAAATTGCAAGGAGAAGTATGACAAAGAAAGACTGAAGAATTAAGGGGAAGAACCAATTATAATATAATCAATAGGAAACATAAGATAGAAATAATATAAACGATACGTATATTGTAAGGAAGGATAAAATATAGACGTAGGATAACGAAGAACTATGTACGTAGAATTGAAAATCGTGCTAAGCCACGAGGCAAGGTGTATGAAAATAAATATATATCATAAATTTTTTCTATTGTACGTATTGAAAATTTGAATACATTGTTTACATTATACATATTGCAAGTTTTTCTGTATCTGCATTCTTCACTTTTATAATACTGCTCATTTTTACAATGCATGTTTCAATACTATTTAATTTCTTTCCTCTTATTGTGATTTTTTTATATTTTCCTTTGCGAACACCGTTATAAAATTTACGATGCATCGCGCGTGAGAAACTGTAAACAATGAAATATTTAGGTATGCGGACATGCATCATCTGTTGAAACAAAAGCACATCACATATGCGTACTGTTACTGTTACTTCCAAAACTATTTGGACACTAATAACATTTTCGATATTTACACAACTATTTTGATTGATAAACGGATTGAATAGTTGTTCTCACGGCGCGCACCGTTCCTTGTCAATACTCGCTGCAACTCGCTGGTACTCAGTTATTTCGCTGCCTGACATGACGTCAGACAAGCCACCGCATGGTGCGCATGCGCATACTACATTTTCAAAGACAATTCTGTACGTTTTTCTGCGGCAACACTGACTGCGAATAGTTTCAGATCACGCTAATTTTGCCGGGAAATCTGTCTGAGCCTCGTTCAACCTGGATCAACCTCGTT
This sequence comes from Tiphia femorata, assembly GCA_944319695.1. Lineage (NCBI taxonomy): Eukaryota > Metazoa > Arthropoda > Insecta > Hymenoptera > Tiphiidae > Tiphia > Tiphia femorata. The sequence continues at coordinate 20,552,030 of OX090901.1, read as the reverse complement.
GAATGTACTGAGAAAAATTTCAATCGGCATTATTTGCGAAAGAAGAAAATGTCAAAAGTTAACACTTTGTTCAACTACTTTACATCACCGAAGAATCCTAAACCAACGAATAGTAAAACTACAAATAATTCTCAATCTCCGAAAACTCCGCACAGAGAAGAGAAGAACAAAGGTTAGTCTCATCTCTATTGCGTTTTGCTAAAAGTAATGATATTAGCAAATACGACATATTCAATATAACATTAAATATAACACTTGATGTATTTTTGCAATCGTGAAATGTAATTACTGAAATAATTTAATGCTGGATTGAAATAAGGTAAAAAGAACAAAGGAAAGGAGAATCGTAATGTAGCGGATAGAAAAAGAAGTCTTCCAGATGAGGTTGAAGATGACAATGAAGAAGTACAGAGTCCTGTGAAACCTAAAAGGCGAAGACTCATTCTGCCGGATGACAGTGCGGATTCGGAAGATGATTTTAAGCCAGGTATGCCATGTATTGTTTCTAACACTTTTGACAACAATATCGTACGATATTCATGATGATGAATTCAGGCCAACTATAAAAACCATCGGTCAGAACCATGGTGGGTCTACCAGGCCAGACATTGTTATTACCAGGCCTTATTCTTACATCGTCGTGACATAAATCGTAGGACAAGGGGTTAAATCAACTGTAATCGCTGATTAAACGATCTTATACTTTGATTTAATAGATCCTCGGGACCTTGAAGATTTATCTGCGGAATCAGAGTCTGTTTCCGAGGGAGATTCTGAAGTAGAACCAGAAACAGAAAGTGAAGATGAAACACCCGAGGTATACTCTTATTGGCATAAATGATATTAATTAACTGTTAATACTGTGTCTCTGCAGGAATGTGTATTTTCAATGTATTAATCCTAATGTGCGCGTTTACAGAAAAAGAAGAAGATTAGAGCACAGCCTACTAAAGCAATAAAGAATACCAAGCAGAGAGGAAAGTTTGGCAAGAAAATTGTTAGTAATTTATGCACGTGTAATAATTCAGTTGGTTTGGATTAGTATAATCGACAAGATGATAATAATAACAGTGATAACTTATTCGCATTAGGAGAACAATCGTTCTAATACACCTTCGCAAGAGCAAGCAGGACAAAGGGGATTTGCAGCGACACAGTCTTGGCCTCATTTAAAGTATGAATTTCTACAACCTGCAAAAATAAAGGATAGTCAGAAAAGAACGCCGAGTGATCCTGATTATGACTCTACAACAGTGCTTGTTCCACAAGACTTTTTAAATAATCAAACGCCAGTATGTTCTTGATGTAGTTGCAGTACTATGATTATTGCCATTATTGTCCTTAATAATTTAGAACAATTTTTTTCTATTTGTTGTAGGCAATGAGGCAGTGGTGGGAACTGAAAAGTAAACATTTTGATTGTGTTCTCTTTTTTAAACTAGGAAAGTTCTATGAACTTTACCATATGGATGCAGTCGTAGGTGTAAACGAACTCAGCCTCACATATATGCGAGTAAGTATACAGTAATATATGAATTATATTCACACTCGTCAGTTACGTCAAATAAATATAATCTTCTTACCAGGGAGAGTTTGCACATTCTGGTTTTCCCGAAATTGGATACGGACGTTATTCAGCTTCTCTTATAGAAAGAGGCTATAAAGTTGCAAGAATTGAACAAACAGAAAATCCTGAGATGATGACACAACGATGCAGTAAAAGTATACTTCAACGTTACCTTTAATGTTTAGCTAACGAATTCGTTATCACTATAGCATTTCGTAATTCGTTTCAGTGATGAAGCCAACAAAATTCGACAAAGTTGTAAAACGAGAAATTTGTCAAATCAGTACAAGAGGCACCAGGGTATACAATCCTCTTGATGTTGAAGCATCAACGCCGAATTCAACTTATTTTCTATCGTTACTTGAAAAAAGTAATCCCACTAGTGGAAAGTCTGTTTTTGGAGTTTGTTTTCTGGATACAAGTATTGGTGAATTCCATCTGAGTCAATTTGAAGATGATCGTTGTAATTCAAGGCTGCTAACACTACTCGCTCATCACCCACCAGCCCACGTTGGTTTCCCTTGTATTTCTTAATAGTAATTCCAAATCCTTGGTGCTTTTTTGTTTTTTAACAAAACATAGTCGGCAGTTTTATACATATACTACTACAAGATATCTCAGTGAACGTGCTAATATAGTACAAGATACAATTTAATTATTTAAGATTTTACTCTATTTCAGATTGTTTATGAACGAGGTAGTCTCTCAAAACAAGTTTTAGATATATTAAACAACTCATTAACAGATGCATTGAAGGACTCCTTACAAAAAGAAACGCAGTTTTGGTCTGCCAATACTACTCTCAAGGCAAGTTCCATGTGTTAGATTAAGAAAATTTGTAATTTGGTTAAACAAAGTGTTGTTTCTTATATTTTCTATATTTGTTATACAGAATTTACATGAGGGTGATTATTTTAAAAGTTCACCAGATTCAGATTTTGCTTGGCCCGAGGGTTTGCAGCCATACCTTAACGAAGGTATGTGTCATGTATTACATCACACTTTAATATACAGAGTGATTCGTAACTGGTGGTACAACCGAGAAGGAGGTAATTCTATATTAAAAATAAGTCGAAAGTGAAGAATAAAATTAGTAAGCTATAGCAAGATGCCTTTGGTCGCAACACAATTAAGTGCATGTGTACCCGACGAATGTTTGAAGTCAATTTTCTTTGAGACAATGCCTCAAACGAAAAAGCTATTCTTCATTTTCGACTTACTGCTTAATATAGAGTTATCACCCCCTTTTCGGCTGCACCACCGGTTACGAATCACCTCGTATGTAAGATCTTTAACGAGTACATTTTTAATGCTTGAATTAGGTGACACCTTGGGTTTAACACCCGCTGAAGATAAAGAATTAGCAGTAGCTGCATTAGGAGGATGCATTTACTTACTAAAAGATTATTTACTAGATCAACAACTTTTGGCACAAGGTCGATTTCGAACTTATATCCTACCGGATTCTTCATCAGGCAATGCAGCCACAAAAATAGCAAAAAATATGGTAATTCATATAATTATTTAGATGTGTTCTGAACATCTCAGTGTACATTATTCAGCAGTAATTATTGTTATTAAACTATTAGGTATTAGATGCTGCTACTATCAATAATTTAAGAATTTTTGGAGAAGGTTCGTTAATAAAGAAGTTAGATCATTGCTGTACTGCATTTGGTAAACGGTATGTTTTATAAGACACAAAATTTCTGAGAAACATTTGAGTCAAATTAGAATAAGACTTTGTAGTTCATTTTTCCTTCTATATTCTATTAACATTGTGTCCCTTCAACTATTATTTATTTTTTAGACTTTTACGAGATTGGATTTGTAGACCATCTTGCTCCGTGGATATTATATTGCAGCGTCAAGAAGCTATTAGTGAACTGATAGAAAAATCTGATGAAGTGCATTCTATTCGTAGCATATTAGGCAGTCTTCCTGATCTTGAGAGGTTGCTGAGCAAGTAAGCTAAAGATTTTTTTCTATGGTAGCTTCTACATATTTAGATTTAACAAAGATTATTTCCATGTTGTATTTTTATAGAATTTAAGAGGAGTTGTACATTTTCATGAATACATTATTTCTAGAATACATGCGCAAGGAAATTCAGCGAGAATGTGGAATCATCCCGATGGTAGAGCAATAATGTTTGAAGGCCACACATATTCAAAGAGAAAGATATTAGACTTTATTAATGCCCTTGATGGGTTCGAACAGATTCTAAATGTCACTGACATATTTAAGGGTTTGTATGCCATAAATTTATTACTACCTGTTTCTGTTTTAGTGTATAACACCTTTATAAGCATTCTTACGAGTATAATATTATTCAGATTTCACTAGTGTCTTATTGAAGAGTTCCACTCAGCTTATGCCGGATGGAGAATTTCCAGATTTAAAGGAAACATTGGATTATTTCAAGGTAATACATTCATTTGTCTGTCAGTTTTAAATAAATGCAACAGACAACCAAGTAACAGTTTGCAATTAGTTGGCTCTCTGTCTTTGTAGGGTGCATTTGATCACGAAGAAGCTAAAACACAAGGATCTATTGTTCCTAAAAAAGGAGTAGATGATGAATTCGATTCCGTATTAATTGAACTTGCTGACATAAAGAAAGATCTGGATGAATATTTGGAGAAACAGAGGAGGCATTTTGGTGTAAAAGTTACCTTTCATGGTTCGGATAGAAAACGGTTCCAGATAGAAATTCCTGAGTCACAAGTTAAGAAAGTGGGACCTGGTTATGAACTTCAGTCGCAACGTAAAGGATTCAAACGATATTATACTGCTGAAGCTAAGGTAAAAGAAACTATCTTGCAAAATATATTATGTTAATAAACTTTTGCTCATGGTAGGTACTTTTGGCACGGCAAACAAGTGCGGAAGAGCACAAAGCTAGAGTCATAAAGGATTTAAATCGACGAATATTTGCACAATTCAGTGAAAAATACGACATGTGGAGTACCGCTATTTACAAAATAGCTGTTTTGGATGTATTAATTTCTCTTGCCGAATATGCTCGCAGTGGTGACATGTGCGTACCAGAAGTTTGTAACGCTTCATCAAACGACCAGGTGGGAAACAGCACCTTTTGATTCCATAATTGCATTTACTTCCAACTCTGTAACTTTATTATTATCAAAATAGAATTTCTCTCAACTCTTATGATTTTTTTTATAAGAAACTCAACACAACAGACTTATTGTGTCCCAACTTTATATAAATTTACAATAATTATTCATCGACAGATCTTTATTGAAATAAAGGAAGGAAGACATCCGTGTATCATGTCTGACAATTTCATACCAAATGATACTTCACTAGCTACAGAGGATACAGCTTCCTTGGTTATTTTGACAGGACCTAACATGGGGGGTAAATCGACTCTCATGCGACAAGTAGGTCTGCTGACAATTATGGCTCAAATCGTGAGTATATCAATAAATCATCAAAGTCTCTATCACAAAATCAAACATAAATTTCATGTGACTTTCGTCAATAGGGAAGCCACATACCAGCAAGCTCGTGTCGTCTAACAGTGACAGACCGTATTTTTACAAGACTGGGCGCAAATGATGATATTCTGGCAGGCCAGAGTACGTTCTTGGTAGAACTCACAGAGACCGCTACAATACTCCAACACGCTACGCCATATTCATTAGTTTTATTGGATGAATTAGGTATTGACAAAAGTTAATAGATCGCTCTTTACGCTAGAATGTAAAAAAATATGCCGTTCGAAGGGCAAAAGATGTATGAATATTATGAATGAAAATATAACACTGTACGCTTAATATTTATTTATTGCAGGCCGAGGTACTTCGACGTACGATGGAACTGCTATTGCAGCAGCTGTTGTCGATGCTCTAACTAAAATAAAATGTCGGACATTGTTTTCAACTCATTACCATAGTTTAGTAGAAGACTACAAAACTAATAGTAACGTTACTCTGGTTCACATGGTAAGCGCTTCGATGGAACAGTGTAATGCAAATTTTTTCACCGTGGATCAAGCAAACTTACAGAAACATAATTTTTAACTGTAATTTGTATTATTACAGGCATGCATGGTAGAAACCGAGGAAGAGGATGAAGTAACGCAGGAAACAGTAACATTTCTGTATAAACTAAGTGATGGAGCTTGCCCAAAATCCTATGGTTTCAATGCTGCTAGATTAGCTGGGGTGCCACCTGTAATTACAAAACGGGCTCACGAGATAGCCACTCGATTGGAACAGGAAACTAATAAGAAGTATTACTTTTCTTCTCTCTGTAAGGCTGGCGAAGCAAATCTATGCGATCTCCTGTCAGCTATTGTAGTATAAGAAAAAAAATAACTTAATAAGTTGGGATTTTTTCCCCAAATGTAAAACATGACACTTGTCGTCTACAATACTCAAAAGTATTATCTGCGGATATTAAAAGTTGATGTTTTAGAAATGCATTCTCATACAGTATTAAATTTTTCATGTATAATCTATGAGTACTAGGATAGCGATAAAATCATATTTTTCTGTATCCAACAAAATACTCATCTCTTAATATTAGAGTTGAAACTACGACGTTCAAATTGTAAAATAATCCAATATCTTCAGATCTCACATTGAATATAACTCTTACCTCGCAACATACACTTTTGTAATCCATCTGTGCACCACACATTGAAATCACTATTTATCACTCGCATTCGTTTCGTAGTATAGGAACTGTTCTTTTGTACCGAAATAAAGACCGTCGTAGTATTAGTATATGCGTTACAATAATTTTATTTATATTACATCGATGTATACGTAACGCCTATAATAAATATAAATTTGAAAGCGCGAGTCATCCTTAGTCCGCAAACTGTAAACAGAACGTGCATTTATACTTTCTACGCGAGATAGATATCGATTTGATCGTATGGGTACCGAAGTAAACAGGATGCACTAAAGACGGCCACTGCTTACAAAATTTTATTTATTAATGCCAGAGTACAAAAGGGGGGAGGGGACGAGGGGTATTTATGACGATACGATACATTACATATAATATAAATCTACTCACACCAAACGATGTAAACTTATCGATAAAGGAAAGCAATACATGTGCATAATTACTTTCTGCTCAAATAAATATATTCGATACACAATCACAAAACGAAAATAAGCGAAGCAGAAAGATTTGTTTCTTTTTGTTGATATTATTGGTTGTTGTTGTTGTTTTTTTTTGGTTTTTTTTTTTTTTTACTTTTCTTATGTTTTTACGCCACGCGCAACTGCAAATCGGCATACGACGGCTACCGCGTAAGCGCCGATCGCTCTCGCACGGGGTGAAAATCTTGCATCGCAATATTGCGTCGAAGTATAAAGGATAAAGGGGGAGGGGGTGGTGGTTGCGATAAATATCCAAAGAACGATAGCATTATGTTAATAATCGCGAAGACACGTAGTCTGTACGCGCGAGCATACGTAAAATCAATTATACGTATGCTTTATCTTCAATTCTCATTCCTCAACTCTCCTCCTCACCGTCGTGTTTCCACGCGTCAACGATTTAGAAATGCGCGCGTTCACGTAACTAACAACGCCATGGAAATTCAATTTACACACTAAGCCAATTCTCTTTCTCTATCTCTCTCTCTCTCTAAATTATTCAAAATCCAACTAACGGCGCTTTTAATCGCGCTCAGTACTTCGCCGCACGGAATATGCGGCACGTAAGAGTCACAGGAATCGTTTTATTTCTAGGTTAGATCCGAGAAAAGATTCGCTCCACCCGTGGTGAGGAAGAGACCGGCTTTTGGCTGTTTATAGAATTCGATATCGGTGATTGCTAGTTGCTGTTTTTTATTATTTCTCGTCTCTCGCTAATCGTTTTAATATGAGAACTTGTCCGATAGGGATAATTAAGGATGGATTCTTTTTTATCCTTCTTGCTCGACACGAAGGGAAATCCCGTTTACCAGAGACCGGATGAGTATCCGCCAGGCGGAACGCGACCGCGCTGCTGGACTTTCGCTGCTGGTGATGAGTCGCTCGACTTGTCGCCAATGCTCGAGCTCGACGAGCTCATGGTCCTGCCGTTCTGGATCGGTTGCACGCTCTCAGTCTCGTAGCCCATTCCTGTTACTGGATTCCCATCTACGGACATGATTTCAGCGCCGATTTAGAAATGAATTCGTGGCTCTCGTCACACTTCCCTTGTCAACTGTTCTAATCTCTTTCTTTTTCCTTCTGGTTTTTTCTCTTTCTTTTTTTTTTTTTTAATTTTGAACACGAGTAGTCGTTAGTCCATAGATTCTCTTCGTTCTATTTTTTTTTGTAGCGTGTAGTAGGTCAAGTAGTATTTGCAAATTCTACAAAATTTCTCTTCGAATTACACGGGAAAAATTCGTGCGACGGAGCAGCAATCTCGAAATAAAATATGCGATGATAATTCTGTGAGAATTTTGTGTCGTGGTGTCATTGTAAGGACGCGTCATTTTTTAATAGGTGGTAACTGTGACCTCTGAATTATTTTTTAGGTTCTCGCATATATGTAATACTACTATATTGCTAGCCACGTATATTTCCTGTAAGCGGGAGCGACGCCGAGAAAGTGAGACAGAACATCGTACTTTCGAACATATGCGCATGCGTAGCAGTTCCATAGAACACACGCATGCGCAGTTGCGCCAAAGTACGAAGTGAGAGCATAGTATAACTATGGTGAGAGTGTGAGGTTGATATATCTGTCTGCACCGTGGTGTTTGAGTCGCCTCTTCAGTACCATTAACGATATAGTAGTATTACATATATGGGTTCACGCGATTGGAACGTAACAGATGAGATTCTCTCCGCTAGAACGGAGTACGCGCGACTGTTCGCAATTCGAGTGAAATCGAATTAAAAACTAATTTAGTAATGCACGATTACTACGATTTTCATTACAGTATTTGCCGCTAGTCCTTAATTGTACCTCTTGTTAATCGTTTTCGTCTGTCGATTGTATCTCTCGTTCGTCGCTTTTGTCAAACCCAATTACTACTAAAGACAACAAAAAAAAAAAGAAATGACAAAACAAATCCCAAAATCAAGATGCGCAACGAAATATGCACGCTGAAAAGAAAAGAGGGAGTAGGCAACAAAAGATGCGGTATAGGGAATGAAACAACAAAGGAGCACACAAGGTAAACACGATAATAAGAAAAATAAACCATCCAAATTCTACCCCTGTAACTTGTAAATAAACGTTCAATAACTTAAAAAAGAAGAAAAAAATGATAACAAAAGTAATAAACAAAAGTAAAATCTTGGTTTTTGCGCAAAAACAACCGGCGAACAGGAAAAGAAGTAAGGAAAAGAAGTAAAAAGGTGGAAAGGTCTCCCGTAGATCAACGTAGAGAGAGATTGCAGCAAACGCTAGAAGATAAGAAAACAACAACAAAAAGAAAACAATGGTTACACAAAAAAGGGGCAAAAAATTCTCTTCAGACTCTGTGGGAGTATACGTCGTGGTACATGGACGCGCGAAAGGTCCATCGAAGCCACGGTGTGCCGAATACCGATCACTTCTACGGAATTGATTTCATAATTTTATTCGATCAATTGATCATCGTCGATACCGATGGGTGGCTGATCAAATGAAAAAAAAGGTAAACGAAAATGCTGCTAAATAGCGTCGATTAATAGAAAAGAAGAAAGGCACATCCTCGTGGCTTTTCTCTCAGTTCGTCGTGGCTTCGAGAAGCCGATTGCGCGCCAATGAGAGTGAGATAGAAATAAAAGGAACGTTACCTCTGGACCTTCTCGTCATGCGCCTGGATGGGGTCACATCGACTCCCTCTCCGGTGACCGGGTTGCGCGGCATGCAGGATCCTCCTGCCGGTAGCAGGACACGGAGGACCAGGAGGACATATTCACCGTGTATTCGCCGTCGTGCACAAAGCGACACGTGTATCCAGCACCAATGCGCGCACCATCACCACCACAACCCCGCATCATCATGCATCATCCGAAATCCCCGGCGAGCAAAAGAAAGAGACCCGCAAAACCGCATAGCCACAATCACTCGTGTTTAAGAGGGAGCCGTGCCGGCTAGAACCTCAACATTTTAGTCAGATAAAACCCTAGATGGCCTTAGAAATGAAGCAGTATTTACTTTCCAAGTTTTTCTCTTTATCGTTCCATCCAACGCGAAGAAAATGATTTTTCCTGGTATGTAATTGTGATATAGCGTACAAGTCCACGAACTGTTTTTTTGATCGTCAAACGGTTAAATATGTTGAAATATTAAATAAATTCTTTCTTACGACAGCCATATTTGTTTCGGTGAAAAAGCCTCAATTGGCCACCTCTGCTTTAAACATAATTTCTGCAATAATTCATACGTAAGTAGCTACATATGAAGGTTACAGGACTAGTAGGAAGGTTTAAGATTTCGTTTAGTCACCTCTGTTTCGAGGAAAAGTGATTTCTAAGGCAAGTTAACTTGGAAAGTAAATACTGCTTGATTTCTAGGGTCATCTAGGGTTTTAGCTGACTAAAATGTTGGCTTCTAGCCGGTACGGCTCCCTCTTAAGTGCGCCCGTGAAAACTCATAAGGACGAACTTACCGTACGAGACTATTTATTCTCATTCGGTAGTACGTGTCTATCGAATGGGAATACATGAACTATGTGTTTCTATCGATAGATTGTATGCAATCCGGATACAACTTGGGATATATTCGATCGTTCGAACTTACGATATTTCCGTTATTTTGATTTCTCCTTTCGCATCAATATTGACGACACTTTCCGAAATTATACTCCAGCCCGTCTTTCTATTTTTGCTCGTTTCTTTTTTCATCGCATTTCAATTGCTTTACTACCGTAAATTCGTCAGTACGAGAATGTTACAACGATAGATTTTGTCGATGTTAAGCTGACCGTCCATTAGGTCAGTCAGAGAGCGCGGCGCGGCGCGGAGCAGTGCCGTATTTGAAAAAATATATGCAAATGAATATACGTATACGGGTGAAATATCGTTGTATGGCGCTGCATTCACATTTTTGGGTCCTTTGATGATATTTAACAAGTATACGTATATTCATTTACAGTAAAACCTGTTTTTGTGCAGGGGATAGGGACCGCATAAAAGAAATCGCATACAAAAAAAAATATCGCGTAAATTCATAAGGTTTTCGTTTGCAACACATTTTAAAAAAACTTTTTTTGTGCGGTAAATAGAAAAATCGCACATAAAAAATCGCATAAAAAAACTGCACAAAAAAGGACCGCATAAGAACAGGTCTTACTGTACATGTATTTTTTCAAACACGGCACTGCTCCGCGCCGCGCTCCCTGACTGACCTAATGGACGGTCAGCTTTAACCGACTAGATCCACACGACAAAGGTACGTAAGAGAATACAGAATAAAAAAAAAAAAAACTCCAGGGATCGGATGGTCAGGGCAAAAACACTATTTGGACCGTCTCTCTTGAATGCGGTGTAAGTCCATTTAAAAAGAAAGTAACTAGTTATAAATCAAAAGTTTACACTAAATTAATCACAAATTATGTGGCTTCTCGTTCTTTTTTTTGTTTTTTAAATGGATTATACCACATTCAAAATAAACGAACCATTTAATGGACGTGCACGAGTGGTGAAGCAGGTTAGAAACTCAACGTGAAGAAGCGAATGCCTAAATCGTCCGCTCTTACGCGCGAGGGAAAGAATTTTTTGCGCACCACGGTTAATTATCGAAGAAAACAAATTCCTTCGACTTACGTAATTGCAAACAAAGCATGCGATAGGCGACGAAAGATTTACATTTTGTTTGCAACGAAAGAAGACAAGTCAGAAATTGTATTCGTCGTTGATCGAGATTATTTCGTTCAAAACCGCGTGCGACGCTTGGATTTGCACGAAAGCGAAATTACGCATCTCGAAAGTAGAAAAGAAAGTCACGCGTAACAGAAAATACGATGCACGAATTCGCAAACCCAATCGAATTAACAATAGAACAAGCGTAAAGCGAATGAACTCTTTCATTTGGGAAAAGAAAGGGAAACAAAACGAAATGTTGAAAAAGAGAGAAAGACGTAGAAATGTAAGGTCGATATTACATCGTGAAAGATCTTTGTCCAAGATCTTATACAAAATGTTCCTTCGTCAAATAGTTTACAGTATAATGGAGTAATCCATTATAAAAGATGATTCATTGCACTATAAAATATTTGACAAAAGATCTTTTACAGTGTAATATCGGTCTAAGCAATGACAGTGGCAGGGTCTAACTCAAAATATGTGTTTCGCATTCTCATGGAGGGCGCTGCAGTATGGAGGACTGAATGAGAACTGATCGGTGCTGCTAATCGCTGATTGATCGTGCACCGCGCACACGCGTCACGCGGCGCGCCAAATTTAAAATCGATACCTTCGGATGTATTTCGCGTACCGCGCACTACCCATGCGATTTGTAAAAAAAAAAATGAGAAAAAAATGAAATGATCAGGGGCTAAGGAGGATGTATCGTGTCGTCTAATCGATTACTTTCATTTAGCATTAACTTACGAAATCGCTTGTTTCTCCTAAAAGCTGCTTGCGAAAAGTTCAAGGTAACACATGGCGTATGATTAAATCATACATTGTAGTACAAGGATTATATCGAATTAAAGGAATTAGAATATAAGAATCGTGTCTCGCCAGCTCCATGTCGAAACGAGGAGAAACTACCTCCACGATGGCTAACAACTCCAGCTATCGGAATTTTTGCGAATTTCGTGCCATGCTTACTGAGAATCTTTTGAAAAAACTGAACCCTTTCCACAGATTTCTTTTAATAATTATCCTCGAGACACTTCGTGAGCTCGCGACACACGTACTGTACGCCTATCGATATCTTACTAGGGGTATTTTCGCATAACACATATTTCAAGATAGATCGATTAGGAAAACGAACAAAAAGAAAAGGAACGAAAATAGAAGTAAAAAAAGAGAAAGAAATAGGTGAACGGAGAGGGGCGGAAGAAGGAGAACAGTTCTCCTCGAGGTGCATCGTCAAAAACAGGAAAGAATACAAAAGGATGACACGTATCACCGTTGAGATGGCGAATCGTCAAATCTAAACGCAGAAAAACTTCATCAAGACACCGCATCGTCCGTCGACCTGCTACCGTTTTTTTGGAGTGTTCAGGACGACGGCTTCGCCATCCCTTTGTTCGCGATAATAAAGTACAAGAACCAAAGCAAACAAAAGGTAGAGAGGAAATTGTTCAAAAGATGGAAGACACACCTCTGTGTTTTCTCTCTAGAGAACCCAGGTGGAGAAACGGGTATGCTCTGGAAGGGTGAACAAATAAGAGATCAGAGAGATGTAGAATGGACTGAATTAAGTATTACTGAATAACGAACGAAGTCTATTTGCGGCCAATAAGATAAGGTATTGGCCCACATGCTTTATCTCTCATTTCTTTCCTATCGCATAGATTAGGGTATGATGTCTTTTGGAACCGCTACATACGCTTGAACTGTTTGACCAAATCGTTTGATCAAACCTCTCGGCACAATGATCGATAAGCTTCACAAAATACAGTTGAACGTAAAATACACATATCTTCTGAACACATACAAGTATACAACACGTTTCACCGTACCATCGAACAATTTCACCAACCAACCCAATCAACCTACCTCTAGTCCAACAAACGTCTAATAAAACGTCCAGTTTGATCAAACTTTCTCACCGAAACACCCTATCCCAACACGTTCCAATCCGACTTTCAATCAATTGAAGGAACAGCAAGCCTCGCTAATAATCTGTCCAAATGACAATTTTATGGAGAAACGCGGAAGATTTGCAGCATCGCTAGATGCTCGGAATTGTAATCTCAATTTATCAATACCATCCTACCAGTACAATCGTCAATAAAGATTTCATGACTTGTAGCGATGTTTAAGCTTTCGTCTCGTTCATTTCGTAGCGAGAACTAATCAACTACGGCGACGCTATTTAGTAGCGAGTCTTGCTGCCCCATAATCAGGCAAGGTGACTGTATACAGTGCTTTCATTACCACCGTAGACACGCGCTTTTTGTCAATCCATTCTACATCTTCTACTTACAAGAGACAGAGACAGAGAGAGAGAGGGAGAGAAAGAGAAAGAGGTGAACATAGAATACGTGAGAACGTAGATAAGGTGTAAAGAAGGAAGCGCGTTGTCGGTCACCTGTGATATCGTTGCCGACAGGCTTGCCGGTTTTACCGGCGGATGCCGCTGCCGCCGCCGCCGCTGTCACCACCACGGCCGCGGCCGCAGCCGCGGCCGCAGCGTCGTATCCGTTCACGACGCTGGAGGTCGTCGACGCGTTGCTGTTGGTGCTCTCCCCGCTGAGCGGGATATTGCTGCGCATGTGATTTTTCGCGTTTGGGGTGGTGGGTGGGGCATCGGGGGGGCCAAACAGGCGATTGTATGAATCATTACCGGGCTTGTTGTTGGCGCGCGGCGTATCGACGCAGTCGGCGCTGCTGACGCCACTACCGGCTGAGCTTGTCCGCTCAATCGGCCCGTCCCCGAACAGGGCGGAACCGAGCTGCGACTGGTTGTGATTCTTAATGCGCCGCGGGCTCGTCTCCTCCGGCACGGATCCGAAGATGTCGCTGCTGCCGCCGCCAGGGGGCTTCAAGACCCTGAAACACGGAGAAAGAACAGAGATGAAATTCGACCTAGGTTATGTCATTTAAACGCATAAAGTATTTATCTTTATACCAATCGTATTAACCTTTCGACTGTTTATGACGAGTATACTCGTAACGACGAAACGACAATCTTTCGTATAATGTCGAGTATAGTCGACATGAAGATGAAAAAAAATTACGTTTGTATTATCGTTCGACGAATCAACTGCCATTTCTTTTTTCGAAGAAAGGCAAATGGGGCTGTTAAAAAATATGCATTTTAGAATATTTGTTAGTCTGGGAATTTTATTTATTTATTTAGAATATCTTGCATTAAGCTGAAATAACAAATTCTGTGGGAAGTATCGTTTCAAAACGGTTTTTTCAAATGAATCAACATTTCCTATGCATTTCTCAGTTGATTGTCTAGTGTGAAATAAGCAAACTCTGTGTATTAAATATTTGCATTTTCAGAAAAACCAACGGGTAACGCGAAAACATTTTCTTTTCATTTTCAAATAGAAGGTTATGAATTTGAGGGTTAAGAGAGTAACGCGTGGCGACAGAAGGTTCAGAAGATTATCGAACCCGATTTATTCTTCGAGGAAGAATAAGAATGAAAAATAAGACCCTGGCATAAAATTGCACCCTGGATTACTATTCCGCGGGCCGCTCGACCAAATGAATATAAATTTACACAGACATTTGTCGAAGACTGTTCTATGAAAAAAACGCGAGCTGAAACGCCCATGCAACATATACTATGTAAGAAAAAATATATATATGTACATACAAAACACAGTTTATAAATTATAATCACATAAAGTAACGCGCGATAATCAGAACCCACGTTGAATTTTAATTTAAAGATTAAAATAAGGTGTGATTATTGAGAAGGGTAAATTTCAAGCTAACGCCATTTTGAATTTTCCGCCCCTGGAAGTAGCGCTTGTTTTGCCTTTATTATAAGACTCATGATTACTTTGCCACGAGGTTAGAGCATCTATCTGAGGATATTAGAGCGTACTCCTGCGTCTTCGGACACTTCTACAAGCTCACGCGAGCGTCCTTTCTTATAAACGTCATTTCGTTCCGTTACTCTTTGCGCACCTACCAACTTTTTGTTCGAGCGTTACCAGCGTTACAGCGCGCCGCTGCTGCGTCCGTCCCGAGTTCATCGACCACGTCGATACTCCAGACCCAGAGAGGCACCTATATACGCGCAGCTAACACGTAACACCACGAGCCCAGCTGGTAAGCGCTCGTGAGCTCTCCCATTCGGTTGACTCGACAAATTTGCTCGCTAGCCGATGAGATACTTCACGCCATACACGCGAACACGCTCTGCGAAGAAAGCTTCCGCAATTTCGCGAAGGAGCCTTCCAACGTTGGAGCACTCGACTTAGGCTGAGAATTACCTCTCAGCCTTTTCTCATCGTGTTTTTATTCACTTGGAGACCGAGTGCCAGACCGTTTTTTTTTTTTAGTCTCCGGATAGCATGCATTCTTCCCTCTAATTCATTGTCTAAAAAAAAACTGCTGGACAATTGGAGTCGCGGCACGCCTTTGACAGCCTCGCCGAGTCACGTGCTGCTGTTGAAGTGCAACGAGCCCGACAAAACGAGACAGACAATGAGAGGACGCCCTCCTGCTCTGACGCGACGGGCGGTCCTCGTTCGTGGCTCGCTCGCACTCGTTCCTCCTGGCTAAATTCAATGCTGTCGCGATCCAATTTGCCCCTGGCAAATCTTCGCGAGAGCCGACGCCGACGCCACGTCACCTCAGGGCACCACCACCCGTGGCACGCGTCACTTGGTCGCGTGCTGGCTCGTGTAACAACGTGGGAGAAGGAAGGAGGAGGGTGAAAGAGAGAAGAGAAGGATCGTGGAGAGTGGACGACGCAAGGATGTTGAAGAGAGAACTGGAGTGGAGCAAGTGGAGGAGTGAGAAAGGAGAGAGAGCAAATGTATGAAACTCAGGCCGCAAGAGGATTTGCACGCGACCCGCCATTTAACCCTAGCGCCAATTAAGAAACTGGGACCTCTTTGTTCTTTTATTCTAATTCCTCTCCCTTCAAAATCTCGACAACATTCTGAGCCGAAAAGAAGTTGATTTACCAGCATCATACGACTTTTCAATATCCATAACTACTTGCTTTGTTACATGTGCGCGCTGGCTCGAGTAACGTGGGTGAAGGAAGCAAAAGGATGGATAAAAGAGAACAGGGACTGGACTGGAGCAAAAAGAATAGTAGGAAAGGAGAAAGAACAAGTGTACGAAACACAGGCCAGAAGAGATTCTTCGACTGACTGAAATTAAAGTCCAGCGCCAATTGAGAAATTGGGACCTCCTTGGGTTCGTTTATTCTAATTTCTCATTCGAAAGCCAATCGACTGAGCTAAAAAAATACCTTTAAAAGTATCACGCGGTTTTTCACTATCCACAACCACTCGTTCCATTAAATATACATCCATAGCTCGCGTGCAAGACACAAGCGCGCGCGCGCAAAGAATTCATCCAGCTCTTTTACTACTCGAGCACGGTTGCGACACGCGTTCGCTTATTCACCTCTGCGAGCGCCAGGCGGACTATAAAGGCTTGCGCGGCACCGAGAAATCAGACGAGTGCAATAAAGTCACCCAGTGGAATCGATCATCTGCCTACCTATCCCTGCGTGTCTGCCCACGCGCCAAGACGACGAGCCTCGAGGCTTTTGCATAATGGCATGCGCTTAGCTTGCTCGTGCCTGGCTGCCTCTACACCCGAGAAGAAGGCGCAGGCCGCGGAGTCACGACGACAAAGCGATGGGTAATCGATACGGATGATGAGGCGAACCTGGTTCTCCGACTAGCACCGAATAGATAACACCAATCGTGGTAGTAGCCTTGTGCGGCCCTGCTGATCGATCGGTAGCGAAACGAGTCCGTGTACAGACCTGGCGGGCCAATCGCCTTCGCGATAATCTTATTACCTACAACTTGGATCGGCACTTAGGGCCAGGTTGTGTGGCCGAATAGCCCGTAGACACGAAAGATTGAAAATCGGCTGACGATCGAGTAGTTAGGCACGTTTTAAAACTGCTCTCATCAGGATTCTCATTCACTTGCCTTCAGTAGAGTACCAAGAGAGCTGCCCGTCTGATTAAGGTCAACCTGGAAGCAGTAACCTGCTGAATGAGCAGCAGGTACTAGCAACGTCCAGTGGAGTAGAGGCGCGATCGATTGGTAAATTTAGAAAGCGATTGAAACTGGGTGAGTGAACGTAAGTCTCGAGACAATTCCATTGGATGCGGAGCAGATCCTGGCAAGTGATCGTTGCCTATGATACTTCGCGATCGTGGATCGATATCGTTTTGCAAAGAGAAAATGAGGATCGAGTGCAGCTGACGACGAGACCGGTCTGGATCAAGCTTCGGGTCTCGCCTTGATCCGTAATCGTATTAACGATGAAGTGAGATTAGCGACAGGAGATCTGACAATGATCGGACCCTCTAGGCCTACGACTGGTACCATTTTACAGTTCCTACCACTCCGTAGTCACTCACTGCGAAGCCACGGCTCTCTCGGTAAGTCTGCGCGCGCTTGGCCAATAAAGATCATCGTGGAAGCTTAGCAATGAGTAATGGCGCCAGACCTAGCCTCGAGAGATTACAGGGCTAGACTAAACCCCAATGTAGGAACATTCTCGTATTAATAGCTCGATCTAACGGTCCGAAGGCGCGCAAAAAAGGACCTTAGGAGAGTTATAAGTGGACTTTCTTTGGGAGTAACGATCAGAAGCGATGAACACAAGGCGCGGATGAATAATGACCTTCTCTGGTTATTCTGGACCTGGTAGCACTCTTCTTGGGTTCTTCACACCCTGCTTCTTTTTTGTTTTCTTCACTGCTTGCTCCTGTTTACGTCAACACCTGGCCAGTCTCCGATGGAACTGGTGCGCGCCGGCCGGCCATAACCAAATGGAAAAGAGTTTGTCGATGGAGAGAGAAGGAGAGAGAAAGAGAGAGAGAGAGATTACGCCCTGCGATTACTCGTGAAATCGGAAATCGTTCTACGTTCAGCCGGACATTCCGCTTTCAATTTGTCGTTCGCGCGAACGCCGTCGTCGCCCCACATCTCAAGGAGCTAGGATAGGCTAGCGCGAGGATGAATAATGAAAACTATCCGACCGTCCGTAGGAAGCGATGAATCTTTCTCTCTCCCGAGAGAGAGAGAGAGAAAGGAGAGAACAGGATGGGTGTGTCGGAAAATATGCGCGAGATGACGCGCTCGCGCTCGTTACGAGAGAGCGCAGCAGTTTCTTTTTTTTCTCTTAACATCTTCCATGTGTACTAGGTACTGCAACGGCCCACCATTGGTTTCGTATCTCGTTGTTAATCGGAGTAGCACGTGTATCTAGGTAAACTGTGCTGGACATCGAGATTCTTGGTTGACGAGGTTTGGACAAAGGGACTGAGCCGCCGAACATTGAGAATTTCAAGGAGAAAATTCGATTTCGAGGTCCTGATCCGAAGCAAGGTCCACGTGACTAACGAAAGAAATGTGTCGACGGTCCATGGTGTTGTTCTGAAAAATGTAGGATGCAAAATTGAAGATTCGCAGAAGCTTCTTTCTAATTCTGCGATTTTTTTAATCCTCAGTGACGATCCACCGTGTAATTGAAACGCGCGAAATACCTCGATAATATGGTGAGCTTGGCAAACACCTTGGAAATTAAAAATCGAGACATTAATCCAACAATCTACATCCTTGCAATTTTCCAGTCGTCGCACGTTCTCCACAATCCACGATTCAAACACGATCGGCAATGACCCGGCGCAAAATTGCAAAACGTCACGCGCCTCCTCTCTGGCGCCTAAACATTCGAACGTTACGAGGATATATTTGAAAACAGAACCCGTCTCTTCATTTCACCTCGAACATATCCAACACCAACGAGACTCACGATCGTTCCGTCGCAAACTCGAAAAACTAAATTACCGTGGAATACTCTCGACACACCTACGAGTGAGGAGAGACGGGAAAATGTCCGGCCCAGATTTTCCACGTCATACATTTATATGAAACTGGAACACGATGTAACGAGCGAAATAACAGTTAAATAAATATGCATGAACGTAGTCCTAAGCGCACTCGCCGTCTCCTTCCAAGCATGTATCCTGATTAGTTTCTGAAGGAGCTCGAACCGCGGATGAAGAAGGACGAGAAACGCAAATAGAGAGACGAGAATTCTACTGGAAAGAAGCATGCGGTTGGAGACCCAGAAAAGCAGCGCGTTGCTCTTAATTCGCGAGAAAATTCGCTTTGCGAAATCCGCGCCTCTTCGTTCTCTCCTTCTCTTCTTAGCTCTCGAAGCTTCCTCAAAGTGCCGGAACCGGCAAGGCAATCCTCAAACGACGTCCGTGCTCATTAACGTCCCGCGCATGAAAACGTCGTAAATCTTCGCTCGCGGATAATCGCGGGTAATCGTCGCTTTCTAGTTCCTCCTCTCGTGGAGATCGGAGATTTTGCGGATTTTAATTGCGCGCTTATTACCTTCTCACGGGCCCATCTATCTATCTCTCTCCTTCTCTAGTTCGCCATTCCTTTGCTAGAGCCGACTAATCCGGCAAATTGACACCAGCCAGGAGAACGAGAGGATCGTTCTCCGGAGAAATCAGTGTCACGAGATGGAGAAACATTCGCGAGAGTCTCTCCGAAGAGGGGTAGGAGAGAGAATGGCTTTAGAATCGTGGAGCGAATGAGGAGGGGGCGAGAGATAATGTAAGTGGCGTAATCATGGTACAATGACACGCGAAAGAGTGGGATGAGGTCAGGTAGAGACCTAAGAGTCCACAGTTTTAGAAGAACTGTATCGAATTAACCCTTTAACTGCAGCTGTGGTTTATGAACCACGTGTTAAAACTATAGCCTGAGGCGGATGTGATATACATATAAACAACGAGCTAAGTTTTGCTAATATTCAAATAGCGCCTGTTGTTTATATACCGCTAAAAATAAAATGCAGTACAATAGAAAAGAATCTTCTAAAGTAGAATATCACTTTAGTAATGAAACTAGTGTAAGCCTGGCTTTACAAAATGTACTCGCAGTTAAAGGGTTAAAGACTTGTCGCTTAAAATTAGCGCTAATTAAATAGCGCCAATGTGCTGGCGCAAACACGCGTTTAAGGGGGGGTTATTCTCTCGAGTCAAAGGGGTGTTACAATATTTTTTCTTTTCTTTTTTTTCAAGAAAACATTCCGTGGATTTTGATGAAATTTTCAGGACGTCTTACTGAACATTTGGAAAAGTGACAAGTATTTTCGTCGTTGGAAAGGCCAATAATCAATAACGAAAACAAGATGCAGGGTCAAAAGTTATTTAGTAAAAAGTCTATATATTGGTATATGACCTGAAAGTTGCACGGCCCATAGAGGGTTCAATAGACATTAAATATACATGTCGCTTAACATTTAATTTAGCCACTATCAGTATCTTCCAACAACAACAACAACAAAAACCCTAAACAACATTGCCTTCCACTTAACTAACAAGTGTACACGCGCTTAATCTTCCTTCCGCTACGATCCACGACTAAAAGAACTCGAGCAACGAATAACGGAGGAAGCGGACGTTGAAACGAACTGGAAAGAAAGGATCATCGGTACCAGCCGGAAGGTTGTCCCGGTGTACTCGATAAGTGGCCTTCCTTCCTCGTTTCTCATCCTCCATCGTCTTTCTCTCAATGTCCTCGCCTGTCACCAGGTTTCCAGGGTACTGAAGCAGCGACGTCGTCACCCGACAAAAATATGCCACGACAAAATGAAGAAATCGATGGAACGCGAGTTGGTCACCCCGAAAATAGGCACGACAAAATGGAGAAATCGATCGAGCCTAAGGGGTACGAGCGCGACGTCGTCGTTGGTCCTGACACGCCAAGGTACTGGCCGATAAATAAAATCGACAGGTTTGCTAAAGTACATTCCTTTGGTGTCTCTTCGAGTTTTTAGCAGGAAGGCACTGCTGTACCGGTCATGGTCGAATTCACCGAGGATGCACTTAGTCTTCCTAGGGTCCTGGACCGCGACTCTATCTAAGGACCCTAGAGACCCTAGAAGACCTTAAAGGCCGAAAAAGCGAACATGCGCCCCGCGGTGCAACCAGGCGCGGCACCGTCCGCTTTTCACCAGACTCTTCTCTTTCGTTCTTTAGCTCTCGTGCACCAAGAGAGCAAGCACCAGAGAAGAGGAGGGTGTGCGAACGATCTTTATATCGTTTCGGACAATGATCATTGTTCTCGACTGGCTTAATTACGGCCGATTCCACGCGGCTACATCGAAACCCCATTTCCTCGGTGGGTGCCCGCTGCTGACCACCAGGTACCTCTCTACCGGTACTCTTGGTGTACCACCGATAGTCGAGGGCCTAACGGAAGAAGCTTGGTGTATGGGCGGTAGAGGAGAATGGTGGAGGTGAAAAAAAAGGAGAGAAGGAAAAGAGAGATGGAAATTGAGGGAGCATGGAGAGCGCAACGGGTTCTTGCTTTTTTATCTTTTTCTCTCTTCTTCTCTCCTTTTTTCTCCTTCGAAAAATACAATGTACCTAGCAGCGTAATCGGAGAAAGATAGAAGTGAAAAAAGAGAGAAGAAAAAAGGAGATTGAAATTTAGGGGGCATGGAGAGTGCAACGGGTCCTTGATTCTTCTTCTTTCTTTCCTCAGTTCTCCTTGGAAAAATACAACGCAACTAAGAACGTAACCAGAGAAAGGTGACGATGAAAGAAAGGAAAGAAAGGAACGAAAGAACAGTTCCGACTGATTCTTCTTCTTCCTGCTTTTTCTCTTCTTCCTTTCCCCTTCTTTCTCTATCGAAAAATACAACGCAGCTACCAGTGTAATTAGAGAAAAGAAGTGAAAAAAAGAGAAAAGGAAAGAGGAGATCGAAATTGAGGGAGCATGGAGAGAGCAACGGGTTCTTGCTTTTTCATCTTTTTCTTTCTCCTTCTCTCCTTCTTTCTCCTTCGAAAAATACAACGTACCTAGCAGCGTGATCGGAGTATGGTAGAAGTAAAAAAGAAAGGAAGAGACAGAAGACAAAAATGAAAATTGAGAGAGCACGGAGACAGCAACGGGTCCTTGGCTCTTCCTCGTCTTCTTCCTTCCTTTCCTTTTCTTTCTCCTTCGTAAGATACAATGCAACTAGCAGGGTAATCGGTGGGTGGAGCGCAACCGCCAAGTCGGCACGCTGATTATTCACCTCGTGGGAACCACGGTGGAAACGAAGAAACGTCCGTGACACGCTATTCTTTTCGCCAATCGCGATTAGGCCCACACACACACACTAACACGCGAGAAGGAGACTTTAATGGCGACGTAACACGGACGCGAGGAACAATAAACGCATCCGTTGTAGACACGAGGATTATTAGCGAGAAGCACGGCGACTCACCTCGTGTCGACGTCCTCCTCTCGCTTTTTTCTCTCTCTCTCTCTCTCTCTCCCGTAAGCTTAGGATCTCGTCACTCAAGAATTTCATTCTTCCTTAACGCGCCTGTCTCGTGTGCAAAAAAATAGAAATTTCGAAGTCGAGAAAAGTGATTCACCTTAGAAAATAATTTTAAGTTAAAAGTTGTCAAGGTGTCTTTTGACACCTTCGGTAGAAATAGTGTGAAATCTCGCGACCAGTAATTCCAAGCGTGATTTTCTGGACGAAGAGCGTAACCTTGGGCACGATTCGTATTATCATTTTCTCTCCGCGAGCTCTTCGTCTTCTTCTTCTCTCCTTCTAAAGCAAAAAAGCTATTTTGCACCTAGTCATTGAGCAAGTTTTGCGAGAAGCCGTTCGCGCCAAACCCTCGCGAACTCTGCGCGAGAGCGCGCCGGGTGGAACTTCTATTTACGCGTTGGAATGTGCATCTTCTCTCTCTCTCTCTCTCTCTCTCTCTCTCTCTCTTTCTGTCTCTCGTAGGCTACGAGCAAAGCCACTTTTTATCGGCACCCTCTTATCGACGCTTGTTACAGCATCACTTCCCGTTACGTAAGCATAAAGGCAGGAATTCCGAGGGAGAAGGAGGAAGAAGGCTGATGGAAATGGAGAGATTGGAGTTTGCCGAGAAACTGTGAAGTCCAACGAGATAATTACCCTCGCCTCGCGGTCACAGGACGAGGGCGAAGTAGATGGAAGACGCGCGAATCAATTTATTTTCAGTGTATCATTATTGTCGTCGTTGTCGTCGAGCGCGTTGCTTAATGGAGATTTGTCAATCTTCGAGAAGATTGAATATTTCATGGGCCGGTTTAATCGGAAGAGTGAAACGAGAATGGACGGAAAGGTTCAAGTTCATCGTGCTGCTTAATCGAAAGAGTGAAACGAGAGTGGATAGAAAGCTTCGAAGTCATCGTCCGTATCCGAATGTTCAACTTGACCGAGGTACGAATTTATGCAACAAGTGCATAATCGTTTCCGTCGTGCCATCCAGGTGCATCTATTTCGATATCCATCGTGGATCTATTTATAAACGGAATACTCGCCCAGCACGCGAATCGATCCAACAGTTCTCGTAGAAATTGAATTAGCATTGAAGTTGAGGGTCGAGGCGAGAATTGGATCGAAGGCAGTTCAGTCAACTCGTTTACAGAAATACTCGGAGCACAGAATGGACGTGTAAGAGAGGAGAACGTCGAGGACCATTTTATTTCGTCTTCGAATCGATCATTTTTCTAAGCCGCAGAAAGTTAACCCTTTGCCGCACACTGAGAGAAAAGTATATGATATATCTAACTGTAATGGCAGAGTAAGAAAATTATAGTTGAAAATATCACATTTATGGTAAATGTCGGTAATAATTACGTTAGAGGCATAGTATAACTAACTGTATTATGATTTTTTCGAAAATAATAGTTATTCCAACTAAAAATATAGTACGGTTGAGAATATATAATGATAAGAAAAGTAACTATTTTACACAGTTAATATTACCAGAATATTTCATACATAGTGATAGAACTAATTATATTCACATAGCATATTTTACTATACATATGGTAAGAAGAACAAAGGTATTAGTTAATAATATACCATTTGTATATATTTATATATTGGATGGTTAAGTGAGCTATAAAAATATGTTTGACGCCAAATTTAACTATAAAATCTAGTGACATTATAGTAAACCCAACCATTTTTTCTCTCAGGGTGCCATTTAACTCGACGAATTTGAGGCCAAACCCTGATATTCATATTTCGCGCGATCTTTATTCCACAAGGTCAGATTCATGATGTGAGCCGCTTATATTTGAAAATGGCTCAAATCATTTCTTAACAAAATCAGATATCACATAAATTGTGTAAAATTCAGTGTGATAATTCAGTTTTACGTGATTTCATTTTTTGAAAGAAAAGGACTTATTGTTAGACCGCTTCTAAAATAAAGGGCTCATATTCATGATTTGCTGAAATTTGATTCCACGAATCAGATCGACGACGCTCATGTTTTCGGCCTGCAGTTGATTCTACGAGTCAGACTCGTGATATTCGCGTCTGTTCAAATTTAATTCCACGAGACAGATTCCAGACGTTCATGTTTGTCTTAAAATTGCCAACGCGACTGGCACTTGTCAAAGTCTGGCGATGGGTTAATGAACATTGAAGTTCAGATGGAGATCGAATCGATAATGAAATCGAAGACGGTTCTGTCAACTCAATGACAGAAATACTCGAGCGTCGAATGGAAGCGTAAAAGAGGAGAATCTCGGGGAAAATTTCCTTCGTGCTTGAATCGATGACTTTTCCAAGCCGCAGAATATTAATTAACATTGAAGTTGAAACGAAGGCTGTTCGAAAGACTCGCTTACAGAAATACTCAAAGCAACAAACGGAAGCGGAGAAAAAGGACATGGAGAAGATCGTATCTCGAATCGATGCCTTTTCAAAGCCGCAGAAAGATGGAGAAGCGCGAAGGAAATCTCTCGTGCTCGAATCGATGATTTTTCCTAGCCATCTTCCATCTTGGAGCGTCCCTTTCCACGTAAAAACTCACTACTTCATCCTCGCTATGCCGTCAAAGTTGCGAGGTAAAGGTGCAGTCGTGAGATCGTGAGATAAAAGTATATGAGAAACGGAAGATCATTGGCGGGGCGTCCATTAGCGATGGATAACGAGGGACTCGATGATGCGGTAGCTTAGATAGACCGGTCATTACCGAGAGCACTAACTCAGATCACGGAGATCGCTCTTAATACTTAGTGCTTACTCGGCAAGAAGCATCTCGATGAAAAAGAGGAATCGAAAATTTTATGCCATCCTTTTCTCCGTCTCGCACGATCGCTTCGCCTAACCTCAGGATTATTATGCACCAGGATGAGAATTAATTATAAACCGACGACTGAATATACCCTTGTCGGCAGCTCGCCAAAGGAGCAATCGAATTTACTAATACGCGTAGTATTAATTCTGCGAATGTGTAACACGCAGCTCCCACCGATTATTATAAATTCAAATTTGGTTGTAAAAAGTATTATTCTTTCAATTATCTCCATAGTACCTATTCCAGTATGGTTATGTACTTAAGTACATCTGCTTAGAAAACGGACGCTTGCCAAAATGAGCAATTCACCAAAAGTGTCTAACACATGTGGTAATAGTTATGAGCCGTTGGCAGGTCGAGTAAATGCTTCCAAGTACTCGAAGAGGTAAGAGGTTAAGGAACCATCTGCCAACTGTTTTCTCATGTCCCTAATCGATTCGCAAGGTTCACAACTGAGCGCGTGACTTCAATTATTCGGGGCTCTATTGAATCCAAAGCCTATTATTATTCAAATAATTCACTGCTATTGCGCAACTCGATATCACAGCTTTGATCTCCATATCTGATGTTAGGAATTCAGCAAAAGTGTCTAGAACGCTTCACAATACTATGAGCCCTCGACAGGTCAAATGAATATATGGATCGTTTATTTTGAAAGTGATGTAAGTCCATTTTTTTAAGAAAAATGAGATATCACATAATTTGTGATTAATTTAGTGTAAACTTTATATTTACAACTAGTTAATTTTTTTTTTTTTAAATGGACTTACACCACTTTCAAAATAAACGGTCCATATATTACCATGCCCTCCAAGAGGAAAAAGGTGAAGGAACCACTGTGTCCTAACCCTAATAAATTCGCTAAACTTACAATCGAACGAGTGACTCCTATTAATCCGGCCTCTATTAAATTCAAAAGAAATTATTACTTAAACATTTGGCTGTTATTACGTAATTCGAGATTACACCTTTAATCTTCATATCTGAAAAATGGACACTTTCTAGTTCTAGAGTAAGGAATTCAGCAAAAGTGTTTAAAACACTTGACAATATATGGCATGATAGAATAGCCATGAGCCCTCGAGAAGTAACATGCCCTCCAAGAGGCAAAAGGTGAAGGAACCATCCTCGAAGCGTTTCCTAATAACCCTAATCGATTCCTTGGCCTCACAACCGAGCGACTGACTCTAATTAATAGGTTCTCTATTAAATTCAAAACCTATTATTATTGAAATAAATGGCTGCTATTGTGTAACTCGACATTACACCTTTAATCTCCACATCAGAAAAATTGACAATTTCTGAAGTAAGTAATTCAGCAAAACTGTTTAAAACACTTGACAATGGCCATGAGCCCTCGACAGGTCAAATGAATATTACCAAGCCCACCCAGAGGCAAAAGATGAAGAAGCCACCTTCTAACCGTCCTCTAATAACCCTGATCGATTCGCTGAACTCACGATCGAGCGAGTGACTCCAATTAATCCGGTCTCTATTAAATTCAAAAGAAATTATTATTCGAATTGGCTGCTGTTATGTAACTCGAGATTAGACCTTTAACCTCCGTATCCGTGAAATGGACAATTTCTAAAATAACAAGTAGACCAAAAGTGTCTAAAACGCTTGACAATAGATACGAGCCCTTACCAGGTCGAACGAATATTATCAAGCACTCCAAGAGGCGAAAGGTGAAGAAACCACCTTCCAACCTTCTCCAACTGTCTCTAATCGATTCGCCGGACTCACGATCGAGCGAGTGACTCCAATTAATCCGGTCTCTATTATTCAAAAGCGATTATTTCCCCACTCCAATTCCTCTCTCGCGATCCCGTTACAAATAATTAGCCGAGATTATGTAACTCGGGATCATCGACCAAAGGAGGATGCAAGTTAACGGGGCGATGCTGTTGGCCTGGCTCGACTATCGAAAATTACAGGTGCCCCCTGCCCACTCGCCGCTCACTCTTCCTGGCTAAGGATACGTATAATGAAACGGAATGAGAATCAGCGGATAATGGGGTGGGCCGATTGGTGGGACGTCGAATCTCTCTTCTCTTGTCTTTCTTCTCTCTCTCTCTCTCTCTCTGCAATGGATGATCTCCTCGTTAGGAGAGACGCACGAATACTTCGACACGCCAACGATGGCGACGAAGGTTTAGGCGAATTGATCGAGCGTCGAGCGAAACCAGCCAATGAGCCAATTACGCCAACGCGTGCGCGAGCGCTTTCAGTCGCGACTGCAAGAAAAAGAGAAGAGAACACCAAACGAGAGAGAGAGAGAGAGAGAGAGAGAGAAGAGAGAAAGAAAGAACCATCGACCGCTCCGCTCTGCTCATCTGATTTAACGAGTCTACGGGGGTTCTCGGGACGCCACGTGCGTGGTCTAGCGACGCGCGCTAATTGCACCCTTAAATTTCGTTCTTCCTCAATTTGTCCGAAGCAGAAAGAAAAACAACAGTCTACCAACTCGAGAACAATATCATCAACGGTAATTGAGGATTTGAGGCGCGCTAGGCCGACGCAATTATTATATAAACAAATTCTAAATTTATCACACTAATCTGCCAAAATAATTATTAATCTTAGCGACGTTACCCTGTAAGATCTTCCTCCAAGATCTTGTATAAAATGTTCTTTTATCAAACATTTTACAGTGTAATGGCAATTCTTTTTTATAAAGGATGACTCTTAATGATGTTCTTTTATGCGATAAAAGAACATTTATAAAAGATCTTGGACAAGGATCTTCTAGAGTTTAATATCGGTCGTGTTAACACTCTACTATTAGACCTTGTTAATTAATATCAAATTGGATTTATCTTAACCCTTAACTACCGATGTAGATTTTTTAACCCCTAAACACCCACTTGAGAAGCGGCCTATCAGACCGCACTCCGCTGATTAAGGGTAAAAGATTGAAGTTCTTAGACCCTCCTCTACTCGCGAGAACGAGTGAAAATTCGCTCTTCTCAAATTTGTCCAAAGAAGAAGAAAAGCAACAGTCCACGAACGCGAGAACAATAGCACCACCGCTAATTGACGATTTAAAGCGAGTTACCAAAGTCGCTACTACTCCTTTTGTTAACTAATATCAGGCTAGATTGATCTTAAAGTTCACAGACACCCCTTTACATTCAAGAGCTAGTGAAAATTTGCTCTTCTCGAATTTGTCTAAAGAAGAAGAAAAACAACAGTCCACGAACGCGAGAACAATAGCACCACCGCTAATTGACGATTTAAAGCGAGTTACCAAAGCCGCTACTACTATCCTTGTTAACTAATATCAGGCTAGATTGATCTTAAAGTTCACAGACACCCCCTTACATTCAAGAGCTAGTGAAAATTTGCTCTTCTCGAATTTGTCCAAAGAAGAAGAAAAACAACAGTCCACGAACGCGAGAACAATCCACCGCTAATTCACGATTTAAAGCGAGTTACCAAAGCCGCTACTACTTCTCTTGTTAACTAATATCAGGCTAGATTGATCTTAAAGTTCACAGACACCCCCTTACATTCAAAAGCTAGTGAAAATTTGCTCTTCTCGAATTTGTCCAAAGAAGAAGAAAAACAACAGTCCACGAACGCGAGAACAATCCACCGCTAATTGACGATTTAAAGCGAGTTACCAAAGCCGCTACTACTACCCTTGTTAACTAATATCAGGCTAGATTGATCTTAAAGTTCTCAGACACCCCTTTACGTGCGAGAACGAGTGAAACGTCTAATCGCAGGGCGCTGCTAGCTTAACCAGAGACCATTGACCAGCTGTGTAGTACTCTTTGCTGCACGCGAGTCACGAACGTGCCACTCGCTTCTTAATGGAGACTGCCACCTCCTCCTCTCTCGTGTATCTACCACGACTAGAACCAGTGCTCTGTTACAGCAGCGCCAGACCAAATCGATCCTCGTTCGTCACTTCCACGTAGCGCGTCGATCCAGAGAGGCCAATGCTTATCTTCTGGTACCAGACTAGCTGCTGACCTACTCGTGTAACACGAGAGAGGTGGTGTCTCTAACGCGCGTAACCGGTGTTGCCCGGATAAATATAGTGATCGAGGTTTGAGAATCGTGGAAGAACTCGGTGAGGAGAGAAGAAGGTGGTGTTGGTTTGGTAAAGTTGGAAGGATCGAAGATCGAGTGGGATCGAGACTAGAGAAAAGTTGGCATTCTTTGCTAACGTCGATCGTGAAGCCTGGCGCCTAGCTACGCGACCCGCTTACCACTAAAGCTATAGAAGTTCTCTAGCTCGTGTGAGAGCTTGCTAAGACCGTGGTGAGTAGTTCACGTGCTGCTGTACCACGTAGTGATACAAGTAATAGAGATATCAGTAATAGAGACTTCATGGAATGGCAGATGTGTTCCGTTGGGGAAAGTTCCGCAAACATTGCATTTAGCCGTGGTGCATGCTAGTAGTTTAAGGAGGCCTGGTCTAGAAGGAGACGAGAAGGCAGAAAGAACGGTCTTTACATTCCTCGCTCGGTGAAAAGCCACGTCTTAAACGTTGTGTTATTAAGAGAGATCGTCCGATATTTGCGATTCGACGTCGCGTGGGAAAACGTGCGAGTATGTACTCCGACCATGACGGTTAATAATTAGAGCTGGCTTTGGCAGGGATGCTTCGTCCAATGGAATATCGTAAACTCCTACAACTTCGAGCAGGTTAAAAACTTCGAACGAATTTTGAATTACGTTAATTTGTCAATTTACCTACCAGTGCTTACCAAAGAAATGTCCATTTCTTTTTTATTGTTTTTAAAGAAATCAATGTTTTGTGCCTGTTCTTATACTTGTTTCATTGGCCTTTTATTTTTTCCTGGGGGTACCAATGGTTTTTCAAACATCTTTATTATGTTCAAAGCTGTCTCTGGGTAGTTTTGTCGTTTATACTCGATAAATAGTACTGGTGTTCAAAGTCGGGTATCTAAGCCCCAATTAAAAAGATACATATGTAAGCTCAATGTTTATTTAAAAAATATTACGTGGTTCTTATGTATAGCCTTGATATGTGCCCCTATGATGTACGCTTTCTTTTTTTTTTTTTTTGTAAAAAACAATGCTATTAGATATATCGCAAAAATACTGTTCGAAATATTCAAAGTTGTAGGAGTTTACGGTACACGTAGTGCTCGTTTACTCGTTCGAAGATGACAATGGCCAGATGAACGCATATCTAAAAATCATTTCATATGGTTTCGAGGTTCGAAGAATTCGATAGATGTGCAAAAGATTTTTCATGCAACACTGATAAAAATTCACGTGCAGCGCACGTACTCAAATGCATCTGCCACATTGTTCCAAGGTACCTGACCATCGTTCGTTCCACTTGGCCAAGAGAATTTTCAGACTCAAATTTCGGTCTCCAGTCAAACTTCTTGCCACCTTGGTCAACTTCCACGGCACTTTGCATTGCGACTTTTTCACGTGCAATGAGAAACCGTCGAAGAATCATTGAACTTTAGACCTTGCCAAATTCTCGTAGTAAAGAATTCTCCTTCGAATCGTCCTGGACACGCGAATTCCCTCTCTCGTCTCGGCAGATGGAGGTGAGATTCGAGCTTTAAGGTTTAAACTTTAAGCTTTAAGCTTAGCGAGGTGTGGTGGGGAGAACGAGCAAACTCAGTGGGGCTTCCGTGCGTCGCCCTCTCACGAGTACCTTTCTTTCTCTTTTTTTTTCACCGTCGGAGGAAGCCCCAAAGAAAGGAAAGTCCTCGCGAAAATAGTCTCCCTCTGATGGGTACTACTAGGGAGAGAAGCCGTGTTCGAAGGTGGTAGATGAAAAAAATAAAGGGACGAAGGGGGTTGGTCTTGGTCGAGTCTGACAGACTCGATCCTTTTTACCCTGGTGGTCCACGCATTTCATTGCTGCTTCAGTTTTTTTACAAACGTTAAATCGAAAGAGAAGGAATACACGATTGAAAGTATAATTCCATTTATTGTAGTAACGAAGTGGGGCCAGAGTATGTTGCAATGTGATCTTTGTTCTCGAGAAGATACCGAGTTTGCAATAATAAAAGAAAAAAGAAAAATCAAAAGGTAGACCCCAGTTTCGTCTTTTGCCCTCTTCCAATTTACTTTTGGCTTATCATTGAAATGGCATTAAAGTCCACGTATGTCTCAATGCTACGTTTGAGCTGGCCACAGGGCACATCGATTAACTCCATAAATTATGTGTAAAAATGTTGTTAAGAATATAAAAAGTGGGGACTCGATCGAGTGCTTTGATGCTTGAATTTATGTAAAGTGCAAAAGGTGGAGTTAGTCGATTTGTCGAGTGAGCGGCTTATTCGGTTCTCGAGAGGCTTCTGAGGCGCTTGCTTGTAAAAACCAGAAGGTAGACCCCAGTTTCGGCCTCTGCACTCTTCCAATCTGTTTTTCTAAATTGCTTGCATTGATCTCTAATCCTAAACACCTCTACGCCCTTCAATTGCCGATGAGTGCATCGGATGTGCACGCGGCCAGGATGGAGATGGGGGTGACTAACCCCCGGCTGAAGTCGCGTTCGAGGGTCATCGTATAACAACCCTCTGCACACACCCTGCACACACCCTGCACACACCCTGCTCACCCCCCGGAAGGAACATCTCGTTGACCGTAACGCGATACCCTCTGATCGGGTACCCTGAACGTGGCACGAGCGGCGGCAGCCTTTTTTTATTTCTCTTCTGCCTTCTGTCGCGCGCTTCTCACTTTTCAGGGAAACCAACACGAGGGCTCGCAGGGAGGAAATGCGATGAGTAATCGCCACCGATACCCTATCCCGCAGTCGAAGGGAGCAAGAGCTGATGAGAATTCGAGATGGCACACCAGGCGGCATTGACGAGTGTCAGAAAGGAAATCATCGAAGAACGATAGAGTAATATTTCTGATGTACATCAGGAGAATTTACTGTCTGTTACCAATTTTCCTTTAATTAAACCAAAACGTCGCAAGAGAGAGAAAAAAAGGATTCCTTTATCGCGAGTGATCATTGCAAGATGAATAATCGCTAGTAATACTCTATTTCAGAACTGAAGTCGAAAAGTTACCCAAAGCGACACTGGCTAACGTCAGAAAGGAGATTAACGAAGAACGACAGAGTAACATTTCTGATGTACATCACGAGAATTTACTATCCGCTTTTCTCTACTGTCTGTTACCAATTTTCCTTTAATTAAACCAAAACGTCGCAAGAGAAAAAAAAAAGGATTCCTTTATCACGAGTGATCATTGCAAGATGAATAATCGCTAGTAATACTCTATCTTAGAACTGAAGTCGAAAAGTTACCTAAAGCGACACTGGCTAACGTCAGAAAGGAGATTAACGAAGAACGATAGAGTAACATTTCTGATGTGCATCAGGAGAATTTACTATCCGCTTTTCTCTACTGTCTGTTACCAATTTTCCTTTAATTAAACCAAAATGTCGCAAGAGAGAAAAAAAGGATTCCTTAGTCACGAGTGATCATTGCAAGATGAATAATCGCTAGTAACACTCTATCTTAGAACTAAAGTCGAAAAGTTACCTAAAGCGACACTGGCTAATGTCAGAAAGGAGATTAATGAAGAACGATAGAGTAACATTTCTGATGTACATCAGGAGAATTTACTTTCCACTTTTCTCTACCACCTGTTACACCAATTCTTCTTTAACCTCGTAAGCGCTTAATGTCGTTAATTTCGACCCTGGTCAAATTGTAAATCTGTGCAAGATGGTATCGTACGTTTTGTATCCAGTAGCTTCCAAATAATAACAAAAATGAAGCATTACGCGTTCGCTACCTTGTTTATCCATAAAACGCACATGTAGTACTAACGGAACTATAGTTATTAAAATTTCAGAACAACCCTGCGAATTTGCATAAATACGCGTGGCACTATGGAAAATCAAGCTGGCACTTCTACAGTTAAGAATAGAAATCTCTTCGCGAGTACCCAATTGTAGCCAACAATCCTTCAATCAGCCTAAACCATCCTCGACTAAAAACACCATCACGAATGCAATTCTTCACATCCGAGCTCACTACTCGAAACACCAACGAGAGGTCTCTTCTTCTCTCTATCCGTCTGGCGTCAAATGAGAAAAAAGATTCCTCGGCCCACGCGAGCATCACGAGAGGAGACTCTTATCGACATGATGCCTCTCCTCATTGTCCTCGTTAACCGAGAATGTCGCTTTAACGACGGCTAATCGCCGTCCGATAATTAGCACGGCAAATTAGCTACGCGTTTATTACCCGCTCATTTTCCGTCTCTCCACCAAATTAAGTTCTGGCATCGACGTCTCATTGGCTCTCCTCGTGGCACTGGTGTCTGTCAGCGCCGAACGGGCCCTCTAATTACACTAATTGCTCGTGATGATGTTAACGAGGATATATCTGTTGCTGTCATTGTTTCATTCCTCGAAGTTTATCGCGAGTTTCGCCCGGTAATTGTAAAGATGTGCGAATTATTCGAATTCGAATCGAAACGAATCGACATACTTCGAATTCAAAAGATTCGACAAGATCACAGCACTGCAATTCGAATTCAAATCAAAGAGCCGCGTAAGAAGACTTAAAACCCATTGAATTTTATCGTGCATTCAGCACCGGCCGTGTAAAGACGTGCGAATTATTCGAACTCGAATCGAATCGACATACTTCGAATTCGAATCGAAACGAATCGACATATCTTGAATTCGAAAGATTCGACAAGATCACAGCACTGCAATTCGAATTCAAATCAAAGAGCCGCGTAAGAAGACTTAAAACCCATTGAATTTTATCGTGCAATCAGCACGGGCCGTGTAAAGACGTGCGAATTATTCGAACTCGAATCGAATCGACATACTTCGAATTCGAAAGATTCGACAAGGTCACAGCACTGCAATTCGAATTCAAATCAAAGCCGACCCAGCTACAGCCGACTTCGCGACTCTTTTTCAACACTTTGCGACGAGCAACAAAATCGATGACCGATATCTTCTGAAACTATGTTTCTTTACGAACATTTTCGTACCAAGCACGTCCGAGCAACAACTTGACCAGTGGGCTCAAAGATTTCGTGGAACGCCAATGACTCACTTCGTTTCTATACTTCTGCAACGTGGTTTTCTCTACTGATATGCTTTAGGGTCTCGCGAAACGATTCCATTAAATTATAGACGGTAGAGCTAAGTTAGGAAATAATCGTTGTGTATCGTTCAGACGTGACATTAAGCTGTAGACAGTCTCGAAGTTTCCGCCACGTGGCTCGAGTTGTCACAACAGCTCGATTGTCTTCGATATAAGATCGTCGTACGGTAATGAGAATAAGAAAAAAGAAAAAAAGAGCAACTATAATCTTCGACTAATAAGGCTAAGAATCTTTATAACCTTTCGGCCAAGAGAATCGAATGTTCGTAGGCAAAGGCAATTACGCGAACCAATTCCACTTCGCCGCTTTTGCGGATGCCTTAACGGAAACGCGCAACTGCAGGTGCGCCTATCGCAAGGCTCTCTTACGAAATAAATGCTCGCTCATTGGCACCGATGATAGGCCAATAAGAGAGAAACGAGGAGAAAAAAAGATCGAGAGATACCAGGCCAGGTCGAACAAAGAGATTTGGCGAATGTTAACGTGGCGAGAGGAACGAACCAGCATCGAGAGAGAGAAACAAACGAGAGAAAGAAGAAAGGAAAGGAAGCCTGAACAAGGCAGCAAATATCGCCTTGTTAATAATGAATAAATGCTCGATCATTAGCACCGACGATGGGCCAATAAGAGAGAAACGAAAATGGAAAAAGATCGAGATAATCCGTGTTTAGATCGAAAAAAGAGATTTGGCGAATGTTAACGTGGTAAGAAATCGAGGGAGAAACGAGCGAGAGAATGAAGAAAGGAAACGAAGCCTGAACAAAGAAACAAAGATCGTCCTTGTTAATAATAAATAAATCCTCGCTCATTGGCACCGACGATGGGCCAATAGGAGAGAAACGAAAATGGAAAAAGATCGAGATAATCCGTGTTTAGATCGAAAAAAGAGATTTGGCGAATGTTAACGTGGTAAGAAGAACTAAACGAGAACGAAGCCTGAACAAAGAAGCAAAGATCGTCCTTGTTAATAATAAATAAATCCTCGCTCATTGGCGCCGATGATGGGCCAATAGGAGAGAAACGAAAAGGAAAAAAGATCGAGAGATACCAGGCTAGGTCGAACAAAGAGATTTGGCGAATGTTAATGTGGTAAGAAGAACTAAACGAGAACGAAGATGCATAGAGAGAGAGAGAGAGAGAAACGAAGCGTGAAAAAGTAAGCAAAGATCGCCTTGTTCGTGGCTCTAGACCTTAGAGACAAAGGCGGCAGTGTACCGGAGGATATTCCAGGAAGAAAGCATAGTGGTAGAGGGCTTCCTTTACCAGCTTGAAACACTCTCGCACCCACGAACGAGAACGAGCACTCGTGCAGTCGACGAACGGTAGAGATTTGTTGAACCTAGTTACCCGTTCAACGTAGTTACCGATCGCCAAAAGAAGAGTGTGAGCCGAAAACTGATCGTATCGCGCCGACTGGGATCATTATAAATAAAGGTCTAGCCGATTTCACCCTCTGATACGTCAGCGCCCCACGTGCGTTCCATCGAAACACACGAACTCTTCGCGAACTGTTCATCAATGTGGAGAAAACTGTTGCCGATCGAATGCTCGCGCTCTGCCGGTCTCATTTCCTTATTTAATAAATACGCACCTGCTCGTAATTCTTGGCCATGCCTAAGTGTATTGGAAACGTGAGCGAGCCCAAGGTGAATTCTTCCAGGAAGAAAATAATCGTGGACTTAGAAGAGCAGCATGGTAGAAGAAGCAGTGCGGCGTTGCTAGCTCACGTGGAGGATTGTTACTCGGCGCATGAGCGGAAAGCAAATCGAACGTGAGTGAAAAACTGAAAACACGTCGACCGTATCGAGCTTGCTTGGAGGAGAGGTTGTGGAGAGAAAGGGGTAAGGAGGATTAGATGTAAGAAGCAGAAGCTAAGGAGAAAGACGCGTAAAGTCTTGGAAGAGAACAGTGCGCTATGTGCCCTACAATTGCACGGCAAACAATTTGTCCGGAGCCGCTTCTCTCGCGGGATGACGCCAGCGATAAGAGCGCAGGATGACGGCAACGTTTAATTTACAAAGGAGAATTGTTACGTTGATTCACTCGATTCTGTCGTATCTTCTCGCGGAGTACGCTCCACAATTTTTCTACCTCTTGTCTTTCTCTTTGGTCGTCCGCCTTGTTGATACGAGAAGAGGAGAGAGCGGATGGAGAGGATGCGGCGAAGGAGCACAGAAATCCTTAAGCACTAGAGATGTGTGAATTATTCGAATTCGAAATATGGGTAATTCGATTCGATTCGATTTGGCCATATTTTTGTCAATTTAATTCGATACAATTCGAATTTTTTTGTTTACAAATTCGATTCGATTTGGCCATATTTTTGTAAATTTAATTCGATACAATTCGAATTTTTTTGTTTACAAATTCGATTCGATTCGGTTTGGCCATATTTTTGTCAATTTAATTCGATACAATTCGAATTTTTTTGTTTACAAATTCGATTCGATTCGATTTGGCCATATTTTTGTCAATTTAATTCGATACAATTCGAATTTTTTTGTTTACAAATTCGATTCGATTCGGTTTGGCCATATTTTTGTCAGTTTAATTCGATACAATTCGAATTTTTTTTTACAAATTCGATTCGATTCGAAATTAGAAAACCTTGATTCACGCATCTCTAGTAAGTACGTTGCAAAATAATGCCGGCGAGGTTTGATTTCAAACTGATAATATTGATTCTTTCGATTTTCTCGCGAGATCCACTTGATAATTCTTTCTAGCTCCTCTCTTTTTTCTTATTCGTCTGCCCCGTTGAAAGGAGAAGAGAAAAGAAGTGGATGAGGAGGAGGGTGACGTAGAATCACGGACATCTACACGCGCGCCTAAGTAATTTGACAATCACCACGGCAAAATTTAATTTCCAAAGGAAAATTGTTACGTTGATTCTCACTTCTCTGGTATCCTTCTCCTCATTCCTACGGCCTCGTCGAAACCAGAGAAGGAAAGAAACGGGTGGAGATAACGCGGCAGAGGAACGCAAAAATTCACGCGCGCGCGTAAGAAAATTGTACATCGTGACTGGAAAATTTAATTTCCAAAATAGTACTATTGCATTGATTTTCTCGATTCTCTCGTATTTCTCGTGGAGTCTCCGTTCGCAACCTTGCCCACCTTTCCTATCTCTCCTCGTTCGTTTGCCACGTCAAAAACGGAAGAGGAGAGAAGTGGATGGAGGGGAGGAGACGGCGGCGGAGGATCACAGAAATCCGCGTGCGCGCGTACGTACATTGAAAATCATGACGACTAATTGGCCGGGCTTAATTGAGCGCAAAGCGGCTCGTGGCGCGACGTGCTCCGTATATAGTAATTACTCGCGTTGCTTGCCAAAGAGAGAGAGAAAGAGAGAAAGAGAGAGAGAGAGAGCACGCGAGGAGTGTACACGTCAATTAGGCGAGGGCGTTGACCACATTTTAACGAGGCTCAATTGCATAAATCCTTTTTCCACCGGGTCGACGTCTTCCAAGTTGTCTGTCCGCGCGTCCGTCCGTCATCGCCCGCTGCTTTTTTGTGATCCCGGAATCGCGAGTTCGCTTGGGTTACCTACCGGAAGGGGATCGAAGAAAAAGATTTTATTCGCCTAAACTTGTTCTCGCAACGGAACTAGGAACCATTGACATTATATTTTTGCGAGACATTTAAATGGTCGTCCGGTGCTTATTCGTGATCTTGGAATCGCAAGTTAGCTAGAATTACCTACCGGAAGAAGACTAAAGAAACAACTGTAGGCGAAAAATATTTTATTCGCCTAAACTTGTTCTCGCAACGGAACTAGGAACCATTGACATTATATTTTTGCGAGACATTTAAATGGTCGCCCGGTGTTTATTCGTGATCCTGGAATCGGAAGTTAGCTTGAATTATCTACCAGGAGGAGATCGACGAAAAAGATTTTATTCGCCTAAACTTGTTCCCGCAACGGAACTAGGAACTATTGACATTATATTTTTGCGAGACATTTAAAAATGGTCGCCCGGTGTTTATTCGTGATCCTGGAATCGCAAGTTAGCTAGAATTACCTACCGGAAGAAGACTAAAGAAACAACTGTAGGCAAAAAATATTTTATTCGCCTAAACTTGTTCTCGCAACGGTACTAGTAATCATTGACATTATATTTTTGCGAGACATTTAAATGGTCGCCCAGTGCTTATTCGTGATCCTGGAATCGGAAGTTAGCTTGAATTATCTACCAGGAGGAGATCGACGAAAAAGATTTTATTCACCTAAACTTGCCCTGCGAAGAAACCCAGATCCGTTGCTATTTTTGCAAGACATTCGAATGATCGCCGAGCAACAAGACGTCTGCTTTCTCGCACGAGTTCGATCCTAGTATAATCGATTGATCGTCGAGTAACATCCGCAGGAGAGCAAGATATAGAAAAAGGAAGGTGAACCGTGA
Organism: Tiphia femorata; assembly: GCA_944319695.1. Lineage (NCBI taxonomy): Eukaryota > Metazoa > Arthropoda > Insecta > Hymenoptera > Tiphiidae > Tiphia > Tiphia femorata. The sequence continues at coordinate 20,513,057 of OX090901.1, read as the reverse complement.
ATTTGAAGTGCCTTTAAATTCCTTTCCGCGTTAAAACGTCGGCCGCAGGGGCCGAGTTTAGATGCGGTCACGCTTTCTAAATTCGGCCCGCACCCGTCCGTCGGTCCGCCCGTTTATCTATCTCCTGGTTTCTTGTCCTCCAACTTGGACCTTCCTTCGAAGTTCACCGAAAAATGCAGCGAATTAAATACACAACCCACTAGGTACGCCCAAGAAATGACAAGAAGAATCCTCATCTCGATCTACCAAATCTCGGAACTTCTCGTTAATCTAACATTTTTACGTCGGTTCCGTCAGTTTTGTTCAAGAGCAAGCTAAGTGATCAAGTACTACAAGGTTACTGTAAAACAAGCGGAGGGAAGCAAAGCGTGTCGCGAACCGTTACGATGACACCGTCATCATCAGGAGAGGCACGAAAAAAAGGAAAGAAAGAGAAAGAGATAAGAAGAAGAAAACAAAAATAATGAGAATCGGACACGGTGTTCGCTGAGCGCGGTCAAGTCCGCGAAGGAGCGTGGCCAATCGAATTCGCGCGTTCTGGAGATCGCGAAGGAATTGGCACCCGACTGAACTGGTACGCGCACCACACACTGTTCCGTGACCCTAATCGACTGAGAATAGCCGACTAGAGCGAGGCTTCCATGGCAGGAAGTATCTCCACGCGTAATAATAAGCCCTTGTCTTGTGAGGCGCATAAACGATATTTAATCGTTCGTCGTGCCTGCCTCTTGAAAAGGTTCCTCTTCTTTATAGGCGTGAATGAAGTGCTCGAAAAGAGAACTGCAGGGAAGGTGAAGTTTTCAGGTGACTTAACGATCTTTGGGTTATCTGGAGTAAATTCATTTGTTCGATGAAGGATTTTTGAGTATACGTAGTCATGCGTAGTTATAAATCAGGTTTGGATTGTTTGGATTGTTCGCGTTGATCCACAAGGCGAATTTTGCCTACGGAGGACTTGGGTCGATGTAAACTGGTCTTTTTTATTTGATCCTAGGGTGAGATATAAGAATGCAGATAGAGTAAACTTGTAGTTAGAGATATAGGCTGTTGAATGCTAGCGTGCCTCTAAGGAGCAAGTTTCACTTATAGAATGCCTATTTCGGAGTGGATTTGGAGCAATGTAAAATCGAGTTTCTCCATCTACACTTTGTGTCAGATGGAAAATGCGGGTAGAGAAGAAAAGTTTGTGCGACAAAGAACAATGTTTAGATACCATTGAAATGTCGCGTGCTTCCAAGAAGCAAATTTTGCTTCCAGATTGCATTTGGACCAATATGAAACCGAGACTCTCTATTTACACTTTGCGCAACGAAGAAAATATTGAAAAGTGACTCAAACACGTTGAAAAATCGCGTGCCTCTAATAATCAAGCTTCACTCCCAGATTGCATCAAATCGACGTTCAGCCAGGTTTCTCTGTCCACACCTTGTATTATCCCGTATCGAAAATGCAACGAACATCGGAAAAACTTGCCCTAAAAGACAAAAACCTTGTGCGACCAAAAAACCGGTTAGACACACATCGGAGATATAAATCTCATTGAAACATCGCATGTGCATCGAGGATCGAGTTTCGCTTCCAGATTGCATTTGGACCAATATGAAACCCGGTTTGCCTATTCGCAACTTGTGTGACCTTATCTGCAACCTTGTGATGCTTGAGCAGGAACCGTTCCGCAGTATCCAACGGTACCGCGCCAGCAGCTGCATTGCAGTGCGGCTTGCTTTATCGAGTAGGTATCACTGCTGTCAGAGAACGTCAAGTCAGCCGGTTTTTTTCTCTTACCTAGAGTCGAACATATCCACGATTCATCCGCTTCAGGCGAACTTTCCATTACGCACGCGCACGTGCCCACAAATTTCACAGGACCGCTACCACTAGTCACCCACCCTAGAAATGTTCGATTGTCATGAGATTCTCAAACGAATCGATTTTTTGCTTGCACACAAATACGTATCGGAACATAAAATCACCCTATTAATTTTTGCAGCCTGGGTTTCTTTTCCTGCCACTAAAGTCACGAGGGCAAATTAACCCTTTCGGTCATGAGGTCCTGGTATAAGGACATTTACATACATGATAAGTGTATATAAACTAATAAAAAAATTCGTGATGTAAAGGGTGAAAAATCTGCACGAAAAAAAGTTCGTTGAAGTACTAATATTACCTAATGTCGTTCATATAATTCCGATATTTTCGCGTATCCTCGAAGACCTTTCGATTATTGTTGGAGATCCAAGAATTGCGAGGACAGATTAAAAAGAAACTTGCATAAAAAAGTTCATTCTGGAGATCAGCGGCAACCAATTACTGATGTTATGTAATATTGTTAATATAATTCCAATATTTTAACATATCCTCGAAGGCCTTTCAATTATTGTCGGGGGCCCAAGAATCACGAGGACAAATTGAAAGTGAAGATGAAGAAAAATTCGTTGTAAAAAAAGATCAGCGACAACAGACTACTGATGTTATCTAATATTGTTAATATAATTCAAATATTTTCACGTATCCACGAAGACCTTTGAATCATCGTAGAAAGGATGTGCATACCACACTTGGAGAAATAAGCTTTTACGGTAAAAATCTGTGCACAATGAAAAAAAAATCGATTCTTCAGTGAATCGTATCAGAATCGAATATCCTTAGCCCACACCTTCTTCATTTTATCTTCTTTCCTTCTTTCTTCGCGAGCGGAAGAGCGTTTGAGCGGAAGACAGCGCCCTTAACACCCGAGAGTGTTACGAGCAAGTGTTCCACGCACGTTCTCGAATAATTCACGAGCGATTGTTCGGCCGACGTTATCGTGCGACTTCGAAAGAGCCCGACGCAAGCGTGAACGTGGAATTTTCATTGAGCAGTAGAATAGACTGTGAGAGAGAAGATAGCGCTTCTATAAGCGTCACTCGTGCAAGCTAAAATGTTACTTTCATTGTCGCAATAAATCTTCTAATCGCCAACCTACTAATTTATTTTTCCGGCATCATTCGAGAAGTTCGACGATGAAAAAAGATGAATACTTAAATACGTCCGTACCTGTACTTTCTCTTTCTTTGTATTTTCAATTTGATGGTACTATTACGGTGCTTGTTTCGTTTAATAAATAAATCAAGAAACAACGAAGAGGATTAATAGTTTTCTTTGGAAATTCACTGCCAAGCATGCTACACTTGAAATTTCTGTACGAAGACTCCTGTCTGTGAAATTGTGTGACCCCAAAAGGTGGTTCACGACACCCATGAAACTTTCAAGCGATAAAACCACGATTCGTCGAACAAGAATGTCTAGTGTAATTGACACATGAACTGAAAAATCCGTTACAAAGAACGATGCCCAAAAGTGGTCCAAATTTGGCCAACATATAAATGTATAAAATTAGTCTATCTTTATATTTTTGGAGCTGCTGATTGAGAATATGACGCTCAAAATTAGCTAAAGTTTGGAGAACTTTGTGAAAATGCATTGTTATGCAACAAAAATGTTCTCAAATAGGAGATAGAGAAGAGAAGGATGTTAAACGATAACTTTGAAGGCTGATTGTTCCGGCTGATTTTCCATTGTTCTGAAAACCAATAATTTGCAAGAATCAAATGAATAAACCAACGAGTGAGGGTTGCTGATAACGGTGTGGCCAAACGGAAACGTTTGCAGCAGGCCAGAACGATAGTGAGGATGCGCTGTCAACGCATACCGAAGTGCCAAGCGTACACAGACGTGCTCTTTACTTCGTTCAAAAATGTTTTCTTTCACAAAAATGTGATGTAATGAAACACTTTTGTTCTCAAATTCGTAATCTACGGAAACAACCTACCAAAATACCTTATCGCTCTTTCAAAAGTAAAAAAAAGTGTCCAAAATGCCATACAGCAACACCTTTACCAAAATAACATTTTAATGCAAAAAATGCATTTTCACAAAATTCCCTAAACTTTGGCCAATTTTGAGTGTCATATTCGCAATTAGCAAGTCCAGAAACATAAAGATGGACTAATTTCATACATTTACACGATGGGCAAATTTTCGCCACTTTTGGAAATCGTTCTTTTCCTCACTAATGGCTTCTCACACCTACGAATATTGCCCATTCTTTCGCTCTCCTGGAAAACAGTTTTTACTCGGCCACAATATCGGTTCTAGAGAGCGGAAGCGAAGAGAAGTTCGTCGTTGAGCTCACGGCCTTGAATCCATTCGCGGTCTTATCACGAGCGAGTCTCTGACAACGATTCGGTGAAACGTTAAAGCGAAATTCAACTAGTCGTGGAAGGACGTAAACTCCTACAGAACTCGCTTATAAGCCTCGTGCGCCTTCTAGTCGACCAGGTTACTCTTCGCGGTTACTCTTTCTCCATCCGCCAATTAAGAAGTCTGTGGTATCTAAATCGCGTCGAACCGTGCCGTTCCAGTGGATTCGTCGAAAAATGAATAATCGTTGGTGCTCGTGCGATAACTATACGTCGATCTCGTTGCGATTGGAAATTACCGGCCCAGAAACGTTGCCCGATGAAATACGATTTCAATGGTATTCGTGGACGTCTCAGCTGTAGAAATAGAGAGAATTCAAATGGGTCCGCCACGCTTTATTCGAAGTGGAACTCGTAGGATTGAGAACCTAACGGATTCAGCGATCGACACCTGGTTTGACAGACACCTACTACTTCTCAGATCTCGTTTCGCGATCCAATTTCTACGTGAATAAGTCTACAAGTTCACTGGGTTTGTTAAACACATTATGGTCGGGCGGTTTGTGCTGGTGCACACTGAGAGAAAAATATGATTTGGGTTTATTATAATCTCACTATAATTCGTAGTTAAATTTGGCGTCAAACATATTTTTATAGTTCACTTAACTATACAAAATATAGTAGAATGAACGATTTATACAAATGGTTATATTATTAACTATTACCTTTGCTCTTGTTACCATATGTATAGTAAAATGTATCATTATGTATGAAATATTCTGATAATATTAACGATATAAAATAGTTACTTTTCTTATCATTGTGTATTTTCAACTGTACTATATTTTTAGTCGAAATAACCACGATTTTCGGTAAGAACATAATATAGTTGGTTATACTATGTCTCTATCGTAATTATTACCAACATTATGGTAACATTTACCATAAATATGATATTTCCAACTATAATTTTCCTACTATGCCATTATAGTTAGATATATCATATACTTTTCCCTCGATGCATCATGGCTGGAGCGAGTAATTTTTTGAAAAATGTGCGTGAATTTCCAACAACAAACATTGCTACCCTGTATAGCTTTATTTCTCACATTCTACCCTCATCTATAAAAAACGTAGAACTACGTGACCCACGCTCTACTGAGAAGCTTGTTCCGTTAATAAATAAATTTTTATCCACCTAACAACTTGGTTAGATATTGGGGTTGAAATCATATTTAAGAGCTGACGATGACGACTAGTCAACTAGCCAATTAACGTCAGTATCCCAAATACACAAGTGGAAGCACGGCACTACTTTAGGATCTTGGAACCCAAATACACCAAATTGTGGTTATCTAGGCAAGTATGTTGTTCGTGGCATATAACTCAATCATAAACAAGAAAGCGAATGACTATTAAACGGAAAAATGACGTTGTTACGCGTTACTTGCCAGTAAAACAGAAAACTGAGAATATCTCGAAAGCTCGAGCCGAATCGGCATCTTCGATTTATTAAAGAACGACTCTTGCTTTCGGAGAAAGAAGATCACCGTTGATCGGTGTAATCAACACTGACCACTAAAAGATTCTCTTTCTTCTCGCGGACCCTCTCGCGCACGTTCGGAGGTTCAACCACCTGGGAAGCACTTTTTTCTCGCTCCTTGAAATCTACGCGCGTTGCTGGGTCGAACCGTCTACGGTCCAGAGGGTTTGCTCCTCGGACCAGAGAGCTCGCGCTCCGTGCCAGCTGTGCTCGTCTCCCACAGCCTTTGCGCTCTCTCGAGCGGAAACGTTCTGGTATCGAGACGACGAGGACACCACCGTCGTCGCTGTCGTAGGAGAAACCGATCCGTCCAGTTGAGATTCTAGGATACGTAGGCAGGAGGCGGTCAAGGGGAGAGCCACCTCTCGGGACAGATGTAAATCGATCGACCCTTTTGCGGTTGGTGGTGGACAGCAGTGAGAAAGGCTCCGCGAAACGTTTCTCCTCCTTCTCCTCTTTTTCACTTCTCGTCTCTCTTCTCTTCTGCTTCAGCGCCCTCGCTCACTTAGAGCTTATCCAGAGACGTTTTAGGCTCTCGTGACAGCGAGCAACTTCGATTATTGCATTCGAAGATAGGTGATGGTCAAGGGGAGAGCCACATCTCGAGACACATGTAAATCGATCGAACCTTCTTGCGGTTGGTGGCGGACAGCAGTGGGAAAGGCTCCGCGAAACATTTCTCCCTCTTTCATCTCCTTCTCTCTTCCTTTTGCTCCACCACCCTCGCGCACTTCCAGGGTGTTATTTAACACGTCGAATGCGGAACACGTGAGAATGCGTTTTTAGTCAATTGTTCGCGGTTGCATCCGTGACGCGTAAAAATACATTTTCGCGTATACCATCGACCTTTACTGACAAACATATTTTTGCGTGTCCTGGGTATAATGCGAGCACGAGCAATGCCACGCTAATTTTACACGAATTGTCCGTGGCTTCATCGTGATTTTTTTTTTTATGTTAAAATATTATTTAAACCAGGTGAATGGAGGTGTAATCATTTTTAATGATTTTATTAACAACCAGGGGACCTAATTATGATGATCTGCCGTCTCAACATAAACAATTTCATTGTTCTCATTGATTATAATGAATCTTATTTATAATATAACTTTTATTTATTTTATTTATATTTCATTATGAATGAATTTTGTTTTTCTTTTATTATTTTGTTTATGTACTAAGAAGGGAAAAAATAAATATATTTTGATTGTTATTAAAGTATATGCAATTTCTTTTTTTTACCAGGGGTACACAGATGTCGAAAGTTTGGAAAACACTGATTTAACTCAATGACGCCTATTACACGAAATCGTACACAAATGGAAAATCGTACACCACGCGAACTTACACGTTATCTACACTGTTGCGCCTTTTTTGTGGAATGTATTACTGAAGAATAAACAAATAAATGCATTAACACACTCCATACTAATAATGTATATTTTTTAGTAATTAAAGTATGTTGCCGCGAGTTGTCCTGCAAATACTGTGGTAATATTTGATAATTTAGATTTTCAAACATGTTACTGACACGCTCAATTCCCTATTGCAGTGAGAAATAAGTAAAAAAAAAAGAAAATTGTGTTTGTGAGGGGAATCTTCAAAAAAAAAAGTGTGCGTCAATGGGTTAATTCGAAGGCTGGTCACGGTCAAGGTGGGTCTCCTAAGACAAATGTAAATCGATCGACCCTCGTGCGTTTGGCGGCAACTAGAAACACGAAAGGCTCTACGAAACGTTTCTCTTCCTCCTTCTCTTATTTATTTTGCTTCTCTTCTGCCACATTCGCGTGGCATCGAGTACTTCGAGCCTATTATTTAATCAATCTGTCGTCTGTCGTTGTCTGTTAATTCAATCGCTGACAGACGGTAACCGATGGATACTCGATTGACTGTCACCTCGTCATTATTGATGGATGGGTGGTCGCGGGTCTTGGGTTCGCGAAAAAGTCCAGATGGAACTTTTCGATACTTGTGAGCGTAGAATTGATTTTTTCATATCAGACATAGAGAAATTTTATAGCGCACCAGTGAACGGAGCAAAATTTGTAAAGTGAAGAAATCAAGTGTTGGGTCGTGAGAAAGTTAAAGAAGAGAGGCAGCATTTTAATCGAATGGTTTTCTCGTAGCATGCGCATGATCCGTTTCTCAAGGGCGTCTAGGTGAAACGTTTGAATATGCACTCTTCCGAGGGTAGATTTTTTTAAAGATCAAATGTAAACAAATTTTATAGCGCAAGAGTGAGGAGAGGGCAAATCGTATCGTGAAAATATCAGACGATGTGTTATGAGAAACTACCAAAGAAATTACCTGCAAGATTTGAATCGAGCCAGTTTAAATAAATCATTCGAAGACACTTTTCCAAATACTTCCTTTTAACAGACGCCTGTACAAAGAACACAGGCTTCGCATCTCGAAAAAAAAAAAAAAACAGAAAAGAAAACTTAACTACCGCGTTCTAGGAAGTTCAAAGCAGAGAGGAATTTTAATCGAATTCCTTCTTCGCCGGATACAATAAATAACGATACGTGGGGATTCGAAGGAGAGAAAAGGCGTAATAGAAGAAACCAGAGAAAAATCATTGAATCGTAACGAAGCTGAGCGTGGCATCGAGCAGAGCTCGCGGCTCTCGGGTTGCTCTGCCGCCTCGCATGGATAATTTCGAATCGTCTTTCCCTAAGAAGCGAGGCAAAACCAGAAGGGACGATGTGGTGAGGTCAGACGAGTCGGAAGACGGACGAAGGAGACTCGAAGAGACGAGAAGACTGAGAAAAATCGAAAAAGGATTCTAACGAGCGTCGAATGAAAGGAGAATCTTGCAAGCTTCAAACTGTTTTGTCATCCTCGGTCTCTCGCGGAGAGAGAAACTGAAGGCAAGAAAATCGAAGTGGTTCTCTCTCTCTGAGCGAATCTCTGCACTTCCTCTCCTCTAACCCTGCGACCAACCCCCCACCACTACCACCCTCATTCTCCTCTCTCGTTACTCTCGGTGCAGGATCGACCGTGCCGTCGACGAACCGAAGGCGTGGAAAGAGACGAGAGGAGAGAAGAAGAGGAGTGAATCTCTCGAAAATTGCTACCCTCCTTCGCTTCTCTCTCTCTCACCCTTTCCTCTTCTTCACACTACGTTTCTATTCTTGTATGCGTTTTCTGTTAGCCTCATACGCGACACTGTCCCTGAATTCTAATAAACTTATCTATCTATCTATCTATCTTCTATCACCAAAACGTCCGCACGATGCACCCACGTATACTCCCCGTAATCTACCTATTCTCTCCGAAATCGTGGAGCTTTCGCGAATCTCTCGTTAGATCCGCACTGCGACTGCAGCGCAAAACCAACACACCCCAACCGATCTCTCTCCGAACCTCGCCTAGATCTAATCAATATCCTTTACCTTTTCTTGCCGTATCCGACGTTGTCGAGCTCGACGTGCCTGTAGGCCGCGTAAGTCGCCATAATCCTGACCTCTCCTTGTATCAGCGAAGCTTCCTCGACAAACTCGAGCCGAGTTAGTGAATAAGAGAGAGGATCCAAGGACGAGGAAAAATCCAAGCAAGGTCCTCACTTCCTGCTCTCTTCCTGCGGAAGCGCGTTCGACACTTCCTCTCTCCTCACTCTATATCTCTCTCCTCCGGTCTTCAATTCTTCTCGAATAACACTTCTTCTCGTTCCTCCTCCTCGATGCGCGCCTTCGCGAGAGAAAACTGTACACGCGAGAGTAACCCAGAGCACGAATGGAGGAGCGAAAGGACGAAGGGAGAATTTGTCAAGTGAGGTGTCTCTCTTTTTCAAAGTGGAAGAGAATCGTGAGAGGTTTGAGGTACACCTCCAATGGAATTGATAGCTTCGCGTGGAACGTGCCACGTTCGCCGGAGAGACTGTCGGCCGAGCGAGGATCCAGCCGGTATATATCAAGCGCCTCCGCCTGTTCTCCTCGCCGCTCCGCTCCACTCCTCCTCCACCCTCGAGAGCTGCACGCACGCGCGGACTCCGACCACACCACCGACCTAGCCACACTCACCGACCAATGCAACACACATGGAGAGATTACACACACGTGATGCACTTCGCGTAGATCAGTGCGCGTAGAGCAGTGTTTCCCAAACTTTCGACATCTTCGTACCCCTGCTGTAATTTTCATAACACCGAGTGCCCCCTTGTAAAAACGAAAAAAACATTGTATATAGTTTCATAACAATTATACATTATTTGCTATTTACGAATGATCTGTCCTGTTAGATTGCCTCCACCTTGACCGTGACCAGGCTTCGAATTAGGTAACCCACTGACGCACACTTTTTTTTTAAAGATCCCCTAGCAAACACAATTTTCTTTTCTTTATTTCTTTCTCACCGCAATAGGGAATTGAGCGTCAGTAATATGTTTGAAGATCGAAATTATCAAATCTTACCACAGTGTTTATCTTGCCACAGCAGGACAACTCGCGGCAGCATACTTTAATTATTAAAAAAAGAAACATTATTAGTACGGAGTGTGTTAATGCATTTATTTGTTCATTCGTCAGTAATACATTCGACGAAACAGACGCGACAGTCTAGATAACGTGTAAGCTCGTTTGGTGTACGCTTTTTCCATTCGTGCACACCTTCTGTAATTTTCATAACACTGAGTACCCCTCGAAAAAAAAAGAAATTGCATATACTTTAATAACAATCAAACTATATTTATTTTTTCCTTTCTTAGTACATAAACAAAATAATGATAAAAGAAAAATCAAATTCATTCATAATGAAATATAAGTAAAATAAATAAATGTTATATTATAAATAAGATTCATTTTAATCGATGAGAACAATGAAATCGTTTATGTCGAGACGGCGGATCATCATAATTTGGTCCCCTGGTTGTTAATGTCAATCTGAGATGTGGTTTCACGTCCAAGAGCCTGTCCCTTTTTCTTAACTTAATGTCTGCACGCTGAAAAAGCAACTTCGCGTAGACACGAAGTTGGAAAAGGCGACATGTACTTGAGGACTTTCTCCTTTAGAACTAGATAGACATGTTGCACTTGCAGCCAGAACGATGTCAGAGTACACTCCTTACGTTTCTTTTTTAAGAATCCGTCTGACACTTATTCCAACAATTAGCTCTTCTTCCGCATGTGGTAAACCCTTCTGGCATGGATGTTGGATTAATATTTAACGTATATTAAATTATCCATTCAAACTCTGGTGCGGCACGTACCTCCACCTAGCTCTTTCGTCCCCCAGGGGGTACGCGGACCACACTTTGGGAAACACTGGCGTAGAGTCTCAAGCTCTCTTCCTTTTCTCTCGTGTCCGCGCCATCTCTCTACAGCTCCACTTCTACTTTTTCTTGTGCTTCTTCTCGTCTCGTCTCGTCTCTTCTTCACCACCTCGGCTGCGCACGGTTTGGCAGAAGCTGCGCGCTAGCCCTGTGCACCTATTCCACCCCCGCTCGAAGGCCACCGACGCCGACGCCGACGCCGACGCCGACGCCGACGCCAACGTCGTGCATTCACCTCAATCAATACGCGCGGCGAAGCGCAGACCGTCGGGTGCAGCGACGGGAGGATGCACCGGGTAGGAAGGTAGGGTAGGAGAGGGTGGTGACGTAGAAGGTGCTCGTTGCAGGGGAGCACGTGGCGTTTGGTTCAAGAGAAAGAGGAGAAGTAACGAGTGAAAGGGGTGGAAAAGGGAGGTAATGGATTTCGGGCGGGTTAGAATTAGGAATGTGCGATCTTGCGATAAAAATCGATTTCTGAATTGATTCCGAATCGCCGGTGTGAAAATCGATTCTCTCTAAAATCGCAGTGGAAAAAATCGATTCTCTCTAAAATCGTAGTGGAAAAAATCGATCTTGTAAAAATCGATCTTTTTACAGGGCTGCTTCGTCCAAACTAGGGATGTGCGATCTTGCGATAAAAATCGATTTCTGAATCGATTCCGAATCGCCGGTGTGAAAATCGATTCTCTCTAAAATCGTAGTGGAAAAAATCGATCTTGTAAAAATCGATCTTTTTACAGGGCCGCTTCGTCCAAACTAGGGATGTGCGATCTTGCGATAAAAATCGATTTTTGAATCGATTCCGAATCGCCGGTGTGAAAATCGATTCTCTCTAAAATCGTAGTGGAAAAAATCGATCTTGTAAAAATCGATCTTTTTACAGGGCCGCTTCGTCCAAACTCCGGTTAATTCAATCGTTGATTCATTTATAGGGCGACTAACATAAAACTACGAGGACTATATTATTAGAAATTTGTATGTTAGTCGCCCCGCAAGTTAATCGACGATTAAATTAATCGTAGTTTCGTCGAAGTAACCCACAGTATAAAAACAATTCAAACATGCCAAATGTAAATTAATTAAAGTGCAGTTCCGTACTCAAACTGAGATAAAATTTTAGCACAAGCCAAGAACCTTGGCGAATCGACGACCATTGATTTAGGAGTTAGGAAGCTTCCGATAGCTTGAAGACAAGGATAAAAAGTATCTTAAATAACGCTTTAATCTTTTTCGCTTTTCTTCATAGTCTTTGATTGAAAGCGCAAAAAAAAGAAAAAAAAAAGATCGATTCGAACCTAAGAAAATCGATTCGCTTCAAAATCGAACATTACAAAATCGATACAAAAATTCGATTTGTCTAATAGAAAAAATCGATTCCTCCGAAGATCGATTCAGAATCGAACATCCCTAGTTAGAATGGCCGCACTATGGGCATAAAGTCGTTTTTTTAGTGCCAAAAGTCGTTCGACGGCTGAATTCTGAACCGATTGCGATGAAATTAGTCTTAACACTTTATCGACCGCTAGCCTATTAATCGACTTTTGGATTGCCAATGCTTATCGACCGCTAGCCTATTAATCGGCTTTTCAATTGCCAACGCTTATCGATCGATATCCTATTAATCAGGATTAAATTGAAACAAAAGGAATAAGCACGACACAATGAATAGCGAGAATTTAGCCGGACATACTGGGAGTAAATGCGCGCGCGCCTAAGCCGGTCCTTACTGTGTGGCAGCCTCAACCACGACCGGTCGATAAAGTGTTAAAATACGGGTTATTCATTGTTCTACAGCGGAGACCTGCACTTTTTTTGGATATTGCAATTTGTTAATTGATACAAAATCGAGATTCTTCGAAACTTTTGGCAATCATTTTTTGGTTAAGATGTTTATAATTCCTTCAATCTTGATATACAAGGGTTTTCGGCTTCGCTGATTACGAAACCGTGACAGAAATTTCAAAACTTAAAATGGCGTAGCACGTCTTTGACACTTTAGAAGCGGATAACAAGCGACGTGTATAACACATCTTTCCAGCTGAAGTGGTTAACAAATTGTAATATCAAAAAAAAGTGCAGGTCTCCGCTATAGTACAATAAATAACGCTTATTTTAAGACTAATTTCATCGCAATCGGTTCAGAATTCAACCGTCGAACGACTTTTGGCACTAAAAAACGACTTTGTGCCCACAGTGGGCCAGTTCGAAGTTGGGACTTGTAATGTAATGAGTAACGAGAATCGGAAGGCTCTTCCGAGATTGCCGACTATTTAAGGTCAAGCATCTCGTGACCTTGTAAATCACAGCTACTTCCTTCAACAAAAGAACCAGGAGTTTGAACCAGATGGTAGTTGCAAAGAAGCAGTATCTAGTATAAATGATTTTTTTCAGTAAATGAAGCTCGATAAAAATCTCCCTGTGTTGCTTCAAATTTCTTCCACGAAGGTCATCCTGAGCAAAGAAGCACGAGAGGCTCTCGTGACCTTGTAAATCTCAATTGTTTCCTTTTGAAAAAGAACCAAGAGTTTAAAGTAGGTGGTGGTAGTCGCAAAAAAAAAAAGCAGTAACCCTCGTAAATTATTCTTTCCGATAAATGAAGCTCGATAAAAGCCTGTATTGCTTCAAGTTTCTTCCACGAAGGTCACCCTGAGCAAGGTAGCAACAAGAGGCTCTCGTGACCTCATAAATCTCAACTGTTTCTTTTCGAAAAAAGAAGTTTAAAGTACGCGGTAGTCGCGAATGATACAGTACCTCTTGCAAATGATTCTTTCCAGCGGCTGAAGCTTGATAAAACCCTGACATTCGATAGGCCCCAGGGTGGACGGCTGAACGGACGTGACGCCCGCGTTCGTAGGTGTTCCGTTCTCCCAGACGACACCAGGCTCGAGAAGGGTCGCGAGTGAGGGCCAAATTGCCGAGGGATGGGAGTCAAGGGTTGCGTGTCTGGCTCAAGGGGGTCCCTCGAGACTACATACCCCCAGGCGATGGGTGAGAGAGTCCACGAGCGTCCAAATATTTGTACGAAAATTACCAGACGATATCCAGGGACCGACCCAGGACGACGAAAGGCGATTCACCCTTTGGTGTTCGTTGCTCTAAATCCAACGCAGACTCTTTTCGCGAAGGGCGACGAAAAATCGTGTAAACGTCGAATATCAAGCTAAAAAGATCGTCCAAGCGAATACCACATTGACGTCCGTTACTCTAAATTCAACATACCCTTCCTCTTAGCAGCAGAACAGAGAAAGTCTGGTAAACATCGAATTACAACCCAAAAACATCGTCCATTCTAACTCCGTTGCTACTGCTGGATGTCCACTTGAGAGTGAAACTATTGCAAATTGCTCTCCTCTCTCTCTCTCTCTCTCTCTCTCTCTCGTGTCCATTTCCAAGAAACAATTCGCGATAGTTTCACCCTCGAGCAGACACCAAGGATAATCGAGAAAGAGCACATTATCCTCGTAAAGAGGCAAGGCTTTTTCCTTCGACCGAAACAAGGAAAGACTCTTTCTCAAGTACCAATGGCACGTGCCACTTTCCGCTCGCTCGTTCTTTGTTTCACACCTCTCTTCATCTCTTCGTAGCCTCCTCTAGAATCGCTCTCGGACGAAATCTGCTGATCTCTCGAGGCCTCCGCCAAGGGAGAGACCCCTAGCGCACCTAAATACGAAGAGTCTCGAGAGAAAATCTTATCCCACGCGCTCACTAGCGCACGATCCATAGAATCGGAATAAAAGCTAGAGGACATCGTGGCAGCGCGGAGGGTAAGAGGAGAATCGTCGAGCGCGGAGTTCTGGTGTGCTTGGGTCAGTTGGCGCGCGATATTCGAACCGCGCCGGAAGGTGGAGCGGAAAGGTTGGCGCGTGGGTGGCACAGGATGTGGCACACGCAAACTGAGAGAGAATCAGCGCTGCTAGGATAATCGTGGAGAGACTTGGCGAACGTGGGGGGCCTGGCGCTTCGTGCAAACGCGTAAATACAATGTTTCCTCCTATGCACTAATGGGGATTTTATCCGTAGGAGCGTGAAACGTGTGCCAGCTAGCCAGGCACGCCTGCCCGCCCGCTACGAAATACGAGCGACGTGATCTCCTCTCGCTGAGAGATCCGTTATTATCGTGCGGCGTGCCTGAGCGTTTCTACGGACGAGCCACCTCCTCTCGTTGCGACCACCGCACGAGCCCATGGCGGTTCAACGTGGAGGTGGATTATTCGGATATGCACCGAACTGTTTCTCGTCGCAAGAACAAACTCTATGGACAAGAATCTGTAATTAACACATTGTTCACCGGTAATTTTACACGGAACCTACCTCTTGCCATCGACTATTCTTTCCACGTGTATTTCTACAAATATTATTTAACCCTTTGGAGTCCGTTATGGCCGCTATTGCGACGAAGTATGCCAGCATCTCGAAGTTACTTTGTATGTTACTTTGATGGATAAGGACGTGACGAAGTGGCTAGAAGAAGAGGATTTGGGCGATTTAACGCAGATATTTATAAGTAAATAGTAAAAACACATATTAATTATAACTTTCTGTCTACATTTCTTGACCAATTCCAATTTGAAGATATGGATCGTGTAATTTTCGACAATATGAAGAGTGAAAAGTTTTGTTTTTCATTTTGTCTGCAGTAATTATATAATAATAAACTAATGCAATAAATAATAAATAATAAAAGAGAATACAATCTTTTCAGTGTAGGTAAGAATCTATGATTAAGAAACCCTACAAGAAATAATCCACTTATTATCGTGCGCGTTCTACGGATAAGCCCTCGTCACTACCACGGGGCGTCATGGCATCTGAACGTGAGACGAATTTTTTGGAAATGCATCGAAATGCTTCTCATCGTAGAAAAAGCTTCCATAGGTAAGAATCTATGATTAGGAGTTCTTGAAAAAAAGAATTCACTTATTATCATGCGCGTTTCAACGGATAAGCCCTCGTTGCAACCAGACGAGCTCTTGGCGTGCGAACATTGCCTCGAATCGTTGAAAGATATACCAAAATATTTCTCTTTCGAGCAAAGCAAAAATTATAAAGACGAGGAAAAAAGTAATCTACATTTATACATTCATTATACAACGCTGTCATTTTCCGGAGAGAGAGCGCTAATTTGATCATATCCGCTACAAGGTTCCTCAGTGTCGTTTGTTCCAACCTCCAAGATCGTTAATTAACCGTAGACACAGAGATAATATCCGTAATTACAGTACAGTGGGCGAAAAAAATCGTTAAGACATAAATCCTGGCAAAGTTGTAAACCGACGAAGCCAGTGTCAGTCAGTGAGAACAATCGTCCGAGATTACTCGTCGATCTTTCCAATGGGTTCGGTCTCAATTTCAACAAAGAGCCTAGAATCCTCTAAGAATCTCCACCGACGAACAATTTCCGCCACCCAACACATCGATCTTCGCAATTGGTTCGCTCTCAATTCCAACAAGAAAAAACTTGGAATTTTCTAACAATGTCTACCGAAGAACAATTTTACTCCACTAAACTCATCGATCCTTCTAATGGGCTCGGTCTCAATTTCAACGAAGAACTTAAAATCCTCCACCAAACCGATCGATCTTTTCAACGGGTTCGGTCTGAATTCTAATAAAAAAAAAAGCTTGGAATTCTCTAACAATGTCTACCGAAGAACAATTTTGCTCCACTAAACTCATCGATCCTTCTAATGGGTTCGTTCTCAATTTCAACGAAGAACTTAAAATCCTCTAATAATATTCACCAACGAATAATTTCCTCCACCAAACCGATCGATCTTTTCAACGGGTTCGGTCTGAATTTTAATAAAAAAAAAAGCTTGTAATTCTCTAACAATGTCTACCGACGAACAATTTCATCCACGAAACTCATCGATCTTTCTACTGGGTTCACTCTCGATCTGAAGAAAAGAAAAAATCCTAAAATCTAACAATCTCCACCGACGAACAATTTTCCCCACCAAGAACTCCGACTTCTCCTATCGCGGAAAGGAAGTAACGTACCAGTTTCAAAGCGCACGTGAGTGACTACGGAAACGTAGGCAAGTGCTCGCGCATGGTGGACGACTCCCGTTATAAGGAGCGTTTACGAGGACGCGGAAGGAGGAAACGGATCTACGAGTGGTGCCTTCCGCTGAACCCTTTAAAATTCCAGACGTAACGGGACGCGTCGGTACCCCAAGAAGGTAGGCCCAATATAGTCAAACGTAAGCGTGGAAGACGATGGTAGAGATAATGGGCCTCTCGTGCCACAACCTTCACCTGCTTACTCTTTGCGAGTCGGCCAACGAGCAAATTGTTTCCACCACTTTCTCATCGAGCCACCACCACGAAAGTTAACGCGAATGGAATGGAGAGAAGAAAATTGTACGATACTGTGGACGAAGCGAGAATCGGGACGAGCAGAAGATTTTTGCTGTAGAATCATCGATGGTATCGCAGAGCCACTCCACACCTGACGACGTTGCTCGCCTCCGGAGATGCGCCTCGAAGGTCGCAACCTCCACTGGCAACCCGAGCACTTTATCTTCTACGAGGAGGCACCTGGCTAGGGGACACACGCGTCGATACCCCCATTCGATCTTTCGAATGTATTAACCTACACTATCGATGGTGCTTGTCCACGGTCTGGCTGGCTGCAGGCTTATCGTTTAAGGAGGCACGAAATCCAAAGTGACAATGAATCGTGCAGTGGCACCGGTTACTGGTACCTCTGGAAGAATGCCACGAGAGTTATCAATAAGAAGATTTTCTAGGAAGACGTCACGGCAGACGCTGATGTCGCATCAATCGTGACCATTGCGGCCACGTGCGACACCCTGGCCTAGAGAATTCAGAGATTGGTTAAGTCTCTTCTTCTTCGTGTTTTCTTTGTCATTACTGTTGGTGGTTTGGTGTGAAGCTTCGACCTAACTCTCGTAGGCAGACCTCTTGGAAAGTTCACAGTTGTTCATCTCGTTTTCTCTGTCTTTTCGTGGTTATTATTGTTGTTGTTCTTGGCGCGAGTCATCGACCTGTGCCTCGCAGGGCAAATCTCTTAGAAAAATTGCAGGACTCTCTACTTTTCTTCTTCGCTCATTCGCTACTTCACCTTTCTCCCTTTTCTCAATTGCTTCACAGTCAAACCCGTACAAGCGAGCAGAATGCGTTTAGCTAACACCGAGAACAATTAATTCTACAGTAGAAAAAAGATATATTCTCAGGTACTTGTGTTAATTCGATTCTACAGATCAAGATCCTTGATTACGATAGTAGTCGTGCCAGTCGTTTATCGGACAAACGTTCCGGCAGGAGGCAGGGTGCCGATAACGTGAGGCTCACGCGGACTGTGTCCAAACAAATGGCGCTCGATAAACTTTTATTATTGGAGGGTGTGCCGCTTCAAAGGGCTTGGGGTTCTAGATTGATTTAAAGCGTCACTGGATAAGCGCGATTGTTTGTTAAACGTCGTGTCTTATCGTGTCTGCTCACTCGGCTGGATATCGAGAATGCATTGGGTAAGCGCGTAGAAGTCCAACCGGATTCTCATGAATTTTCGTAGCCTGGACACGCCTGTGCGACTGCGCACTTGTATCCAGATTCGCGATAAAACAAGGCTACTTGCCTCGAGCATTCGTAAGGCACACGTCACACCGAGAGAAAAGTATACGATATATCTAACTATAATGGCATAGTAACAAAATTATAGTTGGAAATATCATATTTATGGCAAATGTTACCATAATGTCGGTAATAATTAGGATAGAGGCATAGTATAACCAACTATATTATGTTTTTACCCAAAATTGTGGTTATTTCCACCATTTTAAAAATATAGTACGGTTGAAAATACACAATGGTAAGAAAAGTAACTATTTTATATAATTAATATTATCAGAATATTTCATACATAATGATACATTTTACTATACATATGGTAACAAGAGCAAAGGTAACAGTTAATAATATAACCATTTGTATAAATCGTTCGTTCTACTATATTTTGTATAGTTAAGTGAACTATAAAAATATGTTTGACGCCAAATTTAACTATAAAATATAGCGAGATTATAGTGAACCCAATCATTTCTTTCTCTCAGTGCGGAAGAGGGTAAATGGAAAGAAAAAAGAAAGATGCAAAATGAATTCTTTCTCCTGGCCTTTCTTGGGTCATCCTCTCGCCCTGCTTTTGGCGCGCCTCATCTCGCGATGGCTCGTGAAATCTCGCGAGGAAGAAGAAAAAGAAAGGAAAGAATCTTCGGGAAAGAGGCAGGCGAGGCATGTTCCACGCGTCGTTAGGCACGCGCCACGTTTCCTTCAGCCGCTTTCGCACAATTACCTCCACCGATCCTCGTGGCGAAACGAGACACGCCAAGAAACGAGAGAGAAGGATGTGGAAAAATTGTTCACGCTCTACAGGTGCGCGTCGTGTGCCATACGAATTGATCGCATCGCGACGTCGCGCAGATGCGACAATCCGAATGATGACCCCGTGAGATTCTTCGAAGACCCTTGGGCTTATCCTTAACGAGTGGCTCTCACGTCGAACGATTCCACGCGAAGATACGTCACGCGTGATATCACCGGAAAAATTCGAAGGAAGATAAAATTCGGAGACGCATCGTCGAAGGATGAATCGATCGATGGAGCTGGTGTCTCGCGAGTGGCGCGCATTTTTAAAAAGAAATAAAGGAAACTTTAGATCGACGCGTCTGTGAAGCTGGCACGACATTTTGAAAATGAAACAGAAACAATAATTGTTTTAGTGACACTTTACATAGTACTAGAGTTGTCGATGGAAAATAGAAAGAGTTTTGCACTTTTAATATTGAAGAGAGGCGAATGAAAAATTGTTGTACTAACATCACGAATCTAGCACGGCACTTCACCTTTAAAGTATAAAATATCGGTAAATAACACTATTTTCAGCAAAAGCTGCCGTTAGTTCTCATTGAGTTTCATTACGGAAAGGAAGAAAAAAAGAAACATTCAACATTTACGCTTTTTTCAGAAACGGATTACTATACTCGGTACGACACTCATGGAAAAAGTGTAGTGGTGATCATTTCTCGTGCTTTTTCCAATGGATATCGATAGTTGTAGCAGTGTTCCGATCCTTATAATCATTTTCAAGCAGAGTTTAAGCCGCCAACTATTTTTAAAAGTGCAGAACTCTTTCTATTTCATATCAAGAACTCTAGAACCATGAAAAGTGCTACTAGAACTATTATTATTTCCTTTTCATTTTCAAAATGTCCTACCAGCTTCACGTACATTAGATCGACTCCGTTACGTGGTCATTTAGCAAAAACAAAGCGACACAGTTTCGCGCTCTTTGTACGTTCCAGTGGAGATCGAAGTCACGTGAGTTTGCGTGCATCTCGCTTTGAAGATTCCGATCTAGGACAAAGGCGGCGCGAATTTAATTCAACAAGTGGAATTAATGCGGCACACACGTGTCGGGAACAGTTCGCATGGCTTATTAGTTACGAGACTTTCCGTTCGCACCTTGCAAAAACGTCTAGGTATGTTCTAAGAATTGTGTACACGTTTGCGAAGTGAACGTATTTGTATGCCGGAGTAGATGAAACAGATTGAAAAGAAGTATCGCGTAAGAGACTCACGTGGAAGTGCGCGCGCACGTTCACGATTACGAATTATTTCGCAATTGCTTGTCGCGCGGAATGCCACGGGGGTGCGTAACAGCTTAACCAGCCTTGGAACTTCGAAGGCGATAAATCTGTACTAATTAATGCCGAATGGCGTGTATAAACGATAAAATGCGAACGCTATGCGCTCGACGAAAAACGAAGTAACGAACGAGAGGGTATGTGTCACTTCGGCGAGTTTTCATAGGTGCATTAACCAACTGACGTCACGTTTAAACACTAATTAAGTGCATTTATATGGAGTAGGGCAGAATTGCGAGTTGAGCTCGTTGTATCACTCTACACCAGTGTTTCCTAAACTTTCGACGTCTGTGTACCCCTTCTGTAATTTTCATAACACCGAGTACCCCTGGTAAAAAAAAGAAAAAAAATTCCATATACTTTAATAACAATCAAAATATATTTACTTTTTCCTTTCTTAGTACGTAAACGAAATAATGATAAAGGAAAAATAAGGATTCATTCGTAATAAAATATAAATAAAATAAACAAAAGTTATACAGGGTATCCGACCTAACTTGGACCACCTTGAATATTTCTCTTATTTTTAATGATAGAAAGAAATTTGATAGACAAGAATTGTTTCGTGTCAGGGGTCGAATACTCTCCCGTGAACAATTCTTTTTTCACGGTCATACTTTTTGAAATGTCAACGTGCTCTTGTTCCGCACGTGGTAAACCTTCTGGCATGGATGTTCGATTAATGCTTAATGGATATATTATCCAATGAATGTCCGGTACGGCGCGTACCCCCACTAAACTCTGCCCGTCCCCCAGGGTACGTGTGCCACACTTTGGTAAACTGCACTACACCAAAAAAAAATCGCATGCGATCACAGCAATGATTTTCAAATGAATAGCTGGATACACACGTAAAGATAAATCTTACCGATAAATCGCACCAATAAATCGGCAGATAAATTGGTTTAAAATATCGTTAAGATAAATCGGGCCTTTGACACTAACAAGTAAATTTATCTAAGTGATTTGTTGTAACAAATTTATCGGTCAGTTAAGTTGGTACATGTGTGCTGGACAAACGATTTATCTTTTAAATTAGAAAGATATTTATACGATCGCTGATCTTTCGGATTTCCATAAAATTTGACCGATATCAGTTGGGTATCAACAATTGGTACGATTTATCTGTCACCGTCGCCACCTATCGATCTTCTTGTGTGTATTGCACCACAAATAAATTAGACCAATTTATCTGTTACCATTCATGACCAATTTATCGTTGATCTTTCAGTTTTTATGGACAATACTAACCTGCAGATTTATCTCTAAGATTTGACAAATCAGAGATAAATTGTTCTAATTGTACAGAGAAATCTTTACGTGTGTATCCAGCTAATGGGGTTAGGGTTGGAAGATCTTAATCCAATCACAACAATGATGATCAAGTGATTAGGATTAGGGTTGGAAGAAGGGAAGTTGGAAAAATAGACTATCTCGAAAGGAGCACGCAGTGGAATGCGAGTACGAGAGAACGGTAGAAAGGAGATAAGTGGAAATTGCGAGAGAGAAAAGCGAGGAACTATGTGGCCGGTGCGAAGTAGCAACGTTTCCATCGAGCGCACTGCTGTTAACGGATTACGCGAGACCAGAGGTCAGATCGTTTCCCCGTTTTCTGTGTTCTATTTTAAATAATAAGCATGTTAAAACGCCCACTGTGCAAATCTCTACCGTAGAAGAAAAAGAAGAAAAGAAGAGAATCGAGAAGCATTGTCGTTTCAAGGTTGTGAATTATCGCGTTCGGGAGATTAATTTGTAATGGTTGAGCTGTTATTGCAACTGTTATTATCTTCGGTCAGGTTTCTACCGATTTTCATTCTCAGTTACTAAGAACTCTGCTAATATTTTGCCGTTCATTATACTTGGTGCATCGTACAAGAAAAAAAGGTTCAAGAAGTATTATAATATAATTATAAATTACCGGATTCCAGAGATTAATTTGCACGTAATTATCGAGCCATTAAATGTAACTTCAATTAACTCTGGTCAGAATTCTATCGCTTTTCCTTCTCGACTACTAATAACTCTACTATTGTTGCAGACCGTACATACACTGTGCATCGTAAAAGAAAAAAAGAGATAGAAGGTTTGAGAAGTATTACAATTTGATTGTAAATTATCGTATTCCAGAGGTTAATTTCCATGTAATTATCAAGGTATTAATGGTAACTTTAATTAACTCTGGTCAGGATCTACCGATTTTCCTTCTCGATTACTAATAATTCTACCATTATGTTGCTAATCGTAGATACTCGGTGCATCGTAGAAAAAGAAGACACAGAAGGTTCAAGAAGTATTAGAATTTAATTACAAATGATCGCATTCTACATATTAATTTGCACGGCTATTAATTAACTTTCCGTCATTTTTATTAACTCTAGTCAGGTTTTTGCTTCTTTTTCCCCCTCGACTACCAATAATTCCGCGATTAAGTTGTAAATTGTATGTACTCCGTGCACCGTCCTCGTGAAATATTGCTTTCACACATCCGCAATTAGCGATCGTAGCACAGTGTAAAAAAATCTCTTCGCGGATATGCAGGCCTCGACGTTATCCGCGAAGGATCGACCTAAGTCGAGTGGAGCGTCCCAGGCCGTTGCTTCTAATGTAACTCGCGCGTTTCGTTTAAAGGGATTTGCGTAATCCGCTTGGAAGTGCTGGCTGGTCGTCACGGGATAATGCCGATCGTAAGGTTTGAGCGCGCACAGAGCAGATTTTGACGCGACTAGAACCCGTCCACTATCTAGACACAAATTAGAAATAATCTATTCGCCTATCTGCAATTGCGATTCGATCTCTCGAGCAGGTAAATCGTCGAGAACAATTCTTCTTTCACCGTCATTAACATCAGGTGGATGGGCATTGAGTTAATTTGAAATAGTCCATTTATTCATCTATAACACTGGTCAACAAGGTTTTTGCTTATGAAATGATTCTTGCTAATTTTGAGAGGGTACCTATAAACATATATTTTAAGACTAATTCCAATTTCGGGTTAGATCGAGGTTCTTTTGGATTTGAATAATAAGATTTCACTGTATTTTCTTCATTAAGAAGTAACCCCACGGTAAAACTCTTATTTTCCAATTTTTTATTATTTTTTTTCCTATAGCTGAACATCTTAGGAGCATTTAAAACCCAACGCGAAGTTAAAGTCTCAAAAATTGACGAAGTCATAATTTGTTTAATGGATCAATGCGCCATTAAATATTATCTATGCGTAAAGTTAAATCGTGCCTGAAGTTCCTCCAGACTACAAATGGATTTTTATTATTTTTTTCCCATAGCTAAACAAAAATTATAACAATCCGTTTGTAGTCTGGGGAAACTTCAGATACAATTTAACTTTACGTATAACGAGTATTTACTAGCGCATTGATCTATTAACAAAATTAGTAACTTTATCAATTTTTGAGATACTCTTTTGAAATTAGCAAAAATCATTTCATATGTAAAAAAAAAAAAGTCAAAATTTGTTGGCCAGCGTAATTAATGCGCCACCATATGGAAATTTATTCTTTTCAACTTTCTTAGCATCTCCATTAATGACATCATAAAGTTAGGTGAACAGATTTTGAAGTCACAAGAAAATTCTTCTGACAAACAACAAATAATCTATCCGCTTATTTTTAATTGCGACTCGATCTTCGAAGCATCGAAATCGTCGAAGAAAATTAATCTTCCTTCACCGTCATTAACATCGGATGAACGAACATGGAACAAATTACAAACAATCCATTTATTTATCTATAAATTAAGGCGTCACCATGCGCGACGCAATTACAAGTCGACCTCCTTACCGTGCAAATCCTCGACAAAAATGACTTTTCCTTCCACCGTAATTAGCATCTCGACCAACGTCGTCCGTTGATTACGATTTATTTCTTCACCCTTACGTAAAACACGAATACGATGCCGTGCGATTCGCGCTCCCGTAATAACCCCACACCGGCCCAGGTATTCTTTATTCATTGGCCTTTACAGCTTTCTCACACGAAGGGGGCCCCTTCTACAAGGGACCTTGAACTTACGCCACTTACGTTTAGGAGTAGTTCCGTTTTCCGTCATTTCATAATTTATTATTCGTCTTTCGTCGCTTTCGTCGGCGCGCGTCCATCCATTTCGTCCGTCTTACGGGCACGATGCTCGTATGGGGAAATAGCTTGGTCGATTTAAAGCTACGCTTAAAGTGGCCCCACCCGAACGACAACGGTCTTCAACCAACCGCAAGACCGAATGGAACTTTCGTGGGGCAAAAATTATTCAAGCGTCTGGAAAAGCTCACGAGAATTACTTTTAAGCTGCATACGAGAGAGAGACGGAGGGAGAGGGAGAAGAGAGAGAAAGAGAAAGTGGAGTATTTTTTTCCACAGACAGACTTCTCGTTTCCGGCTTCAGTCTTCTACCGTCTGGCCGAACCTTTTCGTTTAACTCGTTCGTCGTCGCTGCATCTCTCGCGAGGGACGGTGGCGCGCACGATAAAAGGAATAGAAAGGGGACGAAACTAAAATACTTGCGGGCTAACATTAGCGGTCGCTAGACATCCCTGATATTTTAGTTTTACGATTATATGCACCGTGCAAGAGCTTTCGTGGCCTACAGGCTACACGGTACTTAGAGCGAATACGAGAAAGAAGTCAATTCTTGTGGAAAGTCGATAATGACGATTACGAATGCAACAGACGTAATGAGAACGTGGATCGACGATAGATAAAGTTCGTTCCTAATTCTTCTTAAAAGATGTTCTTAATAAATAAGAATACTTTCTTGTCAATATGACGGTTTTTTGGAATGTATTCTTTATTTGAGAGTAGCTTCTTGTTCCCCTTGCAATTCTGTGTAATTTTGTGCGCTGCGTTGTGCAAAAAGTATAGATAAAGAAGCGACGAAGTGGCTAGAAGAAGATTTGGCCGATTTAACGGAGATATTTACAACTAAGTAACAGAAACACATGTTAATTGTTACTTTCTCTCGTGACTACATTTCTCAAGCAATTCCGATTTCAAGATATGGATCATTTAATTTTCGACAATACGAAGAGTGAAGCATCTCATTAAGAGTTTTCTTTCCAATAATTATATACGAAACATATCCATACAAATTCTTTACCAGGATATGTTAGGAATATCCGATAAGAATGTCTGTTAAGCATATTTGATTAGAAGAATCTGTTTAGCATTCTACTCTTAAATTAAGAAGATCCTCCTGTTGCTTATTTTAGTAAAAAATATTTGAAAATTAAGTGGTAAATTCTCAAGATGAGAATACATCTTTTTCAGTGTCGAAGAAGCGAATATTATCGACAAAGTTACTAACCGAGTTTCAAATCAGTCGGTACATTCTTTTATACGCGTAATCTCGTCTTAATTTTAGAACAACCGAGTTCAAATTGAAGTTGAAATTTGGCGACACTGTCCGATCTCAGAACTTTAATACAAAGATGATTTGACTTCTTAACGAAGATCGTCCACGACAATATGTGGTAACCAGTGATAACTTATCATTAACACTAGATTTACCGAAACCAGTCAATTTAACTGGTTCAAATGGGACATTGTGTTAATAAAAAATGTTCATCATTTTCAAGTCATACGTTCGTACGCGTACTCGAGTGAGCCAAGATTATCTCAAGTAAAGTCTAAAAAGAATGTACCTAATAATGATGCATAAATGAGTTGTCTAATCTTACGAAACAATGGTAAATCAACTTTACCGTAAAAACAATCGAACCTAGAGTGGACGCGGAAGCCTGTGTATCCGAGACGACGTCTTCTAGTAAAGGTCGCACCTCGAAAATCCATCAAGTCTCCACTCGACCTTCGCGACGCTTCATTGGAGCGGATGAGCATCGGACGATCGAGACCAAATTAGAGACTAACGGCGCATCGGTCTCTAAATTGCGCCTCCGCGGCGGAAGAAAAAAAGAGGCGGAGACTCCGGCGCGCGTCGTCAATGTCGATCGGCGAACGAAGGCCGCGAATATTTGACGCGTAGTCGTTTCGCGATGTAATGCCTGCCCTAGACGATCAATATTTTCATCAATATATTGCACAATGTATTGCATGATATTTTACTTAGGAGGACCCACACGGTGCAATATTATTGCCCAATAAGTTAGTTTACAGCCGACACTTTTGCCGTCAACATGTGGAATAAAAAGAAAACAAGTTGTGTGGTGATCAAACTAAATCCATATTGCACAATATTGCCTACAGATGACGCAATATTTACCAGATTGCACAATAAATATAAAATTGTTTTTAATTGACTCAATATATTGCACAAACTTTCAATATGATCTACAGACGGTCAATATTATTGTACAATATCAATTATTGTGCAATATATTGACGAAAATATTGATCGTCTAGGGGCCGCTTAAGTCGTGATATCGAGCGCGAGGTGTGCTCAAATCAATCACGAGTTCGACCTACCATAGGGTCACCGGGATAAATTTTTGAAAACCAGAAGTCACCATTAAAACAAAAATCAAACATTGCGTTCGTAAGCTCCGAGTTGTTTAAAATATTGCAATAAATCACGAGTTGGACCTATCATAGGGTTGCCGTGATGAATTTTTGAAAACCAGGGTTCACCATTAAAACAAAAATCAAACATTGCGTTCGTAAGCTCCGAGTTGTTTAAAATATTGCAATAAACCACGAGTTGAACCCACATAGACCCGTATGAAACTGGCACCCGACTTTAAGATATCGAAACTTCTTTTTTTTTGCAATAGAAAAAGCATCGTTTGTACCCGTTTGTATCTAACTTACTGTCGTTTGTACCTCAAACGGTTCAGAAATACAGGATTTTCAAAATTTTCCTGGCACCAGACTTCATGATACCGAAAATCTTTTTTTCTGTCTTACCTAAATTTCGATATCTTAATGTCGGGTACCAGGTTCATACAGGTCCCACATAAATTTATCATGATAAATTTTTGAAAACCAGAATACCACATTAAAAAAAAAAGACCAATTCAGACATTGCATTCGTAAGGCCGAACTTATTTAAAATATCGCAATAAGTAAAATTAACCCGTTAATTAATGAACTTAACACGATGAATTAAGCCATCCTGTAAACGCTAAGATAAAAGAAAAAAAGAAACCCTTTTCTAAAACATTCCAGATACATTCGGAAAATTCACGAGGACGTCATTGAAAAGAGGAACGTTGAGAGAAGAAAGAAAAAACTGAAGAAAAAGGAGATCGAATGACAAGCCTAGGCCTATATGGAGCGAAACGTGGGTCGACGCCGTCAATTTCGTGGCGACAAATCGACGAGGCATGCGCCGTACTCTAATTGCGTAATTGCAGGAGGGATAATTTCCTCGTACGATCGATCTCCCGCGTTTCTTCCTCTTCTACGCGCAAGAAGATCGATTATTTGAGCAGCAACGAATCTACGGACAATTTGCGGCCACATCGAGCGGGACGATTGGCGATTGGCGACGACGGGTGCGTGGGTCGAACAAGTCGTTCGATTGTGACTATTTATAAGTCGCTTCTCAATCGTTCTCTAAGATCAATCAGTAGTAGATATATATTGGACGACGCAATAATTTTTCCGTTCGAGTGGCTCGAGTTTTTATTTAGACACCGGAAATCTTTCGAAAGAGATCTCTAGGAAAGTCTTCCTCTTGTCTGTGAATGCTCTCGACTGTTCTCTACGCGTGGCGCACCTTCTCTCCCTATTGATTGAGGCTCGCCAGCACGACGGACCGCAAATTTCTCTCTTTCTCTCTCTCGTTTATATTTCTCTCTTTCTCGGTGAAAGTCATTACGATTGCTCTTGTCCGTGACGTGCCAGTAGGTATATAGGTTGAGGGGGAAGAAGGTTCGCGACAATGAACGGTTAAGCGAATAGGAGCGTCCTCCTCCTTCTCTTCTGCGTGCTCCAGCCGCTTCGTCATCCCGTCATTATCGCTCGTACTCCTGTCGATATTTGCACGAGAGCACGAAGAGGAACGAGCAGGTACCACGAAAGAGAGAGAGAGAGAGAGAGAGAGAGAACGAAAGAAGGAGAAAGGAGAGACGAAAAACAAGAAAAAGAAACAAGAGAAAGAAATAAGGGAAAAGAAAGAGAGATTAGAAAGAGAGAGAAGACAGAAGAAAGAAAGAGATAAGAGAAGGAAAGAGAGACAACAAAGAGAAAGAAAGGAAGAAAGAAAGAAAGAAAAATTACATTTATTGCGCCCTGGGCTACACCCGTGGGGCGCTCGATCAAAAAGTACAAAAAAATACGCAGTTCGCATCGGAAAGAGAGTGCCTGAGCCGAAGCCCGTGCAAAATAAAATAAAAATATATGCAATAACAAGTATAAACGAACCAACAAATAAAACACTAACAATCAAAACCGTCGAAAACAAACCAGAAACTTTTTACTATAATCTCACTATATTTTATAGTTAGATTTGACGTCAAACATATTTTTATAGTTCACTTAACCATACAAAATATAGTAGAATGAACGATTTGTAGAAATGGTTATATTATTAACCGTTACCTTTGTTCTTGTTACCATATGTATAGTAAAATGTGCTATGTGAATATAGTTAGTTTTATCACTATGTATGAAATATTCTGGTAATATTAACTACATAAAATAGTTACTTTTCTTACCATTGTATATTTTCAACCATACTATATTTTTAGTTGAAATAACCACAATTTTGGGTAAAAACATAATATAGTTGGTTATACTATGCCTCTATCGTAACTATTACCGACATCATGGTAACATTTACCATAAATATGATATTTCCAACTATAATTTTGTTACTATGCCATTATAGTTAGATATATCATATACTTTTCTCTCAGTGTGGTGCCCAGGACGGTCGCCCTACCACGGTCCTCCCTAAAGACGGTACTGACAGGAGAGAGAGAGAGAGAGAGACAGAGAGACACACATACACACACACACACACACACACACACACACACACACACACACACACACACACACACACACACACAGAGAGAGAGAGAGAGAGAGAGAGAGAGAGAGAGAGAGAGAGAGAGAGAGAGAGAGAGAGAGAGAGAGAGAGAGAGAGAGAGAGAGAGAGAGAGAGAGAGAGAGAGAGAGAGAGAGAGAGAGAGAGAGAGAAGAGAGAAGAAATTTAATAGGACGCGCCGTCGCCATTGGTCGTCGTGTGACGCGCGGCGACGTCGGCGTCGCGACTCCCGATCCATCGGAGTCGTCCCGGGGCTTCGAGAAAAAGGAAAACTACACGAGAAGGAGGACGAAGAGGAGGAGACCCGTCGATCGCATGAGACACGCGAACAATCGAGCATAATAGGCACGACGAATACTTCCCACCGAGACGAGGACAAAAATGTGCCGCGCGAGCCGGACGCGGAAAATTGAAACGGGCTCTTTGTCCGATTTTTTGGAGAATCCGTAGAATAAGGAGGCTAGAGACAATAAGTGGCCACTCGAAGAGACTAAATGTCCACTGTGCAATTTGCGCGAGATCCGAGAGGAGAGCGTGCGAGAATTTACTAAACTAGCTACGTGCTCCTCTTTTCCCTTATCCTACTTCCTTTCTCTTTTCATCGACGAACCTTAACCACCAGTTAACTGCGGAATTTCTTTTTTGACTTTTAATCGCGCCTCTTTTTGAGTTTTAGTCGCGCCTATTACAGAAAGCGAAGCTCTTTTACACTCGCTAATTATTCTCTTCTCCCTCCTCATCCTCTGAGACGGCCTCGCATCGCCTCTCCACTCTTCTCTACTCTCACCAGCATCAGTAGTTAGTTTTTATATCGAATGGTAAGTTCTTTTTATTGTTCCTGATCAAAAATATAAAGAATTTGGATTGACACGTGTATACGCGTCGAACGCAATTAACTGGTTAAACGTGTCCAGTGGACGAAGATTCAACGGAAATTATTAATCGTCCAGATGAAAGGTGCGCTCGACAAGCGCGTTACTCATGTTGACAAACGAACGATTCCGAGATATAACCCACGTGGGCTCTCTCTCTCTCTCTCTCTCTCTCTCTCTCTCTCTCTTCTTGTTGCCTGGAGAAAATGGAAAATCGAAACTCGATGCAAACTAGAAAATTATACAGCGTACCACTAGTGCAGGATGCAGATTTACTCGTCGCGAGCTCCATCCTCTTTTCACCTTCGTCAATTTCAATTCTGCGATCGACGTCACGATGAATCGCGCACAATGTCTCCACCCAGCGCTCGAGCCCGACAATCTCGATCGATCGTTCGATCTCTCCTTCCACGCTTAGAATGCAAAGTGGCGGAAAAGCCGGACGCGAGCCGAGCGGAAAGAACAACTCTCGACGTCGGTGATAAAAAGCGATGAAAGGCGCCGACGACAGAGTCCTCCTCGCGGGCCTCTGCGCCAACGGTGACCCTCGCACGCACCAACGCGTATTTTCCAGGCGCGATTTTTAGGCACGGTCGTAAAGAGAGTGACTTATTAAATTTATGCATGGGCTTGGTACCGAGAAAAAGTTGGCCGAAATTATTTCTTCATCTTAACAGGCTCTGTGGGTAATGTTTTGTTGATAAAACTACCTAATATCTAACTATCTAATTGTCGATTTTAATACATTACAGATATTTTTAGAAATAAAAGCTTCGATAACTGAAAAGAACGAAATAGAGTATTTTATAACGTTATGTACCATAATAAACTTAATGATCTTTCAGATAATACTTTGTTATGTGCATACTCTACAAGAATAACAAACGTTACAGACAAGTTGTACATATTTTCCATATCTTACAGATAATGTCTCTCGTTATTTAAAAAGGTGTAAAAAGTAACCTAACATAATATGTATATCCTGTACGTCACGTGACGATTTTAACATGAACCGCTTACATGCCACTTAGGTTGGGTTGCAGGCACGGTCCTTTAAATTGGTAGAATCGTTCGTTTCTCTCTAAAAGTGGTTTCTCTGTCTGACAATGAGTGTCACCTCGTTATATGGACCGTTTATCTTGAAAGTGTAAGCCCATATTTTAAAAAAAAATGAGATATCAGAATTCGTGATTAACATAGTGTAAACTTTATATTTAAAACGAGTTCATTTTTGTTTTAAAAATAGACTTACGTCACTTTCAAAATAAACGGTCCACGTGTATACCTATTCTCTGGTACGAGTGGCGAATATTTGTCGAGATGTTTTCATCTTTTGTTCGAGAGTTGGTAAGTACATCTTCCCCATAGAACGTCGTGCATTTCTTGTACCTTTTCTCTGTTGCTTATTATCAATATGTATCCTCTAAATATTACATTTTCGATGATCTAGTTCACCTTTGTGTTAAGAGCTAGTGCAAGACTTGCGCGGTTACTTCGGGAAATGAGAAGTTTGCCGATCGGCAGACACTGAAGAGACGTAGATAGAGAATTAAAAGATCAGTTAAAAAAATCGAAGCTTCGACAGCTCGATAAGGCTTCTTGCAACACGTCCAACGCTAAGACGCTGTATAAATTTTCTAACACCCCAGACAACGCGTGTTTCGCTCGCACGACTTGCCCTCGCGTGCTTCCCTTATTATGTTAACCGAACCATTGAGAATCGTGGAACTCTTCACCAAGGAAAATCTGTGAACAGGGTAGACCCCTCTCTCTCTCTCTTTTGTTTTTGATTATTTGGGGCCTGAAGGATCTTGGGTCCAGGCCTGACAATAAATTCTAATTCTCACTCACTCACTCACTCATTAATTCACTCACTCACTCACTCACTCACTCACTCACTCACTCACTCACTCACTTACTCACTTACTCACTCAGTCACTGTCTGTCCGTCTTCTCGACCGACGTCAAGCAGTGCTTAATTCAATGACTCAACAACAAGACCAAAATTGGAGAAAAAGTGGAGGAATAAAAAAGAATTCCGATGCGACAGCGTGCCCAGGGTGGACGAGTGAAAGTCATTAGTATCCTTAGGTTTTGGCATAGACGAGAGCCACGAGTCGCTCGCCTGCACACTTGCTTCGTTTAATAATAATGCCGTGCGCGTCGTACGATGGATTCACGAGAAAACGGGACTCGAGTACACGTAGCACGCGTGTGCAAGCGGTGGTCGGCACACGCTCCGTACGGAAGTGCCTGGCTCACGATTCCAAGCACCTTTCTCCGCGTAAGCACGCGCGCGAGCGAGAACCCGATACGATATTAATATGCCGCTGTCGACGAGGATGCGAGAGGCGTCGGACACGACGAGCCCTCGACGCTTCGTGGATTTTCATGAATTTTTATGGGAGGTCGCGAGAGGTCGAAGAACAAAGAGGAGTGTCATAGATGGATCCGGAGAGTTCAATCTTGAGGTGGAAAATTTTTTATTAGCAGAATTATGATTTTTTTTTGTGGTGATTAGGATTAGGATAAACATTAGGATTAGCATGAGGTTTGGATTTAGGATAAATTCGTGATATTCGTGAATTTTTATGGGAGGTCGCGAGAGGTCGAAGAACAAAGAGGAGTGTCATAGATGGATCCGGAGAGTTCAATCTTGAGGTAGACAATTTTTTATTAGCAGAATTATGATTTTTTGGTGGTGATTAGGATTAGGATAAACATTAGGATTAGCATTAGGATTGGATTTAGGATAAATTCGTGATATTCGTGAATTTTTATGGGAGGTCGCAAGAGGTCGAAGAACAAAGAGGAGTGTCATAGATGGATCCGGAAAGTTCAATCTTGAGGTGGAAAATTTTTTATTAGCAGAATTATGATTTTTTTTGTGGTGATTAGGATTAGGATAAACATTAGGATTAGCATTAGGATTGGATTTAGGATAAATTCGTGATATTCGTGAATTTTTATGGGAGGTCGCGAGAGGTCGAAGAACAAAGAGGAGTGTCATAGATGGATCCGGAGAGTTCAATCTTGACGTGGAAAATTTTTTATTAGCAGAATTATGATTTTTTTCGTAGTGATTAGAATTAGGGTTAGGATTAGAATTAGGATAGATTTGTGATATTTGTGAATTTTTGTGGGAGACCGCGAGAGGTCGAAGAACAAAGAGGAGTGTCATAGATGGATCCGGAGAGTTCAATCTTGAGGTGGAACATTTTTCATTAGCAGAATTATGATTTTTTTCGTAGTGATTAGGATTAGGATTAGGAATAGCATTAGAATTAAGGTAAATTCGTGATATTCGTGAATTTTTATGGGAGGTCACAGAGGTGCAAGAGAGAAAGAGGAGTATCATAAGTGAATTCGGAGAGTTCGATCTTGGGGTGGAAATTTTTTTATTAGCAGAATTATGACTTTTTCGTGCTAGTCGTGATTAGGATTAGGATTAGGATAAATTCGTGATTTTCGTGAAAAGAGGCTACAAAATATTCCCCGTTCGTGACCTAACTTTTACAATAGGGAATCGCGTTTTTCGCCTTCTTGCAAGATCATTTCCTTCTCCGTTTATCTAAGTATCCAATTTAAAGGATCAAAAGTTATATTACTAAACAAACATTTATGTTTACGAATTTTCAGAAAAAAACCGACAGAATGGAAACTTTGAAAAGCTTATTAACACATTGTTGACCGGTCACGAGCTAATTCACGTTTCCACTTGTGCATTATCCATTTAAATCTGTGAAACCCAGGCCAATATAGAATATTTAAATAATATAGCCACAACATATGTAGAAATAATAACCGGTGACGTGAGATAGCTTCTGTGTAAAATCCCGGTCAACAATGTGTAAAGAGCTCAGAGCGCAGGTAAAGTCCTACCGCTTAAAGCGTCGTTACGAATTTTTACGAACCACGCGAAAGTATTTTTGGAGCGACCTGCGTGCCAGGTTGCATACTCGTGGCATTCGGCGCCACGTACCTTTCGTCGTAATTTATTTCTCGCCGCGAGAGAAGCAGAAAAATGAGGCCACGTTGAGATGTGTGCGACAAAGGGGTGTGCAGGATATGCAAAATCTTTAATCGCCTCGGCGCGTGTGCTTTGGAAAATGTAAATTGTTGAGAAACCTACCGAGACTTCCATGCCTGCTGATACCGCCTTGTCGTTCGATACGTCCTGCGATACTCGTTTGCAAGAAGGGGAGAGAAAAGGAATGAACGAAATCAAGAGAGACATGGGCTCGTAATCGGACGATAAATCAATGGCGAGGACGTTTAGTGACGCTCGGCACGTCAGTTCTCGTTTACAAAGCAACGGAGTAAAGAGACTCGCGTCCCTCGTTTCGTTTTCGACATTTATGCCAAAGCACAGAAACGAGTGACGACGATGACCGAACGCTCGCAAAGTGGACCGCCGTTTGATTAAACATCAAAATAAATTTGTAAACATCCTGTCCTTTGCTTCGAATTCCCGATAAATCTGCAATATCAAGAAAAAAATGCAAGACTGTTACCTCGTGGACACCTTTGCTTTGTCGAAAAATCTGTGCAATATAAAAAAAAAAAGAAACGAAAATGAATATCGACGAAACAAATAAATCTGAAAAATCAACGTAAATTATTTCCAAGCCACATCGATTCCTATAAAATCCGTAAGAATGCCTGGAGCCGACAAAATCCTTACGTAACGTCATACGAACGGGAGAAGACGCGTAAGAAGCGGAAGTAAAAAGGAGCGAGACGAAGGAGAAAAATGTGAGATCGTTCGATCGCGCGTTGCGGTGAAGGTGGAATTTATTTGACGGTTCGACGATCGGCCGGTCCTCATCGTTCTTCCCCGTAGACTAACCACGAGTAGCGTGAAAAAGGGAAGAGGTCACGCATCATCGAAGTCCTCACAAAGAACACTCTAGAAACGTTCGAGGAACTTCTCCGTGGTGCAGGCTCGTGCGTTCTCGCAAGCCCACGAAGAACCACGGGCAAGAAAACTTTTTCCAACTCCACGGGGTCTTCCTCGCCACGTTGTCCTAACCACGCGGAGCCACTCGGCCTCTTTCTTACCCGACAGAGATATTCGATAAGCGTCTTACTCGAGCGCCAGCTCGTATCGAACGGTCTAGTTGAAATAACGGTGATTTAATTTTCAGCAAACGGATTAAAAAATTGAATCAAACGGCCAATTAAATCCATCCGTTTATCGTACAGAGGCGCCGACAATGGGCCGAGGGAGTAATTGAAGAATAAGGATCGAGGAATTGCACGGCTGCGAGAGAATTAACATTATCACGAATGTCACGCGACGTTTACCTGAAATTTGTTCGAGAACGATTAGATGAAGTGAGTTTTGCTACTCGAATACGAAGGTGATTTAATTGCGAGATTTATGCAAACCTCGGGCTTATTAAGGCTGCGCGATCCACAGATTGGTAGGAGCGCGCGAGTCTCGTCCGTGCGTGCGTGAAATACGCGCCGCCCTGCGCCTCGAGGCCTCCTCTCTCTCCATCGATCTCTGTTATTCCAACAATCTTATTATTAGGATCTAAATTATCGGGATTCGCGATAGGTGTACGGCGCGAGATCTTTTTATGCGATAGACGGCCGCCTCGCGCACACGCTAGTTCCTTACTTTCCATTCGAGGATATCATCCAGCTCTTTCTGTTCATACGCGAAAGATGATCGGCGGCAGAAGACGATCGGGTGATCCGCGTTTAGAAGAATCTTAATAACCGTGCGTGTAATAATAACGATAATGATAACGATAAAGCAAGGAATGGAGAAACTTTCTACGAATATCCACCACCGAGTGATGCATCTCCTCCTCTTCTTGAGAAATTTCTATCACGCCTCCGAAGCACGAATTAATCTCGAGAGACTACCAATTAAGGCTCGTGAGGATTCTGGCGCGAAATTCGAATAGCCCAGAATTCTTCGAGCTTCTTCTCCATTTATGGCCAAGTAGCATCCAGAACGAAATTGTATCGATAAGCTTAAACTGTGGCACGAAATTTTATTTGTGAAACAAGTCCGCCTGGTGCACACTCCACCTTGTAACTTTCCATGCGAGGATATCATCCACCTCTTTCTGTTCCTACGCGAAAGATGATCGGCGGCAGAAGACGATCGGGTGGTGCTCCGCGTTTAGAAGAATCTTAATAACCGTGCGTGTAACAATAACGATAATGATAACGATGAAGCAAGGAATGGAGAAACTTTCTACGAATATCCACCACCGAGTGATGCATCTCCTCCTCTTCTTGAGAAATTTCTATCACGCCTCCGAAGTACGAATTAATCTCGAGAGACTACCAATTAAGGCTCGTGAGGATTCTGGCGCGAAATTCGAATAGCCCAGAATTCTTCGAGCTTCTTCTCCATTTATGACCAAGTAGCCTCCAGAACGAAATTGCATCGATAAGCTTAAACTGTGGCACGAAATTTGATTTGTGAAACAAGTCCGCCTGGTGCACACTCCACCTTGTAACTTTCCATGCGAGGATATCATCCACCTCTTTCTGTTCCTACGCGAAAGATGATCGGCGGCAGAAGACGATCGGGTGGTGCTCCGCGTTTAGAAGAATCTTAATAACCGTGCGTGTAACAATAACGATAATGATAACGATAAAGCAAGGAATGGAGAAACTTTCTACGAATATCCACCACCGAGTGATGCATCTCCTCCTCTTCTTAAGAAATTTCTATCACGCCTCCGAAGCACGAATTAATCTCGAGAGACTGCCAATTAAGGCTCGTGAGGATTCTGGCGCGAAATTCGAATAGCCGAGCATTCTTTAAGCTTCTTCTCCATTTATGGCCACGTAGCAAGTAACGTTGCGCAAGTCGTACTCCCCAAGAAACTAGGTATAAATCGTATAGGGTCTCTATCTTTTGTTGGAAGGTTGCCTTTCCACGGTGTTCGCGGGAGATGAACACGGTGTGAAACAATATGGTTAATTAGGGAGTAACTCGTTTTGCCGGAAGAGGCGCAGTTGGCGTGATATTGCGCCTGATATTTGAAAGGTAGAACTTGCGCAACCTTACCCTATCTCTGCGGCAATAAGAGAGAATTCGAGAATTCTCGAGAACGAAATTTGATCGATAAGCTTGGAGTAAAACTGACACTATGTGGCGTATCGAGAATTCGGTCGTCGAACTTGCCGCACGGGAGGAATCCAACTGCAGCCCATTGTGCCTGGAAAGTGTGCCCGCCGGAACGGAGAAACGGTGAAAACGAGCGCGAGGCGTCGCTTGGTTTGTTACGGAGCCAGGAGGGGACCCCGGTACCGGAAATTTGGCACGTCTACGATACTTTCGATCGTCGCGATTCATCGGTAGGCACGAACGTTTCGAATTACTTCGTGAAGCGGCGCGCGCGATCCTCGTGAAAGCAACATCGACAGATCGGAATTAATTAACTGGAGTTTACTTCGATTTTTAATTCTTCTCCGCATTTCCGTTTCTCTCTGATACCTTTTTTGCGGTAAATTTGCGTAATCGACTTCAAAGTAGAATGCGTTGTTCTGAAAGCAAAATTTATCCACGGTGGTAGGGCGAATAAGCTTTCTTTTACCAATTTCGGGATTCTAACACGAAAAGATCGTTTCACCTTTTAAAACGTTGCAAGATTTCATTTATTGCCAATATGTTAGATTTATGTCGGTTCCGTGAAGGAATCCAGACGAGTAGCGTCTCGCTAAAAATTGAATCGTCACACTCCAGGAGAGAACCGAAAATTGGGATATGTCGAAAAATTCGAAATGGTTTGTCACCCTACCTGGAGCGTGAGCACTAGTATGCCGTGTTAAGAATAAAATTCGGATCTACATTTTATACGAATGTCAGCTTAAGACTTCCACAGCTTCCGGACATTCCTGAGCAAACTTTTCTCGATGCACTAACAAGTTGATCGACTCTATCCAAAACAAAGGTTCCCTATTGTACCTTTCATTCAACTTTTGCCAACTAACAATAATCTATGAAACTAAACTTGATTCGTGCGAATGCGCCACTATCTGCCACAAAACGATTTTCATCCCATTCTCTATTCCTGTTCACTCTGTTCGTCAAGCCTGTACACCGTGTTTCCTCGTCTTCCATTTTCATCCTCCCCTATTCTTCGCGCCTGCCCACCTCGAGAGCTCCACGTGGAAACATTAATCCACCGGTGTTTCTCCTCCTCTTTTTATCTCTCTCTTTTTTTTTTCCTTTCCGCAACGGGCAAAGTGGAGAATCGCAGAAATAAGGCAACGAGAAAGAAATCGGTTCCGCGTTTATACGAGCAAGATCGATGGAAGTTGTATCAGAGATGAAGGATGATTTCCTGCCTCTCTTTTCTCGCGGTTCTACGCGCTCCTAAGATCCTCGCGAGAGGTAGTGACGTGCAGCACGCGAGGCAATTCTCTCTAGGCGCTGCTGGTACACAGTGTAATAGCGGGAACGGCGACCAGGTGCATTCAACTTGCAGCCCTGCAAGAAACTTTAATTTGTAGTAAACGGCCGCCGCTTCGCCTCCGTCGCGCTCGCTCGGCGCAACTCGCGCGACTATCGTTACCAAGGATCTACGTTGGGCGAGCGTTGAGTCGTGGA
The DNA here is from genome assembly GCA_944319695.1 of Tiphia femorata. Classification (NCBI taxonomy): domain Eukaryota; kingdom Metazoa; phylum Arthropoda; class Insecta; order Hymenoptera; family Tiphiidae; genus Tiphia; species Tiphia femorata. Next base: position 20,473,985 of record OX090901.1, on the reverse strand, counting down.
TGGTGCCGACCGAATGTGAGCGAGGGACTGCTTCCAGAGTTTCGAGAGGAAGAAGACATTAGGGAGAGAGAGGTGTGAGAATTAATCGAGAATTTACACTGAGAGTAAAGTATACGATACATCTAAATATGTATAATGGGATAAGAAAATTATGCTTGGAAATATGATATTTATGGTAAATGTTACTATAATTTCAGTAATAATTACGATAGAGGCATAGTATAAGCAACTATACTATTTTTTTTACCCAAAATTATGGTTATTTCAACTAAAAATATACAAAAATTTCAATTGAAAATATACATATAATAGTAAGAACCTCCGATTTTCTTAAGGCTACGTATACTGATGTTTTTTTGATGCGTCGATTACGAATGTGATCATGAAAATTGGCACAAATCTCATTTTCAAATATGAGGAATTAGCGTTTTTTCAATTTAGTTTAGTAGGTTTATAAAATATTGAAAAATGTTCCAAACAAAAGGTGTACATCTCGTCGAAACACACATTTTATGTCTTTCACAGGAAGTATTTACAAATATTTCCTGTCGAAGTAATTGAAGAAATTAAAAAAAGTTTTTTTTTTTAAATTTATAAGTAATAAATATATTGCGAATAAATATCTCAATAAATATTCTTCGGTTTTTATGGTACCAATAGCTTCAACTTCCCATTTCAACCGGTCGATCTTTTATCTTTTTGACCCTCAAATGACCTTCAGGAGTCACTTTAACTCAATAAAAGTATCTATCTGAACAAAAAATTCCTGCCCTTTTCAATTCCGAAATAAATAAGTCACTCCCTTTACGGTCGTGCCTAAAAATGGGACTTCCAATTTTTATAAAAGTTGACCTTCGAATGACCTTCGAAAATCACCTTGGAGTCAAAACCGACCCTTACCATCGTTTTCGGCAATCACGGAAACCTATAGAAACTGATTTTTGGCGAATTTAAAAATTTTGAATTTTCTCTACCGTTAAGGGGCCGAAAAGTCTATACATATAGACGTTATGGGTGATTGGTGCTTTGTATAGGTTACATACAAGGTATAGTCACGATATTTTGGAATTTTCTACAGGGATTAAAGCTCATCGAATCCCGGCCCTCTAAAGGTTAAACGGGTAAACTTCGAAAAAGAGAGGGCATGGACATGTTTCGCACGATTTTACACGATGGCGCCTTGTGATCTCAATTACTTGTTTACATCCGCGACTTTACGTTCCATTCTCAGTCCCTTCCTCGCGCGCGCGCGCGTTTAGATGCTGCTGCAGCGATAGCGAATTACGTAAGCGCGCGGAGCAAACAATGGGGCGCTCATTATGAATCTCTGTGGCGAGGAGAGGGAAGGTGGGTGGAAAAGGGGAATCTTTAAACGCCACTTAACGGATCGTTGAAGCACGGAACGTATGTTTCTCTATTAGGGCGTTACGTAAAGGAGTCGCGTCCAATCGGAGTTTCCTCTTCTCTTCAGGCCCTGAGAAGAGTCGAGAGGGTGGAAGCGGAAAGATGATCGGGCACGCATCTCGTAAACGCGAGAGAGAATGAAACTTTGCGAGCCGAAATTTTGCTTTCCTTCCTGGATAGTAAGGAACGAGAGGGAGATGAAACGATGTTGGGTAAGTGAAATCAGGAAGAAATTATTGAACTTCGCCGATCGAGGTTTCCTTTTTTCTAAGGCGCCAAGAATTCTACGAATGCATGCTTATTTTAATTAAGAGAGAGAGAGAGAGAGAGAGAGAGAGAGAGAATGCAAGTAAAATCAGAAAAAATCAAACTTCGCCAAAGAGAAACTTTCTTTTGTCCTGTGCACCGAAAGTTGAGATGGTCAAATGAGAAAGATTCTTGGCATAAAAGTGAAATCAGCAAAAAAAAAAAAAACTTCACCCCTGGAGGTTTTCTTTTCCGCCCGATTCCAAAAATTGAGAAGAAGGAACTGAGAGAGTGATCAGCATCCATTTTGTATTTTACAAATAAAATCAACAGAGAATCGCACCTTGCCAATGAGGAACTTTTTTTCCTGCATACAAAAAGTTGAGGGTGTAGTAGCAAGAAAATAATCAACGCGAATCTCGTGCAAGTAAAATCGACAAAAAAAAATATGTAACTTCGACAAACACGGTTTGCTTTATCCCGAATAGAAGCTCCAAGAATCGAACGAATGAATATTTACTTTGAATAGGGGGGAGGATAGGAGGTGGAGAGAAAACGAAAAAACAATCAGAGCGCATCTCCCCCACAGAAAACCAAAACACAAAAATGAACCTTCGCCGATGAATTAATTCTTTTATTCTCCGAAACTCAATCTTCGCCTCTAATTCAATTCCACGATCCCACGTTCAACAAGAGAGTCCACATTACCTCCACACTCGCAAGACCTAATAATCAAGCGCGCCTTGGCACGTGAGCGAAAAACGTCGTGTTTTCTCGCTCCGTTCCAAATTTATCTCAATCGCTCGTCTCGATATCTCCAGCCGGAGCCTGGGCAGCAGTTCGTCCCATTTCGATATATCTCGTAACGACGTGTATACGACCTATTCGATTTCGGCCACGCCCTCGACGACCAGTAGACCGCGATACCGCGTCGGGTTAAAAAAAAAAAGAGAGAGAAAAGAAAGGAAAAGAAAAAAGAGAGGTGGAGGAGGAGAAAGAGGAAGGGAGAGGAAAAAGGCGAAACTACAATCCGAGGGAGAATATCGATCGGATCGATTAATACTAGCGCGCGGTGCCCGTCGACTAACGAGGGACCACCGGCCGTTTCGATTGGCTGGCGCAAAACCATCGGCATAGATACCGGCCCGGGATCGTAAGGCCCAAGGCGGATGTTTACCGACGTTTCCTTTACGCTCGATTGCACGTCCGAGCACGCGCAGAACCACGCGGAGGACGTCGCGGACGACGAGCACGAGAATAAAGGAGGAGGAGAGGAAAAATTGAAACCAAGAGAGGAAGTGGCGCGAACTGAACAAATTCGATCCGGCCACGTTTCTATGCTCCACTGTCTTTCTCTTCTTCTCTTCGTTCTACAGCCTAAGTAGTCTCACCACGCGGATTTATCGTCGAGCTTACGTACAAGCTATCTGCCCGATAGTTATCAGTAGAATTTGCAATTTTATCTAAGATTCTAGAGGAAAGAGAGCCTTTTTGTTTTAGTTTTACAGAGCTTTTACCTTCGTACCGATTTTTTATACAATAAGTAGTAGGATAAAATTATTTTACTTATGATCTTCGTCAGATGTGCCGAATGTCCTTAGAAAGATATTTTCTAATACAAGCGGTTTTAACCCTAGATTAACGAAACCCCGTCGAAATTACGCTGATATAAACAATTCTATAAACTTAGGGTCAAATTCACTCCTATGGAGGATTTTTCAAAAGAATTTGCGGACTTTAAATCTCTATTTGACACAGATAAGAAAGTACGAAGCACATTCGATGCGCCATTAAAAAATGTTCAAGTGAAAAATGAAAGGTGAGTATTACAGTTGATTCGATATCAATGTTTAAAGTCTGCTTCCTCTATTTTACCAACTTTCACCAAGCTCGTAAAAATTGCAGATGGCCACTTGAGCGGTGACAATGTTCTCGCAGGTCTCAACCGCCTTTTAAAAAAGTCAGAACAATTTCAGAGTAAATTTCAACAACCGCTTTGGTCGTCGAGTCGCGCGTCTCGTAGACGTTTCGGTCAGCGAGCCCGGCTCTGTGTCGTTCACACTGTGCCGTTGCTTTCCTTCTCCCACCTTCGCGCCATCATTTACCTCATCATCCACCTTCTCTTCCTCTTCCTCGCCACCCCACGCGTCGGTATTATTACGTGCTATTCTTCCTTCCACGGTGTCCACCTCCACTTGCTTCCTTCTCTTCTTCAATCAAGGTTCTCCACTTCCTCTTCATCTTTTTCCTCTCTTCTTTTACTTCTAGCGCTACTTCTGACTCTTACGTCTTCTTTCCTAAATCTCCACTCGCTCTCTCGTCACGCTTCGCTTCTGCCGATCATTCGGAATTCATTAGTCTCCTAGTTCTGATTCTTACATCTTCTTTTCTATACCTTCGTTTCTTTCCTCTTCATCTTGACATCTGTCTCTACCACTTCTAGTTTCAATCTCTACGGCTTGTTTCCTAAACCTCCACCACTCGCTCTCTCGTCACACTTCGCTTCCGCCGATCATTCCGAATTTCATTAGCCTTCCAATTCTGATTCTTGCGTCTTTATTCCTAAAGCTTTGCTTCCTTCTACTCCTCCAATCAAGATTCATTGCTCTACTTCCTTCTACTGTTCTGACTTCACAGTCCTTCACTTCTTCGTTTCTAAAATTTTGCTTCCTTCGCTGCATCAATCAATATCCATTGCTCTACTTCCTCGGTAAGACTTCCGTATCTGACCCTCGTCCGATCTTAATAAAATTTTACTGGTACTTACGTAAAAGTGTCAAAAATTGTTGATTTAATCGTGCAATTTTAAAATTTAATATTTCCGAAACCAGGTGTTTTCTTCAATTCGCACGTATGGCGTTCGACTAAATTTAGTAAATGCTACTTATCTGTAAAATTTTATTAAGATCGGACAAGGCTCGAATACGGAAATTCAGCCACTTTCTCTTCATCTTGACTTCTTTCTCCACTACTTCTAGCTCCGATCTCTACGGCTTCTTACCTAAACCTCCACTCCTCTCTTACCACGCTTCGCTTTCTTCCTTCTGCTCTTCGAATCAAGATTCATTTCTCTACTTCCACATCTTTACTTCCTTTTTCTTTTTCGACTTTCGAGTCTTACGTCTTCGTTCGTAAAAATTTACTTTCTTCGCTTCTTCAATCGAAAGTCACGTCTTTCCTAAACCTCCACATTCACTCTCGCCCCACGCATCGCTTCTGGCGATCATTCTGAATTCACTAGCCTCTTAGTTTTGATTCCTACGTTTTCTTACCTAAACCTCCATGTTCTTCTGCTCCACAATTAAGATCGACTTCTCCACTTGCTCTTCATCTTCTCTTTCTTCTTCCACTACTTCTAGTTTCAGCTCTCGCATTATCTTTCCTTAATTCTCCACTCGCTTTCCCACCAAGCTTCATTTCTCCCGATCATTCCAAATTCGTCAGCTATCCCTCTCGTACTTTCTTAACCTTCTCCATTCATTATCAGTTTCCATCAGTTTCCGCCACGTACGACGAATGTAATTCTTCGAGTTTCCGAAAGCACGAGAACTCGAGAGGAAAATCGATTCGCGGAGCCTGGCTTTGAGAAAGTGAGCTGGCTCCGTTTCGTTTCGTCAGCTGACATCGACGCAACGTCCAGCTCTATCTTCCAGATGGTCGTCGCACGAGAGAATTTATGGCCGTTGGCCGTTACAACGACCCTAAACGATAATGCGCTTCGAAACGAGTTCATCTTCTGTCCCAGGAAGAATGCGTGGTACGAGCCAATGGGTCATTCCCGTAAACGGGTTTTAATTTGTTCACTAACCGCGAAAGAATCGCTCGGAGAGTAATCGACGAAGTGTGCGCCCCGACGCTGTTGAAAATCATTCCTTTCGGTGTCCGTTCCATTGGTGGGACCAGGTCGCCTCGGCCGCGACCGTTAGTGGGCCCATTGCTTTAGACTCGAAAGTGGCGAAGGAAAAAAGAAAAGAAAACTGTAATGAAGAAGATAAAGGAGAGAGTCCCCTGCAGCTGGTTAATGGACGCGATTCGGCGAGAATTCTTTGTCCCCTCGATGCGCTCGAACAGAGAGCGTGGCACGCTTTATTTAAGAGAGCCTTTGGAGAAATAAATTGGAAGATTAAAAAGCGACGCGGTCGTCTCGCTCCAGAATCCTGGCGTGTCCTCGTTTTTGAGAGCGACCAATTTAGGAGAAGCGGCTTTTCCGACAAGCGCCACGAGGCAAGAGACACTTTGTAAAGAACACGCGTGGAACGACGAAGGGCAAACGTTCGAGAGCAGGAGCGAGTCCTGGAAAGTATTGGAAGAAGCAGGTTCATTCACAAACCGGTGAGCATAATCCTTTTTAATCGACTGACGAGCGGGCGAAGCGATTACGAGAATAGAGAAGTTCAACGACCAAGCCGGCCCACAAGTTTATAATTGCCGTAGCGAAGAGGAAAGAGGCGATCCGTCGCTCGTTATCAGATCCTAATTAAACGCGAGGCTTTTAAAAAGCGCAAGAAGAAGACGAAGAATCCTCTTGAGCATTCCTGCGACCTGGAATTCACGAGAGGAGTAGGAGGTGGATGAGGAGAGGTGGCCGCCTTGGAAATAGGTGGTGCTAGATTCGCCGATTATGCATCGCACCGTAATTGCACCGAGTGCGGCCGGTGCAACAGCCGGAGCCGACTGCCACCTTCTTGCATTTACCGTTCGCTCCTAATAGCGGCGATCGGTCGCCGCTCAACGGCGAATAGTCGCGCGTACGAGAAAAGAGGGGAGGGAGAATTTTTTCTCATTTTTTTATCGATATTGGAAACCGCCGTCGTCGACTGCGTGTTCAGGCCGCGTTTCACCGCAAAGCTTTTTTTTTTTTGCCGCTCGCCTGTCCAAGCGGGCGATCTCGCGCCAAGGGTTTTAGCGCCGCTAGGGACCGTTAAGGAATAGGAGACTTCCGGTCCAGATAGACACGAAAAAGATCGTAATTTCAACTAGTTCGTAGGAAGTTTGATGTGGCGCGGTTTTGCCGAGGAGAATTCGCGGGATGCGACGCGAGGAATGATGCTGCGTTTAGGTTGCGAACTCCCGCTGAGTTCTCTCAGGACGGAAGCGATCTTCTCTGGTTCGTGCTAGTCGCGTTTACTATTGAGATGGCATTAGGTGCTACCGTAAGGTTTATCAATCACCGGCGCAACTCCGCGAAAGTATAATGATGGGTAGACAGTGCTTGGAACACTTCGCGAGCTGTTCGCGAGATTCAAGGTGGACCACATCTTGCGAACAGGTCGCGAACAGGTCAATCCCGTACAAATTCTAAACTCGCGACCAAGCACTTTAATGTACCGCCTTCTGAGCGACCAGTGCTCGTTGTAACACGCTTCAATTCTTCAAAAATGTTTATCATGTCAGGTAACTGTTCGCGAGCTTCGGAGAGGACATATCTTGCGAACAGGCCGCGAACAGATCAAGCCCATATAAATTCTAAACTCGCGGCTGGGTACTTTAATGTATCACTGTCAATTCGCCAAAGTGTTCACCGTACTACCCAACTGTTCGCCAACACCAAAGTAAACGCTTCATTAGAAGTTCGCGCGGGCAATTAAGCGAACACGAAGAAACGCAGCGCGACTGGTAGCTGCGTGAATGCGCTTCGAGATTCGTTTTCTCGGCATCTCCCAAGGGTACGGCGGAATATTTAAAGCACCATCGATACGCCCGAGAAGGAGATGACGCCGTGGTGGAAAAAACAAAATCTCCACGTAAAGTGAAAGCGGCACGGGTGATATTTTCTTGCGCGCATCTTCCTTCTCGTTTCTCCTCGCGCGCCGCGGGATCGTTCCAATTTCTGGGTCGTTAGAGGCACACGATCGGGTAAGAGTGCACCACGCGGCGCGCACCATCGGGCGAAAAAGAAAATCGTCCTGGTGGATGGAAAAGTCGAAGTGTGTCGACGTCGGAATCTCTCGCCGCGGAAAGAGTGGTCGCGGCCGCGGTCGAAGGAGAGAACGAAGAAGCGTTTGAGCCGCGCGTTCTTTTCATCATCCATCTGTGCGCGCGCGCGAACTCGCCTTCGATTTTCTTTTCTCCGAGCGCGGATTTTCCCCGTGGAAAAACTTTCGAGCACGGAGAAGGAGGATAATTGACGGCGACTATAAAATAGCGACTATAACGAGAAAAGTAAAAGAATACTCGCCATATGTATCTCGGCATCGATCTACGTAATAAAAAGGATCATCGTAAATTCGTGCTCTTTACGATACCGTTTATTTAATCCGCGAACCTCGCAGTTAATTACTTGGACGGTAGCGGACCAGAGAGAGGGTAAGCAGCGTAAAGAGACCAGCGGCCACCGGAGCGCGTTACGTAAAAATCAGATATATTCCAGGAGCGTATAATTTCTCGGTCTGAGTGAGCCCTGCTGTTACCACCGCCGGAAATTCTCCGCTGAATGGGATACTTTCGATTTTTCGAACACACGTTAAATCAGAGGTGTGTTAATAATAACGAAAAAAGAACGAAATCATTCGTTCGAATAATTGGCTCTTTTAACATTGTATTCAAACGACTCAACAATGTTGAATAAAGTGTCCAAGTGGGAACTCTTATTGCTCGTCTGAGATTTTTCCATGTTAATAGAAATTTTAATTTATTCTATTTAAAAAGAAAAAAACGTTTGCAAGGGTATCTCGGTGGCACAAAATAAATCGTAGCCGCCCGCGTGTACTGCCAATCAAACAATTAAATAAAAAAACGAAGAATAATCGCGTTAAACTGAACAATAGCCGAGAAATGTTGAAACGCGGCTGAAAATTCGATTGCAAAAGAAATGCAAATTTTGTACCTGCCACCTTCTCATTTCGCATTTGCGTTCTCTACCGATTTCTTGCTCCTGCGCGCGGCCCGATGCGTCACGATAAAGCGACATTCTCCCGCGTGACTCGCCGCGGGAAACAAACGAGGACCCCTCTCTTGTTCTCCTTACTTTCTTTTCTTCTCTCGCAAGAGTTGCAATAAACGCGCGCGTGCAACAACAAGAGAAACACATCTTTCGACGTAACCGACGCGGATTACACTGATCAACAGTGGTTTTGTTTCCCTGGAAACAAGACTTGTTCTTTGCTAAATCGAGGATGCTGATTCCAAAAATCGAATCCGTTTGTTCGAATTGGCTCGAGTTTTCGAGATATCCTCAGTTTTGCGTTTTACTCGTAAGTAACGCGTAAGAACGTCATTTTTCCGTTTAAGATTCATTGCTTTCTTTTTTATAATCGAGTTATATGTCACGAACAAGATACTTGCCCACACAGTGACAATTCGGTGTACTTGGATTCCAAGATACTAAAGTAGTGCCGTGCTTCCACTTGCGCATTTGCGATATTGCTGTTAAATGGATCGTTGCCTAGTTCGTTGTCGCCAGTTCTTAAATATGATTTCAACCCTAATACCTAGCCAAATTGTTATGTGGACAAATATATCGTTCGCAATACATAACTAAATCAAAGAAACTTACCTTACTTACCAGCGAAAAACAAAACTGAGGATATCTTGAAAGCTAGAGCCGATTCGAACAAACGGCTTCGATTTTTGAAATCAGCATCCTCGATTTAGTAAAGAGCAAGTCTTGTTTCCAGGGAAACAAAAAACAATGCTTCTTTTGTTGGCCCGTGTTATCGGTCGGCGAGGAGCAGCAAGCGAATAATTTCGCATTGGCGCGCGCAGCTCGCGGCGATGTGCGTCTCTTATTAATTAAACTCAACGATTAGATTATCGATACGAGATACGAACAATTTCTACTTCGCTCTATCTCGTAATGAAACCTAATTACAAGCGAGATCCTAACGAATGCGTCCGGTGGCAGAGACGAATCGCGTTTGTTTCGCCGACGTGCTAATCGTGCCCTAGTTGAATTTTCGCGTTGGAATGTTTCGCGATCGCGAGACTAGACTCCAAATGGAAATTGAACGCTCGAGGTGAGCAAGCGTTGTTGAAAGTTTCGAGAGGCGAGCGTTTAATCGCATAGAAAATTTCTCCTCGTTAAATAACTTTTAAAGGTATAACGCAGAATTGAAGAGACGAGAGAATTGGGACTTTTCGCGTGCTGAAGAATATGCCACTTCTTAGTTCGAATAATCGAATAATTGGCTTAGAGGCCAATTGTGACTGGCAACGGTGCGAGCAACTACAGCCTACATTTCTGGGCCGAAATCACGCGTGTCCACATTACGTATATGGTATATGCACCGGACGTGTATTTCGCGATGCCGATCGCGATCGTTGGAATCTCGAACGTGTTCCTATCGAATATACTTTCACCCTGGGTATGTATGTTAATAACTATCCGATCCAAAGGAGAATGGAGGATCTTGTTACCATTGAGTGCACGCGCCAGAGGTCGTCTATCCGATTCGCGTCGAATCGTCAATGGACTAGTGACCGTGAAGAAGAAAATGACAAAACGTGCTGGTGGGTCGCTTGAAAATATTCTTCGTACTCAAAATTATTATCCTAGAGCAGGGTTCGGCATCCTGCGGCTCAGTAGAATCATACTTGTGGCTCTTGAGTAGTTTAATAGTACATATTGATCAAGTGAAAACATATGCATTTGGCATCTTGAGAATTTTCGGATCTACTTACTACTGTGAACAATTATTTCCAAATATGACGATTATTAAGAACAATTTCCTGTCCTAAGATTATTATGGCGAAAAGATGATTTTTTTTGTTATTTAGTTTGTGATGATTAGCTCGTGGAGCGACTTACGGTGAAATTTATGCCAGTGAGGCCAGGCGCGTTTATCTGACTCTTCAAACGAGAAATATTCCTATGTGCACGCACAGATAAGCGGTTAACCGCTAAGGAATTACCGCGGTGGAATACGCATCTCGTGACTGACTTACAGCTCGCCTATACGCACATCTGTTTGCTCTCAATACCTCATTGCATTTCTGGTATCATCCTGGACTTTCATTGTCTCTTTATCCAAGGATCTACGCGGTAAGCCGATGCCGAATCGATTCAGTGTAAGTACCTGTGAGCGTTTAATAATTTTTATAAATGTTGATACGTGCATTGTGCAGTAACGATATCATTTATTTTCATTGTGTCTTTATCCAAGGATCTACGCGAAAATTCCAGGCGAAATCGATTCAGTGTAAGTATCTGTAAGCGTTAAATAATTTTTATAAAGGTTGACACGTGTGCATTGAGCAGTAACGATATCATTTATTTTCATTGTGTCTTTATTCGAGGATCTACGCGAAAATCCGTGGCGAAACCGATTCAGTGCAAGTGTCCGTAAGCATTAAATAATTTTCATAAAAGTTGACACGTGCATTGGGCGGTCTTGGTATCAATTACTTTCATTATTTGTTTACTCAAGGATCTACAAGCAAAATCGACGCGGAATTGATCGAACCTATGACTGACGAGAGATCGTAAATCTGTTATAGGTCCTCGAGGTCCTCAGAGAGAGGCTATGGTCGTTCTTATAAACGCGATACTCAAGTACCTATCGCCAGTGTTTAGTTTCCGGGTAAGGCTTCGGATTCAACACGTTGCAATCAGCCGGAAGAAAAGAGGCGCGAGCATCGATGACACAATGTCTTTGGTTTAGAGAGAAATAGGAAAGAGGATCGTAGACCACCGGTACTGCTCGTTTAAACGCACAGATGTAGCTCACAGATGAACTGACAGATAAAGCTCTTCAAGATCAATTGAACTTAATGAAAGGGAGTGACTGTAGTCCCAATACTCGGAGCGTTAATATCAGATAATAATGAACAGAAAGAAAAAAGGAGAAAAAAGTGGTGCAAGCAGTGATTTTAAAACAGACAGATGTATTTTCATACGACTTCACTGTATATACTTCTTTTCTGAAAATTTCTCGTAAATAGTCTGGACACTTCAACAGTCCCTAGATATTAGATAATAATGAACAAACATGTTTAAACAGACAGATCTATTTTCATACGACTTCACTGTATATACTTCTTTTCTGAAAATTTTTCATAAATACTCCGGACACCTCAACAGTCCCTAGATATTAGATAATAATGAACAGACATGTTTAAACAGACAGATCTATTTTCATACAACTTCACTGTATATACTTCGTTTCTGAAAATTTCTCATAAATACTCCGGACACCTCAACAGTCCCTAGATATTAGATAATAATGAACAGACATGTTTAAACAGACAGATCTATTTTCATACGACTTCACTGTATATACTTCTTTTCTGAAAATTTCTCATAAATACTCCGGACACCTCAACAGTCCCTAGATATTAGATAATAATGAACAGACATTTTTAAGCAGACAGATCTACTTTCATAGAACTTCGTCGCTGTAAAAACTTCTTTTCTGAAAATTTTATCGCGAATAGTCCGGTCATCTCAGGAGCCCCCAGATAAATCTCTTGGAGATCAATCGAACGAGCCCAATGGTAGAGCGATTTCACTCCCGATACTGGAGACCGCTATCGTTACTTTCCAGATACTCGGATACCAATAACAGCGGCACGAGGAGGAAGCCCGCCCTCCGTATCCTCCGCGGCACTTCTCCATCGCAATTTATCGCCCTCCTCTTTCTTCTCCGCTACGTCCAACAGCTGCGTTCTCAGCCCGCGCGCCTGCTATCCACGCGATGCTCCGGCTCTATCAGAAGCGCCGCGATATTCTCGCAATTTTGTATCCTTATCTGCTCGCGAGATCGCGAGAACGCTCTCGATACCGAGCGGAACTAGAAGACTGGAGATGAGAGAGAGAGAAAAGAAAAGGTACGGAACGGAGAGAGGTGGTGTAAGAAGTCATGCGAAACCGAAGTTAACCGAGCAATGGTGAAGTTGGGTTGGAAGGTGCGCTATTATTTATTGATAGGAGCGTGGAAAGAGAGAGACAGAGAACTCGGAGAAACCTCCTGAGGGCTTGAGATTGAAATCTCGCGCGCGAAAAGTTCGCGTGGACGGTCGAAACGCACGTGCGAGCCGGCGACAGGCGGAGGCGTATTCGAATGGTCAACGGTAACACCTCCGCTCGCATCGATTTATCAGCCGACTCGATGCTAGCCGGATGAGGCACTCGCGCTAACGAGCGCGCGTCCCGATAATTACACGCTGGTGAATCGCGAAATGGTAAATTTGCCGGCTGTGCGAAAGTACCAGCGTGATTGAAAACGCGTTATTCATTTATGTAGATGCTTAATTCGCATCGGTGTGTTAAGCTGCCTTTTTCTTAACACGTTCATCATGGACGACGGTCAATGGTGTACAATGATTCTCGATTGTAATCAATGGTTGGGAATGGTCGCTCATGGTCGGTTCGTCGTTCTGTCTCATTCCGCGAAAAAGGTCTCACTTTAAAAAAAGTTTGTCCAAACACTAATATAGCTTCAAGAAAATGCTCGTGGATGACGGGCGACGGTCATCGATGGTGTACAATGGTCGTCGATTGTAACCAATGGTTTGGGAATGGTCGCTCACGGTCGGTTCGTCGTTCTGTCTCATTCCGCGAAAAAGGTCTTACTTTAAAAAAAGTTTGTCCAAACAATAATATAGCTTCAAGAGAATGCTCGTGGACGACGAGGTACGGTAATCAATGGTGTACAATATGATCGTTGATCGATAGTAACCAGTGGTCGTTCGTGGCCGTTTCGTCGTCCTATCTCATTTCGCGAAAAAGCTCTCACTTTAAAAAACTCTTGTCCAAGCAATAATATCGCTCCAAAAGGATGCTCGTGGACGACAAGCGTACAATCAATGGTGTACAATATGGTCGTCGATCGATGGTACCCAATGGTCACCCATGGTCGCTTCGTCGTCCTATCTCATTTCGCGAAAAGGCTCTCACGTTAAAAAAAAAAAAATGATCAACCAAGCAATAATATAGCTCCAAGAGAATGCTCGTGGATGACGAGCGACGGTCATCGATGGTGTACAATGGTCGTCGATTGTAACCAATGGTTTCGAAATGGTCGCTCATGGTCGTTTCGTCGTTCTGTCTCATTCCGCTCGATTAAACGTACGACGAGGAGAGAAGACGCGAGAAAGTGGGAGAGGAGGTGAATAAGGTAAGGGTACTTGGGTTACCAGAGTGGTAGATGAAACGCACCCGTGAACGATAAGTAGACCCACGGCCAATTACAACGTTTCCTCCCGTCGCAGCTTGTTACCGTGCAGGTAAGCGAGACTGATCTTCGTGAGACTTCCGGCGCGGAGAGATCGCACGTAAGCGAGTATCGGCGAATTTCTCCAAATTTTTTCTTCCATCCTTAACACCAACCGTGCCGAATTCGATCCTCTTCATCCTGGCACTCTCCAAACGAATTTAACGTCCCGACGATAAATCAACGCTCATTCGCTAGCTTTCGTCAGGAAAATTCTCGAGGATTTCTCGCGAGTTAAACCGTGAAGAGATAAATGTTGGAGAGACCACGGAGCCTCTTATCGGTGAAAATGAATTTATAATTAATTTAATTAAAGAGATACCACTCGCGGCAAAAGGCGAGTTGTAAAGGAAACTCGATCTGACGACTTCTCGTGTCCAGGTACTGGTTTATTGGTTGCTTGCGCGAACAGAGAGAAAGAGACAGAGACATCGAGACATGTAAAACGGTTGTTACCAGCCTGGTAAAGAGATATCGATCTTTCCGCGACTTCCGATACGCTGGAATCAACCTGTGTTACTTTAGATCGGCGTGTAAACTTCGTAAAATTGCATGATTTATTAAGCTTCTCGATGAGTGAGCAGGAAGGTCGCGGCGCCACGGCGATTAATCGCCGCCATGGCGCGCTTTGGAAATTGCTAATTTTCCGCGAATTATCCTCGCTGGATGGAGAGGTGAGTTTAGGAACCCAATCGAAATCAATTTGCGCGTGGTACCACGCGAATTAACACGCCTGGAGAAACGATCCTCGCAAGAACTTAATTAAACCGACTTGACTCTCACCGCAAACATTCATCTCCGCAGTTACTTGCGAATCTATTTCAGTGGAGAGACTTAATCTCGACATAAATGAGAGTACGAACAGCGACTTAAGGACTGCATGCTTATAAATATTCAGTTACATTACCTGACTCTGGCAACGTGTTCTCAGAAAGGCAAGAGAAAGAACAGAGAGAGACTTGGTATTAGAATCAATCAATTTCAAGACTATGCGTGATCGCGGATGTCCTCGCACATTAAGCGCTGCCTATACCACTTGGGATTTGTTACTCACCTGAAACAGAAAGAACAAAGAGACTTAGAAAATGGAAGCGGATACGCGTTAAGGGTCCTTTCACCCCAAAGGCGCGTTCTCACGAGTTAATTTCAGCTGACCGATTGTAGTTGATCAACGAAAGTTGAATAAAAACTGTAGTGAGAACCTTTCTTTCGATAGAGCTGAACAACTTTGTATGTTGATCGAGAAAAGTTTGATACAGTCAAACTTTTGTCGTTCAAGTGATTAGTCATGACGAATTGCTTTTAAGTTGAAACATGTCTTGAAACGTGTGAACCTCACAATCAGTTGACTGTCACCCTCGCTTTCAACTGGTAACGCCACGCATCTATATCTGTACAACTTCGCACATAACTGCTTTCGACGTCATTTTAAAGCTGAACCGGTCGATCAGTTTCTATTGAAACGGCTGAACAAGAAATGATTCAAGTAGTATTCAACTTTGGTTGATCAACTAAAATCGATCAACTAAACTTGACTCGTGAGAACGCGTCTTGAAGGTCCTTTCACTCTAAGTTAGTCCACTCCAATCAGGTCCAGTCGCGTTCAATTATTTAATTATAATTTCATTGGATTCTACTAAATTCGCACGATTGGTTTGTCCCTTTGCGGTCGATGCCGTCACAGTGGCGGCATTTGCAAATCGTCGTAAAAGTCGGTGCCAGCCTGGCGACACTATGTCATTCACGACCGCACGGCGAACAAGGCTACCGCTAACACTGGCCAACAAATTTGGACTTTTTTCCTGCGCATGAAATGACTTTTGCTAATTTCGAAAGAGTACCTATAAACATGTATTTTAAGACTAATCCTAACTTCGGGGTGGCTCGATTTTAGATTTGAATAATAAGACTTGACTGTATTTTGTTCATTAACACTAGATTTACCGAACATTTTTTATAAACACGATTTCCCATTTGAACCAATCAAATTGACTGGTTTCGGTAAATCTAGTGGTAACACATTGAACGCGCCGCCGATTTTGCTCGACTTTACGTTTAGAGTATAGATGGATTTGTAAATTTTTGAGATATCGCAAATCCGCTTGCGCAGTCCTGTTTAGAATCGTTTGTAATGCTCTTCCTTTCGTTTGTAGTCGAAACGTTATAAAATGGCGATAATTTAAACGAACAGCTTAGACGTAATTTCGCCAATTTTTGAGATATTGTTTTTTGTTCTTATATTTTTTTAATTTCTTAACATTTTTTTTAGCGGCTATATATATCTTTGTTCTCTATTTATTAAAACAATTTAAACCAAATTTGGAATGACTTAAGTCGTTTGTTTAAACTATTGCCATTTTGTAACGTTTCGATTACAAACGAAACGAAAAGCACTACAAACAACTACAAACGATTCTAAAGAGGACTGCGCAAGCGGATTTGAGATATCTCAGAGTCGGGTGCGAGTCATTTTTTTAATATTTCTGTAACTTTTAATGCATGGAACTACAAGCGAAATTGTTGTTACTACAAACAACTACAAACGAAATGCTAACATTTTCTATAAAGAAAATGTTAATTTTTCGAAAATCGGCTGCCAGGTTCACGTAGGTGATAACCGCGAGTTATTTTCGTTGGCGATTAATTTATTATTAGCCACTAGTCAACGTGGCAGCAGGAGAGACGTGTCCCTTCCACTGATGAACGACGAACAATGCGGCATGAAATTTGAATGGAGCGCGCCCGGAAGGGGCGAGCACCGAAGAGATTGATGCTCTTAATTAGGGTCCGTAATGCATCGGAACCTCCCGCCGACTGCGCCTTCCTTCCGACCGCGAGAGCTTCGTGCAATGCGCAGGCAATGCGCTAAGAATCTCCCCACCGTGACGAACGTTATAAATTAACCGGCTTGCGCACCGCTAAACACGTGTTCCTCTTCTTTCCTCGGTGAGTGCCACCCGAGATTACACTCGTCTAGGAAGAAATGGAAGAGATTTTCTTCGCGCGGATCGCTCTCGTCTTTTTTCGATTAGTAACAAAATATCTCGTTGGTCGTTTCTTAAGGGGTTACATGAGCCGTTTATTCTGAAAGTGGCCCAAGTCCATTTATACTTAAATTGAGATATTTAAGGGTTTGTGTTTCCATGCAATTAAAAATATATACATATAGGATACCAATGAGCTATACTGCTTAAGTGAATCCAAAGGAGTTAAATTTACAGTTTCTATTGAAACAATGGCAATTATTAAGTGAATAATATGCGTTTTCTTACCAAGAAAATGGAGTTAAGCCACTTTCAAAGTTAACAACCAGATTCGTTGTAAAATTTAAAAGAGCCCAAGTCCATTCGACATAATCTCTCTGACAAGCTTTCGAAGTCTCCAGAAATTCGAACACCACCATACTTAAGTTCTGATTATATTATGAAGTAACTAATAGTATTGCGGTTGGCGATTTGATTTACAATTAGGTTCAAAGCCTCTGTGAAAAAGATGAAAATTTGGAATGGCCTGTTGGGACAGATTTCTGAGATACGTGACCTCCGAAGAAAATTCTGCTCTCAAGATAATCCGACGCTTCGAGTGCAAGTACTCTCGAGTCGTAAGTTATCGACTATCTGCGAGAGAAGATCCTTATCGATGGAACGCACTACGATTACGCGTACACACGCTCTCCTTCCGCAGAATTCCCACATGTATTATTTATTCGCGATGCAACAAGGTAAGCCTTGGCATGACCGAGGTAATAAAAGCTCTGAAACGATCCTGCCATTATGCAACATATTACGTCCTGGGCCGCTCCAGAAATCCGTGAATTTACATGGAAATCGTTGTCGGAAGCGTTGCTCGTCAAGCGACTTCCGGTCTTGCCGGTAGTCGAGGACAGTTTCACTGAACGTTCTCGCACTACCGAGCGTTGGTATTCCTTCAGAATTTTCTACTTTTCCATTCCAACTCTTGTGTCCTCTATCTTTTGCATGGAGTTGCGCAGAGCGTTCGAATTCCTTCAGAATTTTTTACTTTTCCATTTCAACTTCTATGTACTTGATCTTTTGCCTGGAATTTCGCAGAGCGCTCGAATTCCTTCAGAATTTTTTACTTTTCCATTTCAACTTCTATATATTTGATCTTTTGCCTGGAATTTCGCAGAGCGTTCTAATTCCATCAGAATTTTTTACTTTTCCATTTCAACTTCTGGATATTCGAGCTTTTACCTGGAGTTTAGTTAAACGTTCAAATTTCTTCAGAATTTTCTACTTTTCCATTCCAACGTCTGTGTATTTCATCTTTGTCCAGAGCTTGGTATTTCTTCAAAATTCTGTACTCTTCCATTTTAACTTTTGTGTATTCCATCTTTTGCCTATATGGAATACACAAAAGTTATAATATTCTACCATATTTTGTATGGTTAAGTGAACTATAAAAATACGTTTGACGCCAAATTTAATTATAAAATATAATGAGATTATAGTAAACCCAACCATTTTTTTCTCTCACAAGGGGAACACCAGAAACTCCCTCCTCAAAATTTCACCTACAAGAAATATGTTGTAGTTTGATACCTCAAAAAATCCCTGGTAAAATAGTTCAACGCAATATTCAGGTTACTTCGAGAAAATTAAAATAAAAGTTGCAGAAAAATGTTGCGGTCAGCTTATATAGTTTGTGTAACATGCATTCTAGAAAATGACGCACGGTCAAGTCGGTAAGCTGCTGGGATGAGGAGATCGCGGGATGGTAGCGTGTCTGCGATGACGTCTCCTTGGTAATCCGCAATACATAAATCTATTTAAATCTAAATTATCCGCAATTAATTTGATTCTCCTTCGCTGCGTCACTGTCTTTACCCAAGTCGTCCGTTCCAGTCGCATCGAGTATCTGATTTTATACTCTTTCGTGACGTGGCAAAAATGCAACGTCACAGTTCACACGACACGCGCATCTTACTAATATCACATTTCTATTATAATGCGAGAAACTGATTTTTGATTTGAAAAACTGCTCGTACAATTAGCATTAATCATCATGCGTCAAGTAATATATGGACCGTTTATTTTGAAAATGATATAAGTCCATCTTTTAAGAAAAATGAGATATCACATAATTTGTGATTAATTTAGTGCAAACTTTATATTTACAACTAGTTAATTTTTTTTTAAATGGACTTACACCACTTTCAAAATAAACGGTCCCTATGCTTGGCTGATATTGATCCTAAAAGCAGGAAAAACAAGTTTTGTCGACAGCGAGCGCAACGAATGAATGTAACTTTTGTGTACGCGCATTTTGTTTGCGACGTGTGCGCTGGAAAACGTCTCATTGACATTGAGAAAAATTGCTGTGTCCCGTAAAACTAACTTCGACGCATACCAAGCGTAACTTATCATGGGTCGGAATGCTCATGAACATCGAACATTTATTTCAATTTTCTCGAAAAATCTTGATTATTGCGTTGAACTATTTTACCAAGGGGTTTTTGAGGTACCAAAGTACAACATATTTCTTGCAGATCAAATTCTGAGGAGGGGTTTTCTGGTGTTACTCTTGTCAGTGCTACTAAAAGTCAGCCGACTGGCAAGTCTCACAATTCACGAGAAGCTCGCGCGGCGTACAATCGCAATCGATCTCCGCTCGGTCGGGCATCGATGACGAACTGGACACGCGAGTATATCCAAGTATCGAGGATCACGGGCTCTGCTCTCCTGCCCGGATAAATTGCTCGGTACGTGGACTCTCGTGGTCGTAAATTGGCGAGCGCTGGCCACCAATGGGCAAGTCGTCTGGGCAGTGGTGGCGCGTCACGTGCCGGAAAAGAGAAACGAACGATAAGCGTGCGTTTATCGGATCGCTGCTCGCCGATCACAATTCAAATATCGCGGGTGAAATGAGTGAACGCGCGCGCATGCGCTCTCCTTCCGCTAATAACACTCCTGTCCTTCGCCTCCTGCTCTTCGTCCTTCTCTCTTGCTACTAGTTGTCGCTCAGTTAATAAACATCCGTTACAAGATGAATGAATGAACATGGAGCCTGCACGCGCATTTCTGGCCAACGTGGTACTGTAAGAGAGTGAGAGAGGAAAAGTGGAAGTGAGAGGAGAAGGAGAAGAGGGACAAGGTAAACCGCGAGAAATGGCGTGCATGCACGCCGAAGCGTGATTCCGCTTGGGACCTCCTCTTCCACTCCTCCGTCGGTTCTCGATGCGTGTGGATTTACTTTGCACGAGAGAGCGAAACGATTCGTAGGAATGGATATTTTTGTGTAAGTGGTACCTTCGAACGAGCACACTTGAAGAAGCTACTGTCATCTTTGAAGTTTACGCGTGGTGCTCTTTAAATGATTCTTGAATTACTTTGTTTTAATATATATATAATAAATATATAATAAGTATGTTGAATGGGCTACGATAAGGTTACAAAACTTACGAGATCCATAGAGCAGCTTAAAACAAACACAAAAGCCCTGGGTCGTTATTCAATATTCGCAACAATTATCGAGAAATTTACAATAAAAAAACATTTAAATGGCGCACGATAGCCTTACCACTATATTGGAAAAGCAACAATTGTACATATCATCTTTGTATTTTCAAAATCAAGGGCCGTCTTATAGCTCGCAATGGCCCAGTGGCTCTGACGCCCTTTCTTTTGATCTTTCAAAATTAAGGTCAATGTCCCAGTTTTTACTCAAGTCCTGATTTCTGCTCACTGTGAACTATTCTTCTTAACATTAATATTCGATTTTTGCCGTTTGTTTCGTGTAAAAGTACACTGACAAAAAAAAACTGTTAAATCAACAAAATGCGTTTAGTTGGTTATGAATTAATTATTTCAAATATTAAATATATTTGAGTCAAAGACACGGTAAATATTACAAAATTATTGCACTTGCCTTAACACGACATTTCTTTAAATTCACTAATATTTGCTTGATGGCTCGTGAATGAACTAATGTTTTTTTAAATCTACAGTTTTAATTAATAAGAATTAATATTTTTTTAAATCTACAGTTCTTTTTTCTCAGTGTACCAAGGGTTTTCCAAAACTATCTTTCCGTTGTAATTCGCCGCCAATGTCCCGATGATCACAACACTCGCGTGCCCTTAAGTTAGTCTTCAAATTTGCCTTGCGTATTCTAACAATAGGTACGAAGAACGTTCATTGCGAGTCGCGTGTCCGCTTACTTCGCGTGGAAACTCGAAGAACGGAAAAGAGCAGTGCTCCGTCCTTCGCGGAGCATGGAAGTGGCAATTTTCTTTTCACGCATGGACCGTGGTTAACATCGCGTTTCGATAAGCAGCGCATGCGAGCGATCGCGAAGAAGGACCAAGGCGTAAAGTTGTGACTGAAAAAAAGAAATCGTGGGCTCATGTGCGAAGAAGTTCTCCTTCGAAACGAAGGCATTATAAAGACGGAATGCGAAGGGAAGAAAGGCTCCTGCGTAAAGTTTAGTGGAATTGCACAGATGCATTGTGCAATATAATTTTTCACGAAAATTGTACAGGCGAATTGAACAGAAATATTTTGCAGATGGATTCAACGTGAGCAGGAGAATAATGCAAGAGAACCGTGCAAGAAAGTTGTACGGAATAATTTTTTCCGGAGGAATTATACAGGAGGATTCATGTGGGGAATTGTGGAAGAGAATTCAATTCTCCATTGAGAAGAATTGTGCAAGATAATTGTGCAAGAAAATTGTACAGAAGAATTCTCCATTGCGTAGAAGAACAATCCTAGAGAATCGCGCGAGAAAACTTTACAAGAGAATTTTGTAAGAGAATTGCGGAGAATGATTAAATTCTCCATTCAGCCGGAGGATAATACAAGAGAATTGTGCAGAATAACTTTTCAGAAGAAATGTGGAGAAGAATCTTCCATTGCACAGAGAAATAATACAAGAAAATCGTGCAAGAAAATTTTGCAAGATAACTTTTTAGAGGAATTGTGAGAATTGTGGAGAATTATTCAATTCTCCAAAAGAAAGAAAATTTTACAAGAGAATTTTCCGAAACAAATTGTGCGGAAAACGCTTAGAATAATCGTGCACAAGAATTCTGCCAAAGGCTCGAACAGAATTGAACAGGTGCACTGCGCCTAGGGCAAGCGGTAGCTTACAATGTCTAAACGAGAATTACTTTGAAGGCCTTGGAACGCGAATCACGACACGTCGAGCGCATTGTTCGCGAGCGTGGAGTTCTCGCGGACACGAGCCCGTTCATCGATCGGTTCAAGAGGAAATTGATGAATAGCCTCGACAAGTAGCGCGCTCCTCTCGTGGCACGCTGATTCAGCTAGTCGAGTAAAAGCTGCTCGATGTAGATTCTCAAATCGCGTCACGATTCAAGAATAAAAAAGAAAAGATCAACCAACTTTGAAAATCGAGAAATACCAGGTCCGCATTCGAAATGGAGAAGTGAGCTAAAAAAGCGACCCTCGTGGTCTTACACCAACGAGAATATAATTAGCGCATGCTCGTAACGGTGACGTTTTATTAACTTTCTGCCGCATATGCAGAATACTATGTAAATGAAACTCCGTTATGCGAGCCCTTCCCGCGTTTACGAACCCCTCTCGACGGTAAAACTCGACTACGAATATTTACAGGCGCGAGGGAACATAGAAATAGCAACTTTACGAAGGATATCAACTATACTAAAGACAAATTTTAATCTCAGCCACGTTGCCCAAGATAAAAGAAGAATTCTCAATTCTCATATCAGTCTAAAAATTTGTTCACGAACCAAGCCAAACCTAAGTAAAATCAAAATTTAATTTCACCCACATTCCAGGAAACAAAATAAGAATTCTCCATTTTCGCATCATTCTAAAAAATTTATCCACAAATCTAGCATTACTATACTAAATACAAACCATAATATCACTGACGTTCCACGAGAAAAATCCTCAGTTTTCAAGTATCAGCCTGCTAAATTCCTTGTACTAAAAAAAAAACAAATTCCCTTAACCCATTAACTGTTTAATTTTGTTTCGAAACAGTTTTCTACCTGCTTAACTATTTTACAGCGAAGACGAGTATACTCGACGAAAACGGAGTAAAATCTGTACGCTGTAAAATTAACTAATTATGAAAAAAAATCAAGCGTTGGTTTTTTAGAAAACATAAATATTTATTACGCAGAGTTTGATTATTTCCCACTAGACAATCAACTGAGAAATGCATACGAAATGCTTGTTCGTTTGAAAATCCCGTTTTGAAACGGTGCTTCCCACGGAATTTACGATTTCAGCTTAATGCAAGCTATTCTAAATAAATAAACAAAATTCCCAAACTAACGTATATTCTAAAATGTATATTTTTCAAAAGATCTTTATTAGCCCTTCTTCGGAAAAGAAATTACAGCTGATTCGTCGAATGACAATACGAACATAATTTTGCGTATCTTCGTGTCGAGTATACTTGTGCGAATAATTGTCATTTTTTCATGACGAGTATACTCGACATAAACAATTAAAGGGTTAACCACCTCTCGACCCCTCTGAAATGTAAAATTAAAATACATCTTTCGATAACGGCTGTGTTCCGAAATTCACTGCCACTACTAAAAATCTATAGTACACGTCACATAAACTATACATTTCCAGTACTGGCAGTGAATATCGGAACACAGCCAACAAAGTGCACCTACAGCAAGCAAAGGCACACACCGATTGACATTATCGACCGAGGAAAAGAGGCAAGGAAGTTTTCATTATAGTTTTTATCGCAGGGCGGCCGCGTGCGCGTATCGCCGGTCGGTAAGGTGGATGAGGGCAGACGAAACTCGCAGCTCCCCTCTATCGGTGAATGTCTCCTCGTACGGGGAGTCCCGTCGACCGAATAGGGGAATTCCATAGACATAATCATAGACATAATATACCTAGACTGCGCGTTCTCCCAAATTTCAGGAGTGGGGGTAAAGCTCACGTAGAAAAGGATGCACTCTGTTTTGGTGTCTGTGCGTTCTCTTTCGCTCTCGCGCGAAGGAGAAACATTTCAGTATTTTTTTTATGCAAAACTCTATAAAACTAAACGTAATTTAAAATAATCATTCCGCTTCATTACGTAGCATGCATAATAGAAATATCTTTTCAATTTTATGGGGAAACGCCATATTCCCTTTCGCGCGACAGCGAGAGAGAACGCACAGACACCAAAACAGAGCGCATCCTTTTCTACGTGAGCTCTACCCCCACTCCGTCAACGCGCAGTCTAGGTATATTATGTCTATGATCCTCTCACTTCGTACTTTGGCGCAACTGCGCATGCGTGCAGCTGCTAACGCATGCGTATATATTCGAAAGTACGATGTTCTGTCTCACTTTCTCGGCGCCGCTCCCGCTTATAGGAAATATACGTGGCTAGAAATATAGAAGTATTACATATATGTGCTAATCTAAACGTTTCCCCTTCGCGCAAGAGCAAGAGAGAACGCACATACACAAAAATAGAGTGCATCCTTTTCTACGTGAGCTCTACTCCCCACTCCTGAAATTTGGGAGAACGCGCAGTCTAGGTATATTATGTCTATGGGGAGTTCCCAGTGCAATGGGACACCGCCACGCGATGAGAACGTCGTGTGCATCGCGTCGCGTCGAAGCCACCGACTTCACGCGGTCTGCGTCCGTGCTATGCAACCAGGACGCACTACTATGCACCGAGCTATGCAACCCGGCAACCGTCTGGATCTTGCGCACCGCAGAAGAGAGAGAGAGAGCTAGAGAGAGGGACACATCTGTCCCATCCGGAGAGCGAAACGCGATACGGCCTGGGAACGCGCGCGACTACAGTGCGGGCGCGCGAAAAATTCGAAGCTGACAATGAGAGGACAAGCCTCGCGCGCCGACGAGACCGGACGCCCGAATTGCTTCTGCAATGCCTCGAGACAAGGCTTTTGCAAAACTACTATTTCTGGTTTCCTTTTTCTGCTTGTTCTCTTAGGGCCGTACTCTCATCCGTACTTTAGCAGCGCTCGGGCTTTAGTGCGCTTTATACATAAGCATACGTATACATGTTCATGTCCACACATGCTATAAAACGCATCTAAAGTCCGAGCGCTGCTAAAGTGTAGGTGAGAGCACGGCTCTTATTCTTTTTGATCTTGGTGAAAGACGACATGTGAAATGTACTCATTGTACTTTTAGCAAAGTTATTCCTTCCTTTTCTTTATCGTCATTGTTTTTGTTCATGTACGAGATGTATAAAGGATCATTCCTTGGGACCGTATCTCGCGTTCCTCTGCAAAAGAGGAACTGTTTCCTGTTGTTAAAAAGAAGTAAGATGTAGCGAATGCGAGATATTTTTTAGAAACAAAATAATTGCGAATAGAGAGTATAAGTTTCTAGGATATTCGATTGAATATTCTTCTTTAGCCCCGTTACACCGGCAATTATCGGAACTCACATAAATATTTTATTTATTGTTTTCGAGATATACTTAATTTACGGATAATAATCGCGAAATTTTTGATAAACAATACATACAATACGTCAACGCAACGGTAAAAAATACCAGACTCCTATATAAATGATAATCATCTAGAATAATTGAAATCTTTTCATCCTGAAAATACAAACACCATACAACCAAAGTAAAACAAAAAAAAACCATTATAAACGGGTTACAACTGAAAGAAGGGTAGCGAAAATAGGGGTTGAAATTGGTTACCGTATTTAACACGTTCGCCGCCCAGTCATCTTGAATTTTGGTGACTGCTTAGTTAACTATTTAACACTATTTCTACCAAAGGTGTCAAAAAACACCTTCTCAAATTGTATTTGAAATTTATTTTCCAAGTTGAATCATCTTTCCTCAATCACCTCTTTCACTATTCGTATATTAGTTGTTCAATTAATTTAGAGGTATCATTTTCCTGCAGCTCATCCTGGACACAAAAAGACGCCTCTTGGTCGAAATAGGTATATACAAAATCCCGGTGGAAATAGTGTTAAAGCGTTATTTATACTTCCAAATGCCTATTTCCATCATTTATGAAACGGCACTGAAACCGTCACCCAAATATGGGTGACATGACGACGAACGTGTTAACCATCTATGGGTTGAACTTTTTTCTTACATACAAAAAAATGTATTCCACCGAAAATCAATAGGTTTATGCTTATATATATGGATTAACGAAACATTGACCAGGCAAATTTTCCTTACTTTCATATTTCAAGCCGATGGTGCTGCCAACTGTCATCCATATTGTTATTGATTATCCCCGAAACATTATATAATTAAAACGTATACAATATCTTGTGAAGGATCCACGTTATTTGATAAAATGTCGATATATTAATATGTGACCTGAAAGTTACACGGGCCCGTAGAGTGTTAAGTTTGGAAAAGGTGCATCCAGGCACATATTTGAATTGACGCGACAATAAAAATGAAAAGGTGGCTCCTTCCTTTAAGCGAGGAGGCGATTGGATTCGCGTGAATATTATTAGGAACGATAATCAGCGGTGAAATCGAGTCTACGGCGAGAGGCCGCGACGGGCAGGCAGCGCGGTTCTTTTTTCTAATCGTCAGACGGGTTCTACCCACACGCTTGGCGGAATAAGTCGGGACGGTCGGCCAGAGCCTGGTGCATATTGTTCAGTCTCGTCCACTACACGCCCTTCTTCGAATAAATCCCAACCTCGAACGCGCTTTCTCGCGTTTGCGATTTTACAATTTCGCTTCTCAAGCGCCTTCAGCTCTTTCTCACAATTCAAGAGCGCGCCATCGACGTCCGTCCAATAAACTTTCTTACTTTTCCACGAATTCCTACAATCTTCCATGTTTAACCCACTCCAGGCAACTTTTCACTACCTTCCATAGAATTGTCTGTTTAATCAGTAAAAAAATATCGCGCTCATTATTATTATTTCATTATTATTTATTAGGCTTTAATACTGAATACTATAAAAGTTTATTTGCTTTCATTTTTAGGCACGACCGTAAAGGGAGTGACTCATTTTCGTTAAAAACAAATTACCAAAAGTTCTATATTAATTATAGAAATTAATATAAAACATCGTCAGCATCCTTCTCAATCGTCGTTAGGTCTTTCTCACAATATAAATGTGAGCGCCATCGATGTTCAATAAACTTCGTCACTTTTCCACGAACTCCTACAGTCTTCCACCTTCATCTGACTGACGCGCACAATGCGTGTCAGTATTCGATTAAGTTAGATTACACTCGCGTGCGGCACATAATTTTTTTTTTTGGGTACCCTACCCTAACAACCTAACCTAATTTTTTTTTTTTTTTGGTATATGAATTGTAACCTTCTCTCGTGACTACATTTCTCAACCAATTCTGATTTCAACATATGGATAATGTAATTTTCAACAATATAAAGAGTGAAGCATTTCATTAAGAGTTTTGTTTCCAATAATTATATACGAAATATATCCATACAAATTTTTTACCAGATTATGTTAAGAATATCTGATAAGAATATCTGTTAAGAACATTCTATTCTTAAATTAAGAAGATCCTCTTGTTATTTATTTTATAGTAGGAAATATTCTAAACTTAAGTGGCAGATTCTTAAGATAAGAATACAATTTTTTCAGTGTAATAATCATCGTCCTTATAATTATCATTATCGTCGTCACGTTCGTTTGAGTAAATTCGCGTGACCCGAATATATTAAGTTCCTAGGAGAACGAGGTTTTTACCATGATGCGCGTCCAGCTTCATTAGCACGGAAAGCGCGCGAGCGAGTGCAATTGCACGTAAGCAGCGGATGCAGTTGCTCTTAAACGCGGGCCACGCATTCTTGGCCGATGCCTCACGGCGCCTGAGCTCTCTCGTTGACCACGGCATTAACCTTTCTTTACCATCTACCTCAGGCCTCCTTCTTCCTTCTCGTCGCGCGAGGGAAATACCATTTTCCAGTCTCGTTGCCGTCGCCTACCGCGAATGTCTCGTAGAAATAGAAACTGGATTGCGAGTTAAGGCAACCAACGATTCACCGCTGCCCTCCGGTTGTTCGCCTTGGCGCCTCGTGCTCTCGACGACAGGCGGAGGCGCACACCGATTAGCATCGCCTCTCATCTCTCACAAAAGAGAGAGAGAGAGAGAATGGTAAGTGAATGACGTTTGCTTGTATCTTTTCCGCCTGCCGATTCCGCGTTCTCCAATTTCTTGTAGGATTCGATGCGTTTTTCCTTTTTCTTTGTCGTTTTCTTTCTTTTTTTAATGCAAGAATCAGGACACCAGGTTGCAAAATTGCAACTACCGGAAGTGTCGACCAGAAAGCGATTGGAGCAAGACAAAGGAAGCTACTAATGAGGAAATTAATTATAAATGGGCGTCGATGATTACACGGGTGTTAGGATGAAGTCGGAATTGGTAAGCTGAACACAAAGAGCGAATATGAAAGATCATCGATCCGGTAAATGGTACAGTAAAAATTGAGTGAATAATCGAGAAAACAGATAAACGCAATGAACGATAATAAAGATTCATACACGTATCCGTGCTTAGTGATAGTTTCGATGAAACCGGAAGTGTTAAATCGAACACAAAGTGCGAATATGAAAGATCATCGATCCGGTAAATAGCACAGTGAAGAGTGAGCAAATAATCAAGAAAACAAAGATAAACACATTGTAAGAGAATAAAGATTTATAAACATATCCGTGATTAGCGATAGTTCCGAAACCGGAAGTGTTAAGCCAGATGCACGAATCATATACGGAAAATTAGTCTGGTATGTGGTACAATGAAGTGCAAAGTCGGTGTCCCTCTGACCAAATACGCCACTCATTATCAGTGAACCAGCCTTGAGCAGGGAGCATTTTGATTAATTTTCACGTTGAAAGATGAGAGATCTTTGAAATCTTGTGATCGGAAATTATCATTTCGATGTATTTTATTACGGAAAAAAGCATTCGTGGGCAAAAATATGAGATTTCATCGAGAAACATAGACGTACTACGATCATCGACACGATCACTCGTCCTGCTATTGGCTGTGGACACCTGCTTTACTCTTGGGTGTGCATTAATACTAGATTTACCGAAACCAGTCAATTTGACTGGTTCAAATGGGAAAAAATGTTCGGTAAATCTAGTGTTAAAAAAGAGTGAGCAAACAGCCGAAAACGGAGATAAACGCGTCGAATGAAAATATCGATTTATTTGCCTATCTGTAACGTCGCGGGACCGTATCGATACGCGATTTCCTTATCTACTCGCGGGATTCGGCCTGTCCATCGTGAAACAAATTTCTCCCCTCCTCGTCCGATATTTTCTCGCGAAGGAAACATTTGGGCAAACAAGCGAGGCCTTTGTGCCGGATATACATTTAGCTTATCGCGCGAGCAGGAAGAGGAGTGAATTGCCTTCTTCATGTAATGCCTGCCCTAGACGATCAATATTTTCGTCAATATATTGCACAATGTATTGCATGATATTTTACTTAGAAGGACCCACACGGTGCAATATTATTGCCCAATAAGTTAGTTTACAGCCGACACTTTTGCCGTCAACATGTGGAATAAAAAGAAAACAAATTCAAACTAAATCGATATTGCACAATATTGCCTACAGATGACGCAATATTTACCAGATTGCAAAATAAATAAATGTATATTAGTAAGAACACCACCCTGACAGGTTTCTAAAGGGGGCCATATTCAATGTTAAAGTTGAAATATAAATGTGATAAATGAAAATGGATAACCAGAAAGATTATTATATTGTTTGCGATGCAGTGCGAAAGCGCGACGGAATGGTGACATAAATAATATAAACAAAAACACGTTCGTCAATGAGTAGAATGGGAACTAACACTGGAAACGTATTCAAGTTTTAGAAGGATACACTTCAGATTAAGACCGTCTACTATTTTGAAAGTGGTGTAAGTTCATTAAAAGAAAAAAAAGTTAACTAGTTATAAACAAAACGTTTACCCTGAATTGATCACAAATTATGTGATATCTAAAAAAAAACCAAAAAAAATGGATTTAAGCACTTTCAAAATAAACAGTCCATATAGTGTTTCTCGCTAATGTAATTACCAGGATAACGAGCGTCAGCTAAAACTAATTGCTACTCGTGGAGATGACCCTCCACAACATATGTAAACTTTAACCCCGTAGCGAGGTGCTCCCCTGAACGACATTTTTACCAATATTTGCCTTTTCGAAGCTCGAATGAACTGTACGTGGTTCGAGTGGCGTGGTATCGAGGCGCACGATCCGTGCCAGCACGAGAGGCACGTTACATCGTCTCGCCGTGTCTTGCCACGCCTCGCTTTGTCCACAGATCCGAACAAAGCTCCGCAGTTAGGTATGCGCGAGAGACCGCAAAAGAAATTAACGAGAAGAAAGCTGCGCCCCGTGTGGAAGAAATAAGAGCGATCGAGGCCTTTCTATTTTAATTTCAATTCTCTCCGGACCGACAAAATAAATCCACCTTCAAATGCATTCTCGGTAATCGTATCGATTGTTAATTAACTACGAACAAATGTACGCGCACGAAGTTCGTTTTACGCGAGTGCGCAAATATTAATTTAAAGCTTGAAAATCTTTTCTTACCAAACGCGCATTCGAAAATCAAATCAATTAACGTATCTTTAATTAGCCACGCCTCCTTGCCCAAGGAAAGTAATTCTATGCGGACTACACTTAAAAGGAGTCCAAAGATCGAGAACGTTGGCGCAAAAAAGGAAAAAAAAAGAGACGCGTGAGTCAGAATCAGACAAACGCGAGACAGGATTAACTGCGATAAGAGCCGGTCGCCCTGGGGGCTTAGAGAAGAAATTATCTTGCCCGGAATGCTTGCTCATCGAGGCCTATATTATCAAACGCGAGTTTTTATGCGCGTTTAACAGGAACACGCGTTAAAAAGAGATCAGTACGGTCTTCGTAACGATTATAAATTAACGAGTAATCTAATATCAGAAATATCTAAAACGTAGTAACACTCGACAACACGAAATACATCTTATAAGAAAGAGAATGACACCTGCTACCGGCACAAGCCACGAAGGACAATCTCAAGAAGGCTCGAAAGCCTTCGGCGCCCCGTGGACAACAGGAACCCACAGAGGCAATTCGCTAAAATTACAATAATCCAGACACAGAAAACAATCTCGCGTCCTTCGACAAGATACAAAAGAGAATATAAGCGAGGTCACCGAAACTCTCGAACGCACGATCAGGGAGGGGAGAAGGTGTTTCGAGGTTATGTCCCGCTGTCACGAAACGAAGAAAGAAGGACGAAGGAGGAACGGAAAGAGAGAGGGAGAGGAAAAAAAGGAGCGAGGAGGATGCACCGTGGAAAAGTGGACGAAAGAAACGTGACCTCTAGCGGGACGAACGTCACTTTATATCACATATGAGACGCACCTGGTCTTGAATCTCTGGGTCTCGTCCTGTCCGGCCCACATCCTTCTCCTTTTCTTTAATCTTTTACGAAAATGTGCCTCTAAGTGTCGTCCACCACCGTTCCGCAGACTCTCTAGTTCGTTGAACGAAGAGGGTACGATTATCCGTGCCGGTTCCACGCCGCGAACACTCGACAACGCGCGGGTCAAGCTGGGTCACCCTATCCGCTCGTTTTACTCCTTCCAATTCTCTCTTCGTTTATCACGTATGGTGAGCCGCGAGTTCGCCGCGAAAGAAAGGAACAAGATGATGCACTGTGGTGCGCGGAGAGCTGCTGCTGCTGCTGCTGCTGGTGGTGGTAGTGGTGGGGCTCGCGCGAGGCGGCGCCACCGTCGAAAACTTCTCTCAAGATAAACGATCGGGGTAGAGACGTAAGGAGAGAGAGAGCAAGAGAAAATTCTGGTAGAAACACATCGAATATGGTGGAAGGCTCGCGCTCGAGTCCTGACGCACGAGTTGGAGATCGCGAAATAATGGCAGTGTGCGAGCAACGGTTGGACACCTCACACCAACGTCGTAGCATTTCGTCCCTGGCCCCTTCCAGACGAGGCAGGAGACGCGACCAATGATACCGACGGAAATGCACAAGCTGCACACATTCTCTGTCTATCATTCCACAGCCCTTCTCCTTCTACACGGATCCTACCCTCTTTTCCTTTTTCTGCCTGAACGGCCTTCGTTCTCCTCTCTGTTGGGCCGCCAGTGACGCGCACATGTGCGCGAGGCCTTAGGCCGGTCCTCTCACCCTTCGTGGCCCCACTTTGTTGCCGATTCTCTCCTTCCTGTGTTCTCCTGCCGCAGCTGTCGGCGGCGCTACCTGCCTTTCCTCGTTTCTTCGGAAACTACCATAATGGCTACATGCATTCTCCACCGGCGCGCGACTTGTCTAACGATTTTCTTCTACGCCTCAACCTCGAGATGATTGAGGTACACGGTAGATGTGCGAGTGGAGAAAATAATGAGGATTTGTTTTAGGTGGAAAGGGATTTTTAATAGTTGGAAAGAACTGTTCGATTAGGTTTTCTTTAGGTTGTTGGATTTACATTGCTAAATCAAAAGCTGGTTCACGATGCTTTGGGGTTTGATAGGGCTCACCGTTTACATTGTATCGAGGAGAAGGATTGTGCTCGATTGGACGATAAATTGACTGGTACGAACGCGTGTGTATACAAGAGATCAAGGAGAAGAATCGATTGGTAAACAAGAAGCTAATCTTTGACCGCTTTGGGGTTGATAGGGTTCGCAGTTTAGGTAGTATCGATGAGAAGGATTGTGCTCGATTGGAGAATAAATTGACTGGCCGTAAATCGCGCAAATGTACACGACAGAAGATCAAGGTGAAGAGAAGATTGTGAAAGCAGGTACACTTCGAGTGTGCAATCGCTCGACCTTCTTCAAGTGCGTACGCCTATGGCTACGTCCGAGCTGTACGATGACTTCCGATGAGTCAGCTTGAAATAGCACGAGTCCAGTCTCCGGGCAACGTATATTGTGCGAATAAATCTCCAGACTGTCGGTACAATGGATAATGCCATGTCAAAAGTTTCTCACCCAGGGCAATTACGCTAACGCGAATACTCCATGAAGTTGGCGCGCGTGCCAATTTGATACTAATCAAGCTGAATGCACAAATCATTTTACAGTCCGGTAGAATATTCTGTGGCTGTCTTTCCGGCCAATGGCATATAAAAAGAAATATGTACAGTGGTCTTTGAATTGAAGAGATTTGCGAATATAACAAGAAAATAAAGAAAGTAATAATTTGTAATTTAATCTGGCAGAAATGTTTTCGGCAGTATTAAAATTATAACGAGGTACTGATTCGACATTAAACACGTCACTGTTTCTTTGGATAATAAAATATACGGTAGGGTGTGTATGATGAACAGTTCATACGTAGAGGGTGGTGCTCCACAAGAGAATTTGGTACTAATCAAGCTGACTGGACAAATAATTTTACAGTCCGGTAGAATATTCTGTGGTTGCTTTCCTGCCAATGGCATATAAAAAGAAATATGTGCACTGGTCTTTGAATTGAAGTGATTTGCGAATATAACAAGAAAATAAAGAAAGTAATAATTTGTAATTTAATCTGACAGAAATGTTTTCGGCAGTATTAAAATTATAACGAGGTACTGATTTGACATTAAACGCGTCACCGTTTCTTTGGATAATAAAATATACGGTAGAAGGTAGAAGGGTGTATATGATGCACAGTGAACAGGTTCGTGCATAGAGGGTGGTGCCCCACAAAGAATTTGGTACTAACCAAGCTTAGTGCACAAATCACTTTAGAATTGGGACGATTGCAATATTCTTTCGCGTTCTTTTCTACCATTGGCATAGAAAAAGAAGTATATACGGTAGTTTTTAAATTGAAGAGATTTGCGAATATAATAATAATGTTCTTTATGTCGTTATTTGTCTTTTCGACCAATGGCATAGAAAAAGAAATATGCGCACTGGTCATGGAATTGAAGGGATTTGCGAATATAGCGAGAAACTAGAGAAAGCAATAATTCCTAATTTAATCTGGCAGAATTATTTTCAGCGCTATCAAAAATATGATGAGATATTGATTCGACATTAGAAACAACCCCGCTTCTTTGGACAATAAAACATACGTTAGGGTGTACGGTGCAGTGAACAGGTTCGTGCATGAAGGGTGGTGCACCCACGAGCGTTCCCACCGGAAACGGACAATTTCTCACGAATTATTGATCAGGTGGCACGAAAATTCGACGTCTGGACTTTTCGCAGCATGTAAAAAGGGTCGTAAAATTGCATGGCGCTTGGTTGCGTGTCTGTCCTGTACACGTCGATGGCGCGATATCCGAATTATGACCGTAGTTGCATAGTAACACAATGTACATCATAAAAGATCATTCTTTTAGGGCTTAGTCATCGCACAACGTTCGGCTCGTAACTTAAATAACTTATTCGTCACATTTTCAGATCATTTCGTTATTCAAATAAGATGAATTATTGAAATGGTTGCTACATTCAAAATATATATTCCTCCGTATGCAACTCGTCCATCTACCTACTTTAAAATATCTTACTTAATTAATGAAATTAATAATAATAATACACAAAAATTATATAATTCGTAATATTTTCCATTCTTATCTATCTAACTTCAAAACATCAGGTTACGTGCTTCGTTTATCGCATGTTAAGGCAACGATCGTTTTTGCAATGTAATAAAGTCGCGCGTGAATGTAGTAATGATGCATCACGCGTATCTATTCGCGTATTTACTACACGTGCAACGGTATCGGTAAATAATTCACCGAACGAAAGTGCCATTATCTCTAACCGAATTTCGCAAACGGGAGAAAGAATCTTTGGGTGTCGAAAATCCCGGGTCGTTCTATTCTATCCTTTGTGCAGGCTCGATCACGATTTAAACGTACGTTTCGCAAGATTCGTTACGAGACGGCAGGATAACCTCAGAAATAGGATTTGAATTTTTGCACACGTGAGTCACTTTACTTGCGTACGATAAACCCAACGAAATTTGCGATATTCATAATGGTAAATTCGGCATACCAGCCGTCAGGCAGGATATAGTTGCGGTTGACCGGCAAACTCAGGCATGAAACGATTAAAAAGAAATACTCACTTGCTGGAAGTACGGGTTTCGTTGTCGCTCAATCCTTGGTATGTGCCGGTCGACGTCATGATTGAAGAAGATATTTTCGTTGCGAACCGTTTCCTATAAACACACCTTTTTCCAATAAATACAAAGGCACCAAGCACGACACTGTCCTTTGCTAGATGAAGTCAGACGGACTACAAAGAGACCGGCGACCAATGCGGCACCTTCCGACGTCACGGCGGTACCTAAACAAAATGTCCAAGTGTATACGTCATGTCCTTTGAAATACTATAAAGTATATGTTTGTCGAGTTCGTCGGATTACGAACGCTTGAATGTTATCGAAATATTTGAAGACGTTAGGGCGTTTAATAGTATGCGAAATAAATTCTACCTTTATCAACTGAGTAAACTGTTTTCGCGTAGAAACTACAAGGTTATACGAATGGCATTGAATAAAAGATATTCGATATTCGCGCAAATAATCGCGACTTGAAAGATGGTAAATGTGTGCGTTGATACATGGACCTTACCCAGGATAAAAGTAGATCGTGCAATTGGAATCTTAATATTCTTATCTTGCGTGGAAGAAGTTTTATTAAAATCCGAATGTATTAGGCGCGCGAGAGAATTTTGCGAATCTTGATCGTTATTACTATAATTATATATAGATGCGCGATTTGTTTAGGCGCCGCTTTACCGATTACTTTGAATTCTCGCGTGCAGATGGAGCATGGAGCATGTGTAAGACGCGTCGCTCGAGTGTTTCCACTCTGTGTAATGCGTTTAAACGGGATACAAATTATTTATATATATTCGTCCAAATGATACGAAAAGTTGAAAGGCTAGATTCGCTGAATCTTAGACGCTTTTCGTTCCTTCTGTACATTTCGTACGCGTGTTATCAAAGAAAGCTAGAAAAATGTTAAATCCAGCAGTGGTGGAAGCCTTATATTCGGCAACGTACATCGAAAATTATTTAGACTGTGTGGAAAATCTACCAAACGACTTGCAAAGACATGTTTCTCGGCTTCGCGAGCTAGACGCTACTTGTCAAAGTAATCACAATCAATAACATACTTTAAAAGTTATTTAAGTGAATAGATTTATTACCGTTCCATCGAGATATTTACAGTCGAAGAAATAGTGGACTATGAGTGTTTTCGGAATTTTAGTCGAATTGATATTTTGTAAACTGAAAACCAGAGTTACGCTACGTGATACGCGTAAAAGATAGAATAGATTTTAAAAAATATATTTTTCCGTACTGGCATTTTGACAATAGAGATTTGTGTTGAATATTCTCACGGAATTTAAGCGATTCGTACGAAATTTAATTTATAGATATTAAACGTATAAACGATATCGTTGTAAATCACACATTGTTATTTTATCCAGCTTATCTGCGAGAGATGGATCAACAACAAGAAGCGCTACGGAATGACACTGATCAAGCTGTAAGGCGAAGGGCACTATTAAGGGTACAACAGGCTTTGATCGCGGCACAGGAAATTGGAGATGAAAAATTACAAATAGTTCAACAAGTTCAAGATCTTATAGAGAATAAGTCGAGGCAGTTAGATTACGATTATCGCAACTTAGGTACGTCGTATATGAGAATCTATTTAGTCGTATCTATTCCCTATCACCTAACTTCTCATAAGCTAGCTCGACCGTGCCACCACTCTTTACCTTTAACATAAAATTTTCCTCTATTTCAGATTTTGGCAAAGAGCAAGAAGCGTGCGATTCCACTCGTGAGTCAAATTCAAATGTTAATTCCAATTCGATTGGCAATACAAACAATGCGGAGCGTCAACCTAAGAGAGCAAGGAGAACTAGGACAGAGACATTAGTCGACTCTGCTCATGCTATGGATATGATCGTGATGACAGAAACGCGATCGACGTCATTATCAAATACGAGCAATGGAAATCAGAAGAAGGCGACTACTACTAACACTGGGAAGAAGAAGAAACGAAAGTCCAGGCAAGGTAATCAACAAAATCAACACCGTGAAGATACCCCGCCACCTCCCGAAGATGATCTTGCCATAGATCCGGATGAACCAACATACTGTCTTTGTGATCAAATTTCGTATGGAGAAATGATACTCTGTGATAATGATTTATGTCCCATCGAATGGTTTCATTTTTCTTGCGTATCTCTTACCACTAAGCCCAAAGGAAAATGGTTCTGTCCAAAGTGTCGGGGTGACCGACCAAATGTAATGAAACCAAAAGCACAGTTTCTTAAAGAATTAGAAAAGTATAACAAAGAGAAAGAGGAGAAGTCGTAGCAAGAGAGAAATAATGCGGAAAGATGAAGTACTGAAAAATGTAATTGGACCTAATCAAATCTTTGTAAAGCATCCTATAATATCTTCCAATTTGTAAATTACAGCCGAACGTAGTCACTTTGGTCACACTATTATTTAACATGTGGTGAATACGTTACAGCATTTCACAATTAAAAACGCAGCAATTTCTCAAATAATAGATTAATCGATGAAGTAATTACATCCACCGAACGAACACTTTGAAGAATATAATATTTGCATGAACTTCCTCGTCGATTGCTGCTAAATAATGATACATCATTCTGTAATATTATTGTATTAATTGTAATATAATTATTGTTATATATTATGTACTGTAATCTTAATTTGACAAACTGATAAATATTAATGTTAAAAATTTTTGTTTTTACAAGTATGAAATGATTTATGATAATGCTTACATTGTAAATAATGCTATCTTTGATTAGACTAAATTTCGTTTATAAAACTAGTAACGAATCATACTTGAATCGAGGATGTTTCAAAGTTGAGCATTGTTTTTATATACGATATAGTACTCCTGCTTAACGGTAAAGCGTGATCTGTAGATAATAACGTATTTGTACATAATTCTAAAATGTGCAGCTCAAACTGTTAGGTGAAACATATTACGATCTAAGGTATAACAGTATTAGAAAGGTGGATATAATTTCCTACATTATTCGTTATAACGGTCACCTGTAATATTAGTTTATGGTGACTAAGCAACTGTTTACTTGAGATTTAAT
Organism: Tiphia femorata; assembly: GCA_944319695.1. Classification (NCBI taxonomy): domain Eukaryota; kingdom Metazoa; phylum Arthropoda; class Insecta; order Hymenoptera; family Tiphiidae; genus Tiphia; species Tiphia femorata. The sequence continues at coordinate 20,436,134 of OX090901.1, read as the reverse complement.
TGAACATAAGACGACTTTGGATAGGTTTCATTAGACATATTAAGTTATGTATGATAAACGATAATCAAAGTTCGTAGTAACACAATACTGTAAGTTAGGCACAACCGTAAAGGGCGTGACTCATTTTAATATTGTGGAATTTATTGCAATAATCCATCATGGTAAATTTGTGCGTCGTACCAGCAATAGGTAGTAAAGATAACGAAATCTCTAAATTAAATACTTACGTCCTTAATATTTAGCTTGAGTGTATAACGAGCGCGTATGTGTGTCACGTATACAAGAAAGGACTTTTTTGACTACTGATATACAAATTCCACGTTTGTAAATATTGTAAATCTATTCATATAAAATTGTAATAATACGAATGAAATCGCGGAAGCGTATTGTGTTATTCGTATTTCCTCGAATGTAACAGGCATACTAGTATGTTATTGAAAATCTGTGAACAGTTATCAGACCAAATTGTAGAAAAAAATCAAAACATGTATATGCTGTATAACGACTATCGCCATATAAAACGTAACATACCATCTCTTCCTAAAAAGAAAACTACGCTCTCTCGTGAATCGCAAAAGGCATTTGAATTGTGTATAGAAAGTTTCCAATTTATTCTGATTCACTTTGTACCCAATCATTTGCATTAGCGGCGACTGAAGTTCCAAGGGATACGCGTCCGTGCGCGCGTGAAACATACATGTATAATGTAAATATTAGCACGTCCCACTTGTAGAGGCAAGTAAAATAAGAAACGGCGCAAGCGTGTCATCTAAGATTGTTAATGCTAGGTTTGTCATAATTAAAGGGTATTTAATTTAAAATCTGTATGAAATTTCACAAAACTCTTATTGAAGAAAGAAAGTACAACGAAGGAAAACTTCGTCCATTGGTAAATTAAAGACACTATTATATTGAAATACAAAATTGCAGAACGGCGATATTTTGTCGAATACAAGACTGTTTAGTGTAAACTAACACTTTGTAAACAGTTGAACGTATGTCAATTGTAATATATTCCATTGAAAAATGTCTATTTACTTGTACATGTCAATTTTCTCTACTCTCTAATGTTTATCGTGCATTATTTTTATACTCAAAGTATGTCGATGTTGACAAAGTGCCTTTTTACCTTGAATAAAAGATGGATGTAATTTATTCGATTATTCGTTTTGGACGATGGACGCCAATTATTGTGAGAAGAGAAATGATAATTTGTTATGAAATTAAATATAAAATGAACTGTACGTGTTGACAACTTATAAATAACTCGATTATTTGTGTAACTGATTTCAGGATCTCCCAAATACACCATTGTGTGTAATATATCGATAGTTCAAACAGAGCCTAAATATAACATAAATAAATGAACATATTTTATAATATCAAAATGTTTTCATTAATAGTTGCGGCAAAGACGGAAACAATTAAACTTCTACCTTGTAGTTTGTTTTATTGCAAAGTAACAGTGAAGTTTTCAGAAAATGGTTTATTTTATTGGTTTTGCAAAAGAATTATTTACTGCTGCCTACAGCATTTATATTCATTAAAGTTCAATCTAACATATACTTTGGAATAATGTTATAAAACTGACATTTATTAATTATGTTAGTTTTTTAAATCACCTAAAGTCTGGTTATAATGAGCAATGACCATACACATTGTATTTATACTTATAAGTAAGGATCACATAACTTCACAGTGCGATTCCACATTGTTCCAATATTATAGTAGTTTGATGTACCTATAAAAAAAATTAATGATTACTTTTTTGTAAGAGGGCTTGGTTCTTTATCGTATGTAAAAACATTGCACGATTATTGTAGAAAATATGCATTTTTTACAATATTCGTCATACTACCGTATATTAGGTGTCCTGGAGAGAACTCCGTTATTTTGTATACAGTTCTTGGTGTAAATAATGGAATTCTTTCCGATGTATCTAATATATATTGTACACATAATAGTTGAACTTATACCTGACTAATTTAAATATTTACATACTTAACGTCAGCGGGGATCTTCCGTATGACTTTCCTGGAAATTTAGCCACGATTGTTCAACAACAGTAGCTACTCGTTTCTCATATTCTCGTTTATTTTCTTGGTATAACTGCGCAGCTAATGAATTGGCTGGTGAATTCGGATTTGGTTCATCCAAAAGGGACTGTAACAAATATTCGGTTGGTTTCATGATAAATAATAAATTCATTACACGGAATTAAGTTTTACGATAACAATTATAATATCGTCAAAGTTTCTCAGATTTTATATATACTTCGAAGAATTGTAAAACTATACAAAATACTAGTCATTAAGAGTATAGGTATAGATTGCAAATCTGGAAAACTTTGAACAGATAGTGACCACGAAAGAAGAAAAAGGTTCACAACGTTTTAGAACATAAAGTGAAATTATTTATTTATTATTATGCATATATGTTTACGTGTGTATGTGCACACGTATATGTATATATATTTATATTTCTTTTTATTTATATATGTATATTATAGTATGTATAGGTGAATTTATATACTATTTCAAATTCCGAAACTAAAGCAAAGTACAAATCTGTGCTACTAGTGGGTATTGGATTTAGCACAGAAACAAAAGACCAATATTATTTCTAATCTAATGTTTAATGTTACTAATCTGATGTTATCAAACCTCAAAATAAATAAATACACAATTTTATAATAATTTATTATTCAACATTGTAAAAATTCGGTCTAATGTTGCACATTGTTGTAATAGTCCGGTAAAGCTTTACGAAGAAACATGCTAAGGTTTAGCGTTAGCTCCTTAGTAAGGCTGCATGTTCTTCTTGGTATCTGATGGCTGAAGATTGCTGAGCGATGCTGCAACAGCATCACGAAAACGCCTGCGACTAATCCACAAAACTCTGCTCCACGCAAGCCTTGACTCGCTTCTCGTACTCGCGCCGATTCTCTTTGTACAGTTGTGCTGCCATTGAGTTGGCAGGTGAATTCGGGTTCGGGTCACTTAACAGCGACTGCAACCACATAAGTCGTACTCGTTACATATCAATCTAATAATTTTTATATAATATGTCCATCTGTGAGTTATAAGCAAATTGCTAAATTATTTAATACTTTTTGTATGATATGCCATGAGATGATCATCTTCAAACAATTTTTATGAATTCATATAGATGTATAGTGTACATCATTCTTCGAATAGGCATTTAACGAGACTTTGCTGAATTGCAACCGCTGTTAAGACATAAGGAACTATTTCCAGGTTACTTTTATGGGTACTCTCATTAAACGGAAGTAGCTTTAATAAATTACATACCTAAGCGATCATTAGTGCCAAATAATTTTCATATATCGATTTAAAAGATAACTCAGAAGGTTGCAAAAACGTGCAAACAGATTTCTTTGGATGTCATTCTAAATTTTGTATGAGTATCATCTTTGTTGCTCATACACCATCGTAGTTGAGTACATTACAATATCGTAACAAATTAAGACACAAGATGTATCGATCAAACTGCATATACACGTCTGTATTATATGAGCATAGCAATATGCACGCATATTGATACATTTTTATACCATCTTGTACTTTAAGAAATACTAAATATTTCTGCTTCGGAAAGCTTTAAGAATAGATAATTGGAATTGAACAAAACAAATCGGATCGTATGGACAATAAAGTATCTCCTTATGCGTAAACTAATCGGATTCAAGGAATTATTGTTACCTACGTAACTATTTTTTGTCAATATATTCCTGGTATACAGGAGGTAAAATGGTAACTAACAAAATGCAGATATATTTATGACAGGAGTACCTCTTGCCCTGGTATTTTTAATATTGATAAATGCAATGCATACGCAGAAACAAGTCTTATAAATATTGGACTTAAACCAACAAGTGTATATATATATATTTATACTCAAATAAGTTTTTACAAACCTGTATAGATGTTAAGATAGCAGAGACATCGTAAGTAGGACTCCAACGATTCTGCAATATGTCAAGGCAAATACCTCCATCGGCATATACATTGGGATGGAACATCTTACTGACAAATCTTACTGTGGGTGGTTTGTTTGGATATTCTTCTGTAAACTCTATTGTAAGTTTAAATGTACCATCTTCAAACGGAGTATCATGTGGCCTACAACAAACGGTGTTTATGCATTTATATATTATCGGCGATTGAGTCACAATTAGCTTACACATATATGAATTCATCATAACGAATATAAATAATATCGTTACTTTTTTCCACAGAGAAATGCATAGTTAAAAAATTACTCCGAGATAGCGCTACTAATCAATTCATTCCTTCTTTGTCGATCTTACCCGAATATGACAGCATTCCATATCATGATATTATTGTCCGTTGGCGCTCCGGATACTCCGGTAGGAGGGTCTTCCTGTAGTCTTTTCAAGAAATGAGAAATACAATTATTATAGACAGACATTTATTTAAGACATATGTACAATACAGTTGTACTTGTGCATGGGCATATACATTATAAGCAATAATTTTAAATTATTGTATTATATTGTATTATATAGTAGCAATCTTTATTTTATCCCTTTCAGCTTTGAAAAGAAGGCATTATTGATACATATAGAGAGATATAAAATTTTTGTTTTTTCTAGGAGTCTACTTACGAAAAGCAATTAATAAATTGATCAACTTGTACAGGAAACATCATGAATTTAAATGTTACTCGCGCTCAATTTTACTTCAAATCTTAATTGAAAATCATTTTCTTCTTAATTATTTGACTACTTTTTTAAATGTACACTGAATTTGTACGAGCTATCAATATGTGTACATGTTTATGCTTGTCCTTACAAAAATGATATATTATAAAGAATCAAGCAAAGCAATAATAAAGACGTTCTACGACAACATCATTGGATAAACTGTGCGTACCTACTTATACTGCCTGGTAAAAGAAATACGTAAATTTGTTTAGTTATTTAATTTTTAATAAACGTGCTTTTCTTTGTGAAATAACATTTATTAAAAAATATACATATGTAACGTAAAGGAACGCAATCACAGTAATTTTCTACAATTGCATTTGATATCGCACTTTAAATGTGTGGCGGGTAAAAAGCCGTGCAAAGATTTCAGTACAAAATCAATGTCTAACGATGCGAACTGCTCTTAGAAGCTTACACAAATATGTAAATACATATTATAATACATTCTAAAAGACCTAAGCTATTAGCTCTATAAAATAAATTTCCTTATCGATATTCCACCGTACATTTATACTGGCTACTATGTTTTAACGTTAAGAGAAAAAACCCAATAAAGTAAACATGCAGAGCGCCCAGTATAAACAATAACTATATCACAATTGCCATTCTTCTTTGAAATATGCAAAAGACAAGATAAGATTTATATCCTAAAATGCGATCAAATGAAAAATGAAACACATATTCGTGCAAAATGTAGATTAGATCTCTGACAAACTGCCATCAATTTCTACGAACACGCGTGTAATCATTCCGCGTTAGACGGAGTCATGAAACTTTATGTTTCTTTTTTTTCTTCTTTCTTTTTGATAATCGATTTTCCATTATCCGATAATCGACGTCGAGCGATAGAAGTGCGGATATAAAAAAAAGTCATTCTCGGTATAGATGTATGTCGGAGGTGTCGAAGAACGATCATATGTTCCTAATAATAACTTTGTACCTTGGGTCACAATGACGTTCGTGAATATGTCTCGAACTCGTGTTTGCATACGGTCAATGGTAACACGACATTCGTTCGGAGACGTTGGGATTGATGTTAAATAAGTGGAGAAATTGGATTTACAATGGCGCTTTGTGTATAGGCGAGGCGTGACAGAAAATTTGGTCGTTGGATAGGTACCTCTTAAAATCTCTCATTAGCCTCCTTCTTGCGGGGGTAGACATCCCTCACGAATGGGCTGGTCGTTCCCAAATCGTTGAAACGGATCAACTCCCGAGTCTGCTGTTACCCTCCACACCTTATGTTTACGAGATATCCACGATAAAAAAAATATTACGGTCTCCGGGCGTCTGTTATTTCTACAATCTTCGTCACTTACAATAAAGTACCACTGTTGTGTTTTCTGCTGCGTACGTCTTTGCCTTTTGTCAATCCCGAAGGCCACCCTACCGTACAGTACCGTTACAGGGTCCTTTAAATAAGATACGTCGAAAAAGTTCCGCTACTAGCTCCCGCAGATATATCGATACACAACCCGTTTAATTTTCACAATTCCTCGATGAAAATTCACATAAGCACAAAACGACTGGGCGACAACCACTCCGTGAAATACGCTCCTTCACTAGCAAAACGACGGACAGCTGGATGGAAGTACGGAGGGGATAAGAATTGGACTGTTTTTTACATGACGTCACAAACTAAAATTGGACTACTCGATGAATGGTGATGCGGCTACAGGTGAACTTCGTTCGAAATTCAGAAGTTGCGCGTTCAAGATCGCACACGCTTTATTTGTAACTTTTAGTTTTCTCGAATAACGTGTAGAACGTATTGCCATCGATTTGCGCGTGATGTAATAATGATAATTTGCACTGGAAGAGTGGATAAAATCGATAAAGCTGATTGAAAATTTTCATTTACCAAAAGTTTAATCGCGATGGGTACGGTGATATAGAAACTGTCGATATTGTACCTCTGGTAGAATATTCGAGTACTTTACTTATATCGAGTAAAAGGTAAAGTAATAAGTACTGGTATTGTTTATAATACTTGGAAATATTTAAACGGATTTTGTACACCCACGAGGGTAGATAAATCTAGGTAGCGCCCGTAACAATAACGTTTACGCGTTTTACGCGCCACTCTTATATCCGGATAGTTTAGGACTAAAGTAGGTTTTGTAAGTTTTGTCACTTTGAATATTACGATTGAATCTAAATTAATGATGAGAAATTACCGAACCAACGAGGATAGTAAGCTTTACGCTATTGTCTCAATGAGATATGTTATATCGTAGCGTACGAAATACAAATAATATATTATCATAAATGCAGTTGCTGTGTTACATGATTAGATGGCGACAGAGTAGCCATTACTGCGTACGTGTTATTCGATGATTACTCCAGATTACTCCACTGATATTCTATGACGCAAAATAAGTTGACTTATTCGCTGCGATATTACTCCGATATTAGATACAGTCATACAGTGTTCAATTCCCTACTCAACTAATTAATGCTGCATAATATCTAACAGTATGGACGTTTAAATAATACCCATAATTGAAAACATTCATATCTCATTTATGCTATGATCGGTTCCCCAAAATTGGTTAAATTTCTGTGGTGCGGTTTAAAAAGCTGATTAAAAAATTATTTACAGTTCTCATCGTGCTTTCTCGAGCATACAGTTTTACGATGGCCGGTTTTGTACTGCGTGTCAAAACGAAATCGGGTCAGAAGGTTGTAAATGGTTTGCTACCACAAGACAAGGTAGCTGTGTTAAAGACGAAACTTGCCGAAGTGGCCGAAATACCTGTCGAAGCCCTTCACGTTCTTGGCGGTTTTCCACCGAAAGCAATCGATCTCAAGGACGAAGTAGCAACTATCGCTGAAAGTGGCATTGTCTCGGGAGATACTTTAATCATAGAAGAAAAGCAAATTATTTATAATGGAGAGCAAAGACTAGAGGACGTTGGACGGCAGCATATCGTGGATGATGAAACTTTCACCAATACCTCTGGCGTTCTAATGAGAAAATTTGTACCTGCGGATAATTCGTGTTTATTTACCAGCGTTGGATATGTGCTCAATGGTATATAATTAGTTGCGGCACGCCACTGCTTAATTTGAACACGGTATAGGGCATTCAATGTCATAATGTATTTTTAGGAAGAGTCGATCCTACTTGTGCGAGTTTTATGAGAGATATTATAGCAAATGCCGTTGCCGCCGACCCGGAGGAATATTCGGACGCGTTTCTCGGTCGACCCAATGGTGAATACTGTCAATGGATATTAAAACCGGACTCTTGGGGCGGCGCTATCGAATTGTCCATTCTCTCTAAATTCTATGGATTAGAAATTGCAGTTATCGATAGTATTAATGCTATCATAAACAGATTCGGCGAAGACCAACATTATGCTCAACGTGTATTTTTAATATTCGACGGAATTCACTATGATCCCATCTACTTGGAACCTCTGGATGTAAGATGCTTTCATCGTTGAAATTGTATATGTGGGTCGGTGCTGAATATTATGATGTTTAAGTGTGAAATATCTTTTCTGTATTTCAAGGGTGGCTGTATTCAAACGATTTTTCCTACGCAAGACGAACGAATATTGTTAGAAGCTGCAGAACTTGCGAGGGAAATGAAATCTAGTCGCCAATTCACAGATGTTCAAAAATTCACATTAATGTGTAACGAGTGCAAAGTAAAATTGAGCGGCCAAGCGGCGGCACAGAAACACGCCAAAGAAACTGGACACAAAAACTTTGGGGAAGTAGTTGCGTAGCAGAGGAACAATTTTATCATTTAACACCTAATACGAGTTTTTAACCAGACTGCTATTTAAAAGATTAACTAACTAAATCTTAGGCAGAATTTTGTACTCGGGCGAGGCTTATAAATCGTGTAGCACAGTACCAATGTTTGCCCTGCCACGAACTACCAGTTCCGTGCACAAGGTATATATGCACTTCGAACATTGCGTAATTCACAGATTTCTAGTTTTGCATAAAGTCATTTCTTCAATTTTTCAGTAACGCATTTAAATATAGAACACTCGTTTCGCACAATTGCTTCATGCCAGAAAGCAAGTACCATGTACACGATAGACTGTAAACCCTTTGATAAATTTGTAGCATTTTTACAAACCTACCTTTCTCTATGATAAGCATTCTACTTATGTTTCTGCGGAACAAATATATCAGGTAATAATAATCTCTTTAGAAGATAAAAGCACTAAGGTTTCTATACTAATGTACTAAAATTTTTCCTAAAACAATAGGTGAATATAGGCAACATTTTCAAGAGAATAAAATGATACGTGCCATGCTTTATAGACTCTATTATTTGCTGCCATCGATTAATACGTTATTATTAGTTACTTATCAACAAGAACAATACGCATTGCCAATTAGCTGTTTTGCAAAATTAAAAATCTGTGATAAGATTGCCTAATAGAAATTAAAAAAGTGTTATATAGCGACAACGAGGTTCCGCGATATGATCTGGTTTTTGAAATTTGTGAGTTTATAGAGTAAGCTTACTCGATCCGATTGGAAGTAAGTAAACTGAATAGTATTTATTCCAATATTTAACCCACTTATAAAAATAAATTATTGTTTACAAGCATTACGTATTACGTATACAATACATAACTGTTTTCTATAAATATTTAAACGCCATTTATTTTCTTAACTTAAGTTGAAATAAGGTGTGTGACATTTTGTTAAATGTGCAAATCTTACTACTTAAATACTTTTTAATGTACGGGCATCGCAAAAAGGGGTAAACTATTATGTTGCGCGGAAGTTAATTTATGCATATACCGAAGGATGTTACAATATGAGATTTATGCAATTAAGGAGGTACCTGTAACTTTAAATATGTTTTATTTATACCATTTATGTTGATTTTAGTTATTATTATAGGCTTGACGCAAACCTGTATAATTTAAAGAAGCACGTACTGCTCAAATATTTGTGACCAACACGTCCCTCGCATATAAATAACCATATCATTTGGAAAACTCATAAGTATATATTTTCTTTTCAGGAGCATATTCTCGTTTGTTATAGAAACAATGCTTATTAAAAATTAGAGGTGTCGCATACACGTACGGTGAGCTTAACGTTCCGTTGTGAATTAAAGTTTGTCTGAGTACAGGTACGAAAGCAATTCTTCAAAAAATGTTCACGATTGCAATTTCATAGACACATATTTGTACGACTAGATTCTGCATCTGATATATTTTTGTCTTCTGTTGTAACAATTGCATATAGCGATGTGAAATAAAAATGTTATTTACATTACTCAATTTACTAAACCGTTCGAGTCGTTAGTCTTTTACTACTGTCCCTCAATATTGAAATATCGTCGAATTGTGTAAAATTAAATACTTCGGTTTATATAATGTGCCAGATATTATATAACGTCTTTTTTTCAAGCCTTCAAAAACAGCTATCGAAAATGAACTTTAACTCGCCTAAGACAAACTGTGTTTACTGAAATTCGTAAACCATACGATGTTACATCGTAAATGTCGTATAGCGATTAGTCCGGTGGTACACAATTTAAGTAATTAGTGGATATCGGCGATATGCGCATTGTCGTCGTGCTAATTCGCGTCAATTCGCGTTAATCTTCGTGAAAAACGTAAACACATCGTGGCGACGAATGATCGGTAAAGCAGAGCATCGCGCTCCGACGTCGAGTCAACAAAAACAATGTGAAACGCAGGTACAGATGGCGCGCCCGTAGCCGAGTTAAAACGACGTACGATTTTTAGTGTCTTGCCAACCGCGACGCGAGACTGACGGATGTGATGTGTCGTCACGTAAACACGATGGAACGAGTAACGTATCAGTAAGAGAAATTGGAAAGCATAAAGGAAAATCGTGTTATCTCGATTACCGTGAGTCAGCTGGGATTCTCGGAGCGGAGCGTCGAATGCGTTGTCTCGGGGCTGTTTTGGGCATGGTGTGCTTTTCGAGAAAATTGCCTGTCCAATAAAATGTCGCTGCAGCCGACCACGGCGGTACTGTTGGTCGAAGAAAATTTGCTGACAAACAGGTGAAGATGGAAGATGAGGCCGACCTCAGGGAACAACTCTTTCACAACACCGTGCGGGAGAACATTGTGAGTAATCAAAACCAAACATCCTTCTTGGTTATCGAGCGTTATTGATCATCGATGATAGACCGGGGTGACCTCGCTTTCGTGTCACGCTCCTGACGATGCTTGTCAAATCGTATTTGTTGCTCTCTCACCGTCGCCTCCAATCGCTTGGAATTCTGAAAAACCGTTTGAGAAGTTCTTTCTAAATTCTCGCAATCTACGAGCCAAGTCCTTCGACAATTGAACATTAAAAATATGGGATCGAGTGGGCTCTCGATGCCACGTAAGATTCATTGTTTTTCGTGCGTATCTCGAATATCATATCGAACATTTTGAAAGAGGCTGCTGTACTTACTTTCAAATACGGAGTACTCGCGTTCGAGTTTCGTCCTTCAGAGGCGACACGGACAATGAGATATACTTCCTTGGAATTATATCCGGAGGAATTGAACGCGATCGCAATTATCTTCTCGTCGCTTCACCGTTATCGAAGCAAGAAGGAAATTCTCGCGGAACTAGAAGCGTGCTTGTCTATTTTGTGTCGCGTGGCCAATGATAACGTTTATTTCTAGTGTTCCGTTCCAATTGTAACGTCGAGCGGCATTTTCGCGATAATCTTCGGTACAAAGTCCTTGGTTGGCCTAGGCTCTGGCGCGAGACAAAAAACAATCAGGATGTCAGATTTCATCGGTGATTTTCTTCTTCTTTTAAATTGGCCGATCAGGTTCTACTTTGTACCCACGATGCACGGTGGTCCTAGATGTAAATGAGCCTCTAATTTGCCAAATCAATTTACTTCTTTTCGAAGAAGGAAAAAGAATCCTGAAAATTATTAGCGCCGATCCGGTGTTTCGGCAGTTTGGCGCGAAAATTTAAATGCATTCGAACTCACATAAGCTCGTACGATGAAATAAATAAACTTTCGAGATAGTTTGTAATGCGAATAATTGATATGCACCGAGCGTCCTTTATTTAGCGTAACCTTTAACTCTCGACGATCGACCAAGCATATATTAGGTGTACCAGAAAGGAACGATTTTATATAGGGACTTTATAAAGGAATTACTTTATATAGGCTTCTAATGTAACATAATGAATTTTGTTCTGGTACACCTAAATACATTTGGTGGTAAACACAGGGTTTGGACGGTGTGCGCCAACGTCCTCTTAAGGGGCGTTAACTATATTAATTCTTAATTTTTCTGTCAAAAAAAAAAACATTCTCATTATTGGAAAATATGTGAACGTGAACAAATACTCAAAGATTCTTCGTAGGACTTTCTTTGTAGTTAAATCTTTATAGTAAATAATTACTACACTTTAGTATATAAAATCGTGCATTGCTTCAATCAAACGGCAGGTAATTCACCATTTAAGTAAATTCTTTAAAAAAAGAGGCTGCTCCGAATTTTGCAAAAGATATTCCCTTTCTTATGACAAACGTTAAAATACACTTTAATAAATCAAATTCTCCACTACTGCAACTCAGAGGCAAGTAATTTAAGGTTTACGTAACCTCTTTAACCCCTTGGCTACTGTGGGCGCCTATAGGCGCTTAGAAATTTTGCGTTTGTGACACTGAAAGCGCCTATAGGCGCTCGACACAGTTAGGCTTCCTGACACGGAGGACGCCTATAGGCGCTCCGAAAATTATATCGATATTTATTCTCATAAATCTTATCTCAGTTAAACAAGAGTTAATGCTAATTTCACTGGCACATATTCCGATGGTCACCTGCTACTTAAATATTGAAATATAAGTGAGAAATCAAAAAAGACAATAACCGAATTGCGAACACATCACTTCGTACCGTGGTAATTATTTTTTGCTCAGCGAATCATTCCATATCGCCTCATCCCACGATTTAAATTTAAATTTTACAGTTACTTTCTTGTTTTATCCTGAGAATCAAATATTCGAATAAGAAAACGTTTAACTTTCTTTTTACGTAGTGAAATTCAGTTTTTCGATTATTAAAATATCTTTTCACATAAATGCAGCCCTACCAAAAAGTTCGCTGTTCCGAGTGCACATCGTAACTAAATTCCTGCCGTATGGTACGACCGGTACTTATCAAAGTCCGTCGTAGTCAAGGGGTTAAAAAAAGAGGCTGCTCCGAATTTTGCAAAAGATACTCCTTTTTCTATGTTCAATGTTAAAATACACTTTACTAAATAAAATCGTGCATTGCGAGTTAGGACGGCAGGTAATTTATCGTTCGTCGATTTTTTCAATACCGTGGAAAGAGAAATATTCCAAAGAGTCGGTCCACTCGGCTATTAGCTCGTAGCAAGTTGACAAATGGCGGAAGGAGGGGAGTTGGAGGCGCGTTGATCGCTAGAAACGAGAGCAGTAAGTACGCTCCTATACAAGAAGCGCGTATGTTTGACTTAATGGGACTGGAGGGGAAGCGATGCGAGCACCGGGGATTCTCCCTCGTGCTTTCACGATACTTTCACGCTAGGGCGAGTCGTTGACCAAAGACGAGGATCCCGCGTTAGAGCTGCACAACCGACGACCGGTTTTTCTCGTTGCATTCCGAGCTCGCTAGGGAGAGAGACCCTCTTAGAGGAAAACTGAATTCGCGAGCTTGGATCTCGCAGTTTTGGGGGTGTGTCGCGTTTCGTCGACTTTTCGAGAATTAAAAATTACTCCTTATACTCTCTCGTTCTTTGGCATTTCGATAAACCGACCTTGCGATGAAAATTCCGCCAGATTCGTTTTCCACGAAGAAAGAAAATAATCCAAGCGGACTCACTGTGCTCGTCGTTCTTTGTGATTTTACATTGAAGAAATTGTATTCTTAAAATACACACTGAGAGAAAAGTATATGATATATCTAACTATAATGGCATAGTAACAAAATTATAGTTGGAAATATCATATTTATGGTAAAGGTTACCATAATGTCGGTGATAATTACGATAGAGGTAAAGTATAACCAACTATATTACGTTTTTACCCAAAATTATGGTTATTTCAACTAAAATGGTAAGAAAAGTAACTATTTTATACAGGGTGTCCCAGACCACCCATACAATCTCTCGTGGGGACATAGAGCGGCTTGCGCTGAACATAAAAGTCCTGTACCGTTTTGCGATAATCGCAATATTTATTGAGTTATTAATTGTTAAAGATCAAAGGAAAGGGCGTCCGCCAAAATAGCAGCGGGAGAAGCGATGGAGCCTCTGCGAGCTGTAGGACGGCCCAGTTTACCAACAAACAAACGCGGGACGCGGTAAGGCGAAGGCTAACAAGGGGAGGATCACAATGTGTTGTTTCCAATTTCGCTGAATTTGAAATATGTCATAGTTCAGCACCCCTAGATGCTCATGGTACCCGGTTTTATATGAAGATGGCCCGTAGTTTTCGAGAAAATTGCAGTTAAATATTGCAAATTTTCTACCTAAATTGAGGATGTGGCAGCGCAGCGCCCGAGAACGAGAGACAGGAAAAAACAACAGAGAATCAAATGACTTTGTCTCGTCGATACGCGTGTCTAGCTGCGCTGCCACATCCTCAATTTAGGCCGAAAAATCGCAATATTTAACTGCAACTTTCTCGAAAACTACGGGCCATCTTCATATAAAACCGGGTACCATGAGCATCTAGAGGTGCTGAACTATGACATTTTCAAATTCAGCGAAATTGGAAACAACACATTGTGAGCCTCCCCTTGTAAGACACCGCTGCACGGCCGGCTTCTTTTTCGTTATTCTTCCCCTTACCGCACCCCGCATTTGTTTGTAGGTAAACTGGGCCGTCCTACAGCTCGCAGAGGCTCCATCGCTTCTCCTGCTGCTATTTTGGCGGACGCCCTTTCCTTTGATCTTTAACAATTAATAACTCGATAAATATTGCGAATATTGAATAATGGTCCAGGACTTTTGTGTTTATATTAAGCCGCTCTATGTCCCCACGAGAGATTGTATGGGTGGTCTGGGACACCCTGTATAGTTAATATTACCAGAATATTTCACACATAGTGATAGAACTAACTATATTCACATAGCACATTTTACTATACATATAGTAACAAGAACAAAGGTAATAGTTAATAATATAATCATTTGTGTAAATCTACTTTTCTCACGCTACTCGTCAGTCTGTTTTCACCACCATTTTGTAAGAAGAAATGAATCGCAATTTTTGTCACGATATTAACCAACGAGTTTACGATAAGATTCCTTGCAATTCGATTTGCGTAAAAAGAGAAACAAGTACACTCTTTAAAGATAACCTTCTTTCGCTCTATTTGTCGATGCGTTCCTGCCGATAATCATTATAATTTATCGTGCGTGTAAAACTGAAGAGTTCCGTGCGAGCGATAAACAAATATAAGACGAATGAATTGTGAAAGTGCTGCTTCTCGTGGAACGACTAATGCGGCGATGATCATTTAGCAAGACTCTCTTGTAAATGCTAATTAATGGGATGGTAATTACGAGAGAGAGAAAGAGTCCACGCGTGGCCAGAATGTTATCGGAAATTGCGAGAAGCGAGTAAGTCATTGTTCACTGGCCAATGTTATCCATCCAATCGGATATATGACAATGGCTCGCGCGAACAATAGGTCGATGCTACCGGCGAGTGAGGCGTGCACGTTGCATAAACATTTAGCAAGATTTACGAATCATTGATCTTCCTCGAGCTGGGAACATTTTGTTGAATCTTTCACCGGTGCACGAGTGATACTATGCCTGTGAAGCTGGCAGAACATTTTGAAAATAAAGAAGGAACAATGTTAATTTTAGTGACACTTTTCGTAGCTTTAGAGTTCTTCATAGAAAGTAGAAAGAGTTGTGCGCTTTTAATATTGGAAAATAGCAAGTGCAAAGTTGCCGTGCTAACCTCGCGAATCTAGCACGGCACTTTCTCTCTAAAATATAAAAGATGAGTCAATAACATTACTTTTAGCAAAGGTTACCCTTAGTTCTCATCGAGTTTCATTACTGAGAGCAATAAAAAAAAAAAAAATTCCACATTCACGCTTTTTTCGTAAGCTTTGATTACTGTACTCGGTACGTCACTCAGGGATAAAAGTGTCGTGGTGATCATTTCTCGTGCTTTTTTCAGTGGATATCAATAGTTTTAGCAGAGCTCCGACCCTTACAATTATTTTTAAGCAGAGTTCAAGTCGTCAACTATTTTTAAACAATTTTTCAATACTCGAAGCCAGCATGACACTCAAAGGAAAAATGTCGTGCTGACCATTTCTCGTGCTTTTTTCAGTGCACTGAAAAAGTTGAATTCTCATCTTAAGAATTTACCACTTAATTTTAGAATATTTCTTACTGAAATAAGCAACAAGAGGATCTTCTTAATTTAAGAGTAGAATACTCTAAACAGATTCCTCTAATCAAATACTCTTAACGGGATATTTTTATCAGATATTCTTAACACAACCTGGTAAAAAATTTCTATGGATATATTTCGTATATAATTATTGGAAACAAAACTCTTCATGAAGTGCTTCACTGATTATATAATAAAAAATTACATGATCCATGAATTGTAACTTTCTCTCGTGACTACATTTCTCAACCAATTCCTATTTCAATGTGTGGATCATGTAATTTTTGACAATACGAAGAGTGAAGCATCTCATTAAGAGCTTTGTGTCCAATAATTATGTACGAAATATATCTATACAAATTTTTTACCATTGTATGTTAAAAGTATGTGATAAGAATGTCTCTTAAGGATATTTTATTAGAAGAATCTGTTTAGAGCATTCTACTCTTAAATTAAGATCTTCTTGTTGCTTATTTTAGTAAAAAAGATTCTAAAATTAAATGGTAAATTCTTAAGATAAGAACACAATTTTTTCAGTGTAGCTTTGCCGCGTTGCAGCAACAACTGAAACCGGTTGTTTCCCACACTACAGCTCATAGTAAGTTTTTCTCGAATTTCGTAGCGCGGTATTTTTTATTTGTAAGAACAAAGCACGCCGGACAATGTCGAGAACGCCGAGACAAAATAATATTTTCAGTTTTTGTCGAGCGCAATGCGATAAGGATAACATATCTTATTGCTCGGAAATAATTGCGAGCAGATAGGAACGTTCGGTCGGTAATGACAATATCTCGCGTGCACGGAAAAGAAATAATTTAGGATCGTAAAATTGTTCAGGCGCTTGTTCGCATTGATTTTGCGATAAGAGCTTTATTCTTCGAGCGTGGGCACGAAGAAGTTTTCACGCGAGGCTTTTGGAAAATTCTATAAATAAGATTTCCAGCCGAAGAGCAACTCGCGTCTCTTTCTTCCTTCTTTCTCATACGTTACTCGTGCTGTTCATTTTTAGAGTGCTCCTTCACGAGCACGAGGAAGTCACGCGACTCTTACGGTGCGCGCGTCGGTGGTGCTTCTCTCCGCATCCTTGGCAGTCAATAAAAAAAGTGCAGGAAATATTATCATTTTGAACATCATTCATTGCAGATCGTAACTGCTCCTCCGTCCAGTTGCCACGAGGATGCACAGACCCTCGATTGTATACGTTAGGCATCTAAGAAATGATCGAAACTTCGTGCCAGTTGTAAAAAGGGTGAAATAAATATTCTTCCTCTATGGGCATTATACCCTGAAAAAGGTTGAGCCACCCTAATAATCCAAGCCGAACATGATGACAACGACGCGAACTTTTAGCTTAAAAACATCTCAACACACTCCGTTCCATTACCAAGTTGTTGAAACACATTACAGGTAACCCTCCTATAACATGGTATCTCATAACACGGTTTCGCTATAACACGATTCGTAAATTGCGGGAACCCTCCTACAACACGGCATCCTATAACACGGTTTCGCTATAACGTGATGAGAAAACTGCAAATCCTTTGTACATACAACACTGTACACTGAGAGAAAAAAAATGGTTGGGTTTACTATAATCTCACTATATTTTATAGTTAGATTTGGCGTCAAACATATTTTTATAGTTCACTTAACCATACAAAATATAGTAGAATGAACGATTTGTAGAAATGGTTATACTATTAACCGTTACCTTTGTTCTTGTTACCATATGTATAGTAAAATGTGCTATGTGAATATAGTTAGTTTTATCACTATGTATGAAATATTCCGGTAATATTAACTATATAAAATAGTTACTTTTCTTACCATTATATATTTTCAACCATACTATATTTTTAGTTGAAATAACCACAATTTTGAGTAAAAACATAATATAGTTGGTTGTACTATGCCTCTATCGTAATTATTACCGACATCATGGTAACATTTACCATAAATATGATATTTCCAATTATAATTTTATTACTATGCCATTATAGTTAGATATATCATATACTTTTCTCTCAGTGTATGTACTTGTACAGCCGCGGCGAGGCTTGCTGTCCTAAAGATACAGCGTTGCGGAAATGTATGTAGGTCCTTAACCGTACGTGTAGCCTGGGTCTCATGCAACACGGTTTCACACAACACGGCATTTTCTAGGAACCTAACTACCGTGTTATAGGAGGGTTACCTGTACTTTACAAACATGTATGGTAAATCGGATGCTTAACTAATAAGGCTTAGAAATAATATGAGATATCTCAAAATGGAAATCTTTAATACTTACTTTCTTCTTCTTTAATCGTGACGAAAGCAGCGAACACTCGTACTAGTCGTGACAACGAGTCGTACTAATTTTCATAAGAATCCATCTGTAATTAACTTTTCGAATTTCGGGTGCGGGCCATCTCTACAGGACTTTACCCTACTAATCAAGACACAAGAACAAGAGTAGAACGAATCTTGGACTTTTCGTCGGCGAGGCCTCTCAAGTCTCCAATCATCTCTGGGCCCGTCCTATTCTCAGCGCGTAACTCGCGCTGCCTCTGCCAACTGTGGGCCGACGAACGCTGAGGTGTTTGAAATGTCGTCCTGCTATTTACAATTGGCAATCGTAGGAGGAACGTGGCAGCCGGATTCGAGTCTCGTCACCACGACGGAAAATTGCATAGCTACCCACTTTCACAGTTCATCACACGCCTCTTCCTTCCTCATGGTTCGCCACTTCTCGTTGCAACGCCTTTCTTTCGCATCCCACGCGAGAAACAGGCCACGAGGCAAGAGTCTCGTTTGAGAAGCTCGTAGGACGTGTACTTAAAAGGACAATTGGTGCGAGTCTACGAGTAGGATGAGAGGTGAACGCGCTCCTTAGCAAGACGAACGTCGAACACTGTTTGCCATTGCTGATTACGATGCTTGAAAGGGTCCACGGCCAGCAGGTAACAACGATGATTATAATTGGGACGACCGTTTAATTATAGGCATTGGATTCTCTGACCGTGAGACCAGAGAGAGATATATCTCCACGAGATGTGATTAGTCGAGAGGCTACCGTGGGTGAAGGAATGTTCTAAGGGGTTTGGTAAATTGGTAAACACTGTCCCACGTCTCTCTCATCTCCCGAATAATTGATCGTTCTTTTGTATTTAGGTCGAACGCTCTTGTGTCTTATTCGCTTTGGAGGTGATTTCGTGACAAGTTTTACTCCAATACTATTAGGTGTACTAATGAATAATCCAATTTTCTGCAAATTTAATTTTCAGTTTTTTTAGAAAAGTCAAGATTATATAACCGCAAAAGAGCAGGAAAATCGATTGATTTTAAATTGAATTTCTTGACCGTTTAAACAAATTTCGATTATTAATTTCTACACTTAATACAATTCATCGTTCTTTCTATAGGTTGGGCGCACTCGTCTCTCAGGATGCAAGCAAATCGATTGACTCCTTCCTTTCTTTCTCTCTTTCTTTCTTACTGTCTCTTTGTCTCTCCTTTCTCCTTTGCCTCCCGTTGCTATTACGTAACGCTCGATACCTTGCCCGGAAGAGAATTCGCCTGCGGCTGGGCAACGGACGAAGTTCGTTGAACTTGTTCGCCTTGATTTTCGGTGAACCATAGTAACTCACGATGGCCACGAATTTATCGCGTGACCTTCCAGCCACGTAGCGTCAAGAGGGCAAGGACATACGCCACAGGGATATGTGTATGCTCGTTCACCGTAATGGATTTTTTTCAATCCTATTGGATTTTTTGCATCGTGATGAATTTTGTCCATCGTAATGTATTTTTTGCATCATGATGAATTTTTTTCCATTGTAATGGACTTTGTCCATCGTCAGGGATCACGTCCATCGTGATGGATTTCGTTCATCGTTGTGAACCTTTTTCATTATGATGGATTTTGTTCACTGTCGTGAATCTTATTTGTCGTCATGGATCTTGCCCACCGTGGATGAATTTTGTCCATCGTCATAAATCCGGTCTATCGTCATGGAGTTTGTCCATCATCATCATCATCATCATCATCGTCGTCGTCATAGATCTTATTCATCGTCCTGGAACTTGCTCACCGTGATGAATCTCGCTCATCGTCATGGAGCTTGTCCATCCTCCTCATCGTCATAGATCTTATTTATCGTCGTGGATCTTGCCCACCGTGGATGAATTTTGTCCATCGTCATAAATCTGGTCTATCGTCATGGATCTTGTACATCGTCATCATCGTCGTGGATCTTGCCCACCGTGAATGAATTTTGTTCATCGTCATAAATCTGGTCTATCGTCATGGATCTTGTCCATCGTCATCATCGTCGTGGAACTTGTCCACCGTGGATGAATTTTGTCCATCGTCATAAATCTGGTCTATCGTCATGGAGTTTGTCCATCATCATCATCATCGTCGTCGTCATAGATCTTATTCAGCGTCCTGGAACTTGCTCACCGTGATGAATCTCCCTCATCGTCATGGAGCTTGTCCATCCTCCTCATCGTCATAGATCTTATTTATCGTCGTGGATCTTGCCCACCGTGGATGAATTTTGTCCATCGTCATAAATCTGGTCTATCGTCATGGATCTTGTCCATCGTCATCATCGTCGTGGATCTTGCCCACCGTGGATGAATTTTGTCAATCGTCATACATCTGGTCTATCGTCATGGCTCTTGTCCATCGTCAAGAATCTAACTCATCGTCACGGTTTCGCCCATGAATCCTATCCTCGTACACTTCTCCCTATTTCTCGTGGAATGGAATCCTCGCATTTACCGCGTTCCAATTTAATTTGCCTTTTCTTCGCTCGACTTCCTCGAGCGCGACCGCTCACCGTTAGTCACGGCGGCGATTGTGCAGAAACAAATTTACGGAATGTCTTAATCGCCTTCTCGACTGTATCTCTTCTAGCGATTACGAGTGTGTTTAGTTTCTCGAACTATGTAGAAAGTTTCGCGCGCAAATCTCGGCGAAACTGTACTCTTTTATTAAAACTATTTCGTTACCACCAGGAAGCGAGCGCAATATAATTTCCAAGTTATTGCTAGAACGTTGAAAATCCACAAGTGGAAAATTGTCGTTTGCAAGATGGTCTCTTCGAAGAACGATTTATCAATTACCGAGGAAAATCCAGCGTCGAAGATCTGAAGCCTGGTGCTCACCGAGGCAACGACAAGGATCTTTCTGTAGATCTGACATGTTTCTTAAAAACTCCTTGCTTCTTGCCGGATGTTTCTTCCGTGCGGACAAATCTTCTGTAACTTCAATGTGGAATAGCATTTACTAGAAATTCTTTTGCCGACAAAAGGCAAGATAAAATTATAAAATGTTACGTTGTTGCTTTAAGCTTAGTCTCCATCGAGGCAACAATGAGGAATTTTCTGCAGACGTCACATGTGTCTTAAAAAATCGCTGCTTCCTACCGGATGTTTTTTCGGTATGGACAAATCTGTGACTTAAATATGAATCAGCATTTATTGGAAATTTTTTGACGACAAAAGACAACATGAAGTTACAAAATGTTACGTTGTTGCTTTAAGCTGAGTCTCCATTGTGGCAACAACGAGGAACTTTCTGCAGATGATGCATGTTTTTGACAAAGACGCCACTTGTTGTGGAATGTTTCTTCGGCGTGGACAAACGTTCTGTAACTTTAATATGGATTAACAGTTATTGCAAAGTTTCTTTGGAGACAAAGGCAATAAGAGGCCAGAAAGTATTCAGCAAGAACATAACTTAACATAAGCACGCGAGTGATTCGACGAAACGGAAAACTTTACTCTCCGCTTTCTCGCGCATTTTTTTTCCAGGATTCTCACTTGACTTCGCGCGACTCTCATGCAGGATGGAATCTCGTTGTAATTATTCGCGGAGATGCCACACCGCAATACTCGTCGCGATAAAACCTGTTCCTCTTTGCGCCTGCAGAAAAGGTTCGCGCGCGAGTGTTCGACGAACCGTCATGACCTTCTTCCTCGCGAGTTGTATCTTCGATCGCTCGAATCCTTATCAGCGGTAAATCCAGTTACCGCTTATTATAGGAGTGGAAAATTAAAACCGTGACGGTGAAAAACGTGTTTGTTGGGTAAACGGCGCACAGTATACGTTCACTGAAGAAATTGTGTTCTTAAAATACAAACTTAACAATTCATCTTAATAGATATTCTTAATAGATAAGAATATTTTCTTATTGTTCTGTTTTCGTGGGACAACAGATACAGGGTTCGGATTGTTTTTTCAGATTTGTTTGTTCGCTTGAACATTTCTCGGTTTCCAGCCTGGTTTCCAGGTTCACAATATTGTTCACGAATAACTCGCGACTAGCTCTGACCAATGTGGACGCAACATTATGAAAGAGAATTTATATCAAAGATAATTTTTTAATCGATTATGGAGTAAACTTCACTCAGATCTTCTTCCTCGCTAGTTGTATCTTCGATCGCTCGAATCCTTATCAGCGGTAAATCCAGTTACCGCTTATTATAGGAGTGGAAAATTAAAACCGTGACGGTGAAAAACGTGTTTGTTGGGTAAACGGCGCACAGTATACGTTCACTGAAGAAATTGTGTTCTTAAAATACAAACTTAACAATTCATCTTAATAGATATTCTTAATAGATAAGAATATTTCTTATTGTTCTGTTTTCGTGGGACAACAGATGCAGGGTTCGGATTGTTTTTTTAGATTTGTTTGTTCGCTTGAACATTTCTCGGTTTCCAAGTTCACAGTAATAGTTAAGAAATTATTAATAGATAAGAAAGTATTCTTATTTATTAAGAATATCTATTAAGATGAATTATTAGGTTCACATTATAAGAATACCATTTTTTCAATCTGCGAATCTCAGGGCAAATCTGCTGCCACCGAGCGATCCAAGTCTTGGCGCCTTTTTCACGATCGGAAACGACCGTGTCCCGCTTGTTGCAGAAGCGCAAGATTAAACTCGTAAGCAAACGTGTTTGCCGCGTAAACAGCTGCGCGGTAAACATCGAGCAGAATTGCGCGTTGAAAGAAGCACCCTTCGAAAACAAAATAAAAAGCAACCCTAACAAAGATCACACGCAATAATTGTTCCGTTTGAGATAAGACGGCGCACGCATCGTGCGTGACTTACGATTACTCTGAAAATCAAATGCGTCTATTTCTTTATTCCTGGCACGGATTGGTCACGCGAACCGAGCCGTGGCCTCTCGGCGTTCTTTGAAGGTAACTAACCCGTGAAGCTAATTAAGCGCTCTAGTTAATTATACCAGCTGACGCACCGGGCACGTTCCTCGCGGACTAATTGTGTTTTTCGATTGATTCGCGGATTGGAGCAACGAGCGCCTCTTTTTTCTTCTTTCTTTTTTTTCCATTTCTTTATTTTCAATTAGTTCAACTCACGAGGCTCGCTTATCAGAGAGAAGTACGTTTGCCTAGCTGACCCTCCACCCACTTAATCTAAAATGAACAGTAAAATTATAGAATTATGCGCTTTTCGAGATTGCTACGCAAAAATTTTGCGCTCCATGTGTTACACCAGAAAAAAAAACATTTTTTTGTGGGGGAGATTATCTAGACGGCAAGCTAGCCTCTCCACCAACAAATAACAAGGTATTTAAAAAAAATATATATAGAAAAGTATAAAAGTATAATTGTCCTCAAATTTCCTTGAAAAATGTATAATATCGTCAGTTCAATTATTTACGATTTATGCACTCTCGCATTCAGATAATTTCAATTTTTGCGCTGCACCCTTTAAGGGTGGGTCTTCTCACTTGCTGCAAAAGTATAATTGTTCTTAAATCTCCTTGAAAAATGTATAAAATCGTCAGTTCAATTATCTATGATTTATGCGCTCACACATTCAGATAATTTCAATGTTTGAATTATTCTTTCAAATTATTACTTCCCTATTGTTACGTCCCTTTTTATTTATGACGCTCCAGTCCCTTAACTGTTTTAGCGCCACTTAACTATTCATGCGGGTGGGCCACAGGTGGGCCATATTTACCTCTACGGTTGTACTTGTACCTGTTTTTTTCGTTTTCTTCTTTTAATATTAACTTTAATATCTTTTTTTCGGTTAATGTTAATTGTAGAATTTTAATTATAAAAATAACTTCATGTAAAAAAAGCTGAAAACTTCAACAGAATAGGACAACATAATTATGCTAAAATTTTCTACAATTTTAGGGTGGGCCAAAGGATGGGCCAGCGTATTTTTAGGTGGGCCAGGGCCATATATGTAATATTACTAGTGGACCCTGTAAACCTGATTCGAGTGGCAATAATAAACCAGTGTCACGGCAGACCGTCGACGATGATTGGACGATTAATCGGTAAGAGTACTCGCTCCCGATTCACGGTGTACCAATCAATCGCCCACTTGCAAACCCCGGCTTATCGCCCATTCGACCCAATATTGTTTTCCGTAATCTCTGACGGTTGCCCACTCTGCTCGCTCGATTGTTCCGATCTCATGTTTTCTACCGTTTTATTCGCAACTTCTTCTCGTTAGTCTGAAAGTTGATAAGCGTTCGATTGGAAAAGGAAAATTGATATTGGTGGTTTTTTATCGTGCTTCTAAATGGAACACGAGAATCGACACGGCGTGCAGATAAAAACTGGAGAACCGATTTTGCAAGCAACGTGTGTTTTCTAGAACGGTTGCTTTAGTTTGTGATTTGCATGAGCGTTTCTCGTGCTTCTTTTTCACCTGTATTAATGATTCGTGAACTGTTGCTACTTCAATCGATTTCACTACCACTTTTTTTCGATACTTCGGAAATTGAAAGGCATAGAATTGGGAAAGGAAAATCGATTTTCGAAGCAACATGCGTTTTTTGGAACGGTTGCTTTAGTTGCTTGTGATTTGCACCCTGAAAGTTTCACTTGCTTCCTTTTCACACGTATTAACGGTTAAAGAATGAATGAATTAATGAATCGATGGAAGTCTGCTCTTCTCTTGACTTCGAAATTTGAAAACGTCGAATAGAAAATGGGAGATCTATATTGGTGGTTTATATTGTATCGATAAGTCGGGCACGAGTATAGACACGTGTGTAGTTAAAAACTACAATTGATACCCTAACCTAACGTACGTTTTCTCAAAAAGTTTCTCGAAGTTTTCACTTTTTCCTTACTTTCTTTATACCTGTATTAACGATTAATTAATCGATCGGTTAATCAAAGTGTCGTATTTCCTCTACTCTGAAAATCGAAATGCATTGAAATAGAAAAGTACACTCTAAATTATCAATCTACATGGGGTCGATAAATGTACCAGTGACCGACAGGTTGGCTGATAAGACCAGAAATTGATTTTCGTAGCAATGTGTACATTTTCTCGAAGGCTCTCTTGGATTTGTGATTTCCAACGTTTGCATCATCTCCCTGCAGTTGTACATGTACATGTATACTCACGACGACTGTCACCCTGAATGTTCCACTTTTTTTTCCTTTCCACCTTTACCAGGAATTAATAAATCCATAAGTTGGTGTGCACTTCTCGTTATCTCTTCGTTATCGTCCGTCGTTACGTTCATTTATGTTTCCTCGTACGTGCTTCACTTTTCTGTTCCTCTCTCGTGAATTGTGTTTCCGAGCATAAAATATCGATTGTAAAAGTCGAACGGTTTCCTCACCCGACAAAGTGAATTCTCGAGGAACGTGTTACTCCGCTTACTTTGTATGGACGACTATACATAATTGCGTCACGAGCTCCTGAAATATTTCTTCTCTTCTTTTTTTATCGCGCCAAATTCCAACGAAGCCACTCTAAAGATTCATCCTCCAAAAACAATATCATTTAATCGTTTAACAATTTATCAATGTCTCTTACTAAAATACGGACGAAATAGTTGTCTTAAACCCGAGTTAACACGGGCGAGTGCGCTAAAAGATTAGCAAGAATGTACACTGAGAGAAAAGTATATGATATATCTAACTATAATGGCATAGTAACAAAATTATAGTTAGAAATATCATATTTATGGTAAATATTATCATAATGTCGGTAATAATTACGATAGAGGCATGGTATAACCAATTATATGATGTTTTTACCCAAAATTATGGTTATTTCAATTAAAAATATAGTATGGTTGAAAATATATAATGGTAAGAAAAGCAACTATTTTATATTGTTAATATTACCAGAATATTTCATACATAGTCATAGAACTAATTATATTCACATAGCAGACTTTACTATACGTGTGGTAACGAGAACAAAGGTAACAGTTAATAATATAACCATTTGTACAAATCGTTCATTCTACTATATTTTGTATGGTTAAGTGAACTATAAAAATATGTTTGACGCCAAATTTAACTATAAAATATAGTGAGATTATAGTAAACCCAACAATTTTTTTCTCTCAGTGTACTTTGATTTAGGATCTAAAAAAAATTTCTTTTCTTTGCGGGTGTGAGGAAAAAATGATTGGGTTTACTATAATCTCACTATATTTTGTAGTTAAATTTGGCGTGAAACATATTTTTATAGTTTACTTAACCATACAAAATATAGTAGAATGAACGATTTACGCGTAGGACCCCATAAATTTAATAATGCACCGTTTAATGAACCGCGAATGAGTGCACCGTTCGTTATCTTCTCGTTATCGTTCATCGTTACGACGTCTTATCGGCGCACGTGCGTCTCGTGCACTCATTTGAAACCGCCTCGCCGCGTTGCGTTTCGTCGATCGCATCTAGCGCGCGTGGCGTCGCGACGCGTATCGACCGTGAAAGAACGACGCCGAACGGTTTCGTCACGCGACGCGACGCGACGCCTCTCGAGACCGTTCGTTGTGTCTCAGTGTGTGTATCGTACTGGTTCTTGTATTGGGCCTTGCTCTGGCTTGTTCGTTGGTTCAACGACGTGTCCTCATTTTTCTAAGGCCACCAGGCGAGTGTGTGCCTCGTTGTGCGAATTAAAGCTGAGGCCACACAGAATTGCGTTAGCTCAACCGATGAGTACTTGTTCTTCCGACGAGTCTCATTTTTGTGTGTGTTTTTTTATTATTACGTTAAAAACAATTGGCTGTGCTCGAGACTGTGTTACATATGCGTTTTGGTTCCTGCACAGGGAATTGAATGAATAAATATGACGTAAAGATTGTAATAAACTGTAATTTGCGTCCTGCTTTGTCTCGAGATTTTGTGCTGCATGTGTTTTGGTCCATGTGCAGGTTGCGAATCTTGAAAGAAATTAAATGAATAAATATAATGTAAAAATGGTAATAAGCAGTAATATGCATATTGCTTTGTCTCGAGACTTTGTGTTGCATGCGTTCTGGTCCATGTGCAGATTGCAAATCTTGGAAGAAATTAAATAAACAAATATGACGTAAAGCTTCTAACAAACAGTATTTTAGATCGTGCACAAAAATGGCTTTGTTGGTTGCAAATTCTCCAGCTGGTGACCGTGCGTAGTTCATCCAGCGATAAATTTTCAATTTTAGACATGAAGATAAATCTCTATTTACTTAGGTGGACAAATACGATTAAATTTGCATAGATCGGGTGGATATAATTTACGCGACGATACATTTAATAATGCAACATATTTATAATAATCTACAGTGCCTCGATCTTACATAGTTCAGTAGCATACACGTACCAACGTATGATCAGCTGGACTTTCGTTCTTAAGAAACATACGACGCAATAATGACATGGATTGTGAATAAAAAATTGAATCTCTTCCTTGCGTAATATTGTGTCGAGCACAGTGCACTGGTTTAGTGTGACCTCGGCTTTACGCACACGTAACGGTCCTCCAGTGGCACTCGTTGTTCGACGCACTCTACACGGTAGAATGATCAAGAGAGTCCGACAACGTTTATTTATTTAATAAAACAACCGTCTGCAGATAGTTAATCAGCTGGTGACGACGTTGCCAATTAATCGTCAGTGAAGAGAGTCCACTTAGACGGAGAGAATAATTTGCGAATGCAATGAAGCCGTTGCTAAACAGAAGCGACAATAGTTACACTGAAAAACGTGTATTCTTATCTTAAGAATTTACCACTTAATTTTAGAATACTTCTTACTAAAATAAGCAACAAGAGGATCTCCTTAATTTAAGAGTAGAATGCTCTAGACAGATTCCTATAATTAAATATCCTTAACAGACATTCTTATCAGATATTCTTAACATACCCTGGTAAACAATTGTTGTGAACACATTTCGTATATAATTATTGGTAACAAAACTCTCAATGAGATGCTTTAGTCTTTATATTGCCGAAAATTACATGATCCATATCTTGAAATCGGAATTGGTTGAGACATGTAGCCAGGAGAGAAGGTTACAATTCATATGTATTTCTATTGTTTACTTATAAATATCTCTGTTAAATCGCCCAAATCCTCTTCCACTAGCCACTTCGTCACTTCTTTATCTATACTTTTTGCACAACACAGCACATAAAATAATACAGTACGCAAAACCTAACGTTACCGACACGCATTGTGTCGCGAAATGCGGATGGATTATTAAGAATATATTCTTAATTTAAGAAGCTATTCCTAAATTAAGAATATATTCCAAAAACCGTCATATCGATAAGAAAGTGTTCTTATTTATTAAGAATATCTATTAAGATGAATTATTAAGTTTGCATTTTAAGAATACAATTTTTTCAGTGTAAGAAAGAGACATGAGAACGCAAGAAAAGTTATCAGTCTAGGGTAAAGAATAGAAAGGTTCTTGTTGTACGACAAATTAACTGACACGTACAATTAAACGCAGGATATCGTTGCTAAAACTCGTCAGCGCGACGTGTTCGTAAAGTTCAATCCTCTTCTTCTTCGCTCATTCTTTTTTTTTTTATAAACAATGTGCGAAGTCACTGCTAACATGTTTTTTCAACGAATACGCGCAGACTCATCGGCCGCTCGCCACGCACTAAAATTAGATTGATCATTGAGTTCTACACAATTCGCGGTGAGTAGTTCCACGATTGGTGAGAAGCTGTTGATTGTTCTCCCAGTCTCGCAACTTGTTTCACAGTAATGACAGTAGTTATGCAAGAAAGCGAAACGGTCGCAGGACGACAATAGACGCGCACGGGGGAGCGCGAAAATAGAATTATACTCCGGTAAATATCTCGCGGCGCGTGTTTGCGCGTCATGCGCAAGTTTGTGTGTTGAGAAGTAGAGAGAACGAGAGATAGAAGACTGTTCATTAATTACGTCTTGTAATTAATCAGAAGCGTAGCCAACCGCTTGGTTACCTCCTCGTCGCGCAATAAGCCACGAATTCTCCCTGTATTCGAATTTTCTATTCCAATAGTTTGCGGTTGAAATTGTTCTGGTCGGAGTACTTCGACGAGTTTCTCGAAAAAGGCTTCCTGGATGAGTTGCAGTGTAACAACGAAGATAAACGATTTTATATAACGATGTAAAGATGGTCGCGATTGGTCTCGAAGGTTTAAGTTTGTCTGTCGAGAAGTAAAGAGAGAGAGAGAGAGAGAAGATTGTTAATTAATTACGCCTTGTAATTAATCAGAAGCGTATTTGACCTTCTCGTTACATCCTGGTCGCACAGTAAGCAATGAATTTTTATTGTCTTCGAATTTCGAGAATACTTTGTGACTGAAGTTGTTCGAATCGGAGTGCGTCGAAGTGTTTCTTCAAAAAGGCTTTCTCGAGGCGTTTTTACGTAATAACAAAAATAAACGGTTTTATCTGATGATATAAAGATAGTCGCGATTGGTCTCAAAGGTTCAAGTTTGTCTTTCAAGAAGTAGCGAGTGTGCATGAAAGAGAGAGAAAGAGAAGGTTGTTCATTACGCCGTGTTATCAATTAGAAGCGTATTCGACCTTCTCGTTACATTCTTGTCGCGCAATAAGCAATACATTCTTATTATGTTTGAATTTGGAGAATACTTTGTGGCTGATATTGTTCTAATCGGAGTATGTCGAAAGGTTTCTACAAAAAGGCTTCCTCGAAGCGCTTCGACGTAACAATGAAAATAAACCATTTTATCCGATGATGTAAAGACGATTGTGATTGGTCTTAAAGGTTCAAGATCGTTCATTAATTACGCACTGTAATTAATTAGAAGTGTATTCGACCTTCTCGTTACATCCTCGTCGCACAATAAGCAATGCATTCTTATTATGTTTGAATCTCGATAATACTTTGTGGTTGAAATTGTTCTAATCGGAGTGCGTCGAAGGGTTTCTACAAAAAGGCTTCCTCGAGGCGCTTTGACGTAACAACGAAAATAAACGATTCTATCTGATGATGTAACCGCGGTCTCGAAGGTTCAAGTTGAAGTTTACACGATTCACCGTGGCCTCTGCGTAGTAACAGCTTTCTAACGGGAGCTGTTTGTGAGGCTTCCACGATAATTCGATCCTTTTTTATGCTCGAACGTGGTTGCGATTTCCGCACCGTGAAGACCCGCGCGGATTTAGCTCGAATCGCAAATTATAAAGTAGGGTAACGGAAGAGAGTTTGTAATTTTGCGCGTCAACGACACCTTCGTGGCTCTCGAGAATATGATTTAATTTTAACGAGCCTCTCGAGTACCGCGCAAATTACCAGCGCGAAAGTTTCTCGCGCACCATCCACGCGAACATACAAGGTGGATCTGGATTACTCGATTCGAGAGAATTCCTCGAGTGAGACTCGTGACTGGAGATCGTCATTGAGATTCTTGTAATTAAGGCGCGCGTTTCTACGAGCCAAAAAGAGAGAAACAGAGCCAAGGAGATTGTGTTCTCTTACGGAGCGTCTAGTCGGAATGGCGCGAGTTTCAACACTATTTCTACCGAAAGGTTGTCAATCGACACCCCTTCGAATTGCAACTAGAATTATTTTCTAAGTTCGATCATTTTTTTCTCAATTAATTTTTTCGACCATTCGTATATTAATTGTTAAATTCATTCATGGGTATTATTTTTCACCAGCTCATTGTGGATCTAAAAAAGTATACGGAGAATCGCGGTAGAAAGATTTAATTGCTTACGACATTTGCAGAATCAATGTTTTCTGCATGAAAGTTACTGACACATGTTCAATGAAGTAAATAAAATCCATTACAAAAGCCTTATCAACCGAAATATATTGGAAAAAAATGAGGAAAACGAACTGTATCATATGTGATACACTGCCCCTGAAAGGATTAAATTCAAATGACCTCTTTCCCCTTGTAAAATCCAAGAGCGTGTCGGTTCTCGGACGATTACGAAACTACCTCGGCGCAATTATGGCAAATTACGCGATCGATTTGCATAACGAGCGTGAGACGCACCGTGGAAGTGCTGGTAATTCGATGCCATGCGCTGATAAAGCGTGTTTCATCGGTGGATCGGTGCATGAACGAGCCACTTTCGTCATCGCGGGAAAAGATTCGATTGTGATGAATCTGCGCGGTGGGAAATTCAAATGCGATAGGTTCCCGCCAATTAAGTGGCGCATGCGCATGGACAATGTGTCGAGTGTGGCGCGCAAGCCTGAAGTTTTTTTCACTAGGTATTAGAATATGAAAGTGTATTTCAATGCTAATTTTTTAACGAAAGACTTTTTTCTCTGTAAAAGTATTTAGCCAATCGATTAGGGAGATCCTTGCTATTTTAAAGTAAGTCGTTGCATGCCCGATCGGGGAGATCTTCCATTTTGAACTCGGCAACGCGTTTTCCTTTTTCTGTTATTATTACCTATTTCTGACCTGGAGTTGTGTATAACTAATTACGGATTTTTTATGCTTTTATAATGTACAGTATATAATAAAATCTAGTAATTTAGTGATGTTAATTTAGTAGTGGCACTTAAAAAAAAATGCGCGGTGGCCGAAAGAATTGTATTCTTAAAATGCAAACTTAATAATACATCTTGATAGATATTCTTAATAAATAAGAATACTTTCTTATCAATATGACGGTTTTTGGAATATATTCTTTATCTAACCGACTACCGATACGCATTATGTCGCGATATGCGCGGACATCGTGATGTCCGCGTGCAGATGGATTATTAAGAATTTATTCCAGAAGACCGTCATATTGATAAAAAAGTATTCTTATTTATTGAAAATATCTATTAAGTGGAATTATTAAATTTACATTTTAAGAATACAATTTCTTCAGTGTGCTTTCCGACACAGAATAGAGGAAGCGCGATTGCCCGGCTTGACACTCACGCGGTTAAATTTGAGGAAAGAACTTGATCGGAGGAGCCAATTTTTGAGGAACTTTGCGACTCTCTTGCCCCCTCGATTAGACGTCGATCGAAATAATGATTTTATCTTGCGCAAATTGCTTCCTCGCCGATGGTGTAGAATCGAATATTAAAACTGTTCAGTGACGTTGAAAGCCACGAGATCTGAAAAATCGATTTACTTCCTGGCGTGCGGGCACGCGCAAACGTTTTCTCGCGAATGTCGGCATGCACAGTTCATCGAGTGTTTAAAAGCGTTATTCATGTATGCGCTCTCTCGTCGCGTCAATCGGTTCGTTGTCGCGCTGTGAAAACATTGTACGAACAGATTCACCGTGAAACTGCAGTTTGCTACGAGTGGAGTGCACTCGATTCCACGCAATCGATTCGACGCACGACATCGATCGACCTTGAGAAGCCCCGAAGCGATTGGCATCGAACATGCAATCGTTCATCCTGAATAAAGAATGAAAATCGCTTGAGCACGTCTACAATGCTTCTCGTGGTCAGCGAAGCGGGTAAAACATTTTTCAATTTCCACCGATCAACTCCAGCCACAAATGGAATACTCGTTCCAGCTCGAAGCGCGTGATTTAAATCGATGCTTCGCCCTGAATAATCGATTCGCTTTGATCATTCGATAAAGAAGGTTCCAAAGGTGCACAACCTACAATACTAACGGAATACGATGACAATTGTTAATCCACTTAATCTTCGTGAAGATATCCTGCTATTTTACCCCCCTCTATGGACCGAATTTGTTTCTTATATGTATATAAAAAATGTATGCAACGGAAAATCAACAATTGCAAACATATACAGGATGTATCGTAAGTTTTGATCAGTAATTCGGGAACGTGTAGACGAAGTCTATTTTGAAACATAATATTTTGAACTATTTTGAAAAATAATGTTAGTTTTTCATATGGACTTTTGCACTATTGACCTTCGTTTCCCAGTTATACTTTTAATTATAGTTATATAATTAGTTTTTCCGACGATAATCTCGTGTTTTGTAATAACGTTTAATTAAGTAAAATTACCGTTATTACAGAAAACAAGATTATCGTCGGAAAGATAAATTTCAGTAAAATATCTACTTGAAACTAATACACAAAGGCGTATGCGCTATCTTGTGAAAAAACTGAAATTATTTTGTAAAATATCGATACATTAGTATGTGACCTGAAACTCACGCGGCTCCATAGAGGGTTAAATCGATTCTTACTTCTGAACAATCGATTAGCCTGGATCATTTGATAATGAAGGTTCCAAAAGGGTACACACCCCACCCTTATAGAAAAGAATAAAATTTTATTATATTAATTTTATATGATAATGATAAAATAACATTCCAATTGTTAATACAATTTACCTTCACTAGGATACCCTTGCGCTTATCGATCTCCTTAGTCCGCGAATATTCGTACGACATTCTCCACAAGAGTTCTCTCTTACTTCTCGCTGGTAGAGGCGGAAGACAACGCGAAGCGACCTACGACTTTTCCAAAGCCAGTCGATAGCTCCTCGTTAACGTCTCGCGGCCTGAAATATGGATAGAAAGCTATGCGCCTAGACTAGAAGAAAGCGGTCGCACATTCTAATCCCCTCTCGACCCACGTTACTCGAACTCTAACGCTTTTTCCGCACGCATTAACCAGAAGCATCGAAATTCCATTAGTTAAAAGTAGGCGCGCGCGATCGCGGAGATATCGCCCGAGATCGATTAGAGATCTATCGATATTCCATTTGGACGTTTTATCCGGAACGAGAAAAACTGTTTCTGCTCAGGGGCGTATTTTCTCTCGATCTTACGAGCTCTCGATATCGATGAAAAAGAATTACGGTCGAGTGCGCTTCTGTCGTGGTAATGCGAGCGCTTTAGCGACTAGTTTTTCGTATCTCCACGTCGTCGAGTGAAAGAGAGACTCGGGTGGTACGGTAATTAAATTCACGAGCGTATCGATGGATAATGGAGTACTCCAGGTCCGAGGTGAATTTCTCTCGGTTATGATATACGTTCTTTGTACTAATCGTGACTTTCGAAAATAATTACGGTCGTGCCTAAAACTAAAAAAAAAAAGTTGCTTTGCACTGAAAAATTGTATTCCTAAAATGCAAACTTAACGATTCATCTTAATAAATATTCTTAATAAATAAGAATACTTTCTTGTCGATGCTTGCATCTTGTTCCTCTTGCAATTCTGCGTAATTTTGCGTGCTGCGTTATTTTGTGCGCTGTGCAAAAAGTATGGATGAAGAAGTGACGAAGTGGCCAGTGGAAGAGGATTTGGGCGATTTAACAGAGATATTTATGAGTAAACAATAGAAATACATATGAATTGTAACCTTCTCTCCTGGCTACATTTCTCAATCAATTTCGATTTCAAGATATGGATCGTGTAATTTTCGACAATACGAAGAATGAAGCATCACATTAAGAGTTTTCTTTTCAATAATTATACAGTAAAACCTGTTTTTGTGCGGGGGATAGGGACCGCATAATAGAAATCGCATACAAAAAAAATATCACGTTAATTCATAAGGTTTTCGTTTGCAACACATTTTAAAAAAACTTTTTTTATGCGGTAAATGGAAAAATCGCACATAAAAAATCGCATAAAAACAGGTCTTACTGTATACGAAGCATAACTTAGCCATACAAATTTTTTACCAGCATATGTTAAGAATATCTGATAAGAATGTCTGTTAAGAACATTCGATTAAAGGAATCTGTTTAGAGCGTTCTACTCTTAAATTAAGAAGATCCTCCTTTTGCTTATTTTAGTAAGAAATATTCTAAAATTAAGTAGTAGATTCTTAACACTATGCCGTCCTGTGGCACCACGTTGGTGCCATGTGTAACACAATTAGGTAAGCGTCGGTGGCACCACTGTGCTGCCGCGTTCAAAGCTATCGTACGAACGCCAATATTGCGAGTGTTCTGTTTAACACTAGGTTTACGGAAATCCGTCAATTTGACGGATTTAAATGGGAAATTCCGTTTATAAAAAAAGTCCCGTAAACCTAGTGTTAAGTAACAATAACTTACAAACATATTAGCAAGTTTTTTGCTTTTATAAAAAGTTGTGCCCTTTTATAATGGCAAGCGAAATATTTCCCGGATCCACGAAAAGCCGCCGGCGCCAAGCGAAAAAATTTCGATGAAACATGCGGACGGCATAGTGTTAAGATAAGAATTCAATTTTTTTAGTGTTACGTTTACTCCGAGAAACAGCAGTGCGTGACGTTACGCGATCACTTCCGGACGTACCGTTGCTGGAAGGTAGTCGAACTAAAGTAATAGCTATTGGTAATATGATAAATAGCTTCGATAGGGAAACGAGGTGACGTAAAACACGATAATTTATAGCGCGTGCCCGATAGAATCGAGGATTGAAAGTCTGCCCTAAAATAATTCCTGGGAAACTCAGGGGAAATCCTCGCGAATTTATCACTCGTGACGACAACTACGAGCTCTGTAAAGTCGCGTGGTGATGACCAACGCGTCGTCGACGAAAGGAATAAAGACAGGAGACGCATTAAGCGCGCCTGCCGCGAGACACGATGACTACAACGTCGCAGCGTCTTCTCTCGGTGTAAGCGCGTAAAGTCTCGAGAGGGAACTCTCGAGTTCAGTGTCCTCGTTCTAAAGTCCTCCTTTGTTTGCTACGTCACTTTGCAAAGCTCGAGCTCTTTTTTCGAGAACCAATTTACCTTAACGCCACTGGTGTTCGCGCCCAGATGGAAGAAAATCTTTTTTTTAAAGAAAAACATCTAAGTAAGAATTAAATCGTTTTGTTAAAGAGAATCGTGTTGTGAATCTTTTCGCTCTTACGAGGAGTTTCGAGGATGACTACGCATAGAGAATCCCTCACGGAGCAGAGAAAGCCCGAGAGAAGCCCGCGAGAATTTGTGCCGAGGAGATTACATGGAAAAACTTAGAAACCAATTTAAAATAATGGAGCCTGCCCTCGAGAAAATTCTCTTCGTGGTATCGTACAATCTAATAACAATTTTTGTTATTTGTATGGAAAGAATTATTAGCTGCTCCACGTACTCTTTACCTAAACGACTCGTAAGTTGTAAGCCGATATTAACACATTCTTGATCGGTCACGAGTTAACTCGTATCTGCACGTGCATTATCTACTTTAATTTGCGAAACCCCGAGCGATATAGAATATTTAAATAACATTTGTAGAAATACCTATACGTAGAAAGAATAGTCGGTGACAAGAGATAGCTTCTGGGTGAAATTGCCGGTTAACAATGTGTTAATCGGCCAGTGCTACCAGAATTGCAGCGCAAAAGTGATATCACCTGAGCCGTCGTTGTTGCTCCAAATTTCTGACGCTGCCACGGCCACGAGTATTCGTGCCGATGATATTACCCGTAAAAACTTCGAAACCAATTTGAAATAATGGTGCCCGTCCTCGAGAAAATTGTCTTCGTGGTATTGTATACGGTACAAACAACACTTTTGTTATTTGAATGAAAGGATTATTAGCTGCTCCACGCAGTCTTTACCTAATCGACTTGTAGGCCGACAGTCGATACTAATCGGCCAGTGCTACCAGAATTGCAGCGCAAAAGTGATATCACCTGAGCCGACGTTGCTCCAAATTTCTGACGCTGCCACGGCCACGAGTATTCGTGCCGATGATATTACCCGTAAAAACTTCAATGTGTTAATCGGCCAGTGCTACCAGAATTGCAGCGCAAAAGTGATATCACCTGAGCCGTCGTTGTTGCTCCAAATTTCTGACGCTGCCACGGCCACGAGTATTCGTGCCGATGATATTACCCGTAAAAACTTCGAAACCAATTTGAAATAATGGTACCTGTCCTCGAGAAAATTGTCTTCGTGGTATTGTATACGGTACAAACAACACTTTTGTTATTTGAATGAAAGGATTATTAGCTGCTCTACGCAGTCTTTACCTAATCGACTTGTAGGCCGACAGTCGATACTAATCGGCCAGTGCTACTAGAATTGCAGCGCAAAAGTATTTGTGCCGATGAGATTACCCGCAAGAACTTCAAAACCAATTTAAAGTAATGAAGCCTGCCCTCGAGAAATTTCTCTTCGTGGTATTGTACAATGAATAAACAACAATTTCTGTTATTTGAATGAAAAAATTATTAGCTGCTCCACGCAGTCTTTACTTAAACGACTTGTAAGCCCTGAGCCGATATTAATCAACCAACGCTACCAGAATTGCAGCGCAAAATATCGCCTGACCCGTTATCGTCACTCCGAATTTCTGGCGCTGTCAACTTCGTGCGACAGAGAAAATCGGACTCGAAGAGTCAGCGCACGACTGTCGGCCAATAAACTCATATCCATTACACTTTCCATTTTATTGCGCGCCCTGTACCTCTAAATTCGAAAATTCGCTATTAGTGCTTTGGAACTTCGTGTTTTATGGAATACAAATCAAAATGCCAAAGTATGTTACGAAATCCTGGCGAATCATAAATTGTGCTTGAGTTAACAATAATAACACTTGGAGAAAGGAACAAAAAAAAATAAGAAATGTAATCGGCGCGTGAAGTTCGAACGCTCTTTTACGCGCGATCGAACGAACGTGAGGAAACGCGCAGCGGCAACATATCGACCTGTGGATGCCAGCTGGCACCACATTCCGTCTACAAGCCCGATATTATTATTTGCGGAAATTAGAATGATGCTTGGACCCTTCAGAGCAAAGCAGAGAGAGAGAGAGAGAGAGAGAGAGAGAGAGACAGAGATCGCACAGGGGATTTTAATTTCGTCGCGCACTTTCGACTCCGCTCGCACCTCAGCAGGCACGAGAGCGAAAGTTCAAATTATTTTTGCGCAGCAGGAGCTTCTTGGACTCCACTTGGCGATGGATCGTTAAATCGAGGATAATCTACGGCGGATTGCTCCCGCGAAGAAAACAAACTTAACCTACGAGCGCTTGCGCGCGCGCGCGTTCTACCACGTGCTCCTTACATCAGAATGCTCGCAAATACTTAACCGAGATCACGATATTACGTAAGATGCCGAATGATACCTCGAAAAAGAATCTTCGAATCTTTGGCTCGGCTGAGAAACAAAGTTGAAATTTTACTATCGATTCTGCTTACGCGATAAAAATTCAAACAAGGAGCTTACCTATGTATTTTCTTAAAATGAAACTCCACATTGGCTGTACGATATCATGAGTACCACGTTTAACAAGTTCACCCCGGCGTGCATCACGATTTTGAGGATACTTTAACTGTTCGTCTTTTGCAAGATTATCCTAAACTGAAAAAATTTTATTCTCATCTTAAGAATTTACCACTTAAGTTTAGAATACTTCCTACTGAAATAAGCAACCAGAGGATCTTCTTAATTTAAGAGTAGAATGTTCTGAACAGATTCCTGTAATCGACTTTTGGCACTAAAAAACCACTTTATTATAGTACGTCCAAGCAAAG
The DNA here is from genome assembly GCA_944319695.1 of Tiphia femorata. Taxonomy (NCBI): domain Eukaryota; kingdom Metazoa; phylum Arthropoda; class Insecta; order Hymenoptera; family Tiphiidae; genus Tiphia; species Tiphia femorata. Next base: position 20,397,423 of record OX090901.1, on the reverse strand, counting down.
TCTGTTATAAGCCAATATCTTCGTTACCGTTAACACTAGGTTTACGGAAAGTCATCAATTTAACGGGTTTAAACGGGAAATTGTGTTTATAAAAAAGCTCTCGTAAACCTAGTGTTAATGATACGTCGAAATACATAAGGAATAAATTGTTTGGTTCGGAGGAGCGCACATTATAGAGGATACCGTTTTTCCTTTAAGGTCATATTTTTAGAGACATCTAGGTCATCGATGTTGTTATAAATGAGACAGCATATTTCTATCATTGTAAAAGCTAATGTCCAAACGAATCCAACGACTTATAATACAATGACCCTCATGTTTTAAAAGATAATGCGTGACCGAAAGGGTTAAAGTAGATTAACCACCTACGTGATACTATATTCGAGACATTTTAGAAACTGTCCGGTTTCCCGATAAGAATCTACGGTGAATCGCTCTCGCGAGGAAAACAAGCTTAAATTACTAGCTCTCGCTCGCACATTCTGCCACGTGTACCTCGCTCCGAAAAAGAATTTTCGAAATTTGACCTGGGCCGTGAAACTAAATTGAAATTTAACTATAGATTCCTCTTGCGCTGTAGAGAATAAAACGAGACGCTTACTAAAGTATCTTCTCGAACTAAAACTGCGAACAGACCGCGTCACTTCGTGAGTGCTATATTCAAGAAGATTAAAATCAAGATCGACCAGCCACGCGATACGATATTCGAGATATTTTAGAAAACTGTCGAGTTTCCAGATAAGAAAAGTTAAAACAGTGTTTACATAGTATCGACATCAGATAATTTCAATCGGTCCCAGAATTGACGTAATGACACTCTTAAAAGTGCCATTTACATTTATAATTATCGAAGCGGGTCCGTTACTGTGCGCTTAAGTGAACGTGACAATTTTCATCGATCAAGCGCGACGCAAAACCGACTAATTTTTTTTTTCTTTTTATCAACTCTTGTCGCAACGGTGGCCAAACAACACTGACGCTTACTCAAGTGCGGAAATACCGAGAGAAAACATCCTTATGTTATCCCAAAGTAACGATAACGGGGTGCTACTTTACTTACACGGTCGTGAGAATCACAGCGCGCATCGTTCCACTCAGAAGGGAAAATGTGAATTCGTCTTTCTCGTTTAATTTCGCGTCAAGAGTCGACGAGATTCGTGTCGCTTGTGCAGTTGCCAATGCACGAGCTGTGCCACCTATTTTGATAACGACTCCATGTAATTACAGCGACCAGGAAGTGATAAGATTGCCGAGCCGGTTACGACAGGTGTGGATTAATTAAAAGCCTATTAACATGTGGGTGTCGTCGCGACGCGCTTACTCTACTTTGTAGTGAGGTGACGCGTTTGTGAACCACTTTAAACGCAATTTCAATTGCACGGCTAGTGAGTAAGCGATGCTAAACAATTCGCTTCGCGAATTGAATTGGTCTTACGAGTTTATTTGAATTTATTCGCGAAATTATTGAAGGGCCAGGAGGTTCCAGAATTTTTTCTACTATAATTAAAAGCAGAGAAGAATGTGAGTGCCGCCGCGATGTGCTCGCTTCACTTTGCAGAGCGGTGACGCGTTCGTGAAGCACTTCAAATGCAATTTCAATTGCACAGCTAGTGAGTAGGCGATGCTAAACAATTCGCTTCACGAATTGAATGATCAATTCAAAGATCATTTCGAGCTGATTTGAATTTCTTCGCGAAAGCATCGAAGGGCCAGGAGGATCTAGAATGTTGTCTAATACAATTAAAAGCCTAGAAGAATGTAGGCGTCGTCGCGACGTGCTTGCTTCACTTTGTGTGGGAATGACGCGTGCAATACCAAATGCACGGTTATTGAATAAGCGATGCTAAACATTTCGCTTCGCGAATTAAATTGATCTTTCGAGCTGATTTGAATTTCTTCGCGAAATCATCGAAGGGCTAGGACGTTCCAGAATTTTTTCTAGTATAATTGAAAGCTGAGGACAATGTGGGTGTCGTCACGACGTGCTGGCTTCACTTTCTATGGAGATGACGCGTTTCGAACGCAATTCCAAATTCACGGTTATTGAATAAGCGATGCTAAACAATTCGCTTCGCGAATTTAATTAGTCTTACGAGTTTATTTGAATTTCTTCGCGAAATTATTGAAGGGCCAGGAGGTTCCAGAATTTTTTCTACTATAATTAAAAGCAGAGGAGAATGTGAGTGCCGCCGCGATGTGCTCGCTTCACTTTGCAGGGCGGTGACGCGTTCCTGAAGCACTTCAAACGCAATTTCAATTGCACGGCTAGTGATTAAGCGATGCTAAACAATTCGCTTCGCGAGTTTAATTGGTCTTACGAGTTTATTTGAATTTCTTCGCGAAATTATTGAAGAGCCAGGAGGTTCCAGAATTTTTTCTAGTATAATTGAAGCAGAGGACAATGTGGGTGTCGTCGCGACGTGCTGGCTTCACTTTCTGTGGAGATGGCACGTTTCGAACGCAATTCCAAATGCACGGCTATTGAGTAGGCGATGCTTAACATTTCGCTTCGCGAATTAAATTAGTCTTTCGAGTTTATTTGAATATCTTCGCGAAATTATTGAAGAGCCAGGAGGTTCCAAAATTTTTTCTAGTATCATTGAAAGCTGAGGAGAATGTAGGCGTCGTCGCGACGCGGTTGCTACACTTTGCATAGGAATGACGCGGCGCATAGCAGTTTGAACGCAATTTCAATTGCGCGGCTATTGAATAGCCAGCGCTGAGCGAATTAAAACCTTTCCAGTTTATTTGAAGTTCCTCACGAAATCGTTGAAGGACCAGGAGGTTTTAGAATTTTTTCTAGTAGGAGAAAGGAGCCTAATTTGAATCAGTCCCTAATTTGGATCATGTATTTTTCTACGGCGTGATAGCATCTAGCGCATCTTTTCAGTAACCATTCGTATCAAAATGTAATTATAGCGCCTCCTACAAACATATAACTTACAAACTGAAACCTAACTTGCCAAACGACAAATGTTCGGTCAGTACGTGCGTAGATCTATTAACGAATGCAGATTATTTAAGCTATAAAATATGCGCGGTAAATACAATTTAGGTGCATTTCAATACACATATTAAGAAACTTGTAGAATTTCATACGGTATCGATGGTTAAAAACAAAGCGTAGTGCTTTTTATTTTCTCCGTTGAGAAGGAAATCTTGTTTCTATAAATTTCACTTGTTTCTATATATTTCTATACATTCGGCAGCCCTGAAAACCCCTTGATTAACTAAATAACTCAAATTTGCCAGAAACTAAACTAAATGATCCCTTTCTCTCGCTCTTACCAATAACGCGTCCGATCAAACTTATAATTTACTCGAAAACCCTGAATTCTTTTCTTCTCATTAACTTACCTTCCTAACTTTTACTCTTTCCTCGTACATTCTCCGGTCGAGCAATTAATAACAAACGGAGCATGTAAACTGACTCGTTTCGCGCCCAACGCTCCGTGCACTAGCTCAAGCGTGACGTCTCGTAGTATCGTCGTGGTATTCACGATGATCTTCTTTCGTCCTTCCTTTAAAATGCAATAGGCGCAGCACGTGGTTCAACAGTGTAAGTATATTCTTATAGTGTGACGGACGGGGTGTGGCTGTCGTCCGTTCCGCTTTGCTGCGAACTCGGAGCGGAATCGAGCCTGATAAACCGCGCAAGGAGAGGCACTGAGACCAACACGGATTGAATTACCGAGACTATTCGTCAGTTTGCGTAACTAACAACTTTTCTGCCCGTGTGGTCGAAGAAGGCGCAGTTTCCTCTACGCGTAGGTTTTCCAATGAGTTAGGCTAGGCGCGCACTTACGATTTTCAGTCGCACAAATAGAACGCATACTGAAAAAATTGTATTCTCATCTTAAGAATTGACCACTTAATTTTAGAATATTTCTTACTAAAATAAGTGACAAGAGAATCTGGCTGAACTTCCGTATCCGACCCTTGTCCGATCTTAATCAAATTTTACAAGTAAATTTTTAATTACGTTTAATTTTTTAGATTTTTACGTAAAGAAAAGACTAAAATTCACAAATGTTTTGCTGAAATGTTTTATTTCATTAATTTCTTGCAAGATTATAAATACTAATTTATCAAAATATCATTAGGATATATATTAAAAACACGAAATATAGAAAACAATTTTATGTTTTTTTTTGGTAATTATTCACTTATGGGGAGCCACCTCGGATTTCCATGTCCTTCACATATGTTAGCAAACTATAATGTTCACACGTTAGCAAACTATCGTGGAAATTTATTTTTGCTACTCGCACATTCCAACTGTCATGCCTGTAATTTTTCTTTAAGTTTTAACATTTCGACATAGTTCAATTCTGAGTTAATCGGGGTAATGGGAATTTATTTATAATCCCAAAATGAGCATGCACATACACTTCAATAATACCCAAATTTTTCTTTTTTATCAGTGGAGAAATTAGATGCAAAAACAATTGTTGAAATATCAACTTTGCAAGGCCTATAACTGGAAAATGAACGGCAATAGTACAAAATTTTACACGAAGAACTAGCATTATTTTGATTTCGTCTACACGTTCCTGAATTATTGGGTCAAAACTTACGAGACACCCTCTATAGTTGTATAAGTATGAAGAATTTTCAATTAGAATCTGGGCACAGAAAAAGCGCGCGATTATACATATAGTACATAGATCGAATACTCAATTCTTAATCGAAATTCGCGTACAAGCGCGATCAAGCGCGCAGCCTATCCTTAACTTTCTTTTGTGCCGATTAAACAAACGCTTTCATCCATTCGATAAAACCGATTTTTCATTGTCCACTTTCTTTTTTCTTTCGTTTTTATTATCACGAATTCATCTCGCACTTTACACCGTCCTCGAAGCGTCTCACTTTAACATTCAACACCTCGCAAAATGCAAATTGTAACGACTGCCCGCCGAATTGCAATGTCATTGAATTCTTCGTTCACTTTAGTTCGCGTTACAACGCTTGTTTACTGGTAGATAGTTCCTACGAGTGTTTACAAAGGAGACTACCGAAATACGCGGTTGCGTAACATTCACGCGAGAGTAATGATCTTCGAGCAAGCGTTACGACGCGGCGTTGCAGTAAAAATAGAGAAGTGGAAAGACCGTGGAAAGACACTGTTTAGGAAAGTCGAGGGAGTACGTGAGTCAACGCGACTCACCGTTGACCGCCGGTACGAAAAATGTGAATAAGAAGTGCGCGAGTAGATGAACGGTAAACAAAAGGAAAAAAAGAAAAGTGAAACATTTCATGCATATTTAACCCTTAACTGGTGACATGACAAAATAACACTATAAACGACATGACGTACCACAGGCTACTACTTTTAAATTCATTCTTGTTATGAAAATCAACTTGGGTGTTTGAGAATTGTCTTAAAATTTAACCATCGGTATGTAATGAACAACACATTAGTAAATGAAATCAACTTTATTTATAAAATATTTAAAAGAACGAGTATTAACACTTAGTGGTAGTTTTCAGCTTCAATTAATGTGAGATCCTTATTTTACGTTCCAGTCGACCTTATGCGAGAAAAACGATGAAGTTAACACTTTTTACTTAAAATCTAATGCAACGACTGTGAGACTCCATGTCACTGGTTAAAGGTTAACTATAATTGAAGTTAGTAGGATCTAGAGGGTGAGGCGCGTAAGTGGAACCACTTCGTTTCCTCCGCAGATAATAATTGTATTGAAAAATGTTTCAAATGAAACTTAAATGGCTTCGAGGAGGACGTAATTTGACATAATTAGTTTTTTCATAAAATTATGCACAGAGGCGATAGTTAACCTAGTAACGAAAAAACAAAGAAACAATTCTTGTCTATAACATTTCTTTCTATCATCCAAAATGAGAAAGACATTCAAGATGGTCAAGTTAGGTTGTATAAGAATTATGCGCTCTCACATTCAGGTAATCTCGATTTTTGCGAAGAGCGTATAAGTAGCGCATAATTCTATAATTTTACTGTTGATTTTAGATTAAGTGGGAGGGGTGAATAGCTTGAAAAGTACACGTGAAGCACACAAACGCGCATACACATTATTAACTACCGAATGAAGAGAGAACGAAGCTAGAAATAGAGAGAGGATAAGAAAGTGGAACGAGAAGCAACGTTGTCAGCCAACGAAGGACAGAGAAAGAAAATAGAAGTAGAAAGGGGATAAGAAGGTAGAACGAGAAGCAGAATCGAGGGCCAAGAAAAGATTCGAAACGCGTGTGGCACATTCTTCTCCGTCCAAGCGCCGCCGGGTGCTTCTTTTATTATGTCATTGGCACGAGTTGCTGTTAACTCGCGAGCTAGTGGAGATACTACTGAAAGCTGTCGCATTTCTCCGGAACAACAATGTAGCACATGCACAATATCGCATGGTTTACCTTCGCGACACACAAGAAACATCTTGCCTCGCGTCGTCTTGTTTTACATATTGCATTTCCAAAATTTTATCGCTGTTTTTACTTTAAATTAAGAATTGACAGTAAAAAAAATAAGTAAGATGTGGTAGGGTAGGTGCAGCTTCGGGGTAAGTGCGCCATCGAGACGAAATTGTTCTATTATCTATTCTTTATTTTTTTTTAAATGACCTTATGCATCTATAAAGTACAGTTGAAATGTCATACTGCCAAAGTTTCTATTTTGCAGAAAGATTTTGAAGCTTGCCGAAGAAGAGTAAGCACAAACTTCGAATTTTCGTGTATGCACTTGCCCCAAACTCACCTTATTTGTAAATTTGGAGTTAGTCGTGATGTCAAAATTAACCCTTTTCACAAAATGTGCATTATTGTACCACGATGTGATTCACAGTCACGCAGTACATAACGTAAATGTTACTCTGTGGAATTTGCACGTTATAAATCAACCTTTATGCGAATCCTACTTATCGAGACTAGCCTTAACTGCGCTACGAACTCAAGACGTCTGAAATTATAATGTCGATAATAAAATAATCCTGTGATATCGGAATAAATTAACAATTGGACCGTTTATTTTGAAAGTAATGTAAGTCCATTTTTTAAGAAAAATCAGATATGACATAATTTGATTAACTTAGTATAAACTTTATATTTACTAGTTAATTTTTTTTTTAATGGACTTGCACCACTTTCAAAATAAACGGTCCATATGTTAACGTTACCCTAATAGTATCCATTACGGAATATTATGAGTTACATTACAATTACACACATAAATAATTATATGAAAATATTAACACTAATAATAATAATAATAATAATAATAAACTTCTCGACGATTAATGCTAACATTTAAGTAAAGACATATGCAGAGGGTCGAATTCATTTTGCAATAAAAAAAATTACCATTAAAATTGACGAATACCGCCATGTAATGCTAAATTTCTTAATAAACATTGACGGTAACTGTTAAAGTTTGCGTGTATAAAATGGAGGAGACACTTTTGTACGTACGTGTTTTGACAATTGATCGCTCGTCGTTACTTTCCTTTTCTAAAATGTTCTACTTATTGATTTCTTTCTCTTTCACAGATATTTCTCCTGCTCTTCCTGGTGCTCTACATCTCGAGCTATGCGCTAATAGCGCGCTATCGCAGGAGGGACCGGGAGGACTACCTCTCGATGGACGAGGATGAGGCCACCGTCTATAGAATCAGCCTCTGGCTCTGCACCGTTGCTTTGACGGTCTCGGTCGGAGCAACGCTCCTCCTGCCAGTCTCGATTGCCAGCAATGAGGTCCTCATCCTCTATCCGAACAGCTACTACGTCAAGTGGCTCAACAGCTCTCTCATACAAGGTACAGCTTACGCGTAGATCCTTTTTTTTTTTTTCCTTACTCGTAGAATGGGTAAAGAAAAGGTCATCGGCCTTCGGTGTTCTCCGTAGAGGCCTACCGAGAAACTACGATTAGGAATATTTTCAATTCCTCAAAATTTGCGCAAAAAAAATTAAAAATAAATGGTGTTAAATAAAAATAAGTCGTGTAAAAAGAGAACTAAATCTTTTTTCTGCTTCGTGATAAAACAAAATCGTGTAAAAGAAGTTTGTGTAAAAACAAAATTTGGTGTACTGTATTTATGGAAAGATAAGTGAAGAGATAAAAGAGTTTCTTTTTTTTTTCTTTTTTGTAGTTTAGATTTTGCGCTGTGTCGCATCTGTTTATAACCATGTAGACACGTAGTTGTTGAAAATTTTCTGTAAAATTTAGCAAATGTATTACATATGGTCGTTCGCTCTCTTAAGGGTGATTCTCCGGATATACAGAAATGTAATGCGTTTGTAACTATAATAACCTCCATGAAACAATTACGTGTAATTTAACATCCATTACTTACCCTCTCGTTGTCTGATTTTAGGTCTCTGGAATCACGTATTTCTGTTCTCGAATTTATCCCTCTTCGTGTTTCTGCCATTTGCATATTTATTCACGGAGTCGGAGGGATTTGCAGGACACAGGAAGGTATCGATGAAAATCCATTTTACAGTCAACTGTTAACGTTCATTACGCACGAGCTTACGAGGACTACGAGCTGAGACCTTTTATTGTTCGCAGGGCGTGATGGCACGAGTGTACGAAACTGTAACTGTTTTGTGTCTCTTAGGAGCACTCGTATTGGGCATGACGTACGTGTTATCGGCTCTCATAGACAGCCAAAAGTACAGTCTCCACACATTGCTCAGTGAGTATTCCGCTTATTAACCAAATTGGCCTTGGCGGACGATGATTTCTAAGGTAGCTCGCGTATACCTCCGTCTTCCACATTTTCAGATTTATGGAGTTACTACTTACCTTTCCTCTATTCCTGCGTGTCTTTCGTGGGTGTCGTAATGCTGTTGCGTAAGTATTGGAATTTTCAATTTTTTGTAATTTATCGGCGCATCTTATTGCTGCTTAATAATAATCACCTTTCTTTCCGCCGTAGTGTGTACCCCTATGGGATTTGTACGGTTGTTCGGAGTGGTCGGTTCGTTTCTCGTGAAACCTCAGTTCCTAAAAAACTTGGACGAAGAATTTTCTGCGTATAGATTGGAGGAAGATTGCATTCAACGAAGGTAGGTGCTGTCCGAGCGGTTGGTAAATCCTGTGGATAATTATTTTCATTGCTTTTGGAATAAAAAATCTTTCTCGTCGAACGTAATGCTTTTATGTTCAACGATGATAGATTGCAACATGCAAAAGCAACAGGCTCGTCTTACGTATCGCCTGTACCTATGTCTCCACCAAACTGTGGCACAATGGTAGAGGAGGACGAACTTCTCAGTATCAGCCCGAGCTTAATGTGCTTAAAAAATGGCGCTTTACAACGTGGCCTTACCCAGAGATTAGAAGACATTCGAAAGCGAAGAAAACTCCTGGACGAACAGCGGCGAACATGGTGGGTGCGGCGCACATTGCTATATCCATTAGCAATGCTTGCCCTTTTCATCCTGTCTACTGCTACGGCTTTGCTAGCAGTACAGAATACATTGGAACTTCTTATCGGTATCAAAGCATTACCTTTAAGCACGAGGGTTTGTACCTACTATTTTTCTTTTAAGTGTTAACATATGGATTTGTCCGTCTCACACAAGTGTTTTAACATTGCAGCAATTTACATTGGGTATCAGATCACTGTCAAAGCTTGGTCCTGTAGGAGCAACTATTGAAGTTGCAGTAATTCTTTACTTAGCTGCTACCAGCGCAATTGGATTGTATACGCTTCCAGGCGTGAGCAGAGTTCAGCCACGGCTTCATTCCACTCCACTCACTCACCTTATTGCAAACTGTGCTTTGTTACTTGTACTCAGCTCGGCACTGCCATTATTATCTCGAATATTAGGTAAAGTTATATGATAGTTCCATGCTCCCCTTTATAATAGCTCGTAATTATTGATTTTTAACTGAATTTCAGGAATGACAAATTTCGATTTGTTGGGTGACTTTGGACGCATAGAGTGGCTTGGAAACTTCAAGCTCGTGTTGCTCTACAATCTAATTTTTGCCGCGGCAGCAATCACTTGTTTGGTGACAAAATTCACAGCAACGGTGCGTAAAGAAATCTATGCCAGGTTAAGGAGTAGTTTAGTAGGGATATTTAAAGGAGAGGGTAAGAAGAGCTCATCAGGAATGTTTTCTGCGAAGGAAGAATAGACTGATTTATGTATATATCTTTCTTTATGCGAGGAAAGGGCATTAGTCGCTTTCTTCATGCTAAGTTTAATAGAAAATATTGCTTAAATGTGCAGTCACTGGCAATTGTGCGGTATTAAGCATTCATATAAATCTGTAATTCGTAATATTATAGTAAGCTTTATGTTTATCAAGATTTTAATCATATTCAGATGAATATATGGCCAGTTATAATTATGCCAACATGTGTAGTAATAATTATTTATTATATGCTTACTCTTGTAACAATTATTTATCAGAAATGTAAATCAGTCTCATGCGTGCTATTAAAGTACAGGCGCACCAATGACAAGACAGTATTGTGATAAAGACACGAATGCAAACGTCAAGCATGTGTGAATATTTCCAAAATACACAGTTACTTTATATGTAAGATTGTATTTGTCGCCTTAGTTGATATTTTGAACCTCGCAACATGCATACTGTTGATAGTGATTTCTATATTTAAAACTCAAAATTACAAAGTGTAGTGTTTGTAACAAATTTAAAGAGCCTTAGTTCTGCATGTTCGCGTCAACCAAAATCATGTTATAATGATTAAGATACAATAGAGTTTACCTTTGGAACACTGCATATAAATATCGTTGGTTGACCTATTAATATTAGCTATGTCATAAGATTTATACCCTACCTTTTGACACGGCGGCGGGGCGGATATTCTAATGTATTTTTTAGAAATTATTCCAATTGCGGAATGTAAAATTGTTGTTAAACAATATAATAGCTCGTCACAAATTTCACACTTGTGTACACAAGTTGGCGAAGAAGACTTCTAAAAAAGTAGTTTTGAGAACATTAACGTATCATTTCAGACCACACTATTTTACAAGAAAATAATGTGCATTTTTATGCATATAGACTGTATATTCATAGCTTACCGAGGGCATGAGACAGAAGATTTAATTGTGTTGATGTAAGATAAAAGTTGTAATAATTACTGAACTATTATTGTAAAAGTACAAAAAAAACCGCAATAATAGAATTCAATCCTGGTCTGTTAAAGTAATACCAGTGCTTGCTAAAATAATTGTTCTTGTTTTCTTTCTTTCAAAGTAATTGAATCTTCTGTCTCAGCTCTTCGAACATTATTGTATAAGTACTAGAAAAGTAAGTTTCTTAAATACTTTGAAACGATGTCATGTGATATGTATCTCGTCAAGAAGACAATACCGATATTAGTGTGTGCACTGGCACTAATTAATTATACATTACCTATGTAATGGTATGTTAATATTAGAATATACTGATTTAAATTTGCACTATCTCTTTACAGACCTAATGCGATGAAATCTATGAATCTAGACTAGACATGGGAATTTTATATATATTCGTGTAATTAAAAGCGTTTTGTCTAGAAAACTGTTTTATGCTTTTGTTATCTTTATTAGTTAATTAGAAATCACTTTAACAAAATATTACAATTTTGTTAGCCGAACCAGTTACCATTAATTCAATTCTTTCAACGCCTTAATATACGAATAACAAAAACAATATTTTGCGAGGTTTGTATAAATACACGTAACTTCTTTAATTATTCGTTTTATCTTTGTAAATACTATTTGATATAATGGTATAATCCTTTATCTGCTGGTACAATACTACTGCTCCTTCCCGTACTGCCGGATGTATGAAAAATGTAATTTGCAAGCATGTTATATTCTTTTTCTTTTAAGGCATATAAGATATTTGACTATTCGAATTTAGATAGACTCTACCATTGTATAAAATCTACTATTATCATTTATCTTCTGCTTACAGAAAGAACCTGTACTTCTGTGCTTAACAAAGCATACAATAAGATATACGTTTCTGTCAAAATAGAAGACACTTTATTCATCATACATACATCATATTCAATACGAATAAATTAATTAAGGATATATATTTACAGTTATAGGACTTCATTTCATATTAAAACTATTACCCTACCAGGAATAAAACTTACCAAGAATTCCTTTAGAATGTTTTTATTTTCGAATGCACAGTTTTATTCATCGAACAGAAAATGCTATCCTAGAGTTGCATAATATAAAACAGAATTCTATTCCAGTAAGTATTAGAATGCGATATGACGTAGCATTAGAATGTTATTTTCATTCTACCTTTCTCAATCGATAGGTATTTAATAACGTTTCTAGATATTTATCTTTGAGTCCCGAACGTAATATCTTATAGCACCCAGGTATCGTTAAGTCGACCACGGTGGACCCCATTTTTCGCAAGTCCGGTTTATAAGTACTACTGTAGAAAATAGCTGCTAAATCTGGCCATAGTTCCGTAAACTCGTCCGGATGTATGGTGTTCTCACCATTACTTCGATTGGCACTTGTGAGCGCTAACGGACCTATTACCTTTGCAACATTTTGTATAAACTTTGTATTAGGAATTCTGATGCCGATGTTCTCTACACCAGGATTTAACTTAGGATTTACGAGATTGGTGCGTTTTAATATTACGGTATATGGACCTGGCAACATGTCGTAAAATAAGCTTGCCGGTAAATCCCCCAGTTTGCCATACGAGTGAATCTGTTTCGGTTCGCTTAAACAGATAGCTACAGGCTTCGCTGTATCTCTACCCTTAATCTCGTACAATTTGCCGATGGCTTCGTCGTCATTGGCATTAACTGCAAAACCGTATATTGTATCGGTAGGCACAGCGATGACGCCACCCATATGCACATGATGGGCAGCTATCGATACGCTCCTAATCCCTGAAGCCTCCACGTGCTTCTCTTCGCTTCCTAAGAGTTCCGCGTCATTAGCAGCCTTATTCACAAGCATCTTTGTCGGACCTAAGTATCGTGGAGTCATCATCGTTCTTCGTATGCAATTCCGGTTCTGCTCAACGCCAACAAGAACTTTACAATGATCATATCGAACTGATTTATTGCATCATGACGGATTACAACGTTATACGTGCCTTTAATCTCGCCAATTGTGACCACACCGTGGGCTGCAACATTTGTAAAACGTTGTCATCGGCTCGTCCGCTGATCTTGTTTGAATTTGCATAAAATATGCACGTGGAAAGGAGCACTTCGGACAACGTTCATCCGTTGCATCGACGTTCTCCCAAGCGGCACTACCTCCTAGCACATCGTCGACCTCCTTCAACTTGGGATACGTACGACTGCTAACTCGTCGCGCTATATTATAAATATATGGACACGTGTTACACGCGAATCGTAATCCTGTCAGACCCGTCTCAACTCGGAGTACATTGCCGCACGTTGGACAAAAAAGTAACATAATAAGTACAGTCACTGCACCACTGACGTGTACAGCATTGCACTCTAATCCTTTTAAATACTTTTAAATTACACGCTTCAGTGTGCAGATTGTAAGATCGTTGAGAGCATTTGTAATAATAGTATTCGAACTAAATATTCATATTTTGATACACGCATCGACATGTATCAGGCATTGCAGTGTAGGTAAAAACTCGAATTGATTACACCACCGACGACTTGTTGGGTAGAACAGCGAACAGGGATAATTACCGTTGGTCAAACAGAGCACTGCAATTATCGATGAGACCCGGCAAACTGGCCTTTGCCATTGCCTTTACGAATCCACGTGGGCTAACTCTCTTTTTAAACAATCCCTCTTCGGTGATTATAATTATTATACATACTGTGCTGTAATGTATACTTATAAAAGAACATCTACTATTTATCCAAATTGTTTCTTACACTTTTAATTCTAAAGAAAACTACCAGTAGGGTAAAAAAATAAATATAAAAGCAATCTAATCGTGGTATTTAAAAATAAGAAAATTCCTTATTATATTGTACTATAATTATCGAGGAGAAATTGCATGCCAGGCGCCGTGGGATGTCTGACGTGCCCTATTCGATCTACGGTACTTACAGAGTGTAATGTAAATGTTGATTTGCTACCTAGTTATGCCAAAGTGGCGTTCATCGCAGGGAAGTCTCTCTTCGGTGATTATAGTATTCTGTGCTGTATATGATTGCGCATGCGCGCCAGCAACGTGCAAACCGGCGTTCCATTTCCGTCCTCTCTTACCCTTACCCTGCTTCCGGTAGTGAAATCACAATCGTACGCACGTGTTCATCTTCAACATGCGAATTAAAACAAAGTCTGCAAAAGAATCGTCAACTGCTTCAAAGGTAATAAGAAAGGTAAAGATACATTCCGTTTCCAAATTAATAACGAAAATAAAAAAGCCCAAAAAGTCGACCAGTCGAACGCACTTGGAATCTATTCCAGTTATAGAGAATTCACAAAATGGAGCGGTTTCAGGAATAACGATGAAAGTAAAGAAGTCGAAAAAGTCGAATAGTCGAGCGCAATCCGAACCTATTTCAGTAGTAGAGAATTCACAAAATGGAAAGGTTCCCAAAGTAATAACGACGAAAGTAAGGAAGTCCAAAAAGTCGAATAGTCAAGCGCAATCCGAACCTATTTTAGTAGTAGAGAATTCACAAACTGGAAAGGTTGCCGAGGTAATAACGAAAATAAAGAAGTCCAAAAAGTCGAATAGTCAAATACAATCGGAACCCACGCCGGTTGTACGGAATTCACAAAATGAAAAGGTTCGTAAAAAGCATAAGCAGCCAGAGAAAATTACTTCTGGTGAAAAAAATAAGGGGAATAAAAGTGGTAGATTCAATAGCGATGAAGTGAAAGAAAAAAATTTCAAAAATGTAGATATAAGCGAATCGTTACATACAGATTTAACACGGGAGAAAAATACTCTTGAAAACCATAGTAATAACGATACAAATAATAAACGTGAACAAATGCTATGTGCAAAAGCTGACGGTCTTAATAAGAGTAAATCAACCTTACATAAAACGGCAAAAAAAAGAAAACTCGAAGTCACAAAAGAGGAAGAATCGAACAATGACTCGTGTTCAAAGGATTTGTCGAAGAAGCATGTATTAAGTTGTATTAAGGCAATCTATCATTTGACGGAGGAATATTTCAAAGAGAAGCACGTCCTCTTTGACAATGAACAAGTACCTGTGTATATGCAAGTAACTTGCATGAGAATCCCTAAGATGCCTCACAGACAAATAAGAGTGTGAGTATTTCGTTGTAAACACAAATAATTCCAGCATACGCGAATACTTAAAATCTATCAAATGATTATCTTTTAAAATTACCAATGGATCCTTATGAATATCCATGATTCGAAAATACAAAATGATGTTACGCAAATGGCACGGTCATTCCGATCGGTTTCGAAAACGTTTATTAATCGAGTCGTTCTTTCTTTTCAGGTCATTGCCGCATTCGATTGTAACTTTGACCGACGACGTTGCATTAATAGTCTGTGACTTGGAAAAGGGGAAGAGAAAGGATTTGGAGCCAACGATAGATCATTATCAGGAGATACTTAATAAACATAACTGCACGCGTATTAAGAACATACTACCTTTAAATCAACTAAGAACAGAATTTGGTCCATATGAAATGAAACGAAAACTGTTATCGGCTTATGATTATTTTCTCGTTGATGGTCGCATAGCGGGTCTTGTGTCGAATTTATTAGGAAAGAACTTTATTCGGGCGGGCAAACTTCCTACTTCGATAAAATTCAATAAAAGTTCTTTAAAAGAAGAGATCGATGGTGCTTTAAAGAAAACAAGTGTAAAATTAGGTAGAGGTGATAGTTATGTTGTGAAGGTTGGACACAGTAGCATGAAGAAAAAAGACATTTGTGAAAATATATTTGAAACGTGCAAAGTTCTAACTAACACGTTGCCAGGTGGTTGGAACAATATTCGTTGTATTCGTATTAAAACAAATCTTGGAAAGGCAATCCCCATTTATATGACATTAAGTATGTATTACAGCTGTACATGAAAAATATTTACCTATGCATGTTAGTGTCTACTTTTATATTCATGTATCCGGCTGTTTCAGAAAACAAAAACAGTGTGAGTGTACCTACTCTAAGACCGAAGAGGCCAAGAGCATATCGTAAAGTTGAGGGCGAATTAAGTACTCTACCTGACGTTGAAAAAGTTACTGTCACTCCGAAAGGTGTTGTTACTCTTCAATTCACTAGAGAGAAGAAAAAACATCATAAGCGTGATGCAAGTGGCGAAAGCAATGAAAAAGAAGATATTTAGTATTACTTTTGTATTACTGTACGATTCCGTTTAGATTGTAAAGATCTTGTACTATGCCATTGTGTCTTTTGTATTATAAACTTAATATGTAGGAAAAGTGATTTTAACACATATTGTTTTAAAATTGATCATTTAATATGAAAGAAACAAATATAGTACGATGCAAATATTTAATATAAAATGACTTGATCTTTCTTTGACATACTCTGATATCCATTAGCTGGTACAGTTGGTATGCTAGTCGGTATACCGTTAGAATTTTGTGCGCACTTATATACACTGATAGACGCATCCGTAACGACCTCTATCTCCTGAAAGTTCTGAAGTCTCTGAATGTCCTTATCTTTTCGCAATTTCGTGTTTGGCAGCTTTCTAATCTTCAAGATTTGACTCTCCGTGAGACCAAATTCTTCGCAACAAATTCGGATTAAGCCCTCGTATGTCAGATCGTTTGAGGGCAGCTCGATTTCAACGAAATCAGGATCGGGCGCATTAGCGATACGTATTTTCAGTACGAGCTCTAAAACAGTGTACAGAAGTAAGCGATAGGTTCGTGCGAATGTGTACCTAGAAAAGAATATGTTAATCTTTAACCATTTTGCGAGCTAATTTTCTGCTCCTCCGGCATGCTAGATTTTTTTCGGACTTTGCAAGCATCCGTGGGTGCACTCGAATGATCGATTTGTGTCGACGCGCGAGAAGACGTATGCGATGAAGAGTCTGTCGCAAGAGGATCTGGACTCGTATTCAAAAGTTGTATAAGCTGTGGATTGTTGCACAGGGACACTGGTATATCCCCAGCTTCGGACTTTATAGTTTTGTCCGCACCATATCTTAATAGTAATGTAGCAATGTCAAAGAAACCTCTTCTACAAGCCCAGTGTAAAGGTGTCCTTGAAAAACAAACAACAATCATTAATAAAACAAGTGCACGCAGCTTATAAATGCCTGTGAATAACGGAGAAACTTATTCGGTCCCTGTCCTATACACAATTTTGTTCGTAGAAAATATTGAAGCCTACTCGAAGAGATCGTTGCTACTTATTGCATACTGATATTTACTTGTTTTGTAAGTAAATATATTCTGACCTGAAATCTGCCAGGGGTAACCTGTACATGGCAAAACTTATAAAAACTAATAAATAGTTTTGTGAGAAACCTAACGTAGGTAAATTTCTTGTGTAATTTTGAGAAGAAATCTGTGAAACATTCGTGTCATATGTGAAACAGTCTGGCAATAAAATCACAGTATTTATATTATAAGTACCATCCGTTTGTGGCGTGTCTTGTGTTAACGTCTACTCCTAAATTAATTAATTCTTGTACTGCATCTATGTCACCGATGAATGTTGCCTCTCGTAAGCGCTCCTCCAGTATCTTTTTACCGTCCATATTCTCGTAATGCAAAAACAAGCACTCAACTTTCACATCTTCCGCATTCTATCGTAAAGGACATTTCAAAAGGAGCGCAGCAAGGAAATTTAGCGTATCCAAGTGATTCGTTTAAACTTTATAGTCTCCATATGTAATCATATGTAATAGACGATTTCTAATGGGAAAGAAAACCGCAGAAAAACGACGTGATTGGTTCACTTTGTCGACGAACGAAACACCGGATCTGCCTGCAGCAGATCCAGCTGGAACCAACACATCACATTACAAATTGTTCGAAAATCCTCTGCAATATTCTGGTACGTGTGATTGGTCGAATTTCGTTTTGAGCGGCAGCGTTGCCAACTCTGAATTTTGAAATCCGCCATGTGCCAGTCTAAAAAAGCCCAGAAATAACCAAAAATTGGTAAATGTGTGCGTGTGTACTATCATATAGTACTAATCATATATGTAATACTCCTATATTGCTAGCCACGTATATTTCCTATAAGCGGAAGCGGCGCCGAGAAAGTGAGACAGAACATCGTACTATCGAACATATGCGCATGCGTTAGCAGCTGCATGCATGCGCAGTTGTGCCAAAGTACGAAGTGAGAGGATAGATAACTATGGTGAGAGTGAGAGGTTGATATACAGGGTGTCCCGCAATAGGTGTAATCCCCGCGAAAGGGTTGTAGCTGAAATAATTCTAAACAACATTTTCCTTTGCGAAAAAGTTGGACGAGGCTTAATTTTTGAATTATTAAGGAAAAACATAGGCGAATGAGCGCGCCCGTAAAGCCCGCGCTCAGGGCCGTCATTTTCGCCACTCACCGCGGTTGTGGACGGGCGCATCGCAGTGGAACGGCACGAAGCGTTGGACAGAAATTATGTCGAATAACAAATTAAAATTCCAGAATAACTTTAGATGGCGAACCCCAGAAAGCGAGGGGATGCCTAATGCATTTCCCGATGCAAAAAAAATTAGGATTAGGATTAGGATTAGGTTAGGATTAGGTTAGATTAGGTTAGGATTAGGTTAGATTAGGTAGGATTAGAGTAGGATTAGGTGGATTAGGTTAGGATTAGGGTTCCCAATCTACCTTCTAACCTAATCTAGCCTAATCACCTAATCTAACCTAATCTAACCTAATCTACCTAATTTGCCTAATCTACCTAATCTAACCTAATCCTAATCCTAATCCTAATCCTAATTTTTTTTTGCATCGGGAAATGCATTAGGCATCCCGTCGCCTTCTGGGGTTCGCCATCTGAAGTTATTCTGGAATTTTAATTTGTTATTCGACATAATTTCTGTCCAACGCTTCGTGCCTTACCACTGCGATGCGCCCGTCTACAACCGCGGTGAGTGGCGAGCATGACGGCCCTGAGCGCGGGCTTTACGGGCGAGCTCATTCGCCTATGTTTTTCCTTAGTAATTCAAAAATTAAGCCTCGTCCAACTTTTTCGCAAAGGAAAATGTTGTTTAGAATTATTTCAGCTACAACCCTTTCGCGGGGATTACACCTATTGCGGAACACCCTGTATATGTTTGCACCGTGGTTTTTGCCTCGCCTTTTCAGTCCATTAGCGATATGTAGTATTCATATATGCTATTTCTATATGCATACACACTTCTTCACCCTAGTGTCCGCATCATCTCATCATCTCTTGTTCACCGTTCCATTCGAAACTGCTCCGGGCTGTTCTAGGTTTCAAGCCCCTAGAGTTTCAAGCCACTGAAAGGAAAACGTGCATTGTGAAAATAGAGCTGCCGAGTGAGCCATCTAGTAGCGATTACTTCCTTTCATCAGCCTGTGAGCGGACCGTGAGCTGATTCGTCTTACGCCATTTCGGAACAAAAACTTGTGGGAGCGGTTGACATTTACACCCTGCGCTACTTTTTTTTTTACATAACAATCGCTATTCACCTGCTGGCTCAGATTAAGTAGGAGACATGGGCGAAGATTTTAACGGAGGTAAGTCAATCGAATTAGCGAGTAAATTACACCCTGCGCTCGCGCTTCCCGCGTTATTTGCAAGCGAATGAATTTGTGTGGAACGTAATGGCCGGCCAAGCGTACATCGAGTATGGTAAACATTCTCGTTTACCGAATTCTCTTCTCGGGACACGTAATTCTTATTACAAGACAAACACTCGGAAGAAAGTAGTATCGTATTTTATTACGATTTATATTAATCTATTGATAAATTCGTGTATGTTTTTTAGAGTGTATATAAGCATGGTGGCAAAAAAAAATTTTCCAATAAATTGTACAATCTCATTCCAAAACCTGATTTTTCATGTTACGTAATCTTACGGTACTTTCGATTCCTGACACGGTATTACATAGTGCCACCCGCTTTTGCAATAATAACCAATTAAATTTAGTATGATATTTAATTGGTTATAAGGACAAAATCTCACGTACCTTCTAGACTTTATGCGGACGATTCGGTATTTATGTGTTTAAACTTGTTTACGCACAGATCGAGAACGCCAGGATCGGGATAAGGACAGGGACAGGGACAGAGACCGCGATAGAAGGCACCGATCCCGTAGTAGAGATCGTAGGAAGCGATCGCGTTCACGCTCTAAGGAGCGAAGAGATAGGAAAAGAAGTAACTCTCCGAAGAAAAGTCGTAGCTCCAGAAGAAGAAAGCCGTCTCTCTATTGGGATGTTCCACCGCCTGGATTTGAACACATCACACCATTACAGGTAAGCCGAGTTTTATTAATCGTATTTATTATACCTACGAGTTGTTAAACCTGTACGTACGCTAATGCTGTATTTAACTGACGATATAGTACAAGGCCATGCAAGCTGCGGGACAAATCCCTGCAAACATTGTAGCAGATACACCTCAAGCAGCTGTACCAGTGGTTGGCAGCACGATAACTCGCCAAGCAAGAAGACTTTACGTAGGCAACATTCCATTTGGAGTTACCGAAGAAGAAATGATGGAGTTTTTCAATCAACAAATGCATCTATCGGGTCTTGCGCAAGCCGCTGGAAACCCCGTGCTAGCTTGTCAGATTAACTTAGACAAGAACTTTGCATTCCTAGAGGTACGATCGATCGTATCGATGCTTTACGATTTCAACCATTTTTTACGTTTCATATATATATATATGAAAATCTTTATTACTATTACGCTTTGTTTCAGTTTCGTTCGATAGACGAAACTACACAAGCAATGGCCTTCGACGGAATTAATTTTAAAGGACAGAGCTTGAAAATAAGAAGACCTCATGACTATCAGCCAATGCCAGGAATGACAGACAATCCAAGCATGAACGTGCCAGGTACGGTTCCCGGTATGTTTTACGCATACTTTTATGTATCTACGCGTACGCCAAATTTGGACTGTGTCTGTCACCAAATGAACTTGATATAACGTTTATATTATAGATTCCCCGCACAAGATCTTCATTGGTGGTTTACCCAATTATCTAAATGAAGAACAGGTATGCCAACAAATCTATCATACTATTTTTATCCATTGCACACCTTCAAATGCAGTTCCTCTCCATTGTGGTTTGTTTATATTATTGCACAATGCTCATTGTATGCATCGTTTGTTCTATATATTATGATATAAATTACCGTGATCGATAAAAATATCCGCAATGCTAAGAGAAGACTGCATTATCAATAATAATAGCGTAACAATGCTGTAGGTGTAAGAATCTGTACAAATCCTCAGCATTGTAAGTTGTACCAAAGGATTAAATTATAACATAGGTATTTAGCTATTTAGCGGAGAGAGCACCGACAAAGATGTACCATTCTACGTGAGTTCCATCGAGGTATGTATGTGTACCCATTGGATTCCAGCATCGGTTAGGTTGTCAATTAGATAGACGAATCAGGTGTTGTTCCTACTTTTACTCCGGTGCGAGTGAAGAGTAAATTCAATTATGCGTAACAATTCACTTGTAGATTATAGGAAAATTACGAAACGGTAATTTAGTTAGCTGGCAGGGAAAATGGATAGAGATATTACAGGATTTAGGTGGTATGCAGTTCCAGCAACCGTTTTTCTTTTACAGCCTCTTTAGGCACAAAGCGAGCCCAGCCGATTCAATATCAATAATTCTTTCCCAATTTACACGAATCTAGCGAGAATACTAAAGTAAAACTTATAGGAGAGGGAGGGGGGTTTGTCACCTTTGAATGGCATTCGCTACATGGTTTATTATTCGTATTATGAACCATGTACCTGCAGATTAAATACATTAGCCCAACACTACGTCGATTGGTATAAGGAAATTTCTCCCAAAGTACAATATCCATGGCAGTGTGCGTTTTGATAAAGGTTTTGCAGAGTCAACTACTTTCGTACAGCTACGATGATCGCAAAAAGAGTATTTTTAGGTCAGCAAGAAATATAAACCAATGTTTTATTTAGTGCATTGAGATTTTTTTTTGGATGGGATTACAGGGTCAACACATAATTTTATGTGCATCTGGTAACAGCTCCAAGTTCTCCGGTATCTGTTCTTTTCAGGAATATTTTTTCTTCTTGCAGCTGTTTTCTTTACAGGCTTTACAGGCTTTACAGCTCTTCGTCCTTGTACTTTACTACGTTTACAGGTTACGCGAAAGATATGTGCTCAAGTATCAGTAATGTACCTTTGTACAAAGACAAAATGCAGAGAGACAGAGAGAAAAATCGAAAACTGCACTAGCATCGAGCGTTGAGATGTTAATAAAAGTGTTTTTACAGTGGAAAATATGATTGGAATAAAATAGAATACGATCGTTTGGTTATTACAAAGTAAACTGTGGACTGATACCAGTGCCCTTTCTCCCCATTTCTTAGCTTAGGGTCGCGCCGATCAAAAGCATTTGCTTACCACTACCACTACTTCTACCACTACTTCTACCACTACTACTACTACCGAACATGACAAAATACCACACTGCCTGGAGAGAGGCTAACCCAGTCCCTCGAGGCAAGTACTTCTCATTTTCATGCCTTCGTACATTGGGCTTACCCGAATTTTACAGCCCTTTCCTCGAAGTTCTTGGCTCTTCAGCATTACCGGTGGGTTCTTCGACTTACTATTTCTGCTCGATGATAGGATATTGCACCTGAGAAGATAAACTACGCTATAACTAATTGGCAATGGTATAGGGAATTATTACGTTTAAATTTTCTTAGAGGCAATATGTTATTATCAGTTCACACTTTTCAGTACGCCAGCAAACTAAATTTACGTAAGTATAATTAATATGTATTTCGTAAGACTGAACCGACGCACACGAGTAACAAAATACAGTAATACAAGATAGTGTGTAAGGCATTACACACTTGCAATGAATTTTTAAGTATATGCAAAAGCAAACTGGTTGAAAAAACGAAATAAGTAGGAATGGTTTACAGATGCATCACTAAACTGTTCAGAAGTATCAGGCAATGCAATATATCCAATTGCTTATTCCCTTTTTTTTTTATTTGTAAGTTGATTCGCTCGTGAATAAAATATTCACATTTCCAAGATGAATTCTCAGTTAGTAAAGATAAAGAGCTGCAATAATTTGCAAGTTTAAGTAGCAATAATAATTGAACAACATATAAATGTATAAATAGTACAAGCAAACAAGATGTATCATTTCGATACATCGTGTATACATTATTGTCTCTTGTAGATATCAAGAAGTAAAGTAATTTTTACAAAGCAAAATGTACATCTGGAAAAGGTTGCATTGTCTACTTTTCGTAGATTACATTAATCGAACTGCATGGATAAGAGAATAATATAAAATGATAATACAGGTAAAGGAACTATTGATGAGCTTTGGACAACTGAGAGCATTCAATCTAGTAAAGGATTCAGCAACAGGTCTATCAAAGGGCTATGCATTTTGCGAATATGTTGATGTGTCTATGACTGATCAGGCGATTGCTGGATTAAATGGTATGCAGTTAGGAGACAAGAAGTTAATTGTTCAACGCGCAAGTGTTGGAGCGAAGAATCCGATGATAGGAGCACAGGCTCCTGTCCAAATCCAAGTGCCCGGATTATCAATGGTGGGCACAAGTGGACCAGCAACTGAGGTAAGATTAACGGGTGCGACACGATAATAGTCAAAGTTCGCTACATCGTAATGTCATTTACAGGTACTTTGTTTACTCAACATGGTTACACCGGAAGAGTTAATGGAAGAAGAAGAATATGAAGATATTTTGGAAGATATCAAAGAAGAATGCAACAAGTATGGTGTGGTACGATCGGTGGAAATACCAAGACCTATCGAAGGAGTTGATGTACCTGGATGTGGAAAAGTAAGTTCATTTAATTTTCAAAGAATTTACAATGACATTTGTTACATGTATTTTTGTTTTCAGGTATTTGTTGAATTTAACAGTGTTATTGACTGTCAGAAGGCACAGCAGACACTAACAGGGCGTAAATTTAATAATCGCGTTGTAGTAACATCATACTTTGATCCTGACAAATATCATCGTAGAGAATTTTAGATTATAAATACAACTTTTCTTACAAATAATTGACTATATTGTACGATGTATGTGAGTGAATAATCTAATTAAAGAAGTTTTAACGCCAGCGACCAATAACTTCCTTCAATTGAGGAATTTACTGGAAAAAAGAAAGTTGTAATCACTTTTTGATTACACTGTGCTTCTAATTAAAGGACACATGTAATACGTGCATTCTTCAGCAAATGTAAATTATAATTTGTAATAATTGTATAACAAAAACCACGCAAACCGTGAGACGCGAGATTACTTATTATCTTGAAGAAAGAGAATTATATATTGTTTGAAACAGCAACGCGAATAATGAGATATGCTGAACGATTCAATAGTATGTGTTGATTAATCTATACATTAGTTGCGAAGATAAGTAATGTAGAAATAAAAACACAATCATGACGTGTTTATATGAAAATTATCTTTGTAAAATGTTCTGTTGCGATATTTATGTACAATACATAAATTATACTATGGCTATAAATATGAATTAATGATTTAATACATAAAACGATACATGCTTACAGCATGATAAAGGATTAAGGTTCCGTTTGTAACGCTGGTTGATACGAGTGAGGTTCCTGAGTATCTGCAGCATCGACTACAAATTTTTGTAGTATTACATATAAACCGGCACCAATTAACAACATGCCAATTCCTGATAAAAGCACAATTGACCACGCCGGTATGGCCGTACCCCCTTAAAAACACATCACAAGATTAGGATAATTGTATACCTGGCTTGAATTTTTATTTTTCACATATAACTTACTGTAGTAACGTCTTGTTATTGTTTTGCGACCCCGTAAAATCTTACGCCTTCCTTCTGTTTCCTCTATGAATATACCCATGATCACTGTGAATATATGGAGTTATAAAAAAAAAGCATTACACC
This sequence comes from Tiphia femorata, assembly GCA_944319695.1. Classification (NCBI taxonomy): domain Eukaryota; kingdom Metazoa; phylum Arthropoda; class Insecta; order Hymenoptera; family Tiphiidae; genus Tiphia; species Tiphia femorata. The sequence goes on along the minus strand of OX090901.1, from coordinate 20,372,394 downwards.
ATTTGCATATGGGACAGAAAGATTGAAGAAGATGATGACACGGGACCAATATTACATTTTTATAATACTGAAATGCTCGTGTAAGCGCAACACGCGGTAGACCAAAAATTTAAAAACTGTTTTGTAATTTAAAGCAGCCCGTGCACCTACATCTACAGTTATAATTTAGCATTTTCCTTATACAGACAAATAAATTACCATGATTAGTTAAATTATGTACATCTACATTGCAATACCGATACACACTACTGATGCAAATTTTACAATCGAGAATACTGCGAGATAAATTATTACTTACAGAATCCCACAGCTAGATAGTACAATAGGCTCTTGGAAAACATTTTTCTATCGGGATTGTTGAAATTATAGAAGAAAGTAGTATGAGAAATACTCTTTTTTTGGGTAGGTAACTGTACACTGTCAGGTATGACCAACTTAGTGAATCAACGCTGGTGATAAGATTTACTGATAAAAAGAGATTAAAGGTAAGTTATCTCTGTCTCTCTTTCTCGCTCGCTCTATAACATCCTAGGTTGTAAGAATTCAACGCATGAACTATAATGACTTAATGTATTTAATATAGACGCATAACTGTCGTCTAAGAAATATTACACTAATTAGCATCTTTAAAAAATTAATTGGCGTACTTGATCACTGTTTTGTAAATGTAGCACGTAAATTAAGAATAAGTTCCTTTTCATTATGACTTTTATTTTCAGTTACTCATAGTATACCCCAAGTATTATTAAAACATATACATCGGATACCAAATGTGACACAGGATATCAATATTTCACATGTGTATGCGCGATGGTCAGGGTCTGCAGGTCGGAGATTCGGGAGATTAGGAGATCAATACGATCTAATGAACAGAAAATAAATCGCGTTTCATTAATATTCCTTAATCATAAAATGACTTTTTATTGATTAAAAATCAAGGAAACAAAGTTACATGTATAGCAAGTTAGTACGTAATCGTTGTAACATTAGATCCATCGATGCCAACGCGTTAATGATGTTTAAATGCGTAGGACACCACTAAGCAGTAATAGTAACGCTTGTGGACATAACTTCAATTATTCCCTTAATTAATAAAAATTAAAAGAGCTTTATGGAGACAGACATTGGTACAATATGGACAGTAAATGAGAAAAGAAATTAACTTATTTGGAATGTGGCATTACGCTAAAATTATATATATATATATATTAGTTGTGTCCTCAAGTGCCTTATGCATTACAGCGTGGAATGATCGTTGGCATGGACGGGATAGCTCGTACATCCGTTCTCTTTTTTGTACATTACCAAAGTGCATGCGACAAAAAATAAAGCTTTTATGCGACGTATTCATATAATTATTATAATATAATATAAATACAAAGTAGCTGGCACATATACAAGGCATTCCAAAACATTACGCTCAGTCAATTTCAAAGACTCGTGTCTCTTCAGCAGTACCCATTTCCCTTTCTCGTAGCCTTTTCTCGCTAGAATGCTATTTCTTTATCTACATTCTTTCTTAATAAACATTACCACACTGTATCCTCCCCATTTTATATTTTCAACTATTCAGCACCAGTTTGTGCCGAGATATTTATCCCATTCGTACTCTAAATCATTTCATGTCTGGCAATTGCATTTGAAACGCAAAAACTTGAGGAAATCGTGATACTGCGAATTAAGCATTCACAGATAACATGATATACCAGACTCACGCGTGCAAGGATAAATGATGTATTTTAATATGCATATCACATGGTTTATACAAACTTAAAATAAACATCTTTTAATATATATATAATGAAATTAATAGCCTCTGTATCTTATTTCGGTATAATAATCTTATTATAATTAAGTAATGCTTCAAGCATTAAATTTATTGCTGCAAGAATGACAAAGCTCCACTCAATTCATAAAGACTTTCGTATAAGTAAACCTTTCTTAAAAATATATCAATATAATATCGGAGAATAATACTTAGAAAAAAATAGAAATGTTTACAGAGAATTACTTTTAACTCTTAAAGACTCTCTTAATTGCTTTTTCCTCATTCCATCATAATTTATAAATTAATAATGTAACCTTTCGAATGAACTGATGATATAACACAAGACAAGTTGGAAAAAGGAAAGCATTCTGTAGCTGTACTAATTTTTGCGAATTCTGTTTCTTTTTTACAACATATTGTGGACCTAATATACCTTTTACTTTTGAGACGTGTGGAAATTGTCTTCTTTGTCATATTCGGAGAATATACTATGTTAAAGAAGTTGCAAGAAATAAATAAAGAAGAGTAATAAATATAAGTAATACTGAAAAATTTGTAGACTATCTTAAGTACTATTAATACTTTTCAAAAACTAAAATTACAATGATGCTATATATTTAAATGATTATTAAGTTGTTAGTTCTAAGGTAGCCAAATGGTAATAATAACAAATAGGAAATATATTTTATTTGCATCGTGCAAATTAAATTACAGAAAAACATTTTATCGCTGGTAATACCTTTCTAGTCCTTGGTATCATTTACAGAGTTAACTACAAGAATTAGTAACAGCGGACTTAATCCATTACATCTCATCTAAGTATGAAGTTTTATTCCTAAACTACAGCCTAATTGCTGTTAAAGTCATCTCATACTTTATTCAACAATATAGTATTAATGGATGGCATAATGGTTCCAAGATAATTCAAAAACAAATGGGTCTTCGAATAGCTGGTGCTACTCAAAAGTTCACTGAAATGCATTTATTTTTAAACTATTTTTTAACTATTATTTCTTAAATCTATTGCGAAGTGTTTTCACATTGGCTTCATATATTGCTACTAGTTATTTTACCTTCCCTGCTATAATGCTTAAGCGATGTTTGTCGAAGTTCTATCACCAAAATGGTTGAAATTTTAGCCTCCCACATGTTACGTCACTCCGATCAAGAATTAAAGAATTATATGCTTGGGCATTCGCATAGCCATTCAACATTAATTTTACATTTTGATCTAATGTTGTACGAAATTGTGTACCAGACCAATTGTTGTTGTATTTACTGACATATATTTTTACGATTGCACTTATTAGTCACTACATGGTCACTGTTTAGTAACAAGTATTTCTAGCTGCGGAGAAATGACAGCGGCGCTTCTGTTAGGAGTTATCGCGCGTTAATAATGGTGAGTAATATCAATAAATAGATACCGCGAATATTATCTGTGTTGTAATATAATAAATTATTTGAATGTATTACCGAGTATTCCTATAGATGTTATAAGCTAGGCATTTGAATTTAGATGTAGGTTTACCTTGTGGCTAGCTGCTGGTTCGCTCTGAAGCACCTTTCTTCGTATCGCTCAGCGAAGTTACAGAAGTACTCGTCGAGGAAGGTGTGATCAAATTTATGTGTAAATTCCCATTTACAGTAGATTTATTATTTTCCTGACCGCTGTCTTTTCTTCTGTTGTCAAATTCGGACGATTTGCTATCCGCTATTTTGTATACTTCTTGGCATTCGGTAACTGCGCTAGTTATTATATCTCTGGAGTTTTCTCTACTTTGCAAACCAGGTGGTCTGTCGATTATGTTTTCCCTCATCAGTACAGCTTTAAAAGTCGATAATGTTTTGCGGAGAGTTATGCAAAATCCTCTAGATGCTGGTATTAGAGGAAATTCAGGCAAGATCCTTTCGTCTAAATAATAATTAAAAGAATAAGATACGCGTACGCCACGCTATAAATATTACAAGAGATATATGCCATACCAATTTCAGCTATTTCCTTGAATGTAGTTGGCGTAACGGGAGATAACGGATGTTGATTGTTGTGCTGTTCAGAAATTTCCATCCAAAGATCTAACCGCTGCAGTAATTTCTCTGAATGCCTTTTAAAATGTTCAATAATGATGTCCTTAAATACAAGTGGTGGATGTTGTAGCAATTTAGTTTGAGCTTGAACTAATTTCAAAACAACCATTTCATTATACATTCTTGAATTCTCCCTTCCCTGTTGGGAGCCTTTCTGCTTTTCAAATCCAGCTTCATTAAAGTAAGGTTCCGATACCAGTATAAGACCTTGAATAGATACTATAACTTGAAGAAGAGTGGAAGAACTTGTCCAAATTTCTGTCCCGCGTCCTGACCATGTGCCGAGAAGACTTACACATACTTTGCCATCTTCGTAAAGATTAGGATTCAGCCTGTCACTGCAATAAGAGATGTAATGGCAAAGAGGTGGCGCAGCAGGGTAATCAGCAGATAACTGAAAGTCAAATAAGAAAAGACCATCCTCGTACGGTGTTTTTTCAGGTCCACGGAACATTACGGAATAAAGATCTATTCGATCGTCAAATCCCTTGACCCATATTCCGGGTGGAAGTGAACTCTTTAAGAGTTTCAACTCTTTCGAGACAGTTCTGAAAAAGTTGGTTGGGTCGATAGGTTGAAACATAGTTAATTTGAATTTGTGACTATCGGGTGCGGTCTCTTCTATAGAAAATCCTTCGCCCTCAGGATACACAGGTGGTGGAATTTCTATACAAGGTTCAGGCTGCTCGGGAATTAATTCAATAGGTTTCTCTTCTTCTTTTTTCTGCTTTTTCAATGGCGATGCACTCTTGGCTGCATCTGATAATGACATTTTTGAAATTCCAAATCGCTTGGACACCTCGGCATGTGCTAATACTAACTGAGCTTTTATAAGAGTACAAAGTTTAACACAGACATGCGAAGATGCAACATGGGAACTTGTTATTGGCATTTGAATCTTGGCAACTCGGTCTGCCGAATTTTTTTCTGATTCTGCCATTTCAAAAGCAACCGCACGATCCGTCACATTATTTACGTCTTCGCTGAGTAAAAATTCTCCACTGGATTCACTAGAGCCCGATTCCTTCTTTGAATTTTCTGCAGAATATAGACCGGAATCTTCCGGGTTGGGATTAACATTAATATACAACCGATTAACAGATTCCTGATTCTCTTTCTCATTCTGTTTGTTATCGCTATCCTGAATTGCATTACTCGATGCCTCATTGCCCGCCGTCTCTGTTATAGTAGTCACTGGTTTCTCCATTAGATTATTTGCATTTTGAACATTATTTGCATTTTCTATACTATCCTTTTCTACAATTTCTTCCGATCCGTCGGATTTGTGAGTAAATAATCTTGTCACTTGATCTGCCATACGCTGAGCAACATTTGCTCTACCACGTTCTCGAACTCTCTCTAAGAGACCTTGAAAGTGGCTTTCATGAAAAAATGAAGTGCCCATTAATTTGTCCATATATCTGCAGTCTTTATAAACCTCTAATAATTTTCTCATAACTTCCGTCGTTTGCAAGGATGGATTTTGTGTAAAAATTTCTTCTAATCTGGACATTGCTATTCGAGCTTTTTCAATGTGAGCTGCCAATTTTGGTTTTATATTCTCCAATTCTGTCTGCTCTGTTCCATCGGTGTCAGCGATGAAGCAATCTTCAAGTTCTGTTTCCCAAGAAGCATCGGATGATACTTCATCCCAGAGTTCTCCTTCGTCGCTATCATATTCGCCAACCTTATACAAATCTTGTGGCCAACACATACTAACGTGTCCATCGACCCACCATACTTTTACACGTCCTTCTGGATAATTATCTAACACCTGCCCCGCTGTACAACCGGCATCTTCTCCTTCAAAATTAGCTATTCGTATTACAAGTGTACCCGGTCTATACTGAAAATCTGGATGATCTTTAAGATCATACACGCTAACTTCTCTTTCTTCTATTAACGTGGGTCTGTTGAAAATAAACGTCAATTAAGATATCTCTGCATTTATGGAAAGAAATTTCAAAACCAATTAACAACTACTTACTGCGGACTTTGACTAGAAGTATATGTCCTAAACCATTTAATTTTTGCAGTTCGTCCTTGATGATCGACGCTTTGTACTACACCATACATACTAGATTCTTCTTTCTGATCTACCACAAAATCTCCTGGGAAAAACTCCTTATCGTCTAGGTGATGAATTGGGTACAACTGTGTCGATGGTATACCTAATACAAAAAGTTAATGTAATTGAAAGAATGCACTGGGTCTTGAGCGGTGTACTATTCTTACTAAAGTAATTTTTAGTATAATTTATGTATACTCCTTCATTAATACAGACTGCATATATAGGAATACCAAAGTGAATAGGGCTAATATTAAGAAATCTACAAACAGATCTTGGTTAATACCGAATTCGACAGATCCATCTTGCCACACAACATTAGCTTTCGTATTAGTCGATAAGGTTTCAACGACTATTTTGGTTCCAGGTATTAGAGGAATTGGCGACACTTTCTTTTTGGCTTTACATAACTTTTTCTTCTTTAATACCTTTGTCATTAATGCCGGTCCTTTCTTTTTCTTGCCCATCGATGACATGCTCGAACAACCGCTAGATACCTGTAAAATTAACAATATTAAATAAGTTTTTACATACGAAACTGCGAAGAAAACAATTCGTACCGAAGCAGTATCACTTTGTGAACCTGTGTCTTCGGTATCCCAATCATCGGAACTTTCTGTGTTTTGGTTTTGTAATGGGGGCATTAAACTGTTATTGCTTACTACATTTTGTGCATTGAGATTACATTGAGAATTCTCTTCTACCGTTTGTTGCTCATTCGATTTATCCTTCTCCTTTCTCTTATCGTCATTCGTGCTTTTCTTGTCGTCGATCGGTTTTGTCACACTGATATTTGGACGAGTTTTCTTTGGACTATGTTTAGGAACTTGAAAAACATCCCTCTGTTGCTTCCTCCATTGTTCACGAGTTATAACGTTCTCATCGCCTTTTATTACATAAAAGTTACGATCTCCTACTTGCAAAGTGGAGGGTTCAAAAACATTGAGTAATTTTAGCTTGTTTAAATTTTCCCCCTCCACTACGAACTTTGGTTGCGCTTGGTCAGACCATGCCCCGTCTTTCGAATAAGCTCTACATTGCCAGTGTACCCCTACCCAATCTGTTTCTACTTTCTCGACGATAACCTTCGTGAGCTTTTGTGCCTTAGATTTTAACTTTGCTTTCATCTCTTTTGTACATTGCATCCACTGCGCTTCTTCCAGGCACTGTACCGGTCCCCACAAATTCTGACCCGGATAAAACTCGGAGGAATGGGGGAAGTCATTGTCCTGGAAAAGTGTTTAGTAAAAAAATGATCGTCGAAGCTATTTAAATGTCAAGCCTGCTTACGTTATCTCTTTTCTCCTCTAATTGTCCCAACACACGAGAGTCCATTTCGTTTATGACACAACGAGATCCATCGGGCATTGTAAGCCACAACTTGAAGTGTGTCATTCTTATACCACCGACCCAAGAATCCATACAAACGCCTATGTCCGTTGCGAATTCCTGTCAATTCGAAGGCGCTTTATTTAAAAAACTCTCCAAGACATAAAACACGAGCGTCGACCCGCGGTTTTCAATTACATACTTCCAACGGAACCAAGTCTTCGCTTCTGATATTTGTCAGCACTTGTTTCGTGCCAATTACTTGGACGCACGCGGTCAACTCGATGTCTCTGCAGTAACCTCTTTGAGTATCCTTTCCCTTGATCATTCGCCGTACAACATCGCCCGGTACCAATGTTCTATCGGCCAAGTGAACCTATTTGCCAGAAAAATTCCAATATTACGGCGTAACTTAGAAAGTTCCAGAGCAAATGTGGAATAATGGAAAAGAAAATACGCGCATCGAAGAATCGTCGAGAAACGATCATTTAAATTTAAATGTCAGCTCGAGTAACTACCGTGTCACGGTATTGTAATACCTACAGGAAAAAAAAAAAAAAGGACAATAGGCCCCCGGACAAATGGAGTTGCCGACTTAAGCCTAGAAGTCTTGCGCCTCTCGAAAGGCGAGTTTACTGTTAATTAACGTTTAGTTATTAGCTGAAATTCTCGCCCTTAATCGTCGTACCTTCTTCGAGTTGACTAGCTCCTCAACGCCGGAGGGGTGCCAAACCACGCGAATCTCTCCCTTTTTTCGTTTCGGGCTCTCCTCGCTGTCCGAGCTCTCCTCCGACATATCTTGATCGTCGTTCTCCATAACAATTCCGAAAATGACATTACCTCTTTTGTCAACTCGGTATACGACATCCTCGTAAAAATACTGACACTCCGCCGCGACGTTCGTAGCCATCTTTCCTCTGATCACTGGATGGTACTCCTCGCCGACGACGGATGATAGAAGGATAGAAGGTTACACGGCGCAATGCCTACAGCGCACGTTGCAAAAGCCGAAAGGACTTGGACGTCCGACCCCGAATACTCGTGCCCGACCCCGACGAAAAATTTTCACACTACAAATCACTTTTTCTCACTTGCTTTACGATTGATTAGCCATAATGAATTTTGAATTTACGCCAGACGATTGAAAATTTCGACACACGGTCCGAGCGGCTCGCCGACTACCCGCTCGGTCGTGTTACCGCGAATAAGAATTTCGTCAAAAGAACAACGTGCCTAATTACGTTCATAATTCTCCCGCCGACCTGAACTATTGTCGGGCGCGCTCTTTCGTTCTATCGTTGTTATGGATTATTCTACCGCATTAATATATAGTTTCGTTTGGATCGGCAAGTAATAATACGTTATTTGTTGGCGCGCGTATACGAGCAAACGAACAAATTTACGTTAAATCGGTTATTATCTTTGCGCGCGGACAGATATGTAGTTTTGGATTTTTCAGTTTATTTGAATTCTGGATGATAATGAGTACTTATATGTCGCGTCTTATGTACAGAAATTTTTATTTGATTATTTGTAAAGCGACTGTGTCGAGAATAAAGTCTTGTAAGACCGAGTTTTGTTAAAGCGCTTATACGTTATGATGTCAATTGAAGTTTTCAAATAGTCGAACAAAGAAACACGAGGAGTCACGTTGCATCACCGTAAATAGATTTATTGCTTCTTATCATTTCTTATTTTAAGAGGATTTTTTAAAATCTCTACAAGGTTTGTGACAGTACGGTTAACAATGTTCCAAGCTCAACGACACTTTAAATAACATAATTTTTCCTTTATATTATGCTAATCTATTATAATGCATTTTTAGAAATGCCAGATCGTCTTAAAGTATTTGTCAGAAGAAAACTCTAAATATCAGAAATATTTTTTATATATCGGTACACAACCATTTTGGATTGTACATAATAGGAATATTCACAATATGAGATCCGACGTATCTGCGCCCTATGCATTTTACATGTGATATACATGTCTTACGCACATTGATTATTATCTATCCAGAGGCACTTTATCTCGAGAGAACCATGTTACACATTAACATCACTACTTACAGTAATTTTCCGTCATAGTAATGTAACATTGGTTTTTATAAAATAATGGTAATCGTTACGTCAATGTATTCCTTTAATGTTAGACAATAGGAATATCAATTTTCTTTACAACAGGAATGCGCAAGGGTAAATGTATCTTCGCTCTTCTATCGCCGACACATGTACCCAAATCAATAAATAGATACAAGTATATTTTTACAAATGCAACTTTGGTGCAGACTAGATATGTTTTATGTGAGGAATGTGACGGTGTAGTTATTCAATACTTGCAATATATTAAGACACCGAAGAGTACAGCATGTAGTTATACGGCAAAATGTGTTCGCTGAAAACCTTGACCTAGACTTTGTAAAATAGTCTGGACTTCATTTTCATTTTTATGATAGAAGACATAGGCATCGAATTTTGTTGCCATGCTGCAGTTAGTATCTCTAAAATTATAAATTAACTACACTATACGTATTTGACGAAGATTTATGTTAGAGAAAAATCATATCTTACCCTGAAATAAATGCAAAATAATCTGGTATATTAGCTGTGCGGCCACAAGAGGAGATTTCCATGTAACTTTGTTTACAAATTACCTAAATATATAACATATTTAGATCATATGCAAATATTATATAATACACGCACAAGTGTATTAAGTATACCTACCATGTCATCTGCCACACGAGTGACTTTAATACCAATTTCCAAGCATTCAAATTTTACAGACACAACCATGGGTTTTTGAGACCTTAGTAAATTTAGAATAGCACCCTCGATTTGCCGCACATCTCCCGCTCCACCGATAAATATCGATCCGCAATATTTAACATCAAATCCTGGGTTACAGGACTTATTGTAATGCGCAGGCTTGTTGGAACTGTTTCCCGTGTTCACTTCTTTCACAAGCTTGTCTGTTTTTATCAACCTTTTCATGTAGTCGAGCCCTGAACATTTTATAAGATGTCCAATTGGTCCATAAAATTCATCGGCGTGCTTAAAGCGCAGCTAAAAGTAAATAATCTTTCTCATAATTATGTGTACACGTTGCTACGTAAATATGACAAATAGTATGAACATACTTTAACGATATGTAACATGATTGGCTGCCCGCTTGCCTTTTTCATTAGTTTCCGTAATTTTCCTTTAGAATCGGACGTTATCGCATGTCCATTCAATTCGTCTAGTACATCGCCTATTTCAATCTTTTCCTGAATTAAATAAACAAATTAGTGAAATTAAAGATAACTACTAAACTTTCAATGCGTATAATAACTTCCATATTTTACACTTCTCGCGTTTATTCTTAAGGCGAAGTGTAAACATAGAAAAATTGTAACACGCGATCAATGTCATATTCTATATCTGAATTAAAATTTTTGTTACGAAGACAACAGTAATGCAATATGCATGATCATCTTCTTACATCTTCCGCAGCCACTGAGCTCTTATCGATGTTAATAATCAGAGCTTTTTCTTTGATGAAACTGCAAAGATAACATGTTTGATATAAATGCACAAATGAACACGCCGGATTTTTGTTTGAGAAAGTAAGTTTACCATACGGACAGTCCCAATGTTTTACACGGCACCAATTGTAAACTTATGCACTCTGGCATATGCCACGTCTCGTCTAGAAAACTAGCATTTTTTAAATTTAAGTTGAAATTCAGTCTACTGCATTGCAGTAAGACAGATAACAATATTTCACCCAAGATGTCATCTCCGAGTATGCTATTACGTTCATAAAACTCAGTAGCCAATAAAGGTGATCGGACCTACAGAAACAGTTATTATATACACATATTCAATCGCAGAAACGTACGCATGTACACATGTACAATCGCAGCGACGATACGAGAACATTAAGACTGAGTATGTCGTAACAATACCAACAATTCCACTGGAACGTGAAGACACTTTCGTACGAGACACGTACGAATAAATAATCTAAGACGTCCGACGCACGTATGTAATTTGTCATTTTGCTTCGCTTGTTCCACCATGTAGCAAAATGAATAGAAAGACCTAAAAAGATATCGATGCTTTGAGAATATTGCAATCTACTCGAGTATTACATATACGTACCTTTGACTTTTATCCGCAATTTCCTCTATCCAATACCAAGCCTCGGGAGGCTTTGGAAGACCTATACTGTTCAATCGAACTAAAACACCTTGCTGTAGACATCTTTCCAATGATTGACAGAAGTAACACAAATCTAGGTGATCGTCCTTAATTTCTTTACTCCATTCCGTCAACTTTCTTGTCCAGCCTAAAAGAGAACATTGAATTGTTTTCCAACACCCGATAAGACAGCTAAATAATTCTACACATTAAATTTCATAATCTCTTTAGAGAAACCTCAAGCTCCGTGTTTATGCTACATAAGAAATAATACTTTTTATATGCCCGCGATGTTATTGGGTGGCATTCGATGCGCTGACAAGATTCGAACGTAGAACACAACAAAAATTACATTGATCGTTCGAAATCAAAACGGAAGGTGCGAAGGTATACCGCGACACGCTTATGAAGAATAACAAAATAGGTGACACAACCTCTACGATCGTTTGACCTTGCAGTTACCTTTCAGTTCTTTGATAAGAGGATTAGAGACCGACATTGCATACTGATACACGGCATTTATAGCTAAACGATAACAAGTCTATCGTTCATTAATAGTTCCTCGTAATCGGCATATCTGATTCTGTGATCAAGCTCGGCATTTAGGCTCTGCAATGAATGTGGCCCGCTTGCATACTGAATCGCGTACCTGTACCCCGTACCCGACATCAATCAATGCCCAAGTCGGTAAGATATATTTACTTCCTAACACGTTTTGTGTAAATAACGCTTGATAATGGTTCATACGTGTCGTATTGAGCATGGTAACTTTTAATGCTCCGTGAATATCTCTAGAGGGTTTGGTTATGCATTGCTTCACTGTCTCTGTGTCTCTCTATTGGGTAAGTGAATAAGTGATACGGTAGATTACCGGTGGATGAGAACTTATCAAATATAATGGCAATAATCGTTCATAAAACTTGATCAATTCGTAAATCGTCGAATCGTTCTAATACATAAATATACTTATATGAATTATCAGTTGGTCCGCAGTCTTTGACGATTCTCTATTATTATTTCTAAAAGACGTTTAATCGTTCGTTATTTCTCATTTTTAGTGGACGATATACTGATTTTAGTATAAAAAGAAGAATAATATCGGTGGACGGTGGATTGAAATGGCTACAGTGATACCGGATTTAAAAGATGTAAAAGCACAGGCTTTGCAGATCTTCGCCAAGGAGTTTGGCGAAAATGCGACCGTCTGTGTTTGCGCCCCAGGTCGTGTAAATTTAATTGGCGAGCATACGGATTATAACGAGGGTTTCGTTTTACCGATGGTAACTTTCTTCGATTTACATTTTTCATTTATCATATTCGAAATTTGTTACGATTTTCCGCAGTCGCTTACAGCTTTGCCTTTGAATTTGACCTCTTCGAAGATAAGTGACGTTGCATTCGTGACGTAATTAGCTTCGCGTTCTTACATAATTAAAAACCTTTTTTTACTTATTTTTACGTATATCTATCGTTACGATATATTAAACTTAATAGAAGAAAATGTCTCTCCTCAAATTACTTTTTTTTTGCTCGTATTTATGACTTCTTTTTTTATGTAACTTTAATCTTCGATAATTAATCTTATCAAAATGTTTCACAAATAAAATTATTCTGTAGCTCTACTCGGTATGTTTATACTTATATTGTAGATATATATTTCTGTATTTTTCAAATATTCTTTTTTTTGGTGATAAAAATAATACTTTCAGGCATTACCTATGGTCACGGTAATTGCAGGAAAACCTAATGATATTAATAAATGTAAAATAATTTCCGTAAGTAATGCAATTGGTTCGCCTAATTACATAGAATTTGATGCCGGCGCACGTAATGTTGTGAAACCTGGGGAGCCGAAATGGGCAAATTACATCAAGGGGTGTATCGCTCATTTTGTTTGTAAGTTGGGAATTTGATATTTATGGGGTGTAGCTTTGATTAAGCTGAAATGTACTCAATGCTACGATATATTTTTTAGGCGATGTTCCTGCCTTCAACGCCGTAGTTGTATCTACAGTACCTGTAGGCTCTGGTCTCAGTAGTTCTGCTGCTTTGGAAGTAGCAACTTACACCTTTCTAGAAGCCATGAGTAATTGCAAAGCGACCAAATTGGAAGATAAGGTATAGTTCTCTAAATAATTATGGATAGGTACGATGTTCTCGATGAGAAATTTTAAACGAGAAAATTTTACAGGCACTCGCGTGTCAACGCGCCGAGCACGATTTTGCTGGTATGCCATGCGGTATAATGGATCAGTTCATATCAGTTATGGGAAAAGAAAATTGTGCTCTTCTTCTAGACTGCAGGGATTTAACTACTAAGCAAATTCCTATGACGGGCACAAGCGAATATGTTTTCCTTATAACGGATTCAAATGCGCCACATAAATTAACATCGAGTGCATACAGCGAGCGTAGAGACAGTTGCATCGAGATTGCAAAGAAACTTAATATAAAAAGTTTAAGACAAGCAACATTAAAGGATATAGAAGGTATCTTTCAAATTATAAGCCTCGATAGTACATTTACTGTAATTTACTTTCTATTCTATTATGGACCTATAGATTACTACCAAATTTGTTTGTAGCACTAAATTCAGCGGATATACCAGATGTTATGAAAAAACGAGCTCGTCACGTTGTCACAGAAATTCAAAGAACTCTCGATGCTGCAGATTGTTTCGAAAAGGAAGACTTCAGGAAGTTTGGTCAGCTAATGAATGAAAGTCACGATTCTCTAAGAGATGATTATGAAGTCTCATCTAATGAACTGAACACTATAGTATCTGCAGCTAGAGAAATAGATGGAGTTTTAGGTAGTCGATTAACTGGTGCAGGATTTGGAGGCTGTACCGTCACTTTGCTCAAGGCTGATATAGTTCAACAAGTTATCGACCACATAAAAGCAAAGTTAGTGGGCGATATATATAGTATTATTTTTGCTTTATCGATAACATTACGTTTTTTTATTTTAAGATTTTTATGTTTTCATTGCAGGTATTCGGGAACCCCCAATTTTTATATTGCGAAACCAAGCAGTGGTGCCCGGGAATTAGATTGCACTTGCTAACGCTTTAATTATTGCATAGATTTTATGCAAAAAATATAGTTCAAAATTGGCTCCATGTGTATAATACAATAAGTTTGAAGAAATGTGCAATACAAGTACAAAATTTTGTATCAAGGAATTTTAACCATCTGTTGTAATGTATATGTATATATATGAAATGTTATTTATGTAGAAGTTTATATATTTAAGTAACAATGTTATAAGGTAAATGGTACATTAAGGTTGTTTACTTAGTACATTATTCAACAAAATAATGCAGATTTATGTAGTAAAAAATGAATTATGTTAGTAGACTTACAATGAAATGCGCATTGTTATCAAAGAATTCATACTAACTTTATTAGTATGCGTGGACTCGATTTATACATAAATAAATATATACATTTTATCACTACTTTGTGTTTTTGCTTGTAATACAATACTGTAATGTTGCACGCCTCTTCTTTTTTTTACATGTATCGTGCAATTAAGGTGGACGGAATTATGGAAAATCTCCAAAAGGACTTAATACCTATTTGTAGTTGCAGGTGATGCATTTAAAAACTCTACAAAGGAGAAAAAAGTTTAAAGTTGTAAACACTTGTGAACAAAACTTAAGGCATATAGAAAAATTCAAAAATATCTATGTTCGGACATATTGAATAAGTTACCTTTGAGGCAATCATTAAGTTCTGCATCATTAGAACTGCATATAAAACTTAAAGGTTTAACACCTTTAAAAATCTGTATGATGCTTGGTTTCAAATTATGAAAGATTAATGGCTGGCCTCGTTTTGAGAAATCTTCTATTAAACTCTTGATACCCTATAAACACACAAATGGCGAATAAAAATCAACAAACCCAATACAGTGGATGCTGGTTTATCATTGAAACTAAAAATTTTATCCAGAAACCAATGATAATAACACTTATGATTAATATCTTTACTACGGACCTTAGCAGCTGTAAAATCAGCTGCTTGTATGTGCATAGAGTCAATTACAACAGGTACAGTTATTCCTTGCTTTGTTCCTTGCTTACTAATCACAGCTCGTACGTATTCGACACTTGGAAAAACTAGACTCCTGTCCGGCGTTATGACGAGGTATTCATGACCGTTTATACTCTGTGCAAACAATCCAATTAACTTTCTAAATAAAAACTAATAAAATTATAAAACCTTGCCTCGCCGAACTCACCGTAGCTTTATGAACACGTACGGAGGGCCTAGCTGATGCATGCAATAAGAATAAAAGATTTATACCGATTCCAATCACTATACCTAGTTCCAACCTTACAAAGAGGCAACTGGCAAAGGTTGCTACTGCTGGTACTAGGTCCAATTCTAAAAAGTGCAAACATCGTTCACAACACCATTATTACAATAACAATATAAAAACCTCGATCTACACTGTTGATAATTTACTTTTCGTTCGCCATATTGGCTTCACCACGTGGAACTCCACCATGAAGACAACTGCAGCGATGATCACAGCTGCTAGTGCAGCCTTAGGAATATAATAGAGATATGGAGTAAGGAACTGAAGTGATATGAGCACTAGGAGGCCCGTGTACACGCCTCCAAGGGTTGTTCTAACACCTGACGAATGATTGACCGCACCTCGGCTAAGACCACCGCTCACAGGCATCGAAGACACGAATGAGGAGACGACGTTGCATGCACCTAGTGCTAACATTTCCTGAGTGGCATCTATTGGCTTGCCGTCGTCTGAGGGTGAAGTACGTGCATGATTAGTCTGTGATTACAAGATATTTCAGATTTTTTCACATCGTGGCTTACACCCTCGTGCGAGTATCGAGTCAACGGTAACTTACAGAATACTTTGGCGATAGAGATGCTCTCCAAGAGACTCAGCAATGGAATCACAATGCATCCAGAACCCATCGTGGTTATCATGTCGATGAATTGATAGGTCTGATTGCCAACCTGCGCCTCGAAAGGAGGCACACGAAACTCTGGAAGACCCTGTTTCACATGACCGGTTAGAAGAACCGGCGAAGTACCCAAGTGGCTTTCCAGAAGCCAAGAGATCACGGCACATATCACGACTATTAGTATGTTGCGAGCGGTTGAGATCAGCCACAGGGACTTTAAGAGGATCTCTTGAAACTTTGTAGCTCCTTTTGCATTCTTCGACACTATCGGCAGGTCTTTCACTTTCTGTAAATAAGAATCGTTTAATGAGTACACGTTAAAGATAGGTACGAGATGAAGAACTTTTCTGAAGCCTTCTGAAATTTTTTCTTCCAAGGTAATGTTGTGTTAACGCATTGTTGACCGGCAATTTTACACAGAAGCCATCTCATGTCACTGGCTATTATTTCTATATTTTACTCCCTCTGTCCGAAACTATGGTATTCACATGCGAAAAAAAACAAACTAAAATTAAATATAAAAATATATTGAATTCATTTTATTATCACAATATAACTAAGTACAACTAATTTTAGTGTAATCCAAATTTAGTTGAAGTGAGATTTAGCCTTGTCGAATGCTACTTCTAAACATATATGCTTTTCAGCTAATCGACTCTCATGATGATGTTTTACCTTACTTATATGAGGAATTTTACAGGAGTTTCTCCCTTCTGTCAACATAATTGATTCTATACACGTTTGTAATGTTATAGAAACGTTATCAAGAGTATTTTTCTCTAATTTAATTAAATGGAGTACATCTCTAATTTATTATTTGGAAGACATCGATCAAGTTGTAAATTGTGTTTGGCGAAGCTGCATGTTGCGGTGATTGAATAGAGTTAAGAAAGCCCTAAATTGAGAATGTTTAAATCAGGGCTGTTTGGTGGTTGTGACTTAAATTGAACGATTCAACCATCAGTAGAACCTGCAGCAACAATATCGTTATCATTATCAGAGGAATGTGGTTTTGCATTATCTTGCTGTAATAGCTGTTGCAAGATACCACGATGTTGTTATAGTCAATTGCTCCAATTTGGCATCTTTTCTTTGTAATTTCGCATTATTTCGGTGAAAATTTTCCATTTGAAAATTGTAACGGTGACTAACGTATGTTTTTAAAAAATACTAATTTTCGGTTTTCAGATTTGAACTTATACCTTTTTTCACGAGCGCATAACCCCGAGCGTGGACGAGTTTTCGTTCGGTCTGCGCATATCCCCCTACCATAGCAAACATTTTATTGGTTGCATTCCCACGTGACCGCTCCCCGTGCCCAATCGGGTCATTTGAGATGTGCGAAACGGTGTTATTCTCTCGTGAAAAACGTATAGCTCAAAAGCAGCCCCTGTCAAATACGTTAGGTTATTTAGCTACCGATGTAAACAATTTACAACTTGATCGATGTCTTCCAAATAATAAGTATTGCCAGTTGCTTTCGAAACTCTAGATAATCTAAGAGTTTCTTTCAAATGTATTCCATATTTTTGGCCAGAGGAAGTATATTATTTCAACATTCTACATTGCCTTGGGTTTCACAAATTGAAATAGACGATGCAAGTGCAAACACGAGTTAACTCGTGACCGGTCAACAATGCGTTAACACGTCGGATGCCGTTGTCGCGTGTAAGTAAGCTGACAAATTGCCCAGGTGTCATTTTCATCGAAAAGAAGATTTTGGTTCTGAACTTCGTCCACGTACTCTGAGAAGTAGCAGACTTATTATGCAGATGACACCTAAAGTAGCGTCCCATATTCTCGTGTCACCGATACGCTCGAAGATATTCTGCCACACTTGGAGGAATTTTCCGCCTGATATGTCCAAGCCCATGATATCTTTCATTTGACTAGTGGCTATAATGATCGCCGCTGCGGAAGTAAAGCCAACAGAAACTGGTCCCGATATGAAATCTAGGAGGAAGCCTAAAAATGAAAGGAAAAGAAAAGCGCACATTCGATGCAAACGTCTTCGTATCCTTCCGCGAATCTTTCGAATAGCTTTCGTTGGACTATTACCTAGTTGAAGGATGCCCATTAATAAAGACACGCAGCCCGACACGAAAGCCAGAAGAATTGCAAATTCGGGTCCGAGCTGCGCCTTCTGGAGAGTCTCTCTGGTGAGAATTGCGGCAATCGCTGTTGGACCAACAGGAACGTCTTTGCAAGAGCCAAGGATAGTATAGACGAAGCACGCCATAAAGGACGAGTACAAGCCGTACTGTGGAATTGAAGCGAATGTTAGAAAACGGGTAAGTAAATTAACCCCTTGTGTACTCGAGGCCTCTTTCGGAAATTACTTTCGATTTTAAAATCTACTTGCGAGGGAAGAATATTCTATTATAGCGTTTTGGAAAGCTCTCGGGATAATCTACAAGAATATGCTATAAAAAATAGGGAGTTCTATTTAAAAAATTGAGGGTGACTCTAAAGGTCAAATCATTGCCACCAGCTGACAGTCTCTTTCAAGCCACGCAACTTATGTTTTGAAACATTTTTTTATTTAACTTAACACGCCGTTTCGGCGATATTTGAGTGTATTATTTAAAATGGGATGCCCCGTATACAAAATATATGAAATATATTATTTTATACTCTGGATTGGACAACGCTTCCAGTTTCAAAAGAAATCAAACCGTTCGAGTTGAGGCAACAAAGTACAGTAAAGCCTCTCTCTTAATACTTAATGACTCAATGGCCCAATTTACTACATAAATATAGTCGAAAATATATCGCGTTTGGCCTCGTTTTGATCGGAAAAATCTCATTAATATGATATACACATTTTTCGACAAAAAAAGATTGAAAATAAAAGAGTTTACATATTATTATTATAGCATCCGGCGCGGTAGCATTTAAATGCCTCCGTTGCCTCGGCTCTCCTTTCATTCTTATCTCGTATTCGCTGTCCTTTTTCGATTCCACTTTCGGGGACATAGAGAGAGGTTTTACTGTAAATGGTGACCGAGAGGCACCTCTCGAGTGCATAGAATTAAGAAATGTCGCACAGTCGACTCAGAGCCCTGTTTTCTCCGGTACCTGCAATGGCAGCCCAGCAACATTGGCATAAGCTATGGCTTGTGGTATGACGGTGAGTCCTACGGTAATTCCAGCGACCAAATCGCTCACTACGTATTCTCTGCGATACTTTGGTAGCCAGGCCAATATCGGTATCCTCTTGTAGACCAGCTTCTTTTTACAGATCCTTCGCATTTGTCGACAAAACCAACTCGTGCCCGTCGAGCAGACGTGGCCCTTTCTGGCGCACTGCGAAACTAAAATAAAAAACTGATTCTACACTGAGAGAAAAGTATACGATATACAGGGTGTTCGGTACAACCGAAAAGGGGATGATTGTACATGGAAGAATAAGTAAAAAATATAGAGTACAATCTTTTCATATGAGGCTTCGCTTTCGAGAAAATTCGTCGGGTACGTGTTCCTAATTTTTCGTTACGATAAAAACAAACTTAAACAGGGATAATATCCATCGAGACAATGATCTACAGTGAGATTCGTTTTAACGAGATATGACCAACTGCACGCGTACCCGACGAATATTCAAAGTCAATTTTCTCGAAAACAAAGCTTCATATATGAAAAAATTTTATTCTATGTTTCTTACTTACTTTTTCATGTAGAATCACCCCATTTTCGGTTGTACCACTGTTACCGAACACCCTGTACAATGGCGTAGTAACAAAATTATAGTTGAAAATATCATATTTATGGTAAATGTTATCATAATGTCGGTAGTAAATATGATATAGTATAAGCAACTGTATTATGTTTATACCCAAAATTATGGTTATTTCAACTAAAAATATACTATGGTTGAAAATATATAGTAGTAAAAAAAGTAACTATTTTATATAGTGAATATTACCAGAATATTTCATATATATTAGTGATAGAACTAACTATATCTGCATAGTGCATTTTACTATACACATGGTAACAAGAACAAAGATAATAGTTAATAATATAACCATTCGTACAAATCGTTCATTCTACTATATTTTTTATGGTTAAGTGAACTATAAAAATAGGTTTGACGCCAAATTTAACTATAAAATATAGTGAGATTATAGTAAACCCAACCATGTTTTTTTCTCACTAGTGAGAAAGCATCTCGACAAACTTCTTCATTCCACGGCCAATTCACGCTCACCCGAGGAACGGAAATGATTCTGTTTCAGATGTCGTGGTAGCGAAACAAATGGATTACATAACCGTGATGATTAAGGATTGTCGTTCGGGCTTGTTCGATATTTGCTTGATTTTTTACGACCGTTCGCTTTTAAACGACTTATTGGTTCGGTTGATAGAGTATGTAGTGCGCTACGCGATTCACATTCGAATGCGTGTACAATGACGAGATGTGTGTGCGGAAAGAATAGTACGGGGCCGAGTTAGAGTGGTTCCTACGTTCTGACCCATTAGCAGGCCAGCGCTCACGGCCTCAACGGCACAAAAAGTCAAAATAAAAAGCATCTACCTTTCCTTCGCGCCTTCGAATACGAGTTCGCTTTAAAATTGCATTTGTCCCGTGCAATGTGGCCTGAGCAATGTGAAAGCCCGTTTTCTACTTGCGACGGTGAAGGATCCTTCGGTCGAAAGATTCGTGGAGAGATGATACGGTCTTTCGGCGATATAGATAAACGTTAAGGTTTTTCGTATACTAACAACAACAACAATGGCGAACGATCTTTCAATTGTAAAGTTCAATTGAAAAATTATATAATTTCTCAGCAATGTAAATAAATATTAACTCATTGGGCCAAACGACGACTATAGCCGTCCATTTTTTTGCCGATATGCGGGCAAATTACATAAAAACTTGCGGATACTAAAGGTGCGTAGCAATGAGTTAAGAAGATTTTCTGTTGAACAACAACAACAATGGTGAACGTTCGTTCACTTAGCAAATTCAAACAAAAATTGTACGATCCATCTGTACCGTACATAAATGTAACAATGTTCCGCGTAACAACGATCAACGAACTACAGCTTGAACAAGCCCATTCGCAACAAGTTGCAAAAAACAATTGCGCACGGGAAGCACGGACGAATGATGGCAGCGCATTAAAAGGTAACTACCCGTCCGTCCCGGAAGGCATTGTTCGAGACCTTGAACTTTTGTATAGTGGACCGTAATGATGAGCAGGAGGACATCGTCGAACGCAATAAAAGCGATCGCTCCGTTTTACCATTGATCAGGGTCGGAATGGAATTTGCATAACTACCAAATACTTTTCCGGTTTACAAATTATACTTAAATCTGCGAGTTATCGTAAACTTTTCAATTTATCACGAGGCACGTGTAAGCTTTACGCGTTGCGCAAATATGAGATGTCTACATAAATAGGCAAAACGTATCAAACATTGCGCGAATCCAGAATTCTTCCAATCGCTTAAAGGTACGTTCAAACTATACTCGATCTGGTCTTCCAATTCGTCGCGACCACACGCAATAGACCATGTCATTGCTGCACGAATAATTTGAACAATACGAATTTCATATTTAATATAATTAATTCCGTATGAAAAAAATTTTAAAACGTCCCCAAAAATTGCAGAAATATTGTACGATAAGAATGGTTTGTGTGTCTTTTTTACTTTGCCAGAAGAAAAATCGCAAAAAACGCTTTTCTTTCCAGGTTACAAGGTAGAAAACTATGCTCGATCATTGGTCTTCCACTTCGTCACGAGCACGCGCGAACTTTACCCGGCGCGCAAAAAATCGGTAAAGCGCATCGGTGTGAATCTAAAATTCTTTCAAGCGCTTAAAGCTACGTTCAAACTATACTCGATCTGGTCTTCCAATTCGTCGCCACCACACGCAATAGACCATGTCATTGCTGCACGAATAATTTGAACAATACGAATTTCTTATTTAATATAATTAATTCCGCATGAAAAAAATTTTAAAACGTCGCCAAAAATTGCAGAAATATTATACGATAAGAATGGTTTGTGTGTCTTCTTTACTTTGCCAGAAGAAAAATCGCAAAAAACGCTTTTCTTTCCAGGTTACAAGGTAGAAAACTATGCTCGATCATTGGTCTTCCACTTCGTCACGAGCACGCGCGAACTTTACCCGGCGCGCAAAAAATCGGTAAAGCGCATCGGTGTGAATCTAAAATTCTTCCAAGCGCTTAAAGCTACGTTCAAACCTATACCCGATCATTGGTCCTCCAATTCGTCACGAGCACGCGCAAATTTTACCCACTGCTGAAAAAGATCGCAAAGTTCGGATAAATCGGTAAAGCGCATCGGTGCCATTCTAAAACTCATCGAAGCGCTTAAAAGCACGCGTAAACACGATCACCGGAGCAAGCGATTAATCACAATTACAAGCAGAACATATTATCACAACGGTGCGGCGTGAATGCTCTCGGTGCGATTCCTCAATGAACAATTGCACCAAGTTCTCCGAGTTACGATGACAAGCGTCACGCGGAATAGCTCCGCTATCATTAATCGTTAGGTACCCCGCGGCGCTCTAACATTCCACGTCGAGTGATTACCCCTATCGTAAGCAAACATCTAAGTGCATCAGCTGGGATGCATCATCGGAATTCTACGCGCGAGATTCAATCTCTCAAATTATTTATCATCAACACCCACTCGCATCTCGTTCTCTCACCGTCTCCATTAACAGCCTCGTCGTCTTTCGTCCTCACGTAAACGGTGCTCAATCTGTTCTCGAGATCGTTTCCGGTTCCATTGTTATTGTTATTGTTCTCCACTGGCTCCTCGAACGCGGAGTTGTTGAATCCCGTGAGACGCACCTCCTTCCAAGTTTCCAGGCTGTGCTCTTCCTCCTCCTTCACGTTGTATTTGGACATCGTGGACGTGCACGTGCGAAGGTGAACGGAAGCGCGCTAAAAGGAAGGTACTCCCTTGGTCCGCGACGATTTAGCAATGAGGGGTTCCGCTAAGAGCGCACCCGAGAGGTTGATGGAGGAGAGGCGAAAGACTCCATGCTCGAAACCTTTCCCTTAACGACCCTGGAAAATGAGAATGACGTGTCACCGATGTACCGTTGCATTTCTAATGCCACCACCTGCTTGTCCTCCTCCCTCTACGGGCCTTTCGCCGACTTTTTCTAACGAGCCGGTCTCTTCCGTCGAAGGATTTTATCTCGTAAACGTGACTGCGAGGTAAACGAAGGGCAGATCTTATCGGTCGACGATTCATGTGGAGCACAATCGTGGAGGAATGGAGCGTGGAGAGAATGAAGGTGAGAGTGCCGCGGATTTCCTCGAAGGTTTGCAAAGTCATTTTATGAATTGTGCTTGATTCGCGATAATCCGCGGGTGGCTCGATTTAACACTGAATTTACCGAACATTTTTTATAAACGTGATTTCCGATTTGTACACTGAGAAAAGAAAAGTGTTGATTCAATGATATCCGTATGATTGAAATTAATTTCGTTGATTCAATTATAATGCGATTGAAACAAATATGATACACCGTTGTGTCAATTACAGAAGTACTTGGTTCAATAATATAGCATAATTGAAGAAATTTGATTGAACCAATCGTATATTTAATTACTTCAATGAAATAAATATTTGTTTCAATTATATTTCTTATTTATTTGAATAATACAGCACTGATTACAAACTTCATTGATTCAATTGCATACGTAGTTATTTCAATGATATAACGAGGATTGTCCCAATTACATAATATGAAATAATATTGTTTCAATTCAATATGCTTTTGATACAACATTATGTATTATTGAATTAATGATGGTCTCATCATTGTTTCACACTATACTTTATTAGAATCAATGACATACAATGTTGAATCAATTACAAATGTTTATGGCAGCCCGTGACACACACGTATGATTGAATCAACGCATTTTTTTATTGAATCAACAGCTTTTTTTTTCAGTGTACCAGTTAAATTGACTTGGTTTCGGTAAATCTAGCGTTAAGGTGGTAGATTAATTTCACGCGGTCCAATTTACTGTGGAAGACGCGATTGATTTCTGTTGTCGAGTTTATATTAGCAGATGTAGATTGGACGACTTTATTGATGGTCGCTGATTTAGTCGAGGGTCGAAAATCATTCTGCTTGGTCTGTGTTTAAAGACAAGTCTGAAAGCACGGTATTGATGAGAAAGTTGATAAAAGGAAGAAGTATTATGACGAAGCAAGGAGAGATCGGTGGTAGCAGGAGCCTTCTGGATATTGTCTGCACGTTTATCAGAGAGAAGAATTTCTTTCCTCTTACATAAATCTTCGCTCGCTGAAAGCTGTTTCCTTACACTATACCGTCAAACCTTAAAAATTGAAACTACAATGCGTGAAATTTCTGACCACACTTTCGCACACTGTCGAAATACCAAATGTTTTTACTTTTTCTTCTCGCACTTCGTCGATAAGTGGATTCCTTTAGACTCATACCAAAACGCCATTTCTCAAGCAAGTGTAATTGTAAAATTAATCCGTCGAGGTCTATTATGGTTGGAAAAAAGTACTTCCTCCGTCCGAACATATGGTATACAATTTGCGAAAATAATCAAATAAAACTAAAATTAAATATTAAAATATATTGAATTCATTTTATTATCACTATATAACAAAGTACACATAATTTTAGTGTAATCCAAATTTACGTGAAGTGAGATTTTGCCTTGTCGAACGCTTCTTCTGAACATATGTACTTTTCAGCTAATCGACATTTGCTTACTGCGTTTGTTCAATAATTTCCTAGTGATTTTTTCCTAAAACCTATCGTTCAAGTTTTTTTTAGTGAACATTTAAATTTTTGTATATTAAAAATTATGTACATGTTGTTCATAAGAATTTTAGAAAGGCTTAGGTGTGGCATAGCTCAGAAAATGTTGGGAAATCCTGCTCTAGATGATCTAAAATTTTCATTCAAATGTGTACCAGATTTTCGGACAGACGGAGTCTTTAAGACTGGCCGTAAGAGAGAAAGAAATGCACCTCCCTCTCTTTCTCTTGAAATTGTGAGATGTGTTTAGCTGGTTGCGCAACGAGAAGGTATCCCAACATAAAGCTTCCTTCGAGTAGTAACATTCGCAGTGGCAATAAATCACGCGTAGCCCACGCGCGTCAGTGAATCGCAAACGTTTTGCAAATTGTGATCGGAAGGCCTGGCGCGTTTCAACGATCGAAGCGTCGTCGCAGCCGAAGCAGAAACAATCGGCGTTTCTCCATCGTCTAGAGTGCTTTCCTATTCGTGATGCAAGGTCCCGTTATGCCGGCTAATGCACGCGCCTAATTTCGATGAGAAAACGGTGTACAGTCTGTTGTACTTGACTTTAGTCACTTCGCATAATATACAGCACCCGTCGTTGATAATGACAACAGAAAAGAAAAGAAGCGAAAAAGAAGCTGAATTTCGTTACAGTTGAAAACAACGAATATAAACCCGTTGATGCTTATTACGGCTGGAGATACATTTAATTTTAATTTGCTGGGGATACATAGGCAAATTACGGTCATAGCCTTTCAAACCGTGCGGCAATGGGACTTGTTCAGGAAAAATTGTACACAAAAGCAACTTGCATGTTATCTAGACTGTTGCGTCTTTTTTGTCGAATGTATTACTGAAGAATAAACAAACAAATGTATTAGTACGATCCGTACTAATAATGTTTCTTTGTTTATTAATTAACCCTTAGCACTCCTATGTCGAGTGTGGCTCGACATCACATTTCTTACTCCAATGTCGAGTTAAACTCAACATTATGCAATGCAATTTATAAAATATTTTAAAATCTTTAAATTTGTTTAAGGAGTGCAAAGGGTTAAAGTATGCCACTGCGAGTTGTCCTGTAAAAACTGTGGTAAAATTTGATAATTACGATATTCATGTATATTACTGACGCTCAATCCTCTATTGCAGTGAGAAACAAATAAAAAATAAAATTGCGTTTCTGAGGGGGATCTTTAATAAAAAGTCAATGGATTAAGCTCACGAGTCTGGCATCGAGCCGACAATTTACTCGCACCGAAAGTGTGCACTGAGAGAAAAGTATATGATATATCTAACTATAATGGCATAGTAACAAAATTATGGTTGGAAATATCATATTTATGGTAAATATTACCATAATGTCGGTAATAAATACGATAGACTCATAGCATAACCAACTATATTACGTTTTTATCCAAAATGATGGTTATTTCAACTAAAAATGTAGTATGGTTGAAAATATATAATGGTAAGCAAAGTAACTATTTCGTATAGTTAATATTTTATACGTAGTGATACAACAAACTATATTCACATAGCACATTTTACTATACATATACGGTAACAAGAACAAAGGTAATAGTTAATTAATAATATAACCATTTGCGTAAATCGTTCGTTCTACTATATTTTATATGGTTAAGTGAATTATAAAAATGTGTTTGACGCCAAATTTAACTATAAAATATAGTGAGATTATAGTAAACCCAACCATTTTTTCTTACAGTGTGCTAAGATTCCGAATTTCCGTGGCGCGACACAGATCTTAAGGAGACCAAGGATCCTTCCACGGATACAGCTTCGTTAAATACTAATTGCTACAAGCGATTCAAACGTTGTATTATAAATGAGCTTACCATTTGCCCCCAAATCTTTCTCGTGAGGTTTTCGACGGGGCCTCTCTTTCATCGCGTTTCTTTTCTTTTTTTTTCGTCTCTACCCCACTCTTGATTGCGCAATCGGCCGAGTGTAAACTCTATTGGCAGAGAGTGCCGGAATGCTTTTCGCCGTTGGTTTTCTAATTGTGGGGCGCGGTGGGCCCGATGCAAGGCGACGGGGCCACGTAAGAAATTATACTGGAGATAAATGGCCGCGTGACCGAGTCGAGGTGAATGCGATTTTGCGAGGAGTCGATGGATGGTAAATGTCAGAACCGGGCAACCCGCCTCCTTCACACGCCTCTTTTATTTCGACTGGAGCGAAAAGTGTTTTGCGACTTCGGTCACTCCTCGCTTCGACGAGCTCTTTCTTTCTATCTTTCTCCACCTCGTTCTTTTCTTTCTCTCTCTCCGTCGTCGCGATTGGGCACGTAATCGAAAGACTTTATCGAGAAATGTGTCCAAAACTGTAAATGACTAGATGAGGAAAGTATCTCGTGGCAATAATTCGTCGTACGTTTAAATTCCGCAGAATGAAATAATAATGAGGAGGATTGACCTTCGTGGAATTTTCCTTTTTCTTAGCAAAGAACGTCGGAGGTCTTTGTGATTTATCGAAACTAGAGAGACTCTTTTTTGTATAAAAAGATCTAGCTTTTATTCTGACAAGCGAACAGAAGAATTTTGAACGTTGACTTTCGTAGGATTTTGCACTTTCTCGGGAAAAATATGCTTTGGGGTTACCTTAATGGACGTGTCTTCGGTCGATTGATGGGCACACGAGACGAGCTCTTATGTGAAATGTTAAACGACAACAGATACGATTAACAAAAAGAGTTAAGTATTCGAACGAAGAGGTATTTGAATTCGCGTGAGAGACGTCGCCAAAAATCGTACTCTCCGTTTTGTGCTCCTTAGATATGCTAAGCGAGATAATGAATATTTATGATCGGCACAAAGTTTTGTACACACGTGCAACCTGAACGAGAATACGCTGGCGTGGTAATCGTGCGCCGCAGATCTCTTCCTTCCTGCGAGGTGTAATCGCATTCTTGGAGTTTTCTCGTGTGCCACGAGAATCCTCTTTAATTGCCGACGCTTCGTCTCCGCAACAATTGAATTTAGTCTCGCATCGGATCTCTCCCATTTACGTGCCCATTTCGAATGATCGATGTCTTTGGATCTTTGATACTGTATTTCTGCGTAACCAGTTCCGAAGGTTCCATAAATTCTCGACGGTTTTCTTATTGCGCGAACACGCAATCGGTATCCAGCTGTTAACATTCTACTATGGAAATTGTATAACGCGATTGGCTCTCGGCGATTTAGTAGATTTTTCCAGTGCGCGGGAATGTTGCTCGATTGATCTTTATCAGGGAGCACACGTAGCTTGCAAAATATTTACAACTTGTTCTCGTAAACCGGAAGCTCGTAGTGTCCTGAACAATATATTCGTGTTACACGTTGCAATTAGATATCCTTATTGTCGTAGCAGAATGATTTATCAACGGCACGATCGTTGCTTGTAAGTCGATTCGGCCGATTGGTAACAAATGAAAAATACTTTGAGCTCGGAAGCTCGTCGCGACGACAATCCGCGCGCTTCTTTTCTTTTGTCTTGACACGCTGCTTCTACGTTTATACTACATTTTACCTTTTCGATTACGATCGCGTTCATGCGGCCGTCCAATTTCATTGCAGATGTATTTAACGCGTAAGAATTAATCGGCAACATAATTCTCACGAAATATCGTCATCCTTGGAACAGAAAAAAAGAAAATCCTTTGTTATTCCAACCGTGGAAAAAAAATTCAAGAAAAAGGCCCGAGAAATGTGGAAAGAATTAGAAAGTTTCGAGTGATTCTACGGGGCGTTATTCGCCGATGCGTGACCTTTTGTAGGGAGAAGCCCATTTTGCACCACTGCCGATTTTTCCACGCCACTGAGATACCAGATAATACCAGTTTGCAAAATTTCGAAAGCCGAGGCACGCACAATGCGCGCTCGATTCTTCGAAAAAAATTCTTCTTTCGGAGTTTACATATGTATTTCGTCGGACAGAGATCCTCTCGTGGTCGGTATTATGTTGTGACCACAATTCTTTCAAGCCAATCGAATGATCGATATGTCTAGTATATTCGGCATGGTAAATTTCTTAATGCCGTTAACCTCTTCCTGTTTTTATTGACACCGACATTTCGTCAACGCAGGCCGTCGCGGGAGTATTCAATGAGCCCGTTATAAAAGGTGATGGAGCACCGGAACGCATTCTGAATAATTTATTTTCTATCAGACTCGCTGCTGAAATCTTTCTAGCTTGACCACAACCACCGATGCTTTATAATTTCGCAAGTATTCCGTACAATTAGTATTCTCTGCGGAATACAGAATAGCGAAACGAAATACCAACACTTTTCTCGAAAACATTTCTGAAAAAACATTTCATTCTGACTTGGTCTTACAATTAGTCACGCGTGCTTTATAATTTTACAAATATTCTGTAGACTTAATGAGCCGTTTATTTTGAAAGTGGCGTAAGTGCATTTTTGATAAAGAACGAGATATCGCATAATTTGTGCATATTTAGTGTAATGATTTAGTAGTATTTGATATCTCATTTTTTTTCGAAAATGGACATGTATTCTCATGGAATTAGTATTCTCTGTGAAATACAGAAGAACGAATCGAAAACATTTCTGAAAAAACATCGCTTTCTGGTTTGGTCGCGACGATGCGTGTTTTATAATGTTGTAAATATTCTATACAATGAATATTCTCTGGAGAATATCGAATAGCGAGTAAAAAAAGCATTTTTCTCGAAAACATTGCTGTTAACTGCTGCAAGCATTCCTTGAAATTGTGTAACGAGTCGGAGTGGAGTCAGCGCATCGAACAAGTACAAATTCTAACAATTACATTTCCCGCAATTAGAATGAAAACTTCGAAGACAATAAATTCGAATTCCGGAGAATTCCATTTTCTTCTGTTCACGGGTTAAGTGCAACGACAAAAGAAAATCTGTTTATAAGTTTTGACCGGCATTCACCAACGAGGAAGTACCGTGAGGTCTTACTACACGTTTTTTCGTTCTGCAACATCGTCAGACGGCGTAACCGAAAAAAATATTGGCGCAATCAAGGCTTCACGACCACAGTTGTTTTTGCACAAAATTCTCTTGCTTCGCGTTAAAATGCACACGTGGATAAGCATAGATTCGCAAAGCTTCCGTCCTAAACTCGCGCTCAAATCTTTCGCGAAGAATTCAAACTTTTGCAATCTCAATATCAGAGTGACGCGAGGAATTTCGAAGCGCTTTTGGTTTCGGTTCGTCGCTTATTCCACGATTCCACGATGACTCTTGCTCGTTACATATTCAGAAAAAGTAAAGCGGCGCGGGTTGTTTTTAAAAAACTCAGAACGCCTCTTCGAGGAATTCTTGCCTCCTCTTCCGAGCCGCACGACCGACAGCCGGGTATTATTAATCCCGTATCGTACAATTAAGTGGTGTGTGTAACCGCTCATAGAGAGAACAGCGCATATGCTTACCGGGTACGTTGTCGTTGTGACATCACTTCTAACGGTATACACGTATAATTCTCAATTTTGAATTCATCCGGGCAAGTGCCTTTTTCTCGTCTACTAGAAACTTTCACCCGCCTTCGGAGCTACAGCGATATATTTATTTATTTTTTCTTTTATTGCTATTCGTAAGCGATACTTTCTACTCTCGCGTCCATTCGACGTTTCGACGTAGAAGCGTGCGCGCGCTCGAGCGAATACGAAATAAGGAGCTGTTGGTAATTGTCGAATTTGTTAAACGACAGGTATTTCACACACGTCCACGCGCATCGAGCATCCTCGCCAGACTGGTCCTCCACCTGTTCGTAGTTGTCACTCGTGAATCGACATGGCCGCGCTCTATCGTCTGCTTCGCAAAACATTACCACGTGTTTGTCAAACAATTTGTAATTTGATGTTTGACGGTTAGGGTTTGAGTGCGAAAGTTGTTTGAGACTGGTCAGGATCTTCCACCTGCAGGAGGTAGGTCAAGCATGTGACGTTGTGGCGATTACTTGCAACGAGCTTCCGGGTTGTATTTTGCAAATCAATTTATTTATACGCAAGATGAAAGTTATTCGAAGCTTAAGCACCGTAGTCGTGCGTGAGTTCGTTTTTCTTATTGATATTATTATAAGTTTAACATCTTATCGAAGTGACTAATTAACGTTGATGTTGCGCGCAGAGAAGTTTGCGGGTGGTATTTTGCAAATGAATTTATTTATACGCAAGAAGAAAGTTATTCGAATTGTTGTAAGTATAATATCGTATGAAAGTGACGAAGTAACGTTGATGTTGCATACACAGAAGTTTGCGGGTGGTATTTTGCAAATGAATTTATTTATACGCAAGAAGAAAGTTATTCGAATTATTGTAAGTTTAATATCTTATCAAAGTGACGAAGCAATGTTGTTGTTGCATACAGATAAGTTTGCGGGTGGTATTTTGCAAATGAATTTATTTATACGCAAGAAGAAATTGATTCGAAGCTTAAACACTGTAGTAGTGCGCGAGTTCGTTTTCGTCATCATTGTTATTATTATAAACTTAACGTCTTATGGAAGTCACGAAGTAACACTGATGTCGTATACAGGGAAATGTCCTCCATCTTAACTCGAAGAAGGAACGTTTTATTTTAAATAATATTGTTGTTATTCTAAATGACACGCGAAGTATTTTGAGAGCGGTAGAAAAAATTGTTATTCCGCTAGTTGAAAGTGTCTTGTGCATGGTATTGGACGAGTCATATACACAAATGATGAATATAATAACATAGGAGGCAATTTTTTACAAATCTTTCGAGCGTGACTGTGCTTAAAAGTTTTTCGAATATTGCGTCGTAATGGCATAAATTCTTGTTTACTGGCAAGGGCATTACATCATTCGAATAGTACTTGGCATCCGTTCTTATCAATAAACCGGACTGACTTTTTTACTGTCCGACGATTTTCGCCGTAGGTTCCATCGCTGTCTTACGATAGCTTCCGTTCGCTTACATCATACGCAAATCTTGGTATCTCGTGTGTACAATCGTAATTGTATTACGAAATTTATGCGAAATCCCGACCATTATTCAGGAGCACGTGCACAAAAACTAGTACAATTCACTTTACTGTACAAACATGAGGAGTGCCACGAAATGGTTGCATGTAGAGTTCATTATCCGCAGTTTGTTTAAATCTCTACAAACAGATCTGTAATTCTACAGACAGATTGGGAATTCTGTCGTACACAGTGAAATCTTGTTATAGGACGCGTGAGAAAGCCTTCGAAACATTAATTAAATAATGTTTTCGTGCATAGCTGTCGACAAGCCAAAGTGACTCCACTCCACTTCCCGAATACTTTTAAATTTTAGCGCCAAAACACTGGATTGGTGCTAATCTTTCTATATTTAGCTATGTCAGACTGTCTTTGAATCTTTTTCGGGCGTTAATTGAACTGTCAAATAAGTGGCTCGTAGATTAAATTTTTCAAAAGCTAAACTATATAGCCACAGCGGTACATTATTTAAGTGATTTAATTGTTAGAATTCCACATACGTAACTATGAATTTTATAATTTAGTTTTACCCGCCACCAGTTAGAAAGCACTACGTGAACTTCATGGCAATTAAAGCACTTGGCTCGTATGGTAATCGCTCGATCTAAGGAATGCAGATGTTCTCGATCGATATACGCGTATCTCTGTGTACGTAGCACACTAGTTACAGGTAAGACTATTTGCATTCTATCTAAATTTCCGCGAATCGCAAATGAGGCTCTTTTATGTCTCTGTAGTTGTATTCCGTTTCCTTTTCCTCTTACCCTTCCTGAATTACCGATTGAGTTACATAACAGAGCATGCATGCCGTATCCGCATTTTCTGTCATGGTTGGCATAGCCCGAGAACACGTGAAATTGACGTAACTCTGCATCTTTTCCCTCGAAAAGTACGTATATTCATTCTAATGACGTCAAGATCTTGAAAATTAATTACCATGAAAACACATTGCCTTTGAAAGTGTCTGCATTATAACGCGAAGGTACACATATATGACATAACAATAAGCCTTATGCACTTTCTAGTTGCATCATTCATCTCCTTCAAATATACTCCAATTCGTTATAGTATTCATGCCTAAAACGTATTTATACTTAAGGAGTATATTTAGAATTTTTAAACAATTCGTCATTGTCCAACGCTTACAAATGACAAAATCTCAAGCATTTTTTAGGAGCAGTGAAGCGAGACGACTGATGGGGCTCACATGATTTTTGCTGGAACGTTTCGTACTTCCATTTGTATAGTTTGGGAACGTTTAAATGGATACACGTGTGCGTAGGGTTGTAAAACAATTTATTACATCAATTATATTGAAGGGGTAATATCGTAATAATTTTATTGCTGTTAACGAAAGAAAACCGCCGTTCAAATGTCGTCGGATGTTATCGGACGAGGTGGCCGAGTGGTTAAGGCGTTGGACTGCTAATCCAATGTGCTCTGCACGCGTGGGTTCGAATCCCATCCTCGTCGTTTCGCTTTTTGTTATCTGTCAGGGAGGATTCGCCAAAGGAGTAGCGACAGTGGCGGCACCAAGTGGCGAAAGAGAGCAGCAAATCTTGGATAACTTTGAACGCTTGCATTCTCTGTCGTGCATGGCGAAGGAGGAGGTAGCACATGGCACGAGACGCCAGAGTGCATTAACTTTTAATGCTTTCAGATCATGACGACGCATGCCTGCGATGCCATGTAATAATAATTGTAAGGTTTTTACAACTTGAACTAACCAATATTAGACGATGACACTCATTGTCTTACGTAATAATATCATATGTTGAAATTTATGTAAATACATTTTAAAAAGGGGCTCCTTATTTTACATACGCTCTTAAGTGATGATTATTTAAATCTTCGAGAATTCAAATGAGGCGATAACGAGAGTAATATCAATACATTTCTTCTACAGTTATTTGGGCCGGATGGAAATATTTCAGTTAGTACGTTCGGCCATGTTTCCTGTTTATAAAGTTACACGTAGGATTATGTAAGCTTGGAATGTGCTTTCCGTGTAATCTTGATCATTTAATAGAGTTGGCCGAGGACCCTTATCTTAACACGGTAACAGTCGCCCATTGCATAAGGGGAACTCCAATGTTTGCAGATCATCTATATACGCGGAAAGCAAATACGACGACTTTTTGGAAAGAAAATCACATCCACTGAGGTGTCAATTAATCGATCGGAAGGTATCGCACGTATAGCTTCATTGTCCGAATCTTATATTGTATTTACAATACAGAGCTGCAAAGTAAGTCCAAATTCGTGATAGTAGGAGCACTATGTAGTAACAAGGTCCAACGACGCCCTCACATAAATTTATTGTATTTCGTAACATAGTTCAGCTCCTGGATTCGTATTGCACAATTTGAAGATACGTGGGCATCTCGTATGCTATGACACAACCGAACACGACACTGGAGGACACGAAGCGGATTTGTGTGAACTATATCCATGTAGAAATATGATGACCATGTGCAAGTGTAACAAGCATTCATCGGTGATATACTTTGAGCTTGCTCTGTTTTATCGACAGCGCGCAATCTTTTCTACGATAGTCTACTAGCGCTAAAATAAGTATTTCATCGCTTACTTGTCTTACCACCATACACATCGGAATGGTAGTAAATAGTATCGTGTCCGTTCCTGCAAAATGTCATTTCGTGGAGGAAGTACCGGAGAGACAACACCATTGTTAAGTAAGTGCCTTTCCCGATGTCCCGTTGCGCGCATCGAACGTCGCTGACATTGATCTATTGTTATACATTAATCAACTGTTTTTTCCATCGACCGCAAACGACTTTTTCGCCTTCCGATCGCGCCTCATAATTCATCGTATCGTAAATACGCATGTTGGATAAAATTCCACATGTTCGTCGTATCGCTTATATGGAGATGTTACGGTAGCTGTGCTGCTCAATTTATTATCTTCTGCTGACGATGGCAAATTTGATGATTTTTTATGTACGATGTGCCGTATTTCGATACACTTTGTAACGAAACGTATTCAAGGTTATCGAATCGTTAATCACGCCATACTTTCGTCGTATCAAATTGTCGAAAGAATTTCTGCATCAACGAGACTTCGGTACACGATTAACTGTCACAATAGGTGAAATATAGTACACCACCTTCGTTGAATATCATTAGGGAGGTGTGAGTTTATGCTTAGAAATATTCAAGTTTTAACGTAGCAGTCGTGGCCGAGTGGTTAAGGCGTCTGACTAGAAATCAGATTCCCTCTGGGAGCGTAGGTTCGAGTCCTACCGACTGCGGGTTGTTGAATCTCTTTTTTTTCACTTCCACGTGCCTTTTCAGCGAATCACATGCACATTTGGCGTGCAGAAGAATGCACGTAGACGACAAGCGACTGCGACAAATAGAAAAAAAAAACCTACGCGTCATCGTACGTAGTATAAAAAATGTTCGGAATTGTGATGGAGTGAGAGAATGCCAGGACGAAAAGAAAAGGTGTAACAATCGGCATTGTTAACGAGATAAGACAAGGCGACGCGAGGCGACGAGAGAGCAATCGTAATATATGTTGTCTATTATGTCGAATAAACCGTGTGCGTTCGTGGCGACGGTGTGTCTGTATCTTAAGCCATTGTTACTCCTACTTGCAGTCGGTCCAACACTATACTACCGCTCGGTACTGTTCGTGTATCTTTATCGACCATATATGACTAATCGTACTCGTGCAGGCGCGCATTACGACGCTTAATTTATGATTCGAGAGAAATCACGAGTCTCAGCGCTGTGCAGTCTCGTCTCGTGACTCCTCGGTATCCAAAGTAAACAGCGCATGCACTCTTGTAATTAGCCCTCGATCCGCCGTTGTTTGGATCATTCTTCATTTCCTTCTACCTCTCCTCGTCCTCTTCTCGAACATTCATTATTCGAGTGTGGCAAAAACGACGATAGAGAGGTCGAGCGATCAATTGGCCATGCTTCCGGTTCGATGAGCCGTACTTCGAGAATTGGCGGCATTTTATTCGTGAATTTGTACCTGTTATATGTTGAATATTGATTTTTAACGACACAAATGATTGAACGCGGTTGGTCACTGAATAGCCGCAATTCGATTGCCTCTCTTTATCCTTATGCTAATTAATTTCGAGGATCCGATTGTTCCCGCCGCGAGAGGATGCCAATTGAAAATATATAAGTTACTCACATAGTTAATCACATTTATATAGTTACTCACAAAATTGAGCGTATACCTATGTTGGCAATAGAACCTAGCGGGAGAATGGATATGAACAGACATAATCCAAACTAAAGCATAATATATATTTTATTTGTCTATTTTAACAAATAACTCGCAAACAAATTTTCATATGAAATAAACTATTCAGGTACATTTAACAAAGAAGGGAAAGGTGTGCTTATCTTGCCGACGCGTAATTGAGCTTACAAGATAGAAGAAAATGACGTAAAAACAACTGATGAACTTAATGTTAATGTTTTGTTGCATATCCATTTGCGTGCATAACTGCTTTTAACCGTTTGGACGTGGATTCGACTAATTGTTGAGTTATGGAACACGGAATATTGTCCATATTTCCCAGACTTTGAGTTTAGTATGGTTCTTATTTGTAAACGTACAATTTTTTAAACTTAATTTTAATTGCTGCCACTTTTACCATAAATTTGATATTTCCAACTGTAGTTTTGTTAGTATGCCATTATAGTTAAATATATGTATACGAGGAAACTATGTATTGTATTGCCATTTTCTAATACGTCTGCACTAAGAGAAAAGTATATGATATATCTAACTATAATGGCATAGTAACAAAATTATAGTTGGAAATATCATATTTATGGTAAATATTACCATAATGTCGGTAATAATTACGATAGAGGCATAGTATAACCAATTATATTATGTTTTTACCAAAAATTATGGTTATTTCAACTAAAAATATAGTATGGTTGAAAATATATAATGGTAAGAAAGGTAACTATTTTATATAGTTAATATTACCAGAATATTTCATACATAGTGATAAAACTAATTATATTCACATAGCAGACTTTACTATACGTATGGTAACGAGAACAAAGGTAATAGTTAATCGTATAACCATTTGTATGAATCGTTCATTCTACTATATTTTATATGGTTAAGTGAACTATAAAAATATGTTTGACACCAAATTTAACTATAAAATATAGTGAGATTATAGTAAACCCAACAATTTTTTTCTCTCAGTGTGTTTCTGTCCATTTTCCCGCTAGGTTTTATTCCCAACATAGCTGTGCGCTTAATTTTCTGCGTAACTGCATTCGTTCGTTCGTTTATCTCGCGACGAAATTGTTGGGCTTGCGTGTTTTATTGTGCATTCACTTGTTTATCTAAATTCCTCGATCTGCAATCTACTCGTCACTTGGGGGTTGTCACTTGCGAATGAAGAAAATCTCGACTCACCCAATTCAGGATCGGGATCTTTGCGATACTTACACACGATGCTCGCGCGTTATCATTCTTATAAACGTGCACTTGAAAAATTGCGGGCGCGCGCCCGGTGCCTTTAATTATGCCGGTGCCGGTGCCAATCGTATCAGTGCCTCGCCGTCGATCGGGCCGTATGGAACGCGGGGAAAAAACGAGCGAAACCAAACTACATTTGCGAAATTGCACGCGACACCGAAGTGTCGGAGATTTTCGTCGATGAGGAGCACTCGCGTGGCTTACCGACCGCACTGAAAATCATCGTGACGTTCGTGCTCTTCGGTGGATGGGGTGTGCTAGAAAAGACTGCCTTCTACTAGGAAAGTCTCAGGAATTATGATCTTATGTACGTATCTTTTGAAAATTATGCAACATTCTTCGTTACTTTTCACGAGACTAATCGACACAGTTCGATTATGTTAGAGTCGTTCGCGCGGATGAACAAAATTAAATGCGTAGGGTGCTAGAAAGGACTGTTTCCGGTAAGACTTCCGTATCCAACCCTCGTCCGATTTTAATCAAATTTTACTGGTACGTAGCACTTACTAAATGCAGTCGAACGTCATAAGTGCGAATTTAAGGAAACGCCTGCTTTCCGAGATATCAAATTTTAAAATTACACGATTGAATCAACAATTTTTGACATTTTTACGTAAGAGGAAGACTGAAATTCCAGAAAATGTCAGGTTAGGCAGGTGCAATGGTTAGGCCCGCGTAATAAAAAAATACTTTAAACTTGAGAGCGTGGTAGGCCTTTCTGGTTAGATCAATCTCCATTTATGACATTTAAATAATAAATGACGAGCGGAGCTTAAAACCTTCGCAACATTACTCAGGGTGATGACCTTGATAACATATGTGAAGGGCATTGAAATCCGAGGTGGCTCCCCATAAGTGAATAATTACCAAAAGAACAAAATTGTTTTTCTATATTTCGTGTTTTTATTATGTATTCTAATGATATTTTGATATATTAGTATTTATAATCTTGCAAGATATTAATAAAATAAAACATTTCAGCAAAACATTTTTGAATTTTAGTCTCTTTTTTATGTAAAAATCGAAAAAATTAAACGTAATTAAAAATTAAATATCTCGGAAGCCAGGCGTTTCTTTAAATTCGCACTTAAGGCATTCGACTATATTTACTAAATGCTACTTACCTGTAAAATTTTATTAAGATCGGACAAGGGTCGGATACGGAAGTTCAGCCCTGTTTTCTCTTATAAAAGGCTTATGAATTATGAATTTAAGTTCTTTTTCACGGGTCATCAATTAATATCCTAGGCACGTATCTTTTTGAAGTTGTAGAACATTCCTTGTATCGTTGCCTTTCAAGAGATTAATCGATACAGTTCGATTGTGTTAGAGTCGTTCGCGTGGACGAACAAAATTAAATTCGTACCGTGGTAGAAAAGAATGTCTTCTATTTGAAAAGTCTTAGGAATTATGGTCTCTTGCACGTACTGTTTTGGAATTGTATAGTATTTATTATTCTCCGTAATCGTTACTTTTTCAGAGAGTAATCGACACAACTTGATCACCTTAGAGTTGTTCGCGCGAACGAATAAAATTAAATGCTTAGGGTACTAGAAAGTACTGTTTTCTCTTACAAAAGTCTTATAAATTATGATCCTAGCCACTTATCTTTTTGAAATTGTACAACATTCTTCGTATCGTTGCCTATCCAGAGACAAATCGATACAATTCAATTACATTAGTGCCATTCACGTGACCGAATAAAATAAAATTCGTTCAAGAACTAGAAGGATCCTTCAGCTTTTGCACGAT
Source organism: Tiphia femorata (assembly GCA_944319695.1). NCBI lineage: Eukaryota > Metazoa > Arthropoda > Insecta > Hymenoptera > Tiphiidae > Tiphia > Tiphia femorata. The sequence continues at coordinate 20,333,004 of OX090901.1, read as the reverse complement.
CATCTTCGCTCCCAATAGTTATGTAAATCGTTATTATCATGTTTTCGACCGCATTTTCGAGTGTTCTCGTGGCGCGTCAAATTGTACGATTTGAACGATACGATAATTTTATCGAATTATCGGCCGTAGAATTTTCAAAATCCTTATCGGTCGTTATTATATAACCATCCCCCAAACATTAACGATCTTCACGAAAAACTCGATGGCAATCTCGTATAAGGAGAATTGGCAACGACCGGCCGACGAACACAGGACAATTACGAGATCTTGATAAAATGGACACGCAACCTTGCGACTACCGATACCAAATCGAAACGACAACTCTCTTGCATAACGAAATACGTCAAACGATAATCATTCACTCGTCTTAAATTTTCTTCCATGATCGCCCTTTCCGGTGCACTCTGGAGCGATGAAGATACCGGTCCTATAGATTTTTCGTAGATCTTCTTCGAGAGAGCGCCCACTCGCGACTGAAACAAACAAATCGTCGATGCGTTAAAAAAAAAAAAAAAACGCGAGCGAACGAGAACGGAGACCTTCGCGAACTGGCGGAATCGAGTCGATAATTAACGAGTAAGCGCACGCTCTAATCATACGCGGATAGACTCCGAGCATCCTGCTCTCATATCCGGCATTTATCCCGAGAAAATGATCGGCCGATGCTTACCGGTACGTCGATTCTTGAAACGACCTGTGCTTATTGTTAGTCGATATGCAACGCGAACAGTAAACGCACGATAAGAAGAAAAAGCATCTCCGAAGAATTTCTTTTTATCTTTCGTTTCACTCTCGGGGTGGACCTATGGATTCCATCGGATGGGTGTACGCAGCAGTGTCTACCAATAGGAGTAAATCATTCTATACTTAGCAAAGAGAATTATCCTTTTTATCGGTGGCGCGTTCGCGAGGGGTAGGTAATGGTCGATGGAATTGGAATTTCGGCTGGAAGCGGTGGTAGGGTTTATATTGTTCTTCATTATCGGGTGTGGAGTTAATCTATGGGCTTGATTTATCGCCCTTTAGTTTCGGTAATCCACGAAGATTAGCCTCGGCGAAACAAAATGCCCACATAATAATGAATTACTGGCAACGTGGCACCTGTACAATCTACTCGCGGCTGATATGAATTGACGCGACGACGTTAACATCCCCGACGTGCACAAATAAGGCGCGCTTCGCTGCGCGTGTCCTCAGGAACGTAAATTAGTTGCAATAACAATTTGCATTCGCGCTTTTTAGAGAGACGTCGCGCCTCTCGTGCAGTCCCTTCGGGAGTTTCCTGGAATTTGAAACTTCCACTTGTGGTGGTTGGCCGAGCGAACGACACTCGTAAGGTACGCTTTGCGCACGTTCCACTTTTCTCGTAACTCGAGAAGCTCGTCGTCGACGGTCTCACGAGTGTCGCGAAATTTTCGTACGTGTCGAGAAGCTTTTTCTATAACGAGAAATCCGAAGATCATGCTTGGTCCTGCTTGTCGTCGATAATCGAGCTCGCGATGTCGCTCTTTCGCTCTCGTCAAAGTCTGTCTTCATTTCTTTTTGCACGAAACGTTCTCCGAATTTCAGGGAGGAACCTGACGAGCAAATTTGACATCAGGGAGCTCCTGCTGAGGAGAGTACCCATTCTGGCATGGCTGCCGCTCTACACTTGGGGCAAACTGCTGCAGGACAGTCTGGCAGGATTAACAGTAGGATTGACCGTTATACCTCAAGGTATCGCATACGCGGTGGTAGCCGATCTTCCTGCTCAGGTGCGTGTCAATTTCTCACGTTTTCTTATTCTTGTGCCCTCTCGAACCAGGACTTGCAAAACTCTGTGTTGTGCACTTCAGGGTGTTAACACATTGTTCACCGGCAGTTTTACAAAGAAGCTATCTTTTGTCACCGACTATTCTTTCTACATATATTTCTACAAATATCATTTAAATATTCTATATTGCCCTGCGTTTCGCAAATTAAAGTAGATAATGCACGTGCAGACACGTGTGTTAACTGCGGCCGACATTTGGTCAGGTAAACACGAGGTAACTCGTCACCGGTCAACAATGTGTTAAAGACATTTGTGCCACAAGGTAACTTTAGGTGAACGTTTCTGAACATACAGAGTTATTTCTCGGTAAGTAATAATTTTGTTAAAGAATGTTTCAAATGAAAGTTGAATGGTTTCGAGGGAGACGTACATACTTTGACGTAATCGGTTTCTTCGTAAAATTATGCATAGAGGAGATATGCATGTTAATTTTAGTTTCTTTTAAATGGAATTGCATATTTTTTATTACTGCAGTCAATCGAATTTACTATTCTGTACAAAAAACTATTAATCCATTGAGATAAAAAAAACCTTTAGTTTAAGAGATATTTGAACCTGAATGGTTCAATATTTTTGGTTACTAATTGCCATACTAAAATCTCTGCATAGTTCGAACGATGAATCATTCGATTTAATATTTCGAAAGTGCAGTCTAATCGACACTTATTTTAGAGGAAGCTGAATTTTATTTATAATGTAAGTGATGATAAGTAAAATAAATTCAAGGATGTGTACAGCGAAGGTCATTAAGCAAATTTTAAAGAAATTTTATGGGTTAGTGAAACTGGGACATTGACCTTATCGAATTACGTCTCCCTCGAAACTATTGAACTTTCATATGAAACACTTTTCAATAAAATGATTATTTACGGAAAAATTGAAGTGGTTCCAATTACGTGCTTTATCCTCTATGTGTCGTCTCTTCTTGGACGACAGCATCGTACCTACTCTCCATAGTCGTTTGTCAACGAACGTCTTGAGCACAAACGCACCACAAACTACATAAATATTTATGTAGCAAAAACTGTGAATTTGCAGCAAAAACATTTGCATAAAATTCTAGATTCAACGCATAACGCAAATTTTTGTAAGTCTGGACGCGGGGTTATATCGACAAACACGTACGAAAAGTTTCACACTTCTTTACCCGAGCGATCCTATAATTTTGATGAATTTTTCAAATCGCCAGCAAAATTTTTTTATCCTCAAATTTGAGGTCGTTTATTGTATAAAGCTACAGTAGATTTTTCGCATAGCACGAGTTCTTGGAACGCGAATTAGTACACCGCGCCAAATAATAATCCTTTTCTTTTTTTAACTGATAGCGTATTACGTCACTTATTTGTAATTTTTAAAACACTGTCTCGTTTGATAAAACACAGAAAACAAACGTTAGCACAGTAACAATCGTTCGAGCATGTTACTATAGATTATACGTATCGTGCGGAGAAAAAGTCTCGCACCGCACGATTTCCTATAACGCGTGATAAATTAGCCGTGTTGTACACGAGTCTACTGTATTAAATTCGCGACAACGAGAGTTTCTTATTTGGTCGCGATCGTGGGCGCGGTATCGGCGATACTCTGGAAAGCCGTTTCTCGTTAGGTGAACTTTTGAAAACTTCAGTACGGCCTGTACAGCAGTTTCATGGGATGCTTCGTTTACCTGATCCTCGGTAGCAGCAAGGACATCAGCGTCGGGCCCACGGCGATAATGGCCTTACTGATGCAGCACCACGTCAAAAGGCTTGGACCAGACGTTGCTGTAAGAAACACCTTGCGTCATCAGTTAGTTCTTAACCAGTTAACTGCTTTCGACGTGTATACGCGTCAATCCAAATCTCTTATATTTTTGATCATGAACAATAAAAAAAAAAAAACACTTACCATTCGATATAAGAACTAACTAGGGGGTAAACCCCCTGCGCTTTCGCTTCGCTCAAGCGCCAACCCCCCAGATCGCCTTTGCTCGCGCTTCGCGCTCGCTTTACCGGGTGCAGAAAAGCTTCGCTTTTCTGCAATAGGCACGACCGCGGCACTCGCGCTTCGCGCTCGCCCACGAATTTCAAACCGTTTCGAAATTGTTGAAAATTCAAGTATTGAGATATTAAACTATGCTAGAGAGTCCTCTGCGCTTTCGCTTCGCTCAAGCGCCATACCCCCTGGGAACGTCGGGTGCTCGCGCTTCGCGCTCGCCCGTGAAATGCAGCATTTCTGCAATGCGCGCAAGTGATCGAAACCGTACAACTAATTGCATCCGAACCAAACTTTTACATGTACATCAAGTATATACCCCTTTGCTGCAGTAAAACTTTATGCATGGTTATCTTTAACCATTCAGAAATTACGGAAATTTAAATCTTTAATCCAGTATTCCGCCGAAACGCCTGCACGGATTCAGAAAAAATTTGGCATGTAGTTCAAAAATATACCCATTTGGTACCACGAAACTTATGCATGGTCATCTTCAACCGTTTCGAAATTACGGGATTTTCAAACTATAATTATAAAATAAAATAGTGGATTAAAGACTTGAAATTGGCACCATTTCGAAATGGTTGAAGATGACCATACACAATGTTTCGTGGCACCAAATCAGTATATACTCCATGTACATGCCAAATTTCGTCCGAATCCGTTCAGTCGTTTTGCCGGAATACTGGATTAAAGACTTAAATTTGCTTAAAAAATTTTAATTTTCCGCCATTTCGAAACGGTTGAAGATGGCTATACATAAAGTTTCGTGGCACCAAATGGGCACATACTCCATGTACATGCTAAATTTCGTTCGAATCCGTTCAGCCGTTTTGCCGGAATACTGGATTAAACACTTAAATTTATTTAAAAACTTAAAATTGCCGCCATTTCGAAACGGTTGAAGATGGCTATACATAAAGTTTCGTGGCACCAAATGGGTATATACATCATGTACATGCCAAATTTCGTCCGAATCCGTTCAGCCGTTTTGCCGGAATACTGGATTAAAGACTTAAATTTGCTTAAAAAATTTAAATTTGTCGCCATCTCGAAACGGTTGAAGATGGCTATACATAAAGTTTCGTGGCACCAAATGGGTATATACTACACATACATACCAAATTTCATCCAAATCCGTTCAGCCGTTTTGCCGGAATACTGGATTAAAGACTTAAATTTGCTGAATAAAAATCTTTAATCCAGTATTCCGGCCAAACGGCTGAACGGATTTGGATGAAATTTGGCATGCACGTGGAGTATATACCCATTTGGTGCCAGGAAACTTTATGTATTGCCATCTTCAACCGTTTCGAAATACCGGCAAAATTAAATTTTATTCGAAATTTGAATGTCCCGCCATCTTGTACCGGTTCAAGATGGCGGCTCACAAACCTTATTGTCAACTCACAGTAGTGTACTTGATTTTTGTGCCAAATTTCGTCCCGATCGGTTCAGCCGTTTTCCCGAAATCGAGGATATACACGGACACACATACACACATACATACATACACACACACACACACACACATACGAACGGTTTTTGCGATGGCGATAGCATAAGTCACTCCCTTTACGGTCGTGCCTAAAAATTAAAACTCGAAAAAAAAGATTCCACAGTTAACTGGTTAAAGTCTCTAGACTTTTTTTATAACGATTACATCACATCTTAAGAGAATTGAAAAATAATCAAAAGAAGCTTCAAAAGGTTCATCCACTTTAATCTAGCTCGAAAATTAACACTAATACTCGTGCGATTGTCTCATCCTCTCAGGTATTGATGTGTTTCTTATCCGGATGCATAATCACCGTGATGGGTCTACTGCATTTAGGATTTCTAGTCGATTTCATCAGCATGCCAGTGATTTCCGGATTTAGCAACGCGGCCGCTATTATAATTGGCGCGTCCCAGCTCGGCACCCTTCTCGGTGTAAGCGGAAGAAGCGACTCCTTCGTGGATTCTGTCACCAAACTCGTAGATCACATCGGCGAAGTTAATGTTTGGGACGCGCTGTTGGGACTCACCACCATGGCGATATTATTAGCGCTTAAGGTAAGCGAACGGAAGCACGCAATTCGAGCACGGAAGTGGATCACTCGAAGAGTACAGTGAAAAAATTGTATTCTCATCTTAAGAATTTACCGCTTAATTTTTGAATACTTCTTATACTAAAATAAGCAATAAGAGGGTCTTCTTAATTTAAGAGTAGAATGTTCTAAACAGATTCTTGTAATCAAATATCCTTAAGAGACATTCTTATCAGATATTCCTAACATATCCTGGTAAAAAATTTGTATGGATATGTTTTGTATATAATTATTGGAAAGAAAACTCTTAATCAGATGCTTCACTCTTCAGATTGTTGAAAATTACATGATCCATATCTTGAAATCGGAATTGGTTGAGAAATGTAGTCACGAGAGTAAGTTATAATTCATACGTATTTCCATTACTTACTTGTAAATATCTCCGTTAAATCGCTCAAATCCTCTTCTTCTAGCCACTTCGTCATTTCCTTATCCATACTTTTTACACGACACAGCACACAAAATAATACAGTACTCAAAATTACGCAAAATTGCAAGAGGAACGAGATACAAGCATCGACATGTGCCGCACGCGATGTGTAACCTATCTTAACCGAATACTGACACGCATTGTGTCGCGACATTCAGATGGATTATTAAGAATATATTCTTAATTTAAAAATATATCCCAAAAAGCGTCATATCGATAAGAAAATATTCTTATCTATTAAGAATATCTATTAAGATGAATTATAAAGTTTGCATTTTAAGAATACAATTTTTTCAGTGTAAGTTTGCATTTTAAGAATACAATTATTTCAGTGTAATAATTCGTAGAGTGAACAGACTAATCTTACACGATGATGCGCACAGAATTTGCCGGGTAAGAAGCGAGGAAACGTCCTCGAGAAGATCATGTGGCTGGGCAGCTTGGGCAGAAACGCCGTCGTGGTTCTCTTGGGAATTCTGTTGGCCTACCTCTTATCCGAATACGATCTGTATCCCGTACAAATCACGGGCAACATCACGAAGGGTCTGCCGCCCGTTGACATACCGCCGTTCAGTATTACCCGTGGAAATTACACCTACGATTTTCCAACGATATTTCACAGCCTTGGAAGTAGCATTTTGTCCGTCCCATTAATAGCCGTCCTGGAGAGCATCGCGATCGCCAAAGCATTCGGTACGCTTTTAATACTGGATAAGTGCTTTCAATTTAGGGCGACAATCTCATTCTCTCTCTTTTGTGGATATGCGTGCGCGCGAATAAGGTAGAATGTATCTTTATCACGGTCTAGGTCAGCGTTTCTCAACCTGTTTTTCTTTAGGGCACACCAAAGTACGTTTCGAACTTTCGCGACATCCCTACTATATAATGATTGTTTTCCTATATGGAAAACAGCCATGCCGTCCGCCGCAAAAATTGGACTATTCATATTTCTAGTTTCATTATTAGACTCTTGCTGGATTATTCGTGGAATGAGGGATCGTTCGTTTCAGAGTTGAATGCAAAAAATATATAATTGTGTCTCACCTGTTTAAATGCGTGTAATCGTGTATAATGAAGTCGGATTTCTTGCTGACTGAGCTACTCTAAGAAACGATCTGACGAATTTTTTTATGTTCCATTATCGACATTAAAAATATCGTGACACACACGTGACATATACGTGTCTCGACACGGCAGTTGAGAGATGCTAGTCTAGATCTCAGGATCCATAAGAGCCAAACATATTTAAAAACATTGAGTGCATAATGAAATAAGGAAAGAAATAAGGATCGAAAGAGAGACGGAACACAAAAGTAAGAATAAAAATACAATCGAAAAGTTACATAGGCTACATAGTAGACACATAAAGAAATAGAAATTACAATAGAAGCGGAAGAAAATAGAATAAGAGAGAGAGAGAGAACGAGAAATGCTCATTCCATTTGCCGACTCTATTCTCTATCCGAGAATAATCAACCAAGCTGACGGACAATAAAATGATTTAAACCCACGTCACTTGGAATTCTGACGATTATTCCAGGACATGGAATAACGAGGGTGAAAATTCGCTTGCGATAATAATTAGCACTCGTTATAACCCAATTGTACTCGGACGCCGCTAATTGGAGCTGATCTGAAATTTCCCCTGTTTCAATATTTAGCCAAAGGAAGGACCCTGGACGCGAACCAGGAGCTGCTTGCTTTGGGCTTCTGCAATATCTGTGGCAGCTTCGTCAGATCGATGCCCACCACAGGAAGTTTCACGAGGACCGCCGTGAACAATGCTTCCGGCGTAAAGACACCGATGGGCGGTATAATCACCGGCAGCCTCGTCCTACTCACTTGTGCCTTCTTAACCTCCACTTTCAAGTTCATTCCTAAAGCCACCCTCGCTGGCGTCATCATAATTGCCATGTTCTACATGTTGGAGATTCACATCTTCCTCGTCCTGTGGAGATCAAAGAGTAAGTTCGATTAAAATTAGTCACACACTAAAATATGTGGTAAAATATGTTTCACGCCAGATTTAACTATAAAATATACTACACTATAAAATATAGTGAGATTATAGTAAACCCAACCATTTTCTTCTCTCAGTGTAGCGTCCACTTTTACAGATTTTCGCAAATAATTTTGCAGCAGCTCTAGAAAGAGTCCTGCTTTCATTTAAAAAAAATAATCAAAGTGAGTACGCGTGAATTGATGTAGTTTTACTCCAGTACAATATGAAAGTATGAAAATGAATCGATAGAGAAGCCGTATTAAAGACTACCCTGCAAATTTTCGCTTTAGGGTTCACAGAGAGTTGATATTCGTATCACAATAAGTACTACTTATTCTAACTATGTCTGTGCCAGAAAATATCAAACTATGTAGAAGATAGTTATTATTAGTTGAAGTTGGAGTTTTGCACAGCTGGATTGGACATTGGAATTCAAAGGACTGTGCGTCGAGCTGATTCACGTGTCTTCTTTTCTGCCAAACAGAAGTCGATCTGATACCTTTGACGGTGACTCTACTGAGTTGCCTCGCATTCGGCTTGGAGTACGGGATGATTGCCGGGATCACGGTGAATCTAATCCTGCTACTCTACTTCGCGGCCAGGCCTGGTCTATTGATCGAGGAGCGGATCGTGAACGGCCTCACGATCCTCTTCGTGTCGCCGAAGCAATCTCTCAATTTCCCTGCCGCCGAGTACCTCAGAGAACAAGTGATGATATGGTGAGTATCATTATCAAATGACAAACAACCGGCGCTGTTTGCGCTCGCCGCGATACTCAACTCCATCCAGTTTTCCATCTCTACACTCGAGAGCTTTCCCTCCGAATGTAATCTTCCAAATTGAGCGTCGAGCCATACGACGCCTTACTGCCGCAACACGCTACTCATTGGAAAACCGGCACGCTTCGCGGTATGACCTTACCTCCGCAGGTGCGACAAGAAGGCAGATAGCATTCCAGTGGTCGTGGAAGGTCGTCACGTGTTCCGAATCGATGCTACCGTCGCCAAGAATCTAACCCTTCTGCAGATGGACTTGCAGGCGAGGGATCAGAAGCTCTTCTTTTGGAATTGGCGGGAGAAGGCTAGGTGCACCCTCATAAGCTACGACTCATCCTTGTCGGCGTCCTTCAGGAGCAGCGGTTGCATCACGCAAATATTTTCAGGTAGAATGACCAACCTTCCGCGACACCTTCAAATTCTCTAATGAATTAGAATCCTCCGGTTGGAATGCGCCGGTACCGCTCTTACTAAAAGCACTGCTCTCGCAGTCTACCTACGTGTAATGAAAGCTCGTAAATAATCAAGATGTTTAACTGGTGAAGCCGCGCGTCCTCTCCAGAGAACACGAAGCGCTGGCTAGCTTTGCGAAATGAAACTTTCATTGTGGATTCTTGGAAAATTGAGAGCCACTTTGGCGCTCGCTCTAAGGTGCAACGATGCTGAAGAGAGGGTATCGCGTATTTGGTTTTAATGAGCTTTCCTGTCCGGTGGATTTTTACCTCGTGGTGGCTTTGTCGGTTATGATAGCTTTGTGCATTCTCTCACTAGATACGGTAGAGATTCACTATGCATTCGCTTCGATCGAACATTGTAGCCATTTACAGCTCGTTATCGCTTATGCGCATGTCGAATCAGTTTCAGGTACGTCTGTCTCATATAGACCACTGCGAAAGTATTGTGTCTCGACGCACGCACGCATTGCTTCTCGACTGACGTGTAATAATCGTTACGCCGCTCGTGCAAGGAATTTCAAGGCTTCGCGTTGTCCTACGGTGCAATTTATTTATAGGCGAATAGGCGTGGAAAGACGCGGAGTACAAGACGCGTCGTATTAGGTGTAGTAATGAATAATCCAATTTTTTGCAAATTTAATTTTTGTTCTTTCAAAAAGTCCTTAATTACTCAAATTTCAAAATCATTCTCGACTCTCCTAACTGCTTTGCAAGCTCTTTCCGCGTTTCTGTCGAATTTTCATCGAGCAACCTCTCCAAATCATCGTTGTCGCATTTTCGTTGCGCCTCCAGGGCGTTGTTTGTCGTTCAGATAGAAATCACTGCTTTTGAACTGCTCGAACCAAAATGCACATATATCGTACGACACAATATCTTCTCCGAGGAATGAACAAATTCACTTGCATGTCTTTGCTGCTGTTTTTCATTGTTGGAATTTTCAGATAATACAGGGTCGGATATGCTCCTTATCAGTTGCCACTTCTGACGCTATTAAACTGAATATTCTCGAAAGTTTTGTTAGACTTTCCGGCATACCAACTATCATTTTTAATAGCTACATGCCAATATTATATACGCGCAAAAGATCAGGAAATTTAATTGATTTTAAAATTGATTTCTCAGCCGCTTAACAAAATTTGAATCATTCATTTCTACACCTGATAACTTTTATAAGTAACCAGATACATTTCTCTGTGCAGATGATCACGGAATTCGACGGATATGAAACCGACGGCTGCTTTCACGAATCCACGAGCGGCAAAAGCCCAGCCATTGACGAAGCTTCTCGATAGAAGTAATCAAGTGTATCCCTAACCCTCACCTACCTAGCATAATTCTCTACAAACCCTAGACTTAATTGTCACTATACAACGTATAATGTACAATGGTATTATCAACATTCATTAACATCGTTCAAGACCGGTGTAAAGATTCTCGAGACCCTCTTGTCCCAAGTAGACTATCATCGAAATAAACCTCCCCATCGTGATAACGTCGAACGCGCGCGAACGAGTACCCGACATTTTTCCACTTAACCTTGTGTTCTCTCGCTGCGAGTAACATTACAGCTTAATGGGTTTTTAAAGCGTGTCTTCGCGAGGCTTCAAATTTTTAATCGCGCTCTTTCTGCGCGCAGGGTGGGCGCATGCGCGACACGTACCCCGCGCTCGAGCGTGCGCGCGCATCCGACAATCGGCCAATGGCCATGCCGGGTAGTAGAGGGTGCTTCGATCGATGAGGTTGGCCCTAGGAGTGTGCGCCAGCAGAGAGAGCGTTTACATCGCGACGGTCATCGCGAAGCCTTCGTCATGACGGGCATAGTGCGGACGTTGTCCTCGTAACGTCCGTTTTTTCTTCTCCCGTGCTAACGTTTTAACCGCGCGAGCACGCCTCTAACAGCAACGACTCGCGCGTCCGAGCCTTGTGAGATTCTCAGCCAGTCGACGAGCATCGTTCCATCTACCGTTTGTATGGCCAACGGTCGACGACCGTCGCATGCACTCGAGATGAAACAATGAGACGACCGATCATCACCACGACCACCACGTACGTTGGTAGCTGTCAAGAAGATGCCGGTGCATCGTCCGCATGCAGCGAAATTCCGCTGCCGGCTTGACGGTATTGTTTTCTAATCGTGAGTATATCCATGTGAGTGTTACGTAGTTCGAGGTCTGGTGAGAGAAGCGAAACGGTTTCTAAAGTAGGTAATCTCAGATTGGGATATCGTACGCGGGACTATGGAGGTCAGTGTATCGTTCGTTGCTGCACTTCTGTATCTTCCGATCAGATTGTAATGCACGATAACAGAGTCAACGTGAGTTTTCGTTGAATTACGAGAAAATTCGATAGACTACTCTTGCACACGATTGATACGAGGATTTTGTTAAGTTACGAGAAACTTTGAACGATTAGTTTGCACACGCTTAATACGAGATTTGAGTAGAATTAATTTTCGAGATTGTCTCGTGCGGTCTTGGATGTATTACGAGAGAAATCCGTGGGCGGTTCTTGCATCGTGTAAACAATGTCCAATCGGTTTACATAAGGCGTGCGTTGACTCTTCAGCGGCGTTATCTCGATCGGTGGACAAAGATCAAAGAGTATTTGGGTGACGCGTGTTTGATATCGTTTGGTGGCGAAGGGACGTCACGATGAGAAGTGGTGAAGCGTCGTCCGATGAAAGAGAGTACCCGCGTGTCGTCTGATCGTCGAATTGCGTGACGCAAAAAGGTACGATAAAATTTTAAACGTAATGGACGCGTAATTGCGTCGTTAAGAGCCACGCTCGTAGTAAGCAATGTATCAGGTGCATCAATAGTAATCCCAGGAGTGTCCTTGAGGATGTACAAATTGGTCGCGATACAAATTTTAAAACAGAATTAGTCGAACCCTCGTCTTTCTTACGAGTCGCTTGAATAATTCCTGTTGTCGCTGATTTTTTTCAAAATATATTATTATAATTACCAGACTCGGTACGTTGCCGATGTATCTATTCAAAATCGAGTCGATTACGCGAACTCGATTTGATGGCGCGCAGTAGCGCGCGTAGCTTGATGCAAAAATGAATATTCCGCAGTGATAGACGGCTCTGCATGGATGTTTTACTTTTTAACGAGAATATAGACCCGGACCTACACCTGTCCACGTGAGAAAGTAAAGGATGCGCGCTGAGTCGTCGATGAGTTTAGAATGCATTCGATTTCGCAGCAAAGGATACAATATGCAGGCCAATCGAGACCGTGTGAACTGATTGATTTTCTTCTTACGTATCAATAGTATCATTTTTATTTTTACAGTGTGTTTTGTGTCACTTTGTTTTACAAAATGAAATTTTATTCCATTCTTTTATTTATGGCCCATTGTGGCATATACACCGTTCGCACCTCGTTTTTCTGTCCAGTTGTGTTTTATTTTTATTAGTCATTTTTATTATAGGAATCCACTCGACGATGTTTGATATAGGGCTTACTCAGTGCTAGCTTCACCACTGGGTAAGAGCGCAATGGATCTGCCATCACTGTGCCCTAGTAATCGGTATAAAAATTTCATTGGTCCTCCAACGTTATTTATATTTTTAACAAACCAATCGCGTGTCCGCACCGAGCAAGGAAACTTTTTCTTTCCTCCACGAAAGACTTTCGCGTGGCTCACGGTAGTTATATCGGAAACAATCGATTCCGCATGCGGATATTGGACGTTTCGATGTTTCTCCGTGCAGTAGATTACTCGCTAAGGCGGGTAATAAAGGCGTCATCGCATTTTGTCGAAGGTTATGACCCACGAACAAATCAGCCTTACCGTAATTCTTCTTATTCCACTTTCTTTCCGTTATTCCACTTTTTAGGCACGACTGTAAAGACAGTGACTTATTTATTATTCTACTTCATTTCTTTAATTAACGTTGGACGCCATTGGTCATTATTCTTTCGCAAACGAAGATCTTTAAGCTGGTTTTAAGCAATTTATCAATGAACCGATATTAATATTATTTACATTAGCTTCTCTCGTAACCGGAGGCAGATTGTCTTTCTACACGGAAACCAGTGGTACCTCAGGATGATTAATAAAATCCGTTACGCTGTACACGGTGGACCAATTACTAAAGTATATTTAATAAGAACGTACCAGCGAGATTAGAATTAATCTCAACAATTGAAGGAACAAGTGGACTAAGGAGTTACGTCACGAATCTAAAGTTTTGAGTAAATCGCAATACGTATTTTTGATTTCATACAACGGTAAAGAGCGACGTTACTACCTTCATTAACGCGTAGTTCTTTTTAAATATTTTAACTTGTTAAAATGTTAAATCGGTGCCCAGGGAACTAAAACAGTCGATAGAGTCACTTTGCCTAAAACATGTTACATAACTTCCTCATCCACTTGCCTCTTTAATTAACAAGTGAAAATCTATAGTTTAATCTATAGTTTTGGAAATGCCAAGTGATCCAAGTAAAATAATATTCACTGCAACGGTCACGTAGAAACTGATTCTTATGTAGGGATAGTATAAGAACGTGATGAAATAAAAGTTTACTCTAACGGATACACAGGCTAAGAAAAAAAGCATTATTCCTTGTTTCTCTGGAAACAAGACTTCTTTGTTAAATCGAGGATGCCGATTCCAAAAATCGAAGCCGTTTGTTTTAATTGGCTCGAGTTTTCGAGATATCCTGTTTTGTTTTTCACTGGTAAGTAACGCGTGAGTACGTCATTTTTCCACTTAATATTAATTGCTTTGCTTTTTTTAATTTCGTTATGCGTTACAAACGATATATTTATACACATAACAATTTGGTTAGGTATTAGGGTTAAAATCGTATTTAAGAACTGGCGAAGGCGACGTTTAGATAACTAGCCATTTAACGACAGTATCACAAATGAACAATTGGAAGCACAGCACAACTTTAGGATGTTAGAACCCAGGTATACCGAATTCTCGTTATTGTGGGCAAGTATGTTGTTCGTGGCATATAACGCAATCATAAGAAAAAGCAATTAATTTTAAATGGACGAATGACGTTGTTACGTGTTACTTGTCAGTAAAACAGAAAACTCGAGCCAATCCGGACAAACGGATTCGGTTTTTGGAATCAGCATCCTCGATTTAGCGTAGAACAAGTATTGCTTCCAGGGAAACAAAACCACTGTTGACCAGTGTAATGACCGAGTGTAAACGTAAGCTTCATTATTTAAGTAGGATCTACTGTGTCGTGTCAGACCTTAACCCAATCACATTTTGAATATCAAAATTATAAAATTAAATCGACCATTGTATCAATAAACTGAAGTTTATTCTGTAATAGAGATTTGATAGGATGCGTTTGCGCGTCCGCGTGTGCATGGAAACGTGGGAATTTTTGCGCTCACGGTAGTAGGGCACGCATCATGCTGTTTCGCGTGTCACCTAAAATCTTTCTGCGTCCGGTGGGATTCGCGCTTGCAACGCCATCCGTTAATCGTGATTATGTTGAGTGTGCCGTGCACGTTACGCGCGTCGCATTTGTACGCTACCAAATGTCCATTAAGCTCGGCCAATGCGTTATCGTGATCGCGCACGAACACTTGCATTTATTAGTAATCGTGTGAGGAACGAGTCGATATAACATGGGACACAGCGTGCAATTACAGTACGCTTTCGTTTCCTGGAATTTTAGTTGTTATTGTCGCTACGCAAGAATCACTTTTCACGTGACTATCTTAATTACCCCGAATAAAAATTTCGAAGCTTAATTTAATTTCGCAAAAAAGAAACTTGATTGACCCAAATTTTCTTCAAGTCAATGTAACATAGGACATAGCGTGCAATTACAGTAGGATTTTGTTTCCTGGAATTTTAGTTGTTATTTGAAATAAAAATTTCGAAGCTTAATTTAATTTCGCAAAAAAGAAACTTGATTGACCCAAAATTTTCTTCAAGTCAATGTAACATAGGACATAGCGTGCAATTACAGTAGGCTTTGGTTTCCTGGAATTTTCATCATTATCGTCGTCACGTAAGAATCACTTTCCACGTGACTATCTTAATCATCTGCAATCAAAAATTCCAAGCTTAATTTACATTCATTATGTAAAGGAAAGTAACTTCTCAGATGTTTGAAATATATTTATGAATCAAAACTAACTGAATAACGAATTCCGTATTTGCCGACACGTAGCACCAATGCTGTCGACCATGTTACAAAAAGTGAATCTGTTACAGTCGATCTGTGGAAAGAAAATCCGCTTGAATCCGTTTTCGCAAACTTAGTGTTAAGCGACTTAAAGATTAATAATGGCCCATTGCACGTATAATCAAAAATATAAAAAAATAATCAAACAGAGAGCAACATCTTATACTTCATAGTAAAGTGACTCTTATAATCCTTAATTCTGAATATTTCCGCGACGGCCCATTTACGCTGACACCTAAAATCCAGCGCTTCTTTTCCCGAATGTTTAATTCACTCGCGATTTAAAGCATTGAGTTAATTCATAAATAAGTACCGTTTCACTTAACGAGATGGAAATACTTGCAGCGAAACTTGTTTACGAATCAGCCCAACCTGCAATTAGATCTCTCTCACTCTTTAATGGCAATCGTTCTACTACTCTGGAAATCTCTGTTTCACGCTCAATAAACTTTTCAAAACTTCTCTCCTACCTACACAGCGGAACTTTACCGTGCTAAACCTTCGTCACCTTATAATCAATCTGGACGTGGCTAACTTAATCACCTCCATTCACAATTGTCGCGTCTCAACGCGAGAAACAATTCGCCGAGCATAATGTTAACTTTGTGACATCTAACGGAGCTGACGGATGGTGATTAACTTATGAGTTTTATCGTTTGAGAGACAGAAAGAGAGCGAGAGGGAGAGAATGAAAACGGTGGCTGACTAAAAAGGGAGACTAACCAAGGCCGACATTTAAATACGCGCTCGGGAAAGCACACGTATGCCGAGCGAAGAGAATACCGTACTCGGGCAGAAAGTGCAGTTTACTCTTCAGTTTGAATTTCGAAGGAGAGAGAACACTCTCCAGCTTTTTGCTCACTGTGTCGCGTGGGCGCCCACGACGACGCTCGCACATTTTTACTCACTTTATCGCGCGCACGCCTCGTACTCGCGTTACGCGGAACTGGTAATTAAACCTTGAGATAACATCTATCGCTTGTTTGTGTGATTTCAATACCCCGCGTACGATTGCGGCCGACGAAACGTCCCTTTCTCGTTTCAGCCATGAACGATCGCCACGCGGCAGTTTCGTCCATCGAAATTGCTCTTTATCGGCCACGCGAAGATTTATCCTCGAGAGAACGTAAATCATTTCGTGGGATTTCTGCGAGAATTGATAATTAGAACGCGGTGTGTTCAGGTACACTGAAAAAATTGTATTCTCATCTTAAGAAATTACCACTTAATTTTAGAATATTTCTTACTAAAAAAAGCAACAAGAGGACCTTCTTAATTTAAGAGTAGAATGCTTTAAACAGATTCCTCTAATCAAATATTCTTAACATACCCCGGTAAACAATTTTCATACAAACATATAAATTTATGTAAACATATATAAAATATATAATTATTGGAAAGAAAACTCTTAATGAGATGCTTCACTCTTCGTATTGTCGAAAATTACATGATCCATATCTTGAAATCGGAATTAGTTGAGAAATGTAGTCATGAGAGAAAGTTACAATTCACTTGTATTTCTATTATTTGTAAATGCTTCCGTTAAATCGCCGGATCCTCTTCTTCAAGCCACTTCGCCACATTTTTGTAACATTTTTACCGTGGGGCTGTTTCTTAATGAAGAAAATGCGGTCAAATCTTATTATTAAAATTGAAAAGAGCCTCGAGCTAAGCCGAAGTTGAGATTAGGCTCAAAATACATGTTTATAGGTACTTCTTCGAAATTAGCAAAAGTCATTTCATGGGCAGAAAAGAAAAGTCAAAATTTGTTGGCCAGTGTTATCAGCGAAGTGACCTATTTTTTCGTTCCAAGCGCGACAGCCATTGGATTGTCAAAGTTTCACTCGCGTCTCTGTTGAATTTAGTTAACCCCCAGTGAGTCCGTGTACTTTTCAGGTCGCATACTAATAAATCGACGTTTTATCAATAATGTGGATCCTTCGTAAGAGAGTGTATACGTCTTAATTGTATAATGTTTCGGGAATAAGCAATAACAATATGGATGACAGTTGGCAGTGCCATTGACTTGAAATATCGAAGTAAATGCCGTGCAAGTTTGAAAAATTTGCCTGGTAAATTTTTGATTAATCTGCAAATGCAGGTATAAACCTATTGATTTTCGGTGGAATACATTTCTTTATAAGTAAGAAAAAAATTTGGTCTGTAGAGTGTTAAATCGAATGAAGTTCAAGTTCTAGATTACAGGGCGACCTGGACGCTTGATTTTGTCGAACGAGAAATTCGTAATTCGCCTTTTTGAATTTCTTCTGGCGAATGTTGTCGAGATACCGCGGTGAAGGCTATGAAACGAGGAAGAGCGGCAGCGCGCAGTCTGGGACGGCGGACGGAGGATTATCATTTTGATTTAGCTTAAATGACGAGCGAGTACTCGTCCCGCGCTCGATAAAGCGTTCGTGCAGATAAGAGGCCGCTTAAATGTCGCGGCCTGCACGGCCATACGGCACCTTTCCACCTACTTCTCTCTTCTGCTTCTTCGTCTATTTTCTCTACTCCATTAGGGTCCTTTAGGCACTTCTGTCACATGCGCGTTCCTCATGAACAAGATCGAATCAATTCTAATTTCTGCTTCTGTTACGGTGAATCTTGTGGATGTAAAAATTGCACGCGTTGTCTTTTTATTGTTATTAATAAAAAAAGAACATTGAAAAACACGCAGCAATTTTCTGCCTTCTTTCTCAATCACCTACTTCTTCTATCTTCTGCACTCCGTTGGGGTGTTTCCGGTAAATCTGTCACGTGCGCATTCCACAGGGACAAGATTGAATCAATTCAAGGTTCTACTTTAATTTCAATCGGCAATTTTATATAACTGTTGACATTGTCGGTAGTCTTCTTCCTTTTTCTTCTTGCCTTATCTTTTGTACACAATGCCGTTTATGTACTCCTGCCACGTGCCAGCTTCTCAGGGACGAGATTGAATCAATTCTAATCGCTACTTCTATTTCAGTTGCCAATTTTACATAATTGTCGGCATTGTTACGATGAGTTTTGTGAATTATGTAAAAATTGCTCCCACTTTGTTTTCTTAACCTTTCGGTACGAGCGCCGGATATATCCGGCATCCATCTTATGACCTGTGATAGCATGTATTCTAGTGTTACTTATATAATTAATAGAATTTTATATAAATGTCTTTTAATATGGAAACTATAAACAACACTTGTTAGAGAAAACATTGTTTTATCAAGCACAGTTCTTATTTGACGTTTATGAAAATCTTCAAACGAAAGAAGACTGACCACGTGCTATGTGTGCATTTCGGAGCGGCGCGCTATGGGCATAAAGTCGTTTTTTGGTGTCAAAAGTCATTCGACGGCTGAATTCTGAACCGATTGCGATGAAATTAGGCTTAAAATACGCGTTACTTATTGTACTATAGTAGAGATCTGCACTTTTTTTTAATATAGCAATTTGTTGATTAATACAAAATCGAAATTGTTTCAAACTTTTGGCAATTATTTTTTGGTTACGGTGTTCATAATCCGTTCGATCTTGATATACAAGGATTTTCGAGTTCGCCAATTACTAAATCGTGACACAAATTTCAAAATTCGAAATGGCGTAGCACGTTTTTGCCACTTTAGAAGTTGATAAGAAGCGACGTGCACAGCACGTCTTTCCAGCTGAAGAGGTCAACAAATTGTAATACCAAAAAAGTGCAGGTCTCCGCTGTAGTACGATAAATAACGCGCATTTTAAGACTAATTTCATCGCAATCTGTTCAGAATTCAGTCGTCGAACGACTTTATGGCCACAGTGCGGCGTTAAGAACAGAACAAGAAATTACTAAAGCACCTTCTTCTGCTCTTTCCTTCACCTCCTGCCTTCGGTACTCCCTTAGAATCCTTATACACCCCTGCCACATGCCCGCTCCTCGAGAACAGGCTCAAATAAATTCTAATTTCTCCTTCAATTCCAATCGCCAATATCCTCTGGAATATTCTCCGCGAATTCCAATAAGCATAATTAGCGCGCGAGGATTTCGTGCTATTTTCCTTCTTTCGCGTAATCACCGACCCAGTGGCGCATTTAGCGAATACAGAAATCCTACGCGTTTTCAAAAAATCGAAAAGAAAATTACAAAACCGCGTGGCACTCTGGCGCACCATGTTGCGAGTGTATATTTTTTTATATTTTTTATTATCATCCACTGCTTTCGAATGGCTTGCCGCAGGCTATAAAATAAATGTATTTTTGTATTCGTTCTCTCTGCCGTGGTTTTCGGTGGCACCACTCGACCGTTCGCACGACCGCATTCGATGGTTTTGCAGGCCCTCGTATATTACAGTGCGATTATCGTGGCCAGCGCAGTGGCGACTAAATCGGTAATCGGCGAGAACGATTTCGTTTCGGGGTGAGCCCCGATTACGCGATGTTCGCGGACCTTAACGAGAGGCCTTTGGTCGATCGCGATTCTCTTCAAATCGTCCACTGTAATTCGCGATGTCCTCGTGTAACGCGAGACCCGCAATAACGGTAGACGTAATGGGATTAAGGGTCACGCGACCACCGCCGCGACGCCGACGCCGACGCCAACAACGACGGCTCGTGACGGATGATTTATGGACTCTCGATGGAACTGTCTTCTGCTTGTTTTTCATCGTCTTCCGTAAGGGACGTTAACGCGTTGCTCGAAGACGCGCTAGTTTCTCGTAGAAAGTAGATTGGCTTAGATTTCGAGTACAGTTAGACTATCGTATAACGCGGTTAATGTGTCACGTGTTGTATGAATTCGCGCTAATAGGAAATCGTGCCGTGCGAGATTCTTGTCGCACAAGTACACTTTACTACTGTAAAGTATTACTATACGCTTGAACGATTACCCCTGTGCCGACGTGTGTTTTTTGCGCTTTATCAAATGGAACAGAATTTGAAAAGTAAGGGGCGTAAACACGCTATTGGTTGAGAGAAAACGTATTACGTATTCTTTTAGCATTTTCTAGCACATCGGAGACACAGGAGGTACAATCAAGGGGTACAGATCATAAAATAGTGCCTATTAATATTAATACGAGGAAGGATCATGTGGGTTTTTAATAAGTAGAATTCAGCGTGGAAGTAACTGTTTGGCTAGCTGCTGGTGTAGCTGAATGTGGGGACAGTCAGAAATAACGGAAATTGTTACTTACGCGAGTCAACGCCTGCCGCACACCAGCCCGCATCCAATTGTTCGTGCTCCGTTGACAGTAAAATGATTTTTTTTTCCAAAACTTTCGTCGCAGTCGGGTTCAGCAGGGTATATCCGCGTCTTCTTCCCAGCACGACACGGGATGTTCTGATAAGCTCGATGTTGCGTTTGAATTATCGACGATCGCCTCGTCAACGACAGTTTAAAAAAAAAAAAAAAAAACCAATGCACACACCCACAGGTTGAGACCATTTCGCAATCATTCGAGTAGGATGTCACAGCGACTACTACACAGATTTGACCGAGCAGGCCCGCTTATAAATAACTGTCGAAATATTTCGTCCTCTCCTTTCGTCTCCACCGCAGTTTCACCGCGATTTTGATTCGTCCCTCCGAGATGCGTTACACTGAGAGAAAAGCATATGATATACATATGTGCCGGTGATTGTGAAAGTGGTCTAAGTCAGAAAAGTTTGGTTCACAAATCGTTCCGTATTTCAATCGTATAGATGACAATAATGCTATGTAACTAGAAAAATCAATTTTTCGAAATTATCGACTTAGACCACTATCACAATCACCGGCACATATCTAACTATAATGGCATAGTAACAAAATTATGGTTGGAAATATCATATTTATGGTAGATGTTACCATAATGTCGGTAATAATTACGATAGGGGCATAGTATAACCAACTATATTATGTTTTTACCAAAAATTATGGTTATCTCAACTAAAAATATAGTATGGTTGAATATATAAAATGGCAAGAAAAGTAACTATTTTATATAGTCAATATTACCAGAATATTTCATACATAGTGATAGAACTAACGCATCTAATTATAATTATGTAATATGTTAAGAAATATGTAATTCACATAGCACATTTTACTATACATATAGTAACAAGAAGAAAAGTAATAGTTAATAATGTAACCATTTGTATAAATCGTTCATTCTACTATATTTTCTATGGTTAAGTGAACTATAAAAATATGTTTGACGCCAAATTTAACTATAAAATATAGTGAGATTATAGTAAACCCAACCATTCTTTTCTCACAGTGTACACTCCTTCGTCGAATTTCACGTTTGATGTTTTCCATGGATCAAATGTTACGATTAGCGTAACAGAATTATTTTCAATATTGGTCATTGTTAATACGTACATTGACACTGGAACTACCGCATTTTTTCTCATATGGAAATTTCCCTTGTCGACCCGTCATATCGACAGGTTTGGTAGTTCCTAGTTTTAATTCCGCGTCGGTGCGATTTTTATTTGTTCCTCCGCGATGCGTTCCACTCGTTTGTTAAATGTCACTTTTAATTATTTTAATTGATTTACCGTGACGATTCGCGTAACAAGATTATTATCAGTATTGGGTATTATTAATACGGATATCAATTACGCGTCAGTGTGCGCGCGACTGACCTACATTAATCGACACCGAGCAGGCTCGGATATAAACAGCCGAAATAGTTTATTTTGCTCCTCTCACGTTCACCACAGTTCCCCGTGTTTTTCATTCGTCTGTCGCAGGCGCGGCTCACCCGTGTTGCTATTAATATTGGGTATTGTTAACACAGATATCAATTCCGCGTCACTGTCGAGCATCACTGGCCGCTATTAATCGACATCGAGTACTCTTGCTTGTAAACAACTTCCGAAATATTTTCTCTTCTTCTGCCGCATATGCTACCAATTGTCGTTTGTCAAACTCTCTATTCAATCATTCTAATTGAATGTAACAATTATGTTACCAGTATTGTGCATTGTTGCTATTAAATCTAGAAAATCTGTCAACATGACTGGTCAACGAGGGAAATTGAGACATAGAAAACAAATTCGATAGTTCACAGGTTTAATGCAGATATTAATTTCGCGTCAGGGCTAGCACCACTGACTGCGATTAATCGACACCGAGCAGGCCCGGTTGTAAAGAACTGTTGAAATTTCGTTTTTTTTCTCCTTCCATCTCCATCGCGCTTATAGCGCAATTTTTATTCGTTCTTGAATAAAAATTTAAATTCGTTAAAGATGTGTTCCCTTCGTTTATCAAACTTTCCATTTAATAACTCTACCCATTTAAACGTAGTGATTCGCGTATTAGAATTACTATTAAAATTGGACATTATTAATGTGGTTATCAATCACGCATCATTACGAGCACCAATAATTCCTCATTAATCTCCACCGATTAGACCTGTTTATAAATAACAGGTGAAGTATGTTTTTTCTTCCATCTCCACCACAGTTTTGCCGCAACTTTTATTCGTCCTCTCGAGGCGCGGCTCACTCGCATTTTTATCAATATCGGGTATTGTTAAAGTCCAATTAATCGGCACTTTTGTGTGAACAATCTCGTTTACGAATAGCCGAAATATTTTTTTTTTCTGTTACCTTTAGCGCACTTTTAATCGTCCTTCCGTGGCTCGTTCCACTCGTTCGTCGCACTTTCCATTTAACAATTCTACTTATTTAACGCGATGATTCGCGTAACAGAATTATTACCAACATTAGACATTGTTAATGCGGACATCGATTCCGCGTCAGTACGTCCAGCCGAGTCCACGATTAATCGACGCCAATTAGATGGAAATCGAAACGAATCGCATTTATCTTTCCACGATCCTCGGTACTACGAGGCTTTATGGCCGTGCGATATGTCAGCACCTTAGCCTATCTTCGTCGCGATCGCGTCAGGTGGATTCCACGATTAATAGATAGCAAAATGCGATTTCGTTTGGAGATTCACCGAGGCTTGAGAAAAATGTGCTACGTTCGTTCGAATGTAGACCGGACCCACGTGGAGTGCCCTTTAGAAAAGATTCTGGAAATAAATTTACACGCTCGTGGAAGCACAGATGCTATCTTTGAAAAGAAAATTGTGTCGTACTATTCTCCCTTCCTTTTCTCCTCTCGACAAATCGTCGGTCATTAGTTCGTGACCTCGAAACGAATTTCTCGGTGGTTGTTCCAACCCTGATTCGGTAATAACTGCGCTATCTCACCTTCCACGTCTCCAAAGTCCACAACGACGATAAAAATAATTTCGAGACGCATTTGCGGATCGTTTACTGCCAACTCATCACCGAGAATCAGAAATTATCCCTCTCCAGATTTTATCTGTCGTAATTAAGGGAAGCAACGCTGTCTCGTCACGAGTTTCTAAATAAAGAAGAACAATATTGTGATCGTCTCACGGTGCTGTAATCAGTCCCGTGCAAAGTTCAACCGCGTGAAACGAATTTCGTCGGCATTATTGTTAATTACGTTGGGATCGTTCTGTTTTTCCGTTTGCTTTTTTATTTTTGATTCTTTCACAGAACTCGTCTAGTGCGTGAGTCGAGCGCAAAAACGAACCACATCGATAACGATAACACACGCGTACACTGAGAAAAAAAAATGGTTGGGTTTACTATAATCTCACTATATTTTATAGTTAAATTTGGCGTCAAACATATTTTTATAGTTCACTTAACCATAGAAAATATAGTAGAATGAACGATTTATACAAACGGTTATACGATTAACTATTACCTTTGTTCTCGTTACCATACATATAGTAAAGTCTGCTATGTGAATATAGTTAGTTCTATCACTATGTATGAAATATTCTGGTAATATTAACTATATAAAATAGTTACTTTTCTTACCATTATATATTTTCAAGCATACTATATTTTTAGTTGAAATAACCATAATTTTTGGTAAAAACATAATATAATTGGTTATACTATGCCTCTATCGTAATTATTACCGACATTATGGTAATATTTACCATAAATATGATATTTCCAACTATAATTTTGTTACTATGCCATTATAGTTAGATATATCATATACTTTTCTCTCAGTGTACACGCGGCTCAATAACTTGACATACAATGACGTCTGGGAGACGTCATTCATTTCACGTGCCATTGTAGACTTTCAAGAACGGTCTCCGGTGGACACCGTGGTGTATATCATTAGATTACTCAATTATTTCGGCAACCGACAAAACATTCGGTACTTTTTTCTCAACATATACCTTCGACTGATAAAAAGTAACATCCTACAAAGAGACGCCACGTGTGCGTAAAAAAAATAATACAAAAAGCGAAACAACTTGGCAGCAACTGGGTTAACACTTGGCATGCGGGCAATGTACTTTTACGTTTTTCGCAGTCTGTCACTAGAGCGCGGGTCACGTAAAACTACGTATTTAGTAGATTTGTGCTAGAGAGAGGGCATATAAACACGATGGGCATTGTACGTATGGTGTTTGTTCTGCCGTGTAACGCTTCGCATTGTTTCTGCCCAGAAGTTTTGTTTGTCGAGTTACTCCGTCTTTCGAATCGAAGTAGTTTTCGATTTGTTGCGATTTTACTGAATGACCAAACTCCCTTTAAGGTTCACGGAAAAACTTCTGCTGCACGCGTAAGTCAAGTGTATCCGCATGCCAATCTGCTAAATATTTTATCTGCTAAATAATCAATATTTTTAGAGTTGCAAGTGGACTGCTACTTCACGGTTTTTCAAAAGTTAGAAAGATACTAGGAAGGACGATTACGTTACTTTTTATTTTCTGTTGTAATTATATAAAACTAACAAAAATGCATCTGTGAGAGTCACGCGCCTACTGGAGGGTTAACAAGGGGTCCTGCCACCCGAAAGGGACAAGAGAGAGAGAGTACCTATTGCACGCAAATTCTGCACCCTTACCAATTCCATCAACGTCCACGCGCCCCGTCCATTTAATCCGCGGATGGCTCGTTCACTTCACAATTATCGCTCGCTCGCTCGCTCGCGCGGTTCGTTTGTCGAGGAATTTAGAATTTTTCGTGGCATATCGTCAACGAGGAACTCTCACCATTATTCTCTCTCTTTTTCTCTCCGCGCTTCACTGCGAAAAGCCCTCGGAAACCGCTAACGACGCGTGCGCTCGCTCGCGCGATAATTGAAAATCGTTTTTCAAGGCTCGCACATCCCAGTGGAGTTGGATGGGCCGCGCGCGCGCGGATTCGCGCCTACCAATCGGCCGGCCCCGTTCACCAATTGTTTATTACCTGGCGCCCTCGCTCGCAATTAAACGTCGGCCCTACCACCGCGGACGCGCGTTCTTCTCGCATAATTTGTGCCGTAACCGGCCGACACGTTCGTATGGCTTCTGCCTGGTGCACTGTGTCGCTAGTGGAAGAGAGAGGTGCATGCCTGGAAATTGTAACGGCGATAAGTTTGCCCGCGAGCGCGCACGAGGCTTTATTGTTTCCCAGGTCGTGCGATAAATCACTCCTGGCGCGTGTGAGAAGGGGTGCGGAGCCACCCTTAATGAATCACCCTCTTTTGGGGCTTTGCTAAACAACGAGGCTCTTGTGCTGCTGGCCGCTTTCTCTCTCTCTCTCTGTCTCTCTCTGTCTCTCTCTCTCCATTTCTCTCGTTCTGCTTCTCTCTCGAGTGGCCTGCGAACGCGACGTGAATCGCCGATGTCCCTCCATCGTTCTCACCTATCGTCGCGAGGCGAGAGCGCACGTTGCTTTTCGAAGGTGCGAAAAGCCACCGTTTAATGGCTATTTACGAGACGTTTGGCCCCGTAAGCGGCCCGTTCACCTGGAATGCAATGAAGGAGGAAATAATATTACACGATAAATTCGCCGCCCTCCACCGTCAACTTGAGCGCGCTCTTCACGCGAGGTTAAGGACGTGGGATGGGAGGACGAGCTCATTGGCTAGGTGAGGTTGTTTATCGCGTGCAAAGAAAAAAGAAGGAACGGTAATGGTAGAGATTTCTAAAAGGCGCACGCGTTCGAGCGCACTTGTGGTAGGACCTTAAGGGGTGAGTAACGTTGGTTACGTGGTCTGGCCGCGAATCGCACTGCTCGCGGGTAAATTCGCGGCTGTTTGCGGATTCGAGGAAGGGAGAAGCTATTTCTCGAACGGTCCAAACGAGAAAGAGATTTCACCTCGTGGGGCACAGTCGATGATTTCGAAAGGACGATTTCGTGATTTGTTTTTTAAGTGAGCAGAGCCGAGATGAGATCGTTGAGAAAAGAAAATAGTTGGGTTTACTATAACCTCGCTATATTTTACAGTTCAATTTGGCGTCAAACATATTTTGATAGTTCACTTAACCATAGAAAATATCGTAGAATGAACGATTTATATAAATGGTTATGGAATATGCAATATTGTTCAATATTTTCGAGACCTTCAGTTTCGCATCGTTCTTATTTGCAAACGTACAATTATTTAATTTTAATTTTAATTGCTGCCACAGGTGCTCAATGGGATTAATATCCGGTGATTGCGGTGGAGTATTTAATCATTTTGGTACATTACATACGATTGGTATAAGATATCAAATTTCATTTCAATATATTAAGTTACATTATTTTATCCATGGTAGTATCAATAAATTCGATACTGCTAACTCCTCTTGCTGCCATCTGAAAGTTGATTAGGTGGTGCGAGACAATTGGTATTGACTGAGTTATCGAATATTTTACATTGAAGTCGTTACATTACGTCGAGTTCGTTTAGTTGCGTGATATTGTCGCGTAATGAGATTGAAATGAAGCTGAATTCGTGCACTCTCCTCGACCTAGTAAAAGTTAATAACGATTGCGACAGTTGTAACGATAACGAGGTTAATGTTTGAAACCTTGAGGGCTGAGTAATGTTAATTGCGGGTAGGAGGGCGAATTGGGTCGAAGCAAGGTGGAGATTTTTTTCTGGTGATTTCAAGAGGACGATTTGCGAATTATTTTCTATGTGCATTAAAGTCAAACAAGATCATTTACCACTCTATAATGTCGCTGACAATAAGACTAAATCGAGACAGTTATTACCATTGAGTTACCGAATGTTCCTCATTAACCACTAACCCTCTTTAATTTCGCGATTTTGTCGCATAATGAATTCAAAATGTATCCCACATGACCTAAAAAAAAAAAATTGAATAACAGTCACGACAATCGTAACAATGACCATGTGATTGAGCTGGGAATTTTATATCGAAGCGAGAAATATTTCACCTCTTGATTTCGAAAGGACCACTCGCGATTAATATACTACATCGATTGGGTACAATATCGCATTGTACTGAAGCCAGATCACTTATTACAATTCAATTATCAAATATTTCACATCGTCTACCAAATCTCCTTTAATCACATAATATTCTCATGTAATGAAGTCGAAATATGCCCCACACGATCTATAAAAAGTTAATAGCAGTCTCGACAATCGTAACAATAATAACGCCAACATTCGAAACTTTAACGAACTAATAACGTTAACCACGTTGCCGAGCTGCAAATTGTGTCGAAGCGACGAAGAAATGTTTTTCACTTGATTTCAAAAGGACGACTCGCGATTAATTTCCTACATCGACCGCTGGTACAATATCGCATTGTACCGAAACCAGATCAGTTATTACAAGACAGTTATTACAATTGAGTTGTCGACCATTCCTCATTGACCACCGCCACGACCAACATCATACCGCCGTCCCATTTATTCGCGCAATAGTGCCGCTTAATGAGATCAAAATGAACCTAAACCACCACATGCCATTGAGCCCCGCTCGACCTACAAAGGGTTAATAACGATCGCAACAATTGTAACGATAACGGAGAGGCTAACGATAATACCACGTGTGCAATAATGCCGACAATAATAACTGGCCCACGCTCGTGACAATAAATTCGGCGGATTCGAACGAGCCGGTTCCGACAATCGCGAGATATTGGACGGCTCGACGCTATCCTCTCCTACTCATCTCTCCTCACCTAGATACCCACGGCTTTTCAATGATTTCACGGCAAAGGAGCTTCATTTCGTGGATCCGCGAATGGAAGTGTAGCTTTTGCCGACGAGGAAAACTGCTCCGGAAAGGGCAAAGGCAAAGGGGTGGCCAGTCGGTAGGATCGAACCAATTAGACGAGATTTGCATGAGACCTCGTTTCTAGATCACAAAGTCCTCTCGCTTCAGAGGATTCGCGACTTTCGTATTGTCTACCGCGACAATGTAGATTGATAAGAATAAAAATAGTCTCGCAGCGCGTCGTAACGTAGCCGATAATAAACCTGGAAAGAATCTCGATGAGCTTTTCTCTTCTCTCCGAAGAGGACATCGTGCTGGCTCTCGCGAATGTACCTGGAAGTGGTTCTATTTCGAGACCGTGGGCGGAAATAAAATTCTCCTTTGCCGAGGGGATAGAGAATCGTCCTGCTATCGTTCCACGGAGTGGGTGATCGCGTCGGCAAAGGTCTCCGCTTCTTCTTCGTCTCCCTTTTCCCTTTTCCGCGAGAGTTGGAGGAACGCGCGAGATCCCTCCGCCAATTGGATCCGATTTACATGAAATACACCCGACTGGGGCGCGAAAGAGAGAGAGAGAGATAGATAGATAGATAGATACAGAGAGAGAGAGAGAGATTTATATTCGTGAAACGGAAAGCGTGCCGCTTTCATTGAGTCGTCGTCGTTTGAAAGGCCGAGTTGATTCCCTCAGTCGTTGGCTCGCTCGCTTGAATACCGAGAGAGAAATACCGATGTGGGACACGACGCATGGTCCGTCGTTCGATGCGCAAAAATATCGATACGGATTTATCTCTCTCTTTCTCTCTCTCTCTTTTTTTCTCTTTCTTCTATTCTCTCTGTACTTCGTCGCATTTACAAGTGACTGAAAAAAAATAGAAAAAATCCCTTTGTCCCTCGTCGCGGATTTTTCTCGATGACCCGCGCGCACGTTTCTACCATGTTGTTACCCTCCTGTTGGAATTCGTTCGCGCGTGGAGAACGTTGTCTTTCCACAATGACGGAAGGCGGCTTTTTGAATGAAACGTCCGCGGCGGGAGACGGAGCGAAGTAAAGGACGCGGTTTTGTCCCTGGAGGTTTTTCCATTGGTGAAAAAAAGAGAGAGAAAGAGAGATAGAGAGAGAAAGAGAGAGAGAGAAAGAGGTAGGTATGTGTGTGTATGCAGCTTTTCGTAATTCCGCAGCAACTTTCTGGTCGCGAGTGCCGTTCTGCCGCTGGAGGACTATAAAAATCCGAGTGGAAAGAGCGAGCGAGTGTGTCTAACGGGCAGAGAAGGAAAGAGAAAGATAGTAACATAGACGAGAAGAGTGAAACTAGACTATTGGTTTTTCCAGAGAATTTCCCTGTTCTTTATTAAATTCCTTATAAATTCTCTCTCCCTCTCTCGAAATTTCCATTATTAGTCCTCGTAGCACAACGAAGAGACAATCATCATCGGCTCCCTTCGCTATTTCGTCGCTCGTCTTATCGACCGAGCGCGAGCTCTTTACCAAATAAATTGGAAATGCGACGCGGACGATCTGCCCCGGTCCCTTGTAAAAGGACAATTTTCCAAGTGGCACGGTGGGCTTCGTATTCTCACGGGGCATGGGTCACCGAAACGGCCAGGACAAAAGCAGCTTGACGGCCGAGCTCGTCGAGTTGCGTACACTTCTGCGGCCGGTGCCACTATGGGCCAGGAAACCTGATTCCACGGCCAATAGTAAAATTTTCAAAGTTTCAAATTTGTACAAAAAATAAGGCCATTGTAATCTGTCATAGTTAAAGTATTTACGTCGTAAGTTATTTGTTAATTAATGAAACCGTATTCTGTTGACAGTTGCGCAAAGTATAAAAATGTATTTTAGTTTTCATGTGTTTCTTTAATATGATATTTTATATATTTATGAATTAGTCATTAATCTGAAAGTGATTGCTTTTTCTCATTCATCCTTAGACATATACAAGTAAATAAAATGATAATTGAATTTAAAACAATTATTTTTTAATTATGTTCCGCAGTTCTGATGTTAACAAATAATTAGTACTTTACTAAAGTTTCTACTGCCGTTTGATTGTTCCCCGGCGTTCCCCTAGTTATCGAAAAATTACACATATCAGTGTGTTCCTTATAATGTGTACTTCAAGGTAAAAGTGCCCATTTTTGCTCCTTTTCATAAATTACACTAAAAATCGCAAATAACGGAGTCAGCGTTCGAGTGCCAAACATCGGTCCTGACCGTGTCGCCTCACAAAATTCAACTCAATAAATTTTGTATTTCTTAGTTACCACTTCGGATCTATTATTTTATATTTTCTAATTTTAAATTCGGGTTTTCTCGGATCAGAAATCAAACTTCGATACGAAACTTCAGCACAATCGAAGTACTTTTAACATTTTCGTTCGCCATATTGGGTCCGTCATTTTGAACTTCTTAATTTTGAGTGCGGATTCGAAATTAGCGACTTCGAAAGCGTATTAGGTGCAAATTTCAGCACAATCAGAGC
Organism: Tiphia femorata; assembly: GCA_944319695.1. Classification (NCBI taxonomy): domain Eukaryota; kingdom Metazoa; phylum Arthropoda; class Insecta; order Hymenoptera; family Tiphiidae; genus Tiphia; species Tiphia femorata. The sequence continues at coordinate 20,301,845 of OX090901.1, read as the reverse complement.
ATCTTAACATCTTTAACATTTTTGTCCGCCATATTGAATCCGCAATTTTGAATTTCGAAATTTTTACACCAGAAATGGAATCAGCGATATCGAAAACCTTATATAAATGTGTTGTTGCTAGATATTTCCACGCATTTAACGAGATATGGACTTTTGGCCAGCTTTACTGGCCTCCTGGCCCATAGTGCGGTGGCCGGATCAAAGTTGCGTTACACCGCGCCACCTTCCTTCTTCCTCTTCTCTCTACCCTCTACTTCTCCTAGTCCATTGTGGGCGCTCGCGCGTTACCAATGACGCGCGCGTGGCCGTCCAGTGAATGCGGGCACGTGTATCCAGCGGCTGCAAAGTGCGCTGTGATTTTTCTCTCCATTTTTTTCCCGATGGAATATCCAATGGAGAGAGAGAGGAAACATTGTTCGTACTCGGTGGCTCGATGTCGCTCGGAATTTTTTCGATTCACTTCGGTGCGGGTGCTCGTTGAAAAAAAATTCACCGGACTATCCCCAGCTCCAATGCCAGAAATCTGCGCTTGCAAACTCTGTAGAGGAATTTGCTTTGTATATTTTCGTTTGGATTTGTTCGGAGAGAAAAGGAAAAATTCCACGGATTTTTCGAACCGGCCCACAGTGTGGGGTATTTGACTCGAAAAGTCATGTTGTGAAAGTCACACTTAACACGTGACTGAGATTTTTCGAAGGAGTCGAACACACGAAGAAAACACAGTGAAATCTTATTATTCAAGTCCAAAAGAACCTCGAGCTAATCCGAAATTGGGATTACTCTTAAAATACATGTTTGTAGGTACTCTTTCGAAATTAGGAAGAATCATTTCATGGGCAAAAACCTTGTTGATCAGTGTAATCCTTCACCAGAATTTTTCGCCCGCGGAATCGAATTGGGCGTTTGTAACGAATATGCCTGTTGCAATTTGCGCGGCCGACGTCGAGAGAGACAATGACAATGACAATGACAATTTATTGTGTCCTGAGACAACGTCTCCTATAGCACCCAACATACAAAAAATAATACAGCCAGAGGTAAAAAGGCAACGCAGGAGTAAGCAGCAATCTTACTCCATCCAAGCAAGTAACAGTACATAGAACATAATAAAACAAAAGAAAACAATCAATACAAACTAGTATAACCAACATAAAAAGATTAAGATGTTTGCTGATTATAAAAATATTTAAAGGCCCTCTCTCTCAAACACTCAAATGTCGCACAGGATTTTACATCCTTAGGCAGAGCATTCCACAAGGACGCTGCAGAGCACGAAAAAGATTTGGAGAAGGTGACAGTTCACAGAGAAAGAGAATAGAATAGAATAGAATAGAATATATGTATATTTCTTGTCCTGAGACCATAGGTCCCCTAAGGACAAGCCAAGAAACAATTACAAGCAGAAACAATAAAACAAAACAGCAAACACACGCATACATAAGCACACACACATACCAGCACAGCACACAACAGTATGCCAATCATTCACACAGCACAGCGTACTACACAATGATGAGAGAGAGAGAGAGAGAGAGAGAGAAGACGGAAAGAAAAACGAGTCCGTCGAACAGGATTTTCCACGAAGAGCCCCGAGATCCCTGAGAATCTCACGAGCAGCCCTCACGTGCCCCTCTCGATCGGTAATTCGCGTTACACCGCAACGCGTATCCGTGCGCCACACGTGAATATGTATGGACACCTGGTTCGCAGACAGACGTCGTTGGTTATGCATCGACCTCGCGCCGCAGGGCCACCCCTGCTCGATCGACCTTTAATTCCACCCCCTTTCCGTTCTCGCCTCGGAAGCGAGAGCCGGAGAACGCGCCGCGCGAATTAATTCAACGGCTTACAAGGAATCATCCCTAACCCGGAAATTCAAAAAATTCTGAAATTTTGTGGAAATGTAGAGCAACACGTCCTGAATGCGACACTATTTTTTGTTGGTGCGGAAAAACGGTTTAAAGGGGTGAAATTATATATATATATATGAATTATAACTGTTATAAACAATTTTATAAACGATTATAATTTTGGAAATAATTTTGACGCTACGTTATAGTGCTCATAAAATCGTTTCAAACATTATTTAACTTTTTTTCTATATCTCTTACCGTTTCGAAGATAACTGGTGCGGAAGAAATAATCGACTTTTCTTTAAGGGAGGTTTTTACCCCTTTAAACCGTTTTTCCGCACCAACAAAAAATAGTGTCGCATTCAGGACGTGTTGCTCTACATTTCCACAAAATTTCAGAATTTTTTGAATTTCCGGGTTGGGGATCATTCCTTGTTAGTCGATCGATTACAATTTTTGCAGGAGAATCTTCCACGCTTTGCCATTCTCTTCGGGCGCTGGCATCGATCGTACCCTCTCGGCTGCGTGTGATTCTTGAAAAATTCTGGACGCTCGCTGGAAGACGGAAGTAGAGAGAGTGAGTGAGAGAGAGAGAGAGGTTTAGGCTAGAGCGTTAAAACGTAAAGCGAGAGAAGGAGAAATGAGGAGAAGACGTAACGAGAGAGAGAGAGAGACAATGACAATGACAATTTATTGTGCCCTGAGACAACGTCTCCTATAGCACCCAACACACTAAAAGATAATACAGCCAGAGGTAAAAAGGCAACGCAGGAGTAAGCAGCAATCTTACTCCATCCAAGCAAGTAACAGTACATAGAACATAATAACACAAAAGGAAAAAAGAAAAAAACAATCAATACAAACTAGTATAACCGACATAAAAAAAGAAAGAGATAAAGAAAGAGAAAAAAAGAGAGAGAAAGAGACAAAATTCGCCGTGATAATATACACTTCTCTTTGCCCGTCGAAGCTCGCTCTTTTAACGAGGCCGTAAAATCACGTTTTACCGCGCGGAACAGAAACGGTCCTGAGCGCTCGATACCCCACCGACGGACGTATTTCCTTCTTTCAACATCGTCCTTTACTTCCTCCTCTATCTCCGTTTCTCATTTCGAATAACACCCCGTCCATCATCCGGTACCCCTGCCTCGCGCAGCTCTCGCGTTACCGGACGACGACGTGGACTTTACGCTGCATATTAATGGCACGCACTGTTTCGCCGAAGCATTTTGCTTTTATTCCAGGCGCGCCCTTCCCTCGAGTAATGGAAAAAGTGGCGGACCTGGAAGAGAGTCGCGTGTGGCGGCGCTCCGAACGGGGGTCATAAATAATATTTGTTCTTACGGGAGAGAGAGTGTGTGTGAGAGAGAGAGAGAGAGAGAGAGAGAGAGCTCGTGACACGAGAATTATTTCTCGCGTAGCTACTACGTGAGAGATTCTCGCGAAGGGGCTGTGCTGGAGTATGAATATGTGCTCGTGAAACGAGGCAGCAGGCCTTTCTAACGAATCAGCAGACTCTCGAGGCTCTCCTCGCTCTGCTCGGCCTCTCCACGCGGCAAGCGACCCTCGCGTGAATTGCCGCTTTAACGTCCGCGCGCCGCCACCGCGACAAGCCCGAGGGTGGATAAAAAAATCTACCTGGATTATTTTATCCGAAGCGTCGAAAGCGCTCGTTTGGGTGGCCGCGATTGCCAGCCCATTTTCTATCGCTCTTTATTTTGCGCCAGTTAAGGGGTCTCTCCCTACTTTTGAAGGGGAAAAAGTGAGGTAATATTTGAGAATTGTTTTGAACAGAGTCTTATTATCTTAGAGCATAGCATAGTTCTGATCAATAATTCGGGAGCATGTAGACAAAGTGAAAATAATGTCAGTTCTTCGTATAAAGTTTTGTACTATTATTCTTCGTTTGCCAGTTATAGGCCTTCAATGTTGATATTTCAAAATCGTTTTTTGCTTCTAATTTCTAAACTGTATGTTTAATCTTAATAAAGTTTTGGGTATTATTAGAATTAAGCGTCGACTTCATGTCGATTTTTGCATGAAATATCTTTGTGTATTAGTTTCAAGTAATTATTTTACTGAAATTTATTTCTCTGACGATAATCTTGTTTTCTGTACTAACGTTTAATTAACTAAAATTGCCCTGATCTATGATTAATTAGCTGTTCCAGAAATTGTAAGCATGACATGATAATTTTCAAAAATATGCAATAAAGCAAAATTTATTTTCCTACCGACAAAAGTAGGGAGAGCTTCCTTAAAAAGGGGTGGAACTCGCGAATAGATGAGTGAGAAAATAACGACCAAGTATTTTTTGAAAAGTTCAGCACGACATGGATATGGTCCGGCTGCGATGTTGAATATCGCAGACGCGCACTCGCGCATAAATGTATTATATTTATTACAGTAGCCGTGCTTCAGTCTACAAATTTCCATGAAATAGTCAGCTCGTGGAGAGCGGAGGTCTGTTAGTTACTTTTTATAGGGCGAGCGAGTGGACTTCTCGTCGCGCGGATTTTCACGGGCAATTCGCAGGATATTAGGAGTGTAAAAGAACAGGGCGACGAATTTTCAGAACGCAACGTTGCTCGCGGGGACTTGGTTCGTTCGGTGAGTCATTCGGCGAGGATGTAAAAACTGAGAATATTCGGATGTCCCCCTTTTTCGGAGCCGCGATCGATCGCGTGTAATCTCGCGTAGGAAGTGAGAAGGGACGTTTTTCACGATAGCAATTCCAACGATTTTACTGGGAAATTTTACACCGCCCACTGAAATACACCGTCGAACGGTCCAGGCCATATTTCTCTAGAGAATAATAGGAGAGGGCGGTAAAAAATTCACTAGTTCCGATACGATTGAATCGGAACGAAACTGGTGGTGGAAATTTTTCAAACGCTCCCTCTCTGAAATTAATTCACGAGCCGGTGAGAAGAGTGAGACGAGTAGAATTCGTTCTCCAAAGTTTTTCTTCGCCGGTTAAAAGTTTTCACTCTACACGTCGAAACGAGGAACGGTGAGTCCTTCGTAAAAAAAATAATCTCGAGGAACGACGCCGTTGATTCCTCTCTTCAAGGCTTTATTCTTGAGGATGTAAGAGGAAGGGCCGTTGTTCGATATTATCGGACGTTTTACGAGCTTGCAAAGAGCTTCCATTAGATTCGAACCGGCGCCCTTGTCAGTCGTTACCTCCTGGCTGCTGCTAAGATGGTACAGTTTGGATAGCAAGAGCTGTCGAATATACGTACCACGTATATGACTAATGGCACGACGAGGAAGAAACATCCCGCTTAACCGACGAGAAAAGTTTCCACGTAGAAGAAATTCAACGAGGCCCCTTCTCCTTCGGAACGATTCTTTTCCGGCTTTCTTTTTGCGAATCAATCTCAGTCCCTCTTCAATTCCTGGATTCTTTGCATTTCTGAAATCTTCAAAATCCTCTTTGGACGCACATCCATCTTCGAGTTTTCGATTCTGCGATATTTCTGAATTCTTCAAACTCCTCTTTCGACGCAGATTCATTTTTTAAACGCGTCACGATTCTAAGGTCACCTCTTAAGACTGTGAGAAACGACGCTGTTCCTACGATTCCACGGTCGAATTATCCACAGGTCACAAAGTCGGAAAGCGAAGGAAACCACCACTATCGCCACTTGGTTCCTCTCCTTTTCCTTGTACGCTGCGGGCCGAAGATCGGAGAGAATCGATTCGACGCAACAGGCGGAAGGAAGTAATATCCGCTTCGGTCAGAATTGCCTTTCTCAAAATCTTTCTTGTTCCTCTCGTACGTGTCTAATCGTTCGATCGTCCTATTGTTCGTCGTCGTCGTCTCAATCGAGTTTCAATACCTGCGACGAGCTCGCGTGGCTTCTCCAAATATTTTCTTCAAAAGTGGAATAAGTCTATTTGGAGCTAAAACATTATTTATGTTCCTTAAGAATTTCAATCGTTATTATTTCATAATAAAATTTAACAATTTACAATTTTTGAAGTTCAACACCATGTCGAGCTACACTCGACATTCGACTGCAAAGGATTAACCTTTGCCAATATTTTTAAATTAATTCAAACGCAACCCTAACCCTACCCTTGAATATTTCGATGTATGAACAAATGTACTTATACCACTTTCGAGAACAACGACTAGTGTCTCATTGATGTTTAAAGTGCTAAATACGAAGAGGTCCCAGACGAAAACAAGTTTTATCTACTGGTCCCTGAGTAATAAAAGGTTAGGAACCACTACTCTATAATTTCTTAATTTCAAACCTAACCATACTCACAAACTTAATCTTCTCTCTCCTTCACTTCTCTTTTCTCTTTTTCTCTTCTGAATCTCCCCGGTACCTTCAACCCTTAGTCTCTGGCTTCCGCATCAATCCTCCATAATATCCTAATCGTGAACCCAAACCTAATCATAAACTTAACCCTCTTTCCTCTGCTTGTCTTTTCTCTCTTTCCCTTCTGAATTCACCCTGTATCTGCAACCCTTTCTCTCTACCTTCCGCATCAACCCTCCGTAATATTCTAATCCTTAACCCAAATCTAATCATAAACTTAACCTTCTCTCTCCTTTGCTTCTCTTTTCTCTCTTTCTTTTCCGAGTCTCCTCGGTACCTTCAACCCTTCAGCTCTCTGGTTTCCGCATCACCCCTCCACAATATCCTAATCTTAAATCTACACCTAATTCTAACCCTAAACTTCTCCTCTCCGCATCTCTTTTCTCTGTTTTCCTTCTAGATCTTCACGGTACCTTCGACCCTTCTTCTTTGGCTTCCGCATGAACCCTCTATGATATCCTAATCTTAAACTTACACCTAATTCTAAACGTAAGCTTCTCTTCTTCGCTTCTGCTTTCTCTCTTCCAAGTCTCCTCGGTACCTTCAACCCTTTCTCTCTGGCTTCCGCATCACCCCTCCACAATATCCTAATCTTAAACCCACGCCTAATTCTAAACGTAAGCTTCTCTTCTTCGCTTCTGCTTTCTCTCTTTCTCTTCTATATCACCACAGTACCTTCGACCCTTTCTCTTTGCATTCGCATGAAACCTCGATTCCAATGGCTCTTCGAAACCCAACGTAAACCACGCGGCGATGTACACCCTTTGCGGTCGGATCAGTCGAGGACCGCAAGGCGGTCGTGAATCTCCGCCGTTCTCGAGTGCTCGATCGATGTGGTGCAACAGGCGGAAGGAAGTAATATCCATCGGAGGCGTACAGCATCGCGCCAATCCACCCTTTCCACCTCCTCCACCCTTTACCTTTCATCCACCCTGGCGCACCCTTACGCGCCGACTGCCTTTCTTCCACCCTCTACCTACCGTAGAGAGCTCGCCTCGATTTACATCGAGTTACGCGAATTGGTTTCGTGCCGGTGCCACCGCAGAATCGACGCTTCCGCTTCCTCTTTCTCCGTACCGGTTCGCGACCGCACGTGCGACCGCCGCGGTACCGGAAATCGCTCGGGTGGACGGAAACGTTCGCTGGAGGGATTTGGAGGATTGCAGGTGGAGGGAAAGTGTCAGCGAGTAAAAGGGAATGTAGAGGTGAATGGGGTTTTAAAAGGGTGCTTCGAGGTGGATGGTAATTTAAAGCATAATTGATTTCTATGGGGTGGAGAAAATGGTTTGTTTGGATGGAAGGCTGAATGAAAGGACGGAAGGGACGAAGGAACGGAGGGATGGGCGGAATTCCAGCTGGATAAAAACTACGAGGGAACGAATACATAAAGTGCAAGAGATTTTGAAGGCTTAGCCCGTCGTTTTTTTTTGCACGGAAGGCTGAATGAAAAAATTAAGGGACGAATGAACAGAGAGATCGGTGGAATTGCAAATGGATAAAAAGTACTGAGGAACAAACGCATAAAGTGCAAGAGATTTCGAAAGTCTTGATCCATAGTTCGTTTGAACGAAACGGTGAATGAAAAATTGAAGGGACGAAGGAACAGAGAGATCGGTGTAATCCCAGCTGGATAAAAACTAGGAGGGAACGAAAACAGAAAGTGCATGAGATTTTTGAAAGCTTAGCCCGTCGTTTTTTTTTGCACGGAAGGCTGAATGAAAAAATTAAGGGACGAAGGAACAGAGAGATTGGTGGAATTGCAAATGGATAAAAAGTACTGAGGAACAAACGCATAAAGTGCAAGAGATTTCGAAAGTCTTGGTCCATAGTTCGTTTGAACGAAACGGTGAATGAAAAATTGAAGGGACGAAGGAACAGAGAGATCGGTGTAATCCCAGCTGGATAAAAACTAGGAGGGAACGAAAACATAAAGTGCATGAGATTTTTGAAAGCTTAGCCCGTCGTTTTTTTTTGCACGGAAGGCTGAATGAAAAAATTAAGGGACGAAGGAACAGAGAGATCGGTGGATTTGCAAATGGATAAAAAGTATTGAGAAACAAACGCATAAAGTGCAAGAGATTTCGAAAGTCTTGGTCTATAGTTCGTTTGAACGAAACGGCGAATGAAAAATTGAAGGGACGAAGGAACAGTGAGATCGGTGGAATTCGAACTGGATAAAAAGGGCGAAGGTACGAAAACATAATATGCAAGAGATTTTCGCAGGCTTGGGCCATCGTTTTTCACCCCATAAATGTTGTCTCTGCTTGTGCACTTTCTCTCGTCCTTCCTTTCACCCCTGTACACGTGTCCCTTTCTCCAAGAAATATGAGATCGAATATTACATCCAGACAGTGTATCACCGTTACAAGATTACGCGTAAGTCATCGGCCATTGTCAAGGAAATACGAGGAAAGTTTTGACAACTGTTGGAAGCTGAGGCTGACTCTCACGAGATATCACGTAGGATATTTCTCGTCATCGAGCCTTCTCCCACATGGGCGCCGAAACTTTGGGCCCCTCTTGGTTTCCAATTGATAGACTTGACTCGATCCTGACGCGAGGGACGCGCTAGTTGGGAAAGTTTCGGCTCCCTTTGCCGAGGGACGAAATGTTTATGAGCTTGGTGGCTCGAGTGGAACATCAGAGACGAGGAGAAGAAGAAGAGAGGCGATCTCTTGAGAAAAGGCGGTGCATTATTTATAAAGAGCACGGCGTACGGCCCACTGACATACAAAATTTTCTCCTTCGAGCAAGAGGACGTAAGATAATGTGACGCTTGAAAAGGAGCCTCACGAAAATATCCTACTCGTCGACAAATAAAGATGCCAGGGATAAATAAACGAAGAGAGACAACGATGCTTTAAAACAATCAAAGACACGAGTGGATAAAGGTGTCGCGTAATATTTTTTGAAAAATATCCTACTCGTCGGAGAATAAAGACGCCAGGGATAAATAAATAATCGAAGAGAGACGACGATGCTCCAAAACAATCAAAATCACGAATGGATAAAGGTGTCGTGTAATATTTTTTGAAAAACATCCTGCATCGTCGAAAAGAAAATTACCACGGATGGATGAATGAAGAAAGATAACGATACTCAAAAATAATCGAGGACGAGTAGACAAAAGCTGTCGTTTAATATTCATTAGAAAACGGTGTCTATTTACTGCCACATACCAATTACGGTAAAGTGGCAAAACTCTTCTATCGAATTCACTCTATGAAATTGATCCACTCGTTTCATCGCGTCAATCTCGGACAAAGCTTTCCTCTCTCCGTATCGTAAAGGGTCAACGAACTTACGCCGAAGGCGCGAAGAAAAATAACGAGGTGGCAGAAAATGTGCGCGACCTATGCAAGGGAAGTATTCTTGAAAACTGCGATCGTCCTCTTCGCACTTTCTGCTTGGAGCTAGGCGAGACAATGACCCGCTTGAATTTTTATGACGATCATACGTGCTCGGTCATTAATGCGCTCCCGTAATTAGACGCGCCTTAACCTAGCAGCAGACCCAGCGCGTGCTAATTTAATTTCCGCTCGCGTTCCGATTAAAGGCGAAGCTGAGCGGCACCTTTGGGATGTTAACGACGCGTCGTAGAGCGCGATAACCGCCATAACCAGCGATAAATAATGGCCAAGTTAGACGAGGGTGGGATGTAACCTTCCATTTTCTTATCACGGTCCCTGAAAGAAGTTTGCTTCAGCTCCTGCCGTAGGATTATACGGCGCATCTCGTAAACTCGATGAATTCGCGCGCATCGTGCGAAGCAGCTTCACCGTAAAATTTGGAGTAGGTACTGGAGGTAGTCGCAGAGAATGCAGATCGAGCGAACGATCTCGAGAGTATGGAAAAATCGCTCGCGTCCCTGAGACGCGCGTCGCGTCGTTGCCCCTGTATTTGCGGTTGGAATTTACGAGTTGGAATTCGATATTACGTTCCTCAGGTGGTGTGGAATTTCGCGCAGGTATACGTAAGATATTTCAGGCCGATGAATTTTATTCGAGTTATTTCTTAGCGCAAAAATTCCTCGATCGAGCTCTCTCAGCAGAATCGCTTTTAAGTAAGTCAACCTCCTGCTCTTTTGTGCCCTGCGATTCTCACTGCCTTGAGTTTCCTTGATCTTTCATTTCTTTTCATCGAGGAATTATCGTTGCTTCTACCCTTGGTAGGTTTCTCCACCTTGCGCTTTTGATATCGTTTCGGATGAGTGCGAGCGGGCACATGTTTTTATCAGTAAGCCAAACGGAGCTCTTCTCTTTTTCTCGTTGCCCTTTGAGCTCTTGGTGAGCGCGAGCTAGCGGACAACCTTGTTAAAAGCGAGCATTGGGGATGGAAATAAAGTTTGTCCGCAAAAAGCACGAGAATTCGATATTACTGCGATACTAGGTACATCTTTTTATTAGCGATTCAAACAGGGGTTCCTTTCTTCTTCTCTAGAAAGAAAAAGCTTACCCGGCAAGAAGCACGAGTCGGAACATGATATTACGTTCCTTGGAGTCGTGTGAAATTTTACCTATACACAAAATATTCCGGACCAATGAATTTTTAGGCACGACCGTAAAGAGAGTGACTTATTTTGTTTTGACTTCGCGTTAAATTACCCAAATTAAAATGTTTCTTCATTTCACCGGTGCCATTTTCAGAACTGCCCTTAACCCCTTGGCCTACACGATATCTGCCAAATGCGCGAGCTATAGTAAACAAGAAAGATGGTCGCGCGCCGTGCCATTCAACTGTTCAGCCGTGTACCCGAACTGGCGCAAAATGTATACTTTTCATGACATATATATTTCAGTGCAACGAAAGGAATTGTTGAATAATAAACAATGTTTAGGTACAAATAGTAATTTTAAGACGTCCAGGGTGTAATCATAATCAATTGATCAGTTGACAAAAATAATTTATTATTTCAAAGTAGTCTAACTCGTGGCTTTTGTTTATGACACAAATTCTTTACCACGAGTCAGACTCGTGGTTATAGGCCAAAGGGTTAAACTCTTAGCAGATGTGTGCACTTGAACGCATGCGCGTGTGTATCTGCGTCCACATGTCCATAGAGAAGCGTTGTTATTCCGCCATACACTTTCACTTCCTCCACTTTCATGAACTTCACACGCCCCTTCGATCAAATGATACCGGGTGGTACATCATTTTATCAAGAATCCAAACAGATTTCTTCTCTTCTTTTTCTCACTCTCTGAGCTCTCAGCTGACATTGGCTCGCTCGCTAGCGCGTAAAAAGCACGAGAGAAAGGGATGAAACTTGCCGGCAAAAAGCGCCAGTCGGTAGTTACTGAGCATCCGTGCGTGGCTGACCGTGCGAGGCTTTATTCACTGCGGCACTTGGCCGCGATAGTTTCGACCGTTCAACACTTTCGCGTGCTTCTACTCCGGCATGGACAATATTTTCCCAAGGAATCCAGCCGTCATTCTGGTCCACGGGGGTCCACGTAATTAATTCGATCAGAAATTCACGGCCTTCCCGTAGCGCTTCTTCGCTCGTTCGTCATAGCCGCCCCTTCGTGCACGTGACGTCACTTCCTATGTGATTACAAAGGCTGCAAGGAGGCGCCAGGAAAATTCGAGGCAATTCAACTGACAACGAGGAGAGGCAACGGATTGTCCACGTAAAGAAGAAACAGGTTCCACTAGATCATAGTTTCTCAACCTTATTTTGCCGACCGCCCACTTTGAGAATATGTTTATTTCTAGCGCACTGTGAGAAAAAAATGATTGGGTTTACTATAATCTCACTATATTCTGTAGTTAGATTTGGCGTCGAATATATCTTTATAGTTCACTTAACCATAGAAAATATAGTAGAACGGACGATTTATACAAATGGTTATATTATTAAATGTTACCTTTGTTCTTGTTACCATATGTATAGTAAAATGTGCTATGTAAGTATAGCTAGTTCTATCACTACGTATGAAATATTCTGGTAATATTAACTATATAAAATAGTTACTTCTGTTACCATTAAATATTTTCAGCGATACTACATTTTTAGTTGAAATGGCCATAATTTTGGGTAAAAACATAATATATCTACTTATACTATACCTCTATCGTAATTGCTACCGACATTATGCTAACATTTACCATAAATATGATATTTCCAACTATAATTTTGTTACTACGCCATTATAGTTAGATATGGACCGTTTATTTTGAAAGTGATGTAAGTCCATTTTTTAAGAAAAATGAGATATCACATAATTTGTGATTAATTTAGTGTAAACTTTATATTTACAACTAGTTAATTTTTTTTTTTTTTAAATGGACTTACACCACTTTCAAATTAACGGTCCATATATCATATACTTTTGTCTCAGTGCGCGCCCCTAAAGAAGAATGTTTCAATGGGAGCAATTAAAACGCGTGATTTCTTTTTGTCTTTTTTAGACTATATTTTTTTTTTATCTGCCCACGCGAGGTCTTCTACTGCCCCCTTGAAAGTCTCAAACGCTCACAAGGGGGCGTTATCGCCCACGTTGAGAATCTATGCTCTAGGTTCTCGTGAAAATATCTAGGAAAAGATAGGATTGTTTCAAGTTCGCATAGGAATAACGAGAAGGGACGACGGATTGTCCACGGCCACGCAGAGAAGAAAAGTATGCTGAAAATATATAGGAAAAGATGAGATTGCTTCTGGTTCGTATACGGACAATGAGAAGAGGCGACGGGTTGCCCAAGTAGCGAAGAAGAAGGATCCAGGATCTTGTGAAAATATCCAAGAAAATATGAAATTGCTTCAAATTCGTATACGGAGAACGAGGAAAAGCGGCAAATTGCCCACGTTGCAAAGGGTTGCATCCAAGGTTTCGAAAATGTATAGGAAAATATGAGATTATTCCAAGTTCGCATACGAATAACAAGAAGAGGCGACAGATTCTCCACGTTTGAAAGAAAGAAATCCAGGCTCTCGTGAAAGTATCCAGGAAAATATGAGATTGTTTCAAGTTCGCATACGAATAACGAGAAGGGACGACGGACTGTCCAAGCAGAGAAGAAAAGTATGCAGGCTCTTCTGAAAGTATCTACGAAAAGATAAGACAGTTTCAGACTCGTATACGTACAACGAGAAAAGGCGACAGATTCACCACGTTTAAAAGAAAGAAATCCAGGGTTCCGCGAATATATCAAAGAAGAGATGAAATTTCTTCAAATTCGTATAGGTACGGACAAGGAGGAAGAGCGACAAATTGTCCACGTTTGAAAGAAAGAAATCCAGGGTCTCGTGAAAATATCCAAAAAAAGATGAAGTCGTTTCAAATTCGTATACGAACAACGAGAAAGAGCGAAATATTGTCCATGTTGCAAGGAAACGAATCCAGGATCTCGCGAGAATGTCCAAAAAGAGATGAGATTGTTTCGAGTTCGCGTACAGATGATTATCTGTAACGAGAATTTTCACAGTAGCCTGGAGTACCGTTCGCGGATTCTCTTTTAAAATTCACGCGCAAATTGGCGATAAGGGTATTTCCGAGAGAAAGCTCGGATTATATTCAACCGCGTTCGACGCGCCAACGGCGCGTGGACGCTTTCACGAGTAATTTGAGCTTCGAGCGAAATCACTATTTTCTTTCGATCCACGCGAACCTAATCCTAACCTTTCGCCAGCGGCACGTTTCGCCAACTTCCTTTCTCATCCTCATGCAAATCACGGCAGCTCCACCTGCCCGATTAGAACGCCACCGGGTGATTAGTTATGCATGTACCTTGGCGCAAGCTCGTTCGAAAGTATTAAGCTTTCCCTTCATCCCTCGCGTCATCCGCTTTTCTTACTACGCTACCGGCGATCCTTCTCTCGCGAAGATCGTTGCTTTCTCGTGAGATACTTTCTCGAGCGATGTAGAATAGACGAGAAGGAAGAGTGCAGGTGACGCGCGAGATCTCGAACGAATAAACTCAGAGACGAGAGGAGGGAGACTCGTGAAAAGCTAAATATCATTAATTTGGCGAGTCTCTTAAATTTTCTACCGTCCTCTACCTTTGCTCAATTCTACAATTTCACTCTCTCTCTCTACAATCTCAAGGCCCTAAGTAATTTGACCTTTCAGCCTCTCTTAATCACGAGTCAAGCGATTTTTAAATCTTCGTGACTGCGCGTTCGGTTCGCTTAATAAATATTAACGCCACCCTCGTTTCTCGCTACGTATTTCACCCACTGGATAAAATCGTTTGCGGGACGATGGAATCGAGTCGCGCACGAGCCGCAAATTTTTCTACTTATCGTCGAATCCACCCGCATTTTCACCGAGTGCGATTAGAAGCCAAGTGGTAAGGCTTACTTACGTATGTGTCTCGTGGGACCGCGGCGCTCGTTCGAAAGTATTAAAACTTTGACCGGAAGAGCAGAGCAGCTGGATGTTTCGCGCGGTACGTAGTCAGTTGGGTCCTTCACGAGAAATTAACCGTGCATTATTAAATTCGACTTGGCCACCTCGTACGAAAATGCTGAGAGTAGTGGGATAAGGGAAATTCACCGACGGAAATTCGTTCCGCCCCTTCCACTTCCGTCTGTTACGTCATCAAGCGGGTGCCTTCTCTCCATTGCGTTGGATAAACCAAACTCGTTAATAGTTTCACCCCTGTGCGAGGGGATGGAAAGGTTAGGGAGGGTAGGAGGGGTGCAACTTTCCTAATATTGATGAAGTTTTGCAATTTTCGTCGGAAGTGGCGCATTCTTTGGAACGCCCGAGCTGGTATGCGACCTAACTCGATGAGGAACTTTCGTGAGGCGATAACTGAGACAAGTTTTCCAGTTCATCCGGAAGCAAGGGCGAAGCACGAAGGGTGCGAGAGGGTTAAAGGTGCGAGTGGAGGTGGGGCAGATGGAAACGCGTGGCTTCATAGGGAGGAGAGTTCTTGATTTTTCATCTCTTCTTCGTTTCTTTCGTCCTACCTTGTCGGTTCAGCTCTTACGCGCATTTCACTACTTTTTAGGCACGACCGTAAAGGAAGTGACTTATGCAATTGTGCCCATAATTATGAAAGTGGTCTAAGTCAATAATTTCGAAAAATTGTTTTTTCTATTTACGTAGCGTTATTGTCATCTATACGATTGAAATACGCAATGATTTGTGAACCAAACTTTTCTGACTTAGACCACTTTCATAATTATGGGCACAATCGCCATCCTGAAAACCGTTCGTATGTGTGTGTGTGTTCGTGTATATCCTCGATTTCGGAAAAACGGCTGAACCGATCGGAACGAAATTTGGCTCAAAAATCAAGTACATTACTGTGAGTTCGCAATAAGGTTTGTGAGCCGTCATCTTGAGCCGGTAGAAAATGACGGCAAATTCAAATATCGAAAAATTCATATCTTTGGTACTATTCATTGGATGCCGATAAAATTTTACACATACATGTACACGTATACAATGACAATTACTGGAAATTTTCAAATTTTTTGATTGGCCGAATCAAAAATGGCGGTTAATTCAAATCTTTAGTCCAGTATTCCGGCAAAACGACTGAACGGATCCGAACAAAATTTGGCATGTACATCGAGTGTATATCGATTTGATGCCACGAAACTTTATGTACCGCCATCTTCAACCGTTTCAAAATTATGGGAAATTCAAGTACGGAAACGTGAGTTACGCGGTTGTGCCTATGGCAGAAAGCGAAGCTTACTTCGTCGATTGATTTCCTCGCGTGTATTTCGCCACTTTCCAAATTTCACAATTTTTCCGTCAAGTTTCTCTTGCTTCGTCGTTGCAACGATTGATCGAGAAGAGATATCTTGATTTTTCATCTCTCCTGCTTTCCTTTCGCTCCGTCGTCGATTCATCCCCTACGTCTCTTCTGCCACTTATAAAACTCACAATTTTTCTGTTCATCTACACTTGCTTCCTCGTCCAACCGATTCGTCGCGAAGAGATCTCTTCTCTTGATTTTCCATCCTTCTTCCTTCTCTTTCACTCCACTTCGTCGATTTATCACCTACGTGCATTCCGCTACTTTCGAAAATTCCCAGTTCTCTCTACCCTTTCTTGCATCTTCGCCTAAGCGATTCGTCGTCGCCTGCGTCATTAACGGTGCGCAATTTGCGCACGCAATTTTGCCATTAAAGGCGCTACTCTTGAGGAAGGGTGAAGGGTAGCAGAAAAATGCGCATTGGAAGCGGTGAGAGGGCTAAAGGGGCTACGAGTTCTCTCCACGAGAGAAATTAGATATGCATCTTAAAAATGTACTTAATGCGGGCACGGGACTCGAGATATTCTCGTTAATGCGCCGAGGGAGGCGCGGTGCAGTTGCGAGATCGGCACAGCGCCGTCGCGACGCGCCGCGTGAGGTCGCTGGTGAACGAGAGAAAATTGAGAAAAATTTCTTTCGTCTTCCGGCCGCGTTCAACTTCCAATGAAATGTCGTTATCATTACGGAAAATATTTCGGACGAAGGCGCGTTTTCGCGAGTCAAGTTTAATTGATCGACTGTAATGGATAAACAAAGGTTAGATCCAGTCAAACTTTTGTCGTTCGAGTGATGAGTCATCGGCAATTGCTTTCAAGTTGAAAGTTGTTTTGAAACGTGCATCGTTTGTACCCGTTTGTATCTCAAAGGTTTCGGAGATAAAAAAAATTCAAAATTTCGCAAGAGGCTCAGGCTGTCTGTGGAGATGGATCTATTTAGAAAGCCTCATTATACCCTCAAGTTTCGATTATTGGTTTATGAATCAAATAAAGCAAACGAACCAATAATTTAAATGTGAGGGCGTAGTGAGGCTTTCTATACTTGTTTTCACATAAGAATACACCGGAGTGGACGAGTTTTCGTTTGGTCTGCGCATATTCCTACCATAGCAGACGTTCTATTGGTTGCATTCCCACGTGACCGCTCCCCGTGCCCAATCGGGTCATTTGAGATGCGCGAAACGGTGGTATTCTTACGTGAAAACGAGTATAGAAAGATCAATTTCCATAGATAGACTGAGCCTGTTGCAAAATTTTCAAGTATCTCCATTTCTGAACCCTTTGAGGTACCAACGAAAACAAGGGATATACAAATGGGTACAAACGACGCTCTTTCGATCGCAAGAAAAAATCGATATCTTAAAGTTAGATACCAAGTTCACCGAGGTCTTTTCATCAGGACGGCGTTTAGATGCCGAAGTCTATTTCGTCTAGATTCTTAGACGATTGCGACAACGCGCTCATTGGTTCGCTTCCTTCGACAGAGGCCAATTAATCGCGGCCGATATACCCAACTTCCACGACGTCCGTGGCCCACCATTTTCAACTAGAGCTCCCGGTCAGAACCGTGTTTTAAAATACACGGGTACACGTGACACGTGTTTTCGTGCTACACGTTATATCTAACACGGATATCCGTAGATACACGTGTACACGGGTAACTATAAGAAATTTTTATCACAGCATCCTACATCTTGTACCAAATTGTATGTCTCTGCATATATAGACATTTCTTGTATATCTACGACACTTTTTTTATATTTCTTAGAAAAAAAATTTTCTCATAATTTTTCAAGTGCTCGTGAAATAAATACACGTGTAGTATGTGTATTCGTGTATTACACGCGGGTACCCGATACACGTGTTTAAAAAAAAAAGAATTAAATACACGCGTACACGTGTACTCGCGTACACGTGTAATAGAGGGCACTATTCTCAACGAAGTCACTTCGTGTCTAAAAATCAATTCATACCGACCACTTATTACAGAGTCCGCGTCCTCGCAAATTCGTCGACATTCCGTTGCATTCTTCATCATTACCATTCTTTAATCAATAAATCGCATTGATTGTTACAAATCGCCGAAGGTCGAAGCTTTCCTTCTACCTAACGCGTTACCACTAAAACCAAAGAACAACGTGACCATAAGACGCGTTTACACGGAGAAGTATCATCTACGTGGAGAAGAATAAAGTACAGAAGTAGAGAATCGAAATGATTCCGAAAGAGCGGGCGAAATTAAAATTCAATTCTAATTCCATCGTCTTCTCTTCTCCTTTCCAGAAAGCACTACCGTCCCCATGCTCGGCAGTAAACCACCTGGGACCACTTTAGGTGAGTTTTGCACACATTCTCCTACCATGAGAATTCCACTCGTTGCCTATCTCGCGTTTTCTCCTTGACCCTCGTATATCGGGCATACATTACGTGGAAGGATTATCGCAGCTAGGATCGAATCTCGAGAGGCAGGAGATCCACCTTGACAGAAACACACACACACAAACACATACCCACGCGCACATCCTCGCACATTCGCTTAGAGCACGTAAGCTCGTGATGTAACAAGGAGATAAGATAAACGAGCATGACTAATGGGATATTGGGTGGCTACCGTGTGGTGACTGTCTCCGACCGGGTGTTCGGAGTTGGCTTTCCGAGAGACGCGATAAAACTAGCGCGCCACCCAGACCGACCAATATGTATTATCCGCCTAGAATTGAAACGCCCACGTGAAACGCAACACACGCGCGTGCGGCACGAGCCACCCTAAATGCCACGCTCGCACGCCACTTCGCGACTACCGGTGAAAACAGACCGACCGGTAAAAACGATCGACTAGCAATAAAAGAGTCGCCCGATGGAATTAACGCGTTCTGTATCTTTGTTTCTCACGCGAACGATTGGAGCCCTACACGCTCCACGGACGATTCGAATTTCGCGCGCCACGCAAATCGCTCGTCCCATTAGACTAGGGATGGCAATAATATATCGATGTTTTTGATATATCGATATAAATAGGAAATTATATCGATATTTTGTAATCGATATATTGCTAGCGATATATCCAAAATATATCGATATATTTTTCGATATATCGTAAACTTTATTATTTAGGTAATCTGTGTTATCTTTGTATGTTTTTTGGTTATTATTGGTCATTAGATAAGAAGACACCACAAAACAGAGCCTATATTTTAAACAATTTTTCGTTGTGTACATACTGTTGCACATATTTTTTTCTGTTTAAGTGGCAAAAGATTATCAAAACTTTTATTTCTAAGTTCTTTACCTAAAGATCTTCATATAATGTAAAAAAGACACGAAATCTTGTTTTGTTATTTTGGAAATAAATAAATAATACCAAATTACATATTGCATTTTCAATGAAAAATATCGATAGTCGATATATTTGACATATCGATGTTTTACATTAGATATGTCGAAGATATCGATATATTATTTCGATAGATCATATGATCGATGTATCCATGTTTTGAGATTTTTTGCCATCCCTACATTAGACCCGCCACGCCACCCCTCGGCCTTTTGAAGCTTTCCTTCCAGTTTCTTCCGCGTTCTCTCCATCCGTCGCCTCGGTCTTCCACCTCCTCACCCACGACGTTTATTATAGCGGAGGATATAGACCGCGTTCTTGCATTTTAAAGAGAGAAAAGTGGAAGGAGGAGGAGGGAGGACGCCGTGAGGATCGATAAGCGTGCGTCGCCGTCGGTCGTCGAGGGAGCAAAGGACTCCCTCTCTCTATCATTTTCTCTCCTTCTCTCTCTTACATTTTCTCCCGCTTTCTCGGTCCCGCACTTTCTTTCTCGTTCTCTCTCTCTCTCTCTCTCTCTCTCTCTCTCTCTATCTATCTATCTCTATCTATCTATCTATCTATCTCTCATTCGCTCTCTCTCTCTCTCTCTCTCTCTATCTATCTATCTATCTCTATCTATCTCTCTCACTCTCTCAGACCTCCATTCCATTCGTTTCGACTCGCGGAGATTCGACGAGATTCGGATTTACTCGGCGGGGGTGGCGAGAATCCCGGCAACCCTCCACCGCCAGGAGCCGAACGCGGGGTTACCCCCGCCCTCGTTCGCCTTAATTAATTTCATTTCGCATTATTTCCGGTACGACCTTCCGGAGTAATTCGTTCGTGTTGATCGATGGTCCCGGCGTCTGCCGTCTCCTTCGCGGCTATAGCACACTGCGCGCCTCTATAATTCTACGATCACAGGGCAGGGAGGCTTGTGAAGGATGATGAAAAAGGGTGAACGAGGGTGAAAGCTTGGCTCGTTGCATTTGCACGATGGAATTTCGATGAGGGTAAGGAAGATAGGAAGTCGAAGGTGAGAAAGTGCGAGGAGAAAGCGTGGATCGAGAAAGAGAGCAAGAATGAAAATCGAGTGAAAAGGGAGAGGTCAAAGGGAGGACGAGAAGAAATCACCAGAAAGAAAATGGATTGAAACGCGACCGTACGAGATGCCGAGGAATCGTCGTCGTTTCGAGGAGTGCGGCACTTTTATTCTCAACTTCGAGAGACGGGGATCGTGAAGAAGTAATGGAAGAAAGCCGACTCTCCACTCTTCGCTTTCTTTCCTTCTTGCACTCGCAATCGCGTCTCGTGCCTTTTCTTTCTGCGATTCTTAAAAATATCCGTAAGCATCGGAACGATCGTTCGAAAGAATTTTACGCATTTGGGGTGCTTAACCCTTTCAGGGGTACATTAAATCTAGCGGACAGATTTTCAATTCAGAGGGGTTGTCGGGGATGCTGATTACGATTTTGAGGTCAAGATTTCTATTTCAGGGCTGGTAACTGTAAAATTCGTTATTTGGTAGACAAAATTTAGCGTTGTTTAGATCCTTTCAAACGGATTTCATTGAAATTATTTTTATTTTTATTGAAAAAGTGACAATAAACAAGAATTATGTTATATTGTAAAATAAATTTGGACTACGAAGTTTCTTTGCTTACGGTAAAATGAAATGCCCTCTCCAGAGTTGATGAAATTTTGAATATCAGAGAACTAGAGTGTACAGGCGTATTTGTTATACCACCTTGCCGGTAAACTTTACCTACTAAAAGATCATTTTATGAAAAGCCTTCTTCAATATTTTCGACGCAGGGAAAAAAAAAGGACATTTTAACAACAAAGTTAGTGAATTTATATTGGGCATCACTATTTTACCCCATATTGTTCTGTCAGTCACCCCCTCAGGAGTAGATAGTAGTTTATTTTAGATAT
The DNA here is from genome assembly GCA_944319695.1 of Tiphia femorata. NCBI lineage: Eukaryota > Metazoa > Arthropoda > Insecta > Hymenoptera > Tiphiidae > Tiphia > Tiphia femorata. The sequence continues at coordinate 20,280,697 of OX090901.1, read as the reverse complement.
CAAAATCGTGATCAGCGATATGGAAACCTCCCGAATATATATTTTTTTTTCGCTAATTTATAAAATTTAAAGCATTACCATTTTACTCCATATTTTTAGACACGACCGCAAACGGAGTGACTTATTCTCCCTATCTCTCGACAAATTCAACTTTAAAAAGATGCTGTACAAATTATATGTTATTAAACAATACTTAAAGAACCAAAAAAGATTTGTAGGTGAATATTTTTTTTCTGATATTGGCCCAATTGTTTTCAGAAAAAACAGCCATTTTCCGGGATTTAATTGCTTGCGACATTTGCAAAATAGTTTTCTTAACTAAGTAACTAGTTTGAAGGCTTAGAAGTCAAAAAAATCAATTCCAGAAGCCTTATTGACTGAAATATATTGGAAAATGTCAAAGAAACGCACTCTATCATATATGATACGCTGCCCCTGAAAGAGTTAATCGCGTAACGTTTGAATCACGGTTAGATTATCTTAGGACTTCTCTACATTTCAGTGCCTGATTATAAATGATCTAAATATGTATTTGGAAGTATAATTAACGTTTTCGATAGTTAAGTAAGCAGTGAGCAAAAGTCAAGCCCAGTGTATATAAAACCCAATTCTCCTGAAACAGAAAAGGCTCCATCCTCACAAATCTATTTCCTTTTGTCTCGTATTTTTTTCCCCCTCTTACTCGCGCAATCGTGTTTCGCGCTTTTCTTCTCGCAATGCACAAAAGCGTTCACGAGTATCAGAATCCTTTTCCAAAACAATTTCACACATTTTTGCGGCACCGAATGAAATTTCATTATCGTTCAAAAATCCTTCGTTCTCGAAACTTCGTTGCACTATTTTCGTCACGTGAGCTCCAACAATTTTAAACACCGATCGCGCATTTAATTTTTATCACTCCTCATCCCGTTCTCCCTCTCTTTCCACAAGAGCAAAGAGAAACGACCTCTCGCGCGCGCAGGCAGAGGTAGGTCGTTCTCTCTAATCTCTTTATCTCGTCCCAGTTCGACGAGAGAGCACTCGAGAGATTTACGACTCCTCGCTTTCCGACGCTTTCCGAAGCGATGCACCCCCGCGCGCGCGCGCGCCATCCTCGTTGGACCAAACGGTTCGGCTTCGATCTTCTCCTGGCTTCCGAGAAAAGCAGATTCCATGAAACTTCAATAGAAGCGACGTCTGACGATTCGTCGCGACGTTTCCTACAGGCCACGATCGAGGACGAGAAAATTCGTCCCTTGGAATTTTCACGCGAACGTTCGCCCACGCGCGAGAGCATTCGTTGGCGAAACCTCGAAGGAGAACGGTCAAGAACTGAGAAAAGGGCGAAGAGAATCGATTGGACGGTACAGAAGTTGTAAATTCACAGGTTCTCGCGAAGGTACGCGAACGGTGGAACCCTTCTCATAATTCGCATTTCAAATTTGCCAGTTCGAATCCTCGAGAACTTACTACACGAAATCCCGAGACGAGAGAGATTTCGAGAGAAGCGCGCGTGAAAGTTGGCCGAATTGTTCCAACCCCTCGGAGTTTCTGCCATAGGATTCTCTCGAGGAATTTGAATATGTCGGTGGATATTTTAAGGGGGCTGTTTAGGAAGTAAGGTTAAATAATTCTTCGTTACATTCTAGAATTTATGTCGCATATGCGATCAATCGGTTGAGGAATGCAAATAATCGCGCACCTTGTGTCGCAGGATTTGACGTGGAGAATCCATGACGATCCTAATCTAGATTCGTTCATTCTTTTGTCCTCGAGTTCGTACGAATTACCTCGAAGAATTTAATGTCTAGAATTTATAATTCCACTGCAATTAATCGAGGCACCACGAACGTCACGTACTTTGCTTCGCAGTATATGACATGGAGAATCCAGCACAGCCTCAATGTCGATCCGTTTGTCGGACCACGTCCATCTCTCGTCCTCAAATTCCAGCAATAGCGTTTAAAAATGCGTGATAAATTTAAAGGTACATTCTCCAATACCAATCAAATACTATTCTTCCCGCAATCCTAAATTCCACGATCCAATCTACGATCAATCGAGGCTTTCGCTTCGCAGCGCGGTGATTCTTAATTAATTCAAAACTGTCCAACACATTTTAACCCACATCTTCTAATACCGAGCAAAAAAGCCTTCTTACCTCTTTCAGTGCTGAACAAAAAATTTTGTAATACGTGCAACGATGTATCTTGCAAGTGTTGCCAACGATACATCGTTGCTCGGCTCTGAAAGGGTTAAATCCTAAAATCCACTAATCAACCTACGATCAATCTCTAGGCACGACGAACGTCACGCGCTTTGCTTCGCGACATATGACGTGAAGAATCCAGCACAGCTTCAATGTCGATCCATTGGTCGGACCACGTCCATCTCTCGTCCTCAAATTCGAGGAACAGCGTTTAAAAATGTGTGATAAATTTAAAGCTACATTCTCCAATACCAATCAAATACTATTCTTCCCGCAATCCTAAATTCCACGATCCAATCTACGACCAATCGAGGCTTTCGCTTCGCAGCGCGTTATTCTTAATTAATTCAAAACTGTCCAACACATTTTAACCCACATCTAATACCGAGCAAAAAAGCCTCCTTACCCCTTTCAGTGCTGAACAAAAAATTTTGTAATACGCCCAACGATGTACCTTGGAAGTGTTGCCAACGATACATCGTTCCTCGGCACTAAAAGGGTTAAATCCTAAAATCCACTAACCAACCTACGATCAATCTCTATCTGTATCGAGATAAATTTCAAATGTATCTTACCCAACACTGGTCGTGACTGAATTCCTACCGTATGGTACAACCGGTGCGTTTCAAAGTCTGCCGTAGTCAAAGGGTTAATACCGAGCAAAGAAAAGCCTCCTTACCCCTTTCAGTGCTGAACAAAAAATTTTGTAGTACGCGCAACGATGTATCTTGGAAGTGTTGCCAACGATACATCGTTCCTCGGCACTAAAAGGGTTAAATCCTAAAATCCACTAACCAACCTACGATCAATCTCTATGCACGACGAACGTCACGCGCTTTGCTTCGCGGCATATGACGTGGTGAATCCAGCACGACCCCAATGTCGATCCATCCGTCCGCTCTCTGTCCATCTTTCGTCCTCTTCTTCTCCCCTACCACCCTCTTCTCACTCTCTCCTCAACGCGCACGCATGGCGCCGAAGCTGCCGCCGGCGCCGTTCGCTCACCGCGACCTACCCAAAAGGCCTCGGCCGGGCAATAGGTCTGGGTTAGGCAGGAACTGGTGGACGCGGAGGACGAGGTGGAGGATGAGGTCGGCATGCATCGAGCGTGTAAAGAGGAGAGGTCCACACAGGAAATCTGAGACCGTTGATCGCCTCCTCGGTTTAGGTGGATGGCAAGAGGTGTGCCGGAGGGGCTGAAACGACGAGGCGCATCGCAAGAGGATGAAACGACGAGGCGGAGAGAAAGAGAAGGAAATCGGATAGCCTGGAACATCCCTCTACAAACGGCACCCTCTCTCCTACCACCCCTCTCGTCCACGGCGCACATCCGCGATAGCGTAGTTTCGAGGGTGTATCGCTATTGGAAAGCAATTTTCAATATTGTTCGGAAGAGAGGTTCGAGGTGGGGGTGGCTACAGAGAGGGTTGAAAAGTCTCCGGTCGTCGATGCCTCCTTCCAACCCTCTCGACTGAAAGATCAATTTTTTCGGGAGGTGGATAACGATGGGTCGAGAAAAGCGGGCTTGCTACCACGGCCGAGAGAAAGAAGAGAGAGAGAGAGAGAGAGAGCATTTTTTTTTCTTCGTGGAAGAACCACCGAGGGGTCGGTGGAACGGACGGATTTAATGAAACGTCGTGGACGAGGGGCGTGGGAATAAATTTTATTCGGATTTTCGATAAATTCGAGCACACCGCGGTGCTCCACTCGCGAGCGGATATTGCGGGCGACGCGGCTCGAAGAAATTGGAGTTTGAACAAATTTCCAGCTGGACAAGCGTCGCCGGTAGCAAATGTAGAACAGTTTGCTCTAGTTTTTTGACTTGTTTACGGTGTGTCTGAAGAAATAGTTACAGGCCGAGTCTCTTTACGTTCTCCAAGTTGCTTTTATTATTGCTGGCGGGGTAAGGGTGAAAGATGCTGTGATATGTCGTTTGGACGTATCTTCACGTGAGGAAATTATTTTTTCAGACCCTCTCAAGCATGGGTACTCGAAGGACGAGCTTCGGTGGGGGCCGCGGGAGTGCAGGCCTCCTGAAGGAGCGCGCCAACATGTCCTTCATGCTGGTGGTCATGTTCTTTGCCGTTTTCGGCATGATCGTCCTCACCGAGATTTTTCTGATCGACGAGAGGCGAGGCGTCAACATCGGCGGCACCGGCGCACTCGGGGGTCACAGGAACGGCCATCGAATTCCCGCGGCACCAGATCGTCCGGACTACGGGGAGGTTGGAGTGAGTAGAATGAATCAAGTTCTTACGCCTTCTTTTTTTTAGATTTTTCTTTCGATTTTCGTCACGTCCACTTACGAGTTGTTACTGAAAGAATCAAGTGCTTACGATTTATTTTTAACTTCGAAGATTAATTTCTAAATTTTCTTATCCAAATTTTCTTTCGATTTTTGTTACGTCCACTTACGAGTTGTTACTGAAAGAATCAAGTGCTTACGATTTATTTTTAACTTTGAAGATTAATTTCTAAATTTTCTTATCCAAATTTTCTTTCGATTTTTCCCACATCGATTCGCCAAATCATACGCATATAATTCTGTCGTCGCTTCTCCCTGCTTTTTTATCCTCCCTTCCTTTTTTTTCAGTTTCTACGTTTACTGTGTCGCGTTACCTTCTTGTCCACTTTATTTTATCGATCTTTATACATTATACTTTCTTTCTAAGTAGCTTCGCGGAGCACCTAATCTTCACCCATTAGCAATTTTCCTCCATTATTGATCTTGTACAGATTACATTTTACTTAGATGCGCCCTCGGTGGACTTTGTCTTACAATTAGATTACGATAAATGCTATTCTATTATCTTCTTTCGTTACATACGAGAATCGGACGAAGAATCATTTCAGTGGCGATTCGTTTTCTTATACTTTCCATCGTTAACGAATTGATTCTGCAAAACTTAAATTCGACAATTCTCTTTAGCTGAATCCCTTTTAAAATAACTATGAAGACAGTTTTGATTAGCGTTCTCCACGTGAAAATTCTCTTGTAACAGTGGCAATGCGTGTTGCGCAGGTGCACGATCGCAGGTGCGCGCACGGTTATAAATAATCGCGGTTATTACTTTCTAGCCTCGAAGGCTCATCGCCCCGGCCTACACCCTTTGTGCCGTTTAAACATAGTTGCGCGCTTATAATTAAACATCCTCTCTAAGCACTCGGAAGTCTCTATCGACCGATCGAACGGGAAGCGGTGTTCTCTTACGTAACGCAAGAGCATGGCAAATATTTCAGGACCGCGAAGGAACAATACGTCAGACGATAGCATCGAGAGAATCTCAAGAGACCGCGAACTAATGATCTCAAGAGACTCGACGACTTGATTGGACGAGAACTTCCGCTTCTCTAATATTCTCGAGATTATATTAAATGTATAACCGATTCACTCTCCTTGCTTTATTACAAAGGAAGTTCGAACCCTGTAAAATTTACCGAGTCTAATGAAATCGCGCTGGAGGTAGAGAAGAATCTCAAGACCATGAAGACAATTACTCAGAGCGGAAGACGGAAACTCTCGTAGTGGACAATCGAGAACCGGACAAATAAATACTTCGCTCTCAGCTTCGAGGACCTTTCGAGAACAAAGACACTTCGTGAAATCAACGGGCATCCTGCAACGAACAATGGAAGGGATTCGAGCGAGCTCGACGCGCGCATCGACAGAATCGTCTTAATTTACCGCGGCCCAGGAAAGAGTTCACGATCATTACGAACTTTTAATTACGAGCGGACCCCTTGCCGGGATCGTCTCCCAATTCTACGCGGAAATTTTGCGGTATCCGCCGAGAGTTTCAGTCCCAGGCCGGGTGAGCACGAAGATGTTGCCTGACGAAGGATCCTCCACTTCGACAAGTGCAACTGTGTTACTTCTCGAGATAGTCTGCGGCACTTCTCATCCTCATCTGCTCCTCGTCTTCTTCTTTTCTTGCAACTAGCACCGAAGAGCGCATCAGGAGCAGATATCCAAGTTCGGAGAAACGCAAGTTTTCCATTCTAGGACTATTCTACCAGAGGGCAAAGAAAAAGGAAGAAGCGGTAAAGAGAAAAGAGGGATGAGGTCGATAACGTTTAGCAGACGAGGTCCAGAAGCAGAGGAACCAAAGCGCGCGATGCTACATTTTCAAGCTTTCCATTCCAAACCCACCCATCTTCTCCTCGAAAAGAAGAAGGGACAAAGAGAAAGGAAGATGAGGATGAGAGGAGCGAGAAGACGTCGCACAGTGGTCTGTATACGGGTACTCGTGGAAAAAAATCAATATCTTTTGATTGGAAACGAATTTTGACATTATGTTCTTTTTGGTTTGTAGTGGAATGGTTTGCTGTCTATAAAAATTACAAATAAAATATTAATAATTAATCGTTGTCGCGGAAACTAACAAATGTACCTATACATTAATTAGTTTGTCCTGCATTTATGACGTGAAAATTAAAAATGTGGTTTGGAAGTAGGAAAGGTAAGCTTCGAGAAGTTGTGAGATTTCCAAATATTGTGCGTTTTAATTAGTTGCACATAAATTAGTCCATTAACTTTGAGTCTATTGATGTTTGTCTGGGTAAGATATTAAACTTTGCTTTATGATGGGCCTTTAGTGAAAATGGTAAAATTGTTAGTTTCCTTTCGACGCAGTGTAGAAGTTGCTACAACTTTGTACCGTATTAAGCCTATCTCTGAATCTCGAACTTTCAGTGGAAAAAATAAATGTCAGGATAAATACTTTGGCTTTGCAACTATCATCCTTATGAAAAAAAATCTCATAAATTGGCTTATACAGAATGAATTAAAACAGAAAAAAATTTGGAAATTCAACACTTTTTCAAGATCTATTTTTTCTGCTCTTAAACCACTGTGTGTTGTCCTGGAGGAAAAGAATAGATGTGCAGAATGGTGGCGAAACTCTGCTTCCTCGCGCTTCGTAATCCTCGAACGTTTCCAGTTGGAAACGGCAGAGAGAGAGAGAGAGAGAGAGAGAGAGAGAGAGAGAGAGAGAGAGAGACGATGGAGAGCCAGGAAGAGTCGAGGAGAGACTTTCGAACTAATGGCAGGGGACTCAACTTTACATTCGGCTTGTCTCGCCTTTGTATGCGGAAAAGCGGAAGAGGATGGAAAAACTCAAGGCCTAGTTGATGCGTGCATCGATCTCTCGTCGAGCTCTACTCATTCGTCATCCTTTCTTGCGCCTTCGCGCTCGGCGGCGACCTGACGTTTCAACATGGCTGCACGCTTTATGCGTCCCAGCGCGCGACTATTCGCGAAAGGCTTGGAATGGTCGTTCAGACAACGGCAAATGTGACTTTCGAGAAGGACGCACGCGAGTTTTCTCTTCTACATTGAGTTTTTCAAGAATTTCTGATACCGGCCCGCTCGCCAACCCGATATACTCGAGAAGAGCGCTTAAGGCAGTGGTTCACCGAATGTGCCCAAACTCCTCTCGCCTAGTGGAAGAAGACTTTATCGTTCTTAGTTCTCCTCCTCCTTTTCCTACTCTCGCCTGCCTCAGCTTTCTATTCTTAGTATTTTCTTCTTTTCCATCCGACTCCACGACTCCTCCACCCCTACTTAACTTTGCGCGGCTGGCTCAGGAACCAGTTGGCAAAACTTCTTTCTCATTCTTAAGTTTGACCTCAGCTTAGACATCCCTGACGAGCGATCCTTATTGAGACTCTATTCACGACAAATTGATCGATTTCGCAGATGGAAATTCGTTTAACGTCACGAAGAAATGTGGAGGAGAGTATCTTAACCTTCGCTTCTCCTCTGTCAGCTGATTCTCCTCAGGTTCTTCATTTCTAGCGTTGTTGGGCAATGTGTCTAATATCTGTCCGTGTGATGCACCTAATGGACACGAACTCTGTCCTCTTTCTCACATTCTCTTTGACTGTATCCCTCCTGCTTCTGCTACTCTCGCCTTCCTCGACCTTCTTTTTTTCCATCCAACTCCACTCCTTTTCCTCTTCGTTTTCCCTTTGCATGACTGGGTCAGGGACTATTTGGCAAAAGTACTTTCTCATTCTTAAGTTTGATCCCAGCTTGGTGCATATCCGACAAGAGATTCTTATTAAGACTATATTCGCGATAAACCGATCGAGTCTGCCAATGCAAATCCGTCGAACGGCACGAATAAAGTATCGACAAAAATATTTCAACCTTCACTGAGAGAAAAGTATATGATATATCTAACTATAATGGGCATAGTAACAAAATTATAGTTGGAAATATCATATTTATGGTAAATGTTACCATGATGTCGGTAATAATTACGTTGGAGGCATAGTATAACCAACTATATTACGTTTTTACCCAAAATTATGGTTATTTCAATTAAAAATATAGTATGGTTAAAAATATATAATGGTAAGAAAAGTAACTATTTTATATAGTTAATATTACCAGAATATTTCATACATAGTGATAGAACTAACTATATTCACATAGCACATTTTACTATGCATATGATAACAAGAACAAAGGTAACAGTTAATAATATAACCATTTGTACAAATCGTTCATTCTACTATATTTTGTGTGGTTAAGTGAACTATAAAAATATGTTTGACGCCAAATCTAACTATAAAATATAGTGAGATTATAGTAAACCCAACTATTTTTTTCTCTCAGTGTTCACTTCTCTCATCGCCTCTTTCTCTCCAAGTTCTTCTTCCCAGGGTGATCGGTCAATATCTAATGTCCATTCAACCGATGGACACCTAATGGAAATGAAATTCAACGATCGTGTTAGTTGCTCCAATGGATTATCATCTCCTCTTCGAGTTACACGGGCGAATCTACTTGTACCTGGAAATCCGGTGGATCGAAGAGCGAGGAAAACGGAAACTCGTGGAATTATGAAATTACCGGTGCAGCGGCTCGCGCGCGGCGTACACCGATACGAGGAAAGTTTTCGTATTTGCTTGAGCGATATCGAGGGTCCGCGTTTGTGTCGGATGACATCGGCTAGCTTGGCAAGAAATAGCAGCGAGGGAGGTGAAGGGACGAAGAGTAGACGAGAAAATATTGGATGCAGGTGAGCCCACGGTGTTTCCATCGCTGGTGTTCGGCACGAGTTTCGACGTGGCCTCTTGGCGCGCGCGTGTGCCCTCGTGACGTTACCCTGGACTTTTTCCACCAACCGTCCGTGGAGAATCGAGGAAGAGCGCGTCTCACGCGCTCGAGATTTCACGATGAAATATTGGATCTAACTTTTCCACGGATGCTGTCGCGGCGCGTGACTCGATTTCCAGAAGTTACAGGCTGCGATTTTTGCGCTTGCCGATGACCAGTCGACGAGTTCGGTGCGACGTTTAACGTTCTGCAAATAGGAAGATCGATTATAAATGAAGCGCGTCGCGATTCCGTGGAGGCGAATTAACTTGGGGCCAGGAAATGACGCGTATGCGAGGGTCGTTGCCCGAAGAATTCGCGGAGGGCAGCTCGTGCGTCGGAGAGAATCGATAAGTGGATGAGATTTGATATTCCTTCGGCCATCGACGTCGTGCTCGTCGACCGTGGCGTCCTCCATAATTCCTAAGTCGAGGAATTTCATTCGGTGAAATTGCTGCATAGAGCGGATGCCAAGAATTACACTGACAAAAGCGAAACATACCAGTCCACTGGATTCTCCTTAACGAACGTGCGAGCGAGAACGAAATAGTCCCAATGTTTCATTCGAGTGATTCCAAGATTTTACTTTATCTCTTAAACGTTTGCTTGTTTTTTCGTATCGATGTTTCTGCTGAGATTTAGCCTCGTGGAATGCGTGTTGGCCACGTACGATAAGAATTTATTAATCCACTTATTCGTAATTGCGTATTATGTCAAATTTGCACACTGAGAGAAAAAAATGGTTGGGTTTACTATAATCTCACTATATTTTATAGTTAGATTTGGCGCGAAACATATTTTTATAGTTCACTTAACTATACAAAATATAGTAGAACGATTTGTAGAAATGGTTATATTATTAAACTGTTACCTTTGTTCTTGTTACCATATGTATAGTAAAATGCACTATGTGAATATAGTTAGTTCTATCACTATGTATGTAATATTCTGGTAATATTAACTATATAAAGTAGTTGCTTTTCTTACCATTATATTTTTAGTTGAAATAACTATAATTTTGGGTTAAAACATAATACAGTTGGTTATACTATGCCTCTATCGTAATTATTACCGACATCATGGTAACATTTACCATAAATATATTTCCAACTATAATTCGGTTACTATGCCATTATAGTTAGATATATCATATACTTTTCTCTCAGTGCAGTAGACACGGTTGACAGTTTTGTGTTCAGTTGACCACAACTCGCTCCGTAATCCTTTATTCGCCAGCGCCTTAGAACGAAATGTACCGTGGAGAGCAGAAAAGGCAAGATGCGATAAATACCTTGGAAAAGTACAACAACGTCCATCAGTAGGTCTGGTGATTAACGACATGGGAGGTGCGCCAGAAGCATTAACGCATAGCACGCCTCCACGGGACACACGCGCACACCTACGACGTACACAGTGACGTCCGCGACAGCATTGAAAAGGCTCCCGCTTAACAATTGAACGCGTACACAACGAGGACAGGAGCCGCGCCGTAGGGCGTTGAAAAGGCAATGGCCTGAAGAAAACTGGCGGCGAACGGGTAACACCCAGTCCCCAAAGAGATCTCGCGCTCCTCGAATTACACGGGCATTAAATCTCTCTACCCACCCTTCTCATTGTTGGGGCAACAAGAAATCCCAAACCGCGCAGTTTCATTTCCACGTGACGAGGGTGAACGAGGAGAATGAAGAAGCAGGAGGTCGCTGGAAAGTGAAGAAGGGTGGAAGAGCGGTGAAGGAAGGTGAGGATGTAGAAAGGTGGAAGAAGGTGAAGATGAAACGGTGGTTGAAGAAAACATTCTTCATCCAAGAAGGTAAAGCTGAACAGGGGTGGAAGAAGGTAAGGATAAACAGAGGTGAAGAAAACATTCTTCACCCAAGAAGGTAAAACTGAACAGGGGTGGAAGAAGGTAAAGATAAACGGAGGTGGAGAAGACGTGGAAGAAGGTGAAGATGAACAGAGGGTGAGGAAGGTATTCTTCGTCCAAGCGAGTGAAACTGCAGAGGGGTGGAAGAGGATCGAGATGAAGAAAAATCGATGAAGATAAAAACGCAAGATGATAGAAGAGTGATTGGCGGGAGGTGAAGATGAAGAAGGATGTAAAAAAGACGAAACGAGCGCAAGATGGTGGCGATCCATCGCTGTTGACGGGTGCTTAACGAAGCGGGCGTAAATGCCCGTTGTGCATTTCACCAGTTTAAACGGTAATTGGCGGGAAGGATGAGCCTAGGTTCACTCGGCTAACTGAACTCCACTGACTGCTGCTGCTCTCCTCTCGTCCTTAGGAACTCCGCGAGGAAAATTAGTGGAGCTACGAGGCCGGACAACGACGACGCGTTGTCATCAGTATTGTCATCTTTGGTTGCCTTTGGAGTATAAGTTGTCATCTTTGGTTTTCATCAGTAACATCAGCGACAGCATCAGCGACAGCATCAGCGACAGCATCAGCGACAGCATCAGCAACAGCATCAGTTACAGCATCAGCGACAGCATCAGCAACAGCACCAACACCCCTCCCACTCTCGAACTTTCAATCTCACAAGGTCGAATTGAATCCGAATTTCATTTTTGCTCGTCCCACGCTCGACGATCCTCAGCTTTAGACGTGGCACGCGCAAAGCAGAGAAGAAGGGTGGGTGGCACCACCACCGGAAGCGTTTGACAAACGACTACTTCCCTCCTTTTATTCTCCACCCTTCTGCGAAAGGCTGCACGGCCGAGGGAGTCTAGTTCGACGCGCGAGCCTTTGCCGTCGTGGGCCTTCGAATTGCCTCGTTACGGAGTTCTTTCATTAAGCACGGGCGAAGGCAGCTCGGCCATTAGCAGAGGGGTTAATTAAGGCGTAATCCAAGAGGGAAGGGGGTGATTTTACATTGTGTACGTTTTTGATATTTATATCGAGCGCCAGACCGCGAGCTGGCCGATAGCAAATTTAATTTGCGCCTTCTCCTTCTTTCTTCCTTTCTTTCTATTTTATACCGTGCATTCTTTCCTCCTCTCCTTCTCCTCCTTCTGCTCACTTCACTTCCGGCTCTCTCGCTGCTTCCTCTGGCATCGACGATATCAGGAGCAGAACGGAGGCTGGGCCCTCGTATTTACACGCTCCGCCTAATTGGACGCTTCCTCCGTTCGCACAAAAGATTCGCTCGAATAATTAATGCGGTTGCGGCGGCCGGCCCTCTCTCCTTCTCCACGTTTTTCTCACGCCAGCTCGTTCCGCTCCACGAAAATTTACTTCTTGATCGTGAGAGCACCCACCACCACTGCCACCGGGTTGGAAGGCCGACCGAATTTCGCGAACGACGTCGAGCCATTGCGAGGTCATTCAATGGCGACCTAACGAGCCGAGGGGTTGGCCGGAATTGATGTTTGTTTTGCTCCTTCGTATTTTCCACTCCGACCTCGTGCTCCTGCTGGTGGTGCTCGCCGGATCCGGAGATTTAAAAATTTATCGCGACTAAATTTTCCCGCTGTTTATCCTGCAGGAAGAGCGTCGAATTAAAAGTTGAGGAATATCTCTCGGTTGAATCTCGCTTACGGTCCTCGTAACCTGATTTCGGGATTTTTAAACGAAGATCGTACGATTTGCTGTATTATTAGTAGAGAGAGAGAGAGAGAGAGAGAGAGAGAGAGAGAGAGAAAAAGAGAAAATGAGACAATATTGTCGAACGGTATATTATGACATTCCCGAAAGTTCCGCTATTCATAGGCATTTGTCTACTTCAGGTTCAACAAAAGCAACGATGTTCTCAAAGTGATTTCAAGTTTTTCAAATGAATCTCCTGCAATCTTCTCGATTATTAACCCCTTGGGTACATTTGACGTCTGAGACACGTCATTCACTTTTTTCCCCTAGGAGCGGATGACGTGTCTAAGACGTCAAACCAAAAATTATATCCGTTCCACATGCAAATATTTTCTCAAATAAATCCGTACCCAAGGGGTTAATAGAGAAAGTGAAAAAAACAAACAAAATATTAAGTACCGTTAAACAGGATGAATGACATTCCTGAAACTTTTGTTATTCATAGGCACTTGTCTATATCAAGCTTTACTTATTTTTTCTCCATTATTAATACAGAAAGTAAAAGAAGACCACACTATTCTTGAACAACATCGATGACAATCATGAAAGTCCTGATATTCATAGGCATTTATCCAGTTCAAGCTTACTTATTAAACAGTAACGCAGATCTTCCTGAAAATCCTCCTTATCCTTGGATCCTTGGCTCGTCACAGTGCTTTTACCAAATCCACGTGTTTCTTTTTATCCAGGCTGAAGACTACGCCGGATTGAAGGGCAGCTTCGACGAGCACGTTGGCTTGCTGGTGCGCGGTGAAGAGACTGGGCAGAAAACCGCGATACATCCGGATCCTAGGGGTCTGCCGAGCTTGCCACCGAGCTTGGAGGCTCGTCTGCCGCAGCTCGATCAGCGCCTAAAGGTCACGCATGCCGAATGGCTGCCAGTCACGAAAACCAGGTACATGAAAATTGTCCGCGTGCTCGCAAACAATGAATTATCAATTCAGAAAGCACGAATTGTAGCGCTAGAACCAGAAAGAGTAGCCTGGACCGGATAAAGCATAACGAAGTTTCATCTTGATCCTGCAGGTTCAAGTTCTTCGTCTATTCGGCGTACTTCGACGATCGAGTGGGTGGCTCTGGCGCCACGTCCATGAATAACCGTGGAATAGTCCGTGTGATAAGCGCTACCAAGACCAGAGGACCGGAACGGGTTTGGTGCAGGCTCTGGTACCATCAGCAACCGGGCACGAACGTTACCGCTTCCGTTACGGTTGCTGCCAAAGTTAAGGTAAGTGGTTTCGGGCATTCACGTTATACAGAGTCTGGCGACGATTAACCCTTAAATGCATAAAGTACCCATTTTGATACCAATCGTATTAAAAGCCGTTACAAACAACCTATATTTCTTTTTGCTTTGGCTCCACAGTCTTTTTTTTTTACTTTCAAATAGAAATTCATGCATTTAACTTTTTCAGTGCCATGGATCTTTGTTGTTTCCTGATCCAATATTACCAAGAGACGCTGGCACTTGTCTCATCCCGTGTCTAAAAATTCCAAGGAGCGCGATCGCGCTGCATTAGGTTTACATACAAAGCGAGACACGCAGCGTGTGTCCACTTCGATTTCTCGTTAAATAATAATTTCATTGAAAAAAGTTTCAAATAAAACTTGAATTATGCATAGAGAAGATATGCAAGCCAAGTTTAGTTTTTTTAACTAGAATTGCATATTTCTTTATTACTGCAGTCAGTCGAGCTCATTATTCTGCATAAAAAAACTATTAACCCATTAACATAAAAACCATTAGTTTAGGTTTGGGTTAGGGTTAGGGTTTGGAAGATATTTGAACTTGAATAATTCGAAACGACATAACTGGAATCCATTGCAATAACTCCCAAACTAACAACTTGGATGACAATTGCCACCCTAATATCTGCACAGTTCGAACGATGAATTATTCGATTTACCAACTGTACTTTTCCAAAGTGCACCGCCAGACACTCGACCGATTAATGATTAAGACGATCGAATGATTTACGTATACCCATTTCCAGGTGATCAGAGAAAATTGGAACCTCAAGTACAGCGCCTGCTTCATCATTTGTCCATTGCCCAAGGATGCTCCAAGCTCCGACCGTGTTCCGGAAACGGTAAGCGTCGTCGCGAGGCTAAGAGCACCGCCGACCAATCGTATCCTCGTGCAGAATCGTCGCGAGGACAGAACTGTGGACAAGCAATCGTTGGCGGTCTGCGTGAAGCCTTTGCATTACGATTACAATCGGGTAGGTCGCGTAAAAAGAGTCTCGTTTATGGTACGCGTGGGTTAAGCCGATGTAACGGTACGTACGTTCGCAGGTATTACAGCTGGTTGAGTTCATTGAATTGCACAGACTTCTGGGCGCCAGCCACGTTACGCTTTACAACGATACCGTAGGCACCGAGGCAGGTTGCGCGTTGAAGTATTACGAGAGCAGGGGCCTGGTGACTGTGCTACCCTGGCATCACTTGGACATGCTGTCCCAACTGGAGATACGTACCGAAGGACTCTTCGCAGCTCTAAACGATTGCCTTTATCGGTCTATGTACAAGTACGAGTACGTGGCACTCGTTGATCTCGACGAGTTTATCGTGCCGAGGAAGAACGACACGATAATAGAGCTGATCCGGTATGATTTCCAGAGTAGACGTCGCGTTGTCATTCTTGTAGATCCGTTCTCGTCACTATAATGAGAGAAAAGTATATGATATATCTAACTATAATGGCATACAGTAAAACCTGTTTTTATGCGGGGGATAGGGACCGCATAAAAGAAATCGCATAAAGAAAAAATAACGCGTAACTTCATAAGGCTTTCGTTTGCAACACATTTTAAAAAAACTTTTTTTATGCGGTAAATGGAAAAATCGTACATAAAAAATCGCATAAAAAACCGCACAAAAAAGGACCGCATAAAAACAGGTCCTACTGTACTAACAAAATTATAGTTGGAAATATATTTATGGTAAATGTTACCATAATGTCGGTAATAATTACGATAGAGGCATAGTTAACTATATTATGTTTTTATCAAAAATTATGGTTATTTCAACTAAAAATATAGTACGGTTGAAAATGTAAAATGGCAAGAAAAGTAACTATTTTATATAGTCAATATTACCAGAATATTTCATATATAGTGATAGAACTAACTATATTCACATAGCACATTTTACTATACATATGGTAACAAGAACAAAAGTAATAGTTAATAATATAACCATTTGTACAAATCGTTCATTGTACTATATCTTCTGTGGTTAAATGAACTATAAAAATATGTTTCACGCCAAATTTAACTATAAAATGTAGTGAGATTATAGTAAACCCAACAATTTTTTTCTCTCAATGATAAGATGTAAAGCTTGTCCCGAACGAGCACGTAAGGATTTGTTTTTTTCTTCAGGTGGATGGGCACCCGCATCAACACCAAGTCTACTGGCGCGTACTCGTTTCAGAATGCGTTCTTTTATCTTCAGTGGGCCGACGATCCGTTCGTAGTGAGCAGCCGCACGCCGTCAGAAGCGGGCTTGATTACGTTGAGAAAAACAAGGCGCAAGACCAAGTTACATCCGCACAAGCAACGATCCAAGTATGTCTGCAAGCCTCAGAATGTGGTCGAGGCTGGTAATCACTTCGTGTGGGAGTTTATCCCAGGTCATGGTACCTTGAACGTGCCGTCGGACGCGGCGATCTTACATCATTATCGTGTATGCGAATTTGGCGGTGACGATTGCATAAAAACGCAATCCGTCGTGGACAGAATGGCCTACAAGTATAAGGATAGACTGGCCACGAACGTCGAGCGGGTCTGGACGGATCTGAGCGTGGAATGCTCCTTGCCTGAGTTGGATCCGGTGCCGACGATGACACCGCAGGTGAAGATTGGCTCGTTGAACAAGTCAGTCAGGTAGCGAAAGACTATAGTTGATACACTTTGGGATATTGGCAACTTCACCGGCACACCTAAAGTCGCGAGGACCTACTTTTACAACTACGGTGGCCGTTAAGTCTTCGAGTGGGATCCATGGTGTTCTCGGAGGGCGATCTTTTAAGCAATAACTTCGAGGATGTCGCGGATTTTTTTTTACCTTACATGGTCCATACCTAATGGCCCTTGTCTTCAAAATGCAGAATGGTGCCTGTGTAAATGTGCTACTCGAGACTGCCGTAAGAGAGGCAATGCTCATTGAAAAGCGGATTAATAATATTTTTCTACAAGGATTGACGACCGGTCAGGAGAACCTCGAGCTAATCCTTCCGAGTCGATCGTATATCTATTCCGCTCTGGTGCTTCTTTCATGATTTTCTATGTATGCCCACGTACCCCGTGTATTGAAATGCGTTCGTCGGTTTCTTAGAGCTGTTATCATTCCAGAAACCTTAATCGGACTTTTACGTAAAGGCCTATGCGTCGGTCTAAAAGAAATCGTGATAAATAACGTGTAAGTTGCAGTTTGATTACCTTCTAATTGAGGATACCTTTTTTAAATATATTTATAAATCCGCATAACTTATAAATAAATACCTAAGCATATCCATAGGATCAATATCTACATGTAGTGTATGTATGTATAATATGTACGTAGAAACATTCGATATTGACTTCATAGGTGCAGGCTAGAAGATGTAACAAAGTACTCGGAAGTTATTTGTATCTAGGCAGTATCAATCGTTGATAAATAACTTTATTCGTTAAAGTGAATTTATTTCGAATCTGCGAAAAGGAGCTCTTAATTAAAGTTACTGTCCAATTCTATTGTGTCCCTCCGATGTGCTTTTAAGATTTATTTTTCATCTGTACATACACCTACTAAAACTTTTACCACAATCTATTCTAATCAGTGTTCACGATTACAATATATTTATTCGCGGCATGTTTTCATATAATTTACAAAACAATTTTCATTAATATAATTTACAGTATAATTTTCACAACAGCGGGGTGTACAATCGTACAATGTATAACTGACACACAGTTAAGTTTTTTGTAACATATATTTACATTGAAACATAATTTATCCTAAACTCGTAACAACACATAGGTTTTTAAATGTAGACAATTTCAATAATACGAGCAGTGTTTCTTTTATAAATATTCATTTATCATTTATGTATATATGTCTATACACGAATGTGAACGTTCATCTACGTACACAATATATACAATAAGAAATCATGTGATCGATGCTGAAAGAAATCAGCATTTTCAACATTCGGCTGTTGTGGCTGAAGTTAATAAACATAATATAATGAAAATGGGCGTTTTAATCCTTAATGCAATACATTTCATATTGTGCTCAATATCCGACGTATTATCACATTTACAAACATTGCAAATCTTTAAATTAAGGTTGCACCTTATGATTAATTATACTTGTACCTCACTGTCCTTTTTCTGTTTACACGTGTATTGTGATAAATTCGTGCTATAGTTCCAGATAAAAATACTACTTTGATATTACAAAGTACAAAAGCTACTTGTAGAAAATATCAAAGAGAACCTTCAGAATACACGTTAAAAATCTTCATCCGAGTGATCAATTTTACTAACAGCACGTTTCTCTTGACCAACTTTAACGTCAAAGTTACCAATCTCAGCATCCCCAACAGAGTTTAATAAATCATCGTCGTCGTCGTCATCGTCATCGTCCAGATCACCATCAATTAGTAGATCGCTGTCACTATCTAGAGAACCACCACTGTCATGTGCTTCTTGAACTGTACCTCTTTGACGTCCTGACATACTACCGTAAATACGACGCTGAGAAATTTGTATTCTCGATGATCTTCCAGTGTCTGAAAAAATTATATTTAATTTGTATATCAACAAATATGCTCTCAGAAAATAATCATATCATAGCTTTGTGTCTGTAACTTAAAAATAATACATTAAAAAGTATTTTTCATATATAAGTATAACTTTGTTATTTTCACCTGGTTTGATACGTGCTCCCTGTCCAGTTTTTTCAGCTGTTTGTTTTTCTACATCACCAAGTGTTAATTGATCTTGAAGATTAGAAGCAAATATAGAATCATTTCCTTCCATTATACTCTCGAAGCTTGTATCTTCAGCTCGCAATTGCTCCAATTGTTTCTTCGTTGCCGCTTGTCTGTAAATGTGATAACATAAACATTGGGATTTCTCTTAGGTGTTAATATAACCATCGTGCTTACCGTCTTTCAAATCTTTCTTGCTCCGCTTTAGCTGCATCTTCGTGCAAATGTTCGAGATACGCAAGGTACCGAAATTTTTGTAAGTAATCATTATATAAAGCTCTTAACTCGACTTCAAGTTTCTCAAATTCCTCCATAAACGCTGGACGTACTTTCCGAAGGGTCTGCAGTCTTTTTTGATTTCTATCCAATTCCGTTTTACGCCTTTCTATCCTCGTATCGAGACTTTGTTCTGTATCCTTTTAAGTACATCAATAAAGTTTTAGATTTATTTCTCAGGCATAATGCATGCGTACAAATAATGTTATCGATACCTTCACATTTTCAATTTGTTTTTTTGTTTCTTCAATTTCCTTTCGCGTAGCTTCATTTACATCTTTTAATGCTACCTCTATCTCAGATGTATCAACCTGCCTGGTTACCTTGGAGTTTCTTATCTCTCGAAGTTCCACTTCACGACCCAATAGATCAAAAAGTGTAGCACCATTAACTGTAAGCTTGCTAGCCAACTGTCTGGTTGACTTTAATTCGGTTATTTTATCCGAAATATCAAAATTTACGTTATCATGAATATTGCTAAAATGAACATGCTTTTCGTTGATACTATTCTGTGCTTCGTACAACAATGTTGTTATCTTTAATAATTCCTTAACGGCGTAACCATCGGCCTGATACAATTTCTTTGTATTCAATTTTACATTGGTCTTTAAAGCCTGTAATAGTAATTTGTAGACCGAATGTTGCGAGCATTAGTCCAATAAAATGTTAGGAAGCAGTTTAATCTACGCATTATAATTTTAGTTACCATAAACTCTGCGACAGTACGTATCAACATTATACGCTCTTCCTCTGTATTATGTTCCGCGAACACATCTACATTTGGATCAAATCTTCTGACTAGCCAAACGAGTATTTCAGCTACTAAAGGGAAATTTGGCAAACGAAAATTTGCAAGAGAAATTAATCGAGGATAACCTAATACTCTCATCATCTCCGTGAAATCTATGAAAGACAGAGCATAATAAATATTAATAAAACAAAATTCTTTAAATTCACTTACTCCGTAAGTCACGATATGACATGCTTTTAAATTATTTTGCACAGATTGCTGTTTAATACACTAGAATTGAAAGTCTCAACTGTCTCAACCACTGTGCAACAAATTGGAGATCCTTTGGTTCGTCAGTGTTTTGCTAGTGTTGTCATAGTAACTCTCTGACTAATGTCTGATTCAGCACACTAACCTTATACAAAAAGGCAGATTCATAGGAAACATTCGTGTATG
Organism: Tiphia femorata; assembly: GCA_944319695.1. Lineage (NCBI taxonomy): Eukaryota > Metazoa > Arthropoda > Insecta > Hymenoptera > Tiphiidae > Tiphia > Tiphia femorata. The sequence continues at coordinate 20,260,382 of OX090901.1, read as the reverse complement.
CAGACATTTGTGTAGCGAAGTGTATATTCGCAACTATTTCCAAAATTATATAAACATAATATTTTTATATGTCATATATTTAATTTCACCGATATAATGTGCTGTACATTTATTAAAATATTATTTAGAATACAATATTGTCATCCGATCGCCTAGTTTGTTTGATATCCGATCGCTTCCTTTTCTGAAAAAGTCTTAATCTTGCTTGCTTCAGGTGCGCTTTTCTGTGCTTTTCTTCCGTTTCTATCGAGGGTTCAGCTGGTGTTTTCAACGTATTTCTTATAATTACTCTTAATTTCTCGAGGGCATCAGCTAAATTCAATTGTTGCGATCTGGTTATATCTGATTTTATTATGAAGTAACCGTCTTTGTTAATTCTAGTTTTATACTACAAGAAAGATTTATTATTTTCTCATAGATTAATCATCGCATTTGTGTCACATACATCATAACACGAATTCTGTATACTCACTAACCTGGTCACATAGTTTTTCTTTAATTTCTCCCGCGAGCCATGTAGCATCCTTAACATGAAATCTGAGATCAACTTTGGTATTTAGTGTGTTTACATTTTGTCCACCTGGACCGCTGCTTCGACTGTAAGTAACTTGGAGTTTATCCATAGGTATGTAACCATTGAATTTGGCGGATGGATCATCTGGTACCTGTTTTATAGAAGACAAATCAAATCTAATGTTTTCAATTCCTTCAACTTTCTAGGTTATTCTCAATTCTGTATTTACAGTTCTCTTTCTGAACGAGGCTCTGCCGTAAAAATGTTGAAAACATTCTATCTCATTCGATTTTATAACTGTTAATTATAAAAACACTTACAAACTCTGGTGTAAAGAGCTTTATATTACTCTTTGGGTATAAATTCTCTAAGGAAATAGCACTTTTATATGCGAAGGATCTTCCGCTAAGAATGGCATAGCACTGCGTGCACGTGTCATTTTGAAAAATCTTTAAACTTCTTCTAAATACGTTCATACCGCTCTTTTAGTGTTTATAAACATATAACCTCAAAACAGAATCGAAAGTGTACTGCAGCACAGCAGCAAGAAATTTAAAGGCACGAACTGGTAGCAACTTAATCGAGGCGGAGTCAGTGAACGCACGATAAGAGACGCGCGGCGAGTGGTGGGGACTTATCCATCGCTCTTGCCCCTCGCCGCGCGCCTCTTATCGAGCGAATGCGCATGCGCAAGAAATCCACGGCGCACAGTAGGAAATGGGCGGAAAAAAGTCTTGTTTTCAAATATGTCGTACGAACTTCATTTACGGCTTATTTAAAAGAAGAAACATTGAAGATGCATATTTCGCAAAAAAATCCCCTAAAGTTGAATGGTTTCAATGTACCAGTACTTTGAAATTCGATAATGTCATTCGGCAAAAATGGTCGCAAAATATTGCTCCGCTTTACGTGTCTCCAGAAAAACAACCGTTTTGCTTTTGAAGAAATGAATGTGTCTATACTAAAGATACATCATTTGACTTATTGTATCAGCCGGAGTTAATGCGATTTAATAATATTAAAGCCAGTTACAACATTTTACAAGAAGTAGTGCGACCACACCTGGCATCACTGCTCGCTGTGGCTCTAGCGCTCCTCCTACTGCTATTTCGGCGGACGTCCTTTCCTTTGATCTTCAACAATTAATTTCTCGATAAATATTGCGAATATTGAATAATGGCCCAGGACTTTTGGGTTTGTTTTAAGCCGCTCTATAGGCCTGTTTCCTATGGTAAACTTATAAGCGCCCACCCTGTATATTCAGATCAGTTCCACTTTAATTAGATTAAAGCACCTAATATTAAGTAGAAACGCACTAACACTGCGTGAATCGGTATAAGAATATGTATTAGCACTTTGAATATCCTTCTTGTTTTTAATATTGAAACATTTCCGGTAGGTGACTGGGTGCATCGGGTGGGGTTTTTGAACTACCCTTAAAATAAATGGCTGACATGCGCGCGCTGATTGGATACGCAGTGAGTCACTTTCTGACGCCTGCGCACTCCACCATAATTTCACTGATCGCGCGATGCTTGAGGATAGCGCGATGTGATTACATAAAAACCGCGGAGTTTCCTTATACAGGCAATTCCAGTTTATGCAAAATCGAATTACGTGGCAGTAGATCAAGAAGTGTAAAACTTAGTGTCGTTTGCTAAGATCGGCCTTTCCTTTGTAATGGAAATTACACAGAATATACGATTTTTTACACTTTGCTGTAAGTATTTAGTTTAGATCTCTAAACATACAAGAGCTGTGGTGCTGATTAGTTAGGCAAATGGAGATTTTTAACACTTTTCAACACGATTCACATTTTATACGCCTTGTACATCTTAAGTAGCCGGTATAAAAACCGCTTAAATAAAAGGAAGGAACATAACTTTTGTTCCTTGTATCGTATAACGAGTAATAAGTAGTACCACATTGCTTCGGTACAGCAGGTATAACATAATAATGTCTACGCTATGTCGCCTGAAAGCAAGAATAATGTCAGTACATTTGTTATGGCGCGAACCGATATTATACTGTAATTTAAAATTAGTCCACACAGAAGAAGAAACTGTAAAAAGCTCTCAAAGTTTAGTCTTTAGTTTGCCCAGTATGTATGAAAGAAGTATTCTCTATATGCAAATGTGTTGTTCTGTGTAGCAACATTCTTTTTTTTTTAACAGATAACTTTTATCGAGCACAATAAGTATAATACACTGCAATTTTAATGAATGGGAAAACGTATATCCACATTTCGAAATCTTAATGTATTTCTACAAAAATTTTTAAAAGAGATCTTATCTCCGGTCAAATGTGACTCCGGCTTTTCTTGTGTACTATGGAACATTTCTGCCACTTACACTTGGAAAAATAGCATGCACAAATACATGCCAGCGTATCGCAACCTTTGGTTGAAGGTCATATTGCGTGAAGTTATTAGATAGATTCGGATTTTCTTGAATTATTACTCTCATTTAATATTAATATTAATTATTGGTCATTTTATATGGAATGTTATAAAAAAAGTAAGAATATTTTTTCATTCGTGGTAGCTAATTAAGTATTATATGACACGTACAATTTTTCTGTATTTTCAACTACACGTTAATTACTATATGATGCCATTTAAAATATCATAAGACCTATAGATTAATCGTTTCTTCATGGTATTGCAGCTTTAATACTTTTGGGAAAAACACAGAATAGCACTAATCATGGTGAGTGCAATAAATTGTTAGATTTGATTTACGATTTCAAAATTATTTAGTTGCATTCACATTGTTTGGAACATCTGTATGTTAATGTTTTAGTATGCGGTGTTGAACATTATTCATCAAGACAGCTCAGACAATCTAGTGCTCTAAGTATCAGTCAATTTCCGTGGCATGCATCGTTATACAGAGTAGAACCGTCTGACGGATCGAAGCAATTTATGTGTAATGGAAATATAATTCAAGACAAGTTTATAATCACTCCAGCACATTGTGTTTTTAATGAAGACAGCGGACAAATTAATAACCCGAATGAGTACTACGTAGCAACTGGCACTACTCTTCGACAGTATGACACACCTCTCCATCCCGAATCCGTACAAAAAGCTCAGGTCCGTAAGAAATTATTTTCTTCTTTTCAAATTTCCTCTCTTACTTAAATTTACATATTTACCTCTTTCAGGTGAAAAAGATATTTATTCCTCCTAATTATCGGGGACACGAAGGACAATATTCATCCGACATTGCTGTAATTGAAATTGTTAGGCCATTTAATCTAACACATGTCACTTTACCTATCTGTTGGGATACTCTCAATGACGAAGATCTCCTTACTGCTGACAATCGAGGAATGATTGCAGGTTTTGTTATAGGAGATGGTGATGATTATGAAAATGTTTTACAGTTTACTACGGCAAATTATATTTCTAATCGTGAATGCTCATTGAATATTGGTTACCCTCTAAATGATCTGCTGACCGAGGATAAATTTTGTGTAGGCGGCAAAAATGGTTAGTAAAATAATAAAAAGCATGGGTGCAAAAGACACTCTCATACCTAATATCGGTTTATGTTTGAAAAATTGTTATCTTGTAAGTTTAATTACACGTAGAATGTTAATATTACAGGTTCATTTCCGTGGCCATTCAGCAGTGGTAGCGGAGTAATATTTAAGAAAAATGAAACATGGTACTTGCGTGGCATAGTTACCGTCGGGACTAGACCACATATGGGGCTGCCTGAATTTACTGGCTGTACCCGTATATATAGTCATGTAAATTTTATTAAACGCATTATAAATAACGAGTGATAAATATGAGATGAAGAAATAAAAAAATGTGTGTGCCAAGCAAAGGCTTGTAAAAGTTTGTTTTGTTAACAACTATTCTACTGTTCACTAAATTTAAAATTTCTATACTGGTTGGTAATTATTTCTCCAACGGCAATGTTAAATTGTTAATCAATAAAACAGTGAATACCCGTGTAAGGGCAGTAACTACCGACCTTACTAACAATAAGATTCCGTATCCCCGTGAATTTGTTCTACCACCCCCAAACTTTACTTCATAGAGTTAAGAATATTGCCATATATACTGTCATATGACAATAATATACAGGGTTATTCGTGAGTCCTTAAACGCTCAAATATCTCAGAAACGAAGCATTTTTGTAAAAAACGTTTCCAACGAAAGTTTTGGGGTTTAAAAAGTTATATTAAAAGTATTGAGAAAGCAAAGCGATGTATAGAGTACCTAAGAACCTAGGAGCACCTAAGAGCACCTAGAGAACCTAGGAGCACCTAAGAGCACCTAGAGAACCTAATAGAGCAATTCGGTTTTCGAATTGGTGTTAACGCGAGAAACTGTATAAGAATGACTTAATGGACATAGAAGAAAAATATCGTATTGAACAGCGTAATTAAAGACTTGATTCGCACAAAACACACTATTCTCTCGATTTATGCCACTTATCGGAAAAGAAGGAGGAATAAGTGAGTGTTCGTTGACACGCATTATGAATTAAACTGGCGAGTTTAATCATTCATCCTAACCCTCTTATCGCCCCACCTTCCAGTAGAATCGCGAACCGTAGGGCCTATTGTCGGCCGTAAAATTTATCTGCTCTATTATTGAACTGTGCCTATTTAGAAGCTTCGTTAGCTTATTTGTACACGTGGTTTTTGAGGTTCCTACAACTTACCTTGATCAAAACCGATTTTAACGATTATTTATCTTCAAATACCGGGTGGTACACGTAAGTGCGACCTCTTTGATTTCTTCGTAAGTAATAATTTTATTGAAAAATGTTTAGTTTCTTCAAGTTTAGATTTCCAAATGAAATTCTATAATTTCTATTGCGGCAGTGGATCGAGTTCATTATCTATAAAAAAAACTATTAACCCATTAGTATAAAAAATCTCATTAGTTTAGAAGATATTTGAACTCGAAAGATCCAAAGTGACATGGGTGGAACCATTGCAGTAACTCCCAAAGTAACACCTTGGGTGTGAATTGCCACACCAATATCTGCATAGTTCGAACGAGCCTGTTGCGGGGAAAATGTACCAAAGAATCTTTGCTGCTTGTGCAATGGTGTTGCCATGCATGTTTACGAAAATTTGAAATCATTTTGAGAAATGGATTCGCAATTGTATCGGAGCGCGTGAAAAAACATTTTGAACATGTTTTTTAAACTTAATTTTAGAATTTGTTGAATGACGTTTGCAGCGCACATCGCTGAACTTTTTTTTAATTGTCATCACTCGCGTTATAAAGAAAATGAAGTTTCCGCTGAAAAAGTGCACTTTCGAAAAATGCAGTTGATAAGTCGAATAATTCAAATTTGTTTGAACTGTGCAAATATGGGTACGGTAATTGTCACCCAAGTTGTTACTTTGTAGTCACTATAGTGATCCTAAACTGTGTAGTTACTTCAAATATCTCCTAAACTAATGGGATTTCTTTTACATTCATGGGTTAATAGTTTTTTTTATACAATGTGTTCCATTGATTGCCATAATAGAAAATATACAATATCATTTAGAAAACGAAACTCGATCTTTATATGTCCTCAATGCATCGTTCTACCAAAAAAGTAATTATATCAAATTAGGTCCCCATCGCAACCATTCAACTTTCATCCGAAACGGTTTTTCAATCAAATTATTATTTAGGGATAAATCGAAGTGATTACCCAGTATATAGAGTATGCCTCTACTCATTTACATACTAATCGGATAGGGCGATAACGATCCCATATATTTCTACATGTTTTTCACATCTCTCTATCGGCTTTAACACACATGCCGGAACTTGAGGGAGATATAAAAGACGTTCGCTTTGGGCCAGGTAATAAAATTCGACAAAACACCTTGCCGAAAGCAAAATCGACCAAGATGTCTCGCTGCTTCATCGTTCTTTTCGTTACTCTGATGGCTTGTGCAGCAAGTAAGTACTGATTCATTGAAAGTTACGAAAGTTTTTGCGTTGTTATTCATAATTGTTCTCATTCACTGGTTATTTATCCATTATTCTGGTGGTAACGTTTCACACTTAAGAACACACCGGATTTGAGAACAAATTTAAACGGTGAATTATTTCAGTTGCCTTCCCCTCTAAATGCCCTGCAAATGCAGAATGGGTCCTTTGTGAAACTCACTTTCCAAAATGCTACGATCAGAAGATAACAGAAGATATAGGGGTATGCGATCTCGAATTTATTACTGATGCACTCATATTGCGAAAACTCGATTGACGTTCTACTTTGAGAATACTCAGCAAACACAATAATATAATAGTTATATTACCGCAATATAACAGCTAGAATGTAACATGTAATGTAACATGTATGTTACATTTAACATGCACGTTGTAATTTCCCACTCAAATAATATTAATACACTTACATAACAGAAATATAACATATCATTTAAAAATGTTACATTACTGTTATATAACTGTTACTTTATAAGTTATACAATTGTTATATTCCATTTAAAGGATACAAATTCCAGAAATAATAGATCATGGAATGAATTCTAAGTAAAACTGAACGAAATCTTCTAGTGAACATATCGTACAGTTTTGCTTATAATTAATTCAATGATCTGCTATTTGTGGAAGTTGGTCAATTACTATTAACAAGACAGACGTACTGAACGTAAATAACCTGATTCGTTTCTTGCAGGAATTATGCTACGCGGGCTGTCGGTGCGTTGACGGCTACGTCGAATATCAGGGGATATGTATCACATCTAATGAATGCTCATTGCAAAAAATTTCGAAGGTACTTGTAAGCAACACGGGCTTGTTAGGAGGGGTGCCGGTGATACCTTACTTGCCCGTAACTGGAATAGCTGTTGACGTACTAACTTCTATTTCCTCCAATGTACCATCAAATACGGAAATTGCAGAAATTGTTGAATAAAATGCATTATACATTTTATTCCCGGAAATATTTGTTCTCTCGAACAAGGATAGAAGCAAAATACACAATTTGTTAGTTATAAGAAGTGCATTCATATTTACATTAACATACATTCTCCATGTAACCCAGTTAAAGGCCAAATATACAATGTATATAATTCTAGTAATAAACCGATGTGTCCATGGAAATCATATATGTAATACTACTATGTATATCGCTAATGGACTGAAGAGGCGACGCAAACATCACGGTGCAGACATATATATCAACGTCTCACTCTCACCATAGTTATCTATCCCCTCACTTCGTACTTTGGCGCAACTGCGCATGCGTGCAGCTGCTAACGCATGCGCATATGTTCGAAAGTACGATGTTCTGTCTCACTTTTTTCGGCGCCGCTCCCGCTTATAGGAAATATACGTGGCTAGCAATATAAGAGTATTACATATATGTGAATACCGCTCTAGATTTCAATACCCTGGGGTTGCAAGCCTCTAAAAGGAAAACATGTAAGTTATATGCATAGACATAATACACAGTAAGACCTGTTTTTATGCGGTCCTTTCTTGTGCAGTTTTATTTTATGCGATTTTTTATGTGCGATTTTTCTATTTACCGCACAAAAAAAGTTTTTTTAAAATGTGTTGCAAACGAAAACCTTATGAATTTACGCGATATTTTTTTTGTATGCGATTTCTTTTATGCGGTCCCTATCCCCCGCACAAAAACAGGTTTTACTGTACCTAGACTGCGCGTTCTCCCAAATTTCAGGAGTGGGGGTAGAACTCACGTAGAAAAGGATGCACTCTGTTTTGATGTCTGTGCGTTCTCTCTCGTTCTCGCGCGAAGGGGAAACGTTTAGATTGGCAACTGTTTTCCCGTATCTCCCTTCGCGCGAGAGCGAGAGAGAACGCACAGACATCAAAACAGAGTGCATCCTTTTCTACGCGAGCTCTACCCCCACTCCGTCAACGCGCAGTCTAGGTATATTATGTCTATGGTTATATGAGTATCCGGTCGCTCAAACAGAACCCTACAATTATCCCCGCACGCGGCTGGCGTGTAGGCATCACTCCTCGGTGGTTCTACAGGGTGAGTTTTAATGGCTGTCCCAACCTTTTACCATCGGAGTGAGTTACCGACTCACCTCTGTAGTAATACTAACAGATTGCAATCGGTAACTCACTCCGATGGTAAAAGGTTGGGACAGCCATTAAAACCCACCCTGTATATTTCATTCGTCAAATATGCAAACAATGCATATATGCAAGGATATTTAAAGTTTTCCGCGTTTCAGTTAACACAACAGGCGACACGGGACGCGCTAATAGGAAAGCACCCTCTTATATATATGCTCAAAGTTCACATTCAGGGACTTCAGGGTATTATCTGGTATCATCGGGTTAAGTTTTTTGAACGGAAGTCGTTTTTTCAAATTAAACATGAAACCTAAACCAGATCTAACAAGTGAGCCTACTTGGTCCAAGTTAGGAAGTTATTTTGCGGAACATTGTTCTGAGATAAATATATAAACTATTCCAACAAGATCTCGAGCTGTTTAAAAAATTCAGGTACGGTGTTAATGCTCGTGACATGTAACCTTGACATGAGTCGTATTTAAAAAATTTCAGCAGATAGTTGCGTGACCATATTTAAAATGTCATTTCATACAGAAAGTTGCCTATTAATAAAAACCTGGAAACTTAGTAATAAAAGAGGTCAGCCCGCAGACAGATTTAGAGTCTCGGCGAGGTTAATCGGTTGAATGAGAAGATGGTTATAACGCTCTACAAATAAATCTACATGATATTCTATTGTTGCTTATCGGCGTATTGTTTTATTTAGTATTTTAAATGAATAATGGTCAATAAGTACATAAATTATCGGTAAAGATTTATTTACTTACAAAGTAAATGTGAGTTATTGTATACTTTTGAATGATGTAATTGTTGCAACAGATTCTTTTAGACATTAAATAAATGTTCATACTAATTAAATGTAATTCTAACATCCAGTCTAGAAATAGACAAACCCCAGGATGGACCAATTTTACTTTATTATTCCAAAAATCGTGTTAACGATGCAGTCCTTTGATTGTTATTTGAATTGGTATGTAAATGTTAAAGGCAGATTATATCTAACTATTATTAATAATGCATACGGGGTCGTTGGCATCACGCATTATAGCTGACCCACGTAGAAGGCTCCGGTGCTGATGGTTTCACGCATTACACCTGGTCCAAGTAGAAGGCTCCGGTGCGGGTGGCTTCACGCATTATACATGACCCAAGTAAAAGGCTCCGGTGCCCGTGGCTTCGCGCGAAATAACTGGCCCACGTAGAAGGCCGTGGTGCCGGTGGCTTCACGCATTACACCTGACCCACGTAGAAGGCTCCGATGCCGATGGCTTCACGCATTGCATCTGACCCACGTAGAACGCTCCGGTGCCGATGGCTTCACGCATTGCACCTGACCCACGTAGAAAGCTCCGGTGCCGATGGCTTCACGCATTACACCTGGCCCAAGTAGAAGTATCTCGGTGACGATGGCTTCACGTAATATACATGTATGTAATTCGATTGCGGTCACAAAGCGCTCGTTTCTTTGTCAGTGGAAAAAAATACAACTGACAAACCCATGCCGCTACGGACCTTTCATCCTACGGCATAATTGGCCATCAGAGGAATTTCATAGCATGCGACTCACCGATGCTGACAAGTTGTACGAATTCACCTCGAAATGTAGCAGTTGCATTTCTTGTCACCACGTATGAAGAGATATTCCGCAGGAAATAATCCAGAGGCTATAAAACGAAGGCGCCGGGTCGTTGGCTTCACGCATTAGCCATGGCCCAGGTAGAAGGCGCCGGTGTCGGTGGCGTCGCGCAAAATACCTGTCCCACGTAGAAGGCGCCGGTGTCGGTGGCTTCACGCAAAGTAACTGGCCCAAGTACAAGGCTCCGAGGGGACAACCCTCGTGGCTATGTTGGGTGCATGCCCGTAAATTTCTCATCCACATTGCAGTAACTCCAAGGCCTCTTATTTTATTAGTAATTTCAGTACTATTCGGTACTATTAAGAGTTCGAATAAGAACATCGTACGATTATAATACCAAGACCTAAAACATATAGGACAGATTAATAACAAATATTAAATTGGGTCAATGATCATATTATGTCAACGACGAATTGTTATAAACGACCTTGTATGTAACAACAATAAAAAGGAGTAATGAAACAACAAACTTTAAATTGTAATTTCGTGTATCGTGGCGCAAATAATGCGCGTGCAGTGCCGGATGGTCGATTACTGACATCTGTCTCATCTCTATACTCTTTTTTGAGCTTCTTTGTTTCCTTACGACCAACGATCAAATCAATTGGCGCTTCAGCAGGTTTCAAATTCTGTTCACTTTGTCCCCATTATGGTCCATAATCCTTTGTAATAACTCATTAGGACTGATTCTGCCCTTCTTAATCTTTTCATTACAATCATCGCCTTCTAATCTAATTTAGAAACCTGCAAAAAGGATATTTTCTGGTGGGTGGCTTCTCAATGAAATAAAATCATAAAATAAAATGTTATTACTTTACCTATTAAATAAACTCATCTTCGCATCACACGTGTTACACACATAGAGAAACTGTGTCGAGTTACCTCCTCGATCTTAAAATGTCCATTGATGTATCCAGCACTTGTTTGAACTTTTAAGGGAACAAGGAAAGGCGCCGGTGTCGGTGGCTTCACGCATTATCGATGCCCCAAGTAGAAGGCTCCGAGGGGACAACCCTCGTGGCTATGTTGGGTGCATGCCCGTAAATTTCTCATCCACATTGCGGTAACTCCAAGGCCTCTTATTTTATTAGTAATTTCAGTACTATTTCCTAGTATTTAGAGTTCAAATTAGAACATCGTATGATCATGATATCAAGAGCTGAAACATATAGAACAAATTAACAACAAATTCTCACTCGTAATATCATATAACGTCGCGCAAATTATGCGCGCGTATATGTGAATGTACCTGAAACAAATAAGATACCAAAACTAGTATGACTAGTATGGCATATTAATAACATGATACAAAATTATGGATGACATAAAAAAACATCATTAAATAATTGTCAAATAATAATGCGAAGATCATACTAAGATTTCATTTAATCCTCAGTGGAAGAAGTAAAATCTTTTGTCGATCAAGCATTTATTTTACGAGCAACGAGCATTGTGGCTACGTGGACGGGACACTTATACGTATATAATTCCTTCAAGGATTAAAAATATTCCCGGGTGACAAGAATCCAGTTTTCCTACCATCCTACAACCTTCTCCTGTCCCCGGCCCTTCCTACTTAAAATAAAATTCATTCGCACAGAAATATACTACCTGCTTGCCTAACACCTATAATTAAAAAATGGCAAAACAGTCACACCAACACACCTCACTCCACGATTCTCTCTCATACGCCCTGGGTGCAAAGTCCTACACTAGAGAGGCCATCCCGGGATGCCTCCGACACCCGAACGTGAAGCACACCATTTCTATTATTATTATTATATTATAAATTATTGTACATACCGTTATCCTGAAATCGACTGTCGACGGCGGCGAACATTGCGGGAAATTACGCGCGAAAAAATATTCACCGAGTGAAAACTAGAAATGCCTTGAAAAAGTTTAAAGGCAAAACGGTGAATTTGTTTATTTGAAATCATTTCTTTAGAAACGACGCAGAATTCCACCATTTACCTATTCACACAACGCTGTGGAATAATCGTACGTCGCGCACGATACACCGACGCATCGACAGTCGCTGATACTTCGAATAGATCTTAACATCTATTCGCCGTGCTCACCCGCCAGAATCCGATCGGGTTAACACCTGGGCACCCGACCGGATGCAAGCGTAAAGAGAAATGAGCACGGGTTTTTTCCTGAAAATCCTAAGCTAGAAGGAGTTAAACTTTAATTCATCTAAACGGGCTACTAGATTTTAAGTAATCAAGCAATCATACTGGTGAACTTGTAATCGAAAATTTAAATTTGAATTAATTTCAAGATAATTTAAAGTTGAAATTATAATTTTCAGAAAAGCAGTATTAGTCAACTTCAAATAATTTAGAATCGACATTACAGTACTCCAAAAGTTAGCATCTTTATACTTTATAAAAGCAAATTTGTATTCAGACAAAATATTCCTCGACGGCACCTATCATCGAAACACAATATCTAAAAATTATTCAACACATTCATTTCACGTGTTCCGAATTAGGTGCTCGTCAACGCGAAGTGTTTTCTTGCTCTAACCTTAACCGAAAAATTTATCACAGTATACTTTATAACGCGTTATAAAATATCACATACGATAAATTTGTAATAAATATATACAGACATGAAGATTGCACGAAATAACAAAAGTACAAATCAAGAAAGTAGACATAATGCACTACATAATTTAATTTATCGTCAAATGCGACTTCACACCTCACTTAATCATATCCCACTAAATCGTAGTTTTTAAAATTGTTCATAGTTTTTTAAATTTTTATTTTAAAATTGTCGTGTTCTTTTAATGAGCAATGAATTCAGGAAATATTTCACTCTGTTATTATGAACGCGATAACCTCTGAAGAGCAAGAAACCCTAGCCTGAGCTAAGAATCCAAATATACGGAAGATAAATAACAGGTTAATAATACGATATCACTTGCGATCGAATTACATGTATGTAATTCGATCGCGGCCACAATGCGCTCGTTTGTTTGTTAGTGGAAACAAATACAACTGACAAACCCATGCCGTTACGGACCTTTCATCCTACGGCATGATTGGCCATCAGAGGAATTTCATAACATGCGACTCACCGATGCTGACAAATTCTATATGAAGTAACCTCGAAATGTAGCAGTTGCATTCCTTGTCACCATGTATGAAGAGATATTCCGCAGGAAATAATCCAGAGGCTATAAAACGAAGGCACCGGTGTTGTTGGCTTCACGCATTAGCCATGACCCAGGTAGAAGGCGCCGGTGTCGTTGGCTTCACGCAAAATACCTGTCCCACGTAGAAGGCGCCGGTGTCGGTGGCTTCACGCAAAGTAACTGGCCCAAGTACAAGGCTCCGAGGGGACAACCCTCGTGGCTATGTTGGGCGCATGCCCGTAAATTTCTCATCCACATTGCGGTATCTCCAAGGCCTCTTATTTTATTAGTAATTTCAGTATTATTCGGTAGTATTAAGAGTTCGAATAAGAACATCGTATGATCATAATACCAAGACCTAAAACATATAGGACAGATTAATAACAAATATTAAATTGGGTCAATGATCATATTATGTCAACGACGAATTGTTATAAACGACCTTGTATGTAACAACAATAAAAAGGAGTAATGAAACAACAAACTTTAAATTGTAATTTCGTGTATCGTGGCGCAAATAATGCGCGTGCAGTGCCGGATGGTCGATTACTGACATCTGTCTCATCTCTATGCTTGATTTTGAGCTTCTTTGCTTCCTTACGACCAACGATCAAACTAATTGGCGCTTCAGCAGGTTTCAAATTCTGTTCACTTTGTCCCCATTATGTTCCATAATCCTTTGTAATAACTCATTAGGACTGATTCTGCCCTCCTTAATCTTTTCATTACAATCATCGCCTTCCAATCTAATTTAGAAACCTGCAAAAAGGATATTCTCTGGTGAGTGGCTTCTCAATGAAATAAAATCATAAAATAAAATGTCATTACTTTACCTATTAAATAAACTCATCTTCGCAAGACACGTGTTACACACATAGAGAAACTGTGTCGAGTTACCTCCTCGATCTTAAAATGTCCATTGATGTATCCAGCATTTGTTTGAACTTTTAAGGGAACAAGGAAAGGCGCCGGTGTCGGTGGCTTCACGCAAAATACCTGTCCCACGTAGAGGGCGCCGGTGTCGTTGGCTTCACGCAAAATACCTGGCCCACGCAGAAGGCGCCGGTGTCGGTGGCTTCACGCAAAATACCTGTCCCACGTAGAAGGCGCCGGTGTCGGTGGCTTCACGCATTATCCATGCCCCAAGTAGAAGGCTCCGAGGGGACAACCCTCGTGGCTATGTTGGGTGCATGCCCGTAAATTTCTCATCCACATTGCGGTAACTCCAAGGCCTCTTATTTTATTAGTAATTTCAGTACTATTCGGTACTATTAAGAGTTCGAATAAGAACATCGTACGATTATAATACCAAGACCTAAAACATATAGGACAGATTAATAACAAATATTAAATTGGGTCAATGATCATATTATGTCAACGACGAATTGTTATAAACGACCTTGTATGTAACAACAATAAAAAGGAGTAATGAAACAACAAACTTTAAATTGTAATTTCGTGTATCGTGGCGCAAATAATGCGCGTGCAGTGCCGGATGGTCGATTACTGACATCTGTCTCATCTCTATACTCTTTTTTGAGCTTCTTTGTTTCCTTACGACCAACGATCAAATCAATTGGCGCTTCAGCAGGTTTCAAATTCTGTTCACTTTGTCCCCATTATGGTCCATAATCCTTTGTAATAACTCATTAGGACTGATTCTGCCCTTCTTAATCTTTTCATTACAATCATCGCCTTCTAATCTAATTTAGAAACCTGCAAAAAGGATATTTTCTGGTGGGTGGCTTCTCAATGAAATAAAATCATAAAATAAAATGTTATTACTTTACCTATTAAATAAACTCATCTTCGCATCACACGTGTTACACACATAGAGAAACTGTGTCGAGTTACCTCCTCGATCTTAAAATGTCCATTGATGTATCCAGCACTTGTTTGAACTTTTAAGGGAACAAGGAAAGGCGCCGGTGTCGGTGGCTTCACGCATTATCGATGCCCCAAGTAGAAGGCTCCGAGGGGACAACCCTCGTGGCTATGTTGGGTGCATGCCCGTAAATTTCTCATCCACATTGCGGTAACTCCAAGGCCCCTTATTTTATTAGTAATTTCAGTACTATTTCCTAGTATTTAGAGTTCAAATTAGAACATCGTATTATCATGATATCAAGAGCTGAAACATATAGAACAAATTAACAACAAATTCTCACTCGTAATATCATATAACGTCGCGCAAATTATGCGCGCGTATATGTGAATGTACCTGAAACAAATAAGATACCAAAACTAGTATGACTAGTATGGCATATTAATAACATGATACAAAATTATGGATGACATAAAAAAACATCATTAAATAATTGTCAAATAATAATGCGAAGATCATACTAAGATTTCATTTAATCCTCAGTGGAAGAAGTAAAATCTTTTGTCGATCAAGCATTTATTTTACGAGCAACGAGCATTGTGGCTACGTGGACGGGACACTTATACGTATATAATTCCTTCAAGGATTAAAAATATTCCCGGGTGACAAGGATCCAGTTTTCCTACCATCCTACAACCTTCTCCTGTCCCCGGCCCTTCCTACTTAAAATAAAATTCATTCGCACAGAAATATACTACCTGCCTGCCTAACACCTATAATTAAAAAAAATGGCAAAACAGTCACACCAACACACATCACTCCACGATTCTCTCTCATACGCCCTGGGTGCAAAGTCCTACACTAGAGAGGCCATCCCGGGATGCCTCCGACACCCGAACGTGAAGCACACCATTTCTATATTGTACATACCGTTTTATCCTGAAATCGACTGCCGACGGCGGCGAACATTGCGTGAAATTACATGTGAAACTAGGGGGCAAGCCCCCTGCGCTTTCGCTTCGCTCAAGCGCCAACCCCCTCAAGATCGCCTTTGCTCGCGCTTCGCGCTCGCCTTAACGGGTGCAGAAAAGCTTCGCTTTTCTGCAATAGGCACGACCGCGGCACTCGCGCTTCGCGCTCGCCAACGAATTTCAAAAGGTTTCGAAATTGTGGAAAATTCAAGTATTGAGATATTAAACTATGCTACAGAGTCCTCTGCGCTTTCGCTTCGCTCAAACGCCATACCCCCTGAGGTCATCGGATGCTCGCGCTTCGCGCTCGCCCACGAAATGCAGCATTTCTGCAATAGGCCCAAGTGATCAAAACCGGACAATTAAATGCATCCGAACCAAAATTTGACATGTACATAGAGTATATACACCTTTGCTGCGGTGAAACTTTATGCATGGTTATCTTCAACCATTCAGAAATTGCGACAAATTGAAATCTTTAATCTAGTATTCCGGCGAGACGCTTGCGCGGATTCAAACACAATTTGGCATATAGTTTAAAAAAATATATCCATTTGGTGCCACAAAACTTTATGCATGGTCATCTTCAACCGTTTCGAAATTACGGGATTTTCAAACTATAATTATAAAATAGTGAATTAAAGATTTGAAACTGGCACCATTTCGAAATGGTTGAAGATGCCCATACACAATGTTTACTTGATGTACATGCCAAATTTTGTTCGAATCCGTTCAGCCGTTTCAAGATGACCATGCATATTGCCGCCATTTTGTAACGGTTCGAGATGGCGATACACAAAGTTTCGTGGCACCAAAGAGGTATATACTCGATGTACATGCCAAATTTTGTCCGAATCCGTTCAGTCATTTCGCCGGAATAATGGACTAAAGATTTGAATTAGTCGCCATTTTTGATTCGGCCAACCAAAAAATTTGAAAATTTCCAGTAATTGTCATTGCGTACGTGTACATGAACGTGTAAAATTTTATCAGGATCCATTGAATAGTACCAAAGATACGAATTTTTCAATATTTGAACTTCCCGCCATTTTGTACCGGTTCAAGATGGCGGCTTACAAACCTTATTGTCAACTCACAGTAGTGTACTTGATTTTTGTGCCAAATTTCGTCCCGATCGGTTCAGCCGTTTTCCCGAAATCGAGGATATACACGGACACACACACACACACACACACACACACACACACACACACACACACACACACACACACACACACACACACACACACACACACACACACACACACACACACACATACACACATACATACGAACGGTTTTCAGGATGGCGATTGCATAAGTCACTCCCTTTACGGTCGTGCCTAAAAATGTTCACCGCGCGAAAACTAGAAATGCCTTGTAAAATTTTAAAGGCAAACCGGTGAGTTTGTTTCTTTGAAGTCATTTCATTAAAAACGACGCAGAATTCCACCATTTACCTATTCACACAACGCTGTGGAATAATCGTACGTCGCGCACGATACACCGACGCATCGACAGTCGCTGATAGTTCGAAAAGTTCTTAACATCTATTCGCCGTGCTCACCCGCCAGAATCCGATCGGGTTAACACCTGGGCACCCGACCGGATGCAAGCGTAAAGAGAAATGAGCACGGGTTTTTTCCTGAAAATCCTAAGCTAGAAGGAGTTAAACTTTAATTCATCTAAACGGGCTACTAGATTTTAAGTAATCAAGCAATCATACTGGTGAACTTGTAATCGAAAATTTAAATTTGAATTAATTTCAAGATAATTTAAAGTTGAAATTATAATTTTCAGAAAAGCAGTATTAGTCACTTCAAATAATTTAGAATCGACATTACAGTACTCCAAAAGTTAGCATCTTTATACTTTATAAAAGCAAATTTGTATTCAGACAAAATATTCCTCGACGGCACCTATCATCGAAACACAATATCTAAAAATTATTCAACACATTCATTTCACGTGTTCCGAATTAGGTGCTCGTCAACGCGAAGTGTTTTCTTGCTCTAACCTTAACCGAAAAATTTATCACAGTATACTTTATAACGCGTTATAAAATATCACATACGGTAAATTTATAATAAATATATGCAGACATGAAGATTGCACGAAATAACAAAAGTACAAATCAAGAAAGTAGACATAATGCACTACATAATTTAATTTATCGTCAAATGCGACTTCACACCTCACTTAATTATATCCCACTAAATCGTCGTAGTTAATACATTTTTATTTTAAAAATTTCGTGTTTTTTTAATGGGCGATTAACTCAGGAAATATTGCACTTTGTTATTATGAACTCGATAACCTCTACAGAGCAAGAAAACCCTACCCTGAGCTAAGAATCCAAATATACGGAAGATAAATAGCAGGTTAGTAATACGATACCACTCGCGATCGAATTACATGTATGTAATTCGATCGCGGCCACAATGCGCTCGTTTCTTTGTCAGTGGAAAAAAAATACAACTGACAAACCCATGCCGTTACGGACCATTCATCCTACGACATGATTGGCCATCAGAGGAATTTCATAGCATGCGACTCACCGGTGCTGACAAATTCTATGAATTCACCTCGAAAGGTAGAAATTGCATTTCTCGTCACCTTGTAGGAAGAGATATTCCGCAGGAAAGAATCCAGAGGCTGCAAAACGAGCAAGAATTATCGTTCACTAACGTTTACCATGGTAAATTCATTGATACACATTTTTTCGAGAATAATTCGATTCCAAGTAAGAATTAAGATGCTCACTCAACCAGGGTGTATCTCCTATCCGACGATGACTTGTGCTGCTTCTCTTGATGTCCCTTACGACTCTACGACACGCGGACGTCACCTACAATGCATTCGTTGAACACTTGTTTTACCGACATCGTGTATTCACTGACAATGGTTAATCGCGTGACTCTCAGAAAATGAGACTAACCGATCGCAATACCTGCCAAACTCTGCTCTATTCGCGCGGAGGTCTCCCCACTCAAACATGGAACATCGTAACCGTCGAACGACATTGCCTCGATATATTACGAATGATTGTTACTACTTTTCGACAATTGGAAAAAATGCTCGTGCACAATAATCTTACTCACAAAATACACGAGAAACGTTCAGATTCGTCCGAATTTGTATAGAAAATCGCATTTTACCGGCGAAAATTTTTGACATATACGTAAAGTTCTTATGAGAGCTGACGCTATAGCTTAAAACCGATTTTCTACTGATACGAGACTTTAACATGGATATACTTCAATATTACTTGGATATATGTACCTTTCTTATACTGTAAGAGGTTCGATTTCGACTCAATAATCATTTTTGAGATCGAAATTCACGAATGTTGCGAGAATAATTAAAGCTCATGATGAAACCGGTATAATGGCGTCGTTACACTAACGGAAAGTTCGAAGATGTGCCTTCCGCGAAAATGGCTGCGCATAACTATGCGCAGTAGAATCATAAGCGACCATTTCCAAGCAGAATTATTATTTCATCATTATTTAATATAAACTCACTTTGACAGCTATCATTGGAAAAATCATGGATAAAGAATAACTTTACGTGAATTATATTATTTATTATTTAATATGTATATAATATGTATCAAGAAAAATTTTACGTGAAATATATGTATGTCTCCTCACTGAAGTACGAAACTTCGCAACGGTCGAACGACATTGCCTCGATATATTTCGAATTATTGTTGCTACTTTTCGAGGATTGGAAAAAATGCTTGTGCACAGTAAATTTATCGACAAATATACGAGAAAGGTTCAGATTCGACCGAATTTGTATGGAAAATAGTATTTTACCAGCAAAAATTTTTTGACGATACGTAAACTCCTTATGCGAGCTGATGCTATAGCTTAAAATCAATTTTCTACTGACTCGAAACATTAACATGGATATATCTCAATATTACTTGGATATGTGTACCTTTGCATGCCGTGAGGCACTTGATTTCGACTCGATGACCATTTTTTCGGTGAAAATTCGCAAAAATTACGAGGACAATTAAAAGTGACCGGTATGATAGAACGTCCCGGGCTGTAATGGCGTCTTTACCCAACGGAAAGCTGGAAGACGCGTGCCCGCCAAAAAGGCTGCGCGGAACTATGCGCAGTAGAATCACACACAACATTTACGTGCAGAATTATCATTCTACGAATTACTTAATGTAAATTTACTTTGATAGATACGATTAGAAAAATCATAAATAAACAAAAACTTTACGTGAAATACATTATTTATTATTTATATACTAAGTAATAATGTGTGTAAGGTTGAATATGTGTACCAGCCAATAAGAGCACGCAGAACGTTGCGCAATAGGATCACAAGATAAATCGAGATCGTTACAAAGGATTGGCGGCCATGTATGTCGGGTCGCTGTTTTACCAGGCAATGAGGATAACTGCAGTGCCGTGTTCGACCAAAGGTATTTATGGAATTTCAATATATGCTTTCCTTTCACTGCTGTGATCGGATTATGTCACATCATTTCAAAAGTAGACTAGAATCTAATTGAATTACCGAGGAGATATTATGTGTCTAGCTTATGCCACCGAGGAAAGATTATTAAAGAGGGCCAGCGCCCGTGTTTTGCCGGGTCCCGGCGGGTTCCGGAGATAATTGTAGTGCTCTATTCGATCAACCGTACTTATGGAGTTGTAATGTAAGCTATGTTGCTTTGCTACGTAGTTACGCAAAAATGGCGCTGAAAGCAGTGAAAATTTTCGGCCCCCCTAGACGCATAAGCGCTGACGCTGACCCTCTTTAACAATCTCTCCTCGGTGCTACATGACTGTACACTATCGTTCTTTATAGGGGTGCATGTGCGATTGTATATGCATCTTGCACCAATTTCTCAAATTGGCTTCGGATTCCGGAATGCATTAACGACTATACTAAACTATAATGTATATATGTATATTAAATACAAACAAACATCATTTTCTTTCATATTCAAATTATCGAAATGAAAGAAGCGGTTGTTTTATTTCATTAGTACGCGTAATTTCTCATTTCAAAGTTGTTAATTCAAAAGATCAACAGTAAAAAACGGATTCGCCGATTCATCAATGCCACTAACGTCTAGTCAATCTATGGTTTTTAAAAATAATTCACCGCTTATCGATGTCCCGATTGAATATCGCCCATCACTGTCCATCGCTATGAAAATATAAATAAATAGCACGATGTCTACATTTAACAAGTAATCGTAAATTCTTGTTATGGTTTGCTGCAATTATCATTGACCCGGCAGCATGAAGATAGCGATTCATCCATTATCGAATAATCCCACAGCAGCTTGGCGTGAATTGTCACAAGAACAAAAGGTTATTAAAATTAATGCAAAGATTCCAACGAGCGACGCTCCAAGTGATAAGGTAATTGATTTTCAAATGTTTCCTTAATGGGTAACTTAAAACTCCCACTTTGGCGTGTCCTATTTTTATGAATATGTATTAAAATTTCTATAAATCACATTTCACCATTAAAGTACTTTATTATAAGCTATTTTTATGTCTTAGCTTCGTGTTGTTTGTATGAGCGATACACATTCACTCACTCCATTCATAAACTTCGACATACCTATTGGAGACGTTTTCATACACGCTGGGGATTTTACAAAATGTGGTAGCTTACAGGAAGTTATAGAATTTAACAATTGGATTGGTAAGTATTGCTAATCTCTGTAATATCATTGAATCCTTCTACGGTCGTTGTACAATGAGAAGTTAAGATAGAGTTATGAGAGTGGTGTTATTTTTTATGTCAGGTAATTTGCCGCATAAGCACAAAATAGTTATAGCTGGCAATCATGAGCTTAGTTTTGATCCAACGTTCACACATCCTTTTTCTATATACACCAGTGGAGATCGCCAAAAACATACAGGGACCAGCATTCTTGACAACATACCTACATTGGGCATGTCTAAAGACACTTTAGCGGAAGCGATTCAAACTAGTAATGTCAAAGATTATTTGACAAACTGTAACTATTTGGAAGACACCGAAATTGTAATCCATGGAATTAAAATATATGGAACGCCATGGTAACTATCAATATATCTTTGTTATCGAGAAATAATATTCAAATATGTGCAAAAGTTTTCCAGTCTGTCATTGTAAACAACAAATGACAAAAACGTTGCTGGAGAATTGTTTGTAAGATTCTTGTTTTGTGGTTCCTTTACTTGAAACTTTAGGCAACCTGAATTTTGTAAGTGGGCTTTTAATGTGCCTCGTGGAGAACCCTGTTTGTCAAAATGGGACATGATTCCATCTGATACAGATATACTCGTAACACATACACCTCCAGTAGGACATGGAGATTTATGTTGTAGTGGTGTGCGAGCAGGATGCGTAGAATTGTTATCTACAGTACAAAATCGCGTGCAACCCAAATACCATGTTTTTGGCCATATACATGAAGGTATATATTATTATGTCATATGAAAATATCTATTTAGTAAGTTGATACACATTTAACTAAACGGAACTTTATTTGATTTAAGGATATGGTATTTCTTCAGACGGAAAAATAATATTTATAAATGCATCAACTTGTGATCTTAATTATTTACCAAGTAATCTGCCAATAGTGTTTGACATAAAACTACCCTCTGGGATTGTTAAGTCCTAATACTTATAGCAATTAGAATTAATAATTTCATACCTATCA
Organism: Tiphia femorata; assembly: GCA_944319695.1. Classification (NCBI taxonomy): domain Eukaryota; kingdom Metazoa; phylum Arthropoda; class Insecta; order Hymenoptera; family Tiphiidae; genus Tiphia; species Tiphia femorata. The sequence goes on along the minus strand of OX090901.1, from coordinate 20,237,547 downwards.
TAATTCTGAACTGCACTCTAAGATTTTTTTATTTCTTACAAACATTATTTACTTTCGGACTGGATTATGTTAAATGATATATGCATAATTTAAGTATCTAATAATATTTATTATATTTAACGAAAAAGTAATTCTAATTTCCGTATATGAAAAATACTCAATTAAAAATAATCTCATCAAATATTTAGTTCTGTGTTTGTCTTATTGAGTGTTAAGGAAACACTGAAATATTGGGTTTGGACAGGGATCAACGTATTCTTTGAATTTAGTATATTGTTGATTCACAAGAAATATCCATAAAAGAAGTGCTTTTCTACAAATAGATTTAGAGCACATTCTCTAAAGTTTTAATTCTCCAAAATCATGTACCAACCTATTGTTCACGTTTCATACATTATAGTTAAATACATACTGTTGTAACATTAAGTTTCTAACCTTTTGTAGATAGCATAATGTAATGTAACTAAAGCACACGCGATATTCATATTCGGTATGTAAGATTTTTTTACTTTCAAGCCCTGTGATGTTTTTTGTAGGGTTTAGAAATATTTAACTGATAATAAAGATATTAACGGAAAAATAACTGGTACTTAATTAAGAAACAATAATACATAGTATTACCTTTGAATATTATTAGCAAATGATTTACATTATTTTAAATGACTAGTAATACAATTTATTGTAATTATCATTATGCAAACAAAAATTTAAGGTGTTAACAGAACTATTCCATTTCCATACCATCTCATAATTGGCTCTAATGTACCTTTGTAACTATTTCACAATATCTTGATATTTTTGTTACTTCATATCAACAAATTATGACATTATTTACAATGAATTGTATAGCCCAGCTTTACCTTTTATATTGAACATTTAGAGTTTGAACTCTAAGGAACATTTTAACAACAAGTATTAGATGTGTTATGTTATTAGCCAAAAAACATGTTTTTATTTCTTATTCTCACAGTATAATCATCAATCAGTATAGAGGCACCTATCTGTAAAATTGATGATGCTGGTTCTGAAACAATATGCGAGTATTGTTGTCAACTAGATGTCAACAACTCCAAACGCGTTGTGAGATATATATAATATATGGAATTATGTATTATAATTAAACGTGGAAGAGAGATTGTTAAAGGAGATCACGGCAGCGCTCACCCGTTCGCTTCAAAGTATGTTTTATCGGGTTCCGGAGATAATTGCAGTGACCTGTTCAAACGACGGTACTTATGGAGTTGTAATGTGATCTATGTTGATTTGCTATGAAGTAATGCCAAAGTGGCCATAGCAAAATTTTTGCTACCACGCGGTGGATCGCGAAACAACGTCAATTTAAGAAGGACATGCGCATTAAAAATTTATATACAATTTTATGCTACTTGCTCCACTATAGTGATTAGTGATTATAGTGCGCTATTATTCCAAGTATTTATTACTGTGCAATAACATATCTTTTTTAAAGAGACATCATTCAAACCTTTGCATATGGGTCTATTTATAACAAAAATTTTTATTACACAAACTTACATAAAGATTACTTACCGTCATGCCATAAAAAGGACTTTCTAATAATTTAACAGAGTTTGCAATGCTTTACAATAGAAATTTTCTTTAATAACTTGTAACAATAATAGTACACATATCGATTTGTATTGCCCTAATAAAACATGTAAAATGTGTTATAGTTCTCATATATTTATTATAATACCCAGTTTAACAAGTGGCTTTATTATTTTGATAGAATTCTTTCATTTTAAATACTGTCGCAGTTTTCATACTGACATTTTCATGCTGGTCCAAATTGAACTCAATATGAAACCATTGGTGAATTTGTATTACCGAATTAGAAATATGATATCACACTGAAAATGTCGTTTTTCTTAAAAGCGATGCCTGCAAAAATAGTCGAAAACTGTAGAATATAAATTTAAAACAATTTTCCTTTTATATAAGTGTTAGTGAAAGTGTAAAGTTTGTACCTCACGATGAGTTGATTTACTAACATGCGTTGGTTCTACTGATTTAAGTTTGTACATACCAAAATTGTTCTACTGCGATATTACAATATTACAGATCTTTTTAAATTTATCTACAAAGGTAGTGTGGGTCATCAGATGACATATTTATAACGTACCATTGTAATGACAAGAATTTGTTTGTTACAAACACAAAAGTTTACTTCAGGGCTTGTAACAAGTTCATATTGTTTTGACATCCTCTATATCACGTGAATATGAATTGATGAGACATTTTGAAATATATGCAACACAGTCTGGTCATATGTTTTTTCATCATTGAGATTGCAAGATAGGAAGTACTACATATATCTATGGCTGTTTGTTGTAAGGTACTAGAAATTTCAAAACAAATAGACTCAAAAGAATCTACCAGTTCAAGTAATGCTTCCATTACTTTTTGAAAATTAATGAAATAAATTGACGAACTATCTATTGTAACAATTGCTACAGATACCTATCAAAGAAAAAGTTATGAGTTTAGCAATAGGATATGCCTAATTATCCTTAAATTGCTTATTACTGAACTAAACTAAGAATAACAATAAACAAACATAGAATGCAAAGGACATTCTTGTTTCAAAGCTTGATAAAGTACATGAACGGAGATTGTATTTAATACGGTACATTTGAAAACAGGTACGAAACAGATTCTCCATTGTGAGTCCGCCTAACTGCTTCAGCAAACATCATTGAAACATCGATACACTGGAATATAGAATATGTAGATTATTCAAAGCTGAGATTATATACTGATAGATTACAAGTCTTTAGATTTGAATTACTAGTTTCTTAAACTGTTCAAATAACATTGATGTATTGAGGGCATTTATTTACATTTGAACAGTAAGCTGGGAGGTATTAGTACTGAGAAAAGTGTTAGTAAACAGTTTTGACAATGCGACATTTATGTAATTAATATTTACCTGTATTTTTGGACAATCCTTCATATGTGCATCTTGAGGTATAGTATTAGTCACTACAACAGCTTCAAAACAGGCATTATTAATTCGACTAATTGCTGGACCACTGAATATACCGTGTGTAAGTATAGCATAAACTTTAGTAGCACCAGCTTCTAAAAGTTTTTCTGCTGCATGACAAATAGTACCGCAAGTATCTGCCATATCATCTACAAGAATAGCTACTCTGTCCTTTACATCTCCAACTAACACCATACTTGCTACTTCATTCGCTTTTTTCCTTTCCTTGTGAATAAGAGCAAACTCAACATTTAAGCGATCTGCTATAGATGTTACCCTATAATTTGGAAAATATTAATTATTCTACTTCAAGTCCATTTTCGTTATTTTGATTGTGTACACTGCAAAGTAAAGTATTAAACTTACCTTTTAGCACCCCCTGCATCTGGCGAAACTATAATACTATTTCGCCACTCAACAATGTTCTCTTTGATCCATTTTAATACAGCTGGTTCCGCAAATAGATTATCAACTGGAATGTCGAAGAAACCTTGTATTTGACTGGCATGTAAATCCATGGTAATTATATGATCAGCTCCTGCTACAGATAGCATATTCGCTACCAATTTAGCCGAAATAGGGGCACGACTCTGTAAAACATTGGAACAAAATCAATTTTTAAGAATTTATATGAGTCCCTCAAGTCCATTTGCAACTGGAAGTTTCCTGTAATTTAAAAAAAAAGATTCTATTAAGATTTTTTGAACACATGTTTTAAACATGTAATTTTTGAAATTCACTGAATAGACAAACGACAAGGAATTGGAGAACCTTTGAATAAACATGTAAGATTAAGAATATATCATGGAAGGGATACTTTAGGAGCTACTCAATTCCCTGTGAACACACTATCATTTCAATATTCTTTTTCAAAGTATTATAAGAGGGGACAAAATATGAATACAATGGCTAGGTGCTAATATAATGATTGGTAAATGTGATCATATCGAAATGGAAAATAATTAAAAAAAAGGAAATAGAGTTTATAAGGAAAAAGACATGTTGCAAATGCACCCCAGTTAGACTCAACAAAAACTGTAAGTTAAGCAAAAATACTTAAAGTTATGAATATAAGACAGGGTAGAATGCATTTCATTTTACTGTTTATCGACAATAAAAATGTTGAATTTTTAATAAGGTGGTAGGCATATTTAATTTTTATATGCTATTTACATATCTTATGAATGTAGAGCATAGTTGTTTGTTTTACAATTAAATTTATGAGTTTATACGACAATAGTCGTACATTATACAGAAAGGATTGTATGATTGTCAAATATTACAGTTCATTATTATGTCACAATGAATTGTTCCTCTTGGAGCATATATTATGATTAAAAATAATGAAATGCACTGTACCAAGCAGAACTAAATTTAATAAAATTAACTTAGTGATCTATTATTTATAGCGACCAGAAACCTCACAAAAGCTGGTTGGTGTTAACATTGAATTAATGCATTTTATCCATGATTGTGTAATTTACATAATATATTATTTTCAAGACAAAACAATCGTTTTCTTTTGGCTTAAGCACTACTGCGTTAATAGGTCAGGCATTTTTTAAATTAGTATACTTATATAAAACATTGATGATAAGCTGTACAAAAATTAGTACCCAACAAACATACATATGCATACCCCAGAATACTAATTATTTAAAATATGTATATTGATACTCATATAATGCTATTATATTAATATTTTGCCCTCTCATTCAACTGCCAATGTGCTTGTATGGAATATGTCATTCATTCATTCATTCACGGGGGTACCATTTTGCTATGTAGCAACGAATATAAGTTATGTTAGTCCTACAAAGAAAATTGTTCACCGAATTAAGAAATGATATTACAAATAGAATGGTTCATCGAGTTATCATTGCAAACGCTTCACTCGACAATCTTGTTGCTTTTATACTCACTGTAGACAGGTCGGGCACAAAATCCTGAAAATACCCAACTATTCAGAAACTTAGTATGTAAGTACGTTTCACGTTTCTTTAAAATTCACTTTAGTACTTTGCATATTTAAAAATGGAGGAACATTTTATCGTAATGTGTATTTTATATAATAAACTGTAATAGATTTTGAACAATATGGTTTTTACGTACTATGCTTGTTTGTTAAATTATTTTTATTGTTTAATGTTTGCATGAAAAATAATAGGACATAGATTAATACACTCCGCAAATCAATATAGATAACTGGAATCCGCTTTAATAATATAATTCCCACAACAAGAATGTGTGAAAGGCCCCCCTCGATGAAGCTTACGTATAGTTTTGCAATATATAGCAGGGTTATCCAGTTGTCGATAACCTATAGATTACTATTAAATGATGTGCTGTGAATGTCTTGTTTTTCTGGTGTTACAAACTGTAACACATCTGCTCCATACTATTTTATAAGCACTTAATAAATACACAACTTTTAATAGAAATGTTACGTACGATAAATATAAGAACAAGCATTTTATAAAATCTCATTATATTATCAATATACCCAACGTATGTATCTTTAGGTCCCTGTAAATGTCACTCGTCACATGACAAAGCACCATGTATGATTGGCAAAGTGGACAAAACAAAATTTAATATAAGTTTTTAAAGCTCAGTTCATGCTTAATTTATGTATAGTCCCGGCTGGTTACATGAAAAATGATACATTCAGCAGTCTTAGTTATTAAGCAATTCATTGATGTATGTGTTACGGGCAATAAGTTTAACACGGGCATTTAGTAAAATGACCGGGCACTGTATAGAATGTCCACATTAATCACATTACCCGTAATATATGCATCATATCATTGATATTATCATTCCATGTGATTAATGCGTATTCAATTATATAATTTTTTACAGGAAAGTGATGTGCCAGAAAGTCACATATTATGACTCACAATAAATTATATTAAAATGTCATGTGCCTTCGGTTCTTTATGTTACCAAAGTATTTTCTTTTTCCCATAAATGCTGAAACAATTGAAGCTTTAGATATTCTTGTTGCACATGACAAAAAATTTTCTCGATAGGCTTTTAGATGCTTTTAAACTTTTGAGAGTTTGCGTACGAAAAGACAGATGCAAATATATATCTAAGAGAACAATCGTTGTAACTTTTAACAGAAAATGAAAAGAGAGAATGAAACAAGAGGAAAAAAAAGAAAAAAAAAACATCCGACAATAGGGGAAATTATTGTTTTAATCAGCAATGTGCAGTTATACTATTCTGTGTAGCCCAAAGATATAAAGCCAGAAAAATACAAGCACCTCGTATATGACAATGAAATATTGAGGTTTGCGTTCCAAACATTATATTATTCCACTTGACTGTTGCATATCTACAAATAATGAGTAGAATGGACAAAAGACTGCCTCAAGTTACCCTGAATTTCCACTCGTTCGACTTCATGAACTTATGACTCTTAGTGGAGTTTGACTTGTCCCCACCGTCACCGCCCTGTGAAGATACGATATAAATGGAAATTTAACTTTTCTTTCTGTAAAAATTCTCCATCCAGAATTTGATATGGGTTTGTCATAGATAAATAAAATTTTAAAAATATTACAGGAATTGATAACAATAGGTATTAGGATGCAGTCGGTATAAATATTAGCACGCATAAATATTGCACGCGATATATTGCAAAGACTTGCCCTTCCTTCGCAGATATTATTTAAAATGTATACTATTTACAATATCTTGGAAATTCTCTTAGGTACAGAAGAGAAACTTAAAGTTGGAAAGCTATAGGTCGAGTAATTGTTATTTAAAATTACAAAAATTAGTGTTAACACTTTATAATATGAATTAGAACAGATTACAAATAACATGGCACATAATGAGTACCGCTTTCATTTATCGATTAAAATTTAGTCTGCATACATGTGTAATTTAAAGGCGTTAGATAACTCACAGATGCTATTAATTGATTTATACAAGTAAGTCACGGACATGAACACGTCTTATACGCTTCATTTCTTATTAATATTAAAATTGATTAAAATTCATTTAACAGATATAGATGTTTCCTTCATTTACGCAAGAAATTAATTTCTTTACCCTTTATATAACGATGTTAACTAGGCGGCATACATTGATAATATATCTATGAGAGTATATGCCAAGCCTATATTATTCATTGGTATCCGATTATGTAAATATCCATTGTCAGTTATGTAAGACATATCAATATAGTCTTACCGATACAACTGTTTTTATAATTATGCAATTGATCGCTAATATTGCAGCGTTCTCCTTCTTCCCAGAATAAAATAAATTTGCTAATTATTTAGATATGCCGATTCTCTTTATATGATTATTCTATGTTACTCTCTGAGATTAAAGATTTATGTTTAATAGATGTTCTTTATAGAGTACGTTACTTTTATTTGCTTCTCGATATCTTAATTGGTGCATATTTCTTGCGAATTTAGTCAATATATGGTAATAGACAAATTTAACTTAACAACTGAATTATCGAAGTAAGCCCAATATACGTATCTATATTATTTAAATATATTTTGCAATGGACGATACTTTATGACATTAAAAAAAATATTCGCGACATTACAGTCGTTAAAGTTCTTGATTTCTGGGATTATAAAAGAGAGAAGTAAACACGAGATATATATATATATATGTATATACGGATCATCAATTATTCCTACCTTATCCTTTTTGTCCTGTCGCGCATACGGGAAACAAGGTATAACCGCTGTCACACGGGAGGCAGATGCTATTTTACAGGCATTGATCATAATTAGTAGCTCCATTAGATTGTCGTTTACTTCTCCGCATCCGCTTTGTACAATGTATACATCCTCTCCTCGAACGGACTCCCCTATCTCTACGCTGTTAATGACAGAAACATTATTTATTCCCTCTTGTAAAAGAAAAATAATCAATTTACGAGGCGCGAAACATAAGGAGGATGCTAAATAATTTACTGGCATATGTGCCGATGTATATTCAGGTAATGTCCTTCTGCTTATCTTGAAACCTAGTCTTTCCAAAGTATTTCCCAGTTTATATGTACGTAGGTGTAGTGCATAAATAATTTTCAGATATCTTCGTATATTCGTCAATGCTCCTTCAACCGTATAACGATAAATCATAAATACCATAAATTTTACCGGTTATTAGATCTTACCAAACAACGTGGGATTTGACTGAATTATAGGACTTCATTACATAAGTGGCAAATATAGAGTCGTACCGATTATAAGTGAGAGGACCATTTATAGGTAATAACGTTAATAATCGTTCTTTCGAGGGGTGTGAGTTATTGCTTATCGCATGACGTTCAAGTTAAACATCGCGGTCCTGCGGCGCACCGGGCAGCCGGCCTTGCGCGACGGGGTTGTTTCTACGAATAGGGGTTGTCAAAGAGATAGAAAAGGATAAGTATTGAAATAACGGTGTCGGCGATCCTGCGTTCTATTGTGATGAAAGGAGAGCGACGAAAATCTTTTACCGTCTACTACGGTGACACGTGGTCATAGGAATAGGTAGTCCGATACAATGACAATAACGTGGTTACCAGAGATGATTGCGACCATTACCATGTCTCGAGGTTGCTGAATTTCTTAGTGACAACTTTTCCGATGTCGATCCCAAGTCTGTCGACGATCCTCTGCGCCAGATCTGGATGCGAGGTGCCGCTAAAAACTTTGATGTTCGGCATTCTGCTTTGCAAGAGACGGCCGCGAGAATTTTCCAAGTTTGCGCGTAACAAACTCTTCGCACGCACTGGCTGCGAGACAGGCATCACTAAACAGAAACCACCGAATGACTGACCAATCAGACGTTCCCTTACACGCCGGACGTGACGTCGGTGACTAAGCTCCGCCTACCACGAAATCGTATCAACCGCGTAAATGCGTTCCTTATCGTACATTCCTTTTTTTTCTTCTCGTCCCAGAAAATAATAGATCGTTCACGTTTACTTTATCAGCCGGCGCTCAATTGCAAAACAATCTTCCGATGTCACTCGAGCATCGTGTTTATTTCTCATATTTCTCTAATAAATATACATCGTCGTACGAATCGATGGAAAATATTATTCATCGAGCACGCTCAAATTTTCACGTCGCATATTCCATTTGACCTTTCCAGTTATCTCCTGGAAGGTCCCTGGTACAGATTCTTTTTACCGCATCGTATTTACATGCATCGGACAAGGGCCACTTCGTCGTGCACGCTAAAACTCATGCTGGTAGGATTATTCGAATTTTACGTGCCTCCTCTCGGAGCAACGAACAATTTGGCCAAGCGTCTCTATCGGCTCGTAAGTGTCTACACAATCTTTGTAGTATCCTTCGAGGAGGTTTAATGAGAAACACGTGTTTGAGCCTTTTTGCGCGGAGAGTTATCTAGGAACACGTCCGTACAGATTTTACAGTTTGGCGCCGTCGCGAGTTACGCCGTGATTTTAGACAAATTCAAAGGGGTGAACATGAGTGGGTGACAGTCAACTTTTCTCATCAATGTGGCGCCGGCGGTGATTGAATGATAAATTGGATGTGTCCGTGAGCAGGGCTTTTGGAGTTGAACACGGGTTAGGTCGATTGTTTCTTCGAGTGGGAAAACGGAGAAAATTCTGATCTGATTGTTTGCCCGATCACGGACAACTGACGCTCTCGTTGAAGTTCGCTATTTTATTTGAATGACAATGACAGTGTGCTGACCGTCCTACCGTTTTGGAAGCCATGGCGAACATAGCGGCGCAGCGAATCAAACGAGAATTCAAAGAGGTTATAAAGAGCGAAGAGGTAAGTAGACGAATGTGCAATCCGATTATTCTACGCGCTTCTTCGGCCAAGTGAGAAAAACACCCTACTATTTTACGCACCCTGCGATTACGCAATCATTTCCTTTTTAAATTCGACACGTAAAGAACGTACTCTGATTTTCTAACCGAGAAAATACCGCGGTTGACAAAGCTTAGTCACCTGTTGTGTTACGTTTCACGCCGTCATTTGTTTTTACGCTGCGTTGTTCACATTTCCGATTAAACTTCACGTCAATTGGACATTGTGCCGGGGTTAAAAGATTTTATATTAGACAATGGGTACGTCTCGGATATCGTCAGCACGACGATAATATTTTCCTACACCCATGATTAGGAATTTAACGTTACTATGAGATATATTGCTAGGTGCGATGCGTATTTAAATGATCATTCTGATAAATTGTGTTAGAAGGGCGTCAATATTTAGCGTAGAATAAATTTGCTATAAAGCGAAGAAAGAAGTTATGTTTCAATTAGCTGTCTTTTTATATCAAAGGATCAAATGTTTGATTTGTATTTGTCCAATCGCAAAGCTTCGTTCTGAGCACGGTAATATTGATAAACGATGTAAATTACATACCACTCGATTCGGAATCTTGGCTGCGACATCTGCAAACTTGGATGGACGAAGGGTTTTCTACTGGATCCATACTAATTGTATATTACCAATCTTTCTGATAAAATTCTTCGACACGTTACTGCGCAACCAAGCTGAACAAGAATACAATCGTGTATTATGACAATCTTCTAAAATATCACTGTTAAGAATTACATCACTTTGTTATCAGTCGTATGTCACAAGGGTTATGTAGATTATATATTTATTTTGAAACTCTACAATAACCGTACATAGTACTGTACTCTTAAGCATCGTTTAGCCATGTCCTTATTTACTATAGTATGCCTTATCCAGAATTGCGTAACTTGTGTTTGTCGATTATTGGGGAAACAGAAATATGTTTTAACAAATACTGGGGATATAAAAGTAAATCGAAATTATCGCGTATGCCGAAAGTCCCGTGATACGAATCATTTTGTGACTTCAATTATTTCAACATGTAAACGAAGCACTTATTATATTTAAACCTTTGCAAAATAAACCTGTAGCTATATTCACTCGTATATCTCCAAGCAGATTTGTTTACTGTTCCATGTATTTGATTTACTAATATAAGTCGCATTGTAGTATAACGTACCAATTGTGTATCTTTCTACAAACTAAGTAGTTTTGCTTTTTATTATAGGTTGCAAAATGTGCGATTAAAGTTGAACTGGTCAATGATAGTTTTACCGAATTAAAGGGTGAAATCGCTGGGCCACCTGATACGCCGTATGAGGGAGGTAATTTTAAACTCGAGATTAAAGTTCCCGAGACGTATCCCTTCAATCCTCCTAAAGTAAGCACTTTGTAAGTCAATAGCTTTAACATATATTAACACGTTCATATACAGTAATGTAATGCTTTATTTTCTGTATTACATAGAGCTAAATCAGGGCTACACAATGTGATTGTACTGAAAATATTTTGTGAGGTAGTAGTTTCCATTTTTCACAAATTGACTCCTTATATTTATGTACGTATGAAACAAAATCTAAATTAGATCAATGATTTTATTCCGAGCGAATAAAACATTTGTTAAGTAATTTTTTTGGTAACCTAGATAAAGTAGACACTGTTATAATAAATTGTACCCTTTAAGTTCTGAAAGCCAAAAAATTTTACAAGATCATTATTATGTCCGTATTTACTAATTATAAGAAAGACAATTTTTCATGATTATCGTCCTTAGTGCATTATAAAATTACTGAGAGCTGCATCTTTTTCCAGGTTCGCTTTATAACGAAAATATGGCATCCTAACATATCTTCTGTCACAGGTGCCATTTGTTTGGATATATTAAAGGATCAATGGTACTTTTTAATTATATTACTTGCATTTAATAACATTTTTTGCCCAAGCATAAAGTGTATTGAGATTATTTTCGACTACCTTGCATTGAGAATATTACCTTATAATGTTCGAATGAACAGAATATCAATGGCTTGGTCCAGTTAACTTGAAATGTTTGTGTTCAAAGTTCTTAAATATTTTATTATCGAGTACCTTTCAATACCTTTGATACTATTATGACATAGATTTTGAGTTTGGCATTCCATGCACTGAATATGCAAATGCAATGAAAATGAATGTCAGGGTGCACTTATTTTAATAAGAATCTGACATTACTGTTCTTGCAGCAAGCCACAGATATAATGTTAATATTCATCAAAAGATTTATATTATTTTATATCGAATTACTTGTATGTTTTAGGGCTGCTGCTATGACATTACGTACAGTATTGTTATCATTACAAGCTTTATTATCTGCAGCGGAACCGGATGATCCACAAGATGCAGTAGTGGCTAAACAATATAAAGAAAAGTTTGAAATGTTTTGTCAGACTGCGAAGCACTGGACATCTGTATACGCAGGTGGTACGTGGCCTATAATCCTTCGTAATTTAACATCTTGGAACTTTCAATAATTCTCTCAAAGTCAAACAAAGCAGTTATTATACACGGTGTCCTCGAACTAGTGGTCAATAATTCGGTATACTTGGAAGACTACTTGGTAGACTATGTCGAAGTGTTAAAAATTAAAGAAAAATGACTGAAAGGACAGCTGGAATATATAAGTAGCAGAGATGAATTTCCCAGATAGTTTGCCAACGGAAATGTACATTGTTAACGTAAAGTTATTGCGTTTTATTGAAGCTAGGGCAAATACAGTACTAACGGTAATTTTAGTTAATTCACGACATGAAGTGCCATAATAAAATGGCAAATATCTCTTAAAGCGGTTACTTTATCGCATTCAACAAAGAGTACCTTTCCATTAGCAAACTATTCGGGCAATTCAGTTTTGATACTTGCATATTCCAACAGTCCGTCCTGTCCTTTTTCTTTAATTTCTAACTCATCAATATAGTCCACTCCTGGCTTGATAGGGGTAATGGAGATTTATTTATAACCCCAAAATGCACATGCACATACATTCTAAAAATTCAAACAATTTTATTGAAATTAAATATATAGTTTTGAAATATCAACTTTGAAGGCCTATAACCTGGAAATGAACTACAATAGTACAAAACATTGTATGAAGGACTAACATTATTTTGACTTGGTCCACACATTCCCGAGTTATTAACCATTAGTTCCGGGATACCCTATATATTGCAAATCCCATATACTTGACATTTATATAGGACCAGGGAGAATGCCTGATTTAGATGACAAGATAAGACGATTAACAGATATGGGAATAGAAGAACATAATGCCAGAGTTGCTCTATCATCATACAATTGGGATTTGGAACGTGCCACCGAACAGCTTTTCAGTTAGTGATAACTGTATAGCTAATCCATCACAGAAGCACCATTCATTTTGTCATTAAAAAAAAAACTTTTGTAATATCACACTCAAATATTGATACAACAGCAGTTTCATAATCAAATTTAGCACATGTCCTGACAATATCCCAGTGACAAAAGAACATTCAAAGAGATCCTGTTTGATATCCTTTATTAATAGATGTTTATTTATCTTGTAACATAGGAGTGATAAACAATAATTAATAAAGCCTTGTAAGACAAAATTTTAATAGCTACAACTTGAACAAAATTTAACATATTATTTACTAATAATAATCATTTTTAAATGTTGACAAAACTTAACGATTGTAATTGCGTTTCTGTGAAAGTTTTTACATACAATTTTATTTTTAGTTACTGCGAAGAATTGTGTACTTATTGCAGCCACAACTTTTTCTTAATAATCACATAAGATAAATTAGACTGTGAAATCAAATACATTCAATGTATTTTTTTTTCTCAATTTATAAATTTTTGTTCATTTCGTTTAATGTCTTACAGGTATTGGTTTAATTGTTACGCATGCCACACATGAATGCTTGAAAGATCTGATCCAAGTGATATAATCAGCTATCATGTTTTATATGTACTGTTCATAATTCAATTATTGTTATGCTTAATTGCAATATTTTCCATTGTCTATGAACTAAATTTCAAAAGTCTTAAATGTATTAGATTGAAATACTACTTTATTTAAGTTTGTCACTCGTTTTTGATAAATAGTTTTGTCTTAATGTATGAATAATCATTGCATTAAATTGGATTTGTATATTACTAAATATTATGAATGAAGATTTATTGATAGATTGTATTTGTAGAAAGGATACACTTAAATGCTGTACTGTGAATATTTAAATTTGTACAGTTCTGGTGTTGGATTATATGAATATAATTAGTTTCATTATCCCATCCATACATTTGTATACATATGTGTTTTATATTTGAAGTTAGCAATTTACATTCCATGATTAAGGAACACATCACATTTATTTTTAATTATTACCTATGTTTATCGCTATAACATGTTCATGGTTTTTTTTTATGAAGTGTTACAAAATGGGTTTTATGATTTTGACAAATTTTCAATACAAAATAAGTTATTTTTCAAGCAATTGTATATCATTGGAAAACGTTATTGTACACCATTATTCATTTACATAGGAATAAAAAGTTCTTCTATTTTGATAAATATTGAAAATTATAAAAGAAATTATTTCATGGAGAAATAGTGATACATAAATTTGAAAAGCAGGAAAGAGAATTTAATATTAAGGCCAGGTTACACACATTACTTGTATAATACTGTATATGTCATTAATATTAGTGTCATGGTATCTATTAGCTATAAAAAAAGAAAACTTTAACCATGCATGTAACTTCTTTTACATTTTTAGTAATTTATGCAAAGGCTGTCTTAGAGATATGGAAATAGGTAATTGTATTTGACATATTTGGATCGGAAATAGTAAATTCTATCACGTCATAGCTACTTGGTGAGTTTATTTATAGAACGAGTAAAATAATAAATATGGGCACTAAAATTTTAATGTGAGTTTATATTGGAAAAATAGTAATAAAGAAATTCGTTTTCAATATTAATGTAAAAATTATTTACTTTCTCTTTTATACATTTTCACAATATGCTTTCTAAGAATATTCCTTACATTATGCTTACAAAATAATATAAATGCATTAATTTAAGTGTAAATATACAACACATGACAGACAAGGTTTTCGTAATAAACACACTTGTGGTCACCTTATTTATCAGCGGTTGTCAGTATGTTAATAATACTCCAAATGTGTACTGCATTTCATTTCAAAAACTCTTGTAGAATACAATATATATGAAAAATCTACCATTTTTGTGTTATTGATTATAGTTTATGCATATTATATATTAATTGTTTTAAATAGAATATTAATACATATTTGGCAAATTTGTTATAAAAATACTCTTTTATGTTAAGTGGAAAAAGGAACTATTTCATTTTTCAATAGCAAAGGAAAAGTTACGCTCATTTGAGGCCAGTCTTTTTTCATGTACATTACATATTCTAAAACCTTGTAATTATCCGTAATTATACAGTCTAAGCTTTTTCATTGAAAGTGTCGCTAGGACCAGAGTATTATTAGATTCAAACGAACACATATCCACAACAGGATCTGATACAGGAATACTATGCAGTTGTTTCCCTGTTGCTATGCTCCATAATGGAATACTACTAGTAGATTCCTGATGTGCAGCAACCAAAGTATCACTCTCAACATCTACATAACAGGGACGTGATAATAGTTGCTGCGAATTTCCAGCCTGAAACGTATGTATAATGTTGCACACTACTGTATCTTCAGTGCTCTTCTCAATAGTGCATACTGTATGTCTAGCGTGTGGATGTCGCACATTTGGTCGAGTAGATATTAATGCATGTGCATTCTTTTCATCATAGCATACAGAAACAAATGGACCTTCAAGAAATAATTGTTTTGGAACATATTTAGTGTCTTTCAGCTCGTAAGCATAGCAAGAGTTTAAGCGACATGCTATAAAGCCTCCTTTACCGATTCCATTTAGAGAATGCGGTGGCACCTTTGCTAATGATACAACCGGTGATCTATCACCAGAACTATCTAAAGTGCAAATTGGACCGGATGTTTGTCTGATATCAAACTGTATTATAGATCCATTATTTGCACCGGTAAGAAAAGTATTGGGGTTATCTCCTGACCAACAGCAACTCCAAAGTTGAAACTCAGCTTCATAATTTTGCACAATAACATTATTCTCTATGTCCGTGAGTTTTGCACACTTATCAAATCCCACACTTAAAAGTATCTTATGTTGCGAACTATGAAATGCTAAGTCTCTTATCGGACGATAATGTAAACGAATAGATTGTAGAGGTTGAAATTTGTCAGAATCAATTTTTTTGATACCATATCCCGGGAACAATGGATTATTTGATTGTTCTGAAACAACAAGAAACCTATACCATGGATTGTATTCTAATACTCGACATCCACCCGATTTACAGATGTCTATGGACCTTTCAAGATGAAACTTTTTACTTATGCATCTCGATGTGCTATGATTCAAATTAACATTGACTTCTGCTTGCTGGCTTTCGAGTTCGGTAACGCGGTTTTTTAAACTTGATACTTGCTGCTCGTATAGTTTTTGTCGAATATTATATCTTGATAATTCCATTTCTAAATGGTGTTTATCAGCGGTTGCAATGCTTAATTCAGCTTTCAGCTTGTCTAATTCAATGGTGTCAATTGATGTCAATTTTTTGGCATATAACATTCTGATATCTTTCACAGCGGCCTTCTTGTTGCATTGTGGGCATCGTCGGTTCCCAGAAGTACAAGATGTTTGTAACCATCTTAAAATACAACTGTGTCCAAATAAATGGCCGCACCTCAAACAGCACAATCTATGCTCTCCAGAGCTGGTCCATAAATCCATACAAATTGGACACGACTGATCGGAATCTGCGTCTTCACTTGTATCCACTCCATCGCCAGACTCTACTATAAGTAATTCATTAAGTTTTAATGAATGCAAATATGAAATTAAACTGTCACAGCAATGTACATATATTTTTTGAACACAATATCTGGCGTATAATTTGTACCTTCAGAATTCTCCATCTGAACATCAACTACCCGTGCTTCCTCCACATTGTCGGGTGGTGGGTTATTGTCAACAATTACATCATTAGAATTATTTACCACATTCGGCTGTTCCACTTGTACATCTTGTTCATCTATAGTATTCATGGTTTGTATAGTTTAATACAATGATCAAAAAAATATTCTTTGCTTTCACAAATTAACAAAGCAAGTATAGAATTAATCGCGTGCTTGTTTTATGTATACGTATATTTATATGTAATACGTATATTACAAATTATCTATCATGTTTTATAATACTTCATTGAAATACATTAATATGCAATCGTTGTTTAATTTACTTACTGTGTTCCTCAACCTCCATTGCTACAAATGTGAAGTCTAGTTACGTAGTATACATTGATCACAGTTAGAAATATGGATAAAACTGTTGGCAGAGTGTAAACATTTTCATAAGTAGTTTGTCAAACTTTGTTGGATGGTTATCAGTAGTATGCATTACTTCATTCCATGAGAGAATAACACTACACTCGCAAACACTCGTTCGCGCATCCCCACTAACGCGCGAAACCGTAGCGAGGCCTGCGTTCCACCTATTACCTATAGCACCTTCTGTCATGTACACGGCGATACAATAGTACGAATGAATAGCGAGAGTGCATTTTATAAATACCCTGCTTCTGGGATTAAGAAATTTCTTTAATTTCACTCAATACTATACACTCACTGAATACTACACACTCGATATTCTAAATACGTTGCTATACATTCTGAATTTTCCGAATTAAAGTGTCACTCGGTATGCATCCAAAATAATTCTCATGACGTCATGACGCTGCGCGCGCTTCTCGGCGAGAGGGCGCGCAGAGCGCTGAAGAACCAATCAGAAACGACATGCGCAGAACCGGACGAAAACTGGTCGGTCCCAGTGTTGTTCTCTCGTGGAATGAAGTAGTAATGTGTGATTTATCTCTATTACCTGTAACCGACCCTTGTAGCCTACCCTCAAGCAGATGAAAGTATAAAAGGTTAAAAGAAACAGTATAAAAGGTTACGGGCTCTCTCTTATCCATTCGTTTTTTCCGTATTCCAATTAACATTCGCGATAATTTTCTGTCTCACCTCTGTAAACGATTGTATGGTAAATTTACGAATATAAGATGTTTCTTTTATTGATAATTACGTATTGGCGGTATTGGCCAAAAGCCCTTCAGCATTTTCATGTGCATGAAGCGTTTTGTGAACAAACATCGCGTGCACAATTTTTTTCTTAGAAATTAGCGTTGTGTATTATTTCGTGTATGATTGAAAATAATAAAAATGAGTGATGTTTACAGGTTCGCGCCTGCATATATCAATGGCAAGCGTAGAAAAGGCAACGACTCCGCCTGTACAGGGCCGACATTAAACTGGCGTTGTGGGCTGCTGTGGGCCAATTACTTTCTATGGCGCTTTTTACATACTGATATGAAGAAACAAAATTAAAACAAACCTTTGATTCAAGAAATAGCCAAATAGACCCAACAAGTAAGAAGCAAAACTTTTTGAGCATAATTAGCAAAATTTTAGCGTTAATTGTTAAAAGGCGCTCCTCTGGTAATAAGTCCTTAACCTTAAGCCTTTTTTTTTTTTTTCCTTTTTTATTGGATTTTGGCTTTCGCCAATACCACGCGGTTAGGGAACCTTAAGCCTTAAGAACCTCGCTTCACTTTATCCTCTTATCTGTAAAGTCGGTCCTGTAGGCACAAGTAAGGACGTTCTTCGTCGGTAGATCGGTAACTTTGATGTTCCTGACTGAAAATATTTGTGAAAAGCGGTGGTCTCCTTAGTGAATTGGCCGCTAGATGGTACAATGAAGTAGGGGGCCAGCTGACAAAAATCACGCTTTGGCCGAATTAGTAAAAAGAGCTTTATCCAAGATCTTTTGTTAAATGTTCTTTCATCAAATATATGGATCGTTTATTTTGAAAGTGGTGTAAGTCCATTAAAAAAAAAAAAAAAATAACTAGTTGTAAATGTAAAGTTTACACTAAATTAATCACAAACTATGTGATATCTCATTTTTCTTAAAAAATGGACTTACATCACTTTCAAAATAAACGGTCCATATCACGGTGTAGTGGGTCATCTTTTGTAAAAGATGTGGCGAACAATGACTTTGGCACTACAATTTTAGGACTACATATTGAAATTCGATAATTGATATATCTACCTCGTTGATACAGCGTGCTTTGAAATAGCAGGGCGACGGGATGAATAATTACGAAAGATTCTAAATCAATAACTGTGCTGTTTAAATATTTTTACCCGTCGTCGAATGATTATACTCTCATACTTTGAAGCAAAAAACACAGGACATTATATGTTCGTTTAAAAGTACACAATAAAGAAAATGAACAAAAATAAGGCCCCTTCAGTCGTTACAGCGTGCCGCGATTTGGCAACACAATCGGTTAAATTATTCTGTAAATACTGAAAAAACCACCACTTTCTCCAAAACATCGAGTATATTTAAAAAATTCGCTCGGACGATATTGGACGCAATTAAAAAGAGGACAGTGTCCGGAGAATAGAGAACGGATAGCAAGTCTAGACATGCGAATAAAAGAGCTGCCGATTTCTTTACGAACCACGACGTTAAGTGTCCAGGTCGGTAGACAGTAAATGAAATATTTCAAACGCGTTCGCGTCGGCTTAACGGTGCTCACAATCGAGTCCGTGCGAGGCGCAATTTAGTCGAGGGCCTTAATCGAAGCAAATTCATCGAAAGAAAGGGTGGAACAGAACTAAAAGGCCAACTCTGATGCTTGATACAGGATTGTTAGATTTTTGCAAGTGGATACATTTGTATTTACGTATTGAATTTAATAGCAGGTGAATTATTAATAGGTAGATTGATTAACAAACAGAAAACCACACACCAGTATTTCTAAAAGTATTTATTTCAATGTTCGTTATATATATAGTAGAGAATAATACGAAACCTCGCTAATAGTACTTTTAAAACAAGTGTATAATCCTCAGATCGCAGACGTGCGATTTATGCACCGAGAAGAAATTCCGATAGAGTAATCGCGTTACCTTCTATCGAACTCTCCCAAGAATAATAACGTAAGTGTAAACGATTACGTGAATAAAAATCTATCCTACTTATTTACAAATACTGTAAATGATTTTTATCTACAACAGGTAGGAGTAAGACTTATATAATGTCGAGTTTCTAAAATGGAATGGACGTTGTTTAAAAGTTCATGAAGGATGCCATTTTCACTGATTAATCATATATACGAAACCTCGAACGTCAATATACACTTTCTGCCGTAAAATCATTATTTAACGCGATACAACTAAATATACGTATATCGTTTTATCGATTGTACTCACGACATTACACGGTTTTTCTCGTAGTTCATCACAGATCGACCAACACGACAATCTCGACACACCTATTGATTCGCGCATCGAGTAACTAGACGGCTATATTAATTATTGCAACTGTCGTCATTCGACGCGTGCTTCTCCACCGAATTTAATAGTACGAGAAGAGTTATCTATCACTATCCCGAAGAAGAAGATTTTCAGGAGCTAAAAAATAATTCGATCTTTTTTCTTGCGCTTTAAGCTTACATCTTTAAACTTACATATTTTCGAGCGTTCACGGCGTTACCCGGCAGCTTATCTCTTTGCCACAGTCGACCGCGAAAAACTTCTCTTATTTATTTAAATATATCCGAAGTAAAGCGATAGCCGTCCTCTTAGATTATCTTCTACTTATCATCGAGCTTCAATCGCAATTGGCGACTGTAAAGGCGAATGAAGGACGGATTGGAATCACTAATATTGCAAATCACTAAAATGATCGTTAACGCGCGACCAATGCCTGCCGCTTGTCCATGGCGAGCCTCGACAAAACCGACACGCGCGCGTTACGAAGATTCAACGTGCTATCGGACAGACTACACCTGGCATTGAGCATGCTAATCAGCCAGCAGGCGGAAAACATCCTTCTTTACTTCCACAGGTTTAACTATACGTGTATATGTACAGATTTCATACATCCAGGCTAGCAATTCGCGCATCGGATCGCGCAATTGCGCGTAATTAATTAACTGACTCAACCTCATTGCATTATAATTAAAAATATTGAGCGGTCAGGTATGTCTCAGCGACGAGCGTTACGGAGCACGAGTGCTATCTTCGGTCCCTTTCGATCGTTAAATAACGTAACTTTCACTATTCTCGTTCACTTCGTATCGTTGGTCCTTTCGACGTTCTCTTCCATTCGCGCGCATGCGTCATCAGGATCCGAAGAGTTCGCGCATTAGGCACGACGATTATGATTCCGTCTATGCTCTTAGACATCAGATAATAAAACGTTAAAAAAAAGGTTCCGACGATACTCCAACGAGTCTCTAACCATCGTCGATTCGTCGACACCGCATATTCAAAGGTGAAACTAACGAAGGCACGATCGAGAGTTGGTCTCGATGATTGTTTTATCTCGAATGGACTAAGGTCTCTACGCTCCAGAGTTCTACCCTCGAATGTAACAAATATGGCCTTTGCCCGCATTCGTCGTATCATCGACACGGTTCGACGAATGCGGGACGTTCGTACCGTGGTCTAATAACCAGCTCGTATTCTACGAACACGGCAAAACGCGCGAGCCCTTACGAAGATTTGCGACCGTGTAAGAGAACGCTTCGAATTCGTCGCGACTCTCGTCTTCGCGTGTCCAGACGATCTTCTTATTGCACGTGTAGCAAGAAAGTTAATGCACCTATCGCGAAATCGAAGTAAACAATGTACGTGATTACACGCACGACGAGACGGCACGTATACATTTTCAACAACGTCGTTATTGTCCTTGATAACGATACATAAATTATCCTACGGTATTCGGGCTACGCGCGACAAACTTGCGCGACGAGCATAAATTACGATCGTATTTACAGTTAATTGGGTATCTGGAGAGAATTTCTCGATACCACGCGCGAAAGAAAGAAAGAAAAAAAAGGAGAAGAAAAAAACAAGCGCGCGCATCCTCCTTGGAAGAAATGCACGGAGCAGATGCCAGGAGAATCAAACGCGCTCGCACGACAATCTTCTTTTTCCCACCGATAAAGAAAGAGGGAAGCACTCTTACGATTCGCGCTTACATCACAAAAATGGACGGAGAAGAAACGAATTAGTCAACTGTCCTTGGGGGACGAATGCGAGAAAAAGCAGAACGAGCGTCGATTCTTTCGAATCGATCGAAGATTAAAAATCGATTTGAAACCGTCGTGGATAATCTTGACGGGTTCTAGCTGATGTGTCCCGTTAGACGTAAACTTCTCCGCGTTTGCTGCTCCCAGAGGGGTTGGTAGGTGGCACGATATTCGCGGTGCTCGTGGATGACAATCCAAGTTGAGCGGAAGAAGACGAGGATGGCGCGTTACAGGACGCGCTACTGATCTTCCTCAGATTGTCCTGCGAGCGTGGAACGTTTCTCGAGTGATCGTGGCCAAAGCTGTTCGTTCTGGATCGAACGTCTGGACCAGAGACCACTCCTAATCTATCTACAGAAGGATCCTGTCCACTTTGGGCAGAACACCCAACCCTCGTCTCTCTGGCTTGAAGCCCTGGCGAATGCGGAAGTGACATGCTCCTGTCCTCTCGTGGCTGAAGAGCAGGTGGACCTGGAAGCGAAGCGGATCTCCTTCCACGTGGATCAACCGCGACGAGCCTGTTCTCGTGCGGGCCGGTAGCAGCCACGACATAGTTGAGCCTATCAGGCCGCATCAGTATGGGCGAGCGATCGTTGTAAGCGTCGAACACCGGCGAATTACCGTGGCTGGAGTTCTCGCCAATCAGTGGCGTGCTCCTTTCACGTGCCATCAACGGCGTGGACCGATCCTCGTGGCCGGCTATACTTCCGCTTCGGCTGCTTCCGCTGGCACTGCCCGAGCCCTCTTCTTCGCTGCTGTTGACCTCGGTCAAGGTCGCTTGAGTGCCGTTGCTCTGGCGAAGAGCGTGGTGCCTCTGAGTAGACGCGGATGTCGTTGTCACCAGACCCAATTGGGTCAGTTGGTTCATCGTGACTGGTGTAAGAGTCATTGGTGCGACCAAACCCGCGCTGGTTAGGGTTGGCGACAGAACCGCTTGGGCTAGAGCCGCCGCACCGGATTTCCCTGACGACGGTGTGCCTTCTGTTTCTTGGATCGGTGAGAGTACCACTTGGACCACTGGTAAGTCGGTTGGGTAGTGGCCATTGGCTGGTATCATGCCGACAACTCCTGCTCCGATGTTGGCCGCGTTGCTAGCCGACAATGCTAATCTCTGCTCACGGTCGACCACCTCCTTCGTCACGTCCGGCGTGGGTATGCGCGGTCTGTTCTTCAGCGAGACCGGCACTGAGTTCAGCTTCGTCATCGTACCTGCGATTAGCGTGGTTGGTTAGAATGGCTGCATTTGCTGCCTGTCGGTTCCGGATGCAATAAGATCCGAGGTCGTGCATACGAGGCAGCGCGAGAAGACATTTCGAGGAAAGCTAACGAATATACGAAGTGTTGGAGGTTGGACGGTGACGGTGGACATGGATGAGGTCGCTTCCGCGAATAGAGTTTGTTTTCTTGTCGATGGAAATGGACGACGGGTAACATAAACTTTCATATTTTCCACACGCGAGGATAGTCGATTTGCGTCGATGCAATTGTCCGTTTTCTTGGATGGTACGTTAGGTAGTGAAGTGGGGAGGGCGAGTGGAACACAAGGACTTTGGATTATTTTTCTTCTGGTGCAATTCTTAGACGCGATCGCGGAAATCGTCTGGGTCATGCAAGGTCGCCGATTGTGTAATCCTTTGGAGGATGAGAAAGAGGAAGGGGAATGGAAAACGTGCGACGCTTTCTTCGAAAGTACGTCCTTAGTGAAGAGGAATCATTGAGTCTCCTTGGAGCAGGAGTGCGAGGATTGGATCTATTGATAGAAATGAGATTGCAGCTTGTTTCCACGTTCTCGACGTGAGAGGATATTTTTAACGGACTTCGGTGGAGAAAGTGGCCGGTGACGCGTTGGCAAATCGATTTTAAAGGATGCCGAAGGATGAAGCTATTTTTAGACGCGAGACTTGCCACGCGCGTACCTTAAACGCATTTAAACATTCTCTGCTCCTTTGACGGTGATAATCGATTGGAGTTTTATGAATGTACGTACTTTGCCTGCCCATGCGCTGACTGCGAATGCTTTTACGGCCGACCAAACGATCGTAGAGAGACATTTTGAGATTGGGATTATTGGTTTGCGGCAATCCACCGGTCTCTGGGCTACTGTAGACGCTGTTATGACGATTTCGCGCGAAGAAACCGCCACCGCTACTATAAGTCGTTGATGAACTTCGTACGGATCCCATTCTGGTGATCTGTCGCTGCAGCCAGTTCTTTCTTCGTTCGACCAGTGGCGTATCGACGCTTTCCTACGGAAGTATGAGGTTTATTATCGGTGCAATGTACCTTTATTTATGCGTAATATAATTTGTAACTATTGTCTCGCTTTCGAAAGCAACGCGGGCTTTGTCCTTCAAATGCATTTGATGGTAATTGCGAAGGGATTAAATGTTGAAAATAACACGAGAACACGTTGTATTACGATAAATTATGCTATCTAGGGTGTGTTGTAACAATTCTTCGTTCCATCAGTGGCGTGTCGATGCTTTTCTACGGAAGTATGAAGTTTACTGTCCGTGCAATTCACCTTTATCTACGCGTATTACAATTCATGACTATTGTCTGGTTTTCGAAGGCAACGCAGGTTCTGTGTTTCTCATTTGACTCTGTCTCTTTCATTTTTGCAGTGGATCGAATGCACTTGAGTGCAATTACGAAGGGGTTAAGTGTCGCAAATAATAGGAGTAGAGCTTGCATTACAATAAATTAAGATATCTAGGATGCGTTGTGATCGTTCCTGAAGTTGCTACGATCGCTAGTGTCTCCTAATCCGTTATTAAGCGTCCTGGATAATTAACTTACATAATCGGCGTACATGTCGTCCTGATGCGCCTTGCGATGTTGCACATTGTGGATTTGCGTACCGAGCATGACGTTCGCATAAAGCGCGTCACTCTCTTTCACCTTGTAATGTTCGGCGGATCCTTTGGGCTCTTCTCTTCGATATTGCTCGCTTGCTACCGTGTACGGCAAATCTTTGGGCACTACTTCGTCCCAATATTGATCCTTCAGGAGCTCAGGGTGTTCCTCGTGCATCTCGTCGACGATCATGTATCCAGCCTGTTAGGCGAAAAGTGGAGAAGTGTTAGCATTCGTGGAGGTCGAAGAGAATATTCTCTGTCTATGCGGTGCAGTGTATTCTCTATTAGCTTAAGTATCACCTACCCTGATATGGCGATCTATGAGCCAATTTAACTCGATGTCATCGTCATCCTCCCCGAACGGATTAATTAATACCTCGGCGACCTTGAGCCATCCGACGTAGAAACAAAACTGAAAGGTTATCGTGTTGGATTAATGACGAGTCGATTGTCGCAACGGTATATTGACAGCGAGACCAATCACCGCTGGTGACTACTTTTGAAAGTATCTTCGACGACTTACCTGGAGGGCCGTGAAGAAAGGAAAATACATGTCTGGCTCCTCATACTTTCCACCGCCGACTTCCTTGCGTTCGATAAATTGTCTCCCGAGTAGAGCCGAGAAAAAATACGCATATAGTGATAGCGTCACCACCTGTAATAAAGCGTAGAAGAATTATAGTAAAGAATATGATTTAGCGAACGTCATGGGGATTAATATGAATGGCATTCCTTGACTTCGTAATCGCATTTGCTTTTGGTGAAGTTTTTCAGTTAGCGCCTTACGTTCAGCATTTCCGAGAAGGACAAAGGAAAATCTGCGAGTGTTCACGCGGGTTTTTCTAATCGTCGTTCTTCCTTATCTTCTCGATTTACCGCGATATTATTTTAAACTAAGGAACGCCGTTTGTAAAATATACGACGAGCAAATTGGCGATTATTTATTCGAACGATAAGAATTCGTGGATCAACAGTGCTAAGGCGTAGAATCTTGGATGGTGATTTTTAAACGAAGAACCGGCGCGGTAAAAGTCTACCACGAATTTCCTCGATCAGACGTATAGGAAGAAAGAAAAGTATGTAAATATCAAGGCCGTCGAGAATGCCTTTCTCGTCGAAGGCCACCCGGAAGCTGTATGCAAAATTAAGGTCGACAGTCTGGAATAAGGGCGTCTCGACGCGACGGCCCAACGATTTCTTCAATTGAACTTGATACTCATATCTTTAATGCCATGTGTCGCTAGATGGCAGATATCGCATGTACTAAAAGCGCGCCTTGTTCGAGCGACGGCCTTGACCATGAAGCTTCTGCGTTATACTCAGACTTTACGTTCAACGTACCAGCGGCGCAATAGTTAAGGACGTTATATTGCCGATCAGTCAATCTTCGAAATAATAGCGTAGAAAATTGATGCTACGCTCAGTGAAACAATAATTTACCGAGAATTAGCTCATCGAAGCTTAAGAGAGTTCAATTTTACGAAGTAAATGGAAACGGTATTCATTAACAAAAGACGTTTTTACAGCGACAAATTTTAATCTACTGTAATATACGTAGATTTGACACTTATTTGTTTCGTCGTAGAAAAATTCTTTCTTCATTCACGCGACGCGGTCGTGATTTGAAAAACGTTCATTAGTATTATACTGAAATTCTGCTATTAAAATTGAATGGCGTTTGTTAAACACGAAGAATGGAAAGCGATTTCTCTTACGATTGTTCTCCGATCTTTATTACGACTTTGTCGCGTAAGCTTTTTGAATGTCGGTTGGAGGAGACGCGCTTTAAGGGTACCGTCTACTTAGTGGCCATAAAAAAAAGACATTCGTGTATAATTGTTTTGAAAGAACTATTAATGATATCAAACCCCAGTTCTTCTTCCATCTTACTTATTGTACTTTATAGTATAAGTGTGGATTTTCATTAAAAAGTATTCATGTTGACGGTCTATTCATTGGCGGTCTTATCGTTTGAAACGTGAGCGTTAGAACGTACGTGAGATCGTGAGCTGCACATGGACGCTGAGTTTAAAACGAAAAGAACATACGTAGCGGTTGAACGTCGTCACCCGAGAAGAATGTCTTTAATATTCGTGAGAAATCATTCATAGACGACCTTCCCGGATGCGAACTTACAGCCGTGGCGATGATCCTACGCGATCGCTTTAAATACAGTTTGCCAACTTTTCTCGGATAGGCCATGAAGGAGTAAATGCATTCGCATAATCGCGCCTCACCGATGAACGCCTGTTATTATACGGCCGTTATTGTGCCGCTACCGCATAATTAACAAACTGATTCTCGCATAGAAAGCAAGTGTTAACAGGACGCATGCCTAGCTGCCGTGTGAAGCGCGTCGTTTTGCGGTTAAGACTAGTAGCGGACAATATTAGCGCGCGGTCATACCGTACCGCGAACGATTCTACCGAAACTCTTGCTCTTGCGGAATTTCCGTTATCCAGCGTGACTTATTCTCATACGTCTAACCGTACACTGAAAAAATTGTCTTCTTAAAATACAAGCTTAATAATTCATCTTAATAGATATTCTTAATAGATAAGAATATTTTCTTATCGATATGACGCTTTTTAGAATATATTCTTAATAATCCATCTGAATGTCGCGACACAATGCGTGTCAGTATTCGGTTAAGTTAGGTTACACATCGCATGCGGCACATGTCGATGCCTGTATCTTGTTCCTCTTGCAATTCTGCGTAATTTTGTGTACTATATTAGTTTGTGTGCTGTGTTGTGCAAAAAATATGGATAAGGAGATGACGAAGTGGCTAGAAGAATGGAGATATTTACAAGTGATAGAAATACATGTATATATGAATTGTAACCTTCTCTCGTGACTACATTTCTCAACCAATTCTGATTTCAAGATATGG
Source organism: Tiphia femorata (assembly GCA_944319695.1). Classification (NCBI taxonomy): domain Eukaryota; kingdom Metazoa; phylum Arthropoda; class Insecta; order Hymenoptera; family Tiphiidae; genus Tiphia; species Tiphia femorata. Next base: position 20,209,738 of record OX090901.1, on the reverse strand, counting down.
ATAATGTAATTTTCGACAATATAAAGAGTGAAGCATTTCATTAAGAGTTTCGTTTCCAATAATTATATACGAAATATATCCATACAAGTTTTTTACCACGCTATGTTAAGAATATCTGTTAAGAATACTTGATTAGAGGAATCTGTTAAGAATATTTGATTAGAGGAATCTGTTTAGAACATTCTACTCTTAAATTAAGAAGATCCTCTTGTTACTTATTTTAGTGGGAAATATACTAAACTTAAGTGGTAAATTCTTAAGATAAGAATACAATTTTTTCAGTGTAAGATCGTTTCGTCGATACGGTAGAAAGAAAATTCCTCTGTGCGTGTGTGTGTGTGTGAGAGAGAGATGATGTTTTAAGTGGATATTAAATATCGACGACGAAACGAAGGCCGATGAACAATTTGCAATCAATAATTTGTAAGAGCGAAAGCAATGACGATGTAATTTCGGTGTTGACGATCGTGCGAGAGGAAGGCGCATTGAATAATTATTTTTTCGATGAGTAAGAATTCAGCACGCACTCCTTGTCGCCTCACGTAGCGCCAGGATTACGAAGCAGACGACGGGGTCTTTAATACTGGCGAAAATAATGGCATCTGCACCCGACAATTAGGGACGTTGGCTGATGAGCAATTACGGTTGCACAACGCATGTATGCCGGCTAATTGCAAATACGAAACGTCTTTCCGGGAACGGATCCATTTTACCGGCCGCGCCGAGATGAATGGTGGGTAGCAGGTCGAGTCCTTCGAGCAGGATATTATCACGGAAGGATCAACGGATTAATATTAATAGCAGCCGATACTCGTGACGCGTATCGAATCCTAGGAGGTTATAGGAAACAGCGAAGGTTGAATTTTTTTGTTCGTACCGAAGGTAGCAATGAACGATTTAAAAAATAGAATATCCATTGAAAATTGAGTCAGAAATATTTTATGGGAGAGAAATGAATTTTACAATGATTCGAACGACAAAGTTCATTCGATGATTTAGAATACACGTTAAATCAACTCCCAGCGTGGAAAGAATTTGCATATAACAGCTTGTAGGGTTAACGAGTGCTGGAAAATCTCTTTCCGCCACAAAGATTTTTTTCCGAAAAGTAATTGTCATAGCGAAGCTATTAACGAATGATTTAAACAAAAAAAAAAGAGTGCTCTCCCTAAATCGCATGACTAATATTTCGTGGAACAGAAACGAATTTCAAAATGATCCGAACGACAAAATTGACTCGATGACTTTGCATGCGCATCAATTCTACGTAAGGTTTCCTTCTTGTAAGCCAACCGAATGGGGAGATCTCTCACTTTGAACTTAGTAAAGCATTTTCCTTTTTCTGTTATTATCAGTTATTTTTCACTTGGACTTTTTCTGCATTTATAAAGTACAGTATAATAACAAAATCCACCAGTTTAGTGGTGTTAATCTAGTAGTGTTACTCGAAAGAGAAGAATGCAGCGTAGAGTTTGGCTTGTACACTGAAAAAATTGTATTCTTATCTTAAGAATTTACCACTTAAGTTTAGTATATTTCCCACTAAAATAAGTAACAAGAGGATCTTCTTAATTTAAGAGTAGAATGTTCTAAACAGATTCCTCTAATCAAATATTCTTAACAGATTCCTCTAATCAAGTATTCTTAACAGATATTCTTAACATAGCGTGGTAAAAAACTTGTATGGATATATTTCGTATATAATTATTGGAAACGAAACTCTTAATGAAATGCTTCACTCTTTATATTGTCGAAAATTACATTATCCATATCTTGAAATCAGAATTGGTTGAGAAATGTAGTCACGAGAGAAGGTTACAATTCATATATACATGTATTTCTATCACTTGTAAATATCTCCATTCTTCTAGCCACTTCGTCATCTCCTTATCCATATTTTTTGCACAACACAGCACACAAACTAATATAGTACACAAAATTACGCAGAATTGCAAGAGGAACAAGATACAGGCATCGACATGTGCCGCATGCTATGTGTAACCTAACTTAACCGAATACTGACACGCATTGTGTCGCGACATTCAGATGGATTATTAAGAATATATTCTAAAAAGCGTCATATCGATAAGAAAATATTCTTATCTATTAAGAATATCTATTAAGATGAATTATTAAGTTTGTATTTTAAGAAGACAATTTTTTCAGTGTACGGTCGCGGTGGAAAACGTATAGTACGCCGTGGCGCACGTGTTTGGCAAAGTGTTAACATATACGCGGTAAATCTTCCTTCCTTCGATTCAGTACTATTCCAATATTTCATTGAGCGGGAGTAGGGACGTTACGGGCTTGTTAATCATTCATTCGGATTCTAATAAATCTCATCGTAATGTCAATGTCCATAACACGCTGGCACTTTTCGACACTGAACAGAAGAAGCGCAATATCGCCGCTTGGCCCTTAAACGGTTATAAAAAAAATATCCATAAATCGTTCTTTCCGTAATTCTTTCTTGCACCGTGGCTAACAACGAACGATTAAAAAACGATATCGAAAAATCGCTCGGAAAATATTTTCCACGGAAGAAACGAATCTCAAAGTGATCCGAACGAGAAAGTCGAGACTCGATGAGTTTGTATGCGCATCAATTCCGTTCTCAGCGAGCGAAGAAATGGCATAATGCAGTTCGCAGGGTTAACGAATGCAGGCAAATTTCTTTCCGCCATAAATCTTTCCGCGCATTTGAACAGCAGCCTCGCGAAGGAATTCATTTGCCAGCGCGTGCCTACGTATGTGTAACGATGCAACGATGTTCGCGAGGAATTGCACAACACGGCAGCTTAAACGGCGACGGTGAAACAGTAGAAGAGATAATAATGAGTGCCGTGGTCCGATGAAGATGTCCGCATAATCCATTCGACATCTGTCAATGACACGCGAGCGCTCGCCGTGTATGCAATCGCGTCCACTGCCGTTTGTTACGGAACGAGAAGGTAAATCGATTATGCCGGAACACTTTAATGCAACGTTTATGGCGCGCGAGCTTGGGTAGTGCATTAGCCACTGCATCCAATTCAATTCACTTACTCGCGCCTATTTCATTCCTATTGAATTTGTAAATCGCTCTTAACTCGCGAGGTGTGCCGATAAGCTATCGACGAACGCGTTGTTAATTTCGGCAAGGCCGAGGAGGAGTCTCAATAAATATTCATAAAGCCGAGGCATCCATTACAATGTGTTTGCACAATTAATTCTTTTTTCTTACAACGAGTGGGTTTATCGGCGCTCTTCGGACAGCTTATTAGCCGAATGTTTGCAATACGCAGACGCGCGCGCGCGCGCGCGCGCTTAGGACTGGGCGCGTAGAATCGAATTTCAGGAACGTGGCGTAGGAGGGCTCTCACCTGTGTGTATACTAGAGGAACGCAAACAGTGTCGTAACCAATCAGCGCGCCAAGCCTCTTCCGGATATCGCTCAGCTCGACGAGGAGGGTTTGCACTACTTGATCGCTCGTGATCAAGGCCTCTTTCCTCGCTCGGTTGATGATGTTAGTCGCCCACACCAGTGGCATCCAGTATTTCGACATGGCAGCTTTCTTGTTCATCATCTCGAAGATCTTCTTCTCCGACTCCATCATGAGTCCTGAAACAATATCGATCGTCGTTTGTTTTATCTTCGTATACACTTATCGATCGTAGCGTGTTTCTTCGCTTTTTTAATTTGAGTAGGGAAAAAAAAGCTGGCGAGCTAAACGGCAGTGTTTTCTGGTCGTAAATCAAAGATATAAAAATAAATGAGTATTTAGTAGGTGGGTGGCATCTATTAGAAGAGATAAGAGTTTGGAAGATTCAATGGGACTGGTGTGGTTGCGCTCGGTGATTACCAATTCGAATTGTAAAAAAGAAAGGAGGATTGTTTATTGCCATGAGCGAGCGTGCAATTGCGCAATTGCGCCTGACGAATTGCTCACGTGATTCTAACGTAAACATCGACATGCGGCAGACGGTTCGGATTCGTGACGAACGTAGTGAATGACGCGCGCGTGTCAGAGATGAAAAAAGTATTAATGTTACACACCGCGGCACTATGCGAATGGGAGACTCGTAGTGCGGCGAATTTCAAATGCAAGAATTCGAGTGGATGAATGAAACGAGAATTGACGCGGAAACTTGGAACGAGGCGGACGATGTTTGACGTTTTGACAGGATCCTTTTACGTCTGTTTACGATATTATGATCAACGATGAAAATCGTTATGCGGTCAATTGTATTCGTTAATCCTTTAACTGCTTATGTCGGGTATACACGTCACGACGAAACGACAATGTTATGTTTCGCATAATGTCGAGTATAATCGACATAAAGATAAAAAAAAATTACATTCGTATTATCATTCAACGAATCAGCTATAAATTTTTTCCCGAAGAAGGGTAAATAAAAAATCAATGGCCTTTACGGAAAAATAATTCAACAGGCAGAAAAAGTTTTTCGAAACAAAATTAAACAGTTAAAGGGTTAATGCTCTATTCGATGTGCCAATCGTCGTACTGCGAGCAAGAGAAACAATCTTTGTCAATGGGAAATTGATTGGCGAATACGTGAAAAACGAAACGGCTTTCCTTTCAAATCAAATGTGTATAAAAAAGTGTATAAAAACTGATTATTCTTCGTTAATTTGTATTCGTCGAACTCTCATCCGATGTGACCGTAGAAAGATAATCGATAGAAAAATGCTTGTACACGGAAGAAGATTGATCGGTGAAAGCGTCGAAAACGGAATGGCTTTCGTTTCGAAGAAGATACAATTATTATTTTTCGTTAAACTCTATTCGTTAATCCCTTGTTCGAGGTGATCCACGAATGTATAACCTAGAGAAAGATCTTTATCAACGAAGTGCGTGAAAAATGGAACGGCTTCCCTTTCGAACCAAACATAACAATTGTCCGTTTCACGATCGTAACGGCTCGGCGATCGAGGAAGGCTTCATCTCGCTGACCGCTTGTCCACGTTCCGGAAGACTCGAGCCAAGCGTAGATTGCATTCCGCGACGGAGAGACTTTAACGATCCGATCGCCGGCGTAAAAACGATCTTAAAAGTCACGGCTTCTGCGGAGCGCCATCGTACCTACTCTCGATCGCCATTCGATCGAAATAACGGGAACGCCTGTAATTTCTCCGGAGGCATCTTTTTATTGTTAGAGCGGCGGCGCGGACACGTTTATTGGAATACGAGGGCGTAATCAACCAGGCCGAAGCGGCGCGCACCAGCGAAAGAAGCCGTGGAGTGAGAAAAAAAGGCGCGTAGCACGCCTCTCCTCGGGGCATGTTATCGAAATAAATTGTGGCGTCACTCCGACGAGTTCTCTCTCTCGTGAAGAAATCATCAGCCACTGCGAAAGAAATGCAAGTGGCGTCTGCGCGCTTATTAATGGCGGACGGACACGTTTCTCTTGTTCTTCTTCTTCCTTCGCGGAGAAGTGTTGCCATAGCTGTCAAAGGCGATGACCTTAATGGCGAAGGAGGTGTAAGTCGAAGCTCTTTTCGAAATAGTGCAAAATAGTTGATCACAGATGGACATCGAGATTGATTTTTCATCGAAAGATCGAAACTCGTTCGAATTGCTTTCGATACTCTCCGCGAGGGATTTATTTTATTGTCGGTACAAGTGGTGGCTCACCAGTGACGATAATTCACTTCGATGCCGAGCATAAAAAGCTTCTCAAGCCAGCAGAATTTTAAGCTACAAAAATACCGCTATCATTGGACGGACGCGGGTCGATTTTTTTATTCTTGGATAACAATCGCTTGCGTTTATTACGTATGTTATTACCGGGTATGACTTTCGGTACATATTGAGACGGAAAAAGTAACGTGTTACTTATTCTGAGATTTAATCACCTGTCGCGTTAACGATGATCTTGTTAATCTTCGCCGGGGCTATCCATCGACTTCCATGCAATTAAAAGTATTCATCGTATGCCTCGGTTATCTACTCACGTGGGCAAAAACGAAAATCTAGCAGCCTGTCCGAGGTCTATTCAGCTACATTACAAGCTAGACGTATCGTCTGCAAACGTTCATCCTGACACCGGTTAAGCCGATGTGTAATCGGGTTCTCTCCATTCGGTGCACGACCTTGATGTCATCCTGTGCTCACATGACATCCCGCACAGGGACTCGGAGTCCCTCAGGGGTTTGCGAGCTCTTACTGAAAGTCACGAGCAATAATTCATCCCATGACTCAGCCAGGATTCACGATACAGTGTTGGCGAGTCGCTGTTTCACACCGTGGGGGGTGAAGGTGTTGGAATATTCATGACGCTCCGCTAAAACATATTTGCAATCGTTGCGAATTAACAGCATAGCTGTCCCGTTCGTAACAGTAAAAGGATACCGATTGAAGACGAGATTCGTCGAGTGGTCCGTTTCCATGATGTATATGGCGGCGCAATTTATTCGGTGCTGCTTATTAAACCAATGGATGTTGATGTAAATTAACGGAGGCTCCTTCGTGAAAATAAATTTCCAATTAGCACCGGTGCTAATTTCGCATCTGTCAGTCGTAATCGCATGCCAGCCATTAATTCCGATCCTAATGGTCCCAATCGACCGAACCAAGGAGACTTGGCGCCACGGAAGAAACACGTGATACACGATGCAGGAGGAATGCACGGAAAATCTCTCGGAGATATTTCAACGCGTTAATTGCCCGCGCATAACTCTCCTGAGCGCGCTCTCGACGAATCGGATTTTATTGCCTTCTCACGTCCACGCGACACGGGTGAAATAAAATTTTCAAGTGCCACCTTTCACGAGGCCGAAAATTATTTATAGCAAGCTTTCGCGAATTTTACAATTCCTCGAAAGTTTGGACATTATGTTTTTACAGCGTCGTTCATCCGACTGGTGATAAGTCCGGTGCAATGACACAGTGACACATCGGATCGCAGACCGCGCGAGTTACTCAATACCGTTAGTGTACACTAACAAATGCTAATTAGGAACAACGGCCGTGAATCTGGACGTCGTAGGCATGACTGAATTCTCAATTCGTTCTGACTCTCACGAGTCAGAATATCAAAAGTAACGATACTCGATGATTGAAACGATTCTAAAAAAATCAACTGTCCACAATTAAAACGATACACCTTGCCGATCAAGCTCTCCTCTGTCCTCGGACCACGCGGCACCTAGTAGCGAGAAAAACGGACTGAATTTTCGAACCATCCTGTCTCTTTCCAGTCGGAATATTAAAAGTAACGACACTTAATGATCGAAACGATTCTAAAAAACCAACTGTCCATAATTACAACAACGCATCTTGTCGATTACGCTCTGCTTTGTTCTTCGTCTTCGCGAGAACAGCGAGAAAGATCACAATGAAGAAACCCACCCTGGAAGAGCTCGAGAAGGGTCAGGATTTTCAGAAACCATTTTCTCGAGTGAGGTCGGTAATAAGTATCACCGCGCGAAATTATTTCGTGGCAGTACGCCATTAGGCTCGACATTGGCGTACATTCTTTGGAGATGTTTGCCTCGCGGTCATCCGTGGGGAGGGCGAAGACGAAGGAGAAGAAAGCAGGAGAGAAGAAGGATAGCGGACAGAGTCGCGCGCACCGGCACCATGGCAAAAGATGCTATTGCGGGGTCAAGAAACGCAGGGAGCCTTGCTCGGTTGGCAAGGTCGTCATGAAAGTAAAAAATAAACCGAGCTACTCTCCTCGCGGCCGCGGTACGATGACGCTGAAAAGCATCCTTCGGAGAAAACCAGTCCCCGCCGCTAACTCCGGTCTCTGTGTGCGAGTCTGCTTTTAAGCCTGGTCCACAACACGTTGGTCCACAACACGAGCTTACGTGAATGCGGATGTGCGTCGTAAAAGTGCTGTTGGACCTCGACCACTAAGGGATCGGATCCGGTATCGCGATCTTCTAGGAGCCACTCTCGCGTAGCCTGAGACGCCGAGAATAACTACTGGGCTCGATCCTGCTGCATTTCGCTTTTGAACAATCTCTTTGAGAGCAAAACGAGCGCGTGGATTTACATTTCTTTCGCTCTCGACGGTTCCATTTCGGTATCTCGATGTTTTTCTAAACTCGCTGTTATTCTTTCACTCTTGGTAAATTCTTTTTTTCGCATTTTTCTAGGTCCTCCAAATTCCTCTGTTAACGCGTCACGTCGCGTATGCTGTTTGGAATCGTAGCGTTCTGTCTAGCAAGAGTACGCAGTGAATGTGTCAAGAGAGATGCTTCATCCAGGCACGACCTTTCTCAAGGATTATTCAGAATGATAAAAAGAAACGTAAGGCTCCGTTAATTTGGAACATTCTCACGAGATGATCTGTATCGCAAATCACCGTACCGCTCTAGATTCTAAAATAACAGTGCAAACCGCGCGATATTTCTCACGATCGAGTGCGTCTCTCAGAAACAAGACGTCTTCCGGCTATCGAAACTTTCCTCCTTTCTCTCTCGCAGCTGGTCAATATCTCTGGGCAGAATAAACCGGGGATAATCACGCGTTACCCGGTCACCTCGGAAAAGTGGAAACTCTCTACGAGGATTGATCCTCGGCGCCAAGGATATTTTTCATTTCACCTTCTGGTCATCGCCGCCTGGCTCTCACGAGATTCGAGATTCGAGATTCTATCTGTGACCGATGCGAGGCCGATCTGTGCGCGCCGGGTATATCCGGACTCAATTATTTTCTTGCGGGTCGGTCGCTTCGCCGATCGTTTCACATAATCACGGAGAAACTCTCGGTGCCGAACAATAATTTGCGCTAAATATAGATAGGCAGCGCGTGCGCGCACCTCCTGTGCGTGCCTCGTATTGCAGTCGGTGGAGTGGCTCTAGGGTGTGATGGAGAAAGGCTGCTCGAAAGAAGGAGAGGCCGAGAAGATGAGAAAGAGATGAGAGAGAGGAAGGAGAGCAGCGCTCGCGAGTTTCTTGCTCTGCTCTTGGTCTCGAACCAGTCGATGAAGAGGACTCGCGCGGTGGACGACGACGATGATGATGACGAGGATCCTCGTGATAATGATGATGGCAATGGCTCGCGCGCATGGTCCCTCCGGGTCTTGGTTTAGCTCTTGGACAGGCGCACCGTGTGCCAGCAGGGGGTGTGCGCAACGGAGGAGCACGTCTCGCGAGCGCGATACTCGAGGAGAGTTCTAAGCCAATTACCACCTGCTGCCGGAGATAGATTATGGCCCTCGTTACAGCCTGGCTATATTTAACATCGGATCTTACGTACCGGGCTGCACCTAGCTTCGTAACTTCCATAGATGCCACCTTCCAGGATCAATCCTCACCGAGCATTTTATCTCTTCTTCGTCGTCCCACACCCTATCTAACCTCCAAACCTTGTCGCAAAAATGGCTAGAGATAGAGATAGAGAGAGAGAGAGAGAGAGAGAGAGAGAGAGGAGACGCGAGAGGAGGAAAGGGACCAAGAATGCTCGCGTGGTCCAAAGAGACCGGATGCGTAGAGAGTCTGAAATTACTGTCAGTCTCTCTCGGTAAAAGGATGTCTTCGCTGGACGCGAGAGAAAAATTGTAATTAGATCGCCTGGGTTATTACAGGGAGTCTAGCGAAGACGAATGAAATAATTACGATTCAGTAGATCCTCGTGATCCAGGTTAACGCGTCCATTTGGGTTGCGCGTTCAGTAATGGGAGAAGGCATTTTCTCTGGCGCCAGTGCTATTATTATCGGGGTGAGAGATTCGCTAGAGTCTCGGGCTGAATAGGTACGATATCTTTAGAATGGATTCTCTGCAGGGTGAATGTACGAATTTTGTTTAATCGAGCCTTTGATAATATTGATTTGAAAGTGCGTGCGATGCGAATTGTCGATCGTGTGCATCCTTTTCGATGACATCGAAAGAAGAGGGTACCGAGGAAGTTTTCGAAAGAAGTGAAGGCCAAGCAGGCAATTATTATCTTATAGAAAAGCACGGGGGTTCATTGACCCGTTGTAATCATCCATGGTTAGGTTCTTTTTGCGCGCTCGAGAAGGTAGGAGGACACGAAGGAAGAAAAGGCAAAAAGAACGTCAGTCTCGACAACGACGAAGACGAAACCTCGACGCGATGGACAGAAGAAGCTCGTTGTTACATCCACTTGCCCAGACTCTAAGAATAGACGGCTGTTCGTGTGCCGGCAGGTCCGGTCGGCGAAGTCACGCAAAATGAAAATTACGTCCAGGTGGAAAAGGAAGAGGACGAAGAACTGGCGCCGGCGCTCCGCGGTTTCTAAGCGCTCTCGAGCTCGTTCCTTGAAAATTACCCGGACGCACGTGAAAATTGCCTGCCGGCACTTCCACGAGCCTCCACCCATCGACTATTCTCGATAACCCCAAGCGTATCGCGTACTTTCTTACTTTTCATTTTCTTCTTCTTCTTCCTCTTCTTCTTCTTCTTCTTCGCTATGGGTGATTTCCGTATCGCGATACCCTACTAACCGGTACACACATTCCTCTTCCTTCGTTCTTTCACAAAGTGCATCAATGAAACCTAATTGACATTGGCAGTTTTTGTTGAAGTGGATTTTACAGATTCAGTTGAGTTTTCTAGATTACGTTGAGAAATTGTCCTTTGTGGAACGAAGAGAGAAATGGTCTTGGAAGATTAATTGAAGCGAAACTTGCAATTGAAACAGAATCGCTAAGGTGTATTTTTTGATAATTTCGTGGGAGGCCAGGCACTTTTCTACTAACAATAAGCTTTGCAACACTGAAATTCCATTTTGTACCTCGAGATGCGAATGATACTTTAAAGTAAGAATACTCGTGGATAAGCAAGCCCACCAAGGCGGGACTTCTTTTGCGGGATTCTAGTAACTTCACTAATGACACTTACTTCAGCTTACGTATAATAGCTTTTTAACGATGTAAACATTTCTAAACGATGTTTACATTTCATATAAAACCACGTTCACATTCACGCCTGCGACATTCGTTACATTTATCCTGAACGTTAAGACCATCTGTCATCGTACTGATATTATTTAATGACAGCTAGTTCCTTTTTATCCTCAAGAATGTAGCGCGTCCATGCAATATGCATTACCGATGTTACTCTTGTGCAGTTACCCACGATTTTATTCGTACAGGTTCGTCTCCACGAGAATTACGATACCTATTGAGACCGTATACACCGTCGAAGTTCTTTCACCAGGGGTAGGCGCACGTATCGTTTCTTTCGTTATGATCCTGCGTGATGCGGACTCGTTCGCGTGGTTATAGATACGACCGGTTCCACGGAAGCATCGCTTCTTGTCGGGATAGTGGTCACTTATTTCCCGATCGAGAGATCGATGGAACGCTCATGTTCATGGAAGATTCGAGGAATCGCCCATCTGAAAAATCCGAGCTATTTCTAGTGCAGAGGCGCATCCGCTGCTCATCCACCTGCCTTACAAAAAACCAGAAACAGGTTCGCGCTTTTTCCAACCGCAGAAATTATTTGCGCGAGCTACTGACTCTTAACGTCGAAGTATAAAAAGTACGAAGAAATTATGATCGCACGAAGGATCGCGAATCAGGATACAAAGGAGTGACTTTCTACTCTATAAAAATAATTCACAGAAATTCTACTTCGAATTCACACAAATTACTACGATGTCACGACGAAGCAGAAATAAATGAATTAATTGGTTAATTCGAGTACAGTGATTAGCTGTTCCAATGGAAGTCGCGTACAATAACAGTCACGTGACGTGCGATTCTTTTTTTTGTACGCTTGTTTATCGCGAATGCGGTATAATGAGTTCTTATCGTAGATGCATCGCGAGTGACATACTCGAGCACAGAATTGTTTTTCTTTTGGAGGATCGTAGGTCACCAATGTTCGAAACGAAAGCCAGAGAGCCACACTCGAGATTTACGAGGCGCAGAACAACCGTTGACTAAAACATTTACCTACGAAGAAACCCCCACGGTAAATCTTCTTGTGCATTATTATTTATTCGTACGCAATACATTATTACGTATATCGTGGGACGTGTCGTCGACGTTAGCAACGAATAACAGTAATTCGGTTAGCAATAACTGCGTTCTTTTTACACGAGATCTCAGATAATCTCAGCTCACTTCAGTTGGTGGTCGTTCTTTTTAATTGACTCACTTCACAACTGAAGTGAAACTAATTGTAAGTGAGATTTTATCCTTCGCCCTTACCGCAACTGCCTTACCCCTCAAATTGTCTCAAAATGAGATCTCAGCTCTTTCTACAGTTGTGTAGCGTAAGTGTGATTCGGTGGGGATGCGCTGCAATAATCTGAAGTAAACGCCGAGTAATACATACTCGATATTGACCGCTCTTTTAGAAAAGTTCTTAGATCACATAATCTCACCAAATCTCAGCTCAGTTCGGCTCAGTTAACCCATTTGCATCATTTGGAAAAGTGGAAAACTGGTTCGTATCACCAAGCATTCGCGCATCGGTAATAGTTGCCAGGCAAATCCACGCATATATGCGCTTCGGTGATAATGGCCAGGAAAAATCCGCGCATATATGAGCTTATGATGTAAATGGGTTAATCTCAAGCTGATATGTAAAAAGAATGCACCTAATACCTGCGTTCTTTTTACACGAGATCTCAGATAATCTCAGCTCACTTCAGTTGGTGATCGTTCTTTTTAATTGACTCACTTCACAACTGAAGTGAAACTAAGTGAGATTTTATCCTTCCCCCTTACCGCAACTGCCTTACTCCTCAAATTGTCTCAAAATGACATCTCAGCTCTTTCTACAGTTGTGTAGCGTAAGTGTGATTCGGTGGGGATGCGCTGCAATAATCTGAAGCAAACGCCGAGTAATACATACTCGCTATTGACCGTTCTTGTAGAAAAGTTCTTAGATCACATAATCTCACCAAATCTCTGCTCAGTTCGGCTCAGTTAATCTGAAGCTGAGATGTAAAAAGAATGCACCTAATGAAATCCAAGAGATGAGAAACGAAGGAGAGAATCGAATCACATTCTCAGAGTTTACTTCGAGCTGTAATATACATTCGGATATTCCGCCGATGATGATCAGGAAGTTATGGAAACGTTCGAAAAGCGAACACGCGACACGATTTAGAGGTAGCTCGTGTGCGCGTGTTATGTGCCCGTCTGTCCTTGTCGGTTTAAAAGGACGTCAATCACGCCGTAGAATACTGCGCGTGTAGTAATGCTTTGTACACCTTCGAAATAATAATCGTCATAAAGGAAGCGATGCCTGCTGATGCCTGTCGATATACCGGCAGCTACGTACACTTCCGAAACACGTTTCGGCTAAGCACTGGGGACACACACGCGATCGCAAACTCACGTTAGTTGCGCACCAGAGACTTTATTGCCACTTTATTGCCGTTACGCTGGGGCTACCGATTATTCCGACCAATTGGAGATTTTATGAGCCGCATAATAATCACTAAATCAGTGAACATATCGATAAAATAAAAGGCAAGGAGAAAAGCATCCACGAATTGTATATGCGAATCACCGATTTGCGTAAAGAAGGTCTGCCGTGATAGGAGAATATTGTAGAGCTGTTTTTTTGCGTTCATCCATTGTGTTAATTTCATTTATCGAGTGATACGTGAGCATTGCACTGAGAGAAAAGTATATGCTATATTTAACTATAATGGCATAGTAACGAAATTATGGTTGGATATGTCATATTTATGGTAAATATTACCATAATGTAATAATTACGATAGAGGCATAGTATAAGCAATTATATTATTTTTCTACCTAAAAAAAAAAATTTGGTTATTTCAACTAAAAATATAGTACGGTTGAAAATATACAATGGTAAGAAAAGTAACTATTTTATATAGTTAATATTACCAGAATATTTCATACATAGTGATAGCAACTAACAATATTCACATATCACATTTTGCTATACATACCGTAACAAGAACAAAGGCAACAGTTAATAATATAACCATTTGTATAAATCGTTCATTCTACTATATTTTCTATAGTTAAGTGAACTACAAAAATATGTTTGACGCCAAATTTAATTATAAAATATAGTGCGATTATAGTAAATTTAACCATTTTTTTCTCTCAGTGTATGGAGTTTTTTGTTTATATTCATTCATTGTATTCATTTAAATCAAGTGGCACGTGAACTTTTTCTTATTTTTTTGTGCTCGCTACGCAGGTTGTTTGATCTTTCAGATAAAGGATTCAAATAAGAGGTACGAGATACTTGTTGCGAGGTGAATTGTTAAAAGAAATGACACTAGCTCGTAGAGATTAGGAAGTAACAGAATTAGCGATAAAGGCAACTCACTGACCGACATCGACGATGTGCTGAAGAGTGGGGAAGCGTCTTTTAACTCGCAACGATATCCTCTGTAGAGTGATGACGTAGGCCAGGACGGCGTATCTCACGATGTTTCGCCTCATCAGACGGCCTCTCTCGTCCTGGAACAAAATATTCATTTTATTGCAAAAACATTTGGAAAGGCCTGAAAGAATATTTACGGGCGACAAGCGAAATGAAACGAAACGGAATCCACATCGATTGACCGTTCTTTGTCGTCGTAAATATTCCTATCTGACAGTAAAAATACGAATTAAAGGATTCGTAACGTATCACGCATCCTGCCACAATGTGCGCTTACAAGAAAAATCGATGATAGCTATACACATTACATTATGTTTCGATCATTTTACCAAATTGTCCAAACGACGTTCCAATAGTAGAACGATCCTTCCGTGCAACTTTTACCAAAGTACAAATAACAACGTCCACGCAAACTCTTCCGAATTAAAGTAACGTTTGCTCGTCGAAGCTCGCGTGGCATCTGCAAACATCCTTACGTTAATCGACTCGTCTTCGAATCTTGGCTCGGCACCGCGATCGTTTTCGTTCGCTATGCTAAACCGAGGCTATGCGACCAGCAAACGCAAAACCCCACCGCACCCTGCGTATGCTGCATAGGCCAGAATAGACTCGCTTGGAATACAGACTCGTGTAAACTCATTCATAAGTCTTTCCTAAATGGAAGGAGGCGTCGTCGGTTGGGCGCCGAATGCGAGACACGTTTTCAAGACTCGTGCACACTTTCCCCTTGGGTGCTGCTCTCTTGGCCCGGCCCTCGTCTCGTCCCGAGCATCCTCAACGAACGAACTCTTCCTCGAGAATCAGTCCAGACTCACGAGTCTCGATGAAGTCGGAAGCCGGAGCGCTTATCGCGAAAGTGAAAAAGCTGCGAGCTGACGACTGCCGGCTGGATTTTTCCTTTCGTTTCTACGCCATCGCCAGGCATTTTGTAACCGGGCGCGCTAACGTTTTGTAACCGAATCGATAGCACTCTAGGCACTGTGTCGAGCGGTAGACCGTCTGATCGACCTACGCCCGGAATATCAATTCGATCGGAAATCGATCTACGTATTAGCTTTTGGAATCGATCGTGCACGTAAGAACGTCTTTCTTGTATATTATCGTGATGCAACTGTTCCGATGTGACGTGGGCCCGTGCAATTTTTCCGAAGCTTTCGTTTCTCGCTTGGGGACTTTATCTTTAGAGGCGCTGTTGTTCATTGAGGAGTTTTCAGTCGTTGCCTTATCGGTAGAAGGGGCATGAATACTAACGTATGTAGAACTCGATCGGTCTGAATAATTTTGTAGATCGAGGCACGTCCTCCTCCTACCACCTGGCATATTGAAAGAAAGTTGTCTGCGACTGAATTTTTTCGCAAAACTCATAACACGTGCGGACGGGACGTTTGGGATATCCACGTGTCCATTCGGACTTTTACTCTGTATACTTGTCTTACACGGTGAACGCATTGAGATTATTTATCGAATGAACGAACGTGAGGTCGTTTTAAAAATGAACGTGGTCGTGCATTGTTAGCTACGATACGGGTTGCACGGCAAATCTATTATTTCCTTTTGAAAACCATTCTATTTTCCAGCCTGCACGCTCGAGATACGAGAATCGGGGTTAACTGCGACTAGCAAGGTTTTTTTTTTTACCGCCGGCATTATACCAATCTCCTCGCACGACCACTCTCCTTACAAATGTGGATCGCGGGTTTGCCACAGAGAATTTTTCGCCGCTGACGATGGCATCCATTAACCGTTTAATCGCACGTTTCCTAGAATGTACTTCTCGATAAATGGTATTAATGGGTTAAAGCATTGAGATTAAACCAATTACCGTAGAAGGTTAACGTCGACAATTCGCTTTATCGACCTTTAAGGTGCATTCATTTAAGAGGATCCTTTAATAGGAGGAGTAGGAATTTCCATTCGTTTTATCGCTTCTGAAAGTGTACTTGCTACATGTTCGCCTCTTCCCTTCTTTTTTAACTGTCAAACAACATCTTGAGATCGATTTGTCGACTTTTAAGGTGCATTGATCTAAGAGAATCCATCGAGAAGAGTAGAAGTAGGAACTGTTCGTTTTGCAGCCTTCAAACGTGCACTCGCAATTTTCTCACCTTTTCTTCTATCCCAACGATCAAGTAACCTCTTAAGATCAACATCCCTGACTAGGTTTACCTTCATTTAACACATCTAATCTTCATTTACAATGACCGTGGAAGACGATCGTCCAATTGATTCACAACCTACTCCGTAAAGCAGTGGTTCTTAACCTGTGGTCCGCGAACCACAGGTGGTCCGTCAGAATACAAGAAGTGGTCCGCGCGTTGTTAAGGGCTGTTATACATGCTCGTATTCAATATCATCTCTCGCCCATATAATCTAAATGATACAAAGCGACGAACTCTGTTAACCCTTTTAGTGCCAAGCATTTTACGGAGTGCATGCGAAGAATGCCATGGGCCGATTTGACGCGGTCGGCCCGCCACAACGCATCGGCCTGTGGCAGTTTTCGCATAAGGACCGCGGGCCGATTTAACGCGGTCGGCCCGCCACGACGCATCGGCCTGTGGCAGTTTTCGCATAAGGACCGCGGGCTGATAGATCGGCCTGTTGGCACTAAAAGGGTTAAGCTAGCATCCCCACCATCGTCATCAAAATTTAAGATAAGTATTACCTAGATGGTCCCTGGACAATAAAAGGTTAAGAATCACTGTCGTAAAGAGCCCTTTTCTCTTTCGTTTACGAGGCAATTCGAAGGTGGAAGGAGACCGAGGATGTTCCAAGCGTAGCCTCCCCTCGCAATTCTACGAGTTATCGAGGCGCGTGTAAAAATGCCCGGCTTGGCAGCCTCGAAGCGATGCTACCTCGCAGGGGCGAGGTAAAGAAGGAAGGTGGGAGTCGAACCATCCTCCTCAACCTCTGGGTTTGCATTCCAATTAGATTTCAATGAAAGGCACGGCTCGGAAGCTCGTGCTGCCCACCCGACGGGCGCTCATTCACAAATCGGTACTTTGTATTATGCGATTACAACGTCCGCGCGACTACCTTACGTGTATCGGCACGAGCAGGGCCTCCTCAGTCGACAACCTTGTCCCATCCACCCTACGTGAAAAAATTCCATGCGCAGTTTCGTTGTCACGAGCGTCTTTCGATCATCCGCGAGAAAAATTCGTCGGACCCTTCGAAACTTTCTGGCGCATCTTACAGCGCGTCCTTCTGAACGAGAGGGTGAAAGACGAGGGTGGAGCGAATTGAAAGGAAACCGTGAAAGTGGAAGGAAGGAGTGAAGGAAGAGGTGAGAAACTGTTTTTCGAAAGGAGACAAAAGGAATTGCATAAGGAACGATTAAATCGGTACCGATCGTTTGACTCGCTCGCTCTATTAATACAACTCTGGTAGCTCGAGCGGTAGCCTGCCCGTTTACCAGTTCATATCTGAGTGGTGGACGTTACATGGGCTTCGGAACGAGCCAAGTGGCCACCTAGTGGAGCAATGGAACAGAGAGGAAGAAGGATGTACGTATGCGCGAAGCGTTTCGCCTCGCGTAGGTTCGTCCTTCTTCCTCGGCCACGAGATACGTTGCACTTTCACTTCGGCATTGGGTCGTTGACCAGAGCTGAAAGCTCGCTCTCGATCAGCTGCGTGAACTTCCTTCCAAAATGTTCTCCTTGCTCTCTCGATTGTTCATTGGATGTTAAGCAGATGACATACCTTCGTGGAACAAGAGTTGCTAGGTTCAGTAGGGTTCATTCGGTGGTTGCATATTTTTAGAGTGAACTTGTCGATTAGATCGTTAGAGATATATTCCATTTATAACCGGACCGTGAGTCTAGCGAGTTGCCTCTCGAGGATTTTCAAGGTTACGCGATTCTCCAGGATCGGTGCTTGCACACTCGTAGACTGAATCCTTAGATCGGATCGTTAGAGATTTCGTTCCAATTTTAACACCACCGTGAGCCCAGCAAGCTTTTTCTCGAGGATTCTGAAAGTTACGCGATTGAGCGGGGTTCGTGGAACAAGGCACGCTAAGTTCAGTAGGATTCATTCGTCGCTTGCACACTTTCAGCCTCAACCTTTAAACGACACCGTTAGAGCCGTGATTTTAATTCAAACGGCACCATCTGTCCAACGAGTTACATCTCGAGGATCCTCAAGGTTACGCGATGTTGATCAAGTTCGCGAGAACAATTGCAGGATACTCTAAGCAACGGAGCCCAACTGGCTGCTGCTACCGCTACCGCGATTAGGCTGGACGCAAACGTACGTTACATCCCGGCTAAAATGTATGCCAAGGTCTCGAAGTAACCGGTGTACGACACGTCGCATCGGTTAGGCGTCGAGACGCCCGACGTCGTCCCACGATTCCGCTAGAGGGTATTCATCAATCGGTAACAGTTCGACCCCGATCATCCTGGATGAACGGTTGGACGCCTTTTTTCTTTTCTCTCGCCGATGATGGGCGTGGCATGCGGCTCTAGCTGGCACCTACTTTAGGTTAACGACACCGAAACGTGTCACGGCAATTCATTAGCGTAATGAGCCACGAGCCGCGCAACGTCACCGACCGTCCCGAGCAAGGCTGTATCGATTATCCAGGCACTCTTGTTTAAAGGAAACACGCGCGTTTCTACGTGTCCTCTTCGTTACCGCGGATTGTCGTCGCTTGTGTTTAATTTTCAATTACACTCGCGCCAAGTTCGCGCCGCTACCCCAACACGTCCTTGTCCTTCCGAGAATTTTATTTGTCCACCTCTCTTCGACTCCTCGTTCATTCCGCAAAGCGAGCGTGTCGCTTGCTTTTTTTCTTGTTTCGTTTTTTTTTCTTTTTTTTTTTACTTACGTTTCCAGGAATGGCGGCGCTGATGAAGAGTGCCAGATTGTCCGGCCAGGGTAAAAGCTTGTACTGGTCCCACCATCTCTTCACCACTAGGCTCACATAGAAGCCGAGCACGAAAGACATCGGGATGGACTCGCTCGAGTTTCCGAAGTAGTAGCGGATTTTCTCGAATATTCTGTAAAATATAATATAGCGATGATTTATTTTCCTCGTTTATGCTACCCTTTCCACGTGATGTTGCTGGTACACACTAGAAATGGGAAAGAGTAAGTAACTATAACTAACCAGTTACTTTAGCAAAAATAACTTATAGCTAGCCCGAAAGCTACCCCAGTTACTCGAATATTAACTAGTTAAAATAAGTCAATCGATGTCTTGACCAGTTTCACGTGAAGTTGTAGATGATTCTTTTATTTCATCTATAAAATATTGAAACTTGACGCGCAAGGGCGGAGTTTATTTAGATGTTCTTTTTTACTTTGTAATCATTAAAAGTTCAACTATAATGTCTTTCTGTTATCTTTAAGTAAGTAAAGTAATCTTCATATAACTCTAGTAACTAGGTAGAAACTATTTAGAACTCGAAATATAACTAACAACTACCAATATTTGAAAGTACCTAAATTCCCCATCTCTGAGTATACACGATAGGCAAGTTCAAGTGTTTTCAAATATCCGCGCGATTAGGTAAAAGGGAAAGTGGTAGCGGGAGGAAGTAATGAAGCCTGTAACGTCTGATAGTCGCTTAAAGATCCGCGTTACGTCCCTTGCGTTACACGCCGGGCAGAACTTCTTACATCGACTTTCTCATAAGTGGAGCAAGGTTGAGGTGATATCGTCACCCGGCAAGACCGTTCCTACCGGTCTTACGAATCAATCGCTCTCTCACAAATGCTAATTCTCGCTTCGATATCGCATGTTTTCCGGCAACTCGCGCTACCTCGATAAACGCTTCGCGATCCTGCGCGTCTTCGAAGTTTCCAATCTGAAAATTCCATTGACGCAATTCATCCTACGCACTAAGCTACCTTGCCTCTTTTTTTCTCTTCCGTCCACATAAGATTCTACAGGAGCACACTAAACAGACGACGATAATCGTGCACACATCCTGGCCGTTCTCACCCGTTCGCACCTTCTCTCTAAAAGATTCGTACCCGATTTTGGGATCTTTCGGCAACCGATGAGCTCAGCCCATTCCGGAACTTCCTCGCGCATAACGAGCAGCTAATTTCTTCTTGACTGTTAGGAAAACATTTACTCGCAATTAGTGTTTCTCGTGCGCCACTTGGCGTCGCGCGCTCGCGCTTTTAGACCAAGAATTGCATTACGGGACGTTGTCCTCTTGGTTGAGGACGAAAATGGAGATTAGAATAGAACGCCGGTATACATCATGGCGAGTTCCAAATGTTACAATGGGATAGGATAAGGTTTAAGAGGTCCGTCCACCCTGACAGGGTCTAAAGTAAAGAGAAATTCAATAATTTTTTGGTTGTGTAACTACAGAGTAGAAGTAATTTATATTTTAATCCTTCGACTGCGGAGCGTTCAGAAATGAAACCTGCCAATCGTGCCGTGCTTTAGCTGCAACAGCCATGAGAGTGTGCGATTGATTCATTTTAATCAATAGAAGACACTCAAGTTAGTTATAAAATTCGTGTATTTTGAAAGTGGTGTAAGTAAATTTTTGTAAAAAAATGAGATACATAATATGTGATTGATTTATTGTGAACTTTTTATTTATAGCTAGTAATTTTTTGTTTAAAAGTGGACTTACATCACTTTCAAAATAAACGGTCCATATGTACTCGCAATTAGTGTTTCTCGTTGGTCACTTGACATCGCGCGCCCGTTTTTAGATCAAGAATTACATTACGGTACCATCTGGGTTGAGAACGTAAATGGAGATTAGAATTAAACGTGAGTATATATCATGGCGAGTTGCAAATACGAGAGTGAAGATGAAAAACGTCGCGTCCTTTCCTCCTCGACCCTTTTCTTCTTCGTTGCGCTCTCTTCGCGGTGCCAACCAGGTCCTAAGCCGGTCTTAATGCAGCCCTACCGATTCTAAATATAGAAAGCGTGAATCGAAGCAATTTAAACCAGATACCTTTATACGTCCTGGTCCCTGGCTTTCAGCCGTGGGGGCCGCATCTTTGTTCACCTTTTTTTAACTCCGCATAAATATCCAGTCACACTTTTATGCCTTTTTTAATGTCCCGCGCGAACTGCATCCCTCTTCGTTCGGGTGGCAAGGGACTTGACGATGCATTTTATGCGAATCTCTATTTATATACGTGTATACAGGTCTGTGCAAAAGTGCGTGACTGATCCGAGCAGAGATTCGCCGGTGGCGAATTCAAATTAATAGCGTAGGAAGGTCGAGGATTAAGTACACGTGGCGGATAAATGGAAATTGGATATTCTAAGGCGAAAATTACGAATATAAATGTCCCGATGGCGAATCGATGACGGTGGTCAATCCTCGTGAACGACCGGAATCGAAATGTATGACTTTTTTTTTACACACTCGTGGCAGTTATGTTTTGAGTTTATGGGTTTGTACAAAAACGTGTCGCACGGTAAATAATCGCTTTCTTGAGACTTTCCACCCTTCCGAGTATCCTTTTCGACGTCAAGGAAAATACTTGGTAAACACGTGCATATTAGCGAAATCTTTGGAATTCCCGTGTATCGTTTCTGAGATAGCCCCGACGCTTCTACAATTACGCAATGCGAAAGGTGTAGAACAGAAGTTTACACTTACTCTCGTTGGTGCGTGGTGAGCACATATCGATACGTGAAATTGATGAGGTAGTAGACTAACAGGTAGGCCAGCAATTCTCGCCAGATCAGCTTGTACACGGATCCTCGCCATCTGCAACAGAGAGCATAACCGTGGAATTGGCAATTTCGTTCTGAGACTTCAAGTTTTTCTTTTCTTTTTTTTTCGAAGTAAAAAGAAAAGGAGCGGAGAAGATGGTCGCTAATGATAGCTCCGGTATCGTAAAAACGTGGCGAAACGGCCCGTCGCGGTCCCGAACCTCACCATAGACTTCCTCATTGTGTGAACGAACCTTGAAACGCACCGGTGAGCCGACGAGCTCTTTTCTCTTTTTCTGCCTTCACCGTTTTTACGTCCAAGCGTTTCGGCGCTGCGGCTTCGACTATTTCCGCGGAAATCTGCATAACGGCACGCGCGGTTACGTTTTCGAATTACGAAGATCGATTTCCAGGTATTGCAAATGCTAATTCACCGACGAGTATAGCCGCGCACGGAAGGTACACGCCCAATCGAGAATTTACCTATTGAACGAACGGCAGTTGCCAAGAAATTCTCATCGAAGAAGTATCGTTGGTACCTATATGATTTCATGAAGAAATATTTTTTACTCGTGTCATATTCGCCCGGTTCTACTAGTATTAATAACAATGGTTCATTTCTACGATTTTTAAATAGCGCGCCAGTCGAGCACTACATTGGAAGCCATGGAATTTCAGCTGTTTTTCTGTATTTTTCTGATAACACTGTTCACGGATTTTCAAGTGGTTTGAAGATGTTGTTAACCAATTCGCTGCCAAGGGCGAGTATAGAATTTTACCAAGAAATAACATAACTTCGGTAAACAATACCACTTAAAATATAAATGGCAATGGGAATAACTTCGTATAATTTAGGCTTGGCAGCGAATGGGTTAATAGGCACTCCAATAAAGCTCTGGTAAAGTAGTTCGACACATTATTTCGGAATTTTCGAGAAAATTTCAGTCAAAGTTTTGGGATGTATGTATGGCCCGATCGATATCGCGTCAGTAGACACCATGTCATAGGACGGCGCATGGCCGTTAGAAACGCGGTGCGGTACAAATCTTCTTTTGGACATTTTTTTCTTAAGTGTTTAATGTGCCGAAGACATTTACTAATAACATTGCAAATTTAAAATTATTCTATTCTACATTTAACAGGCGAAGAATTTGCAATGTTGTTTTTATTCTAACATAAATGTCTCATTGTTAGAAAATATCTTCGACGTATGAATCGATTAAAAAAGAAATGTCCAAAAGAAGATTCGAACCACATGACCACAGCTTTCTACAGTATCGCGTTTTCGACTCGGCCATACATCGTCTTATGACCTGATGTCTATTGGCGTGATATATGTAGGTAGATATGCATACATCCGAAAACTTTGACTGCAATTTTCTCGAAAATTCCGAAATAATGCATCGAACTACTGTACCAGGGGTTTATCGGAGTGCCTATTAACAACATCTTCCAAACATTTCAAAATCCGTGCAAAAGGACACGTAAGGTCTCCTTGTCGGAGAATGAAATATTTCCTTACCACTTTTCCAAATCCACATTAACCTCTTGCCGTACTATTTAGCTCGACGAAATCCGAGCAAAACCTCGATGTTCATACTTGACCCGATTGTTATTCCACCATTGCACCCTCGCAATGTTCATGTCTGGCTGAAATATCAATAAAAAAAAAAAAAACCGGCTGATGATGCTCGTGTTCGGCCCGCATTTGGTTCCACGAGTCAAACTCGTGGTACACATGTTTACCCCAAAATTGTCATCACGAGTGACACTCGTCAAAGTACGACAAGGGACTAACCGAATACCTTGTGATAATTATTCCACAGATTTTCCGTACCCTTGTGATACCGCACGATAAACAATTCTACAATGGAAGTATTGTCCGATCCGATTACGAGTCAAATTGCAGATAAGTAAGAAGCGAAATCGACGAAATGCGACACCGCGAATTCGTGTCAAGGTTAGCCCGATTTTACGAGCTTTAAGCCTTGAGGAGTTCGCGATATCGATGACGAGCACGCTTCGGGACGTAAATCTTTCGCGATCGCGTTAAAGGTGAAATCGTCGTACTCGTTATTCCAGCATCGTGCAACGAAACGACGGTGGTGTATATCGCACACGAGGGCTTCACCGTGTAGGCTCCTCTCAGACGTAGCTTCGTAACGAGAGATCTCACTCGAAACGACCGCCGGTGGTGAAGCTTCGAGCGCGAAGGACGCGCAGCGCGTCAAAGGTCCCTCTCGACTACGACGTTGTCGATGGCGAGGCGCGACAATGACTTTAAATTCAAATCGTCGCGTCCAGTCTCGAAGCGCCCGTCGCAACGAGGCCAAAGTGAAAAGCGCGTCTTATCGATAGGCTAAGGTGACTGCGATGTGCCCGGCATTGTGCACCGAGCCAGGAGAATCCGCCAGGCAAGGCTACAGTCGACGATGTTAGGAGCAGAGACATAAGAAACTCGTTTCGTCGTGGCTCTGGCGATTAGTCGCTCGTGTAAATTCAAAAGTTGACACTTCGCGGTTCGTAGTCATTTTCGAAATGTTACTAGGTGGCTGGGTCCCTTCATTATTTCTATTAGGAGTGGTATGGAATACAAGGTGCGCCATGCTTCGCGATATTTGAGAAAGAAAGTGTTGAAATGCCTGATAAAATTATTTTGAATAGCTAAAGATAGGATGATTAGTATTAAATAGAGTATCGATAAATGGACCGTTTATTTTGAAAGTGACGTAAGTGCGTTTTTTAAGAAAAATTAGATATCACATAATTTGTGATTAATTTAGTGTAAACTTTATATTTACAACTAGTTAATTTTTTTTTTTTAAATGGACTTACACCACTTTCAAAATAAACGGTCCAAATAACTTATGGTTCACAGTAAATTGCTCATTTCGTTAAAAACACTAGGTGCCATGTGAGATCTCATCGTAACGGCGAATGGTTTAATCGCAGAATCGATAAAGAGACAAAATATTTGCTTCTTTTTAACCTTTTAACTGTTCAATTTTGTTTGGAAAAACTTTCTCTGCCTGCTTAATTATTTTTCAGCGCAGACGAGTATACTCGACGAAAACTTGTATACTGTAAAATTAACTAATTATGACAAAAAATCAACACGTCGAGTATACTCGACATAAACAGTTAAAGGGTTAATACAGAAGCTATGCATTTTTACCTTTCACCGAAGATTCGATGAAATGCAAACGTCGGTCAGTGAGCTGTACTCAAAACCGGAATGGGCTAATAATGAAAATAATTATTAATTAAATTCTATGAACGAGATGTAATTAATTTTTATCAAAAGCTCCATACGATCTCGTTCATTCGGGGGTCCCCAATTGAATCGATGCGAGGTCGTCGCTTCAAAGGAAAAAGTTTCGACGGATGTCCGGTCTATTGAGAACGGTTTGATTCGCGCTCACCTTACCGTAACAATAACGTGACGAATAATTACTATTGATGTACCCATTAATCGACTACCGATGGTTCAGCGTGTATTCGAGAAGAAGGAATAATTCGTCGCGTGTCGTTAAAACATGGCCTACTGTAGAAAATTATTACGTAATCGGCGTGTAGTGAAACGTGTCGTTTGATCACTCACATTCTCGTTTACCCTCCTTCTTCTTTTTGCTCAACGCGAGTGAATTGTTGATTTAACTTTGTTGCTACAAATCCAGCATTTTCTCTACTCCTATGATGTAATAATAATCGACACCTGCGGTGAGGTGACTTTTGCGGTCGTAATCCAACAAAATTGTCCATAAAATCGGGAAACGTGGTAACAAGGCGATTAAATTGTTTTTCCCGCGGATGGTAATTGCTCGTTACTGAGGTGGTTCTTGCAGGATTTGCGTTGTCGAGAATTCTTTTCCTTCTAAAAAATACGCGTTAAAAATTTTCGCCAACACCGGCGCGCTACTGTTAAGCGTTTAGACTTTTTTTCTGTCAATGTTCCGTGACTACCAGTACGTGTTAGTGCACCGTGAAAACGTTTTGTCACTCGATACCGGAACCTCCGAGTGAATTTGTATTCCGCCTATTGACTATGGTGGTGTTCTACGATTGATCAAAACCGTCGTGAGTTCGCGCAGGTAATTAAGATCAACTTTAACGCGTCTCCTTTCACTTTTACGGAATCCGTGAGACGATGAACAATTAACCGTTAAATCATGCACGCTGCATCGGAAATTAAAGATCCATTAGAAAGTGACAATGAACTCGATTGTACGCACTCTGGCCTACGAAAGCACAACTTTTCTTGTGCGAGCCGCTCGCCAACGACGCGCGTCAAGGTAAATCGAAATTAATACCAACACGGCCGAGTAATTCGCCGAATCGTTTTCATTCGTAGGTGACGAAACGTTCTCGCCCGTTGCACCGTTAATTTCTTCGGGCTACAAGGTATAAAAAAGAGAATATTCCTCGTAATCAGTGAAAGTATAGCGGTACAAGAATCCTTCTCCGAAGTCGTGGCCAGCTCCCGAATTCCAGCGTACCCGAAACACGTTTCGAAATATTCACATAAACAAAACTACCAGAAACATTAAAATCATCTACGGTCTCGAACCTTCGCTCGCCTCGACCTGTCTACATTTCGGTTGTTTCTCAGCAATTATTTCGTTACTTCTTCGCGCGATCACATTGGTGAGTTACTCGCACACTGAAGTGAAGTAATTTTTGTCACTTTTCTTTTCGTAGGGGAAGATGCGCTGCGATGATCGCGCGCGAACATCAGCAATCGGACGGTCAGTTGTTTCAATATTTTGGTGTCAGTAGGTCATGGTAGGAGGCATTGTGCCTTTCATGCGATGACATATACGATGGCACACCCGTAAATTCAACCACGCGCCAGTACGCGCTACGCGCAGCTTCGCAGGTGAGGATAACCCGTGAAATTGTTGTAGAAGGTTCTCCAAGAGCGTTCGTAGCGCTGTTGAAACATCGCGACCTTCCATCGATTTACGATCGTGCTTTCCAAGGGTGGGTGGGATTAATTCGTGTGACGCATGTAAATGTCAATATCGATTCGCACCATCTATCGAGTGGATTTCTTTATTTTCTTGTTTTTGACCCTTTGAGCGCTAAGGGTACATAAGAGCCGCTCACTCGACAAATCGATTGACTCGACTTTTTGCATTTTTTATAAATTTAAGCATCAAAGCACTTGATTAAATCCCTACATTTTATATTTTTAACATAATTTTTAACATAATTTATGCATGTAATAGATGTGTCTTGCTACCAGC
Source organism: Tiphia femorata (assembly GCA_944319695.1). Classification (NCBI taxonomy): domain Eukaryota; kingdom Metazoa; phylum Arthropoda; class Insecta; order Hymenoptera; family Tiphiidae; genus Tiphia; species Tiphia femorata. The sequence continues at coordinate 20,182,541 of OX090901.1, read as the reverse complement.
TCATATATGCGGCGAAAGCTATTGGTGTTGACCGTAGGTGCGTAATATGCGTTCAACAAAATGCGTTTGCCAATCTAATGAAATAATATTAATCGTAAAGAAAAAAACTTTCTTGCGTCATTTCACTCGGTATAAGTAACACAATCACACGCGAAGTGCGCATTCTATAACTTAATTAACAGAATTATATTAGCTAGAAGGTATTCAGTTTCGTACGATTTGCAATCGCTAAACTCGCCGTTCAGGTGAAATGTTCCGGCCGAGAGCATTCGGCACGCAAAGGGCGAATCAAGGAAAATTGGTTCTTTACGGATGCTTAAATTATCAGAAAATATTGTTAATGCTGCTTGTGAAGGAGTCTGAGGTCTCACTGAAGTATCTGTGAGGTATTGCGACGAGAGCCGGTTAAGAATCTCCGGAATTTGAAGCATGCGATCTTTTCATTCGTGCCAGTGAAATTGAATGGAACCTCGGATTAGAATTCGTTTTATTCGAAACATTTTATATTTTTAACATAATTTATGCATTTATTATTGGTGTGGATCGTAGGTGCGTAATATGCGTTCGACAAAATGCGTTTGCCAATCTAATGAAATAATATTAATCGTAAAGAAAAAAACTTTCTTGCGTCATTTCACTCGGTATAAGTAACACAATCACACGCGAAGTGCGCATTCTATAACTTAATTAACAGAAGTATATTATCCAGAAGGTATTCAGTTTCGTACGACTTGTAATCGCTAAACTAGCCGTCCAGGTGAAGTGTTCCGGCCGAGGGCATTCGGCACTCAAAGGGCGAATCAAGGAAAATTGGTTCTTTACGAATGCTTAAATTATCAGAAAATATTGTTAATGCTACTTGTGAAGGAGTCTGAGGTCTCACTGAAGTATCTATGAAGTATCTATTGCGACGAGAGCCGGTTAAGAATCTCCGGAATTTGAAGCATGCGATCTTTTCATTCGTGCCAGTGAAATTGAATGGAACCTCGGATTAGAAACTAAGGTCGCGAGTGAGATTGGAGACGAAGAGGATTGATCTTTGGGATGAAAAAAATGTACGTCGAATTATGAACCTGAGTTCCAGGGAAGGATCTTACCTAGACGCGAGCGCGGCAAGCAAAAACCCGTTTTCTTTTCGAGATAATTTGCATCCGATTGACCCGACGGTCATCTCCGCCCTGGCGGCTTAGGCTTACATTAGCTAAGCCACCCAGTACTAGTACATCACCGTGTACTGTGCGCAATAGAGGCGTCACGTATCGATACTTGCAGTCGAACGTATCTTGATTGGCCGATTGATTTATCGTCAGACACTTAACGATTACAAGGATGAGCTACGGTGAGCCGGAGAGTAGACGACCCGACGCGCTGCATAAGTAAATTTCATTTTATTCGCGATAATGTTCCACGGGTTGCGTCACTATCGCGAACTACGTGCGAGCTGCAACTGTTTGCCGACTCGTAAACCGATGACTCTCGCGTAATATGACGTCTATAAATTAATCGCAATCCGTTTCACGCGATCCTATCGGAAAATTAATTTTATTCACCGTGGAGGTTGAGCATCGAAGAAACATCAATTTCGTTCTACAGCCGGAGAGTGGAAGTGCTACGATTTCTAGGTCGATTTCGTAGTGGAATTTTCGGAACGTGTCGTGCGACGATCTTGCTATAGAATTCTAGAAATGGCCGCGCATAAATTAGAGACCAAACGCCTCGAGTCTCTTTCTCAAAATATATTCTTTTTTCCGTGGAACGGGTTTCCGGACAGGTTCGACCCCCTCGGCGAACGAGTGAGCCCGCTGGAGCCGTGTCTTCTTCCACGACGAGTGTGTCGTGATCGGATAGCGTTCATTAAAATAGATGTACATGCAAGATTGCATCCATACGTCTGCTAAGAGATACTGTCGCTTTTAAGACACATTACCATTTTCAATTAATCTTAAGCCGGAGCCTTTAGGTGAGAACAACAAAATATTTCCTTTTCAGCGAACGGATAAATATAGAGCGCGACGAGAACTGTGGCATTAATGGCGAGTGAATTTTTTTTACCAAAATGAGCATCCAGTCCTCCACGAGGCTTGGCCAACGTTTACTCGATGATGTAAACACACTCGAGTATGAGAGACTTCGTCGAGATTTCTGCGAGTATAGTGGAAAACGTTCTCTTTAAATTGGTCTTACGTGCGCTCCCTTCCGCTGGCTAAAAAAACCCGGTAGCCGCTGATTCGTATCTGCATTCATATATCTGGCAAATTAAACGATAAGTAGTTCCTCAAAGAGACGCTCGAGTGTAAATCATAACTCGGATGAAATTCTTGGAAGGATTATGTGTAATGTGTGCGGACTCGTAACGAATCAGGGGTGATTCACGTAGAGTGGAAAAAGTGCGCTAACAATTGATCGACGTTCGAGCGTGAAGTTTTATATGGAGATTCGAAGGCTATTTTTAAAAGAACTCCTCCATATGTAAATTTATTTCATAGAATTCTTTTTCGATAATGCGCTCACTAATGGAAAAGAGAACTCGATAATTAATTTTCATTTATTTGGCACTTGGCTTTCCATTTTGTAATTATTGGCACGGATGGTGAGCGAATGCGACATAATCGAGGAATTTGTAAACCAGATTTCGGAAACGAAACACCATTGAATCTCATTAGAATATATTGAGCTCCTGGTAAAATTCCGTAACAAAAAGAAGATTGAATTTTTTCTACGACGCACTGTGGGGTATTCGTACCAAAATGTTGGCCAAATTTACTTTTTGATTTTAACAGGCTCTGTGGGTAATGTTTTGTTGGAATCTGTTATATAATTTCGATTTTACTACATTACAGATATTTTTATAAATAAAAACATTGATAACCGAAAAAAACGAAGTAGACTCTTTTATGACGTTATATACCACAATAAACTTCGTGATCTTTTAGATAATACTTTATTATGTGTATACTCTACAAGAATGACAAACGTTACAGACAAGTTGTACATATTTTCCATATCTTGCAGATAATGTCTCTCGTCATTCAAAAAGGTATAAAAAGCGCATCCGCGCGGTTCCGCGGTTGTTCTTCGTGTAACTCGTTACGGAACATTATATTCAACCTAGTGGTATTAAAACTTTTGCTTAGAAAGGCTTAGAAGTGTAACTAAACATCCTTTGAATTTTTGATTTCGTCTTACACATAATCAGAATTAGGTTCATACTTTCAATAATTTCAAAAATAGGATAGATACACGTGGGTTAAATTTATATACATAATAATAAACTATACACCTTCGGGAATAATATCCATCGGATAAAAATTGTTGTAAGATAGTGTATCTGACAGTATAATCCATTTGGTAGGTTACTGTGACATAGCAGTAGTAATGCCTCCACACGCAGCTCCGATGAACGTCAGATATCGACAAGTAATTCTTATCGAGAAGGCAAGACACACAAATATAATAAGTAAGGTATTGTTGTAGGGCAATTACGCTATGTAAAAACAGTGATAGTGGCAGCTAAGAGCACATTTCGACATTCGGACTTTTGGCCAACTTTTTGGTACAAATACCCCGCTGTGCGACGTTGAAAAGCCCATTGCCAATATTTCAATATGAACGAACAATCGATCGATACTTATGATCGAGCGATATTTATTTGCGGCCATCGAGTAAGATAAGAGCAAAATGAAGTTTCATATGACTGCATGACACTTCGGCACTTCAACGTCTCCACCCTTTGAAATCTACCGACTAAAACCAAACATTTGCTCGAGTCAGGCGTACAATGTGCGTCAGCGAGCGCGTCTGTTCACCTTCTTTACTGATGTTTTATTTCCCACACCGAAGAGCGAAATAAAAGCATCTTCACGATGAACGTGCAGAAGTTCTCTTGTTATTGGTGAACTGGTTAACGCCAGCGACGGAATTGGTGGGAAGGCTTCACAAAGATTGGCGACGAATCTCGCTGACATGCGGCAGCCCAAGCGTACACATCCTCGACACACGCAAGTGTTTATGCAAGATCCGTATAACATAATACCTTAACGGTTACTTAGGCAGTTGCTCAGCCGTGTCCATTTTCGTTCGTTCTCCATACGCGTCGGAATTAAAGCTGGTCAGCGTACGCCCGATGGAACGCCGATTCTATTTACGTTGCTCTTTCTATTTTCCAAAGAAATTTATGTCAACGCTTATACAGGGTGAGTTTTAATGGCTGTCCAACCTTTTACCATCGGAGTTGCAGTCTGTTAGTATTCGTGAGTATTAACCCTTTGCACTCGAGACCTTTTTCAGAAATTCCTTTCGATTTCAAAATGTACATGTAGGGTGAAAATATTTTAGTATAGTGTTTTTGGAAAGCTCTCGAGATAAATTACAAGAATATGCTATCACAAATAGGAAGTTCTATTTAAGAAATTGACGGTGACCTTTGTGAAACCTTCAAATTACTCTCCAAGGTCAAATAATTGTCACCAGCTGATGGTTCCTTGCAAGCCATACAACTTTTGTTAGAAACATTTTTGTATTTAACGCACCGTTTCAGCGATATTTGGGTGTATTATTTAAAATGGGACACCCTGCGTATAAATTATACAAAATATCTCATTTAATATTTCGGAAGATTATATATATTGTACAACGCTTCCAGTTTCAAAAGAAATCAAACGCAGATAAAATCGCCTTTGTTCGACGTATCCCGTCAACCCAAATGGTGACCGAGTGTCTCCGTTCGAGTTACCTCAACAAAGTAAATGGTGAACGATAGTCACCTCTCGAGTGCAAAGGGTTAACTCACTCCGATGGTAAAAGGTTGGAACAGCCATTAAAACTCACCCTGTATATAGAACGTTCTAAGAATTTCATATTAGAAGAGTGGCGCGTATTATCATTTTCCAAGCAATCGTGGATAATGGCAAGGAGCAAGAAATCGGCTCGAAGACGCAAGTAATCCGTTGTACGAAAGTCCATGACGTAGACGTCGACGATTGACGAGAACACGATCGTGTGCAAGTGGCTTTTTTTTTCTTGCCGAAACAAAATGGTGCTTCGCCGACGCCAACTGACCCGTACAGGAAGCCTTCTGCAGTGCCTACGCTCGTATCACTCAGGAATGCTAAATATTGCTGAAACATGAGTCATCGCCTTGTTGGCGCGCAAAGCAGATATAACAATAATTTCCTGAGCGGAAATTCTGCTCCAGCGTTTTTTTAATCGATCTTCCAATAAAGCGGGGCAAGCTTGACCTTTAGACGAATTTCTGGCCGAACGCTCGACGGAAGTAGAAAATAGAAAATAAACGGTGGCAGGATGGGGAAGTTGATGGCGCTTCCTTCGATTCACGCTTCGCATCGTGGAATGCCGACGTTTACCGTATTATTATATCGTATTCACCGCGCGTAAAGAATTTCAGTGCAAAATGTCCACGACGGCGCGTGCTAATTCGGTCTCGGGGTATTCCACGCATTGTGCAACGCACGCGCAAGCGAGCTCGCGCGGTCGTATGCAAACCGAAGGAGGAAAGTCGTGCTTCGCAGGTTTCCAGCCTGTGAGCGCGTTCATCTAGTCAGTGGTTCAAGACTGTTCACGGAAATGTACGTGCCAATGAATAGGAGGTTTCCAGTCTCTGAGCATGTTCACCTAGTCGATGGTTGAAAACCCGTTCACGGAAATGAATGAACAAATCGCAGATTTCTAGCCTGTGAGCGCGTCAGTGGCTCAAAACTGTTCACAGAAATGAACGAAAGAATCAGAGGCTTCCAGGTTGTAAACACATTCGCCTAGTTAGCGGTTCAGAACTATTCGCGTAAATGCACGAGTGAATAAGAAGTTTCCAAGCTGTATTCACGTTCACCCAGTCAGTGGTACAAAACAGTTCACGGAAATGAACGAACGAATCAGTAGAATTCAAATTCCAGTGATTCTAGGGTTAGTGTCCGCCTTTTCTTTGTATTCCGCGGGCTGAGACATTCGGCGTACATTATTATTCGCATATGAACATGTATCTCGTGACTTTTCGATTTTTCCGTCGAGCTTCCTCTTGTTTTTCTTCTCTATCCTTCCTCTTCTCGGTTTCGGCTTCTTACGCGGTCGTATTTAAATCGAAGGAGGAAACTCGTGTTTCAAAGGTCTGGGCAGGCGTACGCGCAGCCAGTAGTTCAAGACCGTTCCCAGAAATGGGCGAACGAATGGGACCTTTTCAGTGTCCGAGCGCGTTCGTCCGGTCAGTGGTCAAAAACCGTTCACGGAAACGAATAAACGAATCAGTAGGATTCGAATACTCGCGCTTGGCGTCCGCGGTTTCCTTTGTACTCCGCGTGCTGAGACATTCGGCGTACATTATTATCCGCATACGAGCATGCATCGCGTGACTTTCCGCTTTATCCGTGAAGCGCACTTCTTTATCTTCCTCCTCTTGTCTTCCACCACGTCGCACGAGATCTCTTCGTGCCACGTTCTAAAGGTGATACTCCCACCAAGGACGCGAGACCCGCGTAAATTCAGGTAGTACGGGGACAGAAACCGATACGTTCGCGAGAGAGCGCGGCTAAATGGGAATGAGACGGCGCGCGATGGAAGCGGCGCGATCGCGGTAAGAGGAAAATATAAGGAGTCTGGGCCCGTGCTGGATGGCGCAAAGTAACGGTCCACCGGTCAAGGCTCGTCAAGGCCTTTTATCGCTCAGACGAGACCAACGCGTTGCACAATTTCGTTCGTCCGCCTCCTTTCTTTCTCCCCCCTCTCCACTAGTAGAAGTCTCTTCTTTATTTCTCTCCGCGACGCTTGGGCACAGTTACGCTTCCCTAACGTTCCATACGTCTACCGTTATTTATTTGCGAACGTCCGCTGGATACCGTGGCGTTTAACTGGAATGCTGAATTTCTTGCCGACTTTGGTCTATTCGAATTTCTAAACGGTCACAAGAGAAAATTGGGGCAATTAAAGAGTTACGTGAGAAATTATAAGCTATGGTGTTAAGGTAAGTTTTTGTTCACTCTTTCGTAATAAGGAGTGACAGTTTGGTGATACTTAGCTTGTATCGGAGATTCAAGCCTGATTCTGTTACACGACGCTTGCTCGACAAAAGACGAAGACGTTAATTTAGGGCCAAAGATATTACTATAGGAGATATTCGAGAACATTGACAGGGTGGCCCGATGGTAACCTTAAACGTTCTTGGCACGCAGGTCTCGGATAAAAATGGAAAGTCTGGAGAAATAAAATACGACGTTGCGCGTGGGTGACGCAACGCGAGGCGTAATTTTAACCCTTAACCTGGCACGTTTAGTCACGCAGATTCCAAGAGTTATTTTCGTCTAAGTAATCTGTAAGGAAGGTATTGGATTTTGAATCTGACGTGCTTAGATAGCTTCCAAGCACCGCGCAACAACCACAGACACAAAGAGACTAGAAACATTGGCAAAAATATTGGAGATTGCAACAAATACGTATTAGGTTCAAGCTTAACCGTTTTAGTGTCAAGCGGCGCGATCGCGCTTCTTCTGTTCTGTGTCGAAAATTGCCAGCGTATTATGGACATTGACATTACGATGAGATTTATTGGAATCAGAATCCATGATTAACAACCCCCTAATGTCCTTACACCAGCTCAACGAGATATCAACATAGTACAGAATCGAAAGAAGTAAGATTTACCGCATACGTGTTAACCTAAAACAGCGCGATCGAGCTTCTTGACACTTTTCGACATGGAATGAGACAAGCGCTATCGCGCCGCTTGGCAATTTTTAATTGGCAAAAAATAAAGACCCGTGGCACTCAAACGGTTAACCCACTTATCCACAACTCGAAAACTCTGGTACGATCAAATGAAGTTGTCCATCGACGCCATTAATTCCATCTTTCTGTGAATGATCATTCCGTCCACGTAACTGCGCCGCACCGCAATTAGCAGCCGAGCGACCGCTAACTTTTATCCGTATAAATCAGGATACGCGATTGGAATTTTCCCTCAGATTCGCACAAGAGAACCTACGAGCATGCTCGAACTCTCGATCGCTAGTTGTGCTTGTTCATTGGTGGCGTGTACGCAGTAGCCAATTGTCGTCATCGACGTATCAGCTGTCACTGACAGTAGCTGATTAAGTGGCCGACGTCGAGCGACCGCGTCGAATCCTTTGTGTCAGTCTCGATCCAACGCTCAATTCTTCTCTCTCATCACGTATCGAAACACATCCTGGACCACCGTTTGAGGAAAGCTTTAACGGATTCTTATCCGCGAGGGAGCGTCATAGCCGTGCCTTCTGTTGTTGTTCATCGTCAGAAGAATTTAGCACTCACCTCTTTCGCGTCGAAGAAGCTCCGTGGAGGGTCTCTCGAGAATGTTCTTTTCGCTTTTAATGGGACTACTCGATGCCGAACTCCTCTTATTTATTGCTCCTCCTCAATTTAGCCGATGTTCGGCCGTATTTGGCGTTCGTCGTAACGGGTTCGTAATTGGCCAAGTCATTGCCAAGATACACACGATCTCTCCTATGGATGTTATTCACGGTCACGGTCAGTGAGCTCGGATGCATTCGCGCAGCTTCGTCGGCCTTGATAAGTCTCTTCGATCGCCAGGTAGTGTTGTTAGAAGGAGATATAGGAATAGAGACAGATGAGCCGTACAGAGGGGGAGATATTAATACGAGCACACTGACTTATGTCACTGATTCCGGAGAGCGACACCATTTTATTTCTGGCATTTTATTTTGATCGCACATATTTGTCTTACCTCCGGTAAACGTAGCATTCGAACAGCTCACAGGTTTAGAACAAGCGTACACTCGGCCTCTGTTGGGTGCCACCTGTGGCGGCCACGCGTAGTTTGGCCACGCGTAGATACGATCACTCTTATTTTCAACGTGTGGCTTCTATACACCATTCGAACACCGTGTGTGCGCCGAGACCATAAGAAAACAATACAAATTCCAGGTTTCACGTTGTGGTCGTCGCAAAGTTGTCGCGTGTGCGCTCGCCCTTAATCTGTCAAGAAGAGTATCCGACTTTTGCGGAATTCCTTGGTCGCCCCATTCCTCTTTCATCATTCTCGGCGCACTTTCAAAGCGAGCCCGAATCGGTAGAGAAGCATGTACGCTTGTCCTTGACAACAGCCTCGAAGTACTTACTCTCGAAGGATCGACGAAAGGAGAGAAAAGGAACTGTTGAACGGAAGGACGAATCCTTCTGGCTGCGTGGACTCGCGAAGTAAAAGCAAAAGGGCAACCTCGGACCTGCGTTTCTTCGATTCTTCTTTAGGCAGGAGACTGAGCTCCGAGAACGTGCTCAGCCAGAGTCGCGTCGGACTCTGGTTGTGAGCGAAGAAGCGAGTCGATAGAAATTTCTTTGCACGAGGTCACTGCGTATCGCACAAAAAGAAAACAATCCTCGCACGTTGCCCGCGGGGCTGCGAAAGAGCGATGCGTTATTTATGAGAAACTACCTTCGATCGTCGATCGTCCGTCGAATCGCGTCCGTGCTTCAGGGAAGTCCACGAGGACTGGAACGTGCGTCGGGTACGACAAAATCGAGAAACGAGAGAGTTTCCATGCGTGTAACACTTGCCGGTGTTACATAAAGTTTGCGCCAGAGAAGAGAGGATGAAGCGGAGCACGCGGTTAGTCAAAGTTGACTAATCCTAGAGCACGTAGCTTCGATCTTGATCGATCGTTCTTGCCTTTCGCCGCTCGAGAAAGATTTATCGATTTTTCTTTTTCAATGTGCCCACGGCATCGCCAAAAGGGATCAATAATAATCTATTCGAGCTTCTTCTAGACGTATTCGACATTGGATTTTATGGTCTTTCCCGCGCGTCCTGTAGAACTCTCATGCATAGTGTTCTTCCAACTATGAACGTTTCGCGTACCACATTTCCACAATTGGCACCGACATTTTTAGCAAGTTTTACATTAGAATGAAAATACGTCAAAATACACCGTAGTAGTCGAAAAACAAACAAAAAATAACTTATGCATTTTCTGTACTAAACTACTAAAAATCTCTCGATCAAATAAATATGTACAATCCATTACGCGAGAATATCTTGGAACGCATCCGTGGATGGGTACTAGTTTTTTAGGCACGACCGTAAAGGGAGTGACTCATTTAAAGAAGTACTAGCGAACCAAAGGGGTTTAAAAAGTACTGGATTTTGGTACAAATGTACCAGTTTGCAGAATTCTGCTTACAAGGGGAGGCCCACAATGGGTTGTTTCCAATTTCGCTGAATTTGAAATATGTCATAGTTCAGCACCCCTAGATGCTCATGGTACCCGGTTTTATATGAAGATGGCCCGTAGTTTTCGAGAAAATTGCAGTTAAATATTGCGATTTTTCGGGCTAAATTGAGGATGTGGCAGCGCAGCGCCCGAGAACGAGAGACAGGAAAAAACAACAGAGAATCAAATGTCTTTGTCTCGTCGATACGCGTGTCTCGCTGCGCTGCCACATCCTCAATTTAGCCCGAAAAATCGCAATATTTAACTGCAATTTTCTTGAAAACTACGGGCCATCTTCATATAAAACCGGGTACCATGAGCATCTAGGGGTGCTGAACTATAACATATTTCAAATTCAGCGAAATTGGAAACAACCCATTGTGGGCCTCCCCTTGTTAGACTGAGCGCTCTAACGAGAGGCGTAAATATAGTGCGCGCGCACGCGCAGGTTTGGCCGCTTTGTATTCTCCCTCAATACATTTCAAATACTTTTTGCGCGCATAGTCACCGGTACCAGGAAGAGAATCGTTCGTCACTCGCCCACGATCGTCGCGAGGGAGAAGCGTGCGGAGGCATGTACCGGCTGCCCACGAATCTTGCCGGCATTATTACGAAAGTGATCCAGAAACAGGTGGTCGAGAAGTTGGCCCAAGCTATGCTACAGCGCGTAGGTTGTGTACCGTTTCGCTTTTTCCTTCCTCCGATTCCGCAGTGTCTCTCGACACGGAAGAGATTTCGTGGTGGAAAGAACGTCGAATGCGGAAATTCAAGAGACACTTTGATTTTTCTTGGTTGTATCGGTTGTAAAGTGTCCGTTTAAACGAGGTCTTCTTTCTTAAATAACATTCTATAAATCGAACAGATTGATTTATTCTTTACGATCGTTGGTAAAGGTTGCTGAATCTTTTGTCGGTCTAGGAATTGCCAATAAATATGGAACCTAATGCTCTCGTAGATACTACAATCGTGACTTTAAACGATTGTGCAAGTGGTCGTAGAATTTGACGGTTGGAAGAGCCGTTTCGAGAAGAGTATTGGCCATTTTAGTAGCGCGCGTCGAAGTCACTGCGATTTTTTCTCTTTTATGTCGATCGTGTCACTCGATAATCCCGTTGTTAGCACCCGCCAATTGCGCAATGGCGGTCGCGTACACCGCGAATTTCTCGGTAAATGTGCACGCTATCTGCTGATTGCTAATAAGGCGTACCACTGTGAGCGAACACCGTTTATGCTCTCGTCCCTGCTCAAACGTTCTATTAAGAAATCGTTCGCAAAGTAATATTCTTATTGCGAAGTGGTTCATCTATGAAAATATAGCACAATAATGGAGTAAAGAGGCCTTTTAAAGGCCAAAGTAACTAATTTTATTATTCGTATACTTCTATGGGTATATTAACATCCAGGCACAAATCGCTGATAATTTCTCTATATTTAATAACTTTTCTACCTTCACTTTCTTGAGGAATTAAAAGTTTGAAAATGAACGGAACTTAATGCCCACTCGATAGTTCTAGTAAACCCACCAAATCTTTCAACTTAACTCGATGATACATTAACACTAGAATTACGGGAGTTTTTTATAAGCACAATTTTCCACTTAAACCCGTTAAGCTGACGGGTTCCCGTAAGCCCAGTATTAAAAGACGAGATCTTGGAAGATGACATAATATTAGAGTAAACGAGACTTTTTTACAGTTCGAAATGACTAATTCCACTATTCGAATGCTTCCGTAGATATTTCAACGTCACAGCACTCGATCACTGTTCTCTATATCTCTATATTTACTTCTCTTACCTTCGCTTTCGACTTTCAATTAAAAGCCCTAGAATAATTAGAATTTAATATCTACTGGATAGTTCTAGAAAACCTACCAAATCTTTGAGCTAAATGCGGTAACCCGTTAACAGATGAGAACGCGGTAAAGAAACAACACAGCGTCACAAAACAGTCTTCCCTAAGGCAATTGCACAATACTGCTCACGGATGATTAACATTAATGGTAGCCCCTAACGAATTACGCCTGGCGCCTCGCGTATACGTTTACTCGTCTTTAGAGTAGCTAACAGACGACGTTGGCTCGCAGGCAAGGCCGCACCTCGTGAGGGAGAACATATCCGACCGTTTGGATATCTAATGAGATGATGCCACGTAACGAGCTCTCTTCAATTAGCGGAAGGCAGATGAATCGACGGAACCTCGCGCGCTGTAGAAGATATTCCGACTCACGAGTCGTTGTTATTGTTGTTGCTGGTGTTTCCGATACACACGTACGCGGCACACTACCTGAAATTATCCTCGAAGACTCGCATATACCAAAGCAATTCCGTAGTTCAAGTACAGAAGATCGGTTCGCCATGCGAGGTAATTGCTTTGTTATTAGTGCGAAGTTAAGGATCTCAGGATAATTGGAAGTTTGTCTTCGATCGGTCTTCATCCTGCGCGCATCTTCTTATTCATCGCGATGCCTTCGAGCGCTCGACGAAATATGTTCCTTTAAAGTGGCGGCTACGAGGAAGCGTGCGAAATTACGCGCGACGATTGGAAGCGCTGTTCTTTCTTATCGACATAAAATAACAACCACGAGAACTCGCCTTGAACGATTTAAACGAGACGTTCATCTTTGGCATCTGTGCATTCGAAAAGCTCGTTACTCCGTGTAAACAATTTGATCCCACTTAGCGTAAGCTGTCAGTTGTCGTGCCTCTTTCACGACGGCCAAGAAAATGCGATAGCTCGGATTAGTGCTAATTTTGTCGTTTCTCCTCTTTCGATTGACACATTTGCGGTAGATACCTTAAAGGCCATGGAAGTAATCGAGCAGGCGGTAAAGATAGTGGCTTAGTCGAGCGTTATACATACCGATGAGCTCCATTGACAGTGACACATATAGCAATAGCCTTGCGTCTCTGGCCAAGACTAGACGCGAGAAGCCCCGTTGATTTACGCTTGGGGTGAGAGCGTGCTGATGCGAAGAGCGCGGAACAAGTGGATGAAAGCAAAGTGAACATCTTTGCTGGAATCGTTAATTCAAAGAGCGCATTCGCTACTTTCTTCAGTCTACTCGCTTAACCATGAGCCCTGGTCTTAGCTATGATCTTTGCTTTCGCAACAGTTGTAAAAATAATCAAATTTACCTCCAAAATCGATGAAAATGATTTCTATTCTTCAAACGGCTTTCAGGCCGATATGACAATATACGTGTCCATTAGTTTTCCATGTAGTACTTGTATGCCAAGTTTCAGGAAAATCGCCGTATGGCACTTCCCTAGTGTTACTTGTCAGCCAAAGTAAGGCAAAAAACAGCAAGTAAAACCCACGTAAAGATGGTTTCTATACGAAACAATAGAAATTGACATCTCCACTGTATCGTCATTACATACATATGTCTTCCAAGAACACATTCTTTGTTTCCTTCTCTGCTTCGCTCTTCACTGACATCACCGCCTCAGTCTGGTCTTATCTCAAGGCATGTTCTCACTCCTCCAACATTATACCCTCGCCACCGTATTTCCTTATCAGCTACGCGCCTATGAAACATCTGGGCTCGCTCCTACAGACGCGCCACGGGCTCCACGAAAGTGACACCTTCGAGAAATAATAATATTTTCTCGGTAGAGACGCGGAGGCATTAATATCGTCGACGTGGCGTGGAAGTGTCGGCTGGCGATGATTTGTCGACTTCTACGTTTCGCGAGAAACGAACGGAAGCAACCTATCCAAGGTCGGCGATTGGCCCCGACCCCATCTTCTACAGGGTGGTGCTTCGCGACGATTTTGCACGAAGTTAATCGAACGTTTACCGGGTCGTTGATGCGTAGAACCAATTCTGATTTGTCTCTTAAAAATAACGTCTTCGGTAACCACTGCTCCTTGTTGATCGAGAAGATTAATTTCGGTGACGCGACGTAAACGCGCGAGTTGTTGATTCGTGTGGATAATGGCGCGCATCCCCGGGAGGGATACGGACAAGGTTCACGGTCGTCATCGCTCGTTTAAGGACTCTTCTCTTCGTGCAATTACAAAAGCTATCGACACGAGCTGCTGTCTCCGTGAGGAAGTACAATTCGACGTAACGAAGAATGACAGTGGAGCGTGGAAGGTAGAAGGTTCCATATTGTGGCTCGTTTCCTGAACATTTTTTGGCACGGCCTCTCTCTCCACGTGAAATTCTCAACAAGGTCGCAAAGCCAATGTCGCAGATTCCTCGAGGGGCAAGCGACGCCTAAATTTGTCCTTCGTACGTCATCTCGCTTTAAAATTGTGATTAGGACCTATTAGGACGAGTAAAGTTAGAAGAAGCGACGATCCTCGCGTCTTACCGACCAATCATTCCTTTTCGTTCTCCGCCGGTATCATTGAACCACTTTATTTCAACGTGTCGTGAATCACGTACGGTGAAATTTGACGAACGTCTCTTATTGCCTGGCTTGAAACATGCGCGCTAATCGTCGAAAGTAATAAAGCGCGGGCCCAAAATTGTGACATCATTGGGATAATGACACTAGCCCGTCGGCGGGTAGCCCAAAGCTAAAAGGAGTTTGCACAATTTTTCCATTAACGAGACGGAATGCAAGCGTGAACGAACGACGCCTGGTCAATACCAAGATCGCTTCTTTTTTATTTATTCCTTTTTCCATCTTCGTCTATGCTATCTCGCGAAACGACCTCCTATCTCTTCTCTTTCTCGGCCGAATGGAAACTTCTCGGTACTTTTCGAAAACCATCTTGGCATACTGATCGCGGCAAGGTTCTCTTGGGGCCTCTCCTTCACCTTTCGGCCAGCACGGCCAGTGCGGCGATCAAGGCAGCCAATTGATATTGATTACTCGCCTCTAAGCGAGATAATGCCAACGCGGGCAACAAGGTCGTTCGGTAGCCAAACGTTGCATAAGGGATGCTAGTCACGCGTTTGTGGATCGATGCCCCGTACGTCGCCGGTGTCCTCATCTTACCTGCGAAACTTCTCACCTCACTTCCTCGATATTCGCACTTCCGCGAATGTGACTTGAAATTTTTTCTTCACGAGAACGCGCGATCACTATCGATGCGTGCTGCGGGCTGGGACGTTTTGGTAGAACTGGTGTGCGGCAGATGTAAACACAAGTCTGCGATATCATGGTGTAATTCGTTTTTTTAAAGAGAAATCTGACTAACTACTTGGTAATCGTTTCTATCATTTGGAAGATCTGCAAGGAAAAATTGTCCACAAGCGCGTGGACGATTTGCGTTGAGAATCACAGAGGTAGCATTCTAGCTAAGTGCTCGATGATTTGGAAGATGCATACGCGCGTTTCATCATTTTTACCGAAACGCGTAGATTTGTCTCGATCTACGCTAAGCACCTAAGGAATTGCAGTTAAGTACTTATTAATCGTTTGTATAATTTGGTAGATATCCGTGGAGAAATTAGCTGCAAGGGCGTGGACGAATTGTGTTGAAATCTCAGAGATAATATTGTAGTTAATTGCCCGATGATTTGTTTGGGTCTATGCTACTACCTGAGGTACTGCAATTAAGTACTTATTAATCGTTTCGATAATTTCAAAGATCTACGGGGAACAATTGGTCCGCGAGCTCGTGCACGATTTGTATTGAGATTCTCAGTGATAACATTCGGGTTAATTGCTAGATAATTTAGAAGATTCATACGTGCACATCACTATTTCTATCTAAACATGTAGGTATCTTCCGGTCTACGGTATATTCCTTTGCATTCTGCGAACGAATAAACAGCGATGAATAACAGTTTTCCAAGAATGCAACAAAGGTGTATAATGTTGTTTCGATTTCACAGAGATTTGCACAGTGCAGGGAATTTTCTGGGGAAAAAAAACAAACTCGACGAATCGTGACGAGAGGCGGCTGCTTGCCGGTAACGCGGAAATTCAGAATGGAGGAAGATAGTTTGGTTGAGCTTCCACGAAGCTAATTAAGGCGAGCGCGTAAAGGTGTGCCTCGAAGCAAACGTTTGTGCCTCGAACGTTTTTCAAGTTCAAAGACAATCTATAAGTGCAGTCGAAGAACGAAAACGTGCGCGAGGCACGAGATAGTGCACGATAAAGTCTCGCGAATGACAAACGTAACCGAGCGTGTCCGACGAATAGGTGACAGGAAAATTACAATTTTCCGAGTCTCACACGCTAACCAAGCAACAATCTCACTGTCGGTTTGGGTCACGCGATCTCGCCGTGGAAACATTTGATTCGCTGTCTGAGAAGCAGTAAACGAGTTCTCTCGGTTTCTCTCCCCGACGTGGAACACAAAATCCGTGGGACGATGACGAATGGAGAGAAAAAAGAATTGACGCGTGAGGAATGTGGCGCGCGACAGGAATCAAACGTAGTCCTGGAGTTCACGACCCACGTGCGATACTGACATTGTGTGACGTCACTTGGACGTCACAGAACGAAAGTGTGCCGTAGGTGAAAGAAATAAAATCGTTTTGAAAGTAAATTCGAATAGTCGTGACGCGTGTTTAGAGAACGTTCTCGATTTGGTATTGTCCGTGCCCTCCTCCTCCGTCTTCGGTAAACCGTTTGAGGCGTGCTTCTACCGATAAGTCGAGGAGGTACCGTTCTCGTATTCCTTTCAATATTTATAAGTAAAGTGTAGCGCGCAAAGGTGAGTTCACGCTGAACGTACGAGCTTATGAGGGACTTTGGCGCGGCCAATTGGTAGTCTCGACATTCTGCTATTTATATGTCGCTTACAGTGGAAACGCGCGTGCAAGTAGTGGACGAGATAATAAGATGCGGCGCGATGAAGTATTTATTGTGGCATTCGCCAAGATAACGGTGGATAGTTGATTTTTATTCGCTGAAAGTCTCGGCGACCCCAGATGAGAAAGTCACGGAGAAACTTGGTGAGCAAAGTCTCGTAGGAAGAATGCGTCTGAGGTGGAGAGATAAACGATGGATATAGGATTTTTCACACTCTTCATCTTAGCGCACATTTAGACTAATTACTAGAATACCAAACGAATCTCTTGTAGGTATTTATCCGCGAAGAAAGTCTAGGGGTATAGATGGATTTAAACTTTCTGAGATGGATCGATGCCAAATAATTGATAGAAGATTATTTATCGATGACCTAGGATACGCGTACAAAGAAGCGCGCTTACGATTACCATTTTGATTAAAATTGGAGAAACAAACGGAAGAAATGGGATGTTTCATAAAAATTCCATAAAACAAGAAACACGTACACGTGCTGTGAGCGAAGAAAATCTAACGATACGCCCATTGAAGAATTCTAACGAGTCGACTATCGATGTTTTAAGATACACGTGTAAAAAAGCGCATCTGTGGCAACGACTTGAATTAAAATTAGCAGGCATGCTTCGTAAAGATGCCACGAAGCAGAAGCGGAAGTAAAAATGGCGAAACTCGGAAAGCGGTGTATGCGTAATCGATTATTACCAAGCGTGCTTCCAACGAACAAAGTTAAAGCGAACGAAGTGAAGCGAACGAGAGAAGAAACAGTCGTGCGACTCCGAGCTATTAGAATCCGCGAGACGCACACGTGCCAGAGATTACGCCGATGGCGGAGGCACTGGGTCAGCTCGGGTTTCTAGGCGATTCGATAGCGACGTAGCGGCACTCGGTCGTGTCACCTGACGGTGTCGCGAGAGAAAGAGAAGGAAATATAAAGAGCAAAGGAAAAGGAGAATGAGAGAAGGCTCGAGGAGAGTACAAGGTGCTTGAGGACTGGAGAGACAGAGACAGAGACAGAGAGACCAGGTGAGAAAAAAGAGTCACGAAAGAAGAGGCAGCCTAAAAGAGGAGAATTCGCTTGGGAGCTGCACTCCGTGGGTGCGGAAGAAGCGCACTTGGACACGCAACATCGTCGAGGTGAACGAAATGTGTGTCATGCGATTCGAAGTGCAAGCTTGCTCGCTCTCATTGTCATTCGGCTTGGCGTCGATGGAACTATACCGACGTTGAATGTGCCGTGAGATGTCGGCGCCCGAGAGAGAAAGAAAGAGAAGTAGGAAGATAAGAGAGAAAGACGAGAGAAGACGCGCGCTGCAAAGTTCGCGATAGCCTTGCACGTCGCGACGCACCGCGAGTTCGAGCGAACGTGACCAATCGGTAACGTTGCCTCGCCGCATATTCTCCGCCGCGCGGAATCGCGCACGTTTCATTGGATTTCGATAAACCGGGTGGCGATTTCGAGCGCGAGTGCCCGATACCGTGTAAATTCACGGAAATAGCATGGAGGAGCTCGAGAACTGTGGAAATCGGCATGGAAATCTTTCACGAATGTGTTTTCTTGAATTTCATCTTCGTTTTGTAGCGATGTTCCGTTCGCGTTAAATACGTTCTCCGTGACCAAGCGGCACACACAAGTGGTTCACACGGTTTTGTTTACCGATATGTGCCTAACTGTCATCGAACTAAAATTGCGACGTGACTCACTCCACTTTGCTGACTGCACTCGTACGAAGTCGTTTGTCTTGTACGACGCTTTTATCGAAGACGCTCCACGCGGGATGATGACTCGGATGATCGTGAATTTTACGAGTAGTTTTGTATTCCCAAGTAAAGGTACCCAACTGTCACTCATCGATTTTCATGAAATTTTGTGTCCACTAGTAGATCTATGGTAAATAATTGGCACGTATTTTTGTTTTTTTTTTTTATCTGCGAAGAAGCAATTTTGAGGGTGTGAGCTACCACTTATTTATACATATAGAGTGCTTTCGCGTGGAAGTTCTATCTTGTTGTTTATTCAAAAGGTTGAAGGTTTCATGGGGTTTTTGAGATCGTTAAATTCGAATCTGACATGAAAATTTATGAATGCAAAATGGCGCACCAAATATGGCGCCTGTCTCACGAGTGGGGCGATTTATTTCGTGTGAATTAAAATTATGTCGACGAAATTACGATTTTTAGGTTGCGAGGTCGCTGAATTTAAGGTTTTGGTATAAAAAATTTAAACTTTATGTGAAAGGTGCAATATAATAACAAATGACAAACAGTAATATTAAAAATGGTGAGAACGATGTGATTTCCCCTGGATACGTAAAAAAATCGTATTTTTATTGACATCACATTAATTTACATGGAAAAAATCATCCCACTCACATGACTTACGCGCCATATTTGTCATTTTGTATTTTTGCATTTTCACATCAGATCCTATTTTAGCGACCTCAAAAATCCCTTTCGCCTTCCAAATAAATAACGAAATAACACCTCTAACACGAAAGCGCTCTACATAAATAAGGGGTAGTTTCCACCTTTAAAAATGCTTCTCCGCAATTAAGAAGAAGTATGTGACAATTATTTTCCAGGCTCCATAAGTGCTCAAAGTTTTATCAAAATCGGAGAGTGACAGTTGTGTACCTTTACTTGTCAGAAGAATTTGAGAGTGTTCCCCTAATCATAATGTGCGTGACAGGATTTGTTGTGTTTTAATGACTCGGGTGATTGGCGTGTACCTGGACGTAACAGACACGAAATTCTTCGACAATGAAAGACAATGTAAGTTCCGCGATACTTTTGTGCACGCTCGAAGCAAGTAGTGATGAATGTTTTTCACCACACACACAATTAACTTTTAATTTCGAAAATAATAAACACGTCGCATATTATGGTCTACGCATTACATCCTAACCATTCTTCATAAAATAAAGAACAAGCATTCACTGGCACGGTAAACGATAATTTCTTAAATCACTCCTCGACTGCAATTTCCATCATTACTTACTTACACCATAGGTACCCCTACTCCAAATTAACCATCGGCTGGAAAATACCTGACACGCGTGTAACTTTAGAAGAGCGCGACTAAGCGCGCGGTTCAACGAGCAAGTGCTTCGTTAGCGCGAATGATGCGTCGAAATAAGGGATTTTTACGATACATCGAAACTCTAGCACTACCTCGAGTGTGTGGTCGAGTCGAAATCAGAAAACCTGCTGCCGGTCTTCCGCGGAGCGCGAAAACCGTTCTTGCTTTCACGCGTGCGGCTCGCCCGTTACGGTTCTTCCGTTCACGCGCCGCGAGTATTTTGTGCACGTGACCAACGCGGCAGCTGTTACGCTTACGTATGCGTATTTGTTACGGCGATCCGCTCAGGCAGAGTCGAGAGCGGTTCGCGGTGGCGACGCCCGCGACAAAGGCCGTTCTACCACCTCGCCTAGAATAGCGTAGACCCATGCCACGGTACTCGCGTAAACTCACGTAGACGCGCCTATTAACTCACGCAAGTTAAGCGCCTAGACTCACGTAGAGCAGTGCTCCGCAACCGCTTTGCCGAGATGATTTAACACTAGAAGTACCGACCAGTCAAAATGACCGGGTGCGTCAATTTTTCACAAGAATTTCTCTTTAACGTTAGAACTACCAATTTTGCTTTTCGTACGGAAACTTCTTTTGTTGACCACTCATTTTAACAGAGAGAGAGAGTTTATTTTATCACTGAGCTGCCATTTACTTTTCTTTTCATATGGAAACTTTTTTTGTTGACCAGTCATTTTGACCGGCTTGGTAGTTCTAGTGTTAAATAGAGTTATTTTATTGTGGTTTCTGACTGATAAAAGTGTATACGTAAGGGAAAGGACCCTAATTTGGACCACCTATTTTTCTAAGGCTCGATAGTATCTAGCGCATCTAATCAGTGACCATTTGTGTCCAAATGTGATTACAGCACTTGCTACAAACATGAAACTTACAAGCTGAAACCTGACTTGACAAACGACAAATGTTCCGTGAGGTTATTTAAGCTGTAAAGTATGTACGATAAGTACAATTTAGCTGCATTTCGATACACATATTAAGACATTTGTAGAATTTTATATGGTATTGATGGTTTCAAGCAATGTGTAGTATTTTTCATTTTCACCGTTGAGAACTAAATCTTGGGTTAGATCCCTATTTTGGACCACCACAAAATCCGTAATTTGGGCCGGTCCAATTTAAAACAATTGTGTTTTCTTTTTTACAGGAAAAATGTTAAAACGTGGCAAATATGGTCAGTGGGAAGAAGAAAGTATGGAAAAAGCATTAACACAACGTTGATTGCCACGTCACCTTGAATTTTGATGACTGTTTAGTTAACTATCTAAAGCGGTAATTATACTTTCAAATACCTATTTAAATAATTTATAATCATGTCCTGAAACCGTGGCAGTTAAAGTGTTAAATATGCTTAAATGCCTTGATGGAGATCATCGCTATTATGAGTGTATGAATTGTTTATTCGATTGATTTAATTTTTTGTGTTTTACATAACTTTCTGTTTCATTAAACATTCATTTATATAATTAGTTTCATTCGAAAGCGAGATAAAACAGACGGTCCAATTTAGGAAATACGTGGTTTAAATTAAGAAACCGGTCTCCTAAATTCGACTTTCGAGACTACTTTCAAAACGCGCATTGCTAACTTTTTCGAAAAGAATAAAGTGATTTCAATAAGATCAAGTGTTTACTACATCTTTATAATAGTTGCAACTTTTTTTTCCAATTAAGACTTAAGTAGGATTATTGTTTTATACTTCTCTTTTCTTAAGTGATCCAATATAGGTTCCGTTCTCCTATTATTGTAATTTATGTATTTGCAAGCTTTTACCTGTGGCGTGCCTCGTAATGATCGAAGAAACGTTGCTGCACCACGGAAAATAAAAGGTTGTGGAGCATTGACGCAGAGGCTCGAGCGATGGAATTCAGTAAGGATCTGTCGCGACACTCTTTTTCTCGTTCGACGATTTTCCCACGACGCTTTTCATCTTTCGAGGATGCGTCGCGTCACGCAGATTTTTTCGAGGATACTTCGATTAAATTTTTGAGTTTTCCTTTTGCGGTTTTATCACATCCATCATTTCTGCTGGTTGTGTTTTCAACCGACCGGCTGTTCTTTGAATCCGTCTGAATACGTCAGAAGGAACAATCATATGTTTACAATGTATATTTATATCATTCTCACGTATTTAGACGTATTCGGTTAAACGGCTAGTGGTTGGAATCAAGCCAGTCATAACCGAATAGGGTATTTGAGTAACGATTCGAAAAATTATTATTCACCGTTGTCACTCTTATTTTTTCGTAATTCGATAAAACGAAATTATGTAGTAAGGTGCGACCCATTTGTCGTTTTATAACTTAAAAGTGGCCTGTTGTTATGAAAACATTTCTTTTTCATGGAATAGTGACGAGCATCTAACGATTATTTCCTTTTAAGCAGCGTCACAAAGGGAGTGACTTATTGTTCTTTGTACTTCGACAAAACGAAATTAAGTAGTAATAGACGACTGGTCTGTCAGCTCGCAAATTAAAAGTCACTTTTCACCGTGAAAAGTATCCTTCTCTGACAAATAGAGTAACGAGACTCCAACGAATCTCTGTATTTTCATTTTCTGTACTTGGCTAAACTGAAATTCAGCGATACACGTATGACACGCGAGCCGTTCGTCATCACCGAAATTACAACTACCCTTTCATCGTACAAGCATTCCTTCAGTGTGGAACGCGCACAGAGTGACGAGGCTCTAACGATTTCTTCATTAACCTCGTAACTGATCGATTATCGCGATCTAGAGAGGAATCCGCCGTTATCGGCGAGCGGCTGGAAAAGCGGGTAAGAGGCTTTTCTATTCTTGGAGATCGCAGCACGTATTTATAGCAGGTTCGAGACTCTCTCGGGTATTAATAGCCGGCGCTCGGCAATCGCGATGCTTTCTTTACCAGGTTCCGCCGATGCGCTTGTACAGGCGGATAGAAAAGCCGGTGTGTGGGTCACCGCGGAAGAGTAGTCGCGCGAGAAAAAGGAAGAGCTACCTTGTGGCGTTCCTCTGCCGCGTCTCTCGACGAGCAAAGGGACCACGAGCTCCACTCGTTGAGGGAGGCGAGGCTGAGAAAGAGAAAGAAAGAAGAAGAAGAAGAGAGAGAGAGAGAAGGAAAGCGCGAGAGGATCGTCTATCTTCTCCTTGGCGCGTGTAATGCCGCGCGCTGCACCGCCTCCCGCTTATTTCTTTTGCAAATTTCTTTTCTTCTTACGATCCCTCTCTCAGGCGCCTTGCCCGATTTCTTCTCCTCCCTCTCTACCTCTTGGTTCGCGGTAGGCGGACAGGTACGCGGAATTGCACGCGACCGATGGTTTTACCGAGACGCAAAACGAAAAAGGTGCCATCGTTGGAGCCAAGCTGGAATGTCGAGAAGTCTGGTTTCAGAAACTTACTTCGACATCCGGTTTGCGAGAGCGTCGAAGGATGGTGGATGGATCGCCGAGATAATTCGACGAGCTAGTTTGGAGGATGATTATTCCGTCGCGGGTTAGGATTAAATGCGCGTGCGTCGATTCTGGCATAATGAGGGTTGTGTAATTAACGTGGCTTCAGGAGCGACAGAACGCGTGGGTTCGCGTATTTTCAACTGACGAGAAAAGGGATCGATGGTATGGCCATTGGATCGTCAAGTCGGTGCTAAGTGATTGTCTCGAACGTTAGATTAAACATTGGAGTCAATGCGGACTTCAAAATTCCGCATGCAAAATTTGACGTTCGTTTTTCGTTGTAGGAAGTGCTGAGCGGCGAACGGAATTGGAAAGAAGGCTGGGTCTAAAGTTCGGTCGAAGTTAACAGAGAACTTTAAGATTGTAATGTCGAGTAGAAAGGAAAGCAATTTATTTACAATAATAGCTGTCGAGTTCTCAAAACAGTTATCCTAAATTCCTTTTCTCTTATTCGATATTCGTCAATATAGTGACGCGAAAGCGAGCTATTAGATGCACATAGTGACATTTCATCGTTTCCATACCTGAGTACACAATCGAAACAACCTTTGCTTTTAACACTACCAGGACTCTTCGAAGCGCTGCATGCCGAATTTTAATTCTCTATAGTTTTCTAGACCGCCTCGGAACGTGTATTATCAATGCGAAAGAAACAAAATGTGGAATATTGAACCTTTATCTACACGCGCCCTGAAATATAACATAAGTGTATCCGTATGGTGTATTCTATACACCACTATTAAAATATCAGTGTTTAAAGTAATTTAGAATAAAACACTAAATTTAATTATATCCCGATTTATTTTTGAGAGAGAACATTATGAAAAACGCTGCATTATTTGCCGTCCGTGGTGTATAAGCTCCATTAGCGCCCTTAAATGCATAAGGTATCAATTTTTTTACCAATCGTATTGAAAGCTACTACCAGCAACCTATGTTCCTCTTTGCTTCGGCTCAATGGATTTTTTTTTTATTTTCAAATAGAAATGCACGCATTTAAGGGTTAAAGGTTAACATTAGAGGTTTAAAGAAGATCCTGAAGATCGATCCATTCTATTCTACTGCCCCAAGGGTACATTTATGAACCAATTTTTGAGCTATTAGAAAATAGCTTTCCTTGGTGATTCTCGGGTACCGATCTCACACGCTATCACCGGAGATATTTTCTATTTCTGGACACGGTAGTGTATTTATAAACATCCGGCAAAAGTACTTTTTATTGGCACCGCCTGCCGGCGCGTGTCGTGTAATGCCTCGTGCCCAAGAAAGCGAAAGATCTTACGTGAAAGCAGTTAAGGCCGTTTTCATCGAGGCCCGCGGGCAGCAGAGAAACCGAGAGCGCAACGAGAGGAGGATTCAACGATCCTCGTGCTTAAAGGTCGCGGAAATGTCAACAAACGGGCTCTCACAAGGACATTGCGAATCCATGCGTTCCGCCGATCGCACGATGCAGTTTTCATGGACAACGTGTGTGCAACGACGAATTCGTAGAACGGAGAATCGCACCTAATGACGGTCGGTACCACGATCTTTCCTTCGTTTCTTTTCCATTAGGCCTGTTCTTTATTGCTTCACCAGGACTGAAACTCCCTAGAAAGTGCAGAAAATGTAAACACCGTAGACTCCTGTACAACGAGAGTTTCTATAAAGCAAATTCGTACATACGCGCCAAAATAATTCGTTTTCTTAGAGTCATTGCTATAAAGTATAATACCATGATAAGTGTCCCGTTCGATAAAATACAGAAAATAAACGTTCGCGCACTAATAATCATTCGAGAGTGTTACTATACGTTATACGTGTTATGAGAGAAATATGTTCGCGCTGCACGATCTGAAGGTGCGACACGTTAACCGCGTTATACGGAAGTCCACTGTATGTATATATTTATGCGCATATGCGTATAAAGTGTATTCTGCACTTTCTGGAGATTTCAGTCCCGGTGCAGCAATAAAGAACAAACCTATTGGCACCTACGCTTTACCATTGCTTGAACAAGTGCTGGAATAGGAGCAATAATCCTAGCTACTGATAATCTTGGCGGAACCAAGATTAGAATTTGCTCGTGTACTATTGACACATCCAATACAACGTTAGCTACTCACGCGATTAAGAAAAGATCGCACACCCGATTCTTTACAATTCCAACGAACTATATTACCCTGCTCTACTATAATCCCATTAGCAGCGCCAACTGCAAATCGCTTCTAAAATTCGGTCGCCATCTTTACATCCTCATTGTAAAGATGATCGTAAACGTTTACGGTTCGCAAACGATATTTGTTTGAGAACCGTCCTGCGCTTGGATGATGCAAAGCCGATACGGTAAATCAATATGATCGAACGAATTCTATTTAATCAAGTGATTCTGGCCGTCGCTGCCGTCGCCACCGTTGTCGTCTTCGTCGTCACCACGAGTTTCTCAGAATTATCCTCACGATAGATCTTGCCTGTCGATCTTGTGGGTGTCGTCGGCTACGCGAAGAGCGACCAAACGGTTCGTGAGACATCTTGAAACCGCGAGGCCACCAGCCGGACGATCTTCGGTGGAAGTCGATTGTATAATACCTTTATAATTTCGCGCGTTTACTCCATAGACTTATACTCATAGACCGCGCGTTCTGCGAGAAGCGCTGAAGACTACATCAAAATGAGAGAGCAATAGTGAGAGTGAGTGTGTCTCTGGATGTTTACGATAATTCGGTTTCGAGTTAGTTCGACTAGGGTCGAAAAATATGATGGGCACAACCACCTACTGTCTTCATGATTCATGACAACCCAATGCTGTCCGGTAAGTCGAGTAGAGTCAGTTAGGCTAGCGTAGTGAATAACGTGCGTACGAGAATCGACAATTATCAGGTAATAGAATTTTGTTAAATATGAAACAATTACATTAGAAAACAATGAATTATTTAACGAAAATTGCAAATGCTAAATGAAACAAGTAGTAACTTTAATTTGGTACTTGTAATTTTCATTAAATAATTCATTGTTTTCTAATGTAATTGTTTCACATTTAACAAAATTCTATTACCTGATAATTGTCGATTCTCGTACGCACGTTATTCACTACGCTAGCCTAACTAACTCTACTCGACTTACCGGACAGTATTGGGTTGTCATGAATCATGAAAACAGTAGATGGTTGTGCCTATCATATTTTTCGAACCTAGTCGAACTAACTCGAAACCAAATTATCGTAAACACCCTCTGTCTCACAGGAGCGTTGATTGGTGGAATAAGGAAAACAACACTCCTGTTAGACAGAGACACACTCACTCTCACTATTGCTCTCTCGTTTTGATGTAGTCTTCAGCGCTTCTCACACAACGCGCGGTCTATGAGTATAAGGGAGGATTCACACCTTGGCAGAAAAACAGAAAGCAGAAAAGCAGCAACCAATCAAAACTCGCGCTGGTAATCGACAGTTTCTGCTTTTCACAGAAACAGAAAAGCAAAATGACTGCTCAGTACCAGCGCGACTTTTGATTGGTTTCTGCTTTTCTGCTTTCTGTTCTTCTGCCAAGGTGTGAATCCTCCCTAAGTCTATGGTTTACTCCTGCCTTCGAGTTCGTGGTGAATGTAGCAGCAGGCAGGACAACCGCGACGCGAAAAACGGAGAGACTATTGATGTCACCGATTTCCGAGGAGATTACATAACCGTCTTTCGACGAGAGCTTCCTAGGAACGGACGTTTTTCGAAAGCCGAACGGCGCCCACCACCTACCTCCGCTATTACGTAAATGTAAATCGATCGATTCGAGATGATAGGCGGTTTCGAACGGTGCCGAGAGCTCGTCTGGAAATTTCGGAGGCTTCGGATTCTTCGCCGCAGGAGGAGTGTTAAATGAGTTGACGCATTCCTCGAGTTTAACGGAGCAGCGGTCAATGAGCCTGCGGCTAGACCATTTCGTAATTTCTTCCCTCCATCTCCATCCCTTTTCGATCCGTTTTCGAGAAACTTTGTTTACTCATAACCCTGGAGCCTATAATGCACTCGTCGAATGGAATGTTTAATAATCTCGATGCTTTCCAGTGGATTAATTACGCGAACTCGGGAACGATTATGCGGAGGCGCGTGAATGCGCGAAAACGTGTGTTCACACGTTTCACGCGCCGTGGTCGTTATTATCTGCGAATTGGAATTTTCGGTTACTTAAGCAAGCAACGCGCATTACCGCTGATCGCTCGTCGATTACAACACCGCTTGATCTATGCACGCGGATGCCATTCTCGGAAGTTTCGGCCTGTAATTTGCCTGTGTTCTTGGTTTTAGTAGCGCTGCTGGCACTCGATAAGCGGGAGAACGTGTAAGGTTACGGATTATTTTACGAAGCTACCGTAGCTTCTGCGCAGGACGCATGGTTTTAAATTGAATATCACCGACTGGCGAAATTAGCAAAAATATTGGGCAGTGTTTATGTCGACAGTAAGACTATTGTCGCGACACGTGCGCGAAGAATGGAAAGAGCGATGCTCGAAATGGAATTTTACAAATTTCGTTATTAAGATTTCTATTTCCTAGTATTTACTATCAAATCTACCGAGGATTTGCACGAGCTGAATATTTAACACTAGGTTTATGGCACTTTTTCTATAAGCACGATTTTCCATTTTAATGTGTCAAACTGACGCGTTTCCATAAATGGAGTATAAAGCAATTTTTAAGCATATACTACAATGTCGACGTAGCGACGTGGCGACGACGGAGTGCAAATGGATAAAATAACACCGAAAAAACAGAAACTAGGTTAGTAATTTGTTTCTTCTTTAAAGCAGCGCGCTCGCTATTACGTGTTTCGGAAAACACCGTCGATCAGAAGTTTTTACGCATTGCGCGATTGTCAAAAGGTGGCCTTAGGAGTGTAAAGTGTTAGAAAATGATAACCGCGTTATAGAGATGTATGATGGAGATGTATTATTCCGAGAATTGTATTATTCCGTATTATTCTCAATTTATTATTCCGAGAACATTGAATTTCGCTCTCTCCAATGTCTTTGTTCCATGGCAAGTTTTTTCGTATCGAACCCTTATTCGACCACCGCCTTCCCTATTCCACGCGACCAACCTCTAAATCGAGACTACGGTACCATCGAGTCGAAAGTTAATCGTTGCACAACGATCGCATTGGTCGCAATATCGCAATATCTTCGTCTTACGTGGCACGCCGACTATTTGAATCGCCCAGGGAGACAGTTCTCAGTCCTGGTGAACTGGATCGCGAAAAATCCTTCATCCACGGGCCTTTCATTTTCTATTTCGTCTACAGCATCGACCTCCGCCTCGTGAAAACCTCAAATCTCAGTTAAAAAAAAAAAACAGTATAATAACCTACACCGTCCTGAACGACCCCAAGGAAGGCACTCGCGGGACAGAGAAACGTGTATCGGTGAATGGACATTCGAGTTTCTGCGATTCTGACCGTCCGGCACGAAGAAAAGAAACGAAGAAAACGAGTGCTAAGAATCTATATAAACCTCTTTCGAAACGGTGTTGCTAAGGCCTCTCCTTAGGCGCGTGGTACTACCTGTCAGAGCCTAGAAGCTGACAGCTTCGTGATTCGCTAGCCCAGAGATTCTTCTCTTCACCTGGGATGCTCCTCCGACCGGTAAGCATCGACGAAGAAAACGAAACGGAAACGCCTGCCTCTCTCAATTATAAGAAAAAGGCGAGAGCTCTAAAAAGCGAACTTACTTGACCAGGATTCTCCAGAAGCAGCCAAAGCTGGAGCCGTTCGGCACTTCGCTCGCGTAGGATATAGTCATTTCCTGCCTGACCGGGCGCGCGCACTTCTTCCTGCTCTACTCTATCCTCTTCTCTTTCTCCTTCCGCTACCACCCCCGCCTCCGCCTCGGACTCCTCCGCCTCTTCCTCCACCTTCGCCTCTTCCTCTTCTATGACTTTCGTCGCTGACAATTTCAACCCTCGCACCGTGCCCTGGACGTTTCCGGTGGCGAAGAAGCTCTACACTCGCGCACATGCGGTGCGCGGGACCGCGCAGGATACTTCTCTTTTTCTTTTTCCTTTTTTCTATCTCTCTCTCCTTTCCTTCTATCCCAGTCTTACCGACTACGAAGCTCTCACCAATAGTTCAGGCTTCTACTACGCGAATTGTCTCTGTCGTTCGGGCTCTCGCACTCTTCACGGTTCTACCATTTGGAGAAGCTCTCAGACGACACGCTTCGACGGAACCAGCTGACCGGACGGACCGACTGTCTACTGACTGGCCGCCGCTGACGGACGACAGGACCAACGAGGAACGGGGCCCGCCGCCTGCCACCTCCACCTGGGCCTTCCAGTCGCGTGTCTCTCGCAAGCGGGTCCCGCGACTTTCCTCTAATAAATGCGCGCCGACACGGGATGCTCTCGATGCCAGCCGATCGCATCAGAAAGGATCTTGCCAACTTCGAATACTCGTTGATTTCTTACTATCGCGAGAAGTTCTGCGGTAGGTTTCTAAGAACCGATTACTCACTTGCAAATTGCAGCTCGTTTCCGCGGTAGTAATTAAAATATCGTTGATTTGCATATATCGAGAGATTGGAGAGTGTCTCCTGCGCGCGTAGAATGGTTTTTGTACTTTGAATTTTTCTTCGTTGGAGCACCAAGTGGATCCTAGGTGAGCGATTGTGGGTTTGCGTGCACGAAGAATTACAGATAACGAATCCGTTTAATTATTTCAGGGCGGGTGATTTTAATTCTTAAATGCACGAATTTCTATTTGAAAATAAGAAAAACCATAGAGCGAAAGCAAAAGGAACGATAGGTTGTTTGTAATGGCCTTTGATACGATTGGTATCAAACTTTGATGCTTTATGCATTTAAGAGTTAATAGTTGGAAAAACTGATGATGGTTTTACCGCTTGAGGAGAGTATAGGGTTCATTGTGTAAAAAGGATTAGCAGTTTCTTTTTGCAGTTTGTTACGTCGACGGAAATTCTCGTGCGCTGTCCCAATAGCCAGTTTCCTCTCTTGCTTACAATTAATCTTCAGTAGGGGCAATCGACGCGATATTCTATCCGAGTGAGTTTCCGCTCATTGAGGTGGCTAGTGGCGCAAAAATAATTGCATTCTCCGATTAGTGGTAAGAAAAATCATTGAGACCTTGGCGATGAAAGGAGAGTTTAATCACGATTCTCTTTTTCCACGCTATTGGCATCCTTCACTTGGGGCTTTCCACGCTTAAGTATACGGCCCTGTGAAGTTTCGAATGTTACGGGGAGCAGCGTGCTAGTAGGCACAGGTATACCAAGTCACTCGAGACTCTCGTGAGAGACACCTGGCGATCAGCTGGCGTAGCTTCCTCTCACCTTGCCGTGGCCTAGCCCCGGCGTATTGGCGACCTTCTGGTACCAACCACCGGTCACCTTTCGCCTCTTCCTTCACACGCACGGAAAAGATCAATTTCGCGCGCCCCCTTTATCTTGAAGTTTCGCTCGTTGTTCGATGCTAGTTTATCGTTGCGAAAGCCTACCCCCTAGAAGATACCGGTGACGTTGACCGGTTACCTCATGTATGATCGTCGGAGATTTCTGGAACGCTTCCTTCTTGGAATATCAATGGATTCTCGGCAGGACCGTTAAACGAATTTTAGCGAGGAACCCCGATAAAATCGGTCGTGACGTCATTAAGTTTCTTACCGGAGCTCGGAGCATGTGCTTGATAGCAGCCGTGGGCCTTGGAATAACCGTGGGCGCGCACACTCGAAACTGTTCGTTCGGCATAAATTAATTGCCTCTTTCAGCGAACTCGGCGCGAAAGACGTACTTTAGTCAGAAATCGGCACGTGGATCGGTAATGAAATATTTTGAGCGTGTCGCTGTTAAATTCCACGAAGAGAGAAGTTGTTGGGGGTTGTTACGCATACCGCGAGAACGATTCTTTTGGAGATCGTTAATTCGAACGGTATATGAAGGAACAGTCGAGTCGTATAAAAAGGATATATATATATTATACCAACGATGAACGCATACGCTTACGATACTTTTTACAATGTGACCGGTTGTAGAATTACATAAGGTGCGACTTCCGAGTACTTTGACCTTCTGAAAGATTTAAACCCGATCAAAGCTTCAAGTCCTTTTGTACGGTGTAGACGAGTTTCGCGGACGTTTGGAACAATTTCTTTTCGTATTCCGTCATTCGCATGCGCACCACATGCGTGATGCCGTTCTCGCCGATCGCGCACGGTAGAGAGAGGAACATTTCGGTGCAGACGTCGTGGTGGCCCTGAAAAGGATCATTTTCATTTTGTCGTGAAAAAATGTCAGGTAAGCCTTAGATCGAATTATTGAGCAGCATGGTAGTACCTGTACCAGAGTTGACACTGGGATCACTTCTTGACTGTTACGAAGGATGGCGTTTGTCATATCGGCGACTGCAAGACCGATCGCGGTGTTTGAGTATCCCTTCAAACATCGTACTGTGGCACCCCTGAGAACATCGAATTCAAGTGTAATAAAGTCTAACATCCGATTTTTCTTGGAAAGATTACAGTTTCACCGTTTATTTTAAAATCGACGAAAACTAGCGCACTTACAGGCGTATGACTTCTTTTGTGACTTCGTACCACCGTTCCTCGTCCGTCTCGAGTCCAATATTCGGCAGAATGTCTCGTAGCTGAACACCCGCGACGTTCACCCCAGACCAGAGCGGTACTAGCGTGTAAAATCATTTGTACAATGTTTGTAAATCGTTTTGTAATAATGTAGGGTAAACGTGGATTATACGACATATTAACATATTAATATTAATATGCATATTACATATTACATACGACCAGGGATTCGAAACCTAACCCGAACCGATTTTGGTACTGCGTATCGTAATTAACCCATGTAACCGGGTTAATAGAAGACATCTGTAACTCAAATAACTGTTTACTGTAATTATTGTAGTATTTACCTATTATTTAGATATTGTAGTAATGATTATAGTAATTAATACAGTTATTAATACGATGAAAACCAAATCACAGATAGACGGAAAGCAAAGCGGTTCAAATGTATCTGTGTGCGCATACGTCGTGTGTGCGTGAGTTTACGACTACGTTCAGGTATTGCACTTTTTAACACGAGTAACATATGTGGAATATATCCATGTAAATAAATTTGACTAATTCTTTTCTCTTTCAGGCCACTATACTAGTGTGCCCTTTAAATGGCTGTCTAGACTGTCTTGTTCTACTAGTAACCCGTTCCGAACGGATTAACCGCGGCTTCTCAAAATCTAAGAGCTGCTCCTTGTGGTTAGTATAAGGTACAGTAATCCTTCTTGATTAACCCGGTTTGGGTTAGGATTAAGCGGTTCAATCTCTGCATGCGAAATATTAACATATTACGACACGATAAAACAGACAAATACACGACAAAATTTAATGAATCATATAATAAAAACAAATGCTCATGTTTCATCAAAATATCCCTCAGTTTTACGTATTACTGTATATTAATTTCACGTACACGTGATTCATATATGTTTGTGCATCTTTTCGAGATGCGACGAGCACTCGCAGCTCTTTCGTTAATATTCAAGCAAATCAAAAGTAGTCGTAGGAAGTGAATCAAATATTTTTACTGGCAGAGAATAATTACGAAAAGACAATTGTCTCACCATCCTTGTACCCTATCATTGGCGCATACTCTCTAATTCGTGGAAGCTAAAGGAGCTCAATTGAATCAAATCGAACCGAATCGCATGCTCACCTTGACTGTCCCCGTGTTCGCCGATAATGTATCCGTGCACCGAACTGGGAGCTACACCCAAACGATCGGACATCAGAAAGCGAAATCTCGCAGAGTCAAGGTGGGTGCCACTGCCGATAACGCGATTCACTGGCAAACCGCTCACTTTCCATGTCACCCACGATAGGATGTCCACTGTAAGGGAAAATTGATTTCTCTTACGTATTATCGATCGCTTCGCGAACCCAATTGCGCCCCATTCTCTTCCTTATAACTTCCTCTCAAGCAACCTGGATTGGTGACGATCACGAAGATAGCCTGCGGACTGTAAGAAACCAAAGGTGGGATTATGTTCTTCAGTATGTCGACATTTCGTTTCACTAAGTCCAGGCGCGTTTCGCCCTTTACTTGCCGTACGCCAGCGGCCACGATAATGACCTTCGAATTGCTCGTGATGCAGAAGTCTGAGGAACAGGAGTAAATTGTACTGTCAACAGACGACGCCAGGCGGCGAACACATTTCTGTCTGTTTCTTTTTTTTTTTTGATCCATTTGCAAAATCTAATTCGTTACATCGACTAACTCTCTGCAGATTATACCTGTATCGAACTCAACGCGTGGATTGTCTAGGAACACCGAACTGTGACAATAGTCCATTCCCTCTCCTTCGAGTTTCTTTGGAAAGGCGTCGATAATGGCTATGTGGGGGGTGAGTCTCTATTGTAAAGGAGAACACGAGTAGATAAAGTGCGCGTATGTGTGGTAGCAAGTACACAGTAATAGATGTAT
This sequence comes from Tiphia femorata, assembly GCA_944319695.1. Classification (NCBI taxonomy): domain Eukaryota; kingdom Metazoa; phylum Arthropoda; class Insecta; order Hymenoptera; family Tiphiidae; genus Tiphia; species Tiphia femorata. The sequence continues at coordinate 20,148,626 of OX090901.1, read as the reverse complement.
TGCCCGTTTTTGAGCCCACTGTGCGAGATCTTTGGCGAATCTCTCTCTCTCTCTCTCTCTCTCTCTCTCTCTCTCTCTCCATGTCTCTGAGTTAACACCGTATCATTACTCGTTCAACGATAAACGTGCTCGAGCCCGCTCGAGCTTTCCTCACATTGCCAACTTTCACTCGACTTAGAATCTCGTTAGCCGAACATTCGCGAGCGGTACACCAGGTTTCGCGAAATTGGACGATGGTAGAGGTACGAACCTGAAAGAGTATCGCGTTCGCAATCGCGACTCCAACCATGCCAGATCCAACGATGGTGACTTTGTGGCAACAATCCCTGACCGGTTCGGAAATTTTGCACAAGAGCTCCTCGCGTAAACATGGTGGCCTGAAAGACAAGAAAAAAGGGGTCTTCCGTCAGCGCGCAGCGGCCAGTTATCAGCAGTAAAATGGAAAAGGTAGCTGGGGCGCGGTGATTGCAGAATCGGCCCGGTTAACCGTTCGTAACGGTACGCCAATGAGTTGCCCGTAACTCAAATTATCTCGAACCTTCTCTCGCAAATTTCTGTCTTCTCGATCTGTTACCTGCTTGTGCTAATTATGTTCCGGTCCAGACGGGCCATGAGAGAGAAAGCGAAGCTTGTCGCTGGCGCAGAGATTATTTTGGGACGAGCACGTGCCACAGGACACGCGAACCGTCTGTAGTTAGGACTGATCCAGTTGTCAGCTTAATTTACTCAGATTTACATTCTAACGATATGTATCTCAAGGATGAGGAGAGAAACTGGTGAGTGGGGGTTAGTAAGATGAATTTTAACGATGCTTACACAAAACTGACCGCTCTCTGTAAATCCGAACCAGCGGACGCTTCTTTGGCAAAGCTCGCTGTCGCGGGCACGGGTCGTTTCCTTTTCCTTCCGCCGAAGATGTCTGTCAAAATTGACGGCGGCAATTCCTTAATCCGCCGGTTCGAATTCAAGTACCTCTTCGACGTCACGCGGGCCAGCTGCTTCAGGCATACTCCCAGGAATGAAGTGGGGGACAGTACAGTGCCAAATACCATCGCTCCTATCGCTCTTTGATTTTACGAATGTCCCACCTCCGGCATCTATAACTTACATTTCAGGCAAACGCTTTTTACAAACATTTTGCGAAAGACCAGTCGACGGTGGAGCCTTCGATGCGCCAACGTCACTGCCAACGTTCACCAATTGTTAAACGGATCCATGGTTACTCGGATTTAGCTGGCAAGTAGAATATATGTTCAGATTGAAAGAAGCGAAGGGAATGATACCAAGCGGTGCGCAAATGAGGTGCAAGAGGAAAGCCCGAAAAGTTCGCCGCGCAGGTGATTAGATATCACCGTTGCGATTTCTGATATTTTTAGGAACGATTATGTGAAAATGACTCATCCACACCGATTACATGAAGATATGCGCGTTTGTGCGTATAGCCACACATATGTTCAATGAATGTTCTAAATTGCGAAAAAGTTGCCGAATGTGCGGGAACAAAATTTCGCAGAGAAATTAAGTACGTGATAATACGGCTGAAGGAAAGTACGCACATCATCATTTTTCATCAACGCGCACGGTAGTTCATCGTCGCCACATGTAGAATAATTGAAACAACCGCTATTATATAAGTAGCTACCGCCTTAATGCGAAAAGTTTAAATTATTATGATGTGTATTATTCAGATACGTGCATGGCCACGTATTATGTATATTTGAAAAAAGTCGAGGACCTTGCTGGATTTGGTAACCGAATTTTCATGGGATGAGAAGTTCTATTTATTAATAGCCTAGGAAAATTACACGAAGATCTGGGAAAAATTTCCAAGAAATTCTTACCAAACCAAATTATATTTTTGGGTGTAGGTCATTTTGATGTTTTAAGCAAAGTGTAATAACGACCCAAATATATTAATTTATTTTTACGCTACGATATGCTAGGATTTCTCTATTTGGTTACATGGTTTTCTACTTAAATGGCTTTTCTTAAGACTTTGTGCCCCACTGTCCGGCATTCGAAGGGATGACGTGAGGTGACGTAGACGGAAGTATGTAAATGGGCAAGTGGCCTTTCATTTTAGAATATTAATTTATTTAAACGCACACTTATAAACTCACTTAACATCCACAACATGAGACCACCGAAATAAGATTTATTTCCATTTCGGTTCTTGTACTTGTACATTAGAATCGTATTATTAGATCCTGCCATAAAAATACTGTTAACTTCGGACTAAGGTAATGAACAATAATGAAATATGAATAATAGTGTAAATGTCATGTACCCGAAAAGGACGCAGTGGGTCCTTTTTACAAAGGACAAGTTCCGCCGAAAATAAATTAATACATTTAAATAGAGAAAGACAATTAAGTAGTAGTAAATTAAGAATTCGACGATACCATTAATGGATCTCGTACGATCGATTAACACCGCGCGCAGTGTAACAGAATGCGATAACGTGTAATTTGCGTTCGTTTTCGTGATTGAGAGTACTCTGGCGCTGATCGATTGGACAGGAAGTGACGATATTGCGGCGGCGTACTCGCAAACACGAACACTAATTGCATCTGTGTCGCATCGAATAAATTAAGAATACTGTTTGTAAGTACGTGCTTGAGACAAGACGAGTGTAAGTAATTACTTAAATAACGAGAAGAATTATACGAGACACACTGGGAACATTGAAGTGCGCAAAGCACTAATGTACGGAAAGTATTAAAATTTGAGACCCTGTTGCACCTCGTACAGGACCTTGGCAGATTTTTGTAGAAGACTTCGTTCTTCCTCCGATAATATTTGTTGAACGACGTGCGTCACACCATCTTGACCGAGGGTGCAGGGCAAAGATAAGAACACGTCCTCTTCGATTCCATGAATTCCCTGTAAATGAAAATTATAATTGAGAATGGTAAGAATTTCTCAAACGGTAGATTGAAAGTATGTTTTCCACGAGCTTTTGTAATCCAAAGTGATTCAAGATCAAAGAATTGCGTTTTTTAAATAGCAGCCAAATGAGACTGTCCGTGAAATTCTATTTCTTTACCCTATTTAAATGCGTGCTTAACACTATGCCGTCCGCACGCGTGAGCAGAATCCTTTGTTTTGGCGCCGGTAAAACTGGTTCAGATTTTTTCGCCCGTCGCCGTGGGTTTCTCGAGGTTTACGTGAGATCATAAATCGTCAAGTTTTACTAATCTCAACAGTTGTCGGTCCTGTCCCTTCATTTTCACGAAATTTCGAGGATATACTTAGATAAATGTAAGACTTTTTGAATTATGTATATTGCAGCCTGTAAATTATTGTTACTTGACCAGAACACGAACAATACTAACGTTTGCGCGATAGCTTCGCACGCAACACCAACGTTGTGTTGCCGGCATCTGTCCGACAGTGTCGCGAGACACTAAGGTGGTGTCACCGGACGGCATAGTGTTAAGATGCACATTTAAATAAAAAACGGGATTTCGCGTCGGCCTTTTACTTGGATCACGGTATTTTCAACGATCTCGTAAAATCGCGGTAGTATCCCAGTTGTGGGTAAACTACATCAGTAGGTAAAACTGTAATATCGACTCACGGTAATCTTAGTGGAAATAGCGTGGACTTGATTTGAATTTCTCAAGATTGCCGACGAGAGACTGGCGATGCTCAAGCCGATGGCCCATGAGGTGTATCCTTTGAGCTTGATTATCTCGTAGGCACTCTGGACAACTTTCTTGTGCAGTTCGCCCCAGTTTTCCTTGTCGTCGGATGTTCCAATGTCCTTGTTGACATCGCGTAATCTAACTCCAGCAACATTCACGCTAGACCAGATGGGAACTATCAACAGAAACCATCCATCAATCTTTATCCTTATCAGGACCTTATCATTGACGAGGATTAAGGTGACGCGACACGAAAAGAGTGTTTAAAACCGTGTCACAACGTACCACTGGTGTCACCGTGTTCGCCAATAATCCAACCGTGACAGGATGTGGGCGCTATCTTCAGCCTTTCCGATAAAAAAAATCTGAAGCGCGCCGAATCCAAATTGGTTCCGCTGCCAATCACTTTGTGGACTGGCAGGCAAGAAAGTTTCCACGCCACATATGTCATAATGTCCACGGGATTGGAAACTATCAAGAGTATCGTATTCGGGCTATATTTGACTAGTTGAGGTATGATTCCTTTGAAGATATCGGTGTTACGTTGAACCAGGGCCAATCTGGGTTCACCTTCGCGCTGCCTCGCGCCCGCCGTTACGATACACAAACTGGAGTTCGCAGTTGCAGCATAATCCGTGCTCCCGGTGATTTTTGCATTCTTCAGGAAGGACGAGCCATGTTGCAGGTCCAGTACCTCGCCTTTTAATTTGTCTGCTAACACGTCCACGATCACCACCTCGCTGGACACGTTCTGTGGGTGAAATACGATACATTTTAGTTTAATACATTGCCGATGCTGTTGTTCGAACAAGAACATATAGATTCTTTGTATATTATAAGAATACTCGTATGGCTTTGTAAGATGAAAATCTTTCGTCTGCGGGAATTTGTGTGTCTCGTATTATTATGCACTTTTTCTAGAATATCTGTTTTCTAATATTCCGCTTGTCACTTAAATCGAGCGTGACGATGCAGTCAGGAAAGATACTTTTACCAGAAAGTTTAAATTAGCGTAATATTACTCCAACGCATCGAGAATTGGCTGAACAGGTAACTAATTTAAAAAAAATGTTTCTCTTACGTTTGCCAGTACACTGAAGGCACATGCCATTCCGACCTGACCCACTCCTACTATGGTAATTTTGTTTCTGCTAGTAGTAACTGGTTCCGTCAACGTGCACACCAGTTGTTCCCTTACCGTGGCCATTTCTCTGCGAACAAAAGTATTCTCATGAGCACACGCGCATAGATAAACATGTGGACGCAAGCAAAATCGAAATTGTGTGTGCTTGAAAAATCACATCCAATGCATAGGTTCAAAGAACTACAGAGGTCGTTGACATCGGGTACGGTAATATCGGACGTTCCGCTTGGGAGGTTTTGGTTTTTTTTAGATTCTATCAAGCCAGTGCCAAATACCATTTCACAATGGCAAATTCGCAACTCGTTCGCTTTCACCGTGCGGAAGCTAACTCAGATGCGGTGCAGCAAATGCAGGGGAACGGACAACCAGTAGCAACCACAAATCGTCAGATGGCACTGCGAGTCTAACTCGCCGGGTGCCACGTGCCCACGCCAGGTGCACTACACGTTTTGAAGAAGTGAAATCGCGTGCCGATGAGCTTCTCAACCATTGAAATGCTCTACTAACGTGCACCCAGGAATTCAAATCACGAGAACACCCCTAAGCGACAATTAAACAAACGGAAGTTCATCGTTCACTCTCAATTCGAATCCAGGCTCTATTGCCAATCATTCTTCGTTAACATTTCATCAAAAATCAATCGGCGCGCCGTTCCGAATGTTTCATTCAGATTCTATTGAATTTACAGCCTTGTCTGGAGCCAGAGACGAAGAATGCCGTGACAATAGATGTCACGTTGTATTCTAAATGCGTTTAGATTAGAATAGGTGTCACGGACGATATTCCAAGTGAAGGGTACTCGAATGCGATAAAAAGAAAGTTAAATGATGCGCGAAAAGCCTTGTCACTGATAGCTCTTGAGCACCATCGTTCGAATTAATCGTTGAAGATCCAGCACTACTAACCTTTTGGGTCAGGATTCACTTCATAAAAAGAATAACCGAAATATCGTCGAATGCACTTTAAGCGTTTGTCACTTGAACTTTCACAGATCGGTGCCGATCGGCTCTAGATATACAACTGGCTGGACTGACAGTTGGGTGAAGTGTGTTTGGTGGGGTGACCTTGTCCCCACTTTTTATACCGGCAGGCTGCTAGCGCCAGGAGCGGAGAAGTTTCGCCATTCCACGCAATTTCTTGACTATCTTCGAAGGAATATCGTTACCGAATTTTCTCAACCTGTTTAAGGTTCTCTGGTCAGATGAGATCTGTTCAGTGTCGCGCAAATGTTATTTCGAGTCTGGCAGTGAATGAGCGCGGATGCTTAAACAGGCACGTAAGCCAGTGAAATTTTCGTAGAAGGAACCTACGTCACGTGCGCAGGCGCATGCTGACGCAATATACCTATTACGGAACACGGCCGGTCCCCATCGATTCAACGCCGTGAGGGTCATTCTTCCTTCTCTGCGATCTTACGAGCATGTGGGGTGAGCACGTGTTACGTTAACGGTTGCCAAGGGTAAGAGAAACATCTCCGGGGGTTGAACCCCAGGAGTATTTCGTGCGTGGTAATCGTATGGACCGCGTGCGCTTAGAAGACACATTGGTGCCGAAACCCGTATGAGAAAAGAGAGTTTCACAAAATTTAATTTTCAAAGCTTTGCATCTACTTTCTATTGATTTTATTTTAAGGACAACTTACGCCATATCGCGCGCAGGAATAACGTTTGTTATTTAACCGTTTGACTGCTAATCTTGCAAGAACGCACGAAAACTGCGGGACATATTTTCACTTGATGTTGTCAAATAAAACACTCTCATTTAGACAAATATCAATCAATTCTAATAATTCTTTTCGTATTATAAAGAAACAATATTAATTGTGATTGTGAATAAGAAAAAATAAACATTAAATTGTTTTTTTCTTTGAAAATTAAAATTTATAAAAAGATAACACAAAGTTTATTGAGATTCTCTTATGATCAGCACGTAAAGGATCATTTTGATTAGGAGAAGATCACTGGCTCTTACATGAAAAATTTATGTATAACTGAAACTCGCAGCGCTTTTGCGCCGCGTAGCAGTCAAACGGTTAAGCATCCAGATAGTTTCCTCGATTAACCTTTTATATTTATAGATTCTTCGCGGCTTTAGGAGGTTCATTGTTTCGTCGAATAATTAATGAAAATGTAATCGAGGCGTGAGGAATAAATTAATTTGCGATACGCGTCCTTGGTATAATCGTCGTATCCAGACTGAATGAAGCTTGCTTATCTAACGGAAGAGATAGGCTTCGCGAATTTGGACAACGATCGATATTACTATCGGCTGACGAGATTTGTAAGGGTGATAAGCGCCGCGTAGGCGCTGGCTATTGACGCGGTCTGCCGTTACGCAGGAAAAGGCAAACCGACGGTAAAGATTTCGCGGTATATCTCGCAAGGATGAGTCAGTTGAGGTAACAGCGTTCTGCACATGTGTGTTTCCGATCTGACGCAACGGCATGACACGCGCTCGTAAGCGCGTGCAACTGGAGGTGAGAAGAGTGAAAGAGCCTTCTTCCTTCTTCGTTTCTGGATTTACATCGCCGGTCATGACTGCTCGCTCTTTGCGCAAGCTTTCTTATGCATCGGTATCGTATGATACAGGATCCATTGATTCTTACAATACATTTCCTAATGTACGATTTCACATTTGAATAGAAAATGCAATAAGATCGTCAGATTTTAAAGCATTGAAGGTGTATTATGCCTTAATCTGATTCTTAAATATTGCGTGCTAAAGAATAATGATCATAACCTGTGCCAGTTTCGACGGATAGAACAAATTCAGGAGTACTTATGAAGTAAGCATCATCAAATAAGAGGCATATTGTTTTATGCTAACGTTAAAGAATATATTAATTAGTGGAACAAATGAAATTTCTTTGTTTAGCGAGTATCTCCTTAATTGCGATGGTGAGTGAATACTTATGACAGGTAACGTATTTGGCGTTGGTTTCGATCGGGGCCACTTCACCTCTTTTTTTATACCGTCGAACCTACAGCGGACGATTTCTCTTCGAGCGTAAATGCCGGCCAGAAGGAAGGTAAGAAGAAGACGTGACCGCTAGCACGTGCGCCTTCTTCAAAGATGGGTTCATCAGGCACGACGCTTGTGGCATGTGATGATCATAGGTAACTCGCAGGATTCTCGTGCTAACAACCATGCTTCAAGTTTTGGGCGCACGCCCAACCGCGAGAATTATAACCCGCGTGTGTGCACGTTTACGAGAACATGTAGTGGCAGATCGTATAGATGATCTCTGTACGAAGCTAGGGTATCTGGCGTGCTCTCGTAAACTTGCCGGTTTAAGACCTTCAGTCTGAAAGTTGCGTTTGTTGATCACGTAGCTAGCGCGAGACTCATCTTCGACAGTTGGCAAACTTCAGTCGCACTGTCAATCGGGACAACGACGCAATAGTTCGGGAGAAAAAAGAAACTACCGTTTACGAATGCTCGTGAAGAAACCTCGGCAAACGTTTTACAGTTGCCGATACATTAGGCATTGAAAATTTATTTTAAAACTGTCTAACAGTTTCTATGCGGGGAAAACAATTTTCACGCGTTTATTAACAAACCATCTTGATATTTCATGCATTCGTTCTGAATTCGCACGACTGGATTTTTCTAGAAAAAGATAGATGTCGTTTTTAAACGTCTTCTCTTATATGACATTTTAAAGGAGAAAGTAATTGTTGAGTTTGACAAGCAAAATTATGCAAACCTTCGCACAAATGATTTATATTGAAACTATAATAAACATTATACAATCACGATTAACTTGCTTTTTATCCACTGGATGGCACATGGCGCAAAAGGACGTGCGATCTGGGAGCATAAATTCTTTTATGACGAATAAAAATTACTACTCCATAGGGGCAGAATTCATAACTGTTCGTTATTCTTAAATTCCTCTTAAGTATCACCTGAAGCAGCGCTCTAGTTTCATAATCGTGAATAAGGTGATTTTAAGGCGACGTTCGATGTGTATTGAAACACTCTTATTCGTCTCGATCTTAAGTGCAGGCTTGAGAATCAACTATGAATACACCCTAGGTTACGTCATTTCAGTCGATATCAGATATTTACTCGATTGTTACGATGTTGGTTATTGGATTCAATTATTGGATTGGAAGTACAAAAGCACGAGTGAAAAACGATGTACTCGACTAGTTTGACATCCGAGCTTTAAATTAAGACCGTCTCCTCCTAAGAATCACGTTTTTCCGCCGAGTGCGTATAAAACGCGTGACATGCGACGACCGCAGGCTCTACCGCCTCGACGCGACGTATGAAGATGGCACGTATAATTACGAACCTCGGGGACTCGAACGTAGCCGATGACTTGAAATTAGCATAAGCGTATAAACCAGGCGTGCCTCGGGTTCACGGGCCAGCCTCATGCGAATTTTTTCCTTCACCTGCAACGCGTGTGCCTTACGTTTATTGCTTCTCCGAAGCGCGCAACCTGCCCACCGTGTTGCGTTTTGTCGTTATCCGCCTCTGCCACGAGTATCGTAGCCTCCTCATAGTCGTCAGTCTCGTCGTCGACCAACGCGAGTTTCGTCATAATCGTCATTTTCGTGGTCATTGTCACTGTCATCGACGTCTGGAGCGACGTTCATCAGTGTCATTATTAACGTAATTCAGTGAGAGGGTTCGTCATTACATTGTCAACGCTAGTCATGCACTAAGAGAAAAAAATGGTTGCGTTTACTATAATCTCACTATATTTAAATTTATAATTAAATTTATAATTATATTTATAGTTAAATTATAGTTAGTTATTTTTATAGTTCACTTAACCATACAAAATATAGTAGAATGAACGATTTATACAAATGGTTATATCATTAACTATTACCTTCGTTCTTGTTACCATATGTATAGTAAAATGTGCTATGCGAGGATAGTTAGTTCTATCCCTATGCATGAAATATTCTGGTAATATTAACTATATAAAATAGTTAGTTTTCTTACCATAATATATTTTCAATCATACTATATTTTTATTTGAAGTAACCATAATTTTGGGTAAAAAGATAATATAGTTACTTATACTATGCCTCTATCGTAATTATTACCGACATTATGGTAATATTTACCATAAATATGATATTTCCAACTATAATTTTGTTACTATGCCATTATAGTTAGATATATAATATACTTTTCTCTCAGTGTGATTATCGTAGTGCTTTATTGCACTATTTCTATCTTAGACTTGTCTTGTCGTCATAATCGTCCTTTTCCTTGTCATCGCCATTGGTATCTAGCACGACGTTCGTCAGTGTCATCGTTATCATCATCCACTGAGAGCATCGTCATTAATGTTACAATCGTCATAGTGCTTCATTACGAGTTTTACGTCACAGTAGTTCCGTCGTCACACGCATTATTATTATCGTCATTATTACCGTCATCGTCCACCTGGTCATTGCTCATCTCTAGGGCACGTCTTCGTTAAATCTAACGATTCTTATTACGTCACACTATCCCGCCGAACGTTCTCATTAACTCGCGCGGATATTACGCGAGTGTCGCATCGATTAGTCGCGGAACCTCATGGTTTTTACGCTTTTCATTTACGCCGATCGTGAGTAGCTCTTGCAACACGCCTACGCACGGTTCTTACACCGTGCATGCAAATTTCTCGTGCAAATGGTAGCTTCAAGAGCGATAAATATACCGCAGGCCGTGCCCGAAAATACCATCGGTGAGATTGAGGTACCGGTATCGCTTCGCATTACGTATATGAGAAAGGAAGAAGGTGTACTTGGAACTAGAGGAGCTTTAAGAATTCTCGAGCTTTACCAGAGCACTTCTATACCCTCAAGGAGGATACTAAAGCACTGACTTATCGTAGCCCTAGGACACTTCACTCTATGAGCCAATAATAGAAATGCACATGAGAGCAACTTGTTGCACTTGCCTTTATCCGATCTGCAACGGCCTCGTTACACTTGTCGATCATCTTCCGCACAGTATTGCGACGTGGTAGTGGCATTCGAACGGCAAGTGGTTCCTGACGAAGATGGCAATCGTAAACGGTCGAACGACTTCCGCTATGCTCGCGATAAATCCGTAGTCGAAAGAGTACAAGAGCGAAATGCGGCAATTTCCATAAACAACGTATGCGCGCTGGGCGAATTGCTCGCAACAATTTGCCCCTTGGCCGACTATTCTCTTCCTCGCGCGAGGATGAAAAACGCTTTAGGGCCCCATGGGACCTCGAGTGGAGGCGGTGGTGGTTGAGATCGGGGCCTCATAATAGAGCAATTTAATAAATTGTCGAGCGTGGCAATTAGGACGGTGTTAGGGATCACCAAGGAGACCTTGATATGGTAATTACAGCGGGATAATGCATGTGCATTCGTTAGGGCTCGGGCTCTACGTATTATATATACACATCGGACGAAGACTCTCTCTTTCGTTCGTGGCACAACATCGTAAGTTGCCTTAACCCTTGGACCAACGAATATTCGAAGCCCTTTTTTTCTCGCTCCCTCTTCCGCTCGCGCGCTGTGATTGTAAATTATGGCTCGTAACTGCGAGTGGGGTGGGCTCGTCGCGTCTCTTACTCGCGTACCGAGAGAAACTCTCCACGGGACAATCTCACTTTGGGCTATTGGCTGCTTTACCCATAAACTGGATTCTTTAAATAGTCCTGCGGATCTACCACACTCACGAGCTAAATCTCCCCCTCTCTCTCTCTCTCTCTCTCTCTGGACCAGGGGTGATGACCTCGTACTGCCGTACTGTAGAATTGAGGCCTCTCGTGGCTCCTTCCGTTTTGTTGCTGCAAAAATCTGGAACTCTCTTCCGCCTGATGTCAGGGCGGTGGATATGTTCGGTATCTTTAGATGTAAGTTATATGAGTTTTTGAGACTGCGGGTGACTCTATCGAGTGCACTTTAGTTCAGCTTTATCTTTAGCTTTATCTTCAGCTTTATGTTATGTTAAGTTTTGCTGTCTTTTGATTAATTTCGATTAATTTGAATGTAATTATAATATGGTTGTGTTATGCTCTGTAGTTGAGAGAGTAGTTGCAAATGATTTATTTGTTGTACAGATTTTTATATAGATTTTTGGTTGGGACCCTAGGGGCGCATGTGCCCAGGGTTAAATAAATTTATCTATCTATCTATCTATCTCTCTTAGTTTCATTATTTCTGCCGCTTTCTTTCTTCGTGAAAAGATTAAAACGTTCCAGGGTAAAGTGAAGCCTTAGGCTGGGCTGGAGAGAGCGGCGAATGAAAAAAACGAAGCCCACGAGGTACTTTCCATCTCGCGTACAAAATTGCATCTTCCGGCGACGAAGCGCGTTCCCGTTCGCCGTACCGCGGGTGGTCGTCTTTGGCATTGGGCGTTAAGAGCGGACCCGACCAACGTGCACGGCCGCACGCGAGCGCGAATGAGAAAGACGGTTCGACCAAGCGAAGTAAGATGGAAAGGTGACCGAGCTCGAAGAAGGAGTGGATGATGGCGTTTGTGTAAGAGAAAGCACGGACGAGAGTGAAGAAGAACGCGAGAAAAGATTCTAGCGAATCTCGATTAAATTTATCGCGATTCTCGATAAAAAGTGATTCTCACAATCAGTGCTGTAAATAAATGGCGATAGGTTCTCCGGACGGATCGGTGCGCGCGTAAATCTCGAATCCGGAACATAATCGGTGGGTAATCTGAAATCAGGCGCGGATTAAGGTGGACGTGAGAGTAAGCACAGCCTGCGCGTGCTTCTTTTCGTCTCGAGAGTAGCTCGGTTCTTTCCATCTTTGCTTAACCGGTAAGCCAGCTTCTCTCCTCACGTGCTCTCTCTTTTCTCTCAACTCATTCTCTTCTCTCTCATCGGCAATGCAGGACCCTGCCGTAAATCAGACAGCGATGTACTCCGGTCTCGTACGAGGAAATTATCCTAGTCTCACCGCGGCGTGCGCGAATTATTTCCCTTTGCCGTTATTATCTGGCATGAAAGGGCATTTGGATTGAAATGTGCACGTGCGTTGTCTTTCGATGCTTTTTTCATGTTCGTAGAGAAATTTCGCGAAAGATTCTAACGAACGTTTTTAGCTAGCTTGGTATATTGTTCGTGTAACGAGATGAGACGCGCTTATTTTGTTAAATGTCGCGTATCTCTTATTAACGGCGGAAAGTCGCGAAACTTTCTCATGATCGTCCTTATTGTTAGTTAGCTTGAATATCGAACATCTAACTAGACGTGACGCTTTCATCTTCTCACACGTCGTATCGTTGTCCTATAAACAACAGGAATGCGCGACACTCTCCAACGATTGTTTCTACTTAGCTTGGAATGCCTAACGAGACAAGGCGCTTTTATCTTCTCGTATGTCGTATCTCGTATCAATGCTGGAAATTCGACGAACGGATGCACGACGATTCTTTAGACGATCGATACCGGATGCTTGCTCATTCCGGACTTTCGCCCAGTCGATGACGTAACGGCGTCTGGTTAAAGGTGAAATATGCAAATTCGAAGATTCTTCGAGCTGAAGAGTGTTTTCTTCGAAAATCGCCCGGTCATACGATCCACGGGTGTTATGTCATGGAATCACGTATCGTATTAACAGATAGGAATCGCGCTCGAATACCATACGCACTTCTACGATCCATTACGGTGGCCAGCAGGCTAAATTGCATCTACCTACGTGTGGGCAAGGATTCGATTAGCTTGACCATTTTTTCCAAGAAACCACTGGAGGAATGCGAGCCTTATAAGAACGGAAATGTAATCGCACCGATGCATAAGGTACGTAATCGGCGGCGATACGATCTTCGTGGAAAGCACGAGTTACGAGAATCAATTTTCCTACCGCGAGATCATCAAATCTTTTTCAATCTGCTCATCTGCGTAGTGTCATTTCTCTCGTCGATCGCGTACCAATGGCCAGCATTCGCAGTCGAAAAGTTCTAAGAGGCCGTCGGTCCGAAACAGCATCAATTAAGTTCAATCAATGGCTTGCGTAACTTCTGAATCACCGTTTCGCTCGCTCGCACGTTACTTGATACAATTGAATACTTGACTTTGCAAATTCTACAATTAATTCGCACAATTAATGGCACACGAGGCTCGCGCGAATTAGGAGTTCTTTCTCGAAGGATCTTCATTCTTCGACGTCTAGGCCACTTCGTCTTTCTCTTAGGCTCGAAAAAGAATTGACAATTGCTTCTTTGCGCGGTTCATGCGAGAGCCACGGACAATCGGCCAGTCTGCTGGCGTGATTTCGCGCCATTACTCTTCTCTCGGACAATTAACCGACTGCGGGGCTAACGCAATCGCCGGCTATTAATTACAATCAACGCTATCTCACGGGCCCGCCCGATACGGCGTTTAATCTTTTCACCTCGAGGATGCGTCCTCGAGGGACGAATTCCTATCGAAATTAGCTCGTCCGAAACTTTGGAGGAAGCCGTGCTTATTAGCAGCGCTAGGACCAGGCGTTAACCGTCTAGCGGAAGAAAAGGTAGATTTTCTTTTTCTTTTATTTTTGGACTTTAGCTGTTTGGCCCTGTCCACCAGTTGATCTTTCACAGCGATTCCTGAGTTTGTGGTTCTAGCTTTGATTTTTGGTTTTCCTCGCTGGGGTCTTCCTATATGATTTTATCTGATCAAACTGTTCTTATCGGAATTCTTGAGTTTTTTTTTTTTTTCCTGTCTTTATATTTGCTTGTAGAAAAGGTAGATACAGCGGATTCGGCTTTCTACAATGGGTTCTTCGTGTCACCGATAGATGACGCGCTCGGTAGATTTTTTACACCTTCCTTGGATCGTGCGTTTCCATCCGTATACCGTGCCATGGTGAAGATTCAAAGGAAAAATCCTCGTAAGACTTAAATAGATCAAATTCGAGGAATTTACCGGTTCTCATTCGAATTGTTTTACAATTCTTTTTTTCGAGGCTCTTGTCGTTTGTTTATGCTCACGGCTTTGATTGGCGAAGTTAGGATACAAAGGGCGGCAGGAAGGAGCGACGGTGAAACAGGATATTCTAAATGAGGACGAGTACTAGCTCGAAGGTGGACGAACTTCTTGGCAAAGTCTCCCAGGGAAGAAAGGAAGATCGAAGAGGGGCCGGTCCCGTTGATTAGCGGATATCTTAATTACCGATTGGCCGCGCGGACTAATTAAATCGTAACTCAATCAGGCCTTGCCCAGCCCCCAAAGCCGTAGCGATTTTATGAGCGCGTCCGCACAGTTCGGTGCCCGGGCTACGTGTTGTCTTTTTATTGTGTTGTGTTGGCTGTAGTGGTGGTCGTTTCTCTATCATGCCAGTTCGCCATTTCGTGCCGTTTCGATTACCACTGTCAGTCCTCGTTCGTAGATTAATCCTTAACTCGCGTGGTCTACTTCTTTTCGAGCGCAAGGTTCGTCGTCCATCGCCTTTTCTCGATTTTACCGCCTCTTTAGTAAGGCAGAGCGTCCTTTACGGGAGCACTTAAGACAAAGGCGGGAGTGGTTGTGGTTTTGTGCAAAAAATTTGGAGAATAATTTGAACGCTTTAATTCATACGTAAATGGCGTATTGATTGATACGTAAATGTAGTCGAGTAGACTGAGACGCTGCGTGGTTGAGTATAAATAACAAATGATCTTTCTCAATTGCTTAAGCGGTCAAGTTTAAGAACATGCTTTTCCAATTTGGAAATAGCAATATTTAACACTAGAACTACCAAGCCGATCAAAATGACTGGTCAATTAAAGAAGTTTGCATGTGAAAAGAAAAGTAAATTGCAGTAAATGAGTGGTTAACAAAAGAAGTTTCCATACGAAAACCAAAATTGGTAGTTCTAACGTTAAAGCGAAATTCTTGTGAAAAATTGTGACGCACCCGGTCATTTTGACTGGTCGGTACTTCTAGTGTTAAGTGCATTTCAGTACACAAGTAATATATATTTCAATAAAGATTAATTATTTATAATGCAATTTGGAGTTCTGTTCATGTTAAGAAACTTTCTTTTATTTCACGATCGTTAATCCGTTCGTTCTTTACTTTTTCTCTTTACTGTTTTCTCATTCCGCGTTCTTTTATTTTCTCTCTTTCGACGAGAGCTGTTCTCTCGACTCACATCTTCGAGCGAAGGGGCATTATGTCTGCTCGAAATAAAAAGTACGATAATTAGCAATACCTACCGCCGTCCACCGATGAACGATGAGCTTCAGTTCCTCCTTCTTTGCGTTCTTCTACCGTACTTGAAACGCAGCCACTTTTCGGCACTCGCCTTTCTTGCGGAGAATCGTAACAGGTCCTCGAAGAAAAAGTTTGCTACAAAATTCTACACATACGCGATCGCATATCTGTCCAGCCTACAGATAGCTTTCGATTAAAATAACGTTAAAGAGGATTTTCCAATAATCGCGCGACACAAGATGGCGCGAATGAAGGCCTTGTGCAAGAGATCATCTTGAAATATCAGAATCATTTCTCTTACAATCCTTTCACGTCTGCCGGATAATGATTTGTTTCTCGAAGATCGATGCGCTGTTACTTAAAGCGCCGTCCTCAAACATTTAATAACAATTTCGAACTGGCGGTATCGCTTTACGAGTTAACTAGATTTATTCCGTCGTAATAATTGAGCAGCGCGCAGGTAAATAATGATCGCGATCTTGGTCGGATAGCACGTACTTTATTACAAGTCGCGCGGCAAGCGGTAATTTTAATAAGAGCGACAAAAGGAAGAAAGCTTAACTAATGCAAAGGATGACAAGGACGAAAGGTGGATATCAGTGGAGGCATATACTTCTAATAAATTAGCGCATGCCCGATCACGCTGTGGCTGTGAAACCGGTGCTCTTTATATTAGTAATAACGAACGTTTTATCATCTTCGTAGCCTGTGGCGGGATAGTTAACGCTCGTCGACACCGGCCAATCGATTCTGATTGGTCCAAATGAATCTTCGAAGATTCGTGACAAATTCTTCTGCTTATCTGCGCGTTTTATACTCTTATAGTCGATGACAAACCTACGTGCAATTACTTTACATCCATTGTCCGACGTGTAAGACGACTTATACAATTTACTTGTTAAAAGCTTGACATTTGTATACATGCATTCTAATATTGCGGACTAATATTTATGAAATTTTCTTCTTAGACATATAAAAATGGATAAAATGTTAAGATGAAAGTTTTATACATTAATTTGTAAATGTAATCATTCTGTTATAAGTTACTCATGAAACATGCCGCGAAACATTCGGTGTTGTTGGTTCGCTCGAGCGAAAAAGGCCTCGAGTACAAAGGGTTAAAAATTATACTTGAGCCCTTGAAAATATTGAGTGTTAAAAGAAATTACTTTATACGTGGTTAAACACAATACGTTTACTTATCGCAGTGTTAAATGCGGGCTTATATTAATTACTAGTTTTTAAGCGAGTAAACTGATAACCGTCAGTCTGCGAAAGCGTGTACTCCGACATACTGCGTTACACAAGTCACTTCCTTAAATTGTTAGCTTCAACAATGCCCATGATGGATATGCTTCGACCAGGTGAGTAAAACTGACATTTAAATTCCAAAAGATATTAACTCTTTTAGTGCCGAACAAAAGAGGTTCCTGAGGGAACAGTTTGTAAAAATTGTAATGTGCTCAATGATATACATTGCAAACGTTGCTAGGGACGACATATCGTTGCTCGGCATTAAAAGTTTTAATTACATTCGTCAACAACCGTATAATTTATATTTTATTGTATTAATTTATATTCTTGATGTAGATGCGGTCTTAATGTATCAAGATGCGTGCTTTTAGGAATTTTTTGTTGCGGGTTAAAAAACATAAACTCTTTTGGAACTTTCGGAGTATGTTGCACTATATTCCTATTATCTAACTAAAAAGGTTATCTCTTTACAAAGGGATTTATTATTTTTAACCCGTGCAGAAATTTGCTAAAAGCACCTGGCTTTTTAGGCTTCTACATTAGGATCCTCCCTTAAGGGGGGATTTTTACATTGGTGATCGAAAATCGAAAGAATCTTTGGAATTTTTTATTTTTCAAACGGGGTGACATAAATATTTTGGATTAGAAAATATATTTTAATTGTACCTTTGATATTTTACAAAAAAAAGAATAAGGCGCTATAATGTATAGCAGAGTAATTATAACTGCTGATATATTACGTTTCCTAATTGGATGTTTGTCACTATAATACTCCTAGATTGTTATCTGAAATAGAAAAACTGCATATCATTGCATTTATTATTATAGTAGCTTTCGCATGAACTGCGGATATTTAAATACATCGAATAATTTTGCTCTTATTGGGAAGAACACGAATGATTTTTATAAAAATCTCGATACTCCATCTTTCGCAAGTCACCAAATTTTTAATTTTCTATTTATATGAAAACTCTTAATTCATACAAAGTTCATACATACTCTTAACAATGAGTCAAGTAAGTACGATTGATCATTTATGTCGTCGAGCACATCAATAACTATTAATGATTATTTACAGAATCATAAGCAGATCTATTTCTTTCAGATCCACGAACCAAAGATTGGATGCTAATGAGTTCGCCGATGCCGATAAGCGTTATCATAGCCGCGTATCTATGTTTTATTTTGTACTTCGGACCAAGATTTATGAGACACAGAGCACCGTACTCCTTGAAAACGTTTTTGAAATATTACAACATTTTTCAAATAATTGGGAACGCCTATTTAGCATACAGATTCATTCAGGGTGGCTTGCTTACAACGATATCGCTTTATTGCGAGCCCATGAATTTTTCCACGGAAGGTCCTTCATACAAGGTATTTCATTCTGCATCTGATTGTTCGAACACGTTTTCTCGCTTATTAGTTGGTACTTAATTCTAACATTTCTATTTCAATACAGTTCGTTACCACAATGTGGTGGTTAACGATACTGAAGATAATCGATTTGTTGGAGACGATAATATTCGTGCTCAGGAAGAAGAACAATCAGATCTCATTCTTACATTTGTACCATCACACGACGACTATCTATTATATTTGGATGGTAACAAAATATTCGCCATACCCAATGATATGCTCTATGATGTTTTTAAACTGTAGTGTTCATTCGATTATGTACACATATTATCTCTTGAGCAGTCTTAACTCGAAAATTCAAAAGGCGGTCTACCCCTTCAAGCGCTACGTCACGATTATCCAACTGGTGAATTACTTATCTCTGATCTTCACTATTGACAATTATAATTGCGCCTTATTAAAACATGTTTTTATTTCAATAGGTACAGTTCATCGCAGGAGGTTTATACTGCGTACACATTGTTACTGTGGACTGTGACGTGGTTAAATGGCCGGCCGCGGTCCTGATACCGAACCTTTCCGTTAATTTTGGTCTCTTCGTTAGGTTCTATCGGGGAGCTTACTCGAAAAAAAAGCAGTGAGAAGGGAGCCAAGAAAATAACTAAATGCCATTTAATCTAAAGACAATTATATTAATGTGCACGATAAAGTTAAAGTGTTCGCCCTACTTCTGCATACACCTAGTCTACCTGCGTAATATTATTACGGACAAGTATCGAATACAGTGAAATGATAATATCAAAGTTATGTTTCCTTAAATGAATACATACTGCCCGTGTCCGTATACATTAGAACAATCAACGCGTACTAATTTCTTCATGCCAGAAGGAAGATATATGCTTTTCTTTTTTGTTCGTCCATAAGAGTGTCAAGATTTTATTTAACATTTATCAATGTACACGTTTAGCACGAATGCACGCCTCTTTCGTCTGTTTGTTAACTTTCTTTTATCCAATTGTGTCGGAACGTCCTTTTTTCCTTCCTTAAAACTCGATCGGGTATCTCTCGACACGAATATAACCATGTCAATATGACCATGTCAATCCAATTTGTCGAGTATGGGCTTTTGAGTATCGAAAATGGTGCGACAAGTCTTCGTCATTTCTTCTTGTTCATGCGGTGTGTAAGAGTGACGTATGAAAGATTGTACGCCGTTGCGGCCGACCACGCATGGCAACGACATGAACACATCCTTTTCAAGCCCGTGCCTACACCCCTGCGGACAAGAATGATCGTTAAAGCGTTGCTAAATTATCATTAAATTATCAAATTCTGGCTTGGAATTCCACGAGAAAGGATGATCAACTAACCTTCATGTACGTTGAAACCGTAATGCAGACGCAGGTATTGCGAACAATAGCGTCTACGATCTCACTGACACATATGCCAAGTCCCCAACAACAATATCCTTTTCTCTCGATCAGATCGTTGTCGCAGTCAATCACCTTCGTGTGCAAATCACCCCACGATTCGGGATCCGACTTCGTACCTATGTCTTTGTTGATGTCCTTCAATCTCATGCCCATCACAGCCACGGCCGACCAAACAGGTACTATTGTTTCGGTAGAAGTTGCACCGGTTGACATTAGCATGGAAAAAGAGGAAAAGCTGTTTGGAATTTAATGATTCATTACCGCACGTTGGACCATTCTCTCCGACTATCAAGGCTTGTACGGAGTTGGCAGATACGCCGAATTTCTGTGAGATGAAGTATTGAAAACGGCAGCTGTCCAAGAAGGTGCCCAGGCCAATGACGCGATGCGGTGGAAATCCGGTGATCTTCATCGCCACATAAGACATTATGTCCACTTGAATGTCATGCGCATAACGAGGAAAACAGAGTGATACGATTGTAATACTGGTTTAGGTAAAGGAAAGTGTATCGAGATTGGTACCTGGAGCGGTCACGATCAAGAGAATGCTATTAGGCGCGAACTTGGTGACATTCGGAACGACGCTTTTGAAAATCTCCAGATTGGCGTCAAGGTTCGTGGTAGGCGGATTCTGATCCTTCTTATCGCATAGGGCGATCACACACACCGTCGCATCCCTCGCCGATGCATATTCTATGAAAACGATATTTTGCGTGTTATCTTTACGTTCTTTGTCTTACGATCGACGTAACACGAAAAACCCTCATTGACGTCTTATTGCACTGGTTTTCTAGAAAACGCGCAAGGTATGCTATTCATTTGAAACGACTTATCGTTAATCTTATTACCTTTAGTGCCAGTTATCTTCGGATTTCCGAGGAAAGCCGCTGCATGGCTTATGTCGTCCGCTTCCGCTTTGGCGAGGTCTTCATTCGCATCTATTAAGACCAACTCCGAGGCGACGCGCTGTGCAAAAGGGAATTACGCATGAATTAATGACCTTTCGAAAGAAGACGATCGTAAAGTAACGTGCTTTGAAATCAACTGACATTAACCGATATTATATTCGAGCGAGAGTAAATAGAAACTCGGGATAACAAAACCACCAAAAGCGTTTAATTTAAACAAACGGTAATATTGCAAAATATTCCAGAGCCGTTGCCTTTCAACAAAAGAGATGTTGCCAAACGCGATAACAGAAATCGCCTTCATCTTCATTTTACATAGCAATCTGTGCGAAAGTTGCTTTAGACAATGCTGTTTTGCTATCTTCACTACATTAGTTCACCATATACAATTTGTTCAACGTTCTACTGGTTAAAGGCATAACTTAAGAATCCGAATAGCAAATACGAGTAAGTACGCGAAGATGGTAGAGAAAAAAGCCAGAAAAAAGAACAACCGGGACACGAGGCTCCACGTGGCAGAGGCTACTCCTACCGGATGCATGGGCCTTCAGACTTTGGTCCTTTAGGTTACTCAATGCGCGCGAGTGCCCACGTCGCGCGAACGAATCGCATTAATAACGCGTTCGCGCACGAGAGAATCGATCGCAGTACTCGGGTCGATCCGCCTTAATGCGAGACATCGTTAGGGTTTGATCATTTTTGTTCGGCCGAGCGCATGTGCCACTCTTGGCGGCCCTTTTGGGAAAAGACCACTTTGTCGGCTCGCGCTCGGTTTGCCCTTGGCTCTCACACGCAGGCGGCTTCTCCGTCGAAGCCTCCTGTCGTCATTCCCACTGATGACGTCGCCGACGACGCCTCGTGCCGCGCGATAACTCATTCCTCGATAATTCGATTGGACCACGTAAGCGAACACCACGTACAGTTTACGTTAAATATCTTTGCAAACTTTTTCATTTGACGTTTTCACGAGTAAACTTGTGAATAATTTCAGAATATACCTGAGCCCTCGTGAAATCGAAAATTCAAGTGCATGACCAGATATTACAGCCAACGATCATACTACGCTGAATACACCAGTTCTCGTCCGATCACTGAAGTTAAGCAGCATTAGGCGCGGTTAGTACTTGGATGGGTGACCGCTTGGGAACACCGCGTATCGTTGGCACCAATCTTTTTGCCATTTTTTGATTCGACAGTTTCACGAGTAACTGCACTATTTTATTTTATTAACATGTTTAATTCGGCCTGTATTCGAAATGACGAACGGTCGGTTTAAAGTAACACTCAACGATTGGACCACGTAAGCGAACATGACGTATAGTTTACGTTAAATAGATTTGCAAACTTTTTCTCTTGACGTTTTCACGAGTAAACTTGTGAATAATTTAAGAAAATACTTGAGCCTTCGTGAAACTGAAAATTCAAGTGCATGACCAGATATTACAGCCAACGATCATACTACGCTGAATACACCAGTTCTCGTCCGATCACTGAAGTTAAGCAGCATTAGGCGCGGTTAGTACTTGGATGGGTGACCGCTTGGGAACACCGCGTATCGTTGGCACCAACCTTTTTGCCATTTTCAGATTCGACAGTTTCACAAGTAACTGTACTATTTTATTTTACTAACATATTTAATTCGGCCTGTCTTCAAAATGACGAACGGTCGGTTTAAAGTAACACTCAATGATTGGACGACGCTAATTGTAAGCGAACACCGCGTATCGTTTTCGTTAAATATATTTGCAAATTTTTTCATTTGACGTTTTCACGAGTAAACTTGTGAATAATTTAAGGATGTACCTGAGCCCTCGTGAAACCGAAAATTCAAGTGCATGGCCAAATATTACAGCCAACGATCATACTACGCTGAATACACCAGTTCTCGTCCGATCACTGAAGTTAAGCAGCATTAGGCGCGGTTAGTACTTGGATGGGTGACCGCTTGGGAACACCGCGTATCGTTGGCACCAATCTTTTTGCCATTTTTTGATTCGACAGTTTCACGAGTAACTGCACTATTTTATTTTATTAACATGTTTAATTCGGCCTGTATTCGAAATGACGAACGGTCGGTTTAAAGTAACACTCAACGATTGGACCACGTAAGCGAACATGACGTATAGTTTACGTTAAATAGATTTGCAAACTTTTTCTCTTGACGTTTTCACGAGTAAACTTGTGAATAATTTAAGAAAATACTTGAGCCTTCGTGAAACTGAAAATTCAAGTGCATGACCAGATATTACAGCCAACGATCATACTACGCTGAATACACCAGTTCTCGTCCGATCACTGAAGTTAAGCAGCATTAGGCGCGGTTAGTACTTGGATGGGTGACCGCTTGGGAACACCGCGTATCGTTGGCACCAACCTTTTTGCCATTTTCAGATTCGACAGTTTCACAAGTAACTGTACTATTTTATTTTACTAACATATTTAATTCGGCCTGTCTTCAAAATGACGAACGGTCGGTTTAAAGTAACACTCAATGATTGGACGACGCTAATTGTAAGCGAACACCGCGTATCGTTTTCGTTAAATATATTTGCAAATTTTTTCATTTGACGTTTTCACGAGTAAACTTGTGAATAATTTAAGGATGTACCTGAGCCCTCGTGAAACCGAAAATTCAAGTGCATGGCCAAATATTACAGCCAACGATCATACTACGCTGAATACACCAGTTCTCGTCCGATCACTGAAGTTAAGCAGCATTAGGCGCGGTTAGTACTTGGATGGGTGACCGCTTGGGAACACCGCGTATCGTTGGCACCAACCTTTTTGCCATTTTCAGATTCGACAGTTTCACAAGTAACTGTACTATTTTATTTTACTAACATATTTAATTCGGCCTGTCTTCAAAATGACGAACGGTCGGTTTAAAGTAACACTCAATGATTGGACGACGCTAATTGTAAGCGAACACCGCGTATCGTTTTCGTTAAATATATTTGCAAATTTTTTCATTTGACGTTTTCACGAGTAAACTTGTGAATAATTTAAGGATGTACCTGAGCCCTCGTGAAACCGAAAATTCAAGTGCATGGCCAAATATTACAGCCAACGATCATACTACGCTGAATACACCAGTTCTCGTCCGATCACTGAAGTTAAGCAGCATTAGGCGCGGTTAGTACTTGGATGGGTGACCGCTTGGGAACACCGCGTATCGTTGGCACCAACCTTTTTGCCATTTTCTGATTCGACAGTTTCACGAATAACTGTACTATTTTATTTTATTAACATGTTTAATTCGGCCTGTATTCGAAATGACGAACGGTCGGTTTAAAGTAACAGTCAACGATCGGACCACGTAAGCGAACACCACGTATCGTTTTCGTTAAATAGATTTGCAAATTTTTTTCATTTGTCGATTTCACGAGTAAATTTGTAAATAATTTAAGGATGTACCTGAGCCCTCGTGAAACCGAAAATTCAAGTGCATGGCCAAATATTACAGCCAACGATCATACTACGCTGAATACACCAGTTCTCGTCCGATCACTGAAGTTAAGCAGCATTAGGCGCGGTTAGTACTTGGATGGGTGACCGCTTGGGAACACCGCGTATCGTTGGCACCAATCTTTTTGCCATTTTCTGATTCGACAGTTTCACGAGTAACTGCACTATTTCATTTTATTAACATGTTTAATTCGGCCTGTATTCGAAATGACGAACGGTCGGTTTAAAGTAACACTCAATGATTGGACGACGCTAATTGTAAGCGAACACCACGTATCGTTTTCGTTAAATAGACTTGCAAATTTTTTCATTTGACGTTTTCACGAGTAAACTTGTGAATAATTTAAGAATATACCTGAGCCCTCGTGAAATCGAAAATTCAAGTGCATGACCAGATATTACAGCCAACGATCATACTACGCTGAATACACCAGTTCTCGTCCGATCACTGAAGTTAAGCAGCATTAGGCGCGGTTAGTACTTGGATGGGTGACCGCTTGGGAACACCGCGTATCGTTGGCACCAATCTTTTTGTCATTTTTTGATTCGACAGTTTCACGACTAATTGTACTATTTTATTATTTTAGTAAAATCTTCAACCCGTCCTGTATTCAAAGTGACGAACGTTCGATTGAAAGTAACAGTCGACGATTAGACCATACTAAGCGAACCACGTATAGTTTACGTCAAATCTGTTTGCAAATCTTTTTATTTGACGTTTTCATGAGTAAACTTGTTAATAATTTAACAAGATAGTTTCTTTCTTCGAGGAAGAAAAATGTTATTCGTTCCTTAGTTCGTATTCTAAACATAACGATCGTCGTTGCGTCGAAAATATTTTTCGGACTAGTTGCCGTTTGTTTATAGAGACTGTAACTTTTTTGAGAATTAAGTTATATAGGAATAGTTTATTCTTTTGCAATTATTGGAATAATCGGACTTACAATAAAGAAAAGGGAGAAGTCCAGAATCAGTTGGAAAAGGACAATAATCATTGGTCGAAGAGAACTTCCTCCTACTGACAGGAATACCAAATCCTTCCTGCCAATTGGCTGTGCAGCGTAACAGCTGGATCAATTTTTCTGACAGGTGGTCCTATCGCGCATTAATAGGAGCGAGTGCCTAACCAGGCCTGAACTCCATTCTAATTTACTTGGTCGAACTCCCGGTGCTACCGATGTGTTACTGTACACCGCTTAATTATCGTACCTCATCGAGCATGATTTCCGGAACGCATGTCACGCCCTGTCCTCGACCAAGTCTGTCACGCACTCCTGTCTCCTCCTCTTCCTCTTCTTTCTCCAATAGAAACTTCCTTTTGCGCAAGAGACAAACAACCACACTTGACGTCGGGACAGTGGACATTGATAAATATTAATCAACAGAAACAGGTGTTGACCGTAACGAGGGACCTTTTGCAGTGCAGATTGGGAAAACTCGATTTCTTCGGTTTCTCTTGTTCCCCAATTTGTTCACGCCGCTCCGATCGCCTTATCCCATCGCTGGCGGCACTCGCATGACCTTGAAGCATCAACTTTGGTAGGTAAGATTTTTACCAGGCCATATGATAGTGCATATGGCCAGACGCATAAGACATCCACCAAACATTGCAGTTGCACCACGTGTGGAGGTACCTATTGACTTGACGAGGTCCTATGGTCTTCTTAGTGTCCTGCGACGCTCTTGACACTTGCAGCGGTGGAGCCCAAGCAGTTAACCTTTCGGATTTGGGCTCGCCGCAGAAGCGTGCTGGTCCGACGCGCGCAGACTTGTGGCTCAGAGGTGACGTTTTCTCAGGCGAGAACAAGGACAGTGGAAATATGGATGTGTTCACTTGAATGTTCTGGCAAACTTTACTCTTGCATATCGTCTGCACCGCTGAAGATTCCGACGGTACGGGACACTTGGTCTGATTGCATGAATTGCAACAGGTGGACTGAACGACGCAGACAGTTTTCGAGGCTGGACTACAAGGTGCCACGTAATCTCCTAACTTCACATACGATGTCTTGTCATTATTGAATCGCTTCCGCCCCAATGCCACGGTGGACGATAGACACACTGGTTTTTGAATGCAGACCGATTTGCGGCTCAACGAAGTGGCAGGGTTCCTGACGGACTCAAGGTGCTTGCTGGTCTTTACCCTATTCAAGTACCGTTGGAGATTTGGCCCAGGGCCTATTGGAATATCCTTCACTGATAGATTGGGTCCGTAAGAGGGTTTAGCCGACTTTGCTGAAACATTTGCTTGGACTGGGCAGACGCATGGTAGCAAGGTGGTGACCGAAGTGGCGGTGGAGCAGACGCTACACGCGGAGGGCTTGGAAGTGCTGGTGCCAGTACAGCAGCAAGACGGTGGCTCAACGGTGGTCGAATGGCGC
Organism: Tiphia femorata; assembly: GCA_944319695.1. Taxonomy (NCBI): domain Eukaryota; kingdom Metazoa; phylum Arthropoda; class Insecta; order Hymenoptera; family Tiphiidae; genus Tiphia; species Tiphia femorata. The sequence goes on along the minus strand of OX090901.1, from coordinate 20,121,907 downwards.
AGTGGGTTAGAGGACTTAACGGGCGTTAGGGTTGTGGCACGTTCGTACCGTGCGACGATGTCATTAATCCGTTCACCCAATGAACGGCGTGGAGGTGAGCAAGCGCACAAGTTAACCATATTCCTTTTCTATTCCCTTCCTTGATGTTAGTCTCGTTCCTTTACCCGATTACCCGCGATACGACGAGGTGGACTAGCGTACAGTTTGATCATGTTCCTTTTCGCTTAGGCTCTGTTCACAATTAGTTTCGCTGCTTTCTTTGAACTCCTCGCCAATTCCATGTAAATCCTCATGAGGTGTCACCGCATCCTTACGTGCGCGCGCTTCACGCGTCAAGTCCACTCGTCACGACTTGCCGAGTCGAGAGAATATTGGTTAACCTGGGCCCCTCATTAGGTTACGGACACTCGACTTTTTGTTGTTATTTCGAGATTCGAGACTCGGCGAGAAGGTGTGCAGTAATAGGAATTGGAATTGACCAACGACATATAAATATACCTAGACGTCTCTCTGAAAAGTGAAGCCAGAAGTTGGCAGTTTGAGATAGAGTGAGAAAGCTGGTTTGCGTCTACTGCTTTCCCACTCTAGCTTAAAACGGCTGTCAACAATCGGCATATTTGTAATACGAAAAGGTTAGGTCAATATGGTGTATATACGCCCGTGCTGTCATATTCGTAGCTACAGTTGTGAAATTGAGTGTATGTTTGTAGAAAAATATATAAGAGAAAAATGTAAAATTTATGAGAGAAATGTATAAAACATGTAAAAATAGGGATGAAAAGATTGATTAACTCTAGCTCGTCATTATTCGTATATTTTCTTCAACAGCAAAAATACTAGGTAGGTCAAGAGTGAGAAAGCAGTAGATGCAAATCAATTTTCTCCCTCAGTCACAAACTGCCAACTTTCGGCTTCACTCGCCGCTATCGTAAAAGTATACGAATGCTTGGTCTAGGTATATATGTTGTTGGAATTGACGGATTGTAAAGTTTCGTCCATAGGATTCGTCTCTTCGGTTTATTAGAGCTAATTGTAAGATTATCGAGGACTTTGTAGTACCCTTGATTACTTTTAAAGTAAGGTCGCGACCGCGTTGAATTAATAGAAAAGAGAAATTAACCTACATGGCGCAATGAACAATCGACAGAACCATCTCAATAAATTTTGTTAAAGGGTTATTGCGCTGTGCAGTTTTCTTTTTATTCTTGATTAATTCTGGTCTTTTATCCTTTATTGATTTCTCCATTCCTCGTCCCATTTCTTCTAGTCTTTCTGATGTTCTTCCTGTATCCGCGATACGTTCGTCCACGATACGGACAAGTTTTGAAGAAGACTGTCCTTTTGAACTGGCGCCTATCTGAATACCTGAAAGATTTTCCTTGTCACCGAAGTGCGGCTCGTGCTTCCTGTCAGTTGCACAATTCGTCATTTTAATCTGTTCCTTCCGTTTCTCGTTTCCCTTCCATCCTTCTCAGCACAATGCGCCAGTTGCGCCGTTTCACAAGGAACTCTAACGATCTTAGGACACACCAACTTAATCACACAGTTTCCATTGTTACACGGTATGTACCCTTCGTAACGACTTCCGGAAACCGAAACCTTAAATTCTGCTATCATTATCTTCAATTTGCTCTACTCCTATTTTCTGCCGTCACTCTCTCGAAATCCTTTTACCATGCTCAATCGACATTTTTGTTAACACCATCCGTAAAATATTAGGTGTACTAATGAATAACCCAATTTTTTGCAAATTTAATTGTGCACTTTTTGAAAAAGCTGTTAATTACTTAAATTTCAAAATAATATTAGTCGCTCCTAATTGCTTTGGAAGCTCTTTTTGCGTTTGTCCCGAATTTTCATCGAGCAGCTTCTGCAAATCATCGTTGTCGTACTTTCGTGCGCCTCCAGGGCGTTGTTTGTCGTTCAGACAGAAATCACCGCTTTTGAACCGCTTGAACCAAAATGCACATACATCGTACGATACAGTATCTTTTCCGAGGAAAGAACAAATTGATTTGCATGTTCTTGCTGAGGTTTTTCCTTGTTGGAATTCGTAGAGAATACAGGGTCGGGTATGCTCATTATTCGTTGCCATTTCTGACGCTATTAAACCGAATATGTTTGAAAGTTATGTTAGGCTTTCCGGTGTACCAATTATCATTTTTAATAGCCATATGTCAACATTACATAATTGCAAAAGAGCGGGAAAATCAAATGATTTCAGAATTAATTTCTTAACTGCTAAAAAAAAATTGGATTATTCATTTGTACACCTAATATATTAGAACTTAAAGTCGCACTTGTCGACTGCACGTGTCGATTAAATATTTCCAAGAGGCGCGAATACTTCGGTGAAAAGACGAGCTTCTTGGATAAGAGAAGCCGGCGCGCTTCCGTATAAGGTTCTTTAACGGTCCAGATTCACTTCCTCTTCTGGTTAGGTTTACGCGGCGAGCGGGCTCCTTGCGCTTATAAGGTGTAGCATTTATAATTCTCCGTCGTCAATTAGAGATTCCGAGCGTGGAGGCCCCTAGGGAGCGCCGGAATCGTGGAAGTTGCGGATAAGAGGCTCTGATAAGAGTGCTCGTTCCGTCCTCGTCGGACGGGTATGGATTTCAGCTTCCCTTGGTAGGTGACTAACATAAATCAGGCGGGCTGCGATCCTGCGGGGGCGCTCGCCCGACGTGTAAATGCTCGCGTTACGATCCGATAACGGGCGAAAGGAAGCACGTTTCTCTCTTGGTTCTCTCTCTCTCTCTCATTCTGTTTCTCCTTTTATTCAGTCTCCTTCCACCTTCACTTTGGCTCTTTCCTCACCTTCTTTTCTCTCTCTCTTTCTTCTTTCTCTTCTCCGTGTTCTTCCGTTTGGTCCTTGCCTTTCTACATCCTACCCTACGTACCTCTTTCCCAATTCTCTCATCCGCTCCTTCGGCACATCGTTTGCATAATAACCTTTTTGATCCGGCATCCTAACGAAGCTACTTTCGGGCTACAGCCGTTCGTCTCGTGCGTACGCACGCGTGTCCGCACAAATGAACTCGGGACATACCAAGGGTATCTTTGGGCTTCGTTAGTTCGACAGGGATTAGAGTGCATACTTCGAAATTTTCGTCAAACGAGCCTCACGCGTTGACTGTTAATTTGAATGAAGACACGTGATCGGGTCACGTGGATGATAATATGTTACGTTTCGATGACGTAGAGGGGTCAATGTCGTTTTAGTGGCACGCAAAAGGAATTTTTGGATTTTAGATAAGTGTCCTTGCACTTTAGTTATAAATTTAACTTTCAATTGAATTTAGTTTAGAAATTTAACTTTAGTTCTCTTTCGACCATTAATTAGAAAACACGAATGAGTCCTATCTTCATCATTTTTCTGCGTTGAGGTTATGCGCTAGGGTTACCGCGAGGATGACACGAAATCATAACCTGTTACCAATTATTGGATTCGTTTAATTTAACCCACCTTAAACAGTACAGCTATAGCGATGGCAACACCAACATGCCCACTTCCGACAATCACGACTTTGACTCGATGCTGTTCTGGAAGAGGCTCCGCTTGTTTGGTCAGTAAAAATGTCGCAGTGTTTCCGCCGAGGTCGCTTGACTTTTTCTTCTGCTCTGCCATGCTGTAGAATCTGATACTACCGCTTCAAGGTGATTTCATTCGCTGCATGTCCAGGGCTTTCAAATTTTCGGTACTCGCAAAGAATTTTGACGCACCGCGTACGCGCGTGAAGCTACGGAAAACTGAGCACAAGAGAGATTCGCGAATATGCTCGCAATTCGTTCAATTAATTTCTCGTGTCGTTTCTGTTTTATTCGCATCGATAGTGTTGCCAGTATTTTTTAACCTAAAGTCGCCGTATTTACTGTCAGAAGACGCCCAAAATCTCCAATTTAAAAAAAAAAGGAATAAGCTGTTAGGTGGCGTCATCTTGTGGTTAGGATTAATCTGAACTTTTATAGTCACATTTCATTAGGTCGGTTTTATGTACTCTCAAATGGGCTCGACACACTTTGCAATAAGCTTGCGTCAAAATGTTCGAATTTCTTTCTTTTACCAACCATCCTAAAGAGATTATAAAAAGGATAATTTGAAATTAAACGAAACTTAACTAAAATAAAAATTGACAGCGTCATCTAGTAATTATTATTGCAAGCTGTAAACTTCAAAACATTTTAAAGTCGCCCAATTCATCGCCAGTCACCAATGTGAAAATAGTGTCGCGACCAAGCTCCTCCAAGTCGCTCAATTGGCGATAAATCGCCACACCTGGCAACAAGTTATAAGATACTTATATCGCTAATTAAAGACTATTAACATTCCAGATTATCAATTATAAGTATCTTCGCTCGGTGCTGGTCAAAATAAATTTTCCTTTCGAAGGGTAGCGCGCGCATCTGATGATCGAGGGGACCATCTGTTGCAATCGGCGCAGGTGGGTTACTCTAAACTGTGCCAATTTTCGTCACACACACGCGCAAACGTTCTATAGCTCCGGTAAGTAGGCTTGAAATTAGTCTACAATCCGGGATCGAGTTACACCTTCATCGAGGAAATCGAGCGGGCTGGCGAACGTCATTCTGCTATCGGCAAATGAAAGTTCGCAGGTTGCGCCGCGTTTGTCCCCAGCTCGTGCGCACCGGCGAGGAATTCCGTCGCGCGCGCGCGCACAATAAATTTGTTCCGTGCGAGCGGGCGAAGCGGGTCCCACCCCCTTCTTATCCCAACAAAGTAACAACATCTCGACAACGGTGATACAAGGATCGCGCTCGTCTCTATACGAACATTTGGCTCGGCATCAGCTCGATCCTCAAGCGTCGTACGTCATGCCCACCCTGACCATTACGGGCCTCGCAATTGGACGAAGGAGGTTTGGTAAGAGGAGGATGAGGAGGAGGAGGATGCGTGTACGATCGAGTGGAGAATCCCATAAATATCGAATACCGTTCCGCGCGCGAGCTCAACGATGGTGGAGAACGAGGCGAAGGGGTGAGAAAGCGAGATGGAGAATAGAAGGGTAAGAGCGTGCTGCGAGGAAGGATACCGACGTGTGCAATCTCCGTGGCTCGGCGGTAGTTCAATTTTCCAAGAAGGCGATTCTTCCTCATATCATTTATTACAGCGATCAAATACACGTACAAAGAACCGGTCGCCAGGTGTGCGCCGCCAAGTTATTGATGAAGACGCCTTCTAAAACGGCCTAGCTCTTCCTCGATCTTCCTCGCGCGTATCCTCTCGCGTGGATTCTCTCGTATCTTGGTAGGGTTGCCACGACTTCCGGTGATTCTCGCGCGGAAAGTTTCTTCGTTTCCTCTTCTCTCTTCCTCTCTCCCTCTTCTCTGTTCCTTTTTCTCTCTCTCTCTCTTTTCTTTTTCCAACCGTACCACGCGAGTCCTTCCTTTCTTTTCATTGGCGCTACACATCTCTGGCGCCCTGAAGAATACCGCACTCGCGCAATACGTTGCGAATGTTGTCGGCGCACGTCTGCACGGCCTTCTTTTCCTGCTCGTTGAGCTTCTGTCGCACGGTGCAATACACACCCTCTCTGCCGATGACACAGGGTACCGACATGTACACGTCCTTGTCCGTACCGTGGGAGCAGCTCTGTAAACAGAAGAGAACTTCGTTGCATCTCTCTCTCTCTCTCTCTCTCTCTCTCTCTCTCTCTCGGTCGTCAATCGTTAGAGCCACGTTGATGCACGAGGACGCATCCTGCCTCTCGCGTGCTCTCAACTAACGCGAGAAACTCGTTGATCCTCTTGGCAGGCGCGCGAAGCCATGCCACGAGGATTCAGCGAGCACTTCCGCGTTGCATAAGTCGCGCGAGGGGCTTTCGGAGATGTGGGAATTTTTGTTATTATCTTAATTGTTTTTTCTTCCCTTCTTTTTTTATTGCCAGAAGAACCAATTGTTTCACTCACGTGTATGTAAGTAGCGGCTGGAAGCACGACTTTGGTGTTGCGGACGACCGCGTCCACGATTTCGGCGGTGCACAGGGCCAGAGCCCAACAGTTCGGTCCTTGTTCGCCTTTTCTATTCGTTACTTCGTCATCGCTGCAATGGAAACGTGTGAGACAGAAGGATGAGAGTGAAAATAGTAATTGTTTAATTTCTCTTTGGTAACAACTTTCTGTTGATCCTTTGAAATAAGGTAAGAGTAGGTTCTTTTATGCTCCACTGCGGTTTTTCTTCTGCATAGATATTTACGCGACGAAGGAGAAAAAGAAAAATTCGAGCTTTCTTTACGAACCTTTGGTTTACGGCGTCGGAGACCTCGAACCACTCTTCTGGATCGTCCTTTTCCCCCATTCGTGGGTTTATTTCCCGTAGTTTCATACCCGCCACGTGAACGCTCGACCATATGGGCACTAAGGACGAGAGGAGAGAGCAGATGCGTGGAGGTAAAAGATCGTCCTTAATACTACGTTGTCGGCGAGATGCGCGCGGAGTAATTCACCGCGCCGAAGCAAACGCTTGTCGATTCTTCGAGCGAACGAAATCTTATCTCTCGCCCATTAAATTTTTACTCGTCTAATAAGTCCGCCATATTTACTATACTTTTACAGTAGTTATCAAAGTTTTCTTCATCACGCAGTAATAGTAATGTCTATGAACTTTCGGTACATTCGTTCGAGTGCAAGAGATTCTAATTGTAAAATCTACTGAGAAATTTTTCTTAGAGCTGTAACCAAGCAGAAGGTGAATATAAGATATATTTATCGCGACTACTTTCGGCCAAATATTTGCCGAGATGAATAATTATGTGGGTTTATGGTTTTCCATTTGGTAATATAATCGAATTAAAAGAAAACCATGAAAAATGTCTAAATCCACTCTCGTTGGTACTGGGTACTATTGGATACCGGAAGTGTCTCCTTGCGCGCCAATGCTCATGCAACTGATCGACGCCCTGGCCAGGCCGAGTCTTCGGCTTAGCAGATCCTGAAATCTCGCACTGTCGACGAGGGTGCCGGTGCCAAGTACACGATTGGTCGGAAACCTCGACAGCTTCCAGGTGATGTACGACATCACTTCGATCGGAGGCGCCACGACCACCAGTACCGCCTTGCATGCGAACTTTGCCACGCTCGGCACGATCCTCTTGAAGATCTCCATATTGCGCTTCACGTCAGGCTCCTCCGGTTTCGTTTTCTCGCACATAGCGAGTATCACCACCGCGGAGTCTTTTACGGCGCAGATGTCTGAAATTAATTAATCCGCATCTATTACACTGGTCAACAATGTTTTTGCCCATGAAATGAAATTTTCCTAATTTCGAAAGAGTACCTACAAACATGGATTTTAAGACAGATCCCAACTTCGGGTTAGCTTGAGGTTCTTTTCGATTTGAATAATAAGATTTTACTGTATTTTCTTCATTAACCCTTTAATGCATACTGTTGCAGATATAGAACATTGCGAATTATGCCTCTTATTAGTAGTATCTGTGTAATGAGAATCATTTAGTGCATCATTTAAATGAGATATTTCTATAATATTACCTACAGCTGAACATTTTTCTTACTTATAAGTAAGTCTTATAAGTCCCATTTATAATCCCTTAAGAGGGTGTGTGTGCGGATGTGGGGCGGTTACACCGGATAGGAGAGAAGAAATAAGATGGGTGGATTCATCTTCGATCACGCCACATTTCGTTAGCCAATTAGATCAGGTCACGCAGAAGCCTTCGATTTTTGAGTCGTGCGTATGTAGATCATTGACTAGCGCATTGATCCATTAAAAAAATTATAACTTCTTCAATATTTAAGATTTTAACTTCACGTTGGGTTTTAAATGCTCAGCTACAGGATAATATTCAGCTATAGGTAAAAAAATAATAAAAAATGTAAAAACAAGATTTTTGTCGTGGGGGTTGCTTCTTAATGAAGAAAATACAGTCAAATCTTATTATTCAAATCCAAAAGAACCTCAAGCTAACTCGAAGTTGGGATCTGTCTTAAAATACATATTTGTAGGTACTCTTTCGAAATTAGCAAAAGTCATTTCATGTACAGAAAAATAGTTAAAACTTGTTAGGTAGTGTTACTGCCGATGTGCATAATAATTATTATAATTTCTGGTTAGAAGAGAGACGAATATATTTCGACGAAACCTGGGCCAATGTATTCTTTACACGTGTGATCTCGATTCCTCTCTTTTTTAATTACCATCATCGAGTAAAACAATGTGATTATATAGTACCTAGTAATAAAGTAGAATGTACAGGTTTCTAATTAGAAGTTTCGTCATGCTTCTCTAAGTTTAAAAAGGGAAATTAAACTGAAATTTGAATGAACGTTTTAGAACGTTAAACCGAGCTCGAAGAGGAATTAAAATACAACACATTTCACCGCCAGGTCACCTGACTGAAATTAAGTATCAAAGGATCAATGGTTTTTACGCCACCCACTCCTAAATCATTCTCAAACCGGGAGCGAAAGATTTCCCGCCTCGTTAACATCCTGTTTTACGTCTTCTCGGAAACCTTTCCTCCAAGATCTTCCCGGCGAAGATGAGCCCTCGGCCAAGAATACTAAACAGTAGAAGGGATAGAAAAAGGAGTCTTATACCAGGCAAAAGGTTCTGTCGGCGGAGATACGTGTCGATAAAAAGGGGAAGAAGAGACCCGGGTTCGCGCGTAGAAACAAAAGTTACGGTTTCGGGGTAACGCCTCGCGGACGGTCTTACAAGCTTAACGGTAAAAACACTCGGTGAGGCCTCTCGGCCTTACGAGAGATGGAAGGTGAAGATGTGGCGACGATAAGACGGCAAGATCGTAAAAAAAGCCTGACTTCCCGCTTAGTCGCCTGGGTAATTGCTACCTCGCGCGCGCGCGCGCGCGACCAGGATCAAAGGGAAAGGCGTGGTACGTAAATCCCAACCTGCAACGTGATTCGAGTCTAGAATGACCTCATAAATATGCCCGTCCACTTGCCACATCTTCTTTCTGGCTTTGCGCGCACTCGACGTGCTCTAACGGCGTCCTGCGCGCTAAAGAACAAGACGCGTGAATGAACGAATGTGGCGCAGGAAGATTTGAAAAAATTCGCCAAAGCAAGGCCTTTTAGCCTCCCACCCAGGATGATGTATCGTTGAACGTACACTCGCGTACAACCAAAAAGGCAACGTAGAAGAGTCGCGAGTTGGTGGACATCAAGAGGACACCAGGACAACACGACGAGGTACACCAAAAATGCGCATCGTGGAAGCGATCGGGAGCTGAGATAAATAAGCGTGGCGGGAAATTTACGAGCCTGACTCTGAGAGAAAAGCTCCGAGGGAAACCCTCCAGGTTCTTGCCTGGAGCTATTGCCGCGTGTAAGCACGCGGCGATGTAGATGAGGTCTGAGATTAAAAGGCAGAATGCACCGTGAGGATCCGGATCTCGAAACTGGCTCCTAACCCGAAACCCATTCGGTGAGCGGCGAAACTCTCCTCGTTTCGTGGCGAGTGGACGGTGACAGGAAGGGTCCGACGCCACGAGTGATCCTTTGAAATGAAGGCTCCCACCGATCGGGACAGACGATGTGACGCTCGCTAGGCTCATCAGTCCGAACGTATCAATCTGAAATTTCTGAAATTCGTCCATCAACGACCTCGGCTACCGCTTCCAATCGCGAACCCACTTCTACTGGCGGTGCACCGAACACGAAGACCTTTTGGGCTCTACGATTTTTCTTGTTCTTAAGTAGGACACGAGGGTTCCACTGGATACACATCGCATGAATCACTCTGCTCTAGGGCTCCACTATATTGTTACCTGTCGTGAACCATTTCGTCACAAGTGACGTTCGTGGATACGATGCATGCTATGAGATGCAATCTCACAATCAGCTGTATAGGGTTTAGGGTTTGTAAAGTGTGCACGGGTATTTTTTGTAAAGAGAGAGACATTTTGTATGTCGATGGAATTTAATTAGATGGGCTCCTGTGATTCGTGACTGTCGTTGCCGAATATATTGGTGAATCGGGATGTGGAAGTACCTGAAGTGCCGATCACCAGGGGGTTTCCCAAGAAGATTCCAGCGTGTTGAATGTCCTCTGCTTCGGCGGCAATTTTGTCTCCGTCCTTGTCGATTAGACAGACCTCGCTGGCCATTCTCTGAGGGTCGCGTGAAATAAAATTGTCAATTGTGCCTTGAGATTTTAATATTTCCTAACAATAAGATACTAACTCTCATGAGGATCGAGATGGCACAAGCAACTGCGACTTTTCCCGCGCCAATGATCGAGACCTTCACCAAATGCGGATAATCCTCGCAAGGCCCTTTTTGCCTCGTAATCAGCGCGTTCTTTGTCGTTGTGGTGGTAATCGGAATTTTGTCGCCCTGTAATTGATAGTGGGTTGATGGAAAATAAAAGTTCGTAAATGGTCGATCGAGCATTTGGTTAATTGATTAAAATACTGACGTCATCGCACTCGGTTTCCTCCCGAGGTTTCGCATCGGGATTATTAGACAAAACGAAATTTCTTTCCTCGTCTCCCATGGTCACGAATTAGCAGCTGAACGAAAGGAACCTTCTGGAAACAGCGAAAAACAATTATGAGAATGAATTAACCTTCAAACGCCATCATTAAGTATCACGTGAAACTTGCTTCTTACATTTATAGTAACTACACGAGAACTGATCTGTTTGTAAAAATAAGTATTTGGATAAATCAATCTTACCAATCCTTATGCTCTTTAATATCATTATATTTAAAGGGGAATTTGCATTTTAATTGAAGTAAATTTTCGGCGCCCGCACGCGTACCAGTAGCAACCGGCTGGAATTTTGTTTCCAACAAACACGCAGGATTCAGATTATCAGAAGTAATGGCAAAGAACCTAGACAGGATAGGTATTCGGTAAACGGTGGAAGAAGGGTTCGGTAGCGATCACTGGTGTCTGTAGTCTTTACACGGAAGATCGCGCGTAACCGGAGAACTACTAGTCGGCGGAAATCTCAAGCTTCCCTATTCCGCGTTATTAGCCCCTCTTGCTCGTCACCCGGGTGGTCGCTGTTTCTCAGCAACGATTTTTCATGAACCACGACAAGGCGTTAGGAGACCCGCAGACTCTCGCGGCTTCGCGACTAGATCTGCGCTCGAGGCAAAAGACCACTCGCAAACGAAATAATTATATTTCTACGAACGAACCTACCACTTCTTAGGGAGGATTCACACCTTGGCAGAAAAACAGAAAGCAGAAAAGTAGAAACCAATCAAAAGTCGCGCTTGTACTGAGCAGTCTTTTTGCTTTTCTGTTTCTGTGATCAGCGCGAGTTTTGATTGGTTGCTGCTTTTCTGCTTTCTGTTTTTCTGCCAAGGTGTGAATCCTCCCTTAGGTATCTGCCAACCTACCAACGCTCGCTTCTCGCTGCGAAACGAACAAGCGTTCGTATCATTGCGCCTCAAAATGGAGCAGCCTCGGCCAACTTACGAATTCACCTTTATCCGAGAATCTCGGCGTTCACATTGTATTGTAATTTGAACGGGACCGGATCTCGAGATAAGGAGAGTTTAGCGCTCCACGTGAATTAGCAGCCGACCAATAGGAACGAGGTTGACGAAACCAATTAGAATATAATCGAGGCTCTAACGAATGGTGGGAGAGTGGCGGTGATAAATGTAAGGTGAGTGCATAAAATTAGAGATAAAGGCCGAGAGAATCGGCGGGATATTAACGGCGGCGTGAGGGTAACGCGGGAAAGCGGAGGTGGAAAGAATAACGACGGAACTTATCCTCGCGCCTCGCTGTAAATTAGCCGCAGGTAGTCGCCTCGGGAGCGCGCAGGTACATCGCCGCGGATTGCCGGTATATTTCTGCGTATACCCACGCACGCACTCACGCGCACGCGCAGAGGTATAAGCGGCACGCGCGATCACCGGAATATCTTCCTTTCGCAAGAACTCCTCGTCTCGAGTCCGCGCCCTCGCGATCGCCGAACGAGTTAAACGCCTTAAGGATGACGGAGCAATTAAAGTCCTAAGGTGGTCCCACCGCTTGGAATCTACGAAAAAAAGCGCGAGACGTTTAAACCTCTTAATTGAGCGAACGAACCGTTTGGGAAGTACCCGTGTAAAATAATTCGCTGAGATTTGATCGTTGGTTTGGAACATATACCTTAGCGAATAAACGCGTTCCAAGGAGATTACAAAAGACGGTTTTCATGGAGAAATATATAACGGGTTATGCAACGATAAGCGCTTTTCAAGACAGCTTGTCAAATCGGTGCTACGAATTACCGTAATACATGACATTTACATATAAAAATCGTGAAATCAAAATAAAACTGGCAATAGGAGCAATAAATAATTAAATAAGTAACTAAAAAGACGTACACGGTGTATAGGAATAAATAAAGTAATAAGTAAGCAATAAATACATACAGATGGAACACGATGTCCAAATAAAATGCACACACATATACTTTATCGATCTACGAGTTGGAAGTATAATTCTATCTTTTATATCTCTTATCCGGAGAGTTATTACTCGAGTAATAGTTACAGATCTGTCGTGTTGAAGAGAGAAGCCTAATGACTGTTGCTATATTCATAATTATAATATTGGTTCTTTGGGTGAGGCTTGTACAGTTCGAGTTTTTGATTTATCGATATGCGCTTTGGTCTATCTGACACCTCGCGAGTGTTTCTTCTTTCGGTTTCTCGCTGATCTGCTGAATCCTTTTACGGCCTCCCCATCTTTTCGTCTTAGTGTCCACCTCTCTTTTATCTGCCCCTTTCATCGTCTCTCTCTCTCTCTCTTTCTTTGCCCGTGCCATAGCGCCTTGGCGCTCGTTGCACTCCTTACAACGCAGAATTCTCGAGAACAAGAGAAAGCACGAGGAAAATGTTCCTACGTTCCATTGGACACCAGTTTTTACGGCTCGACTTTCGAATCGTACGCGGGCCGGTCCTCATTAGCGTTCGATTTTGCATCGTGCTCGTAACGCGCGCGCATTAAAAATAATTTGCGGCATTCCCGGCGCAATAACTCAAGGGACCACGGTTGCGCATGACTACGCGGTGGGCAGAGAAAAGGACGCGACGGAAAGGAGAAGAAGGAAAGGAAATAAGAAAGTAAGAGAGTCAGGAAGCGGAGTGAGAAAGGGACGGAGAAAGAAAGCGCGAAGAGGAAAAAAATGAAACTTTTCCATTTACTTTTGGGCTCCGTGCGATAAATCATACCGAGCGTGTACGGGAGCGCGTTCGCCATGGTGGACGCGAGGCGGTCCCCGTAAGTTGGACCGTCTCGTTCTACCCTCACCAGGTTCAGATTCAAAGATGGATCTTGGCCTCACCCTCTCGCTCCGTAGCCCCACGCGAATATCTCCTTTTTTTCGCACTCTCGTGTCCGCTAAGCTTGCCCGCGCCCGCGTCCGCGTCCGCGCCCGCGCCCGCGCACCTATCCGGCGGACACATTCAATTTTAACGTTAATAATCGTCGGGAAAAATGGCGCTCTTAAACGCGGCCATTCATCAACGGCCAATCGATATTGCGAATGCGGCTTAACGACGGGAGAGATACCATCGACCGTCCCGAGTTCGAAGTTATTGAATCGCGTCAAATAATATACGAGCCAATAATGTATGAATAGTCCTGCAATTAAGGGCCGCCCGATCGTATCTAAGGGCTCGCCGTAATTTGGTAATCGTTCATTCTCACCGCGCCAACGGATTTCGCGAGGAGCTTTCTTGTTCGATGTACAATGTGAGCTTGTTCGATGCTGCCTTTAGAAATCATTAGGGATTCTATTTAGTTGGTATGCTACCTTGAATGTAGGTTGTGCCAGGATGGTTCATTCTTGAAACTAGGTACTCTTTCCTGGAGTTCTTTCAATTCTTACGTGAACTCGAGTGCGATTTTTAATCAACAAATGATTCCGTGCCATAGAGAACAGCAAGGCACAAGAGTAATCTTAAGCCTGACGTTCCCAGTTAAGGACTCCGGGCGATAATTAATTCTCCGGACTAATTAATCACGGGGATACACTTTATCGTCACCCTCGGGTCGAGGAATGCTATCGATCATAGACATTGATCGGAACTTCCGGGGGGTCCTAGTGGAAGTACAGGCTCTCTCAGCTCGTGTCATCGACGAGGTTCGTAAACGCCATGCCAGCGTCACCGCGAGAGATCTCTCGGTGCCTTCTGGAGCTTCTCGAAGGGCAACTGTGACGATAAAAGCACCGATCGCTCGATAACGACGTCCCGGTGGGTTGAGATTTAGCCGAGTAGCCGGTGCAAACGAGTAACCCTCGCAGCTCTCACCGAGCACAGATAGTCCCCGAAGGTTGGTCGTAAGCAACCGATCTTCTGGTACCAGGGCCAGTCAAACGATCCAGACACACACCGGCTTGCGCATGCCTCCGGTGCACAATGGTTGGTAGTACCGCAGCTGATACAAGTATGTTCGCCGTGCAACCGGAATTTTAATTGGCTATTTGTTTGTCCGCTACACTTCGCGGCGCTGCTATTGTCCGTCCAGCCGGAGGAGAACGAGCCTCCTCCTACTCTACCACCTCTTCCACCTTCACCTCATCCTCCTGCTACCTTCCAACCTTCTTCTTCGAGCACCTCTCCACCCTATCTCTCCCTTTCCTCTTTCAGCCCTGCCCTGGCCTCTCCTAGTGCTTGCTTTTCACCGACGCGGTATTAATCTGCCTTAAGAAAGGGATCCAGACACGACGTTTCTCCTTCTTCGGTTCGGTAAGGTCTCCGTGGTCAGTTCTCGAACTTGGAGATTCTTTCGAATCGCGCGCGTGGTATCCCAGACAAAGAGGAGAAGGAGGGTGTTTGGAGAGGAGAGATGGAGAAGGAGGAGTGGATTCTTTCTTGCAGGCGGTATATCTCCTTAACGATTCGCTCTCTCGAAACCGACTGTGTCCATGACGCGAACCATTAAAGAAGAATTTCTGGAGAAAACTGTGCCCACGAGTTGGGCAGCCTTTTCGCTGGCGTCTGGACACTGTGTCGTGAATGTCATCTGGCTTATTTTGCGACCCTAGAATTTCTATTTTTTACGAATTCGCTATTAATATTTTTAGCGCCAACGGGTCGGCTTATAGACGTTGTTTGTTTGCCTTAAGATTATCGCTTTTCCAAGTTGTCTCTCTCGAAACAGACCGTCTTCATGATGTGAACAATTAAAAAGGAATCTCTGGAGAAAATCGTGCCTACGAGTTATACAGTCTGGTAACCTAGCTTATCGCGGGGTACTAGTGGATTGACTATTTTTAATGAATTCATCATTAATCTTTTCGCCTACAATATTGTCTGAGACTCGTAGTAACGGATTCGGGCCAACTACGAAAAACGCAGATGAAAACAGTGGTATATCTACGGTACCATAAGTATTATCTTTGTTATCACCAGGCTTTATTATTGATTGTGACCCCCACTGTTGGGAATTAAATCGTAAAGCAAGGGAGTTAATGTCTTTAATGTCAATGAAACGATGTATGGGCGTCGTTTGTTTATTGTAGGATTATTACACATCCGAGTGCCAAGTGGCCTTCTAAATTGGTCCGTAACATTCTTCACGTGTACCGTGCAAATGAACATGGCCCTAGAAGGATTAACGGTAAGGCAGACCAATGAATTGGAACGTACGAACGACTTCACGTTGCACGTAGAAAAACGTTCATTGGAAAGTACGCGATTCGATGCGATTGTTTTAGTTCTGATCCTTCGTGCCCTAAGAGCGACGATGAAGGCGACTCCAAACCGGTCAATCTTCCAACGCCGTTTTTGTTGGAGCCAAACGGGGCCACTTATTCCAATTAAGTCGAGGGCTTAAATTAATCGAGCGGACGCGTCCATCTGTGGTACTCCGAAAAAGATCGAAGAGCCCTTTCAATATCTGCCTTTTGGCGATCCTTGCCAGACGTTTACGTGTCGTTGTTTGCCCTTTGTGAAGTTTTCGCCTTGGAGCACCTCGATAAGGATAAGCGCCGCCGTCGCGCGAAGCCGAAGAAGGTGGAGTAGAGGGAACGAGAAAAGTAAAAAGAGAATTGGCTCTAGACTTCTAGAGAACGAGAGAACGCGCGCGCGTGTGTGTGTGTAAGAGAGAGAGAGAGAGAGAGAGAGAGAGAGAGAGAGAGAGAGAGAGAGAGAGAGAGAGAGAGAAAACAATGAGAAAAGAACGGCACGCAGGGAAAGGAAGCAGAAGACGTAGGTAACGAGGAGGATAAGGCGGTGGAGGTGAGGTGGCTTGCGAGAAGGTCGCTCGTTTTATTACGTCGCATCGGTAAGGGGCGAGGCCAACGTGCAATTGTTTATGCTCGTGTCCCGCCCTATCGGATGCATCGAATACACTCGAACTGCACCCTCCACCAGGAACGTGTACCGCGCACATGCGCACACGAACGTGGCGCGCTCGCTTGCCAATAGTCAGGCGCGAAGATGCATTTATGTGAAAGGAAGATGGTAGGGTTGGTGGTGGAGAACCTTGTGTGTCTCTACGATTATGTGTAAAATTTGGATGGTGATGATGTGGAACCTTTCGTGTGTACACTGAGGTGTAAAATTTCTATAGTGGCGATGAAGCATCTTCTGTATGTAGAATTGTCTGTAAAATTTCGAAGGTGGTGGCAGAGAACCTACTGTATAATTGTGTGTAAAATTTCGATGGTGGTGATGGAGAATCTTCTGTGTGTATAGTTGTGTGTAAAATTCCAATGGTGGTGGTGAAGGATGCGATGTGGTCATGCGTGGATACCCTGTAACTTCCTTCCCTTGGACTCTCTCTCACTGTTTTTCCTCCTCCTTCTCCACCTCTCCTCTCTTTGTTTCTTCGTTCGGGCTAAGATTATTAATGGCCGAGTCGGGCCCCAGGTACCCCGAAGTGTCAGGGCCATGACAATGACGGAGTTCGCACCTCGAGCCCCTTTCCTTTCCCGTTTCTACCCCCCAAGCGTTGCCTTCCATCTTCGTTTTCTCGCTTCGTTCTTCGGGCACAGCTCGCTCGCACGCCGGACGAGTTATGTACTCGCGACGTCTCAATGTCTCCTTAAGAAAGCACAGGAGGAAGTTGGACGTGCGCGTGGGAATTTTATTCTTGAATAGAAGAGCGAGTACGTAAATTGTGCGTAACAGGTGGTGGTAGTCCTGGCGCGCGGGTGTCAAGAGAATGATCGAACGGGTTGTTGCTGCTTCCTTCCAGATAGGTAACCGAGGTGGTTTAATTTTCCTTTTTCTTACCCTGCATCTTCTTTCGGGCCATGTAAATACGAAATAAAAGAACGTGACGAATCGGACACTGTATAGATGAAAGAGAAATAATAATAAAAAATGGAGCAGGGTTATTCTTAACACATTAAGGACCGCTTACGAGTTTTCTCGTGTTTCGTGTTCCATCTGTTACGGACCGCTCACGAGTTTTCTCGTTTCGCGCCCAATCTGTTACGGACGGTTTGCCCAAAACGTGCAGTCCTAGACGTACGTCTTAGAGATTTCTATGCGGTACGCAATGTGTTAAGTGTTTTTACACTTACATTTATCACGAGGAGGAATTTATATTTTCAACTTTCCGTTAATAAAGCTAATAATACAGAACGCGGAGCTTTTGATTTTATCCTCTACATCTCGCTGCATAATTTCTAATGAAAATTGGAACGTAAACGTGCACGAGCTAATGAGAATTTATTCACGAGCCCCTTTCAACTCGATAAGTTTCCTCGAGCTGAAAGGGGCGCGCAGTCAATTTGCATTTTCCTTATCCGAGATCTTTTGTCGTACGTAGAGTTTTACGCGCGGTTCGCGTTACTTGTGTTATAATCTATGCACCGAAGCTCAACTATCGTCGAGCTTACCGAACTGGGCGGTTAATCGAGTTTCGTATGTTTACGAGGTGCTTCGAAATAATCTACGACCCCATCAATTGTCCAATGAACGATACGCAATTATTATCCTACACGAGAAACAACACCACCTACCGACTACCAGTGATCGTCGTCTCTCGCGCAAATTTTCCTCTCCGTGGCGTTTCTCACCCTCGCACGGCGAGCAATCTCGCGCGGCAACCTGGAAGCGTAGAGATTCTGCACGGCCGGCAATTTGCCTGCTACTTTATGTCGTCGTGGAAAACGCAGCGGGATCGTCATGAGCGCGAGCCGCCTTCCGGTAACGATAATTAATACCGTGATTTTCGAGGAGGCGAAAGCACCGAGTAAGCTGAGAAATGTAGAGACACGGCGCTGCGGTGGTGGACCGAGACCGTTGCAGGTTCCAGGACGATGCAAAATCGGCGGGAGATTTTACTCGAGAAGTGGACCCAGCGACAAGAGAGGAAGAAGAGAAGGACGTTGAAGAGGAAGGGGTGTAGAAGGAGCGATAAAATCGCGGGACCGCGAACGTAGCGCAGGTATCTGGACAGTTGGCGGCGCCTTGCCAGCACCGGTGGAGACCGTTGCTGCCGTTGCTGTTGCTTCTCCTGGCTTCCACACTCTCGCGACCACTCACCGAGGAGAAACATAAGCGCGCTCTCGTACACTCGTGCTTGGCAGGTCCCTCTTCCCCTTTCTCACAGTTTTCACTCCCTTTCGATCGTCGTTCGTTACTCCTCCGATCATGCGCCGATTCTCGCTACATTTCTGTCGATCTTTTCCCTTCCATTCTCTCGCTTCTTCCTCGTATTTATGTTCACGCGTGCTTGTTCTTGTTTGTACAGCAGTTGTTACTAAGTTCAGTGTTTTTTTTCTGTCATATATTAGCTGCGTTCTTTTTACATGAGATCTCAGATAATCTCAGCTCACTTCAGTTGGCGGTTGTTCTTTTTGATTGACTCACTTGACAACTGAAGTGAAACTAAGTGATATTTTATCCTCCCCCCTTACCGCAACTGCCTTACCCCTCAAATTGTCTCAAAATGAGTTCTCAGCTCTTTCTACGGTTGTGTAGCGTAAGTGTGATTCGGTGGAGATGCGCTGCAATAATCTGAAGTAAATGCCGAGTAACACCTACTCGCTATTGACCGTTCTTTTAGAAAAGTTATTTGATCACATAATCTCACCAAATCTCAGCTCAGTTCGGCTCAGTTAATCTCAAGCTGAGATGTAAAAAGAATGCACCTATTATTAATTTCGTCTGGACGAGCACTCGTCGAGTCAATCACAAGGTTTGCTCGTAGGGTTATGGATTTTTGTACTTTTAATCGGGGACAGTGAACTTTTCCTTCTTTTTTTTCATCTTCCTTTTTGTCTCCTCCTGCGATGCCATTCCTTCTCCAGGCATTCAACACTCTCAACTTCTCTCATTTTCTCTCTCGATTTTCAGTCCGCGTTTTTCGTCGTTCCTTATCCCTGCGAGTCTGCGCCAACCCTCGGTATACTTCTCGCGATCTTCTTTTCACTCGATCATCTCGCTCTTATCTTCGTCCTTACTAACCTCCTCCAGAGAACACAGTTGCTGCCGACGTTGTTGCTCCCCCTGGCTCCAAATACAATCGGCCATTCTGGCGAAGAAACACCAACGGTCTCCTACACTCGTGCGTGGCGGGTCCTTCGCCCTTTTTCTTTCAGTTTCCACTGCCTCCGCCTCATTGTTCCTTACAGATCGTTGCGCCTCATGCGATTTTGCCCCGCGATCCTCGCCACTCTTCTCTCGATCTTCTTCTTTTCGTTCTCCGACTTCTTCCTCATCTTCGTGCTTGGCTCCATCTCCTCCAGCGCGCAAAATGCCATGCCACGGGAGAAAATTAATACCGGCCGAGCTCCAGGCCATAAAGCTTCCCTACGACGCGGTAATTACGTAGGGCCGCGTATTATGCACCCTTCCCGCACGATGCCTCATATACGCGCGCGCGCGGCCTACGCGTGCTTTACGAGCTTCTGCTTGTAATAACAAAGGTGCGCGCGGCACGATGACAACTTAAAAACAACTTCGGGCTCCACGGAGTTCCTCCTCTTATCTCAAAGAAGATCAACCGATGACAGTGAATTCTGATTGGTCATTCTTCTTAATTCGTAGTCGAAGAAGACATTCGATCGCTCTAATTTTGCACGCGTCTTCTCACATTCGCGCGAGCTTTACTTTTCAACGTCCTAAGAACGGTAGTTCGGTCGTCGTAATATTCGCATAAAGTACGCACGGTAGATTTATAACGTACCGTAAAACACGCCAAGGGAATATTCTCCTCTCTCTTTCGACGTGAAAAACGTCTATTTTATTATCCTTGTATTTCCCTTTACGCCTGCTTAAATCCTGATTAGGAAGCAGATGCGCCGTAGACTCGGCTATCAAAGGATCGTCCTCCTGGGCCACCGTTCGCTGCCACCTCCTTTCGTTTCTCTTCGATCCTACCCTTCTCTACCTTTGGACCTTCGCATACCTTCGTTCCTCGGTGGAGAAGTTTATGAACGTCGGTGAATCGCCGCGTGGTCTCCGCGTAACGACTGAACGCCATCGTGGCTTACCGTTGCGCTGGAGCTTCGTATGATAATGAATAAGTATGAGGCTCCTTATGATGCCTATGACGATATAAAATCATAACGCTTTCCACCGCGACGTGCTCGTGCCTGTAAGAGCCTGCCAGCTTAGGAGGTGGTGGATGTGAGGGGTGCAGGTGGTGGAGGTGCTCGCTGGTTTATCGTCCGACTGCATGTGGCTCCTAGCTTTATTAAAACCCACGAAGTTGTTAAAGTAATCAGAATTCGTCACGCGAGCTCATTTCGCTGATACATACCTCATGTAATATTAAAACGGAAAACAGATAAGTCACGTGTAGGCATATCGATCGTAATGTATTCACGCCTCGTCCGCGTGACGCCTGGCACGCCCACAAGGGCGGTATTTTCCGTCCGTGAAATGAGACGTTAGATCCGTCCAATACGTAAAATTGCGGCCGTCTAATGGCTCGTGGACGAATTTTTGCTCGAGGATTTTTTTCGAAGGATATTGACTCGCCAAAGATTTTGTCGCTTCGAGACACATCCAGAGGGTCGCGTATATCTTTGTTCGTGGCAACTCGCATTTACGGAGAAAATGTGAAGTGCGGGAGACAGCAAAAGATCAGGATTTGGTTAAAGTGCACTTCTGAGTTA
The DNA here is from genome assembly GCA_944319695.1 of Tiphia femorata. Classification (NCBI taxonomy): domain Eukaryota; kingdom Metazoa; phylum Arthropoda; class Insecta; order Hymenoptera; family Tiphiidae; genus Tiphia; species Tiphia femorata. The sequence continues at coordinate 20,100,873 of OX090901.1, read as the reverse complement.
CCGGAGGAATAATAATAAATCGAAATGTTTACGACGTGAGAAAATGACACTCCTTCCTAATGTTTCCTTCCTTTCCAATTTATTTCGACAATTTTCTCGATTTCCTTATTAAAATTGTCTGGGATACCCTCATCTTGGCTCCAATAACAATTCATCTCGTCCTACCAACTTAACTTCGCAATAACAATGATTAACTGAAACATTCAATTCCTTGGTCTCTCGTTTGATACACGCGAACCACTGCCTCGACTCGTTTCAATCTCACGCGCGGCCGGGAACGTTTCGTTGCGGCAATTTGCTCGCGTACTGTTCTCGCCTCTTCTCTAAGCCACTTTGCATTTATATGATTGCACCTAACCCTTTACTCCATGCGTGCACGCCGTGCGTCGTCGAGACGGACACGGTACTGTGTGTACATTTATACCGAAGCTCTTCGCCACGGAAAGCGAAGGGGGAAGAGAAGGAGCGCGGCGTAGCAGAAAGAAAGTGGAGGCCCCGTAGTGTGCACATTGCAGACACCGTGTGGAAGTGACCATATTCATCGTGGTATCCTAGAAGGTCCTGGGTGTCCTTGTTACATCGGCGAGGGAAGAATCTCGAGCGCGTGTGGAGAGACAAGCGTAAGAAGGAAGAAGAAGGAGTGGAAATAGTAGAAAAAGAGATAACTAAACGGCCGTGCAAAGGATGGAGGCGGAAGGATCGTGTGGAGGTGAAGCACTCCTAGAGGACGAGAAAGAGGAGAGTGCATCGAGAGAAAGTGTGTACGTTTGTTTGTGTGTGTGTGTGTGTGTGTGTGAGAGAGAGAGAGAGAGAGAGAGAGAAAATGGAGAGTAGATGAATTATGTTAAACGCCTGTTTAAATACATGTACGCCTAGGGATACACACGGCGCGCGCGAGTCAAGGAGGCACCGCTTGCCATTCGTCTTCTCGATTTATATTAAATCGCCTCTCGAATGACCCGACAACGCGCGCTGACTCTCTACTCTCCTCCTCTTCCGCCGCGCTACGAGCGCCAGTTCGACGCGATCCTTTCGTTCGTCTTCTTTTCCACGTCCTCTCTGCCAACAGGCGACACGAGCACATTCGGAACGGAGCTTCGAATTGAAATATCGGCGTGCCGATGGAAACTCGGGGTGTATCGATAAGAAGATGAGAAGAATCGTGAGGCGATTTGACCTTGAAAACTTCTACGAAGATAGGTAGGAGCTTTCGAGATTCTTCGTTTGAGTGGAGTAAGGGCGAGATTCTTCTCGAATGAACAGCGATATCGATTGATTCGAGTGCTCTTGAAACTTAGATATCGATCTTGAAAGCTCCTAGAAGATAGGTGAGAGCTTTCGAGGTTCTTTAATAACCTGGGTCAAGGACGAGATTCTTGTAGGATGAGCAACGATATCGATTGATTCGAGTGCTCTTGAAACTTGGATATCGATCTTGAAACCTTGTAGGAAGATAGGTGAGAGCTTACGAGGTTCTTTAACACTAGATTGCCCGAACATTTTTTATAAACACGATTTCCCATTTGAACTAGTCAAATTGACTGGTTTCGGGCAATCTAGTGTTAATAACCTGGGTTAAGGACGAGATTCTTGTAGGATGAGCAACGATATCGATTGATTCGAGTGCTCTTGAAACTTGGATATCGATCTTGAAACCATGTAGTAAGATAGGCGAGAGCTTTCGAGGTTCTTTAACACTAGATTGCCCGAACATTTTTTATAAACACGATTTCCCATTTGAACCAGTCAAATTGACTGGTTTCGGGCAATCTAGTGTTAATAACATGGGTTAAGGACGAGATTCTTGTAGAATGAGCAACGATATCGATTGATTCGAGTGCTCTTGAAACTTGGATATCTATCTTGAAACCATATAGTAACATAGACACGTGCTTTCGGGGGTCTCCGATTGAGCGGATCAAGGATGAGATTCTTCTGCGACGGGATGCGACCTTGACTGATTCAAGTGCCCTTTGAACTTGGGTACCAACTCGCGAATGCTTGCTTCTCGCGCCACTTTCGCTTGTTGGGGTCAAGGCCAGTGGGGACTCACGGCTCCCACGGCTTCAAAGGTGACAGTGAATTCCTGTTACGACAAAGTCGCCAAATGCTTTCCATCGGCCGTTTAAACATTTCAAGACTCTTTTTAGCCAAGAGACAAGGACCCGAGGGTGTTCGGGACAAGAAGGCTTTCCATTCAAATTGAATATTGGCGCGTTGACGACAAACTCGGTCTGAGTGAGAAAAAGAGAAGATTCGACCTTGGCAGTTTTTCTGAAAATAATTGGTAGTCTTCGAGGTTGTTCAATTGAGCGGATCAAGGCTGAGATTCTTCTGCGACGGGATGTGACCTTGATTTAAGTGCCCTTTGAACTTGGGTACCGACTCGCGAATACCTGCTTGTCGCGCGATCTTCGTTTTTTGGGGTCAAGGTCAGCGGGGACTTGAGGTCTTTAAAGGTCGCACTGAAATCTTATTACGTCGCCAAATACTTTCCCTGCACCTTTTACGCATTTAAGGACATCCTCCCGAGTAACATTTCAAGTTGCAAAAGGTTTGATCCGCCGCTCATTGTTTGTGTAAAAAGTTATTAACAAAAGAAACTTCGATAAGATCCCTGTTGGGCTGTTCTTTTGGATACTGAAAAAGCATTCAAAATTATTCTCGTCCAAACGATTCTTAAATAACGACCAACGAGCTCCGACTTCGTTTACAATATATTGGGTCTATGCATAATTTCGTAGCGAAATTCCGATAGGAATGTACTGAATTTTCGCTACGGAATTATGCATAGACCCAATACTTCATTCTCTCAAATCAACTCCCTTTAAGAACAAGCTCACGATACCCAGTTGATTTATTATGCGCATCGATGAGAATCTTCCGCGAGTGGATCGTGACCGTGTTCCTTCGATCACGCTTCGATCACCCTCGATTCCCTTCTTTCGCGTTCCAGTCCGTTTCTCGTTCTTTCATGGTATATCGCGTCGTCCGTAGAATCGATCGCTCGAAAGATTCTCGCGAAAGTAGCTCACGCGGCGCGGAAGCATCCTGCAGTTTCTTCTTCGTTTTTGCCTTCGAGACTGCTCGATCATAGTTGATTTACTTTATAACTCCGCGCGAACCGCAAAGCCGAGTTCTCGTAAGGGATCACCGTGGCGCTCACGAGCGGCAGATACACGCCGCGCGCGTAAACGTGCCTGCACATGGTCTCTTTATCGGTCCGAGCTCCCTTTCCTCACGAGTACCATCACTTCTCTCTTTCTCAACTTGCTCTTTCTCCCTCGCTACCTTCCATTTCCTTTTCTCCAAGCACCAATCGTCTTCCACGCCTCTCGCGTTCCGACGACGGGCATCGGCGTTCACGAGGAAGCCTGTAAGTCGAGCCGAGAGAGAAAGAGAAGAGAGAGAGAGGTTTTGCACGTATCATTCGACCCTTATGCAGGTGCACAACCGCAAGATAATATGCATTAGGGACGCATGCGCTTCCGAGTGTAAATTGTTGCTCCACCCGAGGAAATCTCTAATGGATATTCGTTACGAGAGAGCAGCTCGTATCGAGAATTATTCCTGCTTGAATTTTTCACTCTTCCTTCTTTGGATCCTCTTAAAGTGCCTGCCCTAAGCACTCGACGTTCGATCGATCGTCCTCCCGGAAAAGCTCGTTGCTTATTATCCTTCCTAATTAACGGGATGCGAGGCTCTGTTATTATCTTGGGCTTCTATATCGGATCTGAGAATCTTCCTGAAGCGTGAGCTAAGGTATGAAGACATTGCTGGTGCCTTGGTAAGCAGGTGGAAGGGACGGACGCGCGCCGATTCGCACGATTTCTTTGCCGATGCGAAGGAGTCGGGGCGCCGTACCAATGGGTGCAAAACTGCAAGGAGAGCAATGAAATCTTACTGGTTCACGCTCCGGTGATTCTAATTACACGAGAGAGGCCTCTTTTCAGGTGAGATTTTAATTGGGTAGCGAAGACACGACGAAGGGAAGAGTCCTTGGAAACGGAGAAGGATAATACACGTATACTAAGTGTCGTTGTGGTAGCGAGTAAAGAATGTAAAGATAGTGACTCTAATTTTCATTCGCGGAAATTCGTGACGGGGGTGACAATTTTCCAAATATTGTTTTGACGATGGCTACAAGAAAAGATTGACGAAGTTTTCAGAAAACTCTAACAAGATAATCGATGGTCTTTTACCTGCTGTTGCAGCTGCGTTGGAAAACAATAAAAACGTCCTAACATTCTCTACTTTTCACTTTGGAAAGTGCATCGTCCGTGAAAGTACAATTTTACAAACGTAGTTTGAACGATAACTCTAAATGAACGCTACCAAATGAACATCCAGTTGCAACACGAAAAAGTAAACAGCTCGATATTACCTATTTTCTACTCTCAAAAATACATCGTTGGCGAAAGCACGATTTTCCAAAAGTAGGATCGAATGAACATCTCTTCTGAAAGTTACAAATAAATGCTAAAAGCATCAATTCGACTGTAACACTTTCGGTTACAGAGAACCCCGCTTTCTTCGTCTCACCTAAGAGACCGAATAAACTCGGCACCCAGGCATCTCCGTAACGACTTGTTCTTCCAAATGCTGCTCAGGCGTTTCTTGGCCGCGTGCTGGTGTTCGGCTGGAGGATGCGGCAGCCTTCCTCGCACCGTTACGAGATCATATCCCCTTGCGTTCATGGATCATCGAATATATCGACGCTGCAGGGCTTCCGGTGAGAGGAGAGCGAGGAGAATCGAAACTCGTCCCAATGGAGATCGTAGGTGAAAAGTTACAGGTTGGAGAGATCTTATCGTGAAAAGATCAAAGTACCAAGATCGATCGCCTAGAAACAATGTTGAAAGATAACGTTGAGACGATGAACGTTTAGTAGCACCATAGATTCTCTTCAAAAGCTGAGAACAATTTGAGCAATGTAACCGATTCGTAATTTCATTCGTTTTTTCTCCACCCTTCATCCGGAAGTCTGAGAGAACGTGGACGTTGAGAATTACGCGCTAACATTTGTCTCCTGACTATTGGTGTCCTGGGCCGATGAATAGAGGATGAGTTTGTGCCGTGGTAAGGGTCGTTTTAAAGACTGAGGAATAATCTCGGCTCGGTATCGACGTTCCGTTGGGACGATAATCGATTCACCTTTTTCTACGGTGCAAGAACAGGTGCAATTAAACTTTGCACCCAACTGGGAAGGTGAGCGGAATTCGTTCGAGTGTTCGTATCAGCGCGCAGGTAGAGAATGGAGTTCTCTCAGCTTTCTTTCGTTCTCTCCTTCCTTCCTTCACTCATTCTCTCCTTCGACCTTCTCCTTTCACTTATTCTCTCACCGAATCCCTTCTTCCTACTGCATCTTCCATTGTCTACTCTCTCTCACCGTCTCTTCCTTCCTCCATCATTCTGTCCCTAAGGACTTCGGTCGCTCATTCTCTTTCTCACTTTCTCTCTCTTCTTATCCCATTTCTCGTTTCGTCCTTCTCTTCGTCTCTCTCTCTCTCTCTCCGCCCTTCTTCAACGCCGCGCACGCTGTCACTACCCTTTGCCCTCAGCGCATCTTAGCGATATCACGTGTACGGCAATAATGCATCTCGAAATAGCGACGGTAAGGTGCAGAACACGAGGCCGTCGAGCTGGACCCAGTGGAGTTTTGCTTTACGACTCGCTTGAGTGACATTTAATGCTGTACGGCACCCTTTAGCGTCTTTACCGCCCGCGAGCTTACCCAGGCCCTGGTCTCCTTCCGGTAAGAGTTCGACTGCCGGGTAATGCCAATCTTCTCGTTCGGTGCGTAAGCTTTCACTTTATGTCGCTGCTACGATACGTACGTTGTTGCATATGCCTCCAGTTACGAACATTCTCCTCGTAGATGAGATCCTTCGTCGGCGGATGAAAACGATCGCGCGATCAGCGAGAAATTCGTACACTGAGAGAAAAAAATGGTTGGGTTTACTATAACCGCATTATATTTTATAGTTAAATTTGGCGTCAAACATATTTTTATAGTTCACTTAACCATAGAAAATATAGTAGAATGAACGATTTATACAAATGGTTATATCATTAACTATTACCTTCGTTCTTGTTACCATATGTATAGTAAAATGTGCTATGCGAGGATAGTTAGTTCTATCCCTATGCATGAAATATTCTGGTAATATTAACTATATAAAATAGTTACTTTTCTTACCATAATATATTTTCAATCATACTATATTTTTAGTTGAAGTAACCATAATTTTGGGTAAAAAGATAATATAGTTACTTATACTATGCCTCTATCGTATTTATTACCGACATTATGGTAATATTTACCATAAATATGATATTTCCAACTATAATTTTGTTACTATGCCATTATAGTTAGATATATAATATACTTTTCTCTCAGTGTGATTATCGTAGTGCTTTATTGCACTATTTCTATCTTAGACTTGTCTTGTCGTCATAATCGTCCTTTTCCTTGTCATCGCCATTGGTATCTAGCACGACGTTCGTCAGTGTTATCGTTATCATCATCCACTGAGAGCTTCGTCATTAATGTTACAATCGTCATAGTGCTTCATTACGAGTTTTACGTCACAGTAGTTCCGTCGTCACTCGCATTATCATTATCGTCATTATTATCGTCTTGGTTCACCTGGTCATTGCTCATCTCTAGGGCACGTCTTCGTTAAATCTAACGATTCTTATTACGTCACACTATCCCGCGGAACGTTCTCATTAAATCGCGCGGATATTACGCGAGTGTCGCATCGATTAGTCGCGGAACCTCATGGTTTTTACGCTTTTCATTTACGCCGATCGTGAGTAGCTCTTGCAACACGCCTACGCACGGTTCTTACACCGTGCATGCAACGTGTATATGCATAACCGCACTATATTTTATAGTTCAATTTGGCGTCAAACATATTTTTATAGTTCACTTAACCATAGAAAATATAGTAGAATGAACGATTTATACAAATGGTTATATCATTAACTATTACCTTCGTTCTTGTTACCATATGTATAGTAAAATGTGCTATGTGAGGATAGTTAGTTCTGTCCCTATGCATGAAATATTCTGGTAATATTAACTATATAAAATAGTTACTTTTCTTACCATAATATATTTTCAACCATACTATATTTTTATTTGAAGTAACCATAATTTTGGGTAAAAAGATAATATAGTTGCTTATACTATGCCTCTATCGTAATTATTACCGACGTTATGGTAACATTTACCATAAATATGATATTTCCAACCATAATTTTGTTACTATGCCACTATAGTTAGATATATCATATACTTTTCTCTCAGTGTAGGTAAACGCGCGCGATACGCATTCTCGGCCAATTACGCGAGATAGTAATAAAATCTCTTCACGACCACTTTTCCATGGGGATTCTCGTTCGAATGGCGCCGCGGATCTACTTGCTCGAGCATGCGCGCGAGAAAGTGTGCCGAGTGTGGGCTAAACGAAGGAGGAAGCTGATGAGAGGAAGAGACAATAAAGGATTTAGGACGGGGCGAGATTTCTGAGCGCTCGTAAGCCAAGCAAGAAATATCGCGCTTGTAACTCGAGACGTTTATCGTCCCCGACAGGGAGTCGCATCGATGAGATTCGCAAGCGCATGGCGGTTTTAAGAGAACCCTTCACTTGATTGCCACCCCTCGCGGGTACTCCCGATTGCGAGTTTTACGCTCGCGCCACCACGACGGTTGTCGTGCGCGAGGGTAGATTCATCTGTTTAGTTCATTTGTGGTTTCTCCGGAGTGTGACGAGTCCGCGTAGAAGATCGTGATCGCGCATAATCGATCGCGCGTTTATTCGCGACGATTAAAAATTATTTATCCTGCAATTATACGGTAGGCCAAATGAGGATGACGAGCGAGCATGGGGGAATGCGTTGGTTAATGCGCCCGGCGATAAAATTATCGAGGCTTTAAATATCGTCTCGCCCGAAGGGCTATGAATAACTCCGGTCCTCCTTTTCTCAGGACGGTAGTCCCTCTGACGTTTTATGGAAGAGAGTCATGGAAGAGAAGAGGAATTTACGTGCTGGCTTTACCGCGAGCCAGCAGAGAAGGGTGGGTAGAATTTATTATGATTATCGATTCATTTTTCTTTCGAAAATGCGTGCCTTTGAATCTTGATAGAAGAATCAAACTAAAATTGTCGTTCGTCCTTTGAACAGGATTTCGTGTTACCTGCCGGTCGAATCGATTTTACGAAGAATCGATTCTCAACAGTCTCCGCACTGAGAGAGAAAAATGGTTGGGTTTATAATTGCACTATATTTGGCGTCAAACATATTTTGATGATCCACTTAACCATACAAAATATAGTAGAACGAACGATTTATAGAAATGGTTATATTATTAACTATTACCTTTGTTCTTGTTACCATATGTATAGTAAAATGTGCTATGTGAATATAGTTTTATCACTATTTATGAAATATTCTCGTAATATAAATTATATAAAATAGTTACTTTTCTTACCATTGTATATTTTCAACCATACTACATTTTTCGTAGAAATAACCATAATTTTGTGTAAAAATATAATATAGTTGCTTATACTATGCCTCTATCGCAATTATTACCGACATTATGCTAACATTTTCCATAAACATATTTCCAACTACAATTTTGTTACTATGCCAAAATAGTTAAGTATATCATATACTTTTCTGAATAAAGGAAAGTGGGTTCATTATTCAAAGTTCATTATTGATATCGATGAATTTTTTTTGTCGGGTGCGAACTTTTGAATATCGAAGGAATAATCGCCTTGAATTCGTCGCTCGCACTTTCAATATGATTTCACGCTCGACGAACGGTGCCAATCGACCGACAGTGTCCACCATCCGCTGACGAAATCGGTGGCGCGACGACCTCTCGGTCGATTCTTTCGTTTCGTTCGTACGATCGTATTACGAGCTGTGCGTATCGTAAAGCAATGAAAATCGATATTAATTACGAAGCGACATCTACGCGAGTGTTTCTCGCGCGCATTCTCCCGATAGCGCGCCTCATGAATTATCGGACGTTTACGAGTGCGTCCGTTATTCGATTTTACGCTGCCGAGTGAGGCCTGTAATGGCGCACGGCCCTTTGCCGAGGTTGTTGCCTCGGTATCGTTATCGAGCATCCATAAGCCTGCGTCGCGCTTCTAAATGCGATAATATACGAACGAACGAATATACGTACATTAGAGATGCGTGAAATTAAAGCGGCCCGCTTGTGCCGCCTGCCATAGCTCGCTGATTACCCTCGAGCGTGGAAATATTGGTGAGAAGGAAAGCTCAAGAGGTGGCTTCTTCCACCGAGGAAAATCGGATCGTTTCGACGGAAAAGTAAATTCAATTTCGATCCGAGATCGCGAGAAACGTGGCAAAGAAGAAGTGCCAGTCGTAGAATCGACTACGCTCTTGTTAGCAAGCTACTCTTGCTTTTCTGCACTTCTGCTAACCTTTAAGCATTTCCGGTTAACAGGCTCGACGGTAATTCCCGTCGACTATATTGAAAAGCGCGCGCACGCGTGTAAGGAAAGTTCAGTTCGCGGAACTATAAAGGCTGGGGCAGGGAGTGTTTGTCGTTATTCGAAGTGCGTTTCGTTTAAGGTTTAAAGCGAAGGGTCGAAAGTTACGTGGACAGGCGGAATAGGCAGCTCGAATCGCGAGCCTTCTCTTGAAATTTTCTCTTCTCTCTTATATTCTCTATCTCTATCGTGACTCCTTTTGTCTCCACTCTTCTTCTTCTTCTCTTCTCGTATTTTCCTTCTCTTCGTTCGACACCCCTCTTTCTCTTCTCCTCTCTTTTTCCTTCGACTTTTCTCTCCTTCTACTCTTCTCTTCGATCACCCGCTCTCTTTGCTTCTTTCCCTCTTCTTCGGCTCCTTTCATATTCTCCTCCCATCTCTTTCTCTTCCTTCACCTCCTTTTCTCCTCTCCTCTTCCTTTCTCTTCCACATTGCCTCCCTTCATCTCTTCACCCTCACTTTCCGCCATTCCTTCTCTCTACGCCTCTTCGCGCCGGCATTCTCGTCCATGAGCCACATAGTCCTCGCCCCGCGGATAACTCATAAAGCACGCTTGTTTATTCCACCGAGAAGGGCTTCCTCTGAGGCCGCGAGCCGCCGCCCTCGTGCTCGCCTTTCTCCTTCTCGTTCCAAGCTCGCAAGAGCGTTCTGCGCCCTTCAGCTGGTGGACACTTCGGAAAGCGCGCAACGTTTGTCGTTTCTCCTCGGTGCGACGCGGAACGAGCTCAAAACTAGTGCTCTCTATTATACGTGTACACGAATACACGTGTGCACGTGTATTTAAATCTTTTATTTTTAAACACGTGCATCGGGTACCCGCGTGTAATATACGAACACACGTACTACACGTGTATTTATTTCACGAACACTTCAAAAATTATGAGAACATTTCTTTTCTAAGAAATATAAAAAAAGTGTCGTAGAGATACAAGAATTATTTATATATGCAAATACATATAATTTGGCACAAGATGTAAGATGCTGTGATAAAAATTCTTTATAGTTATCCGTGTACACGTGTATCTACGGATATCCGTGTTAGATATAACGTGTAGCATGACAACACGTGTCACGTGTACCCGTGTATTTTAAAACACGGTTCTGACCGGGAGCTCTACTCAAAACGCACCCCCTTCACCGTACCACCGAGGAGAGATTGTTAAAGAGAGTCAGCGTTTATGCGTCTAAGGCAGTGGTTCTGAACCTTTTATTGTCCAGGGACCACTAAGTAAAACTTATTTTCTTCAGGGACCTCCTCGTAGTTAGCATTTTCAATGGGATATTTGGGCCTGCATTTGCTTTACTAATTGCGAAATTCTGGGGCTAATGTTACTTAAAGCTACGAGCATGTATGACAGCCCTTTTCAACGCGCGGACCACTTCTTGTATTCTGACGGACCACAGGTTAACCCTTTGGCCTATAACCACGAGTCTGACTCGTGATAAAGAATTTGTGCCATAAGCGAAAACCACGAGTCTGACTCGTGGCAAAGAATTTGTGTCATAAACAAAAGCCACGAGTCAGACTACTTCGAAATAATAAATTATTTTTGTCAACTGATCTATTGATTATGATTACACCCTGGACGTCTTAAAATTACTATTTGCACCTAAACATTGTTTATTATTCAACAATTCCTTTCGTTGCACTGAAATATATATGTCATGAAAAGTATACATTTTGCGCCAGTTCGGGTACACGGCTGAACAGTTGAATGGCACGGCGCGCGACCGACTTTCTTGTTTACTATAGCTCGCGCAATTGGCAGATATCGTGTAGGCCAAGGGGTTAAGAACCACTGGTCTAAGGAGAGCAAAAATTTTCACTGCGTTGAGCGCCAATTTGACAGAACTACATAGCAAAGCAACATAGCTTACATTACAACTCCACAAGTACGGTTGATCGAATAGAGCACTACAATTATCTCCGGAACCCGGCAAAACGGACCCTCCAAATACACAGGCGCTGACCCTCTTTAACAATCTCTCCACGGTGTCCGTACCCACGATCGTCGACTTGAAAACGGTTTGAGCCTGGGAGTGCGCCGTGCGACCGGCGACACGATCGCGAGCGTGCGCATGCAGAAACGGAAACCCGCACCTGCGGCACGACAATGGAATTCGCGGCATTCGTCGGCAGGATGCCTAGTAGCAGGCACGGAGTGAATGAGAGAACAGAAGGTAGCGAAAGAGAGAAGAAAGGTAAGCTTTTCCGCGAAGGGACTCTGTCCGTGACGCGAAAGAAAGCTCGACGGCTCGCGCCAGCCAGCAGAGATTAATTTATTCGCGGACGCGCGAAGGAGACTACTCCAGCACGCGAACTCCGTGGAATATTTGAAATTCCCTGGCTCCACAGGGACCGAGAAGCTCGGTAAAAAGTCGGCGCGTTTACTATTTATTAGATGAATATTCATGGAGAAACCACCGCGTGAGGTTCCGTTCGCCGGTGGATTCGACGAATGGGCGGGTTCGGAAGAAGAGGAGGAAGAATTCGAGATGCGCTTGGCTCGCTATCGCGGAGAGATTGCGATGCACTCTCGGCGCAATGCATACGATGCACTCTTACCGCGGGCTCACCCCATCGGAATCTCTCGTAGGACCGAGATAGGTCCACGAGTCCGGAGACGAGAGAGAAGAACCTGAGGTTAGAAGAAGAATGCGCCTGTCCGCGCTGGCGAACGCAACGATGATGCATGCCTCGTGAGCAACGACACCGATTCGAAAAGACACTTCGATTTGCCCGTGCGGCTTCTCTCAGCTGGCGCGAGTAACCACGCTTCTGCATTTACCTCGAATCTTTTCGCGCGCGCGCGATTGACCCAAGTGACAAGCGCAATTACGCGAGATAAAAAATCATCGTCGAAGGAGGAACTTGGAAAGAGTCGGACAGGATGATTAATAACGTGCGATTAAAGGAAAAGGAGGATGGGGTGGTGGCGAGTGAGAGATGTGAGAATCGACACCGTCGAGCGCGCGTTAGGCAGGTATTTATATTTCGGTTGGAGAGACGTTCTCTTTTTATTTTCGGTAAGAAGGGTGGGACTTCTCTCCGCGTTTTCATCCAGTGCCCTGCACGGACGCCCAACAGGGCCCACATAGACAAATGGTCGCGGCGCGACCCTCATTTAACACGGATGATCGGATATCCCTTCTACTCTTCGAAGGGTCGACCACCGTGCGCAACTGGCCACCGACCAGTCATGTATAACCTGTAGAAACGTTGTCTCCACCAGCGCCAGCGGCGCGGACCACTTGGATTCCCGAGATAAGCTGAAATACGGGCTCGGATCGTTTAACGCGCTCCTTCTCGTATTCCGACGCTTTAATTTTCCGACTCTTTAATTTTCCGGTGCAACGATGGACGTCCTACCTGCTCGTGATTTCGATTACAAGATCGGTATGTCGGAAGAACGAGATGGGCTCGAGAGAGGGAGGCTTCTTGGTGTTGTAAGACTGTACGAAGATGCCACGATGACTCCTCGGTTCACGAGAAGATTCTTCCGAGTTCCAAGAGTGCTCCGATGTGGACTTTTAAATGTACCTAAGGTAGAATAGACGGAGGTAGGTAGGACGAGGCGCAATCGTCGGACAGAGATAGTCTCAGAAGTTGCAACAGTTCCGAAAATAATCGTTTCGAATTGTCGTATACCTGTTTCGTGTGAACCAGTTTATCGCGGGTACTTAAAACTGTTATAATTGTTTCTACTTATACAACAGGCGGCAGAACGGGTATTTACGTAAATCTTACAGCATCATCTTGCTTCTTCTAACTGTTTTAAGAATCGAAACCGGTGTCATAACTGTTTTCAACTCCTAGAACTTAAAAATGTTATAACTCTCGTAAATACAATGACCGACGGAACAGACATTTCCGTAAGTGTTGCAACATTGTTCTGCTTTCTCTACCTATTTCAAGAATCGAAACCGGTATCATAACTATTCTTACCCTCTGGCTCACCCTTTACCAAAGGATCCCGTATTAAATTTGTTCGATAAAAGCATTAAAGGTCCTCAATGATCTTTTATTCCACCGAACAAACCGTTGTCCTGGAAGTCGAAGTTATCTTCGTGTCACGGTACACATTGCTTCCATACATCTATGACTAGAATTATTGCAATGGGCTCATCGGTCGAGCGAACCAATACGTTCGAAGAATTTTCCACGGTAGCAGGGGTTGGAAGAGGAAGGCACGTGCGACAATAAAGAATGCACACGGTTTACCTGAGCGAAGAAGGGATTGGTGGCGTGAAAGGCGCGACGATCGAGTCACAATAACGCGGAATAGATAATAGCCAATCACAGTGGGCCGATGCCACGAGCCCGATACTATAATGGCTTTAATGCAAGATGTGAATAGCCCTCGTTGCTTGCATAACCACTCGCGCGACGGTCCTCCGACTCTATCCTCTCTTAACCTCCACCTTCAGCTTTTCCAGCTTCGCTACCTTGAAATACATTCTCTCTGGTTCCACACGCAGAAGGTAGTGGTATCTCTACACGAGTTGGACGCACGGTGCCACCCAGCGGCATATCTCCATCTTCCTCTCCTTTTCTCAACCCATCACTCTCCTCGCTCCTCATCCATCCTCCTCTCCGCGAGCCAACTCCGGCTAGACGATACCACGGATACTACGACCACTTGGTAGTAAGTAAGAGAGAAAGAGAGAAGAGCGAGGATGAAGATGAAGAAGAAGCAGAAGAAGGGAGTATTGAGAAGGTATAGTTAGGATGATTGTTCTGTGGGCACCGCGCGCATCGGCTCGCATTGTCGGCGCGCGTCCATTTTTGTTTCTCGTAATGAACTATTGATCGCCGGACGGATCGACACGGCGCGCCTTTCACGCCGGCATCGTCCGTGAGCGAGTAAGGCAAGGAGTAGGTAGGTACGCATCTTCACGACTTCTCGCATAAGGGCTTGCTCTCGAGGAGGAAGGACCGATCGCGCCGCTTTCGTCGGCTTCTACCCTCTCGGTCGCTTCAATGCGCGTCGATGGAGGGCCCAAGAGGGAGAAGAAGAGTGGGCGAGCACATTCACCGATCATTACGCGACAGTGACGAATTATAACGACGCGATCCGTAATGCGTCTCCGTGTAGCCGGCTCCTGAGAAGTTTTTGTCACCGCGCGCGCGCGCGCGCGCGGATCGATAGAAGGAATCGAGATGGGAGGCCAAGGTGGAGGAGGCTCTCGCGAAACGAGAAGAAAGATATCGGTGGAAGACGAAGAGTGAGGAGGTACCTGGAGTGAAGGAGTGAAAGAGAAGAAAAGGAGGTGGCTGCTCGCCGCCAGTAGTGCCATCCTGCCTCGTAAACCTGTTTCTCTTTTCGCCGCCCGTGAACCGCTCTTATTTACGAGGGTCTCGCGTGCCGCTGAATTTCGAATTCATTCGCTCTCCTCTCCGTCTCTCATTCGCTCCTGCGCGGCCTGAAAAATCGGGACGGCCGCAATTATTTACGGTCGCGCGGATTCCACTGTATGTCGCCACAAATGAATGAGCACTTTCGTGATTTTCCGTTGAGAAGAGGGAAGAACCGGGTGCTGGGTTAGGTTAGGGCCAACGCCTCTCGTTAAATTAGCGACGATTAACTCGTTATCTTTCCTGTCACCATTAGGGGGGGCTGGAATGGTTTTAACGAGTTTATATAGCTCAGCTGTTCCTTCTCAGGTATTTATCGTTTTCGGTGAGCTCGTACAGTGTCGTGAGACGGAACAACCACGTTTGAGAATTGAATAATTAGGTGGGTGTATTTAGGCCTCGGAAAGAATAACACGTATACAATCGCATTTTCGTTTATTTTAAGAGAACGTCACTAGATTCCCTTTTACAAGTAGACGCTTATCAGACGGATTGTGCGATAAGCTCGTCTTGAGAGGTAGCCACATCGCTGATTCTAACCCAACTCTTGGCCAATAAGTTGTACTATCTAGAATACAATAAATAGGTTAATTCGTCGAAAGGAAACTGTGAGCGTACTTAAAGTAAAACGTTCGCCAATAGTTTAATGAAAGGGCATGTCGCCAGGTGTGATTTGTGTTGCATAAGAGAAATATACCTTGTATACCGTATAATGGAATAATAATTATATACGCGGTAAATAGAATGTTATAGCAAGTGTATGTAACTTACAGAGTATGTGTTCACAGCATCAGTGGATCTCGTCGCTTCGGTAGTAGAAGTGGGATTTTCACAGATTCCGCTGATTATTTCAGCAACAAATATCAGCAAACAGTATACAAATATTTGTAGGTCCATGATGGAATGGTAATCTAGGCTGCGAGAAAGGTTTCTATACGGCGAAGAAAATGTTGCCCTTGTCGGTCACTTGTGGCGACATTTATACCAGATTCCATAACGTAAACTGGAATATCTTACCGGTAGTTCGTGACTGTCGATAAATTTTTATTCGGGATGACGTGTTTCGGTATTAAACATTATCTGAAGTGGCACGTGTATGCTTCGTTTTTTTATGTTTTACAGATATACCATATCCGGGTTAAACTGACAACGGCACGAGGTGTCCCCCTCGGATTTCAATGCCGTTGAAATATGTTGTAATCTAGATGAAAATAAGGGACACGTTTCGCGCCAATATCGCTGAAGGTCTGCATCGTTTCAACGTGATTATTATTAACGATACATGTACCTTGTGCTTGTACAGAAGCACGAGTGAAATATAATTGTATATTTGTTCAATAATTTACCGAAGTACAAGACACGCCCGAACCAAACTTTTGTTTTTTCTTTTGTTTCGAGTGTATCTTATAAGTGTTAATTTGAAATCTGCGGGTTGCGGAGAATAATTATTATCTATGTGTATAAGATGGCTGCCAACGGGTTAAAATGAGGAACAGTTGAGAATTGACAAATGCATTTTCTTTATTGACGCATTTACATCATTGTTTTGGAATTGTATTAGATGCAACTTTCATGATTGTCGAGATATTAGCAAATTTATCTGAACAGTAAATTGCTTTTTATTCACGAGGCCATCTCTCTACCACTTGTGGCCTTCAACACCTTTTGCAGGTTTACTCTGCAACATAAGAGAATGGTTTCGTCCAAATGCTATATGTTGATAAATATTTCGAAGCATCAAATCGGGTGAGTCACATATGACGAAAGTGGAATTCAGCGCATCCTTACCGATACTTCTTCATCCGGAGAAGGTATAGGCTCGCCATTGGTCACACTAATGATCAAAGCCACGACCATTAAGACAGGGATGATTATTTTTTGTACCTTCATACTTGCAGTTGTTTTTTCTTCAACGAATAAGCTTCACACAGTACACTTCAGTTTGTGCCGCACTGGACTTGTGCTGATATTTATACTTGGAATTGTCATTTTGTCGACGCTAAATGAATGCAGTTATGGGGATACGGAAGCTTCGTTGCCTATACAAATTATATCACATTTTTTTTTAATGGTTATGGTTAAAAAGTGACTCAACTCTAGTACTCGTGTACAAATAGAACTCTAGAACTCTAGTACAAATCGTGCGACACATTTAAACAAACAATTTTAAAGGCCGACATTTAGTGGACAAACTACTCGCGTTATACATATGAGATACTTTGACTCAATCGTAAGAGTAGTCATGAATTTTTTTTATTTCGCGCAGTCTCGAATTATGACGAAGAATGCATTACGTTTAATAAAACGACGACGTTTTACTCCGTCTGCGTATTAGCTTGAAACGAGCACTAACACTCTTGTAATCCTTCACATTTCTGCAATAAGCGCAAGTAGTGCTCGCGCTGCGCCATCTTGCCGAATAGATGCAATGATTCAACATTCAAGAATTTTGAAACATTGGTATTGCTTTTCTAACGTATACTTACGTCTATTTGATTATGGATTGTGGTAGAGTCCAATAAGAGTTACCAGCACTAAAAGTTTACGAATTATTTAAATGCGCTTATTTAAATGATACAGAAACTTTCATGCCATCAAATTGACACATAATCGAATATTTCTAAAATATTCTACTGAATACAGATTTCAAATGCCCTGCCATGTTCAATTCGGCCGATAAAAAATTTGGTAACTGTATTTTTTATGATGTACGTCTATATGTATGTCGCACATTGCTTCCGGTTCAGATAAGTACAACCAAAGATATAAAATCTTAACCATTCTATTTGGCCGCTCTTTCGAGACGGTTCAAAAAAACGATTGAAAAGCGCTCGAAAATTAAAGTTAACCACTTTAGCCTGCTCACACAGATCTACGAGGAAACAAATTGTCTAGCTACTCTAGGATCTCCCGAGTCAACCAAACGATTACATATACGTCGCAATATTTCATAGAAACATTCCAACCTCGTCGGAAACGATCCCGGGCTCTCGTTCAGTGGCTCGTTTAAAGGCACCCTGTGAAAAATTTCATGCGCCGCTATCCATCTATCAATCTATTCGTCTCTTTCACGGCTCGGTAGTAGAAGTGGCTCCCAGACCTAACCCAGAATTTTGACGCAAAGTGACCACGAAATTACGTGATCGATAGCTCGTGCGCTAGTAAACGCTCATAAATTACCACCCGTTCACCGATCCTCCGGGACCTTAGATTCTCGCACCTTAACGAGTTCGATACCTTTCTCCTTGCCTTTTACTCAAGCACCCTGGCTCCAACAATCATTTGTCCCTTTCTCGTGTCCTCTTCAAACACGCACACACATCATCATCATCGTCTTCGTCCTCGACGGTTTATCAGGTCCATCGTAAAACGCAGGCTTCGTCTCGAGGCCCCTGGATCGGTGAAATAAACAGCAATATATCACCAACCAACTGGATCGTCATCATTTGCACCGGACGTACGAATCTAGGCTTAATTAGCTCCAACGACGTTCTCAGATCCGATCGAAAGATATGCTCCCTTGTTTTTCACCTTCCGATCCATCTCCTCCTTCAACGTTCGCTCTTCCTTTTTTCCAATTCTCACATTCTGCTAAGTATCCGTTTCTTCTACGTACCTGTGGCGTCGTGATGGCCGTCGTCTCGGCATATCGAAACGTCCGCATGTAGGAACGCGCGTGCCTGATCGTCGTTTAGATTCGTCTCGCTCCCCTTTCTCTGCTCTCTCGCGGATGTCTGGTACCGGAACGGTGACGAAGACGCTCGCCGCCATTTCTGCACGCACGACAAAGAATAGAAGGGCCGACAACGGTGAGCCGGAGGAGCAGGAGGGCCGATGGAAAGCCTTCGTGGTGGAGGCCCTCGTAATTCAGTTTACTCGCATCGCCGGGACGCGAACGTGATTTGCGGCCCGGTTACCGCGAAGAAAGCCGCGTATCCGCAAGATCTACTGCCAGGATGACGCCGATCGTCTTCGTCGAGCGGCATGCCGCCACAAACATGTCGGACAAAAGGTCCGAACGATCTCCGAGGGTAGCGTGAACGCTACTTCGATCTCTAGTCTCGTGGATGACGCGAGCACCACCGAGAAATGTGTGTACTGTAAGGGATAGGTGACTCGTCAAGGATGCGTAGATTATTCCTGATCAGAGGGTCGATCATTGGGGCTTTGCGCTCGACTGGTAAACTGCGGCTTTGTTTCGTCGAACGAGATGCTAGTGGACACGATTTCAATAGAAATGTTACTCTATTAGGTTAACTCTTTTCAAGATTGTACCATTTTATACAGGGCTAACAAGAATACTGGCTACTTTGCAAAAATACGCTTCCAAGTAGCTTAGAGATAACTTGAAAGAGTCCTTTAACAAAACACATCCTGAGCCTAATGTTTTTTCTAAAAAGAAAAGTATACGGTTACTCATTACAATTCGAGTGTATATCTAACAAAAGATTCAGATACAAGGAAAGAATCCGAAAAAAATCAGTATATACTGTAAGGGATAGGTTCACCACACATGGAATAGCACTTGCGTTTATTTTAAGAGAACCTAGCTGAACATTTTTTTACAAATCAACGCTGATCAAACGAACTCTGTCCAGTAAGCTCGTCTTGAGAGATAGTCACATCGTTGATTCTAACCACGGCGAAATCTTCTTCTTCCCAGTAACTAAAACAAATAGGTTAATCGATCGAAAGTAAACTACGAAGGTTAATTGTTAACTGTTTGTCATCAGATGTAACATGCGATTCGTAAAGGATAGGATGCGATCTATACAGTATTGCAGAGTAATGAATATTCACGAAATGAATAAAGTAATACAGAAAATTGGTGTAACTTACCTGATCTCCTGTCTGAGCAGCCGGTTTCGGATTAGCGTCAGCAATGGGGACACCGCAGATTCCATTGACCATTACAGCAACAATTAGCAGCAAACAGTATACAAATATTTGTACGTCCATGATTGAATGGCTATCTAAGGTGCTCAAGACGTCTCTATGCGGCGAAGAAAATGTTATGCTCTTCTGTCGCTCGAAGTGACATTTATACCAGATCGCAGCACGTAAAATGAGTAACTTACCGGAAATTCGTGACGGTCTATAAATTTTTATGCTGGAAGACGCATTTGGGCGTTAAATATTATAGGGAAATGTTAGATGTTTTACGCGACACGTGTATGCTTTCTTTATTTTATGTCTTACAGATAGAGAAACTGACTGAGTCATTGGGTAGCTGAGAGTTTAATAGCCAACCTGCTCGCCACCAAGGTCACATTACCACAGCCGCTAATTTTAGTTTAACTAATTGCGATATTGTTCATTACAGTATGCAAGACTGGCTGACTGATAGCTATACCAACTAATCCATCATTTACTTGACCACTTACTTTATGTGCGTGGACGCCAATTCATTGGAAATGTTACTTGATTAAATCAATTATCTCCAAGATTGTGCCATTTGATACAGGGCTAACAAAAAACCTGGGTATTTCTCAAAGAAACACTTTGGAGTCGCTGACAGATAGATCGAAAAAATTCTTTGACAGAAAAAGTGTAAGTATTGGTTTATACACTTCTGATGCGTGCTCATCTTAACCTAAGTCAATTATTTCCCCCGAAAAGAAAAGTTTACGGTTGCTCATTACTATTTGAGCCCATCTCGAACATAACATTCAGGTACAAGGGAAACAATAAAGGAGATTACCTTAGTATAAGCTAAAAGGGTAAATATGCATAAAGAGGGTCCCCCCCTTCTGATGACCTTCAAAATAGGTGCATTCAACGCGTTTTTGCACAGAGAATAACTTTTTCCTCTAACAAAATCGCCGATCTCCTCTGCGAACAAAGATATTAAACGTTAAAGACACATACATAACACACATACATTTCACGGAGTTTGTCCGAAATACTAGGTAAGAAAATGAAACTGGCGATTACAACATTAAATGTATATACTTTTTTCAAAAGTACTGTACACACATACACACACACGCGGGCGCACGCACGCACACGCACATTGTTGTGTGTAGAGTATTGTTATGGGCCGGAGGGGTTAATTAGCATTCTGCGTCAATGCCGCCGAAGGGGTTAATATCTTTGTTCGCAGAGGAGGCCGACGATTTTGTCAGAGGAAAAAGTTGTTCCGCATGCGAAGACGCGTCGAATGCACCAATTTTGAAGGTCATTGGAGGGCGGGCCGTCTTTATACATAATTACCGCTGAAAGTCACTCCGATCGTGTTCTCTTCCACGATCTTATTTATCAAAGTTCGACAATTCTCGAAGCAATCGTAAAAGCCCACACTGAAAAAATTGTATTCTTATCTTAAGAATTTACCACTTAAGTTTACAATATTTCCCACTAAAATAAGTAACAAGAGGATCTTCTTAATTTAAGAGTAGAATGTTCTAAACAGATTCCTCTAATCAAATATTCTTAACAAATATTTTTATCAGATATTCTTAACATAACCTGGTAAAAAATTTGTATGGATATATTTCGTGTATAATTATTGGAAACAAAACTCTTAATGAAATGCTTCACTCTTTATATCGTCGAAAATTACATTAATCATATCTTGAAATCAGAATTGGTTGAGAAATGTAGTCACGAGAGAAGGTTACAATTCATATATACATGTATTTCTATCACTTGTAAATATTTCCATTAAATCGCCCAAATCCTCTTCTTCTAGCCACTTCGTCATTTCCTTATCCATACTTTTTGCACAACACAGCACACAAAATAATATAGTACTCAAAATTACGCAGAATTGCAAGAGGAACAAGATACGGGTATCGACATGTGTCGCACGCGATGCGTAACCTAACTTAACTGAATACTGACACGCATTGTGTGGCGACATTCAGATGGATTATTAAGAATATATTCCAGAGGTCGACAGAAAATGCACTTTTCGGCCGATTTTCAGATGACTCCGCCTACCGTCCCCCTCTTTTCCTTGATACACCGCGCGCTGCATTCAAGCCGGTCCAGCCTCAGGAGCGTATCGTATTCTCCGCAGAGTGGAGCCATGGAAAAACGCTTCTGCAATAGTACCTCGTGGGTTACGTGGAAAACTATTGGAAATAAATATCAACAACAAAAAAAGCACTTCATAAAATAAAAAAGTATTCACCTCTCTTTCGCTTTTCTATGGCTCCACTCTGCGGAGAATACGATACGCTCCTGAGGCTGGACCGGCTTGAATGCGGCGCGCGGTGTATCAAGGAAAAGAGGGGGACGGTAGGCGGAGTTATCTGAAAATCGGCCGAAAAGTGCATTTTCTGCCGACCTCTGATATATTCCAAAAACCGTCATATCGATAAGAAAATATTCTTATCTATTAAGAATATCTATTAAGATGAATTATTAAGTGTGTATTTTAAGAATACAATTTTTTCAATGCACTCTGCAAAAAGCGATCTTCCTTGACTTATTCTGAAGCGAACGGAGCTACCTGTGCGAATCAGTTGGCGACAGGCGTCGAAGTTGGAGCCGAGGCTCCATCGGGACATCGAATCTCCTCTTTGGAGATTCGCGTTTATCGGGCGCCAGGACGGGGACGGGTGCCTACGGCTTAGCCGGCGTCGAATAATCGCGATCCTGATCGCGACGTGCGAAAGAGAGAGAGGAGGACTGTGAAGACGCGCGAAGAGGAGGGTGGCGCAGGTATCCGACTACGACAACGGCTACGACGACGCAGGGCGGCCCACGCTTCTCTCCTCCTCTTCGAATCTTCTCCGAGTCTTCCTCACCCTTGGCAGAGAGGATTCAAGGGGGTCCCCACGGCGACAAACGTACCGGCTAAAGTTACCGGCTTCCGAGCCGTTAATTCGTCTCGATCGAGTGCTTAGATAAATCGACACGTTCTCTCCTCTCTCGTGGCGCGCTCGAGCGTGCTCCAAGACGAAGAATAAGACGAAGGGACCATCCGCCTCCCTCTCACTTTCCTCTCGAGCTTCTCTCCTTCCTTTGGTACCCTTTTCTCGTCGATTCTCGTCTCGCCACTTCTTTCGCCACCTCTTACGCATTCGTCGAACCGGCTCCCGTCTACCTGACGTGCCAAGAAGGCGCGACAGGCCACCCGATATTCGACTAAATGTCGTAGATAAGTAACAATTATTTTATAATTAAGCGACGCTCTCCATCGAGCTCCGTAAATACACGTCCACGAGTGAAACGTTCTTCTTGGCTTCGTCGCTGCCGCCTCAACATCCGCAACCCGACACCCTTCTGGCCGCTCATTCATAAGAGGTGAGACCGGCATCGATCAAGCCCGACTCTCTCCGGGACAAGTTGGATAATCGCGGATCGCGTCCTCTCACGGTTCTCTGGAGTTTGCGTGTAGAGATTGGTAGAGGATTTTCTTGCCAGATGATTTTACACGCGGTTGATTTGGGCGTTAATGGATCTTGCGATTTATTCTGCCTGCTTTGGTCTCTTCGGTAACAGATATAAGGTATTGTATTACAATTTGGAAGTTTCTAATTGTAAGCACTTTGAAATTTTTAATGAGCCAATGCCTTCTATTGCGTAACGTTAAAAATTCTTTATAGGATAGGATTTTGGACGATCGATCCCAGTGCTAGAGAATCTCGAATTTTCTCAGTGGTATTGCTTTAGTTTTTGGTGAAAGTTCCGCAGAAATACTTGTCTTATAAATATCTGAGCACGTTGAAAATTTATAAGAAGCCAATGCCTTCGATTGTGCAACGTTAAAAATTCTTTGCAGGATTGATTTTCCGCGATCGATTCCAGTGCTCCAGAATCTCGAATTTTCTCACTGTCAGCAGTATTGCTTTTGTTTTTGTTAAATGACAGCGGAAATACGTGTCGAGGTACAGTTTTCTAAAGACGTCGGAATTTCCATCGATCGATCATGAATCGTTCACAATCGACAATATGAAATTTCGAATGGCGAAACACTTGTATATACAGTCTCTTCGTGCTCTCGGTATCCTCTTCGACGTAATCACGAAACTACACTGAGAAAAGAAAAGTGTTGATTCAATGATATCCGTATGATTGGAATTAATTTCGTTGATTCAATTATAATGCGATTGAAATAAATATGGTACACCGTTGTGTCAATTACAGAAGTACTTGGTTCAATAATATAGCATAATTGAAGAAATTTGATTGAACCAATCGTATATTTAATTACTTCAATGAAATAAATATTTGTTTCAATTATATTTATTATTTATTTGAATAATACAGCACTGATTACAAACTTCATTGATTCAATTGCATATGTAGTTATTTCAATGATATAACGAGGATTGTCCCAATTACATAATATGAAATAATATTGTTTCAATTCAATATGCTTTTGATACAACATTATGTATTATTGAATTAATGATGGCCTCATCATTGTTTCACACTATACTTTATTAGAATCAATGACATACAATGTTGAATCAATTACAAATGTTTATGGCAGCCCGTGACACACACGTATGATTGAATCAACGCATTTTTTTTATTGAATCAACAGCTTTTTTTCAGTATATAAATAGCCAAGGAATTCTGGAAACGTCCCGAAACTGTCGAAGAGACAGGCCCTCGATCGTGTATCGAGAATTCACACGATTTCTCGAGGCCAACAACGACAACGACGCCCGACGCCACTTCTCCTTCGCGTTCTTCCTTTCGTGGCACGTCGGCTGCCTCCGAAGGGTTGGTGCGCGCGCGCGCGAGACCGTTCGGGTAAAATAAGACTCGACGAGGTCGTAAAGCGGACCTCTCGTCGTAAGTTACGTCCAGTATATACGCATAAAGCCATTATATACCTTATACCGTCCTGTAATGCGCTATAAAATCCGCCGTTGTATATCTAGCCGCGATATCATCTGGGTTAGGAGCATCCGTGAGGAAGCACCACTCTCTTAGCCTCTCTCCAAGTCTCTCTTAACCTGCCTCTTTAAGTCTCCCTTCAACTGCTCCTTCTCTCCCTTTCTTCTTCCGGAGAAAACGATCCTTCTTCATTGAACGCCGGAGAACGATCTTCCTAGCGTGGACGTAGACCTACGTAGCCTAGCGGTGATCGGGACACCCATTATTTCAGCTTTCCTTTCCAAGGAGCAACGTATCGGCCGACAATTTCTCAAGGAGAAGCTCGGAGTTCGCGATTGTTTCGTCAAGTGCACGTTCGAAGATAGGAGAACTTAAACTCTCGTTTTGTTTCTCTTTTGCTTTTCAATTTAGAAGTAGACGTCGCGCAACGCTCTCATCACCGTGAGAATTTCCTTCGTTCAGAGTTCGTGGCTCGCAAGACAGAAGAAAGTATTTCCAAAAATCGTTCTAATCTAAGCTTGGAATCGGGAGAAACTGGAAGGAATTATGCGACTCGCGCAGTCTCGTGGAGCCGTGTTGTACACGTAGGACGTAAATAAAGGTCCAGAGTTGTTAGACGGGGCCTGGGGCCGTTGAAAGGGATACTGCGAGCAACCAGATCATACATAACTCCCCATATTTTTCACTCATCAAACGATCTTCCCTCCGGGATTCGGTTACAGCTGGGTGGAGGAATCTCGCGTGCGTTACGGGTCACGGACGATTGCTTCCGAATGGGACTTGAGAAAAGAGAGAAAAGCAAGGAGAGAGCCTTCGACTGCTTCTTTTCTCGCGAGGATAAGGTACACTACGAAGAGGACCTGCACTTTGCGAATGAGAGAAGGAGAAAGAAGGGCGAACATGAGGGAGGAGGAAACCAAGAGGGTGTTACATTACGAAAACAGCCAAGTGTCTTAAGAGTTTACGGGATACGGAAGCCACGTAGTCGCTGGCTACCGAAACCTTCTGGCGCGCGCGCGCGCGCGTCAGCGAAGCTAAGAGTGTGCTTGTGGAGTTCTCTTCGTGTAGAGGTACTCGCTTGCGTAAAGTCTCGCGGATCCGCGCGTTTATCTGGCGTTGATGGTGGTGGTGGTGCGAGCCCGCGAGGGTGTACGATTACCGAGGTATAACATGACCGGAGGTCCCTCCCAGCTCGTCCACGCATCTCACCCGCTTCCACCAACAATTCGTCCTCCAAGCACTACGAGAACTCGCGTCGCGACGCGTCTGTGTTCTTTTCTGTGTTTACACGCGCGAATAAGCGCCGAGAGGAAAAGCGCGTGCGTTCGCGCGCGCGTGTGCGCTTACCATCGCACCTCTGTACCTAAGCCTTGGTGTCGTCTTCCTCGGGTGAATAGAAGCCAACGTGACACCAGGATGATCCCAGTCCCGTACTGCCGTGGAAAAGCGTGTTGGTACGTCCACGCGTGCACGCGAGTACCAAGACACGCTCGCACTTACACGCGTCAGCTAGAACGCGATAGTAATCACTCCTCGGCCGCTCGTAGACCACCGTGAATCTCCCCGTAGGTACAGGGAGGATCGCTTTTCTCCGACGGTTTACCACGCGACGTCGTCGAAGCTCGTCGCTCGTTTAATACTGCAAATTTCCGAGGACAAGGAAACTTCAGGATGGATCAGGAAGATTCGTGTGAATCAATCTTTCGTGCGGGGGATGGAAGTTTGAAATTGTGTCGTTTGTTGTAAGGTAGCGTTTCGGCCGGAGATGTTGATAAGGTTTGGATTTGATGATGTTCAAATACTCAAATTTGGTCTTCAAATTTGTCAATATTCCGTTCTTGAATTTCGAACAATCCGATTACCACTTAAAAATTTCGAATATTATTTATTTAATATCCAAATCCTCAAGTTTATATGTTTGGAGTCATTGACTTTTGGAGTTAAATCAATTACATGGTACGTCGGTAGTGGAACGAATTGAATACTTAATCTTACATTTCACAATATTTTTTTTCACTAATTCTATATGTATATGTATTCCGATTGTTGAATCCGAATATTTACGAATATTCGGTATTAATCATCGAATTAAGTGAGTCCTGACACCGCCACAGCTCTAACCGTGTATATGTATTTCTTGTTTTCAACACAGACTACTTTAAATGGAAAATCGTGTCCACGAAATCTAAGCACTTCGTAAATATAATATTAATTAATTGAGCGCTGTCACTTACTTGTCACCGGCATCGCTCTGGCACATATTTGTGCTTCTCGCTTTAACCGCTTCGTTTACAGTGGCTTAAAGGGTATTAGGTTTTGTTGCTTGAGAATTTTTTTGAATTTTTACGTGAATTTTGATTCTTCTGGGAATACACGAAACCAGAGCTAGAAAGAGAGAAACTTTCGGGTGCGGTAAACCCTGCGTGGTTTCCACAGGAAGTCTGGCATCGAGCGCCTTGAAGTCCTGACGAAGAACAGACACAGTTAAAGGACCCGTTTTATGAGTTGGGCTTACGGAACGCAACGTCCTCTTCTGGGGTAGGCAAAAGTGCAATTATTGTATCATGGTTAAATATTTAGAAAGATACACCAATCAACATAAGCACGCAATTAAGGCTGATTCGGAAAATCCTTCGAAATTTCTCTAGTATAAAACAATTTTGAATCGTAGATACACGTCGAATGACGTACACGTCAAATTTTGCAAACAGCTTCCTATTAAGCACTCAAAGAAAAAGTAACTAATGCGACCCTGTTTAATCCAGACACCTAAACATTCGCTGAAATAAAAGTAGAAAGATAATTTCTAACTTCAGCTACTTCTTTTTTTAGCATCCGGCAATAAAAAGAATTTCTCCGGAGAACAGCAGTCCGTTTATAATTAATTCTTCTCCTCAAACGCGACGTCGCAATTCCGTGGATCCTTCGGATCCTTTAATTCGCACCTGCCCACGCTCGGCAAACAATACGAGCCTCTTGTCCCCAGCTCGGTCACGCGTTTACAAGCATTCGGCACGAGGCGCGAATAGTCGAACGAAACGAGGACCGGTACACGGTTACACACCCGCTCGATTATGCGGCTCCGGCGTCGTCGCGGCTTGTACCAATCGCTCATCGACTCGCGGACACCAACGACGCGCATTCCACTACCTGGTCGAATGTATATGCGATCGGTTTAAGCTTACACCCCTTGATTTCTGTATTCACGCGCGTCGATCGTATATCACGATCGCAGCCGCGAAATCCGAATTACTCGTCGCGCGCGCACGCGCGCGCGACAAGAATTCTCTTTCTCTTCCTTGCGTGTAATCCGGCAGCTCAGTATGAATTCTCATTCTAACCGTTACAAATTCATTGGCAGGGTCCTCGCGTTGACGAGACGGAAAACACGACGGATTTGGATTAAGTATCTGACGCCAAGACCGAATCCTTGTTCGAAGTTGTTGGAACGAACAGAGCTTCGAGAAACTCGTTAGGTATTAAAGGCGAGTGAAATTGTGTTTTAGTTACCAATAGTATACTAGACATTTTTATGAGACGGATGGCATATTGTTTTGTCATACAATGAAGTGCAAAGTCAGTGCTGAGCAGAAAGCATTTTGCCTGATTGTCTTCAACTTGTATGGTATAGTAGTGTTCAATCGTGTTATATTTCATTTAGATTAAGGGCTCCAGGGTAATACTCTTACTCTTTGCAATGCAGCTTTATTCCATAACTTTCCAACGAAAGTTTCCGAACCTTCTCTACCCCTCTTCGCTTTTTCTTCACTACCTTGTGTCACGAGGATAAGCGAGCTTGGCGCGTAATCCGGCAGCTCAGCGTGAATTCTCATCCTAACCGTTACAGTATCATCGGTTTGACGAGACGGAAATTACGACGGTTTCAGATGAAGTCTCTAACGTCAAGATTGAATCCTTGCTAGAAATTTCTGAAGTTTCTCCTCTCCTCTTGGCTTTCTCTTCGGCATTATGGAGAGCTGCCGCGTGTCGCGAGGATAAGCGAGCTTGGCACGTTCTATTACTATCCTTTCGCACTGGAGCCATGAGAGAAGGACTCTCCCTTTCTAGCGTGCACGATAATCCTCGCTCGAATCCTACACGAGCAAAAGCCTTCTCTCGTGTTAACGCCGCGCAGCGGGCAGCCCTCGCGCTCGGCCTCCTCGTGTAAGCGCGCGTCGGCAGTTACGAGAGAATTGATTTACTTGTCTTTAATAGGAATCACACTTTTCTTGCCGGCCACTCCGCGCCCACCCCTTCTTATTTGCGGTCGGTGGGGTGCGCGCGCGCGCGCGTCGTTTCACCGTGTTTTATTATCCTCTCCCGACCTACGTATTTACGAGATGCTAACTTAATTGTAGAAGGCACGCGCCCACTTGCTCCTGCGTCACGATGGGGTGCACCGTTCGCTTGAGATATCCTGGACCCTTTTGAAATTACACAACGGGCTTGAAGCTATTATTCGGACATTTTTATCGAAGCTCGAATAAATGATTTAGCTAGTGGTATACGAGAATTGGCGTCCCAGGGTTCTCGATGACTGGTAAACTGTACCTAAGATTTCTAATATTTACTCGAAGATGTTTACGCGGGACCAGGCGTCTTGTTAGAATGCGCAGTTTACTCGCTTCCGAAATTATGAACTTGAATCTCTTAGCACGAAAATAATTTCACTCGAGCCTCTTCGTTTGTAGTCTCTGTAATAGCGTACTTAGGTACACAAAGTCTTTTCAAAAGTTTTCATCCGCACTCCACGGAATTTACACGTGCGAGTAACGTTAAAGCGGCGCGATTTCTCCCGCGCTACCGAGCCAGCTACCTTTATTCGTCGAGAACGAGTTCCTTTGGTGTTCAATTGGAAGGTATGCCGCGAAGGGGATATAGGTGTCGGCCGGTATCCATAACGGACAATTCATGACGAGAATAACTCCAGGATATGGCACAATGAAAGAGGCCTCGTGTGCTTCCACGATCGAGAGAGCAAAGAAGCGGGCGGCTTGTTGTACATGGAACGAGACGGGGTGGCGCGGATACAGGAAAGCTGCTCGAAAGTACCCCCCACGGTGCGGCAATGGCAAGAAGGACGGTGAGAATGGTACTAATAATTTCTCCTAATTATTTTCGTACTGTTCGACGTCGAA
Source organism: Tiphia femorata (assembly GCA_944319695.1). NCBI lineage: Eukaryota > Metazoa > Arthropoda > Insecta > Hymenoptera > Tiphiidae > Tiphia > Tiphia femorata. The sequence goes on along the minus strand of OX090901.1, from coordinate 20,071,039 downwards.
TCGCGGGCTACTCAATTATATTTAATGGAATACGCATGCGGCATGTCTTATAACAAGCACCGACAGAGAATCCACCTCTTTTGATTCGGTTCTCCCGTGTTTTCTTTTTCATGGTATTATCGCAGCGATAGGTAAGTGTGTTCAACTTTAAATAGTAACAAAAGATTCTGAAGAACACTTTAAAACACATTGATACTTGTATAAATGCTACTGGCGAACCAAGAGGATAATTGTATCTTAATCGAATATTGTAACCTGGCCTACGCTAGTTTCATTATTTTCAGTCCAACGTTACCTAATGGCAATGCTCCTTTCGTAAGTACGGAGAAATCGGGAATTTGCAAAATTATTACGACGATGTAATTTACCTAACAATGAATATTCAGCAGTACCTCGACAAACGCAAAGAAAAACTTTATTCGCATTGTAATAGACATCCAGATATTTGGCACAGAAAAATGAACGAGAGAAACTTTGCTTTATCGGCCTCGATAAATAGCTCGACGAAATCTACGGCAACGCATAGAAATTCGTAAAACAAGTTTTGCCTATTTCCGTGGAAAACAATTTTGCTTGAAGAAAGGACGTTCGATCCTTTAACTAAAAATTGCACAAACACAGGTGCGTAAGTCTGCATGCATATCTCAACGAAATCGAAGCCTTATCCTCGATCAAGCGAACACTCACGTGTACAGGCGCAAAATGTACGCGTGCACGATAGATCGGCGCGGAGCGGAGTCGATTAAGGCACGCGGCGTCGGCCATCGTGCTTGCCGGCACCATCTTCATCACGGGGCGCGATCTCGGTAGGAAGAGGGACCAGACAGGAGTCTATCTCGGCATGGAACAGCTGAGTCACCGGTCTCACTTAATAACTAATTATCAATTAATTAAGAACGGCCGACGCCCCGGCACTCCACTACCAAGTAACACCTTCGTAACGGTCACTCGCTGTTAAGCTCCGTACGTCGGACTACTTTGACAGAAGCACCTCCTCAACCCTCACCACTCTATACTAGTGCTCTCTATTATACGTGTACACGAATACACGTGTGCACGTGTATTTAAATCTTTTCTTTTTAAACACGTGTATCGGGTACTCGCGTGTAATACACGAACACACGTACTACACGTGTATTTATTTCACGAACACTTCAAAAATTATGGGAAAAATTCTTTTCTAAGAAATATAAAAGGAGTGTCGTAGAGATACAAGAAATATTGATATATGCAAATACATATAATTTGGCACAAGATGTAAGATGCTGTGATAAAAATTCCTTATAGTTATCCGTGTACACGTGTATCTACGGATATCCGTGTTAGATATAACGTGTAACACGACAATACGTGTCATGTGTACCCGTGTATTTTAAAACACGGTTCTGACCGGGAGCTCTACTCTATACTAGTGTCCTCTATTACACGTGTACACGAATACACGTGTGCACGTGTATTTAAATCTTTTCTTTTTAAACACGTGTATCGGGTACCCGCGTGTAATACACGAACACACGTACCACACGTGTATTTATTTCACGAACACTTCAAAAATTATGAGAAAATTTCTTTTCTAAGAAATATAAACAGAGTGTCGTAGAGATACAAGAAATATTTATATATGCAAATACATATAATTTGGCACAAGATGTAAGATGCTGTGATAAAAATTTCTTATAGTTATCCGTGTACACGTGTATCTACCGTGTTAGATATAACGTGTAGCACAACACGTGTCACGTGTACCCGTGTATTTTAAAACACGCTTCTGACAGGGAGCTCTACTCTATACCCTTCCACCATACCTTCTTGAGCAGAGCTCGCGCGCGCCCTCTAACAATGTATTACAGCGCGCGAAAAGAATTGGCCCACGCAAGTACTTGTACGTTATGCCCTTCGCTGATGAGGTTTTCGATGAGTTGCATTGTAAGGCATAAACGAGCCACCATCGGTCAGATATATCCGACCTTCGATCGCTTAGCTCTTTCATTAAACGGGCCGAGATTAAACGCACGTTTATACGGATATTACTTCCTGGAATGGGATGACCTGCTATCGACGCGTGCGTGTGTGGAAGCTTTTAGGTATGCTTGTTCTAAGCGCGTATAGGTTGTTAGGATGTAGAAAGAAGCGAGGATAGTAGACCGGAAGAAGATCGAAAATCGTGACGATGCGCTCTACGGATTAGTTTGGTCAGAAGTGAATGTTGGGTTTTATGTTGAGGATTGCTTTACTTGAACATCGATCTCGATTAGTTTACAAGTGAATGTGTTTAAAGTATACGAGTTTTCGCTTCAACCTAGTATTTTTTCAGAATAAGCTTTTCGTTCCAGGATTTCTTTCTTTTTTTGGGTTTTCTGGTTTTAATCGCACACGCCACGACGAGGAAAATAAATGTCGAGTTTTGGTTTACCCTTGGCATTCCTATATCGAGTGTGGCTCGACGCCACATTTCTAACGCCAGCTCCAACGTCGAGGTAAATTCAACATTATGCAACGGAATATCTAAAATATTTTACAATCTTTAAATTTGTTTAAGGACTGCAAATGGTTAAAGGTAATCTCCTGAAAATGAATATTCCCTTTTTACCCTATTAATAGAAAGCGTAACAATTTTCGCTCGTTACTTCGTATTTTCCAAGGAAAATTTTTCACTCGAGGATTTTATTTTTCTCAACTTTTTCCTGCTTGCAAAAAACGATCGCACGAGTCGTAAGGTTACTCGATAAAACCTGTCCAAGAAACCTTTGACGCATACCTTCGTAGCATATACTACATTAAAAAACGTTTAGTAAACTCGTCACAAACTAGAACGACGTTACTTCACTTTCTCACATTCCAGCAGCAAACCTTTCAAACCCTTCTCGCCCCAACGAAAGCGCCAACGTGGAGATTTCTCCACAAATCTCGCGCACCCTTTCTCATCCATCTCGACCTTCTCTCGTGATTCTCTGGAAACGGCGGACGGCGGCGCGTTACCGAGCACCGACCATCATATCGAATATATTGGATAATGATAAAGCCACGAGTGGCTGTACCCTCCGCGCGGCGGACGATTGGTTATTAGTTTTGGTCGTGCCGATAAGATCTTAATGGGAATACTTAGGTGGGAGGCTCCGAGACATTGAAGATGATCTATACTCCGAGGGCCCAGTGTACGACGCGCATCGAGGCCCAAGCGATAGATCGAGCACTCCTATTCGTGGGCCCTACCGTATTCTCTCCTCTCCTTTTCTCGTATCTCTTCTCTCTCATTCTCATATTCTCTCTATCCTCTCGCGAGCCAGGAGCACACGGTCGCGTCCTCTCTCTTCAAAGCCTACGCGTAGTACCTGCGTGAGTGGATTCTACACGCGCGTGCGCACGAGCTCGCACACAGAAACACCCAGAAGACACGATACGTTGAACGACGCGGCGCGCGGCAACGGCAAACCGGCAACAACACAATGCGGCCAACACGGTGCACGATAAGATCGGGATCCAAACTGCTGTGTCGAGAACGCCCGCTGGGACCCACGCCTTTTTTGCACGCAACCTCCTGGGCACCGGCGCTCGTGTGCCCACATGTACATACTCCTTCCTCTTCTTCGTCCTTCTCCTCTAACCTTCTCTTTCACTCTTCGTCGCTATTAGAACGAACGAGCACAGTCCACCACTCTCCTTTCTCTCGGTTCCTTTCCGCTTCTCTCCTTCTCCACGATAAATTCTCTCCTTCTCCCTCTTCCACGTGATTCTCAACACACACTTCTCGTTATCCGTATGTGCTTAATTCTTCTGCGACTGGCTCGTTCTTTCGGACTGCCTCTCCCGGAAGACGCAGGGGCACGATAATACGCGATGGGCCCACCACACGGCGAGAGCGAAGTCACTTCCTGCCGGACATCTGCCTGACCTCCATGCTTCTTGATTCATCCCTGGCTCCCCTCTCTCAGTGAGAATTATTCGGCAACCCCTTTTGCACCATGCCTCGATGCACAAAGTGCACGTGCCACCGAGTGCAAAATTCGCCCTCGAAGTGAAGAATTTCGGGTGCATTTTGTCGCGAGGAACTGTGGAGAGTCTTTTCTTATTGCGAGTGAAAGTTCTTAGGTCGCGGTCGATCGACTGGAAGTGCCGAGAAAGAGATATATATGGTTTCTTTTAACGCACTGAGAGAAAAAAATGGTTGGGTATAGTCAGATTTGGCGTCAAACATATTTTTATAGTTCACTTAACTATACAAAATATAGTAGAATGAACGATTTGTACAAATGGTTATATCATTAACTGTTACCTTTGTTCTTGTTACCATATGTATAGTAAAATGTGCTATGCGAATATAGTTAGTTCTATCCCTATGCATGAAATATTCTGGTAATATTAACTATATAAAATAGTTACTTTTCTTACTATAATATATTTTCAATCATACTATATTTTTATTTGAAGTAACCATAATTTTGGGTAAAAAGATAATATAGTTGCTTATACTATGCCTCTATCGTAATTATTACCGACATCATGGTAACATTTACCATAAATATGATATTTTCAACTATAATTTTGTTACTATGCCATTATAGTTAGATATATCATATACTTTTCTCTCAGTGCGCTAGGTTTACGGAAATCTGTCAGTTTGATTAAATGGGAAATTCTATGAAGAAATTCCGAAGAAAGTTCTGTAAACCTAGTTAAGGCTATATTTCTTGCCTATTCAGACAATAATTTGTTTGTTAATACCTGGAATCGTGCAAGCCTAGGCAAAGAGCAAGGCAGCCTCGCGCTGCGTATTCTAGCGCAGTGAGATCTTGCGCATTGCCTGTTCGTTAGAAGAGAATATCTTGCGCGAGAAGACGCCGCGCTATTGGTTATCCTAATCTGTTGACTACGGCAGACGTTGAAACGTACCGAACTATTCCATACGGTAGGAATTCAGTAGCAACATACACCAAGAACGGCGACATTTTCCGATAGGCGTGGATTTTATGAAAAAGTATAGGTATCGAAGTAATCAAAACACTGAATTCCAGTACATTAAACCAATAGTATTTATTTATTCGTATTCTGCCTATGGGCATCTTTCGTGTAAGCGCCTACAGTATCGTAAAAGCAAATTTTGCTAAGCGCCTTTACGCGCTAACCTGATGCTCATCGTGCTTGAAAGAATTGCAACAGTAGTCAGAGGGTTAAAATTCTGCAGTCAAGTAGACTGAAATTAACTTCTCCGAGGTATTCATATTCCAATTTTGGTTTGTTTTGAGTTTCGCATAAGTTCTTCCGTTTCACCAAACCTTTTCGATTTCTGCTTCTGCAGGCCCTTATTGCTAATGGACCTTAGAGAAAGCAGTTGCTACTGGAAGAGATTATGGGTCAGGATGCTACATAAGCGTGAAGTGTCCTCGTGTAAGAAGAAGGGCTAAAAGTGGAGACTCGTCTAACCAATTCCTTTCGATCTACGAACACCAAGGGCGAGAAGTGTCGCCGAGAATCAAGTAGACGGGTCCACGAATGAGCAGGCAGAACCTGGGAGGAACTTGCCGTTCGCAAGTTCGTTTTCGAGGTGTTCTTCTCCCGTGGTGTCACGAATAGAGGAAGCTTCTTTTGCACCCGCGATTCTTTCAAGCACGATGAGCGTCAGGTTCATAAGGCCAGCATGGTTTACGGCGCATCTACATGTAAATGTTGTTGTCACGCGCGCCTGGACTCTTGGCGGAGAAGGCGAAGGTAGAAGGAGAAGGGCTGCGCGACGAGGGGTTTTATGCAGATTGACGATTACAATATTTTTCCCAGTGGACGTTTATTGCTCATACGCGACTTCAATGTGTCATACGTTCCTGTAGATTATCTCCTCTCCGCGTCTCCTGGACATTCCAGCCTAGGGGAGGCATGGTAGAAGAGGAGAGAGAGAGAGAGAGAGAGAGAGAGAGAGAGAGAGAGAAATGTAAATGAGTAACAGAAAAAGAGAGAGAGAAGCCAGAGGACCACAGCGAGACACCAGTAAATGCAATTTCTTTTGTGGGCCCGGCCTGGTGCAAACCGATGCGTTAGGCGAGCTTATTTGGTCGTTTATGGTTTGTTCGTGTGGGTGCGCGAAGAAAATAAAAGGGATTAGGTAATTTCGGTGTGACTTTTTGATTGAAAATGTACCGCGCATCGTGCTTCGCGATCGATCGCACACTTTCACGATTTTTGCGGCTAACGCACCGCACGTTTGGATCGTTTCGTTTTTGGACGCTCCGCGATCGAAGGATTAAGTTAATGATTCATACTTAATAGTCCGGTAACGTGGTTCTATAGAATGGACTTTGGATACTGACACATTAAATCCACTTACTCAACCATTTAACATTCACTAAGGAAGCGAACTTTTTGGGGTCTGCGTGAAGTCAGATCATTCTAAGACAGTCGTCCAATAAAGTAGTCCTATTGAATACACTTTTTTTTACTAAAGTAGGGTAGCGACCTCAGTAGTGGACACTTTGAGCGCAGACATTAACAAAATGAGCCGCTGCCCCCGTACTATGCAATCGTGACGTATGGGAATAAGATTATTAGGGAGAGAAAGGATCACAGATACTGATTTTTATGGTTTAAGCAGAAAAATAAAAGTTTATTGTACTGAAATTTATAAACGAAACAAAAAGTGGCAAATCTCTAATAGTGGACACTTGCGGACCAGTAGTGGATTCCCATGGCACCAGTAGTGGACACTCGCATCTTGCCCGTCCTCTTCATTCTTTCCTGAGACGACTACTGGTGCGGCGACCGTTTGCAGGGGTCTGCGACGTTGTAGCAATCTTGTCCACTGCCTTGGCAGTCTTCTCGACCTCTTTGGCGGCCTTTTGGACATATTTGGCTGTCTTCTCCGCCTCTCTTGCGGCTTTTCTGTTATCTCTCTCCCGTTTTCTTTCTTCTTTCTGTCTTACCTCTTCTTCTCTTTTTTTGTCCTTCTCGTCCATAATCGCTTTCCAACGCTTCGATGTCACCACGTACGGCATGCGTTCGGTCTGCCGTTTGCCTTTACGCTTTGGGCTGTGTGGCCACATCAAAATGTCCCCTAGTCGTTGTGTCCCGGAGGTTCTTGCAATGTCTGTGTCGTGGGGCTCTGCCTCATCAGACACGGACTCTTCCCGGACAATACTAAGGTCAGGTGCCTCCGGCGTGACCCCAGATTCACTCTCATTACCTAGAGATGGAGTGGGAGGTATAGACAGACGTATAGCATCTTCTATTTGGTGTGAAATTTCCCCGCCTAACCTGATGAACAGACGCTCGAGGGCCTCCGCCTGGAGACTTTGGGGTTCACCCGATGCAGTCTTTTCAGTAAAACTTTTTATAATGTTCTCACCGACTATCTGCCGGAAATCTTCCAAGCAGATGCTGGTCGTGGATGCAATTGACCCTGGTGGCTCTGCAGCACTGGCATCAGAAGAGCTTTCTTCTGGTTGACTCTTGTGTCCCTTGCACTTTGAGTAATTAATGGCGTCAGGGTTGAAAGGATGTAGCCCTGTAGCCCGGAAACCGTTTCGAAGCGCGTCTGTCATATCTTTGCGCAGTGTTGTGGCCAGTATTGGGGCGATGTGAACCTTATTTAAGATGACGCCAGGGTTCTCTCGCCGCCATTGGACAAGAGCTTTTTGCCACTCGGCCTTCAAAGGCCGGAAAGCAGCGACATCACATGGTTGTAGGATGTGTGTTGCATTGGGGTATAATGCTATCAAAATTATTCCTAATTCTTTGCACATCACACTTATTTCTCGCGTTAAGTGGGTTTTGTGCCCATCTACAAATAAATTCACAGGCAGCTTTATGTTGTTCATAACTAAATAGGGTGCAAAGCAGTTCCCTATATACTCATAAAAAGTCTCAGCTGTCATCCAACCGGTATCACTCCTGCCAATACCCCAACCCTCGGGAACACTTCTGATGACATCAGCGGGAATTCTTTGATAGGGAAATATTAGCATAGGGCTTACTGCTTTTCCAGAAGCAGAGTACGTGAACATTGCAGTTATGGCGAACTTTGGGTTCCCTTGGTCGATCTCATACACGTCCTTACAACCTTTCTCGGCAAGAACGAGGGTCTTTTTGGGGCAGAGCCTGAAGTTCGACTCGTCGCCATTGAAATTACGGTCCGGATCGTCCAAAATCTCCAGGGCATTCTCTTCCTCCAGAACTTCCCTAATGGCGGCAAACCATTTCCGAATGTCGGCTTCGGTGACATTGGCAGCAGCTGATGTTATCCCTTCTGGAGTGCGAAGTGAAATCAGTGGGTGACGCTTTAAAAAACTGGCATGCCATGTTTTTCCTAAAACATAAAAAATAAATTAGTGATCTCGCGAAGCTCATGCGGCGGGGTCACACACTTCGAGCGAAAACTAAAAAAAATAAAAAAATAAAATAGCGTGGGGGGAGGGAGGTGAAAAACGTACCTGGTAAATTATTAGTGAAAGGGTTTTGTCGGGTAGCGTCTTTATCAAAATATTCCTTCACACTAACAAATAAGTCCTCCTTTCGCCGCGGAAATCCTTTCCTGGAGCAATCTATAATCCATTTCTCCAAAGTCTCTTCTTCCTCTACGGTTAGTACCGTTGCAGGACCCCGTCGTGCGGTTCGTCCAGTAAGTCGATTCCGCAACGTAGTGCGTGGAACATTGAAATTCCTCGCCGCAGTTCCTAACTTCATTCCTGATGACACTGCTGCAACAGCAGCTTCCATTCGCTTTTCTGTCTCATTTCGGTTCGGCTTCATTTCGTAGAGCACAGTACATCAAAAGTATCTGGATGTGGGGAGTATATTTTACGGAACGTGAAGGAGAGGAGGGGGTGGGAGAAACACGCGGCGAGGATAAACAACGTCAAACGAAATAATCGCAAGTCATGCCATTGGATAGCGTTCAAACGTGTTGCATTTCGTAATGGCGGCGAGCGGTTGAAAACAGCGGACATCAATAATTTAATAAATAAATGAGGAATCGACAGGCAACATATCGTAAATTTGTGACAACATTTTGCTGCTCGAGGGGGCTCAAAAACGGGCCCGAAGTGCTTCGAGACTGCTAAAACAAGACGAGTGTCCATTACTGACGCCGTGGCAATTTCGCGGGCCCAGTAGTGGACAGAGCGATTATATGGTTTTCCGATGAGTACATGCAAAATACAACTTTTGTCTGGTAATACTCACATCTTTTCCTGGGCAGGAAAGTCAAAATTGCTCGCCGGCGTACCAACAACAGCGGGTTCAGCTCGCTTCCGCAGTAGACTGAATCTGTCGCTTTCTTATAACAAACGGTATCCAAAACACAATATTTGAGCAGCGCCTGACGCGATGCACTCCCCTTCCCCCACTCGGCGGCACACGGTGCCACTGACACTTGCATTCCGCTGCCGATAGATGCTACTTACTCGAAGTTCAGGGCGCGCCGATTTAAAATTGGTATTTTGTCCGCAGATTCACGTTAAAGTTGAAAGTGTCCACTATTAGGGTACTGTCCACTACTGGGGTCGCTACCCTATTCAACCGCATTCTTTATTATTCTGGAGTGTTCTTTGAGGACGCAACATTCTTAGTAACGCACCAAGTCACATACCGTCGACACCCCAAACCCAACGATCCAGGTTCTTCACTCGATCAAATTCTCAAATCCACAAACGTTCCATAGATCGAACGATTCCTCCTATAAACATCTTCTGCAAACTCTTCGTGTTCGATGGTATCCCACAGGTGGATTACCATTCTTCTGGTGAATTCAGTATCTGCTTTCTCGTCGAGGTGGAGGGATTCTTATTCGCGATTGAGAGTCGCGAGCAAAAAGGCGAAAAGTGGCAGAAGAAGGAGGAGGGTGGGTGGTGGCAGGGGTGGAGAGGGGCTGAGAAAAGAGAAGAAGGTGGACGTGATGAATCCTCGCGATTAACACGTCACCGTGGAAGAGCGTGTTTAATCAGCGCGCGGAGAAGACGCTGCGGGGCGTCCGCATTCGGAGAGTCTCGGGCGCTGTCGCTGCATCCCCCTTCAAAGCGGGCCGGAACACCCCGCCATAAATAACGGGGCGTTCTGAGTCGCGGGCCCCTCTGAAGACACGGGGATGACGACGATGGTAATTGTGAGTTACGTCGAGCCTCCGGGTACCAGAATGCTGGCGGTGATGGTCCTCGTGGTGGTGGAACCAGCCGAAAACGTGCACGCCCAAAATCTGCGCTGATAACGAGTGGATCAAAAAGATTCTGCGAGCCTACCGTTGGTTAGTCAGGCTAAGCTGGAACGAGATTGTCACTTTCACGTAATTGTGTTCTACTGGTAGAGGATGAAACCTAAACTCTGGTTCTTTCTTTTTATTATTGTTTAGGTATTGTAGCAGCGGATTGCTTCTAGCGAGGTGAAACGAGATTGTCATTATCCTTAGATCAGTGTTTCCCAAACTTTTTTGACATCTGTCTGCCCCTTCTGTAATATTCATAATACTGAGTACAGAAACTGAGTACCGAGAAAAAGAAAAATTGCATATACTTAATAATAATCAAAATATATTTTTCTTTTTTTAGTACATAAACCAAATAATGATAAACGAAAAATAAAATTCATTCGTAATAAAATATAAATGAAATAAACCAAAGTTATATTATAAATAAAATTCATTATAATCAATAAGAAGAATGAAATTGTTTATGTTGAGACGGCAGATCATCACAATTTGGTCCCCTGATTGTGAATTTCAATCTGAGATGCGGTTTCACATCCAAAAGCATGTTCCTTTTTCTTGACTTAACACTAGAACTACCAAGGGGGTCAAAATGACTGGTCAACAAAAGAAGCTTCCATATTAAAGCAAAAGTAAATGGCAGCTCAGTGATAAAATAAACGCTCTCTCTGTTAAAATGAGTGATCCACAAAAGAAGTTTCCATACATAAACGAAAATTGGTAGTTCTAATGTTAAAAAGAAATTCTTGTGAAAAATTCACGCACTCGGTCATTTTGACTGGTCGGTACTTCTAGTGTTAATGACTGCAAATGCTGAAAAAGCAAGTTCACGTAGAAAATGCAAAGATTTGTAGCGCGAGGCCGTTCGGGTATCGCACCCATTGATCGTTCCAAAGAACTCGCGAGGTCCACAACGGTCAGCTCGCGACAGCACGAGCGAACACGAAGATCCCAATGATCCAAGCTGTCACGCGTATGACGTCCAATATCTCTCATATTCAATAGCTCGAATGCAGTCGCGTGGAACGATCGAGGAACGATGCGAGAGAGCAGAGCGGGCTCTGCTGAGATGGATGACGATCGGTGGCCGCGAGCCAATCCGTGTAATGCGGCCTCGATGGTAAAAAAGTAGCCGAAGAAGTCTCGTGGATGCGGCACCGGCAGGCGAAAGGCGAGAACGAGAGAAAGAGAGTGAGAGAAAGGAAAGAATGGAGGAGAAGCTCCTGCTCTTACGAAAAAAAGTCCCAACGTCTTGAGGCCCCGGCTGCTGAATCACCGGATAATACCGTGAATGGGCCTCGATCACCGTGACGTTACAGAAGTCAACCGGTGGCCCCCGTCATTTCCAACCTCTTTCTCTTCTCGCTCTTATCTCCTCGTTCATTGAATCTTTCTTATATCGTTCCTTCCGTCCTGATAAACGCCAGTGGGATTTTTGAGTCGAAAAGTCTTCTCCACGAATCAACTGGGTCGAACACTTGTGCCGAATAAATTTATTTACTTGTGTGCGTGCGTGTCGTGTTACGGTAGTTCGTGTTCATGACGGTTTGTGAAATATTAATATAAAGTTGCTCCGGATATATACCATTAAATATTTTTCATTCGTTTAACGTAAAGCGTACACGAGTATTAAATTGTTCGACTTTTTCAGTTTCATCTTATTGTTAGAGAAGATCGCGATGATTATTATTCACAGTTTAGTTTGCTCCTAAATGAGATTACGTTGTAAACTGCAGCTCAATTTGTAACACGAAGTAAGAATCTTCCTGCAAGTGGTTGTTGTCGGTAAACGAGAGACGCTTCTTTACGTGAAACAAAACGTTGTAATAAATAATCTACTGAAACTTTTAATCGCGCATCTGCGTGTAAAATCCCAATTACCCTGGATTTCATAAATTTGCGTGAATATGAAACACGAAGATAAACAATTAACCCGATCTTTCCACTTTTCCATGGAAGAACATTTAGTGTTAGCGAACCGCGAAGCACAGGGAGACGAGGTCACGTATCTCTATCAATATCGATCGTTCGGAACGGAAATTTCGATCGTGCACGAATAGGTGGTACGTTCACTCGGCCGAGACGGAATGTCTCGAGGATATCGAGCGATCGTAACGCGTCTCGTCTCGCCTATCGATGATCTTTCGAAGCGCGACGAGAGAGACACTACCGTATTGGTTTTTCAGCCTACGGGACACAATGGCCGCATTCTCCACGCGATACGCGCCGTCCTTTGAGAAGGATGTCGTTGGATCGATACGCCCGACGAGTCTCCACGATCGATCACGTACGATTTTCAGCTCCTCGAGACAGATTCGACTTTACGTTGTCGGAGAAGAAGAGGTAGTCATTGAGCGCGAATTCTCTAGAGGACACGAAAGAAAACTTGCCTTTCGAGCCTAGTTGGTTAGTAAATAGATCGTTAAGGACTGAGACTTCTTGTTCGCTCTTTTTCATAAGAATGACTGCGGAAGGAGTCGCCTTATTCTCTCGCTCTTCCTGAACTTAAAGACTCGGCAATTATTCAGCGTAGGGGAGACAGCTCCAATGACCTTGACCTTGGCATATAATACCAAGGTCACTCTTCTGAGCAACAATCCGCAGGTTTTAGCTGACGCTCATTGTTTGTTTAAAAGTTATACTGAACAAAAATTACCCACATTTGCAACATTGTACGCAGTACAGACAGCGTTATATTTTCTCATATATGTAATAATAAACAAAATTTCAATTAGCAATGGTAACGTTGTATTTCATCATTTTCCTCGTGCACGCGATGGTCGATTGGATACGTAGTAAATTAATAATCGTGATATAACATTATGAATTATACGTTGTCACTGTTCCATGTTAACTGTGATACTGAGGTTGCAAATTATTGACATACATTTATTATGACGAGTGATTGGGCCTTGCATGTTTCTGTGTGCGTATAAACACATACAAACACCCGCATTGACAAATACATCGTGGACAAATACAGCAACGTGGAGGGGGTGAAGAAACTATGAGGGTCGGCTAAAACCTATATGTTAAGTTCAAGGTCATTGGAGCTGCCTCCCCTATACCGAATAATTACCAAAGATTCTTATTTCCTGTAAGTAGAAATAATTTAGCGAGTGGAAGAGAATTTGTTTACAAAAGCCTAAAAGAAGTGATTAGAGAGCCGTTAATGAATAGATAATTAAACTTCACCAACCGATTTCCACTTTCCTCTTCCTCTTTTGGCGTCGTCTAAACCTACCGACCATAAAACTCATCCTTTCTCTCGATAGAAGTAATTTTATGAATGGAAGAACGATTCCTGCTCCACGAAATAATCCATCGACGCAAAGTCCCTCGAAAAGAGAGCACGTGAAAATGACAAAACCACCATTGATTAATCGGTAATCAAACTTCAATTCGTTCGCTCCTTTCTTCTCTTCATTCGCATCTTCTAAACCTACCACGCATAAAATTCATCCACCCTCCTGTGAAAAGAAATTTTACGAGTCAAAGAAGATCCTTCGGCAGAAATTCTCGATAAGAAACCAAATGAAAATAACAGAACCGACATTAATCAATCGATAATCAAAGTTCACCAACTCATTTGCCCCTTTCTTCTTCTCATTCGCATCTTCCAAACCTACCACGCATAAAATTCTTCCCTTCTCCTGTCAAAAGGAATTTTACGAGTCAAAGAAGATCCTTCGGCAGAAATTCTCGATAAGAAACCAAATGAAAATAACAGAACCGACATTAATCAATCGATAATCAAAGTTCACCAACTCATTTGCCCCTTTCTTCTTCTCATTCGCATCTTCCAAACCTACCACGCATAAAATTCTTCCCTTCTCCTGTCAAAAGGAATTTTACGAGTCGAAGAACGATCTCGCGCTCCCCGAAATAACCGTTCGCCGCGAATTCCCTCGAGAAGGTCCCAAACGAAAATAACACGAAGCTCGTTAATTAATCGAACATCGAACTTCGACTAGTCTTCGAACTTTTCTTCATCCGATTCCCTTGGTCCGAACGGACGCTCGTCACCATTCGAACGAGCATTATCGTCGACGATTACAGAGAGTAAGCCCTCGGGACCACCTATCATCTCGAAGGGGCGCGCGGTGGTGGCGAGCCGGTCAGGCGAACTTCACTGTGACAAAAAGCGGCCGCTACGCAACGGCGAGCCCATAAACAGCTTTTTAGCCGATTCTCCGGCACGCTTGAATATTCAACGAGTAAAGCCGCGCGGACGAGCTGATCGTACGGACGTCGATCGTCTCATTCGCTCTTTCGCTCCTTCTCTCGTTCTCCTTTAGCGCTCTCTCTCTCTCTCTCCTTCGTTTCTCGTCTCGCGCCGCGGGCAATTAATATTGATTTTATTAAATTCGACTTCTTGTCGCGCGCGCGGCTCGATCGTCGACGTCCCTCGCAACGTCGCGTAGCAGAGTTCGAAATACTTCGAGGCTCGCAGCGGCCCGGGCCACGCATGCCGAACGATCCGCCAAGCTCTTTCTTGCGCGCTTACGAATTTGGCAGGCGCCGAACGCGAAACTCTTCTGGAACGATACCGCGTTCTCCACTGGCATCGCACAGGGCTGCAAGTTCGTAGATGGATGCTAAGCGATCTCGAATCAGACGCGGCATGCTTCTCAAGTGGCGAGAGCTCAGGAGCTAATGAGAAATCGAAGACTCGAAAATTCAAGCTTGGATGCTTCGTTAGAATTACGCCGAGTTCTTGTTTGGTCGATAATGAGCGTAAGTCGCTGCTTCGTTGTGATACAGCATTTCGTTGTACTATTGGGAGAACTTTGCGAATTTATGTTTATTCTGAAAAGTAATCACTG
This sequence comes from Tiphia femorata, assembly GCA_944319695.1. Taxonomy (NCBI): domain Eukaryota; kingdom Metazoa; phylum Arthropoda; class Insecta; order Hymenoptera; family Tiphiidae; genus Tiphia; species Tiphia femorata. The sequence continues at coordinate 20,056,033 of OX090901.1, read as the reverse complement.
CTGTATTTTACTAGGTGTACAAATAAGTTCTGACCTCTTCAAATTAAACAACTGTAACTTTATTTTAAGTTCGAATCTTTTTCTCGTTACATTGGGGATTTGTAAGTACCAATCGTTAACATAGAAAAACCCGCATATGAAAACTTTGCTATACGATGTAACCTCAGAAATGTCACGAATGAGGACGATGTCGTCCGAAAGCCACGCGAGGCACTGTATTCTGTTCACTTTTCAACTAAAAAAGTGTTCTCGAGGCTAAAACCCGTGAAAACTGTAACTCCTGAACTTCATCAAGAACAATCGATGCGCTTAAGCGACGAAATCGAACGAGATTATTTTCAAGCCTAACGTGTATTTTCGTTTTGTACAGATAAATATTAATTCTATGTAAAAAAAAGGGATCAGAACTTATTGGTAAATCTAATACGTCGTTGGTGGACGTTGATTTAAGAAATTCAGGCTGATCCAAGGTTACGTTTCTTCCATTAGAGAGATCACTCGTAAAATGATACAACACGATTTATACATCGTATAGTTGAGACTCGCAGCGAGGGTGAAGAGAGACATTATCATCCGAGAAGATGTCTTCGGGGATTTAATGAAATTTGTTTTCTTACTCTCTCAATTTGTGCATGCGAACATCTTGTCGGTCCAGCGACCAGTAACGTTGATTATACAGCAACGTTGTACAGTACGTAGGAAGATCGACGATAAATTCTGACAAACTCCTACTTCGGAATTGGTAAAGGATCTTCATCGCGAACGGAGTCGGTAGTTTGTATGCTAACGATGATTTTGTCGCCATCGTTTCGCTTTACGAGATAATTTCTCGCTCGCGTTTACAAGTCGATCAGCGGCGCGGCCGCGAGCTCATCGTCCCTTTGCTCTCACATTATGGCGTCAAGTTATTACCATCGCTTATCTATATTTTATTACCGTCGTTGTTACCGAGCTGCAGGTTTCCATGATCGCTGAGAGGAGAGAGTGAGTCGGTTTAGGACGTCATAAATCAGACTCGTTAGTTGGACAGAAGCTGTGCCGCGAAGGTCTATTTAACAGACTGACCTAATTAGCTTGCAAAAAGAGGATTGTCTAACGAATGGTAAGAGGAGATCGTGTGCAAAGAGCTTAAGCAAGAATCTGCTTTCGCGAATCGCTACCGTGATCGTCATTTTCCTATTCGATACTTGGTAGAGAATTCGTTCGAAGATTCCAATTTACGGAAGATGGAACTACTAATATAGCACCAGTACTAGGGAAGTTTATTTAGATCGATCGGTGGAGTACTTTGTTTATAAATTTCATTGGTGGACTGTTGTAGCACGTTTTCACACTCACACGATTGTTCTGCTGTTTGAAACTGCCAAGAGCATTTGCGTTTACTCAAATCCGAGATTATAATGTCGAAGGGTGCCCAATTGAAAACTCCCCGAATCCCCAACGCTGGAGATATTCACACTGAGAGAAAAGTATATGATATATCTAACTATAATGGCATAGTAACAAAATTATAGTTGGAAATATCATATTTATTATAAATGTTACCATAATGTCGGTAATGATCACGATAGAGGCATAGTATAACCAACTATATTATGTTATTACTCAAAATTATGGTTATTTCAAATAAAAATATAGTATGGTCGAAAATATATAATGGAAAGAAAAATAACTATTTTATATAGTTAATATTACCAGAATATTTCATACATAGTGATAGAACTAACTATATTCACATAGCGTATTTTATTATACGTATGGTAACAAGAACAAAGGTAATAGTTAATAATACAACCATTTGTATACATCGTTCATTCTACTATATTTTCTATGGTTAAGTGAACTATAAAAATATGTTTGACGCCAAATCTAACTATAAAATATAGTGAGATTATAGTAAACCCAACCATTTTTTTCTCTCAGTGCACCATCACCTGGAAAGGCGAAGCGAGTAAAGATGACGAAAAGAGGAAGGAAGGTGCTGCCATTATCCAACTCCTCAGAATCCTCGCGCTTCTCGTCATCATCATAATCATCCGAGCCACCTCAACTCTGCTGCGAACTCCATTCAACGAATGGCATCCTGCAGGCCGTTCGAAGAAAAACGAAAGAGCCTCAAACGAAAAAGAACAAGGATCCAGGGCTTGGATCCAGCTCACCTTTCTGAAGCGATTCGCGCGCGAACCACTCGTATTCTCTCTTTGGCCCGTCATGCGTACTCGCGATTGCGCATCGAAATTCATTCAACGATTCTGCGCCCGCGCGCTCACGAGCGGAAAGGAAGCGGACGAGAGAAAAGAAGATCAGTGCCAGATGCCGTGGTCCCAGTGGGACGCCAGGCGCCCCGGGAGTGAAGACGTTGGAGTAATTGGCCCTCTGCTTCGATTTCGAGTGGCGCGAGGCACCCCTGGATTCGGTTTGGCCCTCCTCACCCGAACCAGTCCTCTCGTTACACTCCCAAAGTCCCTCCTAGTGTCGGCGGGGAGCTACTGATTACAGACTCGCCTCCGGCTCCTTCTCTCTTTCTCACTCTGTCTTATTTCCTCTCTTTCTTTCTTTCTCTCTCTTTCTCTCTCTCTCTCTTTCTCTGTCCTATTCGTTCATTGCCGCTTCTCGCGCCCAACATCCCGTTCGTTTCGAGCGAGCAAGCAGAGTATATCTTCTCTCTCCTCTCGTGGAGCCATCGTGGTATCGCCATCCCGCCCTCCTTTTCCATGCGCGTGTTACCTGCCGCGCATAATAAGGCCAACCGAAATCTCACCCTTCTCCCTTTTTTCTCCTCTTTCGCTGTTGGATATTCTTCGGCTGCTTCTTTCCTCTCTTTGCTCGTGTTCTTCTGCTTTTTTTGCCTCATTCTTGGATTCTTCTAGGTCGTTCTTTCGCTCGTTGCTTCTTCTTTTTCCGCTTCTTCCTTCACAGTTGTTATCATTGCCGTGTTGCTTTTTCGTTTCTACTTCTCGATTCTCGGATCTTCCTTTCCTTTCTTATGGTTTCTCCTGTTATCTGGCTTATTCTACTTCCTCTTGTTCTTCTCTCTTTTTTCTCCTCTTTTGCTGTTGGATATTCTTCGGCTGCTTCCTTCCTCTCTTTACTCGTGTTCTTCTGCTTTTCTTGCCTCATCCTTGGATTCTTCTAGGTCGTTCTTTCGCTCGTTTTCTGCTTGTTGCTTCTTCTTTTCCCGCTTCTTCCTTCACGGTCGTTATTATTGCCGCGTTGCTTTTTCGTTTCTACTTCTCGATTCTTGGATCTTCCTTTCCTTTCTTATGGTTTCTCCTGTTATCTGGCTTATTCTACTTCCTCTTGTTCTTCTCCCTTTTTTCTCCTCTTTTGCTGTTGGATATTCTTCGGCTGCTTCTTTCCTCTCTTTGCTAGTGTTCTTCTGCTTTTCTTGCCTCATCCTTGGATTCTTCTAGGTCCTTCTTTCGCTCGTTTTCTGCTTGTTGCTTCTTCTTTTTCCGCTTCTTCCTTCACGGTCGTTATCATTGCTGAGTTGCTTTTTGATTTCTACTTCTCGATTCTTGGATCTTCCTTTCCTTTCTTATGGTTTCTCCTGTTATCTGGCTTATTCTACTTCCTCTTGTTCTTCTCCCATTTTTCTCTTAGCTGAAATCGTCGTCTTTACCATTCTCACCATCGCATTCTTCGGCTTCTCCTGCTCTTCTTCCTTCTTCTTCTCCTCTTCTCGTTACCTTCTCCATTCAGTCGCCGTTAGTCCTCCAGTTCTCGGAAGCTACCGAGTCCCGACAACCGACGCGCGCACTTCAAGATGACATCGCACTCTCGAGGAAACGAGGAGAGTTGAGAATGTTTATCGTGCGATGTTCCATCGTGTCGCGAGAACGTGCAGCCTTCGTCCTTAGAATGTCAAATGAAAATCGTCTAGAGAAGTCACATTTTTGCCTTGACATTTTTCCACGAGTGGGTGTGGACTTGTAATCTCGCGTTATGTACCATCTTCTTGTCGAAGAAACGTTCCAATCCCTCGCGTTCTATTCCTCTCGATCGGAGTCAGCTGAGCGACGAATCGCGTGGGCGGAGAATACTCGGCTCCTTTGTGCACCTCGTTATCGTACAATGCGGGTCGATTAGAGGAGCGTAGGTAGAGTAACGGCGAGGAGAGAAAATATTTTTAGAAGAAGCGTTTAGTTAATTATCAGAGAGGAGGGAGAAGAACCGTCCACTGCCTCGGCCTTCGATCTGGGTCTTCTCTCCTGTCCAGACAAGTTCCCTTTCTTTTTTGCTGTACGTCCAGAGTGAAGAGAAAAATCTAAGAAAGTAACCCAACCACACCTGGACATTTTAAATTTTTTTCTAGAGAATTTTTTGCTTACAAGAAGAAACAGCTGAAACGAGACATCGGCGAATCTTCGAGAAAAATCAACTCTATTTACCATTCGCTGCAATTTGCTCAGACTCGACATTCTCTTGCATTCCGATCGCACCGTACTCTCGACAACTCAAGATCCTGGCGGAGGAGGAAGTGGAGAAAGGAAGAGCAAAGGCGCAAGAAGTAAAGGTAACGGCAATACTTGCCACGGCTTCGAAGACAATGGAGGGCTGTCGGGCTCGCCGCGGACGGTCATTGTTTTTGCGCCCAGCGTCGACGTCGCACCGCTTTTTACGCGTATTAACGCGAATCCATTTCGAAAGAAGGCCAGGCTCTACGGCAAAATCGAAGAGATCGTCTCGCGCCCCTTTCCGTCGTGCAAAAAGAGCAAGGTGGTTGTCGCCTTTCTGGCGAAAGTTTACCGATACTAGCGGCCGAATTCAGAACGAATTCTCCTTATGAGAATATTTGAGAGGAGGGAGAATAGAATAGAATAGAATAGAATAAAATTTTATTTAATCCTAGGCGGAAGTGCCCCTAGGGTCCCAATCAAAAGTATACAATACAGCAATGAGCAAAGAACAAAGTCTCCCCGCAACGTCACTATAAATCATTGCAACGCGCAAGCGAGAAAATAATCAGCAGAAAAATGAGAAACAAAACTCTCTAACGTTTAAAACATCACCGTGATAAGTAAACAATCTCTCCAAATATTATTACCCATACTTAACCTAACACGGAAAGTCTCACGAAGTACAAAAATCATGTTAGTTCACCTAATTTAAGAGTCTTTGATTTTTAGCCTCACGCGCCAAATGCTCGCGTTCTCTAATAAAAACTGATTGGAAAAAATATTCAAAGAAATATCAGCACCCGTCATACTTCGTTGTCATTTAATACGCTAGAATGAACCTGTGTCGAGTTAAAATGGAATTCGCACGGAGTATACCCTCGTCCATGATAAGCATCGAAGCTTAACGACGCGTCCTTTGATATGCGAACAAAAAACCACGAGAGCTTACGAGCTGAAATGCTAATTGCGCGGCGTGATTAGTGCGCTACGGTCTCGCGAGGGTCGATCCACCCCAAGGCACTCGCTCACTCGTTCGTACGCGCGCGCGCGCGCGTGAGCCGCTAAAAGAAGATTGCGTAAATCAATCAACGGTTCTACGACCGTTACGTCCGACCAGCTCCGGGGATAATTGGAGAAGCGACAAGTTGATCAGTGCCGGCGCGGCTTCTTTCACGTTGCTGTGAACGCGCGCGCGCGCGCGCACCGGACGAAGAGAAACGACGAGAAACGAGAGAGGATCTTTCTCGCGTGGTTGTGTGCCTTCGAGGACTCGTCGTAGTCGTCGTGGCTCGCTACTTCGAGCAGAGGTAGCTTTAGTCATCGGGAGTTAGCATCACGAACACGCCTCGTCCTTGCGAAAGGAAAAAGACGCGTTCATCTCCACGAGCACTGAGAGACTATTTGCTTGCTCGCTTGAGAGCAATGAATCGATCGTTGATCGAGGGTCATGGGGATTTGCCTCACAGCTTTGTCAGGACGCGGAGGATCCTGATGTATTATTTTTCACGAGTAGACGCGAACATTGAAGGTCTCTTGTTCCTACGATGGTAAAATGGATCGATACACTTTTCTGGAATTACAGATTATGCTAGTTTATTTTATAAAACCGAAAGTTGATTTTCTCGCGCGCGATGAATCGATCGTCATGGAGATTTACACGTGAGCTTTTGGACGCGGAGACTCTTGGGACATTCTTTCTTGTAAATGAATCTGTATGTTGGAGGTCTCTTGTTCCTGCGATGGAATGTTGCACCGAGGCAATTACCGTAATTACTAATTTTTCTAGCCTATTCGATCATGATAATAACGAACATTTAGTTTTTTAGGAATCTTTACGATATGAGTATTGCAAGTGTCTCGACCTTGAGAGGAAAGAATGAATCGCAGCAACCTCTTTATTGTCACCGAGTTGCCTAAGTCAAGTGTGATGAACCATTAAGAACTTTTTTAGAAACCCTAGCATCCTGCTAATCGCATTGTACTCTTACGCATACGACTGCAAGACATCTTTACCCATAAAGAAGATGTTCTCGCGGAAGGAAACGACAGAAGCCTGATTGGTAGGAACACCAAGACTCTATTTGCTCGGTTGACCGTCATCAGCAGACCGAGCGCTCGATGGGTGAATTTTTCTAGGAGGTTTCGCGTATAGCAGGATCGGACGATATGGTTTTTTAGTTCTTATAACACGAACGAGCGGAATTAACGAGCGCCCAAGCACGCGAAAGTTTAAAATCACTTGGTGACTGGTGAGTCGCGGACCTACCGGAAGACACGGTTGAAATGTCGCGACGATGACGTGATCGTTTCAACGCCCATTGCGGACCAACCGGTGTGAATCCGGTGTAACCGAGAAACCGCGTTTCTTCGCGACCGGATAAGAGTTCTCGTTGAGTGCGTTTTCTTTTTCGGGGACTTTGAACTCCGGCTCCTTCTAAAGCAAGCCTCTTTCGGTTCACAATCTACCGCGCGCAAATTCTCATAAGGTGTTGACAGCGACATAATCAGATGCGAGATCTTGCTGCTGAAAATAACTCAAGGTTGTTTCATAAAATTCATAATAATAAACCTCGAAGTAATTCATCCGATGCTTCAATGCGGAGGATATAAAATTTTAATTATACAATACAGTGAGGCCTTTGATGGAAAAATAGCACATACACCAATACGCTACTTCGAGAAAATCGAGACTTCAAAGCTTTAGTTCGAGTATTATTTAATGAAAAGTAATGTAATATAAACCAATTTTTTTTTATAGGTGTAGTAACATGTCCTTCAAACGTTGCGAAAATAGAATTCATGATTTGTAGATAATATTTGTCTTTTTTATGATTTAAAGAAAAATGGTTTATGTAAAAATGTAACATTGTAAAAAGACGTGGTTTTTAGGCACGACCGTAAAGGGAGTGACTTATTCTTTGTTTATTTAATTAAGCATAGTAATATTTTAACTTTATAACATTTTACATACTGTTTAAATAAAAAAATTAACTTGAATAAAGTATTATAAATTAATTAGAAGAAGCATTGTACGGCAGCACGATTGCTGAGCGAGTGATTGGCGCGTGAATTACTACGTACCGCTGCGCGAATCTTCGAGGTCGTGTGGCAATACAACAACATCTACGTGATGTAAACATTAGAGAAGCAGCATATCTTTAGTATGTCATATACATAACACATGCCCTAGTCGATTTGGACGATTTACGGAAAAAGTCCATCCATATGTCTTTTTTCCATCAAACGCCTCAATTACACTAAATATGGAAATGGCCATTGTCGAGATTGGAGCGTGTTGATATCTAAATATTTGTTAATCGTTCGGAGTAGAACGTTTGGTTTGTGGTGCGCCACGCTGATGGTGAACTCGCATTAATTAATCGACATCATTTATCAACCCCGCTAAACAATTTTCAATCTTGTTACACATTATCGGAAGACTCTAACCTAAATAAGAATGAACCTATCGTGCGTCCAGTTGCATTACCAATGAATAATTACACAAGTGTATCTAAGTACACAAATCGTCGTAAAAGGAAGCGCGAAACTCTCGTAATTCTGACCGCGAATACGACAACGTTGGACAGTGAACCTGGAAGTCGGGCGATAATCCTTCTCGGAGCTCTCGCCGCATCAATCGTGTACCTACGATCTGTTCGATCGTCGACTTGAGCCTCCGTAACGAATCACGGAGAAGTGAAAGAGAAGGAGAGAAGGAAGCAGAAAGAAGGAGAGAAAGGATAAACCAAGAGAACCTAGAAGGATAATAAGACGCGAGAGAATTCCTCTTGGCAGGTCCGGAGTACTTGCACTCTCTCGGTAATGTTGATTGCAAGGAATCCCATCTTCTCTCACCACCCATTCTCTCATTCTCTTCCCACATCGTTCGACAATGTCACCGGCACTCGACTCTATCATCAACCGAGGACTCTCGATTTCTCTACCCGGATAAAAATCCACTCTCCAGCTTATACGTCCTCTCATCTACTCTCGAAGCTCTTGCTCTCGATGCCCGTTCACGATAATCGCCAGAAGACTTTCGACCTGGACAACTCGACGACCAGCACCGAAGGAGAAGGTTCCATTCGATGCAATCGAAGATTGATCCAAGGGCTTCCTGGCCGAGAGCGGCTGCGCATGCGTTCTCGAGCAACCGATCGCACCGCGGCAACCAAGAGAAGAGAGTAGAGCGGTTTACCACGAGATTTCGCACGATCCTTAAATCACGATAAAGGCGAGTCGCTTTCGTCGTGGCTCGCGCGCGAGACGTTCCTTCGGCATTTAGTGGCTATAAGCCGCGCGGCTTATTCGTCGTCTCGCGCGTGTGGCCGTCATCGGTAATGCTTTACTCCTCTGCCTCCTCCTACCTCGAGCGAAGCCTCTGACTACTATCGGCTGCCATGTTAGACGGCACGGAAAATATGCAACGTCCTGGTGCGCGCCAACCGCTTATCCTTGAGAACAGGTTTCGTTCGACGACCAATAGTTTGTACGGAAGGATGAAACGGGAGTGCCCAGGAGAATCCTCCGTGAAACACCTACCCCCGAAGAGTCTCATTATACATTCGCAAAGGTAACGCTCGTCGCGGCGTTTATCGTTAAATCGATCCATCTCCCGCGAGCGAGTGCGCGCGAGCAAAAAGATGAAGGTGGGTGAGCGAAGCGAGTAGCTTCCTCTGGTCATCGGTCGTTCTCGTCTTCGACGGTGGTGGTGCCAGGGTCCACGTGACTCTGCACTTTCGATAGAACGATACCCGGATTTATCGTACTTCGTATCATCCCACTCGCCGATGAATTTGTCATGTTTCTTGGCTGCTGGTACCTGATAAAAATGTTTCCACGAGGATTCGTCGACGACAGGAGGTGCTTCTATGATCGTTAGTTTGCAGAAATGCAAAGTAATTTCTGGTTTCTCGTAACGTTCTGCTCGCCAATGAATCTCTCACGTTCTCTGGTTTGTACTTTCCGATCAAAATGCTTCCACGAGGATTAGCCGAGATGTTCTTGCGATCGTTAGCTTGCAGAAATTCGTTTTATCCTTGTGCATCGTTGAGGATTGTTTTGTAAATTTACTTGACATCGTTTAAATAAAACTGCCATCGAAAAGTAAAGCAATTTGAAATATAATAGGATATCGATGTGATCTTTGCGAGCTGTATCTAGTTTCTTTTATTTCGTAGTGAAATTATCGCTGCTGTGGCACTTTTGATAGAAAATCTGATCAATTGAATGCGGTCACTGTGCTAAACTCGACCAGTTAATTTTAAACCAAATTTGTGTCGATTGTTATTGCATTGAAATTTTTTGTGTTTTTGCCTGTTGATATAATCAATGTCTCGTGATAATAACGTACCGTCTTGTATTTTATCCTTCTGCGTAGTTCACCCAGTTCGGCTCAAAGACCATTTTCTTTTCCATTCTTACAGGTTGCATCGTTTTCTGGGCCACGAACTTCTAGTTTATCGCGAAAGAAAACTTCTACTCGATTCGCCCCGGCGTGTAATCGAAGTGTCCCGAGTGCGTTGTAACTATTACGAAGCGCAACGTCAGCTACAAAGGCAACGGAGAAGCAAGAAGAGCGTCTTTGAAAGTGTCCCGAAGTCCTTTCGTCCTCTCCTCGCTTATGCTGCTACCGGGCTGCCAAGAGTGTATACTCCTTCGCGTATGGTAGCTCCGAGAGCTCGTCTATTTCGATCGAGATAACTTGCTTCTTCCGTCTGCTTTCCTCATTCTTGCTTCCTTCTTCTACCGCGCTCCTGTCTTCCTCCTCTTTGTTCGCTCTTCTCTCGACCTTCTTTTCCACCGGCAGCTCAGGCGCTCCTCAGCGGACGATTATACTCTTTTCTATTTATCGTGGACCGTTCTTATCTCTCTACTTCTTTCTTCTGACAATGCGCGTCGTCATCTCGCCACTTTCTGATAATTTTTCTTACTTCATTTTTTGTCTCTAACAGTCTTTTCACCTCTTCCTATTTTTTTCTCTATCTCTCTCGCGCTCTCTCTCGCTCTTTCTTTCTCTCTCCATGTATACATTTCTTTTCGCCGTATTCATTTCGACCCACGCCTCTTTGTCTCCCCGTCTCACTTGAATTCCATTCACCGAGCAAATGCATCGCGAGAAAGTACGCCTATTTTTGCATCTGTAATGGGATAGCCAGTCGAAGGTGCGAGACCGTGGTACTCTCGAGTAAGAACAAGAAGGGAAGAGCGCCCAGGAGAGGTGAGTTGGAGTGTCACGTCGACGTCTATTCCATTCTCGCGGTGCAGCTTTCTCAAGCCAAGAGGAGGAGAAGTCGCGGATAAAAAGGGAGTTAGTTGAGTCGACTCTTGGAAGACGAAGTGGTGGAAGAAGTAGCAGAAGCGGTGACCATGGTTGACGGTACTCGTTATCCCGACTGGCTGCCAAGTTCCGAGCACTCCGCTCCACGAGAGATCTTCGCGGCTTTAGTATCTCGGTTTAAGGATCTTGAAGCGTGGTATGCCTGAGGATGGGTCCAGGAGGACCGATTCTCTAGGAAAATTTACTCCGTTGACGCGAATAGCAAGGGCGATGGTTACCGATGAAACATTTCTCGCGCTTGTTTATCTTTGAATGTGGCTATTTATACATACAGTATGTATACGCAATTGGCTATTTATACATACAGTATGTATACGCAATTGGCTATTTATACATACAGTATGTAGGTTAGGTTAGGTTAGGTTAGGTTAGGTTAGGTAGGTTAGGTTAGGTTAGGGTTAGGGTTAGGGTTAAAGTACTGTATGTATAAATAGCCAATTGCGTATACATACTGTATGTATAAATAGCCATATCCTTTATCTTTACAGTGACGATGCCTCGTACAGAGAAGTTGCACGCTAAAGAACGAAGTCTCGGTGACAGGTGTAACGGAAAGCTTAGGAACGTGGTTCTCTAGGAAAATTTGTAAAAGAAAAAGATATGCCCGCAGAGAAGCGTTCACGTGATAATTATACTTTTCCATTGGTGACAATCCTTCCAAAAAGTGGCGGACATGGAAGGAAAAACTTCCATGGTAGCTAAGCGAAAACGACGACCACACTTGTCGTTCCACATTTCCATTCGGTCTAACATAAAAAGTAGTGGATAGTAGTCGGTTCATGGGCCGATGCTATAAGAAAATTGACTTTACTCGCGGAAGAGTATATGTTCACAAGGTACGTCATGACCGAGGTCAGGTCCTCTCTTCTTCTTGAGTAAACTCCACTGCGCCAAGTAGTTCCCAGCACTGTGGCCGCTTGAGAAATCTAGACTGTACTAAAATTGAATTCTTTATACTTTAAGAATTCTTTCCTATAAAGTTTATAGGGTCATCTATATCCTCCATAGACAATGCTGCAAGAGCATAATCTGTACGATCTAGACGAATGAAAGGACGTCTGTGAAGAGAGGCCAACTCACGAAATTTCATCTCACCGTCTTTTTTGCAAAATTTCGCAATACCACATCAACTGAAATATCCAAGTAACGCGCCTGAACACGAATGTCCTGTAAGAACATTTGACGAGGACGAAGACGGTCCTAAGTTGTTGCTGGTAGTTAGGAAATATGTACGAGCTGCCAAGTGTAACGAAAGGAGACAACAACAACGTGGCGTAGTGGAGTCTACTCGAGGAGAGCTCTTTCAGCCCTGACGAAGGAACCAGCCAAGAGTCCTTCCCTTCTCTCCTTTGCCTTGCTCCCCCAGCCTTACCTCACCTTCCTTTTCATCCACTCACTTCTCCTTTTCATGATTTTTCTTCTTCCTTCTTCCTCCTCTGCACTCTTGCACTTTTCCTTTTTCTTCTCTTTCTTTCCTCTTCTTCCTAGGAGAATCTCTCTCTCTCTCTCTCTCTCTCTCTCCCTCTCTTGTACTTCTGCTTTTCCTCCTCCTTCTTCGTTCTTCTTCTTCCACGGACTCCTCTTTTTCCTTCTCATTCTCCCCACCCATCTTCATTCTTCTTCTTTCCACTTTCCACCTTCCTCCTGCCTCCTCTGCACTCTTGCACTTTTCCTTTTTCTTCTCTTTCTTTCCTCTTCTTCCTAGGAGAATCTCTCTCTCTCTCTCTCTCTCTCTCTATCTCTCTCTCTTGTACTTCTGCTTTTCCTCCTCCTTCTTCGTTCTTCTTCTTCCACGGACTCCTCTTTTTCCTTCTCATTCTCCCCACCCATCTTCATTCTTCTTCTTTCCACTTTCCACCATCCTCCTGCCTCCTCATCTCTCTTCCATCTTTCTCTACCCTTCTCCACCTCCTCCTTCTCCACCTTTTCGCCCTCCCCTTATGCAAACCGGCTTCGCCTTCGCGAAAAACAAAACAAACGGGCGGAGGGCCTGCGAGCCACCAGGAAACAATCCTCTTCTTTCTCCTCCTCGCCGTTGTCCTCGTCCCCCTCCACCACCATCGCTCTTCCCCCCATTCCACCTTCACCCTTTCCTCTTCTTTTTCCTTCTCTCCGCTTCTTCTTTCCTTCTCCGTGTGCGCGACACCCGCGACGCCGCGCGCAGCATCTATGAGATCGGCGATCTCTCGGCGTTCGTCGACGCAATCGGCCCCACCTTCTCATCCTTCCTCCTCATTCTCCTTACTTCCCTTCATCCTCATCCTCGTCCGGCATAGCGCGGGCTTCTTTGAGAGATTCCTTCGAAACACGAGGCCCCAGGGACGACTTCGCGGTTCGTGTCACACACAGAGGGTCCCACCCCAATCCTCGGACGCTGATGTCGCGCCCAAATTCAGGCTGATCGCATCCGATAAGCCGGACATCGTACGTAAAGCGACGAGGAAGGAGCGGATGAGGGGAGCGTACAACCGTGGCAAGAAGATATCGTTAAGTAAGATTTTATATTACGGCGCGTCGAGCGTAAGCAACGTGTCCGCTTCTTGGCGAGACGTGGCATCCAAAATTGCCGGAGATCTGCGCACCGCCCTGGCGACTACCTTAATTGTGGCCCAGAGTTTTCGCTCCCGCGCGATCCGCTCGAGCGAGGAACGAGCATTATCGTCCAATTACTTTCGAGCGCGTAAGCCGCTCTCATAAGCGGGCTACCTTGACACCTCGTTCTCGTCGTGCGGATAACGACTGTTGAGCAGGTTACCTGATAATTTTATATTTTCCGACACCCCGAAAATGTAGCCACCGTCTTGGCGCGTGCGAGCTGTGTACGTAGGCTCGGTGTAATGGTGATTTCTGGTTGGGTAATCTCGATCAAATTTCGCACATGTATGTGAACGAGAATGTGCGTGGAGAAGAAAGTGAGGCGTGAAAATGTTCTTTAGCAATTAATCTGGTTTTTGAGGATGCTCGAAGTGTGTTTGTAATGGGTTGTTTAAAGTATTTTTCGATAGTTTTTTAATGCCGCATTCATATTTCTTATGCTATGTAGTTTAATTATAATACATTCCTGCTTGTACCTCTCGAGACTTTTATGGGTTAGTACGTTTTGCATAGTTTTTTGATAGGTTCTCTATTTCAACGTGCAAATTCACATTTCTTTAAAAATCTACTCCGTTTTATTTATTTTCAATTGAATATCGTGCGAACGGACGTGATTGGTGAATTTCTTAACAATTTGATACTTTTGTAAAATCCTCTACAAGATATTTTCTAATAACATTGCAAATTCTTCGCCTTTTAACGCGTTGACTGCCACGTAATCTTGAATTTTGGTGACTGCTTAGTTAACTATCTAAAGCGTTAGTTATACTTTCAAATATCTATTTAGATCATTTATAATCTAGCACTGGAACTGTCACTTGAATTCGAGTAACATGGCAGTCAAAGTGTTAAATGTAGAATAGAATAATTACAAATTTACAATGTTATTAGAAAATGTCTTCGACGTATGAATCGCTAAAAAAAGAAAATCTCCAAAAGAAGATTCGAACCGCATGACCACAGATTTGTATCGCAGTGCGTTTCCGACTCGGCCATGCGCCTTTTAATGACACGGTGTCTACTAACGCGACATCGATCGGGCCATACATACATCCCAAAACTTTGACTGCAATTTTCTCGAAAATTCCGAAATAATGCATCGAACCACCTTACCAGGGCTTTATTCCAGTGCCTATTAACAACATCTTCCAATCATTTCAAAATCCGTGCGAAAGCAGACGTACGGTCACCTTGTAAGTTAAGCCAAGAATTTCTAACCGGGCTACTTATCCTCGAACCTGTTCACTTTCCATGAAATCTCACAAGTGCGCGCCACTCTTTTGCATCGTCGTGCACTTTCATTCAATGCTTCCGCGCGTCCTAACCACCCCCCAGGTGGTTAATCTCGCCTGGCGGTAATGATTAACGAGCCGGCGTGCGGCGCGGCTCGATTCGTGTTCCGCTCACCTGCCTTCCACGTTCGTCGAGGTCAAGTGGAAAAGCCATGCGCAAGAATGTTGCATTCCTCGAGGAGGACCCCGTCGAACCTCCAAAGAGACAGAGGGAAGGGACCACGTTGTCTGGACCTGGAGAAGAGCGAGGAGCGAGTGGACTTCGAGGTAAAGAGAAGACTGAAGAGGAGAAGAAGGGAAGAGGGACGAGAGAAACGGCGAAGATAAATAGACCTAAGACAATGGGGACGGACGAATGTTCTTGCGGCGCTTGGCGCTGGGCGGAACACGGCGAGTTCAACGTGGTTTGAAATTTGCATTCGTCCCACCCCTCGATCCGTTTATAAATCACTCGACAGGCCCTCATGGCGGACCACGCTGTCCGTGCGCACCGATCTCCCAAGGTATTCCTATCCCTCGAAGCCCAGATATTGCCGCGAGAGAGTGAAATAAGGTTTGCGCTTGGGCATTGTGCCAACAAATTTCTCGTCCTCGCGGTTTATCCCGTGGAATTCTACGGATAGGGTGCGATTGGCTGGCCACTCGCTCGCCGCCATTAAAACTTGAAAATTCGAGCAACGCGCGGTAATTGCCGCGCTACGGTCTCGCGCTACCCTTTGGCGCGGGCGCGAATTCCGCTGTCCGCGGACAATGTCCGAATATCTCTGGGAGATTATCGATGAGAGAAACCGGATACTCGTGAGGGTGCGAGCAGAAGAGATAGAGGATGAAGAGGGTGAGAGGAGAGGAACGTTTCAGCGGCAAGCTTGTCGGTGGGCCGGGCTGACCTTTCTCGTAATAAAAGTCTCCCTTCCGTAGGCGAGAGAACGCGACGACGACGACGACGACGCGACGGTAGGTAAAAAAAGTTTGCTTTATCGCGTGCTCGTGCGAGCGTCGCGATTACGGCGTTAATGTAAACTCGTGAGATGGAGAGGAAGAGGATGAGGGAGAGGAACGTTTTAAGAGGGAGGCAGGATCGCGGGTGCGCACAACCGGTACTAAAGCTCGAGATTACGCTGGTGGATGAAGAGGAAGAGGAAGAGGTGGATAGGGTTGATGGAAATAGAGGAGAATTAGAAGAAGAAAGAGTCGATGGAGGCGGAGGAAGAAGACGATGAGAAAAAGGGCGCCGATGAAAAAAGAAAAAAGGAAAGAAAAATTGATAGAACTTCGTTTTGACGCTTCTTGGTAAGGAGTAACGTGCAAGAAAAATTAAATGCGAGATGGAATTAATTTTCGAGTTATAAACAAAGGAAATTCGAAACCACGTGCACGGTTGTTGAAACCCACACATAAGTTGCAAGTGGGTAGGTAGGGGAGGGTGGGGATGGTTGAAGGTGAAATTCATGTAACGTAAAACAATGCTAGTCGCCCCCACATCGAGGAGAGGGTTGCGGATTGGAGGCCAAAATTGTTGTTTTTATGCAACAATAGCTGAATAATGTTTTGCCAGGAGAGAAAAAAATGCGTTCGATAAATGAGAATTTACGTTTAAAAAGAAATTCTGCGACGTACCCAACATAATATTTTGCGCGAGTACCATATCGTGGGATATTAGCTCTTGTTTCTCTCCATGCTCTTTCAATATTTCGGTCGTGGGCCCTTCATAATACTCATAGACGGTTGTTAAAATTTTCAAACTTTCATTTATTATATGCAAAGAATAAGGTCGCCTTCACACTTAATGTGTTCGCGCATATTGCTTCTTATTGTCAGTGCAAGTTCTAACGACATATATTAATCGAAATAAAATCAATGAGGTGTCCGTTAAAGGAAAGGTATACCGAAAAATTACTTTATTGCACCCTGGGCGAATACCCATAAAGGTGCCCGAGTTCAACTTGCACAGTTCGCAATATTATTGCAACAAGAAACGTCAGAAAAGAACAGCATTCGTCAGAATGCGAAACGAAGAATAAAAGACAAATAAAGGAGAGTTAAAGGAAGATAGGGTTCAATGGAAGAATAGGAAGAAGAGATAATTGTGACGAAGAGATAGAGAGGGCTGAAGAAAATGGAGCAAAGGTAGAAGATGAAAGGGTTAAGCTACGAAGAGGAAAAAGACGATGAGGAAGAGGAAAGGGGAGGAGACGACGATAGAGAGGGCTGAGGTAAATAAAGGAGAAAGGGTTAACGGTGGAAGAGGAAGAGGAAGAGGAAAAGGAATAGGAAGAGGAAGAGGAAGCGAAAGCGAGAGGTCGAGCCGAGCGGCGCAGATGCTCGCCGACTGTTCTATAATTTTATAGTGCTCACTTTTATCCAGCCCCTAATTAATGGCCTATAAATTATGGGCGACGAGTCGTTAATGGAGTGTGCGCGTACGCACGGGCATGCTTACACAAGAAGCGAGTCCGCTCGGTCGAATATCCTCGGTACCAACAGCCTCGCGCTATTCTTCCCTTCCTCCGAGCGTGTTAACGGAACATAAACGCGCCCGCGGGTAATTCTCCAACTGCTCGCCCTGCTCACCTTTAAAACGATCTTTTTTCCTATCGTTATTATCCTTTCGTTAACACCGATAAACTCGAAGTAAGTTCGTTTTGTCGGGTGAACTATTCCGTTGTCTTCTTCCGCTTCCTCCGAAGTAAAGAGAGATTAATTGATTTCGCGGAGGAATATTATACGATACTGCGGTGAGAAATTCTGATGCTTACGTAATTCGAAGAAGTTGCGTCTTGTAGTTAACCCACTTCTTGCTAACTCGAAGATAATTCATTTATACGTGACATCTGGACACGAACCAATTAATCTTGGAACTTGATCTAAGAAATGGGCGCACCGCGCGCTACCATGTAAATTAGCGAATCGCACAACCTTACTCTCAATCGCGCCGCATCGTGAACGATGTATGAAATGAATATTTGCACGCTCGGAAGGCAGATTACATCGACGTATCACTAGACACCTATTACGTATAGACCCGATTAACTTAAATCTGATTGAAAGTACTTACAGAAGTAAACCCCAGAAATGAAATAGTAAGAGGGCAGAAACGCACGAAAATGAAGCGGATGATCCCCAGCTGTGTATCGCGACTCTCTCTCTCCTTAGGAAGGAAGCAAAAAAAGGACGAGGGCGGAGTATGAGAGCGTATTTTCCATTGGCAAGAGGAATTTGGAAAAATGCAAAGCGAGCAGGGCACGGCTCGAGAAGATGTACCGAGAGGAGAAGGAGGATGTGAAGGAGGATGTGAAGGAGAAGAATCGAGAGTGGAGGTACGCGCGTACGTGTACGCGCACGGAGCCCGGAGTAATGTGAGGAGGATAGAGGATGAGAGAGGGAGGGAGTGAGAGAAAGGGGCTCATTGCCGAAGCATGCAGGCTTGTCTTGTACAATTTGCTCGAACATGTCCGTCGCGGTCGGAACGCTCGTTTGAACCGGTCGTATAGCGTCCTCTCTTCCTCGAGGAGATGAAGAGGATACAGCGTCTCTCCACCGTGCTCCGACCTCCTCCCATGGTCCTCCTTTGGCCCTCCATCGGTCCTCCCGTGGGACCGGGGAGCGACGAAATTCACGGTGTAAATTCTCCAAGTCACTCTCCTCGCCTCTCTGGCCCACCATTCTCCTCCTTCTTCTCGTTCTTTTTTTCTCTCCCATCCTCTTCTCCCTCTCCTTATCTATCTCCATCTCTTTCACGCTCTCGTTCTCTCCTCCTTCATTCTATTTATATTCGATCCTCTTCTTTTCTCGTCATCGTTTCTCTTTCTCTCACCCCTATTCTCTCTCTCT
The DNA here is from genome assembly GCA_944319695.1 of Tiphia femorata. NCBI lineage: Eukaryota > Metazoa > Arthropoda > Insecta > Hymenoptera > Tiphiidae > Tiphia > Tiphia femorata. The sequence goes on along the minus strand of OX090901.1, from coordinate 20,037,575 downwards.
GTCTCTCTCTCTGTCTCTCTCTCTTTCTCTGACTCACTCTGACTCTCTCCTTCTCTCTCACCCTTTCCTCCTATCCTCCACCTTTCTTTCTGTCTCTCTCCGACTCTCTCATTCTCTTCCTCTCCGAGTTTCTCTCATCCTCTCCGCTTCTTCATCAGTTTCCCTCCCTTTTACGAGGAGGGTACAACTCCACCCCTCCTCCTTCGGTCCTCCATAGGAGAACGCGCGGTGGCCTCGTGCGCGATAAATCTGTGAGTCGCCACCTCTCCGCCCGTCTCGCTTCTTCTTCTCTTCCTTCTCTCGTCCATTCTCCTTCGACCTCTTTAAGGTCCCGAAAACTCGATCGGAACGAGTCCACCGAGCGTAATCCGGTGTCGACGACGCGGGATCAGAGCCAGGAGCCGTCGTCGAGACTCTCGAGGATCGGAGATTAGAGAGGGCTCACCCTTTTCTCTTTCTTCTTCCTCAGAAAAGATTGCATAGGGCCTTTCGACTACTCGTTTTGACATGCAAAGCTAACACGACTTGTGAACTTCGTACGAGCGTTTCCGCGATAAGAAGAAAATATTCTCGATGATCGTCGGTGTCGCTTATTTTTTGTCTTTCAATCGGATTGGAAGAAGGACAGCTCAACTTGAAGAAACTTACGAGTGAGCTACGATTCATTGTAGATTTCTTTGTACAGCGAGTACTTATTACTAGAAATGAGATTAGGTATTAGGTCGCAAGTGCACATAGAAAACTAAATCTATCGAAACCCATAAATTAACTGAAACTAACATTCCCTTTCTGTACAATTTTTGATTTTTATTGCACATAAATGCGCTACATACTTCGATTTCTACGTTACATTCTGCATTACATTCGTCAATATTTTTTGCATCCTCGAGCATCTACTTGTAAGCCTCGTGGTGGTTGGCTTTGTTTTCAGAAAAACCATTCGTGCAACTCTTCGTGCTTTCAACTTAAATTCGATTACCTCGATGGACACGATTTGCCGAGATACTCGACCACTATCCACTATGAATTCCTTTAGCCACCATTAGTCCTCGTTACATTCCACCATTCTACAACACCTTTTTTTCATTCGTCCGTGCGTCCATTTGGAAGGCCCTAACGCGCGATCGTTCGCTTTATTTGCTTTTACTCTTTCTCAGGGAGACTTCGAGGGAGGCCCCTTCTAGCCACTTAATAAAGTATTATCTATCCGTCTATCCATCTCTACCGCTCCTCTTGCTCCACGCTCCTCCCCGAGGATCGATTTCGCGGCGTATCGACGCGTAGGTTTCACCGCCTGATTACAAAGCGTATTCGAGTAACACCGCCGCCGCTCTCGCCGTATGACGTGCGCGCGCGAAGACGAATGCCCGGCGGCAGGGTTCACGGGATTGATTACCGTAGTCAATAACACGGGCGTGTATATTGATGAGAGCACGGGACCGTGGAACGTTAACAGGTCAATGAAATTATACTGTTACAAAGATTGATGCCGATGTGATTGATGATTGATGAAGCCAGCGCCCCCTCGTGAGAAGAAAGGTGACAAAAAGCACGTTTCCACCTGATCAGGAAATTCAGACGAATTTGTTCTAGCATCGTTACCGTTTGTGTTCCGTCGTTAACGGCTTGACCTTCTCGTCGGTCGAATCCTCTTAACTGCGAAGGACGCGAAGAAGAGTCTTTCGTAACCTTCGAAAGTCTTGCTCTTGGTCGGCGGTCGAGAGATACTATGTAAAAGTAATTTCGTCATAGTAGCACTCTCGAAGCTTAAGAAACCAAAGGGTTCGATTGTCTTCGAGAATGGCAGCTGTCGTCGCTCACCTTCGATCCTATCGTTGCTTAATCCTCAATTACCAACGCCCATACTTATTAAGAAGAAAATGAATACACTTCGCGCTCGTGATTATCTCACGGGTACCTCTTTGGTAATTAAGGGCCAATCGAGCAGACGTCACACCCTAAATCAGGCTTCCGGCGTGAGCGCGCGGTACGAGTGTATTCCACGTTTTCTTCGCCAGTTGTAATTAACACTTCGTAGAAATTAAGTAAGGCATCGTTAACAGTTTGTAGAAATTAATCCGGCGACTTATATCGCGAACCGGTCGCGAGACTAAGAGATAGAGGGAGAAAGGGAAAAGGAAGAAAAGAAAAAAAAATAAAAGAATCAGGGATAATCGAAGGAGCCAGCAATTTCACGGTACACTTTTATTTCGTATACCACATGCGGATACGCGAGAGGTAGAGGATCGTGTTGGAGCGAATCCTGCCGACGACGAGGACGACGAAGCCGATGGGATGATCGCGGCATGCCGACGTACCGAAATCCCATCGGCGCCTTTGTGCGATCGGCCGTGCATTCGCTTCCTCCCTGCTGGACCTGTCTACTGACGCGCGAGCTTCAGAGAAAGAAAGAGTCACGAGCGTTCGAGAGAATCGAGAGAGAGAGAGAGAAGTGGCGAGAAGAAGAGGATGAGCCTGAGCAACGGATGGGGCGAGCCGTCCGCGTGGGTACTAATGAAAATAATTACAATATCCGTGGTCGTCGGTCCCGCGGCGCCATACCATCGTCCACCAAATCGGAATCTGATAAGGCGATCCCTAATAAATGCCGCGAGCCGATCGTCGTCAACTGGGCTGGCCCCCGGAAGAAAGAAGAGGGACCGGAGCCACGTCTCGTCCGACGACGATCCGCGAAGCTTCGGTCCAGCCCATGGAGAGGATCACCCCGAAGTGCTTGGGCGGAGAAGAAGAAGGAGGAGGAGATTGTGCGAGAGAAGAAGCATCTTCGACGGACGGCCCGCGGAATGCATCGTGCTCAGGACGAGCTCGGGCCCTAATGATTCCCGAACCCGGACCCACCGGTTGCCCAGATGATATCTAGGCCGGACAAACGTCTCTCGGGGCCCACACTCGGAAGGTCCACCGTAGAGCCTGCTACCGTCTCCGGTAAAAGGTGTCCACCTTCTCCTCATTCTCTTCTTACTTCTCTTCTTCTTTCTTCTCGTGCTGCCACGACACGGTGCTCGCCGAAGGATCCACCCCGAGAATTCTTCCCGCGCTAAGTAATACTAATTTACTAATTATCGCGGGCCTTGTAAATCGATGTGTCTTCTTAGAGATGGTCGATCGATAGCTCCAAGGACTTGGGGTGGATTTGTTGGTGGGTCGAAGAGCGAGGGGTGAGATTGGGTTGGAGCTGAGGTTTGGGCTGTTTGTCCGTGTGGAAAAAATGTTCGATACGATTTGTCAGTGGATGTCGCGTGTAATATAAAGTTTGAAGGAGAGTGAATGTGATCTGGTGAATTATTAGGTCGGTAGTGAGGTAATCATATTTTACTAATTACCGTTATCTATTATTACCAATGATTGCGATGCTTGTTATCTTCCTAGAGATAGTCGATCGATATTCTCGATATACAAAGAGATTGAAGCTAATGTGGCGTAAGTGTCATTTTCGAAAATTTTGATTTAACTATTAAAATGTACACATGTCGAAATATTGAAAACATTTAGAAGTGTAATAAAAATGTGACTTACCATCGCCATACTTTAACAATTATCAACCGCATATGCGGATGTATCAGAGCACTCGCACTCCGCTCATGTTCGCCGTCACTCATCCTTCACTCACTTAACACGTTCGTCGTCCAGTCACCTTGAATTTTGGTAACTGTTTAGTTACCTACCTAAAGCGTTAATAGTACTTCCAAATACCTATTTCGATCATTTATAATCAGGCGCTGAGACAGTCAGCCAACTATGGATGACGTGGCGACGAACGTGTTAAGTCACTATTGCGCTCGGTTTCACTCGCAACAATTGAAAATACCAAATTTCCAACGTCCACTACACCAGGTCCCCTTGTTCATTCCGGCTAAGCCCGGAAGATCTCCATGAATGGGCCTTGCTATCGATCTCAATCCGAGAAGAAGCTTGACGCGTCGACGTGCCCGCACAAAGGCGAGCACGGCGCTCGAAAAGAATAAGAAGAGGACGAAGAAATATAACGAGCGAGAAGGAAAATATATTTGAGTTGGGGTTGAGAGAGTAGAGAGGACGGTGGACACTCGGCTCGGTTTAACAGCAGCCAACGGCCGGAGGTGTTGGCGTCGCGTCGTCGCACGCTCGGGCCCCTTCTTTCTGCGCGTAGCACTTCCTTTTCACGAGACCTGATGCTCGCGTGTGAATACGGCCCCGAAAGCGTGTTGGGTCAGGAGGCGGCTCGATCTCACCGCATTGTCGCCTCAGGTTCAGTCCACCTCCATCCTCTCACCATCTCTTTCTCATTTCCTCGCGCGCTCGCTTCCTCATCCTCCTTCATTCGTCTCGTCACCTTCTCGCACTCGAAACCGGGATAAACGTTCGAATCCTACCGCGTCTCGATGAATGGCGGTGCGATGTTTGTTTTGAGTGCAGGTTCTCGCGCCCCTTTGTCTCAGCGGGAGCCGCCACAGTCGTTTTCCGACTGGTGCCCTCGAAGACTCGCTTCTCGTTCTTTCTTTTCTTTTCTATTCATTCTCGATCCTTCTCTCTCTCTCTCTCTCTCTCTCTCTCTCTCTCTCTCTCTCTGTCTCTCGCTTTTTCTCAGTAATCTCGCGCTCCGTTCCTTCCTATCTCGCGCCCTCATCGTCCTACTTGATTTTTGTTCGCTCATTCCACCGAGGTGCCAGTTGGTACCGTGGGCTGCAGTTGGGTTGCATGTCCGTGCTCTTTGAAATGCGCGCCTGGTCGTCGCGTAAATTATTTCCTTCGATAAAGAAAGTCCAGCGGTAATAGCGCTTCTGCTCTCCAGGAAATCTTTTTCAGCATTGGTTAAGAAGGAGAAGGGAAAAAAGTCGGCGGTGGACTTTCCTCGATGTTCTCGTAGAAATTCTCGTCCTGCGAACTCGAGCCATTTGGAGGCACGATCCCGGCGGATTCGTGCCTCGATAGAGACATTAGGCATGCTCCGGTGTTCTTGCGGGATGCCTTTTATATTTTTCTCGCTTGGGGGCCGGCTGATGCCTTCGGAAAGACGAGGGCGGTTTGTGTGTGTGTGTGTGTGTGTGTGTGTGTGTGTTAGGGAGAGAAAAAGCTCGAGAGAGAGAGAGAGAGAGAGAGAGAGAAGGAGAGAAAAGGCAAGGAAAGAGTCGCGAAGCGAAAGGACGACGAAGATCAGGAGCATGACGGCGGGCCAGTCACGCTGCAACGGCCTAGGGGGATTTCGAAGCGAGTCCGGACAGATTAGAGGAACGAAGGTATTGAGAAAACTGGCGCGAAGGCTACGAACAAGAACGTGGAAGAACAAAGGGCAGTCATGATAATTGGCATACAAAGGTTTCGCACAGTTTAATGAAATGATTCTGTTTGAGCACCAGATTTCACCTTTTAAGTATCGTAGAAGAGAAAGTAGCACTCCACTGGCAATTTTGATCTAAAATGAAATACGAACGATCGCAATGGATGGCCATATTAACATGCTTTTCCAGAAAATATTTTACCTAGCATCGTTGATATTACGCTGAATATGTTTCCAAGGTTCACGCGCTTCTCGATTCTTACCTCAACGCGTTTTCTTCGCCGAGTTCGTTTTCACTTTCCTTCTTTCATTCTCACGTCCCTCTCGTGTATCCTTCATTCGCACCACGTGTCTAATTTATCACCAGAATAGACCGATGCACCCACCGTCCTGCCTTCCTTCATTTCTCATGTTTCGCCGGGCCAAGCATCCGCTTCTTCCTCGCTACTGTTTATCTTTCATTCGTACCTACACGGTCGCTCTTTGCGCGCGAGCTTTTCACACGTGCAACCATAAAAGTCGATCTCTCGGAAGCGAGCGAGCCAAGAGTGACGTCACCGTCGCAGGAAATCGGTTAAATCTCGATCGTGAGTGGCGTAATATCGTTTCTGCCTTCGTACACCTCCGTCGAGATAAACTCGTGCGAGGTTATTCTAAACGCAACGTATCGGAAAGCGTTAAAAACGCGGACAATTTTATGGTGTAATTTTGTGGTGGTTTAGTGGTCATTACCGAGCTTAATGCCATCCCGCCCGGATGCTTAATAAGTGGCGATCGATCGCCACCCAGCTAATCTCGACTGGTTTCTTCGACAATTTCCTTATAATCGGATTTTATGCTTTCCGCAACTGACGTTCCCTCGTTTACTCTACCTGGAACGGTGGCCGCTGGAAATCTTTTTTATAATTATATTCTCGGCGAGTAGTTTATTCATACCACGGTGAAAATAGTAGCTCGATTCTCATTATTCTTCGTGATTCAGTTTCAAAAGACCATCACTGCACTATTAGCTAAAATTGATTATCCGTTTACTTAAAATATTGAAAAAGTTACCCGTCGATTTTCATCGACGTTTTACGAGAACTTGTCTTCGAAGAGTTACGTCGCATGCATTCTCTCTTTTGAGAAATGCGAATATAACTGGGTTCATTTTCATTCTCCACAAGAATTCAATTCCAAAAGATCGATTCTCATCCTTGCCATAGAAGAATTCAATTCCAAAAGGTGACGAATCTCACTGACATTATTCATAATTGCTTACAGGTTCGACCAATGAAAATTGCTGGATCGATACTCTTCCTTGTTCCGTGAGAACTTATCTCCAAAAGACCTAAATCAACGTAATTCAATTCTCATTATTTTCCTACGAGAATTCAACATTATCTATGATTGCTTAGATTTTCAACGAGGAAGATAACCGAATCGATACTTAACCTTGTTCTACGAGCTTTCGGCTCTAAAAGTCTGGAGACCCAGCGCCTCTTTTTCTCTCTCGAGGGCGATCGAATCTTCTCGCATAGTTCTCCGGTCCGTCTGAGAAGAAGCCTTTTAAAGGCTCGAGAAAGGGTTCGAGCTTGCTAATGCCCACGGGTAAGGTCCTCGCACGGCACGACGGTGGTAGTGGTGACGATACATTTCTATGCAAAGCTCTTTAAGCAGACCCAGTCTGTTCCACCGATTAAGATTCCCGGCGACTGTCCTCAAGGATTACGTTCGCTACGGAGTGTTTGGGCCCTTCGACTGTTTTGTGGGGACCGCCGTAAAGGGAGATCGGCTCGCGCAGGTGCAAAGAGCTTCCACGTGACTTTTATTCCCTTTTTCTCGAAGCGAATTCTTAGGACCAGCGATGAACGCGCGCCCTACTCCAAGTTCCACGGATACTTTCGCGTGATTTGTTTCGTCGTCGACTTCTGCGAATTACCCTCTAACGAAGAAAATTTAAATCTCGAACCGAGCCGCCTGATTGCAAATTAATCCCGAAGCGCTCGTGTGCTCGTCTTAAACGACGTTTTTATTAAGGAAAAAGTAGGGACGGTAGAAGGTACCCGGGTGAATGTGCGGAAAGGCGCGTTTTTAAATTCGGGTTACATGTAAATTGCCCAATGGCTGGTAAAACAATTACTTAAGTACTTGTGCATGTTATTATACAAATCAATTAAGGTCAATGTCCCTATTTCTACACATTTAAGACAAATGATACTAAAAACAGTAGTTTAAATTATTATTTTAAGTAACAATTATCGAACAAATTGGTCGTTCATCACGTCCAGACTCGTCCTACGTATAAAATTAAAAAATATAATTTTGAAGACTTTTATTATGAATAATTGTTAATTAAATGCAATGCAAGGAACGAACGTATCTCTACTCGGCAAAAATCGCGGTGTCCGTATATCTATTCACAACGTGTCCCTATTTCTTCGCATACAAGTGTAACAGATTCAGTTTCGGTTTATCGATATCAATACTTATTCGTAATCATGAGAATCGAAATACTAATCGACAACGGAGAAACGAACACTTCGTCCAATCGATTCTTTCTAAAACCCATAATGCCCCAAAGAAATTCTCTAAATACTCTCCTGGCGGTCTACGTGCTCTCAAAGAAAACTAAAATGAAATCCAAACTAACAACTGTTAACACGTTGACTGCCACGTCACCCGAATTCGAGTGACGGTTTCAGTGCTTGATTATAAATGATCAAAATAGGTATTTAGAAGTACAACTAACGCTTTAGATAGGTAACTAAACAGTCGCTAAAATTCAATGTTGCGTGGCAGTCAACGTGTTAAGGAGTCAGGGCTACTCGTAACGCCGAAAAAAACGCTTTTTTAGGGATTTTTGTTTACAAACATGTTTTGTTATTCAGTGGAAAATGATTTTCCCATATAAATAATCAATATTTCTAGTAGCTACAGTAAAATTTTCATTGAAAAATAATGATAAATAGCGAGATGCAGTCAGTCTGCGAGAGGTTAAAAAAGAAAAGGTGTTTCGCGGTGATCATCACTGGATCATTTAAAACCAAAAAAATTAACGGGGATCATTAGTAAATCACATTGGGCCCAGGATGGACGAAGGGTTAACGAAAATTTCGAATTTTTACAAAATGGCAAATGTTCAAAGTCAAAACTTGTTTTTCTACTAAAATTTCACTCATATTTTCAGTTATAAAAAAAAAACTATTCACCGCCGATAAAAATCCTTCGTCCATCCAGGGGACAATTACGCACAGAATAAGTCATACAAATTTCAAAATGATCGGTCAAGCCGTTCTGGAGTTACAGTGATCACCGACTTTAAAAACGTGCTTTCGAGAAAAACGCATTTAAAGTTTTAAGTACAATTTGCATGCAAATAAAAAAATTATTTTTGAATTGACATTGAATCATCTATTCCGGCACGATAAAGTGACCCTTTTGAAATGCTGTACTTTGAGAAAATGCAGAACAAAAAGAAACACGATTTTTTGAAAATGCTGACTAGCCCTCACCCCTTAACGGAGAAACGTGCGCGGCAGTCCGTGGACCTGGAGAGCCTTGGTGGAAAGGAAAACTGAGAAGCAAACGAATAAACCGACGAAGAGAAGAGAAAATGAAGGGACTTGAGAGAACTTGGAGAAAGAAGCGGAGAGAGCGATGAGAGAGCGACGATGTGCCGTGGCTGTCCTGGTCTACGGTAAATTACCGGCGCACGTTGAAGAATCCGAGCGAGCCTGGGGTAATTCCTCGGACGGGCGGGCCGGTATCGGTGGCTCGCATCTCCATGACAAATACTGGCAGGACCTCGCGCGGACGCAGATCCTATCTGCGCTTTATCCCCGCAGATAAATGGACCCGCGTATAATGCCGCATCTCACGGTGCCTGAGTACACGTGTACTCACCGTGGAGCGGTGTGGCCACCGGTGATAACGGCTCACCGTCCGCGCTCGACACGCGACATCGGAACGTCCCTTCGAGATATCTTCGACGCGAAGAACAACTTCTCGCCAAGATGGGCCCTGCCACTTGAGATTCGATCGTGCAGCCTGGATGCCGATTAAGCGGCATCTTCGTGAGCAATGCTAGAGGGAATTTTCGGTGGAATTTATCGAAGCACCTGCTGAAGGGGAACGAGACGCCTTTGTTCGATTATAGAAGATTTTAGATTGTATTCGTGTATTCTGAAGTGATTTAATCCCTTTGTTATCCTGGACGACATATCTCGCGATATTGGCCGATTAACGCTTTTGACGAGATATCTCGCTTCCTAGCACCAATATTTTGACACTCTAAACCAGTGGTTCTTAACCTTTTCAAAGTCACGGAGCACTTTTGATCAGAAAAATAATTTGCGGAACACCAACATTATTAAGACAGTTAAAATCATAAAACTAACAAAATAAGGTGTGTTAAAGCCCAAATTATGGCATTTTTACATTGACGCTTTCATAATTTCGCGGAACACTTGTGACGTCCAGTGTTCCGCGGAACACCGGTTAAGAACCACTGCTCTAGACGAAATATTTCGTGTTCTGCCTTTGAGTTCTTATGTCGCTTATACGTTGCGTCGTCTGTAAAGAAAATGGAAAACATAAGGAAACACGGTATTCTTGTTAGAAATGTAAGATCGCTTTATGCGTAGCACCATATTTTCAGTTATGCTACGCAAAAAGTAAATAAAAATAATTGCATCAAAAACTGTATTTATTGCTTTCTAATAGGCATACGATAGAATTAGTTAGAAAATATATTCGTCTAGAATGTCAAAATATTGGTGCTAGGAAGCGAGATATCTCGTCCAGGATAACAAAGGGGTTAATGAGCTGTGATATTTGTTGGATTCTTAGGTGAAATTTGTTTGACTAGAAAGAATTCTAAAGGCAATAGTTGCAATCTTATAACACAAATGAGCAGTTTAACGATGAACGAAGATATTGTAGGGTCGAGGAATGTACCCTTTATGGGCCATTATCTGTAAAGTAGATTTCTCGCTGAAGATTAGAGTTTCGGAGTACGTTCCGGTCTTTGAAGGGTGAGCACAATGATGGATTTTCCGAAATGGTTGTCGTTACGTTCGCGCCCATATAGCGTCATTCGCCGAGCGCAACCTTCTCATTGAGAAAGAAAAACTGTTGATTTACAAAAATAATTGGCTCGTTCAACTAAATATGATGGCCACGGGCCATCAAGCAAATATTAGTGAATATAAGAAATGTCGTATTAAAGGCAAGTAAAATAATTTTTTAATAACTACCGTGTCTTTGACTCAAATATAATTAATATCTGAACTAATTCATTCATAACCAACTGAACACATTTTGTTGAGTTAACAGTTTTTTTTTTCTCAGTGTAGCTATCTGCAACTTTATCCACCGACAGTGTCCATGAAGCAACGAATGTGTGAACTTTGAAATGTGTTACTGCATCTGTTTGAAAACAGAATGATACATTTATGCCACGCCTTATAAGATTTCAAATATTATGTAAAAACTTTCCAACCTACCCAGCTATTGTCATCCTACAGCTCGTGTATTACACCGTATCCATAAGTGATCCCGTGCGCTGACTTTAATATCCAAGTGTATCCACGGAGAAAGGGAGAAAGCGTGGGAGAATGTTCTATCGCACGAGATAGAACTAATCTACTCTTAAATTAATCGTAAACGAAAAATCGAACGGACTATTCCTTTTCTCTATCTTTACCTCGCTCTAGTCGGAAACTCTCTCTGCTTCTCTTCCGACAAGTGCGTTTCGAGAACAAAACCACGAGAACGCGTCTTTAATACCAGAAGCCTTTAGCCCACGAGGCAGAAAGTCTACGACACGTCCCACCTCGGAGAGCATGTTTTCTCCCTATGCAAATGTCCACGGGGACCAGAAGTCTCACGGAGTCCACAAGCGCGCAGCAAGACCGACGCAAGCCGCCCGTTGATTTATCGTTCGCCAGGACGACGTCTCGGAGATTATCACGTTAATCGAATAATCATTTTTTTTACGCCCGCTCCGCGCAATTAAGACATTCATATCGGCCGCTCTCGCCGTAACAGTTTCTCTCCCTCGGATAATTTAAGCTCGGTATCCGCGCGCACGGCAGCAACGAGGCAACAGCAACCGCAGGGAACCGCAACAACTCGCGACAGTTAAATGGAGATACGATCGAGCGGATCTTTCTCTGTCTCTCTCTCTCTCTCTTTCTTCCCCTTTCTCTCGGTTCGGCCGACCAATCGCGACGCCCTGGGACCTAATTAATTCCGCCTCTGCGAGAGGAGAGACCACGGGTGGGTCCTCTTATCGCACGAAGCCTCGATTAATACGAAACGCGGCTCGTATCGTCCAGAGAATTAGCTTGTTTGGCGAGAATCGAATACACTGCTCCTTTCCTCGGTTCTACCCTTTCTTATCTCGAACGCGCGTGCTAAGGACACCCGGTGTCCTCCTACCTGCCATTTCGGCTACGACTATGCCGTCGTGCGCGCGCGTGTCTTCGCCGTCGATTGGCTCGTTTCACTGCGCAGAGATCTTTTTTTAAATAAGAAATAATATCGCTTGTTCGCGAGGACTTGGAATTTTTTATTCGGTGCTGTTGATGTTTCCTTCCGTGGATTTATTTTTGCTCTTTTAGTCACTGTATCGTTCCTCGCTCTTTCGTTATACCATCGTAAACGAATATTGTTATCTGCAAATTGAGAATATCAAAATTTCACGTGGCTTAGCTTCGACAGTCGTGTGACGAAGAATTGTTGAAAATGTGAGAAAGGGAGAGAGAAGTTTGTTGGAAGATGCGCAATTGTAGGTGTAATTTTTCGTGATAGTGAATTCTGCAATGATTTTCGTCATTCCGTTTTTTTGCTTCGATGGTTCTTTTTTCTTTTTACCCGTGGCATGCGTTTGAGGTTAGAGAAGTCCGCACTAGCTGAATTATTCCGCTGGCGAGCAACGGGAATTTCACACGTGAATCCTCTTCCAAGCGAGGAGGAGTAGAAAAGGTATACCGTTGGAATTTCGCGCTGCGATGATTCCTGTAATAAGCGCGTCGATCTTTTCCCGTCGTGCAACGTTACTTTCTTTTCCAGTCTCGTTTCTTCGTTCGAAATTTATCCGAGGATATATGTTTTTGCGTGCGAGCAACGAAAATCACGCATGAAGATTTTTTTCACACGATAAGGAACGGAAAATGCTCACAATTGGACCTTTCGTGCAATGCAACCGAAAGTAACATAGCGAATTCTGTAAAAGTCGGCAGAATATTTTCCTGCCTCGCAATACTCCTTTCCGCTCGACATGCACTTTTCAAATATCGAATTTATACAATAACGAAGTTTGCCGCAGGTCAACAATGGAAATCGCGCATACGAATTCTCCGGCCACGCGTACCCTTGGAATGTCGGCTCATAATGCTGAGAGAATAATGCTGAGTTATAATGAGTCGCATAATAATCATAGAAATCTTCCGTCTCGTAGCGTTTCCTTTATTTCACGTTCTACCTTCACAGTTAAAATTTACGCAACGACGAATTTTCTCGCAGCTCAATAACGGGAATTCACTGTTTGCGCGTACCGTTGGACTTTCGCGTTAAAAGGCCGAGAGTTAATCGTGGGATGATATCCGTAATTTTTCTCGTCCCGTACAGTTCCTTTTCTGCATTCTATTTTTCGATTCCTAATTCACACAATGACGAATTCTCTCGCACGTGAACAACGTAAATCGCTTACCCGAAACCTTTTCTCACCACGCGTACCGTTGGAATTTCGCAGAGGATAAGCAGCGCGGCGATGATTACCGCGATACTCGCGTGTATCTTTCTTCACATGCCAGTAAGGCAACCTTTCCTTTCCGCTTTCCTCTCTCCCACCACTCACTTGACCGGCAGTCTCGCTCGGTCGTCTTCCGCAAAATTACAAGACCTCGTAGTGCGTACATAACAGCACTAGGCATACGACGCGGTTAAACGAGAGAGAGAGAGAACGAACAAGAATGGAGAAACGTTGGAGAAAGACGTAAAGGTGCCGTAGGAAATCGAAGAGGAAATTACGTGTCTGCGAGGCGCACCGAAGAAATAAAATGACTAGGCGCGCGAACCAGCTGAGAGAAGGAGACGAGAAGAAACACTAACCTAGAAGGGATCCTTGAGAGTTTTATCGATTCGCAAAACGTAAAGTGCAATTGCGCGTGAGTTCAACTCTCCATCGTTAATTTCTTATCCCTGTCCTCCTCTAATATCAGCCTCTTCCGACCGAGCCGCGTTCTCACATTCAACCCGTGGATCCTTCCGATCTTGAATATCGCCTATTCGAATCCGGTTTGTAACGGGTCGGATAGCGAGCGCATAATGGCATTCTCTTCGCCTTCTTACGCGAGAATCGCGCTACACGCATCGCCGACTGCTCGTCCTGGAATAGCGCAATTAACGCTACCAATTGGATTCTCTCCAGATTATTGGCCCGGCGCGGTACATTTTTTTCTTTTTTGCAAGCAGGCTCATTAATACGAGCATCCACCGGGCTATTAGGATCAATTATGCCGATACCAGAACACCTATATCGTGCCGTTTACCGTGACACGGCGAAATTCTCCGTATTAAATTATTCTCGCGGGCTTTGCGCAGTCATGGACGAATTCATCTGCCGCGAATCCGTTACTTATAGTAGACTGGAGAGAAGAGTGCGGGTAGTTCGATTGCTTGTACGATCTGAAATATGCCGGCTTGCTGTGTCGGCTGGTTGGATGATTTCTGTTCGATCGTGTTCACGAATTTATTTGACAGAGGTGCAAATAGTCGATTCTTCTTGGCATGCTCTAGCTTGTCGAGATATTAAGAAATAAGATGCGGGTGCGTTACTTACTTAAGGGGTTATGTACACCTGTCTTTTTCCGTTCTGAACGATCAGGAAGAACTTTGTATAATGAAAGAAAGGAAACAAAGAAACATTGTCGATGATTTTAGGTGAATGGAATATAACGTCGCTACGCACCTCTCCAAAAGCAGATCTTACAAGTAACACTACCCAAGTGCCATCTTGGGATTGACTTGGCAATATGCGCGTTTTGTAGAGAATCGAAAGATATTTGATACGTATTTTTTCTTTTCGGTAGACATGTTGTTTTAAGGGATAAAAATGGAGGCTTGAAATATTGATTGTTGAGTAATGTAATAAGGTCCATACGCAGACCAGTAGAAATATTAAGAAAGTGAATACAGGGATGAAGTCACGGTGCTGAAAGGTGATTTTTTAATAAAAAAAAACCAATGTTTCTATTGTTTAAACAATTATTATTTAAAGAAATCGTTGCAAAATGTAAAGTATGGAAAAATTCATAGCGTCATTCGATTCTACGGGGAAAATTAGGTCTCAGGAAACTTCAAAGTGAAAGTATAGTAGAACTAGGTACCGAAGACAAACATCGTTAAACTGTGTTATTAAATATCACACTGAGCTTGTTCGTTACGTTGATAGCAAAGTTAATATACAGGAGGACAAATCTGTTCTGCAATAATATTGTCACCACTGACAATGTGAATAAATAGCCTCCAAAATAACGTTTCTAATTTCCGTGCATATTTATATTGTTATTAAAACGAAATTCGCATCGCGGGGATTTTCATCCGTTGCATTTAAGTTTTTTAACGAGTTTTTTAACCCGTATGCCACTTACACTATTAAATACTGCACGCTGGAGCATGCAGCTTGAATGGCGAGTTTAGCAATTGCAAATCGTACGGAACGGAATACCTTACGGCCAATGTGAATTCTCTTGATTTAGGATGCAAAATGCAATAAACATCAAGCGCGTAAAATGTAAATTGTTTCACGTCAAATCAATCAATGCAAGACTTTTGGCATTACCATTATTTTATTAAACTAATAAACGCATGTGCGGTGGTAATTTTTACCGAACACATATAAGCGCTCATAGTCCAGGCCAATAGCCCTCACCGAACATGCGCCTAAAATACTCAAACTTTTAATAGCGATTAAAAAGAATGTCAGTAGATACTATCGAGTTTCGTCTAACATCCACGTACCACAAACCCATCCAAGAAACATCAGGAATAACTACAACTATCTGTCACAGTCTACGTCGAGTCGCATCGAGGCGAACTAAAGGTTCCAAAAGAGAATTTCCGAAGGACAATCCTAGAGATCGTTTTACCAGAGAGCGCCGTGGAAGACAAATCGCGAGCGGCGCAATTTCCAACGATCAAGGACGCACAGGGCGGCCATAATATACGGCAGGATCGGAGATTTTACTCGGAATCGATTTGAATTAAACACCCGGCGCCGTATCCTAGAGGCAGCTGGCCCGCGGAGCGTGCCCAATTAGGCTTTATAAGAGAAACAAGCGGCGCGCGGTGGAGCCTTCTTCGATTCAGCCTCCTCGAACACCTGAGCTTCGGTTTC
This sequence comes from Tiphia femorata, assembly GCA_944319695.1. Taxonomy (NCBI): domain Eukaryota; kingdom Metazoa; phylum Arthropoda; class Insecta; order Hymenoptera; family Tiphiidae; genus Tiphia; species Tiphia femorata. The sequence continues at coordinate 20,021,913 of OX090901.1, read as the reverse complement.
TAGTACGAGCGAACGAGGAGAAGATGAGAGAAGAGGATCAGAAGGTGAAAACATCGAGCGGAGTGGGTGCGAAGAGGAGAGATTAGCCTTCGGTAAGTACGGCGATTATCTTCCCGATTTCACACCTTATTTATCTACCGCCCGTCTTCGTACCATCTCGCTTGTTTATACCTTCTCTTTCTTTCTCACCTCATCGATTTCTTTCGCCACGAGCGCTCGTTATCCCGATCAACCATCATCGGCGAATCGAATTAAACGAGTTCCGCTCCTTGCGCCTGATTTTCTAGAAACGCGCGATGGCCTCCGGTCATCGGCCAATTGAATCGTGCAAATTCTGTTCATTCTGTTTGCACAGACATGCAACGGAACATTCTAACGTTACACTGAGAGAAAAAAATGTTTGGGTTTACTATAATCTCACTATATTTTATAGTTAGATTTGGCGTCAAACATATTTTCATAGTTCACTTAACCATACAAAATATAGTAGAATGAACGATTTGTACAAATGGTTATATCATTAACTGTTACCTTTGTTCTTGTTACCATACGTATAGTAAAATTTGCTATGCGAATATAGTTAGTTCTATCACTATGTATGACATATTCTGGTAATATTAACTATATAAAATACTTACTTTTCTTACCATTATATATTTTCGACCATACTATATTTTTAGTTGAAATAACCATAATTTTGGGTAAAAACATAATATAGTTGGTTATACTATGCCTCTATCGTAATTATTACCGACATCATGGTAACATGTACCATAAATATGATATTTCCAACTATAATTTTGTTACTATGCTATTATAGTTAGATATATCATATACTTTTCTCTCAGTGTACGGAGTTAAGTTATCATTTTGGAGCCTACTCTCTAACGCCGTAACAGCCTAATACCCTAACTAAATCTTTTCCTTTTTTTTCTAAATAGTGCGGGTATATGCTGTAGCCGCAATGGCAATCTTGCTTAGAGAACAACCACAAATCGATAGCACGGTTGAATGATTGCGCGTGAGGGACACGCAATAGATATTTTCCGATTCTTTTCATCATAAAGTACAGCAAGAAATATCACTGTTTGAAATTTAATATTTGAAAACTCACAATTTTTAAATTCTTGACGGAAATTCCTTCTCTGTTTGTAATTTTTGTACAGATTATGCTGACGAGCACAGTCACGTTCGCACACGACTACAAAGTTTCTGGAAGCTTCCCAGCAGTCGAGAAAAAGTTCCTGTTGGTAGACTTGAAGAAACATTTGATAAAATTTTGCTTGAATCTTTAACCCTTTGACTACTGTTTGCGCCTATTGGCGTCTGAAACATGTTGGCTTCCTGGTACTGTAGGCGCCAATGGGCGCTTGACTTACTTTGCTCCGCTGGTACTGTTGGCGCCAATAGGCGTCCGGAACAAATTTCGCCTGTTTCGTGAATAACTGTCGTTTTAAAATTTTACAATTGCTCTTATGGCAGCAAAATATTACAAAGCAGAATATTAATAAATAAATAATATTGGTTTAATGTAATAGAATTCAGTATTTTGAATATTTTATTATACTTCGTCAGAAATGCACGCCTAACGAAAAACTTCGCTGTTCTCGGTGTACGTCGCGACTGAATTCCTACCGTACGGTACGGCCGGTGCGTGCCAAAGTCTGCCGTAGTCGTAAGGGTTAAGGACCTTAGAATATAATGTCAAAATTTGAATTCACCACATTCGTCCTCCCTAACCAAAAAAATTCCAGAAAATCAGATACATTTTTCCACGGGAAAGCAGAACGTCCCTTGAACAAGCGCACGTGTTAGCCCTTCGAAAAGATCCTCGGTTCTGTATTAGGCGACGATCAATGGACGCATAAACATTTGAACGCATTGGAATCGCGCGTCATCGCGATATTCCGTTCTCTCGCGCTTCCACGAAAGGCCGTGAAAAGCCTGCGGAAAATATACGAGATGACGTTTCGTTCTCCATTGAATTCGCTATCCGCGGAAAGAGAAGAGGGAGAAAAGAAGAACGCACCTAAAACCGAACTGTTTGACGACGCACGTGCGCGCGCGCGCGCACTTTCCTACCCTTTTCGAGGCGCGCGGAATAATCGAAATGGTTTCGCACAGCTGCGCCCTTGGTGGTGGTGCTGCAACGCGGGTGCTTCGTGCTAGAAGAAGGAAAATGCAACTGCGAGGACGCCTGCAACTCGGAGAGATCCTTCTAGGACGGCACGAACGGAACGCTTCTTCTTCTCCGTGCTTGCTCACCGCGTGAGAGAAACCTCGAGGAAGAAGAAGTAGGAGGAGGAGAGAAGGAGAAATGTATGCGCCGCGGTAGACATTTAACGTGGCACCGGCATAAATTTGTTCACCGCCGATACACCCATATATTCACGCGCATACACAAAGAGCGACACATATTACAAACGGTATGCACACAGAGCGTTCTCTCCTCTTCCTTTCTCCCTTCTCCATCTTCGTTCTTCCTCTACCTTCTTCCCTTCTTCTCCTTTCACTCTACCATTCTTCGTATTTCTCGTCGCATACGAGAGGACGTATGTACGCGTATAAGTATTTTTCTTCCAGCCGAAGGCGGTGAGGCTAGCAGGACACCGCAGTGGAACGTAAAGGAACATTTCCCTGGGGCGCTGCCTGTACACGAGCGTGTAAAAGACGAATACAGAGTCGACGAGCATATAAGAGATCTCTCCTCTCTCGGTGTACATTTCTTTCTCTCTCATTCTCTCGTCGATTCTCTTAGTCTTGGTTTCTCTTTCTGCTCTCTCTCTCTCTCTCTCTCTCTCTCTCTCTGTGCTTCTTGTTTCTTTCTCTCTTCTTCTCTCTCGTGGAGAATCGCGCGAGACCGCGAAGAAGAGTACACGCATCTATTCTCTACCCGAGTACACGCTCTACGGTTACCCACCGAGGGTACCTTCACTTCGAGCAAGTGCAACCGGGAGAAGAGAACTGTGAGAGTGCCAAGGCCCTCTCGGCTCCTCCTTTCTTTTCTCCCCACTCGGCTTTATCCGATTTCGTCCTGCTTTATCCGATTCGCTTCACCGAAGTGCTTCGGTAAACTTCGCATAATTCGTTCCTCGTATCTATCCATTTTCTCCTGGTATACATTATCTCACCGGTGTGCTTGTTCTTGCCTGGATTTACACGCGTAAGCGACCAGCCGCGGCGAATAAGGCTCGAGGTAGGGCTATTCGAGTGCTTCACTTCTTTAAAGTCTCGTGAAGTTCGTTTCGCAAGAAGCGAAGCCTTTGTGGATGCTACTTCTTTCCGGAGTAATGTGCTCTCTCTACTCACTTTGCTTCGTCGATTAAATCGTTCGGCTTTGATTTCGACACGTTGCTTCCGTTCGAGGATGAATCTTCGAATCGAGAGTTCTCGTTTCGCCGTGGGATCATTTCGGTTTGTCTCGTTTAGAAGCGAAGAACGACGAGCGCGTTGTTCGAGGGCAAGGAAAGGAAGCGTGACGGTGACGATCGAATTTATGAACCCAGCGCGTACGCGCGCGCGCGCGCGCGATCCTCCTCGCGGGCACCGAAGATGTTTATCAAACTTCCCCCCACCTTCTTTTTGCAATGAGACCGTAGGACCGCGAGAGCGTGTAACTTCCGAGACGGTCGTATGTATCTTGGATGTACTCGACTTGGCACAACTACGGTGGAGAACGTCAGGGGACGAGATTTAGAGGCCGCGACGGCGGACAATGCACGACACCTGCAGCATCTCGGTAAAGGTGGAGAAGGAGGAAAGGGTGGAAGTGAGAGGTGAGAGGAGAAGAGAGAGAAGGAAGAGGAAGCTCGAAGCGTGGGGTGAGCGGAGAAGGAGTAGTCGTCTGGAGAAAGAGTGGAGGAAGGTGAAAGAAAGAGAGAGAGAGAAGAGCGAAGAATAGGCGAGAGAAGGAGAAGAATGGTGGGAGCGAGAAGCGGTGAGAAGAAAGAGAAAGAACGAAGAGAAAGATAAATTAATGCATTTACCACCTGGGAATGGCTACTATAATGGTAGAGTGTCCGACTAAGAGCCCAAATAATAAATTGAATATATTTGTGAGCTCAACGTGGCGTGAAGTTAACGTAAAACATAAATATAGAGAACAAATAATTAGAATGCAACAACTCACGATGAAAGTAACGAAGTGAGATTAAACGGATGAGTAAACCCGTAAATGCTGGTATTTTATTGCTTAAAAGGCCAATCGGTCCTTTGTCGCTATTGCCCTGTAGACTGGAAAAAGAGTAATTGTTATGGAAAGGATAACTATAAGAAACTACGAGAGGTGGGAGTCGAGCAGAGAATAGCAGTGAGAATGAAAAGAGGAAGATAAAAGCGAAACATAATGTGAGAGAAGCGAGAAGAGAGTAATCGTGAGAAGGATGAAAATAGGAATCGGCGAAGTGAGAATAGAGGAGAGAACAGTTCTGTGAAGGAGAAGAAGATGCATATAAAAAATGGTATGAGAGGGGCGAGTAGAAACTAGCCACGAAGGAAAAGAAGAAACAGTAAATGAGAATTAGAAAAGAGTATTCGTAAGAGAATTGAAGAAGATAGAAGCGACGAATGAGAAAACGAGAGAGACTAATGCTAGTCGAAAGAAGGAGGAAATGCGCGAGGATAAGAGAAGAACGAAAAGAAGGAAGAAACTAATGTGGAAGACGATCGCAGCAGTATCTGCGAGGAGAAGAAGAAGGAAGAGGAGGACAAGAGGGTAGAGGCGGATTCGTCTCGGCGTGTAGAACGTCGAAGCTTGTATCGCGTGGCAGTGGATAACGGAAACTGATACCGGTAATGCGCACACCGGGCGAACTTAAGAATCGTCTTAAGAAGACCCATAAGGTGGGGCATCTAGCAGGCGTGTATATTCATTCTGCTCCTCGAGCAAGGTGTAATAGTTGAATTGAAAGTACGACAACGACGATTTGGAGAAGCTGCTCGATGAGAATTCGGTACAAATGCAACAAGAGCTTGCAAAGCAATTAGGAGTGACTAAAATTAGTTTGAAATTTAAGTAATTAACAGCTTTTTTAAAACATTACACGACTAAATTTGCAAAAAAATGGTTTATTCATTGGTACACTGAAAAAAAAGCTGTTGATTCAATCATACGTGTGTGTCACGGGCTGCCATAAACATTTGTAATTGATTCAACATTGTATGTCATTGATTCTAATAAAGTATAGTGTGAAACAATGATGAGGCCATCATTAATTCAATAATACATAATGTTGTATCAAAAGCATATTGAATTGAAACAATATTATTTCATATTATGTAATTGGGACAATCCTCGTTATATGATTGAAATAACTACATATGCAATTGAATCAATGAAGTTTGTAATCAGTGCTGTATTATTCAAATAAATAATAAATATAATTGAAACAAATATTTATTTCATTGAAGTAATTAAATATACGATTGGTTCAATCAAATTTCTTCAATTATGCTATATTATTGAACCAAGTACTTCTGTAATTGACACAACAGTGTACCATATTTCTTTCAATCGCATTATAATTGAATCAACGAAATTAATTCCAATCATACGGACATCATTGAATCAACACTTTTCTTTTCTCAGTGTACACCTATTGCATCTTGTGGGTGAATCTGCTCGCGAATCTCTCATTCGATCCACAGTGCTTCCAAAAGAGTCCTCGATAGTTCGGGACCCCTGCTGGCTACGCATGCAGCTCCCGGGTGAAGGGGGAGATATTCGGAGAGAAAGAGAAGAGAGCACCAAAAAAAAAGAATGAAAAAAGTGAGAGACCGACAAATGTATGTGCAGAAACGAAGAAAGAAGAGACACGAAAAGGGCAGAGAAGGAGAGGAAGCATCTTCTCCCCTAGCAAGAGAGTTTTTTATCGAGATATTAATTGGACAGCCAATTATATCTTATGCGGCGAGGCATAAATTCATAACCTTTAAGCTCACAGTTAAAACGAACCAATTATCGAAGCGGTGGCCACGCAACGGGCCCATTGCGGCCCACCGATAAGTTTGGAGCCCTTCGAATTCCCTTGGCGTGCCTTTCACCCGAAATCGAACTCGTAAGAGCCCGCCGGCGTGTTAAACAGGAAGATTCCTTGGCTCGTTAACCATCCACCGCTCACTGAACTTGAATACATTGGAGAGGAAAATTTGTTACGATTGGCGGATTCGCGCGCATATGACAGCACACGTGGGACTCCTTATACACGATAGATGCGTACCGTGTAAGAAGCCTGGTAAAAGTAGTCACGGAGCAATTGATTTGGTAGAAAATATGAAACCGTTCTTTCGCTAAAGCGAACGGGAGAAAATACAATTGAAGTATAGACTGGCATTCGATAAAATTTTAATCGATAGATGCATAAAGGAAGAAGCAGCATGTCGAGAAAGACATTTTTATTTTTACATTCGCCTTAGATAACATTGTGAATAAAACGTAAGTAAAGCGTGTAAAAGCCATAAGAAGGCAACTGAAACGTGTTTAAAAAACGCAAAAGTTCCAAGTGTGTGTCGATACGGTAAGAAACATAATCCATCGACATTTTGCAAATTATTCACAATGCTGCCCGTGGATGAATAATCAATCGATAACTGAGAGCCAAGTGCATTATTTATTTCAAACGGAACCAACTGAAGTAACTGTGGTATCATATTTGCGGTACAAACGATTTTTACATCACGCTCAGAGGACAGGGGGATGATAAGTCAATCGTCTTCGGAGGAAGATTCGTCGGTGCTGAATTTGGGCTCCTTGATCTTGTAAATGAGAGCAGGTGGCTTACTGGTGCTCAGGATGTAAGTGTCGCACGGTGTTCTCTTGATTTTATTCGCCGCCATCCCGACCTTCAGCGCCTCTACGATCAACGTGCGTGCTCGCGACTCTGTCAGCCTGGTGTGTCTCATAACGTAGGAGACGATCTCGTCCAGGGAGGCACCTTTCCTGTTCGCGTCCATCTTCCACGATCCTCCGACTCTCTACATGCAAAATCATCGTGTAACCTTTGTCGATCGGCTCGTCACGATAAGACGACCTCGATCAGCGAGGCGAAAGATGGTACCGACGATTCTTTCATCACCTCTCGTTTTCTCTTTCCTTTCTATCACGCACGTTCGTAGTTACACGTGCAGGTAAATGCGTGGATTTCAAACTTTTATTAAATCGAATATTTATGTTTTGGTTTACCGTTCCTTTATCGTTCGCGCGTTCATACGTTTCCAAAACGAATGAAAAATCCGAATAATAAAATACAATTCACGAGAATTTAAGAAGAACGAGCTGCTCCTGCACTGAGAGAAAAGTATATGATAATATATCTATCTATAATGGCATAGTAACAAAATTATAGTTGGAAATATCATATTTATGACAAATGTTACCATAATGTCGGTAATTATTATGATAGAGGCATAGTATAACCAACTATATTATATTTTTGCCTAAAATTATAGTTATTTCAACTAAAAATATACTATTTTTGAAAATATTTAATGGTAAGAAAAGTAACTATTTTACATAGTTAATATTACCAGAATATTTCATACATAGTGATAGAACTAACTATATTCACATAGCACAGTTTACTATACATATGGTAACAACAAAGGTAATAGTTAATAATATAACAATTTGTATAAATTGTTCATTCTACTATATTTTGCATGGTTAAGTGAACTATAAAAATATGTTTGACGCCAAATTTAACCATAAAATATAGTGAGACTATAGTAAACCCAAGCATTCTTTTCTCTCAGTGTGCTGGGACAGCAAATTCGAATTTAAAATAAGATTGACAAGAAAGCACGCGTTATCGTTCCGTGCGCGTACGATGTTCCTCGTTAAAGAGCAGTGGAGCTTTAAACGGAGTCAGTCTAAATCCCTAATAAAAAAGAGATTCCTAATAAACTCACCACGCCCAAATCCACCTTATCTCTTACGAAACCGTCGTCGATCTTGAGTCTTCTTTGAAAAGGAATCACCGGTGAAATCAAGTGGCTCGAAAAGGACGAGCGCGCAACATTATTGGAAGAAACGAGTTCCGGTGATGCGCAAGTACGAGCCGTAATTGGATTGTTGTACCTTGGGAATGCGTTTGACGAGAGCGTGAGAGGGAACGAAGGGAGGAGCGCTCAGGAGGGGGTGGTTAAGTTATAGGAGTCGCAGAAAAGGGCGAAGCGAGTGTTGGAGGACGCAATGAAAGCAACGAAGAGAAGAGAGCGCGGTGGTATCGCTTTTATGGCTCGTATATTAATCCCATAATTGAGATATGGTCCACGGCGTGGTACCGGCGCACACGCAACGTCGCGTCGCTCGGCAAGAAGTCGACCATTATCTAAGGTGAAGCTCCCACGGAAGCCACCGACTGAAGGAAGAAGAAGAAGAGGAGGAAGAAGAAGAAGAAGAAGGGGACGAAGAAGTCGCGAACGTCTTGCTCGAGAAAGGATCCGACGCCGGTTGAGCGCGAGAAGGTGGAGGATCAGAATGAGAGGAGATGAAGAAGGCGTAAGAGGACAAAGACGAAAAATTGTGCTCGCCCTCGGTGGTGAAACGAAAGGAAGAGGCAGGCTGCTTCGCCGAGAGCGAGTGTGACCGCCTTCGCGGCGAGGACGATAATTAAGGAAGCCACCAGGATCACCGTCGTTGAGATTGTTACACGAACGAGTCGCCAACGAGCAACCTGGGTGGACACTTTGCTCCTCCCGATGTCTTAATTGCGACGCATCGGCTAAACCTATTTTTCGTTTTTCTTCTCCTTCGGGCGAAATCGTTAGTCGTCTCCCGCGTCCTTGTGAAAAATCGAGTCGTGGATTAATTTTCGTCGAGTGTTTTGAAGAATTAGATCAATAGAGTTAGAATTAAAAGAATTAGTCAGTAGAGATCTATGTGTTTCTGTGTGTGCGTTTTTGGAAAAATGTATTATATTTTTATTCGATTTGGGTTTTGTGCAATTGATCTGACAAAAGTCGAAGCTCTCACCAATGTTAAATTTTTTGTATGCCCTTCCTCAAAATGTATCTTTAAAATTCACGTAAAACGAGGCGCTCTCGAAGTAATTAACAAGAATTTAGCAACATCTCGCCGTATTCGTCCACCCTCTATCTGATCTACGCTTTTAATTATTGACGGAAATCAAACAATCGTTTAAATCGGAAGTGCCTGTTAACATAGTCTCACGCTAGATCCGCAAAAGCTTTAGATTTTGTCGATTTCTCAGCCCCGTAATTGGTTTCGAGTGATTTTACAAGAATTATAAGAAAACGTAATAATGAAATTAGAAATAATAGTATAGAAATAACTTTCAAATAGCATCAACCCATAACCAAAAACGCGCATCCTTCCATATTCGTTTCGCAAGAGAATCGACAAAATTTCCAAACGACTTTTCTCGTTCTAGCGAATGGAGAAACGAGAAAAGCCGTAGACTCGTGATTCCGCGAAGGACGACCGATGGACGCTAATAAAAGGAGCGGCTCGCTTCTTCGGGTCCTTTAGCGGTCTTACGACGGATTCACGGAGCTCAACTATTAGCGGTCTTTAGGAACGTAGTTGACCTCGAGAGGAAGAGTGGCAGGATCGAGAGGCGCTTCGCGGTTACGAATGAAAAAGGATCCTTCTCTTCTTTATCTTCTCTAGAAGAAGGCACCGCCCGTCTTCCTGAGGACGAACGAGGAGGACACGAGGGACGAGGAGAGTTTTTCGTCAGCGGGTTCGGCGCTGCTTCGAAGCAGGTGATTCCTTGGACCTAATTGAAGGGCACCCAGTACGCTTCGGTAACGTGTAATTATCGGGTAGAACGAGTCCGAGAATGTGGCTGGACTCGAGCGAGAATAGAGACATTATTCCAGTTGGTATCTCGGCACCCCTTCAAGTTGTTTCTCCGTCTTCCGCTCTTTTCTCTCTTTCATTCTTTCTCTCTTTCTCTTCCTCTCGTTCTCTCTCTCGCTTCGTCCACTACTGCTCCCTTCGGTGCGGATAACGAGAGCGAAAATTCCTCGTCGTTTGCCCCACTTTGCTCACGGTCTCTTTCTTTCTATTCCTCCTTTTTCATTCGTCAACGGCTTTCCACTTCTCCCCTCGCTTCAATGCAATTCATCGTAAAGGAAGCGGGCGCTAATGATTTTGGTCCAACAACTTGCTACATAGCTTTCAAAGCCTGGAATACGTGGAAACGTATGGTTGAAAAAGGAAAGCTTGTGCGCTAAGAAAACTTAGCTAGGACGTTACTCTTAAGAGTGAGAAAAACGGAAAGTACGCGTAACAACTGATGCTGCTGACTGATATTAAATGCTACTTTCTTCAAGGGTGCTTCTTGAGATAGAACACAAATCAAACATATTGACGGAATTCGTCCAATTCTCGCAGCCTTTCTCTTCCTCCATTCTTTCTTAACGCTAAATTCACCGAAACCAATCAATAGACTCGTCCAAGTGGAAAAACGTGTTTGTAAAAAATATTCTGTAAATGTAGTGTCAATGGCAGCTCAATCATACATGGCAAGCATAAAAATGAAATGAAGCCGAAAATGTAAAGTCTCTTCCACGGTGGAAACGTAACCAAACTATTTATCTCTTTCAGCGATTCACAATGCGAAAAAAAGGCGCGTTCTTACGAGTCAAGTTTAGCTGACTTGAGCTCATTTTAGTCGATCGACAAAAGTTAAACGAAAACTGTAGTGAGAACCTTTCTTTCAATAGAGTTGATCAACTTTGTAGTTGATCAAGAAAAGTTTGATCCAGTCAAACTTTTGTCGTTCAAGTGATGAGTGATCGCGAATTGCTTTCGACTTGAAACATGCCTTGAAACGTGTGAACCTCGGTTGACCGTCACACTTGCTTTCAACTGGCCATGCCACACGTCCATGCCTGTGCAACTTTGCACACAACTGCTTTCGACGCCATTTTAAAACTGAAACGGTCGATCAGTTTCTATTGAAACGTGTGAATAAAAATTGATTCAAGTGGTATTGAACTTTTATTGATCAACTAAAATCGGTCAACTAAACTTGACTCGTGAGAACGCGCCTCAGAAGGATATATTCGCGCGAATTTTTGTGTTATTCCTTAACGCTTTTCATTTTCATCATTTTATTTCTACCATCTCGGATCATCACGCGCCACGCGAGAAAATATTCCGAATCGCGGGGACATCGAGTCAGTGTAAATTCTAATAATATATGTAAATACGAGGCGCCGGTGTGGCACGCTTAAAGCACTTTCTCGACTCGCCAACACGTGGGTAGATATCGCGATAGAAGGACGATAAAATCGCCGATCGTGGGCGGATCCCACGATCCTCTATGTCATCTGAATGATGTCCCAGAATCCCACATACGTTTTCCTACCGCCTCCTCAGAAAATTTTATGCCCACGTTACGGCGATATCTGTCTCAGAAAATATCGACGTGAGAATGCGCGATACTCGCGCCTCTTGGAACCAGGACACAGTGAAATTTCTAGAAGCAAGGAGAACACGATTTCTTCCAACCATCGGTCGACGCGTGTATTCTCAATGCGCGGCAAAGCAAAGAGCAAAGAGAAGGGCTTGATAAGAATTTCTATAAAAATGAATGCCAAAGTTCTCATTGCTAACAATAATCCAGTGATTTAAAGTTCCTACTTAAAGAGCCTCTTACGCTTGTGTTCGAGTGCTTCCTTCGCTTAATCTCGTCGTTTGTGAACGGACCTTGAGACAACGAAACGGGCGTGCGTGGCCGGTGGTAACTTTTTTACGAGTTGCGCTCGCGAACTCGTCCGAACCGTAGAAATCTCTCCATCTGCTCGCGCGCTCCCGTCACGCGACGAAAACGAGGATCGTGGGCCAATTAACTCATCACTGTTGCTAATTGCCCTGACGACGACCGGTAAATAGGTGCTTTAGGTAACCGGGCTCAGTCTGGGCCGTGCAATGGTCCTATCGAAATCTCAGGACGAAAAGAACCAATATCGAAGGAAAGCGAAGCAGCTGCTCCAATCTAGTTCTCGTAAAGCGTGGACGCGCGTTTAATTAGATATTCGCGTGCCTCTAGTGGGGGAACGAAGCGCAGGAAGAGCAAGCGAGCCGTGACGAATTATTAAGATCCGCGCTAATTAACTCTCCACGAGGACGCCGCTGCTCAACAAGTCGATTAACGTGTTTGCGCAGCACGGCTTTCGGTATTTGAAATTCTTGCCAAGATGATAATGCCGAGATAATGGACATTGATTCGCTGCTCGATTATTCCCCGTGGAAACTACCGCGAAATTAGAGGAATCCGAATCAGAAGGTAGTCTCGAATTTCCATTTGGCTCGCTGATGCAAGTACTTCTCGATGAAGGATCCGACTGAATAAATCAATCGCTCGAGGCTACAGGAGTGGATAAATGTCAACGAGATAAATTGAATAGTGAAATTGAATACGCGGGGTGCCCGTCTCACGGCGCGTCTCCACCAAAGACAGAGCCATTACTCGAAGAAGGTCGAAGGCGAGAGATTAGAAGAGATTAGAAGAGATTAGAAAAGATTGGAAGAGATTTCCATCGTGGTTCAAGCCTATTCGAATTAAATTCGAAACGCATGGCGAGCGGATGGTTGTACGATGTTCGCTAGAAATATTGCCGTGATTGTTTCCACGTCATTTATTCCGATAACCATTCCACATGAATGTTCCAAAATACTTCACAATGTTTAAACGTTTACCCTTCCGAGTATTCTTGTCATTCATTCGGACCCAGAATTCTACATTTCAACCATCAGTAACTGGCCCAGTCGCCTCGAATTACTGGAAAAAATCTTTACCCCAGTGGCATCCTGAAAATGTGCCTAGAAACACCTCTGGAACATCATTCTGTACCTTTTCAAATTTTATGCATTATCCTAACCAAAAACATAAATCAATCTTCGGAAAAGCTTCCAATTAATTCTCACCGCTAACATAGCCAGGCCCAAAGTATCGCAACACATCCAAGAGCCGAGTAAGTACACAGTCGTACCCCTTGCTTTGCGGCACGCTACAAACGAGTGCTAACGAATCGTCGTTACTTACGGTGAATCATGGCTGGTGGCGCGTGGCCGTTCAAAGCGACCGCGGGACGAATGAGAAAACGCGCTTTCAGCTCCGCACGTGGACTGAGAAGATGCGCATGCGCTTCAAGGAGCCCACCCTCTCGTACGTGTAAAATAGGTAAGAAAGAGAAAGAGAGAGAGAGAGGCAGACAGACAGAGAGAGAGAAGAGGATGAGACCTGGCCCGCACGATGTGTGCCCCTTCACGGGCACGACGATAGAGTCGCGGTCAAGCATATAGTCACGGGCCATTACCGTAACACCGACGGTTTCTTTGTGCCGAGGTCGCCGAGAGAGTAGCACTCGGGTCCAGATAGAGTCATTACGTGGGACGGATAAGTTTCCACCTGCGCCCGCCACGTAACCCGTCCAGGTAAACACTCCCCGTCCCGGCCTCGCCACTTTGGATTTATCTTGTCCTCGGCGCCTCTTTCACGCGTCAGCCGAGAGAGTTCTCACTTTTCCACTGCGCAGTGCTTTGGGTGGCTATTCGAAGTTTTGAATTCTTATTGGACCAGCGCACAGTAGTCTGGATCTCGAAAAAGGTGGCCAAAAAAACAACATAAAATTCATCATAATGAGTTTAGTAGCATAGAATCTTATACAGAGCGTCTTGCTATATGTTATTTCAAAAGGGAAGTGAAATATCTTTTATATGTGAGGCGCTACGTTAGTTCAAAGTGACCGTTTTCGGAACACCGTGAGTTACACGTAGGTCTACGAAATATCACGGTTGTCTCAAGTACGTGTAACTTTTTACTCGAGTGTCTTTTCTCAATTCTGCTTGATGGACGGTGGTAAGGAACGTGTGTAGAATATTTACGTATATAACGTTTTCATTAATTTATACCCGCGTGTATTACCGATCATGTTAAGGGTCTCTTTCGCTTTTAAAAATGTTTACAGTAAATTATGGAAAAAGTTATCAATCCACTGGGATCCACGAATTTGTTATACTAAAAACATAGGTTAGGATGTTTTGTAATTAAATTTTGAAGCAAATTCTGCCCGTCGCTGCTTCTGTCGTGAGGTTAAGAATACGCGACTTTTTGCAATTAATCATTCAAATAACGCTTCGAGAAAGTATTATTGTGTATAACGAATTTTTCTTATTTTATAATTAGATAAAGCTTATTCTATGAGAAATTTGTTTCTATTTAATATTACATCGCATTATGTCTGTATTTTTGGATCGCGTATTGATGAAGTAGTCTGCACTCGTCGAGAACTGTTCGAGACCATACGGAATGATTTGCAGTCGTGTTAATGCAGAATGTATTCTGAATAAGGAATAAGTTTTGAATAATTAAACAACAGTAAAATAATTGAAAATTTACCATGGTTTCTGCTAAAGTTTAATTTTTCGCGTGGTATTTAATAAGCGAATTTATTTTCGTCGATAATACACTTTAATCGTCTAATTGTAACTTTTATAAACACCTATTATTAACGCTATAATAGAGATGTGCGAATTTTTCGAATTCGAATCGAACCGAATATTGTCAGAATCGACGTAGTTCGAATTCGAAAAATTCGATAAGGTCCAATCACTGCAATTCGAATTCGAATCAAAGAAGACTTAAAACCCATTGAATTATATCGTGTGTCCTGCGCGGGCCGCGTAGAGATATTCGATTTATTCGAATTCAAAATGTGGGTGATTCGATTTGGCGATATTTTTGTCAATTCGATTCGATTTTTTTTTCTGCAAATTCGATTCGTTCCGACTCGAATTAAAAAACCTTGATACGCACATCTCTACACTGTAACACATTTTATTACAACAAGTAACTTTGTATTTTCGAATATTTAAGTTAAGTACAGGCGCATTCGCGAGCTGCACATTTTCCCTATAAAAACAAGACTGCCCTCCGGGGAAAATCGAGAAAATGATGAAAGAGCGTATAAATTTGAGATCGTAATTTCGAGCTGTCTATGACTTCTTACGATCACGAGTAACTCGTATGTCTTCGAGGAACAATGGCCCTTCCTTGGGTTCGTAAGCTTCACGAGAGAACCAGCCACCCTTTCTCTCCCTCTCTCTTTCTCTTTCCTTCCTTCTCGTGCTTCGCAACGAGAGAACGTCGCACTGTAGAAAAGAAAATATCGGCGCCCTATTTCGCCCGATAATTTACGAGAGCAGATACCCTTATCGTTTCGTGTAATTTTCCTGTCACGATACCATACCGTTGAAATTTTAAGACTCCTAATTACACCCATAAAGAATCCGTGTCGAGGGACTCCAAGCATCTTGGCGTACCTACGAATATCTCTACTCGAGCTGCCGATTAGAGGACGAGAGGAAGAAGAGAAGAAGGTGGACGAAGAAGAAGCAGAACCGGATAACCGTTACTTTGTATCAAGCCAATAAATGTCATCGTGGCAGCAGGTGCGCATGATCGGAATCCGAATTCGAAGGACCGTGCCCGCCGCGAATCAACGTCTCGAAATCTAAGCGTCCCCCATTCGTCTGATCGATGCGAGGACCCGCCAAGGGCCTTCGAATTTCTTTGTAGGCCCGTTTCTACGTCGAGATCTTGCCACTCCATTTTCTACGATGAAAGATAGAGGAGCGGAAGATTATTCGAGATAATTGGAGGATGAAATACTTTTCATGCAAGAATTTTTATATACGCGGTTGAGGGTTCTTAAATTTATTGGCAGTTTAGATGTTAGAATTACTTTTAACGATGCCCACAAATACCTCGTGCACAATTTTGGTTTACATTATTTTCTCTATTCGTTGGATTAATCAGTTTTGCAAAAATAGACGAATAAACTGATGGAAATGTGTTCAAGGACTTTCCTCCATATTCCACGATATTCTAGTATTTTACTCTTTTTTCGTAACGCGGTATGTTTGCAAATAGATTTCACTAAATTATCCTGTTAAACATCCTTCCCGCGATAATCTAGTCGTTGACTAACAATCTCAATTTAACAATTTCCACCGATCTGTTTCAATCGACGAATTTAAATCGTCAATCGAATACTAATGTTTCAACGAAGAATATAAACAATACTCGGTGAAATCCATCCTTCGCAATAATCAGAAAATCATCATAAAACATTTACCGATCTCCGCGAAACAATTTCACCCCAATCCCATGAAAATATTCCGTGGCACTCATAAATCAAGATACAGCAGCTCCAGAGCCCATCCACGCCGAACTTTCACTTTCGTCCAGGTGCACCCGCGCACGTTCTCCTCGATGATCCGCGACGTCGTCATCAGCTTTCCTTCTCCAACTTCAGCTTCTACTGCTCTTACGATAATTACTTTTCCACACGCGATGTACACGCCGCACTAGAATTACACCCTGTCCACCACCTGCCCGCTCTTCGCGTGGAGGACCGACGACTTTCCGGTGTTTCGCGCCGACTTTAATCCTCTCGTGCGCCAGGTGAGGTCCGCGTCGGCATTTAATGCGAGGATTCACGAGCCGCCTGCTCGTCGCCGTGTTGAGGTCACACCAAGAGGAGGAGGAGAAGGAGGACGACAAGCTGGATTAATCGCAATAGAGTCATTAAGTGACCAGCCCAGTCCGGTCCGGTACACTCGCTCGAATCCGCTTGGCATCGTCTCTTCGTACAGGCGCGCAAAAAGCTCACGAGATCGCTCATGCCCGGATGCGTGGAAAAGGATTGCTTCTTCTACCTACAATGTCGGTCGACAATTACCACGCGTTACATCGGCGAAGTGAGTCGAGTCGGTCGAGGGCCACGCCGGATGTCGAGGATCGTTTCCTCCGCATGAAAATGTTCCGCTCGCGTTACACGCTTGCGACACATGTGCAGTACTAATTGTAGGTGCCTTTGGACGAGAAAAAGAAAGATGTGCTTGGGATAAGAGGCACTTGTGAGTACCCAATGGAAATGGGTGATAAGTAAAAATAAAGCAGGGCTTGAACATGTTTCGAAAATCATTATTACGCGTTGTTATAGAAGCGAGTGTTACGGATTAGCGTATGTGAAAACTGTTACAACCATAATTTGGACTGAAGAAGCATGAAAAGCTTCAGTGTGTACAACGAGGAAACAGTTCACTACTCGTATGCGAGTATAACGTCTAACTTCTATCAAATAAGTACGGTATACTCTTTTTAATCGTTTGAGTGTGGCACCCGTGGCGGGTTTTTCTTGTTTCCCAATCGAAAATTGCCAAGCGGCTCTATAATGCTTGTCTCTTTCAGGGTCATGGTCAAGAAGGAGATGACAATTTGTTAAATTTATACGAATAATGACTAATCGATTTATTTATCGTGCATGACTAATATCTGAAGTTATTCTGAAATTTTAACTCGTTGTTCGACATAATTTCCGTCCGACACTTCGTGCCGTACCACCGCGATGCGCCCGTCCACAATCGCAGTGAGTGGCGAGCATTACGGCTCTGACAATGAGCGCGGGCCGTACGGGCGCGCTCATTTGACTATGTTTTTCTTTAATAATTCAAAAATGAAGGCTCATCCAACTTTTTTGCAAAGGAAAATATAAGTTATGTAAAATAGTTACTTTTCTTACCGTTGTATATTTTCAACCATACTATATTTTTAGTTGAAATAACCATAATTTTGGGTAAAAAAATAATATAGTTGCTTATACTATGCCTCTATCGTAATTATTACATTATGGTAATATTTACCATAAATATGACATATCCAACCATAATTTTGTTACTATGCCATTATAGTTAGATACATCATATACTTTTTCCTCAGTGTACGCTCTTGCCGTACGTAGGATCGCAACCGGCTGCTAATAATTACCGGAGAGGTCAATGTTTCACGGCGAACCGGTCCACCGTTGCTGTGCGTTAAGCGAACACGATCCTTATAGTATATTGGAAAAGGAAGTAGATGATGTACAAAAACGATTCTCCGCGAGTACGCTCAGCTAGGCTGCGCAAATGATTCCGTTACAGTATTTTCACGTCACTAGTTACCGGAGAACACCCTGAGAGAAGAAACCTTGTAAGTTCACCTCGGTTATATTACTCCATTACATCATCGCTCTTGGTTCTCGGACTTTATACATTTATTTTTCCATCGAGAGCATCGTAAAGCGTGCAAAGTAAAGAAACATCGCGTAAAATCGCATATCTATCCGATACCGACGATATCGCAAAGTGAAGAGGAGAATATGAAACGCGTAAAGTGTAAGATGTAAAAGTGAGGAACACGGAGTCGCGAAGGGGAGAGTAAACGAGAGAAGGATAAAGGGGTACGGGATAGAAAGGAGAAAGAATGGAATAGCAAGGAAGGTGGGGCGCGAAAGAAAAAAAGATTCGAGGCGTAGCCCTCCGTAACGGAGAACAGTGTAAAAGAGAGGAAGAAGGGTGGAAGATAAAGAAAGGACGAGAAGAAAGAAAGGAGAAGGGCCACCATGCTCTTGAGGATTACCATAAACACTCCACACGTTCTGCACGCGCGTTAGTGCTCCGCGCTAGCAAATACACGTGTAAATCTCGTGTTTCAGCTCTTATTCCGCCTTCTCCGCCTCCTCCGCCTCCACCTTCTGCCCCACGGCCTCCTTCGCCCTCTTTCAATTCTCCTTACAGCGTTTCCTTCGCTGCGCGTCCCCTTCGTTCGATCCCGATCGGCTTCTTCTCCTTCACCTCCTCGCTATGCTCGTGCCGGTACTCTTCGGAATCGGCAAAAAGAAGGCGGAGCGCCATGGTCGCGTGACTCTCGTGCTCGCTAAGAAAGCCGGAGAGGGAGAGGAGGAAGCGAAGGTGAGAGAGAGAGCGAGAGAGAGAGACAAAGAGAGAGAGAGAGAGAGAGCGACTGGGACAGCCTCTCTCTTTGGCTTTATTCTCTCGAGTGGACCCCACGGAGGGTTATACCTGGCCCAGTGCCGTACCTCGTCTCAAGGTCGGACAGAGAAAAATCTTCGCGACATCTCGCAAATCGATCTCCTTTGCTCGCGACCTCTTCGTCTCGATCTCGATCTTCGTAGCCCGTGGTCGTTCGGGTCGAACGTATCCCATTAGGGTGTACTACGAGGAAAATGTTCGATCGTCGTGTTGTCATTTCAGGTTTGATCATTTCTTTTGATTTGGGGATTAAAGATGCGATTTAATTAAGGTCATGGTGAACTCGATTGAAAGAGTTTTAATCGGAACTGTTTTGGGTATTTGGTTTTTACATTTTTCTTTATTTTGACAGTTTATTAGGCATTTCGATAAATCTTCTCGGTACTTATTATAATATTCGAGAAAGTTTTACCTAATACCATAGTACCTTTATCCACTTATGGTAGAAGAGGAATAATTACACGTAACACTTTTATCTTGCCAAAATCAAGATAAATGATAATGGTATTAGCACAGACTTGTATTTCAGCAAGAAGACAACACATTTAATATGCGTACAACAAATAAAGACCATTTTCCAAAAAACGTTACACAACGCTTTTAACCACTCGTGTCTGCGATTAGTCCTCGGTCCAGATGACTATTTTATTTTTTCGGGCAAGCTACGTGCCACTGTTCGATTTCTACTTTCTTAGAGATTATTTCTTCTTAACAGTATTCTCTTAAGAAACTCGTTCTCAATTTTGCTCTCGATACACACCGAGAACGAAGAAACCTGACCTTTCATTGTTCACTTTGTGCGCGACAATTTTTCCTACTTCCTTAACGGAAACCTCCTAGGAGACCCGTTCTCAATCTTCTACGACACGTTCTCTGGATACGCAATGCATATGGAGAGTCAAAGGAACTGGAAGAGCGACATATTTCCGTGTCACACGCTTCCTGGTCGTGTACCTTCCTTCTTTGATCCTTTCACTGCCAACTTTTGCCTCTGCCGATCTCGTTTCTCCTCCGGACACGCGGCTAGGGGAGAAAAAGCATCGACGCGCACGCTTATACGTGGGCGAAGGTGATTTAGCGACAATGCCAGCCGAGATTTCTCACTGATTATCCCCGCCCGCCTGTTGTTGGTGCCCAACAGCGATATATCCCGCAATTACACACTTTGCACGCGTAAACGTCACGCAATAAATACACTCGGTGTTAACGTATCCACACGAAGTACCACTGGCCTCGTCCTCGCTCGTCGTCCCTTTCTTTGGCCGAGCAATAAAATCCGCATCGAAATGCCCACGCGGCTTATTTTCGACGCTTCTTCTCCTCTCCGCCCTTTCTTCTCGCCTTCTTCGCGCTCCTTTTTTCTCAGCTGCCCTTCTATCGCCCATTACGCGCCATCCTTTTTTCCATCTCTTCCATCTTTTCTTCCTTCCTCACCCACACGCGCCATCACGCGGCAGATTATCTCGCGACGAGAGACGTACTAATTAACTTTCGTGTGCGCGAGAGACCCCACGACTCGTTCGCGACCACGAATTGACCCTGGCACCGTCGCTTAAACGTTCATCCCGATAACGAGTCAAGACCTTCGACCATGAGACCGTCATCGGAGAATTCTCGTGAGATGTGGAAAGAGAAGGAATAGAAGCCGCCGACACTTGGAGAAACGTCTCACGAGTATTAACCTTCTGTTGGTCTTTGATGACTTACTAGAGAGATAAGAGGGGAGCGCGCGAGTATCGTTAGAGCTCCTTTTGTAATTACCGAAGCGGTGATATTAAAGCTCTTTTTCCTTTAGTCTCTCGGGGTAATGGTTCTTGCGATAGTAGTCTTGATACCAGACTCGTTGCTACAATTTAATCATGGTGAGCAGGGCCGGCTTTGGCAACATTGACCCTCTGATGGGCAAGATTATCGTGTGGCGCTCGTTCAAATTCAAGTTGATGAACAGGAGGGGAGAAATCAGAAAGAAAATTGATGAACGGAGAAAGGAGCAGTAATACGAAATGTTATTCTCACCCCTTTGAAAAATTTAAAAATTTTGGCGAGCAAAAATAGTCCTCGTCCCGGAAATACTGGGATTGCAGTGCCCCTACAGATCTGGCGACTGCAGCGGTAAAGCCTAAAGCCGGTACTAGTGGTGAGTAAAAATAGCCAAGAAATTCATCAATCTATCAAGCGTCGATGCACATTTTCGGAAATTTGTAATATTCTTAGTTTAATACTCGATGCGTCAAATATTAATATTCATCTTCCTTTGCCTCTTCGAGATACTGTTTCTTATAATAGCTGGCTTGATAGAAGACTCATTGCTACAATTTAATCATCCGTGTTGATTAAAAATAGCCTAGAAATTCATGAATCTATCAAGCGTCGATGCACATTTTCGGAAATTTGTAATATTCGTAGTTTAACTCCAGATGCGTCAAATATTAATATTCATCTTCCTTTGCCTCTTCGAGATACTGTTTCTTATAATAGCAGTCTCGATACCAGACTCGTTGCTACAATTTAATCATCCGTGTTGATTAAAAATAGCCTAGAAATTCATGAATCTATCAAGCATCGATGCACATTTTCGGAAATTTGTAATATTCCTAGTTTAATACCCGATGCGTCAAATATTAATATTCATCTTCCTTTGCCTCTTCGAGATAATGTTTCTTATAATAGCAGGCTTGATAGAAGACTCGTTACTAAAATTGAATCACACACGATGAATAAAAGTATACTAATAAGATTCCTAGACGAGTTCCATACTGTGTAATAATTCTGCTAAATTCGCCACCATTAGCATCATCATGTAAGAAAATGTTTCTCCCCGGTGTATGTAATTCGTCGTTACAGTACCTCGTCCCGAAAGAAGCATGCTAAAGAGATGCTTCACTCGCACCCGTTCTTCCCTCCTTTCTTCTCCTCTTGGCGAAGACAGGCGCCACGTTTGGCGAGCTCGTGTGTGCGCCGCTCATCGTGAGGCTTATGCACTCTCTCTCTCTCCGTCTCTTTCTTACTCTTTCTCTCTCTCTCTCTCTTGCTCTCTCTTTCACTTTGAAGCCGACACTTCGGCGAAGTCCCGTGAGATAAGAACTATCGGTGGAGCTACTCGAGCTACCATAGAAGCAGCTGGAGTGGTAGTCGAGTAAGTGGCGCGAGGTGAGGTGGAGTGTCGAAGGAAGAGAATTCAACCTGTGTGCAGGAGGATAACGTTCCGGACACGTAGCTCAGGTGGCCGGGGTATTACAAGGATGTGTTGCTACGAAGGAGCAAGAACATCGATAGAGATTATCGGTGCTATCGAGTAGCCTCTCCTCTTTCTTTTCTTCCTCTTTCTCCTCCTCGTGTACCTCAGGAACCTTTGAATTCCACGATCCGCACGGTACACCCACGTACCACATTCACATTCGTCGTCCTTTTCATCCTCCTTAACTGTCTTTGCTTCGCGCTTCTTCAACCTTCACCACTTTCCTTCATTCTACCTTCTGCTTTTCATCGTTCCACCTCACGGTGTGCTTCTTCTCTCTTGCCAATCTTCTTCACTTTTTTTCCAAAGGTGTCCCTCTTCCTTTGCACCTTTTCCTCCACTTTCTGCTCTTCATCCTTTGCGACCTTCTCTCCTTCCTTTCTCTCTTTTAGTTCCTGATCTTCTTCGAACCATCTCGTTCACCTTCTTCAATATGTCCTCTTCTCCGATTTTCTTCCTCTCCAGTCTCTTCTATTCGACCTTCTCCTCTTCTTCCTCTTCGTCGACTCAGTCGTGGTCGTCATCGACATCTACAACGATCTGCAAGGAGCCAGTGGGGTATATCGTGACTAAGTGGAGGTTATCTCCACCTCCGTCTGAGACTACGATGTGCTTTGTCCTCCTTATCGGTCGGCACGCGAGGTGGAGGTACTCAGCATCTCTTCGACCCTCCTCTTCTTTTATCCTCGAGGGAAAGCAAGAAAACGAAAAGCGACAGGGCCCTAAGCTCGTAGAGGGATACAGCGTGAATCCAGGGTGATTAAGATTCGGTAATTACGATAGTGCTCGTGCGGTAATGACGAGCGCGCAAGATGCTCGTTGTATCCATTAAGTACCGTTTCTCTCTTTACGAGAGAAAGAAGGTTGAACTCAAAGAATCTTCCGATGCGTGTAACCGTTTTTCCACCGTGGCTTACATCCTACTGTAATCCCTTCGTTTACACGAGTAATGTTAGGAGAACCATAATGTACAACCGGAGAGCATCCGTTTTGTATTCTCGAAACTCTTAGCCTTGCTCTTTTCGCGTTAAAGCAAATTAGCATAAACGAAGGGAGTATACCTACCGTAGCTTCTACTTTTCTCCGCAAAGCGTAAAATCACATCTCGATTACAGTCCTGACAGTGACTACTACTATCTCGACTACAATTCGCGATTCGTTCCGTCCAGCTGGTTCCGTTCTCACGCGAATGCAAATGTGGGAAAAAAAAACTTTCCTTTTGACCTCAAACGGTGGATCTTGCTCGGCTCTCTTCCTCTCCCTCGCATGCTTCTATCATTAGGCTCGTGGCTTAACGACCATCGCGCGACAGCAACTATACGATGTTTTACACGGTTATTAAGCACGTGTAGCATCTGAGTCGCCGCGGGTCTCTCCGTTACTCCGCAGAAATGGCGCCGCGTGGCGTTGCTTCCACGCGGTTGCACCTCGAGGTGGATTTTATTGCATCCACCTTTAAGTCGCCGATGCCGGCCGGCCTTCCTTTACTTCCTCTTCCTGGACTATCCTCCCTCTCTTCTTCTTTACCTTCGCTCAACCCCGCGGTCGCGCAAATTACGTGAGAAAGGCGCCGAGTAATAGACGCATCGATCGCTCTTCGCTGGAAAGGAATCGAGGCGAGGCACCTACGAGTAGGTTCATCGACATTTTAGTTGCAGAGAGGATGCCGCGCAGCTGCTAAGTATCTCTTCTTTGAGGAGTGATTATGAGACTTTGAAAGATGACGTGACTCTTAAGGTTTAACTTTGTGGAAGCGCGGAGAGTTTTTGTTGAGACATGTGAACGTTGAATATTCGGCCTCGCGGCAATTAGAAAGGCTGTTATTATATGCGTTTAAACGGTTTGACGAAACCGTTTGACGATCCGAACGATGACGGTTTGATAGACATGACAAAAGATTGTCGAAGTATATTGAGAAATATTTTCCGTACATCGTATGGATAAGTATTCAGATCAGAGCGTGGGTTCTCCAGAATGTTTGATCGAAAGATTTGATTTGAAGATATGCATCTAAACGCACGGAATAATAAATTAAGACACGAACGATCGAGTGAACAAATTCACTGTAAATAAAAATGTTTGTTTTACTCCAAAATGCCTGAACATTGTTGTGCGAATACATCGACCAAAAGCAAGAGCAAGGCGAAAGGTTTAAACGCTTGCAGACGCGTGAGATCAGAAGTCACGTCATTCTCCTTGTCTAAGCGTACAAAAAGAATTCGGGACTATAGCTCGCATGCCAGAACTTTCATCGGTTGGTCAACTTTCAGTCAACATTTTGCACGGGCGCCCTCCCAAGCAGGAACCTTTCGTTAAATGTCGCGCGTTTCGCAATTTCACTTCTTAAGCGACCCCTCGCTGTCTTCTGTGGCGCGTCCTCTCGCGATAGCCCGGAGGAAAGAAGGCAATATTATAAGAAGGAAAAAAAAAACTGATACCTCGAAAACGGGATCGGTTGCGCAGATCCGAGACGGTACCGCACGAACAATGGATCTGTTGCTCAATCGTCGCGCGCCGGCCGTATAATCGATTACGATTCTCGAGTTCGCACACGCGCTCTCTCCGGCACGAGGTGCGCCCGAGCATTCTCGCGCGTCGTCAGCTAATTGAATGTAAGTCGGTGAAACTAAACGTGTGGGATCAACGTGCAATTATTGTCGAGGGATCGTTCGGAGCTGATACACGGTCGAGAAAGAGCTTCGATTCTGTGTAAGCAGCAAAACTCGTGGAATAGGCTCGATGAAAGCAGATGGGTGTTTGGTCTGACTATCGTGGAGCATCCATTACGAGAAATGTCAATGATAAACAAATGGACTAACATTTAGTTATTGCAGAAGTGCTACGAGGTAGACGAGATATTTTATCTTGCAAGTGGTCTGTAATATTTCTAGGTGATTCTATAGGCCGTGGAATGTTACATTCGAATGCATTAGTGTGAATAGATTTTAACGCTTAAAGGGTAAATGTAAAATGTGGGATGGTATGGCAGAAATTCGTGGCACGCTGCCATGCCGAATCACTATCATCTCTGAGTATTTCGATATGTTTTATCTGTTGTACCCGTTTCATAAGTAATTTCACAAGCCATGGGAGACGTTACGATAGAACGCATTCTCGTGAATAGACATCAACACTTCAAAGATAAAAATAAAATATTTGATAATGTAGGAAAAGTGCATATTTTAAACAATTTCGCACGGCGCCATGTTAATCCACTACTCTTTGTGAGTATTGCAAATAAAAGAAATTATTTAACTACATTTCCTTCCTACGTACACTTTGTCCCTGTTTTCTTCCAATGGCTCGTCCCAAAAATCCCTATCTAAGTAATTTCACAAGCCATGGGACGTTACGATAGAACGTATTCTCGTGAATAGACATCAACACTTCAAAGATAAAAGTAAAATATTTGATAATGTAGGAAAAGTCCATATTTTACACAATTTCGCACGGCGCCATGTTAATCCACTACTCTTTGTGAGTATTGCAAATAAAAAAAATTATTTAACTACATTTCCTTCCTACGTACACCTTGTCCCTGTTTTCTTCCGATGATTCGTCTAAAAATCTCTATCCCTTACGCTTCAACTATCAATTCCGATTATCCGTGTCCCACCGTCATAGATATTCCGTCGGATCAAATTTCCTTATATACTTTACCCAGTCTTAAGTATTCGTGGTGATCATTTGTAAATAATCGTCGGAATGCTCGAAGCGAAACACAGGCGGAGATAACCGCGATCACCCCACGCAGAGGGCATCGATATTTAGAACCTTAATCGTCCGGAAATCGAATCTTCCCTACCATCTAAATGTCCGTAGTCGAAAGTTAACGGCCTCCTAGTCGGGACGATTATCACGGCGCAACATCGAGGCAATTCTCTCCTCTCTTCTCTTCCCTTCTTCTTTCCTCTTTTCTCTTCTTCTCAAGCAAGATTCCACCCCTCTTTGCCATCCGGAGAATAACGTACACGTACCATCCTTCGTTCGTTACCGAGCCACGGTTGGAGGCTACTCCTGCACCTGCGCCTGAGAGTAATCGCGGGTGTACCTCTATGTATACGCGCGTAGCCAGAAGTGCATACCTGGTGCTTCGCGTACTGTGCAGGGCAGGCGGGCCAGAAGAGAGAGAAAGGGGGAGCAACAATTCTGTCGCGGTGAAACGCAACCGTTGCTTTGACCGGTGACTCATGCGAGACCCATATTTTTTCCGGATGAGCGCAAATTTTTGAAGGGTTTCTTTTAAAAAGAATTGAATAGGAAGCTGCAGAGAAAACTAATACGGCGCAATGGTAAGCATTCGTGTTTGTTGTTACGCGTTTTTCGGATTTTCTGTTCTGGTAGTAACCGTGGCGTGTTGTTTTCCTCTTTTTTCTTTACTTCCTTCGAAGCATGTTTTACTAAATGCACTTTGCACTTTTGCAACTGTTGCACTTTTTTGAAGAAAGAAACCCAAAGCTCTACACGATTCAGCGATCTGGAAGTCATTAGATTCACCAAGCTCACTGATTTGTTCCTACGCAAAACCAAAAGCTCGATATTCGACGCATCCTTCTTTGAAAACTCTCGAAGGTAAAAAGTAAAGTCGAACAAACGTGGCCTAAATCGTACTCAATTTACCACGCTCACCGTTAAAATACTGCACGTTCCGCTCATTTGGCCGTTCGGTTTGCCACATAACTGGCTGCTCTGTACAAGAGCTCGCGTGTTCGTCGCTGGAACGTTCCTGTGAGGCTTGCGCACAGGTCCGCGAGCGTTTCCGAGAGGAGAGATGAGCGCGTGTTTGCGCTCGCTTAAGCTCTTGTCTCTCTCTCTCTCTCTCTCTCTCTCTCTCTGTGTTTCTTTCGCTCTCTCTCTCTCTCTCTCTCTTCTTTTCTCCTCTTCTTCGTCGAACCTCTCAGGCGGCCTCGTGCGAACCTCCTCCACCTTCTTCTTCTCCTTCACCTCCTCCGCCAAGAGTTCTGCTCGGCTCGGACTCATACGTGCGTACATAAGCAAACCTGTTGTTACCGCTCCTCCCCGCCATTATCTGCCTCACGCATCGGCGCCGATTTTTATGCGAAGTGAGGGGTGGGGTGGGCTTGATTCACGAGGCAAGTTCATCAAGTCTCCTCCCTTACCTTCCACATAGGCACGTCGCGCGCGCGCGCGCGCTTTCACGGGGATTAGAGAAGACGAGTTTTCCATTTCTATTCTCGCTTCCTGTAACGGTCGAGTGTCTATGACACGAGGTACACGAGAGTAAAGAGGGATGATGCGTAGTAAGGGTTGCGCGCTGGTATTTCTCGATCTTTAGATACACGTCCTAAGTTGAAACAGGGACCAAAAAATTTCGATGAATAAAACATTTTAACCAGAATACTCGATCAAATTAAACCTATACCCTAACCTTACTTGTTAAGTCTTGATAAGGACTCCAAACGAGGGTCGAAACATCGAAAATATAGACAGGGTGAGAATTTTTGTGTTTGTTTTGACAGATTATTACGCCGTAATTTGGAAATTTTTTACGAAGAAAAACTGTTTGGTCCCTGTATTGCTTGGTGGATCGCTTGAAAAATATTGAAGCGAAAGTTTCGTGGGTATGAACATTTACGCCAAGGATTAGAGAAGACGAATTTTCCATTTCTATTCTCGCTTCCTATAACGGTCGAGTGTCTACGACGCGAGGCACACGAGAGTAAAGAGGGATGACGCGTAGTAAGGGTTGCGCGCTGGTATTTCTCGATTTTTAGATACACGTCCTGAGTTGAAACAGGGACCAAAAAATTTCGATGAATAAAACATTTTAACCAGAATACTCGATCAAATTAAACCTACACCCTAACCTTACTCGTTAGGTCTTGATAAGGACCCCAAACGAGGGTCGAAACATCGAAAATATAGACAGGGTGAGAATTCTTGTGTTTGTTTTGACAGATTATTACGCCGTAATTTGGAAATTTTTTACGAAGAAAAACTGTTTGGTCCCTGTATTGCTTGGTGGATCGCTTGAAAAATATTGAAGCGAAAGTTTCGTGGGTATGAACATTTACGCCAAGGATTAGAGAAGACGAATTTTCCATTTCTATTCTCGCTTCCTATAACGGTCGAGTGTCTACGACGCGAGACACACGAGAGTAAAGAGGGATGACGCGTAGTAAGGGTTGCGCGCTGGTATTTCTCGATCTTTAGATACACGTCCTAAGTTGAAACAGGGACCAAAAAATTTCGATGAATAAACATTTTAACCAGAATACTCGATCAAATTAAACCTATACCCTAACCTTACTCGTTAGGTCTTGATAAGGACCCCAAACGAGGGTCGAAACATCGAAAATATAGACAGGGTGAGAATTCTTGTGTTTGTTTTGACAGATTATTACGCCGTAATTTGGAAATTTTTTACGAAGAAAAACTGTTTGGTCCCTGTATTGCTTGGTGGATCGCTTGAAAAATATTGAAGCGAAAGCTTCGTGGGTATGAACATTTGCGCGAGGGGAATGATAGTAAATTTAACGTTTCGATGATTGTCCAAGGTAAAGAGGTATCTTCTAGAATGGATCTTCGAGAATTCTCTGGAAGACGATTTTTCTAAGGTGTAGAGGTTTTCTCGAGAATGTCAAAAATTTCGTTGAAGAATCCACGATACACTTCTAGGGCACCCAGGTACGTTAACGTGAAAATACGGTTCCTCGATTTCATGGAAGTTTGACATCCAAAAAAAGAATGCGCTTTTTTCTCGAAAGAAGAACCATACGGTAACGCGACCTTATGAAATCTCCTTCGGTCGGCAACCTGGAATGATCAATTTACTTTTACGTTGCAAAGTAAGATCTCCGCGCGCCTTGCCCATTAATTTTTTTCACCGTTCTTTATGGGCACTGTGTTAATTAAGGGAGTGGAACCCTCCGCGGTGAGAAGACCGGCTTCTCTTGACGGTACGCGTACTCTGGTTACGCTACTGTCCACACGCGCCCGAGCGGAACGGACGAGCGCGACGAGTGAACAGGACAAATGCGTCGGAACAAACCAACGCGACAAATGTTCTTGATCAGCAGCTAGGACGAATGCGGGTGAGGTCGGTCACGAATAGAATGAGCAACTAGATATATGGCCGTGAGCTCACGAGCGCGATGAACGAGCCAATGAAATGAACACCCGTGAGTTCACGATCGTGATGAACCAACAAACTTGACAGACGCGCGTGAACTCTGGAGTGCGATGGACGAACAGACTTGACGTAGGCTCACGAGCACATTGAACGAGCAAACTAAACAAACGCGCGTGAACTCACAAGGTGAGGGCAAATTCTCGCCGGCTAAGATTTCGATGAATTTGCAATATATCATAGTTCAGCGCTTCTAGTGGCGCGTAGTAAACGGACAGAACGTATTATGCTCAGAACTCAGAATGTATTATGAGAAAATTGCAGTAAAAAATCGCGACATTTCCGCAGAAATTCTACATTCAGAAGACAACGTCATCAGCGGTCGACTTCGAAGGAAGAAAAATCGAGAAAGAATCGATTGTCAAAAGACGAGATGGAGACAAATTTAAAGATTTCTGCTATTAGGACGAGTTTCACCCGTCGTACTGTTTATGTGACCTTTGTCAGGACACCGATGAACAAACGCAGTTGACAAACGCACATGGACTCACAAGCGCGATGATCAAACGGACTGAACGAGCGTGAACTCGCGAGTGCGATAAACGAGCTCACTCCACAGACGCAAGTGAGCTCATGGTCGCAATAACCAAATGGAATTAACGCACGTGAGCTCACGAACACGATGATCAAACGGAATCAACGCACGTGAGGCCGCGAGCTGGCCGGACGAACGGAACGAAAGGAAGGAACGTGCGCCTGCGCGTGAGTAATCAACGTTTGGTCCGCTATTCCGGTCTGGCCGCCACGCTATCGGGTACTCGGTATCGCGACACGGCGTGTAAGAACCTTGTAAGAGCGTGGTAAAGGTGGCGCAAGAGAAATGCGCGCAGGTGGTAGACCCTCTCGCTCCTCGTCCGCTTCTTCACCTTCTTTCTTTCACCTCCCACTGCTGTCGTCCTGCGCGCGCATTATTACGCGAGGAATTCGAAGACCAGGGCGCGCAACCATCCGTTCGCCGCATTATGGGCATAAAGTCGTTTTTTAGTGCCAAATGTCATTCGACGGCTGAATTCTAAACGGATTGCGATGAAATTAGTCTTAAAATACACGTTATTTATTGTACTATAGCGGAGACCTGCACTTTTTCTGATGTTGCAATTTGTTAGTTAATACAAAATCGAAATTGTTCGAAACTTTTGGCAATCATTTTTTTGGTAGGGTGTTCATAATTCCTTCAATTCTCGATATACAAGGGTTTTCGGGTTCGCTGACTACGAAACCGTGATAAAAATTTCGAAATTCGAAATGGCGTAACACGTCTTTGCCGCTTTAGAGCGGATAACAAGCGACGTGCATAGCACATCTTTCCAGCTGAAGGGGTTAACAATTGTAATATGAAAAAAGTGCAAGTCTCCGCTATAGTACAACAAGTAACGCGTATTTTAACACTAGAACTACCAAGCCGGTCAAAATGACTGGTCAACAAAGGAAGCTTCCATATGAAAACAAAAGTAAATGGTAGCTCAGTGATAAAATAAACACTCTCTTTGTCAAAGTGAGTGGTCAACGAAAGAAGTTTCCATACGAAAAATGAAATTGGTAGTTCTAATGGCAAAGAGAAATTCTTGTGACAAATTTACGCACCCGGTCATTTTGACTGGTCGGTACTTCTAGTGTTAAGACTAATTTCATCGCAATCGGTTCAGAATTCAGCCGTCGAACGACTTTTGGCACTAAAAAACGAGTTTATGCCCACAGTGCGTCGGTCCGTTTGTTCCATCTGTTTCATTGGCCAGTGCACCGGGCCCAGGAAGAACAACCGCGGGCCGCGCGTCCTTATCGTTTCGCTCGAATCTAATCCCGTTGAAATTCCAACGCACCCGAGCCCACCACGCAAATGGACACCAGCGCGCGACCATCGTCATGGATCTGGTCTGGTGCCCGTCCTCGTTCACTTCCTGCTCCAACGTTTCGATCAACGGCGACGATCAGCTGTTCGCTGTACGAGCCCACCCACAGGCGAACGAGCGATCTAGCGTGTGCTTGGAGTTAGCCCGGGTACAAACGACCGAGCGAATCGAAAGCTGAAGCGAGAGAAAGCCTGCGAGAATTGTGCGAGCGTATTGTACTGAGACTCAAGAGTAAACCAGCGCGTGTTCGTCTTTGGTTTTCAGCTTCGATTTATCATCAGCTTTACAGAAATGTGCAGCCGTTGGGCGACTCGTTGAATTGGTCAATTCGATGCCCCTACTCATGTGACGGAACAACGAGAAACAGGTTGTTGACGTTTCTGACGTTTTGAAAAACACACTACTCGTTCACGAACGCTTCCTTAAGTTTTTCTGTGTTTCTGTTATTAATAACGAGTGTTCTGGCGAAAGCAAGCAAACTGTGAAATCTGTCAGATTACACATATGTTGCTTGAACGTGTACGGTGATTTCGTGAATCATTGCTTATCGGCGACTACCACGTACGTGTGAATTTGAAGACGTCGAGAAATTATAGTTTCTGGCAATTCAAAAACTTATATCAATTGTTACCTTATAAAACAGGGCATACTATCCTAGCAATTGGTCGGTTAAGAAAATATAGAACTTTCATGGGATTGTTATCACAAGTAGATGTTGATTCTAGCACCGAATAAATCAACGTGCAGATTTGCCAAGGAAAATAATGCGTCAAAGTGTTAATAGTAGTTATTCCAATGCGGAGTTATAGATTCGTACAAATCAACGAACAGATTTGGCCAACGGAATACCGTGAAAAATCGTCGA
Source organism: Tiphia femorata (assembly GCA_944319695.1). Taxonomy (NCBI): domain Eukaryota; kingdom Metazoa; phylum Arthropoda; class Insecta; order Hymenoptera; family Tiphiidae; genus Tiphia; species Tiphia femorata. The sequence continues at coordinate 19,989,960 of OX090901.1, read as the reverse complement.
ATCGTTCGCCATTCTGCAATTTCTTACGTAGCTTTATTTGTCCACCGCGTATGCAACTCCACTTTGCATTAGCGGATCTTTTAGTTGCGCGAGAATCTACGATGGGATACCTGCGTAAGGATGAAATCAACCGGTTCGCCGCTGCTGGCGCGAACGATGAATCTTCCTCGCGTATACCTTCTCCGAGTAATCTACGATGAACTCGAGCAGAAGTCTCGATCGCGGCGTTTATCCATTCCAACGAATAGCGGACCTGCTTTATCAGGGGCTATCGTTGAACGTGGTGGATCGAATGACCATTGGCTACGTGGAATTATTCATGGAATGATTCTAAGTATGACGCACATGGTAAATGATACTTTGATTAAGTGAAGAAGGCAAAGTATGCATGTTCAATGATCGAACTGTTCACATACTACGTTTCGAATGCTACTCAATCTTAGCAGTAAAGTACTAGAGCTATACTGTTCTCATTTAGATATTTTCTTTATTTTGAATGTTGAACAGTTAAGTACTTTAATAAGAGCACGGCTTAATAATCGATATCGCTACAAAACCGGCAAAAAAGACATTCTAACCGATCACGTCACTATGCTGACTTCCGCAACAGTAATTGTAAACCAACAACTGAAACAGTTAAATTTAATGAATAGTTCTTTTCTCTACTCGCACATGGGAGATCGCGGCTGGGTTCGAAATTTATAGGACAACCACTCAACCCTTCTTGCACGTTCCTCCAGCAACAACAGCAGCAAGTGCAGGCGGAAGTAGTGCGTGGAAACGTAATTCACACGGAAGCAAAGCACACGTTGCGATTTGATCGTGTACCTGTTGGCCGAACCCGTGGATGAAAGAAGGTGAAGAGTAAGGAATAATTTGACTAAACGAAGAAGAAAGATGTACGAAAACGAGATGCGTCAGAATTTTCATTGCGGAATTTTCAATTTTGATTATATACTTTCTTTTATATATGGAAACTGTTGAAGATTTTGTGCTCGATTTATAACAAGAATTAACTGCACGTTCCATACACGTTAAAACTAAAAAAGTGCACATTTCACTTTGTCGTACCTACATATAAGTTTTTGAATAACACATTAATGTATTTATTATCCTCCCTCTTAACTTCAGTATGTTCTTCCTTGAACTTCGATTCTATCGAATCTGACCTTTACCGTTTTAAGCAACATTGCGCAACGCGTAGAAGAAACATTAACCTCGTAATATAATTAACTACCCTCTCTAATTAACCTTTCAAAAGCACCAATAATTCGAACCCTTCGTACACTTTCTATCCATCGCTCGAAATCCTGTGCCGCCGGGAGGAAGGCAGGCCGAAAAAAGATAAGAGCCCTCCAGTAGCGAAGAAGGAAGAAAGGGGCCGGTTCTCCGTTCTTTAAAATGGCCGATCGGTTCGCGGCGCGGAATCAATATTGTTGGATTGACTCGATAACGCCTCGTAAATATAATAAAGCCCTCGCGGACCAACCTGGCCCCTTGCTGCTTCCTTCTCACCCTCTTTGGTACCACGAGACTGGCCAAGAGAATAGTCTCGGGTGGCGCTCTTGGCAGTATACGAGAGTGCACTTCCAACCGAAGGGGGGAAGTAAGTAAGGAAAGAAGAGATAGAAGGGTGGAAAGGCAAAAGCGAAGGCGGCAGGCGAGCTGGACGAGAGCAATGCCAGGAGCCCAGTAGTGTCCAAGAGACAGCGAGAGAGAGAGAGAGAGAGAGAGAGAGAGAGAGAGAGAGAGAGAGAGAGAGAGAGAGATAATGTTCGAAACCCTTCGGCACCCGGTGGGCTCCTTCTTCTTCTCCTTTCGGTAAACAAAGATGAAAAAGGAGAGAAGGACTCGCTCTCTTGCTTCAGCAACGCAAGAAGGGTCCCACTACAACCCCCACCCTCTCTTACTCAGTCCCCACCAGGTCAGAACGAAGCGCGCGCGACTTTCTCCCTCACTCCTCGTGTCTTCTCCTCGTCCTTGCTGGAACCGCAGCCGAGCCAGAGCTGGCCACCACCAGAAGAACCGACTCAGTGAGTTTTAGCTCGAGCCGGCGAGCGCTTGGCTCCTCTCCGGCGTCCTGCGTGAATCGCGAGTGAGTGAGCTGCGAGGTTCGTGTGTCCGTCCGTTCGTGCGACGAGATTCAAGTCGGAGAGATAGAGAGACTTCTCGCGTGTGTTTACTTTACCAAGCGTTGAAAATTTCGTGAAAAATCCTCGGCTCGTTCGTGGTTCGTTTCTGTTTTTTTTTTTTGGAAAGTTTAGAGTTTGAGAAGAGAAGTTTGAGAGGATTAGGTTCGCGAAGAGATGTGGATTGTTGACGACGGAGTGAGGAAGTTGCAGCAGAATGTTTGTTAGGTGAGGACGTTGTCACGTGAAAAGTGTTTTTGGGACGGTTTGTTAGGGATGATCAAAATTGTACGACAGGCGTGAAGTGTTAAATGGAACTTGAGGATTTGAATGAGGATTCTCGCTGATGCTTCGGTTGTGTTTTCAATGTGACTATTCCCGAGTACACGCGACAATTGTTTGATTCGCGATAATCAGTCGGTAGAACAGTCGGCACGTACTTTGTTTTTCGTGAAGTTGCACATGAAGAAGAGAAATGGAGTCTAGAAACGTATTGGAAACCGAATAAATACGTACGAAGGATTTTCGCTTCGGACCAATTTTTTCGCGAATGACAGATTCTTGGAGAAATTGGTACAATTGAGATTAGGACAACAAAAAGAAACCATCGGTGTATTATTAATTTTCTACGTTAGTTTAGTCGTGTACTCCGATCCTGACAGTTGTATACCGTGCCCCGTGACAATACGGGAAAGAAAACCCAGAGGCCATGTTACCGGTGTTAATACATTCGTACCAGATTTTGTAAGAACTTTGATACTCCGAAAGTACGACCCTGTAAAGCCAATTCACGAAACTTCTTATTTGATTGAAAAACCAACATTTATCACTGGTGCTTTTCTACGATAAACCAAGGGATACTCGGCGAACTTCGCTTCTGCAATTGCGTTCGATAAGAGGATTGACTCGTCCTTTAACAGAAAATCTAAAAATTCAATCCAAAGGCAGGTGGTACTAAGGAAAACAACATCGACTGGTAACACTGAGGAGAGAGGACGCGATGTCGCGCTGCTCGGACCACCCCAGTCGCGGGTTCTTCCTCTTGCTCGGCTTGGTCTGCTCGCCACGGTGACGGCCGGTGTTTCCTCTCGTGTGGATCGCGACAGGTTCCGACGAAGCAATCGACGTGGGATTATTCAATCGTGGAGAGCGCAAAAGCCGATGATCCGCGTGACATGTCGTGACCTCTTGTGCGAGATGAGCTACGAAAGGACTCGGTGCCGCGTGAGCTCTCCTCGCGTTCGCGAATAAAGAAGCGCACCGTCGAACGCACAAGTGGCGAGGAGACGATCTCCAAGAATTTGGATACTAGAGTAAAGCTAGCGCGAGAGTGACACGTGGCGTAGTTTCACGTGACGCGAGTGAAAAGCCGAAACAGAATCACGGATATTAAAGTAGCCTGGAAAGCGCAAGATGGAAGACATAAGCGTGAGTAGTAAAGTGTCTTTAATAATGTCGTATTGCGATTTTATTCTTCTACGTGTAAGGAAGCCTGATGCTACCACGTGACAAAAATTGGCAAGCTTTCGCGCTTTATTCGAAATCGTTCAAAATTCGCTGCCTGGAACTTCTGTGCTGGAAAGATCGTCCGGTGGAAAAAGAATTTTAAAGAGCCTTGGCCCACGCTCGTTCTGGAGTAAGCGTGCACGGTGGGCTTAGCCGCAACTCGAAGTATCTTTAATAAAATTATATTCGATTTTATTCTTCCGCGTCTAAGAGAGCGCGCGGTAATACAAATTTGGAAACTTTCATATTTGTTATCCTGGACCTTCTGCTTTGCTGGAAAAATCGTCAGGTGGAAAACGAATTTTAATGAACATTTTAATCAACGCTTGTTTTGGAGTAAACTCTATCCGTGACTCGATGCGCATCGAAAGAGCAACTGGAGGACCGCTTTTTTTTTATAAATTAAACATTAAGTGAAGGTGAAGGGGCCCCAAAAAGCGACCAAGGGCCCCCTCATCAGCGTAAAATGTACCTAAGAGCAAATGCCCCTTTACCATTTAGCAGAAAGTATAAGTGTGATTAGCAACCTAAAATATAAGATACAAATATGTATAGCACGATGTGTAAAGAGGAAAAGATTGCAAAAAAACCTCTAGGAAAAAAGGACAACTGGAGGACCGCGTATCTTAGAACAAACTTAAATAGTGGATCTACTTCGTACGTGAGATGTAGAAGGAAAGCCGTAGATATACAAAGTAGCATGCACCGGCACCACGGTGTCCCGATCTCGCGAGATAAAATCTCAACTGGACGGTGTTCAAGCGCGCTGGGACACTCGCGTCGGTGGGCATGGACGCGCAGCACCTTTTTTGGACTCTCACCCCGTTGAAAAAATGAAAAAAATCGGAATGCGCCTTTCCATGGTCGAGCAACAGCCACGACGAAGGCGACGACGACGAAAGAAATTTCAACATTGTCCGACGCACGATCGGTTCCCTCCGATTCGTCGTCCTTCGTTTCTCTCGTCATTTCCTTCGATGATACTCTCTTTCTCTCATTCTCTCTCTTTCGTACTCTTTGTCGAGCATTCCACGAACCGATCGTCGTCATTACTTTCCCGGTTCGTAAAATCGAATCGCCTCCTCTTCGCCGACACTCGCGGCCCTTGAATTCTTCTCGCCAACGACTCGAAGAGAGCATGGAGAAATTCACCGCGCCGTCGATTCACTCTCCCTCTCTCGCTTTCTGGCCAAAAGCCATAAAAGAATCGCGCGACACGTGGGAACCAGGGAAGTTAAGGGCGGAAGAAGAAGGGACGTCGTTGTCCCTTCTACCGTCTGTCACGAGTAACCGGCCTGACGGAACGGAGACGGACGGAATTTCTCTGCGACACGTGGTCGGAAAGACCCTCTCTGGGGTCGAGTAAGTCGACATCCAAAGTATTCGAGTAAGATTCGCGCGAATTATCTTATAATGGAAATAAATGAAAATTAACGATTCCCTCTTCGCTTCCTAATCGTGCAACTTCGATTCTTTCTGAGGACCTTATAGGAAGAAACATATTTGACAGACATATTGCGGGTTCTCGTTAACCCAAATGGAAAGCATTCGAGTTCTCGGAAATTATTTTACAATGGAAATTACTGAAGATTAATCTCTGTCGTTCTCGTGGCGTTATCGGAAAAAGTAAATTTGGAGTTTGTGCAGCGTGCAGCAGAGAATATTGTGAATTTAAACGGAACTGGTATTTTACGCAAAAGATAAACAATATGACTTGTAAACAATTTCACAAGTTGCAAGTCGTCCGAAGCGCTTTTCGTTCCATCAAGTAATAATATGAGAAACATATTTTCCGTTCTCGTAAATCGACATCGAAAGCACTCGAGTCCTCGCAAATAATCCCCTAATAAAAGTTAATGAAAATGAATCCTTCTCTCTCTTCTTATTGCTCGTGCAACTTCGCCTCTCGCGACATAATCGGACGAAGTAAAATCTTCGCATCATGTGGCGACATTATGCGTCAACAGATTCTAGTTCGCGAAAACCAACATCGGAAGCAGAAGTTATCATCGCATATCGTACGAAACTTTGCATTTTCAGCACGACCATCATCTCGTCCTCTTGAGCGCACAGGTGTTTTAAATGATTTCCAAACTAACCGGGCGCGTGCACTCGTTACGCCTGCGCCTACTCCGATTAGTCTTTCTCTCTCTCTCTTCCTCTCTGTCTTTCTCTCTCTCTCTCTCTTCCTCTCTGTCTTTCTCTCTCTCTCTCTTTCTCTCTCTTTCTCTCTCTCTCTCTGTCTCTCTTGAGAGAGAAGAGGCTGTAGAAACGCGAGGACAAGCACTCGGGAGGAGGATCAACCGACAAGATCCCACAACGAGAGCATCTTCACGTGCGCGTATGCGTGTCTGTACGAATGTGGGCGCATGCGCCTCCCGTGCGCTTGGAAGAAGAAGAAGAGAAGGAAAAGGTTGGCGCGGACGGAGCCGCGCTTATTAGTTCGCATTGGTCAGCTCACGCGCCTTGTTCGAGCTGGACAATGAGGCGGGGATTGCATATTGTTGTTTATATTTACGCGCCGCGGGCATAAATCTTCGTTTAACCCGCATTCAGCGCGAGAGCGGCGGCCTAGAGCGAGGCAAGTTACGCGCGAAAATCGTCCGCGCTCCGAAAGGAGCCAGAACGTATTCTCGAGTTTATTATCCTGAAAGTTTTACAGTCGTGGGAGGATAATTTCGTCAAGCTGGGTCTGCCAATAGTAAATCCTCCGGGTTTGATTTAATGCTCGACGATTCTTCGAATAATTCGTATTCGCTTTGATCCGATGTCGCAATTCTCGCTGGCGGAAGATCGTGGTCAAGCATCAACATTTTTATCGCCGTAATAAAACTTCGATAAAAGTCTGATTATAAATGATTTGAGACTCTTCCGCTGGTAGACAAGATTTTTGGTTACGTATAGTCGAATTGAGCAATCTCGTGGATTATCGGGCTCTGGGTACTTTCTTATTGTTAGAAGACGTACTGGAACAACGCGCATGTATTTTTGAAAACTCTACAAACCTCTATTCAACGAACAACGAATAAACCTTGCAACAATGCAGTTGTGCTCGAAGAAACAAATCTTTCTAATTGTCCGATTCCAATATCCTCCTGTCTAGAATAAGAAGACCGTCTGATCCTTTGAAATCGCAAACCTTTGCCAAACTTTCCATCTTGTTTAAAGCTCCTTGCACGAATTAACTTCTACGAGGTCTCGTATCCTCTTGGCCTAGACAAATCGACGAGCGTGCCACACTATGCGCGAAGCTTAGCGCTCTAGTAGCTTGTGTTAGATCGAAGGAGAAAGCTATTGAACAACGAATAAACCTTGCAACAATGCAGTTGTGCTCGAAGAAACAAATCTTTCTAATTGTACGACTCCAATATCCTTCCGTCTAGAATAAGAAGACCGTCTGAACCTTTAAAATCGCAAACCTTTACCAAACTTTCCATCTTCTTTAAAGCTCATTGCACGAATTAACTTCTACGAGGTCTCGTATCCTCTTGGCGTAGGCAAATCGACGATCGTGGTACACTATGCGCGAAGCTTAGCGCTCTAGTAGCTTGTGTTAGATCGAAGGAGAAATCTATTGAACGAACAACGAATAAACCTTGCAACAATGCAGTTGTGCTCGAAGAAACAAATCTTTCTAATTGTACGACTCCAATATCCTTCCGTCTAGAATAAGAAGACCGTCTGAACCTTTAAAATCGCAAACCTTTACCAAACTTTCCATCTTGTTTAAAGCTCCTTGCATGAATTAACTTCTACGAGGTCTCGTATCCTCTTGGCGTAGGCAAATCGACGATCGTGCCACACTATGCGCGAAGCTTAGCGCTCTAGTAGCTTGTGTTAGAACGAAGAAGAAGAAGAAGTCCGGGGACGGCGCGCCGCGGCGGTTCGTCACGGATAACGCGCGGGTCTTCATTAGGCCTAACCTCTTTGCGTGCCGGGCGGCCATTAAAGAGGAAGGACAGGGCTACGACCAATTTGTACTGTAAATGAGATCCCCGGAGGATCGTTAGGGCCGTGAAACAACGACCGGTCCAACGGCCGACGACTGAGGGGCGCGAGAAAAACCTATCTAGGGGGCTTGGCCCGAGACGAAATTCGCTCATGCCAGACCGCTCCGAATGCATTCCAACTTTGCGAATAATTTATGACCATACCTCGTTCGCCCGAGCTAATGACTCTTCTCGTGATCTTGTCGCGCGATGCGTACCGCGCGCGCGCCTAAGTAGTTCGAAGTCATTACCCACCCATCATCTTTCTCCGCATTATAGAAGCGGTGACAGTCTGCAGTGTATTGGAAGGAGAATACTAAGCTTTGCCTTGCCGAGTATTGTAAAGCTCACTGGGCCAATTTAATTGCAACCTATGTAAATACAGAAAGAATTAATACGTTCTTATTCATACGCGTGCCAGATCGGTAAACATTTGGATTCTCTAAAAAGTAGTGTCTCAGTTTATTCAACTTAGACTGTATGTGAACTTAAAACATATTTTTACTTCGCTTTTGCGCTATTTTAATCCTACATTATGTAAATGTAAAACGAATTGATACGTTATTGTTCATATGTGAACCAGTTCGGTAATAACTTCGAGTTTTTAAAATAAGTAAAAAAAAGTTATCTTGAAAAGGTTGAGTCTCCTTGTAAATATGATGTTCCACTCTGTTCGGGTTGGATTGTATACGATCTTGAAGCACATTGTGCCTTTACTTTGAGAAACTTTAAAAATTCGAGAAGACCTTTGATAAACAGTTTTCTGTAAGTTTCTGGAGACTATCCTCCACCGTATAGTTCAAATTCTTCATGATTTAAGGAGATAGTTCAAGTGTCTCCTTGTTAGAGAAGAGCGCGAATTCCTTTCCGCGTGTAGCATCCTTCGTGGATGTAGGAATCTACGGTGACTCACGATAAAGTCTTCGTGGCATAATGCCTCGAATGAACGATAAAAGGAAGCGTGCATCCATTATGAACGATGAAATGCATATCGACGTGGAACCTGACGGTTGCAGCTCGCAAACCTTCGTCGCGTTCTGATCGTCATCGCGCGAGCAAACAGCTGACGGACCGCGCGATGTCTCAAAGAGTAAAGCGAGCGATTGACGCATCAAATGTCTAGCTCAAGTGTCCCTTGGTCTTTTTCCTCCCGCGTTTCAAGGATTTTCACTACTGCACACGTGAAAAGAAGCATTTTAATGCAGGAGCATCTGCGGAGAATCTCAAGAAGAGTTACACGACCGCTTTTCTAACATACCCAAGAAATTACAAACTGCACGGATGTTAACCCATTTTTATCCAAGCGCGGAATATTCCGCGAACCTGCGACTGCTTTCTATCGCACGGTGATACGGACCAGTCGTCAGTTGAACGTGGCTGATGCCTGAACAGGGCACCTTAAGTTGAGTCATGATGCAAATGAGTTAAAGAATAATCGAAAGTCAGTCCAGTAACGTTTCAAAATTCTTGGTAAAGCTTCTTGCTCTTAACGTATCCGAGAAATGACAAAATGCACGAATATCAAAGAATGATCCAGATAACGTTTAAAATTCTTTTAACAGACCTCTCGTCCCTCTGTCCTCATCAACGACTCGCGACGTATTTTTAAACCGCGCTATTTTACCACCACACATTTTTCCATTGGCAGAAAATTAGCCTCAACCGTTAAAATGCAAAGTATAGCTGAATCGATTACAAAAACGTTTCCAAACTGGTTTGCTTATTAGATGAAAATCGCTTGGGCCAATTAATCCAATAATGTTTGGCGAGCAATCAAACGATATCCCTTTCGCTCATTATCGACGGACGTTTCGACGTGCCGTGTTTTCCTGTCTCCGACAATAAAAGGCATGGTACCCGAAGGACATGAACGAGCTCCGTGGAGAAATAGCCTCTACCGACGGCGGATGATTCATGCCATAATGCAAGCTTTAACCACAGTGGAATTAAGGGGACGGGATAAGCCGGTGGTGGTTGGACGGTAAGCGAGTCTTCAAGGGGTTACCGCAACGGAGACGCATCAAGGTGGACAAGCGGTGTATCGAATTAATGCGGATACTTGTGGAATAACGATCTCGCGGTACGTTGTTCAAGAATTAAGACATTATTACGATCGGACCTATCCTCCGCTCTCGTCTCGTACGATATGCACCGTACAAGCAAATTCTCGTAAGATGCCTTCCTTTCGTCCACCGTGAGCTAGTAAGCGAAAGAGATGAGAGAGTCTCTATGGCCGACGATGAGTACCTTGCGGTCGACACGAAGCAATTTTCACCGGCTAACTGACCTAGCCTGCTTATGCGCGCAACCTTCCACCATACTCGTTCACGAACATTTATATCTTCGTGGTTAAGAGTACCTGGAGGAAAGGGGCTGAGGACACGAGGTGAAAGAGGGAAAGGATGCGCCTAGCATTATTTTGCCTGGGCCCTTGACGTTGGCGAGAGTAGGACTGAAGAGCCTGAAGAGTCCGCGCCCCGTTCAGGAAATTATAGACATCGGATGTGTGAACGTTGCGGCTTATATTTTGCCAGAATTGTGTACAGTGTGTGAGAGAGAAAGGGAAATTCGTTGTGGAGAGAAGATCGTTTGGAATTTGGTGCGTTGACACCAAATATGTAAAGGTGTTTATTGTTTATCATTAAACAAACAATGATCGCCTTATAAAATCTTCTGCACGTTGCTCGAGAGGGCATTGTTGCTTAACAATGTATGTGATGTCAACGTCGTTGGAAATTGATCCTCTAAACAGCAGTTTTACCGAAAGAATTGTAAAGACTTGCTACAAGTTCAGGGCATATTTCGCATTTGGATTTTACTAAAAATGATCACGTACATCACACGGCTAGAGTTTCTCCATCTCACGTGCTAGAATTGAAAATAAATACACTCGTGACGCTCGCTCGTCCAACAACTAGAACATTACGCTTTCCTCTCACCCCGAGCGTGGGATTATCTTCGAGAAGGAGAGCACCGTAAAGTTCCGCTAAAGCTCTCGCCACTCGATTTGCATCCGTAAATCTTATCCCACCGCTAAACACTTTCGCGATACTGGTTCTTACACTCCTGACTATCCGTGCGTGGTATTTGCGGTAAGAAGGCGGAGCCGCGCTCGTATCGGTAAAAAGCCATATTACTGGTCGAACCAGGTGAATTGAACGAAAAATACAAAAGATGGATTGCCGTAAATCTTCCTCCGGCGTGTGTTTCGTGAAATCTCCAATTCCTATTCCTGCTCGGAGAGAACACGCTCGCGCGTTTACAAAGCGTATAGCCAATCGTCACGCTGAAAAACCCACCGAAACTCTCGAAAGAAGCTTTGAATGCTCGATTCGACGCGTTCGAGGGGTCGTGCGCACTTTTGATCCCGAAAGAACGCCGACGGACGTTCGCTCGCTCGCTCACTCTCGCGCAAGGGTTCGCGCGATTATCCAGAAACGCGGAGAATTACAAGCGCGAACGCACACGACGGGCCAGGACGAGAAGGGTGAATAGAAGTGGGAAGGATCTAACGTGAATTCATAAATCTCCGGCGGCGTCGGCGCGGACGACACAAATGCGCTCTGAATTCTGATCCGAATCAGCCGGATCCTCCTACTTGTCTCCTCACCCTTCGTCCTCTTCTCGTTGTCCTCATCCTTGTCGTCCTCGAGGGTCTCACTCTCCTTTTTCTCCCTTTCTTTCCGCCCTTTCTCTCCTCTCGGCTTTATCCGTTCTCTCTCTCTCTCTCTCTCTCTCTCTCTCTCTCTCTCTCTCTCTCTCTCTCTCTGTCATCTTCTCCGCGCTCCTTCTCCACCTCCTCTTCTTCCTCCCTCGAGCACCAGTCTGCATTCTTGAACAACGCCAACGTGCGACGGACGGGCCTTCCTTTCTTTCACCCTTATTTGGATATTCATGGTGATCCTAAAAAATTCTCGTCCCACTCTCTCTTTCTCTCTCTCTCTCTCTCTCTCTCTCTCTCTCTCTTTCTCTCTATCTATCCATCTTTCTCTCTAACCGACTACGTCGCGTAAAGAGGCCGTTCCACGAAGAGGAGAGGAGGCGAGAAATGGTCCATATACCGGCGCACGTGGAATTTCGCAAAGATCCGAGATGAAGCGCGTTCGCTTTTCATCGCATACTGAGAGAGGTATCGAGGAAGATTTCATGCGCGAGAAGATCGCGAGGAGACGTGGAATATTCGATGCTTTCTCTCCTTCGGACGAGAGGAAAGAGCGAAGGAGAAGAGTGTAGGATTTCATAAATAATGTATCAGCCGTAATACGTAATCGGTACCACCTGCGCTCCACAGGAAACTCGTTCCCTCGTTTACCCACTTGTGCGAGGAACCGGATTTCTCTTGGATTATTGTTAAAGAACCCGCGTGTGGAGTGCTCGCGAGAGAAAAACGGAAAGAGGAGAGGACCGAGAGACTTTCACCGGAGAAGGGGCGCCAGATAAAGCAATCGGTTCCAATCCCATCTCCTCTCACGCGCTCTTTCCACGATAATCGAACCACCCGTCGAGCGTATGATCGATCGCGACGATAACACTTAATTACGCGGGCACTACTCGAATTAAGCTAATAGCCGACATCTGTTATTTGTCCCAACGTTATGCTCCTTCCAATATCGATTTACGCGCATTGAAAAGGAAGAGGGAACATTCTCCGGCCACTGCTGCCCTTGGATCAGCTGGCGCGCGCCGTTCTCGGTACCACTGGGGCGGATTTTAAGCTCGAGTTCGTTTAGGGTGAGCCTCTTCTAGAGCAAAGGCGGCACCACGTTGGAGTTCGAATGAGAAGTGAGTCAGCGTGCGCGCGTAAACGAGAGAGGACGAAGGGAGCGCACACCTTGGCTCTCCTCCACCCTTGGGGGCTCCTGCTAATTGGCAGTTATTTTCTATCCGATGTCTACCGTCGCTTGGCCTCTACCAAGCGCCGCGACGTTCTCCACGCAGTAGCGAGCGCGCGCGCGCGCGCGCGTACTTTCATGCATCCATGCGGATGGCCAACATGCATATGCATATGCGTGCCTCGCGATGCATCGAACCCTCTTGCGCTTCGTCCTCCACCCTTCTGGAAATTCTTCTCGCGAGGAATATCGCGATGCTTGGGATTTACGCGATAGCGTGGCCTCTGCGCGACCCCGCTGCGCCGTACGCGACTACCAGAAAGGACGCGTCTCTTCCCTTTTTCACGCGACGACGGAACCGCAGCTCGCAGGGACTTGCGCTCGATTATACGTGGATGCTGCCAAGCTGGTATTTCTAGGCTAGAAGTTCACGTTGAAGATGATTCATTGGCACGGTGATGGACTGAGATGTGAGTTTCTTTGTGAGGATCGAGATTTCGAGGATTTCTTTTTTTTTCGTACTTCAAATGGGATATTATGTGGGATTTGTGAGAGGAAATTGGGCGCGTGTCATAGGAATAATTTAATATCAAGGGTTTTTTAACACTATTCCTACCACGACCGTTTTTAAAATTTCGTTTAGAATTTCCTATATACAACGTAATTGCATCGCTTTCAAATTTCACGACTTTTCCTAAATTATTGAAGAATCTATTATACGTATATTTTAGAAAAAATCATGAAATTTAAAGGCGATGCAATTACGTTGTACATAGGAAATTCTAATCGAAATGTTAAAAATGGTCATTTGACCGGTCGGTAGGAATAGTGTTTAGATTCTTATGCATTTTATTAGACGTCGACAGAAGTTGAGCGTTGCACGATACTTCGTGTATTTTATTTTACAGATTGGTTAATTTTGTGGAATAACCAATGTTATATTATGCTTGCGATGGTAAGATAAAAAAGGCCTTGGTCAGGGTGCATGACTTCCGTACGTGGAATACGCAAATGAAGAAAGCGTATGTAGGGTGTCCCAGACCACCCGCACAATCTCTCGCGAGGGCGTATGGCGGCTTAAGATAAACACAAAAGTCCTGTGCCGAATTAAAAAAAGTGGTAGCATTTAAAGATTATAATAATTGTCGTCGGACGTCCGAATGATTATACTAAACCTGAAGACTAGAACGTCTCCTTAAATTCATGGCCTGGATTTTGCAATAAAAATTCCGTAATACAAAAAGGAAAAGCGCTACCAAATAATTATAGTCAAGCGTTTAAATTGTTATTAGAAACATCCAGCCTAGAACGTCACCTTTAAACCGAAGACCTGAAAACCCCGAGGTGTTCCACGCGCGTTACAATTCGAACGACATTCACGCGAACGCAGCCTCGTCGTCGTCGCGAGAATTCTTTCGACTCGTAGGCGTTGGACGCGCCTACGAGCGCGCGCGCGCGCTCTCCGCTCTCGTAATCGTCATCTCTGGATGCGATAGGTCGTGTGTACCTCCTTCTTCGTACTTTTACGAATCGATTATTCTGCTCGATCTATTGTTGCCGAGTGGGATTTTGCAATTCGACAATAGCCAGAACGTCTCTATCCTACGGTGAACTTTGCCACGTGACACGTGGGTATGGCACGGAGTTTGTGCGTGAGATCGGTAACGCCTTCGATCTCAAGAATCGTCGATGGAAAAGAGATTCTGCGTGGATGTTTAATAAATTGTTCGGCGAGATGTTTAATCGGTGGCCTCGCCCTTCGAGGAACAAGCGGAAGGAAGAGGAAGCAGAAGCACAGCAGGAGGACCAGCGACGAAAGAGGAGGATGAGGCAACGCGGTTGCATATCGTCCCTCATGCATTATGTATAATACGATATGCACCCGGTGCTGAACACCTAGAAACATTCTCTCCTCCTCCTTCTTCCTTCTTCTCGCTTGATGATGCTGCCTCCGAGCATGCGCACCACGATGCACCGGTACCTGTATTTATAGAAGTACGCAAATTGGCTGCAACCGCCGCCCGGTGCAACAACGAGGAGAGGCGGGAAAGAGGATGGAAACAGGCAGCGAAACTCTCGCGCGAGGAATATGCAAGTTGTCCTGGAAATGTTCGTGCGAGGAGGAGATGCTCGCAGCGTTCTAAGGTAAAATTGGCGAATGCGTTCAAGTGGGCTGTTTTCATGAACGATACTTCAAGGTTTGAGTAATGATGAGAGTTCCGATTCGTTTGCTCGTTTCATCGAATAAGCTGCTGGTGGTGACGAAGGATTAGAGAATATGTGACTTTTTCCAGACGTGATTACAAACATTCATATTGTAGGCGTGACGCTTTTAAACACTTGGACTGCCATGTTAACCGAATTTGCGTGGCGGTTTCAGTGGCTGCTCGTGAATAGTCTAAACAGATATCTAGAAAGATAATTACCTAACGAATAGTTAACTAAACAGTCACCGCAATTCCGGTTAAAGGGACATTCGTTAGGAAAAATCCTATTCTTAAAACTGTTTTTAAAAAAGATCCCAATAATAACTACACTGAAAAAATTGTATTCTTAAAATACAAACTTAATAATTCATCTTAATAGAAATTCTCAATAGATAAGAATATTTTCTTATCGATATGACGGTTTTTGGGATATATTTTTAAATTAAGAATATATTCTTAATAACTCATCTGAATGTCGCGACACAATGCGTGTCAGTATTCGGTTAAGTTAGGTTACACATCGCGTGCGGCACATGTCGATGCCTGTATCTTGTTCCTCTTGCCATTCTGCGTAATTTCGAGTACTATAGTATTTTCTGTACTGTGTTGTGCAGAAAGTCTGGATAAAGAAGTGACGAAGTGGCTAGAAGAAGAGGATTTGGGCGATTTAATGGAGATATTTATAGAAATACATGTATACATTCATGAATTGTAACCTTCTCTCGTGACTACATTTCTCAACCAATTCCGATTTCAAGATATGGATAATGTAATTTTCGACAATATAAAGAATGAAGCATTTCATTAAGAGTTTTGTTTCCAACAATTATATACGAAATATATCCATACAAATTTTTTACCAGGTTATGTTAAGAATATCTGATAAAAATATCCGTTAAGAATATTTGATTAGAGAAATCCGTTTAGAACATTCTACTCTTAAATTAAGAAGATCCTCTTGTTGCTTATTTTAGTGGGAAAGATTCTAAACTTAAGTGGTAAATTCTTAAGATAAGAATACTATTTTTTCAGTGTACCTTCTACCTACCTTCAGAAACAAACTTCATGTCGATAATAAATCATGATCCCTCCTAAATAAATTCCCTGCAAACTGCATCTCAACTTATTCAAGGACCAATCCGATAAAGGATTCCAATAGATTCTTCGATTACACTCCGTTATCGTCCTCGTATCAAATATTTAATCGATCCATCGCGGATTTCATCCGGTAAGAAGCCATCGAAGAGACGAACCTTTTGCTCTTGTCTGTAAGCGCTAAGTGCTTCCAGTGGATAAACGCGAATGATTGAAACGGCTCGGTGGCTTGGGCAATAGCTCACCGACAGGACGCGTTTCCGGGCCGTCCGTTTCGCGGTAGATCGTGGCGCGCCAACGCTACGGCATGGCAGAAGGGTGGTAACGAGCAGAAGCGGTGCGGGCTCTGTTCGCGGGTAAACACATCGCATGACAGCGAATAACAGTATCCGTCTCGCTGCGAGAGAAGGAAGCGAACCCGCTTCTTTCCTCGAGCGAATGCCAGACGACTTCTCTACGCGCCAGGATGTTCTCGTAATCAACGCGTCACTTACCCTCGCTGCGCTAATGACCGCCGTCGCAGAAATTCTCCTGCTCGTAGCCCGTGTCCCCTACCCTCGGTGCATTCGCGCGTGCATGCGATCGAAATTTGAAGAATGTCGCGTGACTACGGGCGAGAGAAACGGAACGTCATGAGAATCTAGCTCTCGCGATCTCGACGACAAAAAAGAAAGTCGAAGATTTGAAGAATGCGAGGAGTCGTGACAATTCAAGTGGCCGGGGGGGTGTTCCACGCCTCGATGCTCTACGAATTCTTCTCACGCGAAAGAAATTTCACAGGGGCTTCCATCGTAGAAGGCTATTTCGCCGACGAAGATTCTCACTGGTTCGTTAATCTTTTTTTGGTATCTTCTTCGCGGTTATTAATGTCTCCGGTTTAACAATTACTTTGTCTGCTGCGACTCGTCGAATAGTAACGCGTAGAGGGAGCGTGCGGAAGACGAAGCTTCTGACGAAGAGAAACTGGATAGACGAACACGCGAGGCTCTCGTTAATTGGCGATAGAATTAATTCGCTTGTCTATTAGTTTTTGAAGTCAGACCACCGGGCTTAGGCGCGTCCTGTGCGGTAGTACGCGTCGGGTCGACGCCCACGAGTGAATTTAATAATCTCAGGAAGTAACATATATTATCCAGCGCGTTTACCGCGTTCTCTTTATCGTGCTCGCGAGAAAAAAAAAAGTCCGACTGGCTTCTCCGTGGGCTCTGCGAAAAAGGGAGGAGCGTAAGAACGCGATGCTGCAATTTCCGGTGGAGGAGTCGATACGAGCGAACCGCTTGCTCCTTCCAGTTTTCATTTTCCACCGTGCCGCTGTCCGTCGTGTCGAGAGAATTTCGCTAGAAGCGAAGATCGGTGAGACTAGCGCTCGGACGTACTGCACTTACAATTAGATCAAGCGGTACCGGTTTTGCCAGTACTTTAATCGTAACTCAATCGTAGAAAATTTGTGGAATTTACTGTAAAGGATCTTAATTGACGGAAATATTAGAAAACGATCTACTAATTGCTGAAGTATAATTGCGAATCTTCCTCGAAGACAAATTGCCAGATATTATTAAATATCAAGATAATTTCAAGAAACGTTTAGTCGCTTCGATTTAAAGCATATTAACCGTCGTACATCTCGTGCAATTAATAATTTTGCAAGTAATAATATTGTACGCGTGAGCCTAAGAAAAAAATCTGCTATTTATTGTGGACATCGAAGAGCCTAGTTTTCGTGGAAGCCTTCTACCAAAAATAGTAGGGGAATATCCTTGCCCTGGCAAACTGACCAGCACCACGCGAGCTCGTCCCCTTCTGGTTCAGGCTGGACATTGACCGAGCTCCACGGTGCACTCGAGTCGACGTAAAATTATTGACTTTATCGAATGTAAAATTAAGATGCAGGCCGCCAGCAGTCTCTTGCTCTTTCCTTCCCTTTCTCCTTGCTCCGTCAACGTGCGTGTCCGTTCCGCGCTCGAAGGCGCGATTGAACTTTCTCTCTCTCTCTCTTTCTCTCTCTCTCTCTCTTACCCACGCTCTTTCCATATGTCTTTCCGTCGTGCTCTCCCGACGCGCGTGTAACTCGCGCGTCATTATGCACGTTACACGTGTAAGCGGTCTCGAAGGAACGATCGATATACGCCCGTCTGGAACCCGAGAGCCCGTGGAGCCCGAAGTCGTGCGCGCAGTGAGCATAAATAAGAGGTAAAGCCCATACTTCGACTTCAATCCTTTCTTTCTCTCGTTCTCCTTTCTTCGCTTTCTTTCTCTCTCTTTAAAGCATGCCGGGAGCCCGTGTCCTTTAAGGGATGTCCCTTGGATTTTTACAACGGACGCTTCGCGAGTACTATTTCACGTTCGCGTGTTTCCTAGAGTGTACTCTGTTTTAATTTAATCATTACCTTCCACTTGACATTGCCTGGTCATTCGTTAGTAACAACCAACGAGGAGTAATAACGATCGATAATGTTAAAAATAGTCGAGCGCATTAAAGAGCCTGGTATCGAAATAGAAACGAAGGGCGATTTTTCTATCTCATCTTGTTTCCTTCTCTTTTTATTTTTCTCTCTGTCTATACTTTCATTCTTTTATCATTCTCTGTTTATACGCCAACCGTACCAGGCTTCCTTGTTCTCTCGGTGCTCGTCAATTTTCATTTTCCTACACTTCCTTCTGCTCACCGTTATCTCACCCGTTAAACGCGTTGAGCAGAGATTTAAAAGACTCTTGGAAGAATCTAAGCGGCTACGCCACTGACCGGGACTATAAATGCGCCATACGAAAATTTCTATGGCGCACTTCGTTAACCTCTGGCACGGAGCTCGGAGCAGGACGAAAGAGGGAGGACTCTACGTTGGATACTTTGTATCCACATCGTCGGAACGGGAATTTCTAAATTGCTCCTAGGCGGATCCCTCGTCATCGTTAGGAGAAAATACCGCGTCGAACGGCCCTTCGCGATTAGCCCACTCGATCGTTACGCGATCGTTTCGATCCTTCCTACTACTCGCATCGAAGAAGGAAAGATAAAGGAGCGAGAATATCTTTTACCGATTTATTTGATCTCATCTCTTCGCGCGACATTCCGTTTCCTCGATGCATAGTTCCTAATACAATACGCTCTAAACACACACACGATCAATCGTAAAATTACCAATCGAAGCTTCTTTAACCCTTTTAGTGTCAAGCATTTTACGGAGTGCATGTACTGAGAGAAAAAAATGGTTGGGATTACTATAATCTCACTATATTTTATAGTTAAATTTGGCGTCAAACATATTTTTATAGTTCGCTTAACCATAGAAAATATAGTAGAATGAACGATTTTTACAAATGGTTATATTATTAACTATTACCTTTGTTCTTCTTACCATATGTATAGTAAAATGTGCTATGTGAATATAGTTAGTTCTATCACTATGTATGAAATATTCCGATAATATTAACTATATAAAATAGTTACTTTCCTTACCATTATATATTTTCAACCACACTATATTTTTAGTTAAAATAACCATAATTTTGGGTAAAAACATAATATAGTTGGTTATACTATGCCTCTATCGTAATTATTACCGACATTGTGGTAACATTTACCATAAATATGATATTTCCAACTATAATTTTGTTACTATGCCATTATAGTTAGATATATCATATACTTTTCTCTCAGTGTGCGAAGAATGCCACGGGCCGATTTGATGTGCGCGCTTATACGAGTAGCTTTGTATACGCGATCGTTTCGATCCTTCCTACTACTCGCCTCGAAGAAGGAAAGATAAAGGAGCGAGAATATCTTTTACCGATTAATTTGATCTCATCTCTTCGCGCGACATTCCGTTTTCTCGATGCATAGTTCCTAATACAATACGCTCTAAACACACACACGATCAATCGTAAAATTACCAATCGAAGCTTCTTTAACCCTTTTAGTGCCAAGCATTTTACGGAGTGCATGCGAAGAATGCCACGGGCCGATTTGATGTGCGCGCTTATACGAGTAGCTTTGTAAGGAACGAAATTCCGATTTCCTGGAGGAAAATTTTATTATGGGTGATAAGGACTAAACCAAATGAACCGAAGCATGGTGTGGTCTATACTATTGGCATTGGAGATAAGAACTAAACCAAAAGTCTCTCAACACGTAAGCCCGTCGGGCGGTCGGCCCGCCACAACGCATCGGCCCGTGGCAGTTTTCGCATAAGGACCGCGAGCTGATAGATCGACCTGTTGGCACTAAAAGGGTTAATACATTTTCGGTCGAAATTATCGACTCTCTTTGAATCTATCAATTTACAAGAATTGACGTGAATTATTGTAAGCACTGGTGGATAATTACAAGCGACCACAAACGGACTGACACAATCGTCGAATGTCCTTAAACGCGTGATTCTCCATACCCGTAGTAAATAAGTGCAACCGCACAGTAACGATTATTAGAAGATTATTTTTCGATGTTCTACAAGTGTGCAAAGTTTCGTTAAAATCGGTGAGTGACACTTCCGTAAGTCCCCTTGTTAGTCACTTCTCTTACCATGTTACCGTAACCGCATTGTGGGCATAAAGTCGTTTTTTAGTGCCAAAAGTCGTTCGACGGCTGAATTCTGAACCGATCGCGATGAAATTAGTCTTAAAATACGCGGTATTTATTGTGCTATAGCGGAGATCTGCACTTTTCTTAATATTACAGTTTGTTCACCTCTTCAGCTGGAAAGATGTGCTATGCGCGTCGCTTGTTATCCACTCTCCAAAGTGGCAAAGATGTGCTACGCCATTTTTAAGTTTGAAATTTTTGTCACGGTTTTGTAATCAGCGAACCCGGAAACCCTTGTATATCAAGATGGAAGGAATTATGAACACCCTAACCAAAAAATGATTGCCAAAAGTTTAGAACGATTTCGATTTTGTATTAATCAACAAATCGCAATATCAAAAAAGTGCAAGTCTCTGCTACAGTACAATAAACAGTTTCAAGAGGAGACACGAGAAGGAAGAAGAGTGAGAACGACTTTTGGCCCTAAAAAACGATATTATGCCCAGAGTACAGCGTCGACAACGGAGTCCAAAGGGTTAAAATGAATGTTCGTTGACGCGCGAGTATTAAGCACGTCGCTGTTGACTGACTCGAGAAAGCGGAGCAGCTTTCCTCGTGCTTGAACGTGATTCGCCATCTTCGCGTAGGTGCACCGTGGAGAACGTGCGTCGCGTAGCTTCCGGCGTCGATCGACGAAGCGAAGAAGAGAAAAGCTGGTGGTTGGTGCGCCGATGCGCGTGCCGTTAAACATTCCACAGGAGGAGCATTTCATTGCCTAGAGGTATTCCGTGGAGTACGAAAAGGAGAGAAGAAAAATAAGTGAGGAGGAGAGACGAAGAGGAGAAGGACGAGAAGACGCGCGCATCCCCCTTGGCCCCGAACTTAACTGAGGCCTAACTCGAGTTAAGTGTCGAGCCTGCGAGACGTTTAAGTGCTCGGTGGTGCGGCCACAGACCGACATAAGGAAGTCGAACTAGGCGTTGGGCGAGCCCGTTTGCGAGCACGAGGCGGGAGGAGGAGTTCGGGCTAATCGGCAGCACGAAGAAATCGAGCCAGTGCTTGCTGCAACCCTGCGCGCTTCCACCGCGGCGTTACTAATTTCACCCTCATTACGTAGGCGAGAAAGAGAGAAGGTGAAGAAAAGGAGAAACTGAAAGTCCATGGTACTCTCGTGTCTTCTGGTATCTCTAACGTGTTTAGAGATCGCGCCTCTGGTACTACTTCGAGGTGAATCGTCTCTGAAACGCTGGGGTGGTATCGATGCTTTAGGTACGAGAGAAGAAGAAGAAAATGGAGGTCTGGGTACTAGCGTGCTCTCTGGGGTCTGGAATATACTTAGAAATCGCACGTTCCTCCGGTTCTGCTCGTACCACCTCGAAGAGGATTATTTCTATAATGTTGGGGTGGCATCGACGCGTTATGTAGAAGAGAAAAGGAAAAAGAGAAACCGGTGGAAAGCCGAAGTAATTTCTACTAGTGTGTCCTACCCTACCTGCGACGTGCTTAAAGAACACACCAGTAATAGGTACCACCTCGAAGAACATTGTCCTGCAACCCTCTGGTAGGATCACCTCATTGCGCAAAGAAGACAAGAACGTAAGAAAGACAGCGAGAGAAAAAAAAGAGGACCAGGAGAAACTCAAAGTTCTAGAGTACTCTAGTAATTTCCATTAGCCGCAACATGCTTAGGAATCGCACCTCGCCACCACGAATGTAACATCATTTCTAAAACCTTGTAGGGTTCACCTCATTGCGCAAAGAAGACAAGGAAGTAAGAAAGACAGCCAGAGAATGAAAAAGAGGACCAGGAGAAACTCAAAGTCCTACAGTGCTCTAGTAATTTCCATTAGCCGCAACGTGCTTAGAAATCGCACCTCGCCACCACGAATGTAACATCATTTCTAAAACCTTGTAGGGCGCGGTAGTATCGACTCGTCGCATGGAGGAATAAGACGCGTGTAATGAATAAGACGCGTGAGTGCTTCGAGAGTGTACGAAGAGAAGGAAGGAGGAGAGTGAAATTCGCTTGAACGCGAGCACCTTTAAGCTTCCATCCTGTTCCGTTCGCATCCGCGCAACGAGACCGACGAAGAGAACGGACGAACAAGTCGCTCGGAGAGAAGCTGTTGCTGCCGTTGGCCGATATTACTTCTGGGACGTTGCTGGCACCACCTTGGCGCACGGTGGTGCCGCCGCTAATTTTCCCCTCATTACGGTTCAATGCGTTCCGCGTGGCTCCACCTCGCAAAACTCGTTAGTGCAATTCCTCCGTTGCGCGCAAGCTTGCCGGCAACATTGCTCGACGCGGCGCACCATCCTCTCGGAGATGGCTACTCTCGGTCTAATAGCTCCCGCGAGTCAAGGCTGTGTCAAGTTCGAGGGAATAGGACGGACGAGAGCGCATAGAGAAGACCGGTGGCAGGAGAGAGGTTCTTGATGGGTAGGAGAAAGAGAGTTTGAAGAGGAAACATTAGAGAAAGGAGTAGATAGATAGATAGATAGAGAGAAAGAGAGAAAGAGAGAGAGAGAGGGAGAGATCGGAAGGGTCATCGCGATCACGAGGAGTCCGATCGTGACGATATCGAAACGCGAGGACCACCGCGCGAAGGTCTAAGATTCCTCTCGTGTGCTGCCGTTCGCGGAGCGCGGGTAATTTAATTTTATAGTGGCATTAAATTAATTACGACATTAACCGCCGAGGTTGCAACCTTTAATTAATAACGTCCATTAATAACGACTCTCGGCCTGTCCATTGTCCTGTCGCGCGACGAGCCTTCGTTATTTCTGTCCTGGACGTGAAGTTAATAATTGCACGAGGGTGAGGGTGGTTTAGCTCTGTGCGGAGGAGGGTGGATAGTTCCCAACGAATTTTTCCAAATGGAATTTTTTCAATGGAAATTATGAGTGGAATTGATTTTGGCTTAACGACGAGCTCGTGTTCGTAAATTAACAGGAGGCAATAGACGCTAATAGAGATTAATACGGAAGATAAAATAAAGCGGCAAGCTTACGAAGAAACTGTTGTTAGATCGCGCATTCCTCCGACAGCTATACTTCAGTTCTTTTTAATTTAAATTCCATCGAATCGTTCTCCATTAGTTTATTTGCAATTGTATTACTGAGAGTGTTGATCTTGTTAATTCGAATTTCAACGAAACTTCTCCTATTTCTCGAAGTCTCGTTCATCGCGGGGTAAATTTTCTAAAATCCTCTCGGTTCAATCGACCCTTATCGTGGGGCATCTTTCGGCTAGATTAACAGCAAAATTCCCTCGTTAATCTCGTATCAGCGTCCTAACCATAAATCACCGGTACACCCTGAACATACTCAATCGGAAGTTCTGTTTCTCCCGGGGCTCGGTGCTCAAGGGCCACCGAGACGAAGAAGAACATTCTCATCGGCTCGCTCAATCACTCAACTTTTTTCCAACCCTCGTGTCGGTAGCTCCGGCAAGCGTAATGAGCGCCCGCCATCGCGATGCGTTTCAGTTTAGATGACACGGTAAGGGCTTTAATTACTCGCTCTCTCTTTCTCTTTCCTCTCTCTTCTCTTCTTCGTTCTTCTCAGGCTCGCGATGAGAATCGTTAAGGTAGCCCGTCGCGAAGAAGAGGCGGCACGTATTCGCGCGCGCGCGCACCTGATTTATGCGCGAGCAATTTTCCGATGTTATCTCTTTCGAGAGTGCGTGATCTACCGATGCGAAGCGCGAATCGCAAAATTCGATCGGGAGATTCGATCCACCCTGGACCGCCCTACCGTTTTATTTACAGCCGAGGAGAGTCTCGCCGACATGCCGAGACCAAACTAAATTCTCTCGTGTTCAAGATTTATGAAGTCGCGGCATGGAAACGCGTGGGCCTGTCATCGTGCCGCGTGGGAAGCATCGAGAGCACGCGACAGAAATTTATTACACGATATTCGCTCTTAGGACACTCGGAACTAGGGTTAGGTATGATAGAAAAATTGTCGTTTCTCGTTGTGCGACATTCGCTTGGCCTGTGTGCGATCTTAAAAATCGTTTGATAACCCTCACTTCCGATCTTCTGACCGAATATTTTATTCTAGCGTCTATTCCCGCAGTTTTCCGCAGATAAATGTGTAACTACTGTGTACTAGAAAGTGTCCTGCGTCTATTAAAAAAAGGAACCAGGGTGAATACGCGTCAATTTATATAGTTTCATTCCAGTACAACATGAAAGTATGAAAATTGATCGATAGAGAAGCTCTATTAAAAATTGTACTGCAAATTTTGGTAAGAAATAGTAGCAAAACATAAATAGTAGTAAATATAATAAAACGAACGCACTTCTGAAATATTGCCGGTTTAACACTTTTAGTGCCGGGCGAAACAGAGGTGCCTATGCGAAGATAACCGGACGAATTTCACGAATTTACAAGGGTTTGCAAAAAAGCTCGTAAAAACCAAACTAAAAATGACATTTGCATGATTCAAAAAGCAGCGTATTAATCTTGTAATGAAATTAGGCCATTTATAACCTATTATAAATTTATTTTGAGATAGAGTTCTCCTGCAATGCGATGTATCGGCGTCCGGCACTAAAAGGGTTAAAATTCGTGTTGACTCTTATCTTATTGCCGTTACTGTAATCAGCGACTGTATCCTGTATTTGAAAAAATTAAAATTTGTCCGAGATCTTGCTACTTGAAGTTGGACTTTTACATAGCTAGATCGGGCATTTCGACCACTATGTGACGTCGCGAGATCTATCGAAGTAGAGAGGGGTGGCCGCGATAAGGTAGCTAGAGGAAAAAGTCGAGCAGGGGATAAATCAAAATAAATTGGTCCTCGAGCTTCTCGACGGACGTCTTTTGCCGAGAGTAAGACGAGAAAAGTCAATGACCCGAAGTTGATTAGAGAGAATTCCTTAAGAGGACAGATCTGGCCTTTCGGCAGATAAAAGGGCTTCTAAAAGGGCAGATAAACAAGCAAGAAGGAGTGATCGATAAGGCGGCTACAAATTACGAGCAAATCGGTAGATTCTTTAAAGATGAAGACGTTCGGATGTTAACAAGGAGAAGTTTTCTCCGAAGAAAGAGAAGAACCTTCTGGACAGATGGATTCGCGAATCACGAAGACGAGCAAGAAGAGAAAGAACCAGTATTCAAGTAAGACGTATACGGAAAGCGGAGAAATTATTCCGTCATTCTTAACCCAAGCGCGTGACGTGCGCCGGAGAAGAATCTCGGCGGAAACTCGAATGAGCGAAGGCTTAACGATCGGTAGGCAAATTGGGAGATCGTATGGAAGCCCCTGGGGGATAGCGGTGCTTCTAATAGAGACATTCGATGAGGTAAGGCGGGGTTGAAAATGCAGAGAAGAAGGAAAAGGAGAATATACGAGATGGAGAGGAGACTGTAAGAGAACAAGAAGAGAATGTGAAAGAAAGAGAGGATATACAAAAGAAGAAAATGGAGAATCTGAGAGGAGAAAAAGAGAATGTAAAAGAAAGACAGGAGAATGTAAAAGAAGCGGAAGAGAAATCCCTCCGGGCCGAAAGGGCCCGCGAATCACGAAGCCAAAGAACAAGTGGTAGGGGAAGAATTCGAGTAAGACGTATACGAAAACCGGAGAAATTATTCCATCATTCTTATCCCAGGCGCGTGACGCACGCCGGAGAAGAATCGCCGTGGAAAGTCGAATGAGCGAAGTTAACGATCAGTAGGCAAATTGGGCGATCGTGTGGTAGCCCCTGAAGGGTAGCGGCGCTTCTAATGGAGACGTTCGATGTGAAAAGAAGGGGTTGAAAAGGAAGCGTAAAAGGAGGAGGAGAATGTAAAAGAAGAGTAAGAGAAGAAGAGAATATAAGAGAAAAAGATGGTAAATACCATGGCTCTAGGCCGAAAGGACTCGTGTATCACGAAACCAAAGAACAAGAGGTAGCAGAAGAATTCGACTAACAATAAGACGTATACGAAAACCCGAGAAATTATTCCGCCATTCTTATCCCAGGCGCGTAACGCGAGCCGCAGAAAGATCATCGAGGAAACTCGAATGAGCGAAATCTTAACGATCGGTAGGCAAATTGAGAGATCTGTGCTGGGATTCTGTAGCTCTATAACGACAAATATCGCTATAGTTATCCATTGATATCGATAATTATCGCGAAAGGTTATTCGCTAACTATTTAGTAGTTATCGACAACTCTCGATAATCTAAATCGTTACATTCCGAAAAACGTCGAAGCCAGCAAATTTTTGACAATTCTGTACTGAGGGAACGATGTTCAGTTACATGATATAAATAAAAGATACGCAATTAAAATTAGTTATGTTGATTTTGATATAATGTCGATAGAAAATCGTGTTCAACATCTTGAACGAAGAACACAAAGACAATTATCGCGAGCCATTAAAGATCCTTTCGATCTGACAAACAAAGAATTTACAGAACTTAGAGCCGAATTTAATATTCGATCTTGTCGATGCATTAGAACCTCGATTCAAATATTAAATCCGACTCTAGGCGATAAAGTTCTGTAAATTCTTGGTTCGTCAGATCGAAAGGATTTTCAATGGCTCGCGATAATTGTCTTTATGTTCTTCGTTGAGGATGTTGAACACGATTTTCTATCGACATTATATCAAAAGCAACATAATCAAGAGCCATTTTAATTGCAGAATCTAATTGCATATCTTTTATTTATATCATGTAACCTGCTGGCTTCGACGTTTTTCGGAATGTAACGATTTAGATTACCGAGAGTTGTCGATAACTACTAAATAGTTAACGAGTAACCCTTTGCGAGAATGATCGATATCGATGGATAACTATAGTGATATTTGTCGTTACGGAGTTACAGAATCCCGGCACTTCCAATGAAGACGTTCGATGAGAAGAGAGTTGAAAATGGAGGGAAGAAGAGAGAGGAGTATGTACGAGAAGAGGACGTGAAAATAAGAGAAAGAGAGGAGAGGGTAAGAGAAAGAGAAGATGAGGAATCCCTCGGGGCAAGGGAGGACCCTCGTCGTTTTCCCAAGCACGGTGGTAGAGGAGGATGAAAGGAGCCGCGCGCATCGTCAGGGAGGTAAAGAGGAAGACGAAGAAGACGAAAGAGGAGGACGAGGTAGGGCTCGATTCGTAGGTAATTCGTTTCTCCTTTTCGAACCTGTATTTAGAGCCCCACCCTTTATCCCTTTCTTTCTCGCGCCATGCGACTCCTCGAAACCCTTCGATAATCGACTGGCAGCCGAGGGGACCGGCTCACGATTTATCCACGAGTCGTTATCCACCTCTCTGTAACAGTCCAATTCGAATTTGCCATTACGCACCGCTTGCTTTCTAAAGCTTCGTGACTTTTCTTCACTCCGGTCTGAGGAGAACGCTTTCCAGCAGGACCAAGGTATTCTCGTTTCGCAGTTTACGATTCGTCAGAGAAATCTGGTTCGCGATTTTCCTACACTGAAAAAATTGTATTCTTATCTTAAGAATTTACCACTTAAGTTTAGAATATTTCCCACTAAAATAAGTAACAAGAGGATCTTCTTAATTTAAAAGTACAATGTTCTAAACAGATTCCTCTAATCAAATATTCTTAACAGATATTTTTATCAGATATTCTTAACATAACCTGGTAAAAAATTTGTATGGATATATTTCGTGTATAATTATTGGAAACGAAACTGTTAATGAAATGCTTCACTCTTTATATCGTCGAAAATTACATTAACCATATCTTGAAATCAGAATTGGTTGAAAAATGTAGTCACGAGATAAGGTTACAATTCATGTATACATGTATTTCTATCACTTGTAAATATTTCCATTAAATCGCTCAAATCCTCTTCTTCTAGCCACTTCGTCATTTCCTTATTCATACTTTTTGCACAACACAGCACACAAAATAATATAGTATTCAAAATTACGCAGAATTGGAAGAGTAACAAGATATAGGCATCGACATGTGTCGCACGCGATGTGTAACCTAACTTAACTAAATACTGACACGCATTGTGTGGCGATATTCAGATGGATTATTAAGAATATATTCGAAAAACCGTCATATCGATAAGAAAAAATTCTCATCTATTAAGAATATCTATTAAGATGAATTATTAAGTGTGTATTTTAAGAATACAATTTTTTCAGTGTACGAATTGTTATCCACTACTCTGTACCAGCCCAATTCGGATTCGGCATTAACCATCGCTTGCTTCTAAAGCTTCGTGACATTTCTTCTCTTCACTCGAAGAAAACCGACACGTACCAAGAGGATCTGTGTATTTTCGTTTCTCAGTTTACGAATCCTCAGAAGCGTTAAACCCTTTCCTCTTCTGTTTCCTACCAGATTCTACACCGGCAAATGAACGAGACCAGGCGCTCGTTAAATGTCGTGAAAATATCGGGAGCAGCTGTCGCGCTGTAAACACACCGAGGACAGAATCGTGAAATCTTCCCCCGAAATTGGGAGACAGACCTTGTCGGCTTGGAATACGGCTTGTCTTACACAGTGGCCGAAAAATTTTACAACGGTTCAGGTAGAAGAATCGTTAAGAAGGATCGTTTCGCACGGTGCCAGGGCCGAATTAAATTGTCGATCGAGCGCACGCAGTAAAGGCAAGTCAGATTAGATAAGAGATTCTAGCTTGTGCCTTCTGCCGCTTCGTTATTCGCTCGAACAGTTAAGAATGAAATTCCGCCTTCACGCTCGAGGTGTGCGTCATTTGCTTCGGCAACATTCTTGCACACTTGTGGAAGAAAAGAGGATGGAGGAGAGTCGCGCGTGGACTGGGTAGAAAGCGAGTGAATATTCGTTGCTGTCTGGCGGCTTTCGGTGAAGACGCACGCCACGTGTCCACTCGAGGGGATAAGCGTGGATGGAATCGAGACGAAAAGGAGGAAGCGCGTGCGACGTTCTCGGAGGCCTAATTAGCGTTATCGACCACTGAGAATGAGAAGAGGCCTCGTCGTTTCCTTTTTTTCCTCCTTAAGGTGCGTTCACAGCGTTAGTGTTAAGACTCTTGATAATCTTGAGCGCGCTATACTTTCGTGCGGATGCTTGAAATATGTTTAAAACGCGCTTGCATTCTGTTGCATTTTTCTGTATACTCGTGGAACACCGCTTTCATTGTCAGATTATAACCCTGTACGTTTCGTTTCTAATGCTTATGTTTTTCGAATATGTTTCGGAGGAATAGGAAGAGGCAAAAAACTGAGAAACAGAACTTCGTGGCATTCTACAGATAACACGGCGCTTAAATAAAATTTTGTATTTTATTGTCCTCTGTAAGAAGTTATTATTAGTGTAAAATATGTATCTGCATAAATTTATTCGAAGTGTCATTTGACTCGAGTAAATGCTTCCGGTACTATGGTACTCCATTGAAAGCTAAAGAAATTACAAATGCAGAGCTATGATAAAGCACTCTTACGACAATATTTTTACAAGTGCACAAACTCAGAAAGTTATTAAACCACAGTCAACAGTACCATACACTTCCATCCCTTAAATCTTTAGAAGACCAGATTACGAGTGCTAATATTTTTACCCAGTATGAACGGGTCTTTAGAAATCCAACGACAAACGCCACCACGTACTGGCAATGTGTTCCTCTCTACCGGAAATCATCTGCTTTACACCGGAAGATGTGCCTTCTTCGCTCCTCATTGAAGACCCTTGAAATCCTACATGACTCTCTGACTTTCTTCACAAGCAACACCAGAAACGTGTAAGCACCAGTTTCTTGTCTTTTCTATTATCTTCTCTTGCTCCTATCCTCCTTCGCTACTCATCGAAGATCCGCAAAATCCTACAGGACTCTCTACCGTTCCTCGCAAGGATCCGAGTGTTCAACAAGCAGCAGCAAGAGCTATTAACAAGCACCAGTTTCGCGTCCTTCATCCTCTTCTTCCTTCGCTCCTCGTCGAAGATCCTCAAAGTCCTACAGGACTCTCTACCGTTTCTCACAAGTATCTAAGTGCTCAAGAAGCAGCACCAGGGGCGCATTAACAAGCACTATTTTCACATCTCTCCTTCTCTTCTTTCTTCCTTCCTCCACGTCCCTGCTCCGCGAATCGTCGAACCCCTCGTTTTCATTTCTAGTTTGGGGAATCCGAGTCGTATAATGGCGGCCATAAAGGCAGCAGTAAAAACGACCTGCTTCCCTGCCAGCCCTGCGCCACCGCCTTCTTATAAACACTCCCGGGCCCCATAAACACTCGGAATTATCGCTTTACCCCGAGGAGGTACCAAGCGGGAGCATCATCTCGCGAGAAAGGGTCGCAGGCCTACGCGCGCGCGGTCGTGCACCCGCTTCGATGCATCCTCGCGAAGCGTAATGTTGCATGGGTCCCCTTCTCGGTTCGCGTTCGTGCGCTCGTCGTTTCGCCTTCTCCTTTTGTTCATTTATCTTTTTTCATTTTCTTTCCCTCGCGTGTTTTCGCGTACGCGTCCAAGAGGTTTACGAGCCACGTTGAGCACGCGTCGACAGGTGGTGGCGTGCAGGATACAGCGGGATGTAAAATTTTTACGTTTCTAATGAACGACTGGGTCTTCGCGAGGAAAGGATTGTAAGAGCTTCGCGAATCATCGATGTGATTTTCTTTTTCGACAGGGTGAAGAGAATGAGTGGTAGACGGTCAGGTTAATTGATTGAGAACTTTACGCGAAATTATATATCGTTGAAGACGAATACTCTTATAAAGTCTTTGTAGTATAAAATATAAATTTAAGAAAAATTATGTAGTAATGCACGATTAGTTTATTATGAACAGAAACGGAGTTGCTGACATTGTCTCATTATAGACAGTTCATTGTAAACTTAGTTATAGTAACCTGACCTGAGTCACCTGCGGGCTGTACAAAATCGTGTTAACAATTGTGCTTGTGAAAGTGGTCCAAGTCAGAAAAGATTGGTTCATAAATGATTCCGTATTTTAGTCGCGTAATTGGAAATACAAGAATTTTTCGATGTTATTGATCTGGACAACTTTCACGACCACCGGCACCAATCATTTTCTACGTACAGATAAAAAAGGTCTTTTAAAAAGCTATTATAAACCAAAAAAAATGTAAGTGTTCCAGTAATTCTTAATTTGCCATCTATTGGTTTACCCTACCGTCACACCGAAATTGTTTAAGAAAATAAGCATCGTGCGAACATAATCGCTTTTAATAAAATCCAATTTCTCCTAACACATTTTCCACCGATACCAATCACCGATAAAGATTATTTCATCCTCGAAATAATGTGCCCATCAGAAAGCAACGACCTGCAGTATGGCTTTTCTTTTAACGCACCGCGATTCATCAAAGTCTCTCCACCACCCTCGAAGGTACTCCAAGGCGCACCGTAAAAATTTAATAAAGCATCGCCGGCACTTCGATGCGGTCAAGCAAAACTTCCTGTGTCTTGGACGATAAACACGAAAGCAGAAAGGTGGCGCGCAAGTGAAAAATGCTTGCCAAGCACCAAAAGGAGCAAGAGAATCTCTTTTTTTGTTTTTTTCTTTCTTCACGAAGGCGGGTCTCGAAGAACCTTGGGGCCATGCACGGGATGTGCGACGAGCTTTTAGTTACGCGGATAACGGTGAGATCGTGCCAAAATCCACCGCCTCTCGCCTCTGCTGCGCTTCTTCATCGAGAGGACGAGAGTTGGAACACGAATATGGAGAAGGAGGAGGAAGGAGGGGCGAGGGTATGCGAGAGAAAAATCGACGATAACCGAACCGAGGAGAAATTCTTGTCGGACCTTGCAGGAAGCGAAGGCCGCTCCTCGAGTGTCGAAGATCGATTCGCACGATCTCGCATCAACAGTCTTGCTTTCTTCGTCTTTTTCTCGTATGAGAAAGAAAGAGACGGAGAGAAGTGGACAGAGTACGGAACGAGCACTGAGAAATAAATATTCCATTACAGCTACTGCATTATAAGTAATGTTATGTTAATACATTGCGGACGGCTGACGAGATATCTCGCATTTGCATATTTTCAGCCAATAACGATTTTATAACCGCAATGACAAGTGGTAACAGATAGGAGATTTTGATAATTTGACGCAAAAAGTCACTGAGTACGGTTAGGAACAGAATGTCTGGTCGCAATTAGCGCAATGTGTTAATTGCCCGCACGCTATCCAGATGTCACGAGGATGGATAGATTGCATTGGATCTTTCTTACATTATACATTTATATTTTTAGTTTCAATTTGCTTCTATTAGCACATTAATTGTGAATTTAGAGGTGTGTTCGAATTTACGTATGAAACGCGTAGATCGCATAGAAAATTGTTCCGATTTAACCAATGCGCGCATTGGAAACACTTTGGTAGCACTGAAAATTCCCTGGATTGTACTAACCGTACTGAATTCTTGTATCCTTCCCAGCGCATAGATTGCTTCTCTTTTGACTTGACGCAGTTGATGCGTCGGATGCGTTCATGCGTCTATGCGATTCTTGCATAATTCAGAACACATTTTCACTGTTTGCACCGATTGCACACTAGCATTACCTAATGTTAACACAATCCATCCAGGACGAGGATTAGCCAACGAGAATCCATGTAAATGACGGACGTGTGTAGGCGCCAATCGTCAAGTGTTCCGCGAATGCTATCGTGTGTAATGATAAGACGACTAGAAATGAGAAGGCAGAACCAAATTAGAACTGATAGTCTGGAAAATGAAATAGTAATGGGATCTCCTTCAAATCATATCCGCAGTATCCATCTATAAACCGCTAAAGAAACTTCTCATCGACACTTGCTATTCTCACCCCCCAAAATTTTCTATCAAGTTCCACAATCCTTGGTGAAAAAGCTCTAGACACCATTCGAAAGAACAGCACCTAATATGTAAAAACCTTCCTCCAAAACCATCGAACGTCGCCACGTGAAAGACTATCCTCGTAGCTGCTGCGCGCGAGCAGCGACTACCGTGAGCCCCTAATAAAGATATTCTTATTACTATACGAGATCCGGCATAATGCCTATTGGAGATTTCGAACGCGGATAAGGAGCGGCTAATTTAAGAAGTGATTCTAACGATTGCCATAAATTTGCGAATCCTCGATCGTCCTACACCCACCGCAAGACGGCGAGACGAAGAAAAGAAAGGATGAAGAAGAAGTGGCGGTGGTGGTGGTGAAGGTACGAGAGAGCTGGTAACGAACAACAAAAAGAAATGTCAGAAAAAAAAAGAGAGAAAATCAAACAGGAGAGGTCCTCTTCTCGAACGTCTCAAATGATTCCGTTATCGAGAATATTCGAGGGAGCGATACCACTCGATAGATCGACAAAGCTGGAGAGATTCTGCTTGGTAAGAATCCACAGGGGATTCCCAATTCGCATGCAAATAAGCCAATTTATTTGGCGTGCCGGTCTTCGAACGATTAGGCTAATTCGAGTGTGGACCCTTTCGTTTCTCTTGTCCTCGTGCGAGCCGCGCCCGTTTACTCGCTCTCGCTCGTAAACTTCTGCTCTCGACTGCGAGTTTAATTCGCGGCTGGCGCTGGTGGTCTCGTTTTGATTAACGGCCGTGCGCCCCGTAAATCGCCGGAAAGTTCTCCTCTTGGTCGGAGATCATTGCGGTGCGAAGGCGACCACGAGTCGAAGAAGAAGGAAGAGGAGAAGAAGGTGGGGTGTGCGTGTAGCACTCTGCCTCCTTCTTCCTCTTCACGTGTCGCCGAGAAACGATAATTCCGCGTCGCGCTCACGTTCCGCTCGGTCGAGCCCGCGTCCGTTTCACAGATAGGATTTTCTCAGCCGAGGATATTTTTCGCTCCGATACGCGTCTAGGGGCGTTAATGGCCTGTTTGATGGACACGTTTGCGGTGGGCTACCTCCGCTCGGATGCCGTTAGTTGTTGTTGTTTTGGCGCTGCTTCGAGCAAGCTGGTTCTTGAATTCTTTGAGGTTGGGTGATTGAGAGGTGAGGATTGTAGGCGTGAGCAAGGATCGAGAACTGCTGGAGTTTGCGTAGTTTCCGTGAGTTTATTTTTTTCATGGTTGGGGATAAGTGAGAAGAGTAAAAGTGAAATATGCGAAGATACGTGCTTTTGGTTTATTCGTCGAATCAATTTACTAGATTTAATTTGTGGAAGGTTATAAAGTTTTCAGGTTTGATTCTTTTTACTTGTAATTTGTCCCCCAATTCTTTATCTATCGAATGATCGTAATAATCGGATCGTTTGCGCAGAAAAATGCATTCTAAAGTAATCGTAGCACAGGTCATCCAACAGGTTGAAGTGAAAGTAAAGCAAAGTACGACGTACGACGTCGCACACACTCGAAGGGCTAAACGGCTTTCCGTGTCTCGATTATACTGCATTTACGCAATTCTGATTTACACATTTTAATGAATACACGGCTCGTTGGCTACTGGGTTATTTGAGAAATACCACTAATTTCACAGCAGAAATTTACCAAAATTTCCATTGCGGGAGCGTGGGTCGTCTCGCTTCGTTAATTATTCCGAGGAATAATTCCATCGACCTATCGCATTCTGATCTAAGCGGCGCGTTGCCATCGAAAATGTATTGGCAAACAATTCACGACATATTTTACATCACAGGTTGAAGCGAAAGTAAAGCAAGGTATAATACATGACATTGCACTCGCTAAACGGCTTTCCATGTCCCAATTATCCTGTGTTCGTCAAATTATCGCACTACCCATTCGAATGCACAACCCATTCGGTAGAAGCTTATTGCAGACCGTTCACAAATTTCACTCATCCCACATGTCAAATTGTCAGTACCCATTCGTTAGAAGCATATTGCAGACCCTTCACAAATTTCACTCATCCCAAAGGCAGTCATTCCTACGAAATCATTACGCGGAACTTCAGCAGAATTTCCATCGCGTGGGTCGCCTCGCTCAATTAATTATTCCTCCAAATAATTCCATCGACCTATCACGCTCTGATCTAAGCGGCGCGTTGCAATCGAAAATGTATTCGCAAACAATTCACGACATATTTTACATCACAGGTTGAAGCGAAAGTAAAGCAAAGTATAATACATGACATTGCACTCGCTAAACGGCTTTCCATGTCCCAATTATTCTGTGTTCGTCAAATTGTCGCGCTACCCATTTGAATACACAACCCATTCGTTAGAAGCTTATTGCAGACCCTTTAGAAATTTCACTCATCCCAAAGGCAGTCATCCCTACGAAATCATTACGCAGAACTTCAGCAGAATTTCCATCGCGTGGGTCGCCTCGCTCAATTAATTATTCCTCGAAATAATTCCAACGACCTATCGCTCTCTCATCTAACTAAGGGGCGCGCTATTAAACAACCGTAAAGCGACCAACCGGGCGAATGAACGGCGCGCCGCGGTCCGTCACGCCGCCGCGAGGCTAGGCAACCGGTTAATCTATCCTTTTCTTCTTTCAATTAACGTATGCACGCATCGAGGAAGAGTGCGCGCGGGGGAGAGGCAAAATCGACGGGAGTCAATGTCCCGCGTGCCAACCACGAGAGAATCTCGAGAGAAGAGCGAATAGACACTGCCAACTCGCAATGCCAATCTCCACCCACGTCTACTTAGAAATCCTGCGAGTGCGCATCCTTGAAAAGGAAACGCGAGCGTGGAACAATGGACCTTTCCCCGTCCGGTCTGGCACGGTAATTAATTTTATTTACCCCGAGAAGGACGAGAAGGACGAGAAGCACGAGCGTCACGAGAGGACGGAATGAATTTTCTCGTAAACTCGCGGAAGAAGTCCCGGCGTCCCGCCAATTAACCTTCCACCGTCTGTCACGGAGAACGTTCGTGCTTGTTCACGGTACGCGAATATGAAATTCAAGAGGTGGGTAGAGCGCGAGGCACCAGGAGAATTTTCAACTCATTATTCACGGCGAGAGTCGCGAAACGATACTCGATGATCTTCGGCCTTCCACGGGCCCAGGCCCGACTGTTATCGATTCTCGGAAAGTCCCATAATTTCTTACCATGCGGCGAGTGTACACGAAAGACTTTAATCCAGTTTCGGCGGCGATCGTGTCGCGCCACCGACCGACAAAGTCCGAATCATTATGTCCGGCCCACGCATTCTTTCCGCGCGGCCCGCCGAGGAACTGGAGGACGAGAAGAAGAAGAAGAAGGATAAGGAGAAAAGCCTGGCGCGCTGGACTTCTCTTTTTGATCGTGCCTCGTCGTCGAGTCTACGCCGAGTGTTCAGCGACGAAAGGAGGGATGCTGAGTGAAGGAAGGAGTCGAGGAATAGGAAGAAGAAGGAGAGTGATCTTGAAGCTGATAGAGAAGAGAGAGCGAGAGAATGCTGGAAGAGATGAGGTGAACTGTGGACGGAGAAGGATGAGAAGGGACGTGGTAAGAGGAGGAGGGATGAAAATGAACGGAAGAAGAAGGATCGCAGCGAGTGGGACGAGGAGATGGAAAAATAAAGATGAGAAGATGTTGGAGGGTTGAGCGGAAGAAGGAGATGGAAAGTGAACGGAAGAAGAAGGATGAGAACGAGCGAGAGAAGGAGAGAGGAAGAAGATGAGAAGATGCTGGAGGAGGAGGAAGAGAAGGATGAGAATGAAGAAGAGGAGCAAGAGGCGGAGGGCCGCACCGACGGCGGCGGCGGCGGCCGAGGTGGTCCAAGCTCTGCTGGTGGCCTGCTCTCGCACTTACACACTCGATCGCACATTCGATCTTGGGTCGCGAGGCACCGCAGAGACGACCTCGGACCCTCCGTCACCGGCTACGTGGAAAGAGCTGGAAAGAAGAAGACCGAGTCGGGACGGTATAACGAAGATGCGAAGAACTCGATCGCAAAGAGGCGAGGAGACGAGAGAGGAAGTAAGAGGCACTCTTTTCAAGCCCAGGAGGAGGAATTAAGAATCCTAAGAACCGGATCCGAGTCAATTGGTTTCAGCGTCGCTCTTGGTTCAAGAGGGGCGCGCGAAATGGATCTGCTCGAAGAGAGAGCGAGAGAGTGGGAGGAAAATTCTAAGTCTCGTTGGGCAGAAATTTGACAAATGTAAGCCTTTCGCCTACAATATCGCGTGAGACTCGTGGTGATGGATTCGGGCCAAATGTGTTATTATTACCAGGCCTTCTTGATTGTTGCCCACATCGTTGCGACGTAGGTCGTAAGACAAGGGTTGATAGTCTTGGGATGATGTCGTTGGTGGGCATGCTAAAGACTTTGTCGCTTAATTGTAGGGAACTGGATTTAGAAAGGAAGTTTGGATTGCAAATTTTTTGGAGGGTGGAGGTGTGAGGATGTTTGTTCAAAGAGTGTCTATTTAATTTTGCAGAATTAATCACATTAATACATACGTAATTGCAAGAAGCAGAATTTAAAGTGCAATGCCGTTGTGCTGTTGGGCTTTAGATCTTGTTAGAAGGTTTGCAAGAGCGGATTCTACAATGACGTTTGCTTCGGAGATTACAAAGTATATCTGCAATGCTAGTGATTGACTACAAATCTCGCGAAGTTTACCTTGCCAAGTAGGTATCTCAATCCCTGCTGAAGGTGTCCTAGAGTCCTTGCTTCCACCTGAGTATAAGCCCAATTATCATTGCAAATGCTAACGACAGTAGGTCTCGCGTCGTTATTTACTTCTTGGAAACTCTACTTACAATTCTCCAAGAAACATTACAGCAAAACCTTCTGGCGCACCACCTTGGAAACTTCGATGAGAAAACGTTTGCGTCCACTGTCATCGCTTAAATATTCATCACCCTCGTAAAATCGAATCGCCAATCGAGATCGCATAAGGCTCGTAAACGGCGCGTAGGTCGCGCGTTCGGGACGACAAATTAATTCGCGCTACCCTCGCGCGAGTGAACCTCCCTCGACGTGTCATGGCCGACCGAATCAGCTTCGGCCTGTGTCCGCCAGTAATTAAATCTCGCGCGGTCTGGTAACGACGATGTAATTAGTCTTTGCCCTCGCTCTTCTCCGCTCCTCTTCAACGCGTCCTATCCTTCGACTTACACGACGCACCGAGCCATCGGCTCGCCCTTTCCGCTCGACGTATCGCGCCACAATGGCAAAACCTCGCACTCGTCCAATCACACGGCTCTAATTGCGTGAGCGGATTGAGCGAGTCGCGCACGAGCACGAGCGAGTTTATTAGCTCGCTCGATTCCGACGTGATCCCATAAGCGCAGTGCACCTGCGCGTTCTACCACTGTTTGCACCTTGCTCCCATTACCCAATCCCTTGCGTAATTAATCTCGTTTAATAGGTGATCTATCGCGTGCAAATGACACACGTTCGAAGAAAAAAATCCCGTTGGAATTCAACGTAGAAGAGATTTCTCAGACTGTAGACAAGGGAGAGAGAAAATATTTTTCTCTTCGAGACTTCTCACGTTCTCCTTTTCTCCTGAGACTATCGGCTCGAGTATTCGCGACAGATGCATATCTCGAGGAACCTCGATTTAAACATTGTCATAAAAGCGGATCACGATGAAGAATCGTGAACAGGGCACGAAACACGCGAATTTATTTGGCGAACGTACGAGGAGAGAGAAGTAGAAATGAAAAAGTTTCTAATGAAGGATTGAACGAGAAGAAGGGAAAAGATGAATAGAGTGAAGTAGAACATCGAGAGAGATACGCGCGTGACACCCAAGATGATCAAGAAATCGAGAATTCGTTTCATTCGATTCGCGTTACTGTACACGGAAGATGGCTCACGTAAAGGAATAATTCTTTTATTTTCTTCCATCGAAAGTATCGTTACGCGAATTTGCAATCGACCGTAATGGAACTTTATAAAAAAGAACTGATCTCAGGAAGTAATTAAATTAGTCTTGATCAACCGTTTCGTTGCGGCGATTGCTATTTGAAGATTTTCGTTCTTCCACAGATTTGCAGCAGCGAAGAAATACACAGCACGATCAAGTAAACAAACAAAGATTAAGAAGAACTAAATGAATAACGCATACTCGCTTTGGCATGTGTCGATTTACTAACAAACACGATAAACTGAACGACATAAAATTACACATTTAATAACCGCTGAAAAAAAGCGAATGGATATTTTCCACACGTTCGAACGCACGAATGAAGACGTTCCTTCGTCATGGACAGTTTCACGAGAGACGGCTTGTGTGCACGCCTCTCAGATCGCACGGGAGTAAGCGCTCGATGACAAACAGGAAGCGGACGGTCAAAAGGGACACGAACGTCTTCGTCTGGTGTCCTCGACGAGACGTCGGCGACTCCCCACGGTGAGGAGGAATGCACGTGAAACCGACGTGGAGCGCACTCCAGAGAGAAACCCTGACAAGGCACAATGGAGATGCTGATTGCAGGATTCCGAGGACCCTGCCAGGAAGCTCCTGTGATTTCTTCAAACGAATAATATTTGCCCAGCGACGAACGGATAATTAATTTATTCACGCGAACGTAGTGGTGATTCAATTGTTACGATAGACTCGATGGTCTGCAGTTCGTTAGTTTACTTCGGTCTAATTAGATTTCTAATGAGCTGGAAAATGTATGCGTCGCTATTTCAAATTGGCGAATTTAGCAATGAGAGACTTTGTGTGATATATCCTGTGGTACTGTCATATGCTAATGGTATGTGAAGCCTTGATCCCCGATCCCTTTCCACTCTTTTATCCAGATACTATGGAACAAGTGTCGTTGAATGCGCCACGGTTGCGAAACAGATTAATGGAATCTGCGTGAAAAAAACTTGCTTACGACTAGTTCTTCACTTTTTCACGACCCCGATGAACTTTATGATTCTGTGGAAACTTTTGCTTTCCTTTGAATTGCCGTAGAATTCGTATGGCAAGAGCGTGCTAATTATGGGAGGCAAGTAAACGGTGAAGAATATATTCTTTTGACGATAGTGACGAGAATGAGGAGGCGCGGAGGTGTGGTGGATTGCCGGAATGGGATGGATTACACGGATGGAATTAGTTTACTCGAGTTGCTTAGAAATTGTGAACAAGGAGGTGAATTACAAAGCTGCTGCACAATTGATAATGAAATTTGTTGGACAAAAGATCGTTTACGTCCAAACGACATTCTAATTATACGAGCCAAATGGAATTCTCATCGATTCTCAGAAGATGCAGAAGAAATTAGTTTTCTCAAGTTTCTAAACAGTTACCAACGACTAACCCAGAGGTCTAATGCAGAATTGGCGTTAAATTTTCTTGCCTACAGGCCTAACTCTAATTATGCAAGTCAAATGAGATCTCCATCGATTCGCAATCACGATGAACAATTCCAACGCAATCACGAGCCTCGCACACACGTGAGAACGACGAAACGGTGCGGATTACGCGGATGGAATTCGTTTTCTCGAGTTGTTTAGAAGTTGTGAACAAGGAGGTGAATTACAAAGCTGCTGCACAATTGGCAATGAAATTTGTTGGACAAAAGATCGTTTACGTCCAAACGACATTCTAATTATATGAGCCAAATGGAATCCTCGTCGATTCTCAGAAGATGCAGAAGAAATTAGTTTTCTCAAGTTTCTAAACAGTTACCAACGAGTAACCCACAGATCTAATGCAGAATTGGCGTTAAATTTTCTTGTCTACAGGCCTAACTCTAATTATGCGAGTCAAATGAGATCTCCATCGATTCGCAATCACGATGAACAATTCCAACGCACGCGTGAAAACGGCGAAACGATACGAATGAATCACACAGAAGAAATTAGTTCTCTCAAGCTTCTAAACAGTTACCAACGACTAACCCACAGATCTAATGCAGAATTGGCGTTAAATTTTCTTGCCTACAGGCCTAACTCTAATTATGCGAGTCAAATGAGATCTCCATCGATTCGCCCTCACGACGAACAACTCCAACGCAATCACGAGCCTCGCACACACGTGAGAATGACGAAACGGTGCGGATTACGCGGATGGAATTCGTTTTCTCGAGTTGTTTAGAAGTTGTGAACAAGTAGGTGAATTACAAAGCTGCTGCACAATTGGCAATGAAATTTGTTGGACAAAAGATCGTTTACGTCCAAACGACATTCTAATTATACGAGCCAAATGGAATCCTCATCGATTCTCAGAAGATGCAGAAGAAATTAGTTTTCTCAAGTTTCTAAACAGTTACCAACGACTAACCCACAGGTCTAATGCAGAATTGGCGTTAAATTTTCTTGTCTACAGGCCTAACTCTAATTATGCGAGTCAAATGAGATCTCCATCGATTCGCCCTCACGACGAACAACTCCAACGCAATCACGAGCCTCGCACACACGTGAGAATGACGAAACGGTGCGGATTACGCGGAAGAAATTCGTTTTCCCAGGTTGTTTAGAAATTGTGAACAAGGAGGTGAATTACAAAGCTGATGCAAAATTGACAATGAAATTTGTTGGACAAAAGATCGTTTACGTCCAAACGACATTCTAATTATACGAGCCAAATGGAATTCTCATCGATTCTCAGAAGATGCAGAAGAAATTAGTTTTCTCAAGTTTCTAAACAGTTACCAACGACTAACCCACAGGTCTAATGCAGAATTGGCGTTAAATTTTCTTGCCTACAGGCCTAACTCTATGCGAGTCAAATGAGATCCCAATCGATTCGCCCTCACTACGGACAACTCCAACGAAATCACGAGCCTCGCACACACGTGAGAACGACGAAACGGTGCGGATTACGCGGAAGGAATTCGTTTTCTCGAGTTTCTTAGCGGTCGCCGGCGGCTAAGCTACAAAACCGCCGCCACCGACGCCGCCGATCAAAGTCGGCGTCCTTCGGCGTGCCGGGGCGGTATCTCGCGCGGTGTGCTGCTCGCCACGGATCTTTTTAAAGGATTTCGTGAAACCGCTCGCCCGTTGGCTCTCCCACTCGCTCGCTCGTGCACGAGGAGGCCCCGCCGGCCGGTGCCTTCTCTCTTCGAGCGCAACTTCGGGCAGGATGAAGACGTCGAGAGCTTCGTGGCAGCTCAAGGTCTGCCACTTCTCTTCTCCCTTCTCCTTCAGAGCCTCTCCTTTCCTTTTCTTCTCTCTCTTCGACACGCCAGCTCTTCCTTATCCCTCTCCTTCACTCTCCAATCCTCCACCCTCATCCCAACGTCTCGTTCTATCGCGTGACCTCCACCTCTCGTCGTTTCTCTTCTTCTTCTTCTTCTTCTTCCTTCTCTTCGCCTTTCTCTCTCGTCGTCCGTGGTCCTCTCGCACTCGCCCGGTGGTTCGGTTTCCACGAGAAAGAGACCGCACGCCGACGAATGCCCGAATCGTCGTAGGAGGGAAGACAAGAGGTGGAGAGCGAGCTCGAGGATTCGCCGTCAACGCAAAAAGGACCGAGATAGTGGTTGCTTGCTCGTGTGTGGAGGGAGGTTGAAACCCAACCGACTGAAATAATAGGTTGCGCCTGTGCGCTCATTAACCTTTATACCCCGCCGGGCTACGAGTACCACCGATCTTCTTGCTTTCTTCGTGCGATTCGGTCGGTACACCTCTTGGTAGGCGATACGTGTGTTTGCTTTGCCGTTGATCGTGGCAACGCATGCGACCGCACTCGGCGATACGCCCCAGCGTAGAGGTACGTCGGTTAGGTAGCACTGACGTTTTCATTCCAACTCGTTCTAGCAAATTATTGTTTCTCCAACGTAGTCCATTAATCGTTACGATGCCACGGAACGAGATCGCTCTCCTACTGTTTCCAATCGGAGCGTGCGGCGCGCCGAATGGATCGATGCGATCGTTTTAGTTTATTTTTACGTGTTAGCAGTTCGTTCGTTACGAGGATTGAGTCCTCGTGAAAAGAGGAGATGAGTAATTGATAAGTAAGAAATGTTTCACGATGATCGAGAGTCGTGGACCGTGAATTGAGGAATACTTGTGGAAGGGACGTGGTGATTGGTTTGAGAGTGGAAGCTGGGTGTACGCGTTAGTCGAATTTCAAGGTTTAGTATTTTTACGGATGCAGTATTCCGTCCTTAACCGTTTGAGTGTCACGGGTTTTTCAGCCATTTGGCGTTATACGGATTTCGTTGTAGAAATACAAACTCCAGATTGCAGAAACTAGTGCTAGAAAATAGCTGTTCACTTTATTTCAAAACGATACAAAATCGTTCGTTTTCTTAACACGCGTATAAAATAAAAATCCGTTACTTCCTTATGCGCTTTAAGCAACGCGATAGTCAAAGTAAAGCCATCGTTCTTTGTAAACAATTTTTAAATCACATTATACAGGTGTCGTATCGAGATCTTGCTGTATTTATAATACCACGGAATAAATTTCATTCTTTCTCCGTCAAACACCTCACACGCACGTTCGGCGCTAGACAGCTGAGCACAATGCCGCCACTCGAGAAATTTTTCACAATCGAAACCAAACGACCCGCAATTTCTCTTCTCGCTCCCTCCTAACGCCCAAATGAAAACACCGTGACGATGGTTGACACTTTTCAAGCATACTTTTCTCCACGCAGGCCCGACAGTCTCGACGATTAAATACACCGGACAAGGTTGCCTACTCGAAAGGGACAGCTGCCAGCTACGAATGTAAATGAAACGACCACCGGGTGACGTTCTTCGTATCGAAACCGAACGAGAGCACCGATCCATCGAGATGTCCTTCGTAAAGTTATGCGTGGCGTAACCCCTTCCAACCTAAAATTCAGCGACAGCTGCAAGCTAGTCGAGGGGCACCTGAGACTCTCGGAGATAATTTTCCCGCGACCGTTTGACTGTCGCTTTAAGAAAGTTTCGCGGGTAAACGCTTCTCCTTTTCTCTCTCTCGAAAAATAAAATTCACCTCGAACCGAAGGCCTCGGGTAATCCGAAATTACTGTAGGCGGAGAACGTGAGCCGATATTCCGCTCGTCCTTTTCGTCGCGAGGACCAGCGCGCAATTTGACGGAGAGCGAGACGAACGGGATCACCTCTCTCCAGAATTCTTCCTGTCCTTTCTTTTTTCATTCTACCTCGTGCCGAACAGAGAGATTACGGTTTGGTAAAATGCAGGACCAAGGAGAGGAGAGGAGAGGGACGAGGATGTCAGTGGAACGACATGTTTACGGATTAAAACGTCCTCGCTTACCCGGCCGGCGGCCATCCCTTTCCGAGGATTATGAGAGTTTCGATGTTATAGCCGGCTCACGGCTTCTCTTCCACCATTGTACAACCCCTTCTCGACGTTCCTCTCGGATCAGCCGT
Organism: Tiphia femorata; assembly: GCA_944319695.1. Taxonomy (NCBI): domain Eukaryota; kingdom Metazoa; phylum Arthropoda; class Insecta; order Hymenoptera; family Tiphiidae; genus Tiphia; species Tiphia femorata. The sequence goes on along the minus strand of OX090901.1, from coordinate 19,945,618 downwards.
CGAAGCGCGGGACAGAAGAGAGAAGGTGGAAACGATTTGCCGCGCAGGACCTTGAGGAGAGACTTCAATAAAATCTGTCAACGAGAAGATCGCGTAAAGTTCGCCACTGTATCGCAACTCGAACGATACACCCGCGTCTCAATAAAGTGATCTTACAATGAGAAATTGCCAAGATCATCTCTGCTTTACGAGTCGTAGTCAGCGAAAGGAACGAGGACGTTAATTCGACGATGCCTTCGAGAGTCGCCGCTAAATTCAGTCGAGACTTTCACCGAGATTATGTGCACGGGTAGTGATTTTGGTGATCGGAGGATGAAGAGGAATTTACTTACGATTAGGATTTTTTGCTGTTCTTGCTTTTTAATTCCTCCGATGATTTTATTTGCTCGGATTCTTCATCGGCTTACGTGTGCGGGGAGAGTTTAAAGCGATATGCTAAGTTGGAGAGTGACGGAGCACTTTTTTGGAGAAAGAGAATCAGTACGGTATATATTTAATTGATACGTTAACCCATTTGCATCTGTGAGCGCATTAGCGCGGAATATCTGACTCACGGATGTAAACGAGTTAAAGAGTGAAAGTAATACATATAGATTTTGTAATATTACATTTGTGATTTGCCATTATGAAGAGTTGCGAGCGAAACAGTTTTTGATCCGTGTGTGATCGAATCGTTTCAATCGCAGCGTCACCTTATTCAGAACCACTCTAAAATTGACAACAATCGTTAATCTTAATGAGAACAGTTATTGTTCGAAATAGGGTGAATCAAAGTCTTTAGATGGGAAGAAAATATAGGCAATAAGAGAACACGAAAATTAAATTATCTCGAAAGCACTCTTAAAATTTAAGAGGGAGCCGTACCGGTTAGAATCCAACATTTTAGTCAGCTAAAACCCTAGATGACTCTAGAAATCAAGCAGTATTTACTTTCCAAGTTAACTTGCCTTAGAAATCACTTTTCCTCGAAACGGTGGTGACTAAACGAGAGCTTAAACCTTCCTACTAGTCCTGTAACTTTCATATGTAGCTACTTACGTATGAATTATTGCAGAAATTATGTTTAAAGCAGAGGTGGGCAATTGAGGTTTTTTCACCGAAACAAACATGGCTGCCATAAGAGAGAATTTATTTAATATTTCAACTTATTTAACCGTTTGACGATCAAAAGGACAGTTCGAGGACTTGAACTTGAGCTATATCACAATTACCAGGAAAAATCATTTTGTTCGCATTGGATGGAACAATAAAGAGAAAAAAGCTTGCAAAGTAAATACTGCTTGATTTCTAGGGTCATCTAGGGTTTTAGCTGACTAAAATGTTGGATTCTAGCCTGTACGGCGCCCTCTTAAGAATAGAATCATATAGTATCGAGCACTGTACCTAAACTTTTCTTACAGTCTTGGACGAGAATCGACAAACTTTAAAAGCATTAAAAAACGTGTGTGCGCAAACCTTAAGAAAAGGAGAAAAATCACCACTACGAAATTTATTGTGAAAAAGCAAACCATACGAGTAACCCCCTTCTCTCGTCACATTATATCCCTCGAGAGTCATTCTAATCACTTCACAGCACACATAGGTACAAGAACTCACTGAATGCCACCGGTCCCTCTATTATCTCGATAAGAAGCTCTCTGCGAGACTGATCGATCGTTACTTATCGTTCGAGTCGATCGCGCGACGCTCTCGCGCCAAGTTGGCGTCCCGACGGTGGCGAAATTCGTGAAGGATTTGATCGATTTCCTCGATCTCCTCGGGCTGCGTCGCGCCGAAACAAAGGGACGCGCGCGCGTCTCGTACCACGGTTCCCGTTTTCGTTTTCGTCGCGCCAGGAGAGAACGAACGGGTGTGGGCCTCTTCTCTCCTGGAGCCTCCTCCACCTGACGTCGAGGGGCACAGATTTATCATCTTGCCTACCCACGGCCAAAGATATCATCTCTCGCCTCCGCCGTTCTTCGTTCTCGTTGTCCCGTCGTACGTAATCCCTGCTCTCGGACAGCTCATCTATTTATACGCCCGTTTCTTTCGTTTCTTTCCTCTCTCTCTCTCTCTCTCTACTTTTTCTCTTCCTTTTCACCTACTGTTCTGTCGGCCTGGACTCCGTTAGATTGTACATCAGTTTCGTTCTATTCACCTTACTCTCTTGCTCTCTCAAATGATATCTCACGCTCCATTTTAATCCAAGTAGTAGCTAGTTTGCTCGCAAAAATTTCTCGATCTTCTAGAAGAACTGTTCTCTCTCTCTCTCCTCCCTCTCTCTCTCTGCTTTTTCTCTTCCTTTTCACCTACTGTTCTGTCGGCCAGAACTCCGTTAGATTGTACATCAGTTTCGTTCTATTCACCTTACTCTCTTGCTCTCTCAAATGATATCTCACGCTCCATTTTAATCCAAGTAGTAGCTAGTTTGCTCGCAAAAATTTCTCGATATTCTAGAAGAACTGTTCTCTCTCTGTCTCCTCCCTCTCTCTCTCTTTCTCGATGGAAGTGGCTCCTTTCGACTGGAGAGTTCGACGCGTGGCTGTGAGCTGATAGCGACTGAATGGGTAGGAACTGCAGTGATCCAGATTTTTGTAGCTTCGTGATATCAAACGATTTACAGGTTGGAATTAAACATATACGTTCAATTTGATTGTAACAATGGTTTAATATTTCAAGCAAACGCAAATAGGCATATGAATTTGTATTCGAAAAGCTTGAGAAACGTGAAGTTCTAATAAAGGGCATTGGAAATTTCTACAATTAAATTTTCTCATATCCTTCCGACATAAGAGCTAAGAAAATAAGAGCTAAGCTCAGTGGCAGTGACTAATAATTAAAAAGTTCAGTCTACCTGCCGTAACTGTAGAATTTGTAATGGAACTATGGTAATTTGAACGAGTCCGTAGAAACATATCTGAAGAACAGTACGAGATAGAACTCTCTCACCGTGTCCCTCTCACGAGCAGGCCAAGCAGGCGCTATTAGCCGGAATGGAAAGTATTTTCTCATCGATGCGAAGGACCTGTTATTCTCTAAGATCTTGATCGTAGGGATGGAAGCGCGCACTGGGCAAAGGCCTCCGCTAGTAAGAAGATAGGTAAAAGTAACAGCGGGGAAGGATGAGATATTCGAGGCCGGATAAGCTCGTCCATTCCGGCTCTCCTATCTGTCCATCTGGTCAAATATAAAATAGCAGGAGAGAGAGAGGGGTACATTGGGTACAGTGAAATATGGTCGCTCGTAACCTACCGGAAGGAGGATAACGGTGACGTTAACTGCGTTACCATTGGATGGCGTAAATAATAAACGATGTTTAAACTGCTACACGGGGGCCCTACACTTTGCGCAACGAACTCTACTACCGAAATAGAGAAAACCCACATGAAACTCGTTTGTTTTTCGTGGTGGCTCCGTGCGCTCTCGATCGAGATTATCCGATAAGGTTGATGTGGCAATTCACAGAAATGATTGTTTTAAGAGGCAGACCCCCACGCGCAACCCCAATAATATCGGGACTCGTGATTTGCCGAGCGATCGTAACTGTCGATTCTGACGAATATAATCGTCTACCTACGCAATTTTTGTCCTCGACGAATAACAGTCGGAGAATTATCCTGGTGATTGGAGTGCCCTTATTTCACGCGCTAATTGCTTTCACGGTAAAACTGTCTTGTGGAATGGAAGCACGGATTACCTTGTACCTTAATAAAGCGTTTAACGATAAATTACCGGCTCGTCAGAACACGCGGAACGTCTTCACGTAGGGTTCACAATGGAATGACCAGCACCAGCGCCGATTACTTCCCACAGAGTTCTCCGTGTCCCGTCAGTCGTGAATAATAAAGCGTCATGGTTACCGCTCGTAATGCAGAAAGGAAATGCGCGTATAATGCGCGAAAAGGGTACGGGTAGAAGGCAGTTAGACCGGAAGCGAACAAGATACGGTTTCTATTTACCTCTTTCCTTTCTTCTCGTTGCTCCTCTTTTCAGGACTTACCGAAGTATGAAAAGTAGGCACGCGTATTTCGTTCTGCGCGCCAGGACACGTCTTTGCAATTACAATAAAATCTGGTTTCAAAGTTTCGTCGAACCTCCAGGGCGCCACGAAAATTTGCGAAATCTGCCACGATTAGCAGTCATTGGGAGTTTCATTTAATTATGTATTATATCTTCAAATTGCAACTCGGTCGAGTGACTCCGTTGCATATTCTAAGATTTAGCATTTGCTTCTAAATTTGCGAATAACAATTTTATAAAAATGCAGACCGGCATTTACTTCTAATTTTGTAAATAAAGGCGTCTTTAAAATTCAGTGCTCGCAACTTTTAACCCCACTTTCTTTTATTCGCGAGTCCTCAAGTAAACACAAAAGTTTCGCTTCGCAACCTATAAAAGTAAATTCTTTCGCAACTAAAATTCACTATCCGCAACTCCTTAGCCTTGCTCTCTTCTATTCGCAAATTCTTCGAGAACGAAAGGTGCTCGTTTCACCGCGTGAGAAAACAAATTCTTTGGGAATTAAAATTGACGTGCGCGCGTGAATCGTGAGGAGAATAAAAATCCTTAAGGTCTCTTCCGCGAGAAACGAGTTTAGAAGAACGTTGATTATCGTCTCTTCCGCGTGCTTGTAGAGCGGATATCGTCTCTACTGGCTGTCCATCCGTCCGTCTCTCCGTGCGTCCATCGTTAGGAGGCCTCCTAGTGCAACGTGAGGCCCGCGAGCGTCAAGACGCGCGCTCTTTCTCTTTCGCGCGCGAGCGATCGGATCGGGACACGCGAGAGAGCAGGGAACGATGATAATCGCACGAATAAGACGTCGAGATGGGGGGTGTTCTCTCGAGTTTCATCTCGCTTCGCGATCGTGTGCGCTTCACCTTCGTGCGAGCCGAGGGCAGAGCGGAGTCGAAGTCGAATGACCCGTGCCATTTTCTGCAGAATGTTCAAGTGAGCATACAGGTCTTCGAGGTTATTCTAAAGTGAGGTAGCGGCACGTGAATGGGTGAATCGACTGGAAGAACGACACGTTCGACATTGGAGGAGTAGGTTAAATATAATAGTTGAATAAATTGAGCAGAGGCTGACGCGTATGTTGCGTTGGAATTGTTACGACAGTAAAATATTGCATACTATATGCGATTAAAGTGTTAGTAAAATATTGCATACTATATGGTGATTTAAGTGTTAGATAAACATTTTCTGCAATGCGCTGCTCATTGGTGGTACCGTTAAATTTGGCAAACCTTAACATCGCTTTAAATTAAATACTTTCGCTAACCTCTTGCCATCGATAATCACCGATGGTTCCAAGAGACCACCATCAAATTAAATACCTGTCATTTCCACATTCGAATCCTTGTAAAAAAAAAATCCTTTTACTTGGGTTCGTCGAATCCTTGAATTATTAAGTCAGATTACCACAGGTCGTTCCTGGTACTGCTAAAATTTACAAACCCTACTATTGATTTAAATTAAACACTTTCGCTAACCTCTTACCATCGACAGTCGCGAACCTTTCCAAAGTAGCAAATTAAATGCCAGATAAAGTACCTCCCATTTCCGTATACGAATCGAAGTAAAAAATATCCTTTCTCCGGGTTCATCGAATTACTTCCTTCATTTTCGCCGATATTAGGATTCTCAACCTCCGCTCCCTTCCGAGAGTGTTCGCGATCTCAAAAATGATCTGGATATGGTAATCGGCCAAATAAGACGTTGCTTTCGTCCTTCCCCAAGTCTTCATAAACGATGGCAGAATGTCAGAAAAGGAAAAGGAAAGGGAAGAGTCGCGCAAATTCCCAAGAGAGAGAGAGAGAGAGAGAGAGAGAGAGAGACCGAGAGAGACCGAGAGATTCTCCACAGCCCGAAGGGTGCGTGTGACAGCGTAATAATCTCACCTCGAGCTCCTCGGGCTATCCTGAGGAGTGGCGAAAAAAGAGAAGAATTCGAGGAGGGGGGCCACCGAAGTCCTCGGTGGTGGATACCCTTAAAACATCGTTTAAGATCGCGGCCTCGTCCACCGAGACTTCCACGCGTTGTGGCCCGTCGCCCAATTTAAGGCGAGAAAGAATTTTCGAGTTCCTCGACAGTTGCCAGCCGGGCCCAAGGAAGGATCCGCTTCCTTATCTGACGCTCCCGATCGAGCTCGATTTCGAGAACGATCTTCGAAACGATCTCGGAAATCGTTCCGATATGATAATCGCAAGGAACGAGGCGACACCCAGGTATCTCGCATTCGTTCTCCTCGAATCTTCTCTCGAATTTCGCGAGCACCCTTAATTGGCTGTGAGAAAGAGGCTGTGAAGAAGGGTGGCCCAATGGTGGTAGGAGGACTCTCTCGTGTGCAAGGATGCCCAGCTCTGGAGAGAGAAAGAGAGAGAAAGAGAGAGAGAGAGAGAGAGCGTGAGAAGGTGACCAACAGCGCGCGAAGAAAAGAAAGAGAGAAACTGGAAAGGAGTAAAAATGCGACACTACAAATATCTCAGAAATATCGACGTACCTAACCCTTCGGCTTGCCGGAGCAAGAGGAGAGTAGGTGGAAGGCGCGCGCGTAGTCGATTTTCATGGACCCTGGTGCCTCGCTTTATCGGAGTGGGCCGATCGGATCCCGATTTCGAAAACGATCTCACGAACGATCTCGAAAATGAACTCGATATGATAATCGCGCAAATAAGACGTCTCGATGTCGGTTTCGGCGCTCGTTCGTGTTTCATCTCTCTCTTAAATGACGCCTGGCTGGTGCGCCGGAGGTGGTGCGTGAGGAGGAGAGGAGGTTGAAAAGGGAGGATGATGGAGAAGTGAAGAAGGAGGTGGATGAACGAGAGGAGGTGAAAAAGAAGGAGAAAGAGGAGGAGAGGGCTGGGTGGAGACGCGAGAGAACTCGAAAGTCCCGCGGCTCGAACGGTGCGTGCGACAGCGTGTAATCTCGCCTCCGCTTCGGAGCTCACCGAAATAACAGGGTCTCTCTGTCTATCCTTCTCTCCTTCACTTCTCCACCTTTACTTTATTCTACGTTCCTTGCTGGTCTCGGCCACCGGAGAGTACAGTGAGCAAGGCACCGTTGCGCTTATCCGCACGCTCTTCTCTCTCTTTTTTTCCGTGAGATCGATAGCTTCTCCTCCCTTTCTCATCCTTCTTTTCCTTGATCCAAAGTGCCCTCGCTCAATCCCGCATGACTCGCACACGGTTGTCATTGACACGCTAAAAGTACAAATCGGCGAGTAATATGGCGGACCAAAGTGTACAATTTTCTTCGATTTGACTGAAATTAATACTCCAGGGGTTTTGAGGGTCGCTGATTATGAATTTGAAGTGAAAAGTTCGGATTTCAAAATGGCGGACAAACTATTGGATTTTCTGCATCTGAAATAAGAACTTCATAATTCTGACCCAAAATAACGGACAAACTTTTGAATAAATCAATCTGTAATTAATATATGAACATAAAGTTAGTTTTTACGCACGACCGTAAAGACAGTGACTTATTAATTAGTTTAATATGTGTAGATAATGATAATAGACTTCATTAATGCATATTAAATTGTTGACTTTTGCGACTTTTAGCCACTTTTTCGGGTCTTCTATACCCTTGTGCATTATAGGGTAATTTTTAACACTATTTCTATGTCAAATTGTATTTTAAATTTGTTTTCCAAAGTTGAATCATTTTTCCTCGATTAATTATGTCACTATTCGTATATTAGTTGTTAAATTAATTTAACGGTATACAGGGTGTCCCGCAATAGGTGTAATCCCCGCGAAAGGGTTGTAGCTGAAATAATTCTAAACAACATTTTCCTTTGCGAAAAAGTTGGACGAGGCTTAATTTTTGAATTATTAAGGAAAAACATAGGCGAATGAGCGCGCCCGTAAAGCCCGCGCTCAGGGCCGTCATTTTCGCCACTCACCGCGGTTGTGGACGGGCGCATCGCAGTGGAACGGCACGAAGCGTTGGACAGAAATTATGTCGAATAACAAATTAAAATTCCAGAATAACTTTAGATGGCGAACCCCAGAAGGCGAGGGGATGCCTAATGCATTTCCCGATGCAAAAAAAATTAGGATTAGGATTAGGATTAGGTCAGGGTTAGGATTAGGGTTAGGAATAGGTTAGGATTAGGTTAGGATTAGGTTAGGGTTAGGGTTAGGTTAGGATTAGGTCAGGGTTAGGATTAGGGTTAAGATTAGTTAGATTAGGTAGGATTAGGTTAGGATTAGGGTAGGATTAGGGTAGGATTAGGGTAGGATTAGGTGGATTAGGTTAGGATTAGGTGGATTAGGTTAGGATTAGGGTAGGATTAGGGTAGGGTTAGGTTAGATTAGGTAGGATTAGGGTAGGATTAGGTTAGATTAGGTAGATTAGGGACCCTAATCCTAACCTAATCCTACCCTAATCCTACCTAATCTAACCTAACCCTGACCTAATCCTACCCTAACCCTGACCTAATCCTACCCTAACCCTGACCTAATCCTACCCTAATCCTACCCTAATCCTAACCTAATCCACCTAATCCTACCCTAATCCTACCCTAATCCTACCTAATCTAACCTAATCTTAATCCTAACCCTGACCTAATCCTAACCTAACCCTAACCTAATCCTAACCCTAACCTAATCCTAACCTAATCCTAACCCTAATCCTAACCCTGACCTAATCCTAATCCTAATCCTAATTTTTTTTGCATCGGGAAATGCATTAGGCATCCCCTCGCCTTCTGGGGTTCGCCATCTAAAGTTATTCTGGAATTTTAATTTGTTATTCGACATAATTTCTGTCCAACGCTTCGTGCCGTTCCACTGCGATGCGCCCGTCCACAACCGCGGTGAGTGGCGAAAATGACGGCCCTGAGCGCGGGCTTTACGGGCGCGCTCATTCGCCTATGTTTTTCCTTAATAATTCAAAAATTAAGCCTCGTCCAACTTTTTCGCAAAGGAAAATGTTGTTTAGAATTATTTCAGCTACAACCCTTTCACGGGGATTACACCTATTGCGGGACACCCTGTATACAAAAGTCCGGTAGAAATAGTGTTAAATAATCGTCCTTTGACAGCAGCAAGAGAAGGTGGCGAACGGTTGAGAGAATCGAACACGTCCGTCGAGTTATCGCGAGAAGATTTTCAAGTATTCACCGCGGCAAGGCGACTGGGAAGGATCGTAAAAGTGCCATGACTCCTTTTACAGGCGTGCTTCTCTATTTACGATTGACTCGGTGCGCCTCCTGCCACACCGGCTCGACCGCTTTAAGGGAAACCGACGCACCGCTGAAAAATAGCGTCTCGCTCTAGTGACTTCGCTTCGAGCTGGGTAACGCGCCGATCGTTCGACGTTTCGAGTGACCACGGTGTGCTTAATGATTATAGATACTTATCGAAACCATCGGTACGTAACGATATTATCGATACATGGTTCACCGTTACATAATGTTATTATGGATATCGCATAGTGTAAAAGTATCTCCATACAAGTAATTGGCATATATTATACTATGTCATACATACATATAGGGTAAGGTTGGGCAAGTCTTACCACCGCTCAAGTACCTTGTAAATATTAGGTTTAATATCACGCCAACTGTGCCTCTTCCGGCAAAGTGAGTTGCTCCTAATTAACCATATTGTTTCACACCGTGTTCATCTCGCGTGGATACCGTGAAAAGGAAATCTCTCAGCAAGAAAGAGAGAGAGAGAGAGAGGTCCTACAATTTATACCTATTTTTTCTTAGGGAGTACGACGTACCCTACGTAGTGCTTTTGAGAAGGAACCCTAACCATAATCCAGAAATATCGGAATCCTTAAAATTCATATTACTACGCACCTGAGTTCACTGAGGTAAACTTTTAAAAAGTAACTTGTGAAGTAACCATTTGAAAAGTATCCTGTGTTTCAATGCAGTTAAATAATTCGTCGCGTTTTAATGTTCGTCTTGGAGATTTTTCCCACTGTAACTTGGTTATTCGAATTTTCGGGCAACAAGATAATAGGCCGGAAGTGAGCGTATCTTCTTGTTGATTTTTCCACGCGTCGTGAAAAACTTTATATGTATAACGTACCGTCGGCATGCGCGTCTTAAGGCGCCACGATGCCTCTGTGTTTCTCATCGAACGATCTCGACGATGGACGATCGAGCGTATCGATCGTGGCGATCGATTCGCTCCAACGGCGAAGAATCAATCACTGACCGATCGACACCACCCGATAAGAGGAAGGAAGGTGCGCGAACTCCATTTGCATCGGTGGGTCACGGCACTGAAATCATAATAATAGCTTGGCTCGCGATTATCGTGCTTCGAGGATGACCACGTGATATTTTCCGCGGCTTCCTCTTCGTTCTCTCCGCGATTCTCTATTCTATATTTCATCACCACCGAATTTCTTTTGCTACCGTCCTGAATCATCCGTATTAAGATAATATTCTGGAAATACTTCTGTCTTTTGAGGTATTAAGCCTACAGTATTTTCTCCAATTCAGATTAATGGGTTGAAAGTGTTCAAATCGTACGAATTAAAATGCTATTTTGGAAATAGTTATTTCCTTTGTGTTATCGAACCTATAGTACTTCCTTCGAAACGACAATTCGGACTAAGTAGCCTTTTTTAAAGAACTGCAAATTCATCTGATCATCTTGTACGTTCATCACGTTTAAGATTATACTCTTTTCCCTAAAAGCTTCTAAATACCTTAGAAACCTGTCCTGCATTCGTCCCACGTTCTGCGCGAGGAGCGCGGAACCTGCGGCTTAAGGTCTTTTGAAATCCTCTTTGCACTTTTAATTCACTGTAATCATTCTCTCTTCTAAGCACTCCCATTAAATGCGAGCGGGGGTATATTACACACCGAAGATTACTCCGCGGTCTCCTGGACTCTCCTTTGCCGCTTCAATTCACTGTAATCATTTTCTTTTCTACTTCTATAAAAAATGGACGGTCCTCCTGTGTTACACGGCGCCGACTACTTTAGAAGCAACGATAACACACGGGTAATTTATCATCTTGAATATTAAAACTACCCTCTCCTAGTAAAAAGTTTCTCACCCCTATTCCATACCGCACTGAGGGAAAAAAATGATTGGGTTTACTATAATCTCACTATATTTTATAGTTAAATTTGGCGCCAAACATATTTTTATAGTTCACTTAACCATAGAAAATATAGTAGAATGAACGATTTATGCAAATGGTTATATTATTAACTATTACTTTTGTTCTTGTTACCATATGTATAGTAAAATGTGCTATGTGAATATAGTTAGTTCTATCACTATGTATGAAATATTCTGATAATATTGACTATATAAAATAGTTACTTTTCTTGCCATTTTATATTTTCAACCATAGTATATTTTTGGTTGAAATAACCATAATATTTGGTAAAAACATAACATAGTTGGTTATACTATGCCTCTATCGCAGTGGTTCTTAACCGGTGTTCCGCGAAATTATGAAAGTGTCAATGTAAAAATGCCATAATTTGGGCTTTAACACACCTTATTTTGTTAGTTTTATGATTTTAACTGTCTTAATAATGTTGGTGTTCCGCAAATTATTTTTCTGATCAAAAGTGCTCCGTGACTTTGAAAAGGTTAAGAACCACTGCTCTATCGTAATTATTACCGACATTATGGTAACATTTACCATAAATATGATGTTTCCAACCATAATTTTCTTACTATGTCATTATAGTTAGATATATCATATACTTTTCTCTTAGTGCGTACACCATCGGACGATGTCCCTAAAATGAGCTTCGAATTTTCAAGTGTGCCCATCACCGTGAATCCAACCTCGAGGAAACAATGATTCGGAAATAATTCGAGCGCGGTGGGCCCTCGAGCGGTGGAATTCGATGCACTCTGGAGTGCGATACCGCCGTGTCACGCGACGGTAGAAGTCCCGAAAGCGAAGCGACGTGATGGACCGGTCGAGGTTTAGGAAGGCATTCTCTTCGGCCAGGATGCGCAAAGTCATGCGGTTGCACGTCCACGATTTTCATCGAGAGAACTTGAAGGACGAGAGGAGGGTGAACGAAGAGAGGAGCAAAAGAAGAAGCAGAAAGAGGAGGTGGACGGTGAAGAAGCCACCGCCGGCTACGCGTAGGGCCTTCACCACTCGCCTTCCTCTCCTATGACACTTTGATATCCTACGCTCAATTAAGCCGCCATTGTGAGCCCTAAACGTCCCGATTCTCCGTGCTTCTAAAAGGTTATTAGAAACGCGTCACGTCGCTCATCCTCTGCGAGCCTCGACCCACCCGAACAGATCCTCCAGTTTTCACAGCACCGATCCCTGTCATTCTTCAACTTCCTATATAATCTTGATAGCTCCTTCTTCTTTCGTAATCGTCTGTTACTCTTCGTTGGAAGATTTTTGCCGAGAGTTGGTTTGAAATTTTGCTCGTCCTGACAGAGTCGAGGAAATATTCGAGTTTTTCACGGCATCGATCCTAGTCACTCTTGAACTTTCTATAATCTTGATAGATCGTCCTTTTTCGTTGTGGTCTGTTACTCAGCTTTAGAGACTTTTTGTTGAAACGAAAGTACATTTGAGATTCGAATTCGCGTGAGTCTTCGACTCGGATCCCGATCGACCGGTTGCTTCTGCTGGTTCCACTACCGAACAATAAAGCGGCCAGTGTCGCGATGATACTCTTGGAATATCTCCGTTTCACTTACGAGGGAGATAAGGGAGCCTGTCGTTCGGTAACCGACGCTTTCGTCGATGACACCTCCCGTTGAGGTTCAACGACCACCTGTGGTACCACCAACGCGTGAAGCTTCTATCTCGATTGGAACTGATCGAGACGAGTGGGATTCGATCGTTTCGAAGACTGAGTTTTAGAAAAGGTAAAAGTGTACGTGCTTTAGTGTAATTGTTTTTTTACTAATGCGTCTTGTTCTTAAGGAGAATGCAAATACGTTGGTTAAATATCATTCTTGATACTTTTAAAAGAAGCAGATAAAAGTTTCGAGAAATTGTAGAACAGGGGCGAACCTGCACTCTAAGAAGCGGTCGAGGAGACTTACGTTATTTGAACCGTTTATTTTGAAAGTAGCCTAAGTCCATTTGTCAACTTTTTGTTATTGATTGTAGTAAAATTTAGTTCTTGAATTGTATATATTGTGTTTTTGAAGTGTTGTAAAGATATATAAAATAAATAGAGTATTGTTTTTTCAATTCGAAGCATTTTAAATTATGCTGAATGGACTTGGGCTCTTTCAAATTTTACAACGAAACTGGCTGTTAACTTTAAAACTGGCGTAACTCCATTCTTGGTAAGAAAACGCATATTATTCACTTAATAATTACCATTATTTTAATAGGAACTGTAAATTGAACTCTTTCAAATACACTTAAGCAGTATGTCTCATTGGTATGCTATACGTATATTTTTTAATTGCATTGAAACACAAACTCTTAAATATCTCAATTTAAGTATAACTGGGCTTAGACCACATTGAAAATAAACGGCTTATTATTAACCTTCTCTCTATGTATAGAGGTGCGAGTACGGTGAGAAGGACACCACCAAAAATCCGCATCAAATTCCAAAAAGAAAGTAAACTCTATCTTTAAACGTAGAGTAGGAACACTGTGCGGTTACTCATTTATTCTAGCTTTCTCACGGTCAAGGTGTTCAGAGTACGAGGCCGTGAAACAATCGGCGCCCGCGGAGCTTGAGATTAGAGATTTTCCCGACGTGCAAGATCTTCAAATTATATCGATTCCCAGTGGGTGGCGGTCGTTACGCCCGTAGCATTCGCGCTCCTAGAACTCGGTGGCAATCTCGCGTGTATCTCCTGAATGACTACGATTCCGTATGGTAATCGCTACTTGGATTCCTCATCGGCGCACGTTGAATCGCCGCGTTTCCTAGCAATAAATCCTCGACCTCGACCTCCACATGATATATGCGACCTCTCTCACTCCACCGTTTATTTCGTCGAGGGCCCCAGCTATATCTCTCAATCGGTAGATCCCAAGATAAAAATTCGAATTGCGTGTACCCCTGTGGCGTGTCCTGGCCGCGGCGCAAAGGACAGTTCCTACATTCCAGCGAAATTTCCCGTGGACGGCTACCAAACGAATTCTTTACGAGGAGCTACACCGGAATGCTATATATTCACTATGCTTGTGTAAATACGATTCTTAGCACGATCGATTTATTATCGATAGCGCGACCGCTCCCCTCAATAGCCTCCGTTAGGATTGGCCTGCTCGAGGTAATAACGTCTCTGGCTCTTGGTCGGTAGTTTATAAGTGGTGTTGCGCAATGAGTCGAACCACCGAATAAAATTTCAACTGATGGCGAACGTTGATTTAACAGTAGAATTATTAGGATATAATGTATATTTCTTTTCATCGGGTGAGTTTCTTTACAGTGAGCGTGGAAGGACAGATTCGTCGAAAATTGTAGGATTACGAGCGAAGAGAATCGTTCTGTAGCTTTCTTTTAGAACGAATAAGCGCAAGTTTGTCAGTGAGAGAATGTTACGGACAGATGATTATTGCGATTTTGGTAGTTCCAGGATCAATTGGAACGATTCTTTATTTTCATCTAAAGACAATTCTCGTAAGGTAATGGTACCGATAGTTGACCTGTTAAAAGAAATCTTTCATGGGAACAATGATAACCGCTTGCTCTGCCATTAGGTGGCAAGGGTCCATGTGTGGAGGCATTCTTTATGCTTTCTAGATTATGCAACAAGACCACCTTTTAAAAAAAGTTAAGCTATACAAGCTCGAAAAATATATTTAAAAATTCGGTAAATGCTTCAGATGTTGATCAGACTTAAAAATTAAAGGCTCATAAAACGTTGTGAGAATTGAATGATGAATGATCGTAAACAATGGCAGACGTTTTGTAATTTTCAAGTGGAATAAAACAAGTCTCAAGATACACTCATCAATCTCGACACACTATTACGAAACCTTAGGATCACGAGTCTTAAGCAGATATCTTCACCCTGCCCACCAATCAAAAATTTCCTACCGGCTCGAAAGGATCGAATTTATTCGCACGTTCGCCAATGTGTATTTAACGTCTCGATCTTCTTGCTCTTCCACATCCAACCCGTCATGTTGGTAGCAAGCTACCCGGCAATCTTCGTTCTTCTTCGCGCTTCGGTTGCCAGAGCCAAAAACACTTCATCTTACGAGCCACCGATCTTACGCGGTTTCAACTTCTCTTCTTCTTGTCCTCTTCCTTCGTTCACCACCTCCTCGCGGTCGCACTCGCTCTCGCAAACCTCGCGGCACGTCATTGTATTAAGATCCGGCGATCATAAGGTATAATCACAGGAGGAGTCGTCCGACATTACAAACAGCGGCGCGTCACGCGAACGAGCGAGTTAGCGCGGCTAACGTCGAGAAGAGAGAGAGAGAGAGGGAGAGAGAGAGAGAGAGAGAGAGAAAGAGAGAGAGAGAAAGAGCGAGAACAGAAGGAAAACGAGGATAAATGAAAGAAGGAGAAGACGAAGAGACTACCCAGTGGAATAAAGACGAGAAGAGAGAGAGAGAGAGAGAGAGAGAGAGAAAGAGGAGCGTGCAAAGCAGGCGGTCACGAGAGAAACCGCAGCGGGAGGACTCTTCTCTTCTCGGCCTCGTTCGCTTTGGAAGGCAATGCGAATGGATGTATAATCTTTTGGCGAATGGTAGAGAGAGAAGAGAGGAGAAGGAGGAAAGAAATGAGAGAAGAAGAGAGAGAAACGAGGAGGAGAAATGAAATAAGGGAGGAAGAGAGAGAGAGAGAGAAGAGAGAAAAGGAAGGAGGAAGAAGAAGAATCTCTTCTACGCTCGTGGCGGCAGCAGAGATGGGGGTGGGGGTGGGGGCAGTGGTGGAGGCCGTGAAGGGTGGGGGCAAGGTGGATCGCGGATTGAGTCATTATGCTTGCTCGGAGGAGACCACAGGCCTTGATGCGGGAACGGCCGCCATCGACTCGTGAAAGGAAACCGACCGGATGATTCAACGTGCACGGAGAGACGGACAAAGTAGTCCTGGTGTCTGCTTCACTGCTCTCCTCCTTTTCTCGTTCTTCCGTTTTATCCGGTCTCCACTGCCTTCAGGAGTTTGTAGTCTCGAGAGGGCTTCGAACTTTCCGCGTTTTGTCTTCTTCTTGTTTTTGGGGCTTATTTGGGTAGGAGAGTTTATTTCCATTTCATAGATCCTCGATCTTCCAATTTATCCAGGCTCCACACTGCGTTTGGGATGTTCTAAGTCTCCGTAGGGCTCTGAACTTTCGAGTCTTCCTCCTGTCCGGTTTATACACCGAGAGAAAAGTATATGATACATCTAACTATAATGGCATAGTAAAAAAATTATAGTTGGAAATATCATATTTATGGTAAATGTTACCATAATGTCGGTAATAATTACGATAGAGACACAGTATAACCAAGTATATTATGTTTCTACCCAAAATAATGGTTATTTCAACTAAAAATATAGTATGATTGAAAATGTATAATGGTAAGAAAAGTAACTATTTTGTATAGTTAATCTTACCAGAATATTTCATACATAGTGATAGAACTAACTATATTCACATAGCACATTTTACTATACATATGGTAACAAGAACAAAGGTAATAGTTAATAATATAATTATTTGTATAAATCCAAATATATTGAATATATATATTTACATATATATTTGCAGATTATTTGTATAGATTGAACATCTACTATATTTTATATGGTTAAGTGAACTATAAAAATATGCTTGACGCCAAATTTAACTATAAAATATAGTGAGATTATAGTAAACCCAATCATTTCTTTCTCTGAGTGTAAGTGACTGTTTTGGATAAGAAAGTTTGTTCAGATTTCGCAGTTTCTCATAGTACCATTTTATCCAGTCTCTTCTAGTTTCAGAAGATTTTTGTCTCACTAAGGCTTCGAATTTTCCTACATCTTCTTCTCTTTTCTTCTTCTTCTTGCTGCTCTTCCTTCCACCTTCTTCTGCAGACACGAGGGTTTGTCCCGATCTCTTCAGCGGTTAGAAGGAAGGCGCGCTCAAGTGTGTCCATCAAGTTGAAACGCGTTGAAACGGTAGAACAAACCTCTTCTCCCTTTTAGGAAGACGATCGTGGAGATCGTCGGTCAAGGAAGGATTTATTCTTGATGGATTTAGTCGTGGGTACAGAACTGACGGGGATATTCGCTCGATGGAGTAGTTTCATTAACGTTGTGGAATTTAAGGAGACCTTGATCGAAGTCGAATTTATGACGATGGAGGAGAAATTCACCGATTAATTTGCATACTTACTTAATCGGATCTGCGGAGGCTTTCGATCGTAAATATGAAAAATTTTGGCAAATCGGATAATTTACGAGCGATCCTCGAAGAATTTGTCATTTACGAAATCATTCTACGAGAACCCTTTCGTAAAGATACAGACAGAGGATCATTTATAGGACACGATCTCGTCCTTCATCGATCGTCCTAAAACGGAAGGCGCTCGATCCTCGAGCACTCTCAACCTACACCTTTTGTAGAACAATATTGTGACACGTTCGATAGTACTATTGATGGCGAGCGTCGACACCATTTGCAGACTTAAAACCACTAGTGGACTTTATCTGATTCGAAATCCGACGTAAGCCGGCTTCGTGGAGGAAGTCAGGGATGGCATAAAGAAATGTGACGAAATGGAGAGAATAGGAGGGACGCGTAGAAATGCGAAGAGCGATGGAAGAAAAAAAGAGAAAGGAAGAAGGTCCTGCCATGCTACCAGGCGCCTAGCCTCAGAATGCTTCGGACACTCAGGAAACTTCAGCGACGATCGTGTGGAACACCAACGATCGATTGGCCGACTCTCTCTGCCCAGAAAGAGAGAGAGAGAAAGAGAGAGAGAAAGAGAGAAAGATCTTTGACAAGTCACTTTAGGAATCCACTCGCCGTGAGCCATCCTTCGCAGAATCATCCTCATCGTTCTCGACTGATATCGATCTAAGCAACCCCAACCGTTCACGAAGGTTCGTGCGGATATTCCGTGAAACCCACCGCTCGTTCCCCAAACGCTCTTTATTATTTCCTCCGCCTCTCATTTCATCTTATTTTTACATCTCTCAGCGTCCCACCGAGCGAATAAACTCGTCCCACGATATCGTCGGAATGTCGCGAAATTAATACGTTCGAGATGAAAAGAAAACAAAAAGACGAGACATTAGTCTGACGAAACGAAAATGGAAATTCCACTTGGGTTTCGTGCCTCGACGGAACTTCTTTCCGCGTTTGTTCTTATTCTGCCCGTGTAGGACCCGAGCTAAGTGAGTTGTTTCCGGCGTGCGTGGAGAGGCGTGCTTCGTTGGCGAGCGCGTAACGAGTTCCACGCATCGTATTCCCTCACTCTTCTTTAAGGCGGTATTACGCGCTCGAAAATCTCGTTTACCTCGAAGGACTCTTTACACGCGTAAGTAAAGATCGTCCTCTTAACGCTTTTGACACGGTGCACGCGGCGTTGCGCGAACCTCCCTCGTTAATCGTCTCGTGAGACGAAAAAAAGGGAGTAAAAAATAAGAGAGTGAGAGAGAGAGAGAGAAGAGAAAGGGTGAGGACGATGGTAGCGCGGCTAAATTATGTCCTAAGAACTTCATCGGGTTTCTTAATGTACGAGAGTGCTTGTGATAAAACGTGTACGCGCGCGTGGGGTCGCGCCCAGCGAGCAGCGGGGGTCGGTAATTTGCTGTGTAATTTAAGGAAGAGCCCGCCCGACGTCGCCAAACGCTCCACTTGCGATTCGAGTAACTGTACATTCTTGTTAAGCGAGATGCGCGTGTGCGCGCGCATACATTACCGCTCGCCGTGAGCCGAGCCGACTGGTTTTTAACGACATTGTCAACCGGACGCGTAAATTTTCCTTCACCATCTCACCACGCAAACTCCCTCATTTACCTTTTTCCTACGTTTCACACTGGAATATGCGCCTGGATCGTTTCTCAGGTCGTCAAACTATTTCTCACGATACTTTAAGAAGAAATCGTACACGGTGGACGTGTCGATGCGTTAATACTGGTTGAACGGGTTAGTTAGGTGACATCAACCTCGTTCTGTATCGAGAATTCAATTATCTCGATCATGTGGGCTACGCCAGCTTCCAGATACTCCGTAGAGAGATTTAATTATACTACATTCGACGTGTGGCAGGTTTTACGTAGTAATCGATTTATACGCAGAAGGTTTAATACAGGTAAAGAGGAACGAACCCTCGAATAATGCGGTACTTCGGTCGCGCGGCTATTAAAGTTTACATTTGTACGACTTCGAGGTCTCGTGCACTTAAGTTTTAAATAACACGGTACAAGTAGAAGGGTATTTCAGAAAAAACAGTGTACATTCTGCGAAATTAAACTCGATTCGATTTGTAATCCACGTTACAATACACTTTCTCCAACGTAAAAAAAATCAACCACGCAAATTAAGCGCGCCAAGTAATTCGAATTGAACAATCCATTATAATCGAAACGTCCATCTGTGCCCAAAAGCGTCTACGCGTAGATACGAGGTATCGTCGTTCGCTATGATCCACGGAGGATCAGTGGAGCTTGAAAAATCTTAGCGAAGTACGCAATTAAATTCGCGGATGCCTTTCTGCCGATGGCTGAAGAACAAAGAGAAGAAGAAGAGAAGGAAGAACGAAAAGATGGTAGGTGGACTGAGAGGGCCGTCGCACCGCGTTTGTGCCTTTCCAAACATCGGAATTGAAGAATTTACGAGGCAGCGCGAGCAAGCATTTGCCTTCCCTCTTCCACCTCGTTCTCCTTCATCCTCCTCGCGAAAGACGCTTCTGTGGTCCCCGCGAATCTCCGCCTCGCTTCGCTCCTCCTCCTCTTTTCCTTCCTGTCTTTGAGCCCTCCTTCGCGGATTCGGCTCGAGCCGAATTTCGTGGCTTCACGTCCGAACCCTTTCGTCTTCTTCTCTTGGCCGATCCGCGTCGTCGACTTCCTACCCCGTTTGCCGCAGCCCAGGTCTCTCAATGTCCATGCAAAGCAAACGGCGGCCCCTGGTACTGCTGTCAATTATCCGTTATATACTGCCCCGGCCCTCAAACCCATCCTTAACGACCCGTCAAACCCTTTCGCGAGCGTATCGGCCCTCATCCTCGTCCACTCATTCCACTTCCTCGTCCTCCTTCTTCTTTTCTCATCGGCTTTCTCTTGCCGCAGTTCGCTGGCCCAGCGCCGAAAAGCTCGAAGTACACCTCGCAACGTTTGCTTCGCGAGGACGAAGACGAAATTGGGAATAAAGGAAGAGTAGAGGATTTGGAAGAAGAGAAAACGAGCGAGCAGAAGGTGAAGTTTGAGAACTTTTGGGGAGAGTGTTGTTGGACGTGATTGGAG
The DNA here is from genome assembly GCA_944319695.1 of Tiphia femorata. Taxonomy (NCBI): domain Eukaryota; kingdom Metazoa; phylum Arthropoda; class Insecta; order Hymenoptera; family Tiphiidae; genus Tiphia; species Tiphia femorata. The sequence continues at coordinate 19,925,303 of OX090901.1, read as the reverse complement.
TACACACTGAGAGAAGAAAGTGGCTGGGTTTACTCTAATCTCACTATATTTCATAATTAAATTAGGCGTCAAACATATTTTTATAGTTCACTTAACCATACAAATTATAGTAGAATGAACGATTTATACAATATTGTTATATTATTAACTATTACCTTTGTTCTTGTTACCCTATGTGAATATAATTAGTTCTATCACTATGCATGAAATATTCTGGCAATATTGACTGCATAAAATAATTACTTTTCTTACTATATTTTTAGTTGAAATAACCACAATTTTGGGTAAAGACATAATATAGTTGGTTATACTATGCCTCTATCGTAATTATTACCGACATTATATGATAATATTTGCCAGAAATATGATATTTCCATCTATAATTTTGTTACTATGCCATTATAATAACATATTGTATACTTTTCTCTCAGTGCGCTGTCGCGATCGAGGTGTTCCACCTTCACCACTCACTTTGCTTCTTCGTTCTTATATGTTGCTTTTTTCTGTTTTTCCGTCGTCAGCTTTCTCTTCAAACGAGAAAACGAGAAAAGACAAACCAGTAGTAATCAAGCTGAAATATTTTCGAGAGATCGTGCTTAAATGTAACCGACGAACATTTTAGCCAGTGTATTATCCTCCTCTTCCACTTCTACTTTTTTTCTCATCTTACTCCGACGAGAACAGAAACGGATCAGGTGTGCTGAAGTTAGAACACTCCTGAGCGATGGTAGTCGAACGTAACCGAAGATTCTCACCTTCTTCCTTTCTTTCTATCCTTGCCCACTCCTCCTCCTTGATTTCGTTCTCTTTCTTTCCTTTCCTCTTCTGTCTCCTCGATTCTCTCTCCCACTCTCCTCAGGATCTTTTCTCTCGCCGAGACGGATTCCTGAAAGTCGTTCTCAGCACTCGACGACGGCCGAATAACGACCGCGGGCCTTAACACACACCGCGAGATGTGTCAGAATTGCAAATGCAAGACCGCGGCACCCAGGCGGTACACACAGAGAGGTACTCGGAGAGGAGAGAAGTGAAGAGGAAAGGAGAAAAGAAGGCAAGCCGACGATCGTAGGGAGAGGACCCAGGGCGCGAATTCCTCGTGTTACTCGCCGAGGACGAATGTTCGGATTCTCGCGCGCGCGCGCGCGCGCGGTCCAAGGAGGAATCCGAGTAGGGACTGATGGGATCCGAGAACCCCTCAGCCCCACCCTGAAGAATAGCTTTCGAGGTCCAAGAAAATGGGACACACCTTGTTACACTGAGAGAAAAATATATGATATATCTAACTATAATGGCATAGTAACAAAATTATAGTTGGAAACATCATATTTATGGTAAATGTTACCATAATGTCGGTAATGATTACGATAGAGGCATAGTATAACCAACTATATTATGTTTTTACCCAAAATTATGGTTATTTCAACTAAAAATGTAGTATGGTCGAAAATATATAATGGTAAGAAAAATAACTATTTTATATAGTTAATATTACCAGAATATTTCATACATAGTGATAGAACTAACTATATTCACATAGCACATTTTACTATACACATGGTAACAAGAACAAAGATAATAGTTAATGATATAACCATTTGTATGAATCGTTCATTCTACTATATTTTGTATGGTTAAGTGAACTATAAAAATATGTTTGACGCCAAATCTAACTATAAAATATAGTGAGATCATAGTAAACCCAACCATTTTTTTCTCTCAGTGTACTCGTCCAGAAGGATCGAGGTGTTTCCAGCGAGAGTAATATTGAGAAGAGATACCAAAGATATAAAACCTTCGATCGACCACTGGTAAACAGACGATTCTGGAGAACAAAACTACGCATATAATTCGGACAATATCGTGGCTTGTCGCGACCTACGGTAAACATTAACCCTTTGAGTGCTGAATACTCGAGACCTATGCAGTCCGTACGGACGGCGCGCGGCTAGCACTGACGATCGCTGTGGACGGAATACTTTTTCGCTAGACTGAACTCTGTTGTTCGCTAGACTGAACAATCTCTGGACACACAGAAGCTTCGAACGATTGCCGGAAAAGATTCACGATACGCTGGCCAACAGTAGACACGTAAATTATCTTGTATAAAATGTTCTTTTATCAAATATTTTACAGTCTAATGGGTCGTCTTTTTTAAAGGATTGCCATACTTTCCATTCTAACCTAACCTAGCCTAACCTAGAAAAAAAGCAAGTAAATCCCCATCGTCTAATAATCCGTAAATAATTTCATTCGATTCAACATAAACGCTAGAGTACCTTGAGAACGATCGCCTAAAAAGTTTCACGATCCTGCGGAACAACAATAGACACGCAAATTACTTTCCATTCTAATATAGTGTAACCCAGGAAAAATTCCAGTAAATCTCCACTGTCTATCAATCCGTAGATCATTTCGTTCGTTCGACGATAAACGTCGAAGGGTTCGATCGGTTCGAAGGATCTGAAGCTTTTAACGATTCGACTCGATAGATACGATAGCATGACAACGAGGACGGACTATTTGCTCGGCTGGTGTTCATCACTTCGCCTACTCTGGCGTTCCTTCGAGTTGCCTCTGGCTCGTAAACGCCAACGCCTCGTAATTATAACGATGGAGAAGCGTCTGCGTCGATGTAACGAGCGAATGAAGTCGCGAGAACGCTGGCTCGAAGGGTCGAAGCAAGCCTCGCACGGTCGAATCTCGTTATGTCGACAATAAGGCCACAAATCAATCTCGAGTCTCAAATTTGCGATCGATCGGCACCACCTCGACTGCTTCAATTTCTTTTACATGCATTCATAGGCGGTTAGACGTGCTCTCACGCGCATTTCTCATATCCATAAGATTTCTTTTCGATCGTTGGTAGTCGTCTATTACTTTGCTTCGGAATCAGCGAAGTGAATATATTTTCTATCACTTACCCAATGTGACTGCTTCGTGTATTTGGCTTTTCTTTAGGAATCCTTCTTGCTGGAGTTAACCACTATGTACTTGAATTTTCTTGTTGGGAGAATTGCGACTCGTAGTGGTGGAATTTGGAGTGAGAATTGTACATAAATTATTTCAGGAACGATGAGACGGATAGAATCGGGCAGATAACAGACACGGAGGATGGCGAACACCGAAAATTTGTCAAACTGCACTTATGAAAATTACGCAAGATGCAAATGTGTACATCGAATTTGTATATCGTAACAGTCGCGAGTGACGTATGGAGCGCTCGCTTGTCAACAATCTTCATTTCATTCCACTGCTCTACACGGTGTTCTCAATCGCATCGATCGTTCTGTCGTGCAGATACGAGCATATCGAATTATCTCCATGCACTTGTCTCACAAAGTTATTAACGATGGCAAATCTTTCTTTCATTTTGCTGCTTTGATTTCTATATGACTTCTATACACTTTCAGGCACTTATTAACAATAAAAAAATAAAATTTCACGAGCACAAAGATAAATTCACCATCACCCAAAGACATTTGCCTTCTTCCTTTCATCGCTGTATAAAACAATCCTTTAAATATCCTTCGTTTGATTCGGAGCAAAAGAAATCGATTTTTCCAAACCCGGCACGTGAGAATCCTGATAACCGATTCTTCCAAATTGTTCGTCCAGCCAAGAAATTCGCCTTCAATTCAAAGCTTACAAAAGAAATACCCTGCATTCGAAAAACCCAGGATGAAATTTCATTCCCCACCCAAAACCGATACATTCTCCTTCACCTTCCATCTCGTCGAACCTTTTTCACAATCCAAGCGTGAAACAGCACCAGATTGGAAAAGCGGGCTTGCCTCGTGGGACAATGCGATCGAAAATCAACCTCGCCAATCCACCACTTACGAAAGCATCTTCCGAGATACTCGACTGGCAGCGTGGTCACGTTCTTTTCGTTGCGAGGGTGAGCCGCGAGGTGCGCTTTTTGAATCCTTCTCTCCTTCTCTGGCCGAGCCCAAGGGAGATTGAAAGCGCCCGCGGAGCGTCCGCCGAAGGCGGCGCGTCACCGCGCGTATAATGGCTTATTAACAAAGCGTTGCCGTTGAGACGCGAGAGGAAGTGACAGAGGAGCCTTCACGAGATTGATAAAAGGAAGAAACGAAGGCGAGAGTCGAAGAGAAAGAGAGAGAGAGAGAGAGAGAAAGATCGGAAAAGGGCAAGAAGAGAAGAGAATTGTGACGCCGGGAGTCCAGTCACGGTTTTCTTCGACGCCTCTGGAAGGAAAGAGGGTCCTGCCGGCACAACGGGGCTTTAATTACGCCGATATCACGGTAATTAAGCCGATCAATGCGTGCCATTGTGAGCCCTCTCGAAGGGACCCTCAGCGCCACGCCGAAGTGCAACGGGACACCCTCCCTCCTCTCGGCCGTTACAAAAGACAGCCCACCTTCTTCTCCGAGACGAACCTGCGAACGAATTCTCTTCTTCTCCGCTCATTCCGCTCGCCTCTTCTCACCCGGTGAGCCAGCTGGAAAGAAATAATTGCTCTTGGGGTGCGAGGAAACGAGTAAACACTTTGGTGACCCCCGATCTCCGATCGATCGATCCTCGCGAATGTGATTCGTTCGAGACGAATCAGGACGTGGAGATATTTTTGTGCAAGTTGCTAGGTGTCCGGTTTATACGCGGTTTGTTGAAATGATTGACGTCGCGATAATAAGGTGTCCTAAAGTGGTTCTAATTAGTAAACTGCGAACGCATGAAAACCCCAAACTGAAATCAACAATGTTTTCTCATTGTCTGGTTTATGAAAGTTGGTTGAAATTGTTGCATCGACGATTAACCCATTTGCATCATAAGCGTATATGTACACTATACGTTCAAATTTTGTAGGCACTCTAACCGGAACCATATGCATATTTTCAATTGTGTTGATCACTATTATTATCGGTTAACTTAAAAAATGAAAATGGAGAGTGTTGCAAGAGATTTAAGTGATCATTCTGATGATTTTGAAAAAGAAATTAGGCCAATAAAACGAAGACGGATTATGAATATAATAGGTATCAGATAGTGAAGTAGTATAATATCAGAATATGAAGTTTTCTTTTTGCATTTCTAGTGATCTTTTACTTAAATATAAAAAAAAAATTTCTGGTGATATGGGCCTTTTTTTCATATTTCCTCATGATGCAAATGGGTTAATGTCGCGATAATAAGATGCCGTAGGGCACTTTTAATTAGTGAATCGCGACCGAATGCAAATCCAGAAAGGAGTCTTATTACTGTCGCTTATTTTTCAACGAGAAAAATTATTAAGATATTTTAAAAAGGGATTTTCTTGGCAAATTAATTGGAGAAATATTGTTAAGACATTGTGAAAAAGGGAATTCGACTCGTACTCGTACTCGCGACGATAGCCACACCCGAAGGTAGTGCGAGAATTCTAAATCGGCGTCTAAATAGAGGCATTAGAAAACAAGAAAAGTGAAAGATTCTTCTGGCGCTCTATAACAGCTCCTACCGCTCCGTGGACTGTCATTAACGCTGTGAGAACCAGTCGTGAAAAAAAAGAAGAAAGAAAGCGAGCGAAGATGAGGAAGGATAAGATCGGAAAAGATTACAAGAAAGAGAAACTGCGAGAACGCGAAGGAGCTCGAAGACTAAGAAGACCAAAACGAATCGATGAAATCCGGAGGAATCATTCGCGCGTCGCATCGTTTTATTATCGTCTTCTCCTACTTTCCGACGATTATCTTTCATTTATTCTCAAGTATCGCATGGAAAACTCACTGCTGCTCTAAAAGCTTCGATTTTCCACTGCAGGCCTCGTCTCGTGCGGCTCTGCGAGCTCCAGTGGACTGTCGAAGACGCCAAAATGAAATTGGCAACTAGCTGCCCTCCTCTTGGTCGTCCTTTCGAATCATCTTTCCTCGAAGTAATCACCGTCCTGACGAGCCCGCCGACTTTTCTCTCTCTATAACACTCGAGCACTATTTATTCGACGAGTATGCGCGCGCGCGCGTCAGACCAAGCTGCGGTATTTTCTCGTCCCACAAGATTATCCACGAGATATTTCCTTCGAGCTTTTACGGGCACGCGGTGAGGGATAAATGAGCGTGAGGAGAGAAGGGAGTAAGAGAAGAGAACGTACTCGGAAGCCACGTCTTTAATTAACGGAGTTATAACGCTGAAGACAAATTGCTTCTTGCAACGGGCCGCTCGCTTACCGTTCAATCTACGCGAGTGCAGCTTCTGCTCGCGCAAATATCGGTTCCGAGGAGAGAACGTGGCGGTGGGTCTTAACGATGCGAGTGCACCTTCGAAACGGTATTTTTTTTCGCTCGCGAAAACTTCTGAGACTAGAATTAAGTCGTAATGCACCGGTGAGATGCAGTTGGGTCGTGCGAGATGTTCGAGAGAAGCGCACGTGTGAGATGAATTAGAGGATAGGTGGAAATATGGAGCGTGTTATTTTTGAATATTCAGCGAATAATTGTTTTTTATTTAGATGAAGCGTGAATTGAGATATTGACGATTCGTAAAGGACTGAAATAGTTAGACGGTATAATGCACGGTGTAATGAGGGTAAAAAAAAATCGCGGGATGCGGGGGAAAGAAGGAGAGATAAAGTAAAAAAGAATTGTTATTATTTCTCGTTGCTATTATTATTATTCTTTTTCCGTCAACTCTTTGACTCTCTCTCTCTCTCTCTCTCTCTCTTTCTCTCTCTCTCTCTCTCTCTCTCTCTTTCCTCGGGCGCTCACCCCCCTTCTCTCATGTTTCAGAAACTAAGACATATTACAAGCATGCAATAAAATATCGTGATGCTTAAATACGAAAAGCCTAATCGAAACGGCAAGAAAACAATGTACAACAAAATTCGATCCTAAACAAACAGAATTTACATATATCGCCTTAAAAAACGTCAATGAGAAGGAACCGTTTGCTCTTAATACTAACTGGACTAAATAAGAAGTATCACAATGCTTAAATACAGAAAACGTAAGCACCGCTACGAACTCAATCTACGAAGCTAATACGCGTATATAAAATCCAAACGCAAGAATAAAGAACGACACCGTCTCCTTAAAATACGTCGACGAGGAGAGAACGTTGGCTCTTAATACTAACTGGTCTAAATTGATATCATCTCGTTCTTCCAAGTAAGGAAAACCTACCGCGTCGTGGCTTCCTAATTAGAATCATTAAACGTGGAAGGCGATGTTCACTGGCACCGAAGCCGCGTGTCGGAGTGGATTCGGAGCCGGAAATGAAGCCGAAAGGGATGAGATGAAGAAGCAACGGAGATCTCAGGGACCCGTTTGCGACCGCCCGCACCGTTTTCGTTATTTGTCGTAGGAGTTAGACGAGCGGAATCTTTGGTCGACGAAAAGAGGGACCACCGTCTCCCACCCGGACGTTCCTTTGTCGCATCGAGCGAGAAAAACGTCGAAAAGGGAATGGGTGCTTTGGTTGTCGGTGAGCTCTTTAGTTTTTACCCTCTGTTTGCCTCCGGCATTCGCCCCGTTTCACCACCAGCCGCCGCCACCACCAGCGTCCATTAGTTCTGTTTATTCAGACCTGATTGGACGTATCGGGAAGAAGAGGGTGCCCTCATCTCCAAGCTTTCTTCGGACGCGCACCTTCGGCCGCGCTTACTAACTAACTTTCCGTGGCATTGTAAACTCCTCGGGCCGGTAATTGAAAAAACCACCGCAAGAGAGAGAGAGAGAGAGAGAGAGAGAGAGAGAGAGAGAGAATTAGAATTAGAATTTATTATCGGGCCTGGACCCAAGATTCTTCAGGCCCCGAGCAATTAAAAACAAAAAAAAGAAACTTTAAGGAAGCAAAGAAACAACAACAACAAAAATAATAATAACAAAGAAAAAGAGAGGGAGAGAAAAAAAACTAAGAGAAAAGAAATGATAATAATAATAATAAGAGTGAATAATAATAATAATGAGAGAGAGAGAGACAGAGACAGAATAAAATATATGAAGAACAGTCGGTCCAATTTATTGACTATTTACCACGTTTACCGTTTAAACAAGCAGCAAAGATCTTGTTCGGTTATCGTAATTATTTGATTGAAATCATTGTGTACCTGTGCCCTTCGTCATTTTATTTGTGAAAGAGATAGTTATCTGGATAGAATTTCCACCTGACCGAACTGTATTAAATACTTAATAGCGTGTGAGTATTTTTCTGAAATTGAGATTCGCTTGAATGGGCAAGGGCAGAAAGCTTCTATGAATTATTGGCGAGGGCAACTGTAATTATCTGAAACGATAAAATGAGGATAAATAATATTAAGACGGCATTCGACGTGAGCTGATCGAATTTGAAGGAAGTAGCGCTCAATATTCGATTTGATTTGCAGGTCACCGTCGCCGGTACGAGCACCACGAATACGAATACAGTTAATCCGAGTGTGAACGACATGGACTGGTTCGCCGGGGTGGCAGAAGAGGAATTGCTTTATTACACGGGCGTGGGTAACGATGCGGATTCGTTGTGGGCCGTGATCGGAAGTTTCGTACCACCGCCACCAAGGCCACCGTATTTACCGGAAGAGGCCATCACCACCGATGGACTCACCACCTGCGACCTTTGCTCCTGGGCGTGGAGAAACGACAGGCATCCTTTTTCTCTGGACGGCACACTGGGTAAGTTTGTCATTGTTTTTTTTAGAGGACTCTGTTTCACTTTGTTCTCTATTGATGGCCCGTTTATAAGGGTTGCTGGCTTTCTGGTGTAAAGTGACAGTACTTGATGTATTCTAGCGACATTTTTTCATTTCTACATGAAGACAGAATAGGTGAAGAGTCGTTATACTGATAACTGAAGAGAGCGACGAAGAGCTTGTATATTGATTGCCAAGAAGCACTTAGTTTTTCATGTTTTCTTCTTTATATCATATGTTCGTGGTTCAAGAAGCTGTATCAAAAGGTTCCAATATGCGTGTGTCCAGGAACTTTGTATATGTCCTGAAAGATAAATTAATGGAAAATGTTTTAAAGAGTCTGAAGTGAAAAATTAAACGAACTCGTTGGTGTCAGCCACGTTGAAAGAAATTTAGAAAAAGGTGAGAATAATTTATGCTCATAATTCACAATGAGTAAGCTGCAACGTGGGAAATGTCACGTTTTACGCTAGTTTTTTCTTTCATCGCAGTATCCTCGCCATAATCAATTTTCACGAACCACCGTTGCTAGCTTCGTTATTTATCCAACATTCGCAAAACCCGAAAGATTTCAATATCAAACACCTCCATAGAGAAGGTCAAGAATTTTATATCCTCAGTTTCTACACACGGTCAAACGAGAACGCATTTCGTCGAATCATTGTTTCCCCAATGACACACCTTGCCTGGAACGTGACTTTCGTCCTTTCGTCCTTGGCTCGTCATTCTCGTTCTCGCGCGCAGCACGCGCGGCCGGTAATAATTTTTTCTCGTCATCGCCTACCCCAGAAATCTCCGAATAGTTCGACTCACCTGTTGGTCTTGTCCTCCGAGTGAAGAGGAGTGCCCAAACCGTCGAGGAGGTTATGCGCCGTGTACACACTCGACACTGTTTGGCAAGATGTTTATTCGTCAAACAGCTTTTCCAGTCCAGTGGGTGCTTCGAGGATTTGTCGATTTACCTCTCGACGGAGCCTCGAGCCTCCTCTAACCTCTCGTCGAAATTTTTCCAGTCCGCCACGCGCAAGAGTTTCTTCTTTCGAGAGGAGAAACGTTTTTTTCTTACCTACACGAAAGAATTTAACGCGGTGCATCGTCCACTGAATATTCCAATAAAGTAAATCTAATTCGGCGTCACCCTCGCCTAACCTTTCGTAGAAGAAAGATATACAACGATCAATTAAGCCGAGCGTACCGTTAGGTTGGCCTTTAAGCAAGTAGAAGTTTTCCACTCGCGATGCGATTGGTCCCCTCGTAATCACATTTTAACGATGTCAACCTGCTCTCTCGCCCGAGCCCGATTACAAAAACATTCACGACCAGCCCTCCTTATCTTTTTTTTTTTCGAGCATCGTTTCCTCGTCGTAACGAGCCCCGATTCGAACCCCCCGAATCATTCTCCTTCTCCTCCTTCTCTCCAGCCAAAACCCCTCCTCGTCGCACGACCGAGCGAGTATCACGCGAGCGTTTTCATTAAACCGATTCGTACGAAATTAATGGTTGAACGAAGGGCGGACTCCGACAGGATCGCGAGTAAGGACGCCATTAACACGACTGAGAATCTTCATTAAATTTAACGAGAGAGGCATGGAGGAGAACCGACGGGACACGCGCATGCCGGCCACGCCATTTTGAAATTCCGCTCGCGTCCTTTTCGGCGGCAAAACGCCGGACTCTTGGATACACTTTGTCCGGCATCGGTATGCGAATGTGGCCAGCAAGAATATATGCGATTTCTTGGTGAGAGGGAAAGAAAAAAACGCAGAGGTCTCCTTCTCCTTATGCGGCGAAACAGGGCAGGTGACAACGCGAGAAAAGTGTATAAATCGTTGGTCGTTACGGCAGTCTTTAAATAGCCATTGGAGCTGGTCCATGCGGCTGTGCTCGTTTTCGCTTTTACCGTTTCCTCGCAAATCGTTTTTCATGTTTTCCTTGTTTTACGAAGACTCTTGTTAACGATTTTATTCTTTCACTCTCCCTTTTCTCGTCTTTGTTAATTCGCCAGACACGGTGTTGCAGAAGTTTTCGATTCAGCGTAAATAAGCAGTAACCGAATTGTTCTCGCGAGAGTAAAAATCGATGCTAAAGTTTGATTCTTTAATATTCAAAGTAGTTTAATCGAATACGATCTTATGGTTGAGGTATCTGTGGAAAGCATTAAGTATGTCGTCTTCGCTGTTACATCGTAGCATATCCGCTCATCGGAAAGTTGACCTCTCCTGATCTTCCGTAGGTTACTATTGACCCCGTTCCATCGACGAATCCGAAGACGCGATCGAGCAGGGAAGAACGAGTTAGGTGGTCGTTTTATTATCGAGGTCTCGCTTGAGGTCACTAGTGGAGGTCACTAGCAGGCCACTACCATGCTCGCTTCTCATTTACCACAGTTGTTCTCATTTACCTCTCAATCGTTTTCCTTCGACTCGTGCTAATTTCTCTTGCTCAGAATTAGTCGAGGCATCAATAGAATATAGGATAATTTGCGATAACACCAGGTGTACCTTAACTTCGCACGTACACATTGAGAGAAAAAAATGGTTGGGTTTACTATAATCTCACTATATTTTATAGTTAAATTTCGCGCATAGTTCACTTCACCATACAAAATATAGTAGAATGAACGATTTATACAAATGGTTATATTACTAACTATTACCTTTGTTCTTGTTACCCTATGTATAGTAAAATATGCTATGTGACTTTAGTTAGTTCTATCACTATGTATTAAATATTCAGATAATATTAACTATAAAATAGTTACTTTTCTTACCATTATATATTTTAAACCATACTATAGTTTTAGTTGAAGTAACCATAATTTTGGGTAAAAACATAATATAGCTACTTATACTATGCCTCTATCGTAATTACTACCTGTCGGTATGCTAACATTTACCATAAATATGATATTTCCAACTATAATTTTGTTACTATGCCATTATAGTTAGATGTATCATATACTTTTCTCTCAGTGCACTTGAAAATGCATCTAAATGCATCTAAATGCTAATTTAGAGTCACTCTAATCCACAGTGACTCTAAATTAGGAAAACTTCTTCAGAACATTGTATGGTAACCATTTTCTAAAACTTAATGCTTCAAAAAACATATTTCCGCGTTCTACCGGACTTCTCTGCACCTGGTCTCAAATTTAGTAAGTCTGTTTGTCAGTATGACTCACCGTCGCAATGAATTTACTTAACATTCTGAGAATATTACTCGATATTGTAATTACGGAATTCTCTTATCATGCGACTAATCTCGACCGTTCCGCCTGAGATGTACCTATTCCGAGCTATAATCGCAGTCTCTCCCTCACCGAGTGTTAATAACGCGCCATTAAAAAACACAAAAAGAAGAGAACTTTCGACATGGAAGGTAGCTGCACCGAGAAGCCTACACCCCGCTCGGCTCGCTTTGGTACGCTTGGCTGGGAAAAGAAAAAGGGGGCCGAGCTCCATCGAAATGCACGAAATCGTAGTGTCGACGAAGAAACGAATTAAGGGGGATAATTGTGGGACTCGCCCTCCAGTATAGGCCGACCTCCACATCCGGTGGAGGCAGCTCGTCCAATCGGAGCATCGCGTCCCGCTCTCATGCTTCCTTATCCCCAGTCGCTCTTCGGAACGAGGATCGACGTTCGTGCACCTCTTGTACATACGTATGAAGGAAACGCGCACGAGGGGCCAGCCAGGCTGGCACGAGAGGAAGAAGGTACGAAGGCACGAGTGAGAAAAGGACGGACGGCACAGTGGAAGAAGGCAGATGGGCACAAGAGAAAGAAGAACGAACGCACTGGAGGAAGAAGATACTAGAGAGAGAGAGAAGGTACGAAGGCACGAGAGAAAAAAGGATGGACGACACGGTGGAAGAAGGCAGATGGGCACAAGAGAAAGAAGGAAGATGAACACGAGTGAGAGAAGGGAAGCGTGCACGCGAGGAAGAAGAAGAGCAAAGGAACAGACAGGAAGACATACGTCGAGAGGTTCTGCATGGTACGCAGGGTGCTCTCTCGCCCCACTCTTTTCTTCCCTCTACCGCACCGACCCTCCTTCTTTCTTTTCCTCCCCCTCTTCTTCTTCTCTCTCGGCCAAACCCTCCTCGAGTGAGACTACTCACTCCCCGAGGGTGCCCGTCGACCGCACGCATTATCGCCATTACCATGAATTCCCGCGGTTATTACGTCTCTGTTACGCCGACACCAAAATGGCGCGCCAGATCCTCCACCGCGCGAAATAATCGTACGGAAAGAAGAAAGGCTTTGGTGGAGTTCCTCGAAATTGTCAACCTTCGCTGAAGAATACTTGCCGGCGATTATTAACCGGTAGCGATTCGACATTCTATGCGCTTCTCACCGACCGCTCGGCCGCAGATACAGAAATGTTCAAAGATTATTGATTCATTCGTCGACCACGTACCGTTTTCAATATCATATATCAATGTGGAGATGCGTATTCCGTGGGAAACGATTAGTAAACTATCGGTCAATGAGCATCGGCGACAAAAAGGCGATGAATTGACTACCGGTCGGTAAAATGTTAAGTAATCCTATATACAATCGATCGATCCTGAAATTGATGCTGAGAAATTTGTTAAGCCGGAAAGTTATACAGACCTACGAGATTATAATGAAACTCTGCAAATTGGAAATACAAAATAACCTAGAAATTTTGACTAGAAAGTTGAATCTGAGAAATCATTTTAAGTGCCGTGATACGATTTATGCCCAACGTTACATTTTTTTAATTAAAGCAATGGCCTTTGTAGCATTAACACTAGACTTACCGAAACCAGTCAATTTAACTGATTCAAATGGGAAATCGTGTTTATACAAAATATTCACTAAATCTAGTGTCAAAAGATCGATAACATTGTTCAATTTAAGATGCTTCGTTTCCTTGTTCAATGGCGAGGAGGCCAAACTCTTGCGAAGGGTCTTCGCGCTATGAAGGATGCTCGAGTGGAAGACTCGAAGAGAAGAATAAGAGAAAATGAGAACTGCGAAGGAGAAGCGTCCGAGAAGAAGCTGGCAACGCGGTAATCATCGCGTCACTTCGCAGCTCGAGCGACGTAATAATTACGAGATCGCACCTTCGTCGCTCTCGGAGAGAAAAATGTGCCGGAGGAAGGAAAGGGAAGATCCAGAGAAACGTGGAAAGTAAAACGACGAAGCTGAAGACAACTGGAAATGGCAAGGGTACGACGAAGGAAGAAGAACGGGACTCGATCCGAGATCTTGAAAGTAGTCGTGATCGCGAAATGAAAGAATCAAATTAGTCGAGGTTCAATTAAATCGCCCAAATCCTCTTCTTCTAGCCACTTCACCATTTCCTTATCCATACTTTTCGCACAATACAGCACACAAAATAATATAGTATTCAAAATTACGCAGAATTGCAAGAAGAACAAGATACGGACACTGACATGTGCTGCACGCGATGCATAACGTAATCTAACCGACTATCGACACGCATCGTGTCGTGATATTCAGATGGATGATTAAGAATATATTCCAAAAACCGTCATATCGATTAGAAGACATTCTTATCTATTAAGAATATCTATTAAGATGAATTATTAAGTTTGTATTTTAAGAATACCATTTTTTCAGTGTAAGAATACCTGATAAGAATATCTGTTAAGAATATTTGATTAGAGAAATCTGCTTAGAGCATTCTACTTAAAATGAGAAAACCATTTTTTCCGTGTGCTTTAGCAGCATGAAGGAATTAAGCAATTTGAGTTCCATCGCAAAATACCGTCCAGTACAAAATCGCGAAAACGTTTCGTACGAGCATCGCGAGAACATCGAGAAGGAAATAACTCGTTAGCTCGTTAATTACCGCACAGACGACATTGGAACTTATCGAGAGTCCGCTTCTCCGTGACAAGCCCGCTTTTGCAGAGTGAAAGAATTAAGCAATTCGAGTTCCACCACGAAATACCTTCCAGTACACATATTGTGAAAACGTTTCGTACGAGTACCGCGAGAACTCCGCGGAGGAAACAGCCCGCTCGCTCGTTAATTATCGCGCGGACGACATTGGGACTTATCGAGAAGCTGCCTCCCCGCAACAAGGCCGATTTCGTCGGGCGTAGTAGGTACACGCGGATCGAACTTGATTTCCATTGGTTCGCTTCCATCAAGGGAGAAAATTTATGTCTCGCCGCGAATGCATATCGGATAAACCGAACACGGTGCGTTAATTAATCGCGCATAGGAAGAAAGAGAGGGAGGAGTGAGTGAGAAAGAAGAGAGAGCGAAACTAGCGCGAAAGAGCTGGAGGTTTCTCGGTAGAAGAGCAACTGAATTCAAGGAATCTAAGCCACGCTTATCCGTTAATCTTCGCCTTAACGGTTCCTTTTAATTGTCCGGCCATTAGAGCGCGAGCACCGCCGAGAGAAGAAGCTTCACCCCCGCGACGCAGGAGACTCGTCGTCCTTGATTACGGCCGTTCTTCCGTCCTTTTAATTCACGCCGGTTCTATCCTCTCGCGGAACTAACCGGGGTATTGGGCCGATGTTATCTCCGTTGCGTATACACCTCCGACCGAAGCAAAGTAACGAGTCTCCTCTCGAGCTCTCCATCTCTCTCCTCCTCCTCGCTTTCCTCTCTGTTCAATCTTTTTTCTCAGAACGCGCGACGGCCGCGCAAACGAGAAGAAGGAGTAAGCACCGAGAGTAAGAGGAGTTTGCTCGCTCCATTCTCCTCCCTTTTCGTCTCGCTACCAAAAATTCTCTCTCTTCTCTCTCTCTCTTTCTCTCTCTTGCTTCAACCCCTTCATTCTCTCTGCCTCCTACCGCTCTTTTTCACCCGCTAAACTTCTTTCTCCTCCCTTCTCCATTCCTCTTCTCAACCCTTTTATATGCCCCAGAGCCGCGTACCTTTAATCTTAGAGGCGATCTCGCCCACGTAGATTTATTGGCAGGCCTGCGGAGCAGTGTCGGAACACTGCGGGTGCTACCATGCGTGTATGCGTCGTGCGAGGACGTCGTCCTTCTCGTGCTTCTCGTCGTCGACCACGTGTTCTTCTTCATCGTCCTCCTCGTCTTTCTTCTCGTCCTCCTCTTCATCTCTCTCCACATCTTTCCTCTCGTCTCTTCGCTAGTCTCTCCCTCGTTAACTTTCTCCACGTCTTTCTCTTCATCGTCCTCCTCGTCATCTTGGCTCGTTGTCGCCTTCGTCGTCGTCTCCTCCTCTCTTAGACGATCTCGCGCACAAGATCGCGTGCACGTGTATTTACTACTCGTCCGAGTCACTCTAGTAAGACCCAACGAGAAAATGTACGCCCGGCGGCGACCTTTGCGCCATTCGAGCATCCACCGCAGTAAGGGTTCTTCACAACCCTAAAAATAAGATTATATAAAATCTCTATTAATGCGCAAATCCGTAAAAATACAACGACTTAACCAAAGATCTTTAATTAAATGTCCAAAGAGTCCATTGCGATCTTGAATTTCCAACATCTCCGAAACGTACGCGAACTTGTTCTTCGACGCGTCCTTCGAAAATCTCTGGGCCTCGTTCTCTGGTACCGTCCCACAGTGGTGCAGATTTCCGAAAAGTTGGTCAAAAGTCGAAAAATGAAGTTTCATTCTATATGATTTAGAGTACACAGGTAGATAGGGCTTTTGAGGTCGCTGAATACGAATCAAGTATGACAAAATTCAAAATGGCAAATCCAATACGGCGAACATAATTTTTGAAATATAACAATACAATTTGGAAATGGCCATGTTTAATCCGCTATTTTGAATGTTGTTTTTTTCACACGACACTCGTATTCAACGACACCAAAAAAAACACCGAATAACAAGTTTCTAGCGAGTCCTGCCGATGTCGAAAATTGCCCCTGCCACATTAGATTCGCCACTTTGAATTGTGTTTTTGTTTTTACATCAGATTCGCATTCAGCGACCTCGAAAACCTACAGAAACCACGTTTCATTCAAATTCAATAAACAATCCGTATTGTAACTGAGTATTTCCAGTTTTTCAATCACCAGTTTGAACCCGCCATTTTATTTTTTTGCCATTTTTACGCCAGATTCGTAATCAGTGATCGCAAAAACCCTTGTATACTACATCTCAAACAGAATGAACTACTTTTATTCGACTTTTGACCAACTATTCGGAAATCTGCACCACTGTGGCGTGCCACGAATAGATTTATTTCGCATTGGAATCCATCGAGTCAAAAGGATCACGCCCGATCCTCGGCTGCATAATTTAACGGATAGTTAAATAGGAGTCTAGAGCAGCGCGGCAGGCGCGCGTTTAATTATATGCAAATAAAGATTCTCGGCACAGATAGACGAGTCATTAATCTCTCCGGTGTGTGCGGCGCGCGCGACGTTGTGGGTACACCACGACTACGATTATTACTCTCGTTTGAAAGTAGAATTGAACGAGAGAGCGACCTCTTCGGGAAGGTTTCGACGAGACGCAAGCGGACTCCGCGCTGCTCGCGCGCAGGTGTCGAGCGTCTCGACGTACGGCGATTAGCGCGGCAGTTAATTAAAGTCTATCTCTCGTTATCACTTGCTGGGGCCGACTAAATTACGCGACGCATGAATTACGCCCCATGTCGAAGTTCAGCCGAGTGTATAAATCACTGTGCGCTCCCTCGTAACAGCGTCTTGTGTCTCGAGGACGCGTGTAACTCGCTTCGCGCTTAGGTAAGCGCGTCTCTACCGACGCCAACAGTCGTAATGATCGTTATAGAGTTGTAACCCGATGATTGGTGCGTGCCCGACCTACAGTTCCTTCGCACCAGTGTTGTTTTCATTAACACCCGGGGATAGAGGAGACAAGAATGAATGGAGGATCGTGGAATGGTGATTGGCGAGCGAATGGAACGGAAGTAGGTGGATAATAGATGTTTTGAAAGATTGGTGGTAGGTTTGAGGAGTAGAGCAAAGCTGATGCCGTGGCTCGTTCGGATTAACGTTATGAACTAACACCTCATATTTATTGTTGATAAGCAGGGACTTGGTTGCAAGTAAATGATTTACTAAAACTATCACTTTTTCGTTTCACGATTATCATTCTAAAATGCAAATATGTTGGCTAGATATTAGGTGTAGTAATTAATAATCAAAGTTTTTGCAAATTTAATTGTTTATTTTTTGAAAAAGCTGTTAATTACTTGGATTTCAGAGTAGTTTTTGTCACTCCTACCTGCTTTGCAAGCTCTTTTTGCTGAATCTTTATCTAGCAGCTTCTCCAAATAATTGTTGTCGCACTTTCACGCGCCTCGAATGAGTTGTTTGTCGTTCAGACAGAAAGCACCTCATTTGAACCGCTTGAATCGTGGAATTAATAAATCGACTTGCATGCTTTTGCTACGATTTTTCCTTGTCGAAATTCGTAGAGAATGCAAGGTCGGGTATGCTTATTATCTGTTGTCATTTCTGACTCTATTAAACTGATATAAAATATTCTTGAAAGTTATGTTAGGCTTTCCGGTGTACCAACTATCATTTTTAATAGCTCTATATGTCAAAATTATATAACCGCGCCATTTCTCGCGCTCTCTTAAATATGCATGCTGCATATTATGCGATCAATACAATTATGTCTGCCAATGCAGTCCTTGAGATTTTAACTGAATTTTCCTAGCAACGCTGACGTTTGCTAAATAAGATTTTCAAACGCTTTTTGTACATTCACGAATCATTTGGGATAAAAGTCGAGAATCTGGGAGGCAGATTATAAATCACCGCTCCAGAACAGAGGAAAACTTTGGTCGACAAAGTTAATGTAGGCGATCTAACAACTGATACGATCAATCACTCAGTGAAGCATTCCAAAAACATTGACGGGCAACGAACAAACAGAATGGTGTCCCCGCAGGGACAAAAAGAAAACGCAACAGATTACTCGTACGCGAAAAATCCAACAAAAGTACGAGCTTCTATCGGCTCGTTCACTTATAGCCAATACCACCGGTCGCTTCACGGTCAAGCGATCGCGTAATGAGCCGTGCCGTTTCTTTCTTTCTTAGACTCGCGAGAGTAATCGGCTCGCGATGCCAGAAATGCACCGCAACCGCTTTCTAAACACCCTTTCGCACGTCGCAAGCACGCGTGAGGATTATAGAACACTATTATCCACCGAGAGGAAGGAAAGGAGGAGAGAGTAAGAGTTGACGTCTCAATACCACGGTCTACTTCTTCCACGAGAAACGAGGAAGATACTGGCGGATGAAGCGCATCTTCAGGTTGTCGATTAAAATACTATTGGCGCTTGAATTCTCCAGGCGCGTGAATTCGAATTTGAGAAATTCAAAATGGCTGATCCAACATTGCGGCTTCAAGTGGCTGACTTTGTTATTTCATTATAGAGATATATCACACTCACAATGTTTTCTAGCCCCATATGACGGATTGATAACAGACATTCAAACTTTATTACTTTATTTACAAAAGAATTAAAGAAAATTCAAACATTTTTAATTGTAAGTAACAATGAAAGTGGTAACAAGTGAGGAAGTTGTGCGGGACAAGTAACACTACAGGTAACTTAAACATTAATCTAAACGATCTAACAAGCGACAAAACAAAAAACTCATTGTTAGTGGAGGCCACCGATAAAAAGTAACGAGTAGCAGATAAATAGAATTATTTCTGGAATAATGGCTTCTTTCAAGTCTCTCCCTAACTCTGATCCTCATTTTTTATCCAATCGCCAATTTCAACCCGCGCAACTTCCCATATATCTATCTTTGCCCGTACGGTGGCCAACGCTTCCCTCTCTTCTTCCAAATCCAGTGAGAAATTTGTGATTACCTGAAAGTAGATCATAAGAAGAATTAAATTGCGCATAATTTCCTTTTTCTGGTTGGCAAGCAGAGATACATGTGAAGAGGAAATATTGAAAAGCAGACCTGATGGAAATGTAGTTCCTTAATTAATACATAATGGCATAAAAAATAAATCAGAATACCTTCTCAAGTCGATCCTTCGTCGTTGCCACCCGCAGCAAGTCGACAGGCACAATGCTACAAAATTATACCAAATTACTTTCGGTGCACTGATGTACTGTATTACGATAAAATGATTTGTATTCTAGTGTAAACCCGGTTAACATAATACGGAGTGGAAGCGTAAATAAGTGAATAAATTTTAAATAGTTACACGTCCTTCAGCTTCTCTTTGTTCTTGATACAATAGTTCAAGAACATATCGATGTTTCCGGAATACAGGTACAGAATAGATTCTACTTTGCCCATAAAATCGTGCTTTGAGATCGGTGAAGTTTCTTGTCCCATGATTTCTAAGAAGTTCTCGAAATTAGTTGCATTCTTCGTGCAAGACAGGTACATCAACGTATCTTTGTTCCCGTGTTTTGTGTACAAATCTGAAACATTCTGCCAAGCCGCGTCACCATCTTCCCGTATTGCTACGCACGGAAGCCACATTTCTTCCTCCGAATGTAGCCTGGAAGTTTACACTGTATAATTAAGAAACTAAAACAATGGAAGCAATGGAATATTGAATTCTAAGTGATGGACGTTACATCAAAATGATAATTCGGGAAGGACCATTGCAAAGCAGTATATCAACATAAATTACATAATCAATAATCATGGTATTGAGAGATATGTCGGCACCGCGCATCAATATAATGAAATGAAACTAATCGTGAACTATATGGTAGGGGACGATGCTCATTAGGCAAAACGAAGATGGTAGAAGGACCAGTAACGTGTGAGTTAACAGTATGTATTCGCTGTAAATTTTTGTCAAATATTTCCATAGATTGAGGTGAAACAGTGCATGTATGGTGTTTTCAGTCACCGGTAAAAACACATTTTAAATCCGATTGTTGTACAATGGATATGCGTGGGTCTGAGACATAAGAGACTTGCCTGAATTCTTCAAGAAGAGTCACATACGATGCTATTTTTTCCATTGCGGTTTTCTTGCAAATTTCATGACCGTATTGACATGCAACTTTGAGTATCTGTGGCCTAAGCGCATTTATCGTGTGCTCCCCGTCTGGTTTTTCCTCGAAGCCCATCTGATCGACGATTTTATCGAAAAGACGCGTGATACGTAGCTGTAACCAGAGGTCCATAATTCGGATGGACAGAGAAAAGTTCAAGTATTTTCAGAAATTTGTTTACGTCGACAGATATTTGACAATTCTGAAATCGCAGTAGAGCAAGATGGAAATTTGTCCGCCCAAATTATACTCAGACTTGTACACCTCCGAATTGTGAGAAAATTGTCTTCGAAGATAAAGAGTCTACGACTCAGTTTATTAATTAAGCAAGTGGATTCACGAGTTATCCAACGTGCTCTGCCGACCTAATTCCACCCTATTCTACTTACCCTCCTGCTAATTAATCTACATATAAAAGAAAAGTAAATAAATTCATCCGGATTCAATTTCGGCAAATGCTGTTATAAATTTGAACAGCAATATGAAAGTCACACTATTCAAACGAGTTAGAACATATTGACGGTTTGACAACTTACGCGAAAGATATCTTCTTGCTCGGGGACCATAATGTACGGGTACATGCGCTTCAAGACCTTGGCACCTAACTCCCACGCAACAGGATCGCTTTCACGCTCAAAATAACACAATAGTTGAAAGAAGATAATGGGATTTACCCGGCCGATGAGAAATAAGTCAAAAGCGTCGTTAACTAGATTAGCACGGTTCACTACGTGTACCTCCGTATAAGAGGCCGAATTTAACAAGTGAGCTATGCGTTTCCAATTGTTCTCGTCGTAATTTACACGATAAAGACCTGAAAAAATAAAACACACAGTTGGCAATTTAACAAGTGAATACCTTTACTAAAGTGTATAGTGATTTACAGTAAAACACGTGCTGTGGATTGTAATGGTTACATTCTCTCTTCTTATTCGCATGATTAGAACAACTGCGACTTTATAAATAATAGATCGCACGTGCTACCTGTTACTTGGACGTTTAAAATAATCCAGTCTTCCACTTCGACTCCTTCGATTTTCGTAACATTATCCAGCGGCTTCATCCATACTTTCGGCGAGGAGTGCTCGAAATTTGGGTTCGACTGGGTCGCGTAACTTATAGGAATCCACCATTTTGCACTAATATCAAATTCTCCGGTGAAGTTTCGAGAGGGTACAAATGCTTCTTGAGTTAACAGTATTTCGCCGGTCTGATAATCCCAAGTCACCGTTACGAGAGGATACCCGGCCTGATTCTGCCAAGAATCTAGAAATTTCTTCACCTTGAACTGATGGTGAGGAACGTGGGAGTTGTCCAGAACCAGTTGTAGAGCTTCCGAAAATTCGTCCGGTGCAGGACCAGGGTCGCCTCTAAAATCCAAAAAGGTGCCACATGTTTACGATTGGAAGGATCGAATCTGCTAACTTTATTAATGCAGATGATTCCAAAACCTTCCATAACAGTAATAAATGCTTAATACAAGTTGGATTTTCGGTATAATGGAGGACAAAAGTGCTCATATATGAGATTATCCATTTCTACATTCCCACTGGATGAATACTGCCCCCAATAAACTAAAGAGACTTCTCAAATGGAAATCCAAGAATTTTCATTCTTTTTTAAAGGAACAAGATAGGCGTGTCTCTTTACTTCTACGACAAGAAAGATCACAAATTTCTGTGCAACTGTTCATTCTAACCTCATCTGGAAATATTTAACCATGCTCTGTTGAAAAAGATCTTCGGACAAAACATAAGCTGTCATGCGTAAAAGAGCACTGGCTGTGAATGGAAACAGTTTAGTGCATTAGTTGTCTTCCAACAGGAAATTTGTCTTCAATAGATGCAAAATTCTCTCACCTTTATCATAAATGACCCAGGGATCATAGGATAATGTATTTTGCTTAGCGTTAGTAATGTTTCGATTCATACTTGTTGTAGGCGGTGTATCCATCTCGAAGATGTACGCCATTTTCCGTACACCGTAGGTATCTAAGACTCTCCAGGCCGGGAAGAGCTACGAGTAATCGAAGTGTTCGTACAATTATATTTACAAAAATTGTCGTAAACATATTTTTTTCGAAGCATACTTTTTCCGCTACGATGTATTGGAAATACGTCGCGAAGCCTTCGACCATCCAAGGATGATACCAAATGGAAGGCATTACAATATTAGCGGACCACATACGCGAAACCTGGTTGATCATAGTCATTGTATTGTTCTCTTTCCTGCTTAACGGTTGGACAGTAGGAACGTACGTAATGGCATCGTACCTATACGAATAGAATAATATGACATTTGTCATACGGTATGCTGTATCGTAAATGCCAACATTTTTCTTAATTCTGAGGATTCCAAGAAAATTACGAGGTGACTTGTCAATAATTTCCGCCAAACTGTGCTTTTGTGTATAATTTGATTTGATATTTCAAGTCAAATGTGAAAGTTTCTTAAGCCTGTCATGAAGGAATAAAATTGATAGCGAGGAGAGACAGGAAAATTCAGTTGTGTCATTTTCTCGATATTGTAACATCCGACATTTGTGATAAAAAAAGCTTGTGCAGTTTATTTGCGCATAAGAACTGTTTACGAGAAAAACTGCAGACCCTGTCCACATTATTTGGACCAATATAGACCTCAACCAGTCGATTGCACGTTGTAGGAAATTTCATAAGCTTCAAATTCAAAGAATAACAATGCTTTCGAAGACACCCATAGCTTTCGAGAACATGGCAAAACTGTTATTTCGGCCACCCACTTTTGTTTCCTACACTTTCACATTTTGTATAAAATATCAAAATAAAGCTGCACACCAAAATTCAGCTTCGTGATTCTGCAACGCTCAGATTTATATGCCACTTTATCCTCGGCTATACTCTCAGAAGGGAAACAAATTTTTTCAAAGTATTTGCATTAACTAGAAAGACTTGCTGCGAGTTTTACGCAACATTCTGTTAACTGCTCTCTTTATTTTCTTCGCTATACGCATTTATACTCACGAATAGATTGTTAGGCCCCAATATTCATTAGCTATACCGGAAATGCCTGGAAATACGACGTGGTCCACTTTGGGTATTCCGACCGACGTGTTGGTGTACTCCTGCATTATCTCGGTCGCATTTTCGAGTATCTCTGCAGCGTATTCAACGTACGGCATGATTTCCTTTGGGCACCATATCTTGACCGTGCCATTGGCATTAGAGATGTTATCGAAGTCGACCAACACAAAAGCCAGAACATTCGGTCCCATAAAGTACGTCAAACGGAAAGAGGTCCACAGCATATCATCTTCCTCCACGGTGGATTGATCGTCCTCCGGCATATTTGACAAGGCAATATAGTTGGGATAATGTTTAATTGCGACGCTGAAGCGTGCTGTGTATGTCGGTTCGTCCCAACATGGGAAAACACGGCGCGCGGAGTGTGGTTGAAAGTGCGTTGCGGCCACCCACCTTAGAGAAATTACAAAATTCAATTCGTAGCTAGCATTAATTCACCTTCAATTTCTATGCCACGCTCAATCCTTCCAATGAGTAAAACACGATACGATTAAATACAAAGTATCAAGTGAATATCAACGTCAAAGGCACTATTGCGGATTTTTTTTCAACGAATCTTGCCCGATCCAAACCTGTATAAATCACCCATACTTCCGCCGATGGAATATTTCTTTCTACCCTGTGTAATACACACTTTATACGCGTATACGTTTTTTGGACTAACAATATACTGTTACAAACTGACATCCGGTACATGATTATTCATACCGAGTGGCTATGGCTATGACACGATTGCGATAACAAGATATGTACTCGTTTTGTTCCAATGCAATGTGTGTTTCCATTGCAGACAGACCGCAAATGTCATTGGAATCATTGGTGTTTCAGTTACAAAAGCTTCCTGCATTTCGTGATTACGGAAAATTCAGTTACGCCCGTTAAGCTCATCGTACAATAGGTCGGCGGATATAATGGACAGTCAGCTGTAAAAGCCGTGAAGTCCGGTGTCATGAATGCGGCAGATTGGCAATACCGTAAAGATAGCTTTAAGTACGCGGTATGCTTTTAAACAAAAATGTTCCTTTAACCTTCTAAGAACGGCGCAATTTGACTGGGGCGCTACTTGGTGTCGATATATCGGACGTTAGTTCGATACTTTACTTACACACTGTCGCCATTTTTATTCCAATAGGAGCGTCTATAGAAACCACTTGTATCAGTGCCAATCTTGCCTGTGAACTTGAATCTGAGCTCGTAGATACCTGTTACCAAAAGATTTTCAAAAGAGAGCGTCAGAAAATCGAAGGAACTGTCGTATATGTGCTTCTTCGGTTTGATGCTCTTCTCTGGCATGGATATCAGTGTGGTTACCGATTCGTCTATAATCAAGTTTTCAGAGTGCAGTACGATGTCGTTTGTGGTCTTCAACACCTCCATGGTGATATTGATTTCACCGTGAAACGTAAAGTTCTCTTCTATCAAATACGGTATCAACTGCAGTTCGTATTGTACTGGTCTAGTTGTTTCCGGCAATATAAAGTTCTTGTTCCTATTCGTCTTTCTCAAAGCATCATCGCTTTCCGCAGGTTGTAGACGGTGTGCAACCAAAATTATGGCGAGCACCTTCGCGAAAGTCAGCAAGAGCATTGCACAAAATATGCTGCAAAAAGTTTTACTTCTATGCAATCTTGATTTCTGGAGCAACTGTTAATTATATCGTTTCTATTATTATGTCGTCAAGATTGGACTGTACGGATTTGGTCACGTCTTGCAATTGGTAATTATCTGAACGATGTATCTACTTACGGAAAGTAAAGCGGGAAAGTTAACAGCGATGTGCACGATGTTACAACGAGTAATGTTAAGATAAACGGTAATTGCACCAAAGAAAGACTCACAGACAAATGTATTATATATCACCCTGCACAATATTTTCTTTGGGCAAGCAAAGCTTGTATGCACTGTAATACCACAAAACTATTAGCCACTGTACACTTTTTGTTCCTCACTCTTTGGTAAGTACCTAAGACTATGAGAAAACTTGGAGATTTTTCGTCTTAAATACCTTGCTTTGCGATAGTGGATAAAAAGGAACCTTGAAAATGGCGTGACTGTAACGAAGCAATAAGGAAATAATTTTTTTCTACATTCGCATATTGTTCACATTTCACGAGGTGCGTAATCGGGGTAATTGCGGAAAACGTGTCCGATGATATCAATAATACCTACTGTCTTCTAATCAAAGTTTCTATGTGCCTTCTTATCGTATAGCGTTTTGAAAATTGTGTAAAAAACTTCCGCCTCTGTAAAATCACTTCTCTTTCTTGGTAACGTAGTATTACTTCCAACTCCTGCATTTATGTTTTTACATTTTTGGGGGAAAATAAGATCGCAGCATTCATTCTCTTTCCCACTAGGCGACGCTGTTTTTCTCTACAGTTTCTGATCGTCAGAACTGCTTTGTCCGCAGATTGAATTTTGTCCTCTACCTATAAAAATGTAATTACAGCAAAAATGGAATTTACAACTGCCCCAATCGCACAAAGAGAAAAAATTGTAACACGATGACATATTTTATTATGTGTATCACATATAAATACGTGTACTAACAGAAAATAAAAGATAGTGCCGTCAAACATAAATTTCGTTTCGCTCAAGCGTCAACCCCTTTCCAAATTACCGATAGCAAGGAAACAACACGCATGGCTGTAACTCGCCGTTTCCGCTCGCTGGATGAATCATCCTCGTTCTCATACCGCTCAATAAAAAATGTTGAAACTTCGCATTACATTTCAAACGTATACTTATTTATATGTCTACATGTCGATTTTTGTTGGGTTCCAATTAGAATTGCCACATATAAATTTCTGAGTAGGTCAAAATATTTTACGCTGGAGTTTATCATAATAATATACATAACTAGAGTTTTACTGCACAATGTACATCGCCGAAAGAAAACGAAGTTTCAAGCACGAAGATTCATACGCAGAACCTGAACATTACGCCGTTTTTCCAAAATTTTTGGTCAAGATTTTCAATTAGATACCATTTCGAAACGGTTCCCGATGGCGTCACATAAATGTTTGTAGCACCAAGAATTCTGCAACGTCGCAGATACTTTTCTCTGATATATTTTCTTCTATATCTCGGGTTTTGCTCAGGTACAATAAGAGTTACCAAAGACGTAAAAAAAATCGGTATTATGAAGTGATTCAAAATAGCGACCCGCAAAATTTAATTCTGATCCGTTCAGCCGTTCTTCTCGGAATTTTGGATAAATGAAGACACGCGCCAACACGAATGGTGTTCGCATTTCTGGCTGGTACAAGCTTTACACTCGTGCTTAAATATATAATACCGAATACCTGTTAATATATGTCGCCTAACCAGATGGCTTCGGCATACTCGGCGCCGTGCTCTGTCGAGAAGACCTAATCAAAGGAAACGATAACGCTTCAGATTCGTTATTCAAAAATACACTTGGTGATATTTTATTTTGTATCGGTATAATTGTTAATCTTATATTCTTCTAAATTTTACTTTGCAAATTAACTGTAACGTCATGCATTCACGACTTCCGTCATATGACGATCATGCAGGAACGCGACACGCGCTGTGGCTTATTTTGAAAATTGTTTATATGTTTGATAATGTATAGAGATGACAAAGATGATGCGGAGAAAATAAGCCTAGAATATATTTATGAAGAAAGCTGTAGGTAACAATTAGGTTAAGGGTGCATGGGAACTTTTGTCCAGATCTATGAAGCCGTTTTGCTGGAATAGTGGACTAATCAGTCGCACTCCTTACGATCGAGTTTAAAAATTTTAAGTTGGCACCATTTTGCAACGGTTCAAGATGGCGATACTGAAAGTTTCGTGGCACCAAGCGGCTATATACTCGATGTATATGCCAAATTTTGTTCGGATCCGTACAGTCGTTTTGTCGGAATACTGGACTAAAGATTTGAATTAGCGGCCATTTTTGATTCGGCCAATCAAAAAATTTGAAACTTTCCAGTATTTGTTATTGTATATGCATACGAGTATGTCAAATTTTATCTGGGTCCAATAAGTAGTATGAAAGATACGAATTTTTCGATATTTGAATTTCCCGCCATTTTGCACCGGTTCAAGATGGCGGCTCACAAATATTAATGTAAACTCACAGTGGTACAATTGATGTTTGTGCTAAAATTGATCCTGATCGATTCAGCCGTTTTTCCGAAATCGAAGATATATTCGTACACACACACGCACGAACGGGTTTCCGGATGGCAAGCTCATAAGTCACTCCCCTTACGGTCGTGCCTAAAAAGAGGGCAGCAGAGGGATAAGGAAAGGCAGGGAGAGATAGAAGTTAAGTGTGTCGCAAGAAGAGGCTGGTTAAAGGGCGGATTTCGCATTTCAACCAATTTTTCTTAAAGATTTGCTATTTTTGGCATTTTTAATATTTTCCAGTGTAAACGGCATACATTTTTCAGACACTTTCCATTCTTCGTTAATGCTTTAAAAGAAAGGCGGTAAATGGCAGGTCACCTATTAGGAATAAGTGAGCTAGAACCCAGGGAAATTTCAAACATAAATCTTAATCTAGGTGATCTAACAAGCGATACAACAAAGAACCCATTGTTAGTGGAGGCCACCGATAAAAAGTAACGAGCGGCGTTTAAATAGAATTATTTCTTGAATAATGGCTTCTTTCAAGTCTCTCCCTAACTCTGATCCTCATTTTTTATCCAATCGCGAATTTCAACCCGCGCAACTTCCCATATATCTATCTTTGGCCGTACGGTGGCCAACGCTTCCCTCTCTTCTTCCAAATCCAGTGAGAAATTTGTGATTACCTGAAAGTAGATCTCAAGAAGAATTAAATTGCGCATAATTTCCTTTTCCTGGTTGGCAAGCAGAGATACATGTGAAGGGGAAATATTGAAAAGCAGACCTGATGGAAATATAGTTCCTTAATTAATACATAATGGCATAAAAAATAAATCAGAATACCTTCTCAAGTCGATCCTTCGTCGTTGCCACCCGCAGCACGTCGACAGGCACAATGCTACAAAATTATACCAAATTACTTTCGGTGCACTGATGTACTGTATTACGATAAAATGATTTGTATTCTAGTGTAAACGCGGTTAACATAATACGGAGTGGAAGCGTAAATAAGTGAATAAATTTTAAATAGTTACACGTCCTTCAGCTTCTCTTTGTTCTTGATACAATAGTTCAAGAACATATCGATGTTTCCGGAATACAGGTACAGAATAGATTCTACTTTGCCCATAAAATCGTGCTTTGAGATCGGTGAAGTTTCTTGTCCCATGATTTCTAAGAAGTTCTCGAAATTAGTTGCATTCTTCGTGCAAGACAGGTACATCAACGTATCTTTGTTCCCGTGTTTTGTGTACAAATCTGAAACATTCTGCCAAGCCGCGTCACCATCTTCCCGTATTGCTACGCACGGAAGCCACATTTCTTCCTCCGAATGTAGCCTGGAAGTTTACACTGTATAATTAAGAAACTAAAACAATGGAAGCAATGGAATATTGAATTCTAAGTGATGGACGTTACATCAAAATGATAATTCGGGAAGGACCATTGCAAAGCAGTATATCAACATAAATTACATAATCAATAATCATGGTATTGAGAGATATGTCGGCACCGCGCATCAATATAATGAAATGAAACTAATCGTGAACTATGTGGTAGGGGACGATGCTCATTAGGCAAAACGAAGATGGTAGAAGGACCAGTAACGTGTGAGTTAACAGTATGTATTCGCTGTAAATTTTTGTCAAATATTTCCATAGATTGAGGTGAAACAGTGCATGTATGGTCTTTTCAGTCAACGGTAAAAACACATTTTAATCCGATTGTTGTACAATGGATATGCGTGTATCTGAGACATAAGAGACTTGCCTGAATTCTTCAAGAAGCGTCACATACGATGCTATTTTTTCCATTGCGGTTTTCTTGCAGATTTCATGACCATATTGACATGCAACTTCGAGTATCCGCGGCCTAAGCGTATTTATCGTGTGCCCCTCCCCTGCTTTTTCCTCGAAGCCCATCTTATCGACGATTTTATCGAAGAGACGCGCGATACGTGGCTGTAACTAGAGGTCCATAATTCGGATGGACAGAGAAAAGTTCAAGTATTTTCAGAAATTTGTTTACGTCGACAGATATTTGACAATTCTGAAATCGCAGTAGAGCAAGATGGAAATTTGTCCGCCCAAATTATACTCACAAGTAACACTACCCAAGTGTCACTCACCGATCGGAATGAAACTTTGCACACTTATAAAGTATCGAAAAATATTGGACACGTATTTTTTTATTTTTCCCCAAAACGCTTTTAAACCCTTTAAATGTTGCAAACAAACTCCACTCTGGGTAAAGAATGCGTTGAGGGAAAGTAACTCTGATGATCACAAAACTCGGTATTCTAAGGTTTTTCGGGTTGCCAAATCCGAATATGATATCAGAATTTAAACATTTAAACTGGCGATCCCAATATGGCGGACACCAATTTTGAAAAATCAACATATTTTCACGAAACTCGGTATTATAAGATTTTTGGGTTCGTTAAAACTGATTACGATATTAAAATTCTAAAATTAGGATACTGATTGTGAGAATTTATCCAACCAATGAAGACAAGATTGAAAGTCTACACAACCAATAAAGGCAAGATATGCTGTACGTCGATGTATAAAGGAAATAATTTAGTCAATGTGGCCATCAAATGCAAGATCAAATCTAGTAGGAAAGAAAAATAACCTGAACAAGAAAAATGATTATTTCACATATATATGGCAATAATGTGGCAAATTTCCGTCCTGTATTGCAAAAAAGTGCTGTATGCAGAGAGATTTTGTACACCAAGCGCATTTAATTACTGCAATTTTACTGCACAAATTACAGTCTATTCCAGCATTTTTAAAACACCAATCAACAGGGGTGGAACACTTATCTGGCTTATTTGAAATGTATCATATTCGGATTTAGCAACCCAAAAGACCTTAGAATACCGAGTTTTGTGATCATCAGAGTTACTTTGCCTCGACGCATTCTTTACCCAGAGTGCTGTTTGTTTGCAACATTTAAAAGGTTAAAAAGCGTTTTGGGGAAAAATAAAAAAATAAGTGTTCAATATTTTTCGATACTTTATAAGTGTGCAAAGTTTCATTCCGATCGGTGAGTGACACTTGGGTAGTGTTACTTGTCAGACTTGTACACCTCCGAATTGTGAGAAAATTGTCTTCGAAGATAAAGAGTCTACGACTCAGTTTATTAATTAAGCAAGTGGATTCACGAGTTATACAACGTGCTCTGCCGACCTAATTCCACCCTATTCTACTTACCCTCCTGCTAATTAATCTACGTATAAAAGAAAAGTAAATAAATTCATCCGGATTCAATTTCGGCAAATGCTGTTATAAATTTGAACAGCAATATGAAAGTCACACTA
This sequence comes from Tiphia femorata, assembly GCA_944319695.1. Taxonomy (NCBI): domain Eukaryota; kingdom Metazoa; phylum Arthropoda; class Insecta; order Hymenoptera; family Tiphiidae; genus Tiphia; species Tiphia femorata. The sequence continues at coordinate 19,894,253 of OX090901.1, read as the reverse complement.
TTCAAACGAGTTAGAACATATTGACGGTTTGACAACTTACGCGAAAGATATCTTCTTGCTCGGGGACCATAATGTACGGGTACATGCGCTTCAAGACCTTGGCACCTAACTCCCACGCAACAGAATCGCTTTCACGCTCAAAATAACACAATAGTTGAAAGAAGATAATGGGATTTACCCGGCCGATGAGAAATAAGTCAAAAGCGTCGTTAACTAGATTAGCACGGTTCACTACGTGTACCTCCGTATAAGAGGCCGAATTTAACAAGTGAGCTATGCGTTTCCAATTGTTCTCGTCGTAATTTACACGATAAAGACCTGAAAAAATAAAACACGCAGTTGGCAGTTTAACAAGTGAATACCTTTACTAAAGTGTATAGTGATTTACAGTAAAACACGTGCTGTGGATTGTAATGGTTACATTCTCTCTTCTTATTCGCATGATTAGAACAACTGCGACTTTATAAATAATAGATCGCACGTGCTACCTGTTACTTGGACGTTTAAAATAATCCAGTCTTCCACTTCGACTCCTTCGATTTTCGTAACATTATCCAGCGGCTTCATCCATACTTTCGGCGAGGAGTGCTCGAAATTTGGGTTCGACTGGGTCGCGTAACTTATAGGAATCCACCATTTTGCACTAATATCAAATTCTCCGGTGAAGTTTCGAGAGGGTACAAATGCTTCTTGAGTTAACAGTATTTCGCCGGTCTGATAATCCCAAGTCACCGTTACGAGAGGATACCCGGCCTGATTCTGCCAAGAATCTAGAAATTCCTTCACCTTGAACTGATGGTGAGGAACGTGGGAGTTGTCCAGAACCAGTTGTAGAGTTTTCGTAAATTCGTCCGGTGCAGGACCAGGGTGGCCACTAAAATCCGAAAAGGTGCCACATGTTTACGATTGGAAGGATCGAATGTGCTAACTTTATTAATGCAAATGATTCCAAAACCTTCCGTAACAGTAATAAATGCTTAATACAAGTTGGATTTTCGGTATAATGGGGGACAAAAGTGCTCATATATGACATTATCCATTTCTACATTCCCACTGGTTGAATACTGCCCCCAATAAACTAATGAGACTTCTCAAATGGAAATCCAAGAATTTTCATTCTTTTTTAAAGGAACAAGATAGGCGTGTCTCTTTACTTCTACGACAAGAAAGATCACAAATTTCTGTGCAACTGTTCATTCTAACCTCATATGGAAATATTTAACCATGCTCTGTTGAAAAAGATCTTCGGACAAAACATAAGCTGTCATGCGTAAAAGAGCACTGGCTGTGAATGGAAACAGTTTAGTGCATTAGTTGTCTTCCAACAGGAAATTTGTCTTCAATAGATGCAAAATTCTCTCACCTTTATCATAAATGACCCAGGGATCATAGGATAATGTATTTTGCTTAGCGTTAGTAATGTTTCGATTCATACTTGTTGTAGGCGGTGTATCCATCTCGAAGATGTACGCCATTTTCCGTACACCGTAGGTATCTAAGACTCTCCAGGCCGGGAAGAGCTACGAGTAATCGAAGTGTTCGTACAATTATATTCACAAAAATTGTCGTAAACATATTTTTTTCGAAGCATACTTTTTCCGCTACGATGTATTGGAAATACGTCGCGAAGCCTTCGACCATCCAAGGATGATACCAAATGGAAGGCATTACAATATTAGCGGACCACATACGCGAAACCTGGTTGATCATAGTCATTGTATTGTTCTCTTTCCTGCTTAACGGTTGGACAGTAGGAACGTACGTAATGGCATCGTACCTATACGAATAGAATAATATGACATTTGTCATACGGTATGCTGTATCGTAAATGCCAACATTTTTCTTAATTCTGAGGATTCCAAGAAAATTACGAGGTGACTTGTCAATAATTTCCGCCAAACTGTGCTTTTGTGTATAATTTGATTTGATATTTCAAGTCAAATGTGAAAGTTTCTTAAGTCTGTCATGAAGGAATAAAATTGATAGGGAGGAGAGACAGGAAAATTCAGTTGTGTCATTTTCTCGATATTGTAACATCCGACATTTGTGATAAAAAAAGCTTGTGCAGTTTGTTTGCGCATAAGAACTGTTTACGAGAAAAACTGCAGGCCCTGTCCAAATTATTTGGACCTATATAGACCTCAACCAGTCGATTGCACGTTGTAGGAAATTTCATAAGCTTCAAATTCAAAGAATAACAATGCTTTCGAAGACACCCATAGCTTTCGAGAACATGGCAAAACTGTTATTTCGGCCACCCACTTTTGTTTCCTACACTTTCACATTTTGTGTAAAATATCAAAATAAAGATGCACACCCAAATTCAGCTTCGTGATTCTGCAACGCTCAGATTTGTATGCCACTTTATCCTCGACTATACTCTCAGAAGGGAAACAAATTTTTTCAAAGTATTTGCATTAACTAGAAAGACTTGCTGCGAGTTTTACGCAACATTCTGTTAACTGCTCTCTTTATTTTCTTCGCTGTACGCATTTATACTCACGAATAGATTGTTAGGCCCCGATATTCATTAGCTATACCGGAAATGCCTGGAAATACGACGTGGTCCACTTTGGGTATTCCGACCGACGTGTCGGTGTACTCCTGCATTATCTCGGTCACATTTTCGAGTATCTCTGCAGCGTATTCAACGTACGGCATGATTTCCTTTGGGCACCATATGTTGACCGTGCCATTGGCATTAGAGATGTGATCGAAGTCGACCAGCACAAAAGCCACAACATTCGGTCCCATAAAGTACGTCACACGGAAAGAGGTCCACAGCATACCATCTTCCTCCGCGGCGGATTGCTTGTCCACCGGCATATTTGACAAGGCAGTATAGTTGGGATGATGTTTAATTGTGATGCTGAAGCGTGCTATGTATGCCGGTTCGTCCCAACATGGGAAAACACGGCGCGCGGAGTATGGTTGAAAGTGCGTTGCGGCCACCCACCTTAGAGAAATTACAAAATTCAATTCCTAGCTAGCATTAATTCACCTTCAATTTCTATGCCACGCTCAATCCTTCCAATGAGTAAAACACGATACGATTAAATACAAAGTATCAAGTGAATATCAACGTCAAAGGCACTATTGCGGAATTTTTTTCAACGAATCTTGCCCGATCCAAACCTGTATAAATCACCCATACTTCCGCCGTTGGAATATTTCTTTCTACCCTGTGTAATACATACTTTATACGCCTATACGTTTTTTGGACTAACAATATACTGTTACAAACTGACGTCCGGTACATGATTATTCATACCGAGTGGCTATGGCTATGACACGATTGCGATAGCAAGATATGTACTCGTTTTGTTCCAATGCAATGTGTGTTCCCATTGCAGACGGACGGCAAATGTCATTGGAATCATTGCTGTTTCAGTTACAAAAGCTTCCTGCATTTCGTCATTACGGAAAATTCAGTTACGCCCGTTAAGCTCATCGTACATTAGGTCGGCGGATATAATGGACAGTCAGCTGTAAAAGCCGTGAAGTCCGGTGTCATGAATGCGGTAGATTGCCAATACCGTAAAGATAGCTTTAAGTACGCGGTATGCTTTTAAACAAAACTGTTCATTTAACCTTCTAAGGACGGCGCAATTTGACTGGGGCGCTACTTGGTGTCGATATATCGGACGTTAGTTCGATACTTTACTTACACACTGTCGCCATTTTTATTCCAATAGGAGCGTCTATAGAAACCGCTTGTATCAGTGCCAATCTTGCCTGTGAACTTGAATCTGAGCTCGTAGACACCTGGTGTCAAAGGATTTTCAAAAGAGAGCGTAAGAAAATCGAAGGAACTGTCGTATATGTGCTTCTTCGGTTCGATGCTCTTCTCTGCCACAGGTTTCAGTGTGGTTACCGATTCGTCTATAATCAAGTTTTCAGAGTGAAGTACGATGTCGTTTGTGGTCTTCAACACCTCCATGGTGATATTGATTTCACCGTGAAACGTAAAGTTCTCTTCTATCAAATACGGTATCAACTGCAGTGCGTAATATATTGGTCTAGTTGTTTTCGGCAATATAAAGTTGTCGTTCGTACTCCTCTTTCTCAAAGCATCATCGCTTTCCGCAGGTTGAAGACGGTGTGCAACCAAAATTATGGCGAGCACCTTCGCGAAAGTCAGCCAGAGCATTGCACAAAATATTCTGCACAAAGTTTTACTTCTATGTAATCTGGATTTCTGGAGCAACTGTTAATTATATCGTTTCTATTATTATGTCGTCAAGATTGGACTGTACGGATTTGGTCACGTCTTGCAATTGGTAATTATCTGAACGATGTATCTACTTACAAAGTAAAGCGGGAAAGTTAACAGTGATGTGCACGATGTTACAACAAGTAATGTTAAGATAAACGGTAATTGCACCAAAGAAAGACTCACAGACAAATGTATTATATATCACCCTGCACAATATTTTCTTTGGGCAAGCAAAGCTTGTATGCACTGTAATACCACAAAACTATTATCCACTGTACACTTCTTGTTTCTCACTCTTAGGTAAGTAAGGCTATGAGAAAACTTGAAGATTTTTCGTCTTAAATACCTTCCTTTGCGATAGCGCCTAAAAAGGAACCTTGAAAATGGCGTGACTGTAACGAAGCAATAAGGAAAGAATTTTTTTCTACATTCGCATATTGTTCACATTTCACGAGGTGCGTAATCGGGGTAATTGCGGAAAACGTGTCCGATGATATCAATAATACCTACTGTCTTCTAATCAAAGTTTCTATGTGCCTTCTTATCGTATAGCGTTTTGACAATTGTGTAAAGAACTTCCGCCTCTGTAAAATCACTTCTTTTTCTTGGTAACGTAGTATTACTTCCAACTCCTGCATTTATGTTTTTACATTTTTGGGGGAAAATAAGATCGCAGCATTCATTCTCTTTCCCACTAGGCAACGCTGTTATTCTCTACAGTTTCTGATCGTCAGAACTGCTTCGTCCGCAGATTGAATTTTGTCCTCTACCTATAAAAATGTAATTACAGCAAAAATGGAATTTACAACTGCCCCAATCGCACAAAAAGAAAAAATTGTAACACGATGACATATTTTATTATGTGTATCACATATAAATACGTGTACTAACAGAAAATAAAAGATAGTGCCGTCAAACATAAATTTCGTTTCGCTCAAGCGTCAACCCCTTTCCAAATTACCGATAGCAAGGAAACAACACGCATGGCTGTAACTCGCCGTTTCCGCTCGCTCGATGAATCATCCTCGTTCTCATACCGCTCAATAAAAAACGTTGAAACTTCGCATTACATTTCAAACGAATACTTATTTATATGTCTACATGTCGAATTTTGTTGGGTTCCAATTAGAATTGCCACATATAAATTTCTGAGTAGGTCAAAATATTTTACGCTGGAGTTTACCATAATAATATACATAACCAGAGTTTTACTGCACAATGTACATCGCCGAAAGAAAACGAAGTTTCAAGCACGAAGATTCGTACGCGGAACGTGAACACTACGCCGTTCTTTCCAAAATTTTTGGTAGAGATTTTTAATTAGATACCATTTCGAAACGGTTCCCGATGGCGTCACATAAATGTTTGTAGCACCAAGAATTCTGCAACTTCGCAGATACTTTTCTCTGGTATATTTTCTTCTATATCTCGGGTTTTTGCTCAGATACAATAAGAGTTACCAAAGACGTAAAAAAAATCGGTATTATGAAGTGGTTCAAAATAGCGACCCGCAAAATTTAATTCTGATCCGTTCAGCCGTTCTTCTCGGAATTTTGGATAAATGAAGACAGATTCTTATTGAAAAATACACTTGGTGATATTTTATTTTGTATCGGTATAATTGTTGATCTTGAAATTTTAAATATAAATCTTAATCTAGGTGATCTAACAAGCGATACAACAAAGAACTCATTGCCAGTGGAGGCTACCAATAAAAAGTAACGAGCAGTGGTTAAATAGAATTATTTCTTGAATAATGGCTCCTTCAAGTCTCTCCCTAACTCTGATCCTCATTTATTATCCAGTCACGAATTTCAGTCACCGCAATTTCCCATATGTCTATCTCTGCCTGTGCGCTCGCCAGCGCTTCTTTCTCTTCTTCCAGATTCAGCGGGAAATTTTCGGTTGCCTGTAAGTAGATCATAAAAAGAATTAAATAGCGCATAATTTCCTTTTCACGGTTAGTAGACAGAGACACTCGTCAAGAGGCAATATTGAAAAGCAAACCTGATGGCATTGTACTTTATTAATGAACACATAATGAAATAAGAAATTAATCAGAATACCATTTCAAGTCGATTCTTCGTCTTTGTTAGCCGCAGCAAGTCGCCTGGTTTAACGCTGCAAAATTATGCGAGATTACTTTCGGTGCACTGGTATACTGTATTACGATAAAATGATTTGTATTCTACTGTAGACGCGGTTAACATAATACAGAGTGAAAGCGTAAATAAGTGAATAAATTTTAAATAGTTACACGTCCTTCAGCTTCTCTTTGTTCTTGATACAATAGTTCAAGAACATATCGATGTTTCCGGAATACAGATACAGAATAGATTCTACTTTGCCCATGAAATCGTGCTTTGGGATCGGTGAAGTTTCTTGTCCCATGATTTCTAAGAAGATCTCGAAATTAGTTGCATTCTTCGTGCAAGACAGGTACGTCAACGTATATTGATCCCTGTGTTTTGTGTACAAATCTGAAACATTCTTCCAAGCCGCATCACCACTTTCCCGTATTGCTACGCACGGAAGCCACATTTCTTCCTCCGAATGTAGCCTGGAAGTTTACACTGTATAATTAGAAAAGTGAAACAATGGAAGTAATGGAATATTGAAGTCTGAGTGCTGGGCGTGAAATCAAAATAATAATTCAACGAGGATATATCGGCACCGCGCATCAATACATATAATGAAACGAAACTAATCGTGAGCTATGTGGTAGGGGACGATGCTCATTAGGCAAAACGAAGATGGTAGAAGCACCAGTAACGTGTGACGATGTACATTCGATGACGATACCATTAACACGCGAAAACCCCACATATTCACGTAACATTATTGACAAATGGATTGAGATGAAACAGTGCACGTGCCCTTTTTTCAGTCAATGGTAACAACACCTTTTAAATCTGGAACTGGATCAGGGACGTAAGAAACTTACTCGAATTTTTCAAGGAGCGCCATATATGATGCCATATTTGCAATTGCTGTTTTCTTGCAGATGCCATGACCGTATTGACATGCAACTTTGAGTATCTGTGGCCTAAGCGCATTTATCGTGTGCTCCCCGTCTGGTTTTTCCTCGAAGCCCATCTGATCGACGATTTTATCGAAAAGGCGCGCGATTCGCGTCTGTAACCAAAGATCTTTAATTTGAATCGCCACAGAAAAGTATAGGCGTTTTAGAAATTACCTTAGACAGACAACACGAATATCGCAATAGAGTAAGATGAATGTAAGTCTATCCACATTATAGTCAAGATCAATGAGAACTGTACATGTTGTCGATCAATGAGAACATATCTATATAAATGATACAAAGTGTATGATGCTTATTATCACCCGTATTGTAGCGGCGCTGAGATCTTTAGATGTGGTCGATAAACACGCGTAGATATGAACATCCATACCTATGCATATGTATAGGAGCACATCTAAACTCTAAAGTACTGCTAAAGTGCGAGTGAAAGAAAACTTCCATGTATCCATGTCGTTAAGTTAAGTTATTAAGTTAACATGAGTTACTCTGGCAGTTTCTCTGCGCATCTAATACCACCTCACACCGCATATTCTTCTACTAATTAATCTACAAATCAATTCCGAGAGTGTTGAAAAATTGATTTGTGATGGTGTGACGCAGAATGCAGAATTCTTCCACATTTACTTTTACCAGCTTCTTTGAGCATTAATATCAATGTTACACTATTCGTTGGAGCTTTGACATTTTACAGGTTTCACAACTTACGCGAAAGATACCTTCTTGCTCGGGGACCATAATGTACGGGTACATCCGCTTCAAGACCTTGGCACCTAACTCCCACGGAACAGGATCGCTTTCACGCTCAAAATAACACAATAGTTGAAAGAAGATAATAGAATTTACCCGGCCGATGAGAAATAAGTCAAAAGCGTCGTTAACTAGATTAGCACGGTTCACTACGTGTACCTCCGTATAAGAGGCCGAATTTAACAAGTGAGCTATGCGTTTCCAATTGTTCTCGTCGTAATTTACACGATAAAGACCTGAAAAAATAAAACACACAGTTGGCAATTTAACAAGTGAATACCTTTACTAAAGTGTATAGTGATTTACAGTAAAACACGTGCTGTGGATTGTAATTGTTACATTCTCCCTTTTTATTCGCATGATTAGAACAACTGCGACTTTATAAATAATATATCGCACGTGCTACCTGTTACTTGGACGTTTAAAATAATCCAGTCTTCCACTTTGACGCCTTCGATTTTCGTAACGTTATCTAGCGGCTTCAACCATACTTTCGGTGAGGTGTCCCCGAAATTTGGGTCCGACTGGGTCGCGTAACTTATAGGAATCCACCATTTTGCGCTAATATCAAATTCTCCGGTGCAGTTTCGAGAGGGTACAAATGCTTCTTGAGTTAATAGTATTTCGCCGGTCTCTAAATCCCGAGTCGCGTATACAAGCGGATATCCGGGCTGATTCTCCCATGTATCAAGAAATTGCCTTATCTCGAGCTGATGCTGAAATACATAATCCGGGTTGAGCTGCACTTCCAAAGCTTCCGAGAAATCGTCGGGTGTAACAGTGAAGTAGGCACTGAAATTTGAAAATATTCGACACCTTTACACGTGGAACGATCGAATATGTTAATGTTACTAATGCATATAATGCCGAAACCTACCGGAACATAAAGAAATGCTTAATCGAAGGTGGATGTGACGTACAGTGGGGAACACAATTATTCATACATAACATTATGCGTTTCTACACTAGAATTGTATAAATTCTTGCATCCTCCACTGTAAGAAACAGGACTTGTGGGGTGGATTAGTGATGATTACTTTTCGTCGTATTTAAAACAGAAAATTCCTAGTGTCTATTTATTTCTATGATAGGAAGAATCCAATTTACTGTGGCCACTGTGCATACGTACTTTTTACGGAAATATCGTATCATGGTCTCTTGCAAAGCATACCTTGGCAAAGCATATTCTGTCATGCGTAAAAACGCACTGGCTGTGGATGAAAATAATTTGGTGTATTAGTTGTCTTCTAACCGGAAGATTGTCCTCAGTAGATGCAAAATTCTCTCACCCTTATCATAAATGACCCACGGATCACAGTATAATCTATTTAGCTTCAGATTAGTAATATTTCGATTCATACTTGTTGCGGACAGCGTATCCATCTCGAAGATATACGATAGTTTCCGTACACCGTAACTATCTAAGACTCTCCAGTCGGAGAAGAGCTACGAGTAAACGAAGTGTTAGCGCAATTATACTCACAAAATTTGTCATAAACGTGTTTCTCCCGAAACATACTTCATTTGCTATGATGTATTGGAAATACGTCGCGAAGCCTTCGGCCATCCAAGGATGATACCAAATGGAAGGCCTTACAAAATCACCGCACCACATACGCGACACGTGGTTGATCATAATCATTATATTGTTCTCTTTCTTGATTAACGGTTGGACAGTAGAATCGTACACAATGGCATCGTACCTGTACGTGAATAGAACAATATAAATAATGGTTTTGCGGTATACCATACTTCCTTCCCTCAGTAATCAAAGTAATTTTGCAAAAGATCTGGTTCAACTCAAAGAACTAGCCATGCGTCTTACTGCTGACACGACGGACTTAACGCTAGAACCGCTGGACTTTGCCAACCCCCTAAAACCGTCGACGGGACGAAAATATCCCATCGGTAATTATATGTAAATGCCTTGTGCCAGCTACTCGTCTATTTTATGTAAGAAATAGGTATTTTTTATAAGGAAGAGCCCCTTTAGTAAAGCGACGACTTGCTCAGGCGACAAGCTGTGACGACGAGCCATGCTGCGCTGCCTCGGAAGCGTGTGTTCATTTGTTTCTTTCCTGTGATGTTATATGTATATCACAAATTATTAAAATTTACTATTAAATCAAATTTCAAAATAATTTTAAAAGTAAATATCTAAAAATAAAACTTATTGTAACCCATAATTACTTAATTAATTTACACATTGATGTTATATGTAGTGCCCGCACTGACAAGTTCGGACGCGCACAGCAGCAGCAGAGTAACATATGGCTCACCAGACATATTCTTTGTATGAACAATCGATAAAATTGACGATTACTAACAATACATATAACTACCAACAACGCTGAATTCTTATATGGAACAAAAATGTCCCGTCGGCGATTCTAGTGTTAAGGAACCTCAACATTGTGCTTAAAATATCAAAATAAAGCTGTACCCCCAAAATTTTGCTTCGTGCGAATTTTTTCGAAGGCCGTCCAGATTTTTACGTAATTTTTCTGGACCATGAGCTCAGAAGGGAAGCAATTTGTCCAACATATTTGGATTAAGTGAAAGTACTTGCTGCGAGTTATAGGCAAACCTCAAATGATTGGATTTTGTTTTTCTACAAGAGATCACTGCTCTCTTTAATTTCTTCCCTGTGCGCGAATTATACTCACGAGTAGAACGCCAATCCCCAGTGTTCACTGGATATGCCGGAATTGCCCGGAATTACGACGTGGTCCACTTTAGGTATCCCGACCCACGTCCTGGTGTACTTCTCCATTATCTTTGTCGCATTTTCCAATATCCCTATAGCATATTTAACGTCCGGCATGAATTCCTCCGCGCACCATATTTTGATCGTGCCAGCGGTGTTAGAGATGTGATGGAAGTCGATCAACGCAAATGCCAGAATATCCGGGCTTATAAAGAGCTTCGCACGGAAGAGGGTCCAGCGCATTCCATCTTCCTCGACGTCGGTTTCATTCTTCACCGGCAAGTTCGACAAGGCAGTATAGTTGGGATAATGCTTAATTCTGATGCCGAAGCGCGCTTTGAACGCTGGTTCGTCCCAACAGGGGAACGCGCGGCGCGCTGATAATGGTCGAAAGTGAGTTGCGGCCACCCACCTTGGACAAAAGTATAAAAATCAAATCCTAGATAAAACTATAATACAAAATCAATTTTTCCCTAAACAATCGGTGTGAGACAAATCTTTTGTGCGGCAAATTTGATCCTTGCAGTAAGTAGAATACGATATGTTCAGAAAGAAAATGATCTTGAATTTCAAGGTTAAGGTTTATTCTGGGGGAATTTTTCAAAAAGTCAGTAGCGTTGTAAATGTCCATAATTCGTCTGTTCTGGCGCAGACAAATTATTTCTTTCAACCCTGTACAATACGCACTTTACATTGCAAGAGTCTTGTTTATATATTTTTTTTTTGCTAACAACATACTGTCACACACTGACCCCCGGTACATAATTATTCATTCCAACTTGCTATGATCTAATCGCCATAGCAAGAGACTTATTTTGTAAACAAATAGCCATTTCAGGGATTTGTAAGCTCTCTCTTTTTGCACGGACCTGTTAGTAACCATGGCTACTTCAGTTAATAAAGTTCCCTTCCATTTATAATTAGGGAAGATTCAGGTCGCGTCGGGTATCAGGGATCGGGTAGATCTCGAAACCCGTGAAAATTGATATTACACTTATACAGTAAAACCTGTTTTTGTGCGGGGGATAGGGACCGCCTAAAAGAAATCGCATACAAAAAAAATATCGCGTAAATTCATAAGGTTTTCATTTGCAACACATTTTAAAAAAACTTTTTTTATGCGGTAAATGGAAAAATCGCACATAAAAAATCGCATAAAAAACCGCACAAAAAAGGACCGCATAAAAACAGGTCTTACTGTATACGCTTTTAAAAAAACTGTCCCGTTAATCATTATCATGGAGCACTTGTTTTTACTTACACAGTGTCGCCATTTTGATTCAAACGTGAGCTTCGATAGAAACCGTTTACATCAGTGCCAAGCTTGCCCGTGAAATTGAATCTTAACTTGTAGATACCTGGTGTGAAAGGATTCTCGAAAGAGAGCGTGAGGAAACCGAATAGACTGTGGTATTTGTGCTCCTTCGGTTTTATCCTGCTACCCTTCCTACTCACAAGTTGTATTGTTGTCGCTGTTTCGTCTATTGTCAAGTTCTCCGCGTGCAGTACAATGTCACTTGTGTTTCGCAACACTTCCACGGTGATACTGTTTCTACCCTGGAAGTTCCCTTCTTCCAAATTCGGCTTCAGCCACACTTCGTAATATACCGGTGCAACGTCTTTCGGTAGCATAAAGGAAGTGTCCTGTTTCTCCATTCCCACTGTCAGAGTATCCCTGTTCCCGGAAGGATGTACAGCCATAATAGTGGCGAACACGCCCGTCAAGGTTAGCAAGAGCATCATGATGAAAATTCTGCGATTTTAGCTTTATCTATTGTAGATTACTGTAAAAATGTGCATCCCTTTGTTATCAGTTATACATATGTGATAAAGATTGGAATTTGGAAATCAATTAATTTGTGGATGATGTATATGTATACGCACAGAAAGTGAACCAAGGAGAATTAATAGCAGTGTGTACAATGCTATAACGTGTAACGTTAAAGTAAATACTAATTCTACGAAAGACTCACAGACTAAAATATATCGCGCTGCACAATATTCTCCTTGGCCAAAGAAAGCTTGTATTCACTGTAGTACCACAAGGCTAATATTCACTATACACTTGTTGTTCCTTATCGGGTAAGTAAGCTTATGGGCTAAACTGTAAATTTCGCCGCTTAAATATCTTCCATTGGCGCGATGCATAAGGAACTAAGATAACCTTAAAAACGTTAACGTGACTGCAAAGAAGCTATATAAGGAAGCTATATAAGCTCTATAAGGAAGCGAGATTCGCAATCAAAAATACACTTCAAATAGAATTCATACGCCACGTGTTTTATGAAATGCGCAATCTGGACATTTCCGCAAAACGTGTCCAAAGATACCAATGAATGTTAGACGAAATGATATCTCTTCGAATTCTTTACTCAAAAATGCACTTTATGATGCCTCATTTTGTGTCTCATTTGTTGACTTGATATTCTTGCAAATTTCATCTTGTAAATGTAAATCGACAGGAGTGTAACACGCGAAAGTTAGAAAGGTGTCTGAAAAGTTTTTGTCCACAACACCAGGAAGTTTGAAAAATGCCGAGAAATTGAAATTACTAGCAAAATTTGGTTCAGCCGTAAAATTAGATCAAAAGAAGGATAATAATAAATTTCTTGAAATGTTATAATAAACTAGTCTACGCGGAAGCGTAGGATTAGGAGGCGATACCATTTGTATCTTTGGACACGTGTTCGGAAATTGTACCGATTCTACACTTCCTAAAGCGCACGACAATATCATTTTTATTGGAAATGTAGGAAAAAGACACTTCCTTATAGGTTTTTTTATAGCCAAGTTGAGTCACCTTCTACATATAGGGGAAAGTGGGGCACATTGGGACTGTTAAGGATTTTGAGCCTGTATTTTCCACAATTTTCATCCAATTTAAAATTTGTAAGAAACATAAGATATGTTGAGGTTTTTGTTAAAGGACGATACAGGCTAATAGGCCAAAAAAAACCGTCTGTATTGTTAATAAAGTAATTTGTTAATAAGTGCAAAATGTCCGAATCTGCCCCACGGTGGGGTAGTTTGGGACTGCGGTGGGGTAGTTTGGGACTGCGATGGAATTCCTTAGAAATTAGAGTTAGAAAACACAAGAATCTATTTATTGGAAAAAACTACCGTCCACAATTTAATCCTTTGCATTCGGTTATCCCCTCTGAGGGGACAATATAAAAGGCGCCGGGAAAATGCCGAGTGCGAATTGTTAATAAACAAATAATCTACCTTTTACAGATTAGGAATGTTAAAAATGTTACTGTACGTTATAATAATACTTTTGAATTTCTTCTAATGCAAAATTACTTTCGATGTCTGAATCCATTGCTTCATCCTTTTGCATTTTTTAAATAATTTCCTCTGTCTCAGTATCCTCATCTGTTGAATCTAACTCTGCTCTTTTTCTATGACGTTTTTTTATTTGTATTTTCACGGGTGCTCTTTTCTTCGAACTTTTGTATTAGATCTATGTGATCATCGGGATTGAGAGGACAAGCCCAATCTGCCCCACTTAGGTTGTCCCAATCTACCCCGCAGGTACTTCGAGTGGAAAACGCATCTATTCAACAACTCCTTCTATGCATTTCATAAACATAACTTGACTGTATAAAGTCAATACAAGATGGAATATGTTGAACATCAAACAAAAGCTTCATTACTTATTTTACTCAACTTATAACCTTAAGAACAGACACAAGAAATGCTTATGTGGATACCCGAAAACACTAAAACTTTAATATCTTCAACAGTTTTTTATCTGTGATTGTGAAAGCGACTGACATTGAAGGAATTAGTGTCTAACTGATTCTGACAGGACAGCCAACTGCTAAATCACAATAATTGCCGCAAAAATCGAAATGTCCCAATGTGCCCCATGTCCCAAACTACCCCACTCTCCCCTAGTCACATTTGCTCAAGTATAGAAAACAATAACCATACAGTGAATTGATGCAGGGCGATATAGTTTATTGTGTGAGCCTTTTGTGGCATTAGTATTTATTTTCATGTTACACGGTTCAACATTAGTGAGATAGTTATTAACTCTCATGTATACTTTTTTAAATAGATCAACTGAAGTTTCAGTGAACGAAACGAGACACTGTATGCGTCCAGGTTACCTTTCGTACATAAACAAATTATCCAGAAAAGTACGAAATGCAAGTATGTAAAGTAATGAATACAAATTGTTTATAGTTTAATTGTTGTATTGATACCTCCGTTTCGTGACATCTGTAAATTCTTTAGAAATCAATCGTTATGACAAATAAATGGTAACAAAGCAATATACAGTTCCTGCGGTAAATCAGACTGTAAATAAATAAAAGTTTTCGCAATACACTCTGCACTATGCTTTTCCTTGCGTTGGTGCTCGCCACTATTATGGCCGCACCTCCACTTCTACCAGCCGAAAATAGTAAAGTTCCGATCGTGAGAATGCAGAAAGAGGACACTTCCTTTATGCTACCGAAACACACTGCACCGTCAAATTACCAAGTCGGGATACCTAAAGTGGACCACGTCGTAATTCCGGGTAATTCCAGCATAACCAGTGAACACTGGGGATTGGCGTTCTACTCGTGAGTATAATTCGCGCACAGGGAAGAAATTAACCGTTTGACTGCGGCGCGCTTCGGGACGAATCCATCAATATGGACGGCGCGATTTTCGCATGTCAGTTGCTGCGACTGGTTGTCCACTGACTAGTTTAAAAAATAATAATGGCAAACAAATTTAAAATATCCACTTTTTTTTATTTATCTTAAGTAACTTTTTAAGCTATTTTAATTTACTTAACTTGATTTGTGCATGCCTTCAATAATAATCGGTAATTAAATATAAATGTGTTATACTTTTACTTTTATCTTTTACTTATATTTTTATTTTTTTACTACTTACAGTAATACATCGCGAATCCATGTCGAAAAAAATGAGAATCCACGGGCTACAGATAATAAATTACTTATCCGAAACACAAAGCAACTTTGTACGTTAGACTTAACCCAGGCGATCTAACAACCGATACAATCGCAGACTCAATGAATCATATAAAAAAATTGAACGTGCCGCAAATAAATCGAACAGTGTTTCCGCAAGGGACAAAAAGAAAACACGACGAATTGTACCCATGAGAAAAATCCGACAAAAGCGTGAGCTTCCATCCCCCGGTTCATTTAGCCAACACCAACGATCACTTTACGGAGTGAAGCGATCGCGTAACAAACCGAGTGACGTGTTTCTTTCTTAATATTAGACTCACGATAGTAATCGGCTCGCGGTGCCAGAAAAGCGCCGAAACCGCTTTCTAAAGAGCCGCTCGCACGTTGCGAGCACGCGCGAGGATTATAGAACACTGTTATCCTCCAAGAGGAAGGAAGGGAGAAGAGAGTAAGAATTGATGTCTCAATTCCACTGTCTACTCACATCTACGAGGAGAAAGGAGAGAGAAACTGGCGGAAGAAACGCGTCTCCAGGCTGTCGATTAAAATTCTCGTGGCGCTTGAATTCTCCAGTCCAGCTATCGAGCCGAATGAGCGCGCTGCTTACTTTATCGGCGCTTACCAGGGTGACTCGAGCGACCACGTAGGTCTCAATTTCCTCGGAAGAGGATCCCTGCACTTAACGAGATCTCGTCCTACTACTTGGAAGAGCGCGCGAGGATCGGGAGGACGTCGTCCTATCGTCGCGTCGACCTACGCGCTCTTCGGCGCCCCGCGGTATTTCAGGTAATTAAGATTACCAGCGTTCGTGAGGATCATGGGGTACGAGCCAGCCACGCGGTGGAAAGGATACAAGAAGAAGAGAGAAGAAGGAAGGACGCGTGCTTTAACGCGGCACCGTTCTCTACCTTCGATCTCTTCCTCCTCTCTTTCGGGTCCTCTTATCTCACCGGCACTTACCAAACTATGCCGAATTTCGTCGCTTTTATCTCGTGAACACGAGGTTCGCCCCACCGGTGGTTCCGGAAACGTTCGCCGTGCGCAGGATGACTATGCTCGTTTAGGAATGCTTGTAAACTTCTCCAGACCCCCTACCACCAAGTCTCTCTCTTTCCAAACTCCTCGACAAGTCCTTCTCCACTACCTTTCCTCGCGCATATCGGGAGTAGCCGTTATTTATCCTCCTTCTTTCTCCTTTATCTTGTTCACGCGGCCAGCTCTACCTCCTGAAGCAGAAAGGATGTTAACAAGCGAGCAATAGAACACTTACACCCTTCCACTACTGCCTCGTGCTGAATAAGAGAGGAGGATGAAGAGAGAGGGAAAGGGTAGGAGAAGAAAAAAAATGTTTCCACGTGGTGGCCTCTTCCAGAGGACCTCCGCCTTTCGTGATTCACGCACCGCGCTCGTGGTCGAGTCGACTCCTGACAACGTTAGTCACGAATCGAAACGTTTATTCGCAATTTTGTGCGAGAGAAAGGTGAGTCGGGAGGACCGCCTCTCTCCTTGGACGATAAGATCGCTCGCCCACCAACTGAACGCAAAAGACGCATTAATGATCGGATTCTCTTGCGAGTTTGATTAGCCGACGTGGCCCGCGCGGGAGTCTCGCACAAGAGAGAGAATAGAGTCGTCAGATTATAATCGTCTCGTTGTACCCACGAATTATTACGACAGACGCGCTCGTTTGCTCGTCGATCGACAATGGACGGCTTTGTTTTCCATTTCTTGCGCGACCACTTCCCACCTCCTTCGCCACCCCCTTCGTTCTTCGTCACGGTGAACGTAGGCGAGCTCGAGAGCGTCTTCGACATTCCTCGAACGTTTCGCTCGTAGAAGACGTCTGCCTACCTTAGTCTGCCACTTAATGTAAGATGAACAGCAAAATTATAGAATTTTATAGAAAATTATAGAATTATAGAATCCGCTAATTATGCGCTCTCGCATTCAAGTAATTTCGATCTTTGGGCTGCAGTTATTAAGGATAAAATCGAAATTACCTGTGAATTTGAGAGCGCATAAATCATAGATTCGTCGTGTATAATTGGATCGACGATATTATACGTTTTTCAAGAAAACTTGAGAACAATTATAGTTTTACAGCAAGGAAGAAGTTCCTTAAGGGGTACAACGGTAAAATAGAAATTACCTGAATGTGAGAGCGCATGAGTAGGGCATAGTTCTAGAATTTTGCTGTAGACGTTTGAAGAAAGAGTTGGCGAGCTTTCCTCACGGGAGGTGAGTCTCGCAATGGTCAAAGTTTCATTGAATTTTGGTTCTTTTCGATTTTAACTGTGAAGCTGGGGAACCTGGTGAGTCGGTTTGCAATTTTAACGCGTTCGCTTTAGTCGTACTTTCATCGATTGTCCTTAAATCGTTAAATTTACGACTACGTAAGAACGAGATGAGTAAATTTGTAGATGCAACTGCGGAAGTAATAGATGCCTGAGGAACTGACTTGGCAGAATTTTACAAGCCATCTTTTGTGATAATACAATACTATACTGAAAAAATTGTATTCTTAAAACACAAACTTAATAATTCATCTTAATAGATAAGAATATCTTATTCTTATCGATATGACGGTTTTTGGAATATATTCTTAATAATCCATCTGAATGTCGCGACACAATGCGTGTGTCGGAGATATTTACAAGTGATAGAAATACATGTATACGTATGTGAATTGTAATCTTTTCTCATGACTACATTTCTCAACCAATTCCGATTTCAAGATATGGATAATGTAATTTTCGACAATATAAAGAGTGAAGCATTTCATCAAGAGTTTTGTTTCCAATAATTATATACGAAATATATCCATACAAATTTTTTACCAGCTTATGTTAAGAATATCTGATAAAAATGTCGGTTAAGAATATTTTATTAGAGGAATCTGTTTAGAACATTCTACTCTTAAATTAAGAAGATCCTCTTATTGCTTATTTTAGTGAGAAATATTCTACGCTTAAGTGATAAATTCTTAAGATAAGAATACAATGTTTTCAGTGTACTTTCTGGCCAACTCCTATAATTTTGTCTTGCCCATTTCTCCCCAATCACCGTTGACACGTACTTGTAACAAATTGTTATATTGAATTCCCAAGGAAAACACTAAGCCACGAGAATTCTCACCCCATCTTCTTCGTAAACACAACGTTACTTTCTCACACACCCTATAATCGTGTGTTACAAGTTTTCAAAATTCGTTCCCAAATTGCCGTCACCCTAAAAGTAACATCGGTCAACCGCGCTTCATATTTCGAGCGTCGCGTCGCGACGCACGAGCCCTCTGATCAGGGCGGAGACGCCCCGATCGACTGGCTCTCACTTCTCGAAGGATCGAGCGATGCAATCTGAGTGGCTTTTCGCTCGACTAACCCCGCGGGTAAGTGCGACGTCGAAGAAGCCACGAAGGACAATGTTAAACGAGATGCGCGAGGGATAAGTGCATCATGAATCTCCTGTTCTCATTCTGCTTCTCTTTTACGTCCTCTCCGCTCTCCTGAAGAAGAAGAAGAAGAAGAACCTCTTGTCGTCCTTCTGCTTCTCTTCTACTTCCTCTTCGTCCTCCGGAAGCAGAAGAAGAGGAACTTTTTATTCTCCTCCAGCTGCTCTTTCATCTCTTCTTCGTCCACCTGAAGAAAAAGAAGAAGATAACCGCGACGTGTAAAGCGTTCTTTCTCGTCTCCACCTACCAGAGGCCACGCGCGTAAACGCTGCTCTCAAATGGTCATCACGCCCATCGGATTATCCTATACCGGGATCGGGATTACAAAATTACCAAGCGCGACGTTTCTCACCTTCGACGAAATTGAATGGCTTCTCGGACAGAAACCAATAGCCTCCGGTGACCGGAGAATTCGAGTGAGGAACGGTCCCTTTTTCTCCGGTCTTCGTGCACGTGGTCGGGAGCCTCGAAGCACGAGGTGCTATTCCACGAAGTAGAGTGCATACAATTTGGCTACACTTTGAATTTATCTAACCCACTCAATACACTGAGAGAAAAGTATATGATATATCTAACTATAATGGCATAGTAACAAAATTATAGTTGGAAATATCATATTAATGGTAAATGTTACCATGATGTCGGTAATAATTACGATAGAGGCATAGTACAACCAACTATATTATGTTTTTACCCAAAATTGTGGTTATTTCAACTAAAAATATAGTATGGTTGAAAATATATAATGGTAAGGACTATTTTATATAGTTAATATTACCGGAATATTTCATACATAGTGATAAAACTAACTATATTCACATAGCACATTTTACTATACATATGGCAACAAGAACAAAGGTAACGGTTAATAATATAACCATTTCTACAAATCGTTCATTCTACTATATTTTGTATGGTTAAGTGAACTATAAAAATATGTTTGACGCCAAATCTAACTATAAAATATAGTGAGATTATAGTAAACCCAACCATTTTTTTCTCTCAGTGTACCTACGGATCAGAGACAATGTACGAACAGGGGAGGATCACAGGATACCGATCGTTCCGAATTTTTCAATTGTTCTTATTCGATTTGAACTCGTCGAAAAAATAAAAATTGCCGGCATTCAAATAGATTGGTGTATCGATCAGATAAATTGCGAAGATTCGCAGGAAGACAGATCTGCTGAGCAGATCCAGCACTACGTGCTATTATCTCGAATCACAAATTACGACATTAGACATGGACACTCTAACTTTATCAAGCCCATACGCTCTCGCGTCGTCGAAATTTGATTAAAAGTGACACGAGCCTTTCCTACGATCGATTCACACTTGAAAAAGAAGAAAGGGCAGCTCCGAGCGATCCTCGTTGACGGATTGAGACCGACTGGAGTATCAATTAGGTAATTGGGGAGCTTTCAGCGACGTTCGTAGAAGATAAGGACTCTGGAGATGTTGCCCTTCTTCTTTTATATCATGCCCTCGCGTCCTCTCTCTCTCTCTCTCTCTCTCTCTCTCTCTCTCCTTCTCTCTCTCACACACACACAACCACATACACACAACATGGAAACCCGAAGACACGCGGAAAGACAAGCGGTACTGTCGGACTGTCAGTCGGACTGTCCTATTGGCCACACCTTCAGCCAACGAAGGAACCGTCCGACGGACAGACGGTCGGACGAGCCAAGAAACGAACGAAGGAACGAGAGAACGGGAGAAACGATCGGACATGGAAGAAGTCTCCTTCTCTTCCTTCTCCTCTTCTCGAACGTTCCTCCGTGAATCGAGATGGGATGACGGATAACTCGGGCAGTCGATCGTTCACCTGGTGATGGATCTCTCTCTGCACGACGATGCTTTATTCTATTCCATGGACCCCACGACTTCCTTCCAACCGGCTCCTCTAACGTGTGTACACCTTACCTAGTGGAGTACGGGAGGGCAAAGCAACCGTTTCAGCTTGAGCTCGAGTTCTTTCATGGAACGTGAATGAAGGCGGATGGGCTCGTACGACTTTATCTTCAGATTCGAGATAACAATTGTGGGATGCGTTCCGAAGGAAAGGATACACTTTTGACCTTCCGTTAGTTTCCGAGGTCTATAAACCCCGAGGTTAATTTTGTTTGGGTATTTTTTTGAGTAATACGTCGGTGGACTAAAGATCACGTTGAACTAACGGTGCAGAAAGTAATGGTTTAGTGAAGTAATGAGGGGTTTAGGGCACTGTCGATGGTTGTACTTAAAGATTGCCAAGTTGGAATCCGTTTAATTTTAAATAGGTAGACCGCGTGGTCATAATTTTTCTTGATAAGAGAACTTGGCATTGGAAACTAATTACTATCGGGTGCCTTTGGATTTTTTTTTACACGTAGGGAAACTACAGAAAATAGGAGACTTAGCTTTGGATTAACTATTCGAGGAAAGAAATTAAAAGAAAAGAAGATACACTAGATTAGAAGAAAAGAAGTCATTGTTCTTGTGGTTATCACGGTTTTATCGGAAGGTTTTATGTTCTTCGAAAGACAAATGACGAAGAAGAAGAATCAGAACGAATTTCATGTAACACGTATAGAAACGTATTTGTTGATAAAAAATCACCAATCTTAACAGTGCGGTAAAAGGTCTCATTTCTCGCGAGTTGTCGCTCAGTAGACAAAGCTTCTCGCGGAGAAACTCTTCGAATGGTGTTCTCCGAAGAAGATAAGAGAAAATTGTAATTGTAATCGAGATTGTGCAATTGTACGATGGCAGGAGTAGTGCGTACACTGAGAGAAAAAAATGGTTGGATTTACTCACCATATTTTATAGTTAAATTTGGCGTCAAACATATTTTTATAGTTCACTTAACCATACAAAATATAATAGAATGAAGAATTTATACAAATGGTTATATTATTATCTATTACCTTTGTTCTTGTTACCATATGTATAGTAAAATGTACTGTGTAAATATAGTTAGTTCTATCACTATGTATGAAATATTCTGGTAATATTGACTATATAAAATAGTTACTTTTCTTACCATTATATGTATATTTTCAACCATACTATATTTTTAGTTGAAGTAACCATTGTTTTTGGTAAAAACATAATATAGTCGGTTATACTATGCCTCTACCGTAATTATTACCGAGATTATGGTAACGTTTACCATAAATATGATATATCCAACTATAATTTTGTTACTGTGCCATTATAGTTAGATATATCATATACTTTTCACTCGGTGTATGAGAAACGAGCCGACAATTGAGAGAAAGAGGGGTCGAAGATACAGCGTCGTTATCGGCCACGGTTCCTCGCTACTTTCTTGTTTTTCGCACGTCATTACGGACCAGATTGGATGAATTATTCATCGAGATGGACGAGCACGCGCCTATCCACGGACACGCGAGATTTTGTGCGAGCGAATGGAAACTCGTGTCGAAATTTCAGAAGGTGTCGAAGCAAGCGAATTCCGCTTTGCGAAGCTTTTGGCGACTGTCGCGTGTCGTCACCAACGGAGATTTCATCGCGGCAGAGCGTAGATTCATCCGACAACGTTGGCCTGCCTCTGGAGTAAATTGTACGATTTGGCGACTAAATTAGCGAGGAAGAAGCGCTGAGGTAATAATCAGAAGTGTCTTGTTGACATTCCATGTAAGATAGCAGAAGCGATTGGCGATCGTCCACGCGATTCCACGTAAGACGAAACGTCTCGTGGCATTAGAATAGATGTTTCGAGTGGGTGGAGATGTTAAAGGTTGATTTAAAACCACTTTGACACGCGCGTACTTATTTGCATTACGAACGGAGCAGGTGATGATTACTCCGGTGTATCCTTTCGCAGGAACAATACAAATAAATGCAATTTTTGACACAAGACAACAGTATGTTTATAGTTATGCATACAGGCACAGATCATTCGTATGAGAACTGTCCAAGAGGAATCTAAACGGACTCGTTTCCAAAAAGCGACGTCACGAGAGAAATGGACGTATGAAAATGTTCCAGCGCACAAGTGAGAGACATCTACGAAGATCTATCGATTAGTATGACAAATCAGATTACACGTGTTCTCCTACGATATCGATTGCATTAATCTGTCCGGCGAGTGAGGCGACGATACTCAATTTGAAACGAGAAAGGGACGATAAGGGAGAGAATCAAAAGTTTTACGGTCAAACGGGAGGGATAAAAGCGTAATCTTCGTAGGTTTTACAAGCCTCTGAGTGGCCGTGTCATCCTCGGCATTCTCCTGACCATCGAGATTAGAGACTGCCGTAAATCCTCCCAGACATTCATCAGTGACTTAGGAATACGATCTGTTTACACATTCTGTCTTAGAAGCTAAGCGCCTGACTTAAATGTAAGTACCAAATGTCCAGCTTCCACTGGTAACCAGAAAGCCGTCCCATTAACCATCGAAAATAATCCAGACACCCTTGCGTAGAAGAGATTGAGAAACAAAACGAAATTAATCGTGCTTACCGGTGTACACTCTAGTGCAAAGTCGGTGTCCTCCTGAGGTACTTGAATTGGCCTTCCACCGTTTTGAGCAGGCCGTTGTAATATAATAGATTTTTGCCATTTTGTGATCAGAAACGATCATTTCGATGTATCTTATTGCGAATAAAAGGACTTTTAAAGGTTTTTGGCAAAAATCTATCATATTACAACGCCTTGCTCAAAACGGTAAAAGGCCGGTTCACATTCCCTCAGAGGGACACCGACTTTGCTCTTGGGTGTTCTAAGCGGGGCGTTGTAATATAATAAATTTTTGCCATTTTGTGATCAGAAACGATCATTCGATGTATTTTATTGCGAATAAAAGGAGTTTTAGGCAGAAATACGAGATTCCATCGCGAAAATAGACAAACCGCGGTCTCCGGTGATTACCCTGCCTGCTATTGGCTATTGAGAGGGGACACCGACTTTGCTCTTGGGTGTGCAATGCGAGAAAAAAACGCAGGTCAAATCGAGCATCGCGATTCGGATTCGTGGAATTAAATTTGAACGAAACGTGAACACTACGAGGGTGAACTCGTGGAATAAAGATCGGATCAAGTGTAAACATCACGGTTTGGGCCCGATTTCGTCGAGGTAAGTAGTACGGCAAGGAGTTAAGTATTAGAAGTCGAAGAAACGTCTGGCTGTAACCTCCTGGCAGTAATTCGACGAAATTGAGGGCGTTCCAAAATGTGGGATTAATTTCACTCCAGAAATTGTCGGTCGATGACCAGGCAAGGATTGGGTCGGTAGGCTCGGGTGAATACATTAGGAGAAACAGGCGAATGCTTCGCGCCAGGTATATTGAGCCATCAGGTAGACGAGACAACCTTCCAAACGACGCCTCCGAAAATCTTTGCTCACGCGGGCCTTATTTACGAGCATTCGAGCGACTAATTTCTCGAATAACCGCGGGAGATTTAGTGTCACCTTATAAGGCGCGAGCTTCCCTCCGTGCCGCCTCCTTGACCAACCACTGTCCGCCGTAACGATGAAAAAGTATTCGTGCTAATGCGCGATGAAGAATCACGCGCGACAGATACAATTACATGGACGTCGTCGTGCCGTATTGCGCCTTTTGTTATACAAGTGCTCTTGAGGCGGCCTTTCGAGACCACCACGGCCACCGTAAATTTTACGTTTCACGTCCACTTTGCGCCACGACGCGTAACCTCAAAGGTATTTTGTGGAAATGTTCTCAAGGGTAGCTGCGTAAGGAATTTGATAATCGACAAAATTATGTAATTGTCCAGATATACGTTTAGGAAAATAAAACAGCGATGGATTAATCTGAAAGTATTTTTGTTAACAGTATAATCATTACTGCAGATTGATGAAATAGCCGTTATAACTCTAAAATTAGTTTAATTATAAAATTAGTGGATTCTATTAATAGATGAAAATCGTTCCACGCGTACTGTTAAAGAATTTGATTTATTTAACTGCTAGATGACGATCGGAGCAGACGTGCAAAATGCGCAGATTCGGTAACCAGTAATAGTATCCGAAAGAATTGAGCAGGTGTGTGATTTCATTTGGGAATTCCACGAAACGATCGAGTTAGCAACGTGATTAAGACTTTGAGCGATGAAGTGGCGTCGACACGGTGGCAACAAACTCTCACCACTTGATATCATCGTGCGAGATGACTCAATTACTAACGTGGGCCGACTCGCGAACCGCAAACCAGGTAAATGGAATTTGATACTTTCCCAGAAATGACATTTTTATGTCTCATAAAGGAGCCACTGATTCCGCCGAATTTAATGACCCCGCAAGCCTTTAACATCGTGCGTCAGAAAATTCCTCTGCAGGCGACATACATTCATACAAAAATTAAATCACTATCCCACGTACGCTGAAGTTTTCTCTCAAACTTCTTAATCCCTCGCTTAGTTATCCACAGTCGAGCCCTCTTCGTAATTATGGAATGTGAAATCAGTTTGTTATCACTGCTTGTAAATATCTCATTGAAAATTATCACTGTGCTTTCTATAAACGGAGAGGTCGTTGTCCTCTGAGTGAAAAGATAAAAGAGGAGCTTAAAATAGACGAACGGTTCGTGATCGGTGTTTTTTAGAAATTATAAATTATCGCGTAAAAGAGCGGAACGCAAAGAAAACTCGATTAGTCGTCGGATTCGACGATGCCATGCACTGAAAAAATTGTATTCTCATCTTAAGACTTTTACGACTTAATTTTAGAATATTTCTTACTAAAATAAGCAACAAGAGTATATTCTTAACATAAGAGTAGAATGTTCTAAATAGATTCCTCTAATCAAATATTCTTAAGAGACATTCTTATCAGATACTCTTAACATACCCTGGTAAAAAATTGTTACAGATATATTTCGTATATGTATAATTATTGGAAACAAAACTCTTAATGAGATGTACTCTTCACTCTTTGTATTGTCAAAAATTAAATGATCCATATCGTGAAATAGGAATTGCTTGAGAAATACATATAGTCACGAGAAAATGTTACAATTCATATATGTATATTTCTATTATTTGTAAATATCGCCGTTAAATCGCCCAAATCTTCTTCTAGTCACTTCGTCACTTCTTTATCCACACTTTTTGCACAACACAGTACGAAAAATTACGCAGAATTGTGTCGCGACATACATGGATTATTAAGAATATATTCTTAATTTAAGAATTGCTTATTCGAAAAACCGTCATATTAATAAGAAAGTATCGTTATTTATTAAGAATATCTATTAAGATGAATTATTAAGATTACGTTTAAGAATACAATTTTTTCGGAGTGCAATTTACGAAATTTCATGTAAATTTCGACTCCACGTAATTCTACAACTCGTCCGCGCCACTCTCGATTCACATTTTTTCTTTCTCTCTTACTTTTCACCCTTCGTACTTCTCGGATTACTTATGACTTCTCGTGTGATCTCCACGAATCGTGATTAATGAAGGAACGACAAGTCGCGGAAGCGTGCAGGTAGGGTAAAAAATGGCGGAACCGCCGATTAAAGAAATAAGCAAACGAATGTATGTAGCTTCTTTCTTGGTCGTCCAAGCGGTCGTCGTTATCCTTTTAAACGATCGTCGACCGACAGACGACGCGACAGCGAGGCCACAGAAAGATTCGTGAATTCGATGTAGACCAGAGATTCCCAACCTTTTTTTTCTATTTACTCGCATAAGGAAATATCTCTTTGACCTTCTCGAATTTTCGCTTATCTCGCACGATTTACCATAAATAATATATATATAAGCACGGAGTTGCATTACATACGAAATTGGTCTTTTAAAATCGAAAGGGATTTATAGGATTTCAATTTTCAACTAGAGTTTTGTAAGTGAGATAAGAACGGTGAGTATAATTAAGGAAATTTTCACATTATGGCCCCGCTCTTAGTATTTGAAAATGACGAGGAACTTTCGAAAGCAGAAAAATAAACACCTACCCTTCACTCGATCTTTCTTCTTACAATCAGCAGGGGGTGGATTTGTAGAATATCAATTTTCGCCTCGTCTTTATTACTTAAAAATTACCAGAAATTTACAAAAACAGTAGTACAGGTGACTATTCCTCAATGAATGTTTCAACTTTCATCTACTCCGTCGAAAATTTCGTTTACCCCGTTGGGAATCCCTGGCATAGACTTAGGAAATACTTCTTGTCTGCAGTGGACTGGCGACGAAAGCATTTCGAATCGAGATTCGGCGTACAGGTTGCGCTTCTGCGCGAGTGCGAATGAGAGAAAAAAGAAAAAAGAAGAATGTATCCTAGGAAGAAGCACCGTTTAAGCGGCAAAAAATTCGCGAGACGTTCTCTCGCACACCTTCCGCAAGGTTCCTTCCTCTCGAGGCGTAAAATCGTCCCGTTTCGCGCGTTCGAGAGAAAAAGGAGAGGAAGGAGAAGAAGGAGGAGGAAAGCGCCCGGCTTGCGAACCGGCGCGTTACCAGAATCGTTCTTTAATGATGATTAATGGGCAATGTATGCCGACTGGAACGAGCGTGTGCCGTTGTTGTTGCGCAACCTTCCGCTCGTAATTAGCCAACTCGTTCGTTCGCGGTCGTCGGCATTTCTCCGCACGACACACAATCGTCCACGCCGCTTGTGTGTAAGTAACTGCGCCGCCTACGTAATGTCCGCGTTTAACCCCTTTGGCCATTTTTGCGAAAGAGGATTCGCTCGTGGATACTTTCAGGAGAAGCCTCCAAGGACGTACCCGCCGCGGGCCAAAAGCCTAGAAAGATGTAAATGTTAAGTAGCGAATGGAACGCAATTGATCGAATAATGCGCTGGTTTTCCAATTGCGAAATATAGTAGTGAAGGAAGATCTAAGTGGATAAAGGTGTTATGTCACAGAACTAAATTTATGAGTAAATTGCGATGAACAATTTTCATTTGACACAATGACAAACGCCGCCCTTATCAACTGATAGTTTCTTTAAGTACCTATTGACTTTCCGATACGTTTACTGGTTATAATTTAACTGTTTATGTGGAGTATGTTCGTCATGACGAAACGACAATTTTCCGCATAATGTCGTGTATACTCGACATAAAGATAACAAAAATTACGTTATTATCATTCAACGAAATAACTGTAATTATTTTCCTAGATAAGGGCAAATAAAGATCTTTTAAAAAATTTACCTTTTAGAATATTCGCTAGTCTGGTAATTTTATTTATTTATTTACAGTAGCTTGCATTAAGCTGAAATAACAAACTCTGTGGGAAGAACCGTTTCAAAATGATTTTTTCAAATGAACAAGCATTCCGTATGCGTTTCTCAGTTAATTGTTTCGTGTGAAATAAACAAACTCTGTGTAATAAATATTTACATTTTCTAAAAATCCAACAGACAACGCTTGATTTTTTGTCGCAATTAGTTAATTTTACAGGATAAAAATTGTATCCTGTTCTCGTCGAATATACTCGTCTTCACTAACAATAATTAAGCAGGCAGAAAGAGTTTTTCAAAACAAAATTAAACAATTAAAGGGTTAAACAATTAAAGAGTAACATCTTTATCCAAGTTGGTCCGCTAATGTAGAGTGTGACCAAGTTTTCGAAGCAGCATTCGCCTAAAAAAACTTTCACCGTCTCTAATTAGCTTCGACTGCTTCGGACGTTTGACGGAGGAAAACAAAAGGGTATAAAATACAAGATGACTGAAAAACCTATCGGCGTTAAATTAAGGAATATACTTCGCAAATTTCACCCCGAGAATAAAAACTTCTTGAGACGGTACCTACTCACTCGACCAGGAAATGTCCCCGTAAAATAAACTCTTGTATAATAGATGCCACTTCGCTCGAAACCAAAGGACCCCATTCCTTCGCATTGTTCGCGTACCGCCCAGCAGGTACTCCACGTTGGCGTAGTATTTTTCAGAAGAGAGAAAAAAAGAGAAGCCGGTAGGTAGTGAGTATCGGGACAGCAGAACGTAATTACGGGCGTAAATCTCTAATTACCTCGGCCCGGTCGAAGGGCACCACCGCGGGTCTCCCGTGCGAGACCCGCCTGAGTCGAGGAAGAGAAACGAAAAGACAGATGGCTGAGTCCTCGAGTGCCACGGATAATGACAACATCTCGTAATTACTCGTATTAAAGGCGCGGGGGGCAGAATTTTACGTGGAACGCAAGCTGCCTCCTACTCGCCGACTGCATTTCTCCATTGCTAGACGAATGTTGCACTGAAAAAATTGTATTCTTAAAATACAAACTTAATAATTCATCTTAATAGATATTCTTAATAGATAAGAATATTTTCTTATTGATATGACGGTTTTTGGAATATATTCTTAATAATCCATCTGAATGTCGCCACACAATGCGTGTCAGTATTCGGTTAAGTTAAGTTACACATCGCGTCCGGCACATGTCGATGCCTGTATCTTGTCCCTCTTGCAATTCTGCGTAATTTTGAGTACTATATTATTTTGTGTGCTGTGTTGTGCAAAAAGCAATTGTGGAAATGACGAAGTGGCTAGAAGAAGAGGATTTGGGTGATTTAATGGAGATATTTACAAGTTATAGAAATACATGTATACATTCACATACCTTCTCTCGTGACTACATTTCTCAACCAATTCTGATTTCAAGATACGGATAATGTAATTTTCGACGATATAAAGAGTGAAGCATTTCATCAAGAGTTTTGTTTCCAATAATTATATACGAAATATATCCATACAAATTTTTTACCAGGTTATGTTAAGAATATTTGTTTAGAGGAATCTGTTTAGAACATTCTACTCTTAAATTAAGAAGATCCTTTTGTTACTTATTTTAGTGGGAAATATTCTAAACTTAAGTGGTAAATTCTGAAGATAAGAATATAATTTTTTCAGTGTGCCTATGTTTAAATATTACGACGAGCATGTTCATGATATCCGCCTGGAACACCGCGTGAAACTCAGCGCAACTAAGCAAGTGTCATTAAAAATATAATTACCCTTCATCGAATCGTCTTCCTTCGCGGTGCTGCTTATGCAATTATTTCTCATTGTCAGTCTTCCTACCACCGCGCATTCCTATCTTTCACGCTATCGTCTTCTAAATAATTCATCCACCGATTCTACAGTACGTACGTACGTAGGTACGTTCGTACCTACCCTTGAGAAGAAATGGCAGGTGAATCGTTTGGGACACGAACATCCTTCTAGCACGCGATTCTTCGTCCTTGGGATCAAATGGGACCTGTACCGAGAGAATCGAATAGTCACGAGGGAAAAAATGTAGCGGTGAGGGAGAATCAAGGTAGAATAATGATAAACGTAACCGTCTCGTGGCTTAACTCACGGAGATGCGTGCGCCAAGACGATCACCGGTTCGCAATCTGCATATAATATATACCTGGAGAACGGATAATTAGTAATTTACGTAATCACCAAGGAGCGAGGGGTACTCGGGAGTACGATGTATGTACGTAGCAGAACGTTTAGTGTCTCCTTGGCGCGTTGAAGCGTTCCTTAAAATGGTCTAACCTCGAGTCGCGCATTTACTTCTTCGTTCTCAGCTCCTTTAAGTTCCGCGTGCCGGCGGAAGTAAGAAAAAAGGTTCTATTTAAGTCATCAGACGTGTGTAATAATGTCAGAACGAATCCGTAAGTGAGTCACCGATATTACGCTCGAAACGTAACGCGCAATTACAATGGTGCAACACCTGCTCTATGGAATCTCCTGTCTTCAGTTCCAGACGCATGAATGGAATGTGTTCAGTAGTGCTTTTATAGGCTGCAGTTTTCATTTCTGTTTTTGATGTTGCTCGCATGCTCGATCAAGCGAGAGCTCCAGAATGAAGCACCAAATGAAGTGAACCACGAAGAGACATTAGATTATACTCGTACGAAGGCGAACTGCCAAGTATATCAGAAAGTTCGTCGATAAGGAATTCGAGTTACAAAAGATGTGAAATCACGGCCACAGGGGTAAATAATAATCCAAGGTGGAGATTTAATTACTTAACTAAGGCATTGTCTTTGGAGTAGTGCCAGTACAGGACGTTTGTAGAAGGCGTACCTACTTAGGTCACGATCGCTCGTACCGTTGCACGTCGCATCGATCCACGCAGTTCGATGTACAAGGTGTACCAGAATTCCCTAATAAACTCCCGTAGGACACGTTGGACGGCTTAAAGCAAACAAGAAAGTCCTGTGGCGTTATCGGAAATTCGCAATAATTATCGAGAAATTAATTGTGGAAGATCAAAGGAACGGTGCAGGACTTTTGTGTTTATTTTCAGCCGCTCTATGGGTATGTTTGCTATGGTAAACTTATAACCGACCACCTTGTATATCTATAAGAAACAACAACAGTAAATACGTTACTTGCGAACAGCAACGGTGGCGGAACGGAGGCGAACGTTTATAAATCCAGCTTAAAGTCATATCAGGGTGAAATTTGCCATCTGACGTACCTTATCATATGTAAGTTCATACATCGATTTGATTAACTGTAACTGCATATATGTATTACGCGTGACTGCACACGTGGCCATAATAAATATTAATGTCACGCTAATGTCTCAGTATTTTCTAATACGTGTAAATAGCGAAATGTTTTTATATTGAAAATAATTTTAAATCTTATTTAGTTAAGCCAAAAAGCAGATGCTGTATATGCGTTTATTTTGGGCAATTAAAAATTAATTGTATAATACACGAACGTTTACATCATACTTTATACGTAGTATACGAATATTGTACAACGTCCTATTTAAGGAATAGTAGCTTCTTTTGGGTGTGTCCCCAACTCTACATTTTCTATCCAATTGCGAATTTTAGCCACTATATTGTCCCAGGTATGTATCTCCGCTGTAACGCTCGCCAGAACTTCTCTGTCCTCCACGAAAATCGGAGGGAAATTTTTTGTTACCTGTAAGTAGACATAACAGTCCATATTTTCCGCTGCTTGGTTGACAAGTAGAGAGGCTCGTAAAGAGGAAATATTTAAAAAGACTACATAATGGAACGTTAATTTCACAATTGTTAATTAATACATAATTGCATCAAAAATCAATGAAATACCTTTTCAAGTCGATCCTTTGTCTTTGTCAACCGCAACAAGTCGCTTACCTTAATGCTGCAAAATTATGTTACATTACTTGTGTTTTATTGGTATAGTGTATTATAATGAGAAGAAAAGAATGATTTGTAGAATAAACGCGCCTAATCTATAAAGCCCGGAAATATAAATAAGTAAATCAATTTTGAAACCTTACACGCCTTTCAGCTTCTCCTTGTTCTTGATAGTATAATTCAAAAACATATCGACATTTGCGGAATGCAAATACAGAACAGATTTGACTTTGTTCATAAAATTATGCTTTGAGATCGGTGAAGTTTCCTGTCCCATGATTTCCAAAAAGGTCTCGAAAAGAGTTGCATTGCTCGTGCAAGACAGGTACATCAACGTGCGTTCGTCTCTATGTTTTGTGTACACATCTAAAGCACGCTTCCAGCCCTCGTAACCAGCCTGTCGTAGTGCCACGCACGTAAACAACCTTCCTAGCTCTGAATTTAACCTGTATATTTACACAGTATAATTTGAAAAATCAAACGATGGAAAGAACGGAATATTGAAGTCCGAGTGCTGAACGTTAAATCGAAATGATGATTAAAGTAGAGCCACGGCAAAGTAACAGATGAACTTAAATATAATAATCAATGATCATATTTTGTTTAATATATGTACGTTGGCACTATGTACCAGAGGCTGATTTCTCGTGAAAAAATAAGTCGACACGTGGAATAAACCTCTTGCATACAAGACTGTATTTTCGAATATACTGTAACCGTTTCTATTTGTATTTGTTTTTAAAAATATTCCTTACGTTATTGCAACTAATCATCACGGTGTAGTAGTTGTTTCTTTTATTGCGCACTTGATTGGAATTATTTTATACTTAAGAATCACAATAGTAGCAATGATAAGATGAAGCAGATGGCATTGACCACGTTCATAAACACGAATACAATCAGAAACAGAGACGCATCGATGAATCTTTAAAATCGATTTTCTTGAAAGTGAAGCCTCATATACTTTATTCTGCACTTTCTACTTGAGAACAATTATTTCATCATCCCCTGCCAAGTTGTGCCATCAATGAGCGGAAGCCCTGTATATCCCACCGAAAATCGTTTGTTGTCAAATATTTCCATGGATTCGGGCAAGTCATTATATTAACGTATTATGCATGTATTACATCAATATTAATAACGCCTTTTAAGTGCAACATTTGTGCAACTAATGAGATATTCAATGGGCGTGCGCGCATCTGGGATGTAAAAAACTTACTCAGATTTGTCAAGTAGCGCTATGTACAACGGTATATTTTCAGTTGCGATTTTCCTACAGGCGTGGTAACCGTATTGGCAT
This sequence comes from Tiphia femorata, assembly GCA_944319695.1. Taxonomy (NCBI): domain Eukaryota; kingdom Metazoa; phylum Arthropoda; class Insecta; order Hymenoptera; family Tiphiidae; genus Tiphia; species Tiphia femorata. The sequence continues at coordinate 19,860,800 of OX090901.1, read as the reverse complement.
GCAAGTTTTATAATCCTAGGCCTAAGCGTATTTATTATGTGATGCTCGTTCGATTTCTCTTCGACACCTACAAGTGCGAAGATCTTGCCGAAAAGGCACGAGATACGTTGCTGTAACAAAAGATCTTTCATTTCTATTGACACAGAAAACTTAGAGCATTTTCAAAATGTCCATTAGTTGGGCAGGTATTCAGCAACTCAAATATTCATCAGTACTTCTGTTCATGTACTTTGTTCATATAACGAGTCTCTATAGTCAAGTTATTAATTAAGCAAGTAGATCTACAACTGCCCAACGTGTTCATTCGCTCAACTAATTCCACCCTGTCCCACTTATGCTTCTACTATTTAGTCTATAGAAAAACATTTTAAGAGTTGAGAGATATGTTTAGAATTGCCTAACGCATAGTGCAGACTTCATCTGCCTTTAATTTCAACAGATTCTGGTAAAAGCTTAAACAATAACATCAACGTTACATTGCTCATTCGAGATGGAACTAATTGATGGTTCGACAACTTACACGAAAGATGCTTTTCCGTTCAGGGATCATGATGTACGGGTATATGCTCTCCAAGATCCTGACACCTACTTCCCACGCAGCAGGATCCCTTTCACGTTCCAAGTAACACAATAACCGAAAAAAGATGACGGGCTGTATCCGCCCGATGGGTAGAAAGTCAAAAGCGTCGTTAATTAGATTGGCACGGTTTACAACGTGTATATTTGCGTATCTGCTCGAATTTAAGTATTTGATTATACGTTTCCAATTACTGTCGTCGTAAACTACGCGATAAATAGCTGTGAAAAATCATGGGAACGATTGGTATATTAACAAGCTACCTACATTACATTTTATACTGATATTCAATTGAAACATGCGCGCAGTACATCGACACATGGACATTCTCTCTTCAGTTATAATACGAAATACCTGTTATTTGAACATTTAAAACAATCCAGTCTTCCTCGTCGACTCCTTCAATTTTTGTAACGTTCTCGTGTGGCTTCATCCATAGTTTTGGCGAAGTGTGCCGAAACTCAATGTTCGTTTCCGTCGCATAACTTATGGGAATCCACCACTTTGCAGAACTATTATATTCCCTTGTGAAATTTCGAGTAGGTGCAAACGCCTCTTGAGTTAATTGTATTTCGCCTGTAGCACAATTTCGAGTCACCGTTACAAGCGGATATCCGGCCTGATTCTCCCAAGTATCTAGAAATGCCTTCACATTGAACTGTTCCTGACGCACAATGGACTTGTTCAGTGCCTCTTGTAAAGCATTCGAAAAATCGTCCGGTGTAACACTACTGTACTCACTAAAATGAGAAAATATTCGACCGTTTTACGTACAGAAGGATTCAATCTTCTAACTTTACTGAAGCGAATGATCTCTAAATCTAGCGTAACAGAAACAAACGCTAATTTCGAGGAAGATGCCGATACAGTGGGAGGCAAAGTATTCGTACATTTGAAATGTACAAGTGCATTGCGTCATATAGAGAAAGAGACTTCTGTGGTAGAAATACGAAAATGATTACTCGTCTTCCTCCAAAGGAAATTAGTGCGTGCGAGTATTTAATCCTATAAGATAGAAGCAACTGTTCGTACTAACTGTCTTTCTAAGTATAGAATGATGCCCTGACGAAAAACGTTCTCCGACAAAGCGTGAGCTGTCATGCGCAAAACGGCGCCGGCTGTAAACAGGAACAAGTCCATTGCATTAATCATTTTTCAACCGAAAGTATCTTCTAAATACAAAGTTTTCTGACCCTTATTGTAAGTGACCCAAGCATCATGATCCAGTAAATGGTGGTTAGAATTTAAGATATTTCGATTCATGGGTGACGTGGGCGGCGTATCCATTTCAAAAATATACGTTATTTCTCGTACACCATAAATATTTAAAAAACTCGCGTTGGGGAAAACCTATAAGTAATCGCAATGATAATGCAATTTTACTAACTGCAGCTATTGTAAAGATAATTCTTTTGAAACACACTTTATCCGCTATGACGTATTTGAAGTACGATGCGAAACCTTCGCTCATCCAGAAATATTGCCAATCGGCAGGAGTGACTAAATCCCCGAACCACATGCGCGATGTCTCGTGGATCAGAGTCAGTATATTGCTTTCCTTCACGCTTATCGCCTGGACATTTGGTTCGTACGTAATGGCATTGTACCTGTACAAATAGAACAATATGAAGATCTTGTTCCGCGGTACGCTGTACCGTAGACGGCGAAATTCTTACCGAAGCCCTAAGTTGAGAAAGGAAAGAAGCTTTCCAAAGTGGAATTAATTCAAAGGACTTACCACAACCCTTACGGATATCTCCTACTGTCAAATTGTGTTTTTCTCCGAAAAAAAAAACAGTCCCTTTGAGATCGCGGGTGAATTTATTTTTCTGACTCTGTTCATTTATACTCACGAATACATCACTAAACCCCAGCTATCAGTTGCCCGGTTTGGATGGTCCGGGAGTATGACGTGATCCACTTTCGGCACCACTGCCTGTTTCGTCGTGTAGTTCGTTATTTCCTTGATGGTATTTTCCAATATCTGTATGGCGTAACTCACGGTGGGCTTAATTTCGTTCGGGCACCATATTTTGATCGTCTGATTGCTATTAAAGATGTGACCGTAGTCGACCAACGCAAAGCCCACGGTATGCGTGCTCATGAGAGGCGTAGGAAAGAAGGTGGTCAATATCATTCCGTCCTCATCGACGGTGGATTCGTGTTTCTTCGGCATATTCGATAAGGCAGTGTAGTGAAGATTGTGTCTAATATTAATTGCAAATCGCGCTTTGATCGCTGGTTCATCCCAACAGGGGAAGACGCGGCGCGCGTACAATGGGAAGAAGAGTGTTGAGGCCACCCACCTGGTAGAAATGAGCCATTATATTGTTTAGAAACTCTGTAGAATGCACGCTCTACGTCTCGTACGATTTTTTTTTTTCTACGAATGTACCCCTAGCCTCCGGTTCATGCTTATCCCTAGGGAGTTGCTACGACACGACCAATATAGCAAAATACTTCTCTCGTGAACAATTAGACATTCCACTTCGTTGTATATTCTCATTCCGGACGAACGTACGATTACTAGTGTAATCATTGATATTTTATTGAAAACCAAGGGTGATGGAGCAAATCTGCTCCTGGATTCGCGCTTAGAACAAGAAACGCTATGGGAATCACCCAATAGACAATACAAAATACAAACCGAAATTTCTGTTGAACGCTGTTACTAGAACACTTTTTTTACTTACATAGTGTCACCTTCTTCATTCACGTAAGAGCTTCTATAGAAACCAGACGGCTCAGTGCCAATCTCCCCTGTGAACTTGAATTTTAGCGTGTAGTATGCCAGCACCAAAGGTTCCTCGAAAATAAGTATGAGAAAATTGGATACATTATGGTAACTGTGATGTTTCGGTTTGATAACCTTTCCACCTCGAAATGTCCGTATCATTGTCGTCATAGATTCGTCTATATTCAAGTTTTCCGCGTGCAATACAACGGTCCTTGTCTTTTTTAGCACTTCCACAGTGATATTGGATTCACCATGGAACGTAAAGTTTCCATCTGCTAAATACGCTGTCAGCCTCACTTCGTAATATATCGGTCGTGTTATTTTCGGTAGGGTGATATTGTTGTCCTTTCTGTCCATTCTCAGAGCATCACTCTCGTCGTTCATTTGAAGAGAGAGTATTACAGTGGGGACGAACACCGCCACCAAGCTCAGCAAGAGCATCGTGCTGAACATTCTGCGAAGGGTTTTGTTTTTATGTACTGTGGACTTTAGAAACTGTGTATTGCTTGTTACCTTCTGTACGTCGCAAGGATTGGAATGTACATACCTCAAATCGTTGATCGTTTAATTCTTCAAATGGAAACAGCGACACCATAATCACATCATGGACAAATCGTATTCATGAGTTTACATACTCGCATTAGATCATTTTTTGGATAATGTATTACGTACAGAAGGTGAAATAGCGTAATGAAGATGTAACGCATAGAATGTTTCTTGTTTCATGCACCGAAGATTCAGTTAATTTGTTCGAAATATTTATAAAGCGGTGTGCATGTGGGTTAATAACAATATACATATATGACATTACACTGTGTAGCGTTAAAATAAATAATAATTATACAAAAGACTCACCCAATAAACTGTATCGCTCTCCACAATATGCTGCTTGCCTAACAGTTCTTATATTCGCTATGATATAACGAAGCTAATATCCACTATGCCTATTGTTGTCTTTTATACTTGGGTATGTATGACTAACAAGGAAGCTTGAAAAATACTCGGCGATAAAAAAACATATAAAAATTATTTTTTTCGTACATTCGTATTAAAAAAACATACTGTCCATGATCGTGCTTGATACAAAGTACGTAATCCAGAGTACAAACACGTGTCCAAAGATATCGATAGTAATACCCCCTAACCTAAGCTTCCGGGTATATTCATATTTTATAACGTCCTGCGAGTAAAAAATTACCCTCTCTGGAAAATCACTTAATTTTTTTAATAACGGATGACAATCTAAGGAAAAAACTAAGGCAACATGCTTTTCACCACGTGGCCCCGTTTTCTTTTCCACTTGTTGATCCTGAAAATACCTTAAGTGCAGATTGAATTTTTTTCTGCACCCACTGTACTGTAATGTCTCTTATTGTACGTATTAGATACAGATATGTATAAAAAAGAGAAAAAAGTATAAATAAAAATAAGAGAATAAGTATAATAAGTATAAAAGTACAAATAAGAGAAAAAGTAAAATAGTACAAATATACAGGATATCCCACAACTGGGCTCAGATCCTGAAATGGGCGATAGCTGAGGTGATTCTGAATGACATTTTTCCTTTGTGAAAATATCTGAAGAGTTGCGTTACGACGTTCTGTTGCATATCCGTACCCACTTGAACGAGAACAGATAACCGCAGGAAAATCATCCAGAACACGAAGATCTGCCTGGAGCAACATTTTCTGTCCTCAGGATCGAATAAGTCTCGTACCCACAGAATCGAAAAATGACGAATAAAAGTAGAATAACGATGAACGCATGTCTCAATGTCTCGTGGTTTGTTTCACACATATACCAGATTGGCAAACATTTTACAGAAGCTAGCTAGAAAACGAACATGGTGGGTCGTGTTCCTTAAAATGCCTGACAAATTGAAAGATTCGACACCTTAATTAAGGCATGCCCATTGCGGTTGCGCATGCCTTAAAATTATATCGTCTCCACGTGACTCGTGTTATTATATGTAAATTCATCCATTGAGTTGATTAGCCGCGATTATATTATTTCCGTACCGCGCGATGTCGCGCAACATCACACGTGGGTGGCCATGATGAAAATGCATATCACGTTAACCATACGTTGTAATTCAAGTCATTTTATTTGAGTAAATATAAGTCGCGAATGTTTCCACGATCAAAATAAACTTAAACATCTTATTTAGGTAATTCAAAACTTATACAAGACTTATGCGTTAAGTTAATATATTTTAAAATATATTTTATTTATTATACAGGGTGCGACAAAAATCCTGAAACAGTGGAATATGTCGAGAAATACACATCAGATTGAAATAACAAAAAACACGTGTTGGACATTTTTAATTGAATATTTTTAATTTGTAATTTTTAATTTTAATATTTTTTCGAGATTTATTGAATGGTACTAAAAGCGAACTACGCTCACCTCCCCTTGTTTATTGTAGATTCGGATTCTACTGGGAAAAAAAAACGTAATTTTTTAAAAACGTTTTTTGTTTTTTCAATCCAATATGTATTTCTCTAGATATTCCACCGTTCCAGGACTTCTGCCGCACCCTGTATACGATAAAACAGCGGATATCATACTTTACATAGAAGATACGATTTGCAAACAGCATCGCATTTACTAAATACAGTACCCTTTTTCGAGTCTCTCCCTAACTCTGATCTTCATTTACTATCCAATCGCGCATTTCTTTCACAGCACTTTCCCAGGTATCTATTTGTGCTCGAGCGCTCGCCATCACTTCTGCCCCTACCGTCAAATTTAGGGGGAAATTTTCTGTTACCTGTAAATAGCGCACAAGAAGAAATTGGAAACAGTAAATTTCCTTTGCTCGAATAAAATGACAACATGAAACATGAAAAAAGGAAACATATCGGTACTCTAGTTTTGTGTTTAACAATTAGCAAATAATTTAAGAAAACAGTTAATATACCTTCGCAAATCGATCCTTCGTATTTGCCAGCCGTAGCAATTCATCTGGCTTAATGCTGCAAAATGGTGCCAGATTAGTTGCGTTTTATTGGAATACTGAAGTATGATATAAAAAGAAAAACTGTTTGTATCGTAGAGTAGGCGCGCTTTGATTATATGGGTTGAAAGGGCTATTAAGTGAATAAATTTTGCATGATTACATGTCTTTCAATTTGTCTTTGTTCTTGACACAGTAGTTCAAGAATAGGTCGATATTTGCGGGATGCAGGTACAGAACAAATTCAATTTTCTCCATGAACTGTTCCTTTGAAATAGGTGAATCTTTGTCCATCAGTAGCGCCAAGAAGATTTCAAAAAGATTAGACTTGTTCGTGCAGGCCAGGTACCACAACGTGCGCTGGCTCACGTGGTTTCGATAAAACTGTGAAACATTCTGCCAGGCCACGTCGCCCGCCTCCAGTAGTGCCATGCACACAACCCACTTCTTCTCCTCCGCTATTTCCCTGTAAATTTGCACGATATATTAAGAAAACTGAGATAACGCAAGCCCTAGAATATTCAGAGCTGAATGCTGGACGCTAGATCAAAATTATAATTAAATGTAGTCCATAGCAAAGAACTACATGCACCTAAATTATAGAAATTAATGTCCCGACATGTAACCGCCAAAAACCAATGGTGAGCACGATGGTGCGGAATCAGTCTCGTCAAGTAAAATCTGCGAGGTTCACTGATATGTAAGTTGTGAATCCGGGGACAAGAGTAACGTAACTGAATGACATGTGACGTCGAACATGAGGAGGACGCAAGTGCCACGACATACAGTATATCCATTACAAATGGTTGTCAACTATTTCTCTACTTCGAAGAAAGACACATCTGGGATGTAAAGTACTTACTCGTTTGTTTGAAGAACCTCCAAATATGCTGCCCTATTTTCAATTGCCGTTCTCTTGCACGCATCATGGCCATATTGGCACGATACTACGAGTATCATTGTCCTAATCATATTGATTGTGTTATCCTCATCTGGTTTTTCTTCGAAACCCACGCGTTCGATGATCTTATCGAAGAAACGAGAGATACGCGGCTGCAACCAAAAATGTTTGATTCGTGTCGACACAGAAAGCTTTCAAAAAATCGATTAATTAGGAAAATATTGAACAACTCAAATACAGCAGTAAAGAAAAATGGGTATTTGTCTCGGTAAATTGTACTCTGGCCCGTATACCTTGTAATCTAACTTAATTTACCAACTAGTTACACCCTGTTCCACCCATGCTTCTACTAGATATTCTATAGAAGAAAAATGAAAGTTCAGAATGTTCAAACGTTTATTTATGATTGCGTAGCACACAGGGCAGAACTCATCCACGTTCAATTTCAACAGATTCTGGTAAAAATCTAGCCAGTAATAAGAAACTCATGCTATTCATTCGAGCTAGAATACATTAAAAGTTTGAGAACTTACACGAAAGATCTCTGCCTGTTGCGGGACCATAACGTGTGGGTACATGCGCTGTAAGATATTGGTACCTAATTCCCACGGAACTGGATCGATTTCACGTTCCAAATAACTCAACAACTGAAAGAAGATATCGGGATCTATCCGCTTGATGGATAATAAGTTAAAAGCATCGTTAATTAGATTAGCACGGTTTACAACGTGAATATCCACGTAACTGTCCGAATTTAAGCATTTCGCAATACGCTTCCAATTATTCTCGTCGTAGTTTACACGATAAAGACCTATAAAAATGATAAAAACCATTGGTAAATGAATAACTAATATTATATTGGAAACAAGCGCTCGGCAGATGGACATTCGCTCTTTAGAAGAAAGAAGAGTCATTTTATTTCCTGTCCTGGGACCAGGGATCCTATAAGGACAATCGAAATATACCACGCGATAAAACAACATACAGCTCAATAGTACGTGCACGTACCACAACAACTCAGCACACAATCTCCATGCAGTTGTACAACACAAAAGCTTACTACCGCACAAATTCACCCTACACACACGCCCGATTAACGCACGTCCAACTCACAGAGTCCAATTCGTAAACCACTCACAACAACGGACTACACAACCATACCCATCCTCAAAAATGAGATGAATAGGTCATCTACGACTTTATAAATAACAGATCGTTATAAGACGAGGTACCTGTTGTTTGAACGTTTAAAACAAACCACCCTATCGGATCGACTCCATCAATTTTTGTAACGATCTCGTGTGGTTTCATCCATACTTTTGGCGAAGTGTGCCGAAACTCAGTGTTCGTTTCCGTCGCATAACTTATGGGAATCCACCACCTCGCACTCATATCACTTTCTCCAGCGATGATTCGAGAGGGTACAAATACCTCCTGTGTTAGTTGAATTTGGCCAGTGCTATAATTTCGAACCGCACTTACAAGTGGATATCCGCCCTGATTTACCCATGTGTCTAGAAACTCTTTGACCTTAAACCGATCGTGAGACACATCAGAATCGTTTAGAGCCTTTTGTAGAGCGTCCGTAAAATTGTCGGGAGTAACGCTACCGTTGGCACTAAAAACCGAAAATATTCGACCGATTATATAACAATTAATTGATATCCAACAATTTATTGTTGTAATGTTAGTAATACGAATGATCCGAAAACATACCGAGATATAGATTCATACTAACTTTTTCCTTAAATATTCAACGATGCCCTGAGAAAAAACTTTTTCTGACACCGCGTGAGCTGCCATGCGCAAAAGGACAGCGGCTGTGGATAAAAATAGTTCAGTTTATTATTGGTCTTCCGGCCAGACATTGTTCTTGAATAGAGGGAAAGTTTTCTGACCTTTACGAGACATTACCGAGGTATGATGGTCCATTGAAATATGGTTAGGGTTAATAATGTTTCGATTTATGCATGTCGTTGTGGGGGGTATATCCATTTCAAAGATGTACGACATTTCCCCTACACCATAAGTATCTAGCACTCTCCAGGCAGGGAAAAGCTAGAAGTAATCACAATTTTAGTACTATTATATTCACTGGTTTTCGTTGCGACTATTGCTTTGAAACGTACATCATTCGCTATAATGTATTTGAAATACGTCACAAAGCCTTCGGTCATCCACAGATATTGCCAAGAGGAAGGAGTGACTAAATCGCCGAACCACATACGCGATGTCTCACGGATCATAGTCATTGCCTTGTTCTTTCTCGCGCTTGTCTGATCAAGATCGAGCACGAATGTTTTGTCCCTGTATGGATAAAGACAATAGCAAGACTTGTTAGGCCGTGTGCTGTACCGTAGATACCAAAATTTCCAAAGAAACCATGAACCGAGTAAACAAAGAAATTTTGCAAAATGTCTGGAATTACTCAAAGGACTCGCCACAGATCTTATTGATTGGCAAACCTCGAACTGTCGAATTATGTTCTTCTCGAGGCTACGTGTGAATTCATTTTCGTCGTTCCCCGTATTTATACTCACGAATAAAACGCCAAACCCCAATGTTGAAGAGATATGTTGGACTGATCTGGAATCACCACGTAATCCACTTTAGGTACTGCGATCGATGTCTTGGTGTACTCTTCCATTATCGTTGTTGCGTTCTCCAGTATCTCTAGGGCGAAGGTAACTTGTGGCATCATTACCTCCGCGCACCATACTATGAACCTGCCATTCGTGTTAGGCGCCCGAAGCAAATCGGTCAACGCAAGCGCCACCATATTCGTACTCATAAGGGGCGTCCTCTCAAAGATAGACCAGAGCATCCCATCCTTGTCCAAAGGAGATTGCTTCACCATCGGCATATTGGACAAGGCAACATAATTGGGATAATGTTTAATCAAGATGTCGAACTCCGCCTTGAACGCTGGTTCGTCCCAACAGGGAAAAACATAGCGCGCAGATGATGGCAAGGGCAGTATTGTAGCTGACCACCTGGAAGATATTAGTCACTATATTGGTTAGGGACTCTGTAGAATGCGCACTTTACATCGCACTACTACTTTCCAATCTACTGTTACAAACTGAGCGCCGATACATGCTTATTCATACACAGGTGCTACGACACGACCAACCGTAGAAGGATACCTATTTCGTAAACAAATGAAGATTCCAATCCAATGTACATATGTTCTTACTCAACGCCGGCGTACAAGTGATCATTGGTATATCAGTTACTAAATTTCGGTTTCTTTTATAATTTCGTGTCCTTTATAAGGGTCTTTGTTGACGCGCGCACAAGAGGCGTAAATCCGACCGTGCAACCTCTACATGACATAATACTGGTGGTATGTCAACTTTGAAGCATCATATCTTGGAAATGGCTTGCGCAAAAAACAAAGATAGGCAGTGTTTTGAAAGCGTCTCGTCAAGGGCTACAAGGATATGCAATAATAAGTCACTCCCTTTACGGTCGTGCCTAAAAAGTAGGGGGTTCCATTTAAGAAAACATCGATCACATTGACCTAGCCTTGATAAAGTCACTCAAGATCAAGTCCGTATTTTTATCATATGTCACCCTCGATATCCTACAACTTTCGTCTGAAAAATTTTTTCACATTTAAAGCGGTTGCCGAGATCCAGGGATGGGGTCAGACTTTAGGGACACCCTGCTTATGAGATATATCTTCTAACCACAGTGCATCGTTAAATATTACCGAGCATTCAAACGTTCATACTTACACAGTGCGCTTATATTCATCCACACGAGAGAATTTGTGGAAACCGTACGGATCAGTACGAATCTCGCCTATGACCATCAACTTGAGCCCGTAAGTAACGGTTGGCACGAAAGGTTCCTCGAAAGAAAGCGTGAGTAGATCAGACACATAATCATATTTTTGTTTCATTGGTCTGCTGGTCACTCCTCTCATTGATGTTAGTTTCGTCATCGATTCGTCTATAATCAAAAAGCTCGCGTGCAATACAATATCGTTTGTGGCTTCCATCACTCTAATGCTGATATCAATTTCACCGTAGAACGTGAAATTTCCTTCTACCAAATACGGCGTCAGCTGCACTTTGTAATGGTACGGTACTATTCGTTTCAGTAGCTTAAAATTGATGTTCTCTCCCTCCTTTCCCGAAGTATCAGTCTCTTCCGCGGGTAAACCAGGAAGAGTGGCCATTGCAGCGACAAGCACCACCGGCAAGGTTACCAGAAACATCGCACAATATATGCTGCAAATGGTTTTATCGATATGTAGTTTGGATTACTGTAAAATCTGCACGTTACTTTGTGATTTTTATGCCACAAAGATTATATGACATCGTTTATCCGTAGGCCTGAAAAAGGAAGTACCGATGCGGTAATTAAACTGCAATCGAATTGTATTGATCTACTGGACTTATTGTTAGTAGCTGTCTATCATTTACTGGACAATACATGTACGTATGGCAACTAGAGAAATCGGAATGAACGGCAACGTGCACTATGTTGTACTCCGTAAAGTGAAAATAATTACTAATTCTACGAAAGACTCACAGTATAAGATATAGCGTCCTTAACGATGCCTTATTTGACCGCACGAAGCTAATATTCACTATACACCTTTTGTTTCTTATATTTGAGTAAGTAAAACTATCAACTGAAGTGGAGATTTAGCCACTTAAATACCTGTTTTTAAGGTCACACTTAAAGGGGAACCTTGAAAAAGACGTGACTATAAAAAAGCTGTAAGGAAAGAATTTGTTCCGCATCCGCAATAAATGGTTACATCGTTCACGTTTCAAGCAGTGCACGTTCAGGACAATTACGAGGCACGCATCCTAAAATACGAATAGTACTTTCCTCTAATCCAAGCTTCCGCGTATTTACTAGCTCAGAGTGAGTATCTGATATACGCCGCAACCGCTTTCTAAAGAGTATGCAACATTTGGGTGACGAACACCTAAGCGACAGAATTGGGCGACAGTCATTGTTCCAGAGAAAGTTACAATCCTTGATGTATGTATAATGAATGCTCGACAGTATTATCATCGCCAAAAAAGCATCTGTAACTTGATGAAACGGGAACGCTTGTATGAAGCGATAGCTCCGTAATGGAAAAGGCGCTGAATAAAGTGTACCACAAAATCATATTAAAAATTAACAAATCGAAGTGCCAAGTATCAGAAAGCTCCTTGAAAAAATATATAAACCAGAACGACACGCCGTTAGTTCATACATCGATTTTATTAGCTGCGATTAATTATTCCCTATAATAAATATTTAATTAATAGATTTATATTTTTTTGGTATTATTTATTTTTTATATTCTTTAATATTTAAGATTAATATTTAACCCCAAAAATACACGATTAAAAATATACGAGACATGTGCGTTAATAACACCATCGCATTTACTGAATGTAGTGACCACTTTTGAATCTGTCCCTAACTCTGATCTTCATTTACTATTCAATCGCGCATTTCTGCCACAGCATTTTCCCATACGTCTACTTGTGTTCGAGCACTCGCTAACACTTCTACCCCTTCCGTCAAATTCAGGGGAAAATTTTCTGTTACCTGTAAGTAGCTCACAAGGAGAATTAAAAACAGCGAATTTCCATTGCTGGATTGAAATGGCAACACGACACGTGAAAAAAGCAAACATGTTGGTATTTTTGTTTCACGTTTAACAATTAATAATAATTGAAAGAAAAAAACAATAAAAAATACCTTCGCTAAACGATCCTTCGTCTTTGCCAACCGTAGCAATTCGTCTGGCTTAATGCTGCAAAATAGTACGAGATTAGTTGCGCTTTATTGGAATAGTGAATTATAATATAAAAAAAACTTTCTGTATCGTAAAGTAGGCGCGCCTTGACTATATGTTTTGGAAAGGCTATTAACCGTTTGAGTCCCAGAGGTCATTGGAAAAACAGGGCAGAATAATGCCGAACAGCGCGATAGGTGAAAAAAATAGAATAGAAAATGTGTTGTCATTAAAAAAGACAACTATGTGATGCACGTGCGTGGGTAAAGTTGATCGCGCTACTTCGACGCGGTCTGTGGATGCATCGTTAGTTGTCGATACCTTCAAAATATGCTGGGCCTTTTCGACATAAAGTCTGAAGAGCGCGATCGCGCCACTTGGAACTCAAACGGTTAAGCGAATCAATTTTGCATTATTACATGTCTTTCAACTTGTCTTTGTTCTTAACACAATAGTTCAAGAATGTGTCGATATTTGCTGGATGCAGATACAGAGCAGATTCAAGTTTCTCCGCGAAATGTTCCTTTGAAATCGGCGAATCTTCTTCTAGCAATAGTTTCAAGAAGTTCTCGAAAAGATTTGCGTTGTTCGTGCAGGACAGGTACCACAACGTGCGCTGGAGATTGTGGGTTCGGTAAAAGTATAAAATATTCTGCCAGGCCAGGTTATCCGCCTCTCGCAGCGCCATGCACACAACCCACTCGTTCTCCTCCGGTATTTCCCTGTAAGTTTGTACTGTTTGACGTGGGAAGTGAAATAATGCAAGCCCTGCAATATTCAAATCTAAGTGCTGGACGTCAGATCAAAGTAATAAATAAATGTGGACCATAGGAAAGAAGTGCATGCACCTCAATTACAAGCATCAATGTCGTGAAATATAACTACCGGAAAATAATCGTGAGCATGGGGGGTGACACATTTGATGAAATGCAGGGCGGTACGAAGTTCAGTATAGAGTAACATGTGACGATGAGCGTGAAGAGGAGACGAATGCTACGACATGTAGTATATCTACTACAAATTATTGTCAACTAATTTCCTGCATTGAGGTACGGTACTGCATCCATTGTGTTCACGGCCAAAGTTAACACCACCTTTTGAGTGCAATATTTGTGCACCTGAAAGAGATGCAAAATGGATGTAGGCGCATCATGGATGTAAGAAACTTACTCGAATGTTTGGATAACCTGCAAATATGATGCCATATTGTCAATTGCCTTTCTCTTGCACACATCATGACCGTATTGGCATGCAATTTCGAGTATCCTTGACCTGAACGTAGTTATTGCGTCATCCTCGTCCTGTTTTCTTTCGAAACCCACGTGTTCGACGATTCTATCGAAAACGCGCGAGATACGTGGCTGTAACCGTAGACATTTAATTTACATCGACAGAGAAATTCGAAAGATTTTTAGAAATTGGTTTAGTTAAGCAGGTATAACGCAAATATCGCAGTAGAATAAAATGAATATTTGAGCTGCTCCCTTGTCCTCAGGCCCGTATACCTCGTAATATATGAATGTGTAAGCGAGTAAGGAATGGATTTGATGAGACAAAGAAGGACAGAGAAATAGAGCGATGCCCAAGGACGCGATCGACGGCCGACAAGTTAGCCGAGGTGGTATCAGAAGTCTTAGCAAAATATGCCCATTAATAAGAAAGTAACGATATTCATTCGAGTTAGAACACATTGAACGTTTGATAACTTACGCGAAACGTCTCTACCTCTTTGGGGACCATAATGTTCAGGTACATACGCTTCAAGATCTTGATACCTAACTCCCACGGAACTGGATCGATTTCACGTTCCAAGTAACTCAACAACTGAAAGAAGATGTCGGGATCTATCCGCCTGATGGGTAATAAATTAAAAGCATCGTTAATTATATTAGCACGGTTTACAACGTGAATATCCACGTAACTGTCCGAATTTAAACATTTCGCTATACGCTTCCAGTTAGTCTCGTCGTAGTTTACACGATAAAGACCTGTAAAAATAATAAAAACAATTGGTAAATGAATAACTAATATTAAATTGGAAACGAGCGCTCGGCAGATGGACATTCGCTCTTTAGAAGAAAGAAGAGTCATTTTATTTCCTGTCCTGGGACCAGAGATCCTATAAGGACAATCGAAATATACCACACCACAAAACAACATACAGCTCAATAGTACGTGCACGTACCATGACGACTCAGCACACAATCTCCATGCAGTTATACAACACAAAAACTTACTACCACATTAATTCACTCTACACACACGCCCGATTAACGCACGTCCAACTCACAGAGTCCAATTCGTAAACCACTCACAACAACGGACTACACAATCATACCCATCCTCAAAATGAGATGAATAGGTCATCTACGACTTTATAAATAACAGATCGTTATAAGACGAGGTACCTGTTGTTTGAACGTTTAAAACAAACCACCCTATCGGATCGACTCCATCAATTTTTGTAACGATCTCGTGTGGTTTCATCCATACTTTTGGCGAAGTGTGCCGAAACTCAGTGTTCGTTTCCGTCGCATAACTTATGGGAATCCACCACCTCGCACTCATATCACTTTCTCCAGCGATGATTCGAGAGGGTACAAATACCTCTTGTGTTAGTTGAATTTGGCCAGTGCTATAATTTCGAACCGCACTTACAAGTGGATATCCGCCCTGATTTACCCATGTGTCTAGAAACTCTTTGATCTTAAACCGATCGTGAGACACATCAGAATCGTTTAGAGCCTTTTGTAGAGCGTCCGTAAAATTGTCGGGAGTAACGCTACCGTTGGCACTAAAATTCGAAAATATTCGACCGATTGACGCATCCAACAATTTATTGTTGTAATGTTAGTAATACGAATGGTCCGAAAACATACCGAGATATAGGTTCATACTAACTTTTTCCTTAAATATTCAACGATGCCCTCAGAAAAAACTTTTTCTGACACCGCGTGAGCTGCCATGCGCAAAAGGACAGCGGCTGTGGTTAAAAATAGTTCAGTTTATTATTGGTCTTCCGGCCAGACATTGTTCTTGAATAGAGGGAAAGTTTCCTGACCTTTACGAGACATTACCGAGGTATGATGGTCCATTGAAATATGGTTAGGGTTAATAATGTTTCGATTTATGCGTGTCGTTGTGGGGGGTATATCCATTTCAAAGATGTACGACATTTCCCCTACACCATAAGTATCTAGCACTCTCCAGGCAGGGAAAAGCTAGAAGTAACCACAATTTTAGTACGATTATATTCACTGGTTTTCGTTGCGATTATTGTTTTGAAACGTACATCATTCGCTATAATGTATTTGAAGTACGTCACAAAGCCTTCGGTCATCCACAGATATTGCCAAGAGGAAGGAGTGACTAAATCGCCGAACCACAAACGCGATGTCTCACGGATCATAGTCATTGCCTTGTTCTTTCTCGCGCTTGTCTGATCAAGATCGAGTACGAATGTTTTGTCCCTGTATGGATAAGGACAATAGCAAGAATTATTAGGCCGTGTGCTGTAGCGTAGATACCAAAATTTCCAAAGAAACCATGAACCGAGTAAACAAAGAAATTTTGCAAAATGTCTGGAATTACTCAAAGGACTCGCCACAGATCTTATTGATTGGCAAACCTCGAACTCTCGAATTCGGCTCTTCTCGAGGCTACGTGTGAATTCATTTTCGTCGTTCTCCGTATTTATACTCACGAATAAAACGCCAAACCCCAATGTTGAAGAGCTATGTTGGACTGATCTGGAATCACCACGTAATCCACTTTAGGTACCGCGATCGATGTCTTGGTGTACTCTTCCATTATCTTTGTTGCGTTCTCCAGTATCTCTAGGGCGAAGGTAACTTCTAACATCGTTACCTCCGCGCACCATACTGTGAACCTGCCATTCGTGTTAGGCGCCCGAAGCAAGTCGGTCAACGCAAGCGCCACCATATTCGTACTCATAAGGGGCGTCCTCTCAAAGATAGACCAGAGCATCCCATCCTTGTCCAAAGGGGATTGCTTCTCCATCGGCATATTGGACAAGGCAGTATAATTGGGATAATGTTTAATCAGGATGTCGAACTCCGCCTTGAACGCTGGTTCGTCCCAACAGGGAAAAACATAGCGCGCAGATGATGGCAAGGACAGTATTGTAGCCGACCATCTGGAAGATATAAGTCAATATATTGCTTAGCGACTCTGTAGAATGCGCACTTTACATCGCACTACTACTTTCCAATCTAGTGTTACAAACTGAGCGCCGATACATGCTTATTCATACACAGGTGCTACGACACGACCAACCGTAGAATGATACCTATTTCGTAAACAAATGAAGATTTCAATCCAATGTACATATGTTCTTACTCAACGCCGGCATACAAGTGATCATTGGTATATCAGTTACTAAATTTCGGTTTCTTTTATAATTTCGTGTCCTTTATAAGGGTCTTTGTTGACGCGCGCACAAGAGGCGTAAATCCGACCGTGCAACCTCTACATGAGATAATGCGAATACCGGTGGTATGTCAACTTTGAAGCATCCTATCTTGGAAATGGCTGGGCGCAAAAAGCAAAGATAGGCAGTGTTTTGAAAGCGTCTCGACAAGGGCTACAAGGATATGCAATAATAAGTCACTCCCTTTACGGTCGTGCCTAAAAAGTAGGGGGTTCCATTTAAGAAAACATCGATCACATTGACCTAGCCTTGACAAAGTCACTCAAGATCAAGTCCGTATTTTAATCATATGTCACCCTCGATATGCTACAACTTTCGTCTGAAAAATTTTTTCACATTTCAACCGGTTGCCGAGATCCAGGGATGGGGTCAGACTTTAGGGACACCCTGCATATGAGATATATCTTTTAACCACAGTGCATCGTTAAATATTACCGAGCATTCAAACGTTCATACTTACACAGTGCGCTTATATTCATTTACACGAGAGAATTTGTGGAAACCGTACGGATCAGTACGAATCTCGCCTATGACCATCAACTTGAGCCCGTAAGTAACGGTTGGCACAAAAGGTTCCTCGAAAGAAAGCGTAAGTAATTGTGATACATCGTCGTATTTTTGCTCGATTGGTCTGCTGACCGCTCCCCTCATTGATATCAGTGTCGTCATCCATTCGTCTATAATCAAATTCCTCGCGTGCAATACAATATCGTTTGTGGCTTCCATCACTCTAATGCTGATATCAATTTCACCGTAGAACGTGAAATTTCCTTCCACCAAATACGGCGTCAGCTGCACTTTGTAATGGTACGGTACTATTCGTTTCAAGAGCGTAAAATTGATGTTCTCTTCCTCCTTTTCCGAAGTATCAATCGCTCCTGCGAGCAAACGAGGAAGAGTGGCCATTCCAGCGGCGAACACCAACAAAGTCACCAAGAACATCGCGCAATATATACTGCAAAAGGTTTTATCGGTATGTATTCTAGATGACTATAAAATCCAAAATACAAAGCAGAAAACAGCAATCTATGCATTGGTTGGTTATCACTATGCCATAAGAATTTTGTGACATCGTTCATCTGTATGTCTGCAAATGGATGTAGCAATGTGCGAATTGAATTGTAACGGTTAATCGTGTTTATTACTGGACGTGCTAGCAAGCAATAACCTTCTGGAAAATCTATGAACGTAAGAAAATGAATGGGACCAGAAATGATGGCAATGTGTACTGTGTTACATCATATAACGTCAAAATAAATACTAATTCTATAAGAGACTCACAGAGAAAAATATTTGTATCGCCCTGCACAATGTCCTGCTTGGCTAAACAAAGCTTATATTCAATATAATACATATAGTCAAGTCCATACTCACGCTACACTCGCTGGTTCGTTTACTCACAAAAATACGTAAGACTATCGGCTAAATTGAAGAGTTAGCCACTTCAATAAATCCTTTCCTTCGCGATCGTGGCTAAAAGGAAGCCTTGAAGACGGGACTATAAAAAAGCTATAAGGAAACAATGTTTGTCTTCGTGTGCAATGAAAAATAAAGTTCCAATAGAATTTACCTATAAGAGAATCTTGAGAGAAGTGTGATGATAAAGCAGCTATAAGAAAAACATTTGTTTCTCCATCCGCAATAAATAGTTATACTGTCCACGTTTCACGGAGAACGCATTCGGGACTATTCCGGGATACTTGTTCGATGATAGCAATAGTAGATACTGTCTTCTAATCTAAGCTTCCGCGTATATTCCAGTTTCATAACATTTTAAAAAGTTTGTAACAATAACACGCCTATGCTCTAACATCGCGTCGACCTATACGCACTGTCTAGCATTTCAGCTAACTAAAATGGCCACGTTCGTGGGGATCACGGGCACCGGGCCAGTGACGGGGGCAGGAAGTAAATCCACATAAGAGTCCGCTCCAGGAAGCAATTGTGTTATTAAAAGTATCATTAGCTTTCACGGAGTCATCTCTTTTCAGAATGGTGCGAATTGCATTCTTTCTTAATATCCCTACACAGAAAATTATATAATTATTCGGAATCGTTGCAACCTCACCGATTTTGATGACCTTGAAATATGTTGTCAAGGTCGTCAGTTGGAAGAACTTTTTCTTATACACGTTACCACCACTAGGCCTTAGTGCCTGAGATATATGCGAACATATTTTCCGATTTCTAATTCATTTATAAAAGAAGCTTGCGGCGCAAAGATTGTTGCTATCCATCTCTGCCCCATTGTTACATATGTATATATATTGTCTTAAATGCACCAAAGTGCAAAGAAGAGGATGCACGATACAGCAGAATAATCGTAGAGTTTGAACTGACTTTAAGTTTATGTCATTTTTCTTCTACGTCATTCTACGGTTCAGTTGCTTCAGCGTAATTTTTTTAAAGCCACTATCGTATTTTGTAATAAATATAATGATTATAGGACGGTAAAGAACAGTTTGGAATTTTTATTTTCCAAGCTACTATACTTTCATTATGTTTATTGCAATATTTGTTTTGCTTATAGCAACATTTCATAAATCATAGAGGATGTTATCTAATTATGGAACGCAGTTTACGTCGCATGCTTGGAAAAGTGGACTGGAGCGCGTAGAAAATTGTGGTCTCTCATATAGAAAATAATGTTAAATGTCTTATTTAGTGAGGTAAGGGAAAGAATATATTAATTCAAAATATATTGCATTTTTAATGTAAGATGAAAAGTTGGTATCATCCTATACATATATGCAAAATTTGTGGGCGCCATCCTACTTAATGGCAGCACCTTCACTACCTTCTAGCCCTACCACTTATTTTTATTTTGAATCCCATCGCGAATTTTCTCCACGGCATATTTCCACATATCTATATGTGCTTGTGCGCTCGCCAACGCGTCTTTCTCTTCCTGCAAATCTAGGGCGAAGTTTGCTGTTATCTGCAAGTAGAGTATAACGAGAATTTAAAATAGTCCATAATTTGCTTTGCTTGGTTGGTAAACAGAAACGCACACAAATAGGAAATATTAACCAAGCAAACACGGTGGAATTTTACTTTCATAAATAATGCATTATTAATTAAAAGATGCATAAACATACCTTCTTGAGTCGATCCTTTGTCTTTGCCAGCCGCAACAAATCGCCTGGCTTAATGCTTTAAAGTATGAGATTAGTTTTATTTCATTACAATACTATATTATGGTAATATTATTTATATTCTAGAATAGGCGCGTTTAGACTATGAGAGATGCAAGTGCAAATTGAAGTAAGTATATAAATTTTAAATAATTACATGTCCTTCAGCTTTTCTTTGTTCTTGATAGAATAGTTCAAGAATATGTCGATGTTTATGGGATGCAGATACAGAATAGATTCTACATTATCCATGAAACGTTCCCTTGAAATCGGTGAACCTTTCTCTAGCAACAGATCCAAGAATTTCTCAAAAAGAGTTGCATCGCTTGTGCAAGACAGAGACATTAACGAAGATGAGCTGTTGGATGTTGTGTAGAGATTTGCAACATATTGCCAGAACTCGTATGTCTTCTCCCGTAGTCCTACGCACAGAAGGCACCACTCTTCCTTCGCCAATGACCTGCAACCAAATTAATTTAAATGATAAAGTTACCGTGAAGGTGAACAAACAATGAAATCTTGAGACATGTGTTCTAGTTGTCGAATCAAAATAGTCATTACATGAGAACCTTCGGAATAAAGTATATGTATATTAACTTAAATTACCGAATCAATAGTTATTTTCATATTCTTAAAATATAGGCGTATCTTCATAAATTCAGATAAGATAGTGCATGTATTGCGCTTTTAATAGTAATTAAGAAGATTCTTCAAGTCCAATACTTGTGCAAATAAGCGACATATCCAATGGATGTAAGCACACCTAAGGTATGAAAAAACTTACTCAAATATTTCGAGTTCTATCATATAGTATACTATCATTTCAATTTCGGTTTTCTTGCATGCATCATGACCATATTGACATGCAACCTCGAGTATCCCTGGCATAAGCACATTTATTGCATAACCATCGTCTGGTTTTCCTTCGAAACCCATGTCTTTGATGATTTTATCGAAGAGGTGCAAAACATGCGGCTGTAATCACAAATGTTTGACTCGTATCGACACAAGAAAGTTTAAGGATTTATAGAAATTGGGTTAGTAAGGCAGGTATTGGACACTAAAAAATCTCAGTAGAGCAAAACACAGTGTATTCAAGCTCATATACCTCTATTGGCAATCAATACCAAAATAGTTTTTAAAGATACCAAATTTATGTATCCACATTATTAAGCAAGAAAGTGAAATTAATCTATACAAGAAAGAAAAAGTTTGAATGTTGAAATATTTATTTGTGCATTTAACTTTAAGAGGTGTCGGTTCAGATTTGAACTGTAATCGTTGGAATTGTAACGTATCGAAGGTTTAGCAACTTACGCGAAAGATCTCTTCCTGTTCGGGAACCATAATATACGGGTATATGCTCTGCAAGATCCTGGCACCTAATTCCCACGGAAGAGGATCGCTTTCACGTTCCAAGTAACTCAATAATCGAAAGAAGATGACAGGAGATATGCGCCCAATGGAAAATAAGGCAAACGCGTCGTTAATTAAATTGGCACGATTAACAGGATGAATAAGTGCGTAATTGTCCGAATTTAAGCAGTTCACTATGCGCTTCCAATTAGTTTCGTCATAATTTACACGATAAAAACCTGTCAAAATAACAAAAGCAGTTGGTAAATTAGTAAGTGAATAGCCAGGTCTGTTACATTGTGTAGAGCGATATTGCATTGAAGCATGCGCTCGCTAGTGTCATTCTCTCTTTAGATGTATGAATGAAGCAATTGCGACTTTATAAATAACAGATCGTTATAATTCGTGGTACCTGTTACTTGAACGTTTAAAACAATCCAGTCGTGATCGTCGAGTCCTCCGATTTTTGTAACATCGTCTTGCGGCCTCATCCATACCTTTGGCAAGGACTGCAAAAAATCTGGTGCTCTTTCTGTTGCGTAACTTATTGGAATCCACCATCTTGCACTAACATCGAATTCTCCAATGAAATTTCGGTAGGGTACAAATGCCTCTTGGGTTAATCGCATTTCCCCGGTAGTGTAATTTCGAGTGGCCGTTACAAGCGGATATCCGGCCTGATTCTCCCAACTATCTAGAAACTCCTTCACTTTGAACTGATCGTGAGTTACGTCGGACTCTTCCAGAGACTTTTGTAGAGCTTCCGAAAAGTCGTTGGGTGTAACAATACGAGAGACACTAAAATCCGAAGATATCGACCGCTTTACCGGTGGAACACTCAAATCTTTTAAATTTACTAATACAAATGATTCCGAAACATCCCGTAACGTTAATAAATAGTTAATACAGGGTATATGTGGCTTGCGGTGAAGGACGAAATTACTCATACATGACGTTATTCGCTACTACGTTCCTACTGTATGAATATGTCCGTCCCCCGCAGTAACAAAATGGACTTGTCTAATGGTAATGCAAAGATGCATTTTTTGCTTCTTTCAAAGAAAAAATCTGCGTCCATTGAATTCTTCGACAGAGAAAAACACATAGATCTGCAATAATTGTTCATACTAACTTTGTTTTTAAATATTTAATGATGCCCTGTTTAAAAACTTTCTCTGACAACGTGTGAGCTGTCATGCGTAAGATGGCACTGGCTGGAAATAAAAATATTTTTACGCATCTGCTGTCTTCCTACCAAAAATTTCTCATCGATAGATGCAAAAGTAATCTCACCTTTATCATAAGTGACCCAGCGATAATCGTCCATTCGAATTTGCTCGAAGTTGGTAATTTTTCGATTCATACGTCCTGTAGGCGGCGTGTCCATCTCGAAAATATACGACATTCTGCGTACACCATAAGTATCTAACACTCTCCGGGCAGGGAAGAGCTATAAGTAATCGCTATGTTAATACGATTATACTTACTAAAATTTAAGTAGAAATCATTCTTTCCAAACATACTTTATCCGCTACAATGTATTTGAAATACGTCGCAAAACCTTCGCTCATCCAAGGATAATCAGAAATTGCAGGTCTGACTAAACGATCGAACCACATACGCGACATCTCATGAATCATAGTCATTACATTGTTCTCTTTCGTCATTAGCGGTCCATACTGATTGTACCTAATCACATCGAACCTGTACGAATAAGGATCGTATGAAGAATTGTTGTACAGTAGTCGCTGAAATTCTTATCAAAGCCAAAAGCTGACGAAGCAAATACATTTTCCGAAATATCTTGATTAACCACAGGACTTGCTGCGGCTATTAATCCTTTAAGAGCGACTGAGATTTTTAAATTTTTTAATGTGAAATCGCGTGCCAATTTTATTATTCGTGCAGATGCATCTTAAGAATTAGATTAGTTTGAATTTGAAAAAGCATACGTCGTATTCACTAATAGATAGATCCTTTGAGTGCCACGGGCCGATGCACCTGCCCCGAAGGCATTCACATCAAACAAGCTAACCAACTAGACATCGACCTGTGGCAGCAAAAGGGTTAAGCGACGATTGGTCGCTTTCTTAAAAATTAGGTTGAACGGGACTCATTAATAATGTACACTGAGAGAAAAAAATGGTTGTGTTTACTATAATCTCACTATATTTTATAGTTAAATATGGCGTTAAACATACTTTTATAGTCCGCTTAACCATAGAAAATATGGTAGAATGAACGATTTATACAAATGGTTATATTATTAACTATTACCTTTGTTCTTGTTGCCATATGTATAGTAAAATGTGCTATGTGAATATAGTTAGTTCTATCACTATGTATGAGATATTCTGGTAATATTGACTATATAAAATAGTTACTTTTCTGGCCATTTTATATTTTCAACCATACTATATTTTTAGTTGAAATAACCATAATTTTTGGTAAAAGCATAATATAGTTGGTTATACTATGCCTCTATCGTAATTATAACCGACATTATGGTAACATTTACCATAAATATGATATTTCCAACCATAATTTTGTTACCATGCCATTATAGTTAGATATATCATATACTTTTCTCTCAGTGTAGACTGCTAAACTTTACAAAATATGCAAAACGCGAATTCCACGTTTCCCGCTGTTGGAGTGTTAAGCAGACCTTAAATCGTCGGATTCTGCTTTCCTCCGAAATTTCTATTTTCCTTCCCTTTATTCTTTTCGTTGTACGTAAACATACTCACGAGTAGAACGCTAGACCATAGTGTTGAATACCTATGCTGGAAAGACTCGGGATAACGACATAATCCACTTTAGGCGCGCTAACCGGTATCGTGGTGTACTCCTCCATTATCTTTGTCATCATTTCCAATATTTCTAGCGTCCCATTTAGGTGGTGTATCGAGTCTTTCTCGCACCATATTTTGATCGTACCATTGGTATTAGAGATGTAATCGAAGTCCACCAACACGAAACTCACAGCATTCGTGCTGATAGAGGGCGTTGTAAGGAAAGTGGTCCAGAGCATACCGTCCTTCTCCAAGGCGGATTGATTCTTCACCGGCATATTCGACAAGGCAGTGTAGGTGGGCGAATGTTTAATAATAATGTCGAAGCGCGCTTCGAACGCTGGTTCGTCCCAACAGGGGAAAACCCGTCGCGTGGATAATGGAAAGAAAGGTTTTGAAGCCAGCCACCTGGAAGAAGTGAGCCGTTACATTGCTCAGAATTTCTCTACAATATACGATTCTTATCGTACGAATGTTTATTTTCTTATTTTTTGACGAACCATGTACTGTTGCGAACTGACCGCTAGTACATCCTCAAACCGAAGTTATAAACTTTCGTCACCGTTCCGCCACCGTCGCCGTTCGCAGGTAACGTAGTTACCGTTGTTGATTCTCATAGATATATGTATGTATGTTATACAGTTATTATGAAAATCAACAACGGTGACTACGTTAGCTGCGAACGGCAACGGTGGCGAAAGTTTATAAATCCAGCTTTATTCGTACCTAGGCGCTATTATTCGATCGCCACGGCAAGATACTTATTTCGTAAAGAAGTACACATTCCAGTGCGAAGTGTTCTCTCCCTGTAATTATTACCAATGCCCACGTTTTCACTTACCCCACGTCAGAAGATCCTTTCGAATATGATTTTCTGTAGAAACCGTACAAATCTGTGCCAATCTCGCCTGTGAACTTGAATTTCAGTGCATAAGTAGTTGGTGGCAAGGGATTCTCGAAATTGAGCGTGAGAAAATCGAGCACACTATCATAGTTGTGCTCTTTCGGTTTGAGCTGGACGTTCTTCCTACTATCAGGTATCAGGGTCGTCATCGATTCATCTATGCTCAAGTTCTTCGCGTACAGGACAATCTGGTTTGTGGCTTGCAGCACTTCCAGATCGATCTTGATTTCGCCATAGAATGTAAAATTTCCGTCTATCAAATACGGCGTCAGTCGCACTTCGTAATACGACGGCACTATGTTTTTCGGTAGCATAAACTTTGTCTTGTCTATCTCTTTTTCCAAAGTATTAACCCCTACGGATTGTGGTAGGCGGGTGAGTACAGCCGTAATAGAAGCGAGTACCGTCGTCAAGGTTAGCAGGAGCATCGTGCTAAATATCCTGCGAAAATGTCTATCTTCATGTATTATGGATTACTGTAAAAACTGTACATCGCTTTGTTAGCATTTACACGTAGGTATATCATAAAGACTGGAATGTACTTCTGTTGTCATGAGTCTCTACGTGCAAGCATTAAAGCGATAATTAAATTACAAGCAAATCGTATCCTCTATTAGACGCATTTATAATGAATAATTTTCTCGATAATGTATGTATGGACAATAGGTAAAGCAAGAAGAATTGGTAACTATGTATACGATGTTACTCGTAATATCAAAATAATTACTAATTCTACAAAAGACCCGCAGAATAAACTTTATCGCCCTGCATAATATCCGGCTTGTCCAAACCAAACTTATATTCACTATAATATAGCAAAGCTGATATTCACTGCACACCTTTTGTTTTTTATACTCGAGTAAGTAAAACTATAAGCTAACGATAAGTTGAAGATTTAGCCTCTTAAATACCATACTTTGCCTAAAAAGGCACCTTGAAAAAGGCGTGATTATAAAAAAGCATAAGGAAAGGAATTTGTTTCAACATTCGCAATAAGTAGTTATACTACTCGCGTATCAGGCAGTGCGCATTCAGAACAGTTTCGGAACTCGTGTCCAAAGATATCAATCTCTCATGTAACATAAACTTCCGCGTACATCGTGGTTGTCTAACGTTTCGTGAATATTGTGAAAAAATTCACACCCTATAAAGTCACTTCTCTTTAATAATATCCGTCTTACCATCTTTAATTCCATCATTTGCCAATAGTCTTGCCTCTAGATTGAATTCCTTTCGCTTATTGTTAGCATAGAAATGCAATGACACTTACCGATGCATACTTTATTACGCTTATTAGTAACTGGTACGTAGAATAAATCGGCTGCAACACCTGTTCAAAGAAAATGATGATTCTTAATCGCAATAACATCGCAAAACGATTTTATACACCCAACAAGGTCCCATAATAACGTCATCCTCGAGCATCGTACAATAAACTCCACCGATCGAAGGTGCCCGCGATAAACGGTGTTAAAATTAATTTTCATCCCTTTAGTATCGATTCCACCTCGAATCGAGACATTTCATTGCAATTCTCGAAATTAAGGGTACGGCTTTGGACTTGCTCGATTGGAACGTCTCGGCGAATCGCAAAGGATATAAACGAAGAAGAAGAAGAAGAAGTGGAAGAAGAAGAGAATGAAAATGCGCAAAAGAGAACGGACGAATGACGGTGCGAGGAGAGATCGAAGTAAAGTGTTTCGCGGAACGAGGCCGGTTAAAGGGGAGGATATCGCATTTATACGCTCGCGCAAGTAATTGGAGTCCCGAATCCTGAAATACGAAGCTGGTCGGGCCCACCTGTCGAAATGGATCGCGAGACGTCGCAAGGGTCGGGATGGAGAAAGGAGTTGAGAGAAGAGGAAAGAAGGTGCGTAAAGGAGAAACACGCTCCGCTTGTACGAGCGACCTGCCGATTGAGCAGATTAATACTGGACGTGGGCGTGCGGCTTCTAGGCACCCAAGTCGATGCCTATCGGGCCCAATATAATCGAGCAGAGGGCCCCGCGGATTCTTTCGTAGGCCCTCCACTGCTCCTCCACCCTTCTCTTGTTCGTCTGAACTGGTCACGCGACGATAATCGACCCCAGATAGATTCGAATTTCATCGAATGGAAGGTTTCTCAACAAAATTTTCCAATTTCATCCTACCAGATACGATGCTTAGAGTGTCGAAGAATTTTCTGGTTAATCGTGAAAGGAACAATAATGGACACGAGATGGGTATGTTGAATTTTATCGATTGGAAAATTTCACAGGGAACTTTTCCAATTTCGTTTGACTAGATACAATGGAAATTAGAATGCTTCTCTTATTGTTAGACGAAGGTTAGAATGCTTCAATAATTTTCGGTTTAACACGAAGCAGACGATCTTGGACAACACCAAGGTGCAGATAGGTAGGTTCAATTTTGTGAAATGGAAAATTTCTCAGAGACATTTTCCGAATTTATTCCTACCAATTACGATAATTGGAATGCGTGATGAATTTTCGAGTTAATCGGAGAAAGGACGTAAATGGACGCCAAATAGATATGCTCTAGTTTATCGAATAGAAAATCTCTCAGCGAAGATTTCCAATTTCACCCTACCAGATACCAATGGTCAGAGTGCTTGAATAATTTTCCGCTTAATCGTGAAAGCGACGACATGAGCGAAGGGACTCGACGTTATCTCGACATATTTCTTTATTAATTAAACTATCAAGCTTAGTCGCGCACTTTTACCTCTCTTAATACCCATGCTCGACGTTGAACGGACGAAGGCGAGCTTAATGCGACATTTGCGAACGCGCGTGTATGCGTCGAAAGCGTCCTTGTACGCGCTGTGGAATTATACGCGGCCGCATCGGTTACTACCGCGCTCGCAATAAATTGTAACGGGCCCCTGCGCTATCTAACGAGATTAACCGATCGTTGGGTATCGTTTATAAGGGAAGTTATCCACCGCTGTCGTCGTCTCCCTCCTATTTCAACTAAGCCGATAGAGGCCGATCGTCCTGAAAACGGTAAAACGATGGAAACGAACGTACATTAAGTCCCGATGGGAGCCCAGAAGATGCCTTCTCTGCTTTCCGGCTTATTACTGAACTGGTGGGGAGTCTATTTAAGCAGAGATAGGGAAAACCTGAATGGAAGGTATTCAGGCTTGAACGTTCGATGATTTTAGCGTTAAAATTATCGAGTGCGGAGAAATCACGAATTTTCATTTTGTTTACTTTTTTGGAAGCGCAGCTGCTTCGTTTGTCAATTGGAATTCGTCAAGTCTAATACATTGATTTTTTTTTATAAACTTTGCGATTCTACCATTTCTAATGGAAATAACTGTATGTTAATCCTTCGAGTGCTATAGGCGCATACATGCGTTTGCCAATCTAAGAAAATAATATTAACCCTTTGACTACGGCGCGCTCTCGGACGAATCCATCAATATGGACGGCGCGTTTTTCGCATGTCAGTCACTGCGACTGGTTGTCCACTGACAAGTGACCAAAATTACCCGAAAATTTGATACCCTTCTTAGGGTTTAAAAAATAATAATGGCAAATAAATTGAAATTATCCATTTTTTTTACTTATCTTAAGTAACTTTATAAGCCATTTTAATTTACTTAACTTAACGTGTGCATTCCTTCGTTAATAATCGGTAATTAAATATAAAGGTGTTATACTTTTACTTTTATTTTTTACTTATACTTTTAAAAAAATACGGAGGGCGTATACTTACGCCTTTCGTATTGTATATTGATGGATTTATGAGGGCGTATATATACGCCTTTAGCAGTCAAAGAGTTAATACGATTAGTTACTAATTAATAAAATAACAGTATCGACAGAATTCACTTTAGCCAAAAAACATTCCATTCTTTACAATTTGAAATCGCTAAACTCGTCGTCCAAGCAACGTGCAACCGAGAGTATTAGCAAAGCTCCTCGAAAGCTCACATCGGAATTCGCAAGGGTCTTATTTTCGGCACAATGGAATCAATCGACGCGTTCTTCGTCCGATCACTCGCGTAAGAAACTCTGTACTCAGCGCCGATTTCGAGGAATCCTCAGCGTTCTACATTCGTCTGGAAGTTGTCGCAGGAGGCTTTCGCCGTCTATTGGTAAAAAGAAAACGAGAGACGGTGGTCACACCGGTTGCTCGGTACGATAGAGCGTATAAATTCCATTAGCTGGAATTCAGATCGTCCTGCTCATGATCCGAACCTCGATATCGACATGGGCGCTCGTAGTAGCTACGCGCGAGGTGCTCAGACGTGAGAAGATGCTCAAGAGCTTGAGAACGTATGCCGTCTCATGGCTTCTCTGGGATAAGCCGCTAAAAAGGACGAATGCCGGAATGAGGAAAGTGAAGAAGGTGGAGAGTCAGGATGATGGAGGTGAAGCTGTACGAAAGAGACGAATGAAGGAGGTGGACGATGAAAGTAAATAACGAAAATGAGTGTTGATGCGAGCCAAAGAAATAGATGGAGGTAGAGGAGGAAGATGGTTCGAAAAACCAAAAGAAGATGAAAACGAAGATGAGGGAGAAAGGATTAGAAATTAGAATAAGAACGACGAAGGAAGAAAAGAAGCAGAAGGTGAAAGAACCTAAACTGGAGAAGGAAAGCACTAAAGGCATAGGTGGTTGAAATGTGATTTGACGCTAAAGCTACCAACAGCGGATCAATCGACGGTTCGACAAAGGAAATCAGCGTATGGAAAAAACGTTCGGTAGATTGTGCCAAGAAGAGAAAAGAAGATGAAGACGAAGATGACGGAAGTGGAGAAAGGATTAGTATAAGAACGACCAATGAAGAGAAGAAGTGGAAGGCGGAAAGACCTAAATTGGAGAAGGAAAATGACAAAGGAGGAGGTGGATGCAAGAGGTGAGAGAAGGAGAAGGTGAACATGAAGAGAAGAACGAGGAAGTGACGTGAGTCGTGACTTCATACCGAAGGCGGCTCCGTAACGTTACACGTTCCGACGGTGTTCACGAGCTCTTTCGATGGTAACACGAATTAGCCTAGGTGGCCAATCTCCCCTGGAGATGATTGATAACTCTCTTGTGAGGCGTTATCAGCCGCAGCGCGCACGCTGTTATGTTCACGTCACTGCCGTCACCTTGACGGGCAGGTCCCTCTCCGCTTCTCTCCTCTCCATTCAGCTTCCATTCCTCTTCCTCTTACCTCACGTCCACGCCTCTCTCTTCCTCATCCTCTTACCTACTATCCGCTCTTACTTTTTCTTCTTCCTCTTTCCTCGCATGCATTCTTGTCCTCTCTTCTTCCTCTTACCGCACGTCCATTCTTCTCCTTTCTTCCTCCTCTTACTTCATCTCCTCTCCACTCCTTTTCACCTTTTTATCTCCTCTCCTCTTCCACCTTCCACTCCTTCACTCACACAGTCGCGGACTCTTTCGCTGTCATTCTTCCGCGTCTCTCCTTACCCTCTTCACCTGCTTTCATCTCGCCATTTATTTCTTCCTTCTTTTTTCACCTTCTCCACCCTCCTCTCTCTCTCTCTTCTCACCTTCGATAAGTCCGTCGTTCTCGAACCCACGCAAGTTCGGCGCTCGACACGCACTCGGCTTGCCCCTGTTAATTCAAACTTACGCGTCAACTTGTACGTCTTCGACCTCTCCTCCTCTTTTTTCTCCTCCTTCTTCTCTTTCCACCCTCTCCTCGCACTCCTCGCGTACGCCATCTTTTTTGTAAAGTCAAGTCCGCGTGGCATCATCGGTCAAGGGGGTAACACCAACGCGCATCGACTCTCAATCACCACAGGCGGTTCTTCTTCTTCGCGAGAATCTCGCGGACTGTCTTCCTTCTGAGAAAGCATATCGAGCCGCCGAAGCAGCCTGCGAAGCAAGAGCTGTTTCTTCGTTATATCGTTTATGAATGAAAGTCACACTTCCCCGTTCTTTGGATTCCACCAGGTCCACGATCCTAAGGCTCTCCGGAGACTGCTTTCTGGGAAATTAAAATCATCCTTTCCGCTTCTCGTTAATTTCGAGAAAAACGAAGCTATCGCGTCTTCCTTTCGCGTGTCGCTCGCCATACCAGAAACAAAAGTGCGCTGGAGGAGGAAGATTACGTTCGAAAGAAGAAACGATGCATTACCAGCAGTTGTTAGCTGAATGAAAATTTTAATTTCTGGGAAATTAAAATCATCCTTTCCGCTTCTCGTTAATTTCGAGAAAAACGAAGCTATCGCGTCTTCCTTTCGCGTGTCGCTCGCCATACCAGAAACAAAAGTGCGCTGGAGGAGGAAGATTACGTTCGAAAGAAGGAACGATGCATTACCAGCAGTTGTTAGCTGAATGAAAATTTTAATTTCTTGGTAATTAAAATCATCCTTTCCGCTTCTCGTTAATTTCGAGAAAAACGAAGCTATCGCGTCTTCCTTTCGCGTGTCGCTCGCCATAGCAGAAACAAAAGTGCGCTGGAGGAGGAAGATTACGTTCGAAAGAAAGAACGATGCATTACCAAGCAGTTGTTAGCTCAATGAAAATTATAATTCCTTAGAAATTAAAATCATCCTTTCCGCTCCCCGTTAATTTCAAGAAGAACGAAGTTATCGCGTCTTCATTGCGCGGGTCGCTCGTAATAGGAACAAAAGTGCGCTGGAAGAGGAAGATTTGCGTTTGAAAGGAGGAACGGTCCATTACCAATGGTTCTTTTTTTTCAACGAAGAAGAAATGCAGAGAGTAAACAACCACTACGTTCCGAACTATTCGTCACCGCCCAGGATTAATTGAGATACCCAAAGCGTAGGTTAAACGTGAAAATAAATTTACCGTGAGAATGGAATTTTTGGCCGTTCCATCGGCAAGTTACGCGCTCGAGTTCCAGCATACCGGCTTTCTCGCACCCCGAGATTAATGTTATATTCGGTATCTGCTCTTACCTCTCTCGCGCTTAACACGAGGAACATTGTAGCGTCTGAGGGTGCTACCATCTCTTTTCATATCTCAATCAAGGATAATCCCATCAGCCGTGACCGTAGGGGACTTTAAAGTTGTCGGCCGGTAATCGTGGACGATTTTTGATCCTCGCGCACTCGAGCCCGCGCAAGTTTCTACCTACGTAGTGTCGGGTTTACAAGTGCAGTAAACTCCGGTGGATGCTCTTAATTATGCACGCCAAGAGGATAATCTCTGCGGCTCGTTAAACTGCCGTAAGATCGCGGGATACTGCAGGACGCTTGGCATTAAACGATTTTACCGGTGAAAAGGGAAAACCGGGGAGGAGAGTGTCCTCGGGGTGTGTGGAAGAGAAGAAGAGAAAGAGTATGAGAGTAAGTTTTACTGTCCTCGAGTATATCGCGATTCTTATGAGAAAAACGGAAACAGTAGGAGAACGATAATGAGACAGAAAGAGAGAGAGAGAGAGAGAGAGAGAGAGAGAGAGAGAGAGTTCCACTATCCTCAAAAACATCATAATTCTTATGGAACGGATCTCTAAGGTGAATGATAAGTTTTATGGTAAGAGTTAATGAAGATACTCTTGCGGTGGCTGCGAAAGATTAGATTTAGGAAAGAAGGAGTAAATTAACTGCACCGCGGTCTAGCTCAATAATACGAGGAATAAAGTCAATAACTAACACCATATACTCGTACAGAACGAGACCACGCCGTAATCCGTTGATTTTACAGAAGCGACTTTGCACTTTTCTAAATTTCAACTACATATTTCCAAGTGGCTTCGATTAGCCCTTTTAATGCCAAGCAACTATACCTATCATTTTTTTGCAACTGACATCGTTGTCCACCCTACAATTCTTACAAACTTTTCATTTCCTAACAACTTTTGGTCCGGCAATAAAAGGCTTAATCGCGCCACGTATTCCAACGCAAGAAATACTTATCGTGTACTCGCGAGAGAAGAATAATTCAAATTGTTGGGAGAAACGAGAGACAGGAAGAGACGAACGGATCGTGCTGGTATAAGGAGAGAGGAGAACGCGGGCGTGCTTTCGGTAGGAGTGGAGCAGAAAAATAATAAGGTAGAATGCGCGATAAAGCTGCGAATGTCCCGCTGTGCGAAAACCGGACGCAATGCGAGTACTGGACCTTCGGCCAATTACGGCGTCGTCGCGACCAGGTAGGCGGGAAAATAATGCCCCTCGGGGCTACCACGGTTGGCGGAATTTATTCGAAATCATCTCTGACAACGATGCATGCCGAGTATGATGAAATACGACCGAACTTCCAAAACATTCGCAAAAGCTGGCACAATGAACAATCGAGAGCAATGAACAAGAGCACTCGGATGATATATTTTTCGTGCGGTAACCAACTGTCGATATCGTGACAGATTTTAATTTGATTCGATAAGTTGCGTGGTGCCTTCGATAATTATAAGAGGAGTAAAATGATTGTCTTGAAATTGGACAATAATAATAAGTGTTGATCTGTTTCTGTTAAGCCTTGTAGATGGCAAACTTCACTGGATTGCACTTTCACCGAATGACTTTCCATCAATCTAATTCATTATTTCCACGATGAGCACTTATTGAACGGAACTACTGATTGATTGGCGCTACGTGGAGTTACTCAAATACCCTGATAAGTTAGATAGATTGAGCTGGATGAGTTGGATTAGATGTTTCTGGGATGACAGCGAAAATAACTTGCAAAGATTGTATACCACAATGTTTTAAGTTTTGATCATCGAGTTGGGACAGCCACGTGCTAGGCCATGGACAAGAACCACCAGCTCGACTCACTGATTCTAACGCGCACTGATCTTAACAATAAGTGGACGATTAGCACTAAATAATATCAACAGAAGTCAATGAGCAGGACTGTAAATTTATTCACGAGGACACTATTCACCGATTACTTTGGCAACGAGTGATTTTAAACGGACTGAGTATGAAATGCACGCTCTCGCTACGAATATTTGGCAACTAAAATAAAAACGAGTTTTCCTTTTGGCGGTGAAGGCCTTAAATACGAGAGTAAGCGCCTGAAAATTTCCGTTATCTAATTGGATATCACATGCCTCATGCGCGTGAACGTCTGAACAGCTCACAATCAGCTAGGTGAATCGTGCACGCGCTTTTCGGCTACGCAGTGAGTCAGCTCCCAAATTTGCGTGTATTTGTTTATTGGTGCGATGCACGTGGCTGCGATCCGGGAGGTACTGCCACCATTCGCACGATGGACTCTGTTAATATTCAACATTGATCACTTTAATTTTACAAACTGAGAACAACTGTTTTCAACGCGATACTACTTTATTTTAATGCATGTAAAGCTTCACTGGTTTGTGCGTATACGTATTGAATACACACAACCGGCCCCTTCAAAGGATTCCAATTTATTGCAAAGTAATTCCCTGAAGCCCTAAATGCTGCAAGGGTGAAAATTCACGTCATGCGAATTACGTTTCAATGAAAATATGCGACCACGTAATAATTACTATCTCTAATATTAATGGATAATCGTTCTCATTGTGATTTATGACAACGTGATCATAGAACAGATAAATTCTTTCATATATTTCACTATAAGCTTAAAAGCAAGTCCTGAACGTCTTCACAGCTTACCCTTTTCTGTCTTATAAACTGATGACAACGAAACGAAACTTTATAAACGATAGAATTTACTCAACGTCCATTGACAACTAACAATTTTCATTACTTCCAGAAGCCCCCGGAGAGCTGGGTTGGGTGCTCACCCTGGTGATAGTGTCCTTAGTATCAGCTGGCATTGGTGCGGTTGTCATGGTGACGCTTCTTCACTGTCGAAGGTGAGCTCTTAACTTCTCTAGACCGATCTTACAAGCTAGACGCGTATTACCATAATCTCGATTAATTACCCAAACCACTACTAATTCTGTCTTCGAACTAGCTTCATTATCATTCCTTATCACGAGTATTCGTTGGCATCGCAACAGAACACACAGACGGCAACGTCAATTCACAGAATCGTAGGAAAGCCTTTTTCACTCGGCACAGAAGCGTTTTTCGATCTGGCGAGAGATACTCGAGACGAAATTGAAATCCGGGGGTATAAACAGCTCGAGAGAAGAAGAACATTTATGGCGGGTAGTAGTAGCAGGCATGCGCCGTCGGTCGGTTGGAAAACCGCGAGCAAAAGGGAACCGAAGCACTGCGATACGGATCGGTCGATAGAAAACGGATGTGAGAATGGACGGTGCTTTATTGCCACGGCGGTGGTGCTCGTCTCGCGTTACGCGAACGATTCGCTCGAATTGCCGTTTACCTTCGGGGTAGAAGAGAATGGAAGGATGCCAATCGAGCGTGGATATCGTCGTGGTTTCGACGAGAGCGAATCGAGAGCAGGATAAATCACCAACTAGATCATTTTGGCGATAAAAAGTTTCCAAACTCTAACGGCTTGTATTTTATCTTATTCTCTTGTTTATTTATTTCTTTACTTTTGTTTGTTGCTTCATTTTGACAATCCCTTTCGATTCTCAGAATTCCCTCGTTAAACTTCACATTAAACTTGGACTAATGAAAAATTTTGCGAAGACTATGAATAAAGAGGGTGAAGGATGAATACCTAAGGCAAGTCCTTTTCAAGTTAAGTGACGCGAAATTGAAAGAAGACATTTTCATTGGAACACAATTTAGAAAATTGCTGGACGATGATTCATTTTATAAAAAAGCTCACCGCCCAAGAACTCAGAGCTTGGAACTCATTTGCAAGTGTAGTGACAGGATTTTTGGACAACAATATGGATGCTAACTACGAAAAACTAGTTAATGAACTTTTAGACTCCTACAAATCGCTTGGTTGTCGAATGTCATTGAAAATTCACTTTCTCCATTCCCATTTATCATTTTTTCCTTAAAATTTGGGCGACGAGCAGAGTGAAAGATTCTATTAAGATATAAGAAGAATGGAAATTTGGTATTAAGAACGGTGGGATTCAGCCATGATCGGTGATTACTGTTGGTTTTTGAAGAGAGAAGATCTCCCATAAAAGAAAAAAATTGAATTAGTGTGTTCCAAATAAATATTTTTGATGTTTGCTTTTTTCTTAGATGTCAACTTAATATAAATTATACATATAAAGTGTTTTCCTTTCACCCCAGGGCAGCTCCCAAACGTGAAAGAACAACACCTATAGTCGACATACGGGGTTAAAAAACTTGTTAATTCATTTTGTTCAATAAATATTACATGGTACCGTTTTACATGTGGTTTGTTTAATGTAACAAGAAAACGTTACGTGTTACAACTTTTTGTTAGCCATTTTCGTATTTGATAGGTGCATTCTACTACAATATGCTAAAAAAAAAAATTGTTATGTCGGCCAGTGTTATTATCTTGCGGAGGCTATTACCTTTTTTCGTGAGACTACCACCGTGCTGATATTGAACGCTTTTTTTCGAACGATTAGCAAAAATCGATGTAATCAAACGAAGTTTACCTACTCGTTACTTCATTTTTATCCTAATGAGAGAATTCGTTCTTGTGTTGCAGGTTGAAGAGCGCGGGTGGCACAGGTGAGCATTAATCGTGATGAACGATTTTTTGATTTATTTGTTTAGATCGTTTTCCATTTTTCATGTCCATCCTTTACTACTCCATCCATTCCCGATGCTGTATTTAATTCTACGTTACGTTCTACGTTTCCTTCAATATCCTCATTCATTCATTAATTCATTCATTCGTGAAACCATCTTGGATTCTACTCCATGCTTTCACGCTTCCTTCCACAATTATTCGTTCCTAGCATCTGCATGCCTATATGACGCCAAATGGTTTAATGATTAGGCCGATCATCGAGACCTTATATCTTAGAAAATTCATCATAGAGAAAATATCCCAACTTTCCAATTAAGTTCGATCAACACTCTAGACACATTTTTACAAGGATCTGCTTTACTAACGTCGTTCTAGGCTGCTTCTGTTCCTGAAAGCATCTTGAATTCTACTCGACATTTCACCTTCGCTTCTTTTCACATTTATTCATTCCTGGAATGTGTATACCAATAGAAATCCGAACCGTTTAACGATTAGGCTGATCACCGGGCCCTTGGATCGGAAGTTTATCGTCTGAAGAAAATATCTCAACTCTCCAATTAAGTCGAATTAACGCGCTGCGCGTTCCGCGGTGGGACCTCACCGGCGCTGACAGCTCAGGCACGAAACGATTCCCAATTATACGAGGCCCCTGGTGAGTTACCGTGTCCGTGGGTTGGGGACCACGTGCCCCTTTCTTAATACACGATATCCACCGCCTCCGATCATTTTCGTGTGCGGTGTTCTTTCACGTGGACCACTCCTCAACCAGCTCAAGGACGCTCCTGTCATACTCCGAACTTATGACAAGGAGCAAGGGCCTCTCCAATGAATTCCCTCCGGGGAATCCATTCGGCGGCAAATGAATGGAAATATTATATTACCGAATGTTGATCCCTTTGTTGAACCGCTCATTCGGGACTCCGCTTATTGTCAGAAACTACGAATTATTCTAGAATCCGCGGATGCGATCACGTTCGAAAGAAAACGCCCAATGATTTTAGAATGAAAGACGCCGACGCTAAACGAATAAGAACATTTATCTTTAGAATAAGCAACGTTGTACGACGTCTGAAATATTAACTGAAAGAAGCTTCACAGAAGCCTCAATTACACGAAGCGTGTTATAAGGATATGTTTCGTTAGAGTATGCAACGTTGTATAATATCTGAAATATTAACAGAAAGAAGCTTGACTAAACAGTCATATAATAGAGCTTCTAGTTTCTTTTCGTAATTTACTCTGTAAACCTCGTGTGAAACAAAGGAATCAATGTCATAGTGGGCGTTCAAAACGATAAACGCTTTTATACATATGTAAATTAGGGTATTCTGCTAATTCGTTAAAATACAGCTTCTTCATTACTTAAACCTCAAGTACACGGAGAGTCTTATAAGGAGATTTATGGTGAAAATATGCTACGTTGTACGATGTCTGAAATATTATCAAAAAGGAGATGGATTAAAGCCTCAACCCAGCTGTCAATCCGCTCTAATTGTTTTTTATTACAACCGAAAGAATTTTCTGAATTTTCGAATAAAAATTCGATAATCTCGTAATTGCAAAAAGCAAAGACAATCACTCGACAATCTCCTTATTAATCAACGCAATCTGTAACGCTTCTTCTCGTCAATTAAAATCGATACACTTTACACGTTCTTTCGCACCATCTCAAACTCTCTTCCTCGATATGAATACCACGTCGATTAACCTGAACCGGCCACTCTTTCTTCTCTGCTTCTCACTCTCCCTCCTCTTATCTCATTTAACCCCAATGTACGTTAACGATTCACTGGTCGCAAGGAGCGTGATGCCTCTCGAATGCAAGAGGTTCGCATTTAAGAACAGAAAGGATCTTGGAACGAACGAATCCTCGTTGAACGTAACAGAGCGTTTGTGAGCAACAACCGGAGGAAGAAGGAGCACGAAGTGGCATAGAGAGTGTCAGCGTCGATTGGAGTTTAATTAGTTCGCATAATTAAAGCGGCCGCGGCGAAAAATAAAGAGTCGTGCCGTCCCCTTATCCTCCTCTTATCCACCTCCTCTTGCTTCTTGTTTGCTTCGCTCACTAAAGCCTTGCACTCTCCATCCTTCTTACGATCGACCGATCGACGAACGAACCAACGGACGGACGGGCGACAGAAAGGACAGTGAGACGCGTCTAATTAACTTTCTGATTTAAAATCACCCACGGTACCGATACGATCGACGAGCCGGGCGCAGCGGGACATGGAGTGAGAGAGAAGAGAATGAAAAAAGAGGAGCAGCAAGAAAGAAGAAAGAGAGAGAGAGAAAGAGAGAAGGATGAGCTTTTCGCGTGTGAGCGAGTGAAGAAAGCAATGAATAGGATGAGTAAGAGGAGGTAAAGAAGACAGAGAGAGAGAGAGAGAGAGGGTGCTCTTTTCGCGTGTGAGCGAAAGAGAAGAGGAATGAACGAGGGTAAGAGGAGGTAAAAGTGAGAGCACGGTGGCACCGACGTACCTGCGACACCAAGGGTCAGCCGAATTAATTATCCGACACTCGTTTTACCGAACCTCTCCTTGGCCAACCTCTCTTCTTAGACGCCTACATCGAAGCGCACGATCTCCTTTTAAGCTGCATCCACGCGGCCAAAGGATACGCGCGCACTCGGTGGTCCCAACCGTGTTTTCCTTCCAAAGAGTTCTCCTTATCTATCGAATCTATTGGCCTTTCGAGTGGGTACGAAAAAAAAAACCGGACGTTTCGACAAAATCTTTCATTTCGTCCAATCTTTTATTGAGTTAAAAGTGACTTATTCGTGTAAGGGTGTTTCGTGAATTGTATTATCCTTCGGTTCGATGTAAATTAGAGGTTTATTGGGGATGAGAAATTCTTATGCGCACAACACAATTATGAGAGTAAGGGCGATCTGAACACATTGTTGACCGAGTGACGATTTAACTCGTATTTACATGGCCAAACGTTGGCCGGAGTTAACTCGTGTCTGCACGTGCATGATCTACTTTAATTTGCGAAACCCAGGGCAATATAGAATATTTAAATAATATTTGTAGAAATACACGTAGAAAGAATAGTCGGTGACAAGAGATAGCTTCTGGATTAAATTGCCGGTCGACAATGTGTTAATATTTGATACAAACTTTTCGTTTTGGCAAAGTGACGTACAGTTGACTGGCAGTGTAGGTAGGTTTTATTAATTTTATCCTTCGTGCTAGGATAAATTAAGGGTTGCTGAGAAATTGTTTACCCATTCCTACCGCTGTACTTTCCGAATTTCATTCTTCTTTCCGGGATAGACTATGTCTTTATTTACCTATCCTAAACATCGCTCTAAAGTTATCACAAGCACAGCTCTTACAACAGTGGCAAATTCCACGGCTTCCAGTCTATTAACACCAGAACTCCTAAACTGATAAAAATGATGAATCGACAAGAAAAATTTCCACGTAGATAAAGAAATTCGGTATCTCTAGGGTTAACGCTCTAACCCGGTTTTTTTTTTATCATCCAAAAATGAACATTTGCCGAAATTTGGATCAGTTCGAAGGTTCAGTCTGTTTCGCAATCAGAAGAAAACAACATTAGAAAATGTAAAGGCAATTTTCTGGCACTTGATCTGACAGTTACACGAACTTACAGACAGTTAGAATCGTCTTTAATACTCGAAACGCCTTGGACGCTTGCGCATCACGCGATTTCACCACCCTCCTCTTTCGTCTCCTCCGTGTAAATCTAATCCCGTGTTTAGAGATTCGCACGAGGAGCTCTCACGCGTGTGAAACAGGTACGAGGAGGAAAGGTGCACGGAATCGTTGGGATTGCGCGTTAAAGAACGATGATTTATCGGCACCGCTCCGGGACGGTGGCCTTATCGTGGCGAGGCATCGAGTAATATATTTTATCCAAGCAAGTTGGGAGATCGACGATGAAAGTATTTGCCGATCGATCAGCCGTCGAAGTAGCGGTGCCTCCTCCCTCTCGTATAAGCGAAGGAGGCGAGCAGGCTCGAGGAAAAGAAATCGCTATTTATTACGTCGTCGTCGTACGGATCGTATCGCGATGTCATGAGTCGAGAGCCTCGATTATTTCTTAATACAGAAATGAATCGGTGAAAGTTCGCCACCGATACGCGTATGGAGAACCAAGGAGGAGCCGACCGGGTTCGCTTTAAGTGCCGTGTCTTCTTGGCACGAGCGCGTTAATGGACGGCTGAAAGGAACTTCTCCGCGTGAGAGGTGGCATCTCATGGAGGAGCAAAAGATATCGATTCACGTACGGTCAGTGTCGATACAATAGCCAGATCAGAGCCGAATGGAATAGGCAAGTCGAATTTCGTAATTGGCTTGTCGCGTATCGAGAACCCTCCCAAGTGCACCCGCTTGAGAATTTTAATCGATGAAAATTCATCGTCTTAGTCCGGTGAATGGTTTTAATGGATCGAGGTGATATGCGGCAAATGAAATTTCTTAGCGTGCTTTCGGAGTTGGTCTTCTGGATTTTTGTTGGCTTGTCATTGTTAAAGTGCGGTTCGATAGGAAAGTTTTTGTTCATGTTTCATATGTTGGGAAACAGTTGGCAATTGTTCTGAATGTACAACATCGTTCGGTGGCACTGAAATGTTTTTTAGCATTTACGTGGATTAGCGAGTAGCTGAAAATGTTACTGTGACAAAAGATACAATTTTTGTCGTTTTTTCCTAAGCACCGATGAAGCATTGTAGACCTTACCAGGGCTCCAGACCCTTCTAATTGTAAGTGCACCCTCTTGAGAATTTTTGTCGATGAACATTAATTATACTGGTTTTGTTGCCCTGGAAATGAGACTTGTTCTTTATTAAATCGAAGATCCTGATTTGAAAAATCGAGAATCCGTTTGTTCGAATTGGCCCGAGTCTTCGAGATATTCTCACTTTTATGTTTTACTGCTAAGTAACGCATAACAACGTCATATTACCGTTTAATATTTATTGTTTTTTTTTTTATGATTAAGTTATGTGCCACGAACGACATATTTGCCCGCGTAACGACAATTCGGTGTACTTGAGTTCGAACATCCTAAAATAGGGCTGTGCTTCCACTTCTGCATTTGCGATACTGGCTAGTTGTCTAGTCGTCGTCGCCAGTTCTTAAATATGACTTTAACCCTAATACCTAACTAAGTTGTTATGTGGATAAATATGTTGTTCGTAACGCATAACTAAATCAACAAAGGCAAAGCAATTAATATTAAACGGAAAAATGACGTTATTACACGTTACTTACCAGTGTACTTACCAAATATTGCTCAAATCTTTCCTCACAATCAGTGAGAGCACAGGTTCTTCGAACCGAACCGTGCTTGACTAAACTCCTTCGAATTTCCATGGGTGTACGGAGCATCGCAGTAACCGAAGCCGAAGCGAAACATGCGACCGCCCAGATTCTCCCGTCAGCTTCCAGCGATCTATTACGAGAACGTAGGCGTCGAAACGAGATCTATATAGATCTCGAAAGCGCGATAGATCACGCCGTATCGGATCACATCGGTACC
The DNA here is from genome assembly GCA_944319695.1 of Tiphia femorata. Taxonomy (NCBI): domain Eukaryota; kingdom Metazoa; phylum Arthropoda; class Insecta; order Hymenoptera; family Tiphiidae; genus Tiphia; species Tiphia femorata. The sequence goes on along the minus strand of OX090901.1, from coordinate 19,818,234 downwards.
GGCAGAGAAGTAACGAAAGAGAAAAGTGAGAGTCTCCTCCACGTTGACCGGGAGACACGAGCGCGCGCGTTCATCCCTCACGATCTTCTCTCAGATTTTCACGGGAGCGAGCGAGCGAGCAATTAATATTCATGCTATCCGGCATAGTAAATCAGCCGGCGGTATCGCCCTGAAGCAGCCCCACCGCGCGAGGGGAGAAAGAGAGAGAGAGAGAGAGAGAGAGAGAGAGAGAGAGAAAGTAGAGGGTGACACGAAGCGACGGCCTGGAAAAGAAAGGAGATCCGATTACCTCACCACCGAGGTGGGAATTATGGCGTAATCGCGGCTCAGAACTGGACGTAGACCCTCTACAGCCGATGGCACAGCGTATAGTTTGTTTTTCCTCGAGTACACTCAGAGAAAAGTATATGATATATGTATCTAACTATAATGGCATAGTAACAAAATTATAGTTGGAAATATCATATTTATGGTAAATGTTACCATAATGTCGGTAATGATTACGATAGAGGCATAGTATAACCAACTATATTACGTTTTTACCCAAAATTATGGTTATTTCAACTAAAAATGTAGTATGGTCGAAAATATATAATGGTAAGAAAAATAACTATTTTATATAGTTAATATTACCAGAATATTCCATACATAGTGATAGAACTAACTATATTCACATAGCACATTTTACTATACACGTGGTAACAAGAACAAAGATAATAGTTAATGATATAACCATTTGTATGAATCGTTCATTCTACTATATTTTGTATGGTTAAGTGAACTATAAAAATATGTTTGACGCCAAATCTAACTATAAAATATAGTGAGATTATAGTAAACCCAATCATTTTTTTCTCTCAGTGTAGATATTGCCCTGGTGCATGTTACTTGATTCGTAGCAGGATGAATTGTCTATATGGACCGTTTATTTTGAAAGTGGTGCAAGTCCGTTTTCTTAAAAAAATGAGATATCGCATAATTTCTGATTAATTTAGTGTACACTTTTTATTTGCAACTAGTTAATTTCTTTTTTTTTAATGGACTTAACTCGTGTATAGATGGCATCTTGCGGCGAGTGACTATAGTCATCGGTCGTATGTAGGTGGCACCTTGTAACGGGTGAATATAATCACTCTTACAATTAGTAGAGAAAGGGTTAAAGGTTACCAACTATGGAAGAATTCATTCAATTTGTGTAATTCTCTCAGCACTTTTTCTCAACTTTACGCGTTTCCATCTTTATCACACGTTCTTCTTGAAAACTTCGTAAGTTCTCGACACTTAGGAGTTGATTTCTGCATTCTTAACATTATTCAAACATTTCCTAAACAAACAGGTTCAATGTACTTTTCCAATCAACGTAAACACACGTGGCTACCGTGCTACGTGAATCAAGAGCGTTTTAATAATTCGTTTCACAAGCTTCCACGAAGGCACATATCTCAGGGGTACTTGGCCGAGAGCGAACAGTTTCCCGCGAAGAGGGTAATGTCGAGGAATTATTGCGGGACACGAGGCAGATTCCAGCTCCCGAGACGCGTAGCGTCGGTTGCACGCACCACCGCGGGTCGTCTGGGGTACAGGAGCCGCGCGGGGGACTCCCGCCGCGGAAGGATCGGAATTTTGTTGTCTGCTCCCGATTAAATTATACCGAGGCGCACACGCGCGCGCGAAGGGACCGGTCGTGCGCGGAATGGGTAAAGGCCGGACGCAAAACGGCAGAGAGAGAAAGAGAGAGAAAGAGAGAGAGAGAGAAGAGGGTAAAACGAGAAGCGAAAGAAGAAAAAGAGGAAAATGAGAGAGCGAGAGAAAAAGAGAGAGAAGGAGAGGATAAATCGTGGAGACTTATCCGCGATTGCAATAAGGGGATTAGCATCCCATACTCTCGTCGAACGCTAACTCGCCCGCTCCTTAAGTGCTCGCCACCTCGTGGCGCGTATCGTGCCAGACTCGTGAGCGTGAGCCAAAGCGAACGTGAACCTCGAGATACAGTAAATAACGCGATTACACTTTGTTCGTGGCGCATAATCGATGCCCTACGAGAAATTCCGCGCCCTAAGTGGAATGTTCGCGCGTAATTAAAATCGTGTAATCGAACGGTCCTGGGGAGCGAGGCGAATGACTTTCTCGATTTTTCATTCTCCACCCCTTTCTGCCTTCTTGATATTCTTAGTATGCTCTTTTTTTATTCTTGAGAATTCAGCTTCATATTCGCACCCTTTCGTAAGAGCCTCTCGTGACTCTCCAATGCCGCGCGAATTTAATCTGTATTTACGAGCGTCGGGTCTTCGTTATTGACGTTATCGAAGGTACCGTGGAAGGATTTGCATTTAATTCGAATTCGAATTTGGGGTAGAACGTGCGAGCTTGTGAGCATTCGCGCAGAATAGAACAGGACGAGGATAAATCATGATCACTCGTGAACTGTTTAAATTGAAGCTTTTAAATTGAATTTCGAATTCGAACTATCGCGGATGAGTCGACGAGCGAGAAGAGGAAAAATTGCGAATTAAACTTACTCTCGAATTTCGCATTTCTCTCTCTTGAACGTTACCGGCGTCACATTCGAACCTTTTAAATCGAATTTCAAATTCAACCTATCACGAACTAATCGACAAGCAGGAACAGAAACAAACACGAATTAAAATCACTCTTGAGTTTCGCAATTGTTCGGAGAAGGAGTAAGAGCCGAAAGAATAATATCGCGTCGATAAATTGGAGCGCTCGTGGATTCATATAGATAAACACCTATTGATTACAGTACGTAATCCGCGGCAGGTGGCACCTGTTGTCTACTCATGAGATCTCTCCGAACAGCTCATTGTCAGTTCAAACTCACCGTTTGTCGCGAGTCACATCTCAAGCGCCAGTGTGACAACTTTTCTGGGCTCTCTATCGCGGGTGCTCAACAGCTTTCTCTAACTCTTGTGTTCTCTTTCAATTTTCATGTAGTGTATAGTGAATAAATCTAAAAGTGCAATTCTCTCGCAAACCTCTCGGGTCTTCTCCCTGATTTCTATCATTAGTATTCACTCAACATTCAACAAACAGCATTCCTCTCTCTCTCTCTTTCTCTCTCTCTCTCTCTCTCTCTCTCTCTCTCTCTCTCTCTCGAACATTACCGTCGTCACGCTCGAATCTGTTAACCCTGCTGGTCTGTTCGCAATTGCTATACAGTTGTATCATTCGGGTCAATATGACCCGAAACATATTATATCGAAAAAGGAAAGAGATACTACATAAATTATTAATACTTGTTTATTTAATACAAAAGTAACAAATAATTATTCTGCAAAACTGAGAAATAACAGACATTGAGAAATAAAGTCACCAATGCCTGATGAAGCAAAATTTGAAACAAAAGCACAATTCCGATTTAAATTTTCTGTCGGGTCAAATAGACCTGAACAGACCAGTAGGGTTAAATCGAATTTCGAATCCACGCTACTCCAAACTAATCCACAAGCTACAAACGGCACAGAGACGAATTAAAATCATTCCCGAGTTTCGCGATCCTCGCCACGCCGAAGGCGCACGATGTTCCACGGGAGGTTTAAGCGGTGCTGATACGCGCCGCTGCTAAAAGAGTAGCACGAGAAACGAGAACCAGTCTCCATATCTTCCCCGGCGGTGGTGGAATGACAGCCCCGCCGTCGCGTCGTCGTCACCGCGAAGGAGTCGCGAGAAGAGGAGACCCACCGACGTCGAAAGAACGACGACGACGACGGGAACGCAGCGCGACGACAAGACGACGACAAGACGACGACGAGGACGAAAACGAGCGCGTAGTATCGCGCGTACGTGCGTAGGTTATGAGCTACCCCGATGAAGGAGGGAAGAGAAAAGAAAGAGTGAGAGAAAGACGTACCCGTGAAAAAAGAAGAAAAAGAGAGAGAAACGGCCGAGAGATTCACATAATCTCGTTTCTTCCTCCTCGGCATTCTCATGCCTACTTACCGCGAGGCGGCACCTCTGATCTATGAATTCTGAGGGCCGCCATTTTTCCCTCTACCTCGAATGTCCCGCTTCCTCTTCCTTTCTCTCGGTTCCTTTCATCCGCCCTCTTTCTCCTTTCTCTTCTCTCGAAGCTGCTCCAACCCCTGGTGTTCACCTTCTACTCCACTTCTTGCCGTCTTTACCACCACATCCATCCATGGCATACTTACCTTCTCACCCCAAAAACCCGGTAGAGGATTCTATGAGGGGCCGTGACGGCGCGATGACGGGGCCACAATGGAGGCCATACAGAAAACGCCGCTTTTTTTCCCCTCTCCGCCTCATCCGTGTCATAATGCGAACGATTCGAGGCACACGTATAGAAATATACACGATTATATACGTATATGTATAATACACCTATGTATATACGTATTATGTACATGCCTTGAAAACGACCCCAGTACCTCTTACCAGGTTGCGCGTTATGCGCGCACGTAACATATCAGGATTCTAGGCAACCTCACCTGGCACTTTACGAGCTTCGCGTCTCAGTCCGTGGTACTCCGAAGGTTCAAGGACCTTTCTTCCTTCTCCTCATCTCCTTGGCAATCCTTCTCCACTCCGAAAAAAAATAGGTAGGCGAAATTTGAGCGCGACTTTCGCATGGCCGGTGAATTCACCAACCCATCAACGAATTTTCCAAAGCAACGAGCCGTACGTGAGAAAGACTTCTTCTTCTGGTTTCTAGCCGGTTGCTGCAGCGTGGGCATGGAGGATTCCAACGTCCAGGAAGGAGGCGGTCCTGGTGGAGGCGGTGGAGGCGGAGGTGGCGTCGCGGTCATACCAGATCGGCCGCCTTTGGAACTGGACAAATTACCGCCTTATCACGACGTGGCGCCTAGTCCTGGTGAGTAACGATCGATTGCTCTTATACTGTGATATCGACCGTAGATACCGTTCGATTCTTATCTGACGATCGCACGGCCACCTGTTCTAATTATAAAATCGATGCCGCATATCGCGATCGTAGAGTAGAGAAGATAAAGAGGATTGACCATCGGCATCGATGCATTTAATTCGCCAGTTTATAGTTGATCTACCGTTTGCAATTATGAATATTATAATTATTGTGGTGTAGGATCGATTGGTATAAATCTCCAAACACCTATTTTGATCATTTATAATCAAGCATTGAAACCTTACCCTACACATTAACCGTTTGAGTGCCAAGCGGCGATATTGCGCTCCTTCCGTTCTGTATCGAAAAGTGCCAGCGTATTATGGGCATTGACGTTACGATGAGATTCAGTAGAATCAGAATCAATGATTAACAATCCCCTAAAGTCCCTACTCCTGCTCAACGAGCGGTCAGAATAGTACTGAATCGAAAGAAGTAAGATTTGCTGCATATTATGTATGTTATCCAAAAACAGCGCGATCAAGCTTCTTGGCATTTTTCGACGCAGAACAGAAGAAGCGCATTATCGCCGCTTGGCACTTTTGGATTGGAAAACAACAAACACCCGTGGCACTCAAACAGTTAATGAAGTACAGTAAAACCTGTTTTTGTGCGGGGGATAGGGACCGCATAAAAGAAATCGCATACAAAAAAAATATCGCGTAAATTCATAAGGTTTTCGTTTGCAACACATTTTAAAAAAACTTTTTTTATGCGGTAAATGGAAAAATCGCACATAAAAAATCGCATTAAAAAAACCGCACAAAAAAGGACAGCATAAAAACAGGTCTTACTGTATAACGAGCCAACGAGCAGTGATGACAAAGCAGTGCGGTTCCAATCAGGCCTTCGTTCGAGAAACAAAGGTTTACTGTTCGCTACTGAACAATGTTGCGTTCTAGTTTATATCAGGTGTTGTAGCAAATGAAACTACTAAAGCCAAGGTGTTAATTCACACGAAGTGGGACATTGTGCTACATGTAGAAACGCAACGAAAAACTAATCGTTAGAATTTGTTCGATCTTTTCAAAAGGGCACAACGTTTGGTCGTGGCTTGGCTCGAGACGCGGAGGCGGAACGCCAGGCGTCGTGACGACTCCTTTGTCACTTCCGCAACACAGGAGAGCGATGAATCTGCCCGTGGAGAATCACTACACGCACATGCAAACCGACGAGGCGTTGTATGCCGAATTGGACTCGCAGGCGGCCAGCTACGCGAGCGATCTTCAGCTGCAAATGAGAGGAAGCTCCACATACGGCACGACTTCCGGTGGCCAGGAGGACGAGTACCACGAGCTAGACGCCGCGAGATTGCATCGCCATTACGGTGGAAGCAGCGGGGACGGATCCTCTCAAGGAGACACGCTTCGTACGCGCCACAGTAAAAGGTAGATCCATTCTCAACTTAATCAACTTAAATAAGTTAAACGTTTCGGAGTTTTTTTTTTTCACACCACACCACGCTATAACCAAGTAAACATTGTCCACAGTCACGCACATCGTCATCACCTTTTTAACGTAATAACCGTTTAAGTGATAACGGTAATGATATTGTTATCCCTAGAAAAATATTACAACTACGAGTTGTTAGTGAAAGCAGTAACGATGAATTATTTGAAAATTGCCCGGAAGATGACTCTATTGATACATTTTTGATTTTGAATGCAGTAACAAACATGGTAGAGGAGTAAGGAGATCGAACCTAATTTGCTCTATTTGTAAAAGAGTGCTTCACGCACTTTCTACGGCAAACCATTATTGCAACAAAATTTAAGTGAATTATAATTTTCCTAGTATGTTTTCAAAGAGATAAATCAAAGGAAAATTAATTGGTTGAAACCTATTTTTTAATATTTTTTTGTGATAACACGATATTTGTGATCTAATTAGTTCACTACTTTTATTAATTTCCTTCATACACACCCAAACACTTTCGCATTTTTCGTATACACATATCCACAAAATTGGTTTATCACTTAAACAGTTAAATAGAAAAAACTGTTTAGTAGGTTCCAAAACATTTCTTGCATCGGTATCCACTTTTATTAACACTAATAAGGAGAGAGGAAATTCCACTTGTTGATCTGTCATTTAAGAACCTTTGGTATCTTCAGTATTAAAAACGCCAGTCCGTACGTACATCACCCCCAGACCACGCCATGACCAAGTAAACATCGTCCACAGCCATGCACGTCGTCATCGTCTTTTTAAACTCTCCCTATCTTAATCCGTCTGCAGGTTACAACAAGAGCCGGATTACGAGATGTACGAGAACGGTCCGGCTACGCCGGTACCACCAGGTCAGCACCAGCTACACCATCATCATCACCATCATCACAACCATCACCACCATCATCAGGAGTTACGGGTCGGCAGTAGGAACGGCGATCATCCGTCCTATCAGAACACGGCTTACACGGGTAGCGACGCCGAACCGGACGGGCCGATGTTGAGCAGCGCACCCAGCAGCGCCTATTACAGCGACTTAAGTTCCAATTCAGCCAATCAACAAATACCACCGCCATTGCCATCCACTTCCACGTCCATCGCGGCTACCGGCAACAACAACACCAACGCCAGCAGTCTTCACCTGAGCCCTCAGAACTTGGAGACACCGCAGTACAGATTGGCTGCGATAAACGAGAGCGCCGTGCCCTCGGATTACATTTAAAGAAGGAGAGAGAGAGAGTCGATGAATGTTAAATTGAACGATAAGAGAGACATTTAATTTTGCGCAAGTCCTTCTACAGTCGTAACCGTTAGGTTCTTAGAGGGCTGTAAAAGAGGAAAATAAGAAATAAGCTTCTCAAAGTAGAAATGGTTTAATTGAAGAACAATGGCTGGATCTCGCGCCGTACTTTTTAACCAATTGTTCATTTTGTGTACTTGGAGCGAGATGCTACCGTGCCTCTAAAGCCTACCACACATTCGGCCACTTGTGGTCACCATCGGCTGCGGAATGTGGCGCATCAGAGCATTTTGAGGGATTCGTCCGACGCTGTATGTGCGCCGAATGCGTGAGAAAACAATGAAAATCTCAGTCCTCGGCCTGTGGTCGCCACCGGTGGCGGAGTGGCCGAGTGTGTGCCCTAAATGTAAACGGGAGTAACTATTTATTCCGGAGAGGAGAGGAATTTTTGCGCCCTACTGGTAAGAAGAATGTGCTGCGAGATGTTTAAGAGAATTGTTCATTTTTCACTGCTTGCAGATATGCTCCAGGAACCTTTTTTTTTTACATCCGCGATGGATTCTTTCTCACCTCAGGACCAATCCAAATCCAGTTCTCTCGTGTGACTAACAGTGGTGATCAGGACACGTGTAAGAAACTGTTTCGACTGGCGAACGATCGATCGACGACACTTTAGTTCCTCTTAGTATGCGCAATTGCCATTAGAAAATCATACATACCCAAGTAGAACAGAAAGTCACGATGTCGTCAAAATGATGTCAAAATGACGACACAAACAGTCATTTTCTGATCATTTTGTCGTCATTTTGACATCATTTTGACGACATCTTCACTTTCTGTTCTACTTGGGTAGAAGTACCGCGTTATCCTGTTAAACGATAGAATAAGCTAGCCTCTTATTACGCGAGTGGAACGACAGGAAACGAAATCGAAAATATTTTTCCATGCGGCCGAAATCTTTTCTACATCGTCTTTCGCGTTCGTTGACTGCATAAGGCAATCCAATCGGTATGATTATTAAAATAACACATCCTATTCATGAGTAACGCGCGCACGAGTAACTGAAACTTCATCCTGGCCGCGGAGAATCACTCGGGCTTGATTCCGGCCAATATTTCGGAGCGGAGCAAAAACTTAATGCGCAGTGGCCGAAAAATCGCTCGCACTTGCGGTCTTGGATGGTCGGTAATGTGGCGATACTTCGCGAGGATGAAACAAAAAGACCCGAAAGAATCAGCCTGGTGCTTCTCAGGATCCACGCGTCGTAGGACGATGAAAACGATCCTTCCAATTATGCCTGCAACTTTCTGTTCCATTAGGCTCGCGAAAATCGGCCCGCCTCGATACCACAAAATCGACTCGGTAGCCCGTGGAAGCGGCGAGGTGCACTCTCGAGAGTTATCGTTATTAAAATAATTCGCCATTCGTTATAAACGGGATACATTGCCAGGCGCGGGTAACGGAAGCGGTGAGTGGAAAAAGTGTGTGACCAAATGGTTAAGTCAGATAAGGTTAAATTAGATTGACCTGCCAACAACTGATAATTGTTATTCGATCGTCTTGAAAAACGAAAATTCTTGTCACACTTTGCACGTAATGTCATAATTACCGATACTGGCGATTACTCAGTACTGGTCGTGAATTTCGGAACACAGCCTTCCATAACTCACTTTCGAGCTGACTGTACTTTCCAACATGTTGCGCTTATGCAGTGTAGTTTAGTATGCTGGAAAACATGGCGACCACTGGCTAAACATGTTGGAAAAGCATGAAGCGCTAAGTGGTGTTCAGCCGAAAATCTTACAACAGTTGCAAAGTAGCTTTTTCTGCTGAACGCAGCCATTCCAAACTAGCAGAGAAACAAGCACGAAAAATATCACACGTTCTATCACAGAATCCAGCAAGCGTTCGCGCAAGAAAACACGCAAGTGACGTCATTTCCATGACGGCAACCATGGCAGTTGCCATCACAGCGCCTCGCAGGCAATCCAGCGGCCGAACAAGCACTGTGTGCGGCAGGCTTTAGACTAAGAACGTAGTTTCGACAAAGATCGTGAAGCCAATCGCAGGCTATGGAAGAGATTAGAAGTGTTCGTAATTCGAGCGACAAACCGCTTTGCCTTTCTCTCTTCTTTTTTTATTCGTCCTTTACTTTTCCGTCTCTCTTGTCGCAGGCCAGCATTCTTCAAGCTCTTTCGCCTCGTTCCTCTCTTTAATCTGAGATCTAATCGCGTAAAATCTTCGAGGCGCAGTCGTCCGGTATAAAACGCGACGGGACTGGCGGAGAAGGCAAAGGAGAAAGAGAAGGATGGAACAGCGCGCGGTAGCAGACAATGCGCGAATACGCCAAACCAATGGAATGAAGTCGTTTCGAGGAACAGGTGTTTCGTAATTTGACGTTCGGCGACTTCCAGTGAGACGCCTTGGGCTATATTTCCGAGCGTCTCTCGTTTGCCGCCTGCCACGCGCTGCTAGCCTTTGTAACATTCTGCTCTCCCTTCTCTTCGTCGCGCACTAGAGAACGTGGGGTACTCCGAATGTTGAGGATTTTTTGTTCGAGCGAACCCCAAACGCTCTGACATTAACAATTTGAATTGTGCGCGTTCGCGTTCCTCCGTGCGAATCTTTGAAGATCCCAAGGCCGCGCATTCCAAAGGTCACATCCTTTGCGAGTCATGCCGACGAAAGTATCGTTCGATCAAAAAAAAAAAAAAAAAAAAGCACGAAAAGAAAAAGAAGAGAAAAGGAGAAAGGCCTCGACAGATTTCCAAGTTCACCAAGTTCTTTTTTAAATGCAATCCAGACAAGTGATGCGAGCAAAACAAGCAATGCAAAGAACTGGAGCGCGTATGAAAAACGTGTTTAGCAAACAGCGACGATAAGTACATTCGATACTTTCGAACCACTTTCTCTTCGTGTCGTCGAAGGTGACGTTGAAATTTAGCGAACAATTCTCAGACAATCGTTTACTAGTGGTCGCGCGACTCGAGCACGACCCAGAATTAATTCGTCCCGAATTCGTCGGTCGATCCTTTAATCCCCGCGCTCGGTCGTTCTTCCTTAATTACTCTTTACGAAGGGACTCGATTGTTCGTTCGACAGGAGAACACGAAGGAGGAAACTCGTTCTCCTTTTATTCCTCTCCGTCCCTGTCATCTCCGAATCTCACCAGCTCCCTTGCACAGCCGTCCTCGTTAAAGACTCATCATTCCTCGCGACTCCAATTCGAAGATTCGCGCGCGTCTCTCGTCCCATGCTTTCAATTCCACCACTTCTCGTCGTTGCATTCTCAACACGGCTTCTCATCGCCCTGAAGAACAAGACGCAAAAGAACACATTACGCGAAAGAAGACAATTAGACAATAGAAATTTCTCGTTTTACTCTTTCAACATCCACTTATTGGATCTTGTCCGTCGCTTCGTCAAATCCAGAAAACTGAATGTTCTCTCCTGAAGACTTATTTCTGTCTTAATCCTCCATTGCACGGCATCATGCCACGAGAAACTATACTTTATTCCGCCCGTTAAAATTCTCTCAGTGGATCTTGACCATTCCAGAAAAACTGAATTTTCTCTATTGAAGCTTGCCCTTCTCTTCTAATCCTTCGCCGAAGCCTAAGCATCGTGCCATGCGAGAAACTACCCAAAAGCCCTCGCGTACTTCTAGAAAGAAGGCGAGAATGCCCTCGAAGCGCATACCTACCCGCGAGGCCCACGAAGGGACGAACCGAAGCAAAGCAAAGCAAGACAACAGATGCAACAATGCGCTTGCTCGCGGGCGCGCAATAATTAATTGCGCCCTGGTGGTCACAATGGCGGTAAGGAGGGAGACGGAGGAAAAAGAAATAGAGAGAATGAGGAGGGGCGAGCTCGACGAAGAAATAAAATAAGAGAGATAGAGAGAGAGAGAGAGAGAGAGAGAGAGAGAGAGAGAGAGAGACGGAAGGAGAGGAGCCGATAGTCGACACACGTTGCCGCATTATTTCGCCAGGAAAAAAAATCCCACGTGCGTTTCGCTCGCTCGTTTCTCTCTCACGTTCGGGGCTCCTTATCGCGGAGCGTGTTACGCGAACGAGAACGCATCATGGAATTCGTCGGTGGTACTTAATTAAGGGCCCACCTCGCCCTACGAAGTTACCTTCCGCATTTGCGCGACGCGCTTCTGCGTCAATGCCTTGCTCTCTCTCTGTCTCTCTCTCTCTCTCTCTCTCTCTCTCTCTCTCTCTTCTTCTTCTTCGCCTTCGTCTTAGATAGAGAAAGAGAGGAAGAGAAAAAAAGAGAGAGAAGGATCGCACGTGCGCTCACGTAGGAATCGACTAGCTCCCTAAGCAGCTCGAATATGCGCCGAATAATCGCCGCCCGATGGAACGCGCCATTAGCACGGCACGAGCGCGAACGCCAAGACCCCAGCGCCATTCGCATAAATCCACGCGTATTTTACGTACCTTACGCGCGACCAACCACCGTTTCTATTTATAGGCGTGACCGAACCTTAGCGTAGAGGAAAACCCTTTAGGAATCGGTGACGCGAGCGTGATAATAGATGGGTAATCGGAAGATTTGTTTTACGATGCAATTGGAAAGATTTCTTTTTTTTTTTTTTTTCATGGAAAGAGGTAGGTCGATGCTCGAGGGTTGAAGAAAGCTATGAAGTTAGTCAGTAGTTTATCAGTTTTTGTATATACATTACGCTCGTACGCGCAGATCGCCGTGTGGATGCCGGATATATCCGGCGCTCGAAGCGAAAGGGTTAACAAGAGGAAGCCCTACTAAAAATTCTTACGCCCACGCTTCTCAGCGATTTATCCAAGGAACTCTCTTTCTCTCACCCTCTCGGAGAAACTGAGAACAATTTCTCCAAAAGAAATTTCTTCTGATCCAACGGTCGTTCACGCTACAACCTTTATATTAGGTACCTTTATATTAGGTCTACCGGAAAGTTCTGTCCGTTTTTGACTTTTACTTGTTGTAACCGTAACTGACAAAACTTTCCGGTACACCTAATAATAATGGCCTTGCCTTCCACAATTCGACCATGTACCATCAAGTATAATCCACTTTCGATGCGCAATATACCGCGATAGAAGGCGACGACAACGGACAACGATAGGAAGCCCTACTAAAGTCTTACGCGCGCACTTCCCAACGATCCGTCGTCTCTCTCTCTCTCTCTCTCTCCTTCTCGGCGAGAACAGTTCACGGATCGTGGGAATCCAGCCGGTTGGATTCCCGCGAATTTCTCGATCCTCTCCACTCGTTCACGCTACCCCCATCTGAGGACGATCGACGAAGGTGCCTTAATGGTCTTACCACGACGCTACACAACAGTTTCCTTCCTCTCTTCCTGTCTCCTAACCTCTCCTCTCTGTCTCTCTTTATCTTCAGCACTTCTCGTCCAGGAGGATCGTAAGGATGGCCCTGGGCCCGCCCTGGCTGGGCGCGCACACCACCTTCTCGGCCCCCACTATGGCATATATAAATTATACATGTAAATATACGGGCGGCCTGCCCGAGAGATCGAACTTCGAGATATCGAGATATGTGTTAGCGAACCCCGCACCCCACAACCTCTCGTCTCCTCCTCGCTTCTTCCTTCGCTCGGCGCGCTCCACCTCACCTTTCCTTTTTCACGACTCTCCACTCTTCTTTAGCCGTCTTTGCGCGCGAATGTGCGTGCGAGGAACACACGCACTCACCGAATACCTTCTTCGCCCTTCCGTTCTTTATCTCAGCCCTTTTCCACGCACACCTACTAGTCATCCGAAGTCCGCTCTCGCACACGCGCAACCCGATTGCCTAGCATTCCTCGCCATTTTTCGAATAGTTCGCGTCCCTCGAATAATCCGCCGGGCGTCTAGAGCCCCATGGGATCGATATCGATCCGGGACCGGTAATCGACCTTGGAAATTTTTGCGTTTGATCTCGAGCGTAAAGCGCGTGGCTGAATCGATTCGTTGAAGTTAATTGGATAATTAATCGGTGGCGTTCGATTGATTCGGGCCAGACTCGTTTGGATCCTGTGAAACACGTGTACGCGTGCACTTGTTCGTAGATATTTCGTTGAAGCATTGAAGCATTGTGAAGAAAGCAACGATACGAACAATCGAAAGCGATATTCGAACGATGTTAACACATTCGCGACCCACACATTTTTTCCGTTTCTAATCCTGAGTACCGGCGAAAATAATGAAATTCTGAAACTGGTCGTCGCAAACTTGTATCGTTAAAGCAAAGATGAAAATGATAAAATTTGTTTTGAAATATCAATGACGTGAATTCACGTCAGCAGTCGTGAATGTGTTAATATCCTACATCCAAGTGCAAAGTCTGGTGTCCTCCTGAGGTGCTTGAACCGGCCTTCTCCGTTCCAACCAGAGAGCATTTTAACGTTGTAATGAGAAATCTTACAATCTGGTTTTCAGAAATTATCACGTTGATGTATTTGATTTCGAATAAACGGAGTCGTAGGAAGAAATATGACACGATGAATCACAAAAGTAGATGGGTCGTGGTTACTGGCTTGCTATTGGCTCCCGACAGGGGACACCGACTTTGCACTTCATTATACTTGCCAATAGCGCGATAGAGCGACGTTCTTGCCTAGCGTAGCATGCGAATAATTCCAACGATTGTTATTGTGATAAATAAAGGATGTTGATGTTTTGGACGTGTTTGCGCAAGCGAGAGCACGCGCCGTTCGATAATGGCTTGAGAGAAATTTATCTACGACTAGATATAGGGTGTGTGCCAGGAGAAGAATGATGAATGCGGAGTATGAAATAAATGAATAGCTTCCACGTAATCTCGATTAACGCGACGGGCGGTAATGCTGGTAATAAGTGTGCGCTCGCTTGGATGGGATTCTTTAAGTGTGTTAACAGTGCAATCGCTCGTCGACAAGCGCCTCAGGGTAAAAATTTTCAACCAGTGCCTCGTACTGTAGTCTACTAATGCCTGTCTCGACTGAAGCGTACGAATCGTCGATTCCACAACGTCTTTTACAACAGGTCCACAAACGATTAAGCTGTATTTACAAACTTACGCCACCGTTGCGCCACCGTTACCGTACGCACCTAGCGTAGTTACCGCTGTTGATTCTCACAGTAAGCGTATCGTTCAACCCATTTGCATCACGAGGAAATATGAAAAAAAAGGCCCATATCATCAGAACTTTTCTTTTTATATTCAAGTAAAAAATCAGTAGAAATGAAAAAAAACTTCATATTTCAGGTTCATATGGTTCCGGTTAGAGTGACTAGAAAATTTGAGCGTATATATACGCTCCGGTGATAATGGGTAGGAAAATTGAGCGTGTATATGCGCTTATGATGCAAATGAGATAACTTGCGAGGGGTAACGGCAACTGCGAACGGCAACGGTGGAGCAACGGTGGCGAAAGTTTATAAATTCAGCTTTAGTCGATAAGCTCTCTTTCTCGAAGGAGAGGAATCTTTGAGCTATTCGACAGATATTCCTAAGAGAATCGACAGATATTCCTATCTTTTGGAGAAGACGTTAACTTCTTACTGTAAATCAGAACTGTAGATTGTATATAAATATAGTTTGTATTGTAAAGGAGAATGGAATATTGATAGTTAGGATATTGTGTAAATAACTCGTCGACGCGCCCAACGTGGGTGCGGAAAAAGTCAATTAATATTTAGTCGCATCCGACTGAAATAAGCAGTTCAATTTTAGATAACAAATTGTACAGTCAATAAAGAGTGATTTTCTATCATGAAGCCAAGCCTGTGTTGCATACTACAATTACACTACAACATAATTGTGTTTCTACTGTTTGCGCCTATACGTAAAAAAAACGTACGCACATCTTTTCCTACTTTTGTTGGTATTTGACGAAGTCAGAATGGAGTAACGTGCAATGCATTTGTATTAACGTAATGATACTGGTGAAATAAGTTTAAACTTTTTGTATGCACCTGGCGCATCTGTTTTGTTATTTATAATATACATACGATGCGCACGATTTAAATCTACCAACCCTACCAACCAGCGCGCGTTGCATTTTAGTATGCCACGCGCATGCGCAGCTGCACGTGCATTATCCACGTGTTGCACTTATAGTACAGTCTATTTGCTGCAAGGGTGCGCTACTGTTTGTTTTCGAATTGCAAGTTTCTCGCGAGGTTATAACAAGCATATTGTATTTAGAAAGTTCGATTGTTCACTCGTGATTATTATCAGCTGCAAATACAATGCAACCTTTTGCGTCGTCCAGTGTATACTTTTCGAATGGTGTATAGGCGCCATGGATGAAACTTAACAGTTCTGAAAAATTTTTATATATAACGGAGTAATAAATTGCCAGTGATAAGGGCACGATGAAATTTCTCACAAGGTCTGTAGCACGGTGTGCTGCGCGTATCGGCACATTAACTGAATTCGAAAGGATGCCGAATGCAATTTTCGAAACTCCCTCGTTACTTCTTTATACCAAGGTAAAATTAAAGGCATATCACAAAAAATATCTCAAAATTTAGATCCCAATTTCTTAATTAATTCTTACAATGTCACATACCAGGGAGGATGTGTACCACATCTGACTAAAGATGTTCTAAAGATGCTGACTATGGAATCGCATCTTCTATCAGTTTCTTTACCTTCCACTATATTCATGACGGATGCTGTTAAAGATGTAGATGTTTCTTTTGCAGATTTTGTTAGTATGACGGTATGTTGTAAAAATCAAGTCAAACTTGTACAAATGAAATACAAAAATGTGCAACCTTGATTCAAGTAAATATTACATTTTCAGGAACATGTCAATTTTTTGTCGGTCCAAGATCCTGCTACACTCACTTTACAGGGATTTCAAAGGCTCAATGCAGTGTCTGTATGGTGTAGAACTGGCAGATACGAATTGACAGCCGATAAATATATGGATATTGTTGAAGCTTTTAAGCCTGATATTTACGTTGCCCTATCTGACGGGGATATAAATATAGAAAGTACTAAGAAACGAATAACCAAGTCAAGTACAAGAAGTAAAACCTTATTAGAAGCATGTCTAACCAGACACAACGATTCGAAAGTTTTGAAAACCAAGGGAATATTCGGAGCGATTGAAGGGGGCTACGATCTCGAAGCTAGGGAAGAATATATAAATTATTTACAAGATAAACCTTTACTAGGTTTTATCATAGATGGATTGCACATTAATGGACCCGATGTAAAAGATATTCCATCGGAGCAAGTAGCGAATGTTGTCAAACACACAGTGGTAAGTAAGGGAAACGTTACAGTAAGTATGATGGCCTACTGATTCGTTAATAAATAATAGTTACCTTATAGAATTTATTACCTTTGGAAAAAGTCCGAGCATGTATGGGTAGTTGGAATCCCGTAACAGTATTAGACCTCATTGAGTTGGGAATAGACCTATTTGATTCGTCATACCCATACGTAATTACTGAACGTTCAGAAGCAATGACATTTGCATATAATGGTGAAACCACCAGTAAACAAAACAATTTAATAGTAATTTCAGAGAAAAGGTAATGTAGTTTACAAATATATTAAGATGCACTCTCAACAGACTATTTTGTCAGGTATGCCGATGATTTTTTACCTATTTGCGACAATTGTGAATGCCTTACATGTAAAAATCATACAAGAGCGTATTTGCATCATTTACATCACACCAAGGAAATGCTCGGACTTGTATTGTTGATGATGTAAGTTTCCTTTACTGGGTACCTTCAAAACTAAAAGTGTTAAAAAAATAGAAAATTACTTTTTTTTTTTGTACATGTATACTTCATAATGCACATTTTCTTTATTTTCAGACATAATATGCATCACTATCTTCAATTTTTCAAAGCAATAAGGGAACATTTGAAAAGTGGAACGTTTAACGAATTTAAAAAAACTATTTGTTTGCAATTTGATAATAAGCATGAACCAATTTCACAAACCTAATATTTTAGGCGGTATATTTTTATTTCACTTTCAGTCTTAAGTACACATTTAAAAGACTATGTACATTGTGATACTCTATCCAACTGAAAACCTATCCGGGTAAAAAGTTTGGATCGAGATAATTGTAAGAAGAATTGCTAAAGCTCTGTGGTAAATAGTCTAAATCGTAACTTCTATTGTACTGAGGTGGTTTTATAGGAACTAATTTATGAGAGGGATCATGCATAGGATTTTCAGCTTCCAACTGAGATACTGCGCAATCTCCACACAAATTAATTTCATCTCGACATTCCGCACAATGCCATCGTGTACCCTTAAGTGGATCCTCGCCACACACAATGCACTACCAAATGATGAAATTAATAAAGTTTTATATACTTTAACAAATCACCAGTGACGATAAATTGTAAATTACCTTGTAACCGAAATGCTTGTACGCCGGAGTTGTCTCTTGTTCTTTTTCAGCTTTTATGTGCTTTAATAACTCTATATGTCGTAATTCTGGGTTATCGTCCGTTCCTCCATTACCAATATCTTCCTCCTGAAGTATTCGGCAAAACACACTTAATTGTAACGACGCCTATTTTAAAAACAACATAGGGATTACTAACTGATTCTTCTGCAACTGGCTGTCCTCTACATTCGTCCATAGTCGTAAATGACATATCTTGATGTGGAAAGAACGTCGAACGCCTAAATAGAAGATAATTATTTCGTTGATGTCGATGATTCAAACTTTTCTTGACATCAATTTTCAATTTAGGACCGCGGCCTGGAATAGGAAGTCCAGCTCTCAAAAGCTTAATAAAGTATTTCTGTACCCTACTGGATACTTGTTTTGGAGTCCGATTTCCTAACACGTGCAGAACAAAATTAATAAGTAAACACCAGAACACGTTAAATTAAGGAAATAGACATACTTGTCGTACCTAAAGCATTTGCAATTTTGGTCCAACGTCTCATTTCTACTTCTTCCGGTGGATACTCAATTAAAAGCTCTTCAAGACGCCTCTGTTCGTCCGTTGTCCATAACTGATTAAACGTTTCTGGTTTGCTCTCGTCAAAAGCGCGTCCTCTCACCAGAATCTGAAATTGAGTTGTCTGTAATCGATGGGCAAAATTTGTTCGAGGAAACATTACAGAATTATGTGTCACATTACTTTTCCATTCTCCTGCTCGGTTTTCGTTGACACTTGTGGAAGCACGTGTCCATGACGAGTTTGGGGACGCATACGCATATCGGGTAATGCAATATTGTATTGGCTCCAATCGATGTACGGAATATCTGCGATTTTTTGCGGTCCTGGCAATTCCGGAAGATCACCGCTCTGCAATTGTGCTACGAAGGAAATCGGGTCCTTCATTGCCTTCGCACGTGCAGATAAAAGCTTGTCTAAATCCTCTATAGCCTGTGTTCTTTGAGACTCGAGGATAACAATGGTTTTCAACACAGTGGTATAATCCTTGTTCCCCTTTAGCGCCAAATGATCCGATTCGAAATAAAACTCGCTCTCCTCGTCGTCGTGACATTTCGCTTCTTCATCGTCCATGTCAAAGTTTGTTTACTAAAATTCTATACAGGTTATGTTGTAGATCAACTGCGGAACCAACCCGTCACCAGCTGCTACGAGTCGAGTATATACCAGCGTTTACTACTGCAGACTGGTTTACGGTGAATGACAGGAGCATCGTTCACGAGTAAGCAAGAAGCTACTAGTACGATTTGAACTAATGTTCGCGCGAAAGACTTCGCTATTCCCAAATGAAATATAAATTACGAACATTTTCTATTCGTACACTTTGAAATTTAATTTACGATTTAATGCAACTAACTGATACGAGGGTATACATCAGTGCATACCGCGTGTATAATAGTGTAGTCTGGTATGGAACAAAGAAGCATTGGCCAACACGATTCGAACTAATATTTACGCGAAAATCTTCCATATTCTCGAACAAATTATAAATCGCAGATTGGACGATTAATGAACATCATTCATAAAAGGGAGTAAAATAAACATCGACCAATACGATTTGAACTATTATTCGCGCAAAGAACTTTGCTCTTCTCTCTAATTAGAATTACAAATTTCGTGTATCCATCGTGCACTTCGAAATTGAAATTACGACTCACTACAACGAAATAGCATTCTTAAGCATTGTTTCTGCTAGGTATCGTAAAGCGAGCGTAGCTTAAACGATAGAATCAAATGGCGCAACGCGTATAAAAACAAGATGCATAAATATTGAAAGTTCTAACCCAGAACTACAAGGACTCGTAAGTGTAAGAGAGTGATGAAATAATCGATCTACAACGAGCTCGATTAATCCTACTTATTTATACATTCGGTTCAAAAACCCGCCCGATAATTATCCTTTATTTCGCATTCGAGCACGTAAGCATTCTGCATTTCAACAGAGACGGATAAGATAATTAATCGGGCATGCACCGCAACATTATTACGTTGAAAAAAACAATTGGCAAGTGAATAAATGCAACGGCGTTTGGTCTATACGACTTGATTTGTAGAATCGTCGCCGTAAATTCTGAGATTTCGTCTCAATGATTTCCACGAGGCTACGGTAGAAACTGAAATTATCTTATCGCACACCGATTTCAACTGGCAATAGTCTCGAAAGTAAAGCACCCGAAAAGTTACAGATTAGATGAGATAGATAACGAGACAACTCATCGAATGCCCGGGACATTATGATAACGAATATTGTAACAAGATGATAGTAAAGGGCTCGGGCCCTGAAACTTTGGAAAAATGCGTGGAGCGTGAAATTTGGTGACTGAATGGCAAAAGTTGAAAGGTCGTCGCTCACGAGGATTCTCAACAGTAAAATAAAATAAATTGAGAAAATTGTACCCAGTTGTTCTATTTCGGTGGACGAAAAGTATCAAATATACAGACTAATTTGTAGTTTTTTTTTTATCACGAATTGCTCGTCGATTTATATAAATGAATTAAATTGATAAATCAAAATGTTCGCCAACTGGCATCCACTTACAATTAGCTCGACAAATTACTTTTGTATGCGCTAACCTGACAAGTTTTTTTATTTCGCAATAACCGATCCAATTCTTCTTTCCTTACCAATTATTATCCGGACCGTTTATTTTGAAAGTGGTGTAAGTCGATTTGAAAAAAAAATTAATTAGTTGTAAATATAAAGTTTACACTAAATTAATCACAAATTATGTGATATCTCATTTTTCTTAAAAAATGGACTTACATCACTTTGAAAATAAACGGTCCATCTATATCTTTCATTTTGCAGTCTAATGGGAGATCTACTCTCCTAGACCATAATAAAGTTATCCCTATCTGTCTATATCTTCAAAGATTTTCTTTGCTGCTCTAGAACATTCTCGATTGGACAGATTGAAATCTCAATTAGGGGAACCTTTCGTAAGATTTATTACAACGTGCAGTAACCCACGGCATTTTTTGTTTTTAGACAACACTGTAAACATTTTGTTTCCAATGCTTCCACGAAAACTTCTTTTCTCTGATTAAAAATGAAACAGACTGCAGCGCACGATATTCCGTTTATCAAAGTGGCATCGTACCGAATAATATTTATTTACTTATTTAAACAGAGACTTTCTCTCGCTTCGCGGCTCTTCGTTCGAAAAACTAAATAAAGAGAAGAATAATAGAAACTCGCCGAAAAGGAGATTCGAACTGAATGGAATCGAACAACCGTAAGGTTCACGAATTTACTTATACACTTAAATGGCACAAAGATCGAAGTCATCGAATAAACGCCTGGCTAGCGAAGAAAATCCACATACCACAAACAATGGGTATTACAATTGACATTCACTAAAAACAATACTAATTACATTGACCAACAGTGGTTTTGTTTCCCTGGAAACGAGACTTGTTCTTCGCTAAATCGAGGATGCTGATTCCAAAAATCGAATCCGTTTGTTCGAATTGCCACGAGTCTTCGAGATATCCTCAGTTTTGCGTTGTACTGGTAAGTAACACGTAGTGTGTCCGTTTAATATTCATTGCTTTCTTTTTCATGATTGAGTTATATGCCACGAACAACATACTTACCCACATAATGAGAATTCGGCGTACTTGGGTTCCAAGATCCTAAAGTAGCGCTGTGCTTCCACTTGCGCATTTGCGATACTGGCTAGTTGTCCAGTGGTCGTCGCCAGTTCTTAAATATGGTTTTAACCCTAATACCTGACCAAGTTGTTATGCGGATGAATATGTCATTCGTGACGCATAACTAAATCAACAAAAGCAAGGCAATTAACATTAAACGGAAAATTGCATTATTACACGTTACTTACCAGCAGGGTTGGGTAATAACTTGTTATGAAGTTAAAAATTTAATAACTTTCAACTTGACTTAGTTGACTTTGAACGCGTTAGCTTTTAACTTAACTTTAGTTATTTTTTTATATTAACTGATTAACTTTTTTTCGCAAGAGTTAAAAAGAAATGCGTAAAAGAAAGAACGTTTGTTATACAAGTTAAGCTATGACCAGCGTGGTTGTGTACGACTACTGTGATTGTGTCTATTGGTCTATACATATGAAAACTTTTTGCGTAAACCTGGCATCACTTATCTAATTTACGTCATTGCGGGACTCTTATTAAAGGGTCTTTAAAGTTAACCAACAACAGCGAAGGGCTGGCTTCAGAAACATCATCCTAGTGCTCTCCTCTCTTTATCTCACTCTTATACAGTCGTGGGTAACAAGGGCTGCATTTCGATATTCACTGTCAGTACCGAAAATCTATACTTTATGTCAGGCATACTATACATTTTCAGCACTGACAGTGAATTTCGGAATGCACCCAAGGACAAGTAAAACCCCACTTCTAAGATTTCTTAGGAGAAGAAACCGGAAGATTGTTTAGAAGACGAATCCGTCCTTCTTTCTAATTCGGGGAAATTTGAAAGCAAAATTTCGCTGGTGTCATAAATGGACCATATTGCAGACGGAGGGTTAACTTTTAGCTTAATTTTTAATCAAGTTAATTCTTTTTTGCAAATTAACTCAATTAAATTAAAATCACTCTTAACTTTTAACTCAATTTTTAGATTAACTTTTAATTGAGTTAATTAACCAAGTAACTTTTAACTTAAACTTAATTAATCTTTGGGCCATTAACTTTAACAAATTAACTCAATTAAATTAAAATAACTCTTAACTTTTAACTCAACTTTTAGATTAACTTTTAATTGAGTTAATTAACCAAGTAACTTTTAACTTAAACTTAATTAATCTTTGGGCCATTAACTTTAACTTAACTTAGTTAAAAAAACAAACCTGCTTACCAGTGAAAAGCAAAACAGGGGATATCTCGAAAACTATAACCAATTCGAAGAAACGGACTCAATCGTTGGAGTCAGCATCCTCGATTTAGTAAAGAACAAGTCTTGTTTCCAAGGGAAACAAAAAACAATGCTTGTTTTGTTGGCCTGCGTTATGAAACTGACGATATCCTCGAGCTTTTCTCCGAACAAATCTTTATTTACACGCTTGAACGGTACAAAGATCAAACTCACCGACTAAACTTCTGCCTAGAGTAATCGACATCCCACCGCGCCACTACCCCATTATTACAATCAATTAAACCGAATATTCCTTGGAAAAACCGTGCGCGAATTCTGTATCCACGGTGTCGTCCAGCTTTTTCGCGTACAAAATCTAATTATCATTATCTGCACGGAGGCAGGCAGGGAGGCGGATCGGCGTACGCCAGAGGCGAGAAAGCGTTGACAGTAAATCATCCGAAATCAGACTAAAATCTCGTCGCATAACCGATCGTCGTGGAAGATATCTCGAGATAATAGTAAACTTACGAGAGTACTTCTCATTACGATAATAATTCATTCTGCACCGAAGAAGAATAACAACGTGCTGACCCGTCGCGCGCCAGTCTGCTGGTGGACCTCGTAACGATAACGTCGTACCGAGACGATTTCCTCCACCTCGTTAGCTCGCGTACGGCCACTGCCACTCAAAGATCAAAGACACCGAGAGTCTGCCGCGAGTTCGCCTGCCGCCCACCGTCGAATAATTTTTCTCACGCGAAAACAAGGAGAGGCCATAAAAATGACTTCTAATCGCGTTCAATAACTCGGTAGCGATTTTTTTTCACACTTCGCATGGACGTGTCGCGTAATCGCGATAAACTCTTATCAACCTCGCTCACCATTATTAAGTTAGTCTTTGTTTACGCTCGGAAGCGTCTAGCTAGGTGAAGTAAAGTGCAGTGAAAAAAGAAAGAAATGACGGAGAAACGGGAGGAGCCGCAGCAGGAGAAGGTCGCGCTGAAGCGCGAGCTGGGACTGTTCAGCGCTGTCAGCTTCATTTTGGCCGTGATGATCGGTAGGCAAGCTATCGTCGAGCCATCGTTAGATTTTCAAAAGGACCAGGCGCCGAAACATTGAGACGGGGCGCACCGACGACTTTTTTTAAAAAAAAAAAATTTTAACATTAAGTGAAGGTGAAGGGGCCCCAAAAGAGCGACCAAGGGCCACCTCGTCGACGTAAAATGTACCTGGGAGCAAATGCCCCTTTACCATTTAACAGAAAGTATGAGTGTAATTAACCCTCAACGTTCACCGGGGTCCATTGGACCCCAAGGTATTTTTGGTCGAAATTTTCAATATCTAATTTCTTGTAAATTGAGCTTCAATGTCATTTAATATTACTTCTGTTATCAGATTTGCCGTTTTTATCATAATTTTGTAGTAAAAAATACAGATGTTTTGCATACTTCCTGATTTCAATTTTTTTTGAGAAATAGCCTTTTTCATATTTCAAAATAAGTATATTTTTTGGAATGCCCATTATGAAACTATTTTTTTTTCTTGAAGTGTCACATTGCTAGAGTATGTCCATCAACTTTTAGTTTAAAATGTAGAAATTCAGAAAATTTATAAATTTTTAAGTAAAAAGGGAATTCTTTCAGGTTTATTTTGTTTGCGAATTTTTTTTTTTGTAGTATTTAAGTGATGTAAAATGATTTTGCAATGATTCGTTCTTATTCTGCTCGAGTTAAAGAAGGTTCATAAATTTCTACAACTTAAGTTTCACAATAGTTTCCTGTTGGACCCCAGTGTGAACGTTGTTTCTTACCATGGAAGTGTGAACGTTGAGGGTTAACAACCTAAAGTATAAGATACAAATGCGTATAGAATGATGTGAAGAGAGGAAAAGATTGCAAAAAAACCTCTAGGAAGAGACGAGGCGCACCGACGACGTCCATCTGGCCTCCTAATAAAGCTGACCGTCCATTAGGTCAGTCAGAGAGCGTGGCGCGGAGCTGAGCAGTGCCGTGTTTGAAAAAGTACATGTAAATGAATATACGTATACGGGTGAAGTATCATCAAAGGACCCGAAACATACGAATGCGGCGCCATACAGCGATATTTCACCGATATACGATATTCATATGCATATACTCATATTCATATACTCGTACGTATATTCATTTGCATGTGTTTTTTCAAACACGGCACTGTTCCGCGCCGCGCAGCGCTCTCTGCCTGACCTCATGGACGGTCAGCTTAATCCGGATGATCCGCGGATAACATCTTTGGAATTTTAGGCTCCCAAACCTTCTACGGGCGTCAGAGTAGAGCTGAGAAAGCTCGCTTCTCCCTTTCTCACATAGCAAACTCGCTGAAGAAGCGCGAAGAAGTTTCGAGCGCGAATTCGAAGCTTCCATTCGTAGTGACGTCGAATATTGTTCGTACCACCGTTTCATCGGTATTATCGATGCGCGCACTTCGCAATGGCACGTCTTCGCTTCGTAGCAAAGGTCACGTAGCTAGCGCGCAAGACGATCTTTCTAATTGGTTCCACATTAATAATCGCTAATTTCAATTTCACGGCGTTTCCGCGTGCCGAGCTCGCTGGCAGTCTCGCGCGTTCTCGCTTACTTTTTGCATATAGAGTGACACTGCTGGTACTACCGCTTCGAAATGCCTTGTCGGAATCGATAGTGTAGTATGACGAAATCCCGCGCGTTTTCTAGGAGTGCTTAACATGTGCTCGTGAAAGAGCACGCGCCAGAGTGGAAGAGAGACACGCGTATTGGTCAAATGATAACGTGCCATCGCGGGCTTCTGTTTATCTTTCGGCTCTCACACGTCTTGTGGTACTTGCAAAAGAGCGGTACTTAGACGTGACTTGGCGGAACGGGTGAGAACCGAAATGCTCGCCTTCGCATAGCCCTCCGTGCACACATTTAAGGGCAGTTGACGGCTAATTGCATAATTGCGCGGACCTGAATAAGCTCGAGCTTTACTCAAACCACTTGTCGGACCACCGCGCTTCGAGATCTTAATAGAGATTCGAAAGAAGAGAATGAATAATAAGTTTCGACTGGCTGGACGCGCTTTAGAAAAGATTCGCCGCCAACGTCAATCGATGTTCGCAAGGATCTGTGCAAGCGAAGATCAAGTGTCGCACAATGGGGTATTCGCAGCAAAAAGTTGGCCAGAAATATTTTGTTGATTTTGACAGGCTCCGTGGGTGTTGGTTTGTTCGGATCTATTACCTAATTGTCGATATTAATGCATTACAGATATCTTCATGAATAAAAACTTTGAAAACTGAAAAGAACGAAATAGACTCTGTTACAACGTTATATACCATAATAAACTTAATTATCTTTTAGATAATACTTCATTATGCGTGTATACTCTACAAGAATAACCAATATTACATACAAGTTGTACATATTTCCCATATCTTGCAGATAAAGTCTCTGGTTATTAAAAAAGGCATAAAAAGCGCATCCGCGCGATTTCGCGGTGGTTTTTTTTGTAGGTTGTTACGGGACACTATATTCAACCTAGTATTAAAATTTTTGCTTAGAAAGGTTTAGAGTGTAACTAAACATCCTTTGAATTTTTTGTTTTCTCTGGCATATAATCAGAATTATGCTCATACTTTTAATAATTTTGAAAATAGGATACAGACACGTGGGTTAAATTTATGTACATAATAATAAAGTACATACCTTTGGGACTAAAAATTATTGTAAGATAGAGTATCTAACGATATAATCAATTTCGTAGGTTATTGCGACATAGCAGTAGTAATGCCTCGACACGCAGCTCCGAAAAACATGAGATATCGGCAAGTAATACTTATCGAGGAGGTAAGACACATAAATGTAACAAAGTAAGATATTCTTGTAGGATCATTATACTATGAAAAAACAATGATAGTGGCAGCTAAAAGCACGTTTCGATATTCGTACTTCTGGTCAACTTTTTGCTACAAATACCCCATTGTGCGTCGTTAAGAGTTCGAGTCCGCATTATAATGAGAAGTCAGCTTATTGTCGGATTAACGGTATCGAGAATATTTGAAACTTAATCCTGGCCTCGTGTCAACCTCGTCGACGAGACTCGTGATCGTTTTTATCTAACGATCAGGTTGACGGTTCTCTCCCCTTCCTCCGAAGACATTCAGATCGATCTAACGTAACTCGGAAAACGCCGGAGTACAGCCAATCACGAGATACTTGAGTGTCCGCGATCGCTCGTCTCTTTGATTTATCGAGATATGCCGCGTGAGAAACCTCTTCTCAGCTGAATGAAGTGTCTTATCGAGTGAGCGAGAATTTCGGTGGCGGTGTACATTGGACGCGTCAATGGATTACTTCACAGCTAAAAGGTTAACGAAGGTTAATCGCTAACCCACGCGACACAGTGTTATTCAATAGCCCGAAGAGAACGAACGCGGGGTAAGGGTAGGGTAGCACGCTCTTATCCAAAGGACGGTCGTTCACACTTTTCTTGTCAATGGATTCGTGCCTCCTCGCTTCTCTTCGCTCCTGAGAGCATGGAACCCCTCGCACAGTGGGCTAAGACGCCAACCTAGCTGGACAAACAAATCGAATTTCGAACTCTAATGTGTCTACAAATCTGATTTATAATTAAGCTTAAAGATGCTTGAGGCCTTGATGCGTTGATTTTATTACAAAGGACAAGAGAATCTGGGGCTGATATTCTGAGGATCTTCCAGCAAGCTCTAGGCGTCCTCGACGATAATAATTTCAATGACAAGTTTCTAACGAGATGTCCATTATTTAAGAGGATCTAAACAAAGAAACGTAACGAGGGCGCGTGTCTCTTCCAATCTCAGACGCGTAGAAATTGGTGAATAAAGAAAATTCAATTGTAAGAAGGTGTTAGATGATAAGACGAAGTGCCATAATAAAATGGCAAATATCTCTTAAACTGGGGTTACTTTATCGAATCCAGCAAAAAGTACCTCTCCGTTAGCAAACTATCTGGGAAATTAATTTTTGCTACTTCAATATTCCAGCTGTCATTCCTGTCATTTTTCTTTAACACTATTTCTACCAAAGGTGTCAAAAGACACGTTCTCAAATTGCATTTGAAATTTATTTTCCAAGTTGAATCATTTTTCCTCAATCACTTCCTTCATTATTCGTATATTAGTCGTTGAACTAATTTAGAGGTATGATTTTCCTGCAGCTCATCCTAGACCCAAAAAAACACCTTTTGGTCGAAACAGGTATATACAAAATCCCGGTAGAAATAGTGTTAAGTTTTAACACTTCGATATAATCCAATCCAAGCTAAATAGGTGTAATGGGGATTTATTTATAATTCCAAAATGAACGTGCACGTACATTCTAATAACATCCAAAATTGTCAGTTAAGATTAAATAAACAGTTTAGAAATTAGAAGCAAAAAACGATTTTGAAATATCAACTTTGGAGGCCTGTAACTGGGAAACGGTGGGCAATAGCGCAAAACTTTATACGAGGGGCTAACATTATTTTGACTTCGTCTACACGTTCCCAAATTATTGACTAAAACTTACTGGACAGCTTGTACATTCAATGGCCCCGCAATACTATAAAATGCAAAGGCAGAACGTCCTTACTTACATCCTCTGATGATTTACATCTTCTTCCACCAGGCTCGGGAATCTTCGTCTCACCCACAAGCGCCCTAGAAAAGTCTGGCTCGATAGGCCTCTGCCTGATAGTATGGGCCTCCTGTGGCTGTTTATCCCTGCTGGGTGCCCTGGCATTCGCCGAGTTGAGCACAGTGGTACCTCGCTCGGGTGCCGAGTACGCCTACTTCATCGAAGCGTTCTCACCCCTGCACCGATACTTCGGAGAGTTACCAGCGTTCACGTGTTCCTGGGTATACGTGATGCTCCTGCGTCCAGCAGAAGTGGCAGTTGTGACCCTGACCTTCGCCGAATACGTGGTCCAACCGTTCTCCGCTTATCTCAAGAACCTAGACGACGAGAACATGCACCTACTGAAGAAGCTAATAGCAATGCTGGCACTAGGCTTGATCACCTTCATAAACCTAACCAGCGTGAAGCTATACGTTAAGGTTCAGAACGTGTTCACAGTGTGCAAAGTGGCCGCGTGCCTCGTCGTGATCGCAGGTGGGATTGCGTGGATGTCCAAGGGTAACCTCGAACTTCTCAAGGAGCCGTTCAAAGGCACCACCACATCTTCAGGTAGCATAGCACTGGCGTTCTACAGTGGCCTCTGGGCTTACGACGGTTGGAGCTCGTCCGCAATAGTCACCGAGGAGATTCAAAAGCCAGAGGTCAATATACTTAGGAGCATATTGATAGCGGTGCCCATGATAACCGTCCTCTACGTTACCATGAACCTCATGTACATGGCGGTCCTCACGATGCCGGAAATGCAGAGTGCACCTGCCGTTGCTGTACTCTGGGGTACAAAGGCTCTTCCTTCTTGGATGGGCTTTGCCATACCACTTGGAGTTGCCCTCTCCACCTTCGGTTGTGCCCTAAGCGTGCAATTCGGGGTCTCACGACTCTGTTACGTGGCTGGAAGAGAGGGTCACGTACCCAGGGTCTTCAGTTTCGTGCACATGGACAAGTTGACACCTGCTGCTGCGGTAGCCTTCCAAGCGCTGCTCACCCTGGTCTGCCTTTGCGTAGGTAACATAATCGCCCTCATAGAATTCGCCAGTTTCCTTACTTGGATCTTCTATGGAATGGCGATGCTCTCGCTGATTATAATGAGGAGAACGAAGCCGGACGCGCCTAGGCCCTACAGGGTACCAATAGCGATACCGTGGTTGGTCATGGCAGTTGCAGCCTGCCTTGCTATCCTTCCGATCATTTACGACCCATCGCCCAAGTATCTCGTCGCCGTTGCCTTCATCCTTTTTGGCGTCGTAGTCTATCACATATATGTGTACAAGAAGATAAGGAGTATTTTGTCAGGTGAGTTGGTGCAGAGTGTGCAGGAAATATCTCGGAGAAACGTGTCGCTTCTCTTCTTCCTCGGCTGATCGTCCGTTTGCAGAGCGTCTTCTTAAAAACTCCGTTTCTCTTTCCATATTTTTACAGAGAAGCTCACGTACGTCGCCCAAGCGCTATGTTTGGTCGTCCCGCCGGACAAAGAAGACTGAAATCAACATCTTGCACGATATCGTTCCACGGGCATACGATTGTACGATTGTGCTCAACAGCGTGGAAAGAAGAACACGCCAAGCTCGGTACTTGGAATGCTAAAGTTTCGTTGAACGAGAGCAGCGAGGTAGCGAAGGGTACTCGAGAGTACGCATTTAGACTAGTCACCATCATCATTTTAGATCAATCTAATGCTAATCCATTGAATTTTATCGCACAATAATGATTCAATATCTTTGGAATAGGACGAAGAGTTCCTACGTATTTCGATGACAATATATAAAAGGCAATGGTGGTTGTAGCGAATTTATTTTGTAATATTTATATATGAACATTGCACTTTTATATTTATATCGCGTTAGAAAGTGACGTTAATGTGTAAACATTCAATATTAGCACAAATAGAAAAAATATAACTCGACTTATCTTATTCCAAATGTAAAAAAATACAGATTCTAAAAGTAAGGGTGCAAAACGTAGTGTGTGCCTACAAAGTTGGAAATACATGTACGCGGTAAAAACGGTGACGAATGCAGCCTGGAATTCATTGGTACAAGACAAATGCTCACTTCGTCCCATGTCAAACAATTGACCGCCGTCACCGCATATATGCCTTTTCCACTTTAAGGATAAAACGCCGAAGAAATTGCACGCCGCCGATGCACGACATTGGTGAACAATTATTAGTAGCAATAAATCACCCAAGACAATACATAGACCTAGAGAAATGTAAAGATTTATAAAATATCAATGTCTTTATATGTATAAAATATGCTCATATATTCAAGTATTGCGAGCAGCATTTATAAATCGTTTGACCCGATGCTTTAATATTACCTTGATGGACCAAAGATAAATCTATACTGTATAAATATATTTATATACAGGGTGTCCCTGGTCAACATCCGAGGAATTCGTGCAGACATAGAGCGGATCGAGGTGAGCATAAAAGTCCTGTACCGTTTTGCGATAATCGCAATAGTTTTCGAAAAATTAATTGTATAAGTTGAAAGGAAAGGACGTCCGTCTAAATAGCAGCCTGGACCATCCTATAGCTCGAGTGGCTGCAGCGCACCTCCCGCTTCCATTTAGACGGACGCCCTTTCTTTTCATCTTACACAATTAATTTTTCGAAAACTATTGCGATTATCGCAAAACAGTACAGGACTTTTATGTTCATCTCGATCCGCTCTACGTCTCCACGGATTCCCCAGATAGATATTGGGGTCTGGGATACCCTGTATAGAGATCTGTATGATATACTTCAAGGCATCTTTATAGTATACGATGTAACAATGTTGTGAATAGAATTTCTCCTTCTAGTCAAGCTAGATAAAAAAACTTTACACCACACCATTCTACTATCATGTTTAAAATGTAATAGATGAATTGACTACATTGTTGCAAAATAGCGTTTAAAAAAGTCTGGAATCACTGGTATGATACTGTTACGATAGAGCTATTTTACTATATTAACTAACTATATTACTTGTAAAAAGTCCGTGGAGCACATTATTGTGATGCACCGCATTTTGTACAGACTTGCCTATCGCTGAAATAAAATGCAACGTGTTCGATTTTTTATTACACATAGAAAAGTGAAAAACGTTTTGGTAATATTCATTTACCTTAATATTTGGTGTAGTTTCTTTCTTAGGTCATTACACACAGTAGATTCTGCTGCAAGCGCGGCATCTCGTTCTCTGAGTTGTTGTCTTAAATGAAATATAGTATCTTCTAAGGCCTCAAATATCGCCTGTAAGAACATTGTTATGCATTTTTGTAAAATAAACTTGCGCATTTCTAGCATCGAGAAATAATGAAAACATTGCCAATAACTACCCTAGATTCTTCGGCAGTGTCAGATAATGCTGGAGGCTCGTCCAGACAAAAAAATTCTTTAACACAGGTAGTTTCTACCAGCAATGGACTACTCAGTATTCCATTCACAAATGTTTGAAGGCCATTGATTCTTTCATCTAGAAAGCTTGGAGCAAAGTTGTCACCTAACCATTTCTTCCGTGGCAAGGACAAATGTGAAATCTGCATTTTTTGTCGTCTCAATTGTGTCAATAATCTCACAAAATCTGTATATCTTCTGAACACAAACCAACAATCGCCATTCTTTAATTCGACACGAAGTTTATAAACCTTAAATTTTAAATTGAAATCATTATAAAACACCTTTCTCTGGCATAAATATGTACATAAGTATAGAAGAGAAAATACGACAAAGCATAATTGCAAAGAAATGTATGCATAATTTCCTTCAATCAATACTGACTGTAAATCTAGCTCTTTCTTCCATTACTTCGTAGCCCACAATTGGTATTCGCAGGCCATCAGTGGAATGTGGAAATTGAAGGATATTTGATTCTGCGTTCTCATTATCTGGATAATTAAAACGCTGTACTGTAAATGAACTGGAATGGCCAGATCCATCTGAATCAGGACTATCAAGGGCTCTCATTGCATTTGGTTGAGAACCTCTTGCTTTACTAATCGCAAGTGTAACTTCGCTAATACATCCCACACCAGTTGCAGAGTTGGACATTTTATCGCCAGCAAACTAAATAAATCCATGCATAATTAAAAGAAAAAAAACAACCAACAAATTAAAACAAACTCAACAAATGAAAACAAAATTACACTGACAACGTAACAGTAGTTTCTTGTATTACAATGGTGTGGTACACAAACATTAACAACAAACACTAACGTGAGAAAAAAAAGAAACTTTGATCAAAGGCTGCTTACATGGATATCGTGCACATATATAATTCAACAAATGCAAAGCCGAAAATCTAATCACATTTTCTCATTGCGAATTACGAGCTAATTGTCACAGTAGTCACTAACCTCAGAAGCGCAATGGTGCAGTCCTTTACCACTTCTTGTAATTTCTAACTATTTAGCACTTACATGTTCAATTCTGATCCGAATATTTCTCCATTTTAAGGCACAGACAACTATCTAATAGGATCGTCACTTATCTATCGTAATACACAAGGATATAATGTTCATATGACATATTCATATTTGCTATATATGTGTCAATTCCACAAAATTAGCAAGTGAATCGCAAATCACAAGTAGAAATGCAAACGAGTGAGACTGCAGCAGACAGGTATTCTCACCAATCTCGATGAAGATTGACAAGATTATTAATTTCAGTGCGTAGAATTCGAATTCGATGATTAAATGTGACGTCCGTTCGCTGTTTAAGTGATACAAGGTGTTAAATATTACAGGTGACAAATACGGGGAGTCGCCATGTTGATACGCGCGACATTGGTGTATGGTGGCGCTTCGAGCAAACTTTTGTGTGTTCTTATTGGTCGTTTCGCCGTAGTTGGGCATGCGCATACGCATTACGTACGTACACGGATACACGGCGAAATTTAAATCGTCAGAAACACGAAATTCGAAAGTATCTCTTAATTCTAATTGTCTCGTGTGATTGATCTATGTAAAAAGGCTTACAATTGAATCGAATTACATTCCTTTTTTTGCACAATCTTTCGCGGAGATTTTCTCTATTTGCTTAGGTATAATATAATATATTTGTTTAGATAGAACAAATGTGACTGTAAAAAGATGTCACATAATTGGAACAGCCAATACTTCACATGATTATCTCAAATTACTGTTTTCAATCAATCAATTTGCGAGAAGAGTCCACTTTTTGGGGTAGACTTACAAACAATCGTATTAAGAATTCTACTAAACTGGTTCGTCGACTACCATTGATATTTCTTCCAAAATAATTCATAGTCAAGTCATGTGTTTCCTGTCCAAGAATTATGGTCCTGCATTTTGGACTATGGTTATCTAGAGGGAAAATTCAAATACGATTCCAAACAGATCCTACCCTCAAGCTATCAACTGCTGTGATGCTATCAACTAATTGAGATGAAAGATGCAAGAGTCTTATTTCTTAGGGCAAGCGACAATGTATTATAAATATTACTTAGTAATTACAATACTTCATGAACGTTCATTAATGTTGCAAACAGGGTATAGGATAAAATGATTTATTATAAGACATCACAATTCTAAACTGCAAAAATTAAATTGATCAAAGAAAGCTGCCACATTGAATGCCTTTGATATCGTCGATTTAATGAAGCAAAGTACTAGCATTATACTTTAGAAGATAATATTCATGTTAAGTCAACTGTTTCATTACATTTTTTACCTATATTAGTTAACAATTTGGTATTTACAAAATAATTAAATCTGTTAACACTTTGATTGCCATGCTGACTTTCCATAGATGCCCCGTGGCACCACACTTTGCATTTTTTTGTGCTTCTTTATTTGTTAACATATGATCTTTTAAAGTGCTGTCAATTGCGATTAGTATGATTATTTTTTTAATGATTTTTCTGGAGGTCACTAGTGACCACCGAGGTGCCATGGGAAAATCCGTGGCCGGTCGCATAGGACTATCATGGCAGTCAAAGTGTTAATTGAGAAAATAAATAAAAGAAGTATTTATTACGCTCTTATGCATTTCGTACAGATCCTTTGACAATCTTTACATCATCAATTGGCCGATCATTTTTGTCTGTTTCTACTAACCCTATCCTTTTCACTATTGACATACCAGAGTGCACCCGTCCTACATATAGAAAATAACAATGTCAATATAAATTGGAGAAGATTGTTACAAAATTCTTATAAATTTCCTTTCTTCGCAGACCTTGTATAAAAAAGATAAACACAGACCAATACACAAACATAAAAGTGTTATGACTCACCAAAAATCCCATGTTTTCCATCTAGCCATTGGGTAGGTGCTAAAGTTATAAAAAACTGTGATCCATTTGTATCTGGTCCAGAATTTGCCATTGATAATATACCAGCCCCTGAAGAAGATATTTAAAAATAAATTTGATACTTTACACTAAAAACATCTTAGAAGATCAACAATACGTCACATAAAATGTATCTGTACAGTTGAAATTTATGTGTTCTTTACTATTGACATACGTAATTTTACCAATATATCATGTGCCTTTGCATAATTACCAGTATGTTTCAAATCATCGTGTACTTCATCATCGAAACATTCGCCATAAATAGACATACCACCTTTTCCAGTTCCTGTAGGATCTCCACCTGTATGTATCATTGCTCTTAATAACGTTAACTTTTAAAGTCAAGTTCTTTCAAAATAATGAAATATTTCATTAATCATTATGTTAATTATTTATGACACTTTACCTTGAATCATAAAATCTCTAATAACTCGATGAAATTTTGTGCCATTGTAATAACCACGTCTTGTAAGTTCAGCAAAATTTCTGCATGTAACAGGTGCATGTTTCCAATAAAGTTCAACGACTAATTCCCCCATTCTATAATATATTTAATAACACTTATACTTTA
Source organism: Tiphia femorata (assembly GCA_944319695.1). NCBI lineage: Eukaryota > Metazoa > Arthropoda > Insecta > Hymenoptera > Tiphiidae > Tiphia > Tiphia femorata. The sequence goes on along the minus strand of OX090901.1, from coordinate 19,782,872 downwards.
ATAACCAGTGATGTATCTATATCAATATTATAACTCACGTAGTTTCTAAAGCCACAAATGGTGGTTGCCAATGTTTATCTGGTATTCCTGATATATTTGTCAAAGCCATAATGGTTCACAGCTGGAATTTATGCCACATTTGTAGCAAAATAGTTTAGTTTTAGCATATATAAGATAATGTGTTATTGTAAAAGTAAAATATTTGTTTACAATGGTTACATTATACACTTCAAACTTATTTTTATACAATGTTTGAACTACATACCTTGTAACAGAATATAATGGTTCTATAACCTTTTAGAATAAAGCGAATTAATTTTTTTCTTGTCACTCAATTTTGTCGGATGATAAATTCTTATTATAACGAATAATTAAAATGAAAACAAAAACATAAACAAAGGATTATTAGGTTAGATCAGGCATTAGACAAATATAAACAAAATGATTACCAATTATCATCTATTTGCATCTATTATAACAAATTCCTACACATAGAAATACTACGTGGTCGTGGAAACGACAAATAGTATGCTTAGCAGACATTTAAATTTAAACTATAATCGAAACGAAACCAGTGCCCGGTACATTATCCAAGTGACTAGCCTGGACTAGCCTTTCTCCTCGGGACTACGCTAGGAGGCTAGACTCATATTACTCATATACAGGGTGTTTGACATAAGATGGATAACCCGAAAATTGGTGATAGATGGGGTAAAACCGAGAAGAAAAGTCATGTACCATAATGCAAAATTCGCAATAGTTATCGAGATATTAATAAAAACGCGTGAGCCAATGAGCGGAGCTGGTGAACGGCGATAGACAAGAGGCGCGCGGCGAGGGGAAAGCGCGCCTCTTGTTCATCGCGCTTGCCCCACCTGCTCATCGCTCTGTATGTAATACTCCTATATTGCTAGCCACGTATATTTCCTATAGGCGGGAGCGGCGCCGAGAAAGTGAGACAGAACATCGTACTTTCGAACATATGCACATGCGTTAGCAGCTGCACGCTTGCGCAGTTGCGCCAAAGTACGAAGTGAGAGGATAGATAACTATGGTGAGAGTGAGAGGTTGATATACAGGGTGTTTGACATAAGATATCGGAGCCGAAAGTTGGAGATAGATTGGGTAAAACCGAGAAGAAAAGTCATATACCATAATGTAAAATTCGCAATAGTTATCGTGATATTAATAAAAGCGCGTGTGCCAATGAGCGGAGTCAGTGAACGGCGATGGACAAGAGGCGCGCGGCGAGGGACAAGCGCGGTGGACAAGTCCCCAATCGCTGCGCGTCTCTTGTCCATTATAATCTCAAAATGAACATGCAAATACATTCTAATAAAAACCAAAATTGTATTAAGATTAAATATACAGTTTAATGAAATTCGATAATTTTTGAACAATTTAACGGATTTACTTCCGGTTTAGTATTTTATTGTCATTAAACATATCACTAAATATCACTTAAAATAAGTATAACGTTAAAACTTATCTTATTTGAAATTTTCCTACAATTAGATTCAATTTTAGTAATAACGTACGATTGCTGTATTATCCCTTTCTCGATCGATGCGCATATTTCTCCGTCGTGCATTTGTCGAAAGTGTCTACTACATCGCATTTATTAAGCTTAACATTCGCTAAAACAGTTGAAAAAACGTGTACAGATCTGTCAATAAAAATAGTTTGCTTGACACATTATCCACTTACCTTTTTCAATGCATTCTGTAAGAACGGCCACCGTATTGTTATATTCGATTCCTTGCTTTCCTTTTTCCGACGGTTCCCTCCTATTCATATCAACTAAATACTGATTGAATTCTTGCATGTATTTCTTTAGGAAACTAGCATTCTTCTTATTTTCGATTTCATGCTTTTCTTTTTCCGAAGGTGTCATCGCATTCATATCAAGTACATACTTACTGAATTCTTCCATGTATTTCTTTACGAAGATAGCATTACCGTCCATCTAAGAAACGAAATAACGTCAAGATTGTCTTTTGAAAAAATGTAGTTTATGCAAGGAAGCATTAATATATGAACTCACCAGGCCAGACTTTGTCAAATAGCACGCCGTAACGCAGGCATCACTATTCTCCGACCGACATTCAGGGTACAGCTCTTTTCCTTTACGAATATGCATTGCGCTTGTGCCGTCAGGATATATTATTCCCTTCATAATTATTAAGTGATAATAAATGATATGTTACGAAAACATCCATCTCCGCTAAATAATTGATATTCTCTTTTCTTGGGATTACATCAGATATATTTATACTTACTATGACGACGAGAAGGCCCGTGATAGACGCAAAATTTGTCATAATGTTTAAATTGTCTCCCGGGTAATGTAAAATAAATATCAATCTACGTCGACCACCGTGGAATAATAACTGGCCCTCGCACCTTGAGTCATCATAGTTAAAAAGAAACCGGTAAAGAGCAGATTATCAACATTAAGTTCAAGTGTACGAGTAAGCTAGTGCTTCATTTTCCGGTACGTGCTGTCGTAAAAGATTAGAATATGACGTACCTAATGGAATTTTTTTGAAGAGGAAGTCCTCGCGTATTTTGATGTTTATTGAAAAATACGATAATCAGTTTGTCCAAGTGCAAAAAGTAAAATTCTGCCTATAAAATATATGAGTATCCGGTCGGTCAAACACAACACTGCAATTATCCGCGCGGCCTCCTCGCCCGGAAACCGGACACCCTAGATTCCTATGCGCTGACCCTCTTTGCAAATCACTCCTCGGTGTTCCTGCTATCGTCGCTGATGGCGCTCACGCAAGCTACAAGGCAGGCCCACCTGGGCCCACCAGTCGAGAAGCCAATCTACCTCTATATTCATTCTTTTCCCGCTTTTTCTTCGCGCAAAATTCTTTGTCCGAAAACATTCTCGTAACTTTCTCGTATCTTCTCTTGTTACGCGAGCTTTAAATGCCTGTTCCTTTGTATCTTCTCCTTGTCTGTGATATTTACCTTTGGTTATAAACATATATCTACACAGAATCCGGTTTGAACATTTATTTAGAAAACCCGACGAAGAAGGGTCGTTTTATTTTCCTTTGCGAAGGCCCACCGAATTCAAACCGTTCTGAATCTGAATATTGAGGATTTTGTAGCATACAGATACGAATGAATGTAATTAAACGAAAGTATTTCTGCGTTATTCATTTTTTCAAACCAATATCACATTGTTTTATAGCAGAAATCAGAAGTAGTCAAGAGTATCGTGAGAACGTCTAAACTAAATCAAATTCCACCTCGTTCGTTTAAGAAACAGCAGAGACACATTATTCACCTTCAAATTATTATAATAACAGTTTCATTCTGACCCAACATTTTACATAGTGTGGTCGAGTTGTATTTTACTTTGGAAGGACTATGTTTTATTCATCAGCCATTTGAGTTCGTGGCTTAAAATAAGGTATGTGTGGGCTGTGGCTACTACTACAAGTAGTTTAACTCTGATAAGTCCACAACGCGTTCCAGGAGTGTTGTTCGGTCAGATTGGGTCAGATTCTCAGTGACCATACGCCACGTTCGCCACATGTGTTTCGTCAAATGGGTATGAAAGTGAGAAAGTGGGGATGAAATAGCATCCGAGGGATCCGAGAGCAGCATTGTGTGCAACTGCTGATGTGGAGGCGATCCTTGAGAACGAATCTCATCTGTATAGGCTCGTAAACTTCGAAGTTTAAACAAGTTAAACTGGATAGTAGCCGGCACTTAATTACGATTTCTTTAAGTTTAAATCGGTGTTAAATCTCTTCGTGTTATCATTATTTAAATTATTACCGAAAATGCAGCTATTTGTTGTTGCTCTCGCTATGTGTAGCTTAGCATGTATGGTGACGGCAGTACCTAAACCGGAAGATGAACGTAAACATTCTTTACCCAAGGTACACGTTTTTAAAAAGAATTATAGTCTTACGCGTATTTTTCCAGTAGTAAAAAACATTCCATTTTCAAGAGCATAGAAATTGTGTAAAAAAAGATGTAAATTTAAGAACGGTCTCACCTACTTTTTGATAATATTGAATATTGACGATTGAAATTCGCTTCTTTGCTAAAACGAATTGTGCAAGAAATACTCAATGACACTCTTACCCTTTATTGTAGGATTTAAGCCAAGAAGAACACTTTATCGAATCTCAACATAATCCTGCGTATGATCATGAAGCTTTCCTTGGAGAAGAGGCTAAGACGTTTGAGCAACTCGCCCCAGAAGAAAGTACAAGGAGATTAGGAATAATTGTAGACAAAATAGATAAAGATAAAGATGGATATGTTACCGGAGAAGAATTAAAGGATTGGATATTGTATACGCAACAAAAATATATTCGGGATGATGTAGAGCGTCAATGGAAGACTCATAATCCAGAAGAAAAAGAAAAAATATCGTGGACTGATTATCGTACGTTAGTTTATGGACAACTAGATGACACAGACGATAAAGCGCAAGATAAGTATGAAGATGATGGTTATTCGCATAAAGCGATGATGAAGAAGGAACGCAGACGATGGATAGCTGCTGATCTGGATGGAGACGATGCCTTGACTAAGAAAGAATTCACCGATTTTCTTCACGCCGAAGGCAAACCTCATATGAACGATGTTGTTGTGATGGAAACGTTGGAAGATACCGATAAAGATGGAGATGGTAAAATATCTCTGACCGAATATATTGGTAAGTTATGTGAGAAGGTTGTTTAAGGACTAGGATGCAATCAGGGTCGTTTTAGGATCGTCGTAGGTCTTAGGCACTTTTGTATATATACTGTACTTGTATTTGTAAGTCCTTTCAATTCAATATCCACATTATTGAATCCTCAATATGGTTACATTACTTTTGTATTTTTGTACATTAATACGCATGAATTTTCATAAATAATTGGAATTTTTAAAATGTAACCGAGTCTATATAATGTGTAACACGTACAACCCAGTGACTAAACAATGAAGAGTGAAACTGTAAACAAACATTCAAAAATTGAAATGAAATGAAAAAAAATGATGTTTTCAATTTTGTCTTTAATATATTAGGGTACCTGCTGTGCCTATTGGATAAGACTGCCCTGAATACAATGCCACGTCGCTTTTTATAATTGATTTTTTTTTTTATGTATTATAGGTGACATGTACACGGGAGATGCCGACGAAGAGGATCCCGAATGGGTAAAAAATGAAAAAGAACAATTTTCGGCATACAGAGATAAAAATGGCGATGGTTTTATGGATCTAGAAGAGGTTTAAACATTTAATAATTTCCTTCTTACTATTAATAAGTATCTGTGTATTAAAATCTATTATTTACAGGTAAAACATTGGATTTTACCAGCTGAATTTGATCATGCCGAAGCGGAATCTCGACATTTAATTTTTGAAGCGGACACGGATGCCGATCAAAAACTTACGAAAGATGAGATATTGGAAAAGTATAATATCTTTGTTGCATCTCAGGCAACTGATTTTGGTGAAGCATTAACCAGACACGATGAATTTTAAATGAAAAATATGAAGTGTGATTTGTATACCAAAAATTATGCTATTTTATATATAATACACATATGCATATGTGACTAACTTCTCATGGATAAAAACAATAATGTACTTAGGATGCTACCAATGCATGAGATTATAAATCAAAAATTTTTTATACTAAATTCTTAACTACTTTAATACTTTGAGATGACGAAGCATGTGTAACTACACTCGTTATTAATTACATGTGTTTATAAATTGTAGATATAACTATTGTAAATAAACTTTTTATGTAATTTTTATATAATTGTCATATGATTGTAAACATTGAAGCACACTGATTTAAAACATATAAATCCTTATAAAAGTTAGGTACCGTATACAACATTTGCAATAGTATTTGATAACACCAGATAAAGTGAGATCATCATTAGATATGATATGAATTTATCAGAGATAAGATATTCTCCTAGTAGTATGGCCATAGTTTATATGAAAGTGTAATATATCTGTCAAAATGAAGGGTTGGTTAATATTATTTGCAATACTTATTTTTTACGAGTCTTTAGGTAAGTGAATTTTTATGTTTCTTAAAGTGTTTAAAACCAAAAGTTATTCTATACGTATTACTTACTCTATTCAAAGCAATTAACCCAAGTGATTATTGCTACAACTTTACATGGATAAGAAAAGACAATTCGGGTAAACAAGACAATTGTACAAGTTTCAAAACTGTTCCTTGTGTGGATCCAATATACTATAATGGTAAATATTTCTAATACAATACACATTCGTTTGGTCTCTTATTTTATATTCGTAAGAGTTCCGATAAGGTACAGATGTGTATATTGTAAAGTGAAAATTTATTTAGTGAATACACCAAACTGGACTGATGTATGGGAAAATCACAATGAGTTTGGCAGTACGTGTCACTTAGAACCTGGAAAAGTATGTGTAAAATACACGTACATTTATAATGATGCCAGTAAGTAAATTTTAGTTTGTCATCGGAATGAAGTTAATGTGTGAATCCTAGCTACAGCAGTTCTTAATTACATTTATAGTTCTTAACGTTACGTATTACTGTGGAAAGGTCATAGATATGACTCAAACTAAAGCTGTGGAATCGGGCTGTGCTTCTCAAATTGTGAGTATATAATGAAAAAGTTAATCGTATAGATGACTTTCAGTTATAAATAATGGTTGTCATAATAAAAAATATTAATATTCTTAATGCATCTTTATAGAAAGATGGTCACGTTATCGAAGTATGTGCTTGCAAATCATCAAATGGAGATTTACCGTGCAATGCATCAGCAAACCTTTTATCTTCCGAACTAATAGTTTTATTCGCTATGTTGATATCTATATTAACATTAATATTTAATAAATGATGCTACGTGTAATATAAACTAGTATATCCACGTCACTATGAATAATTTTTAATACTATTACGCTTGCATTTTATTTCTGAAATTTTAAGCTCTCAGTGGTCCCCAGCGTGTACAGCTTAAATAAAATATTGTTATTATATGTCTATACAGCCTTCTCAAATACTAAACTGTAAATTTCATCATATACTTTGCAAATGCTTTGCATATACTGAAAGACGCAGTGCATTCTACAAATGGAATGCGTGCATAAATAATTATAACGGTGCAAACTAATTCCTAAACCTGACAGTTTTAATCAATTCTTCTATTCATTACACAAGACTGCAACAATACAACTGTACATACTAGATATTTGTTTTCATATAAAAAATATGTACATCAAATATGTTTATTTCGATACTTTGCATCTACTTTATACTTATGCACGTGTCTGCACGATGCATTTCTAATAAGCATATCATTAAATTAACCATCATTGCCAGTATTTTCACATATTCAAATTTCTAGTATAAACCTCGCACGACTTCCTATACATATAGTATAACATTTTATAAAAAGACGATGTTGTTTGACGCAATGTCCCAACTTCCTGACCGGAAGTGAATCTTGGAAAGATTTTGAATGAGGCAAAAGTACTTATGTAAATTTGTAATGGCGTAAAGTCGGCGCTCAAGCTATGAATTATAAATGTGTCATTTGTCATAGAAAAGAATCGACAAGACCAAGGATAAATAGTATTATAATTTACACGAAGGAAGTGGCATGCCCGAAATTCGATTTACTTTCGCGAAATGCCTCTATTGGACTCTATGCCCTAATAGTACAGGAAATCAATACAAAGTGAAATTATGCGCACAATATGAAATAGAAGATCTGCGCAACTTCCGTGTTCCCCCACCACGGAATATGTATTGATGCGTCCCTGACATCGTGCTTCTTCGGTCTTTCCGTCTCTGGTAGCGACGCTGGTAGGTTGTGAACAAGTATTTCATTAATTTTAATCCATTATTAATATACAGTTCTATATACATCACAAGTAAACCATAACGTTTATTCTATTTCGCATAGTTTCATTATAACGATACGGAATGACCAATTGTAAAATTTGTTACAGAAAGGTTGTCATTAATTTGATCATCAAGTAACATTTATTGCTATCATCATTCCAGAGACTGAAAGCATTAGATCATCCATTCAATTATGTAAGTAAAGACGTCTCTTTGTGATAATTAACGTAGCGAGATGTGAACTGAATTAATTATCGGTGTCTCGCAGAAAGAGTACACGTTCGGTTCTTGGCCTTGAACCGCCATTACGTTGCTGACCACGCGACGATTAATTCGCGGAAAAAAAGCCATAGGAATATATTGCGTCAGAAAGTGTAATTAGAATCTAGAATTTCTTTGCTGTGCTATACAACGGACTGCATCATGTCTTGCCAAATGTATAATTTTCTTCCATCAAGAGCCACTCGTACAATGATTTCTGATTATTATCGTATTTCAATTAAAATTAAGTTTCACACTCTGCTATATTTTTACATAAATTGTAAACAATTGCATTCAATGCCGATGAAAAACATTATACATCAGCAGATTGAATCTTACAACAGTAGTTTGATAATTTCAAGTTGAGTAAAGATTTTCGAAGCCCACGTTTGAAGAGAAAATATCTTGGTGTTTAAGCGTTGTACCATTATTCGAAGGTAATGCGCCTCAGTTATTCCTTACGTCAGTGATACGTATGTGTGACAATTGAACATCAAAAAGTAAATACTTAGTACCAAAGTGTTACATGCACACATGTAAGGTTTCAAATCCATAATTCATTTTATGTTTTTCTATTTTTGTTAGATAGTATTGTACACGTGGAGTTTCACAGCTGACTTAAAAATGCAGCAGATGTGTCAAGCTTTAAAACTTTTAAGACGGTTAGTATCACTGTAATTTATTAATTGCCACTGGAAAGAAGATGAATAAAATCGTTTTTGTGCCGTCATAAGATAAAGATGCAATATCTAGGTGAATATATCCAGTAAACTCCAGTGGATAATATTCAGATATATTTTAATATTAAATAGTTTGGAAGAGGCTAACAAATATACATTGATAAATACGCGGATTATCATTTCAATATGCTTGCATGAAAATTTCTATTGCTTAGAGAATCGAACTAACCTCTTATTTTGGCATGCCTCCATTTTGTATATCCGTGGAGCATGAATGCTTGTAAGAGGGATAGGAAAAATGTGAAACTTGCCTTCGGAATCCACACATCAATGTCTGGAACCGTTTCTCTAAGTTCACTACAAGCGAATCTATAAGAAAAGAGTGTTGTTTTATATTGAAGAGAAAATATATTTCCGATTTTCATGAAAGAAATATTTTCAACTGTATTCTAGGACTTACGGGGCCATGTCAAATAGTTACCGCAGTAATGGAACGCACAGAGGTCAGAGAAACACGTACGGCGGAGGAAGTAACATGAACAATCGCTTCGGTAACCGGAGTGGCTCGAATACTGGTACAGGTAGTCTCGCCGGGCGCTTATCTCGTACCAGCACCGCAGGCACTAACTTGAAAAAACCAAATTGGGATTATGAAAATTTGAAACCATTTAAGAAAGATTTCTATATACCGCATCCTAACGTGCAATCAAGACATCCACGAGAAATTGATATGTACAGAGAAGAGAAGCAAATTACTTTGAAAGGGGATAAAATACCTAATCCGATTCAGCACTTCGAAGAGGGTAACTTTCCGGATTATGTGATGCAATGTATTAGGAAGCAAGGATTTACCGAGCCAACGGCCATACAAGCACAGGGCTGGCCGATTGCAATGTCAGGCCAAAATATGGTTGGAATTGCCCAAACTGGCTCTGGAAAAACTTTAGGCTATATATTACCAGCAATTGTACATATTAATAGTCAACAACCATTAAACCGCGGGGATGGTCCGATTGCATTGGTCCTAGCTCCGACGAGGGAACTTGCGCAGCAAATTCAGTCGGTTACAAATGATTTTGGATCGCTGTCTTATGTAAGAAATACATGTATATTTGGCGGTGCACCCAAAGGAAGTCAAGCGCGTGATTTGGAACGTGGAGTGGAAATATGTATTGCTACGCCAGGTCGACTTATTGACTTCCTAGAGCGGGGCACGACCAATTTGCGAAGATGCACATATCTGGTGTTGGACGAAGCCGATAGGATGTTGGACATGGGCTTTGAGCCACAAATTCGAAAAATCATCGAACAGATAAGGCCTGATAGACAGGTTCTTATGTGGTCCGCTACATGGCCCAAAGAAGTCAGGAATCTTGCAGAAGAATATCTTCGAACTTATACGCAATTGAATATTGGATCTTTAACATTGGCTGCAAATCATAACATTCTTCAAATTATCGATGTATGCCAAGAGCATGAAAAAGAATCAAAGTAAGTTGTGAATCAATAATATTCCTTGTTTCTTTGTTCGTTAAAGCATAGATGAAAGATGTTTTATAACTTATTTGTTGTATAGAGAAAGTAAAATTGTTGAATGTTTTGCTCAGGATTAAATGTCATTGCTCATTTTTTATTTTTGTGGTGCATATCAATATGATGATAGTAAAATATATGAGATCATTATGATTGCGAATATATAATTTATCCTCTAAGAAGAACTGACATGTTTGTAATAAGATGAAAGCTTTAGGAATTGGTTAGTTCTTTTCTAAATTATATTTGTCATTTTAGATTGGCAACTCTTCTGCAAGAAATTGGTAATGTCAATGAAGATGGTGGAAAAACTATTATTTTTGTTGAAACAAAGAAAAAAGTGGAAAGTATCACAAGAAATATACGGAGATATGGATGGCCTGCTGTATGCATGCATGGTGATAAATCGCAACAAGAAAGAGATTATGTACTTAGAGGTATATTTTCTTTTAATTCTATTTACGAAGTCTTTTTACAGTTCGATATTTTGTATTTTAAGTTTCCTCTATCTGACTTTCAAGTTCTGTTTGCTCTCTTTTTCAGAATTTAGGAACAAGAAAGGTTCTATTCTTGTGGCAACGGATGTTGCTGCACGTGGTTTGGGTAAGTATCATATTGCTCATTATACTTGTGCTAACAAATAGACGAATATCGACGATAGATTGATCGCGTAATAGGCAGATTGTATTCATGAAAATCATTGCTTGTCACAAAAGATAAAAAGCTAGCGATGTAGCACAGACTGGTTATATGAAGTGATGCCTCACTGTTTTATTAGAATCACCATTAGAGAAATTTACAAACTACTGATGAATTTCCCCAAAGTATCGTTAAACCTCTTAAAAGTATAATTATTCATATTTGTATTACTTGAAAATCGAAATAACCCCTAAGATTGCTTAGCTAACAATATTTAATTATGTAGCTTCTCGTGGAAAATTAAGTTATACAAATGTGGGTTACTCATAATGTGAATGTATTAATTTAAAGTAATGACGCAACTATATATTGTGCAGGTTTTCTCAAACTTTACATAAGCTTAAAATACAAAATAGAAAGCATTAGTTAAAGGACGTAGATAATTTATTAAAGTGCAATTTTTTCTCTCCTTTCTTTCGTTTGTAGCTTACATATGAGGTGATAATTGCAAACACATTGAAACGTTTTTTTCTTTTCCTCAAGATTTTTACTTTATATGCAACACTAACAAAGTTAACTATAGATTTATTCTTAAAACACTTCTATGTGTTATACATACATAATATTAATGGTACGAACTAGTTCAGTATGAATATTAAAGAAACGAAGTAATTTTTGTCAATGCTCCTCGTCTACCTCCTTTTTTTTTCTTGTCAATTAGTTTGTGAACTGTAAAGTCGTATCGATAAATTTTTGGCGAAAATATTCTGGAAGTTCGACGTGTTTAACTTATAGTACAAGCAGCATTAGTTTATATTAATAATGATTAATGAACCATAGCACATAAATATTATATTATGTTTTGTTAAATACTGCGACTTGTGTTTTTTTGATTAAGTTTTTCATCATGTTGTTTGGAGTAATTATGATATTCCTAATGCAGTCTATTTCTGAGTTGTACCTTCTTGAATTCAATGAGAAGAAATGAAAGGCTTGTGTCGAAGGATTGAGAACGTAAAAAACGAGCATAGGTTAGGTGTGGGCATCTTATAATTTATGTTAATCAGTCTGGTTGTCCTTTGTTTCAGAGGCACATGGTGCACAAATTGTGTTGAGTGTGCGATGAAACGATCGTTCGATAAAGAAAACATGGCTCACTCACTGTACATGCGCAATTCTGTTTTGCACATAATACTGTACTTAATGTGCCTCTGTGTACAGCCTGTGTACCACGCAAGTAATATGTGGTGCGCGGGTGCTATCGCGCTGGTTGGTTGTGAGATCAAACACTGGTTTGCGTTTCGGTACAACCATCATACTACATAGTCAACGCTCAGTCGGTGTCAGAGACAACAATCTGTTTATTTTGCTACTATCGCTATTCGATGGTGATGCTTAGGACAAGACAATTGCGGTCTGAACTTGCATTCAAGAATACACCCCCTGGGGCGCTGTATGTGTCGTCACATGGAATGCAATGTTCAGCGGTAACAGGGTTTGTATTTATTATTATGCAGCTAACTTACATTCATATACACTTAACTTTATGCTAAAATGAATAACTGCATTATTCCAGTAATACATACTCTTAAATTTACATAATCATCTGACTTTTATGATTATAAGGAATGTAACATTTAATTTATAATATAGATTACTGCTTACCACTGTACGACGTACACGTTTTAGTGATATTGTTCGAAAATTGATAAAAGCGTTAGTAGAAACTAATCTCATTTTTTCTATTTTCTTTACACAATATTATAATGATAAAATACTTCAGAAATTTATGTGTACTATTTGCTCTGTCTGTCAGTAGTTGTTCCAACATTTTAGTGGTATCCTTTAGAAAAAGAAAAAAATGTTTTATAAATATGATATCGTAACTTTTTGTTAGAAGTGCTATAAGCATTAGTCACTACTATAGGTTGAATGTTACACATAATATGTGATATTTGCATATAAAACAAATCTTTTTTTACTTATTAGCAATTCAAGTACCAGCCCTCTATTATTCTCGTTTACAAAATTATATAGAAATAATTGACATGTTTCATATAATGGGCATTTGCATTCGTGTAGTTTGATATGCATAGGAAGGTAGATACATGTTTACCAATGTAGAAATTACATACAAAGGTTTTATTTGTCGATAATCCAAAGAGTGCTATAAAAGTATTTTATTGGAATTTGACAACAGCACGTATCTGTCTGCATCGTGCATTAATAGTTTTACCCCAGAAACGATTAAAAGAAAAACTCTTTCAAAACTTTCTAATTTGGTAATATTGTAGTGCCAGAGACAACACGAACATAGAGTGTATGATTATAGGTTGAGCTGCATATATGTATACATGCTTTTTAATGAACGATTAGAATAATTATATTGTGGTAAACAAATATGACATCAATATCCTGAAATAGTTTTAAAATAGACAATAACAGGTTATAGGAGATTTTTTTTATATTTTATTTTTATTTTGTTTTTATTTCATTTTTATTTCATTTTTCAAGTTGACCTATGTGCATATCAAATCAATCTCTGTATCTTTTTTTTTTCATTGTCTTTACACAGATGCTGGAGTTACATATTGTAATATTTTATGTACTTACTTGTAGATATACTTTCAGCTAAAATAACCATTTATGGATTTCTGTTAAATTGATAATTACATTAGCACACATTTCTGCCTCTTCTTTTGTATTTATTGGCATACCACCAATGATGTCTATTATTGAATATTAGATAATTTAAGATACAGTAAATATAACCATTTGCTATAAAGTAATTCTTTTCTTAGATGTTGACGATGTAAAGTATGTGATCAACTTCGATTACCCATCATCGTCTGAAGATTACATCCATAGAATTGGAAGAACTGGTCGATCGCAGGCCACAGGAACAAGTTATGCATTCTTCACGCCTCAGAACAGCCGACAAGCTAAAGATCTAATTAATGTACTTCAAGAGGCAAATCAAGTAGTGAACCCAAAACTTGCTGAACTTGCATTACGAAGTGGTGGGGGCTACAATAATAGAAGTAAGTAAAATGAATGTTTCCCCTCCTAAAACAGCCTTTAATGCAAACAATGTGAAATCTGGATTTGTCGATAGTCAAAGACAAATTTGTTTTATATTGTTGGATCATTTTTATGAAAAATATGCCGCATCTACAGATTTAGAAGAAAATTGTTTCTCTAATAAAATGAGCTTAGTATTTTATTTGCATGTTAAACAAGACTGTTTATTGCTTTTTAGTATTGCTGAAAACAAGTTACTCACAGAAACACAATGTCTATACAAATGTACATATGAGCAGGTCACAAGACAAATCGATTAATTCCATAAATTATGTTACAAATATAAAAAGTAGGTCAAGCACTCTAGGACTCAATCAAGCACTTTGATGTTTAAATTTATGAAAAATGCAAAAACTGGAGTTAATCGATTTGTGCAGTGAACGGCTCATATAATCTAAACAAAATTAATCATTAATTCATCTCATTCCAGATCGTTGGGGATATGGAAATTCTCGTGGAAGGGAAAATTCATTTTCCGGTGTACATAAGCGTTTCGACGATGCCAGAAGCGGTGGATATAATTACAGTTGATTTTGCGTTTAAATGCCTGATAACAGTATTTGCAACATAAACTTGAAAATTTAGTTTTATTTATGATTTTTTTACTGTTAATATAGCCTTCATGTCAACAATGGCATGTGACAACTGCTCGGCCGAACATTTACTTCATTATTTTCAAAATATAAGTTACCATTATTATGGAAATAATGACGATCCTCGACTAGTTGCATATGCGTGTATATGCATGAGAAAAAGAATTCTATCTTGCCATTTGTACAAAACAGTACAAATTATAGCGGTACACATCATATTTAAATGACAAAATGTGTGCGATGGCAAAATATATACTAGCTGGTTTGATATCCACAAAATTCAATTTACAGACTTGGAAATTACATTTTTTAGAGAATGCAGGTTGATAATATAATATTCTGTTCGAACTCAATTTTTTTTATTTGTAGATTCATCTTCTTTTCAAACATAACAATCATGCATTCTTTTTTACTTCTTTTAATAATAGGCCGAGTGAAACGTGAATTATTAATTCTTAATAACCATGTCCGCATTCATTCCAGTCTCCTTAACAACCAAAAGTATTACTGATCGTGTTACATATCAGTTTTTTCTTTTCAAATGGCTGTATATTTAGAGTAATGATAAATACAAGAAACCCTGTTAAAGAACAAGTTGCGGTTATCATGCAGTCTATATGGTATTACATTGACGATTGTACATAAAAAGTTATGTGCTACGTCATATTATCTCGATCACTTAATAATGCGCAAACTTGTACAATTGTGGAATATTGTAATACTTCGTATATACATACACGTGTGCACGATAATTAATGATCTGGTGGGTTTCTTGAGATCATCCTAGCAATTACGATGTCATGTTACATAATTTATTTAATTTAATTTTTTTTAGACACAACTGTACAAGGCTGTTCACATATTAAATGTACACCTTCTTGTCAACAATAAACTACACTAGAAATATGCAGTATTTTATTATTTTGTCCTCCATGTCGTACATTGAAATTCAGGAAAATAAATATATTATTCTTTTGTTTAGCTGCGATATAACGTTCTAATAATACCGTTGACTGAGTATAATAAGACTCCCCATCCCCGTGTATTTGGACTGACCCCCCAATTGGGGGTCAATTGACCCCTTTACCGGCCAATGCAGTGCGCTGTTTTATCCATTTTCTGTCGCTGCATTACCTTTAGCGACCCATTAAGCAGACTCCGTCCGAGTAGTCACTGTATTATCGATACATGTACTGTACAGCGTTGCCGTCTATTAATCGACAGCCTGGCTGAATGTGTGTGCATACAATGTGCATGCGCACACACTTCATATTTGGCTAAGGAAGCGACTGTCCGAATAATTCTTTACTTTACAGGGAATTAAGAATTAAGTAGGAGTTAAGAATATGGCGATACGGTATCATATGACAATGAAAAAAAGTATATAATGATTATTGTATAGTAGTAAATGATAGATATGCACATTTATTAACATTCTTTAAGCACACATATGGTTTAAACAAATCTATACACGATGATCGCTGTATATTGGACTAGTGTTTTTCTGCCAAACGCGAAATCTGTAATAAAAATGTTACGGGCAAAAGTTTTAGTGTTTTTTATTACGAAAATGACTGCATGCGCGAATTTTTCTATTTTCGCAAATTTGTTCGAGAAACGACGGTGACCTTCGACTTTTTAAGTGGAATGCTATGTTTTTTTACATATTATTGAAAGCGGTTGTTGAAACGGATTTAAACCCGTTTTATTATACATATAATCTTCAAGGGAAAGGGAAATATAGATATGATAGAGATAAGTCGGATACCACCATGCGTACATTTACAAGGAGGGGACACGGGAGGTTCCCGACCAATTGCACTGAATGTGAAACATCATAGTTCAGTACCCCTAGATGCTTGTGGTAACGAATTGTGATCAATTGGGCCCTAGCTTTCAAGAAAATTGCAGTTGAATATTGCAATTTTTCGGCCTAAATTCAGAATGTGGAAACAAACGTACTGGCGGACTCGAGACCCGCCAGCGCTCAAGAACGAAAGGTAGGAAAGAACAAGAGAGAATCGAATGTCTTTGTCTCGTCGACGCGCTCTCTCTGTCCCGTTGGATCAGTGCGTCTCCTTCTCGGCGATACGTGGCTTTCTTTCCCGTCGAGAGAGGCGCGAGAAAGAAAGGAACGTATCCCTGAGAAAGAGACGCACTGGTCCGACGGGAGAGAGAAGCACGTATGGAGGAAACAAAGACAGTCGATTCTCTCTAATTGTAAGCTCCCCTTGCTTTTCGCTGTCGAGCGCTTGGAAACTTCGACTACGAAGGGAGAAAGAATCGAGTGTCTTTCTCTCGCCGATACGCATCTCTCTGTCCCGTCGAATCAGTGCGTCTCCTTCTCGGCGATACGTGCCTCTCTTTCCCGCTCAGGGAGGCACGAGAAAGAGAAGAACGTATAGCCAAGAAGGAGACGCACTGATCCAGCGGGATAGAGAGACGCGCATCGACGAGACAAAGACATTCGATTCTCTGTCGGTCTTTTCAGCTTCTCCAAGCTTCTCGTTCTCGAGCCTCGAGTCCGGCATTGTGCCGTTGCCGCATCCTTAATTTATGCCAAAATATCGCAATATTAAACTGCAATTTTCTCGAAAACTAGGGTCCATCTAATCATAATTCGTTACTACGAGCATATGGGGGTACTGAATGTAAGACGTTCTGGTCCCTTGGGCCTGGACATCGTCAGGATTCGAGAGCTGACCACTGCACTGCACATGTCCCACTCGAGGCCGGACCATTGCATTGCACGTGGCCACAAAGGGGTCCCAAACTGCAGGACACGTGACATTTTATGACGGGAAAGCGCGGACAGGAACGTAGACAGGATGGACTGAACAGGCAGTTGGTTGTAGAGCGTCATAGCATTCGGATCTTTGCGAGCAATACATTGACTCTTATTGGAATCTACGAGCATTTCATTTCGATACCGTCACTCCCCGCTACTCTTTCTTACAATTCAGAAGTGGGATACGTTTTAATCACACGTGCTAGTGGAAAATAGGGCACATTTTGACCGCGCGCCAGTGAACAGGTACATTTTGATCGTACGTGCTGGTGAATACGAGTGTCAAGTGAGGTGTATTACGATGGGTCGTCGCGACAATCGTCTGAAGGAAAAGTCGCGTGATCGTTCGCGGGGACGTGCGCGAGACCGCTCGAGGGACCGCTCGAGGGACCGCTCGAGGAACCGCTCCCAAGATCGTTCAAGAGACCGCCCCCGCGACTATTCGCAGGATCGCGGTAGAGACCCTTCGTTTGATCGCATCCGCAGGAGCACGCGAAAACACTCTCGCAGCGTTTCGAGTAGTCGCAGGAGTGTTCGCGAATGTCGAGACGTACGCGATCCCTCCTACGATCGAGAGTATGCGCGGCGTTCGGTATCGATCCGCAGCGGATCACCGAGCGATCTGAGAGAGGAAATTAAACGCCTCAAATGGGAACTGAAAAGTTTTAAGAATAGACCCACGCGCGACGAACGTATGGTGCCACAGTTCGACCCGTCGAGTGATGATGCGGACATCAAGCAGTGGGTACGTGATGTGGATAGACTTGTGCGTCGCTATGCATGGACTGGTGATGACGTCATAAGGGTGATCGCGCGGCAATTAAGGGGTCATGCACGAAGATTGTATGACGTGGAGATGAGGAAGGAACACACGTGGGACTCCCTAAAGCAGGTCCTGATCGCGCAGTTTAGTAAACCATTACCATTCGCCAGACTCTTAAGGGAAGCGGCCCTTTATACCACCCGTCCGGGACAGAAGTTGGGGGACTACTGTTTTGAAAAATTGGCAAAGTTACGCGCGCTGAACTTACCAATACCCGATGCTTACTTGCAAGATGCAGTGATCGGCGGCATCGGTGATGACCATATAGCGAGGTCCATCAGGTCGAACAAATACAAAAATGTGCATGAGTTTTACGCGGTGTTAAGCGAAATGGGATCGATGCCGATCGCGTCGACTTCCGTCGGAAGACCGATGCCACAACGACCGATGCCGACAATGCGCCCCACGACCTCGACGCAGTGGCCAACGGGACGGACACCGATGTTACCTGCGAAGGCACCGCCGCTTCAGGAAAAATCCTCGCGCTCCCTCGATTGCTTCAATTGTGGCCAGGTAGGCCACATGTCGCGTCGCTGTCCGAAGCCCCAAATAAGATGCAGAATGTGCCAGCGAGAGGGGCACATGGAGAAATTCTGCCGCCGGATCGAGCGTCGAGCGGATGTTATGCAGAATACGTCTTAAAGGGCGATAAGCTATATCGACGTTTGGAAAAGGGATGCACCGCATGGGTTGTACCAAACGGGGCGTGGTTCCAGATTTGCCGACTGTGTCACGACGATGCGGGCCACGCGGGATACGAGAAGACACTCCGCCGTATGCGCAAAAACTACTGGTTCGCCGGTATGACGGCGTTCGTGAGGAAGTACATTGCGGCATGCTTAAGCTGCAACTACTACAAACGAAATTCTAAGAAGAAGGAGGGTGAGTTACATCCCATCAAAAAGGTACCTACGCCATTCCATACTATACACATCGACCATGTCGGACCATTTGAAACGAGCAAGAAGAGAAACCGTTATTTACTTGTCATTGTCGATGCGTTCACGAAATTCACGATAATAGAACCAGTGCGGGACACGAAGGCAAAACGGGCAGCAAAAATCATATTAAACCTCACATACTTGTTCGGAATTCCGCATCGCATTATTAGCGATAGAGGAACGGCTTTCACCGCACGCACATTCCAACTGTTCTGCACAACGTACGGAATACGTCACGTCTTAAATGCTGTGGCCACGCCAAGGGCTAATGGGCAATGCGAGCGGTATAACCGTACAATTGTCGCGTCATTGGCGGCAACGATGGCAGGGAAGGACCCGCACCGATGGGACGAGTATGTTAAACAAATTCAGAGCGCTCTCAACACGTCCCATAATAAAGGGATCGGGACTACGCCATCAGAGGCGCTATTTGGGTGTAAGATGAAGCATCCGCCAGAAGCACGAATTTTACAAGAGGTGCAAACGGAGATCGATCGCCTGGATGTGCAGGAACTTCGAGAGCAAATTTCCCAACACATCACAGAGGACCAGAGGAAACAAAAGGAACGATATGATCGGAGTCGACGAATGGCCACCCAATATAAAGAGGGAGACGTCGTGATGATCGAAATTACCAGTGAGCGACCTACTGGTGATAGTAGGAAGCTTTCCGCCAAATTTAGAGGACCATTCCGGGTAAGTAGAGTCTTACCAAACGATAGGTACGAAGTCGAGGACCTCAGGGAGGGAGGTAGACGAACTAGAACTGTTGCGGCTGTCGACCGAATGAAATCCTGGGTCGCAGCGGTACCGGAGTAACCTGCAGCTGCCTGGGCACGTGGGTGCACAGCCCGCGCGAGATTTCTTTTTCCCTTATAGGACACGGCATGGATCAACAACAGAAGGGATGGTGGAGACTTTGAGATCCGTCTTACGTGGGTCGGTGTGAGTACCGTCACGGGAGGACGTTAAACTTTGAGATCCGTCTTACGTGGGTCGGTGTGAGTACCGTCACGGGAGGACGTTAAACTTTGAGATCCGTCTTACGTGGGTCGGTGTGAGTACCGTCACGGTGGGACGTTAAACTTTGAGATCCGTCTTACGTGGGTCGGTGTGAGTACCGTCACGGTGGGACGTTAAACTTTGAGATCCGTCTTACGTGGGTCGGTGTGAGTACCGTCACGGGAGGACGTTAAACTTTGAGATCCGTCTTACGTGGGTCGGTGTGAGTACCGTCACGGGAGGACGTTAAACTTTGAGATCCGTCTTACGTGGGTCGGTGTGAGTACCGTCACGGGAGGACGTTAAACTTTGAGATCCGTCTTACGTGGGTCGGTGTGAGTACCGTCACGGGAGGACGTTAAACTTTGAGATCCGTCTTACGTGGGTCGGTGTGAGTACCGTCACGGGAGGACGTTAAACTTTGAGATCCGTCTTACGTGATTTGGTGTGAGTACCGTCACGGTAGGACGTTAAACTTGATCTTTCATGAGAGCAGTCGTACGAGATGCCTAGATGAACGTGAAGGAACAACAGACAGGATCAGGAGGCAGTAGGCGCACTTACCGGTGAAGCGATGGCACGTATGGACCGGTAAAGTAGCGGAGTCAACAAATCAGTCGAAAGGAAGTATTAGGCGTAATGTGTTAATGTCGCTGTCTACGTTGGGTTGATTGATACTGTATCGACGCATGCTTTCTTTAAATGATTACAGAAAACTACTTAACGCTTGAGGACAAGCATTCTCGTCAGGAAAGGCCGAGTGTAAGACGTTCTGGTCCCTTGGGCCTGGACATCGTCAGGATTCGAGAGCTGACCACTGCACTGCACATGTCCCACTCGAGGCCGGACCATTGCATTGCACGTGGCCACAAAGGGGTCCCAAACTGCAGGACACGTGACATTTTATGACGGGAAAGCGCGGACAGGAACGTAGACAGGATGGACTGAACAGGCAGTTGGTTGTAGAGCGTCATAGCATTCGGATCTTTGCGAGCAATACATTGACTCTTATTGGAATCTACGAGCATTTCATTTCGATACCGTCACTCCCCGCTACTCTTTCTTACATGAACTAACAATAAGATATGTTTTAAGTTCAGTGCAATTGGTCGGGACCCTCCCGAGTCCTCCCCTTCTAAGTCATCCGAAGAATATCTTTGCGGACACACTCTTCTTCGCACACAGCACCCTAAATTATTCATCTTGGAAACCACAAAAAATAACGAATTCATACGCAAGAAACCAATCGCCGTAGACAGCAGCATTTGCCCAGGCCTGGCCTATGTTATCTCCAGCGGAGTCGGTCAAGTGTACAATGTATTGTAGAATCCGACCCCGACACGGTCCCTTTGATGCAAGTTTACGAGCTCATAGTTTATGAATTATTCATATATCCTTTATAATTTTACTTTTTGGTACCTACACATTTTTTAACATATTGGTGACATTATTCCGAGCAAAATGACACCAAACATGATATAATTCGGACCATATTTATATTTAACTGCTTAATACTTAATGGTCCAATTTACTACATAAATATAGTCCAAAATATATCACGTTTGGTCTCGTTTTGATCGGAAGAATCTCATTAATATGATATACACATTTTTCAACAAAAAAAATTGAAAATAAAAAAGTTTAACCGTTGTTATTATTATAGCATTCGGCGCGCTACCATTTAAATGCCTCCTTTCATTCTTATCTTGTATTCGCTGTCCTTTTCTTCGTTCGGCGAACTACAAAGAGGATCAGATTGTCGTCGAGCAATTTCCGCAACCTTCAAGGTTGACGCCCAAAATCAAGACGTACCAAGATTTACAAGAAATGGTCCATGCCTTGTGAAATCATTAACCTTAATTCTTAATACTTCGAAAATGATTTTGTTCCCTAACCTTCATATAGTAAACTTACAGTCTTATGTATACATATATTATGTACAAATTACACAATTGAACGGTCCCCATAATTTTGCAATTAATTTAATTCTTAGGAATTAATTCCAAGAACCGTCTTTTTGGGATCTGTTATTTTTTTATAATACATTTAGGGATGCAGATTATTGAAAACCAAAGTCTACTTAATTGAAATATCATTTAAAATCCTGCAAGTTACGTGTGCATTACTGATGGAGATGATACGTAAGTTAAATCGTGGGGCATTCTTCCGCGGCTATTCCTGTTCCATCCTGTTCAGAGGATCACGGCAACACCGCATCTTTCGCTCGTCTAAAATTGACGGTAACGTCAAAATGTGTTTCGCCAAATTACCGACTATGTACCTTTTTGCTCTCTTAGTTCCACAGCGAGGAGCCAGCCATTGTAGATGGCGCGTTTTCCCGTGTGAGACAGGGGGGACAATAAATCCCATATGGATGGGGAGTCTTATTATACTCAGTCAACGATAATACTTTGAAAGCAGTTCTATTCAAATGTGCATGAAACAACTAGAGTAAACTCCCGTACGTTCCGCGTTATACGAATTCGCGTTACATTATCGGATTAATTTATGCAAGTTACATTTCTCTAAATTGTGACTGTTATCACAAGTTAGACAGTTATGAAAAGTCGAATAAAACTATTTTCATGTTCTATCTTTAAAAGTGTATGCATATATATTATTTTTGTATAAAACGGTACTTTGATTAAACTGTCAGCTTCACTGTTTATGTTGTACTTCCATTGTTACGCACAAGAATACCAATTAATATTATTCATAAATAACAATAAATAATGACATTGGAAATCTCTGTAAGATATATTCTGTGACGTTGCATTTTTGGCACGTTACAAAAATGTATGGGCGCATTCAGTCAGTCTCGGCGCTGCCAGCGCTGAGCTATTTTAGCTAAGCGGTGTCCAAAATTGACCAATCATTGGTCACCGCTTAGCTAAGCGTAGCTCAGCGCTGGCAGCGCCGAGACTGGCTGAATGCGCCCTATGTCTCCTCGGTATCAGTAGCGATGGGATCGCGATCTAGCAATTTTCCCTTCTTTTTTGCGATAATTCCCAAAAATAGTTTTCGAGATCTCATTCCGAGTTCACTGTAAATAACCAATACGAAAGTAATCACGGGCAATTCATGTGTTTACTTTACGTGAATAATTAATAATTCCTAGCATCAGAACTGTGGTCTACTGAGCGACACATTGACAGTTGTACCGGGGATTCACTGTTTTTTCCCGAACTCAAACAACTGTAGACAGCAGCACCAATCGAATGCTTCCACGTTCCCAAACCACGTGGTTTAAGTGATTTTGTTAATTAACGAGGATCGTGCGAATTGTTGAATTTTACACGTGACGATTTTCATTTTTTTTTGTTTTTTCGTAGAGAGAATTGCAGTTTAACAACACCGTTGGTCATATGTCAGATTTGGTTATCACAAGTGATTGCGGAATTCATATAAGCAATCGTTTTGCAATGTTTCGTTTTAATAAAAACGAGTATATTTCATACGTAGATACTCCAGATATTTCGGATATAAAATTGGTGGGATATTTTAGTGTTGGGAATGATTCCCAGTACCAGCCTGACTTGTCGGAGATGAAGTACTATGTGCCACCTCCCGATCCAATGAATATTAACTTTGATCTTAACAAAGATTTTGATTTAGCACGTCATCATGACGACAAATTAATTAATATTAAACTAGATTTTATTTTAAGATGGATCTCTCAAAACTTTCATGTAATCTACAAGACTCCGTCAGACAATTCTTCCAAAGATTGGTAGTACAAAATACATTCTTGTTGTAAAGATAAGCTATAGTGATACGAAAATTATTTAGTTTTTTAAGTATTCGATTCAAATACAAATGGTAAAAAGCAGTAAAAAATACTATACAGTGATTGTAATTAGCATTTCAAATAGTATTCCTAAAGATCTTTGTTTTTTTAGGAAAGCACCAAACTTTGTATGTCGGCGTGGTGCATTAAATAAAATAATTGGCACTTTATACGAACAGCGCGATGAGTGGATAATATGCGCTTGTAAATTAGATAATATTATATATTTATGTGAATTTGAGACAGACAAAAAATTGAAACAAGTAGCAACCGCTCATAGTAAAAAGTATACAGCATGGGGCCATAAACTTGAACAATATATTTTATCAGGTATATACCAATGACATAACTATTGACAAAAAAATAAATTAAAACAGTGTTTACATCGACAAGAAATCATTTTCACATAAATTTGGTATGTTTTAGATAGCCCAACAACAGATCCAAATACTTCAATACCCATGGATGAAATCAGACATCTTCATTGTATGTTTAAATCTCAATTTGGAAATAACACATTATTGTATGGAGCTAAAATGGACGGCATTGAGTCAAAAGTTTTAGTGAAAGATATTCTAAAAGATCAAGTACAGTTTATCCAACTGAAAACAACTCCAACTGCACATATAAATCGTAATGGAGTAATACAGAGAAACAAGCGCTATAAGCTTTTAAAATGGTGGAGTCAAAGCCACTTAGTTGATATTAAAAAGATTACAGTTGGTTGTAGAGATGCCAATGGGATTGTACGAGAGCTCAAAGATATTGCAGTTGAAAGTATCCCAGGCATGTGCAAGGTAATTGTATTAATAATTATGTAAATAACATATTCATTGAAGTATGGTTGCTTATTTATTCCACTCTTTTTTACTTTAGGGTACATGGAACTCATTTGCATGTAGAGGTTTTCTAAACAAATTCTTAGAATTTGTGAAAACTACAGTTACGAAAAACTACAACGAATGTTTGTATCAATTTTCATTTGTACCATTGCAGTCTTTTATTCAGGTTAATGAATTAAGCGTCCCACACAAATATGTATTTTTGGACGATTGGTATCTTACAGAGTTAAAAAAATATAGAAATAGCTTAGAGACATAGCTGTTCCTTTGTGCAAAATTTGTTTAAAATACTACAAAGTATTGTTATATGTGCTTTTGTAAGAATAAAATACTCTACTTTTATTATTTTTATATATAACGTCTGGAACATTGATTAATTAATTGCGAGGGGAGGTGGTTGGATTCGGGCGCAGCACAATTCAAATAATTGAAGTTTGCAATTATTGGACTGGTTGTACAATGAACAGTGAACTGACAAAGGTTAGCGATCGTTCGTTCATTATATAGACTAGTACATCCTAGTTGCTGTAGTGTGGCGCTGCACCTTTAACGTCAGACAGTGCTGGAACTTTCAGTACACAGAAAAATTTGTTTTTTATATTTTCGTCGTGTGGAAATGCGAATTTCATAATAATGAAAGAGCTGAGCAGTGGTTCCACAAAAATTGATGGCAACGTCAAAACCTGCTTCGCTAGTTTACCGACTATCTACCTCGTTGCCAACATAGTTCCATGCCGGCGAGTCAAATATTTTAGGTGGCGCATTCTTCGATACTAAATAGCGATGACGAAAATTTCCATAAGGTGGGATGTCTTATAGTTATTGTAGTAACTGGGAAGAGTAAGCAGATATATCCCTTGCGGAGTGCTCCTATCTTGACATGAACTGACGAGTTCAACAATAAGAAGTACACTGTGGTACACTGTTTCGGATTTTTCGCACTGTACTCGCCCGAAACTTCGTGAGAACTCTCAGTGACCGGGTAAAATGAGTGAGCTTCCGCTCCGTTGAACTTTTGCCAAAATCAACAGTCTTGGTATACGGTAGATTTTGTAAATAATTCTATAGTTATCGGTCGCACCTATGTGACATCCTTGATGATTCATATTAATGGTTTTTAACATCCTCCGCTTGTTCGACAGCAGAACATATCCGTATACAGTTATCAAGCGAGTGTCGTTGATAAGCGGCCATACAAAATGACGGAGGTTTATAATTTTGGTGTTGAGGGTATTAGCTGTCACGCGTGGAATAAAGACAGAACAGGTACTCACCTAATATCTTTTATTATCTTTTATACTTGTATCTTCTAATATTTTCTACTTTTAATTACAGAGGTGGCCATTTGTCCGAACAACAGTGAGATACAAGTGCACAAGCGTTCCGTGTCAGGATGGAAGTTGTTGGAAACTTTGCAAGAGCACGACATGCGTGTTATGGGCATCGATTGGGCACCGAACACCAACCGCATCGTTACTTGTTCCGCGGATAAGAACGCGTACGTTTGGACACAGGATGAAGATGGAAAATGGATTCCTGCTTGGGTACTTTTAAGAATAAACCGAGCTGCTACTTGCGTTAAGTGGTCTCCTTTAGGTAAAGAATCTGCATATACGTATGCCTTGAAAAGAAACTTCTTCATTACCAATAATATTATCCTTTCAGAAAATAAGTTTGCCGTTGGATCCGGAGGACGAGTAATAGCGGTTTGTTACTTCGTATCGGAAAACAACTGGTGGTTATGTAAACATATAAAACGTCCATTACGATCTACAGTAACTACAGTCGATTGGCATCCTGATAATAGAGTCCTCGTAGCCGGTTCGACTGATTATAAAGTTCGTGTATTTAGCGCATTTATTAGTGACATGGAGGATACGCCAGGCAAGGGGCCATGGGGTTACATTAACACGTTAGGAACATTACTCGCAGAATTTCCAAATAGTCCTTACGGAGGTACTTGCTCTACTCTGTAAAGATTCATAAATTTCGTAGGTGTTGAACTCGATTGTCAACGTCTTTCAGGAGGCTGGATTCATTCTGTTGCATTTAGTCCATGCGGTAACAAGATTTGCTGGGTGGCGCACAACTCGTCGATATGTATTGCTGATGCTACCAAAGGAAATGCAGTGGTCAGACTGTACACCGAGCACTTACCATTCTTAAGTTGCGTCTGGCTTGGATCTAATTCTATCGTGGCTGTGGTAATCACACATATTCCTGATTGAAATTGGTAAGGCTGAGTGGAAGCTGCAATTGTCCGTATTAAATGTTTCTTTCTCTTTTCTTAGGGACACAGCTGCATGCCTATGCTTTATTCCATAGACGATAAAGGTCAGATTCACTTTGTCTCGAAGTTGGACAATACGCAGAAGAAAGAGGCCGCAGGGCTGTCCGCAATGAGAAAATTCCAGTCTTTAGACCGTCAAGCCAGATACGACACAAATGACAATGCTTTGGATAGTATACATCAGAATACGATCAACTGCGTGCGCCAAGTCTCTGGCAATGAATTTAGTACAAGCAGTTTGGATGGACAACTCGTTGTCTGGGATTTACAGGTATATCAACAAGATTACAATTTGATTCAATAGTAAGACCGCGCGAGTCTTACATTATCTAGAATAAAAATAACATTTCTTTAATATTCAGTTGTTGGAGAATTCCATTGCTGGACTCACATTGGCGTAAAAGACGGTATTTATATTTTATCGATATCAAAAGTATTGCGATTAAAGACAACGATGTATGAAAATTAAGAGAAAATATATTGTTTCCCATTATTATATGCCGCCTACGTCTTTCACCCTCGGTCGATTAACATGCAAATATTTGATATATTTTCTCCACCACCTGCTTCTTCATTTTTGATTATCAACTGAAATCCTCCTTTGAAAACCGGATATTGTCCTCTGTCCACATACAAAGTTTTACTTTCCAGTTATGCCGATGAGTAATGGCAGGAAGTATCGGCCTTGAGCACCTCCAACACCTTAGATTCCAAGTCAGTCTCGTTACGTTCGCGGGCCTAAAACGTTCTCTACGATCCTTCGTGGAAATGCCAAGCCATGAAAGGCTCTCAGAAGGAATCCTCTCAATTTTCTTCTCTCTTTTCGTAAATTAAAATTGTAGTACACGACGGTAACTCTTACGGTAAAGTGACTCCATTTAAGTTTCACAAATTTCACTTGCATACTGTAAAGTTTAATTTTATTTCATCGTAAATGCACGGTTTTGGAAAAGAACGTAAATTTTAAGTGCGGCATTTTTAAGCGATGCATTGGATCGCGTTTTCGAAATCAATCTCCTTTAACTGAACGTCGCTATATTGACACAATGATAAGTGATGCTTGAAAATGGAAAGTGGCCAGAGTTTCGAGGTAAGCTATTACAATAATATTACACACCATTGTTCGGCTTTATTTTTTTACAGTAATACTTACCGTAAACCTTGCACCATGTTCTCCTCGTTAGATTACTATTCGTTACCTAAAGCTAATCCTAAATCTATTCCACGTTCTTCGCGATTAGGACCCGAAAGAAAGTGCTTTCTAGACATCTAAGAAGCCTTGCTTTATCTTTACCGAAATCATCATCTCTCAGGGGCATTATAATTCTCTCGCGACTCACGCTGCTTGGCACATCCTGAACAGATAGCACAGAAAGCTTGCGACAAATAGGATGAGAAAAAAAAGTTATGTATAGAAAAAAGTTCTTGGGCCTCTCGCAACAAAGGACGAATAGGATTCTTTAGAAAAAGTTTTCGTTTTCACGAGAATAGTAAAAGAGCATGAATTTTCTGAAAGGTAGATGGATGTTCCACTTGCTTAATCTTCGTCGTTCGTAGGTTCTGGATGTTGATGCATCCAAAATTCCAGGCTTCTTTGCAATAAGGATATGTCCTTTTAGCATTCTGGTGAAAGAGAAACTTTTGATTAAAGATTGCTATTGCATTGTAAAATATTTGATAAAAGAATATTTTATACAAGATCTTAGAGAAAGATCTTTTACAGTGTGATATCGGCTTAAGGAATGAGAAGGGTTTTTTGGTAAACATATTCTCGTTCGCATATCCTTTAATGCCCTCAAAGGTAGAAGGATGTTCGACTCGCTCAACCCTCCTGGATTTTCCAGCAGCTCAAATTCAGAGGAGCAAAAGAATTTCATGGCCCTGTTGCAACAAGGGATGAGAAGGCTTTTCTGAAAGAAGTTTTCTCGTTCGCGAGAATGACATTTGGGTATATTCTTTAACTTCCTCAAAGGTTGAAGGATGTTCCAGTTTCTGAATCTCCCTCGATGTTCCAGCAGCTTCAATGAATACGAAACAAATATTTCATGTTAAAGCATATGTCCTTTCATTATTCTTCAAATATTTCTCTGAAACAAATATGTCTCTTTCGCAAGAATGATTGAACGGTATATCTTTTAACGTCCTCAAAAGTAGAAGGATGTTCCATTAGCTCAACCTTCCTCGATGTTCTAGCAGCTCCAAATCAGAGGAGCAAAATAATTTCATGGCTCTGTTCCAACAAGGGACGAGAAGGTTTTTCCCAAAGAAGTTTTTTCTTTCTCGAGAATAATAGATGGGCATATCCTTTAACATCCTTAAAGATAGGAGCATATTCCACTGGCTCAATCTTTCTGACGTTCAAAAGCTCCAACGAACGGAAGGTCCAAAATTGTTGGGTAGAGAAAAATTGTTCGCTCTGTTGCACCGAGGAACGAGAAGTTCCCTTTTTCTTTGGAATTATAGAAATGCATATCCTTCAACGTCCTAAAAAATAGAAGGATGCTCCACTGACTCGTAATTCCACGATGTTCGAGCACCTCCAACTCAGAGGAGCAACAAAATTTAATGGCTCTGTTGCAACAAGAGACGAGAAGGTTTTTCCGAAAGAAGTTTTTTCTTTATCGAGAATAAAAGAAGGGCATATCCTTTAACGTCCTTGAAGATGCAAGGATGCTCCACCCGCTGAACCTTCATCGATGTTCCAGCAGCTTCGACAAATGCAACGTGAAGAAATGTTTCTCTTTCGCAAGAATAATAGAAGGGGATATGCTTTAACATCCTTAAAGATAGAAGTATGTTCCATTCGCTGAACTCTCCTCTGCGCTGCAGCAGCTCCAATGAGAAGAAGGACAAAAATTGCTGGATGGAGAAAATCTTCTGGCTCGATTGTAACGAGGGACGAGAAGCTTTCTCTTTTGCGAGAATGACAGAAGAGCATGTCCTTTTACGTCTCAAAAAATAGAAGGATGTTCCACTCGCTCAACCATTTCAGCAGGTCCAACTCGGAGGAAGAAAAAAATGTCATGACGCTGTTGTAACGAGGGACGAGAAGCTTTCTCTTTCGCGAGAATGACAGAAGAGCATGTCCTTTTACGTCTCAAAAAATAGAAGGATGTTCCACTCGCTCAACCATTTCGGCAGCTCCAACTCGGAGGAAGAAAAAAATGTCATGACGCTGTTGTAACGAGGGACGAGAAGCTTTCTCTTTCGTGAGAATGATAGAAGAGCATGTCCTTTTACGTCTCAAAAAATAAAAGGATGTTATACTCGTTCAACCATTTCAGCAGCTCCAACTCGGAGGGAAGAAAAAAATGTCATGACGTTGTTGTAACGAGGGACGAGAAGCTTTCTCTTTCGTGAGAATGATAGAAGAGCATGTCCTTTTACGTCTTCAAAAGATAAGGATGTTCCACTGACTCTTACTTTCTCGATGTTCCAGCAGCTTCAACGAACACGACGAGAAACCATTTCTTTCTCCTTCGTCAGAATGATAGAAGGACATATCCTTTAACATTCTTAAAGAGAGGAGGACGTTCCACTAGCTCAACACCATCCTCGATTGTAGGACGTTGGATATTCCATGGGTGCGTTGGATACTCCACGCGTTGCGCACCCATAAAATCGACACCCGCGCACACCCCCGGCCCAGATTGATCTCGAGTGTGCGCTTTGACCGAGTCGCACACCCACACACGCACCCACAACATAGTTTTCTCTTTTTGGCTTTTCTCCGTACGTGCGTCGCGAGGTGCCACCAGGCCAGGTGTTCCTTCGCGAAAACTCATCACTCTGCTCACTTCTCGTGTTCATTTCTTGCCTGAGACGACCTACAATCGACTTGCTCGCGCCTCACGAGACTCTGAGATTCTCTCGAGGATCTTCCAATCGAGAGAAATCAGAACCGAGTGAAATTCGCGAAGACGATGTTCGAGTGAGAATAAAGTGCCCTTTGGACTGTGCGTGTCTGTGTTCTCTTAAGATCAGTTTTTCCTCGGGCATTTCTTTCGGGTGTTTTCAAGACCGTTTCAAGAGAAGAATTTACCGATTGTTCCTTTCAAGGAGAAACGGTGCGTTGCTGACGCTGTTGTTGGTCCTGTTGCTTCTCTAGCTCTTTCATTCGTCGTCCTTTTCGTTTTACATATGCTCCTTGGAATCTGTAATGAAATATGAATAGAGTCTCGGTAAGAACGTTTGATATTCTCCATGTAACTTTCGCTTTCGACATTCATATGCAGTAAAGAATCTGTTTATAAAGAGTTAATGTTGATATTAATATTGTTAAGTTGAAGAAAAATGAATGTCACGAGGCGACCACTTGTAGCACGCGAGCAGGCACACCAGTTGCCTCGTATGGTCGAGAAAACAATCGAAGACCTAAATTAATAAAGGTGTTATGTCACACTTCTAACAAGTAAAAGTATTCTACAATTCAATATTTAAAGAAAGTATCAATTGACGAAGGTGGTACTGTCGCACTTACCACTGTGTCAAATCAAAACTTACTCAAAACTTTGGTCCTCTGGCGCAGCACCTTTATTCACTTAGGTCTTGAATTCAGCGTGAGGTTTGTCACTACGAGAATTATTATTATTGGATTTTATCATTTTCGCGTGCTGCAAAGATTCTTCAATTTTTCTGATTACTTCGATTCGAAGTAGTTGTAAGATTAATTGCATTATTTACAGATTGTTTCTATAAAACGTGCCTGCTCCGAAAATTCTTCAATCACCGTGAGGAATGAAAAATGCAAGGACGAGTGATTGGCCATTGGCAGAAGGGCATCGATTTCTCGAAGGGATGATTATTATTCCCTGAAAAACCGTGCAATGATGCTTCACTTAAGGTAACGTTACTAACAAATTATTTTCATTAAAACGCGTTGATAAATAGAAGAGCGTGAAATTTCGGCGCGAGGAATCAAAATTCAAGGACGAGTAATTGTTCGATGAAGAAATCGCGCAATGATGCTTCACTTATAAATACTCCTATATATTATTATTCAAAGATTAATTATCAAAATCGAAAATATTTAGAATTATTTAAAAATGTCTCAGGCCTTTGAGAGCCCACCAGGCCCACAGAGGGTTTTAAGGTAACGCCACTAATAAATCATTTTCATTAAAACCCGTCGATAAGTAAAAAAGCGTGAAATTTTGGCGCCAGCCCGACGACTCCGAAAGGCGAGAAAAGGAAAACGAGTAGCATGTAAAACGTAAAAAGGTCGAGTGTCTTCTTTATCTGCAATATTCATAAAATTTAACGGCGAGTCCATTCGCTTGGAATCGATGCTCCAAATGGGGTTGGACGAATTTCTGGGAAGCTCGTCTTCACGGACAAACAGACATTAATGTCGATCGATGTGTCCAGTGTGGATTATTATGATCGACGCGTCTTCGAATGTACCGCCGACTGACGTAGAAGCGCGCGTGAATCGTCGCACGTTCGCTCCTTCCTCCTTCTCTCCTTTTTTCATTTCTCTCTCTTTCTCTCTCTCTCCCTTTCTGTCCGCCTTTCGCATCGACGTCACAACAACTAATTATCATCTCGCTCCGGAAGATCCTTTTATTCGCCGAGAACCGCACGCGTCAATGCCCACCCTAGAAAGCATCCACATCCTGCAGGATTCGGATGTTGATGAAGACATCGTGAAATTGATTGTCGACGAATAAAACTCTTTGAATTTACTTTGGTATTTTTGGTTAATGGAGAAGGTACTAGAATTTTTACGGTGAAGAGTCTAATGAATGGTTACACTGGTCAACACTGGTTTTGGTTTCCTAGGAACAAGAATTGTTCTTTACTAAATCGAGGACGCTGCTTCCAGAAATCTAATCCGTTTGTTCGAATTGGCTCGAGTTTTCGAGATATCCACGGTTTTGTGTTTTACTGGTAAGTAACGCGTAACAACATTTTCTTGTTTAATATTCATTGCTTTCTTTTTTGTGATTGAGTATATGCCACGAACAACATACTGGCCTACAGAACGACAATTCGGTGTACTTAAGTTCTAACAAATTCACGAAATTAACCCTTACTAAATAAAACTCTTTAGATTCTTCTCACCGTTTTTTCGCAACAAAAGAGACCAACGCTCGAACTCTCTGCAATCACGAGCAATCAAAAACAATTCCACATAAGAAAACTAAAAAAAAAACAATCCATTCCAGCCTCTATTTCCGTCCTCGATCAACATCCACCAAGAAATCGAGTTTATCAGTCGGGTTGTCGTTCTCTGCGTACCTCACGTGAGAGGTCATGCACCTTCGCAGATGAATCTTCCACCCTCTCTTCGTCAACCAAACCATCCGACACGAGACAACCACGCGCTCCACATCCATCGAGCGTACTCTAATTAACGAAGACCAATTGAGCGCGCGGCGCGTATCGAGAAGCAATTACAAAGCGAGTACCTCGTAATGATAGGCGGACACGAGACATCACGGTGCAGCACACTTTCTCCTTCTCTTTAGTAGCCGAGCGAATCCTATTAGCTAACAGCGTAACGTAGTTTATGGGGCCGATGGTAGAGGGGTTGGAAGGGAGAATAAAGAGGACGAAGTTAGGGGTGGAAAGGACGCAGATCGACACACGTGGCTCGTGTTCTCTCTCTTCTCCACTATTCACCCATTTCTAATATCCAAGGGATCGTCTATGGCTGCAGGAGTAGGGTAGAATCGAGGGTGGTGGACCACGGGGGGGTTGTGGTAGCGATTAAACGACGAGAGTGGAAGAAAGAGAGAAGGAGGGAGGAAAATGGAGGGGAGAATGAGAGCAGATACGAGGAAAGAAGCAACAGAGGAGAAGAGAGTGGATGAGAGTGTATGAGAGAGGGAGATGCACACGTACGTTGAGAAGTTTGCGAATGTGTGTGCGTGGATTTTGGTGCTGTGCATTTTCTACCGTTTCTCGTAGCTCTCGCGGCACTGGCCCGCGACGCACGTGACAAGAAGCTTCAAGACGCTTCAAGACCCCTGAGAACGCTTCGAAGAGGTCCCCTCGAGGATCGTGTCTCTTCGACGTGAGATGCGAACGAGCCGGTTATAAATTATAACGTGGAGCATCTTCGTGGCACGACTCGCTTCCGGACACTCGCCGGAGAAGGAAGCTTAAAGCGGTCGTGGGGGTGGAATTGAGAAAATTCGAGAGCTGGGTACGAATGAGCGAGGAAGAGTGAGCGCGCGGGAAAGTGCAAGAGGTGGACTGTTATTGGAGAGACTCGTCGGTGGATATCTTCACGAGGATTGGTAAAATTGTTGTTTTTAATTGTTAGGGGGTTGGATGAGATTTAAGGATTGTTTTAAGTTGGTAGAAAGATGGTGGAGTGATTTCTTTAAATCAGACAAAAAATAATTTCAAAGATTATGTAGGGATTATTACATTTGGTTACGTCAATTGTGAATTGAGAAAATCCGAGCGAGGAAAAGTGAACGCGCGGAAAGTGCAAGAGGTGGATTGTTATTGGAGAGACTCGTCGGTGGATATCTTCACGAGGATTGGTAAAATTGTTGTTTTTAATTGTTAGAGGGTTGGATGAGATATAAGGGTTGTCTTCACTTGTTAGAAAGATGTTGGAGTGATTTCTTTAAATCAGACAAAAAATAATTTCAAAAATGATGTAAGGATTATGACATTTGGTTACGTCAATTGTGAATTGAGAAAATCCGAGCGAGGAAAAGTGAGCGCGCGGAAAGTGCAAGAGGTGGACTGTTATTGGAGAGACTCGTCGGTGGATATCTTCACGAGGATTGGTAAAATTGTTGTTTTTAATTGTTAGAGGGTTGGATGAGATTTAAGGATTGTTTTAAGTTGGTAGAAAGATGGTGGAGTGATTTCTTTAAATCAGACAAAAAATAATTTCAAAGATTATGTAAGGATTATTACATTTGGTTACGTCAATTGTGAATTGAGAAAATCCGAGCGAGGAAAAGTGAGCGCGCGGAAAGTGCAAGAGGTGGATTGTTATTGGAGAGACTCGTCGGTGGATATCTTCACGAGGATTGGTAAAATTGTTGTTTTTAATTGTTAGAGGGTTGGATGAGATTTAAGGATTGTTTTAAGTTGGTAGAAAGTTGGAGGAGTGGTTTCTTTAAATCAGACAAAAAATAATTTCAAAGATTATGTAAGGATTATTACATTTGGTTACGTCAATTGTGAATTGAGAAAATCCGAGCGAGGAAAAGTGAGCGCGCGGAAAGTGCAAGAGGTGGATTGTTATTAGAGAGACTCGTCGGTGGATATTTTCACGAGGATTGATAAAATTGTTGTTTTTAATTGTTAGAGGGTTGGATGAGATTTAAGGAAGAATTTAAATCTTTAAATTCTTTGTGAAAATCCGAGCGAGGAAAAGTGAACGCGCGGAAAGTGCAAGAGGTGGATTGTTATTGCAGAAATTCGTCCGTGGATATCTTCACGAGGATTGGTAAAATTCTTGTTTCTAATTGTTAGAGAGTTGGATGAGGCCTAAGGGTTGTTTTCACTTGTTAGAAAGATGGTGGAGTGATTTCTTTAAATCAGACAAAAAATAATTTCAAAGGTTATGCAAGGATTATTACATTTGGCTACGTCAATTGTGAATTGAGAAAATCCGAGCGCGGAAAAGTGAGCGCGCGGAAAGTGCAAGAGGTGGATTATCATTGAAGAAATTCGTCGGTGGATATCTTCACGAGGATTGGTAAAATTCTTGTTTCTAATTGTTAGAGGGTTGGATGACGCCTAAGGGTTGTTTTCACTTGTTAGAAAGATGGTGGAGTGATTTCTTTAAATCAGACAAAAAATAATTTCAAAGGTTATGCAAGGATTATCACATTTGGTTACGTCAATTATGATTTGTGAAAATCCGAGCGAGGAAAAGTGAACGCGCGGAAAGTGCAAGATGTGAATTATTATTGGAGAAATTCGTCGTTGGATATCTTCACGAGGATTGGTAAAAATGATTGTCTTCACCAGTAAGGAAGTTGGAAGAAATTTAAGCGTTGTTTAAAATTCTTAGAATAAGGGTTGCCTCAAACTGTTACATACTTAAAGGAGTGATTTCTTTAAGCAAGGTGAAATAGATTGAATTCAGAGCGCCCCAGAGATTTCGAAAATTACGAACAGATTACTGCATTTGGTTACGCAAATATTACCCAAAACCTTATGTTCGCTTGGCTGATTCGAATGCACGCCGAATTATAATGAATTTGTTTCCTTTCCTTCTCTCCTCGAACTTCTTGTCTTTTTTTTTTTCTTTTCTTTTTCTAGGACGTGACCTTTGAATGCGAGAGATTCCAAGAAATTTGCTTGAAATTTCATACGCAAGTCGCGATGAGAAATTATTGAAATCGACCATCATCGGTTAATTTTGTCTTTGTTTTTGTCGACACCTGATTCGTTTAATCGATCGTTGTTCATTAATGGCGGGGATAGCTTGAATAGTCTCGCGTAAATTTATCAACGGCTCGCTAAGCCGGGAGATAAACAAGGCCGATAATAATCAGCGCGCTTGCGTTTATTTCAGGATATTTTTCTAACGATGACACTTCGATGGCGCTTCGCGGATCCGCGTTGCTATGAATAGAAACGCAGATGTGGCCCGATCGGCATCGTCACTATTACCACCCCCGCGTGCGATCCTTGAACGAATTGCCTAAGAAGCGCGAAAATGTTTATGACGGTTACGAAACCATCGTACGGCAGTAAGAATCGAAAATGGAAACATAGAAACGTTTCTTTTAAACGACTACTGTCCTTAGTTTTTTTTTTTATTAAAAAGTTGTTATATATTTTTTTCTGTGATTACTATAGCTAATCACGCGCTACCAACAATGACTCTACGTGTTCTGTAAAAGAGATTCTTTGAAACGGCACACGAATGAGAAATAATTGATTTAGATTCTTGATTGATCTATTGGTGGAAAGTTCGGATTTGGTAGCTCTCATGGGGTTTAAAGTTCCGGTGTAGATTGAAAATGCAGTGAGGTTTGAAGTGGAGCAGGTGGAATTTCAATTATCGAAGATGATTTTGCGATGAGGCAAGGGTCTTGGGAAAATGGAATTATTAATCGTCGGATCGAGGATAATTACCTCCGAGCAGGCATCGAATCCAATTCAATTAACTTATCGTATGCAGAGACGACTCGAACGGGGCACGGAGAATTTTCCTCTTACCAGAGAAAATCACCAGAACGAAAGGTAGACCGAAAGTGCATGAAGAAATGACTCTCTTGGGAGGGTACATAATTTCAAGGTTCTGTCTTATCATATATAAACATTTCCTCGGTTCTTCTTCCTCCTTTTGTTTTCTTTGCTTTTTTTACACTGGACCGTGCATTAAATTCAATTTAATCAACTTATTCTACGCACAGACGATTCTAATAGAGTTTGGAAAATTTCCTCGTAATGGATCCAGAAGGAAACCTAAATCAAAAATCCATCAAGAGACGACTCTCTTACGATGGTGCACAATTTTAAGATTCTCTCTTAAAATATGTATACATTTCCTCGGTTCTTCTTCCTCCTTTTGTTTTCTTTGCTTCTTTAATATTGAAGCAGGTATTAAGTCCAATTTAATTTACTTATCCTACGCACAGACAATTCTAATAGAGTTTGGAAAATTTCCTCTTAATGGATCCAGAAGGAAACCTAAATCAAAAATCCATCAAGAGACGACTCTCTTACGATGGTGCACAATTTTAAGATTCTCTCTTAAAATATATAAACATTTCTTCGGTTCTTCTTCCTCCTTTTGCTTTTATTTTAACATTGGAGCTGGCGTCAAATCCAATTTAATTAGCTTATCGTATCGACAGACGATTCGAACGGCTTTCGGAAAAATGTCGTCTTAATGGTCTCAGAAGGAAAGGTACACTGAAAGTGCATTAAGAGGTGACTCTCGCAAAGGTACACAATTTCAAGGTTCTCTCTTAAAATATAAAACCATTTCCGCGTTTCTCCCTTATTCTTCTGCTTTCCTTGCTTTTCTTCACTTTCTCTTCCTTCACACTTTCCACTTTTATCCAAACCTACTACCTTGAATCGCGAGTCCAAGGTGCGCTCTGTAATTTTCTAAGCATCTTCTGATAACCGCAAGTGCTTCGAAAGGGGCCTCAAACTCGATATACTCCAAATCGAGGAGAACTCTCGCTTTCCGCAGCCGGTGTCCTCGTATATTCGTCGGCGGATACGCGAGCGTACGTGATCGAAATTACGAGAGTGGAAGCTAATAATAACCACGCTCTTTTACCTATATGGAGGTACGATTGTAATTCAAGCAAAACCGTCCGTCGCGGCGGACCTCGGTTCTTTTTAGAGCGACGGGGTTGCCACTCGTAATAATCGCGGGACGCGAGGAGCTTAGTAAATCTTCTAGCAAATAACAATTCAACCGATGATGGCGAAGAGAGTAGACGAATGTGAAATGTAATGGGAATTTTGCTCAATTTCTTGCTCACCGTTTTCGACGATGATACTTTATAGATCATTTTTCGATTCACAGTATTGTTGATTTAACACGCACCAGACAGGGAAATGTTTCATCACGATGTTTCTCTTTTTACCTGGGGATTATTGCCGGCTGGTCAACCATGCACGGGTTCATTCTAGTGAACATGGCCGAGGATATTTATTTCCAGTAATTAAGGATATTGGTTTAGTTCGCACCTAGGAGAAAACTCTTGTAACTTGTTAAAGTGTTAAATTAGTACCCGGTGGACTTAAACAGTAATTAAAATAACTTTCGTCCAAAATATGACGTAACGTCTTTATTCGCATAGGTTTTCATTTATTTGCAGTAATTAAGAATATTAGTTTAGTTCGCGTCAGGCAGAAAACTTTTTTTATCACGATATTTTCTACTTATCTAGGGATCCTCGCCAATTGGTCAACCATGTACATGTTAATCCTGGAGAACATGTTCGAGAATATTTATTTTCAGTAATTAAAAATAATATTTTAGTCCGTGGTAGGTAGAAAACTTTTTTTATCACGATATTTTCCTTTTATCTAGGGATCCTCGCCAATTGGTCAACCATGTACATGTTAATCCTAGAGAACATGTTCGAGAATATTTATTTTCAGTAATTAAAAATAATATTTTAGTCCGTGGTGTGCAGAAAACTTTTTTTATCACGATATTTTCTACTTATCTAGGGATCCTCGCCAATTGGTCAACCATGTACATGTTAATCCTGGAGAACATGTTCGAGAATATTTATTTGCAGTAATTAAGAATAATATTTTAGTCCGTGGTAGGCAGAAAACTTTTTTTATCACGATATTTTCCTTTTATCTAGGGATCCTCGCCAATTGGTGGTCAATCATGTACATGTTAATCCTAGAGAACATGTTCGAGAATATTTATTTCCAGTAATTAAGAATATTGTTTTAGTCCGTGGTAGGCAGAAAACTTTTTTTATCACGATATTTTCCTTTTATCTAGAGATCCTCACCAATTGGTTAACCATGTACATGTTAATCCTAGAGAATATGTCCGAGGATATTTATTTCCAGTAATTAAGAATATTGTTTTAGTCCGTGGTAGGCAGAAAACTTTTTTTATCACGTTATTTTCCTTTTATCTAGGGATCCTCGCCAATTGGTCAACCATGTACATGTTAATCCTGGAGAACATGTTCGAGAATATTTATTTGCAGTAATTAAAAATAATATTTTAGTCCGTGGTAGGCAGAAAACTTTTTTTATCATGTTATTTTCTACTTATCTAGGGATCCTCATCAATTGGTCAACCATGTAAATGTTAATCCTACAGAACATGTCCGAGGATATTGATTTCCAATAATTAAGAATATTGTTTTAGTCCGTGGTAGGCAGAAAACTTTTTTTATCACGATATTTTCCTTTTATCTAGGGATCCTCACCAATTGGTCAACCATGTACGGGTTAATCCTAGAGAACATGTCCGAGTATATACGGCAGGTTTACGGGGAGGACAGATGGGAAGAGATACGTCGGCAGGCCTCGGTGGATCAACCGAGCTTCAGCGTCCATCAAGTTTATCCCGAAACCCTCATACCGAGGCTCGCCAAGAAGGCCATTCAGGTGTGAAATCCCTGTAACATTTTTTTTTCTTTTCTTTTTTCTGCACATACCGAATTTACTAACTTCTCACGGGCTACTTCTTTCAGTCGCTTGTAAAGTCCTTTGTACATACAATAAAGTGGCAATGTGTGATGTTTCGTAAAATTGGAGAACCGACACGATAAGAAACGTTTGTTTTAGTATCTCGACGCAAACCTTATACAAGTTCGTCGACTTTCTATAAAGGATTCACAAGCATGGAAAATCGCGAACTTATCCGATAGCTTCGTGTAGTCAGGTGCGGCGAGTAGACACGCCTATTACCTCACTAGGCTGAACAGTAAACTATCCAGTGTGGGGCTAATAACCTTGCTAGGTGTAATTTACGCTTCACAGATTAGACGCTTTAAAACTGTCCATTAACTTCTAGTCTATTGACGATAATTGACTTTTTATTGCCTAACTCTTATCGTTCACCAGCTCAAGCTTTTCATATCGATCCCCTTATAGATTTTCGCTTATACTTTCTCCACTTGGAAAAACAAAATGCACTTATTTAACACGTTGCCCGACATTTCATTCAGGCCATTTGATATTTTGACTAACCATTCATGTATTATCATACAACATTTTATTAGATCAGCAATCCATAAGTGGCGAGAGTCCCATAAGCCTGTATACAGTAGTTATCATATCGTATACCATCCGTGGTTAGGGTTAGGATATTTTTTTTGTGGAAATATACTCCACATTCTTAAGTTTGTTATAAAATATACATTTTTGCCTCATTGAATAAATATGCTAGCGTGGTACCATCGGTCTGAATCGAAAATTTAACTTGTACCATTGGTGCTACACGTGGCACGGAACGTGTTAACACTAGATTTACGGAACATTTTTTATAAGCAAGATATCCCATTTGAAAGAGTCAAATTGACTCGTTTTCGTAAATCTAGTGTTAATATACATCAGACACGTGAAATGTTATAAAAAAATGTTGTACCAGGTGCTCGGTGTAACCGAGAAGGAGTTCTTCGATCAAATGGGAGTACACTTCGTAGGATTCGTAGGCCAATATGGTTACGACCGCGTCCTCTCGGTCCTGGGTAGGCACGTACGAGATTTTCTAAACGGTCTCGACAATCTTCACGAGTACCTGAAGTTCTCTTATCCGAGAATGAGGGCACCGTCGTTCATCTGCGAGAATGAAACTCGACAAGGTAAAAATTGGTAAAGTGACAATTCAAATTCGTGTCTTTTCACGACGAATCATTTTCAGGCCTGACCCTTCACTACAGAAGCAAGCGGCGTGGATTCGTCTATTACACGATGGGCCAGATCAGAGAAGTGGCGCGACACTTTTATCACAAGGAATTGAAGATCGAATTGGTTGGTGAAGAGGTCCTCTTCGATACCGTCCACGTAACCTTTCAGCTTACATTCGACAATCGAGCTTTCACGTTAGCCTCTCTTGCCATGACGCGTGAAGAAAAACACCTGCCAATAGGCGCCTCGGTTCTCTTCGAGATCTTTCCATTCTGCATAGTTTTCGGGTGAGTACTCCATTTTTTCTTTTACTAATGGTTCTCTCAATATCAATATCACGAGCCTATGAGAAAAATCGGTAAAACTTCGTTTTAACGGACACCTCACCAAGTTTCTTTTAATTGATGTATATTGTTAGGTTTCATAGTAAGGAGTAATGCGCAAAAGAAATTAAGTGGGGGGTGGTATTCATCTTCGAGTTATTAACAAAAGAAATTTGAAACCACGTGCGTGGTCGTTGAAACCCGCATGTAAGTTGTAAGTAAGTGAGGTCAATGCCCTTATTTCTACTCATTTAAGACAATTCATAATGTCTATAGACGATTGTTAAAATTTTCAAACTTTTGTTTATTATATTTTAAAAAATAAGCTCGTTCCCCACTTAATTTTTGTACACATTACTCCTTAGTATAGACCCAAACAATATGTATATTAATTAAAACGAAGTCGAGGAGGTGTCCGTTTGAACAAACTTTTACGGGAAAATCCAAACTTCAAATACCGATTGTGTTTTTCGATTTTGTAAAAGCTGAAATTTTCAGGTCGGACATGATCGTTCGGAGCATTGGAAATTCACTGATGGTAATACTGCCAGATCTCGTTGGCAAGAAGATAACGCACTTTTTCGATTTGGTGAGACCACTCATCGCGTTTAAGTTTCACTCGGTAAGTTCTTTGTCGTTTCTTACCTAGAAACCTTTAACGAACCATTTTTGTGTGACATTGAAAAAGATACTATTCATTTTGTAGATTTTAAATAGGATTAATAATATCTTCGAGCTAGTCACCGTGGAGCCTGTTTTAACTGAGAGACCGGTAGAACGTCAAAAGAACGAGATCGTGTTGCGAGACGAATATGATTCCAGTGACGACAAGACTTTAAGATTGAAGGGTATTATTCGTGCTTTTGTAATTTCACGATCGGAATAATTTGGCGAATAATAAGCGATTATTCGTACAATCAGGTCAAATGATATACATGGAGAATTGGAAGATGATGATGTACCTGGGTACACCAGTGATGCCGGACCTGAATGCATTGATAGCAACTGGACTCTATATAAATGATCTTTCCATGCACGATTTCAGCAGGTAGACAGATGTCGTCGATTCGATTTTCTCTAGCTCCGTATGTAAACACAATAAAAAAAATTTTACATTGTAGAGACTTAATGCTGGCTGGTACTCAACAATCGGTGGAACTGAAGCTAACCTTGGATCAGGAACAGCTGAAAAGTAAGAAGCTCGAGGAGTCGATGAGAAAGTTGGACGAGGAGATGAAGCGCACGGACGAGTTGCTCTATCAGATGATTCCAAAACAGGTGGCAGATCGTTTGAGAAATGGCGAGAGTCCCATCGACACCTGCGAGGTTCGTGACGGAGTAGTTACGATCGTAATTTCCAGATTTACAAATAACACATTCTCTGTCGTATAGAACTGTGAAGATATCTTATAAAAATATTTGACATTCAGCTCACAAGAAAGATTCAGAATAAAATCTGTTTCTTCGATGGATATAAATCTTCTTGATTCCACCGTTTTTTCTTTAGATGTTCAACCGCGTCTCGATCCTGTTCTCAGATGTGGTGACCTTCACCGAGATCTGCAGCAGAATTACTCCAATGGAGGTGGTGTCCATGTTGAACGCGATGTACTCGCTCTTCGACACTTTGACCGAACGAAATCGCGTTTACAAGGTGAGCTTTTACAAGTGGATAAATTCAATTGGAAGGATCTGCGGATTTTGACTATGATAAATAATATTTTCTTAAATATCTCTTAAATCTTGTTTTACAGGTGGAGACCATTGGAGACGCTTACATGGTGGTTTCCGGTGCGCCAGTGAAGGAGGACGATCACGCTGATCGTGTTTGCGACATGGCCTTGGACATGGTGGAAGCGATAACCGATTTGAAGGATCGCTCCACAGGTAACGGTGCGCTGGACTTTGATAAATCAATTAATAATCAATCACTCGAATTAAAAAGTAACTGTTTGTCGAATTGAACTTCTCCAGGACACCATCTTGAAATCCGAGTAGGCATTCACAGTGGAGCAGTGGTTGCGGGCATAGTGGGCCTCAAGATGCCACGTTACTGCCTTTTTGGAGATTCGGTGAACATTGCTTCGCGAATGGAAGCCACCAGCCAAGCAATGCAGATACACATATCACAGTCTACCAAAGAACTGCTGTCGCCCTCGTACAAGGTGACTGAACGAGGCGAAATCGAGGTGAAGGGAAAGGGTAAGGACCACCTGAGGTGTTCTTTTTTTTAGGCTGATGTACCGTTATTAGGGCAATCTTCTCGTTGGTACTTAGTGTTCGGTTTTGTATAGACAATTGGGTCCACGGTTGTGACACCTCTGATGATCGTCACGATTGCTAAAGTTCGTTGACATATTACAATCGTGATAATCATTGACCGCACATGTCCATCGTTCACGTGGCATGTCTTTACTCTAATTATTGTCGTTCTTGATGTACTGTGTTAA
Source organism: Tiphia femorata (assembly GCA_944319695.1). Classification (NCBI taxonomy): domain Eukaryota; kingdom Metazoa; phylum Arthropoda; class Insecta; order Hymenoptera; family Tiphiidae; genus Tiphia; species Tiphia femorata. The sequence continues at coordinate 19,738,674 of OX090901.1, read as the reverse complement.
CATTTCAGGACCGTTGTCATACTCATTGACAATATGAAACCTCTTTGCGCATATACATACGTATACATATGCATACGCTAGTCACTCCGCGCAACCTTCTCATTTTTAGTAACCTTCAGCTTAACTCGCGTTAGTGTCCGCGGAACAAAATGAAGATCATTCACCACAGATTCGATCATTGGCATGGCTCCTCTTTAGTCTATCGATGGGCTGTATCAATATTTGAGGACCATCGGCGTTATCGTTCTCATTGACGGGCCCTCAAATCATCTCAATAATTACGAATCCAAGACTGATGCCCGTATTCAAGATGTTATACGCCTCACGCGTATAGCATATACCCTCCCAAAAACCTTTGTAGATTTTATTCATATCCATGGTAATATGCGAACCGGTTACCATGCACAACTTTATGTTTAGATTTAGGATTTTTATAGATCCTGCAGACCAGATTATTTAAACATTTGATGATAGTGTAGGGTCCTTCTCAATTAGATTAAAGTGTTATACGCCACAAGCGTATAGCGACCGACCCTAAGAACCTAGCCGCGCACGCTCCGTATACCTGCGGTACCGAGGAAGGGTCAAGCGAAGCGTCCTCGCTACTAGTGCCACAATTACGTTGGCACAGGGGCCTTCCTTCCGTCGCTAGTGCTATAATTACGTTGGCACAGGGGCCTCCTTTCTGCCGCTAGTGCCACAATTACGCTGGCACAGGGGCCCACTTTCCTCCCCGCTAGTGCCACAAACCTGACGAACCACAGTGGTGAAAAAGGCTCTCTCGATGGACAAATTAGTTTGTTCCGCGTAATTGTTAACCGATTCTAATCTTTTTTTTTTTTTAATTTGCTCGTTATGAATTGCTCCACAACTTTGTCGATTCGATTCTTTCAGTTAAAGCTTCAAATCAAATTGGCGGACTCGGAATTGTTATCGAACTGTAAAAAGATAAGATATTAGATATTCTTGGATCGGAAAAATTTTACACGTATTTTGCCAATTCCTAATTGCATATCTGACGCCAAAAGTTTAACCTATTGCCATTTAAGCAGATCCGAAATGATCCAAAATGTTTTACGACTTTCTTATTCTTGTCGCTTCTTTTCCTAAAAAGGAACCAATTTTGGAGTAAGAATTTTATTTGAGTATTATTTTTTTTAGAAATAATCGTCGAAGGCACCCGGAACAGGTACTATTTCATCTCCTTCCTTTAGTTTAAAGCCAGTTCTATGTAAACGTTTCAGGCACGATGAAGACCTACTGGCTCGAGAAGCGAGAGCAACGCTCCTCCTCTACGAAAGGCATTACGATTCAAGAGCCACCTCAATGGCACACTAGAGCCGTCGAGAACAGAATGCTCGCGTTCAACTCCACGAACTTGATGAGCGGCGCTCTGACAACCGATAGACAGAATTACTCGGAGATGTCTTCGAGGCGTGGATCCAAGGTGTACTCACCTACGCCATCCGGATCGATGGGCTTCGGTGCTGAGGAGAGAAGGATCTATTCGCCGATCACGTTTCAAGACGTGGCTCGTAGATCCGTGGCCAATTCGCCTACTAAGAGCTCGGACGTAAAAGGTGAGGAAAGAGCCTGACAGTTTTTAGGCACGGCCGTAAAGGGAGTGACTTATTATTTATTTTTTCTTCTTTCATTATTTCTTCTATTCCGTATATTTTACCGATGAAGATCGAGTTCACTTTCACAATTGGCGTACTTGGGATTTATTATCATTTTGGAAGGTACTGCGAGGTGCACAGATGAAAAGATTTCTTTAATGTAAATTAAGAGTGGATTTTAATTAGGTGACTATGGAAATTAATTAAGAAACGGTATGTGATAAATGGAAACGAAGAGAATAAAAGGGAATCTTACTTGGGTGAAGTTTTCTGGAAAAAATTTAAGGATTTTGCTTTGGTTTTTTGCGAAGGTCACTTTAAAAAATAAAACATAAATGCTAAATGAAAGGAAATGAAAAAGAAATTTTACTTAAGTAAGGAAGATTTTTAAAATACTTCCTACCATTTTTCTCCATTCTTTCTCGATAGCACTCAGGTTCTCTCACCCTCGTCCAAATTTTCGCGCCCTTATTTACCACTTTTAAAAATAGACAGACAACTCAACATAAACGCAAGAAGAAAAAAAGAAATAATGAATTTTACTTGGGTAAAGATTTTTGGAAAATTGTCAATCATTTTTCTTCATTTTTCGATGAGAGCTCCTATGCTTCCTCAACCTTGTCCAAATTTTCGCGCCCTTATTTACCACTTTTAAAAATAGACAGACGACGCAACGTAAACGCAGAAAAGAAGGAAGGAATTTTCGAAAATTTTCAATCATTTTTCTTCACTTTTCGCGTGAGCTCCTATGCTCTCTTACCCACGGCCAAGTTATCACGCCCTTGTTATCCATTTTCAAAAATACGCAATACCTGTTCCAGAATGCCGATCGAACTCGGTGGGCGCGGTTACAGTTAGAAGAAGTCCATCTGACATTTTCAGTTGCTTATTAAGCGACACGGAGGAGCACTTTAGGCAGCACAGGAACAGCCTTTCGACACGCGGAGAGAATCAATCCGCGGGTGTCCACGTAAAAACGGAAGTGAAGGCGGCAGTCAGCCTGACGAGTTCGACAACCGATCAGCAACAGACTTCTCCTGTTCGTTCGAAGGATAAGAATATTGCTCAGAAGAAGAAGGCCTTCTCGTCCTCAATCGACTCAACCAGTTCTCGAGGTACTGAAACTGCAACGGTGCAGACTCGTAGCGTGGCCACTGGTGCTGGACAATGTCCCGTAGTGGAGAATGAACAGTCAGAAGTTCCTCAATTGGCGATGCAGCAGGATCAATGTTGTCCAGGGTTCTCCATACCGAAGAGTGGCAAGACTCGTCAGCCGAACAACGGTTGCGTAATATTTTAGTTGGTTCAGAGAAAACACCACCTCGTTGTCTTAGGACTGCATTCTACGTGCGGTTATGTTTTGATCATTCTTCGTGATTTTTCTGTAGTAGTGATAACGATGATGATGGTGATGATGATGACGATGAACTCTCATGTTGGATTTATTTCGTGTAAAAGAATGTACTGTGTATGAAATAAGGGTAGAATTAAAGGGGCGCTATAGAGACAAGAAAGTTGGAAAGATTTACGTGGTCATTGTTAATATAAAATTGCTCGAGATTTCTGTAGTAGCTATAACGATGATGATGATGATGAACTCTCATGTCAGATTTATTTCGTCTAAAAGAATGTACTGTGTATGAAATAAGGGTAGAATTAAAGGGGCGCTATAGAAAACAGAAAGTTGGAAAGATTTGCGTGGTCGTTGTCAATACAAAATTGCTCGAGATTTCTGCGACAGTGATGACGATGGCGGTGAACTCTCACGTTGGATTTATTTCGTGTAAAAGAATGCACGACGAATGAAATAAGGGTAGGGTTAAAGTGGCGCTTTAGAGAAGAGAAAGTTGGAAAAATTTGTGTGGTCGTTGTCAGTCAAAAATTGCTTGAGATTTCTGCAGTACCGATGACGATGATGATACTAATGACGAACTGTCATGTCGGATTTATTTCATGTGGATTTATATAATGTAAAAGAATGTGCCATGGATGAAGTAAGGGTAAAGTTGAAATGGCGCTATAGAGAAAAATTTACATGGTCGTTGTTGATTATATTGCACGAGAGAAAAGAAAGCTGGAAAAATTTACATGGTCGTCGCTAATTAAATTGCTCGAGAGAAAAGAAAGTTGGAAAAATTTGCATGCTCGTTGTTCAATAAAATCTCTAGAGAGGAAATATCGACAGAAGTAGAGACGCTTGCAACGTGTGCCTTGCATCGAGTATTGTAAAGGGACAGACGATTATTTATAGGTATATGTATGTGTACCTTTAATGAAACTCCTCGCTTGCTCTCAAGTGTATGCGGATGTCGTCCGACGAGTAGATGCAGGATAGAGACAGTCAATAATTTTTATGCAAAGACTACCAATAAACTCCGGTAAACCGTGCTATCGATACGTTTTTCCAATTGACGTAATTTTGTGGGACCTTTCGAAGAACAAAATGGACATCGCTCGTACATTGAGCAGTACAAATGTAAAAAGTCATATTCCATAGTAACTTTGTGAGCGGGTGTAAAACTCAGTGTAAAACAATACTTTACGTTATCGACTTTTCTACGTCTCTCAGTGGTATTTATGCGTGTTAAATTATTTGAAATCGCGTGTACTTTTAAACATGTTCACTACTCAACTGAAATAGTTCCGATTCTATTCGTATCACGTATAGGATGTGAAATTACAAGAAACGCTCGTGGAAATGACAAGGTTAATTTCACGTTGTAAATGAAAATCCTACGTCCAGTTCCAATATTTAAACTTTACTCCGCAGGTTAATTTCTAATTATCCATTATTATTCCTTTTACTAATAAGCTTAGTTTAATTACTTACAATTTAAAAGTGCAACGACGACGTGGAGCGAAATAGATATACAGTAGATTCTTTTCCACAATTGTGAAGTAACGAATTAAACTGATATCCCACATGTTCGATGTTTTATTATTATTTTATATGCGAAATAACAATGACTTTTGTGTTCTACACGTGGTGTTAATTTCCATAATGTGTATATAAAAAAATAAGTCACTCCCTTTACGGTCGTGGCTAAAAAAAGGAAGCGGAAAAGCAGCAAATGGTCGAACGATTAAGCTTTGAGAAAACGTTGAATCGACAGAAACAATTCATTTCGAACCTATTACCAATAACTCTGTACAGCTAACGATAAACAATTACATTCAAATATGCATGGAAGAAAAAGATACTAAACTAAATTAAGGCATGTACGTTAAATAACTCATTAGACAATGCAGAAAAAGTAAATTACATCGCGAAAATGATTCCTTACAAAATCGTTAATTATACGTCTTAAAAGGTACACCATGGAGAAACCCATTGATCGTCCACCTGTTCTTTTCAACAAAAAGAAAAACAAGTGGAAAGGGAGAAGGGAGAAAAGAAGAACTTTCACGAAAGTAGGATGGAGGAAGACTACGAAGGCATCTCAGATCCAACCACCCATTATCTGGCCCGTGGCCTTCGACTTTCCACGTAATTTCGTAGTTGCAACTGGCACGCTCTCTTCTGTCGGTGCACTCGGAGCTGCACTCGGAGCTGCACCATCTTTCGGCTTCTCCTTCTTCTCTCCTTCCTTCTTCTTCTTCTCCTCTTCCTCCTTCTTCTCCTCCTCCGTCTTCTCCACAGACGGTTCAGGCGCCACCTTCCGCTGCGGCGTCTTTCCAACCTCGTCCTCTCTCGGATCCTCTGGAATTGGCGACGGTGTTCTGATCTCTGCCGACCTTGGATCCGTAGGAGAACCCTTCTTATCGAGACTTCCACTACTCATCGACTTCAACAGACCCTTCTTCATGCTCTCGGACAGAACACTCGCGCTCGCGTTCGAGGATTGTCTCTGAGCGGTGTCCGAGATCACGATCCTCGTGCTCGATCTTTGCGAAGACGGTTTGCTCTTTCCTACTTCATCTTCTGCTTTCACGTCCTCTGCGTGGTCGTTAAATATCGATAAGGTTTGATGATTTGAGATGAGAAGGGTCATTCGACCCCAAGTCGATCACTTTGCGAGTTCGACATCGGAGATTTTTATTACAATGAAATTTTGTAACGTGAACACGTGAAAGGATCAAGATCCATAAGGCTGATTTTCTGCCCCCAACCGATTCAATTGATTTTCATTGGAATATTATGTAGGATGAGTAAGACATGAGCAAACATGATTTCTAAACGAAAACGTAACGTCATGTGGAAGAGAGAGTACGTATTGTAGATATCGATCGTTAATAGGAAATCGCACGTACTGTCGTGGGTAAAACGTGAAATACCGAAACCAAATCATTTCTACAAGACATATGATAATTCTAGACGTGTGCACGAACCGTGCCGTATTGATTAACCGTGGGCTAGTAATGCAACATGAGCTTGAACGACAGAAGTCCTCGAATTTTACACGATTTAACGGAATTCTAACGCAGATTGAAGTAAATGGAGGAAAGGTAACAATTTGATACTCGTATATCATTCGTGTCATTGTGTCGGAAGTATGTCTGGTTAATATGGCGTTGATTGAACTGTGAGCCCAACAAGAAGAAATTTTCAAATTAAGAATTCGTTTAAAATTTTCTCTATGTTAAAATAAATCTCACAAGTAACAAAACTGTTATTAAAATAGGGCAATCCTTGTAGTTTAAAATAATAAAAAACAACAACTGATTCGCGTGGACCAATAATTCCTGAGATAAAAATTAACAAGTGCAGTCTGAATTCACGAAAATGGGCGTAAGCTGCGCGATTCGAAGGTCCCTATTTTTTAAAGAAATTTGAAACCAGCTAACTAATGGCTTAAACCTTCACTAATTTTACGTGTTCCACGTTATATTTCATTTAAAAAGAAATCCCTGATGTCGACGTATAAAAGAGATCGATTTGGCGTGGAATGAGAGGTTTCAAAGTTGAGAGAGTTTTTAACCCTTTAAGCGCTATGGATGCATATATGCTTCTGGCGAAAGCTATCGCTGTAGATTAAGGATGCATATATGAGTTTGTCGATTTTTCCGATCACCTACATAAAAGTATTACAATTGCTTTTGCGTGAGATGAATACAAGTGCATTCTTTAGTAACTCAAAATAATGCTCTTTAATTATTGCATTTCATGCAAACTGGTTACTATAATTTATTACTATTTGCACCTTGAATAGTTAATCAACAGAGTTCAGTCTAGCGAAAAAATATTCTGTCTACAACGATCGTCACTGTCCGTACGGACCGCATAGGCCACGAGTATTCAGCACTTAAAGGGTTAAAACTCTTACCTTCGTCTTCAGGGAGATCCGCAGGTTTGCTTCTCTTCAGCATGAACTTAGCGTAGGCGATTCTCGTGGTGGGTGTGACCTCGGATAAATTGGGATTGTAATCGAGCAGACGATTAGGATCGAGCGAGGCCAAATCAGATGGCTGCTGCCTAAGACGACGACTGTTGCGCCTGGTCTGTTTGAAGGTCGCCTCGTCGGTGCTGCCAATTGGATCTCTGGCTATAGTGTTCTGCCTGACCACGGCGTTCCAGTCTTTTCTCTTGCTACCGCCACTGCTCTTGCGACCAATCGCTCGTGCGATCTGGCTGAACACGTCCTTCGGCTCTTTCTCGTTTTGAATCACAGCGCTCACTATGCCTTCCACTATTCCGATCTGGAAGTCCTTCTGAAGACGGCGCTCCATCACGCGACCCTTCTTACCGGAGACTGTGGAAAATTTCTTTGGTTAAGTTTGTTCTTCACGATGAATTTGGGTTGGTTTTTACCAAATGCGAAAGTTTACTTATCAATATCAAGGATGCTGTGATATTTTCATTAATTGGACTTTGTTGAATATGCTCGTTATTCTTCAAGCAAATTAAACTCAAACAAACGACTTCAACTTTTGGAACCAGCATCCCTAATTTAGTAAAGAAAAAGTCTTGTTTCCAGGAAACAAAGAACAATGCTTTTTTGTTGGCCTGTGTAATTAGTAGCAGCTTTCAATTAGTATTAAAAGGTTAAAGAACATTACTCCAAACTTTCTGTATACTGTATATAGAAAGGACATACTGTATACGCATATTTGCAGTTAACAAATGTTCCGTAATCTTAGTATACCGGATATTCCGTAACTAATATAAGAGTCATTACAGGATGATTCTGAATAACTATTGTTTTATGAAAATTTATTTGAGATATGATACCTGACCTCACAGGAAGAAAATGAAAGCCCCTATGTAATAAAATCGAAATATAGACACTATCTGGTATATTTTAAAAACCATTTTCTATTTTAAAGATACTTTTTCAAATATCTATTCTCCATTTTACAGTTCAAATGGATTGTCGAAATCTGTCTAGCATTTTGCATTTTAAAATAGGAAAGTTTCAACTACTTTATATTTCTATTTGAAATAGTTGTGCCAGCCATTTTGTACACTGCTGGATAATAGCCTGCAAAATGTTCCACATTGTGGCTTCGGTAGGGACATAGCTTTAGATCTTCAAGAACATAGACATATCTTTAGTTAGCACATAGTTTAAGCTACTACTTACGAGCTCCTTCTTGCTTGTCCAACGTAGGTGTCCTCATTCCGTTCTGTCTGAGGATGTCGATCAGTTCGTATCGCAGAGTCGAGATGTCCTGTCTGATCTCCATCACGTCGTCCTCCGTGATGCCAAACTCGTCGCGCTTTCTTTGCTCGGCTGTTACGTAGCGTCGTATCAAGAGCCTCATCACAGTGTCGTGCCTTGCCAAAGCCTTGTCCCGTGACTTTTTCTAGGAACAGAAATAAATGGTGAGTGGCTTGCTCGTCGAGTGCACTGAATTCAAGATTCTCACTATTATCGATCTTGTAGGTCGTCCAGACTTGCCACAGCTCATGATCTTATTGAAGCTTTTAGCAGTGGGCACCATGTTGAAAGGTGGTGGGACAGTATCACCGTCCTCGAAGTAACTCATCCACAGATGACTCCTTGCGAACTTCCATTCGGTGTCGGCTCTTTCCTAAATTTGCATCTATTCATTTGACAGATTTCAAAATTGTTGTAGGCTTGAGCTGAATTTATTGAAGATTACCGAGATGATTTGGTACGAGTTGGACATCATAGCGATCAGCATGTTGAGAAGCACTATCACGTTTATCACTGAGTAAGAACCGAACATGAGGAGAGCCCAGAATCTCGTGAAGCTTTTTATGCCGGTCAAATCGAAGGACATCAGGTCCACCATACCGAAACTCGCCCAGAATAGAGATTGAGATGTCTCGAACAAGCTGTAAAGTGTAGAGTTTTAATAATGTTTGGATTGGATAACGTTGGCGAGCTTAACTTTCAATGCGCACTTCGCAAATCTTCTCCATATCGAGCAAGCCTTCTCTTGATTGTCAAAATCAGGTAAACCATTCGGCATGTGATAGCACTTCATTTTCTCTAGGTCCGCGTAATACCACATCAGCTGGTTCATTCCTGCGGATGAAATCAATATTAACCCTCCAGTAGGCGCGTGATTCTGACAGTGGATTTTTATTAAATTTCAATAATTAGAATAGAAAATAAAAAGTAACGTAATCGTTCTTTCTGGTATCTTCCTAACTTTTGAAGAACTATGAAGTAGTAGTCTACTTGCAACTTTAAAAATATTAATGATTTAGCAGATAAACTGTTTTATCATCTCACAAGTGTAACGTGAGCAGTAGTGTAACGTACTACTGGACCGACCGGGTATTTGTCGGTCGGACGTTTAAATTGTTTTGAAAGCAGATTAAATTCGATACAATTGGCGGCATCGGTTGCTTTGCAATAAAATTTGAATTGCGATACTTTGAAGATGGGGCTACTAAGGAAATTAAAAGTGTTGATATTTTTTGTGGAATTGACGTACGATTGCCGTATCCGACGAGATTGAAGAAAGCAGTCGAAGAAGTCGCTTTCTGGCGAAAAGACTAATTGTAAGGCTAACAGCACAAGTGTGTCGTTAGTTTTACACGGATATTCCGATAGTTGGCTCAGAACTGTCTTCCAGTAAAGTTCGTTTCCAACGAGTATTTTGAATTTAGTATTTTTATTTTCATTTCATCTTTACATTATAAATATTATACGTCTGAAAATTGAACTGAACTTGCGCTCTACAACGTGTGATAAGTGAGTTTTAACATGCAATATTGTAATCATGACCAAAAAGTTTCGTTTATTTTTTTTAATTTTTATAAATAAATTATAGTATTTTTATCAATATGTGCTTGTTGACAAGTTCTGTGACTAAGAGATCATTTAATTTGGCAATTTATTGAGTAATATTGTGAGGATAAAAGAATGACAGCGTGTCAAACATAAGCGTGTCCTTGATTAAAATTAGCTTCTTGTGAAAGTTTTAATGTTATTGATTCTCTCGTGCTCACCGCAGCCAAAGGCGAAGAGGACGAGGGTGTAGATAAAGAAGAACTTGATGATGTCGATGATCATTCTGCCCAGTGAAATTTGCAGAGGACCCAGATGAGGATTCACGCTGAATATGTGCACCAGTTTAAGGAAACTGAAAGATTTTATATTGAGGGATTAGTCGAAGTGTCCGCGAGACGAATGATTAAAAATGTTTAAGCCTTTGACTACGAATATGTATCCACAAAAGCGTTCGTTGAAACGCAAAAATGAAAATTGAAAAAGTAATATAACTGTAGATGTAAAATATTTGAGCCGTTTATTTTGAAAGTGGCCTAAGTTCATTTATACTAAAATTAAGATATTTAAGGGTTTGTGTTTCAATGCAATTAAAAAATATACGTATAGGATACCAATGAGTCATACTGCTTAAGAGTATTTAAAGGAGTTAAATTTACAGTTTCTATTAAAATAATGACAATTATTACTTAATATTTACTTAAATAATATGAGTTTTCTTACCAAGGATGGAGTCAAGGCACTTTTAAAGTTAACAACCAGATTCGTTATAAAATTTTAAAGAGCCGAAGTCCATTCAGCATAATTTAAAATGCTTCAAGTTGAAAAAACAATACTCAATTTATTTTATATGACTTTACAACACTTCAAAAACACAATATATACAATTCAAGAACTTGCCTAACTATATAAACTACATAACAATTAACTGCTCACTTACGTTTTACTTATTAAAATCTCTCAATTTTCAAAACTATGTTTTTAAATATGTTTTCAATTATAGAACTAGCTGTGAAGATTTATGTGTTTACAATTACCATATACTTTGAATATACTTAGCCGTAAATTATTGTCTATGATAGCCAACCACGAATCATAAATGTTACTACAATCAATAACAAAAAGATGACAAATGGACTTAGGCCACTTTCAAAATAAACGGCTCATTTCTTGTTTATTGTAAGAAATTTTCTAGATATTTCCTAGGTACTGTATGCAGTAATACGATAACTAAACAAATTGCAATTGCTTTTCCATTCCAAGAGCCATATCATAAAAGTCGTCTAAACAATCATAAATTACGTGTGTGTATGTTTACTGTTGGGTATGTGGTACTCGAGATTCATATCTTATAATAAAAAACAAAATCGACAATAAATTTCTGGTTTAATTTATCAGATCCCTTATTGACGATAGCCGCAGTTAAAAAATGTATTACCTAAAGATCATGCCAGCTGCGAAGGCACCTTCGGAGAGGAGCATGGGATCGAATGCATGCCACTGATCTCTTGGATACCAAGGATCCTCGCCGCTCCAGGCTTCTCTCTATTTGATCAATAATATTTAACGAAAATAAAACGAACGAGAGAACGATGATCTTAACACGTTCGCGGACTGTGAACATTTCAACGAACTGCAAGCATAAACTACGCCACTCGTGTCAATTGTTGCATCTTTAATTCACGCGATATGACAGCTAATGGAAAGTTTTAAATGCAAAAAGAAGAGATGCACCAAAACTAAAATACTCAACGAAGTATTTAGCCATTACATTAAAGTGCAGAATACTTTCAAATAAATCACTATCTTTTGATTCGTGTCTAAAAATTGACGCCATGTAGAATCGAATGCACGATAATGTGGTTTTTAAATTCGAAGGTTGTAGCATTCGTGCAATTTTGCATCACAATAAATACGAATGCTGTAGTAATCACATCCGCGAACGCGTTAAACCTTAAACTTCGATTTACGGAAACGAGTCACTCGAGACGAGGATTAACTCTTTCAATTGAGAAATCGTGCTTATAAACAATGTTCGGTAAATCTAGTGTTAACTACCAGAATAATTACAGCAATCTTGAACCCCTCGTTCTAATCTTAAACCCACCTGAACTATAATCCAAGCAGTCAGCCTGAGACTAATCCAAATGACGTAAAACGTGTTCTGTATAAAATCCACTATGTTCCACAGGTCCGATATATATTCTATCAAACCATCCGCCCACAAGGATCTTATCTCGCCCACGACCAAACCTGTGCCACGAAGAGAAACAATCATCATTAGATTTCGTACTCAAGAACACCATTTGCGCATAAATTTATTTCATCACCTCTATTGTACTCTCCAATAATCATTTCGATTCTATGCAAACCGCAGCAAGGTCAGTTCTGAAATTACCTGCACCCTTGTAACCCACCCTGGTTCCTTATTTCCGGAACACCATATTCATATCCGTTTCACGTTACGCGTCCCATTACGATTCCACGTGCGCAATGGCATCTCGTGGAGCCGCAACGAAGATGAGAGGGTGTTTACAATTTAGCCGCAACGAAGATGAGAGGGCGTTTACAATTTAGCCGCAAATTCCGTTCGAAATCAAACCACGCGCGTCGTGTACGGTAAACCGAAACTGCCTCACGCGTAAGCAACGGCCGACGTGTAACACTGTCTTGGCGTTGAAGCGTGTGATTTAATGTCACGCGAGACTTCAGACTACGTAGGTGGATGGCACCGTTAATTAGGCCGTAATTAGCGCGAGGCTAAGGTTTGAAGTATGGCCGCGATGACGTGATATATGTGGGTGTTAAAACATGCGGTACAAGAGAAAGCTATTTGGATGCTGATGGACAATGTTCATCGAGATTAGGCGGAGGCTTATGTTTTTTTCTTTTCCACTTAGGTTTCGATATTCAGGGTACTTACTTATCGCGTAGATGATAACACAGGACTTGATAAAGCCCCGAAAGTAACCGCGTTTCCTTTTTTTCTCCTACCGAGAAGAATTTTGCGCTATTTGGATGCTGATGGAAAGTATTCTTCGAAATGATGCGGAAGCATTTGTTTCGTTTTTGCGTGCTAAGTTTCGATATTCAGGGCGCTAATCACATAAATGATAACATCGGTTTTGACGGAGCACGGAAAGCAATCGCGTTCCTTTTTCTTTCAATTGGCAAGAATTTCGCACATTCGTGTATCTGATCGAAAGCATTCTTCAAGATAATGCGGAAGCACACATGTTTTCATTCGTGTTAAACTTCGATATTCAGGGCACGTAGATGATAACATCGGACTCGGCGAAGCCCGGAATGCAACCGCGTTCCTTTCTCTTTCAATTGGCAAGAATTTCGCACATTCGTGCGTTTGATGGAAAGTTTTCATAAATATGATGCAAAAGTACATGTGTTTCCATTCGCGTTAAACTTCGATATTCAGCACACTTACTTATCACGTAGATGATAACACCGGACTCGACGAAGCCCGGAATGCAGCCACGTTCCTTTCTCTTCCAACCGGCAAGAATTTCGCGCATCCATGCGTTTCCGAATAATTCGATCACGAGGTATTCGATCCGTTGCGATGCCATTCCCAGGAGCACTGAAATTGACAGTTAAGTGGCGTCTATTGTGAGCTCAAAAGTAGAATTTGGCGGAAGAGAAATTTAAAGGACTTTTTTTCATAAGCACATTATTATTAATTTTTCAGGTATAATAAATAGAGGGAAGCCTAACGATAAGAAATCGTCTTTGGGCTTCCCAAAATGTTCATCCGTTCGACTGAAATCGTGGCAAAACCGTACATTTAACCCTTTGCCCGATTATATTGCAACGCCGATATTATTGACCAGGGAATGGCTTGGAATAGATTTTCATATTTTATAATGTTGTAAGTAACACCCTGTAAAATAACAAAGCTTTATATTTATGCGAGGTCTCGTTACAAACAATTAAACGCGAGTTAATTTTTGAAATTGCAAACCTCTCTAATCCCCTTAAATGCGTTCGATTCACGTGTTCTCGTAAAGGAAGCATTAACAACAATGCTGCTTAGGATGGAGATCTGTCGCGCGAACAGTTCAAAGTAGAATTTGGCAGAAGAGAAATTAGAAGGACACTTTCTGCTATTGTTTTATTGTATTACTTAGCGTTTTACTGTTATTATTTTATTGGATTTCTGAGTCTGACCCGTCCTACCGTTTATGTGATAAACGTGAATACTACGAGTCTAGATCATCGTACAAATTTTGGCCTATTTATAGGAACAACGAGTTTAATTTCTGATACATATTACGAGATCTATCCTTCCGCGCTCATTACATATCGAAGCGGCAAATTTCATGAGCGAACGCACTGATAGCTTCAACTTGAATCGCGAGTAGCTGAAATTCTTGGCAGATTATCCCTGTGCCCAACTATCGCGTAGCCGGTATCTTGGCAATGTTATCTTCCTGCAACATTATACATTAACCTTCATGGAACGTTTCATGAATCCGCAGGACCTTGTAAATAATACCAAGAACATATTTACCCAACATTTCGTATATGTTCCTGGAATGTTTCAATGGTTATTTCTCAAAGGAATATTTCTCAAGAGGGGTTAGAGTAAGAAGAGGGTAGAAGGAGTTAAGAATAATGACTGCTCACTCAGAAAGAAGGCGTAAGACGAGGAGTGACAAATGAACTTGACGAATGGTTTCTTCATGAACAGTCCCATCGGCGAGGTCGGTGACATCATGTAAATGGAACTGTAAACTGGAAACATGGCCCCCAACTTTCCAACCTCCACCAATTGGCCCACCATGCTCTTCCTTCTGAAGCCTGGCAGACCGTCGTACCAGATGGCAGCCAAAAGTTGTTGCACATTTGGATGAGCTACGAACTAAAATTTTTCATATGTTAGTCTCAATCGATCGAACCTATTAATTAATAAAATAATGCAGTCCACACTTTTTTCAGCGTGGAAAAATGGCAGGTGAAAAAATTAGAGTAGAAGAAGCACCCTGTTTTTTTTTTTATTACGTAAGACTGGGACGTCTCGAATTTTTATGAAGATAGATATGCGTGAGAGGGAAGAAACAAATTGTCACGCGATTTATTTACCTGCTTCTGCTTGTACTTAATCGCGAGTTTCAGTCTGTCCAACGTCTGTCGTTCTCCAGGCTCCCAATTCTCACCGGTAGGATTGTAGTTCAACATAATTTCCAATTCGTATGATGTGCGGGCGTGATCCAACAGGGATGTGGCAAAGGTCTGGGTTAGCTCGCGCATCTCCTGAAACAATCAACGGCAAATGAAGCTCGACGCAGATAAATCGACTTTCAAGCCTATTATCACTTTTTCGAACTTAAATACAAGCAAGAAAACACTCTTAAAGTTATCTCAGAGCTTCTCAACAGACACGTGCCACATTGTTTGTTCGTGTGTACGCGTAACTTAGGCTCGGCTCTTACACAGAGAGAAAAATATATGATATATCTAACTATAGTGGCATAGTAACAAAATTATAGTTGGAAATATCATATTTATGGCAAATGTTACCATAATGGCGGTAATGATTACGATAGATGCATAGTATAATCAACTATATTACCCAAAATTACGGTTATTTCAACTAAAAATATAAGTATGATTGCAAATATGTGATGGTAAGAAAAGTAGCTATTTTATATAGTTAATATTACCAGATTATTTCATACATAGTGATAGAACTAACTATATTCACATAGCACATTTTACTATACATATTTGGTAACAGGAACAAAGGTAACAGTTAATAATATAACCATTTGTATAAATCGTTCATTCTACTATATTCTGTATGGTTAAGTGAACTATAAAAATATGTTTAACGCCAAATTTAACTATAAAATATAGTGAGATTATAGCAAACCCAACCATGTTTTTTCTCTCAGTGTAAGATAAAATGCCACTCGATGTATTTCTCACTGTCAGAACACTTTCTTCGCATCACGAAAGCAACTTCGAAAGTCTACAAAGTGAAGGATATCTGTTTTTTTCAGTAATTTAGTGGAGTTCAATCTAATTTCGCATTGTCAGTTTAGCGAGTGATTTACGTTATACTCGAAACGAAATTCCTGCTCCATGCGGCTCAGCCGACGAAGTTCCCATGAGAGCTCGAAGGCGGTTAAAAGTGGATCTCTGGATGAAAGTGCGATCAACGACGGCGAGGTGAGTGCCCTGTAAGCGTTGATTCGGGACTGAGAATGTCGCAGAGAATCTTGCTCGCTCGACGTAACGCACTCGTCGCAGCCGCATCTGAAACAATTCGCGGTTAATGGATAACACAGGTCTACAGAAAAAAAAAGTTGTTTTGGTGCCAGGAGTCTTTGAGCTGATTTTTACTATATTTGTGGTACTGAATTCAAATATGAAATCCGTTTTTTTGTATCAGCTCTCCTTTTATAGATATGGCACATCCTGTAATTAGTTATTTTAATATTTGTTATATTGAGGAATAGATTACTCAAAGTAAAATAAATTCACAAAGAAACTACTTCTAACTAATCTTGTTGTTTCTTTTGAAAGTTCATTCAAGAAAATCCCACAAAAGAAGCTTCCGTTGCGTTGAGTGAAGTTTTGTAATTTTGATATTAAATGAGTTTTGTTTTCTCAAAAAATGTTGCATACGTTTAACTGTACTATAAAGTTTTATTATGGTTTGATGTCGTTAAATGGCTGTGTAAATATACGTTTTTATTATTTCTTTGATTTTTTATTTTATTACAATGTATCCATACCAGCATATTATTGCTTTATCGCGCAAGTACCAACATATCACTTACGTTATCTTGAAAACTAGAGCTGACAGGGGGAAACTAATACCATATTTGGATTCAGCGCCCCCTATATACTTAAAATCAGCTCTAAAAACTTAGGCACCAAAACCACTGTTGGCCTGTGTAATCAAAACCGATTTTCAATTCCGTGATACCTGGCGTCGTGAGGCGTCGGCAGCGTCGCTCCTCTATCCAGTAATATCTTTAAAATCTCGTAATTGTTCTTGTGCGCCGCCAGTACCAAGGGTGTAATGTCGGGGGTGAAATTTGAGGAGGATCTGTCGACCGCTTCCCAGCTCTATGATGTGATAAAAAGAAGAAATGAGGAATTGATCCTTGAGGATCTTCTCTCGACGTTTAACGGAAAAGGAAAAAGAACCGCTAAGATAAGTTTAATTTGATGCGAAGAAAATTGTTAAAAAGTGTTGTGACTGAAATTCGAGGAGATCTTGTCGACCGCTCTACGATGATAAACAGTAGATCTTCGACGAGCTCCCGTTGATCTTAAAACAAAATTTGCTTAAGTGGAAGCTGTTGTAAAAAATGTCGAGAGTGAAATTTGAGAAAGTCCTATCGACGTTTTGCAGCTCCATAACGATAAAGTATAAATAAGAAATTAATCTTTAAAGATCCCCTCTTGATAATCAAACGAAATGAAAAGAAAGAAAGAACACTGAGATGATACATTTTCTTCTTTTTTTATGTGACGGAAATTGTAAAAAAGTATCGAGACTGAAATTTGAAAAGGATCTACTCATCGCTTCTCAACTCCACGATTACAAAAAGCATAAATAATAAATGAATCTTCGAGAATCTCCTCTTGACCTTTAAAATAAACCCATTAATTTAAGTGAAAAAGGAAAAGAAATAAAATACCAAAATAATCGCCGTCACTCTAAGTTGTGAAAGCTATAATAAGTCACTCCGTTTACGGTCGTGCCTAAAAATATATCTATAGAAAAAAGGAAGAAGGAAGAAAATTCTTGAACTCACGTAAGGCTGGCCCGCCGTGTGTATCCTCTCCTCCCACTCAAGTAGAATCTCCACGGCCTCCACATACTCTTCTTTAATGGCGTGCAAGAGTGCATCCTGCGGAAGATACAAATTACAACTTAAAAGCATCCTGACCCGCACTCAAGCGTGCTCACGCATTACCGTCGCTTATGCATAACTTTCGCGATGGGTTCGTAAATTCTCGCCCACCGGTACAAACGGTAATAGGCGGTATGGCTCTCTCTACGCGTGCGATCGCTTTTACTCACTACGATTGTGAGAAATGGGGCGTCGAAAAGTGGAGGATATGAGAAGAGTCGGTAACAAGAATAGAAGAGGTTCCGCGCCTCGTGTCTCTAGTGAAATAAACACACATTAATCCGACCAGTGGAAGCAACGAGCTAGAAACAGAAGAAGGAGAGAGACCGATTTCTGATGCTTGTCCGGTTAAAAGTTTTACAGTAAGATCAATGTCCCTATTTCTGCTCATTTAAGACAAATGATATTAAAAACAGTAGTTTAAGTTATCATGTTAAGTAACAGCTAGCGAACAAATTGGTCGCTTATCACGTCAGGAGTCGTACTACGTATCTACATTATCTTCTTACTAGTTACTCTCGTAATTAGCGACATAATTGGAATAATAGATATGATAGAATGTTTTTGTTGTTGGCAGTAGATTTAAATGGAAAATCTTGTTTATAAAGAACAAATTCGTAAATAAGGTCAATGTCCCTATTTCTCCTCATTTAAGACAAATGATACTAAAAACAGTAGTTTAAATTATTATTTGAAGTAACAATTAGCGAACAAATTGGTCGCTTATCACGTCAGGAGTCGTACTACATATAAAATTTAAAAAATTATCATTTTAAAGACTTTTATTATGAATAATTGTTAATTAAATGCAATGCAAGAAATGAACGTATTTCTACTCGGCAAAAATCGCGGTGTCCGTATATCTATTCACAATGTGTCCCTATTTCTGCGCATACAAGTCTAACAGATTCAGTTTCGGTTTATCGATATCAATAAAGTCGATGTCCCTATTTCAACTCATTTAAGACTACAACGACTACTCGGATTATGAAATTTATTTCTAACAGCGAGCTGTTACCTAGCGAGCAACGAGCCTATGCAACTTGTGCCGGAGTATCTAAATAATTAATGATTAATTTTTCTGTAATTTAATTAATCATCCGAATATTAGTATTAAGAAGAATAGTTCATAGTGAGTAGAAATCAAGACTTGAGTAGAAGCTGGGACATTGACCTTAGTCTTAAAATTTTAATTTTCTTCATTTCCATTGAAATTTCAATTTTACTTTGGAACGATTAATTGAGAATGTATTTCACGCTCGTGTCAGTGGTAAATCAGGTCCTACGAGAGAGCATGGTGAAGGCTCAAGCGTGCGGTCGTACGTCCACTGAAATTACTAGTGGTGTAAACAGAGATTAAGCCGACACCTAGAAAGCTTCAGCTCCAGATAATCTGGAAAAGATATTTTTTCGTTGCTTGCTTATCCTAGCGTCTGCTTTTTACATTGCAATTGTTCACCTTGATTAATGACATTTTTAGTAAGCTTAACCCTTCGAGTACTATGGGTGCATCTATGCGTCGATAAAAGCTACTGACGTGGACTACATACACATACATTACCAGAATACCCACATTTGCTATTCTAATAAAATAATATTAATGCTTAAAAAATAAATTATTTAATATAAGTTATTATAATTATTTACGTAAGTTATTTATTAAATATTTCTAGTCATTTAAGACTACAACGACTGCTCGGATTATGAAATTTATTTTTAACAACTTGCTGCTACCTAACGAGTAACGAACCTATGCAACTTATGTCAGAGTATATAAATAATTAATAATTAATTTTTCTGCACCTTATTTTATCAACCGAATATTAGTATTAAGAAGAATAGTTCATAGTGAGTAGAAATCAGGACTTGAGTAGAAACTTGGACATTGACCTTACCCCTTAATCAACATAATTCACATTAACCAAAATGTGTTCAGGTCCCTACGACTTGCAACCTCTAACCTAGCTGGTCGTCCAGGTTAACTACTTCAACCGAGAATAATTCAGCTTGCCTACAATAAAAATTCTAGAAGATTCGAGAGAGTGATCTTTTGGGGTCATCGTGATCCGATCCTCTTGTAATGGGCCGTAATAAAGAGACGGGCCGATATCGTGAACTCACCTTCACCTGAATCCCCAAGTCAAGAAGTAATCTAATCAGTTCGACGTTCTCATTCTCGATGGCCGCGATCAACGCGGACCGATTCAAGGGATCCACGCAATTGATATTCAAGATCTCCGGGTGATCCTTGTTCTCCTCGAGTAGCCTGACGATAAGGAAGAAACGTTTGAACAATTTTTCTCACGATATTATGCAACACTTTCCTTTCAATTTCCTTTCTTCTTCCAATTTGATTTACCTTTTTACGGTGGCACAGTCACCGCGCTCCGCACTCAACAAGAAGTGCTTCTCGACGGGTCCTAGAGCGTAATCCTGCGGTGGTTCCAACGATTGCATCGACGGCGCTCTCGCCTCGTTGCTCAACAGATCCTGCTGCGATTCGGATGTATTCATGGTTTCTCCTCTTTCTCGTTGAAATTATCGCGGAGACGTGAGGTCGGCCAGTAGCTGCCGCTGCGGTCGAAAGGCGGTCGCGCGAACCGCGGGAATTTCTCATCGAAAACACCGAGTTGGATTTCGGAAAGGCTGATGAACATTAATTGATTTACCGCGAAAGCTCCAGTTTTCTCTTCTCTCGATGAGTCAAGAAAGAATAAGTGCTTAGCGTTGGTTGGACGATGCTCTCATTACGTCTGGTAACGGAAGCTCTGGAAGATAAGTAGAATGAAGGAAATTAATGAAAAGTGTCTTGAAGATAATTCTTTTACGCTGGATTTCTTTTTTGTGATTAACGTTAGGTGTTTCTTCGAAATTCGCTTTGTGAAAAATTCTTGATCTTACAAGAATTCTTGATCATTCTTGATCAATTCTTGATCTTGTTAGTAAGTGGTCACCGTTCATACGATTGTTATATTAGTAATGTAAGCAGTGATGTAAATGTTGTAATATGTACATTATAGTGTGTTAAAACTAAGTCGTGTCCTTTTCGGACGTGTTTAAAACGTTATGAACACGGTATGATGCAAAAAGGGCAAAAAGTATCAGATTTGGTACAAAAGTACCAGTTTCAATAACGCTATGCGCGCGACAAGAGTCTCGAAGAAAAGAAAAACAAAAAAAACTAGGTGGCAGAGCTCCTTGCGCTTTCGCTTCGCTCAAGCGCCAACCCCCTCCAGATTGCCGGATGTGCTCGCGCTTCGCGCTCGCCCACGAAGTGCAGCATTTCTGTGATAGGCGCAAGTGAGGTTCAGAATTCGTGCTCGCGCAAAGGGTTCCAAGATAAAATTAATATTTCCATACTTAAATTTCCCACAATTTTAAAACGCTTGAAGATGGCGATACATAAAGTTTCGTGGCACCAAATGGGCATATACCCGAAGTATATGTAAAATTTTGTCCAAATCTATAGAGCCATTTTGCTGGAATAGTGGACTAATCACTCATACTCTTTACGATCAGGTTTAAAAATCTTTATTTGACGCAATTTTGTAACGGTTCGAAATAGCAATACCCAGTTTCGTGGCATCAAATGGCTATATACTCGATGTACATGCCAAATTTTTTTCGGATTCGTTTAGTCGTTTGCCGGAATACTGGACTGAAGATTTCAATTAGCCGCCATTTTTGATTCGGCCAATCAAAAAATGTACGTGTACACGTATATGTCAAATTTTATCGAGATCCAACAAGTAATTCCAAAGATATGAATTTTTCAATATTTAAATTTGCCGCTATTTTCTACCGATTCCAGATGACGGCCCACAAATGCTAATGTGAACTCACAGTGGTACAATTGATTTTTGTGCAAAAATTGGTCCTGATCGGTTTAGCCGTTTTTCCGAAATCGAGGATATACACGGACACACACATACGAACGGTTTTCAGGATGACGAGCGCATAAGTCACTCCCTTTACGGTCGTGTCTAAAAAATCGGGTGGAAGCAGAGAGTCGCGTGGTGCCGGCCTGACGAGACCCGCTTCCGAAACACGCGTCACTCCTTCTAACGAGGGATTTACCGCTGACACTAATCCTTAAAGAAAATTACGAACAAATTGAGATCAGCCGGCGCTCGTCTCTCGGTCACCCCATAGCCCAACTTTCTCGGTCCGGTAATCCGCAGATAATCTTACAAGTGCAGTCACGTGCGGAATACTCACCCCGAGCACGAGTTATTGATTCACAACGCTCGCATTATGCCTACGAACTTCATAATTCAATTTTGAACGGAGGCGCGAAAATTTTTATATCGGGCCTCGCGTCTCTTCTTCGACTCGTTGCGACGTACTGTGGTCTGGATCTCGAAAAAGATGACCAAAAATAGGTTTTAGATTTAGACTTGGATACGTATATAAGGGTTTTCGAGATCGCTAATTACGAATTTCATATCATAATTTCAAAATTCAAAATGACAGTTCAAATTCAAAATGCGATTTAAGTTTGGACAGCAGAGACTCAAAGTTTTTCGATCCTCGACATGCATTTGAAAATAACATTTCATCTTTGTAGCGAAATGTTGTTACAACCATTCAAGGTGCGTGTCCAAGTCCGACTGCAAATCGTTCCGTATGGTCTCGAACAGTGCTCGACGAGTGCAGACTACTTCATCAATACGCGATCCCAGAATACAGACATAATGCGATGTATTATTAAATAGAAACAAATTTCTCATAGAATAAACTTGATTTAATTAAAAAATAAGAAAAGTTAGTTATACACAAGAATAATACTTTCGCGATAAGTAAACATTCGTATAATTAATCATGTAAATCGTCACAGTGAATGAGGGGTATGAAAATCAATGCTCACTGCCAGGTACTAATGAAGTGATCGTAACGATTACCCAGTTGATCTTTTCTAGAGCGCGAAATAAAGAAAATAATAATAATCGAAAGAGTGTTTGTAATTTCTTATAAACCAAGCGTAAAGAACAATTATCAATACTGTAACAAAAAAGACTCGGTTACTGTTCCTGAATGAACGGACATGATCGCGTAAACTGAATTTCACGAACCTAATCTCCACTTCTTCTTCTACAAGTATCACTCGAATTAAAAATCAGAAACTTACTTAACAGCCTAGACTTGGTGATTCTTCTCGAGTGAACGAATATAATCACAGAAATTGAATATCTCAGAAGCCTAATCGCACGAACTTAATCTCCATTCCGTCTTCTACGAAATTGCGCACGAATGTAAAAATCGTGAACTTACCTGAAGGAGTACTGAGCTGAGATAAATCCCACGGTGAGATAAATTATCCAGCGTGTCAGTTCGTGAGAGACGAAACCTCCTGGAGAAGTTTCGAAAGGCGGACTGAGCAACAGAATGCCTACATAGCTTTCCGAAACCTTACGAGGCTCGGTCAGTGGGGTGTTCCGCACTATACGGCACTGGATTAAGTACGAGCGCGTGGCATACGGTGCGTGAAAGGGGATGCTTCTGGTCGCGCGTTCCTCGCCGATATCGTGCGGTGCCAAGCGGGGCAGCACGTGATGAGGAGAAGATAGGCCGGTTAAATCTATAGACAGGGGATATAAGTCACTCTTTCCTACGACCTCTCCTCCACTCCTCGCTCCTTCCCTCTTTTTCACTTCTCCCCACGTTCACTTCGAAGTCGTTCTCTCTCTTACCTAAAAAGAACACGTGACTCGTGTCGCTAATTTTTCGCTTCATTTTTCTTCTCAGTCTCTTTTCTAATCCACCGTTCTTCTTCTCTTTCATCCTCACTTTCGCTCTTTTTTTCCCTTTCGCATTCTTACAAACTCACATACGTTTTTTTCATTTCTTCCATTCTATTCTTTCTCAGATTTTCCTTTATTTTACTCTATTCGCGTCTCACTTTCCTCTTTCTTTTTTATTTCTCAGAGTGTTCACTTTCGAATAGTTCTCTCTCTTACCTAAAGAGAACATGTGACTCGTGTCCGGGAATTTCTCGCTTAAATTTTCTTCTTTCTCTTTTCTCATCCACCGTTCTTCTTCTCTTTCATTCTCACTTTCGCTCTTTTTTACGTTTGCATTGTCACAAACTCAAATACGTTTTTTTCATTTCTTCCATTCTATTCTTTCTCAGATTTTCCTTTATTTTATTCTATTCGCGTCTCACTTTCCTCTTTCTTTTTTATTTCTCAGAGCGTTCACTTTCGAGTAGTTCTCTCTCCTACCAAAAAAGAACACGTGACTCGTGTCGATAATTTTTGGCTTCTTTTTTTCTCTCTCCTTTTTCGCATCCACCATTCTTCTTTTCTTTCATCCTCACTTTCGCTCTCTTTTACGTTCGCATTGCCACAAACTCACATACGTTTTTGTTCTTTTTCATTTCTTCCATTCCATTCTTTCTCAGATTTTCCTTCAGTTTACTTCATTTGCGCCTCACTTTCTCTTTCCTCTTTACTTCTTAGAGCGTTCACTTTCAAGTTGTTCTCTGTCTTACCTGTAGAGAATAGGGGACGCATTATCTGCTTCTTTCATCCCTTTCTTTCTTATTTAGCGTCTCTTGTCTTCTGTTCTACTTTTCTTTAACGCTCACTTTCATCCTTCTCTTTTGCCACGTTTCCACCCAATTCGAGCGAAGACAAACCACATGCGCGTTTCCATCTTTTTAAGACACCTCCTTCAACCGTATTTCAACGTTTCCTTCAAATCATTCTTCTTTTTATTACTCCACCCTTCGTCCTTCTTTCGTGTACATTTGAAAATTAAAATTGTTCAACCTGGTTGGATCATTTGTAGGGGGTAACACGCTATTGTATTTAAAACGAAAATTTTAAAAAATGCCCTGAAAATTGCTAAATTCATCGTTTGGCGATAAATGAAACTGTTTACTATTACTTCGCGATAAATTTAATTGTTACGTAAGAAATTCGATGAAAGGGTAGTTACGCTTTAAAACTGATTTTCTCAAAAAATCCCAAAGTGGTCAATTTTTGTTTTGGATGTGAGGGTACCGTATATGTTTTTCAAAATTTTTCAACAAAATTTGCAATTGTCGGCCATTTTTTTAAATTTTCGTTTTAAATGCACGAGCGATTTACCCTCTAAAAATGATCGAATCGAATCGCAAATTTGTCATTTGTCATGAAAGCTATTTTATTCGTTTGATAAAAAAAATTCGCATGTCTTATTTTTTACGTCTACTATGACGTATTAAAAAATTACTTGTCAGCTTTTCCTGCATTTCACTCTTTTTTTCAAATTGTACCATTCTCTCATATTCACCCTTCCCTCTCTCTCGTCCAGTCATCGTCTCAACGTCGTTACAATCCTTCTCTCACTTACGCATTCCTCTCTTCCCTTATTCATCTCTTGCCACTCTGCTTCCCTCATAATTTCCTTCTTTTCTCGCACTCGTTTCCTGACATACACTCTTCCTCTCTCTCTTTCTCTCTCTCTTTCTTTCTCTTTCTCACTCATTCACTCACTCCCTCCTTCACTCACAACACTCACACGCAGAGAGAGAGAAAGAAAGAGAAGCGCACAAACGACAAAGTATTAATGGAGGACCCGGAGTTCTCCTCCAAGGCTCCTACAAGGCAATCACTGACACGCGCGGGGATCTACGCACAGTCGCGTCCTTCCGACCCATCCGTGCCATTTTTCTTCATTTGTCCACTTTAACGCATACCTCGCGGTCTCATCCACCCCCCCCCCCCCGGTTCATACCTTTCTCATCCGCACCACTGATATTTATTTCGTTTCCTCGTGAGGCCGAACACCCGGTGCCGGCGTCACCTCAACCCAGGAAGGATCTTTATTCCAACATCGTCACTTCGATTCTGACAATTAACATTGGCCCAAAATCAAAAGGCACCTTGAGAATATCTCAATCGTATTGTCGCATAAGGGAAAGTGAGTGGAAAGGGTAAAATCGACCACGAAGAAGAAGTATTTCTTTTTCCAGCCACTTTTTCGTCTTTAATCTCCTAATTTAATACGTATTAAATTAACATTCACTTTTATGAAGGGCGTATTTCAGTTTTACGAGGAGACGACGAGGACGACACTCACACACACGTTTTAATTAATGTACAACCAGGGTAATCCAAAGTGCCTCGTGTCTCGTTCTTTAATTGATCGATCGTTCGCAACGACAGGTTCGATATTCAATTGTTATCGGTACAGAGTTTTGGTAGGACAGAATGGAGAGAACGAGGGTCTAATTTGGGGGACAATAAAGAGCGAAAGAAGTGGGTCTTGGATAATAATGTGCTATGTAATTAACGCAGATTATTATTCTTATGGACTAATCTGAGTGTGAAATTTGAAGAACAGTAAAAAGCGGAAGGAGTAGAAGTCTTCGATGACAAAGAATTAAACAATGTGCTCTTATTATCATTCTTATAGATTAGTCCGAGTATGTAATTTTAAGGACAGTAAAAAGCAAATGAAGAGGAAGTCTTCGATAACAATGTATTAAATAATTTTCTCTTATTATCACTCTTATGGATTAATCCGAGTATGTAATTTCAAGGACAGGAGAAAGCGGAAAAACTGAGGTCTTCGATAACAATGTGTTAAATAATTAGGGCCAATTATTATTCTTATGGATTAGCAACAGGTTTCAGGTCATCCCTGTAACAAAACTTTTCGAAGCCTTTAATTTATCTCACAGGGCACGAGGATCGTGAATTGTCCTCGACATTATCATTGGACATCCGTTCGAGACAAATAACGAAATCGATAACGGTTTTAAGTAGTCGTGGGCAAAATAAGCAACACAATGTGGCAACGATTGTAAGAGCTGAAGCGAGAGGATGCGGGTGGAAAGGAGAATCTCTTAAGGATACAGAAAATTTTCAAGGACTCTGAAATTGACTCGTAGCGAAAATCAGGCACAATTTATTATTTTCTGGTAGCCGATGGAGGGGGGATAGTGTTCTAATGTAATGATTAGAACCATTCCAATCTTCGACACCCCATCACTCTTCAAATCTCCACTCGGTGTGGCGCACGAACAAATAATGAAAATCACGAAATAACGAATATTATATCACAATTATGAATAATGAAAATTGCGAATTACGAAAATTCATCTGCGCCGTATCTAACGCGCGTTTTAATGCACTAAAAAATCTAAGCACTAGATTCTAATAATTAAAATTCGCCACCTACTTACATTCTCTTAAAACTTTCTAAACAATCTTGGAGCCTTGCGGTAAAAATAAATAGGACCGTTGCGGTACGCAATTAATGACTAGAGGCCAACGCAAGACTCACTTCGACAAATCACAGAAACGAGAGAATGCAAAATCACGAATATAAATAACGAAATAAATTGAATCAACGACTGCTCGTTCGCACATATCGATTTTCTCTCTTTCAAATTCTCATTCGCACTCTTCGCGATCGATTCATCCCTCCTCCTTCTTCGATGATGTGATTATGGGCGACGGTGATAATCCTAATCGATTTTATCCGCGGCTGTCGATCACGATCTTGCGAATCCTCGTCTCATCTCTGGAGTGCGTTTTACTATCGAGGACACAGATCTGATCAGCAGCGGAATCGGGTGAAATCATCATTGACTATTCATTCCTGCTTCGCGTCGATCGTGGACCCGTTCTCGTCCAAGAAGTCGAAGCGATCTATCGAATTATGTTGCTCCGCGCCGTTCACCTTCCGCACGATCTTGCAAAGTTTCACGAGCCTCGAGACGTAGGGGCGAGCGCAGTCCTTGCAGCTGCTGGTGCCGTCAGCCTCGCCCGAAAGAATCTCAGAGCACAAAACTGGAACGTCGATGTATGCCGGAAGGATCCGGGAGTTTCGTCCGAATCTGATGGCAAAATCAGGTTTGGTGTGTTAGTAAGGTGTTCGAGTTGTGTTAGTAAGGTGTTCGAGTTGTGTTAGTTACGGATGTAATAGGAAGAGGTCTTTTCGTTGCTTTACTAAAAAATTCGATGTGATTTGAATAAGAGTGTAGTAGTTTGAAACGATGTTGTCTAATCTTTTTCTTAGTACAGATACTTCGTGAGTATTGCGTTGATTCGTGCATAAGTTTCTTTATATTACTCGTTAAGTAAAACGAAATTAATTTATCAATCAAGATTTAATGTAGTAGGAAGAGGCTGTTTGGTTACGTCACTGAAGAATTTGATTCGATTTGAATAAGAGTGGAATAGTTTGAAACGAAGTTGTCTAATCTTTTTCTTAGTATAGATACTTCATGAGTATTGTATTTATTCGTAAATAAGTTCCTTTATATTACTCGTTAAGTAAAACGAAATTAATTTTCGAATCAAGACTTCGAGTTAATCTACGGAATTTTGAAGTACATCGAACATTAAAATATATCAAACATTGAAATAAATAATAATGCCGTTGGAAGTTCAAGTTCAACAAGCTAAACCCCCTCTGGCTAAAATAATGCACAGGGAAGTTAAAATATCATCTGCGGCGTGAGATAATTTATGAAAAAGCATGGATAATAGGCGTGCGTGCGCTAGCATTCACAAGAGGTGCCTTTAAGATCACCTCGAGTTGGGCTATTAAACTTTTTATCTAACATGCGTGCAGTCGCATGAGAATTTCTTTCTCGAGAAAAACGTGCCAAAGAATTCGAAGCTAAGTCTTCTCGAAAGGAGAAAATGTTAAGAAGGATGCTCCGTATGACTTACTGAATATTCGCGAGCCAATTAAGTGTAACATAAGAGTTACGTGTATAGTCGTATACAATATCCTTATCCTAACAATTTACACGGGCCTCGTGTTCCTCCCTCGCACATTCTTTTCACCAAACGTTCTCGACTATTGTCACTCGTAGCCCTCTCGGCACTTTGATCGTTCCACCTTCGCATTTTTAACGATCCTCCTTTTATCCGCGCGACGTAGGAGGCGGTGGAGGCAAGTGTCAAAGAAACGTATTCCAGTATTAACCGTGAAAATGTAACGCGTATTCCAGACATTTGTGAATTACGAAAATATCGATGGGAATGAAGGAAAAAAATGGATTTGCTCTTTTCGTTTTCTTGGGACCTTCCTTCTCCTTCACTCCCTTCCTACCGCGCAGTTAAAATGGAAATAAGACGCATCTGAAAAGTCGAATCCAAGAGGTTAATTTCTACCTTATGAAATATTTGTTTTTTTCGCATTTCATCGGACGACGATGTCGCGTGCGAATATCAAAGAAACGCATTCCAGTATTAACGTGAAAACGTAAGGCGTATTCCAGATATTGCGAATTACGTAAATATCGATGAGAATGAAGGAAAAAAATGGATTTGCTCTTTTCGTTTTCTTGAGATCTTCCTTCCCCCTACCGCGTAATTTCGAATGCAAGATATGAATCTCTACCTTATGAAATTTTCGTTTTTGTCACGTTTATCCACATTGAATCTGATGACAATGTCGCGAACGAATATCAAAGAAATGTATTTCAGTGTTAACGTCAAAGTACAACGCGTATTTTACGGTTATTAATTCCGGAAATATCGACGAAGGCGAGAGAAAAATTAAATAAATCAGTTTCTTCTTTTCGCCTCTCGGCCTTTTCGCTTCTAATAGCTTAATTGTCTGACGATTCGTCTATACGGACTAGCTCAGTAGCGGGTAATTCGTCAATTTATTAAAATATACATACGTCATAAGTTAAAACAATAATGGTACCCGCTGATAAGGCCATGACATAAAATAAATAAAACATAAACAGATTCGTAAGTAAAATATAAATAATTACACACATAAACGGGAACAGTTACGACAATAAATAAATAAATAATAATAAAACACACAATTAATAAACATTCACACACACGTATAGTATTCTTATCGGGATAGATATTCGTATCTTGCGGGTTCGGAAGAATATAAAATCGCGAGTTAAAATTGTAAGCTGGCAATTGCATTGGACGCCACTAGATTCGCACGATTGGTTGATAATATAAATGTGACAAATGCTCGCATAATAAACAAGTCACAAGTCAGTCGCTTTAAGTCCTGTCAAGACTTCCTAGGTCGGATTTTTGTGTCAGTCTTCTCAAACACCGATATCTAAATTTTTTTTCTAATGCTCGAAAAGATGCGGCGAAAGACTTAAATGGAAGCGATAAGTAAACTCTATTTATGTACTATCAGAATGATGCTAACTATAAAATGTTAATTCGCAGTGCGACGCCATGGTACAGATCCTTCAGGAGACAAGAACTAATTCATTAACCTTTTGAGCGCTATATATGGGCCGTTTATTTTGAAAATGGTGTATGTCCATTTTTAAAAAAATAATTAACTAGTTATAAATCAAAAGTTTACACTAAATTAGTCACAAATGGTGTGACATCTCCTTTTTTTAAGAAAATGGATTTACACCACTTTTAAAATAAACGGTCCATGTGTGCTATTGATGTTTGTAAGTTGAGAGATATAAAAACATCGTAAGAATGCATTTACGTATGCTTCTAAGCAATGCAATTTTAAAGTTAGCCAGCCCAGCATGCGCGTTGTCGTAAAAAGTGAGCAGTCCATAGCACGCGCTTAACTTAACGTAGCTCCGTGCTCAAAAGATTAAGTTTTTTCGAACTTTTAAGGACTCTCCGTTTCCTCGATGGGTAATCGTTAGTTTTAAACACGGATGCTGAGAAACGTGACTTGACTGAATTTGATTCGATTTGACTGGCTTAGGATGAAATGAACCTTAGTGTTAAACTTTAAATGCACGAACTATTCATTTCGATCACAATAATATTAAAGTCCATTGCAATCGACCTATCTTTCTTTTTGCTTTGTCCTATCGTTGTCTTTTTTATTTTCAATAGAATTTTTGGCTAATTTCATTCATTTTAACCCTTTCACTACGAAAGGCGTATACATATATACGCCCTCACAAATCCATCGATACATACGAAAGGTGTAAATATATGCCCCCTGCAATTGTTTACTGTAACCTTTCCTGTTTTACCAATTGATCCAATTTATTTGCAATTTTATTTTCTTAAACCTTAAGAATAGTATCAATTCTTCGGGTACTGTTTTAGTTAGCGGAGAATCAGTCACAGCGACTAACTTGTGAATATCGCGCCGTCTGTATTGATTAATTCTTTTCATAGAAATTCGTGCACTTAAGAGCGAAATGGAACAGAAGTTAAGCGCATACGAGAAATTGAATCCGAGAAGGTTTAATCTCTACCTTATGAAATTATCGTTTCTTCCGCGCTTGTCCGCACGTTCGTCCACGGAGCTCTTGACGTCTCCACGACCAAATCTGATGACTATGTCGGGCGACTTGGAGCGCAGATACCTGTCGACCTTCGAATCATCGCTCTCGTTCGCAAATTCATTCGCCACTTCGAGATTGTCCGGGCCACTGGAGCGTCCAAATCTGATGAAGGATGAGCCCATCTTGTTTCGTCTCTCCTTAAAATCCGGTTCCTCTTGTATCTCGGCTCGGTTCCTTCTTACCGCAAAATCGGGCCCTCCGGGTAACTCTCTGTAAACCCTTAGGCCACGTTCATCGTTGAGAGACGGTAAGACCGAGGAATGAACGACGATTCGATTGTAGCCAATCACCAGAACGTAACAGAGCCAGAGAACGAACTGCAAACAGAATGATATTCTTTTTTCTTTTTGTTGTAGACAAGAGGAGGACATAGGAAGGCCCTCTCCAATTTCGTTGAATTTGAAATATATCATCGTTCAGCAGCCTTAGATGCTAGTGCTAACGGATTAGGTTCAGATGGGTCCTCGTTTTCGAGAAAATTCCAGTTGGATATTGCGATTTTGTGGCCTAAAACCATAGACTTATACTCATAGGTCGAGCGTCATGTGAGAGGCGCTGAAGACTACATTAAAATGAGAGAGCAATAGTCAAAGTGAGTGTGTCTCTGTCTAACAGAAGCGTTGGTGGGGGAATAAGGAGAAAAGGAGAAGAGCGTTTACGGTGCCATTTGCGTTATCCTTCCCCTTCTTCTTTTCCCCCTCTCTTACCACGGAACGAGAGAGAAGGCCTCACTTTTGCTATACTTTGTCCTTCGATGTAGTCTTCAACGCGCTCATAAGGAGGCGCAGTCTATGAGTATAAGTCTATGCCAAAAACATCGCAGATTGTTTATTATCGACATATTAATATCCAGTTTATTATTGGCAAATGTTACAGAAATATGTGACGTAGGATCAGAGTTTCAACAACGGAAATCAACTTCGAAATGAGAATCGAAATGAAAATCAAAATTTGAATCAACTTGGCAGTTGTTCTAGGAAATTGACTTTCGCTCAATTACGTAATATTGCTTTAAGTATGCAATCTTCCGTAATTATTTGAAAACTCCTGCAACAACCTTCTGCGCAAGTTTCACATCGGGTTACGATCAATAGCATACACTTTTGGCTATGTAAAAGTAACTCAAATCCCATTTCGTTCTCGTGATAATTATTCTAACATCCCCATCGACGAAGCTAGCAAATTCTGCACGTGCCTTGGGCCCCAGCTAACTGGCAATTACGAACTTACGCGAGATAACAGTCGCAACCAAATCAAAGCTCGTAGACGATTTTCCACGGTGGTCATGCGCCACGCGGTCGCGGATGATCACCACGCGCGTCCCTTTTATCAACTATATTAAGCCGCTTTAGTAATGCCGCGGTATAGTGAGCAAGATTAATACGATGCCTTACGTTACTTTAATTAACCCCCGTACGCGACTCTCCTTCATAATGGTGCTTGCTGCTACCTTCTACAGGCCACCCACCACCTTCTCTACCTTCACCTCCACCTTCGCCTCTACCTTCACCTCTCTTTGAGAGCTCTCTCTCTCTCTCTCTCTCTCTCTCTCTCTCTCTGTAGTGATCGGGAACATGTATGCGGAACTAACAAGGGAACATCGCGAACCAGAAAATTTCGAAAAATTT
Source organism: Tiphia femorata (assembly GCA_944319695.1). Lineage (NCBI taxonomy): Eukaryota > Metazoa > Arthropoda > Insecta > Hymenoptera > Tiphiidae > Tiphia > Tiphia femorata. The sequence goes on along the minus strand of OX090901.1, from coordinate 19,706,133 downwards.
GAAATTTTCCAGTTGTGTAGAGTAACTACACACTGAGAGAAAAGTATATGATATAGTCTAACTATAATGGCATAGTAAGAAAATTATAGTTGGAAATATCATATTTATGGTAAATGTTACCATAATGTTGGTAATGATTACGATAGAGGCATACATTTATTATTGATATTTTCACAACTCTTGTAAATAATCTCAAAAATCAAATCAAATCGCTGAGGCTTTATTAAGAAAATTAGATTTTTATTTTACTTGTTAACCAACGCTACGACTATTTAGACTTGGCATGTGGGTACACTTCGCCGCGGACTTACACGTGCGGCGGGCGTTTTCTCGTGAACCTCGCGGGAGTTTGGTCATTCGGTAAAATCGCAATAAATCGAAAACTACTTTGATTCGAAAGACGAGTTAATTCGACAAACAAAAATTCTGGGAAGAAACAATGCAAAGCGTTACACAGCAGAACAAACACCATACGTACAATGCCCATCGTATTTACACGGTACCCTTTCTCTAGCACCAATCTACTAAATACGTATTTTCACGTGACCCGCGCTCTAGTGACACACCGGAGAGAAAAATATATGATATATCGAACTATAATGGCATAATAACAAAATTATAGTTGGAGATATCATATTTATGGTAAATGTTACCATAATGTCGGTAATGATTACGATAGAGGCATAATATAAGCAACTGTATTATATGTTTTTACCCAAAACTATGGTTATTTCAACTAAAAATATAATGGTAAGAAAAGCAACTACTTTATATAGTTAATATTACCAGAATATTTCATACATAGTGATAGAACTAACTATATTCACATAGCACATTTTACTATACATATGGTAACAAGAACAAAGGTAACAGTTAATAATATAACCATTTCTACAGATCGTTCATTCTACTATATTTTGTATGGTAAAGTGAACTATAAAAATATGTTTCACGCCAAATCTAACTATAAAATATAGTGAGATTATAGTAAACCCAACCATTATTTTCTCTCAATGCACAGGGACTCCTTCGAGTTCTCCGCAAAATTTATGGTGTAAATTATAATTTTATTGAAAAATGTTTCAAACGTATGTTCAATAAGTGAAACAGATATTAGGGTGGCAATTGTCGACAAATTTACCACGGGAATTAGTGAAATCACCCTTCAAAGATAAAACGACTCTTTTACTTTATAGGGTGTAACTCAGAAACTATAGAAGATACGGGAAATTGTTCCAGATGAAAGATGAACGATATGATACATTCTAATAAATTACGTAAACAAAATTTGGAAAAACTTATCTTGTTTACAAATTTCGTCCTTTAAACGAAAAAAATCGACGAAAAAAGATAAGATCACCTTCTGCGGAGGCGGCAAAGAAGCTTTACAACCCACCCACGATAGAAAACCGTTAGTCTGTTACGCGAGAAAGAGATGGGTACGGAGAACATTATCGGCCAAGATTCTACGCGTCCTTCTGCCAACTCGTTGGGTAAAACAATGCAAGACCAGTCGAGAGATCGGGAGATTCCAAGTTCGTAACGAGCACGAGAATCTTGCAACTTTCAACCCGGTGCACTCTTCCTGGCCAGGTGGGTAGAGTATCGGTGCCTTGGTAATTGGTTTTCCTTTCGCGCCGTTGCACACTTTATTTCTGTTTGTTTTCTTTTACATTGAGAATCGTTCGAGGGTTTTCTTCCTTCGTTATCTCTCGAGGATGGAATATCGCGAAGAACTGTGAAGATACATACATACGTGCGTACATACTGTGAAGATGGAAGAAATTGGCGAAAGTTATTGGGATGCACGTGGTTAGCAAATTTCTCTCGACTTTATTTAACACTAGATTTACCGAATATTTTTTAGAAACACGATTTACCATTTGAACCAATTTAATTGACTGGTTTCGGTAAATCTAGTGTTACTCTTATAATGACCGCGCGCTAACTGGACGATGTCACAAGATTGCTTATTTTCTCTTTTGTTTGTTTGGTATTTTTTTTTTTTTTAGCCAGAGGATCGTTCGAGGGCTGTCTTCACTCTTGATAGAGACCACTCGAGGATGGTATATCGAGGGCGATGAAAGAAGTTGCCGAAGAACGCGTATTGGAATGCATGCGGTCCGCAAAGTTCTCTCGATATTATTTAATTTTATAACGATCACGCGCCACCTTCGACGCCACGGCATCACAAGGACGAACTTTCCGCGTGGCAAATCACGACACGTTTGCAATTGGTTTTCTCAAGAAGCGCGAGTATACTGTTGTTTTTCCTCGTTTCTCCGTGAACTTTATAACGAACCAATACCGTTCGTGTTCATAATGAGTTGAATCTGTTCCTCTGTAAATTTGCATAACTCTTTCAATTTTGATGAATTTAATGTTTTAGAAAAATAATCTTGAGACGTTGCACGTTCGGATTATGCAAGAATAACATAATCGATCTTTTCAAGTTGACTGGTGTATATAATCTCTTAAGGAGACACTCTTAATTTGCCACCGCGGAGAACTAAATTATTATTACACAATTTTAATAATGATCCTGCATGGGCCATCTTAACCGTGGCTCTGCGTCCATTAATTTTTAACGCGCGTGAACTCTCCTGCGAACGTTCGTGAAGTAGGCGAGACGACAGAAACGACAAGTACCGAGAGGTTGAATTAATTTAACGTACCTTTGCTTTCACCTTAAACCGATGTGTCGTAATTTAAATTGCCAACACCGTAGATGATTTTTCGGAAGCAAAATTATGCGTATATCTTATTTGCTTACACATTTTCTTACTAATATATTAACTCGGACTGTTGACGAGAAAATCAACGCGAATAAAGAAAATCCCGCGTCAAATTGAATTACACGATGAAGTGATTCAATTGTTTTTATCCATCTCCTTTAACGTATTTTGATTACACGATGAGTTATGCGAATACAATCGAAATCCAGGCACGATAAAAAGATTCGAATGTCGTAAATTCACTCGTTTCTAATCAGAAATAAATATCCGTGAAAATGATCAGGCTACGTAATTACATTTAAACGTACATTGTGCAAAAAATTCAGTAACGGTATAGAATCGAAGGAACACTGACGACTATATCACCCTCTCACGTGACTCGATAACAAAAACAATGTATTTAATACAGCAATTGTGCAAACGCATTTAGCGACGCATGCAGTACACGATTATACACTCGATGTTCAATTATCCATGAACGAAGAAACAACAGTAAATAAAACCGAACGCGCATTTCACTTGTTCATATCGAGTGCGACGTCGAGAACAACTTAAAAAAAAGAAAAAGAACAATCACACGTCCGGCTCTCCATGAAAAGAAAAAAACATATGTTGGTCGTCTCGTCGAAATCAATTTACGAAATCACCATACCAAAACTAAATCAACATCGATACCCAAGTGCACGATCTCGACACTTATTGCAAACAAGATTTTCAACAAAAATTCTCGAACCACCTAAAATCTCACGTTAAACTTTCCTCTACTATTTTAGAGGAAAACAAACTCCCTCGGAAAAGAGAAAAAAAAAGATAAGGAACAATTGAAATAAACCAAAAATCAAAGACACTCGAGCACCGATCAAGCGGCACACTCACCATCTCGCAAGTCTCGACTACGATCCCGTTCTTCTTCGACTCTTCTTCGAAGCACAACTCGTCGATGAAACTTGCACTCTTTATCTCGTCGCTTTTTCTCCTCTCGTCACGATCTTCCCTCGTCACGGTGTGTTCTGTTCTTCTTTCTCCTACGACGATCCGAGAGGTGCGTCTGGTGGCGTTGAACGTGGTCGTTGTCGCCGGTCGAATGAGTGTCCGGGGTTAGAGATGACAGCATTTATATAGGGGCACCCTCGCGCGGCGCAGAACTCGCCGTGTGCCTGCCGCTCGTCGTACACCAGCACCCGTACCCTGCGCGCAACCAAGCAACCACCATACCGTGGTGGTGGAGAGTAGAGATGGCCTCACCTGAGTTATGATTGGCTACCCGTACAACACGATACCACTACATTATTTTGATTCAATTATAGGCGCGCGCGCGCGCGACTACCGACCTACGTAATCTCCTTTATTATTTATGGCTCTCGGCAAATAATAATCATCTGCTGGGGTGCTCTGCGTGTGCGTGTATGTGTGTTTGAGAGAGAGAGAGAGAGAGAATTTCTTGGTAGAAAAGACACCAAGGACGGATATATACGGCCGAGAAAATCGCACACGCAAGTTTCGTCGGGAGAGCCTCTCAACCAGGAAGCAGTGGAATCTTTGCAAACGTTAGTCACGGCCCATAGTCACACGCTTTGGTCCATTTAGTGTAAAAACAAACAATGTTCCTCGGTGGAAAGTTTGTAAAAATTGTAGTATGCCTAATGATACGTTGCTTACGACGATACACCGTTGGTAGAGATGTGCGAATTATTCGAATTTGATTTGTTTGGAAATGAGTTTGACGATATTCGATTCGATTCGAATCAAAGAGCCGCGTAAGAAGACTTAAAACCCGTTTAATTCTATCGTGCATCTAGCGCGGGCTGCGTGGAAATATGCGAATCATAGGAATTCGAAATGTTAGTGATATTTCTGTTGATTCGATTCTATTTTTTTTTTTACAAATTTCTTTCGATTCGAATTAGAAAACCTTAATTCACACATCTCTAATCGTCGCTGGACCCTACAAGGGTTGAACCTGAGAAATTGCTAATTTTGTATGTGCTCCTTTCCGTCATAGATTGGCGCATTGTTATTATTTGTGCTGCGTATCATTGGTTATGGTTAAGTTTAGAATTACTTTCAGATTATACAATTATATGGATTATTCACTTTTGTAAAGTCTTCGATGGATCTTGTGTTCAGACCTGGCATCAATTAATTCAAATTCAAACTCTTTCCTTCATTCTTTCTTTCCACCCTTCTTCTACCTTTGACCTCTTCTGTAGCTTCTGGGTCGATCTTTTCACCTCTTCGCATCGTATTCGAGGCTCCTACCGTTCGGCATGCGCCTACCCATGAAGCGTCGATAAAGTGCAACAGGTTGCGCGAGTTTACTCTTCCTCGTCGTGCACCACTCGACTTTCTCGGGTCCCACTGTTTGCTTTACCTCTCCAACTTCAACTTTCAACCCTCGTTTCACCTTGCTTTCGGACAATTTAACGCAGCCAAGAGGACCACGAGCCAAAAGGGAGTTGACCGCAAAGCTTACCAAGCAGAAGATTATTAAGAATTAATTATTTTCGATGCTTTATTACGAGAGTGGCTTAACTGTAATTGAATGATACGGAAGAATTGATTCTCTTATATGTCCACTGTTTATCTTCATTTCATACGAAGGAGAATAGAGAGGCAAATAATTCGTTATAGAGAAGAAAGTTCTTCGCGTATACGCTACTCTCGTAATTAGCAACAGAATTGGAATAATAGATATGATAATAAGTCTTGTAACGTACCACGCGTAAGATGCAAATAGAATATTTCTCTTGTTAACACTAGGTTTATGGACATTTGACGTCAATACGACGGGTTCAAATAGAAAATTGTGTTGGCTAAGTAAAAGTTTCATACACATAGTGTTAACACGTGCGCTGCTCATGATGTCGATAAATTTTCGTTTGCGTACTTTTTTTCAGCACCGAGTCTGCTAAACATCCAGATCCCTTTTCTCTTTTTTACTTATTCCGACATACTCACGGCCAGTGGAAAATTTCAAAGAAATCCACGCGTGTCTGATCGACAGCGATCGACACGCGTCTCCTTTTCATACCCAGATTTAGTACAGGTTAACCCTTTGCGGTCGGAAGGCGCCTCTCAGGCGCCACGGCATTTCGCGCGGCAGGTCGCATGGCGACTCAGACGCGCCAACGGGTGTTTATGTTAGATAAACAAAACCTCGGCCAAAAAAGCCGCCGACCGCAAAGGGTTAAATGCACACTGAGTGAAAAAAACGGTTGGCTTTACTATAATCTCACTAGATTTTATAGTTAAATCTGGCGTCAAACATATTTTTATAGTTCACTTAACCATACAAAATATAGTAGAATGAACGATTTAACAAATGGTTATATCATTAACTATTACCTTCGTTCTTGTTACCATATGTATAGTAAAATGTGCTATGTGAATACAGTTAGTTCTATCAGTATGTATAAAATATCCTGGTAACATTAACTATATAAAATAGTTACTTTTCTTACCATTATATATTTTCAACTTTGCTATGTGAATGTAGTTAGTTCTATCACTATGTATAAAATATTCTGGTAACATTAACTATATAAAATAGTTACTTTTCTTTCCATTATATATTTTCAACCATGCTATATTTTTAGTTGAAGTAACCATAATTTTGGGTAAAAACATAATATAGTTGCTTATACTATGCCTCTATCGTAATCATTACCGACATTATGGTAACATTTACCATAAATATGATATTTCCAACTATAATTTTGTTACTATGACATTATAGTTAGGTATATCTGATACTTTTCTGTCAGTACACGAGTACCTGGAAGGTCAAAGACATTCGAACGACGACTGTCAATAATCCAGAGATTCCTGGCATTGTTGGGTCTACCTATGGAAAATTTAATTAGATCTTTCAGTAATTTTGAGTGGTACGCTCTGCGGCTTCGAAAGATCGCCAGATGTGCGAGTATCGATAAGTATTTTAATTCGCTTTACATTTGCAGTGATCTACCAGTATGCGGAAATAGGCCAATTAAATTTGTCGCGCTGGAGAGGCAGACATGCGGGATCGCGTGTGATAAGAAAAGCGTGAGACTTATAATCGCGAATAAATATTTAACTGTTCCAATTATCGAGTCAAACTGTTACGCTTTTATTCCGCTTAATTTCCAAGAGTACCTATACGCATTACCAAGAAGAATTACCAAGCGAGAATAGTGACGAGAGTTGCGCGCGTAAATTCCAGGAGTTTACAACTGCATTCAACTGGATTGTGACAAATACGGGCTAATTCGAATGAGCGACGTTCGTCGCGGAACTGGCAACTGAAATTCACTCGTAAATCTCGCACGAATGCAAGCACTCGTTAACAACTTCGAAATTTTCATTATCATTATTCTTGCAATTGTAATGTGTCGTTTGTTTTTTAGAAATCTCGCAAATAAATCGAGGACAGTGCGTTTATAGTAATACAGATTCGAGAGATTATACGTAGTGAGAAAAATAATCCGAGCATCCTTTTAGTGATTGTAGTCGACATTTCCGTTTACACCTATTAGTGACAACTTTAAGATTTATACCCTTTACCTTTCCATTCTTCCTTTTATCCATCTTTTTCGTTATTCTGGCATCTGATATCGTTTTCTTTAAAATTTATACCCTTTACCTTTTCATCCTTCCTTTTATCCACCTACGAAACATTATTCTTACAATGGTAGTGAATTTCTTCTTCTCTTGGAAATCTTAGGAACAATTGGAGAACAATTAACCAACGCGTTCATAATGATACAGATTCGAGGAAATATTCGTGGAAAAGAAGTAAATATCGCCTATATGAGCTTCCTTTTGATAGTTGTAGTCGCCATTCTCGTTCCATAATCGTGCGCCAGGAAGAAGGGCTTTATCGTCTTACTCGGTTGCATAAGCGATCGGCACAATGGGCGCCTCGCTCGCATTATCGACTCCGGCCACGTAGCCTTCCACAATTGTTGCACGAGCTAATAACGCGCTAACTAATGCGCCCCTTTCACGCGATTCGACCGAACATCTCAATTTCACCGTGCGACTAACCTTCGGCCAGGCTGGTTATTCCATGTTCGTGTATGACATACAACGCGCAGTAGATTCGCAAGAGAAGAGAACAATGCAAACACTTCCGTTCTCGTTGGAGTATCCTCATTCGTGAATCTTTAAACAAAAATGCTATTTGCGGGTGATCTAATCAAACAAATCGGCTTATACCATTTTTAGGACAATTTTGATTAACCGTGTGTATCATAATTACTGTTATTTCAGGATCCAATTGTTTTGTTTTTAATGTATATACTTATCTACAAGTAAGTCAAAATACTAGTAAGTCACAAGACGAGTAAGTTGGTCAAATTAACCTGCGTCGTTTTTAGAACAATTTCGATTAACCAAGTGTGTCATAACTGTTATTATTTGGGATACACTTTTTTTATAGCAATATATTTATGCTCGTTCCTTTAAATAAAAATGCAATTTGCAACTGATAGCATTGAACAAATTGACTTGTGGACAGCTTTAGGAGAATTTTGATGAACCGAGCGAATCATAATTATTATTACTTCGAAATTTACTCTTATTTGTTATAATATTATTTATCCATGCACCTGTAAATATAATGCAATTCACAGGCGATCAAGTTAGACAATTTGACCTGTATCATGTGTCATTTTTAGGTCAATTTTGATTAACCGAGTGCGTCACAGTCGTTATTATTTATTTCAGGGTGCAGCTTGTGGTGCGTCGACAAGTAACGTTATTATCGACGACCACAATAATAATCGACTAATAAAATTATAATCAAATAATTTCACATGCAATGCTATTTGGCGGGTTTGAAGTATTACTAAAAAACCGTCCTATTGACAAGAAAGTATTCTCATTTATTAATATCTATTAAGACGAATTATTAAGTTTGCATTTTAAAAATACAATTTTTTCAGTGTAGAATTTCGTTAGGACCAACATCCTCTATTCAATTTTAGGCCCAAAGAACTGGATCGATAAATTGTCCATGTTCAGCGATCTTCGATAATTTGTCCTCTCACCCCATATAAGTTCGCGCTATTCAATTTTAGCGCGAAAGAACCGAATTGACAAACTTTCCACGTTTAACGATCTTCTCTTATTTTTTCTCTTACGTACTTCGTATAACCCACGCGCTTGGTTTCTGACCATCCACAGGATTATCGATTCTCGAGAAAATTCCATCCTCGATCTCGTTATTATGGGATCCGATTCCTTCAGTCTTCTCGCGTAACCCTTCTTCTTCACCCTTCTCTTCCGGCGATTATTCCGCGGTGTTCGTGTTTCTCGTCTTATCGACGACCAGAGGTGCCAACGAGAATCTCCAATTAAAGATTTATTAATCGACCGTGTTGCCCACCGACGCGCGGCAAGCCGATACTCTTCCCTCAAGGATAAACACACTAAGAGAAAAGTGTATGATATATTTAACTATAATGGTATAGTAACAAAATTATGATTGGAAATATCATATTTATGGTAAACGTTACCATAATGTCGGCAATAATTACGATAGAGGCATAGTATAAGCAACTATATTATGTTTTTACCCGAAATTATGGTTTCTTCAACTAAAAATATAGTATGGTTGAAAATACATAATGGTAAGAAAAGTAACTATTTTATACAGTTAATATTACCAGAAGATTTCATACATAATGATAGAACCAACTATATTCACATAGCACATTTCACTATACATATGATAACAAGAACAAAGGTAATAGTTAATAATATAATTATTTGTATAAATCGTTCAATCTACTATATTTTATATGGTTAAGTGAACTATAAAAATATGCTTGACGCCAAATTTAACTATAAAATATAGTGAGATTATAGTAAACCCAACCATTTTTTTCTGTGAGTGCAAGGCCTGGTCGTATTAGAACAGGTTTGGTCCGTGATTTCATTCTGCACGAGTGAAAATAATATTGTTTTATGATATCCAAATTTCTGGGGCTCTACCACGTCATGATGCGAGACGCGCATGTTAGAATTATTGTTACTTCGAAACGCTCGTTTGGACAGTGACTAAAGAAGGTATTCCGTTCTTAATTTTTCGAAATTTAGAATCGACGATGATTTTTCGACGAAGTTGTTCGTTGATGTCGATCGAGACTTTCTCATCTTTTCTTTTTCCGCATTTTCCTTCGTCTCTAATTACTTAGTACCAGACTAGCATAAGTGGTAGGATTTCTCGTAACTCGCACGCATCGTTTTCAGATGGCTATATTGAAATTTAGAACCAATAATGATCTCGCGACAAAGTTCTTCGTCAATGTCAACCGAAATCTCCTCATATGCATTTTCATTATTCCACATTTTCCCTTTTCTCTAATCACTTTTAATAATTAGAGTGAGAATAACACGAGTGGAAGGATATCTCGAGTCTCGAAATATCGAGATTTACCCTGAGAAATCATTTCTTGACGATGTCCTTAGTCGATAGCGATCGATCCTTCTCATCTCATCTTTCCTTTTCTCACATTTTCCTTTCTTACCAATCACTCAGCGCGAGAATAGCACGAGTCGGTGGCATTTCTCGGAAGTAACACATATCGCTACATTCGTTGCGCTTCTATTATTTACCGAGCGGTGCAATCATCCTGAGTCAATTTGAGATGCTCGTCGTTTTGTTAGATGCAAGGGACACACGGTCTTTCGCTTCGAAATATTTCGTAGGAGAAGAGGCAGACGCAGTTGTGTTGAGATACCTAGTATTTTTCAGTGAAAAATCAATTGTATGTCAGTTACGAGATCACTCAGGATTCTGTCTTTGATCGTGTGGTCTCCGAAATGTAAAGAAAGTGGCAACGATAACCAAAAAATTCGTTCGATAAAATTGTGCGTAGGGTTTAGAAGATTACGGTAGAGTACAGTGCTGGTCGCTGGTTTTGGTTCTTTTCTAGACATTTATTTTAGTCTTACAATTAGTTCAAAATCATTTAAAGTCCGATTCCTATTAGAAAAAAGAAGCAGAACTAACCTGACTATTTTACTTTAACCGGTTCCAATACGGTTTCGATTTAGTTTAAGTACAATATTAATTTAATCCGTTCTTTCCATATTACATCGAACCACACTAGATTTCGCGAAATATTAATAAAACTAGTCAACAAATGTTTACTTTTTATTCGCAAATTCGGTAGATGGTCACATTCGTTACTAATATTTTAATTGAAAAAAATAAAAACTTCATTAAATGGCACTCACATACGCTTTACATCTCATTAACGATTCACATACACGGTTATTTTTCAATTAGCTCCACAGCTATGATCACAGCGCGAAAATTGAAAACTATACCATCGTCGAGCGCATAAATCGCAGATTAAACGTACCTAGTTAGAATTCCGGATTTCTCAGTTGTTAACTACTTTTAAGGGTCAAACGGCATGTAGCCCCAAGAGGGAAGTGCCTTAACCCCTTGACATACAATGACGTGTGGGAGACGTCATTCATTTCGTGTGCCATTGTAGACTTTGACGTCTTCGAGACGTCAAGAACTGTTCCCGACGGACGCCGTCCAGTATATTTTTAGATTATTCAATTATTTTGGCTACAGGCAAAAAACATTGGGGACACATACCTTCGACTAATAATAAGTCACTCCCTTTACGGTCGTAGCTAAAAAGGAATATCAATCTGATTGAATGTTATATAGCAATGCAAATTTCAAAATAAAAGATTTCGTTTCTAACAAGTAACTGTTCAGTTGAGCCAAATTAAATAGTATTTTTCGGACGCATCAAATTCCGTTTTATTTGTATGCCAAGGGGTTAAGGGTTGGAGCGCAAAAATCGAAAGTTGTACCAATGAAGAGCACATAAATAGCGCATAATTCCTGTATACTTTTTTCCGAATATCTCGTTTTTATGGGGTGGGGGGGTTGACTTGACGTGTACTTAGCTCCCCCACAGAAAATAATTTATTCCTGCTAAACGAAATGAGCGCAACATTTTTTTCGAACGGGGTTCGAAAGCGCAAAAATACTACATAATTCCAGGGGGCAGCTACACGGACATTCAGAACTCTAGAACCGCGCAGCACTAGTAGAGTGAACTGACAAGAGCGTGCAGAGGGGTCTGTCTGACCAGCGCCAGGCATTACTACTTAACGCGCAGTCACTCGCAAAGCTTTCTCAGGGACGAATTTATTAAGACCAGCACAATTACTTGACTTCATTCGCTCGATATTGTTTAAAATGATAATTCATTTGTTATCGACGCTTGTGATGATCGAAGAACGAAGAAAAAATGTAAAACTTGAGAAAAAAAAAATATGTGCGCGTTTTATAGCGAAGAACGTATGAATGAATTGAAAGATATACAAGTATAGCTATGTGTTGGCCTCTTTAAAAAGTATAAAAACAATACGTTGCCAAATTAAATTGCAAAATCCACGGAATATTAAAAGTCTAAGAACTTCTTCGCGAACGTATATGAAGTAAGAGAAAAAATGCAGAGAAAATTGCTGAGTAAGGAAAGTCTGTTAATCCATTGCTTTGATGCCAAAACTCAACAGCACGGATTTGTACGAAGCGAAAAAATAAATTAACAAAGATTGTTAAATATGGAAAGTTCGTCAATCCAATGCATTGTCGCTACAATTCAACGGCATTTGAAAACTGTAGTTAATCGTTTTCACGATGTATTATTTACGAGAAGGTTTTTCCCTCGCTTCTGAAATCGGCGAAATAAAGGCCACGAGGACGCGTCTCTGTGCAAATTTCGGCGAACTAATTGAACCGGACACAGGCCAAATCGATTAACTCCATAAATTATGTTACCTGTAATACAAATTTTGTTACAAGTATAAAAAGTGTTGTTAATCGATTTGGCAAGTGAGCGGCTCAATCAGAACTCTTATTACCACCTTCGATATCACTTCGATTCAATTTCTAAACAACACTAGACGTTTCTTTATAAAATTCGATAAATCAATTGGAACGTTTACCAAGACCGTCAAAATGATTTCGATTCAATACTCGAAAAATACAAGACACCAACACCACAATCTCTTTTAGTTCATCTCACTACCAGAGGATCGCGCGCGTTTCATTCTCTACGAAGCTATAAAAAAAAGAGATAATGGATCGTTATAAGGAACTTTCTTTCCCACAATTATATCACTTTTACAATCCTAATAAATTTCCGGGTAATACGTGAGCATGAGCGATAAAAATATTAATTATATTACGTTATAAAAGAGCTTTCTCAGAAACTGTCTCTGCGATTCTCAGGGCCTTTCGAGTTAATTCGAAAGGTAACGTAAAGATGATCCTGCAAGGAGGTAATGACGTCATCGGCGAGAAATGCTACGTAGGCGCGCGACAAAGTGTGGAAATAAATGTGATCATAAATATTAGAAGAGTGTATAAAACGCGACGAATTAATTGTTATCGATATTATTGGATATTTTATCGTTAGCGCCTGTCGAGTCTGCTTGGTATAGTCTCGTGAGCGCGCAAGCGGATCCACCCACCCTCAGGCCAAAAGACGCCACCTAATTGAAGAAAATGGCCCGCAAGGCGTCGTTCCTCCTAATTATTCCTCGCATAATCATCCACCAAGACTGCCGCCGAGAAGTTTCGTCTCGACCGTTGAACTGGGCAAATTTGCAAATTTACGCGGCATCAATGTTAACGACAAATTTGCCTCTTACACTCGCACGTTTATTCTCGTAGAATTGTGTTTATATTTTACGCGTAAAGAACAAAACAAAACAAAACGATGTCTTAAAAGAAGAGGAGAATGCGAGAATAGCCTTAGATATTCCTGACAAATTTCGTGGTTCATTTTTATAGCAATATTACGATGGCATATGAACTGTTTATTTTGAAAGTGGTGTAAGTGCATTTTTTTAAGAAAATGAGATATCGCATTGTTTGTGATTAATACAGTGTAAACTTTCTTTTTTATAAGCTCATTTTTTGAAAAATGGACTTACGCCACTTTCAAAATAAACGGTCCATATGTAGAATGTAGGTACTACCCAAGGTTATTAAAACTACTACTTTTATATCAAATCTGGTAGTTTGTAAACCCCTGTGGTACGTTAGTACTCCTTTGAAAAGACTGGTAACCGTCTACGGATGCGTTCCAAAATATTCTTCCTGTAAAAGAGATGTTGGAGCAGACTGTACATTTATGTTCAAGGGATTTTCAGTATTTTAGCATTAAAAAAAGCATAAGTTATTTTTCAATTGCTTTTTGTCGTTTACAGGACATCTTCACGTTTATATGTTAATAAAAAACTTGCTAAAAACTGTTGGTACTAATTACTGAAATCTGGTACTTTCTGAAATGTTAATTTGGTACGCAAAACGTTCATGATTGGAACAACACTGGTACTGCTTGATTTTTTTTTCCACATCGGAGAGAGACACGTGTCTTGGCGCATCTCTGCCTTAAGCAGGGTCACTTCGTAAAAAAGTTTCAACGATAAATAAACGATGCTCGGCTTTTGCATTGTTCCCTTATTCAGGCGAATCCATTAGCCGTAGTCATCGAGCATCAAGGGCCGTCCCTAATTATCCACTCGTGCTTTTTTACACGTCGCGCACACTTACGCAACTAGAAAAATAGAATTGAAAATGAAGACTTTGCGCGTGGTTGGCCTTGAGTGGAAACGGTAAGAAGAAGGACAGGAAGTACCTCAAAGGTCGAACAGATAAGGCAACGGAAATTCAATATTGAATTTTGTTCGTTTATATTCACCGTACATATTTCACCACATATTTCTAGTCAGATCTAAGCGTGCGACCGTGACAACTTTTCAACAATGTCACACTTATTTCTACAAATCCTTAGATCTATTCGTATTGACAAACGGTAAGAAACATTCCAAAAATTCCCTCAAACTTTGCCTGCAAAATTCGCGAGACTACGAGGAGAAAATGCGGAGCGAATAGAAGGTAAGAAACTGAATAAGATATGTGACAGCATTCGTCGTACGGTGGCGCGATCGCTAATGGCCACCGGGAGGATCTTATTCGCGTAGTAACCTTGCACATTATCCGTGACCCAATCCACGGTAATATTGGTACTAAAGCGTGCCATCGTCATAACGAACTAGACTGCCTACTAATAAAGAGAGGCCTCTCTCATTTTGGATAAAAGCGAGCCAGAGGTACGTCTAGGTAAAATAGACACGTGCCTAGGGCTCGCAGAAAGGGGAGGAGAGAGGCACAGGTGGTAACTAACATTAGATTGTCCAAAGAAATCATTCTAACTGCTTTTTAATTTCGCTTAGAAAAAGAATTATATTTACAATGATATAATTTCTTAGAATTCTGAGACTTTGTATACGTGATATGAATGCCTTTGAATGTAAAGGAGCGCGACAGCGCTCTTCTTGTGTTGTGCCAAAATTGCAGGAAGCACGACAACTCTCCTGTTTATTAGTATCATTCTGGTGTGTTTTTAAGGGTCCTTTGTACTTTGTAAGGTCAGAAAAATCGATTATTTTTTCTTCGTATAATTGTCAGGTTTCGATCACTTGCGCGCATTGCAGAAATGCTGCATTTCGCGGACGAGCGCGAAGCGCGAGCACCCGACGATCTCAGGTGGTATGGCGCTTGAGTGAAGCGAAAGCGCAGAGAACTCTGTAGCATAGTTTAATATCTCAATACTAGAATTTTCCACGATTTCGAAACGTTTTGAAATTCGTGGGCGAGCGCGAAGCGCGAGTGCCGCGGTCGTGCCTATTGCAGAAAGCGAAGCTTTTCTGCACCCGGTAAAGCGAGCGCGAAGCGCGAGCAAAGGCGATCTGGTTGGTATTGTATATACCCAAAATTTGATTACCACTCAAACGTTTAACAGTTGTATTTACCTCTCCCCCCCCCCCAGATGTATGTTATACGTATGTTGCCAAAAACAATCATCTTGACTTCTTGGGAATTCTGACGACAAGTGCTCATAGCCACACTGAAAATAAAATAAAATTAGACTAAATTATTTTAATTACATTACACTACACGTTTTAATTACATATGCTATAAAAATAATAATTTATTTGTTTGAAGAGATTGCATATAAAATTCACACCATTAAGGATCAATAATATGATCATGCTATTGAATAAAAAGCCTCGATTATTAAAACAAGAATATAGCGCTTATGTTTTAATATCATTATTTTTGAGTCAATAAAATTTATTCCAATTACACCGATGTTATTGATACAATAACATTTTTTTTTCCGTGGCATGTGCCCAAGATTTTCATACCTAAAATAACTGAATGAAACGTGACTTTTTGGAAAGATCTCGTCTTCCTGGTTGCGGCAATACAGGGTGTCCCGCAATAGGTGTAATCCCCGCGAAAGGGTTGTAGCTGAAATAATTCTAAACAACATTTTCCTTTGCGAAAAAGTTGGACGAGGCTTAATTTTTGAATTAGTAAGGAAAAACATAGGCGAATGAGCGCGCCCGTAAAGCCCGCGCTCAGGGCCGTCATGCTCGCCACTCACCGCGGTTGTAGACGGGCGCATCGCAGTGGTAAGGCACGAAGCGTTGGACAGAAATTATGTCGAATAACAAATTAAAATTCCAGAATAACTTCAGATGGCGAACCCCAGAAGGCGACGGGATGCCTAATGCATTTCCCGATGCAAAAAAAAATTAGGATTAGGATTAGGATTAGGATTAGGTTAGGATTAGGTTAGATGAGGTAGATTAGGTAGATTAGGGTTAGGGTTAGGTAGATTAGGTCAGATTAGTTTAGGTTAGGTTAGATTAGGTAGATTAGGCTAGATTAGGTTAGATTAGGTTAGATTAGGTAGATTAGGTACCCTAATACTAACCTAATCCACCTAATCCTACCCTAATCCTACCTAATCTAACCTAATCCTAACCCTGACCTAATCCTAATCCTAATCCTAATTTTTTTTGCATCGGGAAATGCATTAGGCATCCCCTCGCCTTCTGGGGTTCGCCATCTAAAGTTATTCTGGAATTTTAATTTGTTATTCGACATAATTTCTGTCCAACGCTTCGTGCCGTTCCACTGCGATGCGCCCGTCCACAACCGCGGTGAGTGGCGAAAATGACGGCCCTGAGCGCGGGCTTTACGGGCGCGCTCATTCGCCTATGTTTTTCCTTAATAATTCAAAAATTAAGCCTCGTCCAACTTTTTCGCAAAGGAAAATGTTGTTTAGAATTATTTCAGCTACAACCCTTTCGCGGGGATTACACCTATTGCGGGACACCCTGTATACATCATTGACGCTGACGGCACATGGTTCCGGAGCAAATTGATCCAAAAGTTTTTAGGGATTAACTATTAGTTCCTCCGACTTTTCCCTACAAATTTTAGATCGATTTGCTCCGGAACCGCCAACGCTAATGATGTATATTGCCGTAATCGGCAAGACGAGATCTTCGTAGAGTATATATTGTTAAAGCCTAGCATGAATTATCGAAACGACAAGATATCGAACTAACTTCGTTTTTCTGTTTCAAACATTGACCCACGCCTGCGAGCATTCCACGTTACAAGCTCACCACCACACTTCTCGGCGAACTCAAGACGTTTCGTAGATTATCTCCGCATCTTTATATTCGCGGCAAGAAACTTCTCCTCCAACTGTCAGCCACACCTACGTAGGTGTATATGCAGTGGAACAATGCGGAATCTTATCTTGAAAAATGTTCAGCATCTAAGCCGCCCATGACAATTGTATATGGTCCGGTGCGCTGTGAGATAGAAGTCCAGTGGGTATCGGTGTTGAAAGACCATATAATCTGATGTTAAGCCAGACGCGCAGAAGAGGGATGTATCAGGAACGTATACACACGGACGGACACGCGTCGCTTCGTGTGTTGAGAGAAAACATCTCTACGCGCGCGCTCACCTTTGCCTTTTTCCGGCAGATTCTGGAAAACACGATGAGACGAGGCGCGTGATAAACGTAGAATCGAAATGGGTTATGATTTATTAATGGAATTAATCGCCCTACACAAGACAACGGCTTTTGTGATGGCGAGCGCATAAGTCACTCCCTCTACGGTCGTGCCTAAAAGTGTGCAAAAACAGAATATTCTCTGTAAGAAAAAGTCGAGATCACGTTCGCACGTTGAATATTCACAGTTGAACAAGCTAGAATCAGGAAATTAGATAAAACGATATGTACACAGGAAGACGTCAGTAAATTGTCAAACTTGGATTCGTGTGCACACGTGTGCTAGTATTTCACTAGCAGATACGTGTTGCTCCATAAGAATTCAGAATTTGACTTACCTAACAGAATTGTTTTGACGAGTAAAACGTCCCGCGTTTTAGCCACTAGCGATCAGCAAATCAAATATCAGATGTGCACACAAAGCAAGACCATAAGCGCAGAAACGGATTTTCTTCAAATATCCCGTGCCGTGCCTAGCCATTGCACCTGCCTAACCTGATATTTTGTTGAACTTCAGTCTTCCTCTTACATAAAAATTTCACAAATTCTTGATTTAATCATGTAATTTTAAAATCTAATATCTCGGAAACCAGGCGTTTCCTTAAATTCGCACTTATGGCGTTCGACTGCATTTAGTAAGTGCTACGTACCAGTAAAATTTCATTAAGATCGGACGAGGGTCGGATACGGAAGTCTTACCGAAAAATGTTATACTGTACACAGTGTGAAGAATATTTAAATTTCTGTCGTTTTACAATAAAACTATTGATACTATGAACTATGATACAATTGCAATAAGTTATAACACTTCCTCTTGTGAGTTGTTTAAATGTAACCAGAAAGTCAGTAAAAAGATGTGTGGTTTTCAGTAAAAACCAAACTAAAAACGTAAAAAGAAATATTAAAGCAAATTGGGAATTAAAAGTTTAATATATTAGAAACCCGAATTAAAGCTAATGACAAATAAGAAAAGGAGATAAGTGATGAAAAAAGAGATAATATTTATATTTTACGATCGCCAACATAACCACACCAATACCAATATAAATATAACGAACTATCTCACGATTAATCAACGAAAGAGTAGTAACCCCTCTTGTGTGGTAAATAAATTTTTTTTTAAACGAGAGCATTCCTACAGCCCTGACATCTACCGCGGATCTGTGTGAGCGCGATACGCTAGCATTCACAATTAACCCAAAATGTGATTTCCATTCATTATGTGATTTCTTATCATTATTCGAGTTCGCGCAAATATGCGCAAGAAAATTCTGTACGTACGTATTCTTTAAAGTGTGAGGAATACGCTGGAAGTAAATTAGGACGGAGGAAGGCTTAGATCACATTGAAAACTTTAAGTGAATATTGACATCTAGGTCGCACTGTTTCTTGTAAAATGTTGTAACTGGCTTTAATATCATTAAATCCCATTAACTCCGGTAGATACAATAAGTTAAATGATGTATCTTTAGTGTAAACATATTCATTTTTTCAAAAGCGAAGCGGTCTTTTTTCTACCAACACGTAAAGTGGAGCCATATTTTGCGACCATTCTTGTCGAATAACATTATCGAATTTCAAAGTACTGTTATACTGAAACCATTCATTGTTTCTTTAGGGGATTTTTTTGTTAAATAAGCTTCTATAATGCTTCTTCATTTAAATAAACTGTAAATGAAATTTGTACCACACATTTGAAAAAAAGACTTTTTTCCGCCCATTTCCCACTGTGCGCCGCTCCTCTCTCCCCTTACACCCCTTCCGGTGTTTCTTATAGTTTCGCTCATATGACGACTTTCACAAGAGTACCCTGATACAACCGTACCCAGTCTACCCTATGTCAAATTATATCTCCCTCGAACACATTCAACTTTCAGCAGGAAGTCTTTCCAGTCAAATTATTATTTACGGACAAATGGTTCAAGTTATGTGTTCTTTATGTGACCCCACATAAGTATAGATCTACTCATTTACATACTAACTGAATAAGGCGATAACGATCTCACATTTTCGTATTTCTTCACATCTCCTTATCGGTTCTAACGCACGTGGCAGAACTCGCGGAAGGTATAAAAGACGCTCGCATTGAGCTAGATAATAATATTCAATAAAACACCTTGCTGAAAGCACAATCTACCAAAATGGCTCGCTGCTTCATCCTCCTTGTTGCCCTGGTGGCTTGTGCATCGAGTAAGTACTGATTTATTGAAAGTTACGAAAGTTTTTGCGTTGCTATTCATAATTGTTCTCCTTCACTGATTATTATCTCTCCATTATTCTGCTCGGAACATTTCACATGAATTTAAACGGTGAATTATTTCAGTTGTACAATCTAAATGCCCCGAAAATGCAGAATGGGTCAATTGTAGAACTGCCTTCGCGACCTGCGACAGCGATCCTTCAGAAGAATCTTCAAAACCATCGGTAGGCGACCTGGAGTTTATTACTGACGTACTCGTATTGCGAAAACTTGATTGAAGTTTGACTTTAAAGCCCGCCGCACACGATGCTTGTTCGGCTGCTGGATTGCCTACTTGATTTCGTAGCTGGGTTCCAAGCAGGCTGCTGCGCTAGGAGTTGTGATGGCTCCTGTGCCATATTGGCTGCACACGATGCGTGCTGCTCGACTGGGTCCACTGGGTCTGTGCATGATGTAAGAAGACAAGGTGAAACATTGCGCATAATGGCGGCCAGCTAATAGAATTTTGCCCCCAAAAGTTGCGCGACATTCAAATATAGTATAAAAGTTAAGCCATAAATACCCCTCTAAAATGCGGGGTAATTAATTACACAAAATTAAGTAATACAAGATAAGTATAAAAATACGGTGAATATAAATGTGTACAAATTTAAGTATGATATTACCGAACTCGTAACGACCCAACCTATAGAATTTGGGGGCAATCGTTCATTGGTCAACACTGCGCATCCTCGAAAATGTTTCACCTTGTATTCTTACATCATGGGTCTGTGACGGCTCCGATGCGTGTGAAGTGAGTCTTTATCAGTGCCAAGTGCCAAGTATCGGCAGTCGTGGAAAACACATGCCCATGTGACAAAATGTGACTTTCACACTGGTGAACATTTCTAACCAGCAGAGAAACAAGCACGAAAAATAGCACACGTTCTATATCACAGAATCCAGCAAGCGTTCGCCCAAGAAAACCCGCAAGTGACGTCATTTTCCATCACGGCAATCATGACAGTTGCCAATGCCATCACAGCGCCTCGCAGGCAATCCAACGGCCAAACAAGCATCGTGTGCGACGGACTTAAGATAGCGTATTGAATGTAAATAACCTTATTCATTACTCATTGTAGGACTGTCAAGCAGGCTGTCAGTGCTTGGACGGCTACGTCATATATGCCAACGAATGTATCGAACCCGAACTGTGCCGCCTAGCGAAGAGAGTTGCCGCTGATATAGATGACCCGCGTATCAAGAAAACAGAGAAAATAGAGCCCGAGTCGGCAGAATGGTTGTACCTCGTGCGCCTCATCCTTCCAATTTAGATCGGAATTAACTCCATTCCCAAAATACCAGTAGATGAGTGAATCGCGGATATTGTTAAATACAATGCATTGTACATTTTATTCCCAGGAATATTAGTTGTTCCGAACGCAGACTGAATAAAATACATAATTTGTTAGTTATAAGAAGTGCATAGTTACATTAACCCTTTCGCTACGGACGGATTCTACGGCGAGTTACTCCCGCGGAATGGGCCGCCCCGCCACAAGTGGCCACAAGTGTGCACTTGCGGAAGAACTGAAGTCGACCGCTGTACATTCATATTGCCAGTTAGAGATCATCTCAGAGTGTAAAACAAATGTCAAACACTTTCGATGGGTTACCTATACAGGGTGGTTGCTTACAAGGGGAGGATCCAAATGTGTTGTTTCCAATTTCGCTGAATTTGAAATATGTCATAGTTCAGCACCCCTAGATGCTCATGGTACCCGGTTTTATATGAAGATGGCCCGTAGTTTTCGAGAAAATTGCAGTTAAATATTGCGAATTTTCGGCCTAAATTGAGGATGTGGCAGCGCAGCGCCCGAGAACGAGAGACATGAAAAAACAACAGAGAATCAAATGTCTTTGTCTCGTCGATACGCGTGTCTCGCTGCGCTGCCACATCCTCAATTTAGGCCGAAAAATCGCAATATTTAACTGCAATTTTCTCGAAAACTACGGGCCATCTTCATATAAAACCGGGTACCATGAGCATCTAGGGGTGCTGAACTATGACATATTTCAAATTCAGCGAAATTGGAAACAACACATGGGGATCCTCCCCTTGTAAGCGTACGTAAGCGGCCAACGTTTGCTACGCAATATTTGGCTGGACAGAAGCACTTGAAGTTAGTTATAACCAGCCAATACCTTGAAACGCTAAGCGGAAACCGCTACCAAACGAGCGTCTGCTTAGCTAGCGAAGGTTCGGCAAAACACACCCAATATCATGAATCTAATGCGAACGCATCCGCGGTGTTCGCCAGCAAAAGCCTGTCGGCGAACACTTCCTTCATAGTAAAAACGTTAAAATAACTTGCAATATCGCAGGTCGTTGAATTCGCTTTTGGCTGCTCTATCATAATATGGAAACGATAACATATGTACAATGAATTGCAAAGTCGGTGTCCCCTGTCGGCAGCCAATAGCAAGCTGGTGCTCACGACCCCATCTATTTTTGCGATTTATCGTCCAATATTTCTTTCAACGACTCCATTTATTCGAAATAAAATACATTAATAAGATAATTCCTGATAACCAGATTGCAAGATTTCTCATTACAACGTCGAAATGCTCCCTGGGTAGAACGGTGGAAGGCCAATTCGAGCACGTCAGGGGGACACCGACTTTGCACTTGGGTGTACACAGGGTAGGCTGGTTTCAACTGTCAAACCGGAAACAGTGAATAGAGCGGCTTAAATCAAACACAAAAGTCCTGGACCATTATTCAGAATTCGCAATATTGATCGAGATATTAACTGTTAAAGATCAAAGGAAAAGGCGTTGGTCAGACAGCACAACGGAAAGCGCTTACTAAACTGCTTGTTCTGCTGAACACAGCCAATAGTACGCTAAAGCACAAAATAGACTAAAAATACGTTTTACGAGACGTTGCCGGGCATTGTACGCTATACGTATCTACGCAACACTTTATCGCGCAGCTGTAAAGTCGGATAGCACTATTAATACTTCGAATTTCGGTCAATAATTTCAGGGACATATTTTCAGATGTATTATTATTAACTTATGTAAAAAGGAAATAATCGACTTCTCTGACGTACTACACGAGCCCTCCCCCCTTTAAATACTATATGACATATGTACTCCAACTCGTTTTAAAACACGTATCAATAGCCCAGTCAAATTCCTCACGCGTACGTGCTAATGACGCAAATGGATTAACAATTTTGAACAATGATTACGCGACATAACGAGAAATACATGTAAAAAAGTTTCGATATGGGGAGAGACAGAATAGATAATTTTCAATTTTTGATTACACTTTATTTTTATTTACACTGGTAAAGTTACAGTTTCTTTTATTTGCGATTTTTCCTACTATAATAAGATCAAATCACCTTGGACTGATTTCATCGTTTGCCAATACGTTCTACCATTTTACGCATAGAGCATTCGTAGTATCTTTTTGCTACTGCACATTCGTCACACACAGAATACGCTAAAACAGTTAGCAGGACGTGAGCATATCATGTCTGGTAACTACAATGTTATAGTTTGCTTTGCACATAAACATTCACTTACCTTCTTTCAAGCATTCTTTCTTCGTGAGATAAGCTGTATCATTAGAGTATTTATTAACTGGGTTTATTTGAAGAGCACCATTTACCATCTAACGAATGGAATAGCATCAGTATTGTCTTCAGAAGAATTTTTAATGCAAGGAAGCAATGAAAACATTACTTACACGTCCGTCCGCTGTGAATGCGCACTTGTATGAACAACCAGGGCTAACTGAAGAACAATCAGTGTACAAGTCCAAATGATCCCCGCAATAGACTGTTCCCTACACCGTAATTATTAAGCAATGATAAAAATCATTTTACAATAACATTAATTTGTGTTAAATAATATTATTATTCTCTTTTCCTTTAATTGTATATAGTTACTTACAATAACCACGAGAAGGCACATGATAGATGTCAAATTCTGCATAATAATCAGATTATCTCCTGGACAAAGAAACGTAGGTGTCAAAGCACGTCAACCACAGTAGAATAATAACTGACATTTGCACGTTGAGCCTTTATAGTAGATCCACGGTAAAGAGGAAGGTGAACGAACAATAGAAATGAAATTAGATCAAATGATATGTACATTGGAAGACATCAGCAAATTGTCATAGTTGGATTCGTGTGTACAAGTGTGCTAGTATTTCATTGTTAGGTACGTGTTACTCGGTAAACTGGAAGAATTTGATGTACTTTAACAGAATTCTTTTGATATGTACATACACTAGAAGACCCCAACAAAGTTTCAAACTTCGATTCGTGTGCACAAGTGTGATAGTCTTTTACTGTCAGTACATGTTACTTGAAAAGATGTTCAAATTTAAAGTACCCAGCAAAATTCTTTTGAGGAGGAAAATCTCGTGAGTTTTAATATGTACTTATAGCGTAAAATACAATTTCCGTAATAAAAACTACGGGTAAATATGCCGTTCTCTTAAATCGCAATTTCTTATCCTTACAACTTTTTCATCAACAACGAGCGACACGTAAAACTTCTTGCACGTTACTCGAGAGGTTGTCCTTGATAACATATGTCAAGGTCAACGTACGTCGTAGGAGCTTGGTCCCCTGATCGGCATATTTACCAAACTACGAAGCTAAGAAACTAAACTGTTAGTGCAGGATAAATAGTCAGAAATTCACGATATAAGAAGAAACTAGGGAGCAGGGCCTTCTGCGCTTTCGTTTCGCTCAAGCGCCAACCCCCTCGAGATCGACGGATGCTCGCGCTCGCCCGCGAATTTCAAACCGTTTCAAAATTGTGGAAAATTCAAGTATTGAGATATTAAACTATAGGACAGAGTCCTCTACGCTTTCGCTTCGCTCAAGCGCCATGTACCCCCTGGGACCATCGGGCGCTCGCCCACGAAATGCAGTATTTCTGTGATAGGCGCAAATGAAGTTCGGAATACATGCGCGCATAAAAGGGATTCCAAGATAATATTTCCATACTTGAATTTCCCACAATTTCAAAACGGTTGAAGATGGCCATACATAAAGTTTCGTAGCACTAAATGGGTATATACTCGATGCACATGCTAAATTTTGTTCGGATCCGTTCAGTCGTTTTGCCGGAATACTGGATTTGAATTAGCCGCCATTCTTTATTCGGCCAATCAAGAAAATTTGAAACTTTCCACCAAATTTGAGTAATTTCCACTGTATACGTGGACACGTATATGTCAAATTTTATCGAGATCCAACAAGTATTCATTTCAAAGATATGAATTTTTCGATATTTGAATTTGCCACCATTTTGTACCATTTTGTACAAACTAATGTGAGCGTACATACAAGTTTTGAGGTTTGAACGTTACCGGTCCTGCTGCCCCCTAAGCGTTCAAGTTTTGACAAATCTTGTTTTTTCTTAACTTCCTTTTTATTTTCAAAAATAGATTTTTACAGAGAGGCCCTTGAGATTTTTTGTACCAATCACATATAAAAAAAAAACTATTGAGTATAAAAAAAAATACAGTCAATACGAAAATACGATAACACTTTTTACAATTATGTGGGAATCCGTTTTGCAAAATTTTGAGATGTAAAAGCGCCTACTTCGCCGTGAAAGATCGGAGCTCCACATGTCACATTTTCAAATTGTTTCACGCTGTTTCTTTATGCATTGGAGGACGTCATCGACATCTTCCAACGAGCCTAGATATATAGGTGACCTTTGGTGAATACTCTCTGGAATAATGTCTAGGATATCTATAACTCCGTTAGACGCCACACCACCAGCCTCCTTCACTATGTATGCCATCGGTATGCACTCGTAGAGAAGTCGAAGCTGAAATAATCAGACATCAGTAACACACTTTGTAATACACAGAAAATATGTTCGCAGAATATCTTTATCGTTGTTTCGGGCTTGGTATCGCACAGTGTTCACTGGTCACATCAATTACGAAACAATTCAATTTTTCCATTACTCCAGATAATGCGCGCCTTGCCCTTACACGCTCCGGATAAGCGTGAATTTAAAAACTTGTGCAAACAGAAATCAATGCCGAAGTAACGTAGAACGCTTCTAAAAAGTATTGTATCAGTCTGATCCAGCAAGTCTGTTTACCTTGCCGTTTGGAGAGCTTTTCGTAGCCGGGTAAAGAAAGATTCCACCGTATTTTATGGTCCTGTGCACGTCGGCGACCATAGAGCCAACGTATCTGGCACTGTATGGTTTTCCAGTTTCTGGATACTTCTTAGAACGAATGTAGTCCTTCGTCGATTGTTCCCAAGTACTCTCATGGCCCTCGTTGATGCTGGGAAAAATTGAGAAATTACAAGAAAATCAAATTGCTTTAAAACCGAGCATCCCAGGTGAATAATAATTTATTCTGTCGTGGCTCTCGTCGATGCTGGAAAAATCCGAGAAATTACGAGAAAATCAAAGAGTGACCTCAGAAATTCGATATTTGAATTTGCCGCCATTTTGTACCAGTTCAAAATGACGACTCACAAATGTTAATGTCAACTCACAGCGGTACAATTGATTTTTCTGCAAAAATTGATCCAGATTGGTTCAGCCGTTTTTCCGAAATCAAGTACACGCGCACACACGCGAACGGTTTTCGCGGTGACGAGCCCATAAGTCACTTCCTTTACAGTCGTGCCTAAAAATATCCTAAATATCAATTTAGAATGGAAAAAAAGAACAAAAAAAAAGGAGTAGATTCGGTGGATCGAACCTGAAGCTGCAAAAATAGAACTTCCACGCGCTACCTTCCCAGCCACTCGACCGGTTGAAATTGAAATAACATTTCCGTCATACATAGAAGTGCAAAATTTATTTATACCTTGGATGCATATATGTAATACTACTATATCGCTAATGGAACTGAAGAGGCGACGCAAACACCACGGTGCAGACATATATATTAACCTCTCACTCTCACCATAGTTATACTATGCTCTCACTTCGTAATTTGGCACAACTGCGCATGCGTGCGTTCTAAGGAGCTGCTGACGCATGCGCATATGTTCGAAAGTACGATGTTCTGTCTCACTTTCTCGGCGCCGCTCCCGCTTATAGGAAATATACGTGCCTAGCAATATAGGAGTATTACATATATGATTTATACCTTGGATGCAATTTTTTCGCAATTGATTGGAAAGTGCGCTTTCTCCGTTACTTATAGTTATCAATTCAAGGTGTACAGGGTGTTGCGAAGACATACACGGCAGTAGGTCGGGTTGCCTATCAAAAAATCTGCAGGCGCTCGCTCTGCTGACCGATAAGAGAGCGTGGAGGGCAGCAGCCTGCCGATCTACTCGCGCTAGGTGGCACTGGACGAGGCTGAGAGGTTGACGCTCTCGATTCGTGCCTCGTCCTTATAACCGCACTTCAATTATATTGAATAGACTTTACCGACCGGTAAACTATTAATCGGCTTTTTGTCCCCAACGCTTACCGACCGGTCTATTAATCTGCTTAACAAAAAAGCAGTTCAAAAAGTTTACCAGTCGGTAAAGTGCATTCAATATAATTGAAATACGGTTAATATAAAGACGAGGCACGAATCGAGAACGTCAACCTCCCAGCCTCGCCAGTGCCACCTAGCATCAGTAGATCGCCAGGCTGTTCCCCTCTATGCTCTCTTGTCGGTCAGCAGAGCGAGCGCCTGCAGATTTTTGGATAGGCAACCCGACCTACTGCCGTGTATGTCTTCGCAACACCCTGTACTATCAACACACGAAAGCTGGTCCCGAAGTTCATTTCCCAGGTGGCGCTATCTGTCCTTAACTTCAAAGTGGGAGACCTCTCCCAATCGGTCATGCAGCGACTTGCTTTAAAGCGGAGAGATCTCCTCATTCGATTGACCAAGGACGGAATTCATAGATGTGTCTCGAGTTTCAAGACGATCTTCAGTTCATCTTCAGATGCTGTACAAATCGTTTTATTTGCTACGCAACATCTGTAGATAAATTCAAGACCGCCTTAAAACTCAAGACATGTCTATGAATTCCGTTCCAAGTGTTAATGTCATGGTATAACTTGGCACAAAATTCAAGTCGAAAATCGAGAGAGAAAAGGAGGCGAAGAAGAGCACCTTTTTATGTCACTCTTTGCCCTCGAGAGGAGCATCCTGCGTTGATAATAACTTATTGTACCTGTATATATTGCCGCGAGATGGCATGCGCATGTTTCTCTCGGTCAATATGAACTCTCCGATTGCAGGATCGTAGGTAAATCCGTTTACTCCATGGCCAATCGACAACACGATCATCGTAGCAGATCCGTAGAGGGCGTAACCAGCTGCGACTAAATTTCTTCCAGACTGCAGTGCGCTTTTCACATGATCATTACTGTCGCCTTGAGAGTCCTCCAATTTTTTATATATACCGAAAATCGAGCCAACTGACACGAGACAGTCGATATTCGAGGATCCATCCAAGGGATCAAAGCATACTACGTATTTCCCGCGCTTTTCCGCTTCCACTTCTATCGCGATCTCGTTCTCTTCGCTGACGAGAAGATGCGTAGTGAAGGAGGACGTCAACATGTTGATGAAAAGTTCGTTGCTCAAAACGTCCAGTTTCTTAACCTCCTCACCCTGTATGTTCGTGTTTCCTGCGATGCCATACCTTGGAAAATAAGACACAATTAAGTAAAGAAAAAAAAAAAAAAAAAGGAAGTGACTGTGATCAAAAGAATGTGAACAGTATTGAGAATCTTTGGGATTAGGTTTACGTAAACGGAACTGATTCAGGAATTGATTTTTCTGGAAATAGAAATGTGGCTTTCGTTGTGATTGATCGTGAACTGGCGTGAAATTAAATTCATTATTTATTACATGGTTAGTCGTTATTCTACAATTATATCCCTTAATTCGCTAATATTCATTTTCGGAACAATTTTAAATTCTTCGTGGAACTCACCATATTTCCAACTAGACTTCCAGCCTGACTTAAAACCCGTGCATGCAAAGCAACTATTAGCATTTCGATAATTTTAATCGTAAGAGAACATAGCAGATAGCACGTGCCTGCGCGCACGCGCGCGAAATAATGGAGGAGGGATATTTCTATTTTTTTTTAGTACCATCGAGGAAAACAGTGATCTATTTTTAACACGTGGCCATGGAACATCAATGGGGTCCGAGTATTATTTGAATCACTTCCCAGATAGCACACGACGTCCAAAGGACGTCCATTTTTGGTTCTTATTTAGTCCAAACGTCCATGGACCTAATATGGACGTTTTAAGAACGTACATTATTGGACGTACAAAACATGTTATCTTTTGTGTGTTTTAAAGATATCCATTTTATGTATTTATGAGAAACATGTGTTTGGCGGCTCACATATGCCTTTATTCCGATAAATACGTCACCGCCATTGATTATTTCTCGAATATATATACATTATTTTCCATTTAGCACGTAAGCATCATTCTATTTTTGTTACTCACTGTATGTAAAATAAAGGTAGAATGATGTTTGCGTTGACTTGAATCGGTAAATAGAAAACATCCAATGACGCTGCGAGGGATTTTTAGCGACGGCCCTTGATTGTCAAGAAAATCGATTTTAAATGTTTTGGTTTATTAAAGTGTACATGTATACCTGTTCTGTTCATTGCGATGCAAGACAATGAGTGTAGCGCAGTAGAGTAGCTGGACGGCTCGCACTCTAGTAACCCGCGTTCGAATCCCACCACCGACGATGGGTTTTTTCGAAATCACATCACTAATGACCGGACCATTGAAATTAGCCACAGATTTATGGATAATTGTTTATTAAACAAAACAGACTCTAAAGATGTGGAATCCTTCTATATAAGTGTTAGGTAAACTTTTTAAAATTTATTAATAAACATCCCTTTTACGTCCAAAAAAGTAACACTGAATGTTTTTAAAACGTCCTAAAGATGTTCACGGATCTAAAACGGACGTTTTACATACCTACGTAACGTCCAACATGAACGTTTTTAATACGTCTTTAACACGCCCTTGTGCTATCTGGGTTGAATCGTTAATGAGAACGGATATTTAAGTCGACGCGTTTACGTTCGCAAGTTCGGTGTCAAGCGGACGCGGAATACACGTAAATCGACGAACATCGAGTAGTTTCAGCGCATACTTCGTAAACGATAGATCGTCGAATTCGCGCCACTATCACGTTTGTTAATCGAGCCGTTTATTTAGAAAGTGGCCTAAGTCCATTTTTAAAAAAAAATAACATCACATAATTCGTGAATAATTTGGTGCAGTATAATTTAATGTTAGGTGATATCTCATTTTATTAAAAAAATGGACTTAGGCCACTTTCAAAATAAACGACTCAAATTGTGCAATCGGTAACATTGACGATTGCCGGGTGAGTTTTTCGATAAACCTGTTTACTCCATTCGCATTCTCCGAGAAACGTCCGGACCAACGGATGCATATAGGCCGGATTAAAAAAGTTAATCCGATAGGGACCGGCTCTCGCAACAACGAACACATGTGGTCATTATTGAGAAAGTTTCGTATTATCGCGAACTTAGTACGTATTTGCCTCGAGAAAATCAAAATATTTATGAGGTTACGTAAATATAATGCTGTGTTAGTACAAATCGAAAGTGAATAAGAGAGCTTCAAAGAAATAATATAAAGCGGAAACAAAATATAACGCTGAGACAATACAAAATAAAGTCGGTGTAATAACATGCAAATGCACACTTGAAGCTTTTATCCTCTGTAGTATTATTTATCAAGTAATCCGCATTTATTCAACAAGTGGAATTCAATTAAGAATCGTAAGGATAAACAGAATAATTATTTCTCACTGCACGGACTGACATAACCGTGCAAAATTATAAACAATGTAAAATGTATTGTAAAATATTCCTAACCGCACGTTTAAAATTCGCAAGTTCGCGCATGCGCGGTATTAATAGTGAAAAAGCAAGTTACAGATCGAAATGCCGTTAGATCGTCGACCTCGGCGGAGTAAAAAAGTGGAAGGGTTGTGAGAAACTCGGAAGAAAGTATTGAAGTTCCAAAACAATTTACAACACATTCGAATAATATAGTTGTCATGAACAATCTTACTTACATATTGGCGATACCGGCCTTTCGCACAGCCGAGCTAACGGCTTTCACGGCAGTTTGTATATTATTCAATAACTGACTCAAATCACCCGTAGCCTTTGGAACTTTACGTTGTTCCGCGAGAACAAATCGCGTTAAAGTCATACAATCCGAATCGAACGAGGCGTGTTTCTCCGCCATGGTGATAAATCGTGAAGAAGTAAACCTACGTGCACCCGCTCAGGCCAACGGCTCGCCGCAAACTGTACATTCTCAGTCGATCGACACTTATTATACAAGAGCATTAGATCTTTACTGGCTTATCTTGTAAAAGAGAGAACTACGTGGGTATTGGTAATACAAGCTTCGTAAGCGTTTCACAACACGATATCCAAATTACACGCGGGAAGTATGTTGAATCAAGAAGATAAGTCATCGACCCTGCCACGTAAGAATTTAATGCGCATCAATGCGCATGCATGTTCTCGTCCCTGTATGTTGCTTCAAGGAATCGATTAATTAAGATCGATTTTTTAAAATTCATCTCAGGAATATTTATTAACTTCTGTAATACTTTTGTAAAGATCGTCTAGGATTGGTAATATTATAGTAAATTTGACTGAGGTTGGATAAAGATTGAGTCAGCGAACAGAATTCGGTTATCTAAAATGTTTATTTCACAAAATTGAACGAGATTGTACTATACAAATTACCCACTATTCTCCTTTATTACTTTGAAAATCTACCCTAAATACATGAAACATCGAAGGTAGTATATAAAATATTAAATCAAATTTTTTTCCACTGTTGTACATCATCTTCGCTTGGGATCCGAGCTCCTTCTAGTAATCTTTGATTAAGGATTCAATCGGCACTGGTTTTACTATCACTATTGACTATTGTTATAAGAAAAGGAATGAAAAGAAGTTGTACGTTAGAAAAATGTTTGTATTGAATTTATAAAACAAACGGATAAAGCAACTGTAGATAAAGAGAAGTTTCAATGTGGCTCGACCTGGGTGAACTCTGTTTTCATGATCGATGAAAAGTATAGTAAAGGATATTGTTTGTCCCTGCTTTCGCGCCCTTCGCGTTCATGAGTACGTTCCTTTGTGTATGGAGATTTTTCCTGAAAATATATTGTTGGATAAATGTCCAGCATGCCATGATCTTCTGTAACTGACATTGGGTACTTGGTGGTATCACCTATATTTTCTCGACTTTGCTATTGTCTCCCATTTCGTCTTTTCAACGTACTTGAAGTGGACGTCTTTATCAACTAAGGAGTTAAGCAATAATGTTAGAAAGGAGTTTATATTTTAAAATATAACGAAAAGAACGAAATGAATTACATTGTTATGACAACCCTAATTAACACAGGACGCGGTGGTATCATATTACCATAAATATTCTCATCTTTCTGTTATTTTATGCATTTCGCAAAGTATAGGATCTAGTACTGTCAGTATCAAACAAAATAATTACTTAATATTAAACAATTTACATTTAATGCTTTCAAGTATCGGAACCTAGCGATGGACAATTAGACCATTAATTTTGACAAATAAATGTCTTGCACAATTGCATCTCAAAGAGATTGTGGTATTAAGAAAACGAGATATGATTCTGAGATATAATCTACTTAATGATAATTTTGGTATATTGGTTTTTAATACATTTATAAGGTATAACAAATCTACACGTACAAAAATATTTCTGTTCATTATATCTGAGAACATTAAATGTACATTGATACAAAATGGTCAGAAATGGATTAATTCATTTTATATGTGAAGTTTGATAATGAATCTTCACGTGTAATCACACATTTTTGCTGCATGTATTGAATTATCAGATTACATTCTAACATACTCTCTGCTTTAAATTATTGAAACACAAATACTCTAAGAATTCAAATATATTTAAGCCAAGATAAATAATTGTAAGCATACGAAAGGATTATTGGATGAAAAATCTGGCACTGGATATCAGTACTTAAATAACAATATATCAAGAATGATATATGTACTTATGTAACATCAGATTCTATATACATATCTTGCAGAAAAGTGTAACCCAATTATTAGCGAATCCGCTGATTGGACAAACGATTACTAAATGTATATAAAACTTTTAGTGGATACACTATAATTTGTAGTAGTCTAATGGAAGTAGATTAGACTCTAATTGATCTTTTTAGCATCAGTTGTACATAAAGATGTAACATGTAATATGTTATATACCAGACGTAGATATTACATATCAGATGTTCCATACAACCCTAACAGAAAATTGCTACAAATTAAATTTTAAGAAAAAGATATAGGTTCTATGATTGGCATGTTTACACCAACATTTATGAGTGTTTCATATTTTCAATTCACATCTGTATAAAGATATAATAGCATGTACATTAAACTGCTAATAATGACATCTTACTTGAATTTTAGCAGTAAACAATTAAGCATTCCAAAACACCAATACCCTTTGCAATACATTGTTTCTAATGATTGCTGTAGATGTACTGTTCTAACTATTTTTGAAGATACAAGGAACATGCTTTAGTATAGCAATGTTAATAAAGGATGAAATTTATAAAACTATAAAAGTTAAATGAAATATTAAGAAAAACATGCGCAATTTGCTTTTAAAAACATTATGCTTTTAGGTGTAACTCCACATACCCTGCATTAAAAATAAAAAATGCATATAACAAAGTGTATTCTTCAGTAATGTTGAAAAGACTAGTAGTGACAGATTCAAATCATTTGAGACTTAAAAATTGACCCTATTAAAAATGTTGAAATTTTAAAGCAAAAAAATATGATCGGAAAATACAAAATTATAAATTTTCAAGTGAAACTGCACAGATGTTAATGTTCAATTATCATGCACTGTTTTTAAAGTATAGTTTAATACATACTCTTGTGTTTCTTAGTAATTTATATAGTACCGAAGTATTAAGCTTGTTAGACTGTAAATTGTTGTTGACAAATATCGTATACACCTACATACATTGCACAATTGTAATGATCAAAGGCAAGCCTTTCTAAAAGTTACTTAATAACCACTTTCCATAAGCATAACAATTTTGCAATACATATGCTGTGCACAATGATTCTAACCTTTGTGTAATGGTGCTTTTCTCTGTGCTCGGGCAGATCACCATTTTGATGTGTCCCTTTAGCTGTAAAGATATCGTAACGTTTATCGAAACAACTTATGACTTGTTAATAAAATTATTACTGAACTATGGAATGTTTCAAGAAAAAAGGAAACGTCCAATCACTAACCTCTTTCGTCATCTTTTCTTCTTTTTTGTTCAGTTGCAACCACAGATTCTTCAGTTCTGTCCTATGACAGGAAATGATTTATAATAACAGGAGTGATATTCAATAGATGCTATGTACAGAATTACTTACTCGTTTTCGTCCTAACTTTTTTTCTCTTCGGAGTTCCTTCTGCTCGTCTCGAATTTTTGCTTTACTCGACCGTTCCTTTTTATCGACTACAATTTCGGTACGTCTGCCATCCTGCTATTTGCAAAAACAAAATAAATTATGTCAACTATTAATACATTAATAATACGCGTGAATTATATTAACATTTACCTTTGTTGCACTCTCGATTCTTCTTCTCTTCACATCTGAAACTTTACACAGTATGTTAAGTAATATACATATATTTGTAACAATAAAATTCATATTGAATCGAAGAAAACATTCAGTTTACTTAAAACATTAATTAGTGTGCGAAAAAACATTGTTTATGCTGCACATTATAATCTATCTTTGAATTACTAATATTTTACTTGCTTATTTTTTAAGAACTATATACCTCTGTCGGGTATATCCTGTGTCGGTCCAGAACTAGCACTACTGTTTGATACACTGGAAAGATCCCTGTCCAAATTATCCACACCACCACTATAATAGTGTTCCTCCTTTAAAATAAAAAGTACCGAAGAAGTTATAGTGAGAATAAATAATTTCTAAACATAAATATTAAAGTATTTTAACATCACACTTCATACCAATAAGTGACATTATAAAGTCATGAATATAATATTTACCTTATAATATTTTCGTTCTTTCTTATCCATTGCATCTTCTTCTTTTACTTCTTCCTTTTTCATGTGTTTGTCTTTTCCATCCGAAGATTCTTTGTTCTCTTCTTTCTTCTTCAATTTCTCGCTACTATCACTGAAACAAATGTATTTCAACCATCTTAAGAAAAATAAATTAGAAACCTTGTAAATAAACAATGATAAAAGATTAAAGTTTTATATCTGAACTTATATAGCCCTTTCTATTCGTGTTGATTCTACAGAATAGATTATTTTTGTTGTTTATTATATAACTTACTGGTGAGATTGATTTAAGGTACGCTTTTCACGTTGCTCCTTCTCTTTTTCTATCCTAGTATCACCGTTACTAATTTCCTTAGAGGTTACACCATTGCTAACTTTGTCCGTACTGTCGCTGGTACCTAGATCTTGCGTCTTTCCTGTCTATATATTAGCATATACATTAGCATATATGTCTACATATATGATTTCATATTATTTATTAAATATAATTATTATATAAAAGTGCGTCATTTCTACGCTGTCGAATACAAAAACTAAAAGCAAGTTTTTGTCTCAGATGCTCAAATAATAAAGTGGTACCTTATAAACTTTGCGTAATTGTATGCCTTTATATGTATGTGAAATGTTAAATAATCTACAAACCTTATCACCCACATGATGAAAATCTGATTCCCGTATCATCATTGGTGTTTTCGTTTTTAATTGTCCACTATAAGATGTTGCTAAAACATGCAAATCTTGACGTTGACCACGCTCTTCTTCTCTTACTTTCTCAACTTTTCTTTCGAGAATTTGGGAGAGTTTTGCCAGAACAGGAAAATGTGGTAATATTTTGATCAAAATTATTAAAGAATTTCTAATTTGTACATAATCCTTAGAGTCCAAGCATACCACTATAGCCTGGCAAATTTATTCTAAGTTAATAAATATTTTTAATTTATCTGACATAATGGCTTCATAAATATAGTACAAATACCTTTGTAATTTTGTAGTGCCATTTGTGGCAAACATGCCTGTAATTTTCAAAACCCACCATATCATTAGCTTCCGAAAATTGGTTGCTGACACGAAATTTAGTTACAAATCCTGGGTAATTGCTACACTCCTACAACGCAAAAATTAAAAATTCCAAATAAATCAAAATTTTAAACGGCTACAACAAAAATTTTAAATGTGAATTGTATTTTACCTTGTCAAAAATAGCTTTCTCAGAGTGCCATCTCATCACAGTTTCTAACATGGCGCACAAAAATCTACCATAACGGTTTGCTTCATTTTCAGTACATGAAGTTACTGAATATGTAATATCACAGAAGAGCTGAGTTGAACAGAAACAAATGGAAATAAATGATGATGCATTACATATATGTAAACCATAAGAAAATTGTATTTGACTTACTCTGTCGTAGCATAGAAGTGTCGAAAAATTGGCAGTCTTCAGAGAATGAATAGTATGTACAAACTTTGCGCAGTACATTGCATCCACAGTAGTAAATGTACACCGAGGGAAGAGGCACAATTGTAAAAATTGTGTTATTGTTTCATTCTTCGCAGACTTAGCACTCCGAGATAAAAACCATGTGTCCTTTTCTTGCCTAATAAAGTCAAATATTGTTTATATATCTATTTCATAAAATGGTAATGCACTTCTTCTTAGAATATGACTATAAGATTTGTAATAGTTTTATGCAATGGTATAAACTCTGTAAAACTTTATTACCTTAGGTATGCAAACACCTTCTCTACATGTTCTTCTTGTTTCCTTTTTTCATCTTGTAATTTGTCAATTAAAGTAGTATATCTCTCTTGCTCTTTCTTACCCTTACTAATATTCTGCAACATATTATATGTAACTGTTAATTATTTCTTAGTCTATAATAAAAATTTCTTAACGGAATTCTGTTTTAACGCTCTGAGATAGAAATGTAATCATAAAATTTACATACCACATCTTTAGAATCAGCAGCCTGTGTTGCAAGCTGTTTTAATTTGTTAACTTCTCTCTGATAACTTTCTGTAGGAACGTACAAATCGTACATGGACAGAGACCAAAATGTTACAAGAAATTGTGGAGATATGTCTTCCCACACTTTCAGTGGGTGCAGCGGTTTTACAGACTGAGCAACGGGAGCCATTACACATTGTGCAGCTTCAGCATATTTTGCTTGCTTTATAGTAGTAGACATTTTTTTGTAATTAGGATCGGCTTTACGTAGGGCATCGTATTTTATCTAAGTACAAAGGTTAATCCATATGAAAGAAACGTTCCCAAAATAAATATTACTCAATCCTCCTTACGAACAAATGAAATCATGGAAAATAATTCATAGTAATTATAATAATAATATAATTGTTTAGTAGAGAAAGAAAAGTTCTCTACGGGCAACAGGACACTAAACGTTTCTATGTTCAAAACAGTGTCAACCAAACAAGTTTCTTATTATCACACATCTATATGTTTTTCGACATTGCACGCCAGCTTATGTGCGGTACAATTAATATGAACAATAGTAATTTAAAAAAATCTTACGTTGATAGCATGTGCAAACATAGGTCTTGCAAGGAAAAATGCCACATCGGAATGAATATGATTGTCTTGTAGCATTGAATGGATAGACGGCAGTCTATCTACATACTCATCCACAGTCATTGTGGAGCCCAAAAAGGTACCAAATTGTACGAGTGTATCTTGACATTGATCGTACAATTTTCCTATACGTTAGAATGAAAAGTTAATAAAATCTTATAATTTATTGCCCAATTTGCAATATGTCACTAAATACTTGCCCACTAATTTTAAATGAGATTTATCTGTTTCTCTATAAACTACACAATGTTTTTGCTGTGCCATCAAGAGACAGAGAGCTACTGCTAAATCATGCTCAGCAAGGGCTTCTTTTAAGCGCTGGGATGATTTCTTTGTATTACGGACTTGACTAAAATAACCAGCCTGCAACAATTTCGTATAATAACACCTGTTTACATCATACTTTCTAATATATAAAATGTTTGTCATAAATTACTTCATTTTTTAAGAGATCTCCTCCCGCCATTGCATCTAATTGATCGCAAGTCATTTCTTCAGCGGCCTCGATACCTGCCATCTTTTGTACTATTTCTTTAAGTATCAATAAATCTAAGCTGTAAATAAAACAAAACAAAATTACATAAATACTAATTTTAATGTTACAAATATCTCAATTCGATCGTGTATAATTTAAGCAAAAACCCATTTTGGTTATTGCATGTACTTTAACTTTCTGTATAAACAATAGAAGAACCTTTATAAAAAAACAAAGTACCCAGCTTGCTGCAGATGTAAATTTTCGAAATAAATTTTCTCACTCTCTGTATTATATACTGTCATATTAATGAAATCATTTTTATGTAAGGTATATGTTTAAGATTCACTTAACATGTATCCAATGATCCATCCAAAACAGATATTATAATTGTTATTTAAAATGTACATGTGCACAGACACAAAATGATATTTCAAGGAAGAGTGCATAAATATAAAAAATTGAAGAGCAGTATTCGAAATATTATAGTCACAGAATTTTCATCCTCTTTGTATGAATTAATGTAGAATTTCATTGAAATCATTTCCATAAAATCTACAAAGCATATTTTTAATATATTCAGGAGTGATACAACCTCAAATGCAGAAGTATATTTGACCTTAACGAATAAGTAAATGTTACTTTGGTTTTAAATGACATACCTTTTTTGTGCTTTAAGTTGATTGGCTACATACTGCAATAAACCGGCAAGTTCAATGTTATACTTCTTGAATATGGCTCCGCAAAAGGAAGCTAAGGACTGTAACCATAAGGAAATACTGGTGCCGTCATGTTTAAACCTATCCCTGTCAGCACCTGCTAATGCTTCGACAAGGCAGTAACCAAGAACATCATATGAAATGTTTGTTAAATATTTTAATGAATCTACCACAGGACCTAAAAAGTGCGCATTAGCGTTAAATTATTTCTGACAATAAAATATAATACCATCAAGGACCAAAGGTTAATGTGGTATCCGATGTGAAATTTTAGATACACAAAAGAGTACTAAATTTTCTTCATGCTATACATACCTATCAGATTATCGTATAGCTGTATCTGTATGAGAACATAGTCGAATAATACACCGGGTGATGAATGTGTCAATTTGCCAATAGATCTTCCAACGGGCTTTATAGTTTCCTTGCTCACTCTTTTCATAATAGACTTTATCTTTTTTTGGGCATCAGCTCTTTTCCTAAGAAGGGCTGCATGCTGCAAAGGAGTATCATTCTTCCATCGTGCATACAAACAATATCGGTTCTGATACGGATAATGCTTCAGAACATTCCACAACTCTTCTGCTACACAACAATTACAATCCATAAAAGACAAAGAAGGGAGCAGTGCTACATCGAGAATAGTCAGTACATCATAATAAAGCGAATTTTTTTTATCTGTGGGTTGTTTGTTTGTGTCCAATGAGCATTGCTTTATGGCAACGTGACATAATCTCATTATTTTGTACATTAACACAGGATCGTGATGTAAGTTTGGACCAAGAACTACCAGCATAGGTAACAATTGATCATGTATTTCCGCTAAGTTAGTTATCAGTTTGGGTGCAAGAGAACTCTTTAGTGGAGGGATTTTTCGACCTTGTAATTTTGGCGATATTATACAATGCCTACAATACAAATTACATTATATGTATAAATCATCCAGCCTATAGGATTATAACTGATATTAACTTCTTATTACAAGAAAAGACATTTGATTAAACTGTATAATGTGCACTTACTCTCTATATATCGGTTCGATTAGAGCTTGAATCATTTTACATAAGGCTGTAGCAATAGGGCGCTGATCTGTGAGACAATAGTCTGGAAAATGACTAAACAAACTTTGTGCTACGTCCCATGCACCTATTTCTAGCAGTGCTTCGCACAATCCAAATTTTTGATTGCTTACATATTTATCCTGCCAATATAGAAAACAAAAGAAAGTAATAACACAGTATTTCTAAATCATAGAACTGTATATTTTTGTGAAATGTAAGAAGGTACCATCGGATTATCTTTTTCCTCGGGAACATCTTCTTTGTCTTTAGTTGAAATCACACTCAATTTGCGCACATATTCTTTGGCCTGCTTCATTGCATACTCATGATCTCTCATTATAGTTTTGTCATCGGGTACCAACCAAGGTAATATATCATCTAATTCGATAACTGAGTGTTGTAACATAAGAGCAGTAACTTTTTGCAATGAAAATGGCGTAGAACTCATAGTTGAACAATATTTAAATCCTAACACCTCGCACAACACCTGCTGATCACTCATGTAGGAACGGATTAAAGGAATAAAGAGCGCATCATCCTCAGGTCTATTTTCAAATGTTTCTAATAAAATATCTAGCACCCTATTAGGGTCAAGGTTGAAATATCCTGCAAAGAGCAGTTGATTGTAAATAGATGCATAAATATGCATATATATGCTTCTTTTTCTTACCAATAAGAGATTTGACTATTTCTAACGTTGAAGCAACTTCACTTTTTGGATGGTCTTGATTTAGTTCTACTATAAGTTTCGAATATCCCTCGCTTTCTTCCCGAAATAAATTAAACTTCCGTTGTTTATAACTGTAACAAAAAGAGGTGATATTTTAAACACCTCTTACAGGTTAATAGCATTACTTAACAACATTCAGTAGTTATTTAAGTACACTAAATAGTGTTAGTAACACGTTCATAATTTACTTAAATTAAAATATATAACCATTTGAACAATATAATGTTATAACAATCTCTAATCGATCATTCTTGAAAGCAATGAAAGCTTGTTCGTGTTGGTAACCACTATGAATTATCGTCAAAAAGAAAATTACAACACAAAGACAAGTACATAACTATTAGACACGAACGTGTGTAATATATTGATGCATATATCAAATGACAAATTCATAAATTTAGAAAGCATGCATGAGAGTTTACTTGGTGTATTATCCAGATTTACATACTAAAGTTTTGTCTTCACTTTGATGAATTTAGTCTGAAAGTTTCTGTTCTTCAATGTTCCAACATCTTGAAGGGTGTCAATTTCTAAACGTTCTTTCAGTATTCTATCGCTCAAATACTACAAACAGAATACAAATATTTATGTAAATATTATACTAATTGTACTAGCTTTGTAGAAAAAAAATCATAATTTATGCAACTTAACGTTCGGAAGCTTTGTCTCTGCTGGGGTATGTTCTATAAACTTACATACGTCATTACGTACGCATGTGCTTGCACGAGAAGAAAGATGGAAAAAGAAATATCCGGACAAAGGGTAGGAGAAGGGAAGCCGAGGAAAAGAGAAAGTAAGATGTACAAAGATGCGATGTTTAATTAAATATTGTCTCGCAGGAACGTCGCAATGCAAATGCCAACTTGGGCACATACAGTTCCTGTACAACACTATTTCATTAAGGCGCGTTTCCACGATAACGAACCAGTGGAGACAGCAGTTGAATAACATCAAGGAATAAATCTTACCTTTTCAGATTCTTTTACAATATAATAAAAATTATTCCTCTCTTCACTATGAACTTCAATATCAATTAAAGTAAGTACATCTACAATTGCTGAAGGTATTGCCTCATCAATATTCTGCAAGCAATATAGGATAACGTATATATACACGCACATATATACACATATTACTGCCTTTTTTATCAAACATCATTACTTTATTCTGATATTAAATCATCTACAAATATGTCTTACCGAAATTTCACCTAACGTCAGTACTACACTGTCCTTTTTTATGCATCCATGGATTCCATTTGATATTAGTTCGTATAATCCTCTTCGCCATTCTAAAATTGTAAAATACTTATTAAACATCGCAATAACCAATATTATATCACATTTTATCTTATTCATAACTGTGAAAAATGATTTAATGAAGATCAATCGTGCATACAAGTATCATTATGCACTGCGAAATAACAGTTACGCTGCGACAGCAACTGTATTTTAATTATACTTTTATATAGGATTCCTCGATTTGTCAGCGATAAAAAGACATCGCAGATTTCGACGCGGATAGATAGCAATTGATATAACGTTTAAAACGGTAAGATTATACACAATATT
Organism: Tiphia femorata; assembly: GCA_944319695.1. NCBI lineage: Eukaryota > Metazoa > Arthropoda > Insecta > Hymenoptera > Tiphiidae > Tiphia > Tiphia femorata. The sequence continues at coordinate 19,663,980 of OX090901.1, read as the reverse complement.
CGTATAGTCACCTTACATCACCACTGTACATATACAATAATAATCTAGTATATATTAATACATAATTTTTCTACAAACTATTCTTCTCACTAATTATGAAGCACATATGTACAATTTTAAATTAGATATTTAAAGAAATGAAAATATCCGTGAAATCAATGTAAAACAATTCTGCGTGTTGATTTTATGATCAACAATTTACGAGGAGACGTATAAAAATTTAACGAGTTAGGTCATCTTTTGACGAATATTATCGTATCTGGAGGAATACTATGCATGCAAAGTAAGGCTAGCTCATAAATTTTCTACGTGAAATCGTTTTACCTCCTGTGTTGCCTTCCTTAAATTTGTGCTTGATTAACTTGAGGCTGCAAACAGTTGTTAATTGACAATTAACTCTTCAGAAGAGCGACAAACAGGAGAGATAAGTTGCAACCATCAATTCACAGAGTACGGAGTATCAATTCAATATTAATCGAACGCACTTCTGGCGCTATCTCGGTAACCACTTACAAATCATTTCTTCCATGCTTATCCCATGCTTTCCACATTTCCGTATTCCACACTTTACCAGCCATTATAAAACTTTACACGGGGCTTTAAGATTAAAAACAATTACATCAACATTACAGGTTAACAGAATCCATTTCCTCGCTAAATAAGCGTCTCCGAGACTATTGTGGCGCAATCTTGTTTACAGCCATAGAATAAATCTAGAATGATAGCGCAAAACGTAATCGGATCTGCCTTTTTTCGTTAGAGAGATCGAGAATTCCAGGGTTACAAACGGTACGAAGTTCGGTGAAATTTTGCGCTTCAAGTTACGCGTATTCCATTAGCAGGAAGCGCCAGCGTCGCGCAATTGCTTTTCGCGGTTTCCGCTTATTCAAGATCCCGTTACGAAAGCATGGCTGAGCATGGCATTACCGAGAGTATAAATTGAGCCTTACAGTTGCACTTGTAGTGCAGGAAAATTACGAAATGACTTTTAAAAAAAATTCCCACTGATATATCCCCTTGCATTACCTTTTCTTTCTTAAATTATATCAATACATTTTCTCGTAAAGTTTTATATTTACATGCACACTTTGAAAGTCGTCAAAGTTTATTAATAACAACTTATTGTTCCCTTTGAAAGCCTCATCGCTCAATATTGAGCACAATATTATTGTACAAATTATATATTTCAAGAAATATTTTAATATGACCACTAAAATTAATTTAATTTGTACACTGCAGTCTCACTTAGTTTTTTGGTATATCATTTGTCCGTTTTCCTAATGGTTCATTATCGTAACAAGTAGGTAGCCCGCTACGACCAAGTTCTGCCGGCTGCACAGGTGTTTCACCTAATTTTTGTTCGACTCCCCTCCAAGATCTGTCTTGCAAAAATTGTGCACCTGCTTTTCCAATAGCAACAGTTCCTGTTTTAAAAATACGTTACAATTTTTATAATTCTTCAACATGACGTTACAATATCTTGCGAATTATAAAATGTATACCTGACGATGCAAGGGTCAGGGAGTTCATTTTGTCCGTAGTTATTACATTTTCTTGAATATTTCTAATATGACCGGAAACGAGAGACATATCAGAATCTACGGATGGCTTAAAATCGACATGGTCCAGACCTCCTGGTAATATTTGTTTAAAATCTAAACAGTATTGTAAAGAAAATGTTCTCGAGCTGTTAAAAGCTAAGTCTACTTCGTAAGGCATAAGCATAGGCTTTAAGAAATCTCTTGAATCAAACACTTCGTGTTCTGGACAGGCGATTACAATAAAGGCATCTATCTGTAAAATGGAAAAAAACAGTAGTATGGTAACTTTCAAGAATACAATCTAAGAATCAAGTAATTTATGTCGATACCTCTGGAAAATTGGCCAGTTTTGATGGATTTAATTTACCAACGCTTAAAATATAACATTTCTTATTTTGCTTCGTTAAAATATTTTTAATGTACGTCAAAGCTTTGAGATAATCTTTAATTACTAATGTCGCTATTACTATGCCAACAACTTCAGCATCCTTAAGTTTCTCGATTAAAAATCTTCTTCTTTTTAACCAAGGAGTACTCGAAGGATCGTATACGCAAATGTCGTTATATTCATAGTAATACCACTTTCTTACAGAAATGCTCATGGCTAAAGTAGCGAATGTCTTATTATTTTCTCCCAAAAAAAGAGCCGTATAATCTTCCATTGTGGATTCATCGTGTACAGAATAATTTCTACCTAAGATATTTACAGATGATTCTGTCTTTGTATTCGTCAAATCCACACTTGACGTGCAATTTAGAGTAGATATAATGAGGTTTGGATATTTAGATTGCAATTCGGTGTATATGTGCTCTGTAATGATCGAATAAAAAGTTATGAGAAACATCTTACTCTTTTATGTATGATTTTATGCGTACTTACTGATGCAATGTGCATATGCCACATCGTAGAAGAATAAGATTTTACTCGTAGATTCTTGAAAGAACTGTTTAAATCTATTACAAAAACTTTCAACGCAAAGCGATTTCTTTGGAAGAACATAGAATACGGGTAAACGTAAAGTCGGAGTCAGGCAAGCATGACCAAAATGTATTATACCATCTGCATTGATATGTTCGGCTGCTACTTCATCGACACAACAACTTCCACAAGTTGTGTCTCCTAAGATGTAAACTTTTCTTTGCGTATGCTTCTCCAAAGACAGTGCAATTTTAACAGAGTCTGCCAATAATTCATCAGGAAATTGTAAACAAACCTAGAAGGAATTATTAACGTAAACATTATGCATTCTTGCCGTAATTATAGACATTCCATTTTTAAAATTTATGCAATTAGAATTTGTTTATTCGAGTAACAAATGCACGAATAAATATCTGAAAGATATCAGCATTAGATTTCATAACTATAGAATTAAATACCCTCTCCAAATTATAGTTAACAATCCAGCTGGCACATTCTCTTATATCATATAAATACTCATAATTGTCTGTTATATTCGTAGGCTGCATATTATTTTCTACAATATGTACTGATGCGGATGAAGTCATATTTTCTACTGTATGTTTGGTATGTTTTTTAGGCCTGTTCTTTATTCCTCCATCGGGATTGAAATATCTAGAAAGTGCAGAAAATGTATGTATGTTGTATGTATGCATGTGTGCACATATGGACCGTTTATTTTGAAACGTGGTGTAAGTCCATTTTTTAAACAAAAATTAACCAATTATAAATAAAAAGTTTACTCTAAATTAACCACAAATTATGTGATATCTCATTGTTTTAAACCACTTTCAAAATAAACGGTCCATATATTTTCTAAATATGCATATTTAGTAAATACATAAATCATCATACGAATTGTTACATATTCTTACAATGTTGTCTGTGCTATTTCAATTTTATCCAATGCATTTCTTAGCTGGTTTCTTTTCACTCCAATGATCAGATAATATCCGTTCAGTTCTGAGATAATCTGATTGGATTATCTAAAGTAGACGCAAATATGATTGGACGAATCTATTAAACTAAACTGATCTGAATATTTCACTTCTGTCGTAAAAGGAAAACCGCTATAGTAAAAGATAAGCTACGCTTGCTACAATTTTCAGAAATATCAAACACAATTAATATATTGATAAGATGACAAAATGAATAATCTGTAGCAGCACTATATCACCGAGTATGTAGAAACTGGTATTTCTAGTCTGTTCACTGCCAACTAGCAACATTTTCATTTTGTATTACACACCAATTTGTATAAAAAATGCACATGAGTACGTAACAAAAAATAACTGGTTCTACACACTCATATTCGTACTTGTTCTTTTTTTATCGACAGGAAGTATAAGTTGATGAGTTTTGAAACACTCCGAAGCTCATGCTTCCTTGTAACATCGCGCTCTCTTTTCCTTTTGCGTACCACCATTCAATGCGAAGGTAACCAAGATTTTCTGTTGAATGAAATCTATAAACATCAAAAGCATACAACATCTGAATGTAATTTCAACAAGTAACACATGAACGTTAATATACACTTTATTACATCTGTTAATTATTAATTTCTCTATGTTACGTTTTGTTGGTTAATATGTATGATTTTTGAACAGTTGCTTTGTCCAAGTGGTAGGATAATGACATAGGTATCTATATTATTGATTCTATTGTAAGTACCGTGTCAAAAATTTCGACAGGCAAGACGATTTTAAATAATGTCACACATTTTTATGAACTAACAGATTCTCCTGCATCGATAAAAGCATAACCATAACAGAAATGTGATTTCTGTCAACAGGTAGAAATGGCCAAACGTAAGGAGAGGAAAGGAAAAAGTGCTATAAACGAAGTTGTTACTCGTGAATACACTGTAAATCTTCATAAACGTCTACATGGCGTTGGATTTAAGAAGCGTGCTCCTAGGGCCATAAAGGAAATCAGAAAGTTTGCGGAAAAACAAATGGGTACTCCAGATGTACGAATTGACACACGTCTGAACAAGCAACTATGGTCTAAAGGAATAAGGTAGTATGTTTAGTTGAATTTTGTAACGTGTTCATTTTCTTGATTTTTTTTACACGTATATTCTTAACATTTAAAATCCGTTCCTTAATATAACTTAACTTAGACATTCTAGAATGGCTTCGGTTGAGCACAGATTTGTTAATCGATACTGATAATGATTTGTCATGATTTCTTTGGTACATAACATATGATAGTGCATAATCCTTTAGTACATCCTTTGTAGTTTCCACACAATGTATTTTTTATTGAGATACAAAATTAAATTATGATAGTTACGCAAAAGGCATAATATAACAGTGCACACAGTCACCCTAATGAGATTCAATAAATAAGCAATATTATCATGCCAATCTTTCAATAGTAAGGACTCATATCGAATTAATGAACAAGCCATTATTATTGTAGACTGCTAAATCCATTTGAAATTAAGTGTTTACGATGTAATAAGTCTTAAGATATTTAAGATATTTCTTGACATAAAAAATCCTATTCTGTTTTTAGGAATGTACCTTTTAGAGTACGAGTGCGTTTGAGCAGGAGAAGAAATGACGATGAAGATTCTGCAAATAAATTGTACACCCTTGTTACATATATACCTGTTGCATCTTTCAAACAACTTCAAACTGAAAATGTAGATGCCAGTCAGGATTAATTTAAAACTGTACAATAAATTCTTTTAACATAATTCCTATTTGTGCATGAATCACAATTTTCCCATTAATTTAATTTTTGCATAATTATTACTAATTGTATGAAATATCAGGGACTGATCACTATTACCGTTGAACGTTTTCATTAAGAAACAAAGTAACTTTTTTATTGGAATACTTGTACAGGTGATACATTAAAGAAATTGCTTGCTCATAATTACACAAATAATTGTAATAAAATCTAAATCAATATACTATGTACCATTTATTCTAGCCTTATACTTTACAGTAATGGCAATTATGTCTTATTTTTATGCACTATGTTTATATAACATAAACGTTCATAAACGAAATTGCAAAATTAATATTTATAGTATTGACATAATTGCTTTGAAATTGTATGTTACATGAAACACAAGTTCCATTCAGATGTAATATATAATATGGAATTGTTATATTTTCAAATTGCGTTTATACTCTAAAATCTTCTGAACTGCTTCTTAAATCTTTCATAGTGATAATCGTCGGTTGCTTTTTCTCCATTGTCTTTCCTCTTTCCTTTGACATCTTCCTTGAGAACCAAAATCTTTTTCTTATCCTCTGCATTTTGTTTCGATTTTTGTAAATCTGGGTCTTCGATATTAACTATAAAATCAAGTACAGGGTGTGACATAAATAACATTAATTAAGGTTTAAATACAGTTATCTGATCATTGGTGAATATACATACATCTATTATGTTGCACAAAATTGACAGCCATGTTCGTGGGAACAAATTGCGATGGACCATCCTTCTTTCTATGTCTATCCCAAAGTAACTTTAATTTGGCTTCCTCAGTAGCTTCGATATTACGAATTTTAGCTCTAAAAATAAATGGAACGTGTTTTAAAAGAGATTTTACAATAGACATATGTAAATAATTATGTATCAAACGTACTCAATTCCAAGATCTACTTCTGGAATACCAGATAACATTTGATTTGAAAGCATCTCTTCACTCCGATGAGCTGAACTTTGTCTCAAGTGTTCCGGCACAGCCTGTAGAGCTGCTTCTTCCGGCGAACAATACAATCCTTTATCACTCACTGCATGTTTTTCATCTTCACCCGTACTTTTGTTTTTCCGTTTCGATAGTTGTTCTTCGATATATTTTACCCTTTACAAATATACAACTGATACAATATATGGTGAAGACCTCGGTACTTTTCTCACCATGTTTAATTTTCAAAACAATGTAGAAAATAATGCACATGAAGTATTTTGATTTAGTTTTAATAATTTATATACATACATTTCCTCGTCTTCGTCACGTTTATTAGTTTCAGCATTAAACTGTGTCCCAATGCCCGTTTCGTACGCATCATTTTGCTTAATCTTTGTATTCTTTAGCGCAGCCATATTAACCATCCCTCCTGTTTTTACATTGAAAGGATCGGACTAAATCAAATTTATTAGTTTTGTTAATACGCATGTAAGAAAGGCATTCATTTTACTAAAGTATAGTAAGATTACTGATAATATGTGCATATAGTGCATTGCGCAAACATTGTCCTTATCGTATTAGGTAATTAGACTCACCGTTATAGTATCCGCCGCAACATTTTCACCAAGGGCTAGCCCAACGATATTTATGCCATTTGGCCTTTCTCGAAGCTTTTGTATAGTTTTCATTTCCACTACCTTCTCTCTAGTATTAACAACAATGTTACAGTAAAATAGAAAAATAAGTAAATAACAATATGGAACGAAGAAATAAAAATTAATACATTATTAAAATTATACCTTATAGACGTTTCTTCTTTTTCGCTTTCATCATCATCGGACGAAACTGCACGTTTTCTTAACGGTTTAGAGAATTTCCTTTTAAATTGAATTTTACACGTGTCTTCACTCATGGTAAAAATGTATGAACAAACTGACAACTAAATTATGTTACACCAAAATTCTCATTCGGTTCAAGCGCGATACTGTCAACAATTGCACGACAGAACATCTGCAAGAGAATAATATCGTTTTGAATTACACAAATAAATGCATCTTTATATTTCCTGACAAAAAATCTGTTTTTTTTTTTTACATAGAGGTTTAAAAAACACAAGTATATAAAATAAATACAAATAAAAGAAAACAAATTCTAAAAGATTTATCAATTAATTATGCTACTAAGTGTGCAAGTTTTATAAACCTGTTTCTCGACGTGTGAATTATTACTTAAAAGTTCTGATACATAAATTATAATTATGCACTTACTGTTTTTGGTACGTTAGGTTATATTATTTCTGTCATAATTGCCAAACCGTTTGACCAATTACACTTTTGCTACGAAACTACGTCGTTGGAAAAGGGTACAAAGCACATCTCGGAAATTGAAATGACAAAACATAGAAAGTTCCACGTGAATAGAAGAAAATAATATTCGAATAATTACACCCGAGATGAAAATAGGAATGCGCTTACTTATTGTTTGCAAATAATTGCTAATTTTGTTTCATAAACGCGCATCGGAATGGCGCGCAATTCAAATTGCTAACCTATCTTTATAAACATATTCATTTCAACTAATATCTATTAACAGTAGAATCGTCGAAAAAATGAAGAAATTCGTTAATTCAATAATGCAGCATACACCTTTATAAAGCATAAAAGCTACTTGTTGTCACATGAATATATATATTCTTCTTTTTCTCTGCAGAAAGCAAATACGATGTCTACTCTTCTTTTTTACTCCATTCATGAAACTATTCTGTTTTCAAATTCCAATCCAGTATAACTAATTGTAAGTAGTTTAATAAATAATAGAGAAACACACATCTGTACAAGTTGTTTTCTTAATTCTTTATTCCGATAAGTACTAGGGATCTATTTGATGGCAGGTAGTCATATACCTATTCCGCAGGTATACGATAATTTTATTGTGCCATAAAATCTTATTGTATTATCTATAATTTAGGATAATGGTCGTGTTATTCTACCGATTGTCAACGATTGTCAATGAAAATAAGCACGCCCGATGACAAACCTTTGAAAAAGAAAATGAAACGACACGTTATTTACGACTGTCATAAATCAATTATATCTACTAAAACGTCCATTAGTGATTTATTTTCCGCATGCCGATCAGAGTGAATTTTCACCCCGTTGAAAATCCACTTTGCACAAGGAGAAGAATATTTTTTACTCCAAGATCAAAGGAAACATTCGGAATGCCCATTGTACGGATTATCGTCCAAAAGAACTCACTCGTCATTATTACATTAGATTTATGTAATATTAAAGGGCAAACGGTCACGGTTAAATAGGTTAAACGTTAAACTAACTCGAAATGTTTAGCCGAAAAGTGGAGAATGGAAAAAACTTACTGCATGGTGTCGCCAACAGTAGAAGTTCTGGGATTTTATGAACTCGTACTAATGGCAGCCTTGACAAATACATAATGGCCGTTGCCACCGAATAGTGTAACGCGTACATGGAGCTGTCGTGTGCCAGAAAAGTTTATTATTTTCAGTAGAGTTTTTTCATCGCACGAGTCCCGCGCACGCAACTTCTCTTACACGTGAACGACGAATTGTGCGAGAGCGTAAAAACGGCCGAGAAGACACGTGAGAGATCGTGTAAGCGCAAGTTGAAAACACGGGTGGCAAAACCGCGTTCAGCGGAGGTAATATTGACAATTTTTCATCGCGACGCTATTGGCATTTTTACGGGTTAATACGAGACGCATACCTCGGGCATAGAATTTTCAAGTGTATCGGTTATTTAGATTACCACATTTTCGAGAAATCTCTAGTTTTTCTTTTGTTTACGCCTTGTCAGTGGGGCTTTTGTTGTGTGCAACCGCGCGCCGCTGATACTCGTAAGTGAGAATAGTGTGAGATGTATATGATTCTTGCATGCGTGTAAGTGGCTTGTGTGGCACGTATGCTTACACACAGGTGCACCTGTTATAACCTCAAAATATGCTTCCAGCTGTCGAATCTTCATTACTCGCTCCAATTTCTCATTGTCAATGTATACACATTAAAGAATAACTTCATCATGTCGCGTTATCCTTCGTTCTCGATAACGGGATGACAGATATCACGTTAGAATCTGGGTGGGAGAGCATTTGATTTTTAAATCCGAATTTCCATCGTACCTGGCATTCTCTTCGATGCAGTTACATACGTACGATCTTAAGATTTACCACGCTTTCTTTAATCGAGCTTGTCATTCGAAACGTCTCTCTCTCTCTATGCTCTTCGATTCGTCTCATTCCCATTCGTTTATTTGTTGCAGGAAACATTGCGCATTTATTAAGTCCGCTATATGTAACGAGACTGCGTAAAGATTAAAACGGCAAATAACTCGTCTAACTTAAATTTCACGACTTTGCAATGAGATTGCGCAAAACGATCGAATACGAAATGTTTATAAGCGATTGAGTCATGTCAAAGTATTATTTATTGAGCTTGGTATAGCGATCTGGGCGAAGGACCGCTTCTCTCCGAAGCGTGGAGCTTGAATTACATACTTCGACGACTACCCGTTATGTTACAAGAGAATGTAGTTTCTTTATGTTCATAAATGGATGAGACCTTGCAACAGATGTACCATAAGCATAGGTCGGAATATATTTCTAATGCGATCGTACAGTTGTTCTTCAATGGATAATGTAGCTCGAGAAAGAATTACTCGCAATGCGCGACTGTTTTATTTGTACGATGTCCAAATATGGTTAAAATCAAAGCACAATCCGATACAATCGCGATACTATCGTCATATGTATGTGTAAACATTTCCGCAACGGGAGATTAAAGAAACTACGTAAGCTCTGGGTGAAATACGAAGATACATGCATGACAGGAACAGGAGACATAGGTCGCAGACGCGTTGAGTGGCGCCGCAGCGCAAATGTGATGCAACTCTCTTAATATACAGAAAGACAGCAGTGGTATGTATCATTGCCTTATTGTTTTACAAGTTTATTATTTTATATCATGCGCTATATCGTTGGAACATGCAATTTATTCAACGATATCCGTAAACACTAAAAGAATAACTAAGTATAGTTTACTCGTAAATATCTTAGCGCACATTTCAAAATTCATTGTGCATGTTAACCGCTATATTCTGTCAAAATACGTTTGTTTTCCAACAAACAGTTTTGAGGAATGACATATCGATAATATATTATGAAACAAATTCTTGATAATTTTCGTTTATATGGCGCTTTTAGTTTTCTATAAACTTTATGTTTTATTAGATGTAGTAGATAATAATCTATCGTAGGGCAATTAATTTGGAACTCGATGTTTGTTAAATTGTTTACATTTGTATTTTGTAAGTACTATTCTCTAAAGTAAATATACTAGTAATTGCAGGGTTAAGTAGAGGAGTTCCATTGTTTCTGTGATTTAACAATCAATACAAATGTTCTCAAAATGCATTTTTTCTCGTTCCACTTGACTATCCAATATGTTTGTTATTATATTTGCACTATATTTCTGCTCTTCTTGCGCCGTATTTATATTCCTTTCTTTCATCCGCTTCCTTACGTATAATTCATTAAATGCATATCTTATTAAACATAGTTGCAATGAATAATATCAAATGTAAATGAGTCTTGATTTTTCTGAATTTTTACATAAATAGTACAAAGTGCTTCATTACTGGTGCGTCACCTCTATGTAATTTTAGAGTTCTCGGTCTACATTATTGTTAATCATTGTATATCCCTCTAGTTATCCTCTAAATTGTACGTATTGACTATCGTCGTATTGCGTAATAAAAATTCCCTGTATAAATTGTTCAGTTGGTAAAGAGATGCGTAATCTGCTTTTTGTCTAATTAGGAGTATTTTAGGAGGAAAGCAAGAGAAGTTGGAAAGGTGGCTAGACGCTACCCACAGTAAAGAGGGGCTGCGTGGGCATGCAGCAGCCTCAGTCACGCCCTCTTCTTGGGGACTCAGTATCCTCTACCACTTCCCCGACTACGCGTCGCAATAATCCAGTTGCCGTGCTAACTCATCAACAAGTAAAACTAAATATTTCTTACCAATGATACTTATTTTATTTGTATACCTTTTAAAAGCACGCTATATTTATTAGATGTTATACGTAATGTGCAAAATGTAAAATCTATATATTACAAAATATAAGGAAACATGTCATATTTCTTTGATATTTTGTGATATATGTAAACACATGAAAGTTGTACCAAATAGTACGCATAAAAGATTAAGTTTTCCTTTAATATTATTATAAAGTGAGCGTACACTAAGTTAGGAGACACGGTGCTACAAAGTAACAAAGTAAAGTATGCTCATTCTTTTAATACAATTGGTTCACCTTTTATGGTTTATGCTGAGACTATACCAGCAACATCCAAATGATGCATATGTTGCATTATCTAACAGTATTACAACAAGTTTAATTATATGATGTATTTTCTGTTTATAGTTACAGCAACTGCAACAATTACAGACTCACAATACCAGTGGGCAATCATTAACATTTGCTGTACAACAAACATCAAACAATGTACGTCTTAAAAATTTTAACGATTTTGATATAAAAATTATCTAACTGTAGAATGATAATGTCTAGACAATTCTTATGCAATTGATTGCAGTTAATTGTTTCACAGTGCACTATATTACAAAGAAAAGCTACTCTAAAAAAGCTGTACTTTCGTATATTTGCATTTAACTAGTAGAATGGAATGTAAATTGTTACCTGAACAACCAAAGAACTTTATATTACCATTTCTGTTACAGCCCCATGATCAAGGAAGCACAGCTGCAACTGGAAATCACATAGTCTATGTTAATCAGTTAAATCAATTGAATCAGGGTACCATAAATCCCTCCGGGACTGGTATGGGCCTACCCCCGGCCACCCCCACTTTTGGGGTGGGCCTTAATATGGGATTGCCACTTTCACTTCTAAATACCAGCCTTACATCCCTCACTTCGAATGTTATCACTACATCAAATCCACTGCTCAACTTGGGCCTTCCAAGTATAAACACAGGGCTAACTGCAATAAACCCTAGCCTGAATCATTTGAATACCATTAATTCGAGTCTGAACTCTAATATTGGTTCAAACAGTATTAATAATGGATTATCTGGCCTACCACAGGATTTAAATAACATTAACGCAGGCATAAATAGGTTAAATACGTTAAATTCTACAACAATTAATTCTGGTTTGTCAGGTGTAAATACTGGTTTAACAAATGTGAATCCTAATTTGACAAATTTAAATTCAAACATAAATCCAAATCTTACTTCTTTAAATGCTAACTTTAGTGCTGCAAACTCTGGTGTGTCCGACCTAAACTCGATTAATCCAAGTGTCAACGCAAATCTAACTAATTCCAGTATAAACTCTGGTATAAGTCAAGGACTTAATCGATCTATCAATGGTCTGGCAACTGGGTTAACGCCAACAAGTTTAAATTCTAGCACCGCACCATTTCCATTTCAGACCATACAAAGTATTCAGAGCATTGCACCACACATTGTTGGATCAAATATTGCACATGTACCAAATTCTGCTATAACACAACACTCTGCTCCAAATATTTCTACAATCTCACAAATCTCAAACGCTGGAACATTGACCAGTTCAAGTATATTCACAAGCACTTCCAATGAACAGAACCACCCAACTTCGGCAAATGTGAATCACTCGTCAAATGTGAATCTCGCAACAAATATTCCACATCTTGGTACAATGCATGCCAGTTTGCCTAACATACCAACATCCAGTGTACAACACATATCTTCTTCTAATGAATCCAATATGTCATTGAGTCATGTTTCTTCTTTAAGTTCCTCGCAATCAAGTGGGTTTCCACCACAGAGACAGTTTTCACAGGGAATAAATCCTGGATTAAGTGCGTCTGTTACTTTATCGGGTACAACTCAACCATTAAATGTGGTCAGTACAATCAACACGGTGAAATCTATGCAAAATATTCAAAACCAAAATGTTAGTTCTCCTGGTAGTCCATTTTCAATACCGTTAAAGAGTCCAGCTTCTAACATTGCGCCACCAACACCAAGCCCTAGCCCTAATCGGCTACTACTTAGAAGCCCAGCTTCAAATTCTATACAATCAAATAGGAATAGTCCAAGCCCTGTAGCAACATCAACTTCAAATAATAATTTTAACATACAAATGCAGAGCCCTATGCAAAGTCCAATAAGCGTTAGTCAAATACAGAGTCCTGTACTTAGTCCGTATCCCCCTGCAAAAAGCCCCCATTTATTAAGTGGGAATAACTCAATCAACAACAGAAGCCCAGCTCCTGGTGGCAGTCCCGGCCCCCCTGTGGTAAGGGTGCTATTTAATAATATAATCAACGCGGATAATAACGTAAATATTCGTGTTGATAATAACATAATGCAACACATGTCCCACAGAATGAACTTTAATTTGAAATCTCTATTTCAAAAGCAGGTTAGACCAAACACACCTATCTTACAACAAGGTATGCAAGTTTTACAAATCATTCATGGGACACCACAGGGATATCAGCCAACACCAGCGCAGTTGGTGACTCGGACACATCTGTTCGGAAATCAACAAATTCAAATAGCAGCTACAAAGCCTCCTAAACAACCGCCGCAAATATTACCAAAACCACCTAATCAACAAGCAAGCGCTTCTCAACAAAAACCGCAACGTGTTACCACTACTATCACGAACCAAGTAATAACCACTCGTTTCAATATTAAGTTTCATTTATTTGCTTCTTGCTTAGATTATATTATAACTACTTTGTACACACAAAGGTCACGCAGCAAGCTCAGCCGCAATTGGTTTTGACTGGCCCACCACCAAGTCCTACTGCAACTACCATGATCCCCACGGCACAGGGGCTCCTCCTAAATCAGGTAATTATATGTTAACTTTGTAAATATTTTATGTGCATGTTTGTTATATGATCATTTAACAACATTATACATCATCAATGCATTGCCGTTTTATATATTCAGAGCTTGCATTAAAGCAAACATCATGGTTCATGTAGTAAGAACCTTGACTACACATGTTCGATATATCATCTGTTATATACTACACACGAAGATATATTATAGAAACATTAAATTTGTGATTTCCTGTATCCTGGTTTCTGTTGACAAGAAAAAAAATTATTGGGATCAAAATTTGTTATTGTGCCCTTCGCGCACTTGTTTTATTGTAAAATTTGCTTTGTGGCTTCATATATTGTCACATTTGGTAAATAGGTTCTGCCATCCACTGGACCTGTAATTGTACAGCAGCAACCAGGTGGTGTCCAGCTCATACTACGGACGCCAGCAAGCGCGCAGCAACAAACACACACTGCACAGGTGATGGTTTCATCTGTTCATCCATGTGTTTCATGTTTTGCACTTGTAATCATTGCTTATCCAATTTTCTATTACTCTCACAATCAATTTTACGCATTTCTGGTGTAGCATTATTTCTGATAAATTTTGGTATGGTTTATTATTTACAAAGATTATGTAATAGCGTTATAAATGTAAAAGCATCATGAGCTTTCAGTAAACGTAAATGGTGAAAATGGAAAATATTGTTATCCTTTTCTGTAGGAAACAGTTTTCCTGTAAAATGGATTTTAAAAAAAATATATAATTTTGCACTGGTAGACTTTGAGTTTAATGTATAATATTGTTCTTGTAGTTAACACAACAACAATTGGTAAGAGTTGTAACAGCCCAAGGAATGCAACTTCAGGGTATCACACCTACATTCTTTGCCGTTCCTAATGGATTTCCTTCAGCCGCATCGCCTGTTATAAGACATACCGCTTCTAGTCCTGCACCATGTAAGTTTATTAGCAATATTACAGAAATTTCAGTTTTAGCCATGAATGGTCATATTACTTGTAGATCATATATTGTTCCTTTGTTTAACAGCAAATTCGGGTACTGGTAGTTCGATAGTTATTCAGAATGCAATGGTACAAAGTCCGCAACCACAAATCACACAAGTTAATTCTAGTAACAACACTGGCAACGCCTCGTGTACACAAGCTGTTGTAGAACAAAATTTATTGCCACCTCCAAAGAAAAAAGCAAAGAAAAAAAAGAAGGCTAAACGAAAAGAAGATGAACCACCAAAATTAGACCTTGCTAGTATTATAAAAATATCGGGGATTGGAGATGATGATGATATTTTTGATAGTGATCTTGCACCTGAACCAGATATTCCTTGTCAAGTTCAAGTTGAATCAAGTTCAACGCAAAACTTGGGACAACTGTCACCCCAAATCTCTATGCCTAGCAGTTCTGCTCAGAGTTTGGTCCACGTACCTGCAACAAATACAACGAATGCACAAGCTTCTATGTCACAGACATTTAACAGTCAACTAGTTGCCCAGCTTCAAATGCCGGTCCAGGATGCACTCCCTGGACAATTTCGATTAGCTGTTGGTGAAGATGGACGGGTTGTTTTACATCATACTCCAGAACCAAATCAACCTGAAATAGATCAAGCAACTGCGCAAGCTTTGATACGTTCTTTAACTCAAGGTGGTGGGCAAATTTCTCATCTCCTTGGGCAACCACAAACTGTATCGCAAGCTGCTCAAAATACTTTGTTGCATAGACAAAAATATGCGAAATCACCAACAACGTGTAATCAAGGACCTATTGTAACCACGAATGCTACTTGTACAACAAGTCCGCAACATGTACAGCTATGCTCGAAACCAAGCAGTCAACTAAAAAATTTACACAACTCACAAGAGTCAAATAATACGGTATCAAATGTTTCTGCTCAAACCAATATGGGACCTTTGCATTCGATGGACATGAACTTAACAAAGAGTGTTAATGTGCAAAATATTGTACAAAGTACAAAGGTGCAACCGTCAAATACAAATTCACCATCTTGTAATGCGAGTATGATGACGGCTTCAGATATGTTATCTGCAAAATTATCATGTACGGCAGTCAATATACAGAATTCTCGACTTTCGAATGCAAATCAATTGACTCTCAATCAACATACTTCTAATGTCACGTCACAAAAATCTAGTCAAGTAAGATCCGCAGGCACTTGTGTGACAGGTAATGTTCGACTAGGTGTAAACAGACAAACACAATCCGGTAATACTAGACAAAAATTACTATCGCATAATTCATCTACGCAACATGATCATGTGACAAAGAATCAAAATCTTCAAACATCGAATCAACAGGATTTTTTGAACTTGCCATCGGAAACACCGCTGTATCAACAAAATCAGCATCAGCAAATAACTGCACAAACGGTACAAACGCAAAATGTTAAGCAAGTCTTTGAACAGAATTTGCAAAGCAGTGGTGCAAACATTCAACATAATTCTGTTAACATGATGCAACAACAAAGCTCATGTAATACAATGCAACATGATACAATGAATGTTTTGCAACAACATTCTAGTATCCAGCAAAACACAATTAATGTTTTACAACAAAATTCATCAGGTAACATTCAATCCGTAGAACAAAATTTACCACAAAACGTTAACGAGATGCAGCAAGTGCAACCAAATATCATGCCCAGTTTACAACAACATAATACATCCGCTGTGTTGCAAAATACAAGTATGCATCAAAATTTAAATGTGCAGCAACAGAAAGTTGTTGCAGCAAATACATTCTCTACTGTTAATGCTCGTCAATATGAATCTCAGAATGCAGCAAATATTGTACAACAGGGTGTTGGTCCGCAACAAAATAATCAACACCAGAACATCGTAATCACAAATACTCCTGTGTCTAACGCTGTACAACAGACTGAACCCCAAAAAATAGAAACACAGAATACAAATGTCCTTAATTCGGCGGCGAATAATATATTGAACAACGCCCCAAAAATTTCGCCAGAAATATTGAATGCCTTAAGTAATTTAAATCCTAATGACCAATTACTAATTGCAAATGCAAATGGACAGATGCAAGTAATTAGTCAACAACTTTTGCAACAGTTTTTAGCTGGACAATTAAATGCAACAAATCAGACACAAACTCAGAATCAGACACAAAAGATAGTAATCGGTGAGCCGGATGCAAATAATCAGAATCTACAAGGAGTACAAATTAATACTCCGACAAGTCAAATAATAGTTAATAGTTCTGGTGGAGCGCCGACAATCCAAAACAATATCCAAAATATAGTTGTTCAAGCGGCACCATCGCAAATGCCCCATCATATACAAATTCAAAACTCCAGTTTTCCAAGTCAGTTTATTGACAATTTAAATCAGCAACAAATAAGAAATTTGGCTAATTCCAACCAGTCGAAGAAAACAAAAATTGTGAAGAGGACAAAAGTTGCTGTTACGACCCCAGGTATTGGAAATACACAGGTATGGATACACGAATTTCATTAACTTATTTACATAGCTTTTACAAGATGTCCGTGCGTTAACTTTAAACATTCAATGATAACGTTTTTGTTTCTACAAATTGTTACTGTATAATTTTATATATGTTTATTCAAAGATGGCAAAGACCGTTACTATATCTCGTTCAACTATGGTAACCGACTCTGGTCAGCAAAAAGTGGACAATCTTAATAAAGCTGGCAATTTATCATCACAAAGTACACCTTCAAACAAAGGGGAATCCACGCAATTCATTGCAAATGGTCCTCTTCTCTCAACAACTTCTGGAAATCATACAGGATCTATTCCATCGAATGGTCAGATGGTGCAAAGAGTACAGACCATTCAACTGCCTGCCCAAAAACAACAGTTATTGAAGAATATACAGTCTCAAATACAAACAATTCTTTCACGTAAATCAAACACACAGCCTGATCAATCTGTTTTAACTAAATTGTACCAGGAGCAAGCCAAAATTTTGGCAAGTGGAAAAATTCTTAGCACGACAACTCAGTCCGTTAATAATGTAAGTATGATTTTTGCAACTGTATTAACAATATTTAAGTCAGAACTTTCTCTGTTCATAAAAATCGTTTAACAGTTTCTCTGAAATGTAAAATCTCAATATCGAAGTTGTTCTTGAGTACATTGGTTACTTCGTTGAACTTAATGCCATGCGATTTATTTTCACGTGTTTATATCTATAGTGGGCCTGCTTTCTTACTTTTTCAAATATGCAGTTCTTATTCGCCATAGCAAATTGTCAGCACAACAATTTTTGTTACCTACAGGCATCAGAAACGAGCTTCAGCGTGAATGTAGTATCAACCGTACCTTCGAGTCTAAGTACTCAGAACTTATATAAGAATCAAACCTCAGCAGTACAAACCCAAACTCAAACATCTACTGCTAGTTTACCAGTTGTTTCCCAAAGTTTGAATACTAGTACAACAACGTGCTTACAAAATAACATGACTAATACGTACATAAGTAATCTGACGGTAAAATGTTATTTTGTATTATAATATTAAGTGTCATTTTTAGACAAGTTACTTTTAACATTATTTCTGTAATTAACCGGAGAAGGATGTTTCAGCAAATACTTATACGCAGCTCCATGTTAAAATTTAATTATGTTATTTATAGGTATCGCAAAATATACAAGCTCAATCGTGCATACCCAGTGCATCTAATCAGAATGTACACCAAATGCATACTAAACAGACTAAGTTTTATCAGAACCATGGGAGTCAAATTGTAAGTCCGTCCTCTAGCAGCATGCAAATTGTACCGCAATCCAGCACATCGGGGGCGTTGCAAAATAATACGCAACTGCCATCTGTCCAATCGCAACAAACAAATATGCAACAATCGACACAGTGTCAGACAGACCCATTGGATATTAAACCGAATATCCAAACACCGAGTCCAGTGAAACAGGAACTTCCCACACCTATTCAGATTCAAGTGCAAGCTGGATCTCCTGCAGGACAGGTAGCATCGCCTAGGATGATTGGGAAAGGATCACAGCGAATTCAAAGTCCAGTAAACAACAATGGTAGTACAGCAAAACAATTAGTGAGCCCTGGTAGTAATTCAAGTCCTTTAGTAAGCCCCAGACAAGGCGTCAAAAGACCAGCGTCGAGTCCGATTTGCCGGCAAATCAATCGTAGCGACTTGTAAGTACTTGAAAGAATCACATTTTGTTTGCGATAAAATAGTTACTCTAAAAGATTTCTATCTTGTTCTATAGAACAAGTTGAGGGTTTTCTAAATTCTATCAAGTCATTTATTTGTTATTATAGATTAGAGCAACAATTGAAAATTGATCAAAATGGTGCAACCAATCCAGATGTGAATACACCATTTTTAAGTACCCGCGATGCTTGTAAACGTCTTGTCAGGTACCATTGTTTGAATGAACAGGTACTCAGCCCCAAAGATTTAGCAAAGGCTGATGAAATATTCGAAGAAACAGCAAAACATCTGTTAAGCAAATTTAATTCCATGATGAACAAGTATACATACCTCCTTTTGATGGAAAGCATGGTATGTAACAAATATGATTGATACATATAACAAATAAGATTTTAATATAGTTTAGAGATACATAGTGACTTAACATTTACAGTTCATCGATATTTAAGAAACGTATATTCCATATCTAAAAGTTGATTAAATGTGCATCAGTTCTGTCATATTCACCTCAATTAATGATCCAAAGAATATTTTAACTATCTTATTGCCTTCTCGACAACTAATAATATAAGTTGAACTTATGATTTAATGTTCTGCAGTCTGTAGTGGATGTATACTAATAATTAATTTCTTTCATGTAACCTCAATATCAACATTGTCTTCGAAATAAAATTTTAGCGAGAGGTACGTACATCGGAACTGATGATGATCGATAGAACCTTTGTAGCTGAGGAGCAGAATATCCTGAATAGGTTACGAGAACAAGAGGCTAAAGTCAATGGTAATGACCACGCGATATATCATTTTGTTTAATCTATCGTAAAAACTTATTTTTCGAAATGTTATAAAGTGCATCCTTGTTTTCAAAAGATCTTGAGAACAATGACATTTGGTCGATGAGCATCCTACGGGTAATTGTAAAATGTCGTAACTTACATTACAGAAGAGTGTAAAAAGGAGGAAAAGCCATTGGTGCCAAAAGTTGAACCAGGTCTTACGGAGGATGGCAAATTATCTCCAGCTTTAGCAAATGTTTCGGTAAAACGTGAACTAGAAGATGATTATCCAAGCGAAGAACTAGAATGTAAACCAGTGATTAAGTCTACGAGCTGTGCTAGTGGTGATTATGATGAGTGGCTTGAAATACAAAAGGAACTCGGCGTTTATTCTTCTACTACAGATAATTTTAAATGTAAAAACATTAATAGTAGTGGTAGTACTAGTGCATGTGCTATTACAAGGTCCTCCAAAAGCGAAAGAACACGAGCAAATGGTGAATGCCGAGCAAATGTAAATACAAGTGGTTCTAGCGTTTCCAACACAATTCTAAAGGATGCTTGTGAGCAAGATGCTACTGTTGTTTTTGGAAAACGTTGGGATAGTGCGACAGATCTTGAGCGAGATCTTTTAGAAGATACCGATAGCTTGGATGGATTGTCTTTGCATTCACAAGTTCAGTGTCCAAGCACGCTTCACATGAGTAATGAAAGTGGAAACGATAATGAACACGATGACATAACTGCACAGGTGCAATCTGCTATCGATAGCATCCTAAATCTCAAAAAACGTCCCACAAATTCATTACCTGGAAGTAGTACCAGTACATCGCAGTCCAGTGAATCAAAGGACTCAGTGCTCGACCAAGCTGTACGCAGCATTTTAGGTTCGTGACCACCCTTTAGCAAAGTATGCTAAGAAGTGAAGTTAATAGTGCACATTGAAAAAGAATAACTACCCAGGTCAGTCATTTTAGAAGATCAATATGAATCTGTAGATCTTCTTAACGACCTCATTGGGCTAATGTAAAAAACTCTGAATAATATTAATAATGCAGGATTGTTTTTAATGTTGCACATTGTGACGAATAGTTACTAAATTATTTAAAAAAAAGATCGTACAATGTTGAATTCTGTTTAAACCATAATTGACAATGAAACTAGATTATGGAAACTCGATTCAATGCAACTAATATCGAACAGTCCTTATTCTTCAAAGTTTCTGTTTTGCAAAGGCAATAAGTATTCGTAATATGAAGTATGTATACTTTTTGGTAGTTTAATTGTAATAAAGCCATCGCGGTAATCTAATTTTGGCAGCTGTACATGTCGATAGATAGATAGGAAACTCCGCTCAGATTTTACAATCTGCCACTTTGTAATGTAATTTTGTAAAAAGTAATTATTTAATGAAACTTATTCCACATTGTCTGTAGTACTTGTAGAAGAATCTTGTGGGTACTTAAAATGGGTGGGTGAATTGTACATACGTTTTTAACATGTATTATTAATATTATTAATATTATTATTACAATTATTTGTATTATTGTTATTGAGATTTATTCTCAGAATTATTAATATTATTAATATTTCAACTATTACCGTCAACAGTATCATCTTGCGTGATGATGTGTGTATGACATAATGAACAGGTAGTGGTTTAAGAGACTGATGAGGCACACTGCGAACAGTAAGAAACACAGAGAGTAAATGCAATTGAATACAAGGTGAAAAGGGAACATAGAACCTTGATGCTAATTATTTTGTGCGCATTTCTATTTATTGTATATGCAGTCACAATATTCAGATGAGAAATCAAACATACAAACACTTTTTAATTAGATATAACATTTTACACCTTTTTTGGCATCATATAGAATCACAATAGATATGGATAATGGTAAATGCAAATCTGGAGGGCATATATGTGGAAAAAGGATAATTATTTAAAGTTTTTGTGGTAAGAATGCATACACGTGTATATTATTAGGTATGTATTAATCGTGGGTCTTTTCATTCGACTAATTATGATTTTTCATATCGCAATGTATTAAATTATTACATAAATTGTAAAGATTGCAATTCGTACGGTAGACAGTTTTCAAATCATGTGTTCTTTCTCATTTATCAACAATCTATGTTACAAAATGTAAATCGTATTAAATGTAAACTAGGTTTAATGTTATTGACAGGTACTTTTGCGTAAAAATACCAAATTAAAATTGATATCCAAATTATAATTATTATATATCCTTTTCCCACATACGTTCGTAATGACTCTCTATACACCGAGGTAAAGAAATGTTTTTGGCAAAAGCAATCCAAGACTGACGTATATACAGAGAAACAAGCAAAACTATGTAATGTATTACAATAAGAAATATAACCATTTGTACATAATATTCAATTACACTCTCGACGGCAATCGTGACTTAATCCGTTCTTCACAGATAAAAGAATTTAAATATGCTAAAGTTCTTTTAATCTTAATAAAATTGCCGATATTTCACGATTATATGTAACTCTTTTTATCCTTATCTGTAATATTTTCATTTATGCCACTGGATCTGTGATAAGTAATAACTCATTTTCAAAGCACTTTGGAGCTGACGAGAGTGAAATAAAGTTCAGAGATAATGTCTAAATTAAAACCAAAAATTACGTAATTTTATATTTTACTGTAATAAATATTAGTATTTAATTTCTCGGAAGAACTCAATGACATGAAGTTTTAATTAATAATTTAAATAAATCATTGATAAAATCTGGATTCCCAGACTATATTGACTACGAGACTCAGCTCCTCACGTGCTCAACAAAGTTCAGTAATGAATATGGGTGCAAAAAATATGAAACCGTTACAGCTGTAAAATAATTAACACTGTGTGAACATATTTTTAAAAGTATGCAACAGAGTACACCCGTGCATTGATTTTATTTGTTCCTGCAAGCCTATGCACAATGCAGCTAATATGTTGAAAACTATTTAACTACATCTTCAGCGTTGTCTAATAAACAAACATTCTAATAATTCCACGCTATAATCATTTTCACATCAATGACCATGGAACAACAATTCTCTGCATCTGGCCACACTTCGTGTAAATATTCTGAGTAATTATCGTGCCAAGGTATGAAAATTCATACGCGAAGAAATGAATAGATGAAAGGTAATATGTTAGTAGCCTTATCAAGAGGTGAGATTATTCATTAACTTTTTTTTATCTCTAATGATTTTCACATGTAGCGTAACTATTCACTTGAATATGACTTTAAGTATTATCTATTTAATTAGATCCCCCCCCCCCCCCCCCAACTCCTATATTCTACAAAGTATTACGAAATTTAAATTTGTGTTAGAAATTGACACACATCTATTTGGTAATAATACAATAAAAAAATAATTTTTGGAATTTAGGTTATACACAATTTAATTGTGTATAAATATACAAGTTAATATTTAACTTTAAGTTAAGAAGTTTCTTCCACATTATACAGTAAATATATAGTCTGTTTTATAGTAAAATAATTTCAACATTTGCTTATTTACAATTTCGGAGCACATAATTTGAAGGACGAAAATGCTGATGCGTTATTTTCTGGTTTCAACTGGTTTCAACGGTTTCAGAATTTGAAAAACCATCATTGGTCATTAAATTCCAATATCCAGCCTCTATATATTATTGACACGAATAATAATAATAATAATCAATGATAGTTGGCAAATGTCTACCTTGTGTCAATTTATTAATTTCATCTGCCGTTTTACGTGTCAGATGGTGTCAGAGTTGGAGCAAGTTGGAGGTTGGAGTGAGCGATTGACGGCGAAATTGTAACCTCACAAGTGCAGTTTATTTATTCATTCTTGAAAAATATACACGGCATGAATGAACTCATTATTGGAAAAGGTTTCTCCATTCATGCGTGATTGTAATGAATAAATTATCGTCCTGATTACAGTTGCGAATGCATTGTTTATGCATAAATTGTTACTTTTATTTTTGACAATGCTACCATGCTGTATACACTAATGAAAGCAAATTTTTAGACACGACCCTTAAAGGTAGTGACTTATTAAATTTGCGACGATATATCTCAATGTACATAAATTTATATGGGATAAATTGTAAATTTTTCAATTATCGTCGCACCTGCAACACTTGGTAAACTTATTTTTCTTTAACACTAAAGCTGCCAACAGGTTGATTGGTAGGGACAAAAGGATTTCTTCTGATAACGCTGTTAGCTTGCTAGTTCTATTGTAAACTGGTGTTAACCAGTTACGAAGAAACTCATTATGAGTAGAGCTTCTCTTAAAGAACTGCGCACAATGATAGAAACATTTGTATTCTTTGACCTCGAGACAACGAACTTGATTCGACAAAATCAAATGCCAAAGATTACAGAGTTGTCTATGGTAGCAGTAACTAGAAGCGGTATTTTAGAAGAGACAGAATACTTGCCGAGAGTGTTGCAGAAACTTACACTACCAATACATCCAACCATGTCGATTTCTTCAAAAGTAGAGTCATTGACAGGTACATTTCTTTATTTTCATACTTATACATATTTAGCAGGATCGGTAATCCCAATTGCCTGCATCTCTATTAATTTTATTAATGTAAAACTTAGTTTCATTAAGGTTACTAAAATATATTTGTTACACAGGTCTATCCACAGAAAATATGAAGCATATCAAGCCTTTTATATGCGGGATATATGAGTTGGTCGACACTTTTATTAATAGATTAACACATCCAGTTTGTATTGTAGCTCATAATGGTAAAGCTTTTGATTTCCCTATTTTCTTATGGGAACTCGAGTGTATCAATAAGGTATGTATTAATTATCAAAGTATGCTCTATAATATATTATTATCCATGTTGCTGAAAAGATTTAATAGGGTACCTAAATGTAGTTTTAATAACACAACACATAAATATAATTTGCAGTATTAATGGCCACTTGTAAATCTTGCATTTATTAATCATTACGTTTTGTCGAAGGTAATTGACCCAAGTATCCTGTCTATTGATACGCACGAGCTCTTCAGAGAGTTCTTTAGCGAAAATGTCAAACGTAAAGAACCTGTTGTGAAAAAAGATACTGTAAAATATTGTATGCCAGTTACCCAGGAAGATTTACAGATATTAAATGATAACTTCGACGATGCACTGTTTTCTGCAATAGACTCTGTTATCATTGACAATTCTAACCAGAATCCAATTAATAATACCAATCAAAATTGTCCACAAACATGTTCATTTGACAACCCAAGTATGACTATGCTTTCCACTGGGGAAAATCTCACAAAGTTAGATGCAGCTGATAATTTATCTTGTACACCACCCACAGACTGTGATTTACTTATCATGCAAAAAATGAATGAAAAGACACCAGAGAGTCAAATAATAAAATTGGCATGTAAAGCAGCCCGTAATGGGACGGAAAATGCAAAAAAAAAATTAGATTTTATCCATGAGAAACCATTGAACTTTAAATTGAATACTATATATAAACATATGTTTAATGTTGCACCAAAAAATGCACATTCCGCGGAAGCAGATTGCCTTACAATGTTGCAATGTGCTATGAAAATTGGAACCTATTTTGTGCATTGGGCCGATTGTAATGCTGTGCCTTTAATTACACATAAGAGAAAATGATATAAACATTTCTATTTTTCTTATGGCTTTTCATTAGTGATACAAATTCATACAGTGTGTGTTATCACAATTTTATGTGCAGGTCTGCAATGCGCAAGTAGAATGTACATATAGCTTTTAATTCGTAGTGGTAATAAGTAAAAGTAGGTATAAGTATCCGTAGTGGTGTTAAGTAGTCCTTTTAATATGCTGTTTTAACCCATGTGCGTATTGCTAATACTTCATACAATCATCTTATGATATTCTGCACCATGAATTTTGAGCTGCATCAGCTATAATAATTATGAAATTTGTTTCTTACTATTTTTCTTAATATTTTGATTTCTCACCTGTATAGATTTCATTAGGCTCGAACACATTGTCGGTTAAATATGCCAGTTCGTGTCTGTTTACTGCAAAATACGTAAGAAAATTATTTTAAGTAAGTATATATTTTAAGATGTGCGAAAATATTTATCACACATTGTAAATATCGTTTACTGACAAATATATTTGGCTATGACAAATGGGTCATCTGCTATATTCTTTTCTATATCATTAATTATATTCCTTAACGTCTGTCCAATTTTAAATATTTCAATAGTATTAATGTGCTGTAGTAGGTTTAAGTTCTGATCCCAGTAAAAGCGTAGGTCTTTCCTCTCGCAAGCCAAATATAAATCTTTCAATGCCTGAAAAAGTTTTCGTTAAACGGAATGAAAAATTCCTTTTGATATTGCTAATAAAAGCAAAATTTTTTTCCTACCTGCATGAATAACATAGTTTGCGACATTCTTACGTTATTAGCATTCTCGGCTTGATAAAGGGCTAGAGTTTCTATATAGTAGCTCGCAATGGAATACCAACGTTGTGTATCTCTCAATTTCTGCAAACATTAACATTATAATCATTGATATTGCATATTATTATAATCTTGAGTAAAATTAAATATAATTGTTTAATGTTTCCATATACTTTCATTAGTCGTATAATAGGTTTCAAAAAACCGATCCTGGCAAGCAACATTTTTTCTTGCTCACAATAAGACAGTCTCCAATACAAGTCCATCTCTCCCTTCGACGCATTGGCGCATGATATTGGTTTTGGCACTGCTACCCAATTTTTTCTCTAGAAGTATCTTATATGTAGTGTATATTTATCGTTATGAACATAGTATAATGTATATACATATTGAAACGTCTGCACCCACTGTCATGTCTCGTAATTTATGCTCATGTGCTGGCAACAATGTATGAAATTCCAGTGCAAATACCACGTCGATGGATATAAGTTGCCCATTTGGAATTGTCAAGGAAATTGTAAAAGCTGGTCCACTTTTACTTACTCTCATCTAAAATACATAATAATTTTTAGATTAAAACATCGTTATTATTGAACTTTTTGTATCTTTTAATATGAAATATTAACTTTATACTTATTGTCGTTTATAACTAATTCTCTATCTGTAGACATGTGCTGTACGGCTTTGTCTATGACACCCTCTGCCCAGCATTTGAACTTTGTTCTATCTAGGTACATGTCACTATTTAGAAGATTTAACAGTGCCCTAAACAGTATATCTAGTATTAATATAAATTCAAATTACATATTTACATTTACGCGATATGTAGGATATTAAATAAGGCTCATCTTGAATATTTTACCTATCGGTTTCAAGCGTAGTTCTTGAGTTAAAGCATTTCCGTAAACAAATTTTAGTATTTCCGGGTATTTTCGATTCAAACTATAAAACATGATATTTTTGTTAAGCTTAATAGTATAGTACCTTGTAAAAAAATGCGTGCTACATGAAATATGATATATTGTTACCAGGGTTGAACTTCTTTATAAAGTACATATAAAATTAGATGAAATCTTATTACAATGTTAGAACAAAATTTTAAAAACAACGTATCTTAAACAGTATTACAAGTTTCTCAGGGCTGTGTCCGGAGCTTTTCAAACCCTAGGCATACGAATGAATTTTACTCACATTTTTTTCAAACTAAAAGTGGTATTACTGCTTTGTCATTTGCATAACTCATATAGAACAGAATAAAATTTAGTTGACACATTTTTTTTCTTCTTATTGTGCTTATGGTTACCTCAGCAATAGGGCCCCCTAGGCACGTGCCTATTTTGCCTAGTGGTAGACGCGGCCCTGAAGTTTTTTATGTTTCATATTTTTACACTTACCATCACGATATTGTAATTTACGGGAAGATTTATTATTATGTTCAAATCGAATTCCTCCGGCTTGCAGATTTTCGTACGTTTATAATAACTACCACTGAAAACGATCCTTTGAAAGGTTCTCCGAAAGAAAGGATCTGTCTGTCTCATTTTTTCGATCAGTACGTCCATAAACTATTGAAAAACATAAAACAATACTGATAACATCAATTTAAATAATTCATATATATAAAATCTGAGTAATTTCATTTACCTCCTGCAAGTGCTCCTGATTTTTCTTCATCTCATAATCCTTTAGTGTTATGAAATTTGAATTAACCGCTTGTAGCACGGTATCATTTCTAAAACGTTCGTCACATTCATAATTTCTCTTCTGCATTTTGTCTATTGAGGAATCAAGAGTCTGATTAAGTAACAATGTCTTTTTTATACACTTAGCAGTAACTACTTTGAAATTCTAACGATATAAGTTTTCACGCGAAACTTTTTTAATTTTATCGTTGCATCGCACATATATTTCTAAAAGGGTGCTCTAATCTAAACCCGTGCCAGCACACCATTCGTTCGAATTTTGTTTAACTGACCGTTTTCCAAAATGAAATTATTAACTTATTTTCTACAAAATTGGTTTACACCAAATGAGACCGTTACGATATTTACCGCGAGAAAACATAATAGTCAAGTTTTCCCGCCAAATTTTATTATAAGAAGGCACTTGATTGATTTTTATAATTTTGTCAAAAAGATCCTACTCCCATCTTTCGTTCACACGGATGAACCTTTGGTGCGAAACTGCAAGAATATCGCTGTAGAGAAATCGATATTCCATTTGAATTCAAGCTGCTCTTGTAACACCGGTACCGGCGTTCGCGAAATGGACGATTTTTATTGCAAAGAAGCCAATGATGATCCAGAGTATATTTCCGTTATTGCCATTGTTCTCCTGGATACTATGGCGTACATATCCTTTGTTCCAGACATTCTTTCGATACGGTCAATAATAATTTGCCGGTAAATTAAAATCTACGTTCCTCCGTTTAGTAAAGAATTTTAAATATGCAGAATACCGGACACGATTCACGGGGTTACTGACCGTGGAGCGTTTGTGTTCAAATTGTGGGCTGTATGGCTAATACGACTAACAATATGGAATTGATGTACGATCTAGGTGAAAATTCTTCACGATTATTAACGATATTCGCATCGAAACTTTATAATATCGAGGATCAATAATCCATAAAATTAAACGCACAGGTTCATACTGATTAAAAACCCTTTTCTCGTTTTATTCTTCTAAACCCAAGGTTCAAAAAAGTAGTCTGTATACTTACTCCAGAATAAATTTCCAATATATATAAAATAGACACTTTTAATTACACCTGTCGGTTGTCAAATCTTTTCGGTCACGAATAGTCTCGAAGGTTTCGAAGCGCGTTAGTCAACGAAGCTATACCGAACCACACTGACTCGGCTTTGTGACCGACTATAATTTTAACAGTCGCGCTACATGTGCCATCTCTCATGCGTCGAAGAAATTAACCGATGCAACTGCACGATTTGAACCTCGAGTAGCACGGACTACAACGCGAGGTAATGAGGACTTCTATATTGGCGATAAATCGCTTATAAAAACTGTTATCAAAGTCTAGAGGGGATGCGTCACTGAAGTGATCTTTCTGCTGAAAGATTCCAGTCATTTTACTGTATATCTTGTAGGTTCAAGAGTGCAAACTATTACCGGTTTCTGTAATTCTACAGTTTGACTCTTGAATACCGCTAACGCAACTCAACGCGCACAATTCGCACGAGTACTTTTACATCGCACAATAGATCGCTTATCAAAATCGTTATCAAAATCTAGAGGAGCTGCGTCACTGAAGTTATCCTTTTGCTCAATGATTTCATTCAATTCACTGCATATCTCGTAGATTCGAGAATCCAAATTATTACCGGTTTCTGTAATTCTACAGTTTGAGTCTTGAATACCGCTAACGCAACTCAAGGCACACAATTCGCACGAAAACTTTTACATCGCACAATAAATCGCTTATCAAAATCGTTATCAAAATCTAGAGGAGCTGCGTCACTGAACTCATCCTTTTGCTCAATGATTTCATTCAATTCACTGCATATCTCGTAGAGTCGAGAATCCAATTAACTATTATATTAGCGGTTTCTGCAATTCTACAGTTTGAGTCTTGAATACCGCTAACGCAACTCAAGGCACACAATTCGCACGAGAACTTTTACATCGCACAATAGATCGCTTATCAAAGTCGTTATCAAGCGCTTCTTATACCGAGTCCATCTACAGCTTCTTATACCGAGAATTACTTTATATTGAAAATTTTAACAAATGTGGTTCGCAGCATCTCCACGGCCGCGTCACTGAACTCATCCTTTTGATCAATGATTTCATTCAATTCGCTGCATATCTCGTAGATTCGAGAATCCAAATTATTGGCGCTTTCTATCGAACTGCCAGTCCGCGACGGTTCATCCCACCGCGTGATCTTCTCGTCTTTCTCGCTACATTCACAATTGCGACAGACTTGAGCCACTCGTGAGTTTTCAACTTTATCCGCCAAATGCCGTACATAAGATTGCGCATTCGGAAATTCTTTTAATTTGTAAAGCGGTTGCCTGCAGAGATAGGCGCGCACAAAATGAGCTATCGTCGATTTTTGATTAACGTCACTCACTATTTTAGTGACCAGACTGTCATCGGGACAGATACGAGCAACGTGATCGAACGACTCCAATGATTCTTGACGCACAATTGGATCCTCGTCTTGCAACAATTCTGAAATCAATTCGGAACACGCGCCAGCCACTTCGCTCCTCAATTTCTTCGAATTTTCTTCGAGAAAGTGCGCAGTCTTTAATTTCACGTGAGCAGGCGCGTACAGGGACGACGAAGCGAGAATCTTGAGAACCTGAAGAATGACGAATTATTAATAATAATGTTGATAATATTTATTAAGTGCCGGCAAATTTTGGGCGAAGTTCCGAAAACCTGAAGAATAACCAATTAATAATAATATTATTAATAATAATATTAATAATATTTATTAAGTGTCGACAAGTTTTAAGTGAAGTTCCGAAAAGCGTATACCTCGGATTTTCTTAAGGCTACTTAATTTAAGGAAATTTCATTTTCGAGGTCATTTTCAAGGTGAAACATAAAAAAATCCATTTTTAGGCACGACCTTAACTGCGGAATTTTTTTTTTGACTTTTCATTTTTAGTTTTTATATCGAATGGTGAGTTCTTTTTATTGTTCATGATCAAAAAGATAAAATATTTGGATTGATGTGTATACACGTCGAACGCACTTAACTGGTTAAGGAGGCTCTAAGTTTCAGGCGCAAATTGTGCGTGTGACAGCAACCAAAAGAATTTTACAGTAGGGGCATAAGAAAGTTAGAAGAACGATGGAACAAATGTGTACGTGTTGGGCAGGATTATGTTGAAAAGTAGCCAAAATATTGTTGTTTTAAGAAAATCTGTGGTATATGCTTTTGGGAACTTTATCTCAAGTTTTCTTCAAACTCTATCGTTCTCTTTGAATTTTTAAATAATAATACCATGCCTACCGAAGAGAATTTACTCTCTGAAATTTTATCCGGACCAGAAACACGTAAGAGGAGTACGATGAACTCGGAAAGTCCGTGAAGGATTCTGTCCTCGCTATTTTCTAATACTTTTGCGATGAAGTTCCATAGTTTGATTATCGTCGAAGAATATTCCTCGTTGGTAGTACAATTCAGTGCTTCTGCAGTAGTTAGCAACGTTTTCTGTAAAAAAAAAGTTCTGCGCTGTAATAAATATTACGTGAGCCGTAGTGAACAAAATTAAAACAAAAAATATTCTTTCTCACGAGATGAAGCCAGTTGTGAGCAGTACTATTTTTAGATAATTCTTCGAAACTAGTCGACAGCTTATTTGCATTCCAGTGCATGCGAGTAGCTAAGAATGTTTTCGTTTCTGGAAGTAAACACTTGGAAATTGGTATTATACAGTGAATGTCTGGATTCTCCAGTTCCACGACGAGTTTATGTTTCGTTTGCTCAGGCAATGTATTATACAATCTGCCGATCAAGTTATGCAGCACGATTGCCTCCATGTCGTTGTTACGTTTCGATAGCGTACTGTAAACTTTCATTAAATACTTCACATGATTCTCGCATAACTCGGGTGGGCCGATACTGTAACAGAACAGAGACCTTTTCTGCAACACCCTGTACAGAAAATGTTACGTTATACAAACCGATCGACGAAGCACCAGACATCGGAGCTAAGCAGAGAACTCCAAAACTCCACCCTTAATAAATATTTCAGTAATGTGATCTCGATTCTGTGGAAATCGGATGGTGGAGTTCTGCTAATTACTGCGCAAGCCGTCACTAAAGAGACCTCGTACAGTCCAGTTAATTTTGGAAGCTGACCTTTTTCACGAACTATCGGTAGCTTTATGTCTCCAACAAGTTCCTTTTGCACTTTGCAAAAAAGGTTTTTATTCACTCGTTGCTATACATTTATGTATGGAAAGGAAAGTATCGAAAGTGATTGGATCGCTTACAGCAGTCAATGTTCGAGAACAGATTGTCCAAAAGAGAATTTCTCGGAAGATTCCACGCAAGCTGATGCTCGACAGGCAGGTCCATTAATTTCTTCATTATCCTTAAGGTTAATACATGATAACCCAATTTGTCTGCGTGCTCCTGCATGGAATATAGGAAGTATGCCTGAAACGTTTCAAAGTAACACATCCAGCTGAAGTTATGGAATATTTTCAAATATTTTCTTGAAAAATTCAATTTTAACAAATATTAACAGTATTTCTACAAAAGGTGTCAAAAGGCACCTTCTCAAATTGTATTTGAAATTTATTTTCCAAGTTGAATAATTTTTTCTCAATCACTTCTTTCATTATTCGTATATTAGTCGTTAAATTAATTTAGTGATATAATTTTCCTGCAGCTCATCCTGGACCCAAAAAGACACCTTTTGGTCGAAACAGGCATATACAAAATTCCGGTAGAAATAGTGTTAAGGACTAATATAAATTTGTAAATACAGGTAACCCTCCTATAACACGTGGTAGAAGGGTCCCTAGAAAATGCCGTGTTAAGTGAAACCGTGTTATAAGTGTGATTCAGACCATCCGTAGAGCTTTTTTATTTCGGAAATAGAACATTTTAAAGAAAAATGTTTTAAACTAAAGTTGTATCGAGATTATATGTAGTAAACCCAACTATTTTTTTTCTCTCAGTGTGAGAGCGAAACCGTGTTGTAGGATGCCCTGTTGTAGAAGGGCTACTTGTAGTAATATAAATATTAAGGATTAACATAAATTTCCAGAAACCTTCTTGAACTCATCAGTTTGAAAAACTGTATTGAGCAGAGGCTCAGCTCCTGAGGTAATGTAATCATTAATTGACTGAATCAACTTTTCATCGATCTCCAGTGTGG
Source organism: Tiphia femorata (assembly GCA_944319695.1). Classification (NCBI taxonomy): domain Eukaryota; kingdom Metazoa; phylum Arthropoda; class Insecta; order Hymenoptera; family Tiphiidae; genus Tiphia; species Tiphia femorata. Next base: position 19,630,656 of record OX090901.1, on the reverse strand, counting down.
CCAAGTAAGAAGAAGAATATCTAAACAGAGAAAGATTCTTTCACTGGATCATAAGTAAGAGTAAGCACATCTGAACAGAAAAGTATTAGCAGAACAAGTGAAAAGAAGTGTATTTGCATAGAGAAGTATTATTCCACGAAATCGTGAGTAAAAGTAAGTTAAAAAAAGCATATCCGAAGAATCCACAGGATCGTGCATTAATTTTGCGGGAAGTGACTATTTTCTTTCGTTACTTATGTATTCGCACAAGAAGATCCATCAGCTCAAAGAGAGATTCGTCCTCGAGACTGGCGGAATAAGCTTCGTATAACCTGCCGATTATTTTCAGCAGGAGACTCGTAGCTTTGATTGTTCTCTCTTCCATGTAATTGGAGCATTCCTGAAAATATATTTGAAATTTCGCTTTTGTAAATTCCTTCCGCTCTAATCCAAAACGAAAGAAGAGCAGTGTACCTCAAACTTGGATAGCATGCCTGATGTGACTTCTGTCATTTGTCGTAGATACTTTATAACATTCTTAGAGGACATTTGTTCTATGGTGGCTCTGTGCGTTAATGCTAAAGATCCAAATGCTTTGAAGGTCTCCACTAACGTCTTCAGATCCATTCCATTTGTTACGACAGCTATGGCACCGATACGGTTCACCACTGATGAAACAGGAAAAATCGAATGTTTATCTGCTACGTAAGATAATTTAATTTCGGCATTTGCATAACTCTAGTAACTAATTAAGTGAGATGGTTTAATTCCGGCATTTGCACAACTCTAGTAATTAATTAAGTAAGGTGATTTAATTTCGGCATTTGCATAACTCTAGTAATTAATTAAGTAAGATGGTTTAATTTCCGCATTTGCATAACTCTGGTAATTAATTAAGTAAGATAGCTTAATTTCGTCGTACACTTTGCACACCCGCAGAAATTTAAACAATTTTCTACGTTATTTTTATCCTTCCAGTAATTTTCGATCTTCTATGTCTAGAATTCACGGACGTGGTTTTTCATCTTTGATGGATTCTAATCTGTAGTTGTTATCATTTCGATAACGCACTTTAGCTGTCTACTACTACAAATATTTATATTTTAGATAAAATAATTTAATTTCGCCATGCACTTAGCACGGCTCCATATTTATTTAAAAAAATCTCTCCCGTCATTTCTATCCTTCGAGTAATTCTCGATCTTTTATAAGAGAAACCTCGAACGGTCTCGTAATTTTTATAACACAGGTGCAGAAAACGTTAAAAAAAAATGCTATCACATTTTTTAATAAATCCATATAGAAAATGTAATCTACTGACTATTACTCACGGAGTTTAGATAAACCATATACATCGTTTATGCGGTACAGTGATAAGAAGTACAGTAACAATTCGAGATAATCTTGATCGATTCTTGGTATAGAGTCGACGTACAGACGAGCGCACCGCTCGTCGTCGCCGTATCACGCGTTAAAGAATCGTTAGAGCTTAATAGGATCGCTCACCTTCCAGCAGCAGCATCGTTTCCGATTTCACATCCGTGTCGAAAACGATTACGTTCTCCAAAGTGGTCAGGAATAGTTTAAGAATCGCGTAAGCCTGGTGAAAGAAATCCGCTAAATCCTGCGAAGCCTCGTTCAAGAGAGTTCCGTAATTCTTCTCACTGAAAAGTGCTTTTGCATTATTTTGTGCAATGAAATGAACGAGTAGGGATCGAATACACTGAGAGAAAGAAATGATTGGGTTTACTATAATCTCACTATATTTTATAGTTAAAGTTTAGCTTCAAGCATATTTTTATAGTTCACTTAACCATATAAAATATAGTAGATTGAACGATTTATACAAATAATTATATTATTAACTATTACCTTTGTTCTAGTTACCATATGTATAGTAAAATGTGCTATGTGAATATAGTTAGTTCTATCACTATGTATGAAATATTCTGGTAAGATTAACTATATAAAATAGTTACTTTTCTTACCATTATACATTTTCAATCATACTATATTTTTAATTGAAATAACCATAATTTTGGGTAGAAACATAATATACTTGGTTATACTATGCCTCTATCGTAATTATTACCGACATTATGGTAACATTTACCATAAATATGATATTTCCAACTATAATTTTGTTACTATGCCATTATAGTTAGAGGTAGGTATCATATACTTTTCTCTCAGTGTAGCATGCAAAATGGTTAAAATAAACAGCTTAAGGTTCTTGCTCGTGAAGGGATCCTTCAGTCTTGAAACTGACTATCATTGTATCATGTCGTTTCGTCCGCGCTATCGTTTCTTCAATTTACATTAACTAACGGACATCCATTGCATTTTATTTACCTAGATTTGCAGAATTCGAACAATTCCTCCACTGTGAAAGGTAAGGTATCTGGAAGGGTTTTCACACTGGCAACTGATACCTTATTCAATCCTGCTACTTCCTCTACGCATTTCTTCCAGATCTTCAGAGAATTCTTGCACAAAGTTAGCTTCTCTTTTACCATCTCCAGAGAATCGGGTGTTGCATGTGATATGACATCAAGTACTTCGGCGCATAACTGTTGTATTGAGAAGAACAAAGGACATTTTCTTAACCCTTTAACACATTGTTGACCGGACATGAGTTAACTCGTGTTTATATGGCCAAACGTTGGCCGGAGTTAATTTGTGTCTGCACGTGCATTATCTCCTTTAATTTGCAAAATCCAGAGCAATATAGAATAATAATATTTGTAGAAATAATATTTGTAGAAATATACGTAGAAAGAGTGGTCAGTGACAAGAGGTAGCTTCTGGGTAAAATTGCCGATCAACAATGTGTTAACTGCGGGTTGTGGTTTATAAACCACATGCTAAAATTATAGCTAGATGCGGGTGTGATTATACACCTTACCTTGTATACGTATAACAAGCTAATTTTTGTTAATATCAAATAGCGACTGTTGTTTATATACTACTAAAAATAAAATGAATACAATAAAAAAAAAATTTTTGAAATAGAATGTCACTTTAGTAATGAAATAGTGTTGCGTTTGAAGCGCTTGGCTCTACAAAAAGTACCTGCAGTTACAAGATTAAGGGGTAATATCTAGTCAGCAAGTCTAAAGAAACGTATTTTTGGAATTTTAAACAAGATAACCGGTTCAATATTTTTATTTCATCGATTCTCTAGTATAATGTACGTCTATCAAAGAAGGTTTTATAATTTTGCCAATTCTTGTAGCTTATCTCGTGAGCTTACCAAAATGCTATAATAAAATATTTTACCCCCACAAGTACATTTGAAATCGAAAGAAATTTTCGAAAAAGGTCTCGAGTGCACAGGCTTGAGATGCTTACCTTCGTTGTGTAAACGCGTGCAATGGGAAGTAATTCGCTGAGTATTTTTTCGTCGTACAATTCAATCGGGCACAGTGAAATGCATTCTGCAATTGTTTCCACTAAATGTTCCACGTTGATCTTAGGATTGGCACTCTCTAGTGCCATGTGCATAAGAGTAGTCAAGGATATAAATATAAAAAACAATTTCCTAAGTAATTATTTATTTTGATAGTAACGCGAAAAAAATAATTCTGTGATAATAACTTTAGAAAGGATATCTTCACGGCGGACACACGCTGCTCAAGTACCTCCATGTTTTGCCGCAGAAATAGTTTTGCCTTTGACGTTTATTCAACAATGAAGAGTAAATCTAAAACATTCATAATCGCATAATTGAGAATGTATTGAATTTCAATGTTCGCGTAGATTATTTGCTTTGAACTAAAATGTCAGTTTCGTCTGGCATGTAGTGAATAAAGTAAAGACACACGTTTAACACTAGAATTATCAAACCTGGAAAAATAAGTGGTTAACAAAAGAAATTTCAATATGAAAAAAAATTGGTAGTTTTAGTGATAAAATAAGACACTCTTTCTGCGGCTTGAACTAAAATATCAGTTTCGTCTGGTATGTACTGAATAAAGTAAAGACACACGTTTAACACTAAAACTAGCAATCCTGTTAAAATAACTGTTAATAAGGAAAATGTTTATAAAAAGAAAAATTCGGTAGTTCTACTCTTGAAATAAGACACTCTCTTTGCGGTCATGCTTAATAAAATAAAACTGTCCTTTCTTTCTGATCTTTACGTCTCTATTTATCTTTTATAATTTGCAATTTCTAATATTATCTTAGACAGCGGCTTATCTCTACTTTTTTGAAGTGCTTTTCGGCACCAATTTGGCAGGATGGAAGCATTTTATTCTACACCGCCCACGCCTTTCCGCTGTATCTACATCACCGTACTGGTCGGAACAAGAGTAGATACCAAATCTACTGTGTATACATTCTCGTTGATAATAAGACACGGCTCGTTTCCTACACCCATTATTCATATTACACATATTGCTCGATAAGATTCGAATACGCTATCCATTAATTTTCTACATTTGTCCATGGAGCTTTTGAATGGTTAATTAACATAGCTGAGTTTGACTTCCAATTGGAAGATGAAAAATTGAACTACGTGGATCGAATTGCAAAGATACGACCAGCAATTAATAATTAATTCGTCTGAATACACTGGTCAACAGTGGTTTTGTTTCCCTGGAAACAAGACTTGTTCTTTACTGAATCGAGGATGCTGATTCCAAAAATCGAATCCGTTTGGTCGAATCCTCAGATTTGTGTTTCACTGCTAAGTTACGCGTAACACCGTCATGTTTCCACTTAATATTCATTGCTTTCTTTTTTATGATTGAGTTATACGCCACGAACACTGTACTTGGTCACATAACGACAATTCTAAAGTAGTGCCGTGCTTCCACTTGCCCATTTGCGATACTGGCGTTAAATGTCTTCTTATCTAGTGGTCCCCAGTTCTTAACCAGTTAACTGCGTTCGACGTGTATACACGTCAATCCAATTTTTTTATATTTTTGATCATGAGCAATAAAAACAACTTACCTTTCGATATAAAGACTAAAAATGAAAACTCAAAAAAAAATTCCACAGTTAACTGGTTAAATATGATTTTAACCCTAATACCTAACCAAGCTGTTATGTGGATAAATATGTCGTTCGTAACGCATAACTAGGTCGAAAAAGGCAAAGCAATTAATATTAAACGAAAAAATGACGTTATTACACGTTACTTACTAGTGAAAAACAAAACTGAGCATATCTTGAAAACTAAAACCAATTCAAACAAACGGCTTCGACTTTTGGAATCCAGCGTCCTATATTTAATAAAGAACAAGTCTTGTTTCCAGGGAAACAAAAAACAATGCTCTTTTTGTTGGCCTGTAATATTGGCAATAGGAAGATCGATATGATCTTAAGATTATCAACAAACTTGGAGCTTTTATACGCAAATGTGAAATTCAAAGAGTTAAGTAAGAAGAGAGCTTAACGCGACTTCGAGTTTCCCAATAAAGATTATCCAAAATTCGTCTGCTCCATCGAACCACTCTGTCGTGGAATCAATACCGTAAGATCAAGGAAAAAGCATCTAGCTTAACACTTTTAATGCCGAGTAACGATAAATCATCGTTAACAACATTTGCAACTTATATCATTACGCATATTAGAATTTTTACAAACTTTTCGCTCAGGAACATTTTTTGTTCGGCACTAAAAGGGTTAAGTAAGAAGAGAGTCTAACATGACCCTGTGCTCACCAATAAAAATAATCTAATATTCATGTTAAAATGCTTATTAAAAAATTATTATTAAAATCCTCGTTACATTAGCGTGACTGTGTCAACAACTCAGTCTCTCACCATCATTAAGAATCCAACATTCCAAATACACCTCGTCTCTCACATCAAGGGACTCGCGTCCAGCTTAAGTAAGGAATCCTACCTAACGTGACCCGGAATAAAAATGCCAATAAAAATGATCTAAAGCTCATTACGCTTGCACGACTGCTCCAGCCTCACGAAAGCGAGCCAATTACTATTAAATGGTTTTTTCAGCCGGTCCCGTTAACCGACTCGAGCTCCGCATACATCGTGCACTTACCTACATAACACAACTGCTCCGTCAAACTAACAATAAGTGACTAAACCGAATAATGTCTGCAACCTTTAACAAATCAAACACCATACATAACCTACACGTCGAACTTAATTTTTCAACCGTTTAAGAAGTTTAAGATGCTCATGAAGGAAGGTCGAAAACTTCGTAAACGAGAAGGATAATCGCTTTAGCCAGCACGAAGAAAGTTTCTGTGAGATTTCTGCGAGAGACGTCGAGACACTTCGACGAATCTTGCGAATGGGTTATCCCTTGATATCTAAGGTAGTGGTGAATCCAAATCCGTTGTCAGATTTCCAAAATTCAAAATAGCAGATCCAGTATGGCGATGGAATTTTCGATAATTAAATCTACTAGCTTGTAAACTTTCAAATTTAGAATATAAAGATTTCAAATGTACAAATTATGAACATATCATAATTAATAAAAATAATCAATATGGCAGATTAAATATTTGAAAATTAAATCTATTAGCATGAATGCGTTCAAATTTGAGATATATCATTTTGAGCGCACTGATTACAAAAAATATGAATATAAAAATTAATATTTCAATTATTACAATTTAAAATAGTTTATTTAATATGGCGGACAAAAGATTAGGTAAAGTAATCTTTTCGATATAAACTTACACTTTTTCAAATCTGTGTTGTAAAGGGTTGAAGATTGAACCTGCAAAAAAATCTGTAAAAATCATATTTTGTTCCATAGGGTTTCTACTTTCTTAAAAAAAAAAAAACCGGATGCATTTCTCTAGAATAAATCACTTACAAATAAATTTAATGTAAAAAAGGAGCCTTTTTTGGGTATTCGTTTATTTATATCAACAAGCGCGTTAACAATATTGAACAAATGATCATCGGAGTCTCAAGATTGACCCTTTAGATGTACAAAAATAACAAAAAGTCCGATAGCATTGATAAATACTGCATGATACAATTTAAAAAAGAAAATAGAAAAGGTGTATCATATATGATACCCTATGACTCAAAGGGTTAACTTGCATAAATATCGGCGTGAGTAATTATTGTATTGAACTTTTTACAGAGTACGGTGAACGAAGAGATTCACGTTGACAACAAGAAGACACGTATCAACGTCAAGCAAATCAAACACCATACGTAGTCTGCACATCGAACTTAATTTCTCAAGTGTTTAAGAAAGTTTAAGGTGCTCACGAAGGAAGGTCGAAAACTTCGTAAACGAGAAGGATAATCGCTTTAGCCAGCACGAAGAAAGGTTCTGTGAGATTTCTGCGAGAGACGTCGAGACACTTCGACGAATCTTGCGAATGGGTTATCCCGTGATATCTATGGTGGTGGTGATCATCGATGAATCGAGAGATCCCTAGAATTTCCAAAGAGCAAAGCAGAAGGCAGCGATAGAGCGAGGAGAGCAGGCGAATTGGAGTGATTGGCGAAGCCATGGCAACTCCGGAAAACAAGCTGTCAGATGATAGGCAAAGTTTTGATCAATAATGCCCGGTGACTGCCGTGGCATCGAATTCGGTATGTCGTGTTCTCTCTCCACTCTCCTCGTCTCCACCCTCCAAATGGTTCTGTAATTCACGAGGGTCCCAGAGGGTCGAAGCGAATGCAAGTCAGGCCTCAGAATGTCATTAACGTCATTTGCTTTCGATGATGTTAATGACCGGAGCATGCGATCCCACACATTTGCTACCTAGAGTTTCTCGACCTCCTGCTCGAGCAATTGGAACAAATCCAAAAAAGATATTCCCACTTGAAAGCGTCCACGTCACGCGACTGTGGATCGTGGAATTTTCCAGGGTTTGTAAACTGATTTTTTGGTGGATTCGTTTCTGATTTGAAAAGGATTTTCTAGTCGTGCTGGTTCTTAAATGTGTGTCCTATAAAGGATAAGTATAAGAGAGGCGTAATAATGTGATAGAAGGAAAGGGCTAAAAGAAAGTAGACAAGCATGAATAACGAAGAATTTTAAAAACAAAATTTAGGATCTCTCATCGTTATAGTCGTCCTATCGATAATCTCGAATGTTATCTGTTTCAGAAATAGCAAGGGTGCAATATGGTGGAGTACTTTTTCGAATAAGCTACAAGCATGGCTAACGAAAAATTTTAAAAAAAATGTAAGGACCTTCTTTCGTCACGATCGTCTTATCAATCACGTCGAATGCTTTCTATTTCAAGAACAGCGACCGTGTAACGTCGTGAAAAGAGTACGAATAAGCTACAAACACGGCTAACGAAAAATTGCAAAACAAAATTCAAAGACCTTCCATCGTCACAGTCGTCTTATCAATGACGTCAATTTTTTTCTAAGTAAACTACAAGAAACACAACTAACGAAAAGCTGTAAAAAAAAAAATCAAGGGCCTCTCATCGTCACAATCGTCACGTCGTAACAATCATCTCCATTTTTTTCTATTTCAAGAAAAGCAGCGGTACAGCGAAGTGGAAAAATTACAAGTAACCTACAAGCACGACTAACGAAAAATCTCTCAAAAAAAAGCTCCAAAACCTTTCATCGTCACAATCGTCCTACCATCCATCTCGAATATTTCCTCTGGAGAATACCAACGGCGCAACCCGGTCAAACGAGTTTGAACAAACTACAAGCACGTTTCTTCGATCACTCTATTTGAAAACTAATATGCGAAAACTAATACGAGTCTGAGGTATCGAGCATGGAAAGCTTCCTTTTCAGCTGACAGTGATTTCTCATTCGGCGAGCTGTCCGTACTTGAACGCACGTCTCCCTAAACAAGGGAAATGAGCGGCATGTAGGATTTCGTAAGCTGGGCCACCCGTGGCAGAGGCGAACTGACAATGCAGAATGATCGTATCTAATGACGGGGAACAACTTGGCTCGGCTTGATGGGTGGTGGTGGGTGGTGGTGAAGCTTGTTATGGCAAGGTGGAGGAGAAAGAGGAGGAACAGGAAGTGGAGGAGGAAGAGGCGGTGAGGAGAGACTGGAGCTGGTGGAGGAGAAAGAGAAGAAGGCAGGGCCGTCTTATCCAACATGCACAGTATGCACTACGAGCCTACAGGAGTCTACGGAAGTCTAAAAATGAAATGTTAACCCTTTAACTGTTTGTGTCGAGTATACTCGTGATGATGAAACGACGATTTTTCGCACAATGTCGAGTATACTCGACATAAGGATAGAAAAAATTATATTCGTATTATCATTCGACGAAGCAACTTTAAAACGGCCCTGGGAGGAGGTGGAGAGTAGAGGTGTATGTGGAATGGGAGTAGTTGGTGGAAAAGGAAGAGGTGGTTGAGGTGCAGGTGGAGGAAGAGGAGCTGGTGGAGGAGGAGGAGGTGAAGCATGGAGAGGTGCAGGTGCAGGAGGAGAAGGCGAAGCATGAAGAGATGGAGGTGTAGGAAGGGGTGGAGTAGGTGGAGGCGGAGGTGGAAGAAGAGTTGGAGGTGCAGATGGAGGAGGAGGAGGCGAAGCATGAAGAGGTGGAGGTGCAGGAGGAGGAGGCGAGCCATGGAGAGGTGGAGGTGCAGGAGGAGGTGGCGAAGCATGGAGAGGTGGAGGTGCAAGAGGAGGAGGCGAAGCATGAAGAGGTGGAGGTGCAGGAGGAGGAGGCGAAGCATGCAGAGGTGGAGGTGCAAGAGGAGGTGGAGATGGTGGAGAAGGAGAAGGAGGAGAAGCCGGAGGTGGAGGTGCAGCAGGAGGTGGAGATGGTGGAGAAGGAGAAGGAGGAGAAACCAGAGGTGGAGGTGCAGGTGGAAGTGGAGATGGTGGAGAAGGAGAAGGAGGAGAAGCCGGAGGTGGAGGTGCAGCAGGAGGTGGAGATGGTGGAGAAGGAGAAGGAGGAGAAACCAGAGGTGGAGGTGCAGGTGGAAGTGGAGATGGTGGAGAAGGAGAAGGAGGAGAAGCCGGAGGTGGAGGTGCAGCAGGAGGTGGAGATGGTGGAGAAGGAGGAGAAGCCGGAGGCGGAGGTGCAGGAGGAGGTGGAGAAGGAGAAGGAGGAGAAGCCGGAGGCGGAGGTGGAGGAAAAGGGCTGCATGGTTCGACCACCCCTGCGTTACTACCGCTGAAGAGGGTAACTTCCAAGATTGTATTGGAACGGTGTAACAAGTATCGGTGAACGACAATCACCGGTAAAGCACGGTACACGGCCTGGTGGTAGTGAACGATCGCGGAGGGCAATGGATGAAGTTAGTCAGTCGGCCGGCGCACGTCTTCGCTATTCGCACACGTGCAGCCTCGTTCGAGTCGTCGGCACCTCCGCGTAGAACCGTCAAGTAAGTCATAGAGATCGAATTACCGTTAGTGTCCCGGAGTTCCATACTTTTTTTATGAAAAAAATCGTCCGTGCTCACGAGAGTTTAATTGCGATAAAAAAATGTTTAACATTGATAAAACATTGTCGATGATCCGGTAAATCTGATTGTTCGAGTAGAAAGGTACTTTACAGACTGAACAACTGAGCGCGATCGATCGCCGTGAAGATCAAACCAAGAATTTCAAATCTGATGGAGAACTTTTGAAGGAGTACATTGACCGCTTTCTTTTCATAATTGAAGTGAAACATTCAGATCAATTGAGTTCTAATAATTTACGATAATTTCACGATTAATGTGAAATAGGCAGATCAGTTCAGTTCGATTATATTCGCGTCTATTTTAGATAATCCAATCGTATTTATGTCCATCTCTGAACTAAACTGATATTATCTAATCGTTGAAATAAAAAAAAGCAGTTAACCCATTGACGCTTATTACGGCTACAGCCATCAATTTACTGGCGCTATATAGGCAAATTACGGTCATAGCCGTCCAAAATGTACGGCAATGGGATTTGTTCAGATCATGAAAAATTGTAGACATAACTTACAGTTATCTGAGCCGTTTATTTTGAAAGTGGCCCAAGTCCATTTTTTAAAAAGAAATTAGATATCACATAACATTAAATTATTGCACTAAATTATTCACGAATTATGTGATATCTTATTTTTTGAAAAAAATGGACTTAGGCCACTTTCAAAATAAACGGCTCACCTAGACTGTCGCGTCTTTTTTCTTGAATGTAGGACCGAAGGCTAAACGAGTAAATGCATTAGTACAGTTAGTATCAATAATGTTTCTTTTTTATGAATAAAACTATATCGCCGCGAGTTGTCCTGCAAAAACTGCGATAAGATTTGATAATTTCGACTTTCAAACATGTTACTGACGCTCAATTCCCTGCTGCAGTGAGAAACAAATAAAAAAAGAAGATCGTGTTTCTGAGGATTTTCAAAAAAAAAAAAAAAGTGTGCGTTAATGGGTTAATGTGCGTGCGTGTAATTCGATTGATTTGCTTTGCAGAATGTAGTTCAAGTAGAGTTCCCTGTTGAGAAGATGTCTGGGGCCAGGAGAGCGGAACGGCCGGTCCGGCAATTGTCTTTTCAACAACCAGCCTTACGACGACAACAAGTCAGGAGGCAAAGATCAGTGGACGATGAGAAATCACTGCAGGTTTATGCCAACCCGCTCGCGCGCGGGAAACACGGGACAAATTCGAAAGCACCGTCCGAGAGGCCAAACGTATACACATTGTTGATATTTTTTCTTTTTTAACTTAGAGCGTAAGTGTCTTGAATTTTTGTCAAGAACGAGCAAACGTGTTGGAAATATGCTACCAATCGCGAAGTAACGTTTTAGCCGAAATTATAACATCCGTAAATCATTTTACATCTCACTACCTTGCGGCTTTGTATTCTCAGGATATGTGTATGAACAACGCACTCGTTCCAAGGAAATATGTTACAAATACTAGCCACGAAATAACATTTTAGTCAGATTTCTAATATTGGTAAATAACTACATTGTATTCTGTTCTTGCATTACCTTGTAATTTCCAATTGCCAGGACAGTTGCGCCAGGCATGAAGTAACATTTCAGTCGAATTTATAATATTGGCAAGTATTTTTCATAACCTACCACCTTCCAGTTTCATATTTCCGGAACAGTTGCACATGCTCCACGCTTAACACTATTCCTACCAACCGGTCAAATTACCGTTTTTAAAATATCGATTAATATTTCCTATATAAGCTGGTCACAAGACACATCGATTAACTCCATAAATTGTGTTAAAAATTATGTTAAAAATATAAAAAGTGGGGACTCAATCGAGTGCTTTGACGCTTAAATTTATGAAAAATGCAAAAAGTGGAGTTAATCGATTTGCCAAGGGAGCGGCCCATATACAACGTGATTGCATTGCCTGTAAATTTCACGACTTCTCCTAAAATATTGAAAAATGTATTATACGTATATTTTAGGAAAAACTAAATTTAAAGACGATGCAATTACGTTGTACATAGAAAATTCTAATCGAAATTTTCAAAACGGTCATTTGACCGGTCGGTAGAAATAGTATTAACACTAGACCTACCAAACCCGTAAAAATGACTGATCAACAAAGAGAATCACCAGAAGGAAAAGAAAACTTCTTGCAACTTCATATTACCAGAGCAGTTGCTCTCACTTAAAATTTAACCCGTCAAAATAACTCATGGACGAGATGAATTTTCCATGAGAGAAACAGAATTCGGTAGTTCTCTAGTGTTAACAGTAGATCAACCGTAAATTGATGATAAATGTTTTCACAGGTGCGCGTCGCATGGGCAGAAACTGGGAAAAAGAGTTTGGAGCAAGTCGAGGTGGTGGCTCGGCAGATCCCCGGAAGGTCGAGACCGACCACCGGAAGATCCTCCAGAAAGTTCATCGGTAGCAACGAGAAAGCAACGATACTCTACTCGCGTCAAGAACTGGCCGAAAGGCTCAGGCTCGCCTGGAAGCATCGTGAGGAAAACAAAGCTAATATCGACATATTCCTCGCACATGCCACCGTCGAGGAACGTTGTGACTCTCAATTGTCGAGCAATGCGACTGCACCTTCGACACCCTCGTTGGAAAAACGAAATCCATCTACGAATGAACTTAGGGTGGCTCACGAACGAAGTGGAGAAAAATATTGCGCAAATGGCAAGGCTAAAGCGATAGCATCCATTGTAGCAAATAAAGCAAGTAAGAACAACGACGAGGTCCATATAGAGGATTTTATTGAGAAGACCAGACTGATCGAGACGAGTTTACTCAGCCGAAAGGAGGAAGAGGAAGAAGAAGAGAATTTAGACGAGTCTAAATTTTCGCACGAGGAGAATACTCTGGAGAATTGTGTTAACAAAGAAGGCGAGAGATCTGCTTGCGAAGATAAATCCAAAATCGAAATAGAGGTATGTAAATTACATACGTAATATTTCTTCAGGTAAATGGTTTGACTCTTTGAGTTACGAAATTCGGGGAGCAGGTGGATCTTCACATTATACGTGCTAGAGATTTTGGGGGTCGCCAAACCCAAATCCGTTGTCAGATTTCTAAAATTCAAAATGACGCATTCAATATGGCCACAGAATTTTCGAAAATTAAAACTATTGGCTTGTAGACTTTCAAATTTAGAATATAAAGGTTTCAAAGGGTACAAATTATGAAGATATCATAATTAATAAAAATAATCAATAGGGTGGAACCAATATGGCAGACAAAATATTTGAATATTAAATCTATTAGCATGAAATTTGGGATATACGATTTTGAGCGCACTGATTATAAAAAATATGAATAAAAAAATTCATATTTCAATTATTACAATTTAAGATAGTTTATCCAACATGGCGGACAAAAGATTAGGTAAAGTAATCTTTTCGATATAAACTTACACTTTTTTAAATCTGTGTTGTAAGGGGTTGAAAATTGAACCTGCAAAAAATCTGTAAAAATCATATTTTGTTCATTAGGGTTCCTACTTTCTTTAAAAAAAAAAAACCGGATGCATTTATCTAGAATAGATCACGTACAAATGAATTTAATGTAAAAAAGGAGCATTTTTTGAGTATTCATTTATTTATATCAACAAGCGCGTTAACAATATTGAACAAATGATCATTGGAATCTCAAGATTAAACCTTTAGATGTACAAAAAAATAACAAAAAAAAAAATGCAAAAAAACAAAAAGTCCAATAGTATTGATAAATACTGTATGATACAATTTAAAAAAGAAAATAGAAAAGGTGTATCATATATAATACCCTATGACTCAAAGGGTTAACCTGCATAAATATCGGCGTGAGTAATTATTTTATTGAACTTTTTACAGAGTATGGTAAACGAAGAGATTCATGTTGACAGCAAGAAGACTCGTATCAACGTCGACTGCACCAGCGTTCTTAACGTTAACGAAGACTCTAACAAGATTTTCACGTCTACAAAACCGGAGAGTACTCCACCGATCATTACTTGTACACCCAAGAGTAAAGATGACTTTATCTCGGCCAGACAGAAACGTGCCAGTTTTCAAAGTGGTACCAACAAAGCATTTCTTAATCCTGTGGTCGAAAGGAACGCTCCACTTCGAGCTTTTTCTAATCCAAGAGGTGGCTCGGCCATCGAGAGAACTGGTCAAGCGAGAGTTGGCCAAGTCAAGGTCAATGTACCTGCAGAGCGTTCTGGAAGAACGCTCAGAACTCCAACGGAACTTCAAAATGATAGTTCAAGAGCGCGAAGAACGAACTCGGCTCCGCCACAACGTCGACGTGAGATCAGTGGACACCGGGTGCAGATGAACATTGTTATAGATGCTCCGTCAGTTAGTGGTACTTTGGAGAAGGTGACGGTAGACAATTCGAACGAGAAGGTAGTAGAGACCAACAAGGACATCGTTCAAGGAAAAGCTGATGGTCCGCAGGTGAAGGTGCGCCAAGGCACTTGGATATTTTGAGATAATTCGTTTAAACGATTTGAGTCTAAGATTGTAGGTTGTTTTTGGTAGAGAAGGAAGTTTCATGCTTAGGTCCATGTCTAACCGTTCAGATAATTAATTCAAACACTCTGCTTCTAAAATCGCAGTTTGTCTTCAGGATAGAAAGAAGTTTGAGAATTGACTATGTTGCTGTTTTATTCCTAGATCACATCTAACCTTTGAGATAATTTGTTCAAACACTTTGCTTCTTAAATCGCAGTTTCTCTTGAGGACAAAAGAAAACTCTAAGGATTGATCCTCCGACTGTTTCATGTCTAGGCCACCTCCAATCTTTGAAACAATTAATTCAAGCACTTTGCTTCTAAAATCACAGTTTCTCTCCAGGATAAAAAGAAGTTTAAGAATTGATTCTGTTACTGTTTCATGCCTAGGTCACATCCAATCTTTGAGACAATTAATTCAAACACTTTGCTTCTTAAATCACAGATTCTCTTCAGTGTAAAAGAAACTCTAAAGATTGATCCTCTGACGGTTTCATGTCTAGGTCCTTTCAATCTTTGAAACAATTAATTCAAACACTCTGCATCTAAGATCGCAGCTTGTCCTCCGTATAAAATGAATTTTAAAGACTGATCCTCTCACTCTTTCAAGCCTAAGCCACCTCCAACCTTTTGACAATTAATTGAAACACTTTCCCTCCAAAATCTCTGTTTCTCTCTACCATACAAGAAACTTCAAAGATTAATCCTCTCACTCTGTCACACCCAGGTCATCCCCAACCGTCCAATAAAATCAGCACCTTTGAAAAGACGATCCAAGAGTGCCAAGAGGCGTTCTTTCACCTCCTCCGTCAAGGACGACGAGGACGAGCGCTTCAAGAAGAACAATGGCCGTGGTAAGGGTGCCATGGATTCGAAAATCACAGACGTGGTCACGATGGTTTCTCTGGTGAGCTCTACGGATTCTGAGAGCGAGAATGAGAATTCACCTGGGGACGATAAGCTGATCAATGAGCTTCGCAGTAAATTGCCAACCACTTCTATTATCAAAGCATCGACCATTTGCAGCCACAGTGGGTCTGGAAATGTCACTAGGAGACCGTTGAAGTCAGGTAAGCTCTTGGATAAAGCACGATAACGATCAAGTGAAACGGGATACGCTAATTCGAGGAGTGGACAATGAAACGCGAGGCGGCAGCGATTTAATAACACGCGTGCCGCCGCGCGGAGGAGGCGTGTAACGATAACAGTACGCTCTAATTAGGAGAGACACGAGACACGCGAGCTCGGCATACCGCGAATAATTTCGAAACGCGCCGGTGTTTGTCATTTCAAGGCAACCACGAGTTCCCACGAAATCGAATTATCTTGAATGTCACTACTTCCGGGAAGCATGCTTATTCTAACAACACACCACACTGCCAGTACCCCTCTGGCTCTCTTGGAATTTGTGGAAACATTTTTATTTTTTACTGTTGTTTCCATTATACGGAGTTGTATATCCATGGAAGCTTGCAGATTACGCTTTTTATTATTTTTTCTGATTTCATTAATTTTTCGAAGAACTTTACTGAAATGTTCAATCTGTTTTATAGATTAATAGTATTCTCGCAACGCACCTACTGCTTTCGTTCTCTTGGAATTTGTGGAAACATTTTTTTATCGTTGTTTCCATTATACGGAGTTGTATATCCGTGGAAGCTTTCAGAGTACGCTTTTATTGCTTTTTTTGATTTTTAAAAAGATTTTACTAAAAGGTTCAACCTACTTTATAAATTAATAGTGGTCTCTCGACACTCCTCTAACCTACTGCCCTTGTTCTCTAGAAACTCGTGAATAATTTTTTTTTAATTGTTGTTTGTATAATACGGAACTGTATATTCATGGAAGGCTACAGATTACGTTTATATTACATTTTTTTATTTCTTGACAAAAATTATTAAAATGTTGAACATACTTTCTCAGTTAATAGAGTTTTAGTAGACCCTCCACAAACTACCAGGAGACCAATATTCTCAATGAACTCTAACGATCGAGCGGATTCGAGGGAGAAAAACAAAACATCGGTTGATCCATATCAATCAAACACATACATTAATACGGTCGAACATATTAAATCTTTTCACCTTTCATTATTGAAAAAGTATCGTCGAACTGTCGAACCTACTTTGTAAATTAATAACCTTCTGACAGATGCTGGAGAAATGTTTACTCTCGAAAATCCTCAAGATACCAATATTGTCATTGTAGTCGAACGATCAAATGAATTCGAAGGAGAGAGAAAAAAAAACCACCGATTGACTGACATCAGTCGAACACATACGAAAATCGAGATAATACGGTCGAACATATTAAATCGACCAAACTTCTTGCCTACTCGTCCCTCCCGCCTTTCCTCTCCGTTGCACCTCTTCGCTCCCCGTGTCAAGCCCGTGACCCTGGAGCAAAATATCCCATTGAACTCAGACCTGTAATCAGGTCGTAATAATTACTACTCCAACTACCACCAAGGTGCCGCGATTCGAAGTAAACTGACGGCTCGAATTTCGGCAATGATCGCTCGAGAGTAATTGTACTTCACCTGGATTTACTCTCGTAAATAATTGGCGTTCCTATATCTCGCAAAGATCATCGATAACTCTACTCGTGGTATCCTAATATCAAGCAACAATAACAGTAAAGACAAAGACATTGTTTTTCTCAATGAATTTCTTTAGTAAAACAAGGATTAATCCAAATTACGATTAATTAACTTTCACATTAGAAATTTAAACATCCTTTTGTGGATGCTGATCATTCGGCGTTCATTTAAAAACATTATTCACTGAATGAATTTCTTTATTAAAATTATTGCCGTTACGATATATAAAAAGAAGGATTAATCTGAATTACAATTAATTAATTAATTGACCTTCACGTCAGAAATGTAAACATCTTTCTGTGAGTGTTAATCATTCGGCGTTCATTTAGAAACATTATTCACTGAATGAATTTCTTTACCCACTGTTAGCAACTCGGTGTATAAGAAAAAAAAACGATTAATCCAAATTACGATCAATTAAGCTTAACATCGTTAATTTAAACATTCTTCTGTGGGCGTTGATCGCTCGTAAAGGCTCGTTACGCCTTACGAGATTAATTAACAGATCAGAGACAGTCACCGGACCCTAAGAACCCGCGCGCACTAAAGCCAAACGCTTACCATTAGTGCAAATCGGCCCATGGAAATTGGCAAGAAGAATTACGACGTAGGTGGAGACTTAATGAGCCTCGGGTAGTCCCTCTTACGAAACGGAATCGATGATACACAATATCGTTTGGCCCAGTTCTCGATATGCCCTTCGGCCCTCTCCCCTTTGCCCTCTCTCCGGCCTCTCACGATTACCGGCATGGTGAACGAGGTTATTCAGGTAAATAGGCCTGACCCAGACTGAAGCCAAAACCTTCGAACCTTCCGGCCCTTCTAAGTGTCGTCAAAAAAATATTTACAAATTTCCATCCTTCTTTTGCAAGTGTTCTTTCCTCGTTTGGGGCCCTCTACAGCCTCTTGTCTGCGTGGGCGTCCGCAGAAGGGATTTTAGAAAGTCGGCAAATTGTAATCATAAAAGTATTTGATATATGGACCGTTTATTTTTAAAGTGATGTAAGTCCATTTTTTAAGAAAAATGAGATATCGCATAATTTGTGATTAATTTAGTGTAAACTTTATATTTACTAGTTAATTTTTTTTTTTTTAATGGACTTACACCACTTTCAAAATAAACGGTCCATATGTTAGCCTCGCGTTAAATGAAAAATAAGAGCCCCCTCCCCTGATAAATTTTCCGCGGACACTCATGAACAAGGTTATTCAGGTAATTAGCCTGACTCAAACTAAGGCTAAAACTTTAGTTTTGAACCTTTTAGCTCTTCCAAGCGTCCTTAAAAAAAATCTTTAAAAATGTCCATCCCCACTTTGGCAATGTCCTCTCATGATTATCAGCATGGTGAACCAAGTTATTCGGGTAAAAAGGACCTAACTCAGACTAAACTCAAAACCTTTGAACCATCCAACCTTTCCAATCCTCCTGAAAAAAAAATTTCAAAAATATCCATCCTTCTTTCACAGGTTTCTCTCCTCTTTACCCTCTCCAGCCTCTCAAACTTACCAACACCATGAACAAGATTATTCACGTAACATAGACCTGACCCATTTTAACCCCTAAACTTCGAACCTTCCAACCTTTTCAATCCTCCTCAAAAAAAAATTTCAAAAATGTCCATCCTCTCTTCACAGGTTTCTCTCCTCTTTACCCTCTCCTGCCTCTCAAACTTACCAACACCATGAACAAAATTATTCACGTAACATAGACCTGACCCATTTTAACCCCTAAACTTCGAACCTTCCAACCTTTTCAATCCTCCTCAAAAAAAAATTTCAAAAATGTCCATCCTCTCTTCACAGGTTTCTCTCCTCTTTACCCTCTCCAAACTCTCAAACTTACCAACACCATGAACAAAATTATTCATGTAACACAGACCTGACCCATATTAACCCCAAACCTTCTTTGCAAACCACTCCTTTCCAACCCTCCTCCAAAAAAGATCTCTACAATTTGCCCTCCTCTTTCGCAGTGTCCTTTCACAAGGACTCCATCGACGAGGAGTTTCCGGTCTGCAGAGAACCGCAAGAGGTGCCAAGAGAAGAAAAGTCAACGACGGTGTCGCAACAACAGCCTTGCTCAACACCCCTCAACAACGTACGGGGGATCGGAAATGAGGATGAGAAGTGGAGAACGGAAACCCCACCAATGGCATTTCCGATTCTGTTCGCCACACTGGTACAACGCGACTCGGAGGACGCAGGATCGGACGCGCCCTTGACCGATCGTGAGAAGAGGTGTCTCGCGGTGCCGATCGGAGACGTGCGCGAGAAGAAGAGGAAGATGATAAAGACGCGAGCAGCTACGCCGACTTTAAGATCGGCGTAAGTTAAATTCTGTAATTCAAGGCTGTTAACACTTTACCGATCGGTAAAAATCTTTATTCGAAATTTAAATTTGCCGCCATTTTGTACCGGTTCAGGACACACACACACGCGCGCGAACGGTTTTCAGGATTGCACAAGTCACTCCCTTTACGGTCGTGCCTAAAAATTAAAATTTGTCCAAGATGTTACTAGTTGAAGCTGGACTTTTGCACAGCTAGATCGAGCATCTCGACTACTGTGCGGCATCGGCTCTGTTTCGGCTGATTGTCGCGCGGAACATCTTTTTTATTCGTGGTGAACGTTTAAGTTTTACAGAATGGTATAAAAATATAAGAGCTTACAGAATAGACCAACTAATACATACTTCAATACCAAATAATAAATGCTTGGTTGGCATCGCAACGATTAATCAGCTACCATTAACATTGGGAGCAAAAAATCAATTAATCGACGGCCGCTTGGTGAGCGTTGGGGACAAAAAGTCGAAATTCCATGAATTACCTACATGATTTAAAAATATAAGAAATAAAATCGACGCTTATTAATCCTTGCACACACTTTTGTACTTCGAACTGCGTTCTACGTGAAATGCACTGCAATAATCTGAAGTAAAACCCTGAGTAATACAAAGTCACTATTGACCATTCTTTGAAAAATGTTCTTGGATCAGATAATCTCACCAAAACTAAGTTCAGCTGAATTAATCTCAAACTGAGATAAGATCGAGTGCAAAAAGGACGCACCTAATGAGTACTCCAAATACTCGGATACACGAGTAGTAACAATTCTAGTGTAGTTATGTGTAACAGATTTTTAGATGCATAGATCAGTGGAAGTCGTACCGCAGCACTTTTCAAACGCTTTCACAATTTAGCGCGAAATCACTGGAATGAACAATTGGCGCGACTATTTTCCATACCTTTCTTTATTTCTTTCTCGCATTCGAACGGTTAATCGATTTAGCAAACGAGCTGATCGTGTATCTATAGATAGCTCGATGAGAGATAATAGAAAATGAGAAAGGAAGTTAACTTTATTCCGACCTGGCCACGAGCTCTAAGAATATGCAGAGTACAAAAGAGAGAGAGAGAGAGAGAGAGAGAGAGAGCAAAAAAGAGAGAAAGAGGAACACGAAAGGCTAATCGAGCGCAATTACGGCAAAGCTATCGGAAGGAAATGAACATAAATCAAAACTCGTTTCTTCGTTGAGTACCGGCTTCCTCTTCCTCTTGCCTCTCTCGTGCTTCACGAGGATGAAACAAATTTCTCTGTCTCGTGTCTGGGGTCATGATCGAATTCACGGTCTGCTAGGTCACGAATGAGAAAGGGAATATATTGTATATAGTTGCCGAATAGCTAGATCGTTTGCATGTAAACGCATGTGTACTGGATGGAGCTTAGGGCGGATTGGCTTCGATTACCTGAGAATTTATGAGATTGGTGAATTTACCACGTGGTGTAGTAAATAAGAAGTAGGTCTCGATATTACGAAGGGATGTGTGCATGTTTGTAAATGTGGATCCGATAAAGAAATTGCGAGAGAGCTGGTACGACCGCGAGTTCTTCGCATTCTCAGGGTTGTGTCTTACAACGCCTGCGCCGAACGGGGGTATATTTAATTCGGTTTAGTTTATTTGATAATAGGGTAGTACCGAATGCGAAAGGACCGAACGAAGCTCGAACGTTCCAGGAGGTGCTCCACTAAATTTTCTGGTCTCCTCGGTATTTTTTGTATATTTTATTGATCTTATTCGAACCTCATTATTTTCTCTCACGATATTCCAAGCACTGGTTAATATTTTCTGTCACACGTAGAATTTTTTTAAACGTGATTTCTTTTAATTGCAATGTTCGCTTATTATTACGTGTGTATTATTATTTACTATTATTTGTATCGTTGTATTTGGGAGTAGTACCGAATGCGAAGGGGCCCAATGAATTCGAGCGTTCCAGAAGGTGCTCCACTAAATTTGTTGGTTTTCTCGGTATATTTGTATATTTTATTGATCTTATTCGAACCTCATTATTTTCTCTCTCGATGTTCCAGCCACTAGCCAATATTTTCTATCACGCGTATAAGAATTTTTTTAAACGTGATTTTTTTTATTGCAATGCTCGCCTATTATTACGCGTGTATTATTATTTACTATTATTTTTATCGTTTTGTTCAAGAGTAGTACCGAATGCGAAAGGGCCCAATGAATTCGAGCGTTCCAGAAGGTGCTCCACTAAATTTGTTGGTTTTCTCGGTATATTTGTATATTTCATTGATCTTATTCGAACTTCATTCTTTTCTCTCACGCGTAAAAGAATTTTTAAACATGATTTTTTTATTGCAATGTTCGCTTATTATTACGTGTGTATTATTATTTACTTTAAAGGGCCGAACGTACTCGAGCATTCCAGAAGACATTCCTCTAAATTTTCTGGTCTTCTCGATATACATATTTGTATATTTGATTGATCTTATTCGAACTTCATAATTTGAACTTCATAACGACATTCCTGCCACTGAACGTTTTTTTTCTTTCCCCCGTAGAAGAATCCTTAAACATGATTTTTTATTGCACTACCTACTTATTATTATACATGTATTATTATTTACTATTATTTTTAATGTCATATAAAATTCACGCAAATGCTACGCTATTCAAGGTTTTACAAATTATTCTGAGAATTTTATTAATACCACGCAGGTTGCCGGAGAAGCAAATCGTCACGATGGAAACGAAAGTGCAACGAGTGATGCAGCCCGCAATTAACGCGCGCACCCTAAGCGCGCCCCATCCCACGCTGATCGTCGAGAGTTCGCAATTAAAGGTAAAAACGGAAGAAAGAAGATTAAAACTTGCAGAAGGATGCAAAAAGCGCTCCAATATCCGGTTTAGATGCAAAAACATTTTTCAAGGTCGAGCATACTTCCGCTATAGCAACGAAGGAAGCGGAACCGGAAGCGAGCACGGTACCAACGGAGCCACAGTTTCAAACCACAAAGGAAAAGGAATGCTGGCACTTGTATAGAAGAATGTGCGACAAGGGAGTTTACGTTTCATTCGACACGGTTCTGAGGTTTGCGAGCCTAAAGAGATCCATATTAGAGTTTCCGTTAGCATTGAGTAATTGCAACTCTCCGAGCACTTCATTCGTGACATTAAACCATTGTGTTTCAGAGGTATGCTCACGCCAACCGAATATCGATTGCGTCAGAAGGAGCTCGCGCAAGATCTGTGACGAATAAAATCGAGCCGTCTCCGACGTTCTCGTTATTATGCTGAGTCTGCTGCGAGCGAGAGAATATTCGCAGAAAAATATTTATTCTCTCTTCGGCGCGCATTTACGAAAGTATCGAATTGCCGAACTGGGCCGATAGCGCGAGCAAAACACAAACCGCGTCGTTCTACCGATAGGCACGAGTAGGAACGACGAAATGAAACTAACAATAAGCAAGAACGAATAGAGAGAGAGAGAGAGAGAGAGAAAATATAATAACCGAAATTAGAAATGCAAACGACGTTCTAGGCAGGAGTTTAGCATGTAAGAAAGTAGTCGTGGGTACGTTCTAAAATTGGTAAGATTCTGAATTGAAGAAGTGCCGTGTATCAACCGAAGTGGCAAATGCAGCTAGACAAATACTTTTGGAGAGCTTCGACGAATTTTAAAGCGTACGCAGAAATAGACCACGAATTCCATAGAATTATTCTCGTCCTAGCGGACGACCTCCTCCGAATTGGTAGTTCCTAACCGCGAATCTCATAGACATAATATACTGCCTATTTTTTTAACTCATCTATATGAGAACGTCAATATTGGTAGACTGGCTATCTATAAAGTATTTCCGCGATCGACACACTCCGTCCGCGTCGTTTTTATTAAACAAGCGTAAAACGGTGGTGTGCACCTTTAGGTTCGCGGTTTCCTACATATCGATTCTTTTATATGACGTTTACGGTGATTACATCTTATATTGCATTGTAACGCTCAATAAAACGATTCAATGTTGTTGTTATTAAGGGAGGTATGTGCGTTATTTTTTACATTAAGCGAAGACGATAACGGTTAGCCGCACGAATTTGGACAAAAAAGAATTTGGTAAGGATTGCCGATAACGCGTCCAGGTTCTCACGTATATCGGGTCGAAGAGACACCAGTGAAGCTATTTGCTCCGCTTTGGTTACGCGTCACTTTAGTGACGTTTCTCTGTAAGGCATTTATCAAGTGGCCGCTAATTGTAAGTGCTGTCAAGTGAGTCCGACAAACAATTGTCAATTTGACAGATCCTACGATCACTGGCGAACCCGCACGAAATCACGTGTCGATCTAGCGCAGTTTTGGGGAGAAACCGATGGCGGTATGATAATCGCTAATCATATTTCAACGCTGTCATGACGAATACGATTAATAATGTCTCTGCCAAGGAAATATGGGAGCAAGGCTAATGTTGATTACAAAGCACGGCTCGAGCATAAACTATATCTGGTAAGTTTGACAGTGAGATAAGGTTAGTTATCATTGGGCTAAAAGTAAATTACAATTGACCTTTGGCTCCTCCACGTTCGCGACACCTTTGAAAAAAGGAGATTCTCGAATATCTACGTATTACGTACTGTACTTAAGGCAGTCAGAGAGATTTTTCTTTAAGCTGCAAATTTTACAAATGATTTTCAAAGATGTAGCTTTAGCGAGGATATTAATTGAAAGATAAGAGATCGATTGTTATTCGCTGCTTTAGATTGTTTTTGAAAGTATTGCGTATTAATGCGTTCTTGTTTATGTACACGAAGGAAATTAATGCGTAGATTTGCTTTGTAGGCTCGCGAGAATCCGGAGCCAGTCTTCGATGTATCGGAATGCGCTCTGAAGCAAGTACCATCTGGAATCTATTCGTTGTGTAAGGTGTTCAGGAAGAGAGCATTATGGATGCATTGCAACAGATTAACTTCGCTCTCAGGTGGAGGTGCCTTAAATGATCTATCGTTGCTCACCGTACTGGATCTACACGAAAATGAAATTTCCAGTTTGCCACCGGATATTATTTGTCTCGTTTCGCTTAAGGTGCGGACAGTGTTGTTGTCAATTAAATTGTGTAGTCGAATATAACTGAATTTATACATTTCAGGAACTTTATCTACAGAGCAACAAAATAAGGAAACTGCCAAATGAAATTGTGCACTTAAGTAAGTTAACGATATTGAACATTTCGAGGAATAACTTAAAACAATTGCCAGAATCGATAGGAAACTTACAGCACCTCACAGCTTTGGATATTAGTCATAATAGGTCATTGCAAAAGCTCCCTATGTCCTTGGGTTACGTACAACTTTTAGTACAGCTAGATGTCGACGGACTAAACCTTTCTTATCCACCTCAAGAGATTTTGGACGGTGGTACAATTGTCATTGTAGCGTTCTTGGCAAATCAATGTGGTATAGGGTATTCGCCAGAAGATTCGGTCTCCGAGACAGATTCATCCCGAGAAATAAGCTCTGAAGACATGCAGGCAGTCTATCACAATAGAAACAATGATGTACAGGTATTAAATGCATGGCACACGTCACATTGCATATGTATAGTGTCTCCTTAATGTTTTTAATTCTGTTTTTAGGCAACATTACAGAAGCTAGAGAAATTAAAGGCATGTGGACGCTTTTATAATTTCTGTATGCTTTCAAAATTGCTTTCCGTGCAATATGTGATATCATACGCTGCGATCATTATATTTTTATTTCAAATATATTATTTACCATTTACACGATATTGCTATATTTATTTATCAAATTAGCCTTATGTTGTGACCGATCGTATTGTTTATGAATTTTTATCACAATACAGATTCCATTCTAAACTTTGGCATACACATTGTGAGACACTTGTTTTATTCATAGGAACAACGCCAAAATGCATTATTGGAAGTGGAAAAAAATATAAAGCAACAACAAGAACATGAAGTAGAAATACAAACGATGTTAAAAGCGCATAGAAAAAAGGTAAGTTAATCGAATACATATCGCATATGATATCTGTAAGGCATATGATTTTTACAGTTACTCCAGGACTTGGTTACACAGCAAACACAATTAGAACAAGAATTAGAGAAAGTGCAACAAGAACGAGATACTAATAGAATACGTCTACTCTCTTTTATTTCTAATGGTACAGCATATTTTATTCTTTTCTGTAGCTGCCAGGCATAATTCAATCCTTTCATGAGGCGCACTGTTTTATTTTTAGCTGAAAGAGATGCAGACGATGTAATTAAAGAATTTTTAAGAAATAGTGAAGAAGAGAGACAAACGCAAGCTGAATTATTAGAGCGCGAGAAGCAAGAAGAAATGCAGTTACTCTCTTCTTGCCATACAGAACAATTTATGTTCAGAACAAAAGACACTCTTTGTAAGTTTATAATATTACTTTTGTAACATAAGTGGATTGCAAAAATAAACTATTTTTAGTGGAAATGGAGAAACTGCTGGAAGAGGAAATGCATCGAACCCAAAAATTGGAAGAACATACGAAGTGTAGAGATTACAATATGCAGTCATTGTTAACCATGTTAGTAATTTATAAAATTCGAGATCTTTATCGCTAATATTTTTCTCTAAACAAGAACATTAGCAGAAAAAACCATTCATTACAGAGAAGTGAGAAATAATGATCATTTAGCACAAATAATGCGAGACAATGAGAAGAGCAGGCAAGATTTAGTTGACAGATTAAGACAAGATGAAGTGTTGCAAAAAGCAGCTGTAGCTGCTTTATTGGAACGTAGTGATGCACGCTGTTGGAGTATCGTGCAACAGGTGAATTTGGTACAATCTCAATTAGCTGCACTTACCAACATCGAATTAGAAAGACGGAAACTAGAAATGAATCAACAACTGGTAAGTACTCATACTTACATTTTAATTAACCTGCAGCTGTTTCTACCCTTTCATACACAATTTTAGAATGAAATTGCTGACAAGAGAGTAGCATTAAGTGCCATCCTGATGAATTTATTAGATCAACAACAAAAAAGAAGAGATCAACTTCTAGAAACCATCAATAACATAGAACAGCAACGATTTATTAGTGTAATTATGTATTTTATTATATACATTACGTGAAATGTAACGTATTTATCACAATCTCATTGTACCATTTTGATTTTCAGAATTGCAGAAGGGGTAGTCTATTCTGGTTGATGCAATATCAATCATTAATGGAAGCACGTCCTCAGGGTTTATTGGAAATGCTAGAACCTATGCTAGTGCGACATGTTGCAATAGCTGGAGCACTACACTGCCTCCCGTTTTTAGCTACTTTACCGTCAGTCTTACCGAATCTTAATGATGATGAATTGATAAATGTATGCCATAATCTTGTCTTGCTCACTAAATCATTCTTGTTCTGATTGTTTATTTTTCTTTATTGCATAGATGGGTATTCACAGTGAAAATGACCGTGCTGCTATTTTGCTAGCAGTGGAGAATTATTTAGCTGAAGCAAAACTTAGTGATCAAGCATCACATGTACCTTCTGCTCCATCTGAAGAAGCTTCAACTAGTTATAGTACCACAGATTATATTAGCACACAAAATACAAGTTTGTCAGAGTGTGTGATCTGCCTTGACTTACAGGTATATTCTATATTCACATGCTTAATATCAAATCAAGACAGTTTAGATGTACGTATTTAAAGTATAATATACTTGATGTGTCTTTTTCAGTGTGAAATAATTTTCTTGCCATGCGGCCATCTATGTTGCTGTTCAGGTTGCGCAAGCATGGTTACATCAGGTTGTCCTATGTGCAGAAGTGTTATTGAGCAAAGAATTTGTATTGTAAAGCCTTAAAGTTAGAATGCCCTTTCAATATTCGCATATATCTATTTAGATTTCAAAAGGTGTACTCTTAATATTACACATTTTTTATCAATTAGTCTTTAAGAATTAATCTATTATTTTCATAACAAGTAGATCTCATATTTAATTGCCTATGACTATATGCACACTTCTGCTAATTTATAGCTAATTTTTAAATACTCAAATGCATATATTAATCCCTACTGCAATTTCAAAAAATTTTGAATGCGTTAACATTCCGATTAATATTTTCTAATGATATTGGATGTTATACTTCATTTTCCAGTATTCGATCCCAATTTACTTATATTCATTATAAATTGTTACGCACTTTTTAAAAAGACTCTTGTCCATATTGTAATTGTTTGTAATTTTGATCACTCATTTATACAAGTGATGTCAAAATTTATGCATAACCAAGTTAAACTCATCTAGCATGCACTCCATCTTCGACTTCTAATTTGGTCAACTAGTAGTAAAACAATAAAATTTATAATTGCTAATTCCATATAACAAAGTATCTTCAGGTCAAATAACGAATCTGGTCAATGTTACCAGAACAATGTAAATCTGTTTCTATACAGTTATATGTATAATTACACGTATACCTCGATAACACAATGTATTTATAATTTAAGCAGTACTCCGTTATTTTATCATTAATTTTAGATTTTATCTGTTACATTATTTTCTAGAAGTATCACATTCACTATTCATTGCTCAGTCTAAAGAAAGAAGTGATTATGTTACACATAAGGAACAATGACATTTACAATCTTATGTTTGAGCGTTTTAAATTATTCGCATAAAATGACAGTTTTGAACGTACGATAAGTATACGCGATTGAATACATTTTATGGAAAAGAATCTTCAAAATTGTAAGTACATAAATGCAAACACTTTTACACGAAACAAGGACAAATACATATCCGAATATATTTACACGAAGCATGCGGCGTAAATACCTAGTGAACAGCACTATTACATAATAGGTCAAAGATTTGTAATGCAAAACAGTTCCAACGTGCAAGCTTTTATAACCAGTAATTTGTACAAAAGACTTTTATATATAGATTTATATGTACATACATACATATATTGCCATTTCTACACTGTACGACTTTAGCTTGTCGACAAGGTATGAATAAATAAAACCATCAATTCCTTGTTAAATCCACGTTAAAATACGCGTAGTTTTTGATTACAAGCCGTAGCCTCATTAGAGCCTATAAGTGACTTTTCTAATTATTAGAATTTCCTATATTTGGCAATTAACAAAATATGATATTTCAGTAATGAAATTCAGGTCTGAGAAATAGTCGAACAGTCGTTATTTAAGTACAGCCTAAGACTATTTTATTCATAAATATTTTACTTATACAAAATAAAAGTATCTTCTGTTGGTAATTATTGCTATTATGAGTAAGAATAGATCAAAATACAACAATTTCTCTTCCCGGATCGTCTTCATCCACCACATCATCTTCGTCCTTCTTTTGCTGCTTTCGTTTTGTCGTAGCATCTTTCTTTTCTTTCTGAGCTTTCTTAAAATTTTCTAAGGATTCTTGTAAGGATTCGACGAATTGATCGAATTCAATGTCCGTCATTGCTTGAATAACGTCCTGTCCACTAATAGTCTTACGATTTCCTTTCTTAGCTATTATATTAGCGGACGATGTCAAATACAATATGAAAATTGACGACGCCTTTGCAACAGCCGTTCTAGCATCCTTTCCAATTGTGATGCCCTCCGGTAAAGCTTCTTTTATGATTCTGGTCACGACTGCATTCGGAAGGTTCAGATCTTCCAGACGTTCTGCCATTTAGATGTTTTTACAAAATATAAACCTAAAAAGAGATAATGATTCGCGATTTGTAAAACGTAAATTAAACCCTTGTATGTTTTTCTTCATTAATATGTATCAGTAAACGCACAGGTATGTCCTCAACCAACATTTGTAAGGTTAGCATCAAAAGTACATTAAAAAAAATCTACAGAATGTCGAGTGCGCGCCAAATGTTTACGTTTATCAGTACATACTTACGTATAATTATTTAGTATCGAAACGTTTTGCAGACCTTACAAATAAGCGGTTCTGACACTGGTATTTTGTAAGCACCAATGATTAGTTATTTTCCCGCCAATAACATCAATGCTCGAAACAAAGTAAGGCGTTCATTCATGAATTCACATCACTTCGGGGATTTAAATCTTAAATTCAGGAATACGCGAAATAAAATCGAACCTCGGGCGCTTCTATCACTTTACACATAAAGGTACAAATCGCGAAAAAAAAAAGCGTAAAGAAATCTCTCCAGTTCTTCGTGATCAATCTCAACTACATGATTCTCGATACGGTTATTTTCAATATCCACTTCTCTACTTGCAATGAAGTTTCTCGCGTAGAGAAGCGCCATCTGTTACAGTTATGCGACGTAGCGAGCCGCGATGAACATATGTCGCCGAATTCTCGTCATTGTTATGTGTTGAGAATGTCAATTCCATAGGAGTTGAGTTTTGTGTCGTCTGCAACTTGACAAGTGGATATACGTGTCCGTGCAGTTATAAACAGTTATAAAGGCACCTCACACCTTACAGTAAAGACGTTTATACGCGAACGAAACATCACTCGGAAACATCATTCGGAGGAAAATGTCAAAAATCGAAGAAGGAAATGCCCACATACGCACAGCTGAGAAGAGGTTTCGTATCGTGTTAATTGGCATTTAAACGTTTATAGTACGGCGAGTAAATGATCGGCATGCTAATCGTATGAATCTTGTGACTTACAGTTTAAAAACTTCTCTAATAAGATGGCGACCTGATTTTGAGATTGCAGCCGACGAATACGCTCTAGCAGGTAAGAAATTGGAACTCGAAGTATCACGTTAGCACGAAGATTTCTGATCACCGCAAATCCCTTGTTTTTCTCTTTCAGCGACTTGTTTTCGAATAGTGAAGTCTTACAAACAATGTAAGGATTGCTTAATGAAGGCGGCAGATTGTTACAAACAAAATAGATCGTATCCTTTCATACATTATTGCACGTTATACATGCATATTTCATCGTCGCTCTCGTGTATTTGTTGTTCTACGCGTTGGGCCACTTTCTTTCATTTATTTTCCTAAACCTTATTAAAGATGGTTCCATGCAGGAAAGTAAGTGTGAACTTGTTAATTATTATCGAGTGACAATAGTGTATATTATCGTCGAGTAATATATTTATTTTGGATCGAAGAAAATGTTGAATTGCTTTGTAGCAGCGTAACATCTTCTGTATTAAGACACCAAAATTTACAGGACGGACTGCTGACTTTAATGATAGTATTACAATTAAACATTAATGGAAACTGTAATTTTTTTAGAAACATCGAACAAGCTATACTTATTTGTAAAGAAATGAATAATTATGACGAGGTGCCGAAGTTGGCACATAGTGCTTGCTCGCTTTACCAACAACACGGATCTCCCGAGTCTGGGGCCACCGCACTCGACAAAGCAGGCAAGATGATAGAAAGCACCCAACCTGAGAAAGCATTAGAATTGTTCTCTCGTGCTGCAGATATTGTAATGGTAATATACTTTTCGAGAATTATTAATTCGCACGTCTTAATCGATCATTATTTTGAAGTATCGTGTATTATTTTTTAAAGGGTGAAGATAGTCCACGTCAAGCGGCGGAATATGTGAGCAAAGTAGCTCGACTGTTGGTTAAACTTCAGATGTACGATCAAGCCGCGGATGCTATTCGAAGAGAAATAGGAATGCATCAACAAATAGACCATGCGCCTTCAGTAGGTCGATTAGCTGTAGCATTAGTACTAGTGCAATTAGCACGTGGCGATCAAGTTGCCGCTGAAAAAGCATTCAAAGAATGGGGAAATTATTGCGAAGCTCCCGAGGTATATTCATGATAAATATTCGAATACACAAAAATGATGCGCTTGTACCCTGTTTTAATATTTATGCTACATATAAATCTTTTTAGGTGCAAACTTTGGAAATGTTATTACAAGCTTATGACAATGAAGATGCGGACGCGGCAAGATCAGCTTTAAACAGTCCTTTTATTAAGCACATGGATGTTGAGTATGCCAAGCTTGCACGAGGTTTACCTCTACCGCAACAAGAGTATGCTGTACCACCGGTAGGAATAAGGGCAAATGCAGCAGAATCATATGTATCACCTAATGCTGCTAAGTTAACTGGTCAAGAAATGGTTGAAGCAGAAGTAAATCATGTTTGTAGTATTTAAATTCGCATACTTTGCTGTTCAATCTGTGCAATTTCACGGACATAGTAGATTAATTTGATCAAGAACCTTTGCGTATATTTAAAAAATTTAACGACATTACTTTCTTAGGGAGATGGCGTCAATCCAAAAGTCAATGATTCGAAGAGCGAAGGGCATGAATCGGAACCAGCTTCACAGCCTTCGCAAAAGGAAGAAGATGACGAATACGAAGGTGGATTGTGTTGATCACCTTTCATACAGGATCATATATGCCATTTTACAGAGGATAAGGTTATAAAACCGAGAAATTTAATTTTATCAAAGATCACGCGCTGTATTAATCGGCAAATGATGTTGAATGCCTAACAAAAGTATCATTTGCGAGCATGCTTGAAAAATGTAGTCGGTGTTATCATTATCTTCGAAAACTAGTCTTTCTTCTAATTGAAAAGAATCGTGTCTCCCTTTTAATTCTATAACCACTGAACGACATTTATAGAATTATATACACGATATAAGTTACTTCTACAATTCCAACTTTGTGTACGACTTAAAAACACACATAAGTTTTATCATATAAATGTGGAAAATATCCAAAGTAACCTATGCATTTACAATAAACACAGCTATTAAAAGCTTAAACATATATCGCTGTGTTAAATTAAGCTGTGTAAATATTTAGTTCTTTCGTATTACTCTTAGAATAAATATTGTAAAAACGATGTCTGTAGAGAAACTACATCCTATGTACTTACTGAATAAATACATTTATGAATGTTAAGGTACAGAGATCTTTCCACTAATTCTCCAGGAGCAATTTAAGTTTCTACAATATCGTATATGTTACAAAATACAAATTGCATCGGTAAATCCAAACGGTATATCTGTATTTTGCACAGAAATTTAATTATGCAGGTTATGAGAATGTATTATAATAAATAACTAGAAGTAGAAAAATTATTTACCTTGAATTGTTAAATGCATACAATATGTTGCTCACAAGATGAAACAAAACCACTGAATCGTCTTCTCATTTAATTCTAATAGATATATTCATGCACTTGGTACTTCTTGCTGCTTCTTGCGTTCTTTCAACCTTTGAAAATAAGCGCACAAGCGCGTGCTGTATGCCATTGAGAAGAAAACTGAAAGATGGTCACCTGCATTCTGAAAGCAGCTCGCAGCATCCACCAGAAGCAAATTGAAGATAGGTGAGGTTGGGTGTGGTTCGATTTTCGAACGAAAAGTTCCACAAATGCTCGCACCTCAAGGGTAAATTCATTCGAACAATTGTGAATGCAGCATAATACTCTCCTACAGCACGAAATCAATATTCTTCCGCCTCATAGAGAGGAGTATTGCGCACGAACATCAAAATCGAATAAATAGTCGTCTGCAAGGAGTAGTCAAAGCAGACGTCATAATACGGATGATATTGTGACAACGTTGAACGAATAAAGTGGTGAGGAAAAGCGTCGATCCAATCATTGTGTCCCGTCGAAGTTATTACTCCTTTGTGTGTGAAAGACTCAATAATTCTACCGATGATCGGCAAATCACGTATACGGATTCTTGTGGGTGCCGTGAGGCGGCGAGATAGGCCGCCCCTTTAAATTCAAGGAAGGAATGACGCTGGAGAACCCATTCTTTGTCGTCAAGGAGTAAGTTGACTGTAAAATCATACATTGTTATAAACATGAAAAATCTTCGGTAAATCTCGCGCCAACAATAACAGAGGCACTGTGAAATTCGATCGCACACTGTGTCTGGCATTACACTCTCACGTGCGATTGGACTCGAACGAAATTTTGTGTCAAGATCCATATCTTTTTCCGCGACGCATCGTATTCCACAATATCAGAATATTCTCAGTATTTTTTCCACGCAGCTTTCCCTCAGATAACTTATCGCGTCCATTCAATACCTATATCTGATTGCCAGCACACGATGCTAATGCTAATCGTGCAATGTCCATTTTTTCCAAAGTTTATTTTAGTCGATATAATTAGACATTCCCTACTAACAATATAAACTCGATACTTTTCTTATAAACCCTCGTCGATTTATTCTTAATATGCAGAAAATCTGTGAATTAATATGATAAGCAATAGGTAAAAGAAATTTTATTGTGCTTCGTAAATTCGAAGGAAAAACAAACCTAACACTTACGCAAATATTAGTATATATACAGACGCGTATTGTTCTGTGTTTATTGCGCGCTTACGTTCGTTCTTGAAAATCGTTTAAAGAATAATCGATATTTCTAAAGACTGATACTGCGTTATCGATAATTCTGAATTTGAATGCGAATTGCCATTACCAATTTTAGTCGAGGACAATGCGATGTACCGCACGATGCATGTTCTAAACTCGTCCATCGTTACTCACCCCTTTTCGTATTTGCATTTCAGCGAGGTTTGCAAGGCTTTAAATAAAAATCGTGGCTTGTATGGACGGTGGGTCGAGTTGCAGGATGTTGTTGTTACGAGTCCAAATGTGAGCGGGGGTCTCCCAATTTCGCGGGAAGAATTGGATTGGACGACTACCGAGCTGCGAAAGGCATTACGTTCGATCGAATGGGACCTCGATGATCTAGAAGATACCATCTATATCCTTTTTTTATCTGCAGTTCACCGTGCATTAAACTTTTCCGCGAAAATCACTCGCCTCATTTCGGCTCATCGAACGAAAACATTTCGAGAGACGGAACTATACGTGAATGCAAAAATAAGTTGCACTTGAAATCAAAATTTTTCAAATTCGAATCGTTCTTTCTGCGCTAATAATCGATTATATCGATCCTTAGCACGATATACGTATCGTAGAGAAAAATCCAACGAAGTTTAAGATCGACAACAAGGAACTTACGGTTCAACGAAATTTTATCGAACAAACCCGCGAAGAAGTAAAGGTAAGATGAGATTGTTGACGAAAGGATTTTTCAGTTATTCTCTTCGTAATAGTATGAAGAATAAGAAAATGTGACGAGGAATTATTCTAAATAGTTTATTGTGGTTTTTAATAACGTTGCAGGTCATGAAGGATAAAATGAATTTGAGTAGAGGGCGGGACCGTGATAATACGGCAAGGCAGGCAAGTATAATAGTCCTGTTGAAGTTATCAGTTTGTATTTTTCAAAAATCAGTATTACCAATATCGCTTCGAACATTTGCTCGATTGTAGATGTGCTCTTGTTTGGCATTTAATTTTTCGTAGTGTTCGAATCGTAGGAAAACACCGGGTTATGTTAATTCTCGAGTTAAGAATTCGACGTTGGTATCAAAGTGCATAATTCGATGTTAATGCTCGAATGAATAATGCGATGTTAATTCCGGAGCTAATAGTTCAATGTTATTCTCGTATTTCTGCGCCGTAAATTCTGCTCTGTAAGTTTACGCCGAAGTCGGGGTACCTTTATCTTACAAGTCACTTTGACTACTTCTAATCGCATTCAGGGCACACTGGCACACATGTGTCATATATAGAAGCTATACAAGTTCGACTCACCCAACCGCACGGCAAACATCTTCCACATTTACCATAATTCGACGTAATACAGTCGATAGTGTAATCGTCGAAGTGTAACAGTTTCACGCGTTTCAAAAAGTGTGTGTACTAGGAGTTTCTTCAATATGCCTCTCACTGAATTTTGATCGGATCAAATGGTTTACACGGTAAAGTACTTACAGACATAAGAAACCTTTCAGTATCGCATACTCGCTAGGATTTTATAACAAGATCGTAGTAAACGTTTTGAGACTTTTCTTACAACTGTTTCGACAGCCCCTTTTAGACAACAGTCCTGCCCGAGTGCCTGTCAATCATGGCACGACGAAGTACAGTAAATTGGAAAATGAAATCGACAGTCCCAACAGACAATTCCTTGGCGATACGATGCAACAACAGAATTCGATGATGAGGCAACAAGACGAACAGTTGGACATGATCGGCGAAAGTATCGGCACTCTCAAGACGGTTTCAAGACAAATTAACTCAGAATTAGATGAGCAGGCAGGGTGAGTAATCTGTTTTCTTTTAATAATGTAAGGAATAGAATTGTCGAGCCAGTGAAAAAAGTATTAACTCGTTGGATACTTCGTTGCGAGTTGTACGTCCAAATATTTCACTTATCGCGTGTGAAACGCGAATGGCGAACTTACAAGAAAGATAGAGAACTTTGAATATTTGGTACAGAAATGTTAAATCAATTTCAGTATGCTGGATGAGTTTGGCAATGAGCTGGAAGTCACAGACTCAAAGCTGGACGCGACAATGAAGAAAATGGCTAAGGTTCTTCATATGAGTAATGGTAATTATAATAATTACATTCCTGCTCCTACTACTGCAACTTCTAGTGTCTCTGATCTTGCTTCGAAACCCTCCTCTCTATCTTCCTTATCAACTACAATAACTAACTGTTTCTTATGTTCTGGGGAATAAATGTCCACCGCTTATCACGATTAATTATCTTACCATAATTGTTCAGTAGTAAAACTCTCAGTGACCACTATTCCTTCTCAGATATTGACAAAGGTAAAATGATCTAAATAGAATACAAATTGAAGAGTGCATGCTCCTACTGAAGATTTATGGATGCATTTCACCTGACAATATATGATTTAAAGCAACCATTGTTTTTACGTAAATATTGGATTTTCTCTTTTTTTTTTTAATGTAGTCATGTATAGCATATCACCGCATATTTCATATTTCAACACGATGTATTTTCATAATTTTCCCCATTTTATAAAGTTTATTTATAGCATCGTTGCACATCTCTTATATACTTCTTTCCCAACTTGGTTTCTCCAAAAAGAGAGTTATACTTTATAGATTTCATGCTGATATAGAATTTCTGCTTTATACTATCAATTTTATTCTGTGATTATGATCTGGATCTGTGATGTCGGTGTACTAAACACAGTACTTTCCTAACGCAAAATAAAGTAATATGATTTGAATATACTGATAAGATAAAGTTCTTCCAGACGGCGGTCATGTTTCAAAGTATCTCTAATATTCATAATATTGTCACAATCGCATTTCTTTGCGATAATGTGAGAATAACAGTACTATCACCTAATATTAGAAGGTTATCAACTCTCGGTGTGGTTCACAACGTCCTATTTTTATCTGAAATTCTTCTGAATGAGTATAGCTTCTGAGTTCCATGCATTGCACTTGATGCCCTTTAAAGTATTACAGTTCGCTGCCAAATACATTGATCGGGCAACATAGAAATATCTTATAGACAAACGAACCACTTTCAGAAGTTTTATTTACCCACGACTGCGGTGTTTAATCGTGTTGCATGACACGTGTGAAAGATTTTTATTTAAAGTGCAAAAGTTAAGATAGTTAAACAGCAATTACGTATCTTTCATTTAAATGAATTTATATTCTGGATCTGTTTATAAAGTGATTAGTTGCCAAAAATGCAGCAAACTGTTGTTAAACTGTTGGATATGCTAATATGTAGTAAACTATATTCTGCAGATATTCTGTAGATATACAAAAAATTATTTATTTTATTATTTGACACAATGTAGGTAACGGTATAGTATGAAATTGGAATGGACCAGTCATTTTCATGAAAGAGTACATTTGGATATATTTAATGATATTTATGAGAAATGTAAAGTAATCGAGAAAAATTGAAATGCAGAGGTATGATGTAATAGACATCATACATTAGGGTAAATTACAGAATAATTATAATAAAGGACAAATGTTTTATTGAGATATTATCCATTAAGGCTATATAGATAAATGAATTAATACATTCAAGAGGCTTATTAATATAAAGCTCTTAATGGGTGTTATGTCAAGAAATACAAAGTGTATATTCATGAAATTGTTGAACAGGGAAACTAAGCACAACTACTTGTGCCTCATCAAAATTTAACATACAGGCACCTTATATGCAACATTAGAGAAATTTCAGTATATATTTAAAATGTTCTACTCTACTACTTATATTCGTGTCTAGACATGAGACATGGAAATGTTAATTTCGCATGCAGTTCATAAGTCATTACATAAGCAATGTTATAAGAATTTGAATAATATGTATAAATAAATAGACAAATTGTTTCAATAATGTTTAACGTGTAAATGGATTTGTAAAATGGTCGGTTAAAGTGTTGAAAAATGTAAAAAAACGTGTTATACAATGTTTGATAATTGATTGTTTCTTAATGTAAATTAGAATTATTATAAAATATTGTAAAATTTCGTAGTTGCAAAGTAGTATGAATATTGAGATGAAAGAGTAATAAGAAGTAAAATGTCTAATTCCTTATTACATAGTTATTGTATGACTTGATGTCATTTTACTCATTTATTCAAGCATGTAATATTAACAAAAGTCGTAGAGTATTATTTCTCATACATGACCAATTGTGAAAACAAATATTGATGAATAAAACTTGAGATCTAATTTATATTGTACGTATTGCTATAAAAATACCACAAATATTCCCGACCCATAATTATAAATGGTATACTATATTCCATGAAATAGTTTTTACCCTACCTTAGAAACCAAATTACAGCAAGCGTTATTTGCCAAAATTCTGTGGTTGAGGGAGTAGTATCAAATAAAATTTTACTTACATTTAGAAACTGATCCATATACGAATACTTTTTCATTTTCTTTCCCTTGCAGTTTTACAAGGGAGTAGAACACTAATAAAGCGTTCTATTATTAGTGGCATCTAAATTATTGTAATAATTATTCTATGATCTGAGTTACTTTACCGATCCTATTGAAGTGCATGTTGCAATATAGCAATGTACAAAGCTGTACTATCAGAAGAAGGGCCATACGCATAAGTATTTCTTTCTTTTATTCTGATGTAACATATTCTGTTTGTGAAAATACGTGCTTTGTCGATTGATGTTTACTTATCAATAATGCAGATATTTTTTTTACAAGTGACGCATGTGATGTTACTTTCCGTTTGTTTTAGATCGGAGACAATGGGTAGCCATTGGAGTGTTGACAACAATATTGGTAGTTCTAATAATTTTGTTTATAATCAAGTAAATTATTTCTTTTTATAGCATTCAAACAAATGATTGGTTCTTCTTCATAGGATCTAATGTAAATTAATGTGTTAGATTTCAACCTACTATATACTTATTATATATAGCATTTTATAGTTAAACGGAATAAAAACTTATAGTTATTATAATTTATATCAATATTCCTTCAACCATCTCCCACAGAAAGAAATACAATAAAACTCGGGTGAATGAAAATTTAGTAGCTTTATGGAAAATATGTTAAAATTCAAATTGTGCTTACAATAATTGCACGCAATGAGAAGAAGATGTATCTAATTAATTGAATAAGTTCATAAGGGTTCTTGGACTGTTTGCGAAGATGTAAAATAATATTTACATATACGTATGTTTGCAAACGCTGTTTATTTTTGTATTCAATAATACAGTTTGCCAACCTACTGCTCTAATCAAAATAGTATAGCGAAAAAATGTGTTGCCACTTTACAGGTAGAAATCAGTCAGCATCACTTTTATATTTATGTTTCCATTACAAAATATTTATAAGTGAATGATCGAAGTTTGTCAAATAAACATGTTGTTATTTTGAAGTGCATGCCTGCCCATGTTTGCATATACTGAATGCATTTCTGTGTACAGTATAATATATATTAAAAGTATTTCTAATATGGCAGTACAAAAACCATGTTAAGGCAAATAAATCTAATATATATTTGTAAATTGATACTATATACATATATGAATATGTCATGAAAGTATGTCTAGTGCGTTAAAATATGATTTCGTGATGATGGTTACACCACTCTGACAAGCTATTTAGTATAAAAATATCTTTGGTATATCATTTATAATAGCAATCAATTGCATTGCATGTATGCATGTAGATTTAGCATAAAAAACATGATAGAATATTGCTTTATACTCATACATTAAATAAGGTGATCTAATCAATAATATACACATGGAATTATAGTGTGTGTGGCTATTTATAAATGTAAATTAACAATGCATAGGTAATATACCTTATCCTATAGCTTAAGCAGTTTTATCTTCCTATTTTCTTGATGCTGCTCAATAACTTTCCCTTAATATGTTAATACATATAAGGCACATATTTGTTAGTGTCAAGCCTCTAGGTATGATTTGTTTGTATATTCTGATTTTACGTCCGATATTATTTATCTATATAAGCAACTGTCATTATCATTTATAGAGCATTTAAATTTAAGGCTCTAAGCGTAAACGTTTGTGACAGTCTGAAGGCAAAGCTTTTCTGATATCGTCAATATTTTCCACCTCAATCCTCAATCGACTAACTTCATCTTCATAGTTTTTCACCCACTGAGTTTGTAAATTTTTAGCATCTGTTAAATCGCGTATTCGTTGATCTAAATTGGCAGTTCTAATTTCTTTTTCTGCAGCTACAAGACGTCCCTCCAATCGACTTAAATCTATGTCATCTGTATCGGAAAATTTATAATGTTATAGTTCATACATTCACCCTTTAATATAATTATCAGGAAAATATATTTAGGTTCCAATTATATTATACTAACCAATTTCAGGAAGGTCTTCGAGCTCTTTCATAATTTCAGCTACTTCTGCTAAAGCCTTGTCCACTTGCTGCGCTGCAAGGGATACACTAAGCTTTGCTTGACCAAGTTTGTGCTGTGCCTAAAAAATCAGAATATATGAACATTATTGTATCTTTAAATGCGAATAAGTGCTATTTACCAATTAATGCTATTTACCTCAGATGTTACATTGATATCGTGAGTAATTTTAATCTCGTATTGTTTCATCATGGCCTCTGTAATATTTACTCTTTGATACAAGTTATCCGTTTCATTACCCAAATCTAATGCTTCCTGTTTAGTTGTATTTGCTGCAATGCGTGTATTGTTAGCTTTGGCACTAGTGTCATCTGCATTCCTCTGTAAATTGTAAACATGTGTTTCTGTAGTTTAACGTGTATTTTTCAAGACTGGATTTCATTTCACTGTAATGTCATACTTGAGCATTCTTTGCAACTACACGAGCATTATTAGCTTTATCTTCAGATCCATCCAAAGCTTGCTGTGCTTTATTAGCCTGTAGAATAGCTATTTTGATTAAACTTTCAATTTCTGCGATATCTTCTAATGCATTTTGAGCCTTAATACGTTCCCGTTGAACTTCAGCGTCAAATTCTACATTAGATATGCCAGTAAAGTAATAATCATAAAATTATATCAAATCATAAAAAATTGCAAATTTATGTTACAATGCAAAGTAACTAACCACTTAATTTTTTGTATGTTTCTTGTGCTTCGCGCAAAGTTGCATCTCCACGCTTCACTGCTTCATGTGCTGTTACATTCGCATCATCTAATCCAGCAAGTAACTCAGCAGTTGCAGCCTGTTGATCTTGGGCCTTGTCTAATAATTCCTCACTTTTCTTCACTTTTTCAGATGTTTCATTTATAAGTACTTCGTTTTGTTCTAATAATAATTGTGCTTCTTCCTTAATTCGGACAGCCTAATAGAAATAACGTGTGTAAGAATAAACAAATCAACGACTAATTGTAATATTTCCCAGTATGCATAACCATGTAATTACCTCGTTGTTAAGGTTCTCAGTTTGGTTTCGTAACTGGTCGACATCGACATATGGAAGTGAAAAATCCATTATTAATAAGTCTAAGGCTTCCTGAGAGACAGCCGTTGATTTAGCAACTATCATGCCAGTAAGGTTTTTCACTTTATCCATATCAATTTTTAAGATTTCTAATTTATTTTCTAAGGCTCTTATTTCATCACTGAAAATTAAAAAATATTTTTTTAGATTGCATTTCGCACATAATTTTTCTTTTATAAATTTAACATAAAATTATAGATTACTTAAGTTGTATCAATACCTCATATCAGAATATTTGGCAATAGCTTTTTTCGCTAAATTGTAAGCATTAAGCGATGTATTGTATGCTTCATCAGCTAGCATATGAATTTTGTTTGCCTCATTGGTGTTTCTAGCAAAATAATAAATACATGTACAAATATATAATTAATTAGTAAACTGAGATAACTGGAATAGTTATATATATTAGCAACATACATATCAGCCAGTACACGTGCTTTCTGCGCAATTGCTGTCATTTGTTGATTTTGTTGACCAACTTGCTCAGCTCGCTGTTTAGCATTAGCCAATGCTGTTGCCCCATCTGTAGCTAAATAATCTTCTGCATCCTATAATTCGAAATATGTATATGCATACATTGTCAGCGCAGGAGGATGTTTGTATCCGAGAAGTTACATTGAACTTACAGTTAATTGATCATGTATTTTATCCAATACTCCTTCTGCCTCTTGTATGCTCATTAAACCTTTCATAGTAGTACCTTGTGCATCAGCAGATGCAGCGTCTACAGTTTGAGAAATCTCTGCGATTTCATCTACTTTATCGCGAAGATCATTCAACTGTTCCACCAAAGTTTTATTTTCACCTAAAACATGCTGTTATTTAGTTGCACTATATGGAGTATTGGTCAAAAAAAGAAAAAACATTTATAGTTACTGCCTGATCCTTGTTTTGCAGTCTGCAATAGATCTTTTACTCTGTCTTGCACATCTGCCAGTTCCTTTTCAAAGTCGGAATCTTTTATAACAGTAGGACTACTATTAATCTTCTTAAGAGTATTTTCTAGTTCAGTCAAACGTTCTCTGAGATTATTCACTGCTGATTGCACAAGATTATAACAGTCAGGACAATTAACACAACCATTCTGTCTATTGTGCTTGTTCTCTTTACAACGATCACAGCGCCTTCCTTCGACATTTGTAAGACACTGTTGTAACAAATGTCAAAGTAGAATATATTAACAGCTTTGCGTAAATTCATATGATAATATGTATAGTACGCGAATGGGTTACTTACAGGACATTGTCCGTAAGTATCACATTGTAAA
Source organism: Tiphia femorata (assembly GCA_944319695.1). Lineage (NCBI taxonomy): Eukaryota > Metazoa > Arthropoda > Insecta > Hymenoptera > Tiphiidae > Tiphia > Tiphia femorata. The sequence goes on along the minus strand of OX090901.1, from coordinate 19,587,885 downwards.
TCTTGCGATCCAATGCTGTCACAATCACAAGGTTGACAACCATCTTTACTGAAGCCATATTGATAAGGCAAACATGCATCGCATCGTTGCCCAGTAACCCCTTGTCTGCATTGACATTGGCCGGTAAAAGCATCGCACGTATGATTATATGAGCCATCTAAGTCACAGTTGCATGCTACACATCCCTACAATATTGACGAAAGTGTCTTATATAATTTTCTATGATCGAGTAACATGAAAGAATAGGATGTAACATTTTACCTCCCCACTCATTATATGATAATAACCTTCTTCACATTTGTCACAATTTTGTCCTATAACATGTTGTTTACATGGACAATGACCGGTTAGTTGCTCACAAGGTGCAACTCTCCCATCCTCCAGTTCGTGTGTCCCAGGTGGATAACATTGACACAGTCTACATCCATCTTCCTTACGATCTGAGAGAGCATCTCCATAATACCCTAATGTAAAGTAATTTGATTTTTTTAGTTATCATCGCACCAGTGTTTGAAACTATCTTACCTCGTCGAATGAGTTTAAAAATTGATCAACAAATCGCGTGTAACACTTATTATACCTGAAAGACATTCTTCACAATGGAAACCAGCAGTGTTATTAACACATTTCAAACATTCACCAGTTTCATGGTTACAATTGCGAACTGCATTTAAGTCAATATTATTGTTACAATCACAAGGTTTACAAGCCAGTCCTCTTTCAGGATTGCCAAAGTAACCGTCAGAACATGTTTCACATCTAGGTCCTGTTTACAGAATAATATAATGCAAAATTAATAAATGGAACAAAAATCTATTTTGAAATTCTAGCACATTCTATTAGACCGACTGATTTCTCAATAACCGCATAATTGAGAGCACAATTACAAAAATGAAATAAGCATGGTGAAATTATTCAATTTAGTGTTATACCTGTTCTGCCTATGGGACATTCAGAACATATCGGGTCTGGATTATTTCCTAGAAGTATGCAAGGGCCATTGTCTGGACAAGGGCATGGTTTACAATCCTCAGTTGTCCCTTTCAGTGGATAGCCGTAAAATCCACGACGACATAATTCACAATTACTTCCAGCTGTATTATCCTGACATATACATTGTCCTATAAAAAATTAGTAGATGTATTGGAAACAATTGCGATCATTGTCACTAAATAGTTACTGTTTAATTATTATTCACGGTAAAGTATTACGAATATATAGCAGTAGTACTGACCAGTCTCGGCTTCACAAATATCCGCATGCCCATTACAATTACAAGGAACGCACAAAGCAAATGGTCCACCATTGGGCGGATCATGATGAAAACCAGGTGCACAAGATTCGCAGAACTGACCGACGTAACCATGTGGACATTGACAATGCTCCACCCAATCAGCAGGTTCACCTGCAGCACCTCGATGCGCTGTTTCTAATTTCACATCGTCTAAGAAACCTCTACCTATTACGGAAATAATTAATTGCAGAATTGAAGCACATTATGTATGAGGTTTGAAAATATTATTCCAGGTAACTAACCTTTATGCGTGTATGTACCACGAATCCGAATGGCAGTTAAATTAGATAAAATTGACATAAAAGCTCTGGAAGATAAACGTGGTTGCCAACCATAATCAGAATGCTCGTGTAATCTGAAGGTATATTCTTGAGGCTAAACAAATTTATATCAAAGAAGGATAATATTTTAATCTGTTAATGTAAAAAATTCAGCTAAATAATATTAGCACAAATCTAATTCCACTTACCGTAACAATGGGCATACGATTGTTTTGTCCAAAAATTGGTTGTGTAATTTGTTCCCCATTTCCTCCCTCAAGAATTACATCGCGTGCAGTAGGTGCAGGGCCAGCTTCTCCTATTCTTAATGTGAATGATAAATCTTGATTATAAGATGCCCGTTGGTCACCTAAGAACCTGTCTGCAATACACACACATACAACAATACATTTATGATCAGTCATTAATATGAAATTATATCATACGATAAGGAAAAATTATAGTATGGTATATTATATCATATAGTATGGTATGTAGTAAACTATATAAAGGCAAGTCGAAAATGTTTCCGCAGACTATAGTTATTAAATTTTGTATTTACCCGGTGCAACAAAATAAACATTGTCACGATCTAACGCTGTCGCGGATATTGTTTGAGTCAATGCATCATATTGGAGTGAAATGGTATTTCCAGCAACCATGGCGCTCCAACGCTCATTTCCTCTAACAAACATACTCTCGATAACAACTTTGGAGTAACCACTTGCGGGTCTACAGACTGAAGAATGTCCATAACAGAAGCATGGTGTACATCCAAATTCGTTTTTCTCTGCAATGTTAAAGTAACCTGGACGACACCTAGTCAGAGATATAAACATGAAATCGCACAATTAATGTGATAAAAAGAACAATGAGAAATGACACATACTCTCGGCAACGTTTTCCTTCCACGTTTTCCTTACACATACAAACACCTGTGACAGGATTGCAATTCGGTGTATTCGCTAGTGATCCAGCTAAGCTACATTCGCAAGACGCACAACCAAACGAGCCAAAGTTGTAGAAATTGACTGCACACCGATCGCATTTCTCACCAGTCACGCCTGGTTTACATTGGCATTTTCCTTCGCTGTTACATTGAAGAGTTCTGGACCCTATTAGACAGAGGTTCTTTAGTTTACAATTTTATAAACGCATTGAGCAGTAAACACATTATTAATCTATCACAAGAAATACATAAATAAATCATCCGTGTATTTGTTACTATCTGCAAAGCTTGCATCGGATATACGTTATTTTATTTTACCAATTTCGTTGCAGTTGCAAGCCACACAATAATTGTCGTCTAGACGTTGATAGAAATTCTCTCGACATCGTTCACAATTGGCGCCATCGCGATTCGCCCTACAATCCATGCAGTGTCCACCGTGTCCAGTCGCTTTGTACAAATCCTTATCAAAGAAGCATCGATCCGAATAATTATTACAATTGCAAGCTGAAAACAAAGAGAAGTGTATTACAGATGGAGTTTACGTTAAGAACCAAAATCTACACCACTGCTACCAAACGTATTGCAAACTACAACCGTATTACTTCAGATTAGAAATTTGAAATTATAGTGGCGAGACTTACAAGATCCCAGGTACCAAGGAAATATTCCATTATGCAAGGTGGATATGCTCTTTACCCTGCTTATCAAAAACAACAGAACAACAACCTTCATCTTACTGTTTTTATCTCCAAGAAATTATACGAACTGAAAAGGGTTCTCATCAATCGCTTAAGTCTTTCTTTCGATATCTACATACTACAAAGATATCTGAGTTTTGTAAAATCCGCAGTGATCGATATAATTAACAATATGTTCCCATAAATTCGCGTTAAGCCTGCTATTGGTCTGTACCATTTTCTGATCCTTTTCAAACCATTTTTATCCTGTTCTACTTAAAAATATTCAGAATCGTTTTGAACTTTAATTGTCACCGTTTCAACAGTACCGAGCTCGCGGCCTGTATGGGCCTTGCATTGCAGTCGCACATCTCAGACAATCCCCACTTAGGCGCGAGCAATGTACGTAAAAGGTAAATCCGGTTAGGTAATGTCTGCCCGAGCGCGAGCCACCTCTCTCTTATGGTGCTCCAAAAGACTATGTCGAGTAAAAGAAAATACTCGTCCCTTTTCCTTAACAAGTTTAAAGTCGAAAATCAATTTCGTGTAGCCTAAGCACATCATTTTACACAAATTTACCTTTGATTGTTAATTAACCTTGCCTTAACCAGTTAACTGCGAAATTTTTTTTTCGAATTTTAATTTTTATATCGAATGATAAATTTCTTTTTTATTGTTCATGATCAAAAATATAAAAAATTTGGATTTGTGTATACACGTCAAACGCAGTTAACTGGTTAAAAACAATATCTACTCCGATTCTATTGTTCCTTACAATTTCGCACTAAAACAGGGCCCACTTACGCTTGCATTCGTGTGCATCCGCGGTAGTTGCACGTCTCCAAGGTGCATCGTTGTAAAATGGTAAACATTCATTGCAATCTGGACCTGCGGTGTTGTGCTCGCACCTATAAAAACAATTTTTTTTATTATTATTAAAGAGTTAAGTTCGACTTATAGAACACGATAAAGTTCACGTTTAAATGTGAATATGATTGCAAAGTTGATAAATTGATGAGTACAAAGTTAACGAATGAAGAGTGTTACCTGCAAACTCTGCGAGTCTTGCCATCGACACTCGTACTATTTACACATTCGCCGGCGTGACCGTTGCAAGCACAACGTGCTCCAACGGCTATGTCAGCTATCGCATAGTAGTAAGACTGTAATACATGAGAATCTCGGAACACTTCGTCACCAAACGTGTTCATTCTGTCCAACGTGATCTTTATATCCGTGGCCTGCACCCATTCCTAATCGACGTTAAAAAAGCAAATCAACTAAATGTACAAATCTTGATTAACTAAAGGTCAATGTTCCAGTTTCTACTCAAGTCCTGATTTCTACTCACTATCAACTATTCTTCTTAACATTAATATTCGGTTGATAAAATCAGTTAGAGAAATATTAATTATTCATTATTTAGATACTCCGACATAAGTTGCATAGGCTCGTTGCTCGCTAGGTAACAGCTCGTTGTTAAAAATAAATTTCATAATCCGAGCAGACGTTGTAGTCTTAAATGAGTTGAAATAGGGTATCGGCCTTATTGATATCAATAAACCGAGACTGAATCTGTTACACTTGTATGCGCAGAAATAGGGACACGTTGTGAGTAGATATACGGATACCGCGATTTTTGCCGAGCAGAAATACGTTCATTTCTCGCATTGCATTTAATTAAGAATTATTCGTAATAAAAGTCTGTAAAATGATATTCTTTTAATTTCATATGTAGTACGACTCCTGAGGTGATAAGCGACCAATTTGTTCGCTAATTGTTACTTAAAATAATAATTTAAACTACTGTTTTTAGTATCATCTGTCTTAAATGAGTAGAAATAGGGAAATTGACCTTATCCGCGCATCAAACAGATAGGACAATTTTAATACCACCGTGCTCCAAAGACTGAAGTGTTTAAATTTGTTTGGCAAAAACTTTTTCTGCCTGCTTAATTATTTTTCAGTGAAGCCCATTGGTGTTCTATTTGACATTATGCGAAAAATTGTCGTTTCGTCATGATCAAGTATACTCGACATAAACAGTTAAAGGGTTAATGAAGAAAATACAGCCAAATCTTATTATTCAAACCCAAAAGAACCTCAAGCTACCACAAATTTAGGATTAGCCTTAAAACACGTTTATAAGTACTCTTTCAAGATTAGCAAAAGTCATTTCATGGGCAGAAAAAAAGTCAAAATTTGTTGGCTGATGTTATAAGTTCAAGCATGAGATAAAAAGTAGCTTGGACAAAAAGCTACTCCTACATTAATTTGTACTTCCATTATTATAATTTTTATCTGCGTTTATTTGTACTTTCATTATTATCATTAACTCGCTTTCTTTAAAAAATTATGCAAACGAAAGTGGAATTTATACCTGTAGGGCCAGATTGGTCTCGAAGTAGTAAGCCAAAGGTCGGCCCTCCAAGGTCGAGAAAGCAACGGTACCCTTGGTGAGGGGAGAAATATCAGAATACTCGGAATTACAAAGGACCCTCGTGTCATCACCTCGCGTGGTTTCCTTGGATTCCGGAAGTCCGTATGTGTCCCTACAAGTGGCCGAGTAAAATTGATAAGGCTCCCAGGCCGACTTCTCACTCTTTCTCTTGTAAATACCCCAACTCTCTGGCCGAGGAGATTCGAACAGCACTCTCACATAAGTAATGTCGAAGGTCTTTCCTGAAAATTCATCATGAACACTGTATTCTCGCATTGTTATTATTAATTGAAAATGTCTGATTTCTCAATTCAAACAGAGTGGCTCAAGCATTCATCGCTCGGTATTACAGAGTTCTACGCCAATGCATTCTTCGGAAAAATAACGCACAACAGGCGGTGCCTTTCATGAGTGAACATGTGGTCTACAGACAGTCGACTCAAGTAGATCGTGAGTTTACTTTCGGACCGCATGGCCCAAGGAATTCTTCTTTTAGATAGAAGAAAGTAGTTAGAATTTGTTGCTGACAGAAGAAAGGAATAAGAGAAGTTAAGGAGAATCAATTAACAAATTTCATTTGTGTATCTTTGTTAAACGATTTAATTCCTTTTCTTAGATATTTTTCTGCAGGCGAATTTGGATGAAATATTATACAGAGTGTGCCGTAGGTTTTTATTAATAATTGGGGATCGTGTGTACGAAATCAAAATATTATAGTTCTTCATATACAATTTTGTACTATTGCCCTTCGTTTTCCAGTTATAGGCCTTCAAGGTTGATATTTGAAAATCGTTTTTTGCTTCTAATTTTTAAACTGTTTATTTAATCTTAATAAAATTTGGGGTGTTTTTAGAATGTATGTGTATATTCCTTTTGGGATTATAAATCAATCACCATTAGCCCTATTAACACAGAATTGAACTATGCCGAAATGTTAAAACTTAATGAAAAATTACTGGAATGACAGAGTTGGAACATGCGAGTAGCAAAAATAAGTTTCCCAAATAGTTTGCTAACGGAAAGGTACTTTTTATTGGATTCGATAAAGTAATCGGTTTAGGAGATATTTGCCATTTTATTATGACACATCAATTTTGCATTAATTATTTTTATAACGACTATCTCGTCAAGAGAATTTGCTACTTTTTGGTTTCAAACCTCTTATGTGTATTCGTTTCAAGCAGATATTTTACTGAAACTTATTTGTCAGACGAAAATCTTGTTTTCTGCAGTAACAGTAATTTTAGTTAATTAAACGTAGATTATTTACTGAAATGAATTTTTCCGGCAATAATCTTGTTTTTTTGGTAATAACACGTTTAATTAAATCTTACATTCTAAAAACACCCAAAATTGTATTAAAATTAAATAAACCGTTTAGCAAAAAACGATTTTGAAATATCTACTTTGAAGGCTTATAATTGGGAAACGAAGGGCAATAGTACAAAACTTTATATGAAGAACTAACAATTTGACTTCGCCTACACGTTCCCGAATTATTGACAAAAACTTACGGAACACCCTGTATAACTTACAAGCACGCGAATTTACACGATGAAATAAAATTCTTTTCAACGGTCCATTGTATAACTCTTCATTCATAGTAAGCTCAGGCGCTAAGAATTATCTTGTCGCGCACGCATCCTGACAGATAAGGAAGCGGCAAAAGAGAATGGGACGAGGCAGAGTGAGAAACAACGGGTTGGCAGCGTACGTATGCAAACGCATACCCATTTTCCAAATAGATGAAAAGCGAAAGCAGCAATAAAGGTGAAGAGAAGGGTGAAGTAGCGCCATAACAGAATATAGTATTGGTAGAAATGACAGAGAAGTGTTCAGTGGCGCACCCAAAGGGAGAGCAAAAGGACCCTGGCATTTAAAAACGTATTCATAATTCATATTTTCATAATCTTTCATAATTAAAATCTCCTAAACGAATTTTTTCTCTTCGCGAATTGATGAGTATCATCTCGACTGAGCATATCTTCAAAATTGAATTCTGACTGCACCACTGGAAATCACGAGGCCTGTTTTTTTATTCTTGCACTGGGCCTGACTCCCCTGGAAGTGCAAAAGTGCGCTGGGTGTATGTGTGTACACATACAGATTAACATGTGCCTTCTCTGTGAAGTGCGGAAGAAAGAAGAGAAAGCGCAATGTGCAGTATACACGCAAGAAAAGGTAAGCGATGAATCATAAAAGTGCAATGAGTAATAGAGGGAAGAGATAAAAGGCTAATCCTAAAAGTACAAGTAATAGAGAAACAGGAAGGAAGCAGAATACAATGTGCAGGGTGCAGGCAAGAAAAGGTAAAAGGTTAATGTTAAAAGTACAATGAGTAGTACTGGAAAAAGAAAAAGAGAAAACGCAATGTGAACTGTGCAGGCAGAAAAAGGCAAGAAGTATCGAAGAAAGGCTCTCCATGAGGAGGTTAGAAACATTTATCTTATAACCGTTCTGCGACGAGTGACATCTATATCACCAAGGACCCAGATCGCAGTCTTCGTTTATCTACTTTTATTCCGCGAAGAGTGTTAGGAATCGCTGACGAACGAGCAATAGCAATATAGCTCGTCCAAAGTGACGATACCCGCGCACAGTAAATTCTCGATAACACCGGTTCTCGTAAGAAATCTCTGACAAAGTACAAGTTGAATGAAAAGCCACTTATTGAACGTAAACATTTAAAATAGCACGATATTACGAGAAGAGTAGGATCTGTACGCTCACGGTCATTTAATATCAGTTCAGTTCAGAGGTAGATATGAATACGATTGGATGATCAAAAGCAGACGCAAATATGATTGGACGTATTGAACTGAACCGATCTGAATATTTTATTTGAATTATAAAAAGAAATCAGTTATTGCCAACATCTCACCTGCTCACAATTTTAGACCTGCTCACAATTTTAGATGCACTCCACAAACATGCGTAGACGAATGCATATGTAATTGAATTTCAAGCAGCTCTAAAGTCGCGGTGAAACTACGGTTCTTTCTTAACGACAAATATTCAAACTGTTGATTAACTCGGTGAATAAACGGTAAAGCGACTTTTCGCCCACTCTGTAGGTAATCTTTTCTTCGAAACAGTATCATCTGATTCTTTTTTTAGGAAGATCTAGCCTCGTGTAGAAAAATCCAAGGAAAAATACGTAGTCAGATCCTGTATTCTAAAAACTTTTAGGGTTTCTTTTCGGTTTTTTTTTGCATTAAGAGTGTACCCGGGAAATATCAGAGGTACCGGAAAGAAACCTATTAGTTTACATTAAAATTTTATGTAGAATGATGCGAACATCTAATAATTCTCCGTGGAATCTAGAGCATAATTTGTTCTGCGTATCGTACCTAAATGCAAAGTCAAATGCACTTGCTCCGGATATTGGATATTCTCGTACATGGTTTCCGATTGCCACCAAGTGGCATTATCGTTGTTATCGTGGTCGGTGAGAAATGAGGCGGGATGATCACCCGCCCGGCAAATCTCGCAGGATTTCTTTTGATCGCCGGTTTGCTTGCAGAACTCGGTAATTCGCTCCTCGCCGCAAGTGTTGCTCGCTTCCATGAGAACGTTGAAGGCAGCATTCTCAAAGGGCGGTATGCACCTCTGAAACGTAGAGGGGAAACTCGACGATCAGGATTTAAATTCGAATTTCAATTCTACGCGATAATAAGTCGTTAGAACTCAGCTATCCCGTGACAATTTCTTTTTTACTTTGCAATTCGATTTCGTCGCTTTAACACTAGAACTACCAAACTGGTCAAAATGACTGGTCAACAAAAGAAGTTTCCATATGAAAACAAAAGTAAATAGCAGCTCAGTGATAAAATAAACGCTCTCTCTGCTAAAATGAATGGCCAACAAAAGAAGTTTTCATACAAAAACCAAAATTGGTAGTTCTAATGTTAAAGAGAAATTCTTGTGAAAAATTGACGCATCCGGTCATTTTGACTGGTCGGTACTTCTAGTGTTAAAGAGATTTTAATGCGAGAAAAGGAGAAGGATGTGTATTTAAATATTTTTAACGTCCGGTTGCACATAAATGAAAGAAAATTCCTTTTATTTCGATTTTTGTAGGCACCACGGTGAAACAAAATACTTTCCCTCTTATTTTGATTTTTATAGGCCCCACAGAGAAATTCTCTTCTTGTCGTGACCATCTATATCGCCATTTATCGTCTTTCCTTTACTTATCTTGAAAGTTCAAGTAACTGTGGGACCTCTCCTTGATAACCCACCACCCGAAATTTCTACGAAAGCTTCCCAGCTACTACTATACCGATAAGAATAACTTAAAACTCGCCCTCACGCATCGTGTGTTCATTTTTACGAATCAATGAACACCTTTCTTTGCAATCAATCAGAATCTCCATTCTCCGTTAACAAAATAAAATTGTTCAAACAATTCTAAGACTTAAGATGATAATAATATTACCTATAATATTACCTACAATAATTTTTAATAAAGAAATAACTTTTGTGGAAACACGCAGCATTTAATATTACAAATCATAATTCCACAAATCACGCGAAAAATATTGCCAATCTTAAGTAATAATCTTTAAGAGGCTCAACAATATTTGATTTTGCAAAGTAAAATTTCTCACTGACCTGCGGCTTTCCATTATCGTCGTAGCACCTGTTGTCCTCGCGAGTTTTCGAAAATCGGTTAAAGTGTTCCTCGGAGGGCTCTGGTTCGCCGAGAACAAGTACAAAGTACGTCACTGAGAGCAGTAAAAACCTCCTCCAGACTTCCATGCTCGTCATGCTTCGGCAGCTCGCCAAAACTTCGATTTCCACACTTTACGAAAGAAATCTCCTCCTCACTTCGGTCCACAAATCGTTTAACTTTTTCACTGATGGCCTCGACGCTCATCCAACGTTGCTTCTTGAGAGGTTAGGCTCCAGAATCACATTACTCCGCTTCTAGTCGATCGCACCCATCAGCGGGGGAGGATAGCGGCCTTTAATGTTGTCCCTGCCAACGCCACATACCGCAAACCATTCCGATCTTCTTATCTACCGGGAGTTCATTAATCTCTGCGTTAACTCGGTTAGCATTAATAGAGACAAATAGGTCACGTTTCGATTTCCTTCGCCACTTCTCCTTTTTCTTTATTTCTTTCCTTCCTACACCCTTCTCTCGCCGCTTTACTTTCTTTCCGCGAGAAACGAGGGACTAATACTTCAAAATCAGAACTCTATTCAGGCACTATCTCTTTTTTTTTATCCTTTCAATTTGTGCAATTGTTTGTTTACCGTGTACGCGTGCATTTAGGAGACATTCGTTAGTTCACCGAAGTATATACAATTTAAAAATGATTTATTCGATTGTGGTTGATTAAATGACTTTGCTAAGTTACTTGCTGTATTGTTAATTAGAAAACAAACTGAGAATGATTGTAAAGGTGTATAATGAGAGTAAATCTCGGCTTTGCAAAAGATAATGAACTTCGAAATTAAGAATATTCGCTTGACCATTGTTGGCAAAGTGTCATTGTTTACCTATTCGTTGTACTTTGTATTTTTATATTTTGAAAGTTTCAATCTACATTTGAATGCGTTTATACTCGTGTGTTCGATAAAAAATAACGCAGCTTCAACGAAACAACAAAACCTGATCATTCCAACCAACGCTAAAAGTAGTTTGTGGATTTTTAAGTTTGGTCTAAAATCTCAACAATTCTCATTTGTAATCGTAGGCACTGATTTCGAGACACTCCATAGACGCTTGGATTTTCTGCGCATGTTCAGTAAACCGATCGTGCATTAACTTTTGCAAAACCAATTGAGACGCGGAGTAGCAGAGTACCGTAAGATTTTAAAAAAATATTTAAGCCGCTATTCTAACCTAGCTGAGTTAGCCGAGAAGCTTCGAAGACAAGGAAACCGTCCCCTTCGTCGCGACAGGGTGCCGAGGAACTGAACGGAGCAACTGACTAGGACTGGCTCTGTACCTTCGCCATATAGGCCTTTCATTGTGTTGACCTGCGTGTAGTCACGCTCCTGCCGTGGAGGAAACTGCGTGTGTAGGTCAGACATACGAAACCATTGAGTGTAAAGTACCTTCGGAGAAATTGCACGCTCTTCACTTACCTAGAGACGCGTTTCGTAGAGAAAGAAGGCACCCTTTTTCTTTGACTAGAAAGAGAGCTCTTTATTTCCATCTTTTTCTAAACAAAAAAAAAAGAATTTTCTCGGTACCTTCACTTTACAGGCCTTTCATTTGTGCGCAACACGCTTCTACGGTGGTAGAAACTACGTGTGTAGGTCAGAAATACGAAACCATTGGGCCTAATGTACCTTCGGAGGAATTACAATCTCTTAGCTTACCTAGAGACACGTTTCGTACGAAGAGAAGCCATTCTTTTTATATATATATATATATTAAATAGAGAACTCTTTATTTATATATTTTTTTTATAATAAAAGGGAAAGAAAGTTGCGCTTTTTCGATTTGCAATACACTCCGGAATAATATTTTCTGTTTTGGATTGTGTTGAAAAATACATACGTTAATATGTCTTGCATAATAGTGCAGAACCAATTATATGTACTTGCAAATCTTACGTGCCCTTAGCAAAAGTGTACGAGCTGATACAGAGTGTTTGTAATGCTATCCAGAGCGTTACTACTCGACGAGAGATTTATAGAAGTGACAGAACAGAAGCGTAGAACTCGGATGTGCTTACAGATATGTTTTTACCCGGAAACAGAAGGTGATATCGTGCAACCGCCTACACGGAGGTTTTGTCTATGATCGGACTGCTTTGTCAAATTCTATGAGTGTACAGTCTTTTTTTTGTATGTTTTGTAGTATCGATGTTCGAAAAAAAACATGTGTGACAGTAACTATGTTAATGGCAGTAATCCAATTTTAAACCACTCTCTATTGTGCAAAAGAGTGGAAGACTGAGTGATTTTGAGAATTAGCACAGAGATATATAGGATCTTACGAGAGTTTGCGGCCAGAAACACAATTGCCGATGCAACGAAGATTTACAGTGGTAACGTAACGACCTCTGTTCGTACAGAACGGAGGGATAAAGAACTAATTTGAAATAAACTACGAGAGAATTAACAGAGACAGAGTATGTAACTTACTGTACCTTCTCTGTCGCATTACGCGTATAATTATATTATCACATGTGTTATAAAGGATCTTTGTGGGTATTCGCAAAAATAGAAAGCTCAACCTAGAGCTTTATCTAAATTTATATCACAGATAAGAACATGAGGTATTTTACAGAAAATAATCAACTAACATTTCTGAAATTATATATAAATGTACACGTGTATATATAAATATTTTATAGCCTCTAGCACGCCAGGAACAAAAATACAAATCTGCGACATTTGAAAAATGTCCATCCGAGTATTGAGCCTTAGAATATCAATTTCGTTAATTCACCGTCATTGTTCTTCACTCAGCAGCACATTGAAGTGCATTTGCAATTCTTTAAGACTTCGGAACACGTGACAATGGGGTACGTCCTCGTTTGCAATGGAATTACCGTGTGTCATTAGAATTGCGTTCCAGCCGGCATTTTTAGCTCCGAGGTAATCCATGTCGACGTTGTCGCCGATGTGCATAGCTTCCGGAGACGAAAGTTCAACACCGTGAATCTCCTTCGACAAACGTAAAGCTTCTTCGAATATGGACAAGCTTGGTTTTTCCTTGCCGAAAGCGTAGGAAGTTAAGATGAAGGAGAAGTAGGGTCGTAACTCGGTGTCCACTAAGATCGATTCTAACCTCTCATCGAAGTTTGATATTACTCCCAAAATAACACCTTTCCTACGAAGATATTCCAGCAGGTCTAAGGTGCCTGGATATTTGTGCCAACACATACTTGTGCTGTAACACTTTATCAAGTTGTTTGCAACCTAAGGGTCGTAAGCGATAAGCAGGGTCATCAATGGAGAATATAAGGGCTGAAAGAATTCTTAGAATTTTCTTATACAATAATTACACATCGCAGATAAAAGCAAAGCGAAATAAAAATTGGCTTTTTGCGAGAACAGTCGAAAGCGCTTTTTAATGCAAAGTATAAATCGTCGGTTTCTCTATTTTTTTTTAATTATTTTTTTTTTAAAGTAAACATTTCATTGTCAAATTTTAATACAAGTTAATCGCTTGTACCTGTAAAAAACTGTAATATCGTACTGATGTTCGAGTAAAGAAAATTGAGTACCGTTTAAAGAAATCAAAATTCTTGTTTATATCTATATTATCACCTTGTGAAGAGTGGTATCGGGTATCTCATTATTCTGATCTTTGAAAACACTGTAGACGATTGTGCGCCACCAATTTTCCCACCCGAGCCCGGTGTGCTTGCCATATATCGGATGTTCCAAAGAGAGTCTTTGAAAATGCGTTTTGAAACTTTTCGCCAACTTGCCGGGATCGACCGATAAATTATGCTGAGAGCCAATTTCAGTGTAATGTTCTTCCAATTTTGTCAGTAGTAACGTGTTCGTAACGTCAAATGTTATTAACCGAGGCCGAATTACTTTGATCATGGTCAACATACGGCACGCACCGACGAACACCTTTGAAAATGAATTTTTGCAACAGAATCCTTACGCAAATATTGTTGTACAGCGCAGGCGACAATGTCGCCAGCTGCCAGCAGCGAGTTAAACTATTTATTTTAGAGCTAAACGCAATTTTTTTTTCAATGCTCGCACGTTATCTGCACGTTACAATTTACAATGTACCGAGACCTATTAAAAAGTTTCTCGCGATACTTCCAACATGATCTACTCGCAAAAAGCAATGTAGAACTCATACAAATGTTTTATATATAACAAGGAGATTAAGTGCACAATGCCTCTCATAGTATTACTATTGTACTTAGAAATGTTAGAAATTAGAATATAAAGAAATTTCAATTTGCAAATGTTTTTTATACGTAAGCACAGAATGAATGGATGTGGTATGGTAAATGTGTTACTTTGCTATATTTCACGGGACCATAATAGTTTAATTGTAAAATATCTCTGATTATACAAATTGTACTTTGTAAAAAAACGTGAAATTCATAGACATAATTATTATACATACTATACATCTATTATGTATAATAAAATGCACATATTTTATTGCGTCCACTTGTAAAATCGCAGGTAGAGGAAATGAAAAAAGGAAAACTATTTGGCAATAATTGCAATGGTGTGCAGAATCTTATAATTAATTACATTTACAATTCAAAGTACTTTAATCGCACTACCCGATTTTGATTCCACAATCAAGCTCGTTTCTTTACTTGAATTATGACAATGGACTACATTAACGTTGCCCGTATTGCTAAATATGCTGAATAAGTAACATAACTCATTGCTCCATCGACGTCTTAAAACTTACTAAATCAAGAATAAACTTTCAATTACAACGTACAGCTGCTGACAAGCTTAAAAATTACCTCTGGTACTGACTAATCATCACAGCGAAATAGCACTGATGTACATAAAGGTAAATTTCTTTTTTTGAACACGTATATTAGCAAACGTAAAACATGAGTTAAACTTATAAATTATATATATGCTCAATATATGCGTGTATGTATTTATATATTGAACATTCCTTATACCTTTAACTAGCAAATTTGGTATTTTACAGACTTCTCTATGCATTACTGGTATAGCATAAAATAATATAGTATTTTACCCGAATTTACCAATATCAATTAAAGAGGAATGGACCTAATCATTTAAACGTTTTAGAGTATGAATAGATGCATATACAAACTATAAACTGCAGTTCATAATTGTATCAATTGACACGAGGTTTAGAGCTTTGGCTGATATTGTGTCCATTATCAAATAAACTGTTATAGAATTACTTTCCACGTAATTATAAATTTACATTTTTAATTTGCACGGTCGATAAATTCTTAGAGATAAAAGTATTCTCTATCCAATTTCGCAAGTTCGATTACACGCAAACTGAACGTATGTCACCAGCTTGGAATAAGATTGTTTTTTTCATCAAAGGTAGTGTTTCTATGATCATTGTACAATGGATTGGATACACCTTATTGATTCTAAGTAATGTATGTACAGATGTTCGTGTTATATAATAATCATATCAACAACATAATAATTACGGCAGTCATCATTTGTTATTGTTAGAACTATATAGTATATGTATGAATGTTATAATATTCTCACCTATTTCTAATAGTTTTATGTAAATAAAAATTATCTGCTAAATATATCGATCAGTCTCACAATCGTATTTAATATTGATGTAACAGTTGTCCGATGTAAATAGACAGCAGAATCATGAAAAGCTCATCACAAATGAGAATTTTTTTGTGAGATCGAGCATTCTTTAAAAATATATTTACATAGATTGGGTATTAAAGATTCCATTCTCTTTTTAATTAAAATCGATTTAAAACATTGGTTTTAATGTAGGTCCCATTAAAATAAAATGATCATTTATGACAACAAGAATTAGACAAAGATGAAAGTTTCGAACATAGATGTGTTCAGAATTTTAATAAGTTAAATGTATCATAATACTATGCTTATTTGTTGTAATAAACATGTTACAATAGAATATCCTTGTATACAAATGAAATAAAGAGTGAGCAAGTTTTTGACTATATCGATAACTTATGTATCTAATGCAGGACATAGTATGAATGTATTTCCTGTTTGGTATCCTTAACTACATTGCTCTTTGAATCCTGTACGGTCCGTAGGTCTCATTTGTACTTTTAAAATTTTTAGAAGTCATCTTCGAAAGTTTATAGAGTAATTGTATATAGTAGAGCATTTAAGATACATTAAGGAAATTCAATCACTTGCTCATTCTTATGAAAGAGACATACATATCGGAATCTGCCAGGTCACATTATAAAATGAATAATATTTCCACCTTGTTATCAGTCAGTCATGTTTATAAATATATGTTAACAATGACCACAAGAAGGAAAATCCATTTAAAGACATTCTCCGCTTCATCAAGATACAACATACTTTACAAAGTGCTACAAATTGTATTTTTGTTTCTATGTCACAAGCAACCATTTCGTGTCAACAGTTGTATTCATTTTTAAAATTGTTTACAAGATATGAATATAAGGAAACACTTTATAAAAATAAATACAACTAGAAATTCATCTGTATGGTTTTGTCAGTATAGAATGCTGTATCTTTGAAAACGTTCACTTTCCCAGGTTATAATATTTTGGTTATTTTGCATTTCAACTAATGGTCATTCGGAATTATTCTTTTTTTTTTCCCTTTTTACAAACTTTGTATATCTATGCAAGATAAGTTCATCTTTCTTCATAATTATCTCATGTACACTTATTTCCACCTTGGTAGCTGCACATGTAATATACATCCATATTTTTTTGTTAACAAACTTCTAATTTATCGTCCTCTCTTTTTAGAAATGCTACATACAAATATCGATATCTGATACGTATCACGTGATCATTCTTCTTTGAATGTGAGACCGTTCTTAATGAGTGCAAATCTTTGCACGAGCTTACCTAATTTGTCTAGCGCCTATAAATTTATGGGCACCATAGTAATTTTCTTAAAATGTAAATAATTGAATATTCAGTTAACGTATGAAGTAATTGAAAATAAATAATTTATATAATATCGCCGACAAGTTGACATGGAATTAAATGCTGTTAACATTCCAGTGTGGCAATGTACAAAAATTTTATATCATAAAAAGCAAATGTTAATCTGTATAAAAATATATAAATCTACATAGAAAAAGGAATATTAGATATTGCAAGTAAATGGAGTTATAAAATAAATAAGTTAAATAACTATATATCTTATTTTTTCCTCAGGAAGGATCATAGATGATATTGTGAAGACAGTTCTTCTGTAGAAAGTGATCACACACATTTATATATTACATAAGATTAAAAAATCATAAAAATCTTAAGCATAATTTGAGCTTTTGATATTATATAATATATCTTTATTTTAGATTTTGTAAATCGTATGCTGCTATGGCATCACTTCTGATTTAAAAGTTTACTGACTTATTATGATCCAACCTTTATACTTAATGCATAAGTTATAATGCACGAGTTAAACAAAACATATCGTTAGTAGTACTCACAGTAAAGAGATCATAAAGTCTCATGATTCAAATAAATGTGTAAATAAAATTTGTTGAAAGGCAAGGCGATGCATTACCTCTCAACAGATTGTACATTCGATGTTTGATTTCATATGAAAAAACTGTTATTGTTTCCTCGTTATTAGATTGTCAATGAGCTTAAGCCAGATGGGCAATGAACACGGATATGTAGTATAGCAAAAATCCATACGCATTATGAAAGATCTGGTAGAAGTTATCTCAGATATAAAATAATGTTCTGTTAGTGCGGTAAACTAGGTTTCATAAACATCATAAAAAAATGTTTCGATTCCTGTTAAGATCTCATTATGTCCAGTGCATAATTTTCAAATTCCATTATGCACTTGGAATTGGACGGGATCAGCACTATTTATTGCACAATACAAGTTTCTAGTTTTGATCCGGTATAATAAAAATAGGAGTTTAATAACACTTCATCATTGTGCTTAAAATTGTCTATGAATCGTAAAATTGATTAATGTTTTCTTGAGTAACACCATAATGGGACATCAAGAAGAGAGATCGTATAAATTGCCGTCGAGCGAGCAATTTATGCCATGAAACAAAAAGATTAAAATGTTACTTATATTGATACATAATATTGGACAGTGACAATTTATTTCGACGTAATCTGGCTTGAAAGATTTAATAGTGTACATGAAATTATGTTAGTCAAATGAAGATGCAGCAGGCAATATGCGATCACAGCGATCTGATTTTAACAGGTACCTTCATTTGTGTGCTTTCATTCCGTAATGTGCCCATCTCTAGAAAAACTAGGAACTAACAGTTTTTACTTTTTTTTTATCATTAACCTTCTATCATGCGTTAAATCATCACTGCTGTTGTTTAGAGTATATCATACTGCAGCCATCCCAAAATATCCTAACAATATTCGCTGGTCCAGTTTGCCAATCTGATTGCCATTACTTTTAATATCCTCATTCAATTTCTCTCTAGTAATACTGCCTAAATATATCATCATATTGATATGATGCTATTTAACAGACTTCAGTTACTTTAGTACAAAGTTAATCTTTATATTATTGCTATTAATGGATCAGGATTAAAATACCTGAACACATATCTTATGTTGAATTACTTAATTTTAACGTCATGGGGGTTTGCATGAATTGTTTCAAATGCATCTGGTACGTGTAGGATTCTTTACCCTAAAGTGAATGAGTTTCTTTCAAAATTTTTGGACCCAAACATTTAAAAGTTGATTGGCATCTTGGAACTTTTATACGGATATTCACATATAAGATTGCAATGACAAATACCCCAGAAAACTGAAGCTGTGGATGGGAAAACCTTTACACCATATAATGGATTCACTAATGCATAGTGCAGGGACCAGATAAATTGTCACCTGCAGAGTAGAAAATCTTACATTTCAGGTTACTTTACAATATCATCACAGTATTTTGATGTATGTCACTAATTATACTTAGATTCATAACTCACTTTTATTACTATCCACATTTTGGAATTTAAAATTTCGTTTCTTCAAAATGCGTACAGTAATAAAATTGGGGTATGCATACAAATTTTAAATATTATTTGAGAACTCTCCACAAGTTTTGCAAACATCGTGGAAGGTTAACCATAAGATGTGGCAGTTTCAGAG
The DNA here is from genome assembly GCA_944319695.1 of Tiphia femorata. NCBI lineage: Eukaryota > Metazoa > Arthropoda > Insecta > Hymenoptera > Tiphiidae > Tiphia > Tiphia femorata. The sequence continues at coordinate 19,568,508 of OX090901.1, read as the reverse complement.
CATTGTATATATGTTACAAACGGTAATCAATATAAATGCTATGCTGTTGTACAATCATCTTCTTTATAATTATCTGCATCATGCTGTAAGTTTCAAAAACTTATATTTTTGAAGATAATATTATACATATCTATAAATATTTGTATCAACAAGCAATGATTGTACCGCAGAATTTTTGCAATTCTATTCAAAAGCATAACATGTATACTGTTATCTATAACAGTTGACCTAATTACAAGAATTTTTATCACCATTAGTAACATTATAAACTCTCTAACTGTGTTCAAAAGGATATATATTTGAACACACCCTTCCATAGCCTTCGTAATCTGGGAGAATAATGATAGCATACTTAACACACATATTCGTATCATAACGTACATCTACCTATGTAAGAAAAAAAATAAATTAAAACTCTATAAAAGACTGACATTAATTAGAGACTGATTGCCTGGAGGAGGCTGCGTGCACAGCAAAATCAACAAGTGGATTGGTGGGGACGGTAACAACAGTGTGTGAAGTACTACTGCTTAAAGTAACATTGGCAGAAGACACTAGAGATAACGGTTTACAAGAAAGCTGATCGATTTGCTTTATGGGCACCAATTTTATTGGCACATCTGTTTTTAACCTGACAGCCTCCGATACAGGAATAGCTTTCAACTGAACACTTTTTATAGGTTGTATTTTTACAGCAGCTTTCATAGGGCCTGTACTTTGAATAATTTTTGTAATCTTGCTCTCACCAACACCTTGATTCGAAGACTCATCATAGCCAGAGTCCGATGACGAGTCGCTGAATGTCTTGCTTGTTTGTTTTGAAACTGTAGACTCTGTACCTGATTCTACACTGTGAGCAGGACTAGCGGAGGCAGAACTATGAACTGGACTGGCTGATGCTGAACTATGTAATGGGCTTCTTCTTAGAACACTCGTTTGCTGCTGACGTTGCCTACCTATGCAGCCCAGGCACGGTTTTATTAATGAGGGATCAACTATCACTTCCCCGTACTGACCCTTAAAGATCGTACCACAACAGATAATTTCCCTGAAAGGAACAAAGGTCGTGTTATATAAATAGAAATAGGATAGTGTTTGAATAATTTTGCAATAGCATAGAACAACGGAATATTATTTATGCTATAACAGTCTTATTTATGATAATCAATTTGTAAGAATTCTAATCGATTCGTAACGGTAGATCGAAAGTCAACTACATTGAAGTAGGACGATTAATTACATAAATTTATCACGAAATTACCTTTTAAAATAGGATAAATCTATAAATCCATTAACAGTAAGTTCATTCTTGGTAGTAGAGTCTTCGTGAGTAACAACTAATTGTTTATCGGTTGTTCCGATATCATCGCTACCAGCAGGGCTCCCTGATCTACTGGAACCTTTGCTACCAATCCCAACTAGATATTCTTCTAAAAAAAAGAATGACAAAAGTGGTAAAAACAATTGACGATGTCAATATCGAATATGCCATAATCTTCAGTATTTGCTACCAACCGGTTAAGTCGTCACTCATGGCAGGACTTTGCTCTCTATCTCTTTCGGTTTTAAGATTAACATGCTTCTTTTTCAGGATCTTCTCAAACTTTTCTGGGGCGTCTTTAATCTTTTTTTTATTCCTTGACTTAAACTTTGTAAGCGACTTAATACCAGGTCCGGCACGTGCATCGACAACCTGCGAAGAACGTCGGCACTTACTATAACGTAATTCAAAAACACAAAAAAAGAAGCGTAGACGCTCGAGCGTGTCGTTACAAATTACTAACATGTCGCCAGTTACGATCACTTCCAGCGGGCAATTTCTTCCATCGTTTTACCAAAAGTACGCACGCATTACAAATTTCTCCCGTACGCCTCTCTTCCAATTGGAAGCATTCAATAAAGTCATCCTCATATTTTTTGCTGTCGGTAAATCGTGAACTGAAAGTAAAAGAAAGATTAGCCAACCGCCTTGAGATATTTAAACGTCATTTGGCACCGCGCGTTTCTCTTACCTGCTTGATTTAGCCTTACAGATGCAGCATCCGGTGCTAGACCGATACACTTTTGGTTTATGAAAGCTAAACATTTTACTATTTATTTTAATGGTGTTCCTGAAAGCAAAATTACGTGAAAGAAGAACCTGTTAGTAAACTTGGATCTACCTGCGTAAATAAACTATTACGAGAATCGTATGGTCGACACGTTTTCTGACACAAGCAAGCGCGCGCGCGGCATGTTATCGAGGATAAGCACTTACTTATTTCGATACCCGTATTGCCTATTCTAGAAGAATTAGTGGTAATAAGTGTGTGGATTTACCTATGGTAAATTTGTTGTATAGCAGGTGCGATAAAATTGTAAAACGTATGCCGGACGCGTCGCAGCAGAGATGGAGCAACGAAAACACCATGTTTTGTCGATCGCAGACCGTGCGAGGATTTAAAGTGATATTTATTAACGGTATTAGAAAGTTGAATTCAACCAAATTGTAGCTTCCATATGGGCCCACCGATATCAGTCGATCAACACAACTCAAAAGTCCAACATAATTCTATGAACACCCATTTCCATCGATTTTGCTTCTCCTACGTCTCCCACAAGCAGTAACAGAATTTTTGACCTGACGTGCGTGCGAGATGCTACACGCATCGTGCTAGGGGGCGTTCATAATCCCACGTTAGATCCCCCACTTTTTCTCCTCTTTACTATAAATGTGCAAGTAAACGCAACATACTGTACGAAATTTTTAGTTCAGGCCCACCTCGATTTTTCCTTTTCTGCGGAAAGAAATGTCGTAAAGTTTTTTTTTTTTATTACACGTGCTTTAAGCTTGACATCAAGGTGAAAGCGATAGTTAATCTATTATATGAGTTAGCAACGATAATATATTATCTATAGTATATACGGTAACGTAACCGAAAGAGACTTACGATTCCTTCGTGCGAATAACAAATCTGCTTACTCTAATTATCTTGTCGTACGTCATTACTAATATAACTTCGACTATTTCTTCACTCGTTCTGATAATCGATAAAATGGCTCTTAGAATTTTAGAATGAATTACTAAATAGAAACAGATTTCCCTCCAATAAGTTCAATGTGAAAGAAAATTGAATAATCTTGTTGGTATCTCGCACTCGAATTACAAATGAGAATCTTCTATCTGGAAAACAATAATTTTTCTACGGATAAGTAACACGAAACTATAGCTACGTACGAATTTACTCCGGAAAAGAAATTCTCGAAAGAGTTCGGTGAAAAAGATCGAATCGACGTTAAAAGAAAGAGCAAATAACGACAGCGCCACGTCGTGCCGGCAAAACATGTGTCTAAAAATAGTAAGCATGAAATACACAACGGAGTGCAACGCGCGGACAATCTGACAGGGCATATGTAGTATCCTAAAATAAATATTTTCTTTGTACATTTATTCACCATTAATACCCTCATTCATAACAACTGTATAAAAAACTATCCAACTGAGCAATCTAAACAATACGAAACAATAAAAATAGCACTTCACCAGCAATGTGATCTTAAATCATATAAGAGGAAAAAGAAAGTAGGAAAGCACTGCACTTAAAAGAAAAAGATATCCGCGCGTCTGATTAAAATTCAATTCAATCTCCGCGCGAGAAACATCCACGTAAATAAAAGCAATTATTATCATCGTCGATCCTCGTACTCTTTTAATCGAGTCGGATTTTATTTATCGCCACTGTTGTTCGCTCAAATTGTAAAAGGAGGTCAGTGACGTCGCGTCGGGTGCGTCGAGACGCCGCGCGGACCAATCGGAATGCAAGACGGACAAGGGCCGGGCGTTTGAATTGCATGACTTCGCCGACCGTTTGATAGAAGCTTCGCGCATATACAGGGCGCAGTTTACTCGCAAGATAGGCATCGACGGTTAGGTGCACAAGACACGAGGACAAACCAGTTTTCCTTCGACATGCCGAATCTGCCCTATGTGCGGTGCACGCGTACCGGCATGTCCTTGCTGTTCCGAAACCTTGACTGTGACGTGCGTGGTGCTACTGTCTTTTCAGCAAAATCATTCGTACGATATTTTTTCTTCGAGCTTTACGCACCGCATGGGGCCGGTGGCGCCACTAGGCGTAAGAGTCTCGAAGCAAAAATGTTGCAAGGCGTGCGCGCACGCGTTGCAAGCGAAAAAGTGTAAATGTGTTTTCGTTACGGTAGCGAGGATAGAGGGGAGAGACTCGAGAGACCGTTGCAAGGGACACGATGAAACCGCGAAGATGTAGCGATGTTGCCACGTGGTTTGTTGATCGGTTGAGGCTCTCTCTCTCTCTCTCTTCATCCCTACACGAGACACACCACCTTGCAGATCTGTGACCCCACTTTTCTCCGCGCGCGCGGTAGAACTTAACGGCGAATAGGGACGAGGAAAGGCCGTGTTGGTTAACCAATGTAATCAGGGCTCTGGCTCGAAGTTTCGAAGATGCCAGTTTGCGATAGATAATGCGATTCGACGACCGTATCGATGTTTATCGGTTATCGGGTTTATTTGTAAATGAAAATAACGCGCGTAGAATACTTCGAGAGGGAATTTTCGTTGCATTGTTGCAAAACTGTACTCGAGTATCTCGTTCGACGTTTTACGCGTTACTCGTGAGAAGATTTTTCGGTAGATTAATTTTCTTCGGACCGATTCGACGAGTTTAATTTCTCTCTCGCGCTTGGTGTAGTTGTATTGTAATTTTTCGAAGTAGTTGGAGACGATCGAGAATCTTACATAACCCCTACGATGACATTATGCGGTGTGGTTATCCACATTACCACTGGCCAAACGTCACGCGGCAGACAAAGTGTCTCGATGTACCGTCGCGTCCATGACCCTCTTACCCAGTAAATTAACTTTCCTTTTCACTTTTACTATTACCTCTCTCCGGTGAGAGAGGGTAGAGAAATTATGCCGTTACGGAAGTGTCGTTGAAGAAGGTTTTTACGATTTTACCTAGATGGGTGCGTCATTGTGCTCGGTAGGTTTTGCGATCTTTGGCGATTAAGTTGAGGACGAACCGTCGTCGCGGCAACAAAGATGCTTTATTTTTAGATACTCTGATTTCGGCGCGCTGTTCGACACTTCACGGTGCCGCGAGTATCCGATCAAGATGACCTACATCACGATAAAACAGGTTCCCGTATTACGGGTTAAAACGAAGTATCGTTGTGACCGATGCTCGCTTTAAGCAGATAGATTTCATTTCAATTAAATCGAGTGCGTCGAGGCGGACGTTTTCCTCGCCAGGGTGGAAGTGTCGGTGGACAGGATAATTTTTGTGGAGGGAGAAATCGTTGATGATTCGCCAAGAATGAAAAGCCTGCATGAGAATAATAACCTTGTTAACTATAAAGTATAACTTTGTACAAGTTCTTCGGTAATAAAATCCAGAAGGAAATAGATTTTTAAGTAACATGACGTGGTCGATGTTTATACTTCAAGACAATAGATGTAATTTAAATAAAATCTGTTGAATAGAAACGAATATTTTGCTCGGCCAGATGGAAGTATGGTTTGAGTGGAATAATTTTGATGAAACGAGAAATTTTTAATGATGATCCTCCAAGAATAAAAATTCTGTATAAGAATAATAACCTTCTGAACGATAATCATCACTTGCAAGCGATTTAACGCGGTTTCACGTTCTTTACAAGTACTTCGACAAAAAGCACGCAGAAGAAAGCAGATTTTTAAGTAACTTTCAACGCAACATATCCTATCGTTATATGTTTATATTGAGCTAAATAGACCTAATTTAAATTAAATCTGCTTGCCACGATGGAAGTATCGCTTGATCAAGATCATTTTCGAGAAGCGAGAAATCATTAATGACGATGCTCCAAAAATAAAAACTCCGAATAAGAATGACCTTCGCAACGATAAGCGCCAGTTACATGATCATTAACGCAGTTTCACATTCCCTACAAATACTCCTACAACAAAACCCAGAAAGAAACAGATTTTTAGGCAACTTCTGACGTAACGTGTCGCGTATACGTGATAATCATAACGAACTAACCCCTCGAAACGGACAAAGGAAGCCTCCATTGCACGATTGTCATACTTGACAAGTAAGCATCGCGATTACATTACCGAAATTTCCCGATTGGAAATCACACTCTAAATCGTCATCAACCTAACCCTTTACCATCTGCCTTTTATCAATAAAAACTCGTCTACTTCGTTTAACAGGTTCTCCGAGAAAATGAAACCGACCAAAAAAAATACCACGAAACGTCGTATTTTCATCTGCTCGACGGAACTTCGAAGCAGATGCCGCGCGCGCCCTATCGACGCAACATTAATTCCAGCAGTTTCACACAATACTTATATGGCAAGCTACCGGCTAAACATCAATCTAAAACCGTACACCTACGGATCGCAGAACCTACGAGTTCAAAGCTTCACCAAGAAAAAACAAAGAAAAAACAAAAAAAAAATAACAACCCGATTCACAGCTGCATCTGCTACCTAGTGTTCACGCATTATTATTATTTATCCGCAGGTACATTATTTATAGCAGGCACCTCGACGCGGCTCACGTGGCGCAATTAAAATCAATCCTACGAAGTTACACGAACGGGACGAAAAGGAGGATTCGCAGATTAGAAGAATGCGCTCGGTGATCTGGATAATGAAGAGAGAAGAAAAAAAGAAGACGGAGAAATGGTCTAATGAAGTGGGTGCACCGAAGGACGTGCACGATCGGGAGAACGACATGGCGCGTGGCACGGCACGGTGGCCGCCATGATCGCTTCCTTCCCTTCCCTCCGCCCAAACCAACCCCATCGCCGCATAGTCGCAGTATGCGCCGGTAAAATCGACGATAATCCTACGATTTTCGCGCTTAGAAAATGCTCGACGCGATGATCATTTTGCAGACTGGAGTACGGCGTGCGTTAACGACGTTGTCGAGGCACGCGTGCATAACTAGCGACGTAAAAGTCTTCGGTGCTGGTGCCCGCCAGAAGCGGGCACGCCATGACAGATGATACGGCACGCACAAACAAACAAGTCGTCCACTTGCCAAGTGGAACGATGTGCGAACTTAAAACGCGGGAGTTGTCGCGAGCACGACGTACCGAACGAACGTAAGAGTTCTCTCAATTATGAGGAACTTGGGTAGTACCTATTGTCAGACTAAGAGACGTCTTGTCAAGTGGTCCCAAACGTCGAATGTTGACGACACGAGAAAAGCTCTGGCACGAGACTGCGCGTATACTGGGTGGTCTCGCGGTGAAAGTTTCCTACTTTACTCTGACTTAAAGAGCGCCGATTTAATCGTACACGTTCTCGAGAATTCGCTAGGATAGGCTCGTAGTTGGTTGAACGAGGTATGGACGTGGATTGGTAGTCGCGATGATACAGCAGCCTGGTAGGATCCCTACGATATACTCGAGTAGCACCGGAGACGCTGACATCTCCGAACATATTTATGATAAACGCTTGGATAATCCTACGTGACAATACGCGAGGCCATCAGCAACGCGCTTGGCCGGTAATACATCGCGATTCAACGATACGTGCTCGAGAAAGTCACAGTAAATTGTTAAGATTGGTGACAGCGAATTTGCTTACCTTTTCAATACAGGTGACGGCCAGATTTGAGAGTCCTTCTGCGCAGACTCACGGCGCTGGCTCTACTTTACTACGTGCTCAAGCGCACGACTGTACTTTTCAAACGAGTATCTTCCTCGTTGAGAGTTCATTTATTCGTGAGAGAAGGCGCGTATCTTCTTAAATGGTAGTATCGCACGTGTGATTAAAGTAGAGTCGGTTTCTTCGTAGTTGTAGTACGACAAACAAACTTATTGTTCGTTCTGCCGACTTACTTTCCGGTAGAAAATTTGATTTTTGTCGCCGGAGGTCGGTGCGCCGAAACATCAGTAGCTGATTAATACGGTGGTAGAATGTACGCTTTTCAGATTGACCGTGCTTCGCTCTACGCGGATCACCGTGAATTTGTTTACGCGATAATGTAATTGTTGCGTTTATTATCGTAATAGATTGTTACCAACTCAATACCGGTTACCAGAATGTTGTTAAGTTTAATCAGCGCCATCTGGCGATAGATTCGACACAGTACAAGGATAACCTAACAGAACTACTTTGATCTTTATCACTTGCTGCCACTCTTATCAAGTGTATTGTCTCTTGAACCATTGTAGAGTAACCGTACAATTGTAGAATTGTTTATTCGCGTCAATTGAGCATGATTACTTTCATAAATATGGCGCTAAATCGTCCAGATCAGTATAGTAAAGGACTCAAGTTCGGTGTTATTTGCCATCTATTGGCCAGAGAAACGAAATAATAAACCGTAGGCGCAGTTCTCCTTGTTTGAGTAATCACTGAAATGATACAAGATAATACAGCTGATGCTTGGGTTTGACATTAGTGTCGAGCAGAAGGAAAACTACAGTATAAATTGCAATTCGAATATCGAGGAGTTTCAAATTGATGTGACTGGTTATCTCGAATTATTCTATATGATCCCCATTAGTAATCGTCTCGTGTAGAGTTGGTCGTATAATCTTATCTTTTAAGCATATTAGTTACTTGCTAACTATGGCCAGTTCAGTTAGTAACACTGGTAACGATTATAATTTCAAAGTGGTTTTACTCGGCGAAGGGTGCGTCGGAAAGACTTCTGTTGCGTTGCGATACGTCGAGGATAAGTTTAACGACAAACATATTACCACGGTGCAGGTAAGTTCCCAATCATTCCATTTGATTTGATTTTTCTTTGGCCAGAGCATCCCGGCGATTTTCGTGAATTATTTTATTCTGCACACTAATTCATTTTATCTGTTATATGTTTACTGGACACGCGCAATTTTAAACTACACGTGTTAAATACCTATTTATTTCTACCCAATGTTCTAATTATAATGGTAGATATATTATTCTTACGGATAATTGAAGAATTACCGTCGATCTTGTCTGTTTCAGGCCTCGTTTCTAAAGAAGAAGCTAAACATCAATGGTAAACGAGTTAACTTAGCGATATGGGACACCGCGGGGCAGGAGAAGTTTCACGCACTGGGACCTATTTATTATAGAATGTCCAACGGCGCTATTTTAGTCTATGACATTACGGACGAGGATACTTTTCTAAAAGTAGAGTTTGTTTAAAGTCTACTTGTTTCTTTAAGCCTTTCCGCGTGTCGTTAATTTGTGTGCTTCTTTCTTTTTTAGGTAAAGAACTGGGTTAAAGAGCTCAAGAAAATGTTAGGTAGCGAAATATGTTTAGCAATTGCGGGGAACAAAGTAGATTTGGAAAGAGATAGAAATGTTACTATCGACGAAGCCGAAGAGTAAGCATTGTGTACATATTCAAATTGTTTTGTGGTTCACGAGTATTGCGGTTAAATACATATGCATCGTCGAATACATCTGGTGCCTAATTATTTTATTTGCTCTTCTGTGTTTGTAGATACGCGAAACAAGTAGGTGCCATGCATTTTCATACCTCTGCCAAATTGAATCAGAGCATCGAAGAAATGTTCTTAGATTTAACACGTCGCATGATACAACATGCGGACGAAGTAGAACAAAAATCTACTTTAACAAGGACTAACAATACTCGTCGTAATGTTGTGGTAGTCGAAGACGAAGTAGAACAGAGTCAACGTTCTAAGAGTTCCTGCTGCGGTGGTTCTTCGCAAAGCTCTTAATTTTAAAAGCTCATTACAAGGCAGCTCTAATATTGAGTAAACTATGTATATATAAAGATGTCCTTTACTATCGAGAGACTGTTACCATCCACCCTTTCAAGACAACACTTCTTTTATATAGAAATTTCGGAACAACATACGATCATTGGATTTTCAAAAGTGACAACAAGGAATATGTATGAAACAATGTCATTAAGATAAAAGCTCGTAACGACAGGTATTACGCGGTCGATATTCAAGATGTAATGGTAGCGATGTAGATTGTTATTTTATATTTATATAAAGTAATTCTTATTATACTTGTTTTTTTGTTATTTTGTTATGTGAAAAAAAATGCTAAACCGTAATAGTAAGAACTACTGTAAAGGATAGTAATTAATCTTGTTATGCTCTAAATACATCCAATTGTTTTTCTGGTAATAATGATTAACCTTGATAATTCTTTATATACACTTCGACGAAAGTGAAGAACTTAATGGACTTTATAGTTATCGCTGGGTATTATATTACCCAAAGAACAGAGAGTATTTAAAAGTAAGAAAAAAAAGAATGTATTGTCATTTGATAAGAAGTTATTGCTTATGATACTGTACATACTGATTATTGATAATGTTATTGCATAAAGTTTAAAAAAGAAGAGACCAATGAATTAGTACGTTTTATTATGAAACCTGTAATATTCTGTTTTATTAAAGATGATAAAAACTTGAAATGCAGGGCTTTGTACGAAATTTTGATTATTATTGAAATTTATTCTCATGAATACACACGTTAACAAATTTTAATTGTATGTATGAGCAACCTACTCTTGAAAAACTTGAGATAATGTACTAGACGAATTCAAAATTGACTTTCATGTATTTTACTAGTGGAACTTATTGTTCATATTATATTATAATTCGAAATTTTCCATGTTTCTCAAATGTATACATTTCTGTCATATATAAATGTCTGTATATTTCAATTCCTTCATGTTTCAATAAAGAATTGTTTAACTAACATATATTTATTTATGTATATAACAAAACTTCATCCGTTGGCACATTCTCCGTTACTTTAAAATATGACTTCAGATTACTATTAATTAAAAGGTAAAGAGCAAAGTATCGTTATCGATACATAGCTATGTAGGGTGTCTATGAGACAGAAAAGTACTGTGCTACTTTATCACAGATACAACATCGATTGTGCATGTATTCATTTACACTCATCAAAATTACTTCTACCAAGTAACAATTTATTATTATACAGTGAACAAACTAGATCTGCTAAAAATCAGTCGTCATTTTTTAATAAACTATGGATCTTTCTATTAACATTGGTATATAAATTTAAGATATGAGAAGAAAAGAATGAAATGTTACAGTCTGCTATTTTAGATACATTTTAAGTGCAATGATGTTCATGCAAACAAAGATATTACACTTCCTCAGTCTTTCAGTATTGCTAAGGAATGCTGTCAAATTCAAGTAGATTTGCATAGATGCAATTATAAGTTACCCTTATCAACAAGCAAGTATAGAATAATTAACTCTCTTTTATTTTTTTTTTTGGTTGTTTCAAAAAAGGTCCCCTAATGGCAGCAGGAAATTTCCCTACATAGGAAACTGTATACTACGACAGTAGCTAAAAGTCTTTCATACTGGAATATTGAAACAATCGAAAGTGTGATATGCACTATATACCCAAGAAATTTGTAATAGACATATGTAGTTTGTTTACATGAAACTGAGAAATATGTAACAGACGACAAATACAGAAGTTGTAAGACATGCACCATACATTAGGGCGAGCAAATGAAGTTCTATTCAAGGAAATTAAACATTAAGGTATCCGTGCGCTGTTTGTTCGTGTGTATACGCTTATTTGGCATGGAGTCAAATAAATGCAATATTTCAATAACATTGGAATAGTCGGTAATTCAAAAACAATTGCCATTGGCTTTAACGTATATTATTTTCAAAGTTTGTCTTTAACAGTACGTTTTAGTTGTGAGTCCGGACTGTATTTGTCTCTTCGTAGCATGGTCTCATCACATTAACTTCCTTTTTCTAAAGTTAAAAATTAAAGTTGATGATATTATTGATAAAATTCGCAAACATTCTATAAAAGTTGTTGAAGCAATTAATAAATTAGATGACATACAATTGTGTCAATTACAGTTAATATATAACAATATCTTTCTAACATCAATTACAAATGTGCATGACAAAAAATGTATTAGATCTTGCTGATTGAGTTTACTGTATATAAACGGTATGTTGAAATCCATCCAGAATGGCCAAAAGATATTGTTAAGTTTACATGAATTGTTAATAGAAATCTATCGTATCTAGTTTAAAATTATTCATAATGTAAAATATCTTATTACAATATATAATCATCTTTCGTGAAATTGATTAACACATAGTTGGTAATGTACAAAACTCGTGTCATTTTCACGTACCTTACAATTGAATATCTAAAATGGTTTCATACATTATCAACTTGAATATGTACACAATTGCAGTATATATATACATATAAATATATTATATACTCATACGTACATACATATTTATATTTATATATATTCTATTATTCTATGACATCCTTCAATTTTGAATTGTCTCTATACAATTGCAGAGTTTACTCAAATATAATACATTATAAACTAACAGCGATTGATTAGTAGGTCGGAAACTTGTTTTTTACAATTGATATTAAATGGTACATTTGTGGCATTGCATATTGTACTATTACTAATCTTATAGACATAAATTCTACATAATAAAGTATGTGATTTTATATAATTCTACGTTTCACGATAGTCCTATGATAGTTTCATATATCTTTGGTATACAGTCATGAATTTCATATTAATATACACTTATTCAGATTGGCATATAATATTGCTCAATGTCATTGTCATATAAATGACCAACGCTTGTATTTCATTATTACATCGATACGGTGAGAAAGACATTGTGCGAAGTGTATATCTAAAATATCATATTTGACAAAGCATTTTACTAACTTTCATTTTCATACTACACTCAAATATAAAAATGATATGAGAAAAGATGAAGTTATAGAGTGTTATTGCTACGATAAATAAGAAAAGATCGACATACATTATAATGAAATTAGAGATTGTATGTTAGTTGACATATTAAATTATGACATAGTACTTCTCATCTTATACAACTAAGAATAAACTTTATTGAGAATAAAATAAACTACTAACTGGTTTAGCAATTAGGCCTTCGGCTATCACACTGAGATGTTTTAAATAATAAATATTTTATCTTGGAATGTGAATAAGAAGTCTATGAATTGATTTATTGGGCCTATCGCAGAAAGTGACATTCCACGGGATGGTGGTGCCCTCACTAGGTTTGGGCCAAATACCACAGCAAGATTACTCGAAGTCATCTTGTTTAAGTCACATCTATCCATTACCTGCGCGTAATAAGTTATTAGTATTAAATACCTTACAAATTTCTATCTACCTTACAAGATTTTAAACGCCGTATCTTTAATCAGATATTTACCCTTGATAAAAATTGTACAATGTACTTTAGAAGATGATAATTGTCTTCGGGAAGCTTTTCAAGAACCAATATTTTAACTCTGCGAGGACGCTCGTCCTTTGACAGTGCTAAAATAAAAAAATGTTCATTCTAATATAATTTACTAATGGTCAGCTATCAATCGTTGCATTAAGTTTTAGACTCTTACACTGAAATTGAGTTATTTCATCGTATAATTCGTATGTCATTAAAGGTTCGTCTAACTCCCGAAGGAATGTTTTAAGGAGCACAGCAGCTATGTGTGGATCACCATGGAAATCAACAGGTAATCCTTGGTTACAACGACTTTGCAGCTCCTTAATTACTGCTACATTTGCCGATCGCCTGAATATTCCTTCTGTCTCAAGAGCTGTTATAGAAATTTAATTGCACATAAGGAATCATAGGTGCGGATAACTTTATTATAAATTTCATTTTTATGAATATAATCTTACTCCGTATTTTACATACCATCTGGAGAATCAAGAAATTCAATACATTGCTTTACTATGGGTGGTATCGGATCACCATTATTGTTTTCCTTAATGAATTGTAAACTTGCACCAAACTGTGTGGTACCAACTGGCGTAGCTACCGCACTCTGCGGCGGACTTGTTGGCAAGTTCTTTTTATGTTTCAACATTAAATGTTCATTGTGCCTGTAAAAAGAATCGCTCTATTATTTAAATTCATTCTTACAGAGTGTCTACAAAAAACACGCAAAGACTTTGTAATCATAAAATACATACTCTATAACTTGTGGAGGTATAATAAGCTGATCGAGATTAATATACTGGGCGAGTTCCTCTAAGTAATTGACGTACATCATTTTTCGGCCAAATTTAGCACTGCAATGATAATAACCGTGCGCACAATAGAACTCAAGATGCGGACAATAATTACTCGATGGAAAACAAAATGGTAGCTACCTAATAGCCGGCTTAAATATTTGCCATACGATCCGGATAAAATTAGTCGGATGTACTAAGTAAAGGGCTTTCAGATTCTTCTTGTATTTCCTGTCGAATGCTTTATACGCTTGCCATAACCAGGACAGAGGCGGTTTGTTTTTTGACGTAAGACCGTAATGAAAGTATACAAGACTATAATCTTGCTCTACGAATGTGTCCAAGGTGTGGGTCAAGTACCTGTAAAACGAGAGTCCAATTTGGCTTGCGAGCTTGCTTGCAGAATGCTTGTCTTTCTTTAAGCTTGAAGAATAGCACGAACCTAAGTAACTTAGCATGATTAAACGTTTCCCTTCCTACCGGCGGCAATTTGCAGGCTGAAACGACGATAACCTTACGTCCGGCACTGTCGTCCCCTACAACTTCTACTATGCCATGTCTGGAGATGTCGAGATAGTCTTCTTCGTCGGCAAGTTCGGCATCTAAGACGGCGAGGTCGTCCGCTACTCATATCAAAACATCGTTACGACAGTCTTTACAATTTTCGCGTCGTCCTTAAAACTCTTATGCGATACGCAGGACACTTTAGTCTAATAATTTAACGTTTTTGTGGAAAAACCGAAGTAGACCGTATAGCTATTCTGCACGCTTCCTTCTTCCATCGATATGCCATGCAATAACAAACTGTACAATGATCTACATAATTCACCTGCTATGCCCCAAATGCCATGACATTTAGTTGCTACTAACAGAAGATAAAATGTCACACACCAGATTCAATAACTGGAGCGTCTACTAAAGCTTCTTCAAAGTTCTCTTCGATCGTTCCATCGCTTACAGGACTCTCCAAATAATCAATTCCAGTACCTGTGCCGCTATTAATCAGATCCAGTTTCTCTTCCAACAGTTGTACTGCTGTAATATCGACAAATCATATATCAATATGTTTTTACGGTCGCTGCGTTTAAAGTACAGGACGATTGAATAATAACTTGAGATACAAATTTATATGATGTACGTTATAATGTATAGATTACCGTTATTCGAAGTTGCTTGCAATTCTGTATCATCAAATTCCAGATTTGGTTCGTAGTCGTGATAATCGGACAGACTCGGATACGGATCCTCGGTGTCATTATTTATTCCTACAAAAATACAAATTTTTCGTTTCTACTTTAATTACAGCATGCGCAGATACAAAAATTTAAATCATTGCCCGAACACTGGGTGCAGAAAGTAATTGGAGCGCATACTCTAACAACACAATCACAGGCGCCCCGCTATTGACAATCAAGATTTTACGACACTAAGAACTTAAATAATATCTAACTATCACGTTTAAGTAAACGTCTAACGACTTTTCTTTGCCTTTGTTGTGCGCATCGTCGTGTGCCACTCTGTCGAATCCATTAGGATTCATATTTATTCGATTAGGAAACAGCAAGTTTTGAAACTAAATATAAAGTTTATTAGTGCCCTTGTACCGGTAGTGCGGAACAGATGTCAAGTAGCGTATTGACCTTCTAACTCGGAACCGTTCATTTAGCATTAACATAATGCTCGGACGTGTACGTAATTATAACCATAGCGTTGCGCAAAATCGTTTATGGTGATTTTTAAATGTGCATCGACGGTAGGGTGTGAAAGTATTGGCAAGTTTCCTCCTGACATTTCATTGACATGTAACGGAACGTCAACAATCATCATCATGGATCAACTGACCTGTCAAGGTTCGCGCTGGACTCAGCGTCGGTTGATAGTCCGCTTCCATCTTCTGGCAAAATCGTCTCGTCAGAAATGGTCGCCGATATTTTCTATCCTGTTTACAGACAAAGATTGTTTTTCTGTCTCGGCAACATTATCGCAGCGCGCCGTTTGGCAATGCAACCCATTCACGTCACGCTTTCATCTGTTGTCGCTAATTGTAATTCGCAGTTACTCGTCACTCCTTTTTCCCCACCACACCATTCGCGAATAAGTTCAGACCAGTTCGGACTGCATCCTGATTGGCCGGTTGGTTTCACTAAATAGAGGAACGAGATGCGCGGGAATTTTAAAAAATCTCGACATGTACTAAAGGATCTTTAAACCACTCTTTTTTTTTGGGTTTGTATGCAATATGTAATTCTTATACATTCGAAAATTGTTTGTAGATTTAGATGATATTGTTATGGAAGTAAGGGGTAAATTTTTATGTAAAGAAGATTGAGCGAGCTAAGTTGGCTTGTAAAATATTTTCATATTATTTTAGTCGAATATGCAATTACTTTATTTGAAACAGGATATTTAATCTTTCAGTTTAGCTAGTTGGATGTGATTTAAGAGATTAGAGTATAATGAGGTCGCAGTAACGTTTTATATCAAAAGCGTTTATTAAAAAGGGCACAGCGTTAAGCAAAAAGTTAAAATAATGCCGAATCTTGTATCATTGTTTAATACTTTTGTATAGTTGCTCATACTGCTGGTATGATATTTATTACAATCTAATTAATCACAGTATTTACATAATTACACTGCAGACTGCTATGGAAATGATGCAGTTTGCTTTATAATGATTTATGCAAAATTGGAAGATAACTGGCATATTGCATAATATCTTATTTAGACATTATTAAGTAACATAATCGTGCTTGCATTTTATGTTTTATACTACACAACAAAAATTTGCAAGGACTTTGTTGTATGCAAACTTCCACACGACTAAGGTGTGCAATACTGTTTCCAATTCTGCATAACATACAATTTCACACTCCAGGCACATGTGTTTTTTACAGTCATTATAAAATTTACTTTTACATACAACCGCTAATCAGTAGCAATAGTGCAGGGTAGGTTAAACTGATTAATTTGAGAAATAAGTAAGATTTGAGATGACATGCCGTTAATAGTAATTTTAGTTTGCTATACACTTTCAAAGGCCTAAACTTGTCCATGTATGTAGCGTTTACAGATCAAAATCTAACGAATGGTTATACATTAAAGTTTTCTGTAGTTTAGGGTATATTGTGAACATATTTTGTTTTAATCATTCTATTTGGAGATAAAATCTAATTATTATTCCATTGTACATTCAAATTATCATTATTGTAAAGTGAGTTCTAAAATTAAGTAATACACTATTGTGAAGTACGCTATATACACTATAAAGTACAAATTATTCCGTATTTGGTTAATTCATTGCTTTCAAAACTCACGCTTTGCTGATCTATTATTTAAAAGTTTGCGCTATTATACTACACATTTTATTTCTTGTACGAGTATTTATATATCGTAACTTGTTACGAATGTTTAGTGACATGCAAAAATATCTCTCTATGCGAAGAATATAAATTTACTTAACTTATCTCAGAAACAGTTTTCTTTCCTCGGTTTTCCTCAAAGACTAATACTCATCGGCACAATGTTACATTTTACATCATACCTTGAACTTCTCATTAAAAGTAATTGCTTTCTTTAAGCACATTTCATGATTGTACAAATAATATTCGTGTTTGTACAGGCGCAGTAAGGGTTGTTGTTTACTAGTTTATAGCTACTCTTACAAAAATGTTGGCAGCATTTTTCGATGTACACAATGTTATGCAAATAAAATGTGGAAAGCCAACGATGTTACAAGAGAAGTTTCCGTCACAAACATAGGCCCACTTTTAAGCATAGCTAAATTTAATATGGATTGTGCACAATCGCTTGTCGCTAGAATACACAAACTGTTGCTTGAAATAATTGTTTTAATATAAATGCCAAAATATAGTATGTGTTAAGTACAGAACATATGCTTTTCAGTTTCTTTTTTTTTTAAATTGTCCTGGAAATGAATGAATTTTCTTTCAGGGATTACTTGCAAAATATGAATATGCAGTACTCTTAACTTACTGAGTGCATAAAGTACAAAGACAGTAGTATGTGTAAAATGATTAGATAAATAGATTCACATTGTCATGGACAAAATGTCTATTGAATAAAATTTTAACCCAAGATTCTTTTACGCTGTTCCTTGAAATTTGTTTGCATATATCGGAATTGCCTGTAACAATTCAAATTTGCATTCAGCTCTAATTTTTCCTTACTACTTACATATTTAGCCTTGCTTTAAAAAAATGCACTTGCGAAAGTTCTTGCAGAACTAGTTTATAACATGTTGTGTAAGCGTATGGAAATTGTCCATAACCACTTTGAATCAAACTTGGTCCTTTTTAAGAAAAAGGTATATACATTGCCTGTCTCTCGTTGGCAGTAGAAAAGCATTTATAACAAAGGACATACAAATATAAAATAATAACATTTGATTCAAATAATCGCCTAAATAAGCACTTATGTCATATATTTAAATCACATATGTATAAGTTATAATTTTCTACTTGAGTCAAAGTAATGGAAACAGAAGCTAAAATATGTACAAAAATGCACAATTCTTACATTAAACTGAATACTTGGGATCACACTTCTTGATTGGTGTTAGTCTGAGGCCTTTCGCTAACATTTGAGCTTCTAGATCACGGTCTTCATCCTGATACCTGACAGAGTACAAAGTAATTTAGAGACAGTACTAATGTTTAGTTTATATAAATTGGATCAAAAGAATTCATATGCCACCTTTGACGTTCTTCTTCTAATACAGCAACTAGGGAATCTCGTTTTGCAGCAATTTCTAACATTTCAGATAAAATTTCTCCTTCCTTTTTTACATCTGCTCCTGTTTTTGTATCATCTGAAAAAATAAAGAACAATTAACATTAACGAATACCATATCTTTTCTCAGTTTTATTTAAAATATCTAAAAAGCTTATAATCGTAGTTCGTTATACATTAATATCAGGGATAAGGAGAAGTATTAACCATCGTCAGCTAGACGTTCTCGCAGTTCTTGTTGTAATCTGTCGTGTCGGTCTTCTAATTGGACTTCTTGTGCTCTCACCAAAAGTTCTTTTTCAAATCTACGCAACTCAGTACGTTCCTTCATTAAGTCAAACCATTCTCTCAGTAAATCTGCTTCTTCACGATCTGAACATTCTAAATATATGAAAATCAGCACAATATGTCGTTTAATGAAAATGTTTTATCAATTGATAGAATTAACTCAATGATACCTCCTTCTCCACGTAGTGCTTTTTCAACGCTAACTCCCCTACTTTCCAATTCCCGTTGTTTCACTTCAGTTTCTTCTAATTTCCTCTGTATCTCTTGAGCCATTCTTAATCTTAACATTGATGTTCTTATATTAGCAGTGTTGAATGCATTTCCAATATACATCATAAAGATTCTAAATCATACCTCTTTAATTGGGCCTGTCTAATCAATTTCTTTGCAGCTTTTTGTCTATGCGGGATGCTATTGCATGATCCTTCCGTTACTGTTGTCTTTTGTATTCCAGATGTTGACAAAGCTGTAGTCCTTGTATCATCTTCTGATAGACTGTCATCTATTAACACAATATATGTTATCTACATTGTGTACATTAATAGTGCAATATAAATATTAATGCAATATTAATTATTGAGAATATAAATATAATGAAAAAAGTGTACATATGGATCGATCATGAGAAAGATTCAAGTTTCCATTTTACATGAATTTGTTAATCAATAAATTTTTATTACCTGAAATCTGCGTAGCAGTAATTATGTACTTAAGCGGTGGTGGTGGAATAGGTGGTGGACTCTCATTATGGAAATTTCGCAGAAACATGTCCTCGCAAACACTTTTTGGTCGTGTATCTAATATTGCTGGTTTATCCAGCTGTAACATACAATAATGAAGATTGTTATAATTTTGATACACGCAGACATTACTTTGAAGCAAAGATTATGCTCAGCAACAAATTATATACAATGGCATCCTAGGTATATTACAAATGCAGATTAGATTAATATAATACAATGATTAATACACTATTCACTACCAAACTTTTACAGAAGCAAAATAATTCACAGATTTCGAATGGATGAATGACAAATGCTCGCTATATTTTTTTGAAAAGCATATTCAAATGGAACTAGTTATGTATTATGTATTAAAGGCAAAAGAAGTGATATTTCTTGTTCTACTAAAAACAGTAAAAAGTGATAATAAAAACACTCATTTAAGATGCTTAATAAGTAAGGTGTAGAATGATCTGCATTCACACTATTACAATATGGTGATCAAGCAAGACTATGGATCAAAGGAACATAGTGATTCGTGTTGAATTTTGATCCATTGCACAAAGTAAGATGTGAAACATTTCATATATATGCTGTCTATTATATTGCACAACAAAACGTATTAAAACAGGCTTGCTCTTTAAGTAAAGAATGTGTCACTTCTGCACTTCTATTACATTAAAGGGACTGTTATAATAGTTATGTAATAAACTAACTAATCTATCTAAAACTAACAATGTTTCATAAAATAGATAAAGGCTTTTCAAGTATTAAAGCATTACTCATATTAAGGAAAATTTGTCGGAATAGTTTTAACCATTCTTATATTTTAATAATTCAAATTAACTTTTAAGAACCATTTGAACTTTTTGTCTATTGCTTCTAAACTGTTATAGTATTGATGTTTTAAATAGTAAACGACATTTGTATGCATGAGTACACTTATGTCTATGCGTACAAAATATTTCATGGGCAGATCTTTATTATGTATTACTGAAAAAGCAATTTGGCAAAATTATTGAGTTTGTTTAAATAGAACACTGATAAATGTTGAGTTACATTTGTAGGAGTTATTCTTACGTGTTAAACAATAACGTAGAAGCTTGCAGTTCGTAAAGTAATATGTTACCTGCTCTAAGCATATTGAAAATATAGCAAATACAGCTAGACAAAACTATACCTATCAAACATTATGGTACAAAAAAATTAATATTTGAATTGATAATTTCTAAGACTTATGAGTTGCTTACATCTGAACCATCCGAATATGATTTAAATAACTGAAACATTTTAAAATGAGCGCATTAGAACTTTACTAATACATACGATAGAACATAATAAATCATCTACAAAAATAAATGCTGCTCTTACTTTTCCTTTTGATTTAGACGTCAGACGAAATACAGATAATTTGTCCTTCTGATTCTGAGTAGGTGAGGTATCTTTCTTAAAGAAGAAATCCGAGACAGCTTGAATAATACTTCTTCTTCTTTCTGGTTCTTTGACTTTCTTTTTATCCCGTTTTATAATTGTAGGAGAAGTTTCGAAATTCGAAGTGCTTGATGTACGCTGTAATTCATTCATCGATTTTGCGCTGACAACTGCTAATTCATCAAAATGCAGTTTTGTTGAGATGCTCCTCATGTTATCTATACTTTTACTTGTTTGCAATTTTAATCTTGATTTATGTGCTATTGAATTAATCGGCGTATTGAAGGATGACCCTTCGTCAGATTTCTTTCTTGCTTCCATGGAAAGTTGTCTACATGCCATTTTCATTCGCAATTCTTTAATTCTATCTTCTGGACTTAGACCTAAATCTTCATCACTCTTGAGCCTAGCGCGTTCCCTTGCATCTTGTCTTGCTTTCTCAGCTGTTTTCCTTGCTTCTTCATGCTTTAATCTGGGTGGGGCAACAGGAGTTCTAAAATTGTTGTCAAATGGAGAATAATTGTTTTCCTTCTCAGATACACTTGTTAATTCACGACAAAGTTTAGAACTCTGTGCATCTGTGGCTTGTCTAACTTCGGAAAAATTAGTATTGACAGGACTGTTAACTGGTGTGGGTATCGAAGTCGGTACAAATTTATTACAAGTTGGGGAAACAGTAGTCGATGATGGTTTGCTGCCAATCGATGTAAAGGACGAAGCCCTAGCAGCCCGTTTGGCCTTTTTCTCTGCAGACTTCTGTTTGTGAGCTTCTAATTTATCCATCAATAAATCTTGAATCAAATTTTTCTGTTTAGATCTCTCCCTCGTTATTTCTTCCAATTTTCGGGATGTGGCTGGAGAATTAAAACTATTGTTGGTCATCACTTCGTGACTCTTATTTTCTTCGGTTATTATTTCAGCAGTTCTTCCTGATATTGAACTTTTTGAATTCTTTCTTTTAGATTTCCTGACATCTATGGAATCTTTTGCATTACTAAATTCTGCAATTCTGGATTGAAGACGTTTGACATACTCCAAGTAGTCTGTGCTATTAGAATCTGCTGCGGTTTTTGTTGTTTCATCATGTGTTACTTGTTCTTGATCGGGGACAATTGAAACATGAGGATTGACTGGACTGGCCAAAATAGTAATAACTTCACTTGTAGTTGTGTCCTCCGCTGGTTCTACTATCAGTAAACTATCTTCATCCATTGATTGTACTAACTCTTTGTTCACTACTTCCCCTATTGGCTGGTCTTGTGTAACGCAATTTATTGTTTGTGTTTTTGTATTAGTATTATTTTGCATGTCACGTGCCAAGTAATTGGACAATGCATTTGTTTTACCGTTCAACCTATTCATAACTTGATCTACTGTAATTGGATTTATTTCAATGACATTTGTATCCTTATATACGTTATCTGTGGAACATAATTGATTTGCTATGTCTACTCTTGCAATTGGACTATCAGTATCCAATTTATTATGTGAATTAATCCCAACTGAATTTGTTTTTATATTTACAAACTCTATATATCCTGTGTTTTTAAGTAAGACTGTATTTGAAGCTTCTTGAAGGCTGTCATGTAATAGAGATTCATTATCTGTGTCCATGTAGTCTATGTTCTCACCGTTTATAAGCAGTTTTGAAGTATCGTTGCAAAGAAAATCTGGAGGTTTATCTGACCTGTAGGAATCCATTTCCAGATCTGTCAAATCTTCCACTTTTGCAATTCTACTCGCCATATTAGGCAAATTTGTTATTTTTGACAACGTTGGCTTTTTCCTGTTTGTTACAAACTGTGTTCTCATATCGAACTCTACATCTTGCAAATCATCAGAAACTAATGCTTCGCCGTCACGGGCCCATTCAGAAAATTCTGTTTCTGTAAATGCAGCAGTAGTTATATCGTTTTCTTCCGAATCATCTTGTTTATTGGACACAGCTGAATCTATCGATGTAGGGCTACTACAATTACTCATGTTTATCTTTTCTTCTTGTAATCCCAACTGTTTCATATTATTATTCACAAATTCTAATTCCGTTGATATTTTGTTATCCACAAATGAGTCAGTGTGTGTTAATACATCGTGATCGAGTAGCAATGATTGACCGCATAAAACGGAACACTCTATTGAATCTGGTTCAAACGATGTGTCGTTAACAACTTTATCTTGTTCGGTAATTTCATCCAGTAAAAGATCCCCGTCTGTGCTATGAATTTGTAACCTCGGTGGCGACAAATTTACAGCCATCAATTGCACGTTTTGTGCACCATCTTCTACTTCGGCATCACTCGAAGATAGAGAGTCACTGTCTATTTCTGAATCTCCCGTACTAAGAGCCTCTTTACTGTTCTCTTTAGCTTTCTTCCAATTAATTTCAGGAACAATAATAGAAGTTTCGTGCAATGGACTACGTGGTCTACAAATAGTATTGTCATCTCCACATACTTCTAAAGGTTTCACAGTATTATTATCCGGATGTACTTTTTCTGACGTTTCTGCATTTTTTGGAGGAGTGGTAGAGGAGTTTGACGATGTTGATTCTTTCGGAAGTTCTTTGCTTACTTCAGTTGTAGTTTTAGTGCAAATAATATTGGGAGCAGTTTTTGATTTTAAGATATTTGTTTCCTTTACTAAATCTGGTAATTGTATTTCTCCTAAAACACGTGAGCCCACAGGTTTATGGGTGCTGCTATCATTATTTAGTACTGGTTTCGGATAAGAATCAGTAGGGAGCAATTTCATAGGTGATCCAGAGAATAAAGTAGTGGGTGATATTGGTGAAAGTTGAGTATTGCTTAAACGAAGTTTATTGGTGCCTTGTAAGAATGCTTGCATCGTAGGACTTGGCTCTGGAGCAGGATTTAAAAGCTTCTGGTGTTGTGAGATAGCATCTGTGAGACTTCTTAATTTTGTATCTACATTCGATGTTGAACCGGATTTCATTACTGAACCACCAAGAGCTGGTCCACCTAGTAAATATCGCTTCTTCAATTCCAAAGATAATTTTGATGCAATGCCTTCTGTTGAGTGAGTCCTGTTCAATAAATAATCTCCTTTGCGTGGATTAACCAAAGGCGTTCGAATATTTGCAATAGGGCTTTGCTCTGGTATATTGGAGGCAAATCCTTTTTTAGGATCTTTTTTCATACTTGCGTTTAACAACACAGATTTAGCATGATTATGTTTATCATTGTCTTTATCTTGTTTCAAATTTCCATTGATCGATGATATCACTTTACTTTTAACCTGCACCTTTTTAGGTTCGACATAGGTTCCTCTTGTTTTACGCACATAAGAATCATTAATTGCGATTTGCGGAATTTCATGTTGCGTTGGAGTTGCACCATCGTGTTCAAATTCGGAGTCCGTAGATATTTCTGTAGCAGAATTTTCTTCACTTTCTTCTGTTGAGCCATCATCGGATGCAACCTAAAAGAAAATATTTTCTTAACTTGAATGTTCAACGACTGACACATTGATATGCCTATAATAAAGTGAACATAATTTTAGTGTATTAGTAACAACAGGAATGAAAGTCATAATACAGTTGCAAGAGTATTCACATCGATATCTACTAGCAATTTGAGCATGAGCCAAAACTTTAATGACCTATATATCAATATGAAAAGAGAATCTGACTTTCTGTTTTTTATGATCATTAGAAATACAATGGTGATGTGCACACATTTTTCACTCAAGTAACACATTAAAAAAGAGACTGCATGCCTAATATAAACCTTGTGTCTTATTGCTTGCGAGAGATATTATTTTTGAGTTAGAAATCTGTTACCTGCAAATAAATAGTGAGATTTTAACAAAGTATTGGCTGGTGGCAATTTCTGGAGTAATAATATTGGTAAGTAAAACCATTGATTTTAGCATCAACACTAGGCAAACGCATACAATCAATTAAGATTTAAGTTACTGTTAATCTTATATTAGTTTAATAACACTCCATTCATATATGAAAACTCTTTACCTTATTCACTGGTATTGGGTCTTTTGAGAATCGTATCGCCATCAGCCAAGTTTGTATTTTGTCTGTCTTTACTTTATTAATATATCTCACACAATTCATTCATAATAAAAATTATCACACTACATACAGTCTGATTTTACAATAGAATAATATTAAACCAAGGTTTCATTGTATACCAGTTACTTACATACACTAATTACTGATTACCGATTAAATTTAAATTAAGAAACTAAACATTTATCTTTCTTTAACTGCTCATTTTTAGATGCACTGACAGATTTAGTATTTTCGGATGTGGGTGGCTGTTTTACTAAGGTTTGTTTAACAGGATTCTTTTGGAAATTAGATAAACTTTCCTGACTAGTTAAAAATTCCTTTATTTCCTTTTTCGGTAGGCTTTTGGAATTTAAGATTTTTTTGATGTGTCGTTCGTCACTATGTAACGAAGTGGAATCTAAAGGCCCTGAGTGCTTGGTTCTAGAAGACAGTAAACCTTGATCTGATGTAAGATTAGAACTACTACTTGACGATATTCTTTCGTTAGAGCGATGTCTTACAGGAATTTTTGGAACAGAGTTTGAAGATGTACCACTAATTTGTAGATTATTAGAATTTTGAGAGACATGAGATTTTCGCTGTGGTCTTGTTGGTATTTCACTTAGAGGATGCAACAGCGTATTATTCTCCACTATTTTCTTATCAATCTGAGTGACTGGTTCAGTTTCCATTACTGCTTTATTACTTTTAACAGTTGTATGGACTTCTGTATCAATTATTTCATCTTTAATTATCATAGTATTATCAGTAATATTTTCGCCGTCAAGTAGGGAGTGAGAAGTGATGTCAAAAGAATTGCTTGTAACTCTTGTATCAGGATTGCCGTCATCTATTAAATTATTTTCATTTATATGTGCAGTATGATTTTCCTGCCTCTCCACATTATTTGTATTATTACACGATGATGCATTTATAATTAATTCCATATTAGGTGTGCTAGTATCAATGCTGCTGTTTCTATTGTTATTATCATTTACTACATTCTCTCGCGTTTCTACGTTGTTAGATTCGTGTAATAATTCAATGTCAGTGTTTTCATTAATATTTGATGATACGGCATAAACAGATTCCCCATTTGTAGTACTTGTTTGCATTGGTACATTCACCATTACATCATTATTCTTGTTAGCATTCAATAAAATTGGGTCTTCTTTGGTAACATTATCATCTGATACATCACTATCTGATTGTTCAATTTGATTAAATTGTTCATTAATGTCTATACTATGGTCATTACTATCATAAATGTCATCTATATTCACGTCCACTTCCTGTTCATTTTTAAATTCTGCAGCATTTGACGGCACTGCATTTTCAATCCCAATTTCTGGCATAATTTCATAGTTATCATCACAGGTTACATCGTCAAACGACTGTGTTGTATTAAAATATTTCATTATGTCTGTGGGTTTAACTTTGGAAGATAATTTAGACTTTATTTCTAATTCTACTACTTTTGCCGTGGATATATTTTCTATGCAGTTTTGTTCGTTAATTTGTGCATTAACCTTTGCCTTTTGCCCTTTGTGTTTTAAGAAATATTTATTAATTTTTAATTGTGCACTTTCAGTAGACAGTGGTCGTAGTTCACATGTTTCTGCTCTGTTTTTTGCTTTCCTTCGTTTTAAATCTTGTTTGAGTTTATCAAATGAATTGGTTCCCGAAGATCCTTGACGGACTACTTCCTTTGGCACCATTAACTTCGAAGTTTCAACACACAGTTTTTCAATAGGTTTCTCATTTGTAGGAGATGGCACCGTTATAGTGACTAAGGGAGGCACTGGTTCAGAGATATCAATATTCACAGGAAATAAGTTTTCATCGATAGCGTTGCCTTCTGGTATATTCAGTGTGAGGTTGTTGTCATTTTTGCATTCCCTTATGGTTAGTTTCTCATCTAGGCTGCTACAATCTTTTACTGCTTCAGGTATCA
The DNA here is from genome assembly GCA_944319695.1 of Tiphia femorata. NCBI lineage: Eukaryota > Metazoa > Arthropoda > Insecta > Hymenoptera > Tiphiidae > Tiphia > Tiphia femorata. Next base: position 19,541,299 of record OX090901.1, on the reverse strand, counting down.
TTTCTTGGGAACTAGTTAATAAATCATTGTCTATCGTTTCTGTTGATTGATACATTTCAGGTGATGAACTTAACGAGGGTTGTCTACTATATTTAGGGGAAGAGGTAACTAAATCTGGCAAGTTTCCATTTGAATTTGTTATAGACAGACCAACAGACTGAGCTGCACTAATATCTTGAGCATTTGCACACAAAATTGCATCAGGAAGTGTAACTTTTGTTACATCATTCAAGGATAAATTTTTTAAACCATCTTCGTGTATGATAACAGTTGTATTCTTATCATCAGTTATTGGTTCGAGACATAAATCATTATCACCTGTATTTTCTAAAGAATCAGGTTGTAAAGAAGTATTATTAATGCAACTGTTTATGGAGTTCATAGAACACTGTGTTATAGTGCTTGCAATACACTCCGAAGGTATTATATGATCTGAATTATCACATTCTACATTCAATGGATCCGGGAAAGACAAAATGTCATCTTTTACAGGTTTTTCTGTTGCAGGGGTGGAGTTGGTAACCTGTGTTACACTTTCACATGCTCCATTCTTAATTGTATTCTGTTCGCTAATTAAATTTATATCATTTTTGTGCGTCTTTACACTATGTTTTTCAAATTGATTACTTTCTTCAACTGTTAAATGTGAGGAATCTGAGTTATTGGGGTAATGTGTACTATTACTTGATACTAAATCAGAGAGGGACATAGAAGTAGAATTAAGAGGAATAAGTGACTCATCAGTTACATCATCTACAGGGTTGTGACAGATTTTCACCTCTGTTTCGGAACCCGTGTCGGTGTCAGAGCTACGTGGGGGGACCTTTAGCCAGACTTCTTGTTTTCTTAATTCACGTGCACGGACATCTTCTTCATCCTCAGTTGCTGTAGCACTTTCATCTTCTATTATAAATATAAAAGAGAGCATCATTATTTGACGTAACTCATTATTCGATGCATAATATTCCTTTATGTTACTTTTAACTAATCTTTCGAATAAAGTAGTTTGTTTAATGTCATACCTTCACTTGTATATTCATTACTAGAGTCTTCATATTCATTACTGCCAGTATCAGATTGTCCCGCAGCAGCATGTGATTGAGAATACCGTAGAGTCCAATTTTTAGCTAATTCAAGAGTGCCTTCGGTTGTTAATGTTAATGCAACTGTTAATGGTTGATCTATGGCTTCTTCATATACTTCATTATCATCATCCGAGTCACTAAAAATATAAAAAGCAAAATATCATATACATTCGTTCAATTGATCGTAACTTATCAGATTGTAACCCCAAGTGGACCAATAAAGAATACTACTACTACTAATATAGATAATAAAAAAATGATATTTTAGAAGTTATAATTTATGTATACATTAATTACCTCATATCGGAAATTTCATCACTGGAACCCATTTCTGCTGTGGAAGCCCCAAAATTCCTATCTGTCCACTCATCCTCATCCATTTGACTATGAGCTTCTTCTGCATCAGATATACCTGCCAAATTTTCAAATTCTATTCTTTCTGGTGTTTGACCTCGATCAAGTAAATCCAAGCCGACAACACCCTCTAATGGCGTTTTAGTCTAAAATCATTACGTGAACACTATGTTCATAATGGACATCCTTTCTATGAAAATGTTACATGCTCTTTTGATTATTGTACCTTTTCCAATGATTGCAGATGTATCGATGTTGCAGGAATATTTTCTTTATTTACCATAGGAACTCGCTTGTTTTCTGCTCTACCCTTTAGAGTTCCTGAGAGGCCAAAGTGCTGAGCACAATAAAAGCGACCGCCATTTCTGTCTCTGTCAAATGTATGATTTCCTGTAACGAAAATAGTAGCATTCTTAGAGTACTTCTATAATAAACGGGTTTTAAAATCATAGCTAAATAACACTTACCTATCCTTAAAGAAGTAGAGCAATATTCACAACGAAAACAGCCACGATGAAAAAATTTACCTTCCGTACTTTGTCTTTCCATTAAATAAACCCGCTTATTGCAAAAATGACACATTTCAGACCATCCTTGTGGTGGCAAAACAAATGTAGTTTTAGTACTCTGTAATAGTAATTACAAGAATCAGTTATGTAATAATGATTGTCATTAGTATAGAAATGATTATTGTATATATATTACATTTAAGGATGCTAGCCAGCACATAATTTAAAAAGGTTATTACGAGTTTCTAGTTTAAATTAGTTGGAAATGGAGTACATTAAAGGAAATGGGTGTTCATATTATGCATAAGCATATTGCTTTGGATAATGTATTAGGTTGATTGTAATTTGTATCACAGAGGGAATTGTACAATATAGAATTGAAATTTAGTTACAACGATAATACACATGGCAAAAAAGTTCTATATAACTGTATAGAAACAGAATATTTTCTATGAAAGGTATGCTTTAGTGCTTTCAATAGTACGATACTATTGCTGACTACTCCCCCACTGTTGGCACTACAACTATTGAAGTACTATTTACCGATTTTTGAACCTTGGATTCAGCATCTTGATTTTTGTTTGAAAATTGCTCAGCCATTGCTGAGACTTTATTGTGCCCAAGTAAATTACCCTCTTTGATCTTCCTGCCTATACTCTTGAGGGTATTGTCAATATCAGCGTACTTACTATCTGTTTCCCTTGAATCATGTCCTTTCTTCTCCATCTTGATTTGTCGAGCTAAAAACTGAATCAAGCATATAGAAATCTAAAAACAATGGCGTAGTAATTTTTGTTACATTTTTTTGCCAACCTGTTCTCGACTCCACTTGGGCACACGTTCCACTCTGTCATGTCGCACACCACGTCCCATCTTGTTCTCTTCTATTTTCTTTTCTATTTCCTTTACATTCCAATCAGTTCGTTCAATTTTTCCTGTGAGATAATAATTGTATGTTTAAAAATATATTGCGTATCTGATATCACCAAATATACGTTTGTAAGTACAAGTATATAAGTACATTGAACAAATTGGGAATACAAACCAATTGCACGAAGAAGGTCTCGTGGTTTCTTCTCAGATGGCGTAGATCCTCGTAATTTGTCTTCAATACTTTTTATTCTGCCAGAGAACTCTTCGTCTATGCTGCCTCGATGATGGCCCATGTGTAACTTTGGTTCCCTATCCTGAGAAAAGCAGGTAGCATAAGATAATGCATGCTACATTAATACAAAGGACAAGTACAACTCTTTAATATACAAAAATGTATAAGCAGTGATTATGGAAGTACAGAAATGTTACACATTTTCCTGCAGAAGCAGTTGTCTTCATATAGCAATAGAAAATAATTTTTTTATAGAAGTTTGCATTTTTGTAATTTGTTTTGCAGTAAATGTAACATAGAAATAGTTATAAACAGTTAGTAGTACAGGTTCACAACTTTTTATATTTTAATTGCTTTTAACTTTTGGCTCATACCTTGGTGTTATTAATAGATATCAACTTGCCTTAACATTAAGAGTTAAATTATTTTAGAACACACCACGCGAGGATTAACATTTTATGCGAAAACTTGTTATACACTGTCACACAAGTCAGTGACTAGCTTACTGGATACAATATTTTCTGTTCTAAATCTTTCACTCTATCCTTGAAATCTGGAGCTGTTTGTCGGTATAAGAAAATTGAATAATCTTCAAAAGGTTCATCTTTCTCGCGTTTGGCATTTGCTTGCAGCATTTGCATGCTTTTGTAGAATTGCTGTGTTGCCATTTTTCGTAAGTATTGTCGCTTCTTCATACGTTCAGTTCGGTTTCGTTCAATTTCCTCAAGTCGCTTCTGTCTTTCCTCCTTTATATTCATTTTAAAATGTATAGCATATATTAAATTAATAAACAATAACTAAAATTTAAGTATTTTTGTATGAGCATCTGTCTGTATTCACAATAATCGATTATGCATATATCCTATATTGCAAAAATCAGAGTTTAAAATTGGTATTGTAAAAGCTCTTATAAGAGCAATACTGCCAAGCATGTTTAAAGCCTCTTCTTAGCTATACAGATTGCTACAGATATAACGAGGACATTAAGCATTATGATTTCATTGGATCTAGGTATCCAAACGGAGCTAACATTTACAGCAATTACATTAATGAGAAAAGATTATCTAAACAAATGTGTATATGGAACAACAAAAAGGTTTGTAAGATAGCGAATATATTGTGACATATTACATAAAATATATAAAAGATATTTCAACATAACCGATAGTTTCAGAATGTTCCTCTCATATCTTGGTGATCACGCAAAGGAATCAGAGTACGATTATAGTCTCCCTTATCGCAGTAATGGCAACTCCAATAATTATGAATAATAATGATATGAATATTCCACGACACGTTAGAACTTCGATCCACTGCCACTGGGACTATAGGATATAAGCGTTTAAGTGTTTAACAGAACGGACTCTCCTAATTTTGAAGAATCTTTATGGAGGTAAAGAATTAATTTATTATATGGCCGTGCTGCAACACTGACTCACCACAGTAGCACCCATCTTCTCGGTACTGCGTCTCTTTCTTGAACGTCGGCTAATGGTGTCACCTTTTTTATCAATATGTTGTTGAATATTCTCGTTGGTGTGGCGTGAACGAGAGTACTTTATTCGTGTAGAACTGTCTTGTTTGATGATACGGCCAATAAGTTGAGCCTTTTGTTCGGGACTTAACTGGTTTAATTGCTTAGGATACGCTGCTCTGTCCTCATTCTCCAATTCCTTTAAAGGTAGTAACAACTAATGAAAAATCAATCAAACTTTCCTTCTTTTTGGGGAGCTAAGCATAACTACACACTTTAGAATATGAGATGTCACTTTGATTAGAAATCTACTTTTTTTAATCCATTATCACACTTTGTAAATTGACTATTACTTTGAAAAGAATGGTTTTGGGAACATAAACGATGATGAAGCCAATTTTGCACATCATATTGTTGTACATTCTTATGAATTATTTCGCTTCTTCTATGTCACATCATTGAATTGTTCTTACAATCTAGGAATTCAATTATACGTTGAAGTGGCGCAAGCTTGGAAACTTATTTTGTTAGATACGATTTTCAGGAAGTTTTAATTATATCGAATGGATGTACTAGGATGTTTCGTGCTACGTGCAATTTGACGGAACAAAATGCTGAGAATTTCTCTTAGATATCATTAATATCTCATATGTGATATCTAGTAATGAACATATCCCATTTGCTGCGCGTACTTTTCTTGTGCGTCGGGTAAAATGTGGTAGAAAAGACTATAAAAATATGGTAAGCGCATCTTAATCTTGTCTGAAAATTTAGCGTTAGAATCTGAATCGCTAGCATGACGTATGCAAGAATAAGCCCACTTACAACTTTAGGATGTTTTATATGCGGGATTTCGCCGCGGAATACTTCGTATATCTGTGTGAGATAAGAAAACATAGCGAGTTTGTCGGGAACATCACACTGAGCCATCTCTTCACCAGTCATTACCTGTAAGTATTTTTATTTACGGCAATCTCAAAATTGTTTCTCGTTACATTTGTATTATGACATATTCACAGTGCTTACAGGAGGTATGCCTAGCTCTTTTTCAAGTATGTCAAAAGCAAGCTGATTATTGTCCGCTACGGCTTCAGGTTGTAAACTGTGGAAGTCAATTAAATCCGGGCGATATCTGTGTATAATCGCACAAATAGCCAAACCGCTTTTGAAAGAAGCACCCATGTCGTCTACTCGAACAGTGTCATACAAGGCAACCTGCTTTTGCAGCCAGCGGAGCAAGGTGTCAGGGTGTACTTGCAAGTCTGCTCTCAGATCTGCGCTCAATTAAATATTTCTTTCATGAAGCACAAACAACACTCTACTAACAAGTGAAAAGTAACTTTTATAAGTTGCTTACCCCGACGGCGACGTTTCTTCGGTATATCTACTTCAGGCTGTATGGCAGTTTGTTTAATACTTTCCGGGTTGTCCGTGTCGAGGAGAGTTCGCACTTGTATCGGAGTTACGGAATGTATATTCAAATTCGGATACCTTTGGTAACAAAATATGTTAGATATGTGAGTCAATAAATAAGCCGCAAAACGGGTCAGAGGTACTAATAATTAAAGTAACTTCCTGAAATTTATTTCACTTTTCTACATAATCACCCTGTACATTCGGATACTTATCCCATTTCTTTACAAGTCCTTGAAAGCGGACGGCAAAGAAGTCTTTTGGTAGCAGTCGCAGTCAAAGAGTAACCACTTGACGCAGCCTGTATGACGAAGAGATGGGATAAGTGTAATCCAAGCGGTTACTTGTTGGCTGCGACAACAACCAAAAGACTTCTCCGCCGCTGGCTTTCAAGGACCTGTAAAGAGATGAGATGAGTGTCTGAATGTACAGGATGATAATTATGTAGAAAAATGAAATAAATTTCAGGAAGTTACTTTAATTACACTGGTCAACAGTGGTTTTGTTTCCTTGAAAACAAGACTTGTTCTTTACTAAATCGAGGATACTGATTCCAAACATCAAATGCGTTTGTTCGAATTGGCTCGAGATATCCTCAGTTTTGTGTTTTACTGGAAAGTAACGCGTAACAACGTCATTTTTCTGTTTAATATTCATTCCTTCGTTTTTTATGATTAAGTTATATGTTACGAACAACATATTTGACCACATAACATCAATTCGGTGTACCTAGTTTCTAACATCCTAAAGTAGTGCTGTGCTTTCACTTGCATATTTGCGATTCTGGCATTAAATGGCTAGTTGTCTAATTGTCGTTGCCAGTTCTTAAATACGATTTTAATCTTAATACCTAATCAAGGAACTATGTGGATAAATACATTGTTCGTAATGCACAACTAAATCAAAAACAGCAAAGCAATTAATATTAAACGGAAAACTTACCTTATTACACGTTACTTACCAGCAAAAAACAAAATTGAAGATATCTTGGAAACTGGAGCCAATTCGCACAAACAAATTCAATTTTTGAAATCAACATCCTCAATTTAGCAAAGAGCAAGTCATGTCTCCAGGGAAACAAAAAACAATGCTTTTTTTGTTGGCCTGTGTCATTAGTGCCTCTATTCCGTTTTGCGACTTATTTATTGATTCACCCTCCTAAAATAGCACCAATGATTGTGGAGAGTAGTTCCTATCTTACCTCGTGTGAGGATCCAAAGTGTACGCGGCGTAATCCCTGTTTAAATTCTCCGGTGTCGTCTGGCCCAATAGTCTATAAATTGATTCTCGTTCGGCGACTACTTCCAACGGCGACATCGAAGCACCCCATTCTTTGATGGCCCAACATGCATCGAGCGAGCTCAAAAATCCTCTCGCGCAACCAGATCCCGTTGGCCAAAACGGCTGGAATAAGTTTCTACTTGATTTTCTGCCACATACGCGAACGGCCAAGTGCCCACCCACTGCCTAGACTCGAACCTTCGCAATGATTAAAAAATACAAGACGTTCCCAATATTCAGACCGTCATTGAAATCGCTGAATAGGGAGAGACGCGCGAATCGAGGCAACAGAGAATCTTGACAATCGAGGAGAGCTCTCACGGAAGTATTATTTAACATTAGGTTCACGGAAACCCATCAGTTTGACGGATTTAACACGTTCACTGCCAAGTCACCTTGAATTTTGGCGACTGCTTAGTTAACTGTCCAAAGCGTTAATCAAATTTCAAAATACCTATGTTAATCATTTATAATTGGACATTGAACCCATTACTCACATATGAGTGACGCGGCAGTCAACGTGTTAAATGAGAAATGGTGCTTATGAAAAAAGCTCCATGAACCTAGTGTTAAGCTTGCCGCGTGTCTTTCACTCACCTCAAGGAGACTGTCACCGACTAGTATCATTAAAAGTCTATGCGTATGACGCTCTAATACACGACTAGCATTCTCCGCGGCGTACATTGACGTAAAATCGAACATAGCCACGTCCGGTTGACCATAATGGTTCACGGCGAATTCCATATCCATCATTTGGTACTCGGTCGAAAACTCAGCGGCCTCTCTTGCGTAGAGCATCAACGCGTCCCGATCCACGTTCTCTTTGGCCAGCAGCTTCGCTGTATCAGCGTGATCCTACGAATTGGATATTAATCTTAGATTGTAGAGTAAACAGAATTGGAGCTGATGCTCCAGTATCTTCATGAGTATCCTAAATCATTTCTTTTTCTTTTTACCTGAAGAATTACACCCTTGTCTATCAAGCTGTGCTTCTTCGCGGTCATCACGAAGTAATGGGTGTCGTCCTTGTAATAGACAATGTTCTCCAGGTCGATACCCGTTCCATGATGCAGCTCCTTAAAGAACTTCTGATTGAATATGAACGCGACTCCACTGATTTCTTCGACGCGTGCCTCAGCCTCGGTCCTCTTGTTTATGAAATTCGCCGTTATCGCTATCGCCAGTTTTCCTCTGAACTCCTTTCGTTTAAAGCCTTCTAATGTGTTTCGCTTTCCATCGGCGCCTATCAGCACGTCGAACTCGTATTGACAGACGGGATGATCAGCAGGGGTGGTTTTTGCTCGCCAACCAATTTCTAAAATTTGTAGATTAGATGTATTGATAAATTGAATCTTCATATTAAATCACGATTAGAGCACTTGATTAACATAATTGTTTTTTCATTTCCATTAAGTGGAGGTGCTAGTTTGATTGACATAAAAAAAGTCATGTAGAGAGCCTATGTAGGTCCCTTTATAAACTACCTCAAATCAATCCAACATTAATCGCAGTGGAAATATATAAATATACCAAGCGGTAGTGAACTCTTACTGACTCATCCTTCAACAATTACTCTGATTCAACGCTTAACTGTGCCAGTGAGGTCTTGGCAGACCCCAGACACCACGCAAACCACATATATTTTTATTTCACCAGCACAGTTAAACTATAACAAAGAACCCTACGTTCTCCTACGTGACTTTCAATCCTCTTCATCAAACTTACTGCCATCCTCTTGATTCTCAGGCGGTGGAACCAGAGAATCGAAACTAATGTTCTCGTGAAACTCAACACCGAGGATCAAGGCGACCTTCAAGAGAATACACTGGAGCTGCCGTATGCTGATGTGATCGATGGATCCAGCGCAGAATTTTCCAAAGAACTTTTTCGCGCCCAAACTGCGAAGATCTTGGATAACGAAAGGCCACAGGTGCAGGACGTTGTTTCTCGACATACGGTCCCTCTTCTCGAGCACCACGACCTTAGCACCGAGCAATTGGGCTTCTATGGCTGAGCGTAAGCCGCAGGGACCACCTCCGATGATTAGTACCTGAAATTCAATATTCTTATCAAACACTATCCCAAGGTAATTTCTCTCTAAAAAAAAAAAAGACGAAATTCTTATAATTTCTTTTTACCCTCGTGTTCGGACAGGCCTTTCCACGATTGTAACATTTGTGATTGGCTCTCTGATCGAATTTCTTCCAGAGTGCCTGGGCTTTCCAAGAGCGCAGCTTTGCCTTCAGCTTCGGATAGAATTGAGTGACGGTGTTAGGCCTGATCTTGAGTAGCTCGCAGAGGTGACGATAGTGGCCGAGGATCGACTTGAGGGTGGCAGCGTTGCAGAACTGGTCGAAAACGTCGCTGGCAAGAGCGACTTCCGGTGAAGTTGCCGCCTGCGCCGCACCAGCCTGCTTCCTGCTGCCGCTCTGATGATCCATGATGATGATTCCTCGCTCTCGTCCTCTGTCCGATCCAAGCTCTTAGACCGACCGTAGTGCCATTAATCTCACATCACCTGAAATTTAAAAGCAGATGGTCAATTTAATTTATTCATTTTCAAGTTGTTTTTAGGACGACTTTTTCTTCTTCTTTGTGATAGTTAGGAGGTCATTGTCGGTGGAAAATAGGTATGTGGTGCAAGTGTGAGCATCAAAGTACCTTCTAACATAATTACGATTTTCTACCGCGTTTCTCGTGAAACTTCTTTTTCCCTTAATTTGCTCCTTTCTGAAATTAAGCCAGTGGCACGTGCCAGTCTTCCACTGGATCTCTAACGAAGTTAACTTAGCCAAGTTCAGGAGCATCATCGTTAAAAGGTTTCCAACGATAGATAGTCGGAAGGTTGCGATGCTTTGTGAGACGGTACATATGTGGCTAGTTCTTATTCGTGAATTTTCAATCGCGTGATTAACACTTTGACTGCCATGATGGTCATATGTGACCGGCCGCGAAGGTCACCGCTGATCTCCAGGAAAATGATTGAAAACCTGATTATACCAATCGCAATTTACAGCAATTTAAAAGATCATATGTTAACACATTATTAACCGGCAATTTTACATAAAAACTATGTCATGTCACCGGCTATTATTTCGTAATTGAATGTGGAAGTAAAACATTCTAAATAAACTCCAATAGACTTTATTTATACTGAATGAAATGAAATTAAACTTTGGACATACTTTTTATATAACTTTTAAAATTTTTGTTTGGTAGGATAAATTGTATGGCAGTCACCTACGTATAATGGTACACAACAAATTTTTCAGATATATCTCGTTTCGCAGTGCAGTCCTGTTGAATAGCCTACTCTACATCTTTTAGTTGGATGTGTTTTTACGCCAGTGACTATTTGTTCTAAAACGTGGTCGTTTAGTTTTTCTGAAAGCCTGAAAGGTGAATCTTTGTAAGGAGCTCTTTTAGAAATACGAGAAGAACTGTCAGGTAGTGTGCTGCATTCATTTGAATCTATAGAAATCCATTCCCTAGCTAGTTCCAGTAGAAATTTTCTGTATCTTACAATTACTTTATTTTGTGACTTGTTAGAGTAAATTTTAAATGCGTTAAACAAAATGCAATTGATCAAAAAGAATGCTATTTTTTGAGACCACTTTATATTTTTTCAAAAGAGACTGGTGTTCGCTAAATACTGATCTGCGTGAACGACTCCTTGCATCTGTTTATTGTATTGTATTATGCAATGGCGAGTTAACTCGTCTTTTTATGTCTAAACATTGTTGAACGATGACGAGTTAACAATCTCAACATGACCGGTCAACAACGTGTTAACAAAAAAAAGCACAAAAAAATGTGGCGTCACGGGTCATGCATGGAAAACACTGGTCCATAGTGGTTTTGTTTCTCTAGAGACAAAATTTGTTCTTTACTAAATCGAGGATGCTGATTCCAAACATCAAATGCGTTTGTTCGAATTGGCTCGAGATATCCTCACTTTTGTGTTTTACTGGTAAGTAACGCGTGACAACGTCATCTTTCCGTTTAATATTCATTGCTTTCTATTTCATGATTGAGTTATATGCCACGAACAGCATACCTCTCCATAGAACGACAATTCGGTGTACCTAGGCTCCAACATCCAGTAGTGCCGTGCTTCCACTTGCACATTTCTGATACTGGCATTAAATAACTAGTTGTCTAATCGTCGTCGACAGTTCTTAGATATGATTTTAACTCTAATACTTAATCAAGTTGTTATGTGGATAAATATGTTGTTATTACACGTTACTTGCTAGTGTAAAACAAATCTGAGGATATCTTGAAAACTAGAGCCAATTTGAACAAACGGCTTCGATTTTTGGAATCAGCATCCTCAATTTAGCAAAGAACAAGTCTTATTTCCAGGGCAACAAAATCAGTGCTTTTTTTGGTGACCTGTGAATTCAGCATGGCAGTCCAAGTGTTAAACAGTCGCACAAATGAAACACATAGTGCTCAATAAAAATCCACATATGGTGAAAAATCACACGATTGAAGTCTAACCTAATAGCTTTCGAAGGCATGCTTCATACGCGAGTCGAAGGGAGGACGGGGGTTAGAGTTCCGCAAAACTGCATAAGACGGGTGCGTATTGATTTTTCATTACCTAAGACAGTGCTAGCCCCTGCGCGGGGTCGTCTAGAGAAACGAGGCTGACGAATGACGTCCTCCTACTCCCTCTGCTCATCGCATTTCATCAACCTCCCAAACAACGTTTCCAATCAAGACTAAAAATCCACGAGCTACGCAACATCCGAACTCTTTTTACCGAAAACAAAAGCTGTGCATGTTTTCTTGTGATTATTCAAATTATTCGACAATCGAATATTCTGATAAAGGCGTGTTCTGACGAGTCAACTTTAGAACAGAGTCGATGGATTATAGTTGATCAATAAAAGTTGAATAGTGCTTGAATTAGTTTTTGTTCACACGCTTCAATAGAAACTGATCAACTGTTTCAGTGTTAAGGTGCTTTCATGAGTCAAGTTTAGTTGAACGATTGTAGTCGATCGACAAAAGTTGAATAGTGCTTGAATCAGTTTTTGTTCACACGTTTCGATGGAAACTGATCAACTGTTTCAGTTTTCAACTCACGTCAAAAACAGTTGTGCATGTATGGGCGCGTGGTGTAGCCAGTTGAAAATGAGGGTGACAGTCAACCGAGGTTCACACGTTTCAAGGCATGTTTTAACTTGAAAGCAATTTGTAATGACTCATCGCTTGAACGACAAAAGTTTGACTGGAACAAACTTTTCTTGGTCAATTAGAAAGTTGATCAACTCTATCGAAATAAAGGTTCTCACTATAGCTTTCATTCACATTCAGTCGATCAACTGTAATCAGTCAATTAAAATTGCCTCGCCAGCACGTGTCTTAGGCATTTGCAACCATTTTTTTATTTCTTGATTCTGCTAACATTTAATGCTAGCCATGACACCTAATTGCGTTTTAGCTGAGAATAATCCGAGAATACCGCGCAATCCGTCTGGATGCCAAGACAAATTCCGCCACCCGCACTGTCTGGACAGTGTACAACGATCCTAGACGTGGTTGAGAGGTGGTAAGCGCGCCGACGTTACACGCAGAAATTCAACGTGTTTCAGTCTAGTCTTCACGCGGTAATGAGAATGTGAAACAAAGGTGATATTTATTCTGAAGCTTCTTCCACGGTGAGCTCATCAACCGATTAAAAGCGTAACGAAAGAACTCTGGCAATTAGCGTCAGACTCTTTTCTCCCCGCGAGCCACCCTTTCTCGGCTCTACGCTCTCGTGCCAATTTCGTCGCGAATTCGATCCTCGCTCGAACGAGACAACCACGTTGTCCAAACGAGGATGATGATGCCGTAGCACTGTGCAACATCCCGTTCGAAATGTCACCGGGTGTGTGCCCGGCATGCCCACTTGCCTCTCTTCTGCTCGCATGCCTTGCGAGGCTCGTGGGCAAACTATCTTTTGATTCACCGATTCGAAAGTGCCCGAGCCTAAATGCGGACCCAACCAATCCCAGTTGGCTCGTTAAGAAAATTAGGAATCTCGTAAAGGACGAAGGCCTTGGTTGGGTTGGACTTATTGTTTTGAGTGATTCCAATTGTTTCTTCGTTTCTTTGGTGAAGGGTGAACACTTGGGAAAATAATGTTTGGGTTGATCCAAGTTTCAAGTCGTGCTCTGCACATTTTAAGGATATTCCACAGTCAGTACTGGGCGGAGAAATTTACTGTCCGTGTAAATATTTGTTGTTTCGAGTAAATATTGAATATTAATTCATTCAATACATCTATTTTCTTGTTTTTTTAGAAGAGGGCTTTTTGGTGAGATGTGAAAATATTGAAAGAAGCCGAACATATTTGGGTGGATCGAAGCTCAAGTTTCAAGTAGCGTTTTGCACATTTTCACCAAGGATACCCAGTCAGTACTGGGCGGAGTAATTTGCTGCTCACGCAAATATGGATGCCCAAGTGGTTCCGCTTTTTTCTTATCGACGAACTTTCTCTTTGCTCTTCGTCTCGTAGGATTTACCTGGCCGTTTGAAAGGTTCCTGGTTCGCGAATTTATCTACTCGGAAGACGATCTTAAACGCGGATGATGTGCGTGGGGTGACGATATTCCAAGATTTTACTTTTACCGGGTCGCGGACGTAGACAACTAAATTTGGGTGACTGGAGCAGATTTTAAACGGCTGACCTTTTACTCGTTGGACAAGCGCCCAGATTTCTTCGCGCCCGATAAATTGCAGGGATTCGCGACGAACGTCTCCACTGGTCTTTTACGCTCGTTCGTACCGGACCGCGGTGAATTATTTCGAACATTCAAAGACCCGCTGAAAGCTCCCTTCGACAACGACTCTCTACACGGAATCGTCGACGCTTCCGCTTGCTAAAGGATTTTGCCAGAAAAATTCTCAAAGTTCCGTTCAAAGGAGATCAAAATCGTTTGTGGTGATGCGCTATCGTGCTTCTTGTTCACCAATGACGATTATCAAGGTCAAGTTAACCCATGAATTATATTCTTCTCCACACAAAAGTTCAGTAAAAGTCTCTTCAAATTTATATTCAAACGAGATAAAAATCTTGAGATCCTAGTCAGCGGTGTGAACTGTTTTCGCATTACCCGCTTGCCAATGACGAATATCAAGGTCAAGTTATAATTCAAGCATGATGTTCGTCTCCGCACGATGATGCGCACAAATGTTTAGTAAAAGATTCTTCAAACTCACGCTCAAACAAGATAAAAATCTTGAGATCTTAGTCAGCGGATGTCCACTGCTTTCGCGTTCTTTGTTCATCAATGACAATTATCAAGGTCAAGTTAGCCCATTAATTATATTCCCCGCGCGATGTTGCACACGAATGTTCGGTAAAAGATTCTTCAAAGTCACGTTCAAACAAAATAAAAATCTTGAGATCCTAGTCAGCGGATGTCCATTGTTTTCGTGTTCCCTGTTCGCCAATGACGATTATCAATCTCAAGCTAGTCTACGAATTACATTCTTCTCTACACAAAAGTTCAGTAAAAGACTCTTCAAATTGATATTCAAACGAGATAAAAATCTTGAGATCCTTGTCAGCGGATGTCCATTGCTTTCGCGTTACCTGTTCACCAATGACAATTATCAAGGTCAAGTGAACTCACCAATTCTATTTTTCACCACACAAGATTGTCAAAACTCACGTTCAAATGAGATAAAAATCTTTAGACCCTCGTCAGCGGATATGCACTGTTTTCGCGTTACCTATTCGCCAATGCCAATTATCAAGGACGAGTTAATCCACGAATTACATTCTTCTCGAGACTATTCATACCATTTGCACAGGTATTCGACAAAAAATTCATTAAAATCCCATTCAAACAAAATCACCATCTCAAGACCCTCGTCATCGAATGTGCAACGCATTCGCGTTACCTGCTCACCAATGACGATTATCAAGGTCAAGTTAACCCACGAATTACATTCCTCTCGACACGATCGTGCACGTCTGGCGTGCACGAGTGTCCACCAAAAGAAGCCAACGGTTTTTCACAATGGCCTCTCCTCCACGGAGATCTGGCTTGAATTTAAAAAAGGGAAGAAAGAGGAACACGAGCGCCAAGTAGTTTGCTCGGTCTGCTCTCTCGTCTCTACCTTCTCTTCTGCGACGTTCATTGAAATTCTGCCGTTACCGGCGGCGAAGAGACAACAGAGAATGCATGGGGGGAGCTCTGATAGAAGAAGTAGCCTTGCAAGTACAAAGAGGGATGAGGGAAAGGAAAAAGAAAAGGAAAGAGAAAGAGAAAGAAAGAGAGAGAGAAAGAGAGAGAGAGAGAGAGAAGGAAGAAAAACGAGTGTCTCGATATGTGTCATCGCATGGCGAACAATGTCGACGATCTCCTCTCTCTCTTTACACACACCAACAAACGCACGGTACACAGGATCCACACACAGCTTGTGCCGCCCATTACGAGGCAGGTCCTCTCTCGCGCGGCTTACGGCCTGATAACTTTGTGGCTCGTCCCGGTAGTGCAATCGGTTTGCCGTTATGCACTCTCACCCGTTGCAGAGGCGCGCGCAGACCGTGATCAGCCAGATAACAGATAGGACGCGAGGATGATACTTTCTCCCAGATGGAATTTCATCTCGTGCTATTGGAAGATGATCCTTTTCCTTCTCGAGAGGAGTTCGTGCGTTTTCTTCTCGCGGGCTGGGTATCGATATTCATCACGATCGACGATCCCCTTCGTGAATGGAGAATGATCGTAGACGATTTTTTCAATGATCGTGGGAGCATGTGTCGCTGGCAAAGGCATTTATGATCTTAAACAATGGAAAAGGCGGTAGAAAATTTTCTAGTAATCTTTTTTCTTAATAAACTTCGTGTATCTTTTTGTTTTAATTTGTGCGTGCGTCGTGGATTCATTTTTTTAATTATCTAACGAATTGTTTCGAACATAAGAAAAGGCGATTTTTTAAATGATTTGTTAGAGATGATGTGTCGCCAGCTAAGACACTGTCATTTTCAAAGAAAATTGAAAAGACGGTAGAAAATTTTCTAGCAATCTTTTTTTTAAATAGAAATTCATGTTTTTTAGTTTTTTAAATTTGTGTATGCATCGCGGGTTTACTTTTTTAATTATTTAACGAATTCTTTTGAACTTAAGAAAATACGATTTTTCCAATGATCGTCGGGACATGTGTCGACAGCTAGATCCTGGCACTTTTAAAGAGAATTGAAAAGGCCATAGAAAACTCTCTAACGATCTTTTTCCTCGATCAAATGCATTAATAAACATCCGGCGTTTTTCTTCTGTTTTTAATTCGCGTTTGCGTCGTGTCTTCACTTTTCAAGTATCTAACGAATTTTTTTGAATTCAGACCTTCAACTCGGCATCCCTTCAAGATCAAATTCTGCACACGTCAATGATAGGGTAAACAATTATAATTTCACAGAATTCAATAATTCTCGTAGAAATCCGTGAACGTGAAATTTACGCGTATCAGGGCGCAGCACGTTGAAAATATCGAATATGATCATATGTGTGATATGATCTAATGTGATCCACATATGTATAAAGACGAACTTCTTCGAAGTAACGAGACTCATTTCACGACCTCCTCAATCAGTTTCTTCCTTCTATTCTTGCTTCTACATAATGATAACGTCTGTGCCAGGAATCCACTTACTATTCCATATTCAATTCTCAACTTTCTGCTCCTTTCACACCACTGTTATACATCTTCCAAGATCATAAAAAAAAAACGCCTGTCTATATTTACCAGACCGGTCTTCGCACCATCGGCTTTTTTCTCTTTTTAAAAATATACACATCCATTTTTAATAAGCAGGTGTTATCGCACCTCAAGTCCGGAAATAAAATCCCACGAGCTTCCTCTCGGCATCGATTGTCGCTGAATCGTTGAGAATCGCTCGTCGATAATTTTTTCTCCAGCTTGTCTCAAACGTTGTGCTCAATCACGAGGGACGAGAGCACAGCGATGGAATGCACGCACGGGTGTGTGTGATGTAATTACGATGCAATTATGTGGAAACTAGGGGGATCCTTGCTGCCCCTAGTTAGCCGCCGTCGCTCGGTCAGCAACCCCGGCGCGAGAGCTTTGCCTGTCTTCCTACATGCTGCACCTGGTCATCGCAACACGGTGGCCTCCAACAGTTTATTTATCGAGAATTCTTGGTCAGTGTCGCATAATAATTTCCAAATACTCGTGGAATCTTTCGTTCTCTTTGCCGATGACTTGGAAGAGATCAAGGGGAGAAACGCGCGTAAGAAAATCTCAATTTAGATGTGATAGATTCGTTGAGCAGTGCTCTTCTTTCGCTTCGATCTGGTGCAGCCTCGAAATTTAGCTTTCACCAGACTCGCGATTTACCGTTAAGTCTATCTACGTGATTTCAATGCCGAATGCGCACGCGAGGGTGGTCCTTAGAATTGGTAATTTGTAAATTAGGATTGAAGTTTCTTTGAGAGTGTTTTTCCTGTAGACTTGTAGAAGGCTTTTTTCATTAGCACTTTTTCGTACGGTTCTTATAAATCTTCCTCGCACTTTTTTGGTTCATAAGACAGTTATTTCTTTGGTCAACAAACTCACACTTTTAGCAACACTTTTTCGTTTTCTATTAATATTGAGCATTGACGCGTTGAGTGTCACAATGGAGGTTGAAGAAACGAACATCATTATTCCCCTTTTCATATTATTCTCACGTTTTCTTCATAATTTTTTTACTCTTCCAACAATATTCTTCTCATTTTCTATTAATGTCGAGTATCGACGCGTTGAGCGCCTCAATGGGATTCCGGAAACGAAAATCATCACTTTCTCGTATCGTTCTCAAATATTTTTAGCAATTTTTCTTTTAACGTGAAAATTATTTCTTTGGTGAACAAACTCGCTCAGTATGGACGCGTTGAGTGTCTCAATGGGATTCCAGAAACGAACATCACCCTTCACTTTCTCGTATCGTTCTCAAATCCTTTTCACAATTTCTCGTTTGACGAGAAAATTACTTCGTTAATGAAGACAATGTTTTTCTCGTCTTCCATTCACTGAGCATCGACGCGTTGACTGTTGAAGAAACGAAAATCATCCTTCACCTTTTCATATCATTCACAAATCTTCTTCGCAATTTTTCGTTTAACAAGAAAATTATTCACCTGGTCAACAAGCTCACTACCCTCGCATTATTCGTTTAATGAAAAAATGATTCCTTTGGCCAACAAACTCACTCACCCTTTCGACAATGTTTTTCTCATTTTCCATTAGCATTGAGCATCGACGCGTTCAGGGTCTCAATGGGGTTCCAGAAACGAAAATCGAGATCATTCGCGTTCGCTTATTCTCGTTCGGAACGTGCCCGAGAGATTTTACCGTAAGGTTCGCGACGCGACCCACCTGTGACGGTCGATCGGGCAGGTGACCCGAATGTTTAAGGAGAGCCTGGTGAGGGAGAGCCGAACGGTTAGAGAAACGATCGCGAACTGGGCGCACGGTTTACTGGGTTATCTATTAGGAGTAGTCCCGCTGGGATTGGGAGAGTGCAGCAGGGGAAGGACGAGAGGAGGATTGAGCAACGCGTTAGAGACACGCGTTTCGGGGGTTGAGGGGCTCCTCTTCTCGCGCTGCTTGGAATGCGGCCCGTGTTCTTAAATTGTAAAGAAGTTCGAAGGTGGAAGGCTGAAGGCTGAAGTTTTTCAATAGTGAAATTAGGCTGGAAGGTTGGAAAGAAGGTATTGGAGGTTTGTTTGGAAGATGGAAAGTTGGGGACAGGGTTGGGGATTAAGGTCGGACTAACATCGAAATCAGGTGACTAAAGGGTCGTCTTGGCGGTGATAGTTTTCACTATAGTTCCTATCATGATAGCTACTCTCGCTAAAACTATGACCGCTAAAACGAGCCTTACCGCGTAACCTATGTTGTGCATGTCGAGTGAAACAAATACAACAATTGGATATTTGAACGAGAAGAGGATAAGAATTGCAACCCGTCGAGACACGCGTTTCGGGGGTTGAGGGGCTCCTCTTCTCGCGCTGCTTGAAATGCGGCCCGTGTTCTTAAATTGTAAAGAAATTCGAAGGTGGAAGGCTGAAGGCTGAAGTTTTTCAATAGCGAAATAAGGCTGGAAGGTTGGAAAGAAGGTATTGGAGGAGGTTTGTCTTGAAAATGGAAAGTTGGGGATTAAGGTTGGACTACCATCGAAATCAGGTGACTAAAGACTCGTTTTGGCGGTGACAGTTTTCACGATAGTTCCTATCATGATAGCTACTCTTGCTAAAACAAGCCTTACCGCGTAACCGTCGTGCGTGTCTTAAATTCTAAGAAGTTCGAAGATGGAAAGCTGAAGTTTTTCAATAGCGAAATAAGGTCGGAAGGAAGTGACTGAGCAAGGTTTGCTTGAATGATCGAAAGTTAGGGATTAACATTGAGCTACCATCGAAATGGGGTGACGTATAATTTAACATCTAGTCTTCAATGTGTATTTGTGAGTAAAATAAATATAATCCTTGCAAACACAACAATTGAATACTTGAACAACGAGAGAAGAATTGAGCAACGTGTTAAGACGCGGGCTGAAGGGTTGAGAGGCTCCTCTTTGCGCACTGTTTGGAATGCGGCCCGTGTTCTTAAACTGTAAAGAAGTTCGAGGGTAGAAGGCTGAAGGCTGAAGGTTTTTCTACCACGAAATAAAGTTGTAAGGTGGAAAGAAGGTTCGTTCGGCAGATAGAAAGTCAGAGATTAACGTTGGCCTACCACTGAAATGAGATGACGCATGATTTAATGCGCAACGTACATCCTAAATGTCGAGTAAAACAAATATAATAATTAGATATTTGAAAGACGAGCTGAACAGAACTGTAACCCATTAGAAGCACGCACTCGGAGGCCGAGTGACTTTTTCTCGCACTGCTTGGAATTCGATCCGCGTTCTTAAGTCGTGGAAAAGTTCGAAGGTAGAAGTCTGAGGAGTTTTTGAATGGTGAAATGAGGTCAGCAGGAACGGATCGGGAAATGTTCGCTCTGGAAGATGGAAAGTTAGGGATTAAGAACAAGCTACCAGTGAAATGAGGTAACATGTGATTTAGCACGTTGACTGCCACGTCACCCTGAATTTTGGTGACTGTTTAATTAGTTACCTAAAGTGTTAATTATACTTCCAAATACCTATCTTGATCATTTATAATCAGGCACAGCAACCGTCACGCAAATTCCGGTGACGCGGCAGTCGATGTGTCAACGCGTGATCTAACACGTGCAAGAGGAAGTGATGTATCATCTGTTTTCATTTAAAAGAAAAATCTACAACTGACTACAATTAATCGATACGTCGTATACTGACCAGCCGTTCAACTTCTAATTGTAGGTACATACCAATTCAATTACATAATTGAAGCAAGAAAATCAATGTTCAAGTTGGATTCAGAAACGTGTTGATATACTTTTTTCTACAGAGTGACCCACCGAAAGACTGAAGGATTCGAAAAAGCCACGACTCGTCCGTTTTCTATCTATTTTATTCTATACCGGTAATATTTTGGAAATGCATTTGTTTTATTATAATCTATGAAAGTTAGGCTGCTTTTCTCAAGTGTTTCTACTACTATTCGTGTTTTACCACTATTTCTTACAAAAGTTTGCAGGATAGTTTTTACCACGGCTTCTTTCTCTATCGATAAATTTTCATACTTTCACGCTGTACTAACTGTTGTGAGTTAAAACTATATAAATTCGCGCATATTCTACCTGATTCTTTTTTTAATAGAAGCAGGACACTTTCTAGTACACAGTTGTTACAAATTTATCTGTGGAAAACTGTGGGAATAGTACAACATGAAAGTATGAACATTGATGGGTAGAGAAGCCTTATTAAAAACTGTGCTGCAAATCTTTGTTTCGGAGCTCACAGAGTGTTGATATTGCTATTACAGTAAGTACTAACTATTCTGACTATGTCTGTATGGAAAAATATTAAAATTTGTAAAAGATAGTTGTTATTACTTGAAGTTGGAGTTTTCCACAGCTAGATTGGGCATTTCGACACCACTGTGCACCGTTATTACGAGACATCGTTTAATTGCTCTCAGCAAACTGTTCACTACCTTTCTGCAAAAGTGACTGGCAAATCATGTGTCACATCCTTTCAACTTCGTGGTGCAAAGTGAAAAGCAATTCTGCTATTCAGCTTTCCCTCTTGTCACCTTCGCGCTTTTCATTCTCGCTCTCCGCGGACAGGGAGAGAGTACACGGAGTAGAGAAGAAAGACGAATGTTTATCGTGGTGTGGTAAAGTAACAAACGGCGCCATATAAGCGCGCGTGGGTCTGGCTCCTGGTGTTAAGGGTATGAGTGTGCCTCTATAAATACGACCGTTGGGTAGAGTGGCCGAATCAACGGACAGGAGATGCGCGATCCGGCGGAACTAGAGCGACCATCTTGTCCCCAGTCGACAATTTTGCAATGTCTCGCTCGAGAGCTTCGTACGAGGAGAGACGGTGACACACATTCGCACGTAATCCTCTCGTGCGCGAGAAAAGATCATAACTTTATGTGGAAGGATAACGAACAAGCATCTCGATGGAAGATGAAAGGATAATCGAGTCCTTTGATAAATACTCTTTAGCTCTCGTGATAATGTCACGTGCTCAATTGGACGGAATGAAGGAAAATGGAAGAAGGAATAAAAGAAGATTGATATTTCTTTGCTCATTGGTAAGTAGTTTCTCTAAGAATGTTTAATTAATTATTGAGCAGTATTGATAGACCTTTGATGAATACTTTTTAACTCTCGTGATGATGTCACGTGTTTAATTAAACGAATAAGTGAAAATGGAAGAAGGAATATGAGAAAATTTATATTTGCTTGTACTCTGGAAAGCAAGTTCCGTAAGAATGCTTAATTAATTGTTGAGCAGTATTGGCAGTAACAGTTTCAACGAGCGATTTGGTTCGACAATGAAAGAACAAGCTAACGTCTTACTTTGAGAAGTATAACTTTTTAGAAATATTGGCAAAACAATTTACAATGCGACGATTTCAGGCACAGATTCGCAAGCTCGAGTCGTGCTTTTAATGGAAGGAATGCAAAGTAACATTGCCTAACTGGGTTGCTCGGAATAAAAGTTTTACTCGAGCCAATCGTGCTTGCAGGCTCGATCGATATCGCGGGGCTCTTGCTACGTTCTCAGAATTCAATTTCAATCGTGCACGAGTGGACAGAGAAGGAGAGAGTTATTTTGCTGTATTTTTTCGAAGTACCCTTTTCTCCAAATTCTTTTTCATTTGTTTTTCATATTGGTAAAGACAACGATTTAAGATCCAGAAACAACTGAACTCATCTCGTTCTCTCTCTCTTTTTGTTTCTCTCATTCAGTCACGACCCCTTGCTTCCTCCATCTTTTTTTCGTCACGGAGGGTCGTAAATTGGCGGCAATTATCGCGCATCAACGCTAGGACGAGGCAGACGGTCACCAGACGGCCAAGTAACGCAGGTAATGGACCTCTCGTCGCGTCACGTGGTGCATTATGCACATTGATGCACGATGCACTCGCACGATCCACCACAATTGTCTCTCCGCGTGAACAGAACTCACGAATAAAACCACGTGGGTGCGAGTACGGCGAATTTTTTCTTGACGTGATTGCTCGTGATTGTTTATTTTAAAAATTTCTTGGGCTGGATACGTCACTTAACCACTTGCGCTGGCAAAATATTCACCGACGCATGTACCAGAACGGTCCAGTGTAATTCGCTGGGAAGCGTCACGCAGTGTTCGATGCCTCAGAGAAATCGGAAAAAGATTTATATTTTCTAAACTAATTAATTGCATTACGACGTGCATGCCACGTCGTTGGCGATTCTGTGACAAAAGCATTACGACGTGCGTGGCACGTCTTTCCAGCGCAAGTGGTTAAGTACCTTGTAGTAACAATTTTTTCTAATTGATATGAGAAAGTATGAAGTATCGTATACTGCCTCTGTCCGAAAATATGGGATACATTTGAAACAAAATCTCAAATGATCTAGGGTTGTACTCTTATCCGTACTTTAGCAGCGCTCGGACTTTAGATGGGCATATTACTTTACTTCTGCATACGTATGCATGTTCATGTCCACACATGTCTATAAAACGCATCTAAAGTCCGAGCGCTGTTAAACTACAGGTGAGAGTACAGCCCCTAGAGTTTCGAAAGCAGCTGGTAATACTCATTATATTGGTATTGTTTACATTGATAGCTAAATAACCTAGCATATTTGTTAGGCGTTACTTTTGAATAATGTTGGAATTTGAAGACCATAAATTAGTTTTTTTTAAGAGAAATAAAAAGTCATCGCTGTAATTTCAAAATGGAAAATTTTAAGCCAAATAACGTGAATTTACAAAGAAGAGATGCCAAATCGAAGCAATTGAGTAATTGTAACAGCTGTTACAGTATATGAAGAACAAAGAACTCATACCCTTTGATAATGATAAAGATATTGTTGATGCAGGTTCTACTGATGGTTGGAACATTTAATTTAAGTCACAACCACCAAACAGTCCTGATTTAAACGTTCTCGATTTGGGGTTTGTTTAACTTTATTCAATCAATACAACATGTAGTTTCGTCAAACACAATTGGCGAATTGATTGAATGTGTTCAAGTTGCATTTAATAAATTAAAGAGAAATACTTTGGATAACGTTTTTATAACATTAAAAACGCGTATGGAATCAATTATGTCGACAATTTCAATAAAATTTCTCATATAAATAAGGTAATACCTCGTCGTGAGGGTTGATTGGCTGAAAATATATATGTTCAGGAGAAGCGTTCAACAAAGGCTAAATCTCACTTTGGATTACACTAAACTGATTTGTATCTAGTTATATTGTGGTAATAAAGTAAATTTAATATTTTTTTATATTCAATTTTAGTTTTATATGATTTTTTCGTAAATGTATATCATATTTCCGGACAAACAAAAAATGTTAAAGTGTATACCATATTTTCTGTCAGAGGGAGTAATAGAATACTCGGATATTTGATTTTCTAACGAGCGATGTTAACAAGTTCTTGAAAATGGACCACTTCTCGTTTATTCTGTTCAGAATCTCTCGCCAGAAATACAATTTAAATTCTTCGCACTCCGTCTCACGTGAAATTTAATTTTATCGCATGAAGCACCTTCAACATTTTCCACTGTACATTATTCCATTAGATTAAATATTCTTAACGCATGTTAACCATTTCAGATTCCACATACCCGTGGACACGTGCCTTTTGCAACAGAAAAAATTCTTCAAATGTAACATTTCAAGTGATTATCCTCTATAACAGAAGCCCAACAACATCTGACTGCTACCGACTCATGAAAATAAAATCTGCAGAATGAGAAGATCGATGAGACTTAATCTGCAAGCAGCTGCTCGGTTCCAAGAGAATCACGGAAGTGTGCAGAGTGGTACTATTAACGCGAAATGACGAGGCGATTTGCTTGGAGAGGTAAAGATCGGTGGAGATGATTCAACGTCACGGAGTTTGGCCAAGGTCGATGCTGTCGCGTCGAAGTGACACACAGGTGCCCGTGAGGTTTCGCGGATCTCGAACGGGCCACCGACACTCTCAGTTCTCGTCTCGTTTCCACAGAGAGAGCGAATTATTTCCGTCGCGATGGTCGAGGTTAATTCAGGACACCGAATGCCCGAGACGAGGGGGATTGAAAACCCGTTGAGATGCTACTTGCCTTTCTGCTTGCTTTTCGTCCGCTCCCCGAATCTGCCGAATAAGCCCGTTGCGAAATTTCAGGTTGTCCTACGAGCTTGTTGTCCTAACAAAAGGATCACCCTTGGAGAGAGAAGCTTACTGTGGCCCTGTTACTTTCTATGTGCATTTTAACGTATTCCGACTTTGTTGTTTTTTTTTTTTTTTTCGTTTAGTCATATGTGTGAAGTAAATCTTCAGTATAAACTGGAGTGAAATTACGAAAGAGTAAAAAGGAAAAAGAGTCAATTTGTTTTAAAGATTCTGATACTTTGGGTGTCCATTTCAACGTATTCCGACTTTGTCGTTGTTTTTTTTCGTTTAGTAATACGCGTGATATAAACCTTCAGTATAAACTGGAGTGAAATTACGAAAGAGTAAAAAGGAAAAAGAGTCAATTTGTTTTAAAGATTCTGACACTTTGGGTGTCCATTTCAACGTATTCCGAGTTCGTTGTTTTTTCTCGTTTGATAATACGCGCGATGAGAATATTGAGTATAAAGAGAAATGAAATTATGGAAGAGTAATAATGAAATAAAGATCCTGTATTGAACTCTGCTGTTTGTTAGCCACGACCGCAAAGGCAGCGAGTTACTTCTTGTTTATTAATACGCGCGATGTAAATCTCAAGTATAAACTGAAAAAGGTTTAATTTACTTTAAAGATGCTATTAATTTGTGACCATTTCAACGCATTTCGAGTTTGCTCTAATTGAGCCACGATCACAAAGGCACTGACTTATTTCTTGGTTAGTAATACGCTCCATGTAAATCTTCAGTATAAATTGGAGTGAAATGACGGAAGAGCTGTTTTTGTTTTAAAGCTGAGTTACATTTCGTGTGTGACTTCTAGGAATAACCCTGGTCTCCGCGCTCATCTTTCAACCATTAAATGACCACGGCGTAGTTTTCCTACCCCCTCGAGCTTTTTTTTTTCTTAATATTCGTGTACCTTCCTCTATTTCCGGAGAAAGGCGCTTTACGAAAAGCAGCCGGTGCTCGAGATGAATGAAGAAGCACCACCACCGTACCAACGGCATCAGGTGAGAGCAACCAGTGACGTGCATGGGATTTTGTTTTTTGGGGAGCAGAGTTGAATAAAAATACCCTGCTCGAAATGATTAACCGACTTTTCACGACGATAACAATAATAAAGGTATAGAATTACAATGATAGAAATATCATGTCTCTATCTTATTTCTATCATGAGATTTTTCATTTTGACACAAGAATGAGCAGTTTGTCTCACTGTGCGCCACGACGGTTGCACCACCATCTAAAAATATGATCTTAATTATCTTAATAATTTTACTGTTCCGCAAATTATTCTTCTAATCAAAAGTATTTCGTAGCTTTGAAAAGGTTAAGAACCACTGTACTAGGTCCTCGTGGTCTCCACTTTTGGTGCGCCACTGGCTGCGCCTCGTACCTTTCTTCGGCATTTCCCTTTGATCGCGCGAGCTCTCAAGGTGCAAAAAGGAACAGCCGTGGCAGTTGTGGCGACGCCTGGCGTCGTAATTAGCGACGCTCTTCTCAATCCAGGCGCCCAACCAATTAACGTCGCTTATCCGTCGTGGAAGGCGTTTTCATCGCCGTCGGATAAAATCCAAATGACCAACGTCCACAGCCAGTGGCCTTTAGAAGCGTCGCGACGCCTCTCGGCCACTTTGCGTCCATTCAAACTTCCGCACGATGCTCTGGTCATTCGTGAGAAGGGATAGGTGTTGAAGTGAGTGAGTGAGACAGAGACAGAGACAGAAAAAGTGTGTGTGTGTGTGTGAGAGAGAGAGAGAGAGAGAGAGAGAAAAGTGAGAGAGAGAGAAAGAGAGAAGCATCGAGAAAGGACGCGATAATTCTTATCAGGGTCTAAACGAGATACCGCACAGGGATAAAGTGGACTCAGCGCGACCAGGATAAAAGCGCTTCACGCGAAATCTCCAATGTCAATATTGAAGCTGTTATCTTTAATATCCTCGGTGCACCCTTGCGCTTCTCCGCACAATCGAGAAAGAGTTCAATGAGGTGGTGGGTTGAAAAACGAAAAAAAACGTAGACTTAGAAAAAAGATTTCTCTATACCCACAAAGAAGCAGCCGCGCCAGACTCATCTGCCCATGGGGCTCCCAGCGTCTCTTTTTCATCCCATCTTTTCTTTCCTGCTCCGCGCTTGTTATTTTTACCTCGAGAACCCAACACAAAGCCCTTTTTCAAGCTCGCAACCTTCATCCGCAAAATGTTCACTTCACCCTCTCGTATGAGACCTTCGCGGGTACAGGAGGAGACGTGCACTCGAATTCTTTCGATGTGACGCGGGTGTGGAGCGTGCTTTATCGCGAGTTCACTGGTTAGCCGAGACCTGTGCTAGCTGCTGCTCATTGTCAGCACTAGCCGAATCTACGTGGTGGACAGAACAGATAAGCATACTGAAAGGTTTCCGATAAGCCTTATCGTAGGAACCTATGATGGTCCTCTTTTCTCTCTGTCTCTCTCGTGATTCTCGTGACAGTATCCACAATGGAAAACTTCTTTGGGTTTCCTCGCGCGCAGGTTTACGGAAGCCATAGGAGTAGCCAGCATTCACACGATATCAAGCCGTGTCGCATGGCGAATGAAACGACTCGTTTAGAAATCGCTTTGTTTACTAAACGACAAGCGTGTAGAGCAGCGATCCAGATCTGTCTGGCGGCGTTGCTCGTGGGAAAGTAGAAGAGGAAATGCGAGTGTCGTGGGAGGATGTGGTCCACGGTGGAAAATGGGACTTGCAATGACGTGGAATTGGTGAACTGGTAGCTGATGGGGAATAAGGAAGTAGAATTGAGAGCTCGCAGGTGTTTGAACGCTCGCCAAGAGCGAATTGATAAGTGGACAGTTAAGGAGAGCGAGAAAGAAATGAGTAAATGTGGAGAGCGCGTTTAAGGAAGTAGGATTAGGAGCTGGCAGGTGCACGAAGTGCACTGAGCGATTAATTAATAGCTGATCTATTCTATTTCGGGTGAGTACGAGAAAGAGTTGAAGAAAGAGAGGTGAATTGATCAGTCACGAACTGATATCTAATCAATTGTTATCAGAATTAATATATGTGGAGAGCGCGTTCAAGGAAACAGAATTAGGAGCTGGCAGGTGCATGAAATGGAGGCAGCGACGAATTGATATCTGTTCCCACTGTAAAATTGATGAGTGCGAGAAGGAGAGGAGAACTGGTTAGCGACGAACTGATATCTAATCAATTGTTATCAAAATTCATAAATGTAGAGAGGGCGTTCAAAGAAATAAAATAAAATTAGGAGCTGGCAGATGCACGAAATGCAGTCAGTGACGAATTGATATCTGATCCCATTGTAAAATTAACGAGTGCGAAAAAGCGAGAAGAATCAGTCAGTAACGAATTAATATCTAATATATTGTAATCCAACTGAAGAAATGTGGAGAGTGCGGTTAAGTAAGCAGAATTAGGAACTGGCAGATGCATGAAATGCAGTTAGCGACGAATTGATATCCGATCTATTGTAAACCAACTGAATAAATGTGGAGGGCGCCTTTAGGTAAGTACAGTTAGTAACTGACAGGTGCATGAAATCTAGTCTAACCGACGTATTGATATCTGATCTATTGTAATTCACGTGAGTGCGAGAAAGAGAAGTAAGAGAGGAGGATCACAAGATAAAGAGAGGGAGTCTCGTCTGATAATGAAATGAGTGATAAGCGTGTTATCGAGGAAACCTTACGCGCGTCTGGTGGAAGAGGAACGAGGAGAGGTGTGACTTAAGAGAAAGAACAAATTTAGAGAATAGGCCTTAGCCACGAGGCAGTAGGATTCTTCCGCGCGTGGGGTGTGCAGGCCGCCAACGCCTGGGCCGCTTCGCTGAAACGCGCTCTCATTTAAAAATTACTCTCAATTGTCGAACGACCCATTTCCGCAATTAGTCTTCTTCGCGTTCGGCGTGCATGCATGCCGTGGCGATCAGACACGGCCGTTTACACGCGAGGAGTACCGATGCGCGAGGACAACGCGGAATTGATGACACTAAAAGCCATAAGACACGCTGATTATCTTTATGCTGTGTTTAGTTCTCAAGGTATTCGTTCGGCTTGCTGTCACGTTATAAATCAATCGGTGATCAATTCTGTCGTAAAGGATTCTTCTTTGGGAGAGTATTCGCGAGTGATGTATAATAAATGACGAACGAATAGGTGGACCTGGACAGAGATGACACAAGCTCGAGATTATCTTCTACGATACACTATTATTTCGCAGAGTTTTCGTTGTACTTATTTTAACAACCTGACGCAAATATTATTGCCGAGTAAGTTCTGGAGTATCTTTGAATACTGCAAATTGAATAATGAACGAATAAATTAAGGCGTTTGAATGAACAAGGAATGATAACATTAGATTCTGATAATTCTTCACGATGCACGATTATTTCTCAAGATTTTCGTTATACTTGTTTGAACAACCTGAAGCAAACATTATTACCGATTAAGTTCTGGAGTATCTTTGAATATTGCAAATCGAATGATGAACGAATAAATTAATGCGTTTGAACGTACAAAGAATGGTGACATTAGCTCGCAATTACCCTCACGACAACTCATTAACTATTTCTCAGGCTTTTCCTCATGCTCGTTTTCACGTCACGATTCAAAGAAGCTTATTACCGATCCAGTCTAGAAATGTCCCTGACTGGTGCAAATCGAATAATGAAACGTGGGTGGAGTCGGTGTCGTGACGCAAGGTTAAAAACATAATTAATGCGGAATGATCGCATTAGTTCGTGCTCATCCTTCATATATTCATTCCTCTTTGTGTTTCCGATAAAAGTTCAATTCGTTTACTCGTCGAGAGTAAAAGCACCATCGAGAACTGAATAAACAAAAGTGATGTCGTCTTTTTAGAAACTTTGTACTCTGTGATTCTGCTCAATGACAATCACATCGCATATCATTTTATCGCCTAACTAGCTTTATACTATTCTCGACTAGGATAAAAGTTGAATTCCTTTATTCGTAAAAGCACCATCGAGAATTTCATACACAAAGATGGCATCGTCTTTTCAGAAACTTCGTACCCTGTGATTCTGCTCAGTGACAATCACATCGCAAATCATTTTATCGCCCAACTAGCTTTACACTATCCTCGACTAGGATAAAAGTTCAATTCCTTTACTCGTAAAAGCACCATCGAGAACTTCATAAAGAAAAATGGTGCCGTCTTTTCAGAAACTTCGTACCCTGTGATTCTGCTCAATGACAATCACATCGCAAATCATTTTATCGCCTAACTAGCTTTACACTATTCTCGACTAGGAAAATAAGTGACGAAGAAACGAACGTGGGATGAACGCGGGTGCAAGGACGTTCGACGGGGTATTTAACACACAATAGGCAAAAATTGCCGCTCTTCTCTTGCCGATGGTAGTTCGATATGGACAAGTAGAAGAGAAACAGGTGTGCGAGAGAGAAGAGAGGAAGAAGAGGAAACGCGCAGTAATTAACGAGACTTCTATACTATCAACGGAATCGTGTTCGCGTAACAACATCGGAAGTGGTGTTTCATTGAATTTTATCGCGAGACCTACAGAGTCGCAGAAAAATCCCGTTTTTTTCTCCCAGGCCAGAAGGAGGCCGTTGTTCTCATCGCGCGAACGAACGAGAAGATATTCGAACTCTCGCACGATTCTCTCGATTACCGAGAGCACAAGGTTTACGACGAGGTGCTTACCTCGAGACGAATCGAGATCAACGAGATGGAATAAATTTCTCGCGGATAGAACGATTCGGAATCTCTCCTCGTACTGGCTATCCGCGATTCTTGTACCTGTGTGAACCTGGCACCTGACTTTAAGATATCGAAATTCTTTTTTTTGCAATCGAAAGAGCATCGTTTGTACCCGTTTGCACCTCTCTTGTTTTCGTTTGTATCTCAAAGGGTTCGAAGATACACAATTTCAAGGGAGGTACACGTGGGTACAAACGATGCTGTTTTTAATGGCGCCTGCAGATTTCAGATATCTCAAAAAACAATAAAGTTGCCTCTTGTAAATTTTTGAAGTATCTCTTTCTCCGAATGCTTTGAGGTACAAACAATGCACTTTCGGCAGCAAAAAAAAATTCGATATAAAATTCGTTCGCACAGGTGATTCTTGTTTCGGAATCTCTTCCATTTTCCTTGACATAGTCAGTGTAAAGCTGGAGGGATAATTTGATTTTTTAATTTGAAATATGATCACGTTCTGTGATTTGAACATTGGTGAGTTAATATAATTATATGCGCGCGTCGAAAGCACAATCCAGCAAAGTGCATGGATGCTAGGATTTATATTGTAGATCTGATTATATTTTTAGTCCATGTGTATTTATTTAAAAATACATCTTCAGAGATAAGCGGAATGTGGAAGGCTAAATTTTGTTTCTCAACTGATGTCAATAAAGCGGACATCATTCTTTGGTCTTCTCATAACCAGGAGGAACTTTCCAATTCCGCGAGTTTCCTTTTTCAAGAGAGTTTCTGATCGACCGATGTCGATAACAATAACGCGATTACCGTTTAATTTGCGATATCTCAAACCACGTCAAGGAACGTTGATTCATCGAACGCTCGCGCTCTTTCTCTCGCACCGATTCTTGCTCCCTTCTAATTGTGAGCCATCGTATTAGAGAGTCTCGTGGCCGTGACGATGTCGATAATCCCCATCGAGTTTCCCGTGCTCGAGCTAATTTGCGCCAACGATTGAATGTGCACGTGAAGGGGACTCTCGACGTAGAAACGCAACCTGTTTATCATGGGAAAACTATTTTCTCGATAATCATTTCCCGCCACACTCTGCTTACTGTCTCACCGATTATCTGCTGACGTTGCTCAAGTAGGATACTTTCAATCGTTGGGGTCGAAATTAAGTTTGATTACTTTCTCGTTGCGTAATTGACCAAGAGAAGTATCACGAGTGATCAAAGTTTTATTGGTTTATCTTTGATTCGATGCTCGCGCAAACTGAAATATTCATATGTCTGTAATTCGATGCTAGGCGTGTTAACAGTATTTCTATCGCGATTGGTCAAATAACGGTTTTTAACATTTCGATTAGAATTTCCTATATACAACGTAATTGTATCGCCTTTAAATTTCACGACCTTTCCTAAAATATTGAAAAATGTATTATACGTATATTTTAGGAAAAGTCGTGGAATTTAAAGGCGATGCAGTTACGTTGTATATAAGAAATTCTAATCGAAATTTTAAAAACGGTCATTTGACCGATCGGTAGGAATAGTTTTAAAGGCCAAAGAGAATTATCACCGCGCATTACATTCTCAAGGTTTACACGATTCTTCCAGATCTCTTCTTATTGTACTCTTTAAATGCGAATCGATGCATCAATGCTAAAAAGAATTCTTGTCGTTAGCCTGTCACCAACCGAAATTTCATTAATTCATCCGTAATTCGATGTTCAGCCCTCTTGCCAAAGGATAACCAGAGTTACCAACACATACTACACTCCCAGAGTTTACACGACTCTCTTAGATCCTCTCTTTACACTCTTTGACCGCGCATTAACGAATCAATGCTAAAAAAACTCATCCCGTTAACTTATCACCAGCTAAAATTTCATTCCTTTTCACAGATTCTTCAATGCTGGACTTCACTTACCAAATAGCAACCAGAATAATCACCGCGCATTACACTCTCAGGGTTTAATTCCATTCGTCTGTAATTCGATGTTTAGCGCTCTTGCCAAAGGATAATCAGAGTTACCAACGCATATTACACTCTCTGGGTTTACACGATTCTCTTAGATCCTCTGTTTACACTCTTTGACCGCGCATCAACGAATCAATGCTAAAAAAAACTCATCCCGTTAACTTATCACCAGCTAAAATTTCATTCCTTTTCACAGATTCTTCAATGCTGGACTTCACTTACCAAATAGCAACCAGAATATTCACCGCGCATTACACTCTCAGGGTTTGCACGATTCTCTAAACCCTTTCTCTCTTTGTACTCTTTGACCATCGACATTTTGTTTCTTTCCACGACGTCTGTCGCTGAACACGCGCACATTTACAATCATCTCATTTAATGAAATCCGTCTTTGTCCCTTTTAATTTCTCTCCATCTCGACAACACGCTTCCAACATCCTTCTTCCCAACCCTCTCCAACATTTCGCTCCTGCTTTTATCTGGGCTCTCCCTCGTGTACGCACGAGTACGCTCAACTTTGGGGACTGGCGATCTCTGGTGCTGACGTCAGTCAGCCGCCACCCCCTGGGACAAAGCACATCCCTGGGAGCGCCGAGGGAAGCGTTTCTACATCCCAGAAGCTTCCAACGAAGGTGGAGGGGTTATACGAGGGGGACACAGCCGGCGCCGAGCGTCGAGACGCTTCTCGAACTCTCTTTCCATCATCGGTCGCCCTGCCGACCGAACGCAGCATGGGAAATTTCAGGGGGTGTGGAAACTGTCGAATGTGCGCGCCATGTCGTTTCGCTTAAACCGACGCGACGGTGAAGGTCAATTTTCGTTTTCATCGTCTTAATGCGGTTGGGTTGTCACGTTGGACGAAGGAGTTTTCCATTTTGGCAATGACTTTTCATGTAACTTCGAGAACACGTGTGATAAGTCAATTTTTGATTGTGTCAGAGGATGGTTATCATCGTTGAGTAAGGTTTTAATAGTTTTTCAGTTTTTTCAGGCGGAGGCCACGCATTTTTTAATGTTTTATGAAAATGTAATTAGAGACTCTCTCGGAAGAGAAGCTTCTCGAAGTTTCTTTCCATCTTCACGTTGGACGAAGGAGTTTTCCATCTTGGCAATGACTTTTCATGTAACTTCGAGAACACGTGTGATAAGTCAATTTTTTATTGTGTCAGAGGATGGTTATCATCGTTGAGTAAGGTTTTAATAGTTTTTCAGTTTTTTCAGGCAGAAGCCACGCATTTTTTAATGTTTTATGAAAATGTAACTAGAGACTCTTTCGGAAGAGAAGCTTCTCGAACTCTGTTTCCATCTTCATGTTAGACGAAGGTGTTTTTTTATTTTGACAATGACTTTTCATGTAACTTCGACGATACGTAAAGTGTGATATGTAAAGTTTCTTATTGTGCATGAAAATGATAATTAGTGTTGAGCAACGTTTTAATAATCTTGCTTCTTTAAGGAAAAGGCCAAGTGTTTCTGTATTGTTTACGAAAACGTGCCTGAAAAGTTCTTTCAAATAAAAAATGTTTTTTCTCTTAATAGTGGAGTTGCAGAACAAAATGCTTAACCCTTTGCAATCCAACCTCGAATGCGACTCGACATAACATTTTCTTGCAACAGGTCCAATGTCAACCTTAGCTCTCCATGGTCTTTAAGTTTAACAATTGGAAGAAAAGACAGATTCTTCTTTTACTTTGACACAACATTTGAATGAACACATTGTTGACCGGCAATTTTGCCCAGCAGCTATCTTTTGTCACCGCTTATTCTTTCTACGTATATTTCTACAAATATAATTTAAATTTTCTACATTGCCTCGGGTTTCGCAAATTAAAGTAGATAATGCACGTGTAGACACGAGTGAACTCGTGACCGGTCAACAAAGTGTTAAAAATACTCTTCGACCAACGACGATTCCTTGGTAATCCATACATCACTATCGATTAAGTCTCCAATGGATTAGTATCTTTTTTACGCGTGCCACGACGAAGTTGATGTCTTGTTATAAGCGAAACCTCACCCTACGCGTGAAAGTACGACGACCCGTTGTTCCGGCGCCGGCGTCGGGCGTCGAGACGTCTCTCAACCTACCGCGACGCACGATAAGCATTCGTTTTTTCTTCCACGTCTGCCACGGCATCCACCCTTCACATCCAACTTCGAAGCAATCTGATTTTATTGTTCCACCTTCGCGAATGGAAGGACCCAAGTCCTCAACCCTGTCTGTCTGTCGGTCGGTTCTTACGCGATCGTGAAAAGGGCGCCCCCCAGTCGCGGCTATAAATAATTTCATTCTCCTTCTTTTCTCCTTTCCTACCTCCACGGCACGATGAACTTTATAATAAAATCGCTCGATAACACTCGTCGCGTCTTCCCTTTCTTTCTCTCTGCTTACCAGGCGGCTCGCTGTCGAACTACGTCTGGACTAGAGCTATCGATAAGATTCGGATTTTATGACATTCGAATATTCGGATCTTAAAATTGAAATAATCCGAAGTCACTTGAAAATTCGGATATTATTTATTTAACCGTTTGAGTGCTAAACAAATTTTGTGGATATATACCAAAAATATGAAAGTGTTTAGATGTGTATGAAAAAGAATTAATAAAAATAGTGAACTAATTAGACGACAACATTTCCTAAAATATAGAAAAATGTATTATACGTATATTTTAGGAAAAGTGCAATTTAAAGGCGATGCAATTACGTTGTATATAGGAAATTCTAAAATTTCAATTTAAATCGAAATTACAAAAAAAAACGGTCATGCGACCAGTCGGTCGGAATAGTGTTAAGTATCCGAAATATAATTATTCGAATTCTGAGGATATTGAAATATTTGGATTTTCGGAGCTCTAGAGTCTGGACTATAGACAAATTTTGTGCACGGAATCAATGTCGTTATAGGGAATCTGGAGGATTGCACTTGAAATGTATTGGGTCTATGCATAATTCCGTAGCGAATATTCAGTAATTTCCTGTCGGAATTTCACTACGGAATTATGAATAGACCCAATAGATACTTCTAAAAAGAAGAAAAAATATAGCCGGAGTTTTCCATGATATCCCACGTCTCTCTCTATCTCTTTCTCTTTCTCTCTCTTAAGACTTCCTCTCTCTTCTAGGTAGACTTTCTCGAGTAATGATCTTTTTTGTGTCATTTCTCTCTGGCATCGTTTCGCAGGATCTTGAGTGAACTTTATTATCGGATCTGGACCCTAGGTTCTTCAAACAGACCAATATACATACGTAGTCCAAAATTAACATACCATAAATCATATTACAACGGAAAAAAAGAACTATTCCAGGTATAATGAGGAGAGATAACGGGAAAAAGAAAGCGGCAAGTATATTACTAAAAGGAATAGAAAAACTTAAGTTAAAGGTGCAAGTCAGAGCCAGCAAGGTGTTAGCCCAACCTAACTTTAAATGATACTCGAACCAGAAGCCGCTCGCTCTATACATAAATGCATAACACTGTGTTCAGAATCACAAAATCTTTCGATTGCTACAAGTTTCACTCCAAAATTATTCTGTAAAATTTAATGGGATAATTGGCTATGTGCACTTGGCAATAGCCTTTCCGCACTGAGAGAAAAGTATATGATATATCTAACTATAATGGCGTAGTAACAAAATTATAGTTGAAAATATCATATTTGTGGTAAAAGTTGCCATAATGTCGGTAATAATTACAATAGAGGCATAGTATAACCAACTATATTATGTGTTTACCCAAAATTATGGTTATTTCAACTAAAAATATAGTAGAGTTGAAAATATATAATGGTAACAAAAGCAACTATTTTATATAGTTAATATTAACAGAATATTTCATACATAGTGATAGAACTAACTATATTCACATACCACATTTTACTATACATGTGGTAAGAAGAACAAAGGTAATAGTTAATAATATAACCATTTGTATAAATCGTTCATTCTACTCTACGAGCCGTTTATTTCGAAAGTGGCCTAAGTCAATTTTTTAAAAAAATGAGATCACATAATATTAAATTATTCCACTAAATTATTCACGAATTATGTGATATCCTGTTTTTTTTTTTTAAATTTACTTAGGCCACTTTCTAAATAAACGGCTCATATTTTCTATGGTTAAGTGAATTATAAAAATATGTTTGACGTCGAATTTAACTATAAAATACAGTGAGATTATAGTAAACCCAACAATTTTTTTCTCTCAGTGCGGGGATTTCCTTGATTCGCCACGTCTCGGTTCTAAGTCTTCCTCATCTTCCTCTTCTTTCCAGCTAGACTTTTTCGCACGTCGTCTCTATTTTTTTTTCTCTCCGCGTAATTTCTCTCTCTTTTCTGTCTGTGCCTCTCTCTGTGTTCTCCTTATTGCGGAGGCACTCGTTACAGCGACGGCAGTTGTGGCATACGAGGAGTGCCACTAGTGCGTTCGTTGCACCGACTACTTTTCAGAGTTTGTTGCTCCGTTAATTAGATCGTCCGCAACGGAGGCTACCCTTGGCGGCGCAGACGACGGCGCCAGCACCACTGTGGAAGAACCAATGAGGAGAAGGAGGAGGAGGTAGACTGAGCCTTAACGATCGCCACAAGCCAGCCTGATAGAAATTCAAATTCGCCTCGAGTCAGTGAACTCGAGGTTCAAGGTCGCAGCCTTAAACGGTCTCGATCTCAGTGACAGACCTATCGATCAATTGATACAGATATCAAGGTCACAGTGGTGTACCTATATTTGTTTTAATCCTTATTGAACTCGTAGGATAGTACTGAGAATCCGATAATCCGAGCAATTTTGTGGCACTAATTAATTAGTAGAGTAACTAAAGATTGATGTAGATTGTTCGGTTAAAAGAAATTTCCAAAAATCATGTTTCCTAATTCAAGAAAGCCAGTTAAAAGATTGCAGGAGTACCAAGTGACTACATCATTTTTGTCTTGTGTACGAAAGATTCTAGAAAGCCAATTAGTAAAGTAACTATACATTTCTGTATTTTCTTTCGTTAAAACAAATTTCCAAAAATCAAGTTTCTTAATATTAAAAAATCAAGTTGAAACATATCATGACTATCACACACACGCCTACTTTATTTTTCTCTCGTGTGTCTGAGATTCGATGCTTCCTCGATGCTCTCAGCACGCGCTCGTGGAATTACAGAGGATAAAGCGCTTGGCAATCCCGCGAAATCACTCAGCTTAATATGCAGTCTTTGTGAGGTCGCGTGGAGTGGAAAATGGGAAAATGGGAAAGAAGCAGCACGACCAAAGTAACAAAAGGAGCGCGCGCGCGCGCGCACAATGATTTCATCCTCGATGGATTACGCCCTAACGCGCAGTTAGTCGGCCCGTGGCTCTCACGTGGCGTTACTAAGAGGCGCGTTCGTTGAAAAAAAAAATTCCATAAATCACGTTTTGCATTATGCAAATATCTTGTCTACCTCCTCGACGCTTCTATTCATCCTCCCAGGATCCTCACGTAATTCGCGAGCCATGCTTAATCGCAAGCAGTTGCACATGAGGAAGGCATATTAAAAAGGCGAGAGAATATTTTATGTATAAGATCGGAAGTGTAGCGAGGAACTCGATCGCCACGCTTCGTTACGAAAGCCGTTCACCGCGCACTTCCACAAAATCGGCGTGAGTAAAAGTACACTGAGAGAAAAGTATATGATATATCTAACTATAATGGCATAGTAACAACATTATAGTTGGAAATATAATATTTATGGTCAAAGTTACGATAATGTCGGTAATAATTACGATAGAGGCATAGTATAACCAACTATATTATGTTTTTATCCAAAATTTTTAGATTGTACCGAGTTCTCGTACGGGCTTTCAAAAAGATCAGAAAGATTCCTCGGGGTGAGCAAAAATAAAGGAGAGCTGCCAGGACAAAGAAGACGTACTAAAAATACCAGCGAATATTTTATCTAAAAAATCGCAAAAGTCTTACGAGAAGCTCTCGTCACACTTTGTTACGACAAGGGTTGATTGTACCGAGTTCTTGTACGCCTTTCAAAAAAATCACAAAGATTCCTCGGCGTGAGCAAAAATAGAGAATAGGTCTCAGAATAAAGAAAACGTGCTAAAAACACTCGAGTATATTTTATGTAAAACATTGCAAAACTGTTACGAGAAATTCTCGTTATACTTTGTTGCGACTCGCGTCGACTGTGGCAAATAATTCTCGCGCACTTTCCCAAAATCGCGAAAGATTCCTCGGGGTGAGCAAAAATAGAGAAGAGCTCTCAGCGATCGTCCTCTCCTCGCCCATGCTGCGATTTCTCTTCCGTGTACCCCAGGAGCGGACAAACACGAGCGAGCAATTAAATGCGGAACGATGATTCACGGATTCGACCCACGGCGCGAGAAGAGTCGTGACGCAATCATCTTCGTCGTCTTTCCTTTCCGCTTCTTCATCCTCCTCTTCATCTCTGCTTCTAATCCTAACCAAATGTTAAAACCATCCTTCCATCTTGCTTCTTCTTCCGTCCTTACTTTTTATCAAAGTGTTCTTGGCCGTCCCAGTACTGACTTCTAGAAATGTACTTCGATTTTGCTTTTTCTTCCCTCGCTAGTTATCTTTAAACTCTTCTTCCCCATTCTAGCGATCATTGGTACTATACTTCGATGTTGCTCCTCTTCTTCTTCTTCTTTCGTCAGCTTGTTTTTCTTTAAACTCTTCTTGCTCATTCTAGCGACGAGTTCTAGAACTATACATTGATTTTGCTTCCTTTTTTTAACTTTTTCTTCCTTGCCATAGTGATCATTGGAACTACATGTACTTCGATGTTGCTTCTCTTCTTCTTCTTCTTTCGTCAGTTTGTGCTTTTTTAAACTCTTCTTGCTCATTGTAGCGACGAGTTCTAGAACTATATCATGATTTTGCTTCTTCTTCTCTCACTATTTTTGTGTAGCCTCTTCTTCCTCGTTCTATCGACCATTGGTACTATATGTATTTCGATTTGGCTTCTCTTCTTAACCTTTCAACAGCTTGTTTTTTTTTTTTTAAATTCTTTTTGCTCGTTCTAGCGATGCGCTCTAAAACTATACTTTGATCTTGCTTTCTTCTTCTTTCGTTATTTCTTTCCCATTTCTTCTCTCTGGCACAGCGACCATTAGAAATATACTTCAATGTTGCTTCACTTCTTCTTCTCATCTCACATCTTTTTTTAAAACTTCTTCCTAACTCTAGCGCTGACCCCTAGAGACTTACTACGATCTTATCTCTTCTTCCATCTTTCATTCTTTTCATCTCTTCCACCTCGTTGTAATGCTAACCGCATAAGGCTACAACTATACTTAGATAATGCTCCTTCTTCTTATCTTCTCGTTAAACTTCTGCCTCTTCATTTGAACGTTACACAATCGTTACAACCGCACGTTAACGTTGCATCCTCTTCTCTTCCTATCTGTTTTTTTTCCAATGTCTTCCTTCACGTGTTAATGTCGACCTCTAGAGCTGCACTTTGCTTCATCGTTCTCTCTTGCTTTTTTTACCTTTTCCTTACTCATTAGCAGACGGTCTCCTCCTCTCGTCTGTTTATCCTCCAGTGTCACGTCCGACACAGACATTTTCATCTTCCTCTCTCGCACGCTCAACTAGCGAATTTTACTTCTCGACAAGCCAAGCATCCGCTTAGATGCACGATTATTCGTGCAGTAATAGTTTTTCTTCGTGCCTCGCGTGTTTGTATCTTTTATATGTTACATCATTACTCTTCCAACATTGCATCTTTTATATATTACGCCATCACAAATTCGTGTTTCCTCTCGCCTTATATTTCCCTTAGGCCATGCAATATTAATCGAAGAAGCAAGTAGACGGAATACTCACGGAATACGTACGGAGTTACGGAATATTCACGGAAAATTTTTATTTTTCCCATGGACAAAGGAGCTACGTTCATACGTAAATCCTAAACTAAATAAAAATACTTACAGAATATTCTTGCTAATTCAGTAGGCTGAAATGTGCATGTACTTGTTATCAAAAAATGCTAACTATTTTGTTTAAAATTTCATTTATTCAGAAACTTGTTCTCTCAACGTAATACCTTCATCCATTTAGCCCTTCGATTGCCCGATTATTCTAAGAAAATAAAAATGCGGTTCGCATTTTAAAATTTGTCTCGTGATTTATTGAATGGCCCTTGTAGATACGAATGCAGATACGTTTCCAAACAAATCTCATTAATCGTGCTTATTATTTAAAATATTGACGCGTATATCTAACATTCTCGTCCTTCTCTCCCTCTCCTATCGTG
Organism: Tiphia femorata; assembly: GCA_944319695.1. Taxonomy (NCBI): domain Eukaryota; kingdom Metazoa; phylum Arthropoda; class Insecta; order Hymenoptera; family Tiphiidae; genus Tiphia; species Tiphia femorata. Next base: position 19,500,397 of record OX090901.1, on the reverse strand, counting down.
CAACCGCGTAAAACCATCTACAATTCTATTCTCAGATTTGCCGAACGTTTATATTTTCATTTGGATCTTCCGGTGCGCTAATTTCGCACCTTCGTCTGGCACGTGTCTCCTTCCTCGATCCATTTTCCGCAACTCGAACTAGTCGTGTATAAAATCGCACACTCGACGCTTCGCGTTTTATCGATCGGCCCTGACTGTGTTTGACCGAGACAGCGCGTCGTTTTCTACCCTGATGCGTCGTGCCATTTCGCTCGAATAAATTTCTCCTCGTTCTACGGAATGCAATTTTCCTCAATTCTCCTTCTTTCGTTAGAATAAATCTTTCCGCGAATAAGTCTCTTTTTCTACGTCGGATTTATTCGTGTTATCCGATGCTTGGTACCGAAGGCACGCGATGCTCGATAAAATTTAAGCGAGTCCACTAATCCTAACTGGCTCCGTAGACAGCCGTGTAATTTTTTTCGGATATTGCCGCAACAATTGCATGCTATTATTCACGTAGGATTCTCTCAGTCGGGCAGAGCTATGGTTACTCAGCCACGTCAATGTTCTGGGAATTAGCGTAACCCGCAATGAGCTATAGTGAGTCAGGTTTGTTCACGGAGAATCACCGTGGATCAAAAAACAAAACGAAAGAATAATAATTCTCTACAATTACTACAAAATTGCAGATCAATTTTCCACCACCATTATTGAACAATGCGCTTGTGCTGGTGGTGGTGGTTTGGATATTCCACCGTAATGAAATGCCTTTTGGTGAAACGAGATGTTAGTAGGATTTGAACAGGGTAGATATTAATTATGGACAAATTGTTTTTAATCTTTAACTAGTGTCACATGATGTTAGGAAATAAAGTAAAATGGAGACGAACAATTGGGTCCATTCTCCGCTCATTTCCGCAATTTCTATTGGCTCTCGGGATAGTCCCAAGGAGAAAGCCTAGTGAGAACGGATCCTCTTAATTTTTAAATTCACCACGTGCAACCAGGCTTTAGAAATCCATTCCAATAATATTCAAAACTCCAGTCAACTTCATCTGTAGCTTCGACACGAGAATCAATCGCGTGGAAGTATCGACCCGACGAAGGCAAGAGCAACAAATAAATAAAGAAAGAAACGAAAAAGAAACATTGAGATGGGCAGACCGTCCGGTCACGTTCCACCGTGGATACCAAAACGGAACGTGAGCCGCGTGGCCTCCTCTTTTAAGGCATGTCCGGGTGAGAATAATAAAGGTGCCCTCTGCGCAGCAATTTTTCCATCGCGAATTTCAATTGCGCCTCGAGAGAGAGAGCCATGCGAACGAGGTGGAGTCGATTCTCGAGGCGAAGTGCGTGCGGCAAAGGCAACGTCCTACTCGCCACGCAACGTCGAACATGTTCTATTATTTCCGCGATTCACTCGATGGCTGGCCACAGGCACGCGCTTGAATATCTTTGGCTCGCGACGCTAAACTATTTTCAAACGTTCGAAATTAATGCGCTCGCGGTTCAACGTACTGCACGAGCAACACGGAATGAGGAGAGACAGAGAGAAAGAGATAGAAGAGGCGCGAAAATTCTGTTCGAAGCGTTTTCGCGCGACAATTTATGGCTAAAGGCGCGTTCTCACGAGTCAAGTTTAGTTGATCAAGAAAACTTGAACGAAAACTGTAGTGAGGACTTTTCTTTCAATAGAGTCGATCAACTTTGTGGTTGATCAAAAAGAGTTTGATCCGGTTAAACTTTTGTTGTTCAAGTGATCAGTCATCACAGATTGCTTTCAAGTTGACACATGCATTGCAACGTGTGAACTTCGTTTGACTGCCACACGCGTGACAATTTGAGGCTAAAGGCGCGTTTTCACGAGTCAAGTTTAGTTGATCAAGTCGAACGAAAACTATAGCGAGGACTTTTCTTTCAATAGAGTCGATCAACTTTGTGGTTGATCAAGAAATGTTTGATCCAGTTAAACTTTTGTCGTTCAAGTGATGAGTCATCACAGATTGCTTTCAAGTTGACACATGCCTTGCAACGTGTGAACTTCGGTTGACTGTCACACGCCTGACAATTTGAGGCTAAAGGAGCGTTCCCACGAGTCAAGTGTAGTTGACCGATTTTAGTTGATCAAGAAAAGTCGAACGAAAACTGTAGTGAGCACCTTTCATTCAATAGAACTGATCAACTTTGTGGTTGGTCAAGAAAAGTTTGATCCAGTCAAAGTTCGTCCATACCTGTACAACTTCGCACACAATTGCTTTCGACGTGAGTTTAAAACTGAAACAGTTGATCAGTTTTTATCGAAATATGTGAACAAAAACTGATTCAAGTCATATTCAACTTTTATTGATCAACTATAATCCATCGACTAAAGCTGACTCGTCAGAACTCACCATTATCAGAATATTCGATTGCCGAATAATTTGAACTTCGCACAGAACTGCTTTCGACGTCATTTTAAAACTGAAACGGTCAATCCGTTTCTATTGAAACGAGCGAGCAAAAACTGATTCGAGTGGTATTCAACTTTTGTTGATCAAGTAAAATCGGTCAACTAAACTTGACTCGTGAGAACGCGCCTTAAGAGAGCCACTCGGTGAGCGCCAGCCAATTCTTCTTATTTTTAGATCAATGATTCTCGCCTCCTTCTCTCTTCTTGTTCTCTGTCGTTGTTGAGAAGCGTGGGCAATTGCGAGTCGCGGGGAAATCCCCGCGAATAAATCTGTTTAAACGACGTCTTAAAGTGCGTCGGCGAGTGTAGAGTAGGTGAAAAAAGTAAAGCGAATCTTTTTCGTAATGATATCGTCAGAAATTCTTTGTAAACACCGCATCGACGTACAATTGTCTGCGAGGCTAGTCAGATATGTAATCTCGTCTTGAAGTGCATCGACGAGTGCAAGTAGATGGAAAAAGTAAAGCGTAATTTTTTTTTTTTAATTAATCTTTGGGTGAAGTTCCGAAAAGTACGTACCTCCGATTTTCTTAAGTGTACGTTTACTGCTGTATTCTAATGCGCTGATTACGAATATGACCGTGAAATTTCATTTTCGAGGTCATTTTCAAATATGAAAAATTAAAATGTCCAAGACCAATAACAAGGATAATTAATCTTATCGTGTATTTTTTTCGCGTAAAACACGTTGGTCGTTGGTCTTGGACGATATTAAGCGCAACTCTGACCTTATAATTACTTTCTTTACCTTCTGATCAATTTTCCTCGGAAACTATCACTCCTATTGCGAAAGTGCACTTTTGTTTGAAATATTTTTCAATATTTTATAAACCTATCGAAATAACTTGAACAAAGCTAAATTTTTTATGTTTGACCTTGAAAAGTACCTTGAAAATAAAATTTGCGCCATCTCTCATGGTCATATTCGTAATTAGCATATCAAAATACATTAGTATACGCAGTTTTAAGAAAATTGAAGGTATGTCCTTTTCGGAACTTTATCCTAATTCTTTATTAGTGTTTAGGATTAGGTGACATTTATATACTTTAGAAATTGGGCGATAGGATTAAAATTGGGTAAATAAGTGTTCACGGTTTGCTACGAAACATTTTACTTACAATTGGACAACGGCTGAAGCAGAGAAGATAGATGGACAGAAGTGAAACGTAGATATTCAATGGCGCACTTATTTTTCACTATCACTGTCACGACACTCTGGAAGGATATAAGAGAACTGTATCAATGGCTTGAGAAGCACAGGGTAGTAGAGAGCGTCACGTGGTGGATGAAAGAATTAACGAATTTACAAATAGTCGTGGTTAATTAACACTAGGTTTACGGCACATTTTTTATAAACGCGATTTTCTATTTAAACGCGTCAAATTGACGAGTTTCCGTAAACCTAGCGTTAAACAAGTCTGTTATGCGATGAAAGATTTTTACGAATTTCTCTTGATTTTTTAAAATACATTCTCTCATGAAAATTATTTGAAAATTATTCCTTAGTGTATATTGCCAATTTCTTTGTATCGACGTACAATTGTCAGCAAGGCTAGCCAGGTATGTAATGTCGTCTTATCCAATAGGCACAGGTCTAAAAATTAAATTTTAAATACAAATGTACCCCCTAATATAATAAAACCAAAATCGAAAATATAATTTTGTTTTCATTTCATTTAAAGCGATTAAAAAGTTCATTTTAAAAATCACGTGAATATATTAACATTTGAACAGCATGGACATTAAATTGAAAGGGCTTACAAATACAGCTTTTATGCAAAAGTGCCTAGGGCAGTGATGGTGAACCTTTTTCAGAAGTGGGTCAAATTTACTTCATTATTTCTTTTTAGTACTAGCTCGTGGGTCACTAAGTCAGTGGCGTCACTTGGAAAGGGGGAGGAGAGAATGGTTCACAACTACTTTTATAAGTAAAATTATTTATAAGTAAATCATAAGTTTATAAAAATCAACGCGTGGGTCATTTAAAAAGCCTGCGGGTCATAAGTTAGCTATCATTGGCCTAGGGTCTACGACAATCCTAAAACGGCTGTGCAGATACGGATATATCGATATTACTAATAATAACAATAATAACACTAGATTGTCCGAACTTTTTTTATAAACACGATTTCCCATTTGAAACAGTCAAATTGACTGGTTTCGGGCAATCTAGTGATAATGATATCAGTCGGTCGCGATATGTACCGTTTATTTTGAAAGTGGTGCAAGTCGTTTTGTTTTAAAAATTACATATCACAATCTATGATTCATTTAGTGTAAATAAACTTTTTATTTACTAGTTAATTTTTTTTTTTAAAATGCACTTACAACATTCTCAAAATAAACTGTCCATATTATCAGATCGATAAGAAAAAAAAACACATGCAGAAGCACATAACTATTTCTCTTCTACTCTACCAACTTCTTGAACAAGACTAGACGACTGTCTTCATTTTCAATGATGCTACAGCTATCGAACGATGCTCGCATTTCTCTTTATTCGTGTTTCACGTATTCCAGCTCGATCGACTCCCTAGGGCTCTCCGGTCCGATGAATGGACTCGAAAGATCGAGAAGAGACGGATCTTCTCCTCTTCGCTCCTTCTATGGCTCGCGGTCGAGGAAGAAAGCGCGTCGTGCTCGCACCTGGTTAGAACCCGTTAGAAGGGCGAAGAGGCGAGTAACGAGGAAAGTACAAAGCCGAAATGCACACGCGCGCGTGCTTTGTGAGGAAAAGATTTACGCGACGTTAATGCGGCCGTTGTACACATTGCTGGTTACGAGACGACATGAATCATCGGCGTCTAGGTACTATGTCTCTAACCCCATTGAGACTGTTCCGCGTCTGAGATGGGTTGAGATGGTCTCTTAAGTCTCGTTCTCGTTTTATGGGAAAGAAGTGGCGAGTGGTGAGCGAGAAAATGTTAGTAAAATGTTAGCAATAATTGTACTTGGAAGACGCTTCATTCGGCATTGGTTTCTCGTTCGAATGTTCATTGACCCTTTTGGTTACGAGATCCTCGTATAAGGAATATGTCTCTAACTATTGAGATCGTTCCGCGTCTGACGAGGAGACCGCACGAATTGACCTAACACCGATTTTCATGCGATATGGTGCAATAGATAGGTCTTGACCATTACCAAAATGCCTTAATGGGTTTTGTCTCGGAGATGACTCGTTTCAGAGATATGGAATATATGCAGAACACATCAGGGTAGGCGTAGGCCATTGTAATCTGTTCACTGAGGTATCTCAGATTGCATAAGTTTTAAACATAAAGTTCCAGATACAAGCTATATATTTCGTGGGAGCCATAAGATTGCCACAATTGGTTGTACCATTGATTGTACCATTGGTTTGAGCTTGAAGAGTCATTTTATGAGATAATTCAACGAATATACTACAATGGGCTATCCTGCATATATTTCATATCTCCGAAACGAGACATTTCCGACAGAAAATCCGTTAAAGCGTTCTCTTACTATCCAAGACCTATCGATTGCACCATATCGCATTAAAATCGGTGCTAGGTCAGTTCCTGCGGTTCCCTTGTGAGATGGGTTCAGATGGTCCGATAAGGCTCGTTTCTCGTTTTATGGAAAAGTGAGCGAGAAAATGTTAACAAGATCATATTCTTCAGCATCTTTAATCCTTTATCTTTTCAATGATCTTTTGACAATTTAATCCTCTATGGGATGCCATTTTTTCTTACATATGAAAAAATGTACTTCACCGAAAATCAATAGGTTTATACCTACATAAGCAGATTTAAAAAAATATCAGGCAAATTGTCCAAACTTCCAAGGCATTTACTTTGATATTTCAGGTTTACTATCGTCACTATTATTATTAGTTATCTTCGAAACATTATATAATTAAAATGTATACGCTATCTTGCGAAGAATCAAAATTATTTAGTAAAATGTCGATATTTTAATATATGACTTGAGAGTTACATCGAGCCCATAGAGGGTTAACGAACAATTTAACACTAGAACTACCAAGGGGGTCAAAATGACTGGTCAACAAAAGATGTTTCCATATAAAAACAAAAGTAAATGGCAGCTCAGTGATAAAATAAACGTTCTCTCTGTTAAAATGAGTGGTCAACAAAAGAAGTTTCCATACGAAAACGAAAATTGGTAGTTCTAATGTTAAAGAGAAATTCTTGTGAAAAATTCACGCACTCGGTCATTTTGACTGGTTGGTACTTCTAGTGTTAAATAAAATGCTTTCTCAACCTACAGCTAAGAAGACATCCGTGCACCGAAAAGGAACACCTCAGAAATGAAGAGAAACTATTCGGAAAACGTCTCATTCGCCATTGTTTCCCTGTCGAGTCTCTCGTCGAGTTTCCTCAGGCGGCTGCGTAAGCCTCTCTCGCCTTTTCAAGACGATAATCACTGGGCAAAGCGAGCGGTCCCTGTTGACCTCGCGATCTAAGCATATCTGCTGCGTGTCTTTAGCGAGCGCAACCAGTTCGATGCCCACGCGGCCAATGATGACGACGAAAAGCGCGCGCGCAAACACCTCATCGGACGAGGCACGCGAGAAGAGTGGAACAATCGTGACCGAATTCTTAAGAGGGAAAAACGTGCGCGCGTGTTTTTTTAAACCGTCCCACGCCGATGATGATCAGAGCGGAAAGATCCTCTGGAGATTCTTCGAATGCTTCTCACGAAATCGCACAAATCGCTTCACGGAGACATAAACATTTGAACTGAGAGTCGCGAAAACGGAAATTCCACGGAGAATTTCTCCATCGGCTCTTAAATTCGATCCAAATAAAGATTGCGGATGTATTTTACGTGAGTCGGGTTAAATTCAAATTTACTTTAGTGCTCCTTGCTTTTCTCACCATTCGAGGTGTAATTGGAAAATTTTCGTGAAGCTTTTGAAGATTTTTGTTTGCATTGCTCTTTCCTGTCCAAGGTCTTGTAATGGCGATCTTTTACAACAGATGGAGTCTATTTGACGAAGAACATTTTATAAAAGATCTTGGACAAAGAATAACATCGGCCTTATATTTGATCCAAAGATTCCGGCTGTATTTTACGAGCGTCCGTCTAAATTAAAAACATTGACTTTAGTGCTCATTACCATTCGAGGTGTAATTGGAAATTTTTCGTGAAGCTTCTGGAGATTTTTGTTTCTATTTCTCTTTCGTGTTTCTGTATTCTCGCATTTCTATTGTACTTTCGTTATTCGCGTAGAATCTTTGGGAGATCGAAGTTGCGCGAACGAGCGAAGAAGGTGAAGGGGATGTAAATATTTATATCGAGAGATACGAAAACGGAAATTCCACTGCGAATTTCTCCATCGGCTCTTAGGCCGAAACTACCCTGTAAAAGTTTCTTGTCTAAGGCCTTTTATTAAATAATTTACACGGTAATGGCGATCTTTTACAAAATCTGACCCACTTGATGGATTCTATTTGACCAAGGAATATTTTATAAAAGGTCTTGGACAAAGAATAACGTTGGCCTTATATTTGATCCAAATAAAGATTCCGGTTGTATTTTACGAGCATTCCTTTAAGTTAAACAGATCTTAGTGCTCTTTTATTTTCTGTTCTTCTCGAGTTGCAACCGGAATTTTTTGGCAAACCCTTCCGTGATTTTCTTTTTATTTTCCTCTTGTGTTTCTCCGCTTTCTCACTTCTCTTATCCTTTCGGTATCCGTGTAGAATCTTGGGAGATCGGAGATGCGCGAACGAGCGAAGAAGGTGAAGATTGTTCCGACAAGCAAAACGTTTCTTCACCCATAGAGAGGCTAAGAATAGCGAGCGGGTGCCGCCACTTGACGAGTTCTCCCAGCGTGAGGGATTTAAACGCAAGCAAGCAGCATCTTGTTTCGTGAAGACGAGGGTGCACGAAAATGCGGGAGCATTCTCTTGTTATTTTTCTTGCTATCGTTCTTTGCACGCGCGTATATCGTAAAATGGAAACTTTTGTACTGGTATTTAATCGATAGTGGCTCACGGATCAGCGGTTATTGTTATAACAATTATTATTTTATATTGTAAAGATTCGTTGTTGTTATTACAAGAATTATTATTTTACATTGCCAAAGGTCCGTTGTTGTTATTACAAGAATTATTTTATTTTGTCGGAGATTTGCTACTTTATTGCAAAAACTATTATTTCATATTGCCAATGTTCCGCTGTTATTATGACAAGAATTATTCTTTTATATTGCCACTGGTCCGCTGTTATTATTCCAAGAATTATTATTTCACGTTACTGGCGATCTTTCCTCACTGTCACAGACAAATTATTATTCTTCTCTGGTAACTAGTCAACATAGTAACATAAAGAAAGAAGATCGGCCGACAAGGGCGACAAAATTCAAAATCTGACAATCACATTTATAAAACAACCAGAGAGAGAATAAAGAGAGGATGATGATTCTGTATAAATTTCGTCTCTGCAATTGGGTCATGCGCGAAGGATAAAACAATATATAGGACTGTGAATCTTGTTGACGCGTTGGTTTACAGCAAGTCGCAAAAGAAGATTGGCCGAGGTGGCCCACGGCCCCGTTACCACCAATGGTAACGAGGGTCTAAAAATTTCTCACATTGCAAAACTCCGCACGAAGTATCACGCGCATGATTTTCCGAAGTGCAGCTTCTTCTCAGGCCCGTGGATTGCCAAGCTTCTACGCGCTTAATGCGTTGATTTTATTACAAAGGACAAGAGAATCTGGGGCTGATATTCTGACGATCTTCCAGCAAGCTCTACGCGTCCTCGACGATAATAATTCCAATGACAAATTTCTAACGAGGTATGCATTATTAAAGAGAATCTAAACAAAGAAACGTAACGAGGGCACGTGTCACTTCCATCTCAGACGCGTAGAATTTGGTGAATAAAGAAAATTCAATTGTAAGAAGGTGTTAGATGGTGAGAGGAAGAAAACACTGCACTTCAATCTAGCTGGACAAAAATCGAATTTCCAACCCTAGTGTGTCTACAAATCCGATTTATAATTAAACTTAGAGATACTTGGATTTTTAAGTACTGATAACAAAACGTTTCTAAAAGCACATTTACCTCATGATTAATACAGGACAAGTTATATCTGTTCGTTTATATGTAGATACACCATAAACTAAAGATCGTCCTGAACGGGAGAAGAAATTCTGAAAATGTTTTTATCCGCGTTTTTGCGAATCTGCACGCACTGAGAGAAAAGTATATGATACATCTAACTATAATAGCATAGTAACAAAATTATAGCTGGAAATATCATATTTATGGTAAATGTTACTATAATGTCGCTAATAATTACGATAGAGGCATAGTATAACTAACTATATTATGTTTTTACCCAAAATTATGGTTATTTCAACTAAAAATATAGTATGGGTGAAAATATATAATGGTGAAAAAAGTAATTTTATATAGTTAATATTAACAGAATATTTCATACATAGTGATAGAACTAACTATATTCACATAGCAGATTTTACTATACATATGGTAAGAAGAACAAAACTAATAGTTAATAATAATTTGTACAAATCGTTCATTCTACTATATTTTGTATAGCTAAGTGAATTATAAAAATATGTTTGATGCCAAATTTAACTATAAAATATAGTGCGATTATAGTAAACCCAACCATTTTTTTTCTCTCAGTACGTTCGTGAGCGTAGGATTTTATTTATCGCAAGGCGTGTATCGAATGACGCAAATGACTGTGATCTAGTCCCACGATCACGATCACTAGTGACTAGGCTTTTAGCTGCAAGGCTAATCACAATATTCGCCTCGCATATTTATAAACTAGCGTCGAGTTTCGATCGGTGTGCGTTATCGTTTAAGCTCGTCACGATCGATCCGTCAGCCGAGAATTCGAACGTGACGCGTATGGTCGACCTAGAAATTTAAGGCGTCGCGACACTCGCCGTCGTTTGTCGTCGCCGTATCATTAAGATGAATCTAATTATAACGGGTTTGGTAATTCTAGAATGATTCGTAGACACTAATCGGAGATCGATAAGAATGATACCACAACAAAGACGTCTAAGGCTCGAAAGTCGGTACTAAACCCATTGTAGTACACTTTTAGTAATCGCACTTTTTATAGTCGTAATTTGCCTACATATTCAACAAAAATGAACGGTTACAGCCATTGTGTGTGGTAATGGGTTAAGTAAATTGTAATTGGGCGAGAAATAATTTTGCTGGAATTTTGTTGGTTGAGAAGAAAATTCCAGAGACTTTTGATATTCAAATAAGAGTGTGGATTCTTTTTTATAAAGTGTTGGGCATCGTGACCGAGTAAAGGCTCACAATTTAACTTAAGAGTGTAGGGTAAGTCTCAAGGGAGCACCCCCACGTTTGGGCAACATAAACACCGTGCTATGAAAAAGGCTTCTCAAGGCGCTATTAACTTAGGGTTGAATCCGAGTTAACCGGGTTGAGCTACATTAGACAATTAATTTACAATTTTCCTGATTTTGGAAGACGGAAGAAATTACATTTTACTCTGGCCTTGATTTTTCCTCGACGTAAAGTAGATGTTATTAAATATCAGCTGATCATCAATTTGCAATAGAAATTTGCAGAGAGGATAAATATTTACTTTCCTTTGCTTAACAAATATCAATTGATACGTACGATTTAAAGAAGAACACCTTGCTACGCGTTCCAATTCTGTGTAATTTTCTTGCTACTCGACGAATTATTGAGTCGACAATATTAAACGGTTCGATGACCGCGCAATTTTTATTCTTTTTTGTCCGTGCACGCATTATCGAAGAACGAAACATTTTTCCGAGCGCGTACTATCATTAGCGCGCGCGCAAATGTTGTGTACGATGAAAAAAGCGTCGGATGAGCAGAGCGGCGATAAGCAATGTGCATTAATCGAAAGAAGTAAGACGCAACTTGTCTATCCGCTTTCAAAGTTCCTTCACTCTCTCGGCTACTGTCCTGCGTGAAGGCTACCGCCATCTCAAAGTGGAGACGAAGAAGAAGAAGAGAGAAGAGAAATGAAGAATGCAAAAAGATAAGAAGAAAGAAGCACGACGAGGCAGGAGAAGAATACTGCCGTGTTAAGGATAAAAATCGCATCTCCATTTTGTACAATTTTCGCTTTAAGACCTCTGCAGTTTCACTATTAATATTGCCGCGTATCTGTTCAATCTCAAAGTTGTATCTATAAAGAAACAACTTTACAGATCAAGTAGATACAATTTCGTACTTTAACAGACACGTGACAATTCTAATGACCAAACTGTAGAACTCTTAAGCTGAAGGATTCTGAAAATGTAGAAGCGACTTTCGATCTTAGCACTGCGGGATAACAAAGGCTCTTTCAACTCTTTGGAGCACGGGATTATAGAAAGTAAAATAGACCCATGTTGTACAGAAATTTTCACATAAAACCAGAAGAAAAAAATTGTCGCAATAAAAACTTCCACTTGATGAAACTGCACTGGTATGTTGAAACTTGTCAAGACAAGCGAACACATTTATATTTGTTGATGGCATTACCAATTGTTTTATGTAAGTAAGACTAAATGAGCCGTTTATTTTGAAAGTGGCCTAAGTCTATTTTTTAAAAAAATACGGTATCACATAATTCGTGAATAATTTAGTGCAATAATTTAATGTTATGTGACATCTCATTTTTTAAAAAAATGGACTTGGACCATTTTCAAAATAAACGGCTCAATTATAAACCTATGCGCACGTAACTGTTACAATATTTTGAGATGGGTCAAGAAATGTTCCACCATGCATAGTCGTGCATCAAAAAGGTGGGATACTTTTAACACCACCGTGTTCCGAAGAGTTAATCCGTTACTTGGGTTTGGAGTACGTTGTTAAAAACAAAAGAAAAAAAAGGAGAAAAAATATGGTAATACTCAGAAAAGTGCGTTCCTTGCAACGGAAAAGGTTGCAGTTTTTTTAACGACGACTGTGATGACGAGTCGAGCACGGGTGACTGGTTAAGCGCACCTTTAAAGGCCATGCCACGGAGGCAATAAAATAAAATTCATCTATATCTTTGATGCGTATCTATTGCACGCCCTCGTAACCCATTCGAGTGGTCACGATAACGCATTGATAAGCAAGTAGAAAATTTATATTGCTAGACAATCGTAAACTTTGTACTGACAATGAGAAGTGGCGTCAGAATTCTTGACTCGTGCTCCTTGGATTTTCTTCCGAAAGAAATCATTGTCGTTTGTTTTATATTTTTTGTAGAAGCGTGAACGGCATTGAAAATAATCTGTCTTGGAGAAATTTAATGTACCGGCTCAGCGACGGCCCCTCGTTAAAGTGCAAAGCGCGTGACAATAGTCAACAGTTTTATATAATATTTTACTACAACAGACAGGTAATCGATAATTCATTTTAGCCTGTGAACAGATTATTAGGGAAACCCCATGAATAATGTCGTTTTTTTTGTTAATATAATAATATGTGTTCTTAAACAAGTGGCATTTGACCAGTAATGTAATTTCTCAACAATTTGTATTAAATCTCGCTAAAATAAGCATAAAGAGCGTGACAATAGTCAACAGATTTATTTAATGTTTTATCGTAACAGACAGATATTCCACAATTCATTTTAACCCGTGAACAAAGTATCAGGATTACCCCATGAATTTCTGTTAATATGAAAATTGTGATTTACAAACAGCGGCCTTTAATAAATCACGTATTTTCTCAATCATTTCTATTCCCGCTTCAAATAACTCTGGAATTCTTCAATAAAATAAAAAATCAACCATCGCATTTTCAACATCCGCATAAGAATGGAACACACTCTTCCAACAAGAAATTGTTACAAGGATCTAAATCACGCGTATCATCTTTTCACTCTTTATCGCCCTCATCATCAGTATCATCTCTTCAAATATTTGCAACTCTACAATTTCTAATCTTTCGACGCATCTGATAAAGCAAACCCACATTTTGAATTTTCCTTTCGGTTACTACCGGAAGTAATGAAGAAGCGTGATTATGTATTAACGCCGCACAGACTCGGGCGAACTTTGAAGCATAGACTAATTCCGCATTTCATCGCTCTCTACGACGTAGACTCTACAATTACGTTCAAAGTCCGTTGACACGATCGAACGATACGCGACGATACGCGACGATCCAACAGTTACAAATTCGAAATCGGCAAAGAGCGCGCGAATTTCAAACGCTCGTTGAAAACCTAACCTACGAATCGGGTTTCGACTCGTGCGTACCACGAACCTTTTCGTCTCTCATCGCTCGCATCGTACAATCGGTCGATTCATCGCTCGCTGCTCTCATTCTCCCCACGAAAAAAAAAGAGGACGAATAGACGTAGGCGTGAAATTAAATCAGACGGACCGTTAACGAGGAACAGTGGACGCGAAGATCGCGAATTAGCGCGAGATCGAAGCGAGATAAGATAAGACTACGATGTACCTTTTCAACGGCTTCCGGAAAGCATGCAATTTCCGTTCTACTGCTCCTCCAGCGCTCGAATGGGTTTTTACCTCGATCTTCGATGTCCCTGCGCCTTCACGAGTCAATCGATATTCTTACGATTCTAATTTCGCGTGTAAGTCCCCAGTGAGGAACGCTTGATCGAAAAGACATCGATTTCACGTCGAAATTGCTTCATGGAAATGATATCGATTTTTACATCGATCGTCTGGTGGTCACAGTATCGATCACAGTTATCGATGTTGATAATTTCTCTCCCGAATTTCTCTAGCAGATTTTCTATTAATAGATTCGTAAGAGACTTGGGTAATAGATTCGTGTATTAGAGTAATCCGGGGCAATTGTGACGATGTTTAATTTTATGTATTAATATAAGATATAAAGTAAGCTAATATAAGAGCCTAATGCAAGATCTGAGAAGAATCTGAAGATTAGACATTTCGATTTACAAAAAAATACGTCGCCGCAGTTGATGATTTCTCGGTACGAAATGAACGAAGCGAAAGCTTAAACATCGCTACAACTCTGCAGATTGACGTCACATTAATATATTATTGAGAACAGTATATAAAGAATGATATAAACTAAATATTTACAAAAATTCATAAAATATAAGAAATGCAACTGTATTTTTACTAGAAACGTAATACATCGTAAGTTCATCGAAATATGAAGTATTATCGATGTATTGCGGCGATCGATCACTTCTCGATGAAATTTCGTCAAATCGACATCAAGTCGATCTCTTTTCGATCAAGCATTCCTCACTGGGTCTCCGACAAAAATTTCGAACAGTTCGTAAGACGAAAGAAATGCCGACGCGTGAATATCTTCGAGATCTCGTTCTTCACGAACATTACGAGACTTTCGCGGACTATCGTGCGACATGGCCGACATTCGTCAGCTGACAGATTACTCTTCCAAGATTTCCAAATAAACTCGTGCGCATCACCGCACGCGCGAATACAATCGACAATTTTTCTCCGCCTTGCAATTCGATTTGCGATCTCTCAATAACAAAAATCTCGAGTACCTCACGTGTTTTACAAACAACACGAAACAAATCTACTTTCGAATAACACGAAAGCGAGCAACACAGATACTCGGAGCCTAGAAAAAGGTAAACAAACCAAGTGAAACGGATCTTTTTCCATTCTTTTCTTCTTAGTCTCGTGACAACTCGATCAAACAATTAAAGGTTTCCAGAAATAGCTGTTCTTGTGACTGGAGTGAGATAAGAGCAGCGACACATGGAGGAATCCATAAAGCTTGGAAGAGTATCGGATGAAAAGCCGGCACACACGCGATGCGCGTGTGGCTTTAATTATTGCCGCTTCTGTGTATAAGGTGGTAACGCGTAATAGGTGCCATCGCACTTCGAAGGGGGCGCGGTCGTAAATCTCGAGGATAAAACGAGGGAAGGAATTTTCGCGTTTAAGCTACTATCGTGACAAGAATGCACCGTCTAGAGTGGAAAGAAATTGACAGAGTAGTAAACGAGAAACAGGACGCAGAAGTGGAGAGAGTTTCACGGATACACCTTTATCGGAGCATAATATATACACGCGTTTAATGTATACGTGCATAACGTAATATACATTCGTGTGAGATTTTACTGAGTGGGGGTACGTACGTGTGCGTGCACAAAGGGCCGATGCTGCACTTCAAATCAAATCTCAAAGGCACTCTCTCTCTTTCTCTCTCTCTCACACACTCTCAATCTTTCATTTTCTCTCTCTAACGCGTACTTCTTTCTCCTTTATTTTCCTTTTCACCCACATTACGCTCTAGAAGGCACCCGCGACTCGCAATTTCTCTCGATATTACGATTCGTTCCGTTCTCACGTTTTGTCACAAGCACCACAGTTAAGTTCGTAAGATGCGCACGATAGTCGGTAGAGGATAGTCGATGTAAATTGAATCGTTGCCGTGCGAGACTCACCGCCCATCCACCATTGGTATCTCCTTGCTCTCGCTTCCACTGGCCTGGTTCACTACTGTACGCTCTCTACGCAGAGAATTGAAATTACCACTCAGCACCTTCCCCGAGTGCCTAGGAGAGACTGCGGACGAAAGGCCTGGAGTCCGTGATATTAATCAGAGCGCCATCTGGAGGATAGGCTTCGAACTGAAGATGTCAGTAAGGCCGTATATCATTTATTATGCGCGTGTATGAGTGGATTTATTTACAGGCAAATTAGACTACCACCACATGCTTCCGATTAGCTTATTTAGGATTACGTTACAGGTAAATAAAATAGAGCAAAGGTTTTTCACGTCGATTGTGCCATTTAAAGATTCTTTTTTTTCCTGTTTCACCGTAATCGGAGCGTTTCTCAGCTTGTAGACACGTCTCTTGGGTTATCTCCGGACTCTGTAGTTGCGCGTTTTATTTTACATTGTCGAAGTGTGTCTAATTTATTGTTAGATTTGGAAAAATGTATAATAGAGCATAGGTAGGGTGCTTTCAACCGCTCATTTTCGTTGATTGAATATATTTTTATATTTGAATGTAGATTAAATGGAGTAACTTCGTTCGTGCAGCTCTTTTTTTCTTTTGAGTTATGATCATTTCAGGAAGGGATAGTAAAATCCAGGTGACTGGATTGTTTTTGATAACCTCGTCGGTTTTTCATACGATCCGTCCCATCTGCGAATGCAACTTTGTACCAAGCTTGAAATAGAATAATGAATGACTTGTTTCGGTTTTTCGTTAGTCCGTTAGATGTCGTTATTCAGTCACGGAAGAATATTAAATTCACTTTTGTTTGTAGTGGATTCGTACCTAACCTGCTAATAACTTATAAACAAATCGATTCTTTATAAATATAAAGCAATATAGTAAATATAAGATATGGTGCACAGTGAAAACATTTAGGAAACACACAGTGCTGTTGGTCTCTATGCGTGTATTAGAAAAAATGTGAGCACTTTTATTTGACGAATTGATCTTTGTACAGATTAATTTTGGATTAGAAGGTTACGAAAAGCACAGATTGACCAAAGTGATTCTATTTTTGTGTGATATTATTGGAAGTATAAAATGCCTAAGGTAGTGTCAAGAAGTATAATATGTTCAGATACAAAAGATCAAGAAGAGTACAGCGAGGAAAAACCATTGCACATTTATTACTGCTTATGTGGACAGATGACATTAATTCTAGGTTAGTATACTATTTACAGAAGATGATACAAAAGCACATTATTGGTATTAGGCTATTTAACAGATTTTACGTCGACGCAAAGTATATTTTCGTATTCGTTTAAGATTGTGCCATTGAGAAGTTACCATTGCGCAAGAGAGACGGAGCACGAGTGATCGATGGAACCAAACATGCTCACAAAATGACTTCCGAGCAAGATGAAGTGGTGTATCTCAAACGTCCGGAGGGTATTGAAAAGCAACATCGACAGAAGTGTAAAAAGTATAGATATTTTTTTAACCATCGTTGCACGTTTATTTCGTAGAAAGTTTTAAAAACTAATATCTGAGAAAGACGATGTAATTCTATCTAAATCGTGTGAGAATTCTTCATGATAGTTTGGAATTTTATGAGTAATTCTCTGACTGTTCTTAGATGCGGTTTGTTGTTGTATTATAAGCACGACCCTGGAACAAACGTTGTCTTCATTGTAAAAGGAGCGGTGATAAAAAGTTCTGGGGAAGGTCCTATGACAGATATATATAATCAAGTAGCTATCGAGAAGCCTAAAAAGATAATGGTGACGAAACATACAAAGAACATGGGCAAATTTAGTTCGGTAACTGTATCGACTATTGACGAGGAAGAGGACGAAATCGAAGCTGTGAGTTACTCGTGCATCAACTCTACGTTTTATATCATGGTGATTTCTTTATTACTGATTATTAACTAATATTTTCAGAGAGAAGTAGCAGATTCGTATGCAAATAATGCACGAATCATAGAAAAGCAGTTGGAACGAAAGGGAATGAATAAACGCAAAACATTACCTCCACCGGAAGCGGAGTCAAAGCGAACAAGACCCAGAGGAACATTATTGGATGTGTGATTTTACACAATTTTGTATTGTAAATAATGTAAAAAAATTTGAAAAGCCTAGTGTACGATAAATATATACGCATTACTTAATAAACGATATATGAATATTTTCTTTTCTATGTTGTCGGCCCTTTTCGATTTGTGCACATAGCACGTGGAGCAAACTCAAATAAAACAGATTTTAACATTATATTGTAATATTTATTAACATTACATAAAGTAAATATTTAAAATATATAAATGACTAGATACAAATATTGCATAAAAATGTACATTGCAAAGTATACATAGAAATTTAATAAATAAATACAATAGCTACATACAATTCATTGTTCAAAACTGCAAGTGGATAAAAAGATTTGCTACTTACAATTGGAATTACTTTTAATGATGGCAACGTCGAGCAATAACTAAAGTGATCGACTGTATTCGCAACTAGTTGCACAAAATTCAGCTTTGGGGTGGTATGGCTTTCTAATATGATAGGAAGGAAGAAATATCTATATACTGTGTCTAACTGGCCATATCTTTTCTATAGGTTATAAGTATGTAGTACTACGAGGCATTCATGGATACATCTACACAAAAATTTGTTTGATATTATATTTAGTCTTACTGCGATCAAAAGGCATTTTAATACCAGACTTGTGCAGTGCAAATATCAATTGTCACTAAGAAATTGTCTTTAGGATGTATAAGGTTTGCATTCCTTCCTCTTAAAGTCCAAAAAAATGAAAAATTTATGCATACCGCTCTTTCGCGACGTGCTAACTTTTATCAGAATATTCATGTACAATATTATAACAAAAGTTATAGCACAATCATACTAATAAGTGCATTCTGAATATTAACCTTTCTGTTTTTAATGTCAATTGCGACTTTTCTTAAATTATCTCTGTTTTACATATATCACTCCTTGTCTGGAATTATCACTTTTGTAGCTTTAGATCATAGCTTTCTAAGCTTGTTGTTTTTAATATAAGTTCTCATATTCGGTGTGCTTTATATGAAAATTAAGTATTTATTTCGGACGATTTAATGTCCGCTTTTTTAAGTATGGTAGGTTCGTCTTTAAGGAATGTCCCTGATCTAGAACCCACTGTAGGTTGCTTTGGAGTATCCCCATTATGGCACTTTGTACGAGTTTTGTCATCGGTAGTTTTGGAGGCTGTTCGTTTACTGGCAATACCAGATTTTGTTGTTTTGCTTGTGCCACTCAACTTGGGAGATAATTTCTTATTAGGACTTTCAGAACCTTGTGCATTTGTTGTACCATCCTTCTTTTCTCTTTTTAAATTGGCCGAAGCTGTTGCCGATTGTATCCCTTGACGTACTGTTATCGTCCGACTTGTGCTGTTCAATGGTTTCGAAGGAATATCTGGCGTTTTTGCAGCATCCAACAGATTTCTTCTCAAACTAGGTGAGCCATGATATGCGTTGATAGCCGCCGCCCTACTTCTACTAGCCGCAGTTGAATTTTCTAAAGATCTGGGTGGTCTTCGAGTAACAGATAGTGGACTTCGTTGCTGCATCGGCGGCGAGGATTTTTTCACTCTATCATAAATCTGCGTTTTAATTACTCCTTTGTTTAGTGTCGGCGACAATTTATTGGAAGTATTAGATTTGGGTGTAGTTGTTATTTCTGTCATCAGACTATCGGTAGACATGGAGGTGTCCATTTTATTGGCTTTCTTTTGCACAGCTACAGGCTTATTTTTAGATTCGGCTAATGAATCTACGGATAAACCAATTTCTGTTCCTTTTTGCTTAAAGGAAGGAGATTCCGGACGAGTGATGCCACAACTTTTACTGATCAAATCCTTTCTGGTACCTCTGCTGACAGTTGATTCTGTTAAGCTATCTGATGAAAGAGCTTTTACGTCCTTCTTAACGGGTAATTTTAATTTTGCCAAAGGTTTCTTTTCTGTAGCACGTTTCATTGCAGGGCTGGATGTACGTGACGAGTCCGATGATGAGATCATAATTTTACGTCTTTGTTGTGGTATTATCTTTTCTTGCTGTACTTGTGATGTGGTTTCTTTCGGAACAGATTTATTGCGTGGTTCCAAATACCTCGACTTCACCTAGAACAATTGGAATTGTTTTATGAAAGTCGCAGCTGAAAATTTTCACTATATATCATAGTCGTTTATTGTAATGATAAAAGTATGAGATACCTCTAGTTTGTTGGGCCATGACTTTGGTCGATTTGTTGTATCGGTAGTGGCCTGTTTGTCTTCTTGCATTTTACGTTCTAGAGGATCACTCTTCGGCTTATTCAGAATCTTCTTTGATTGTTGTGTGACTGTTATTTGTTTAAGTGCTTTATCAGTATGCTCCGATATAGCCATTTTTACACGCTTTAAATCTAAACTTCGACTGGTGGTAGACCGACTCGATGAAGGCCTTGCTTCCTAGAAAGGTAAAATATAATTTTAGTAGCATGATGAAGATGGCAAGAGATCGCATGTTAAATCTACAAGTACCTTTAAGAAATTTGAATGTCTAGACTGCCGTTTTGAAGTTTCGTGTGGCAAAATCACAAGACAAGCTAATTCTTGTATTCTGCGTCTGAGCTCCAAATCCATTTTCAACCACATAGTAGTATGCGCAGCACGTGTAGCATCACGCACAAGACATTTTTCCACACGGCTTTGAACTTTTAGTAAGAAATCGACAAAGAGTGAACACCATTTAAGCTTTGCTTGAGATTCTTCCGTGTGTGTCGAATCCAGCATTTTATGCAGTTTCGAGTAACTTTTGCACGCCTGTTCAGGCGGTAGTCGTTCAGCAGCTGCTAAGAACTTGTCTTCCAAGCGGCTTATATTCCATGTCAATTCTCGACCGAGTGATTGAAAATTTTCGCTACCCAATACACTTGAAAAGTTATTTGATAAAAATTTAACCGATGTCTCCAGTAAATTTGATGCCATTCTAAATACTGGTTCTGCCCAACGTTCATTTGGCAATATTGCGAGAAGCTTATCGCAATCCATCATGGTTTGAAGTACATTATCTGTAGACTAAAATCAAGATATTGGCATTATATATGGAATTTCATTTAAAAGTGATAAATACCTCACAACTTCCATTTTAGTAGTTTATTCTTACCATGTACACTATGTGTTGGTGATAGCATTTTTCCATCAGTTCTTTTGGTAGGGTAGCAAATGTTTTACATGGCCAAATGCGAACAAAATGTCTAGTAATCCATCTAAGAGATTTCCGATATACTTCATCAAGTCCGTAAGCTGCTGCTACAGGCATACATGCTAATACTCCAATAGCACATATTTCGCAAGGCTAGGTAATTTAATTAAAGTAAGATGCATCATCAAAAATAACATCTTTAATTTATTGCTCATTATCAGTAATAATCGAAGAATATATCATAATATAATGTACTTTAATACATACCCATTAAAGTACACTTACTTTGTGGAAGAGATGACAATATTTTACTTTTAATGTATATCCAATAACTTCTTTAAGACCTTCCAAGCATAGCATATCAGCCAGTGTAGCTAATTCCACAATACTTATATAATCAGGAATATTACTTTCTCCACTGTATATGTGACACAAGGCAAAGTGTACTGCATCATACGAATACCTAAGTTATATCAATTTTAATTTGTCATCTTATTTGTGCAATGTATTGGAAAATGTAAAGATCTATTTTATAATTCACAGTATACCCTTGGAGAGATATAATATTTCCTGCACTTTCTATCCATCCACCACTAAGGATCGCAGCAAAGTATTGACAACGTGAACTTAATATACACTTATGTGCTCGTATTCGCCGTCCATCAACATCAATAGTAATATCTGGATTTATTTCTTCTAAGAACATTCTTAACAAATCTTCTCCCAATCTATTATAGGGCTTAGCACCTGCTAAACTGGATGTTTCTGTTTCTTCTGTGCTGCCTTCTAAACAAAAATATGTTTTAAGAAACCGTAAATATTTAATGTTCATAGTTTTACATATGTAAAACGTATATACCTGCCCCAGAACGTCCCATACTACTTTGCATGCTGCTAAGATCAGATTCTGATATTATTCCTTCCCCTTCGCATTCACCTGTTAAATCTTCCATAGGAGACTTTTGTTTAGAAGGAAGTGATGTACTCATAATAGAAGGAAACTTTCTTGAAAATGGCCTAACCGGTCCATTTGCTCGAGACATTACTAGTTTACTTTCAATCCAAGAGGTTTCTGGGATACTGTTACTCATACGGTATGCAGGCTTTTCTTCTTTTACAGTTGAAGAATCGAGTACATGAGATGTGACTGGTGTTTTATCCAAGTCTGATAAACGTACAAAGTTGCAGGAAATTTTTTCTGTACTTGTTTGTAATTCCTTTATACCACTTTTTGAAACTACAGTATGATTTTTATATGTTGATTCTCTCTTTCCATGTTCAGCACCTGTCAATTCACATTCAATTTTTTTAATAGTTTCGTTTAAGGATTTATGAGTTTCAGATATTTTACTAGCAACTGCTGGCACAGTTTGAGATCTATCTGCTATATTTGGCACTTCTCCATTCAATAAGTCAGAGAGTACATATTCATGATTATCACTGCCTGGAGATGGCCCACTTCCACTGCTGATATCAAATGTTTCACTTTTGCGTGTTTGTCCTTCAATGCTCTCTGTACAAGTTTTCTCCCATGCTGACAAGTCCGAGTACTCCTCTTCATAGAGTTTACTATCTATTCCTTCCAGCACTTCTGGAATTTCGGTCGTCAGCTCTTTATAATCATGTTGCTTTACAGTACTACGCAGTTCCTCATTGATAACTTCTACGTGAGAATTTGGAGGAGTGTCTCTTATGTCAAATTCAAAGACATCCTCGGACGAAGTATCCATATTATTAGCAAGATTACTTTCAACATCTTGCATAGTTTTTAAATTTTTTGGATTCAATGGTTCCGCTCTTGCAGCATCGCTGAGAGAGTGGCTAGAGGAACTTGGTTTTGCTTGCAATTTTTTCAAATCTCCTCGATCTACAGATAAGCTATGTGCTCGTTTGTGTTCTTTTCTAAGTATTAATTCCTTTGCAACGTACCCATTACTACTACTGCTACCATTACTATTTTGCGTTTTATCTACATTCCATGAATGGCGTTTAAATGCTGGCCTAGACGAAGATAATGTACGCCTTCGCACTACAGGCGAGTCTGATTCTATGAACATAAAGACACTCGGCTTGGTGCGCTCTTTCGCAGATTTTTGCTCTTCTAGAGATTGATCGTCACAAGTTGTGCTACTGTTTTCACTATTATTAGCATCGTCGCGTTTCACGCCTAGCTTTTTGTCAGAGAGCATTGATGAACTTTGCTTCTGTGAGGTTTTTGTGTTATTTTCCAAAGTTTTATGTGGATCACTTAAATCGATAAACATAGAGAAGATATTTTTCTTATCTCCACTCTCTGTTGGTTTTTCTATTTTACTATTAACACAGTCTCGTTCTGATTTTTTACAAGTCTTAGAAGTATTAGCCTTAGTGATATCAATATAAAATTCGCAATATGGTTTGTTGTGTTCATTATGTTTCCTTTTGTCTGTACAACGGTCTTGTTTTTGTGCATCTTTCTTAATACTTGCCTCTTGCTGTGAATCCATGTCTTTTAAATTTACAAAGAATCCTAGGCTACCGTGCTTTTCATGGCCACTCAATCTTCTGGTTGGTTTTTTAACACATTCAGGAGTTGAAAAACTCTGTGACATATCCGCCTGGGATTTTCCTATAGTAGATGATTTTTGTTCCGTCTTATTACAATCACTCATGTCCACCACCCACGCAGTCATGGAAGTAGACATTCTCGTTGTTTTTGTTTTCTTTGCAGGTTCGACCATAATCACAGAACCACCGGATACAATTGGCGTAGACTCTGTTTTGCGTCTAACAGTAGGACTGTCTGTTGGTTTTGAATAATCGCTGGTACTAACGCCACCGGAGATAATGGGTGTTGTTTCGTCGCGTTTAGTCCTTTTTACAGAATCGGTGAGTTCCTTTTCTAGAATGCTGTTTAATGTTACCGGTAAACTACTACTGGAGTTACTAGCGTTATCAGATTCTGGACCACATTGCACAATTAACTTATCACTTGCACTTTTTGACATGGGATAGCTTAGAGTAGGCTGGGTAACAGTATCCTGAACAAGGAAACTGTTACTTGACTGCCTTTGATCCGTGTTATGTTTGCATTTCTCTAACGAGATATATGATGGTAATGCACAATATTGTGAATTCACGGGCAATTGAATATCAGAACTATATTGCGCTGCATCATCGGCAGCAGGTACAGCAGTGCCAGCTGGTGGATTAAAAAAAGAATCACCATCAACACGATGCCCAGAATATTGTGGTATAGCATTCTGGAACACAAGATTACCTTGTCGTCGCTCATATTCTTGTCGTAATACTGACAACTTTTCGTCATTTGAATCCAATTCAAACGTATTTCTTCTAATAAGCGAGGGTCGGCGTGTATCTTCATCGGGACATTCGTGCTTATCTTCTAACTTTGCTTTTTCTTCTACAGTGATTGAAGCTTCAACAGTATTGTCTTTACTCATCGTATTCTCCGCATTACCACCACCATTATTTAATTTCGTGTTATTATCGGGGCAAGGTGAAGGTTGCGTACTTTCCCCACTGTCCATTTCTTTGATTTCTACAGCTAAAGATTCCTTGTCTTTGCCTTTGTCTACGTCATTCTTATCATCTGATATAGAATCAAGTTTTTTAATTTTACGTGGTTCTGTAAGAGGCTGTAAATATTCCGTTAACTTTAGTTCCCTTTGAAATTCTGCTACTCTCTCATGCGCTGTTTGAAAAGTTGTTGCTTTACGGGTTGTGAATTTACAAGATTGATCATCTACAGAGTTGCTTGATTTATTCTTGTCATAAGATGGGACATAGGAATCAGAAGGTAATGAGCTTGCACTTAGTTTATCTTTTTGTGTTGTATCTGCCGTGATAATATCTATTTCGTCATTCAGAGTAGATGCGTCAATGAAGTAATGATTAGTTGCGCTGCTGCTACTCTTGGGTACGGATTCTATTGGATAAGTGTTTATAGATGCTCCTTGACTTTTGGATTCTAAATAAGCACTTTTTAATTCTGCAGCTTGCATTTTTTCTGGTAGTTTGCATTGTTCCGACTTGTTCTCGGGATTGGTACATAATGCATTAGGTTGGTTAATGAATTCAAACGATTCATTTTCATCACTGCCACAATCTGATTCATAAAATGGCTCACTTAGTACTCTATTTTCATATTGAAAAATTTCATCGGGATGCAATTTCTGCTTCTCATGATATTCCGTCGACGAACTAGACAAATCTAGTTGCTGCTGCTCTGCTTCTACAGAAGAGCATGTTGCACTATGGTCAGTTGACATGCATTCGACTAATGCCGAATCAACCAAATCCTTTATGCGACCACTAATATTACTTAATAAATCATGTTCAGCACCAACTGTTGTTTTATCTGATTTATCTTTATCATATACTTGTTTGACGTGTATTTTATCCAGATCTTCACTAGCGGATGCATATTCACCTGTTTGTAGCTCTCCAAAATCTGTACTAGAGCTTTCAGAGGTGGTATTTTCATGTGGACTGACTGAACCTGTCTCTAGACCAGAATCAGCCATTTCTGATGATGCCGGACTTACATCCAACTCAGCATATTCTTTTACTGGTTCTAAGTCTCTGATGTTACAACTTGATAATACGCATGTTTTATATTCTCTGTTGAAATAAATATCACTGTACATTCTGCCTTGTAAGCTATGATTATTAGAACGTTAAATGTTAAAAAAGCAAACCTTTCGCCAATCGATGTCTCAGCTGTATCGGAATTATTTACGAGTGTGGATGCACGTCTAATATTCAAAATAATGTCTACTAATAACTGTTCCTCCTGTGATAAATCCAAATTGCTATAAAGTAGCCTGCAATTTGTAAGTGCTACTATTAGAATTTGGCAAGACATATCAAATCAAAGTGAGTATAACTTGAATTATAAAAAGTGTTGTGGCTACAATTGTAACAGAAAATATGTTTACATTGTTTGCACCATAATGTGACACTAATTGCAGTAAATATGTATTAACACGTTGATCGCCGCGTCACCGTAAATTTTGGCGACTGTTTAATTAACTATCTAAAGCGTTAATTATACTTTCAAATACCTATTTCGGTCATTTATAATTAGGCATTGAACAAGTCGCCCGTACTTAGATGATGTAGCGATCAACGTGTTAAACATGTAAACTCTAGGTATAATATAATGTACACACGAAATGTGCACTTGTGCATATATACATGACAGAAAGAATTAGAATTATCGTTTAATGAAATGACGTAAAACATTACACAAATAATATGAATTTAGGACTCTCAGAAATCCTTAAATGTAAGAGAATACCTTGTAAAGCCTTCAATTTGATGATACAGTCCAGGTGTGTCAAGGATGCAATTGATTACTTTGTTAGTGTACACAAAATAAGGCTTGAGAACTTCATAAAAATGTGGTGTTCTTGTTCTAACGATACATTGGTTTGTTCTTATTACGTTATAGCCATAAATTATGTTAAAGTCACAATACAAAGAATCCGTAAATATTCTACAAAAAATACCTTGTTTTAATTTCACGATTCAACGGATGTTTGTATTTAAATTAACATATTCGTATATAACATGTAAATGAATTCTTAGTATATACAGAGAGGCCGGGTTAGATCAATGTTATGAAGCTTGATCGTATGTGAGTATTTACATGATTTAGTATAATACTGTAGCATGCATCTAGAACTTTTTAGATGCTTATAAAACATATAATTTAATCTGTGCGATGTTGTATATTAACAGCGACGAAGAAACTTGCGCCATATACCGTTTTGATGTTATACCTTAAAATATTATCCTGTAAAAGAGATATATTTTTTCGAACAGTACGGCTCTCTTCTATCCTCTGACGTTCTTTAAATATCCTACTCGACGGAGCTTCAGGTGCAACAGAAGTATGGAAGCGATGATGGCGTAACCATTTGCATGTTCTGTCTAAAATTCCACCGTGCTCGCTGTTGTTCCTGCCTCCAGCCATGAGGCATATTTACTTTCTCATACTTGTCCACCTTTAAACGCGGACGTAGAATTAGTCGGTTAATTCACATTTTCAAGTAATAAAATCATTTCACTATTGAGAGACTATTGTTCCAATAAAATGCCACCTTTACCGTTCTTCTATGTTTACAGGGCGGATAAATGGCATTATGCGGAGTGACGTCAAAATAATTACTGGAACATTACTCCTTAGCACGTTGGTGACAAAGTATAGAAAAATTTCAAGGTCAGAATGCATGATGTCTGATGCATAGTAATTATTATTCCACTCATAACACATTCTAGGTACCCCTACCATTGTGAATACTGATTTCACATTGACTTTTTATAATGCAAAAACGAAAGTTCGTCCCTCGTATGCGATATGTGTACAGTGATCGTTAATGAATCATT
Source organism: Tiphia femorata (assembly GCA_944319695.1). Taxonomy (NCBI): domain Eukaryota; kingdom Metazoa; phylum Arthropoda; class Insecta; order Hymenoptera; family Tiphiidae; genus Tiphia; species Tiphia femorata. The sequence continues at coordinate 19,472,952 of OX090901.1, read as the reverse complement.
GTCACGAGAAATACTTCCTTAATTTTAATCGATATGATCAATCTAAACGAAAGGCGTCTAAAAGGTCCTGATTAACCTTAAATTTCCAGTTGACGCGTAACATATGGGCCCTACGAAACAACTAAAAAACAGATTACTCCAATTCGTAAATAAACCGTTCATTGTATATAAACAGACGGTGAAAAAATGTAATGGAGTTTTTTTTTTCAATGTCTATCTTAGTAAATTAATATGCCGTCACGAAACGGCGCTTACTTTAAGCATATCTCTACGATTAACAGTTTTATTCGTTTCTAGCATCACCATCGACAAATATATCGCTTCGTGTCAGAGCATTCTGTCATTAACATCTGTTTCGTGACATTTAACGTGCACCGACCGAACACGCCTTTCTGTTTGCATCTTCGGATATGTTTTAAGTTTACAACTTTCTGTATACTACATGCCGATTACTCGTACATCTCCGTACGGTCAAGAGTCGTAATAGAGAGATAAAATCGTGAGAGATTTGTCGTTGGAAAAATGTAGCTCTGTCGATTTGTTTTTGACAAAAGTTCTCGATAATTTATTGATCGTTCCTTGCACCTACATACCTCGCATTATCTCCTCTTGCGAACACCGGTACAGTGAAAATCCGATTATATCGTAACACGGGCGAATTCTTTTTCGCGCATTTTATTGCACTAGGGAGCATTAACCCCGCGCGAACTTAAATCTATAACGCGTACGAATCGTTTAACGTGTTTATTGTTTCACAAATGCAAATGTGCGACAACGTTACGGTGCTTTCGGCAGCGTGCGGATCAATTAACGTGTTGGCCTGCGAGATGGCGCTCCCATTCGAAATCGATTTTTATTTTGAGGTTACGTCCACCTCGCTGTCAAAACGTTACGTGAATGTTTTTATAAGTAGCGCGTAACGTCGTTCGCTTTCCAAAGTTTCCTTCTCGCAATCATCTCGTGAGAATGAACACCAAGGAAAAGGAAAAGTACATCGAGGAGTTTGAGTTCCCATATTGCGATGAATCGTCGAAATATGAGAAAGTGGCGAAAATCGGACAGGGCACTTTTGGGTAAGATACTTTTCCATTTGGAATTTAGATTGTAGTCTTGTGTTTTTGCAAGCTTTTCGATGGTTTTACTTTAAATTCTGTACACTCTTTCAGGGAAGTGTTCAAGGCGAGGGATAAGAAAACCAATAAAAAATTCGTAGCTATGAAAAAAGTGTTGATGGACAACGAGAAAGAAGGAGTATGTGTTGATCTTTACTCCAATTCCATCGAGTATACTAGTTTTTTAAATAGGTTTCCGCTGCGAACGAAGAGAAGTACTTTTGTAATAAAATCGGTTTTTCCACTTTGATTTCGTTGTTTAAATCTCTCTCTGTGTTTCGCGGTACGGGCCTAAAAGTATATTTACAATACACTCCTATCAAATCTTATTTATGCTAATCGTTCTCGAGCATAGCGCGTTAAGATCTTTCTCTTTTTCCTTTTCAGTTCCCCATTACCGCATTGAGGGAGATTAAGATACTACAATTACTGAAGCATGAGAATGTAGTGACTCTTATAGAAATATGTAGGACGAGAGGTATAGATTTAATATGTGGTATCGAGTAGTATCGAGAGAGCAAACATATTTTTGACGATGGATGTTTGCTTTTTCAGCAACTCAATACAACCGGTATCGTTCTACATTTTATCTCGTGTTTGACTTCTGCGAACACGACTTAGCCGGTTTGTTATCGAATGTAAATGTTAAATTTAGTTTAGGAGAAATTAAGAAAGTTATGCAACAGCTGCTAAATGGACTGTATTATATTCACAGCAATAAGGTTTGAAAATAAGATTAAATACTTTTGTAGACATATCGCTTGTTCGTTGTCAATTAAAGTATTGTAAATTATGTTGTAGATTTTGCATAGGGATATGAAAGCGGCGAATGTTTTAATTACTAAAAATGGTATATTGAAATTAGCTGATTTTGGACTGGCACGGGCATTTAGCGCGAATAAAAATGGGCAGCCAAATCGTTATACAAATCGAGTTGTCACTCTTTGGTATAGGCCACCAGAGTTATTACTCGGCGACAGAAATTATGGTCCTCCGGTGGACTTATGGGGTGCAGGCTGTATAATGGCTGAAATGTGGACAAGGTACGTGCTTTACGTCCTAACACTTTTATCTTACGAGTATAGCGATACGTTTACATTAAAATCTTATAGGTCACCGATAATGCAAGGAAACACGGAACAGCAACAACTTATATTAATTTCTCAATTATGCGGTTCTATTACAACGGAGGTTTGGCCTGGAGTTGAAAATTTAGAATTATTTAACAAAATGGAATTACCCAAAGGCCAAAAGAGGAAGGTGCGTATTAACGTAACGTGCGTTACAAAATAATTACTTTTTATTTTTCGTAACACGATGGAAGCTAATTTGGCAATTTATTTAGGTGAAAGATAGACTGAAACCGTATTTAAAAGATCCATATGCTTGTGATTTATTGGACAAGCTTTTAATACTGGACCCCAGTAAACGATACGACTCCGATTCAGCCTTGAATCATGACTTTTTTTGGACTGACCCAATGCCATGCGACCTTAGTAAAATGTTAGCACAACATACTCAAAGTATGTTTGAATATTTGGCCCCACCAAGAAGGCCCGGGCATATGCGTCATCCGCATCATCAAGTACCTGGTGGCCCAGCTAAGCCAAGTTCCAGTATGGCAGATAGCGGCTATCAAGACCGTGTATTTTAGCACATTCAACTTCAATGGATTTAGGTTGTACTCGAATGTTCACTCATCAGGATCCCTGACATTTTCATAATTGTGTTACCATTCGTTTCAAGCTCATTTTTAATAGTAAGTTTCTATGTTAAAACGCAATGAAAGATTTATACAAACTTGCAAAGAAGATGTAAGATTTTCCTATATACATAAATTTTATACAAACACATTCAGTCTTGTAATTCAAGCCTCTCATTGTCAATATAATTATTCTTCCATTAAAAAAGCGCAGTTATTTTAAGCATTTCCAGAGAAAGTTCGAGTGCTGCGGCCAATATTAATAAGAGAGTTGTCAAAATTATATTTTGCCTCTCAAAAAGAAATAACAGAAGTGTACCTTCACATTCATTTTGTCATGTGCATTACAGTTAGAACGTTAGTACATATCAACTGGTTTTATTCGAATCAATGTACTGTCGAAAGCAATGTGAGTACAATACTTTTGCACGAATACATGTAATTTTTATTACAAAGCGTGTTCGGTCTAAGCTTGATCATCAAGATATAGAATATCGATTTAAAGGGCACGTTTCGCATGTATTTATTGCAATCAATGCAAAGACACGATTTATTGTTATACAAACAATCCTCTCCTCCAATATCTACGAAATAAGCTGCAATCTCATCGAGCGCATATCGATTGCTTGAATAATTGTGCGTCTTGTTTTCGATTTGCAAGTACTTATAGTAGCAAATCAATTATGCTATACGTAGCGCTTAAACATCAATGACAATTATAAATATATACATAGTCATACAGTTCGTAATACTTCAATATTATTCTTATCGTTACATCAACGTAATGCTATCCTACTATTATGCTAACTAATCATTATGCTGTGAGGTATGGATAAATATAATCTACGTTAAGGTAGACGGAGAGCCAGTAATATTTGGCACTGCATATAAAAATACAAATAAAACTTTGCAACAATTACTAATGCATTGTAGTCCATTTCTCTTTCTTTTCGAGAAGACCTGCATGGGATTGTTTACCTCGCGGTGGTGTGACCACTTGTCGCGGTGACCTTCGCTGGTGCCCTACTACCAGTTTGCATCGCACCAACAGGCCTCAGTCGTCGTCATTGAGAAACTGATCCAATGGATTCGGTCCCATCCTCTTCGGTTTGGAGGTCGATGCTTTCTCCGGGCTATCCACTGTAAATGATTTCACCGCGTGAAAGTCAACAGAATCCTTCGAAATTTATGCGCGCGCGGTGAATGAAACCGCGAGAGGGAAAAGGAAAGTGCGATACGTACCGGTGGCGGGACGTTGGGCGTTCAGACAGCTGAGCCACTCGGTCATACTAATTCTCCTATCGTTATTGATATCACAGTATCTGGGCAGCTTCTTTCCACACCTCCTCAGCTGCCTGTTGTTCGCCACCATTGTTCTGAAGCTCTTCCACTCCTTCCTCTCGAGAACCTGTATAAAATTGAGAAGAAGAACGGGATATATTAATTGTGTACTTATCGTCTTCTTAAGGGGGCGCTCTGATGTAGAAGTCGAAAAAGAAGGATGCTCTTAGCAGCTTTTTGTGCGGGTTTAAAACGACGGATAAAGTTACGAAAAGCACATACCTCCGATTTTCTTAAAACTACGTATACCGATGTATTTTGATACGCGGATTACGAATATGGCCATGAAACTTGGCGCGAGTTTCGTTTTCAAGGTCATTTTCAAGGTCAAACATAGAAAATTCAGGTTTTTTCAAGTTATTTCAGTAGGTTTATACTAAGCGCAACTCTGACCTTATGATTACTTTCTTATACCCTCTGATCAATTTTTCTCGGAAACCATCACTCTTATAGCGAAAGTGCATAAGACATAAAATGTGCATTTCGATGAGATGTACAATCTTTGTTTGAAGCATTTTTCTGCGACAAAAGCATTACGACGTGCGTGACACGTCTTTCCAGCGCAAGTGGTTAATCAGCACAAAAGAAATGGTAAAAAGCACTCGTCTTTTTAGGCTTCTACATCAGGATCCCTCCTTAACATTAGGTTTACGGAAACTCATCGATTAAGCGGATTTAGATGGAAAATTGTGCACAGAAAGAAAATTTCGTAAACCTAGTGTCAATGTCGAATAATCTCGAGGAGTACCCCATCACCTACTTTATTCTTATTCTTATCCAGCATGACGAAGTGCCAGGTAGCCACCCTCTCTTCTTTAGAAGCTTGCCACTTAGCCGTGCTCTCGTCCGAGTCCGTGCTCGATGCTTTCATTTTCTTCTGCATTAGATCCATCAGATCTCTAAGGAAGAGTTGTTTCTTCAATTCGGGACAGCCTGACAAGGAGAATTAACTCGATCCAGTTAAACCTCTCTCTTTCAACGACGTTTCTTTCTCATGAGAGTCCCTATGCTAACATCATCAGTCTCTATAAAGTATGTTCAGCTCACAAGGGAACCACACGAACTGACTTAGCGCCGATTTTAATGCGATATGGCGCAATCGATAGGTCCTGGATAGTAAGAGAATGCCTTAACGGGTTTTGTCTCGGAGATGTCTCGCTTCGGAGATATGAAATATACAGGGTGTCCCGCAACAGGTGTAATTTCCACGAAGAGGTCATAGCTGAAGTGATTCTAAACAACATTTTCCTTTGCGAAAAAGTTGGATGAGGCTTCATTTTTGAATTATTAAGGAAAAACACAGGCAAATGAGCGCGCCCGTAAGGCCGCGCTCAGGGCCTTAACCCTTTGAGTGCTGTGGACGCATATATGCGTCTGGTGAAAGCCATCGGTGTGGACTAAGGACGCATATATGCGTCTGTCGATTTTTTTGGATTACCTACATACAAGTATTACAGTTACTTTTGTGTGAGATGAATACAGGTGCATTCCTTAGTAACAGCATGGTAATAACGCTCTTTAATTATTTAATCTCGTGCAAAAGGATTACTATAACTTATTACTATTTGCGCCTTGATTAGTGAATCAACAGAGTTCAGTCTAGCAAAATAGTATTCCGTCCAGAGCGCTTGTCACCATTCGTACGGACCGCACAGGCCAGTAGTATTGAGCACTCAAAGGGTTAATGCTCGCCACTCACCGCGGTTGTGGACGGGCGCATCGCGGTGGTGCGGCACGAAGCGTCGGACGGAAATTATGTCGAATAACGAATTAAAATTTCAGAATATCTTCAGATATTAGTCATGCACGATAAATAAATCGGTTAGTCATTATTCGTATAAATTTAACAAATTGTCATCTCCTTCTTATGACCCTGACCCTGACCTGAGGTTCAGGATCAGGGTCATGGTCAGGGTCAGGGTCAGGTTGTTAATTTAACCCTGAAAAACGAAGCACGGAGAAACGAAGTTCTATTGTACAGGAGGCCTCGTGTACCTTTCATGGGTCTGCTAGGTGTGGGCACTGGATTGCAGTTGGGTGTGCGGTCCTTCGACGATGTGCCAGGTATGGGTTTTCCAGTGTCTTGATAGACACACCAGCAATAACCAGAGTAACACTGCACCCTGTGGTATCTCCCGTCGGGTGTGCACTCGGGTATGTAAAATTCCTGGGAGTTCTGGCGCTGATCCTCGAACACCGATCGCCTATCCGATATGCAATCGTTCGCTGTGCATTAGAGAAGGAAAAAAATTGCTAATATTTCGCTCCGTCCATTATCGTAGGATCTTAAGGATCATATTACCATCACTATCCTCCTTCGTGTCAGGCGGATCGTCGTTGAAGGTTGGACGAGAATGCACAGACGTAGGATTTCCCTTCAATACTGCGGAACATAGAACATTATAATAAAAAAGTTCGGTGAGTCATCTGTTTCTTGTTTTCCCTTTTCATTTTCTTTCTTCGAGGTGAAGGATCATCGATAGGAAGAGACAAGGGTAATTACGATGGAAGACACGGAATTTTACTGTTGAAGATTACATTTATCAGTGCTCGCTTTGCATATGGTGCTTTCTTTGTACAGCTTGAGATAGATTGTTAATGTAGTGATTTTTGTTAATTTGGAAAAAAAACAACAACAACGACAACAACACGCACGAAACACCGCGAGAGTCTATTTACACGTGACAGTGGATTGCAAATTGACGTTGTCGAGTTTTTGATTGTTCGTTGATCGTCGTGGTGGAGAAACTTTTGGAGAACCGTCACCACCCAAAAGGCCCCGCAATCTCTTCTCGCACACTTACAAATTTCTCTTCAACTCACGCATGCAGCCAATTAGAGTCAAGCGTTTTGTGCAATTGTCGACTGTGAATTCGTTGATTAATCGATTAATGAGGGTGCTTGCGAATTTAGTGCATTTTCTTCCTTTCTGCCTTTCCTAACCCCCTCGACGATTAAATTTCGCGATTACTCCTCGCGCGTGTCTGGGTGGTGACGAATCAATCGACGCTCTTGAACTCTTTTCGAAAAGTACCAATCTTTGACTTCTCCGCTTAGACTTTCCGCTTTTGGAGTGGTAGAATTTGAGAATTGCCACGTTCGGCGTGGGAAAGATCAATTATTCTCGTTGTACCAAAGCTTAGTAAAAAATAAAAGGTTTAACAATTGAGAGATTTTTTACGTACCTGACATGATACGTTTAGAAGACATCTAATATTTCTTTTAATCGAATAAATAATTAAGTAACATTCTTACATCTGCAATTCCTTATATAATAATACTTTTAAGAACGTTGTTGCAAAGGGTTAAAAAAATCATTAGTACTTACAAGGAACCACATCCAAGTGTTCGGTGTCGGCTTTCCTGAAACTTGACAGGCTTGTTAAGTGAAAATAATCGAAACGTATTTTTTTTAGCTGCACAAATTCATTTTTTCGGAGTGAAACAACCCGTTATTGTTATTTCGGAAACTGTGATAGATAGAAGAAAATTGTTGAAAAAACAATTTGTTTATAGCAAAAAAAAAATATGTCTCCATTTTAACAGATATCAAACTCTTTATAATAACATAAAAGGAACCAAAATTTCCTTCCGAATCCGACGGTATCTAAAGTATTTAGTATGCCTTCTACAGTTTGGAAACTTTGAAGGGTGGTTTCACCCCCTAAAAGTGAAATTGGGCAGGTGAAACAGAAATACGCGTCGATTAGTTTCACTTACTTAACAAGTCTGCCAAGTTTTAGCAAAATGGACACCGGACACTTGCACGTATTTCCTTGTTTATTTGAAGGTAGCGCAAAAAATTGTCCAGGTTTGAAAACAATTCACAGACGGATGATGTCAGGTGGAAGGGTTGAAAATTGAAAAATTGCATTTCACAAGGGGCTAAAGGAACGTGACGATTCTTCGAGGTGGGAGGTTGAAAGGTGTTTGTAGTCTGGGGAATGTCTAGGACTCACCTTGGTCCGTAGCCCGAGTCCTCTGGGCCTCAGGGACCTCGGGACGCTCGTCTGCGGGGTTCAGCGACAAGAACAAACGTACTAAATGATAACAATGATGTCACTCAGCCGACCGGCCTTACCTATATATGTACAATTTTTGGTTGTGTCATTCGCGCAATCGCATTTCATAGCACAGCAGCGGGTGGTAAAACTCGAAGACGCTACGTACGTACGTAAGGGAGGGAGAATTTATTTTACAAAGAGGCTGGAGAGGAGCAGTGCGAAGATCATCCACTGGGCATAGCGAAAGGGCAAAGACAACCGATCGTGCGATATAATTTACGCAAGGTCCGTGGCTACCGATGTCGTTTTGCGAATACAGAAATTGCGTGCGTTTTCATTTCACTTTGCTCTCGTTTTACTTTCGTTCCGTCTCTCATGCATTGGCGGTGGGAAAATTTGCAGGCGAAGGTTGCGGCGTCTACGGATGAAGAAAAATGCATAACGCGCATGCCTATTGAATAATGCATTTCGTGCGATATCTCCTGAGGATCTAGAGGGATTTAAGCGCGAAAGGTGGGTGGAGAGTGAAGCTAGATAATGTCGATAATTACTTTCGTTGCACTGATTATACCGTTATAATTAAACGATTTGATATTTTATTTGTTCTCTGGTATGATTCCAGTAAAAGCTACTCGAAAAACTAATTATTTCGTTCGTTGCATTGCTTATACCGTGGTAATTGAATGATCTGGTACTACATCGTGCGAGTTGTGCCTATTTTATTTTTTCTTTAAGACGATCCTACTAAAAGCTAGTCAACCTCAATGATTTCTTTCGTTTAACTGATTATACCTTCGTAATTAAATGATCTGGCACTACATCGTACAACATGTGTCTATTTTATTTCTTCTTTGAGACGATCCTAGTAAAAGCTAGTGGAAAAGCTAGTCAACCTCAATCATTTCTTTCGTTTAACTGCTTATACCGTCCTAATTAAATGTTCTGGCACTACGTCGTGCGACATGTGCCTATTTTATTTGTTCCCTGTGTCTATTCAATTGTTCATCTACCTATTCGACCGTGGTCTCGCGGATGCCCACGCGTTCCGGCGAGCTTGCCGAAGCGCAATCGCCGTGGCTAAAGGAACGCGAGGGCGTCTCTTCGTCCCTTCCTCAGTACCGCGAGACGACCAAGAGGAAGAAGACGACGCGAGGTCAATTGCTTCAATTTCCGAGCGGTGGCTGCTACCGACGTCGTCGTCGTCGTCACGCGTGGGCGAACTTCCGGCAGGACTCGCGAATTGTTTTCAAGACGTGCTCGCACGCACGTCGCGAATGACCCTGCTCTCCCTTTTCCTCTTCTGTGCTCGCGAGGGCGACATCCTGTCGGACGCGTCGCTCGTAATTCACGCACACGCCATTTAGACGCCGCGATGCGCTCTCCTTTACTCCTTTTCTCTTTTCTCGTTTACCGTCTTTTTCCCACCACATCCGACAACGCCGAAACGAACGTACGAGCGAATTTTGCATTTCGTTTCGGAGGTACCCACACAAGAATGAGGAATTCACGTGGGCCGCTCCAAATTGGGTCATCCTCATTTGAGAATAGTCGGAAGATTTGTGTTTGCAGATGTGTTGTTCTCTTGAGAATCGTCATTGTTAATTGACAAATTTCGTTGAGTCTCGGTGAAGAGAATTTGTGGGATTTTTAAAAAGATTTCTTAAAACATCGGGCGCGTTCAGTAAGCTCAACTGTTGTACAACTGTTTGGTGACTGTTATAGAAATTAAAAAAAGGGGTCATTATGGGCATCACTTTGCACCCAGGAGTTGCCAGACCTGTATACAAGATCGCGATCGTGACTACCGGTAGGATGAGTGGTGCTACTTGAAAACGACCTAGGACTATTGCTGGAAGGTGTGAAAGTTAAAAAGGACTTCACGAAACACGCGGCATGCCCCTTTTTAGTTTCCTTTTCTTGTTTAATCTCGCTTGAGATCGAGTCATCCTTATTTGAAAATATTCCGAAGATTTGTGTTCACGAATGTTTTGTTCTCTTGAGAACTGACGATTATTGTTGTGGGTTTAACCGGGTTCAAAAAGAAGAAGGTTTTCAATTCGATCCGTGTATTTGTTTAGTCACGAGAATTTGTGGGGTTTTACCCCATTCGCTGCCAAGCCTAAATTATATGAAGTTATTCCCATTGCCATTTATATTTTAAGTGGTATTGTTTACCGAAGTTATGTTATTTCTTAGTAAAAGTCTGTATGTTATAACATATTGAAAGAAGGACGAGTATACTCGTCCTTGGCAGCGAATGGGTTAAGGAGGATTTGTTAATTCAAGAGAATTGTGCCTACGAGTAGGATGGGTGGCGCTGCTTGAAAGCCAAGCAGGACGAATGCGGGAAAAATAAAAGGAACTTCACAAACTATATATTATCTCCCTTTCTTGCTCGATATAGGGTCATCTTGTTTCGCGAGTAATGGAAAGATTTGGGTGTTCGTGGATGTTTTGTTCTCTTGACAAGCGTATTTATCAATTCGCGAATATTGTTGAGTTTTGTGGGACTTTCAAAAGAATTCGTTAATTCAAGAGGATCACGACTTCCGGTATGGAGACAAGTGAAGGCTAAAAGGGGATTTCACGAAATACGCGGGATGTCCCCTTTTTTCTTTTCTTATTTTTTTCTCTCTCGAAATCGGGTCGCCCGCATTCACGAATAATGAGAAGATTTGTGGTTACGGATGTCTTGTTTTCCTGAGAATCATCATGATCAATTCCGGTACGATGAGTAACACCAACGATTATGGAAGGGTGTGAAAGCTAAAGGGGAGTTCACGTAATCCGTAGGATATCTCCTTTTCCCCTTTATTTCTTTCTCGTTCGAAAGTGGGTCATTTTCATTCCGAAATAATGGGAAGATTTGCGTTTGCGGATGTTTCGTTCTCCAGAATCGCGAGAATCGTCGTTCTCGATCTACGAATATTGATCAGTATTACTGATGAGCATTTGTGGAATTTTCAAGCGAATTTCTTAATTCAAAAGATTCGCGACTGTCGGTAGAATGCAGTGGTGGTAATTGAAAATGACATCCAGCGATTGTGGAAGGGTGTGAAAGCTAAAAGGGGGTTCACAAAATCCGTAGATGCTCCTGTTTTCTTTTCTTATTTATTTCTTCTTCTTCCTCATAGTCTTATTTAGCGCTCTCCTCTTCCTTTCTCGCTTCTTTAAATTCGCTTTCGAAGGAATTTCCACGGGAGGATCAACGAGGTGAAAGTCGAGGCCCGTCGTAAATTTCTCGCTGACCTTTCTGCTCCGCGCGCAGTTAGTCAATGTGAAACGAACATCGCGAAGGTTCCGGCATATTTTCATAATTGCGCCCTCGTGGCATCGTTGTCCATAATACCGATTGTACAGTGGCACACTCAGTATCTCATTTTGGAGGGAGCAGTTTTCAGCGCCGAAAGGATAAAAATATTGTCAATGCAAAATCAATAAAAGATTTTATAAACTGTAAGCAAAGTTGTTAAGCAACTTTTGGAATAAAGATCTATATCAATTTCAAATAATACAATTTGCGGACTCATCATCATTATCGAAGTTCGTTCAACGGCACGACCCAACATAAATATCAAAATTAATCTCAATCAAGAATGGATCTAGAACTCTCTTTCCAGTTTTTGTCGAAATTACTAAAACTCCTCGTGAGTGCGTATACTGCAAATGTCTACACATATCGAATTCAAAACAGTACGATCTTCAGTCTCATTAACACCATTATCAAAGTTCCTTCAATGGTACGACCGAACATAAATATCAAAATTAATTTCATTCAAGAATGGATCAAGAATTCTCTTTCCAGTTTTTGTCGAAAGTACTAAAACTTCTTGTCGGTGCACAAATGCAAACGTCTATATCAGATTCCAAACAGTACGATCCTCGGTCTGATCATCATCATTATCGAAGTTCCTTCAACGGCACGACCGAACATAAATATCAAAATTAATCTCAATGAAGAATGGATCTATGGCTCTCTTTCCTTATTCTTTCCAGACTACCAAGACATCCCATCAAGACGTCACTACGAATGTCTACATCAATTCAAAACAAGACTCATCACAAACATCATTACCATCGTCAAGTTCCTTCTACGTCATGATAAAATCGCGACGGAATCGGAGCGCGAGACTGCACGAGGCGCTCAACGATTGACGGCGTGGCGCCGAGCATCGGGACGTGCTCCAAATTAGATGTATCACGTGGGCGACCTCGAAGAGTGAGAAGCGCGACCTGCGTAGTCGTGTCGGTTCTTTGTGAAGGAACGAAGAAGCGGAGGAGAGAAGAAAAAGGAGGAGATGGAATGATCGTTGGTAGCGAAGGCACGCGCTCCCGTTCGATTTTACTACGCAAGCGACTTATGGATCGACCGATCGATCATGTGTCGAGAACACTCTACGCAAAAACACAAAATTCAAAGAATCCTAAACCTAAATCGCTGATCTCTAAACTAACGCGGAACACGAGACGATCTTGTGGAATTCTGCCGACTCGCTAAAAGTGCATCTTTGGCGAAAGTGTTGATTAAGAGAATCGTTATCGTTTCCGTGACCAGACGATAATTATCGTCGACTCTAGCAATAAATAGAATAGATGCCGAGTAAACGATGTAAATCTACATCTACACTGAGGGAACGAGGAACTTTTTATAGACGTTGCGTGTTTTTCAAAGAGTCGCTGCTTGTTGCCGAGTGGTTCTTCGGTGTGGACAAAATGTTCCGTAACTTTAATATGGATTAGTGTTTTACAGACATTTTTTGGCTACAAAAGGTGACGAGAGGCTACAAAATGTTCTTCGTCGTTGATCTCAGTGAGGACATGAAGCTATGTACTCATTGAGGTAACAATGAGAAACTTTTTGTCACCTCTTGTTCCAACATATTTCCAATGGACGTCTCCAAATAGAAACATTTGTCTACTCTCAAGTAACACAATCCTAGTAACATTTGGATTTTGTTTCGGGTTTTGACACCAACGACGAAATGGAAATCGAGTAAAAAGGCGCCCATATTGGAAGAGCATTTGTACTGTTGCTACGTGTTTCTTTTATCTTCACCGCTTCGAATGGAAACGATCAACAAGCGGTGACATTTATTGTATAGCAGCAGAGAACACGAAAAACCTTGGAGAAACAATCGAGAATAAGCAGCGACTTTGTGAAAAGCATGCAACATCTTCTACAACAAAGATCCTTGTTGTTGCTGCAGTCAGAACATAGCTTTAAACTGTGTCCCCACTGAAGCAACAATGAAGAACTTTTTGTCACCCCTTGGCTGTGTTTCAATATTACTGCAAGTACTGAAAATGTATAGTTCATGTTACGTATACTACAGATTTTCAGTACTTGCAGTAATATTGGAACGCAGCCCTTGTTACCGGATGCTCCAAACTTTATCAAAAACATGCAACATCTACACAAATTTCCTCGTCGTTGCCTCAATGGGGACACGGCTTTACATTTGCACGTCTTTACGATCTCTCGGGTTACTCCTAGAAATAAATATAAACCGACGCATCGCGATTATCGGAGGAACGTGAAAGTGAGAGAGGAAAGGAGATGTTGGAGTTTCTTCTACTTGTCCCTTTACCGCAGCAGGTTAATGAGAGAAGAAGCCACCCATGCGTAAGCAAATAGCACCCCATTCGACTCTGAGCGTCACTTACGAGTGAAATCATTGGCGAGGCAGGCGCCCCATTCCTGCCTGGAGAGCTTAAGGTCACGATTGAGGTCGCACGTGCGCGCGAACGTGCGCGCGCACTTTTTCGGCCTCACCGCCTTCTTCGCCAACCTTCTGAGCTCTTTGTACTCGGCCCTGTCCAGATATCCATCCCCGTCCTTATCGAGGGTGACGAATTTCCAGGAGAGAACACGTTCGACGTTTTTGTCGCCTAGAAAAAGATGTGAGTAATTTTAGAGAAAGGACGAAAGAAGTCGAGCGCGATAAAGGCCCGGTAATCGCAATTTACAGCACTTTAAAAGTAGCAACAGTACAAATGCTCCTCCGTTTATCTCCAGTAGTTGTTCTTCTATTTCCATGCGCGTTTCATATAGTTAGAGTTTGCCACGCATGTTCACGATTCGTGATGCTTATATTCAGCCCGTATTCGGTTCCACGAGTCAGACTCGTCATATTCATGTTTGTCCCAAGATTGACATCACGAGTCTCGCCAACGTACGGCAATTGTTAAAAAAAAAAACTAAGTAAATAAATAGATAAACGTTCTCGTCTCACCGTCCGCCGAAATGTTCGTCCTTCTGTACTCGATCTTGAAGTTCTCGATGAGGTTACCGTTGAATTTCGACTTCTCCGTTCTGTCGCAGGTGTTCCTATGGCGATTGCTGTACTGCCTCCGTTGCTTCCAAGTGGGCGAGCGCCTTCTCTGGCCGCTCCTGGTGGAAGCAGCAGATCTGGGACCGGGGCTCATACATCTTGGTCTTTGGTGTCTTACCGAGGTGTCGGCCAATGGTCTGCCTTGAGGCGTTACGCACCAGCAATACCCCGTCTCCGTGTGGCATTGCACAGGAGCGTAGGTGCCGTCGGCACGGCACGCCGGCCGCGCCCCAGAACGAGCGGTCAATCTCGCGGAGAAGCAGGGCGGCGTCTCTGGGGTAGAGAAACAAACCTAAGCTTCGAGTGAACTCTTAACCCTTTCACTACCGAAGGCGTATATATACGCCCTCAAAAATCCATCGATACATACGAAAGGCGTAAATATACGCCCTCTGCAATTGTTTACTATAACCTTTCTCGTTTCACCAATTTATTCAATTTATTTGCAATTATTTTTTTAAACATTAAGAATAGTATAAATTCTGTAAGTACTGTTTTGGTCAGTACTCAGTGATTAAGGAGCTATTGGTTTCTTTGAAAAAGGAAAATTGATATTTCAGGAGTAAATTGTCAATTTGGATGTAAACGATGGAACAATAGGAATGTTTCTTTTCCTTTTACTTCACCTGGCATATTAATATTTCTTGTACTTTGTAGAGTATTTTTGTGTGAAATCCGAGCAACGTAGTGCGAGAAGTAGAAAAGCTCGACAGGGTATCTTTAAAAAACTGTGCACAAACCTGGACAAGGGCCGGTGTGCTTGATGAGGATCGACACTCCCTGACATTGTCTGGAGATCACCTGACACTGACTCGGGTACGTGACTCCGTCGCTCCCACACACGGGCGTGCTTGCCCCACCATTCATCGTGCACTCTGCTATCCTCTTCCTGCACTCCTCCTGTAACGTCAACAAAGCAATCGTGTATCGTTTTCAAATTACAAGAATTAGTCATTTTGCGCAACCCTACTGTGTAACATGATTGACAGTGAAGTGTACGAGATCACCGTGTTATAACAAAGCAATCTTGTGTCG
Source organism: Tiphia femorata (assembly GCA_944319695.1). Lineage (NCBI taxonomy): Eukaryota > Metazoa > Arthropoda > Insecta > Hymenoptera > Tiphiidae > Tiphia > Tiphia femorata. Next base: position 19,457,426 of record OX090901.1, on the reverse strand, counting down.
TTTTCAAATTAAACGAATCAGTCATTTTGCGCAACATTATTCAGCAAAATGATTGACAGTGAAGTGTACGAAATCGGCGTGTTACAACAATTTATCAGTTCGTTAGTCGCAAAAACACATTGCACAACTAAATTTTGTAGAAAATAATTGTTAGTATTTTTGCCATTTAACTTTGCGGTATTAAATACTCCAATAGGCAAAGATCCTTGAATTTCGTTTTATTAAACCAAATTTAAAAAAATCGACTTCCTTTTCGAGCCTCAACAATTAGTCCCGAAAATGTATAAAATTACCAACCACCGTCAATACAAGCTTAGAACAATTTCAGAAGTTTTAACAAATGAAAATTGCAGAACAACGATCTACCAGATTTCATCTCACGACAAAGTCGAACTGCCGACTCTCCGTTTCCAAAGAGAGTTCGCCTAGTTGAAGAATCGTGAAGAAAAAGTAATTTGGCTAACGAGCCTTTATTAATGCGCGAATTAAATGTTTCACGCGGCAACGGTTCCGTAACGCGGAAGTCTCTGTACGGTAGTGCGGCAGGTCTAAGAGCGACATAAGAGCGCGCCCTCAAACGATAAGAAGCGTTCTTTGTAACTCGTAAATAGAAGTTTGTAAACAGGCCGCTTGCACCTGTTGCTCGCTTCTCTCACTTTAACGACACGACACGCGCGCGCACGCGTGCGTGGGAACACGCGCTCATTACTGTATTCATAAACTGCAGCAGAGAAGGTATTGCGCGACGTATGTTCAATCACAATATCGAGCCTCGTATTAACACGTTGTTGATCAGTCACGAGTTAACTCGTGTTTACATGACCAAACGTTGGTCAGAGTTAACTCATGATTGCATGTGCATTATTTACTTTAATTTGCGAAACCCCGGGCAATATAGAATATTTAAATAATATTTGTAGAAATATACGTAGAAAGAATAGTCGGTGACAAGAGATAGCTTCTGGGTAAAATTGTCGGTCAACAATGTGTTAATACATTGAGGACGGCACTTTGGTCGCTCAGCACGCTTCTAGGGCCCGCACATTTTTGAGCGCTTCAGAAACACTTTATACGATTGCATGTATGCACTTTTTTTTAATTCACATTTGGTATTATATTCATATAAAGTATTCTTAAATGTTACTGTATGTTTTTTATATATCTATTTATTACGTATCCAAACGAGATATGTCGTCACCTGGCTCTCACAAGAAGAGGTATGGACCACACCGCCTTCAATTTTTCCGAACTTGAAATATATCCTAGCTGAGCATCCTTAAAGACTCACGGTATCGAGAAATATCACGATAGTATCTAGTTTTTGAGAAAATTGCAATTAAAGGTTGTTATCTTTCGGCCTAAAATCGTTGAGGAAAAGACGTACTGATCCAGTAGGTCCAGGAGCACGTATTGTGGAGACAAAAACAATCGGTTCTCTCTCTCTCCTTTCCTTCCTTTCGTTGTCGAGCGTTGGCAAATCTCGAGCATTAATTGCAATTTTTTCGAAAGATAGATACTATTGTTATATTTCCCAACATCAGAAGTTTTCAATCATGCTCAGCTGGGATATTTTTTGAATTTTGTGAAATTGAAGGCAATGTGGTCCATAAATCTTTTTGTCAGTTTCTTTTTTCTCTTTTTTTTTTGGAACGCACGAAGCGATTGAGATCTAAGCTCGTGTCGGAGCTAGGGTGTGATTTACAAGCTTCCTCTCCACTGTATTCATAATCCGTAGCAGAGAAAAGATTGTGCGACATATGTTCAATCGGAATATCGAGGCTGTTGTTAACAAGCGTTTTTCACTCATTTACTTTTTCCTTCTTTTTTCCTCTGCTTTTTTTTGAAACGGACAAAGCGATTGAGATTGAAGCTCGCGTCGGAGCTAAGGTGTAATTTACAAGCTTCCTCTTCACTGTATTCATAATCCATAGCAGAGAAGAGATTGTGCGGCATATGTTCAATCAGACTATCGAGGCTCTTATTTACAAGCGTTTCTCACTTATTTATTTATTCCTTGTCTATTTCTCTTCGTGTTCTTTTTTTTCGAACGCACGAAGCAATTGAGATCTAAGCACGTGTCGGAGTTACGGTGTAATTTACAAGCTTCCACTTTACCTTCGCTCGTACAAGAAAACGCTTTGTTATCGTAGCGCGATTAAGCTAATGATTTCCCCTTAACGATCTCATTAGTCTCGAGCAGCGTGTCGCATTTGCATATTTCGCTCTCCACGAGTGAACGACGAGGATTGAAGTTCTCGACGATTCCAGGTATTACGAAGAAACAAAAAGTCGAGGGTGAAATTGTCAATGTGCTATCCTTCTTCTTTCGCTCTTTTTTCCGAATTTTTTGAGCGCCTCCGAGGAAACGGCGTCCGTTCGATATAATCGCGAACGCAGAGAGCCTCGGGGGATTTCACGAGACCGCGGAAGGCCGAAGACTGCAGGAAAGAGAGTTCCTCGCGAGCGAAGCGAAAGATCGTCCCGTTTCTTGACCTTGCCACGACACGCGAGCGAGAAACGAAGGGCGAGGCGCTCGATGATGAGTTGCACGACGTCGCGACACTTTTTATTCGCTTTTTGAGAATGCACGCTTTTAACACTAAATTTATGGAAATCGGTCAATTTGACGTATTTAAGTGGGAAATTCTGCTTATAAAAAAAGTTCCGTAAACCTAGGGTCAAGAGACGATTTTCATTGGAGCATAACGGAAATGAGAAATTTCGACGATCATCTTCGTGACGAATCAACGTGAGCCGTCTTGACGAATTTGAGGCAAGCTGTGGTCTCGGCGGCTCATACTCGTTTCTTAACAACGCGCTCTATTAACACTAGATTTACGCAAAATTTTTTTTGTAACCGCGGTTTCTCATTTAAATGAGTCGAGTTGACTCATTTCTATAAATTTATAGTGTCATGGAAGGATTTTCTTCCAGCATAACGGAAATGAGATATTTCCAGGATCACCTTCGTGACGAATCAGTGCGAGTTGTCCTGACGAACTTGACTGTTTGTGTGACGCAGGCTGCGTCACGACGCCTCTTACTCATTTTTTAATTTTAATCATTTCGGAGACCATTTTTATCGGAGCAAAACGGAAATGAAAAATTTCGACGATCACCTTCGTGACGAATCAACGTGAACCGTCCTAACCAGGGTTCTAACGAACTTGACCGTTTGCGTGTCGCAAGCTGCGTCGCGACGCGTCTTACTCATTTTTTAATTTCAATCATTTCAGAGACCATTTTTATCGGAGCAAAACGGGAATGAAAAATATTGACGATCACCTGTGGGACGAATCAGCGCGAGTCGTCCTGACGAACTTTATCGTTTGCGTGCGCGCAAGTTACGTCGCGACGCCTCTTACTCATTTCTTAATTTCAATTATTTCAAAGACAATTTCTACCCGAGCATACCAGAAATTAAAAATCTCGACGACCATCTTCGTGTGGAATCCACCACCCGGTGGACCAGTTCCAACGAACTGAAGCGTCCGCGTGACTCAATGCTACACCGCGACGCCTCAGTGTCGCGCTCCTTGGTGCAAAGGCAATCAAAAGGAAAAAAAGCAATTAAAAGTGCGACCAAACCCGTCGCAGAGGTTCCGCGGTTTTGCGGTGACTAACAGTCCACGATTTTCCACGAATCCATCTGGCTGTCCCTCTCGATCGCGAGGCATTCCAGAAAGATTGCCAGCTCATTATCTTGCTGACCTATCGCTCGCTGTGGATGCTTTTGCTTGGTCGAATCATCGTTCACCCGCGGAGAACGTACGCGATTAAGTCCAGCAATAAATTCGATTTTCCACGAACGCCTCTTCCGTTTTCTATTTCCTTGAGAAGTCCAAATTCATTTCTCATCGATTAATCGCTGTCAATTCCTTCATTTCTCACTGAACATATCTCGCCTATGAAACTTGCGCAACACACGTTCGTTCTACTCATGCTCGATTCGTCCTACTGGCAATACTCGGATTTCCAGACTTCTCCTCACCTCAAAGATAATAATAAGAAAATGAAAAAGGGTGAGTTTCTTAAATCGAGGAAAAAAGATTGTTTATCGTATGCGTGCGCGTGAGATACTTCTTTTCGACATTTGGTACTGCCTCTAGTATCTATCTATCCTTAGGACCGTAAGACGAGAGAATTCATTAAGCGAATGAGAGAAAGTGAAGGAGGGGCTGATGAGTCTGTTACGAGGGTAGAGAGGCTCTCGAACACCGAGGAGGTGATTCACGCGGAATCACATTGAACAGAGACGCCTTTTAACGCGTCGGTGGTGGCGCCTGCTTCTACCGAGAAATGCTAAGGACGAGAAGAGAGGCGCCTCGCGTGTGGTCAGTGAGACATCACGTTTTCTTGTCTCGATCTTTTCTCGATCCTTTCTCGATCCTCTCTCCAATCGCTGATCGCATTCGTCTAGAATGCGCGGAATTTCCGGTATCGATCGTGTCCTCCTACGTTCCATTATTTTTTTTTAAAGACCCTTTTACGTTCCACGTGTGTGATTCTGCGTGGTGAAGTGAATAGTTCGCTTTGTAAGATTAATAGAATCCCTCGTGATGCACGATTAAACGTGTGACCGCATTTAAAAAGAGCGAATTTATCCGAGGAAGATTATTATCGGAGATTTTTTCAAATTCACGTTTCTGCTTAACACTAGATTTACCGAATATTTTTTATAAACACGATTCCCCATTTGAACCAGTCAAATTTACTGATTTCTGTAAATCTAATGTTAATTGCGTGGACGTGGATTAACTATGCAAGGCTCCACGATTACCTCGTAATGTTCGTACGAATTTTAGTTTCTGAAGTTTGCAGCGACTGGGTAAATGAGAAAATGTCAATTGACTATCGATATTATAAAAAGAAACTCCTATTAAAAAATAACCGATCCTCATTTAACATTTACTTCGATTAACCCTTTGGGTACATTTGACGTCTCAGAACGTCATGCACTGTTTCGCCTGAGTTACGAAACACGAGTGTAATTCGAGCAAATTGAAACTGTTCCAAGCGCAAAAAAGTCTCAAATAAATCCATACCCACAGGGTTAATAACTTAAGAATGTCTAAAGCACTGTTTCCCAACCTTTTCTGTGCTATGCCCCACCTAAGCCATTCTAAAATTCTTATGCCCCTCCACCCTCTCCCAAACATATAGATAATTTTTAATATACAAATCTGTATATTTGTTCTTAGCGAAAAAAACACTAGAAAATTAGTGAGCAAGCACAGTAAGTAAATTTTCAAAACACACAATGGAGAACTGAAATTCAAGTAGAAAATAATTTTAATGAAATATTTTTCTATATTCGAATTACTCCACTTAACAATCGAATTGCCCCCCTGTGAGGCGTGGACTCCACGTTGGGAAACAGTGGTCTAAAGCAAAATTAAAAGAGCCTACGTCTTTTCGTATTTCTCGTCATTTCGACAAATTGCATAATGTAATGGCAACGATTCGCTTCCAGTAAACGTATTTGCGGTTTGTCACGTCCATTTTGACGACGGCGCCACGTCGGGCCTGAAGAGAATCTTTGGATCGATGCGCCTAGGTGCGATCGATTAACGGACACGGCTATAGAAAATAGAAGAGCGGGTGGGGCGCGCGTGCGAGCACGATCGGATGCAACGGCACATGCCACGCCGATCGGTGAATCTCAAGCGATCGATAATGCATGCCGTGATGCACCGTGGCTGGCGCCACGTCGCTCACCAGGCAAGAGAGAAAAAAGAACTGGAGGAGGAGCCTAGAGCGAAGTGGTAATAGTGAAGTGTCTAGCTAGAAGAGAAGTTCGCATTGTCTCTATCTGCCGACGATTTCTCTTACGTAGGGGCGCCAATGCGATCGATAGTCACTCATAATTACCAATGGAAGGCAACCAGTTCACTCGTCGATCCTCGTGACTGTGTCGGATTGGCAGCCAGTTATTACGTGGGTAATGAATATCGAATCGTTATCGGCTTCGAGGGATCGTGCACGATATTCTCTTCCTCCTTTTCGTCGAGAAGAAGAGAAATGAATTTATCTGTCCGAAGCTGGCGCTACACGATGCGATCGAGCATCTTTCAACGTTAGATGCTCGATAGCTCGATAGGATAACGTCGGTTAAACGATGCGTAAAAAGCTAACGAACGTTCAACGTTGAAAGGTGTTCGTCGTATCGTGTAGTTTATTGTGGTAGAGAAGCATGAAGCTGATGAATTAAGAATACGAAAAGCGATTGAACGTAAATTTGGAGTAAACTTTGCTGTAACGGAGATTTTTTAAAAAGAGAGAGGGGGAGAGATGAAGTGTGTATTACTGTGGAAGATAAAATAAGAACCTGAAGAGATCGAACGATAGAGACGAAGGAATTTCATTTCTCTTGTTCCTGCGTATTGATCCATTAAAAAAATTATAAGGACAATGTCCCAGTTTCTACTCGAGTCCTGATTTCTACTCACTATGAACTATTCTTCTTAATATTAATATTCGGTTGATAAAATAAGTTACAGAAAAATTCATTGTTAATAATTTATATACTCTGGCATAAGTTGCATAGACTTCCTGCTCGCTTAGAAAGCACCATATTAATAAAAACAAATTTCATAATCCGAGCAGTGGTTGTAGTTTTAAATGAGTAGAAACAGGGACATTGAGCTTAACTTTGTCAATTTTGGAGATTTTAAATTCACGTTAGGTTTCAAATGCTTCTAAGATGTTCAGCTATAGGAAAAAAAAAATTTTCCGATTTTTAGCGTGGGGTTGCTTCTTAATGAAGAAAATACAGTCAAATCCAAAAGAGCCTCGAGCTAACCCGAAGTTGTGATTAGTCTTAAAATACACGTTTATATGTACTCTTTCGAAATGAACAAAAATCATTTCATGGGCAAAAACCTTGTTGACCAGTCTTATTTACCCTGTCGCTAAGAATTCCCTTCGACACGACCAACGTGGTAATAAGAAGCGTCTTCTTGCTCCCTAATGTTAATTACCGATTTGCAGTCGGCGGAGCAGACGGTGAATTCTCTCCTCTCGTCCACGTACCGTCAATGCACTCGCGTGTTCTCGCTTGGCGCGCGCGCGCGCCTCGGATCGTGAAACACGTCAGTGGAATATTAAAAGGCCGTTCACACTTTTCGCGCCTCTACACACATTTTCGTCTTCGATGGAAAAACGTGAGCTTCCGATGCCACTCGATCGTCCTCGCCAGAATTTCCTTCTCGATTTTTCCATAGGCTTCTGAGAGAGAAGGAGCATGAGAATCATCGTGGCTCGTGATAATCGTGTGGTGCGTTACATGCGCGCAGTCGTTGTCGTCGGCGAAGATTTTCTTCTGGAAAAATTACTGCACGCGCTCCCGCCGTCTGTTGATATTAATCGGATGCGCGTAGTAAATCACGCGGTAATTACCCTAGAAGTGGGTGCCGCGACAAGATTTGCTCACCGTCGCCACTTATCTCGGGCCTACGCGCACTACGGATCGCGCCCAAACTCGACAAATCTCACTGAGATTCTTTGGCTTTTTCCTCTAACACTTTCTCCGCGTCGAATAGTAAGTCCATTACTATTTTCGTGTGCTTCTTATGTGGGTTTATCGAAGATTTTGCTCTTCCTTTTCGATCATTCGCGCGATTTTTCAAAAATCGTCAGAAGGTTCTTTTCAATTTTCCATCTTTAATATACAGGGTGAGGCCCGAATAATTGCCACCTAGAATAACTCTAAAAGTATGATAAAGATATGATTTTAATTCATTATTTCAAAGGCTATATATTTTTGTTATTTTTGCTAGAAATGCATTTCATACAGCAAGTTTATCCAGTAAACCGTTTTAACGATTGCGATTTTAATATGATTTTTACAAATTTTGGTTTTAAACCGTGTTTTCCGCAAAATCCTGAAGGGCTAGGCAACTTTTGCTGCGAGATTTGAATTCAGCGGGACAAAATCTATAAAATCACTTTGGTAAAAAATTGAAAGAGAGATTCAATTCCACATTATAATGAAAAGTTCGCGATGTTTTACTAAAATATCATTTTGAGATTGATTTTCGAGGATAAATCTCGTTTCCGATGCTTTCTCCTTATCTTTCCCTTATTCTGCAACATCTTAACTGTAACCCAGAAATAGATTCACGTCTCTATCTTATTTCCATCAAGACATTTTTGATTTTTACACAAAAATGAGCAATTTGTTTCACTGTGCGCCGTCACAAGCTTCTCCGCGCGTTGACAAGAGCGAGCAGGGCAATAATTATCGGCGCGTAATTCCCACGTAGAGCACTTGCGTTCGCGCACCGTTAATTGCATAGTCGCAAACGTGCGACGTCGGCAATGACGCACCTTGGCGAGCGTCGCGGCGCCTGTCGTTGCGGCCAGCAAAAAAAAAAACTTGCGTTGGACACGCATGATACTCTCGTAGAAGATGCACGCGATGGGAGCACAGTGTTGTTGGATCATTGGCGCCGCGCATGAACCAACGGTTGACCCACTAATTACATTGGATAATGGATTACGGTGTCCGTGACGCCAGAAGATTTTCATTTTGTCGTATCGGTGAGAGGCTGCTCTTCGGTAAGGACGTAACTATTACACTGAAAAGATTGTATTCTTATCTTAAGAATTTACCACTTAAGTTTAGAATATTTCCCACTAAAATAAGCAACAAGAGGATCTTTTTAATTTAAGAGTAGAATGTTCTAAACAGATTCCTCTAATCAAATATTCTTAACACAATCTGGTAAAACATTTCTATGGATATATTTCATATACAGGGTGTCCCGCAATAGGTGTAATCCCCGCGAAGGGGTTATAGCTGAAGTGATTCTGAACAAGATTTTCCTTTGCGAAAATGTTGGATGAGGCTTCATTTTTGAATTATTAACGAAAAACACTGGCGAATGAGCGCACCCGTAGAGCCCGCGCGCAGGGCCGTAACGCTCGCCACTCACCGCGTCGACCGTGGTCGTGGACGGGCGCGCACCGCGATGCTTCGGCACGAAGCGACGGACCGAAATTATGTCAAATGACAAATAACATCCAGAGATTCATTAGTCTTGAGTAATGAATACCCCAATTACTAGTTGCGTAGATTTAACAGATTGTTTAAGTACTTTAACATTGGACGTAACTGCTATTACGTTTCGATTTGACAAATCAAAGTGTTTAATACCTTTATTTTTCATTTCAAAGTTACACGGAATAAGATCTCGAAAATAATTCCCGTCAATTATTCCGAACAAAAAGTTTTTAAAAACAACAAATAATTTTGATAAACGACTTTTTTATTCAACGATTAATTGAAATAGAATATTAAAGAAAAATATTACTCGCAACCTTGGATGAAACTGGATAACTGTCACAGGGCTACTCCGCCAATCCAGACCATTCGTAGAACACAAGAATACGTAGCGCGCCGCCGAACAGCTGATCCAAGCGAGGCCCCGATCGGGTCACTGAACTCCCGTCGTTGCACAGTCACTAACACACTCCCTATGTTTACATCAAGCTCCCGGCGTACATGTGTGTGCGAAACGTGCGTGCAGGCCACATTTGGGTCTGTGGTGCAAACAGAAGGCGCAGTTCGTCTTGGGCCGTCGAATGAACACGTTGTTTTAATAAATCAGAGAAGCCATTCTTTCGCTCATTATTTTCGTACTTCATTTCGTACAAAGATACGAATAACGAGAAAACAGTCAGCGGGCCACGGCACTTATAGGCCAATAAACAATTTGCCACGGCTATTTTTTGCAAGATACAGGAAATTGTTACAAAATACGCGAGAATGTGCCCAGGGATGAAGGGGAGGGGGAGGGGGCACATTGAGCCTCTTCTCTGAAGAGGAGAACAATCGGTCTTTTTCAGGACCACCAATTACTATTGCCTAAAACAACTCTGTCGCATGTAAACATAGGGAGTGTGTTAGTGACTGTGTAATGACGCGAGTTCAGTGACCCGATCGGGGCCTCGCTTGGATCAGCTGTTCGGCGGCGCGCTACGTATTCTTGTGTTCTACGAATGGTCTGAATTGGCGGAGTGGCCCAGTGACAGTGATCCAGTTTCATCCAAGGCTGTGAGTAATATTTTCCTTTGATATTCTATTTCAATAATTATTCGTTGAATAAAAAAGTCGTTTATCAAAATTATTTGTTATATCTAAAAACTTTTTGTTTGGAATAATTGACGGGAATTATTTTCGAGATCTTATTCCGTGTTACTTTGAAATGAAAAATAAAGGTATTAAACACTTTGATTTGTCAAATCGAAAGGTAATAGTAGTTACGTCCAATATTAGAGTACTTAAACAGTCTGTTAAATCTACGCAACTAGTAATTGGGGTATTCATTACTCAAGACTAATGAATCCTTGGATATTATTTGTCATTTGACATAATTTCGGTCCGTCGCTTCGTGCGGAAACATCGCGGTGCGCGCCTGTCTACGACCATGGTCGACGCGGTGAGTTGCGAGCGTTACGGCCCTGCGCGCGGGCTCTACGGGTGCGCTCATTCGCCAGTGTTTTTCGTTAATAATTCAAAAATGAAGCCTCATCCAACATTTTCGCAAAGGAAAATCTTGTTCAGAATCACTTCAGCTATAACCCCTTCGCGGGGATTACACCTATTGCGGGACACCCTGTATAATTATTGGAAACAAAACTCTTAATGAAATACTTCACTGTTTATATTGTCGAAAATTACATTATCCATATCTTGAAATCAGAATTGGTTGAGAAATGTAGTCACGAGAGAAAGTTACAATTCATATGTATTTCTATCACTTATAAATATCTCCATTAGATCGCCCAAATCCTCTTCTTCTAGCCACTTCGTCATTTCCTTATCCATACTTTTTGCACAACACAGCACACAAAATAGTATAGTAGTCAAAATTACGCAGAATTGCAAGAGGAACAATATACAGGCATCGACATGTGCCGCACGCGATGTGTAACCTAACTTAACCGAATACTGACACGCATTGTGTCGCGACATACAAATGGATTATTAAGAATATATTCCAAAAACCGTCATATCGATAAGAAAATATTCTTATCTATTAAGAATATCTATTAAGATGAATTATTAAGTTTGTATTTTAAGAATACAATTTTTTCAGTGTAGATAAATAGCGAGGAAGATGATGGTTTTATTTGTTCTCAAAAGGTAAGCGGTCGAATGATTGGGCACCATGGACACGGCTGGCTATTGGATTGGTATTAAGTGGTTGTTAAGTGGTATAATGGATTTTCAAGGCTAAGGGCGTAGTGAAGTATAGAGTGGAGGAACGACGAAAGTGAGAAGCGTGCGAATATATGGAAAGAGTAGAAACTTCTATGGAAATAGAAGCAGGATAGTGTGTGTTCCGATGAGAGTAAATGTTTATTTTTTTTTGTCTGAATTTTCGACTGTTATCATTCCTTTTGGTAAGCAAGAATTATTAGAATTCGTAGAATTTGCACATATGTAGATATAAGGACAACAGAAATAGACATCTCTTCTGTCATTGTCATTACACGTGTCGCAATAAGAATGCATTATTTGTTCTTTTCACTTTGCAGTTCATTGTCACCTCTACTTTGGCTTTCGTAGTTGGAAATACTGAAGCAGAGGTAACAGAAAAACGACAAGAGCAAAAAGAAAGATTATAATTTATAAAATTTGTATATAGATTATAGAGACAATAGAAATTTACATCTCTATTGCTATCGTCGTTCCACGTGTCACATCTATTCCATCTATTCCGCACATATCCGGTATAGATAACTATTTTTTCAAACTTCCATTCCTTCTTATACTTCATCAAATCACTACTAACTATACAGTAATTATAAATCAATATATGAACTTTGAGGAGCACTGGCCATGAGCTCTAAAGTGGTTCTACATTAAACGGAATTTATTCGAAGAAAAACCTGGTCTATCTATCCCGGACTTATCCTACGTTCTTAGCTTAAGGATCGGCGATCTGGAAGCGGAGAAGACGTTTCGACTCGATCTGTCTTGGGACTCGTAAAGGAAAAGCGTGCGCACTATAAATAGTCCCATAGCAGATATCGCGGAAACGAGCGTCCGCGCGCATTGCGCCTTTAACGAGGCGCACCCGTTGTAATCAGCGGTAATGCCTTGCCGCAGAGTGGCATGACACTTGCTCGAGGCATCTCACTATTAAGCGCGAGCCGAGTGTACTTTACAGCGCGAGCTCTTTCATCTTCCTCGCTCCGCGCGAGAAGAAGATAGCCTTTTACGAGAACGCGACTACTCCGACGCTCTTTTTCGTTAAGCATAAAAAGTGTCGATATTGTCGCGAAGCACGTGTAAGCGCGAGTCGTAAATTTTCTCGCGACTGCCTACCGCACATTTTCATACGCGAATAATACCACTCGCGCGCTCTATTAGTACGGATAACGAGCGATCGTGCGGAATGTAATTGGGCATAATTGTAATTAGTCGAATTAACTTCTTGTCTCGGTTACGGCCAATTTGCTCGGTGGACCTTTTCCAATCGCCCCTATTTTTGTCGCCCGCAATAGCAAAAGGGGAGTACGCGTATACCGGTTCGACCAGCACTACGGAGTAATTAACATGAAGCCAAATTGGTGATTCGTTCGCTAAACTTCAGAGATTGATTCCGCGACGACGAGTTTCGCAGCGATTCTTTTTACACACGGTTCTAACAATAATTGCCACGCGTGTTTCGCGAACGAAGAGAGATCATTTTTCTCACCGCGCATTGCTGTGGACTTTTTATCCGATCCGACGACGATCAAGTTTACGAACTGGCCGAAGCCGTGTGGCACTCGATCGAGGAAAAAAAATTCCAATCGATCGTCGCGAGGCATAAATCGTCTGGGCGAGCGAGGTGAGAGAAGATAAAATTATTCAGCCGAACGATCGCGTGGTGCTCGAAACTCGGTGAGAACAGGAGGAGAGGGGAAAAAGAGAAAAAGTTATTGGAGCCCGATTGTGCCCACGTACGAATTCCTCCTAGCCCGTTGGTTGCCCCGTTGTAAATGGCGTATCGCACCCTAAGAGCAAAACCGGACGAGAAGAAAAATTGTCACGCATTCCGCAGGTGCGTTTTCCAGCTGAGTTCGTAAGAGCTCAGAGTCGATTGGTGGCCTAGTGTTTTTCGATTAGGTTTGATTTTACATGTGATCGCGTTTCTACTACGTGGTACTTTTAATTTTAATCGTTCGGCAGGGACGTTTTTCAACGAATTCGGTAAGAATTGAGAGGTGATTGGGTGGTGTTTTTGGAACAGTTTGTTCTTATATGCGATCGAGTTTCTAATGTGTAGTACTTTTAATTGTAAGCATTTCGTCGTTTAATCCGTGTCTACGTAAATGCTCTATGGCACCTTGAGAGTAAAACCGGATGAGAAAAAAAATTATCACGCATTTCGCATTTACGTTTTTGAAAGGGTTTGATATTATATGTGATCGTGTTTCTATTGGGTGGTACTTTTAATGGTAAGTGTTTCGTTGATGAAATCATTTTAACCCGTGTTAAACTTGCTCTATGGCAAGTTGAGAGAAAAACTGGATGAGAAGAAAAATTGTCAAGCATTCAGCAGGGACGTTTTTCAACGAATTCGGTAAAAATTGAGAGCTGTGATTGGTACCCCACCCCGGTGTTTTTGAAAGGATTTGATTTTATATGTGATCGAGTTTCTAATGTATAGTACTTTTAATTGTAAGCGTTTTGTCGATAGAATCATCCTAATCAGTGGCTATGTAAATGGTTTATCGTACATTGGGAGAGAAACCGAACGAGAAGAAAAATGGTTACGCATTCCGCAGGTGCGTTTTCTAGTGGAATTCGTAACAGCTGAGAGTCGATTGGTGGGCTAGTGTCTTCGGATTAGGTTTGATTTTACATATGATCACGTTTCTACTCCGTGGTACTTTTAATTATAAAGGTAGGTACATGTCAAAGATTCCTCGATGCTCGTGATCTACGTTTACATTTTGGTCGTTACCTCGATGTTACCTTGTTCTAAAACAAAGTTACGATTTTAACCCCTTACCATACATTGACGAGTTTCACTTGTGATGACAATTTTGGAGCAAACATGAGTATCACGAGTTTGATTTGTGGAACCAAATGCGGGTCGAAAATGAGCATCACGAGCATGATTAGTGGAACCAAATGCGAATGGGATTCGTGGAATCAGATTTGAGCCAAACATGAACATTACAAGAGTGAATTTGTGGGATAAAGATCGGGTCAAATATGAACATTAGAATTCCGCCATGATTTCGTCAACCTAAATAGTACGGCAAATGATCAAACGTAACCGCGTATACCAGGGATGAACAGATGCGAGCATCTTCGACTTGCACGGTTACATTTGAAATCATAACCTTGTTTTAGAACAAGGTATCATCGAGGTATTGACCGCGAGTATCGAAGCATCTTCGATATAATTCACTCTAAGCGCTCTAAGCGCAGGAATATGTCAAACAGGTGTTCACGCGTCCGCTCGAGATTCACACGGCGGTATTTTATCACCAAACATTTATGTCCAGAGTCGAGATATGCCAATTATTCGAATCCGAATCGATATAGTTCGAATCTGAATCGACATAGTTGAAATTCGAAAGATTCGATAAGTCCAAATCACTGTAATTTCAATTCGAATCATAGAACCGCGTAAGAAAACCTAAAACCCGTTGAATTCTATCGTGCATCCACGAGATGTGCGAATAATATGAATTTGAAACGTGGGCAATTCTATTTGATTAGATACGATTTTATTTACAAATTCGATTCGATTGGACTTAGAAAACCACGATTCACGCATCTCTATTCTAGCCCAAAGCTTCAAATTATTCAGCCACAGACCAATTAACAACTGCACAGTTAACATATACTCAAAAAATCCACTGATAATTGGTTCGTTCGTTCCTCGCGATCCAGAGCATGATTGTCGAAAGAGTTCTAAGTATCGATCGTGAATAATCAATCGTTCCTTCGTACTATCCGCAAGAACCACCAGCGCCAACAGCCTTTTGCCACCAATTGACACAGTTCCGACAGGCTGTTGATTTACTTGTGCCCTTTAATGCCAGTGCCATTACGCTGCTTGCTCCGCAACATCGGGAACACGATTATTAACGAGCGAGTAATTGCTGGCTCGCGAGCCACGCTCGTGTTACATGGTTACATTCGGTCCTGTGGGGAGACGCACACGCGCGCACAGCGGTTGCGAGTACGTGTTTACTATACAGGGTGCGTAAAAAGATACGCACAATGCAAATGAGAGGGGGTATAATGAATCAGCAGCGATTGTTGAAGTGGATTATCGACGTTATAAAGTCTGAGGACAATAGTCGAGTGGACGGATTCGAATGGTTAGAGTCGATAGAAGTGGTTCCGGATTTTGTAGTGTTCAATTCCTTGTAAGTTCTTGAAAATTGTACACTTTAATTGATCCATTCGTATGTTTAGTCTTGTGTAATGGAGTTGTTGCTTCGCGAATAGAATTCCAATTGGGACGTATAATAATTGTAAGAACAGTAAAGCGAAGCACGTGCTCTCTGCGAGTGCACGCCGAGATATCGTGGGTTGCACAATACTGCATGTAATTTACGGGCAACATTTCCACTGAGGAAAAGCTTCGTGCACTTTCGCGCCTTTATCATAATTAATTCCATAACGGGGAAACAAGCGCGGTGACGCGATACCGACATCAGCGAGCACGATATTCTCACTGTTGTTTGTAATGTCTCTCCTTCTCCCCTTTTCTTTCTCTCTCTCTCTCTCTCTCTCTCTCTCTTTCTCTGTCTTACTCCGCTTTACTCTTGTGCCAATGTTTCGAGAAGAAGTGACTAAGTACGCGTGCCCTCGTATTTTAAAACTCTAAAGGATTTTTAAAATTATCCTGCTGATTAAGTTTGTATTGTTGTAATGGGTACATGGTATAGTCCAGATCATGAGAATACGGGGGATATTGTGTGCAAGAATTATTAGCTTAATAAAATATTTCTATATTATGTTTTAATCAATTATATTTAAATAATCGACATTCTTTGTCAAACCGTAATAAATATAAACTCCATAGCGTATGGAATTATGAAGGCTGGTGAGGTCTTCACCACCAAGGTAGGTTTGAGAATTGAATGAACCAAATTAAAGTGGTTAACATTCTTTATCACATCCAGCAATAGACTTAAGAGTTTATGAAACGAAGAAGTTGGCATTTTTATTCACCGGACCAAGCCAGGTTCAACGATTCAACAAATTAAACTTAAATAATCAACTTTCTACGTCAAATCGTAATTACTGTATACCAAGAGCGGATGATTTTTTTATTCATGGTATCAAGCCAGGTTTAAGAATCACACTGCAACGTATCAGAATCCGGAAAATGAAAACACGTCGACTCTACATGCAGATGTTATTGAAGACCGCGTATTCTTCGCCACACATAAACGAAGAATTCCTTGAATTCTCGCGCGCAAATCAGCTTCGCGCACGCGCTCGAGCTGACTTCGTCCAGCTCGCGTGTTTTCGATCCTCGCAACGATCGAGAATTACGTCGCGGACGATCGACACGGTATCTGCCGTACCTTTGAACTGCCCCAGCTAGCGGTTCTTCGTTTAAGCGCCAATTACATAATTTCTCTTCCACGAAACACATTCGCGCGTTTCTCTTCCGCCAACGCGTCTGCGCGCGTCGGTCGGCGCCTCGACGCGCTTGCAATCGCACGCGATTGCCTCCTTTCTTGCCCCTCTTGTCGTCGATTAATTCAACGGTGGGATAAAGGAAGAATGCACGTGCGCGACTTCGAGAAGACAAACGCTTTAGAAAAGAATCCGTCGCACTGTGGTCTGGATCACGAAAAAGGTGGCCAAAAATAGAAAGAGATTTTAGATTTAAACTTAGATACGTATATAAGAGTTTTCGAGGTTGCTGATTATGAATTTCATATTATAATTTGAAAATTCAAAATGGCAGTTCAAATTCGAAATGCGATTTAAGTTTGGACAGCAGAGATTTCAAAGTTCTTCGATCCTCGACGTGCATTTGAAAATAACATTTCATCTTTGTAGCAAAATGTTGTTCCAAACATTCAAGTTGCGTGTCCAAGCCCGACTGTAAATCGTTCCGTATGGTCTCGAACAGATCTCGACGAATGCAGGACTACTTTATCAATACGCGATCCCAAAATACAGATATAATCCGATGTAATATTAAATATAAACAAATTTCTCATAGAATAAGCTTTATTTAATTATAAAGTAAGAAAAGTCAGTTATACACAATAATACTTTCGCGGAGCGTTATTCGAATGATTAATTGCAAAAAGTCGCCTATTCCTAACCTCATAACGACAGAGGTAGCGACGGGCAGATTTTCTTCAAAATTTCGTTACAAAACATCCTAACCCATCAGCTTAATATAACAAATTCGTGGATCCCCGTGGATTGATAACTTTTTCGATGATTTACTATAAACATTTTTAAAAAAGAAAGAGATCATTGACACGATTGGTAATACACGCGTGTATAAATTAATGAAAACGTTACATACGTAAATATTCTACATACCTTCCTTAATACCCTCCATCGAGCAGAATTGAGAAAGCATACTCGAGTAAAAAGTTACACGCACTTTAAATAATCGTGATATTTCGGAGACCTACGCGTGACTTACAACATATAAAAGATATTTCACTTCCCTTTTGAAATAACATACAGCAAGGTGCTTTCTACAAGATTCTGTGGTACCAAACTCATTACGATCAATTTAACGTTTTTAATTTTTGGCCACCTTTTTCGAGATCCAGACCACCGTGCGTCGGAGTCTGCTTCGCGATAAGGCGAGATGGAGAAAAAAGTCAAAGTCCAAAAGAAAGGGAGACTGTCACCTCTGATATATCGCTATTTGCCCTTCGTCTTGTGTGCGCGGAAAGCGACTACTTGCAGGGCTAATATTTGTGCTCCGCTAATGCAGATAGTCGTAAATTTCGCGTGGAGCGCAAGCCGGAACCGCGCAATAGGTCGCGGCGGCAAGCGGGCCGTTCGCAAGAAGAATCTTCTCTTTGAGGATTGTCGATAATCTTACAAGTTATTGCAAAGATATAAAGATGTATTAATCGGTATTTTGTTTACGTTTTCTACTAATGCGGTGTCACGCAGGTGATAGAATTACTTTCATCGCGTACTAGATTACAAGTATAAATCCTTAGGTAGCACGGTACTCGAATTATAGAAGAATTTAATTAATGCAGGTCAGAAATCACACCGAGCCTCGTGACTAACGTGGTACTTTAATTGCACGCTTTCGAAAGGTTTCGCTCACACGAATTCCAAGCTTCGAATAACATGATTTTAAGTAACACGGTACCTGTATTACGCGAAACTATATGTAATATGACCAAAAGATTAGCGATCGTCAATTACCACGGTACGATTTTCAAATTCCAGATCTTTATTTACACGAATCGCAGGGTCCCTGTAACGCGATTTTAAATAGCACGGTACCTGAATTACACGAGACTACTACGTAACACAATAAAAAAACTATCGACCGTCAAATACCACCATACTGTAATTACACGCTTTTCAAACATTTCGTTTACACGAACTCCAAGCTTGGTGTAACACGAATTTAAACAACTACCATAACGAAACTCCGTGTAACACGATCAAAAAATTGTCGATCTACAAATACCACCATACTGTAATTACACGCTTTTCAAACATTTCGTTTACACGAACTCCAAGCTTGGTGTAACACGATTTTAAACAACTACAATAACGAAACTCCATGTAACACGATCAAAAATTTGTCGACTGTCAAATACCACGATACTCTAATTACACGCTTTTCAAACTCCTTCCTTTACACAAATTCACTGAACACAACTCACTGAACGAGCAACTCGTGCGATTGGATCTGTAATTCGCTGTATCCAGCAGAATCTACCAATTATCCTAAAAATCCTTTTCACTTAAGCGCAACCTAACGAACAAACACAAAGAAGGATAAAGAAGGATAAATACCTTGGCCATATGGATGGAATTGGTGCAGTGATGAAAATCGACCAGCAGGTAGAGCAGGAAGGCCGTTTCCACGATCCTTAAGGACATCATCGTGAGAGTTCACCTCGTAGAATCAGAGGGTGAGGAGAGCAGGATCAGCGACGCAGGAGCGTCGGCAACAGCAACGGCGTCCCGTCGTACGTCCTCGAGGAGGTCGAGGGACTGTGCGCACCGGTCTGGCGGACACGCGCGCGCGCGTTCACACGCACTCATTCACTCCCGTGTGTTCACGGGCTAGCACATGGCATCCACCTTCGCATATTATCTTTCTTTTCTTTCTCAGTCCTTCCACCACCTCCTCCTGCTCGAGGAGAGGACGTCCTCGCGACTCTGCTCTCTTCCACGTCGCAAACGAGATACTGGGCGTCGCGACGCTCCACTCCTCGTGGCGTCCACGCGTGACCTTCCTTCCACTGCAGGTGGCCACGCGGTTCAAAATCCTCGAGGTAACATCAAATCACTCTCACCAAAGATACTCTCTGAACCTTCTCAAGCTCTCTCTCTCTCTCTCTCTCTCTCTCCCTCTCTGGAGAAAAACAAAATTAATTTCTCCAAACAAGAAAAACGTCCTGAGAGTTCTCCGGATATATTGTGTCTTAAAGCAGACGAGGATTCTTCTTCTTCTTCTTGTGTGGTCGAAGAAGAGGCCGCTCTCGAGCAACACGTCCTACTCCTTTCCGCGTCCGAAGGACACAGAAGGACGCAGCAAGGACGTCGTTCTCTAAGGACGAGTCTCGCGCGGCGGTTGCTTCGAGCGAGAGAAGGACGGTCACGTCTTTACGCGCAAGATCAGAAGAGGAAGGAAGAGATGGAGAATGAGAGAAAGTCCGGTGGAGAATGAGGGTGAGAGCATGGAAGATGTTGGAGAAGGACGAGAGAGCGCGGTAAGAGAAGGCTCACGGACGACACACCGAGTTCTTGATTCTTTGCGTGAGATCGCACCACGTCTGTTACGTGTCCAGCCGTGGCAAGTGCCGGCGAGCAACTGGCACTTGCCACTTGCTCTCCTCTTGGCTCGAGCTGAAACAGCAGCAGCAGCAGCAGCAGCACCCAGCACCACCCGCTGCTCTGCCTGTCCCGTCCAGGCTCCGTCACTGTGCGTCTCTCCTCGCCGCTCCGCTCCTCTTGCACTCCGCACTCCGTGCTGAAACCAAAGAGTAAAGTGACAGTAGGGTAAAGAACGAGAGCAAGATCTATGGATCGTTAATTCGTGGTATCCAAGCATGAGGGAAGCCATTGTGGATTTGAATTTCGAAGCTTTTTTGTAGGACCAGGATTGATGTTGGATTGTAGTGGGTTATGTTGTAGGTGCATTGGTGTAATTTGTATTGGTTGTAGATATGTTTTGTAAAACAATCGAGTTTGTTTTTGTTGATATTGGCATTTTTATAGGGATTAGGATCTTTAGTTTTTTCTTTTTTAGGAGGATTTTTTTTAATTTTAATCGTTTGGTAAGGCAAATGTTCATGCGAATATTGAGAGATAGGTGATGATTTATTTAAAATGCAGTCGGATATATTGATGTTTTAATGTGTCGAGTATTTGTACGACTGTGTAACCGATCGCACTTTGAAATCTTTTTACAGGATTTACTTCTAATCGAGCGGCGATATCGTGCAAGACACCTGTCATACGATAGCCATAATACTACCTCAGTATGTGCAACGCTGTTCGTTTAGCCAATAACGGATATAAGAGCGGCACCGAAAGCGAAAAGATCCTTTCTCTAGTAATTTTCCAACAAGTAACTACCGATGCTCGATAATCTCCACATTTTCTCTGTACCTTCTACACATCAGGACAAAGTGCCTCCTTTTTACATTGTCCTTTCTCTCAGCACACGATAACGCCGTGACCCTACTCATTTACAAATCTTCGCCTGCTCCACTCCTCTCTCAACAGAAATATCAGTTAATCTTGAATATTACAATCAACACTGTCCATGTGCCTAACGCAAGTACATCAGTGGTATCAAAAGCGAAAAGATCCTGTCTCTAGTAATTTATCAACAAATAACTTCAGATCCTCAATAATCTCCACATTTTCTCTGTACTCTCCACACATCAGGACAAAGTGCCTCTTTTTTACTTCGTCCTTTCTCTGAACCCACGATAACGTCTTGACCTTACTCATGTTCAAATCTTTGGCTACTTCACTCCTCTCTCTCAACATAAATATCAGCTAGTGTTCAATATTACAATCAACACTATCCATGTGCCTAAGACAAGTACATCATTGGTATCAAAAGCGAAAAGATCCTTTCTCTAGTAATTTATCAACAAATAACTTCAGATCCTCAATAATCTCCACATTTTCTCTGTACTCTCCACACATCAGCACAAAGTGTCTCCTTTTTAGGCACGACCGTAAAGGCAGCGACTTATTACTTCGTCCTTTCTCTCAGCATACGATAACGCTTTGATCCTATTCATTTACAAATCTTCGCCTGCTCCACTCCTCTCCCTCTCTCAACAGAAACATCAGTTAGTGTTCAATAATTACAATCAACACTATCCATGTGCCTAACAATAGGTACATCAGCAGTACCAAAACCAAGAAAATCGTTTCTCTGGTAATTTTCCATCAAATAACTACCAGTCCTCAATAATCTCCGCATTTTCTCTGTACTCTCTACGCATCAGCACAAAGTGCCTCCTTTTTACTTCGTCCTTTCTCTCAGCGCACGATAACGCTTTGACCCTACTCATTTTCAAATCCTCGCCTGCCCCACTCCTCTCTCATCAGAAAGAATCGGTTGGTGTTCGATACCGGGTAAAGATCCATGAGTCATCGGGAATCCGAAACCGATTCAGAACTGGTTGTATGGCCGATGGAATGTAGCTTTTAACAGCGAGCCACCGAGTGGGCTCGCGGACAGGGGAGCGGCGACGGTGGCAAGAAGAGAAGAAAAGAAGTCGGTGGGGTGGACGAGGCCTGGAGGCAGAGGGGGTGGCGGGTTCTGGAGGTGGAGGTGAGGTTGGCGGCGGTGCACCCGCGCACGTTTAGGACCGGACTCTCCAGCGAGTGCACACGTGCGCTCACCACTTCTCGCGGGCTCCTTACTAAATTGAGATCTTGTAGCTGTGATTTATTTTCATTTCACCCTCTTTCCGTTTTCTCCTAGTTTTCACCCATCTCTCTTGTCTGCTTTAAAAAAAACAACTAATAAGTACACTGAAAAAATTGTATTCTTAAAATACAAACTTAATAATTCATCTTAATAGATATCCTTAATAGATAAGAATATTTTCTTATCGATATGACGGTTTTTGGAATATATTCTTAATAATCCATCTGAATGTCGCGACACAATGCGTGTCAGTATTCGGTTAAGTTAGGTTACAATTCTGCGTAATTTTGAGTACTATATTATTTTGTGTGCTGTGTTGTGCAAAAAGTATGGATAAGGAAATGACGAAGTGGCTAGAAGAAGAGGATTTGGGCGATTTAATGGAGATATTTACAAGTGATAGAAATACGTGTATATGTATATGAATTGTAACCTTCTCTCGTGGCTACATTTCTCAAGCAATTCTGATTTCAAAATATGGATAATGTAATTTTCGATAATATAAAGAGTGAGGCATTTCATTAAGAGTTTTGTTTCCAATAATTATATACGAAATATATCCATACAAATTTTTACCAGGTTGTGTTAAGAATATCCGATAAGAATATCTGTTAAGAATATTTGATTAGAGGAATCTGTTTAGAACATTCTACTCTTAAATTAAGAAGATCTTCTTGTTGCTTATTTTGCCTTAAATAATAATTGCCTTAAAAAAGGCTTTATTAAACCTTAAGAATAGTATCAATTCTTTGGGTACTGTTTTGGTCAGTAGTCAGTGCAGAATCATCTTGTGAATATCGCGCCATCTGTATTGATTTGCTCCGAAAATGCACCGGAGTGTAAGAGTTGAACATAAAACTTTCGTTATTGCACGTTACTCACCAGTATAAAATCAACACTGAGGATATCTTGAAAACTAGACCCAAATTTAAACAAACAAATCCAATTTTTGGAATCAGCATCCTCGATTTAGCAAAGAACAAGTCTTATCTCCAAGGAAACAAAAAACAATGCTTTTTTCATTGGCCTGTGTTATCCGCGCTTCAGTTACTTCTTCTTCTTTCCCAACTTAATTCCTTTCTTTCCTTCCTTTCACATTGTACTTTCAGCGAATCCCCGGAGAGTCTTCCAATTACGAATCCTATAGATCACTCTCTAGATCGTCGAAACACCTGCTCCGCCGCCTCTGGTGTCCGAGACGAAGCGGTGCGGCGCGAGCGCGCCAAGAGGATTATTGGCACAATGGCGCGTAATCGAGCGGAACGATCGAGCCTCTTTGATTCGCCTCGTTGCCGCGCGTAGGCGTTCCGGAACGGTCTCGATAATAATTCCCTTTGCTTGGTGTACTACCTGCCTTCCTCTCCTCTGCACTGCCCACGCTCTACTCCGGCTGTTATCTCACGACGCGAGATATGCACGTGCTGCTCTCGCGAGAAAGCGAAAATTTCAAAATCGCGCGCCGTGCCGATCCGCAGGCCTTCGGTCGAGATGGAATCGCGATTGGGAAACAATGGACGGATCGATCGACGTTGATCGTTAGTTGTCGTGAGGGAGAACATGTTGATAGTCGATAGAAGTGCGCTATAATTCTCAGGTGTCGTTACGAAAGTGAGTCGATAATTTACGCGTCGAATAATACACCGTTGCGAGGGATCTCTGGATTAAATTAACAGTAGATTTACTGGAACGAGCCAATTTCACTCGTTCAAAGGGGCAATCGTATTTATAAAAAATGTTCTGTAAATCTACACTGAAAAAATTGTATTCTTATCTTAAGAATTTACCACTTAAGTTTAGAATATTTCTTACTAAAATAAGCAACAAGAGGATCTTCTTAATTTAAGAGTAGAATGTTCTAAACAGATTCCTCTAATCAAATATTCTTAGCAGATATTCTTAGCAGATATTCTTATCAGATATTCTTAACATAGCCTGGTAAAAGATTTGTATGGATGTATTTCGTATATAATTATTGGAAACAAAACTCTTAATGAAATGCCTCACTCTTTATATTATCGAAAATTACATTATCCATATCTTGAAATCAGAATTGGTTGAGAAATGTAGTCACGAGAGAAGGTTACAATTCGTATATACATGTATTTCTATCACTTGTAAATATCTCCATTAAATCGCCCAAATCCTCTTCTTCTAACCACTTCGTCATTTCCTTATCCATACTTTTTGTACAACACAGCACACAAAATAATATAGTACTCAAAATTACGCAGAATGGTAAGAGGAACAAGATCTAGGCATCGACATGTGCCGCACGCGATGTGTAACCTAATTTATCCGAATACTGACACGCATTGTATCGCGACATTCAGATGGATTATTAAGAATATATTCCAAAAACCGTCATATCGATAAGAAAATATTCTTATCTATTAAGAATATCTATTAAGATGAATTATTAAGTTTGTATTTTAAGAATACAATTTTTTCAGTGTAGTGTTAACGTGGATGGTGTTGGTGTACGCTAAATCGGAGTCGACACGTTTGACAGTTTTAGGTACGACCGTAAGGGAGTGACTTATTTTTTTTTTGTTTGAGTCTCGACGGAAGGTGTTAATAAAATAGAAAGGAGGAGAATGAGGAGTGAGGAAGAGATGAGTCGGCTAAGCTCTTCTTTGCGAGCGCCGAGAGTGCATCTTTGGGCCAGAGTGTTTCTTCACTGCATCGTTCAACGGAGAAAGTCGCCAGGAGTATGCGCGCGCTCAATACCAGTGACATAATACGAAGGTGACAAAAGTACCGGGAGAAAAGGTCGAATTTAGTAGCTTCCATGGAGATGACATTTAAAACTTCAACGAGCTTGATCGAGGTCCCGCTTCTTCGTATGATAAGAATTTAAATTTTGCTGTAAGCTACTCGAGCGTGTTTTTCTTTTGTTACAACGATGCACGATTGTTTATAATTTGATCGACTTTCAAGCAGTGAAAGTTGCAAATCTTCTGTTAGTTTAACATTTGTTGTGTATTATTTTACATTAACATATTGTGTACGGCACTCTTCTCGATTAGCGCGCTTTCAGGGACCGCACATTTTTGGGCGCTTCAAAAACACTTTGTACGATGCATATATGCGCTTTTGTCAGTAAGTTGATTTTTGTCTGTAATGTTATTTGGTGCATCCGATAGATCATCAAACAATGTAATAAGATTATCGTGCTAATTTTGTTTCTCGCTTCAGATGATAGGACGAGACCCTATTTATCCAAACACAAGAAAGCATTCTGTACGGCAATCTCGACTGCACAAACAACTTTCAATGCTGTTCATTCCAAATTTTAAGAAGACAATCGTCAAACTGCAGTTTACAAAACGTATATTTTACTTCACCGATAAAACATTATTTTAGCCGTGAACAAGAATCTGATATATCAAGATCATTTTTTAGAGCGCAAAAAGTGTATGTAGGCTCTTAAAGCGCATTCCAAAATCAGAAGCGAGGACTCGTGATTTCGTCCTTGTGCTGTTCGCGCGCGAAGGACTTAATAGGCTGCTCGTTGGCCGAGCAGGCTGTCGGCCGAACAACAGCTCAGTCGTCGTCCACTCCAGCACACCTGTTCACCCAGGTATGCAGAAGCTCCCCTCACCTCAGTCCCTCAGTCCCTCCACCGTTCTCTCGCGCACACCTTCCCTCCATCGAGCTGTTTATTTTTCTTCCTCCCTCTTCGCCGTTCCTTTCTCCCTCCTCTCTCGTTTTCTCTCCTTCCTCTCTCCGCCATCTCGTTCTCCTCACCTCCTTCTCCTCCTCGTCTCTCGACCACGCCGTGAGCAGAGGTGGTTTACCGTTGAGCGAAGAAAATCCATGGAGTGGGATGATAAAAGGTAAAGTGGTAGGACGCGAGTAGCGCGTGTCTAATTTTCAAATTGTTCAAATTTTTGCATCTTTCCAACCTGTAGGTTTTTTTTTAATTAGCGATTTTAGAGTGAGATTTGAAGATTCATCGAGGTTTCATTTATTCTCACTGTGCATTCATAATTTCCTTGATCGCGATACAGGAATATTTTCTCGGCTACATTTCACGAACTTTTACTCGTTGTTTCTTTTCTTCTCTTCCAACCCTCTGAACATTCTTCCGTATTATCTTCTCCGGGGTCTAGCTTCGATTTATCTTTCTCTTTGACGTTACTCCGTGTCTTTGCTCCCTTCGGATAATAAGCTGAACGAAGAGAAAGAGGAGGGTGGAGGAGATTCGAACAGAGAGAGAGAGAGAGAGAGAGAGAGAGAGTGGACGATGCAAAGGAAGAGACGAGACGAGGAGAGAAAAAGAGAAGAGAGAGCAAGAGATGAGGAGTGAAGAGGAACCCAGCCAGGATCTTTCTCTTCGCGTCTTCTTCTTCCCTCAGGGACCCTACGGTGCCTTAGACTCTTAATTTATTACTGCGGGAGATCCGTGCGACTGACAGATTCGGATTGTTTCCACCCAAGTGGAGGGAGCGGCCGGTTTACTCGCCCTGTAGGGCCGGTGCTCTTCCCCTGGACACTCTCCTCGAGAGTCTGAACTGGCTCAACCGGAGGAGCCAGCAGACAATAGGACGCCACGATCCGAAACCTCCTTTTATGTACTTGTCTTGCTCCTTCTTGCGCGCATTCACCGTCGTCGCCCCGCGGTCTGTCTGCCGAGGCAATTCTTCTCATTATACAGGGTGTTCCGATGTTAAGCTGTTTTCAGAATCCTTATTCGGTTCGTTAGGAAGTTCGTTTTTTCTTGCTTCCTTGCGTTCACATGGAAAATAGATTTCTTTCACGCGTGGTCTTGGCTTCATTGTTTAAAATAAATGAATCTTGCTACAGGATAATTATAGATTGATATAACCAGCTGATGCGTCAGAGACTTTTTTTTAGTAATAAATTAATTTTTCGTGGTATGTATTTGAGGCTAGCTTCGTTGATTAAAATAAATAAATCTTGCGACAGGATAATTGTAGGTTGATACGACCAGCTGATGCGTCAGAGATTTCAAGATCCTAACAACTTCTAAAGTGGTTTGCTTGGAAATTCCCAACGACCATTAGGCCAGCGACATAGACAATGTTACACCTGTGATAAATCGTCGTTAACTGTCGATTATGCAAATAGATTCACGGCTAGCTTCCTCTCTACATAAGTCGCCAGTAAACGTACGAGAAAGGCACAAAGGATTAAAGTCTGCGGGCGAATGCCTTTGGTTTTTTAAGTCTGAAATTTCGACAAGGCATTCCAAGGACGCGAACCTCATGTGCTCTTAGGTGCGCATAAAGAAGGACAGATGCATTATAAGCAAGGCTTCTTACAAATATCAGGAGCACGCAGCATCTTTAGGCTTCGCTGGTTCAGGATCTTCTTTCATTTCACGTAATACTTCCTTTAATATTCGCGATCCGTCTTGGAACATGTGGTACTTGAAGGTCGTAGGCTCCTGTGTGCTCGACGGTTGGCAATAAACACTTTTTCGCACCGAAATTTGCTTATTTTCCTGGTCAAGGATAACGTGCCAGACATTCCGGAAGTAAACCATGTGTAGGCCACTGTCAATCAGCGAGGAGGTGGACCATGCGCACAAGTGAACCTATGGATTCGAGTAGACATTATCTCAAAGCTGATTATTTTACAATCAAGTACAAAGATTCTGAATGCACCAACGTCTGAAGATTCTAAAATAATATTTCTCCTATTAACCCATTCACTGCCAAGGATGAGTATACTCGTCTTTGGCGGGGTGTTATGCATTGCCAAGACGAGTATACTCCTCCTTCTTTCAATATGTTATAACATACAGGCTTTTACCAAGAAATAACATAACTTCGGTAAACGATACCACTTAAAATACAAATGGCAATGGGAATAACTTCATGTAATATAAGCTTGGCAGCGAATGGGTTAAAGTAGCACTCACCGTGCGCTTGAGAATCCTCGAGCACGAGTTCATTGTGTCTAACAAGAGGGCACATATTTTGGCAATATGAACATTCTTCTCGTCACCAGCAGCTTCCTCAATCTCGATGTAGTGATCCAAGTCATCTATCAGTAGCATAGAGGGTATAGTTGCGAATATATGCAATTCGACCAGTTGCGCAGCCAGTGCCTCGTAATTCGGTAGGTACCTGGAAAAGAGAGAGAATGATAATTTATCTGACAATTTGAAAAAGAACATTTTCAGCACCACGTGTTCCTACTGCACGCATATTAAGAACACTTAAGCTAAAGCGTAGAGCACGGAGGCGAATCTGGCTTGGATCGGGCACGTAGAAAAATAATCGGCTCACTCGACGAGGTCCTTCTGCCTCGTTAAACTTACGATCCAATTAGAACTTTACTTACAGATGAGAATCTAAAACAATCCCTGGCGCGTTATAAAGCCCAGGGTGATTTTATGTATTTTACTGCGAGGAAGGTCGAGAGCAACTAACTAGAAGGATTGCTCGTCCGTATCACGATCACGAGCGTGGAATCTCCCATTTGAAAATAAACAGGGAGAAAAGGCAGACCTGCTAGTGCCCAAAGTCGATCGTTTATTTTTCTCTCCCTCTGCGCGTCGCGATAAATTGCAAAGTGTGGCAGGCGCGCGCGCCTCTCTACCCACTTCGTCTCCACAATGCTTGTAAACTTGCTCCAGGCAAGAAGTTGCGCGCGTATGCGCGATACCCATTGTTCACAAAGTAAAGCAAATAAATTTTTCGCGAGATCGTTTGCCAGGGCACTCATTACCACGATGCGCAATCATTGAATGAAAAAAAATATACGGTATCGTTAATTCGACGAGATTGTTACTCGTATAAATTGAAACTGAGCTTAGCTCGTCCGAATACCCTTCAGCAGAATGGAGTGCTTACACTGTTTGAAAAATTCCATTGAGATATTGCGCTTAGGAAGCGAAAGTCTTGCCACTACGTTGCTGTGAGAGAGTTCCCAAGGAAGCACACAAGGCATTTTAATATTCCTGTAAGCTTCTATGAATCTTCCTATGCGAATATTCCTAAGAGAATATTATAATGTTGTTATGGCAAAGAAAGGTAAGGAAGTTATGTAAGGAGTACCCCTACATGAGGGCAGGAAATCCGTCGACGTCGACTTTGGCCGAAATATACGAACACTATTGCTATTGCTGTGAATTCTTAATAAATATCGTTATAAATATCGCTAACTGGAAATAATCTTGACGAATCTTCATAGAATATTTAAGAAAGTGGACAAAAATATTCTCAGAATGGCAATCTTGTTTGACATGTGTTCGTTTTTGAGAGCTTGATAAGGTAGCTGAAAACACGATTTGCGATTTTCAGACTGATGAAAAAATATCTGACGACGCTACGTTCGATGTGCTTTCTCACGGAGATTTTTTTCTTTCTCGATACTGCAATATGGAGCGATTTCCGTGCAGATGCACGCATCCCAGGGAGCGCGCATGCACCGGTAGAAGATAAGCATACCGCTTACATAAATCTCATCAGCTTGAGAGTAGCGGCTGCTGGATCGCTTCTGTCGTGGCATGCTGCTGGCAGACTCTCCAGACGTATTGGCGTAATGTAAATTACGCGACGTCCTTCCTCCGCCCAATTAATCGCCGCCTGTAATCAAAAGTTTCGGTCAAGGCGCGAAAAATACGAGTGCAAAAAGAAGAAGAATAACGTCGTGCTAAAGTGGATGAGTGGAAGTGTAAGAAAGAAATTATTCTCCATACGAGGATTATTAAAAAAAAAATATATAGACAAGTTTTCAGAACGAAAAATTTAAACTGCTTGAAAAGAATAGTTGAAGGTCGTAGAATCATCAAGCATAGTGAGTGCGAGTTTGCAGTTGCGTAATTTTATTTGAGACATTAAAACACGTGAGAAAGAATACTTATCACGCGCTGTTGTTTGAAGCATGCGTGTGTCACGTGACTACGGAGTGCGTCTATCAATTATGAAAAGGGAGGAATGCATTATTTGTTTACGTACCTCAAACATAAAAGATTTGCTTAACTCCGCCGGTCCGGTAAATAACGTAGTCTTGACACTGTTCTTTCGCGAGAGCATCCTATTTTTGTTCAGGAATTAATATTGGAAAATACAGAAAAATAGTCGAAAATAAATCGTTAAAGTTTTAAGGTTATGTTTAAGATTTGTTATATAGTAAGCATTACTGTACGTTATAGTAATAACGAAATTATAAAATATGAGAAAATATGGTATGTGATAGACAAAGATGGTTGAATTTGAACTGGTAGATCAAGCTGTCACTAAGAATCTCAAAATAACTCACCTTTTTGATTAAATATTGCGTTGAAAATTTTCTAGTTGGTTAGAACGAGCAGGTAATGAATCGAAAATCGATTGATTTTACGGGTTTGAATGTCGAATGCGCGGGTTACAGACTGATGTTGCAAACAGATACTTGTGCATTCTGTGACAGTGAAAGAAGTAGAAGTTTACTAAACAATCTTCCAAACTGAATTACAGTCTGCTAGTAGGGCCTCATCAAACAAATCCTACCATAGATGCCGAAGAGGTTCAATAGCCGGTAATCATGCTTACGCTGTCAATAAAGCGATTTGTTTAATCACACGAAAGATGATGGTTCGTAAACTACGCAAGTGTGGCGTCATTTTAGCGGAAGACGAAACACTCGCCTTTTTGAAGTACGTGGCGTTCTCTAGGAGCAAAGGCGAGCGTTACAGTTCACAACAGGAATCGCAATTTTCTATATTATCGGTTAGACAACGTCTTCTCACCTCCTACAATTTACTAACATTTAGAAAAATAAACTTAAGCAATTCACTCGCTAAAAATAAAAGCAATTTGTATGGCGAGTTTCGTGACTGAGGCCAACTGACACTATAAAATTTGTGCAATTGTACAAGTTCACGGATTCTAGACTGTGAATAGATGGCAGCACTAATGTACTGCACTGAACATTTTTGCCAGTAGTACATAATTTAGTATTATTAATAATGTTTTTCGTATGCTTTCGATAAAGATATCGCGTAAAGAGAGAAAAAGGTGAAGAGAACTTATAATTTATAGATGGCAATTGCACGTTAAGTATCTTTTGTTGGTGATTCAACTTTCGCATGTAGATGGCATCATATTGTGTGTTCCGACATCATCGCGCTATAGTTCAAAGCTTCGTTGTCTGGTTGAATATATACTGATCGTTTAAATATCCATAGAATTATATTCACTGTTTTACGATATTGAAAATGTACGTGTTAGAGAGAAATATTGAAATGTGTCCTTTTTAGATATAATCGTATCTTTGGAAATCTGGTTAGGTTCGTATGATCACTCCCATATTCAAGAGAAAAATGTTTGTGTGGTGTAGATGAGGTAACCTTGGTGGAGGTATTTCTTCGATTGTTTAATTCGAAGGTCTCTTGTCTGTTATTCGTTTTGTGTGAATTGTCCAGGCAATGACAAATCAATCGTGAGTATAAGTCTATTATTAAGGGGGTATCATACTCTGGAAATTTCAAAAAATCGATTTTTTTTATTACATATTTTGAAAATACTATCCTTTCCGCGTATTTTAAGCTCTAGCTGATCGCAGAATTCCAAAAATTGACGAAGTTATAGCCGTTGAAGTGAAAAAATTACAAGATCGGACGATCGATGTAGAAGTTGACGCGAAATTCGGTTATAAAATTATAAATTCTGCAGCAGTCTTCTCTGCAATTAGTAGCTATGTGAAGTGTTCAACTTGTGGAGGCGAAGTAACATTTTTTGCTGCAATATGGTGCAGGAATAGCAGAATAATGGTAAGATGAAATAATGATCACTGTATCTCGTAGAAAACAGTCACCGAAACTTTAAACGCGTTTATCTCGAAACGACTTTTTTGGAAACGATGTACACGATTTCCGAACGTACTTTTATTCAGGCTGTCTTACCTTTTTGTTTGCATCAATATAACCATTGTCAGAAAAGCGCACATATACGTGCAACTACTTTTAGCATTAGAGTAAATCCTCTGACATTGTTCCTCAGCTCGGAACCTAGTCCAGTAAAATTCGCCTTTTACCGGGTTAAAAATGCAAATGAAGCTACACGGTCAATTTTTTTGTACGAAATAAGGAGGAGTTAAAAAAGCTTAGCGTAAAGTTGCCGACTAAGCTTTCGTGCAAGTTTCATCCCATTCTTGAAAAAAGTGCGAAATTACTTTTTTGATCATAATTTGGCGCTCCTCGGTGTTCACCGTAACGACTACTGCGGCTTTTCACGCACATCCGGTTATCCGACCATGAGATAAGAACGCTTCAGATTCAAAATCGTCAGTGTTCTATCGTTGACAAGACAAAAGAATAAAAATGTGCAAACAAATTTTTTCTTTAAAGAGAAATCGAGGTCACTTTTGAACGTTGAGTGTTCGTAGTTGATTCATAGTAAAGACGAAAGGCAACGAGCAAGAAGCAGGAAATTAGATAAAACGATGTGTACATTGGAATATATCAGCTAATTGTCAAAATTCGATTCGTGTGCACAGGTCTGATAGTATTTTACTGTTCGATACGCGTTGCGCGAAAAACGTCAGTATTACGTCTGTAGCTTAATTGTTTTGAAGAGGAAGACTTCGCGCGTTTTAGCCCCTTGCGATCCGCAAACAAGATAAGATAACAGATGAAAAATACTCATTGCTCGATAGAAACCGATTATAGAAACCAGAATAATCTTTTTCCCTTATATTTAATATCAAAGATAAGAAACAATATTTTTCAATGAAAGAACTGAAAAAGTTATACTATACACAGAGTGAAGAATATTTAAGTTTCTGTCGTGTCACAATGAAACTAAGGGACAGAGTTCCTCTCGCGCCTTTGCTTTGCTCAAGTGTCGACTTCCTCAAGATCTTTGTGTTTTGCGAAGAATTTCTGCAATAATTAGGCATAACTAATGCTCATACTTCCCGCTCGCTCAATGGATTCAATAGAAATTTTAGTACACTTGCGCACACGAATCCAAGTTTAACAATTTGCAGACGTCTTCCCGTGTACATATCGTTTTACCCGATTTCCTGTTTTTTGTTCGGTCACCTCCCTCTTTGCAGTGGATCAACTATAAAAGCTTAACGTGCGAACGTTAGTTATCAGTCTACAGTGGTCGGCGTGCTTTGACACTCACGTTACGCGTTATCCAGGAGAGAATTTGAAAATCATGAGGAATTTTGCATCCCTGACGTGCCTTCTCGTGCTCGCTGTAAGTAAATATATTTGATAAAGTTAAAGGAAAAGAGACGATTAATATCGTTTAGCAGAAATTAAGGTGTTTGCAAAATGATTTATCATTGCTTAATAATTACGATGTAGGGAGTATTCTATTGCGATGCCCGCCGCATTACACCCGACATGTTCGATCATTGTCATCATCTTAGCAAAGACTGTGCTAGAGCGTGCGAATTGAAAGTGGAAGGACATGTAAGTGATATTTTCATCGCTTCCTTGCGTTAGAAATACTTTCTTCTAAAGATAATCCTGATACTATTCCAGTCGTTAGATGGCAAATGAAGTTCTTCAAATAAACGAAATTAAAAAGGGCTACGATGGTTATCTATCTCGTTTGAACAAGATGCGACCTTCGAGAGAAGAAGGAAATCGAGAAATTTATGAAACAAAGATGCGCATAGAAGAGGATTGCGTTAAAGAAGGTAAATTAATATTTATGTGTAATAGAAAGTATAATATTTTAGTTGGCAGACATGATATGCTCACGTCTTTTTAACTGTTCTAGGGAATGCTAAGAGTGGTGAATGCGCAGTAGCACGAGCATACAGGGACTGCAAGTCGAATAAAGTTGCCGATTTGGATGGAAAAATGGATGAGTCGCTCCTACGTGATTTGGTCGGATTTTAGAAAAAATCGCACATAAAATAAATTGTAACTTGAGGAGTGAAAATAAAAATGTAGTGCAGTTAAAAATTGAAAATGATCTATTCGTCTTTGCCCATATCGAAATATTTCACATGTGTTTCTCGTGATGTCGCGCAATCATTAGAGTAAACCCTCCCGCATTGTTCTTCAGCTCGGAACCTAGTCCAATCAAATTCAATCTTTTCTTCCGGGCTAAAAATGCGAATGACGCTACAAGGCCAAATTTTGCGTTAGTGTAGAGAGGAGTTAGAAAAGCGTTGCCCTCATTTCGAAGCGGTTGAACATGAGCATGTATAAAATTTCGCGGCACCAAATGTGTATATCGATGTGCACGCCAAACTTTGTGCCGATGCATTTAGACGTTTTACCGGAATGCTGGATTAAAGATTTGAATTTCCCTCCATTTTCGATTCGGCCGATCAAAAATGTTGAAACATTAGAGTGTTTGCCACGGCGTATATAATATATACATGTATACACAATCGTAAAGTCGGTGTCTCTCTTTAGGAATAAGTGATACAGTGAATCGTCCTTCCGCCGTTTTAACCAGGAAGCATTTTAGTGTTGCAAAATGAGAGATCTTGCAATCTTTGTGATCTGATCAACAAAATTAACGACTACAAGAAATCGGTGTGAATTTGTCGTCGAGCTAGCACCGCCACAGGGTCTGACTAAACTAGTGAAGCACTTAAAATCCCGAATGGAGCACTTAATTAACACTTAATTGTCATATAGTTGTTGTTCGATTGTACTATGTATGTCATTGTCAGCTTGAACGACATTAAAATTCAGATCACGAAGATTGCATAAAATGAACCGTCGTATAAACTTCCTGAAATTGCTTGTCCATTATTCATGAATAAAAAAAATGTTTCCACTACCATAGAAACTTTCGATAAAACTGTAACCTCATTTTTTGCTCACACGTGTTACATGGAACGTGTCGCCGCTTAATTTGCGTCACTTAAACGGAACGCATTTTCACGCTTTTCTCACAGGAGAAATATGTATGCGGTGATGAAACGTGTAGAGGTAAGGAAATGAGATCGCACGAGACCTCCTTTCTTTTCAGGAGTTCTTCTTCCCGGCGTCCGTACTACGTATTTTCACGGATTGACTACAAGGGTGAAAGAACATTTTTCCCTGCAAAAATTTCCGGTCCTATAGATATCGGAAATCTATTCGTCCTTCAACACCACTGACCGGAACTGGCTCTTCCTTCTCCGTTTCTCTCTTACCTTCTTACACTCTCACCCTCTATGTATTCCTTTTTCACGCACACACGCCACACTCGCACCCTCTCTCGTTTTCTTTGTCGTGCCCGAAATACCTTACAATGGATTCGAACCCCCCGATCTACGTTATTACATATCCGATTACGCGAAGTCTGATCGAAGTACCAGGGTGTCCGTCTTCCTCTTGAAAAAGCAATACAGCATGGAGAATTTGTGCCATTTGATACCTACGGTTCCATATTCTACTCTACGACACGATTAAACATCAGAACAATTTTAAAACATGCGACTCACCGGTGCTGACAAATTGTACAGCTTGGCCTCGAGTTGTAGTACTGCCTAGGAATTCTTGTAGTCCAACTAGGTGGAACGGGGAGGGTGAGGAGTTGACGCTCTCGACTCATGTCTCGTGCTTATATTAACTGCATTTCAATTATTTTTTATCCACTTTACTGAGCGGTAGCCTATTAATCGTTTTTTCTAATGCCACCTAGCGCCAACAGAGCAGCAACCTGTTCCCCTCCACAATCTGTTCTTCGCAGTCAGCAGAACGAACGCTTGCAGATTTATGGACAGGCAAGCTGATCTACTGCCGTGTATGTTTTTGCAACATCCTGTACAATGAAGTGCAAAGTCGGTGTCCCCTGTAGGCAGCCAATAGCAAGCCAGTAACCACGACCCATCTACTTTTGTGATTCATCGTCTCATATTTCTTCCTAGGACTCCATTTATTCGAAATAACATACATCAACATGATAATTCCTGACAACCAGATTGTAAGATTTCTCATTACAACGTCAAAATGCTCCCTGGTTAGAACGGTGAAGGTCGGTTCAAGCACCTCAGGGGGACATCCGACTTTGCACTTGGGTATAAATGAAGTGTAAAGTCTGTGTCTCTCTAAGGAAATACGTCACTCAATGAACCGGCCTTCCACCGTTCTGAGCGTGTTTTTCGATTTTTGTTTGCTTTACCGTTTCCTCGATGTAGCAGTGCCAGCTTGTCGTCGAGCTAGCACTGCAACAGACTCTGGCTGAATTAAGGGGGTACTTAAATCGCGAATAGAGCACTTAACTAGCACTTTATTGTCGTATAGTTGTTTTTCCAATTTCATTATACGGCGGTGCCAGCTTAGGTGACATTAAGTTTTATCGCGCTTTATCTGCACAATGAAAAACAAACGACGAGGGCCACTACTAAAATTTGCAAATTTAGAAATAGCGAACTTCCACGCATGAGTGTTAAAACTGTATTTACCTAAAGAAATGCATAATTGAACAGTTATTATAAGAGGAATTTACGTAATAATGCATTTAATAATACAATCCACATTTGTAATACTCAGGACTACTTGACACCAGTTCTACGAAAACTTGCCAAATTGACGGATTTAAATGGGAAATTGTGCTTATAATAAAAGTTCTGTAAACCTAGTGTCGATACACCCTACCACAACAACGTGGCATCAATTTTCTCTCGTGCTTTGGGCAACCACCACTTTCTACTATTATTTCCCTTTTTCTTTCGCCAGTCCAGGAAGACTACGCGAAGGGGAGTTATCCGTCGTAGTTGAAAGTCCGAAAGACTTGTGGGGCTGGAAGTTCTTTGATGAGGGTGGTAGGAGGTTTAATGGTAGGGCGCTCATCGGCAGCCGAAGTTCCTCTCCTTCTCTTACTACTTTCCTATCCTCTTCTCTCATCCGCGATATTGGTGATGTCGACATCGCTCGATATCTCGAAGCCAAGGGCGTAGAAATGTCGGTCGAAAGGATTACACGTTCTTTGATGGGGCCTGCGGCGAGTAAGAGGAAGGGCGAGAAGAAGGAAGTGTGTTTGTGAGAGCGAGATAAAGCGAGAGAGAGAGAAGGAGAGAGAAAGAGAGAGAGAATGAGAGAGAGAGAGAAAACGATCTTTTTTCGTATTCATGCCCTCAACCAACCTGCACAATCCCTCATGAGCTTAACCTATCCCACCCCCTCTTCTTTCTTTCTGCTTTTCGCATCAGTTTCTGTCCCCATTTCATTCTCCCTACATTCTCGCTTTTCACCCCCCTCTCAGACTCTTTCCTTCTTCTCCTCACATCTCACTTTTATTCCCTTCCATGCATTTTTATTCGCGCCACCGAAATTCGTGGCCCAGCATCTTCTACCGCGTCGTCCCCTTCTCTCGCTTTTCGTCTAGCAAATCCCTACACCCATGCATAAAATGATCTCCGTTTATCTTTAATAAAGAAGATCGATTTTCATTCTTATTTCATGATTGTTTAATCCACCGTGGCGTTGTAATACTTTGAATAAAAGTGTCGATAGTTATTTCCTCGTGGAAATGTCAATGTGGGTTGACAACTTCCATTTACGATTGAATGCCACTTCGTTGAATGCAATTTATTTGGTTTTGATTGTCGTGTAAAATGTATCGATAAATGGAAAGAATCTAGATACGCGTATTGTCGTCTTTTTAGAGAAAGCCACGTTTAAAACCAAAGTTCTAATTTATTTATCTATGTTAAGCTAGTTCTCCCGCCATCAGCAAAGAAAATTTCGAAAGTACTAGAATTAGTATCAATTCTATTGTTATGTTAATATATCCGGAACTTTTCTTTCGTGCCAAACCGTTTTGAACCCTAAAATTGGCACCTAATTCTATTAGTTTCGAACCTTTTTTCTGGCGATAGCAGGAGTACTAGCTTAATAGTAAAGGTAATTTATTTAAAATTCACGAGGAGAGGATACTAATTTTCTCACCGTCGAGAATTGTTTTGAATTTCTTTACACGATGTGCCTTCTCCTCAGTGGGGTAGCGTGGGTTTCTACGCCCTATTTTCGCAATTAAGCACAAAATTTGTCTATTTGTTTAGGTCAAATCTTATAACGCTATTTTCAACCACCTTGCATTTGTCGAATTGCTTTGAAATTTTGCATAAGTACTTATGTAGTCCCGATGACAATGCAGTTATCTGATCTAATAACCATGGCTCGATGCTGCAGACAGGATTAGCCACTACTTCTCCTAACACGTTGACTGCCACGTCACCTTGAATTTTGGTGACTGTTTACTTAACTATCTAAAGCGTTGATTATTCCAAATATCTGTTTGGATTATTTATAATCAGGCATTGAAACCGTCATCCAGATATTAGTAACAAGGCAGTCAACGTGTTAATAGTTGAAGCACTGAACTAAAAAAAGAGAATTCAACGACGAGCATAATAGCCAGTTATCTATACTTATGGTGTTCCTTGACAACCTACGTGCATGGAAATTGATCAGTGTCAGAACTAACGGTCCTTGTGTGTATGCGCGCGTCTTCCAATTTAATTCCCAATCGAGGCAGACACGAGGCTGAAGTTCCATTAATGATTTAGTTCAATTTAAGTTTCATCCAATCTCTCCTTCTCTCTCTCTCTCTCTCTCTCTCTCCTTCTCTCCCTCTCTCTCTCATTCTCCCGATGTTGAATCGACAATGGGCCATCGCAACGATTCGCCGTCCGGATTAACTTCGTCGCGAGAACATCTTATCCCGTTTCTGTTTGCTTCTCCGTGTCCGTGGACAAGGGTATACGGTCGTGTTCGACTCATCAATCACTCAAATCGAATGTTGGAAACTGTTCAACGGGATAAAACGAATGAATGGAACCCGATTGCACAAAGAAGAGATTAGAATAGCTCATGAGATAAAAATCAAATAATCATTATTAGAACTTAAATTCAATAAACATAGACAAGCGTCGTTAACTATAATCCTTTTATTCGTCTTTCGAAGAATATCGAGAACACTGGCCAAGATTCGAAAGCATTACTTGCTCATTTTGCAGAATTTAAAAGCTCTCGACGAGAATAATGAGGGACTAAGGTTCTCGCGACGATGGATCACAGAGGGTTCGAGACGGAAGAAAGCGCCATCGAATTTTGTCTCTGGTCCCGCGTTTATCTTTAAACAAATTTTTTTGAATAACGTTTGAGAGAAACGCTGTATGACAAGTGAATAGATTCTATTTTCTAAGTTTCCAACGAAAACGATCGGAATACCCTTTTGACGAACAGAGAAGCCTGACAAGCTCCAGTATCTTTTCGCTTAATTAATCGCTAATACGCAAACGAAAGAAGGTTGGAGAATCGAGGAGAATTCTTGTCTCTCCTTCGTTTAATCCTCACAGACTCACTTCCTTCATCTCGATCCTCCTCTTATCCTATTATCTCATTTTCCTATCCGCATCGTGGCTCGGATTATGAGGATCGAAAGGATAATTACGAAATTTCTTGGAATCGAAATGCCGCGAAGCTTTGTTTTCAGCTCTACTTCCCTCTCTCGAAATAGCTACATAGAAAACTGCGATCTCGATTGCTTTTCACCGAAACGTCGTTATTCTCACGCGTCTTACGTAACGTCGCTGATTAATTCGAATTAATTTACCACGGATCATGGATCCTCATTACTCGACGTCTCATGGACTATCGAGAAAATAAGGGAAGGCTCGAGAATTTTCGCCAACAAGTTCCGCGAGAAGGGTTCGTGGAAGCATGAGAAATCGCAAGAGATTCGTCGTTGATTCGCATCGGAGCGAGTAGTTGCCCCATACCTTTGTTCGCGCGATCCAGGCGAATCTCTCGACTTGCGCGCGTACTCGCCCTCCTCGACGTTGTCGTTAATGGTCGAGCGCCACTCGACCTGAAAACTTGCGTCTCCTGCCGGAGGGTGGGGTCCGGATATTATGCTGGTGTTACGTCCATGAAGTAACGGGGCTCTGTGTCAAAGGGACCCGCTGCGGCAATCCGGTCGTCGGTAGATAGCAGTGCATGGCAA
The DNA here is from genome assembly GCA_944319695.1 of Tiphia femorata. NCBI lineage: Eukaryota > Metazoa > Arthropoda > Insecta > Hymenoptera > Tiphiidae > Tiphia > Tiphia femorata. The sequence goes on along the minus strand of OX090901.1, from coordinate 19,417,450 downwards.
TAAGAAGATAAGACTAACTTCTCGCGCACGCTTGTGTTCGGACAAATCTATCGATGTGTCTGTAATGGGCCACTGGTTATAAGACGACTCGTTGCGCGTCCATGCTCTTCCCTGTTTGCTCTCTCGCGCTTGCTATTCTCGTTGTTACGATTAAAGGTTGATTTATATCTGCAGACATTGAGCGTGCCTGACATGTGCCGTGGCAGACAAAATAACGCAATGTGCATGAACGTAATCATTACACAAACGTACACGTATTCACGTGTACAGGGTGTTGCGAAAACATACAAGGCAGTAGGTTGGGTTGCCTATCCCTCGATCTGCAGGCGTTCGCTCTCTTGCGCTTGCGATTCTCGTTGTTACGATTAAAGGTTGATTTATAAGACATTGAGCGTGCCCGACGCGTGCCGTGGCAGACAAAATGACGCAATGTGCATGAACGTAATCATTACACAAACGTACACGTATTCACGTGTACAGGGTGTAGCGAAAACATACAAGGCGGTAGGTTGGGTTGCCTATTCCTCGATCTGCAGGCGTTCGCTCTGCTGACCGGCAAGAGTGCGTGGAGGGTAGTCAGACTGCTGCTCTACTGGCGCTAGGTGGCATTGGACGAGGCTCGGGGGTTGACGCTCTCGACTCGTGCCTCGTCCTTATATTAACTGCACTTCAATTATTTTACCTGGACTTTACCAACCTGTAGCCTATTAATCACATAGACTCATACTCATAGACTGCGCCTACTTATGGGCTCGTTAAAGACTACATTGAAGGACAGAGATATGGACCGTTTATTTTGAAAGTGGTGTAAGTCCATTTAAAAAAAAAGAAATTAACTAGTTGTAAATATAAAGGTAACGCTAAATTAATCGCAAATTATGTGATATCTCAGTTTTCTGAAAAAATGGACTTACATCACTTTCAAAATAAACGGTCTATATAGCAAAAGTGAGGCCTCTTCTCTCGCTCCGTGATAAGCGAGGGGGTAAACAAGAAGGGTGGGATAACGCAAACGGCACCGTAAACGCTCTTCTCCTCTTCTCCTTATTCCCTCACCAATGTGTGCGTCTCTGTCATTCCTTGTATGTAATCACGAGCATACAGTCGGTCATAATTAACATCTTACGATCAAGTAAAGCGCAGTGTTTGCGAGTGCATCTGGACGACATAAGCCAGATCGCCCACATTTGGACTACCACAGGTGACGTGCATAGTCACTTTGTCAAAGCTCTTTGTGGAGAACCTGCGGCAGGAAGCAGTTAACAGGTTGCTTGAAATAGCAAGTAGATTGAGTTATTCGAATATTATTATACCTCTGGAGGCGTCTAGATCCCATGCTTGAAAATCAAGACGTGTTATAAAATCCTAATGATCTAACGATCACATGCGTATGTCCAGAATCGTGAAATGTAAATATTATACTAATCGGGCTCTCATGGTGTAGTGAGGTTTCGTTATTCATATTGCATTTGTAAACTTTCATTATTAGTTGCCTCTGCATCTTGATTACTGTGTACATGAAGTTGTTGGAGTAGTTGTAAGTAGCTTTCATATCAATATATTAGTTCAAGGGAAAACTTCCCCCAATTGCATTTTGACGCCCTTATCGCGCTTTCAGAGAGCAGCCAGATGTATTTTAACACTTTAAAGAGCAACCTTCCATACAAGAGCGCAAGCTTTCCAGTCGAGCTTGAGTTTCATTCAATTCTGGTTAGAGTATTATATTTCTTTATCGATTTATTTGTATTCTAACTTTCAATTCACACGCGTAGGTGGAGTTTATATTAATATTCCCTGGCTAATTATTATTCTAACTCCCTACCTAACGCAGTAATTAATCGAGCTCCTTTTGTTGCCACTGACAATTTAGTCCGCATCCTTCATTTGCATGGTCCCTTTAGCTCTCAATACTTCTTTACATGTCCTCGTGCTCTTTCTCTCCCTCTTCCTCCTTCCTCCGCATGCGTGCTATACATTTTGTAAAATATGAAACGCGTATGGGGGTGGTAGATGTGTCGAATGCAGTCGCATGTGCGGAGCGTTGAGAAACGAGAGGTAATCTGGCAGAATTTTCATTGGGCGGTTAAAATGGCTTTCTCTGGTGGTGTAAGCTGAAAGCTACATTATCCGTGATTATTTGGCACGCATTGGTTCGAATTAAATTCCATTAATTTCCCCGTCGTATGGATGAACGTTGCATACAATTTGTCTGTAATCGTCTCGTCGAGTACACTAGCTCTATTCTCTCGGTTTCATTATTACGAGTGCGCACTGTGATACTCGTGTTACTTAGTGCATTTTTTTCCACCGTTGTGCGAACAAGCGCGTGTTGTTTTGCGAATCGTCCTGTATTGCAAAAATTTCGTTGGAAAGTTTCTGGATGTGGGTAAATTAGTAATGAAATGAGATCCTTTCGTTGTTACTCCAAACACTTCAACCACATTCACTTTTTACTCGTTCCTTCAGCTCTCACTGCTAAATTATCCTTGTTAAAAACGCTTTAAATTCTCTCATTGCCCCTCTTGCACGGATGAACGTTGAAAACAATTTGTCTGCAATCGTCTCGTCGAGCACACTCATTCTGTTCTCTCCATTTCATTATTGCGAGTGCACGCACTTGCTCCATCGGCATTCGGCCGCACGCGTGCCGTTTCGCGAAAACGTTCTACATATATTTCGAAAATTTTATTGAAAACTCTCTGGATTTAGGTAAGTCAGTAATGAATCGGAATTCCTTCGTTATTGCTCCCAAAATTTCGTTCACATCCACTTTTTTTCTCCTCCTTTGAGCTTTCACTGTTAAATTAACCTTGTTAAAAACGCTTTAAATTCTGTTATTGCCTCTCTTGCACGGATAAACATTGAAAACAATTTATCTGCAATTGTCTCGTGGAGCATATGCTCTCTATTCCCTCGATTTAATTATTGCGAGTGCATGCACTTTCTCCATCGACATCCGACCGCACGCGTGCCGTTTCGCGAAAACGTTCTACATATATTTCGAAAATTTTATTGAAAAGTCTGGATTTAGGTAAATCAGTAATGAATCGGAATTCCTTCGTTGTTATTCCCAAAATTTCGTTTACATCCACTTTTTTCTCGTCCCGTGAGCTCTCACTGTTGAATTATCCTTGTTAAAAATGCTTTAAATTCTGTTATTGCCTCTCTTGCACGGACGAACATTGAAAACAATTTATCTGCAATCGTCTCGTCGAGCACACGCGCCCTATTCTATTGATTTAATTATTGCGAGTGCACACACTTTCTCCATCGACATTCAATCGATCGCATGCCGTTTTGCGAAAACATTGTACATACATTTTGAAAATCTCATTAAAAAGTCTCTGGATTTGGGTAAATCAGTAAAGAATCTGGATCCCTTTGTTGTCACTCCAAAAACTTCGTCCACATCCTCTTCTTTTCTCGTACCTTCACCTCTCACTGTTAAGAGTTAGGGTTAGGATTAGGGGGACAATTTGTCTGTAATCATGTCGTCAAGCAGACTCATTCTACTCTCGATTTCATTATTGCGAGTGCACGCACTTTCTTCATCGACGTCCAATCGATCGCATGCCGTTTCGCGAACACATTCTATGTACATATATTTCGAGAATCTCATTGAAAAGTCTCTGGATTTGGGTAAATCAGTAATGAAACGAGGTTCCTCCATTGTCACTCCAGAAACTTCGTCCACATCCTCTTTTTTTCTCTCGTCCCTTCAGCTTTGCCACCCTCACTCTTTCTCCTTCTTTAAATTCCTCCATTCTCCCCTCACGCACCGAAGTTACGTGATTAGAACATAAAATTCTCTCTATCCCCTGTTTCCGGCCTATCCCACGTTCTCCCTCCCACCGCGCAATTTTTCTTCTCACCTACACCCTCCTTCGTCACTCCGTTGGCCACGCGCGTACGCGTGTCGCGTCGCGCCGCGCCACCCTTACCCTCCGTGTGAATGTACCTCGCGAAACGCGCAGGGCAGAGAAACGTAGTGCAGGTATAGAAGAGGCCAGGGCTGGCAGGGACGGCCGGCAGCAGGCAGGAGCGAGCGTAGGTGAGCTGAAATAGATCGATGGACGTGCTGCGCACGCAAGTACCTCCGGTTGTGTCCCCTGCAGGGGGTACGGAAAAAGAGAGAGAGGGGCGAGAGAGAGAGAGAGAGAAGGAGAGAGAGAAAAGGAGAGAGAGTCAAGAGAGAGAGAGAGAGAGAGAGAGAGAGAGAGAAGGAGAGAGAGAAAAGGAGAGAGATTCAAGAGAGAGAGAGACAGAGAGAAGACTGGGTGCCGCGCCGTTGCCGATGGTGTTGGTAGGGTGGTAGCTGGAAAAGGGAAAGGGCGGTGTGTATGCGTGCGCGCGTGCGTTTCTGTGTGTGTGTGTGTGTGTACACGCGTGTATGTCCTATACACATGTATATATATATACATGTGAGAACGACAGAGGCAAAAAACAGAGGCGAATGTAGAGAAGCTTGAACGAGTCCGAGTCGGAGAAGGGTGCCGCGCGAAGGGGCGTCAAGAGAAGGAGAAGGAGTAGGGGAAAGAGAAGGTGAATCGAAGGGGAGGATGGCGGCCAGGGTGGTAGAGGATACCCGTGGATGGTGGGAGGAAGAAACTGTGGAGGGGGTGGCTTCGCGATGCGATGGGGGTGGGGAAGGATGTAGAGAACCAGGAGGGGGTGGATAAGGAGAGGAGAGGAGAGAAAGAGAGAGAGAGAGAGGCACGCGACGGCATCTCACCTGTTTGCCAACCCGCCAGTCTGGTTTACGCGCCCGGTCATCCGCCGGCGCTACAAGTGGCTATCCGCTCGTCGTTCTTCTCGAGCCGCGTCGAATCTCGTGTATACCTTAGCACCCTCTTCCTTTCTACTCTCCTTCGCTCTCACCGTCATCGCGATTCTCTTAGTCCTGTCGAGGCTCCTTTCGTCGGAAAGGCTCGTTACCTTTCGAGCGGAAAGAATCTTTCCTCGTTCCTATATCCTCTCTTATAAGGGTGGCCACTATCGGTTACGGACACTTGAGCCGTCGCGTTGGTTCGTTGAGATCTGTGTGGTGGCTCGCGGAGCGTGTTTTCAGCGCGGAAGAGGACAGGCCAGTGGAAACGTGCAGAAATCGAGAAGAGCACGCGCGATCGTACGCTCCATGCTGATGATCCGTCGGGTAGTTTCTTGGTTGGAGGTTCGCAGGATGCGGTAGAGCATCGCTGGACAGACGCTCCGTGGTAAGTAGTATAGGTCAGCGTACCGTCCGACATGTCAGCGAGCAGTGGCGCGCACTAAAGCGGCCTCTGCGGTACTTTCTAGTCCGCCGTGCTTGCCGATTTTCTTCAGTTTTTTATCGAGTTTCCTTCTTTTTGCTTCCTCGAGTTACCTCGTTTTCCATTTTGCTTTTGGAATGGATTCGGTCAGCTCGCCTCCGGCATTTCACGTGGGCGTTTTACTTCGTGAACGGGCAATTTTAAGCCTGGCAAACGATGCTTCTGCTCTCATTGCTGCATACTTTTTTTCTTTTAATAGCGCTCGTGCGTGTAAACCGAACGTGGGTGATTTGTTTTTTTTAGTTTTTTCTTCTTTGTTGTGAAAATTCTTTTTGGAAAAAATTCTGTAGGTTCGAGGTTTCGTGCGTCGTCGGTGCTTCTCCTGATTTTCCGCTTTTATCTCTCTCTGCAATTGCGCCGACTGTAACGGTTTATTGTCGAGCTCGATTGGCCTTCGGGTGCACTCGCAACTTTTCCATAAAGTGGACCACCGACCGTGCGTTACGTACGGTTTTTACATCGTTCCCCGATATTCACGCCCACTCCACGTCACGGAGTACCCCGTAGCGAGGAAAAGAAGCTTCTCGTTCGCGCTTGGCTTGCTGCCTCGACGGGCGGTTTTCTCCGTCGTTGACGTAACGACGTAATGAATACTCGAGGGGACATGTTACAAGTTTCTTCGGCTCGCCTTCGACGAAAATTCTATTTCCGACGAGAATGAAAATATCCTGGGCGGTTTTATTCCCCGTATATTCCAAATACCGAGCTCTTTCAGCCGCCGAGGCCACGAAGAAAAGAGCTGGCTTTTTATTCGATTATTTCGCTATACGTCGTGCTAATTACAAAAATCCTTTTCAGAACACCCTTTCGACCGCAGAAAATTCTCCTCCGTTAACCCCACCGTTGAGAATTTCGTATTCATAATCGTCAAACTAGTTTCTACTTGGAGTTGTTCGCTCAAGCAAAATTTCATCTCGTTGTTCCATCATTTACATCGACTACGCGCGGCCCTCCCGAGCTCGTTACGAGCGTCGCACGCAACGGACGTGAATCACATTTCGTTAAGATTATCTCTAAAAGCGAGGCCGATACGTAGCACCGTGATAAGAAAAGTTGTCGAGACCGTTTCTTGTTCAGCACGGCCGCGCGTAGGAAATTCTTTCACGATTCCTTCGCACGTGTCCATTAAACGTCCCTTCACCGGGGCTGGTGAACCCGAGGCAGTTACGGACCCTTTTTACCGCCCTCGGCCAAGACATTTAGCTTGTTAAGAGCGCTGGCTAAGCAAGAGAGGGAGCCTGAAATTTCGAAGTTCGCATCACGAGCCTTCCGAAGCAGCGTCGCGCGTAAGCTTCGGAAACTTCGTATTTCAGCCAGAGTGTTTCGTACTGGGTATTACATAAACGCTCGAGGATTTGCTGAACTTATCGTGCCACGAGCCCTCCTTTCTTACCGCCAAATCTGGGCCACGTCTTTTACTCGCGCCACGGCTCTCGTCCTTTTGAAAATCTCGCAGTTTCGAGAGAGAGAGAGAGAGATGCGAGTTTAAACGATCAGAGGACCGCGGTAAAGTGTAGAATTTTTTGCAACTGATTCTCAGATACGAGAGAGCACTACGTTCTCTCCTCTGCTCGTCGCGTAAACCCTTTAATTATGCGAGTCCGTAAAGCCAGGAATCCTTTTGGGACGAGGGAGAGGACGGTGGTGCCTAAAAAAGCGGGGCCGTGAGCCTCGATGAGACCTCCGAAAGCGTTTTGCATATAAAAGCTCAGCGTAGACTACGGGACGAGCAGCGTCTGAGACGTTTATTTACGTCAACAGCGACGACGACCCCGAAGTACCAAGGGGAGTTTTTTTCTTTCGCTCCGCGCGACCAGAAGGAAGAAGAAGATGGTGTTGAGCGTCTCGTGGAATCTTGTAAGCTGGCCACTACCGAACGTGGTTTGTGTTTATTTTTTTTTTTTAAGCAGGCTTTTTTACCCAGACGATTTTTCGTATTAAGCGAGTGAACATCGAACGTGGTTTCCTTTTTTTTTTTTTTGGTAGAAGCATTATTCACGAGCATATTTACGAAGTGGCTTGAATATTCAAAATGTATTTCAAAGAAAATAAATCAGGTTGAATGGAAGAGAAGAAGTTGCGAGGATGCGCGGTTCGTTTGATGTTTGATCTTCATCAAACTTCCAACCGCGTAAGAGTAGAAAACTAAAAAAGAAAACGGAAAACCAAGAAATGCGTCTTCCGACAGACGACACTTTTGAAAAGGTCTTTCGCAGGAAGTTTTAAGACATTTGAAAATTCGTCTGCTTGCGTATTTTACGCTTACATTCGCCCAGACGATTGCCCATTTTTGTCCAGTCAATTTTTTGTATTAAGCTGGAGACCATCGAATGCGATTGCTTTCCTTTTTTTTCGAACAACCATTTTTACACAGATTTTTCGTATTATGGAAAATTCTCCAAGACAGTTCTCCTCGACGTCCCAGAAAAGAGCAGGGCGTGAGTTCATTTAACAATTTGGCGAATTATCCTTTATTGAATTAACCAATGTTCGTGGATGAGAGAAGAACGGTGTTACCGGGGTAGCGGAAAACTTAAATATTCCATTGATATACGGCGAAAGGTGTAGCAGATTATTTTCTAACGTTTTCGGCGTCGGCTTTCTCACCCACGGGGCTTTCCACGCTTCGTTTCTACGGGTTCTCGTGATGTGACGATTTATTCGGACTTTGACAGAGCCCGAGAAACGCTTCGCTCACCGCTCAGGCGAAAGCCATTTATCTCGTGACTCCTCGTGAGAAGGTGCAAGGGAGAACAGCCAGCCCGTAGGCGGATGTGAGCATAAAATATGTAAGGAGAAGAATTTCCAAATGTCCTAAGACTTTCTGCGAAAGACCTTTTCAAAAGTGTCGTCTTTCGGAAGACGCATTTCACAGCTTCCGCCTTCGTCTCTTTCTTTCGTCCTCTAATCTTGAAATGTGGTTGGAAGTTTTTTGCGAAGATCAAACGTCGATCGATCTGGGAATCGCAAATTTTCTCTTCTATTCAAAGTGATTATTTTTTCGAATGCGTTTTGAATATTCAGGACTCGCACTTCGTGAATGTGCTCGTGAATAATTGCGCGAGCGGAGGACAAAAGTGTCCGTTTATTGAATCCTACTTTGAAATGCAGTTCACGAGTACGATGTAGAGGAGCGTTGACAAGGACAGTGCAACGTAGCTAGCTCGCGACTACTTATTGACTCGGACGATTATCTTAGGGAGTCGATGTTTAGCTTGAACGGCCTAGGTGTTTCACGAGCTAACGTTTCGTTTTATCTCTAACACTTTAATCGACTTGAGATTGATTTATAAGTGTTGATTACAAATTTCCTTTGGGACAGATAATTCTCCTTCTCTCCCTGTCTCCTCCTCTCCCTCACACGCACACACACTCTATTTTTCTTTCTACCTCATTTCTCATTTTTTCCCACTTCTTCCACCGTGTAGGTACTCCTCCATCGCTCTTCCCCTTCTTTTCTTTCTTTCTTAACCCTATTCTTCTTTTTACCTCATTTCTAATCTTCTCTCTCTTCTTCTTCCACTTTCTTTTCCGTTCCATGGCTCCTCGCTTCTCTTTCCTCTTCTTTGGCCTTCTTTTTCTATTTCACCACTCTCCCCCCTCTGTCCCTCTCTCTTTTACGCTCTCTCACCTCCCCTCTATTTCTCTCTTCTCCCGTTCTCTTTTCTGTCCCATCATTCTTCTCCTCCTTTCCTGCACTTGTTTCTACATCTGTCCTCCCTCTTTCTTCTTCATTTCTAATTTTCTCAGTCTTCTTCTTTCACTCTCTTTTTTATTTCATCACTGGCTCTCTCACCCTCTCTTTCTCCCTCTCTCTCTCTTACTCTCTCTCACCCCTCTCCCTATCTCTCTTTTCTCCTGTTCTCTTTTCTGTTCCATCATTCTTCTCCTCCTTTCCCGCACTTGTTTCTACATCTCTTCTCCCACTTTCTTCTTCATTTCTAATTTTCTCAGTCTTCTTCTTTCACTCTCTTTTTTATTTCATCACTGGCTCTCTCTCTCTCTCTCTCTTTTCGCCTGGGGAGTTTGCTGCTAAATTATATGTTTTTCTTTTGGGAGCTGAGTTTGATTGTTTTTAGTGTATTTTTTGTGTATTTTTTAGTTTTAGTTTAGGTTAGATTACCTTGGTTTGTGCGTTTGTGCACAATTTTTGTATGTTGCGTTGCTTATGTTTGTATTTTGGTGTGTGATGCCTTATGGGACCCGCGGTCTCAAGGCATTAGCAAATATATTTCTTTCTTCTTCTTTCTTTCTTTCTTTTCTCCCGTTCTCTTTTCTGTTCCATCATTCTTTTCTTCCCTTTCCGCACTTCTTTCTACATCTGTCCTCCCTCTTTCTTCCTCATTTCTAATCTTCTCAGTCTTCTTCTCTCACTCTCTTTTTTATTTCATCCCTGGCCCTCTCTCTTCCCCCTCTCTCTCTTTAACTGTTCTTCCCTCTATCTCATTCCTCACTTTCCCTCCCTCGAGAGTGTCCCTGGTCCCAACAGTACCACCGAGTACTCCATAGTTACCCCCGAGTTCACCCGAGTTCAGTCGAGAACGTCAACGGCAATTTGGGTGCACGAATGTTAAGGATAACCGATATCGGCGCGTGACCTGTGATGCGCCAATCAGAAAAGCTCCCTTCCTACGCCTACGTACCCCGTGAATGTACCCGCGCGCGCTACGAGCTCCGATAAATTCGCAACTCGCGCGTACACCCTCGCGTCACTCGAATGGAACAAACTTACCGATCTGGGATACCAGCTATGAAAGCAAACGCGCTTAAACGAGTGTGGCTGACGGGTCCGCGAGTCCCTTGAGATTTGCACAAAGTCGCCCCATCAATTATGAACTCGATGAATAACTTATCACCTTCGTTTTAGCCCACTGCCGATTATTAGGAGGATCCTTCACGAGGACCTGAAAGTCTCCGAACGGCGCCGAGCGTGTATAAATAAGAGACCCTTCATATTCATGAGACGTGGTAATTGAAGAGGTGCCTGGCATTTAAAAGGATCGAAGGATCTCATCGAGAATGCCGCTTCTTGTATTTCAAAGCTGCGAAGGCAAACTGCCGCGAGACGAGTCACGTGCTTAACAGTTACGATGTTAATTCTTTCGGAACGCAGCGCTCGCGATTATGGCCCCGTGGAGCTCGTTAAAATATCTTCTGATATTCTCGCCTGAGAGCAGAGCGCTACCACAGGACGCACTAAATTCTCGTAGGAATGCCGGTGGTGCTGGGCGGCTTGTAAAATTCCGTAATGTCGGTTAAAAGGGCGGTTTCGTTAATCTTGACGAAGGGCTTACTGCTGGCTTTCGTCACCTTCCGGGCTACTCCTTCTCTCTAACGGCAAATTAAGCGGAGAAACGTGGAACGATTATTAACGTTTATTCGTCCCCTCGGCGTTGGTCCTTTAGCACGCTTTGCGTCACGCGATAAATAATTCGATAAAAAGCCATCGTCGCCCTACTCTTCGCCCTTGCGAGCCGTTTATTAACGCGAAAAAATTCCTTTGTATGTAAATCCGGCCTTTTTATTGCTCCATTGAAAATGGCAGTCGCGTTGAATTCGACCGCGCGAGCAAATAGAGAACGAACTAGTAAAGGTGCTGTTTCTTTCTCTCTTTTTTTCACCCTTTTTATCTTATTCGTTATTGGCAAATTGCGTTAGCATCGCGCCAATTTATTTTACCCCGTAGTTAGCAGGTGTACGTGAAATTTACTCGCTCGTAAATCCTGACCAATCGCGAATTACGAAGATAAACTTGGAAGCTTTTGTCGCGAGCGGTTGCACGGGACGAGAATATGGGGGTGATTCTTTCTCACCGTGGGACGGAAGGAAGGACTTCTCGGGTGGAAAGAGAAAGAAGAGAAAAAGTGAAGACGATCGATGTTGGCACGCCCGCGGCATCGACACGTGTCTCTTTGGAGGTACTCGCATGAGAAACGGTTTTGCGTAACCCCATCATTAACCTATGTCCCCGAGAACTGTCGCTACGTAGCGCTCACAATAATTTAACTGGTCTTGGCGAGTGTCGCGAGAAATCGGAGGCAGGCAAGTTTAAGCATTACGTGGCAGGGTGGGCTATCGATCTCTCTCATTCTGGCACGGTCTCACGTGGTCTCGCTCCACCGTGTTTACAGTATCGTTTTCCTAATCAGCTGTCTCTGCCAGCTGCAGCTCATGCGGATTTGCGCGCACGAGCGAGAGAAAGAAAGAACGACAGAGGGTAGAGGAAAATTCTGGGGCGTGGCCCGTTGCTCGTGAGTTCTTCCAAATTTACACTGAAAAAATTGTATTCTTAAAATACGAACTTCATAATTTTTAGATGAAGAAATCACGAGTAACCGATGATAGATAATTTCATAGAGAAATTGCATTGAAAAAATTGTATTCTTAAAATACAAACATAGTTTAGAACAGTAACATACTTTTGAACAGAGAAGAGAATAAAAATAAACGACAGGGTAAGATCGAAGTCGTAAACGGGTACTTTCCATTTAGTGACACAAGTCAACTTGAGTTACCAACATACTGCGACGTAAATTAAATGGAAGGCATTAGAAGTCGACTTGTGTCAACTTGTGCCACTAAATGAAAAGCACCCAGTAAGGTTCGTCTCACTCGACGAATTGCAAACTTGAGTACTCGCGACCAAAAGTTACTTACGTTTCGCCGTTATAAAAGTGAGTGATAAAAATTTCAATCGTCAAAGTTGACAAAGATCGGCCAACGCGCAGATTGTTCCGTTTGTCCGATGATGCAGCGCGGGAAATTGTGTCGGGTTTAAACTCGATTCTAACCAGTTTCCACGGCGCGTAACTCATGATGCTCATCTCCGTGAGCGGTGCACGGCGCGCACGGTAATAACGCGAGATAACAAAGTTTTGTTGTGCCGCGAAAATGCGTTACAACGACGGGCCCTAGTAAACAGAATTAGTACGCGAGAGTTATTCGTTGCATGTCCAGTAGGGTCCACTATGTTCCTTTATCTCTGTCTATTTATCTCTCCCAAACACCCACGCACGCACACAAACGCCGGAACTCCGTTCTCCATCTCTTTCCACCACGCGTCCACATTCACCAATATGCAAACAAACATTTTCAGTTTGCCGTACGCGTCACATTCGCCAAAGCTCAACTCTCCTCTTCCACCCTGAGCTCCTTTATCCTGATTCGTTTTTTTTTAAATATTCTCGTTGTATGCGAGCGTTTCACCGTGCGCCTCTCAAGCGCTTTCAAATACGGATGGAAAACGTCAGATTTAGAAAATTGGCAAGATGAATTGAAAGAGCAAGTGGATGAAGGAGTTACGTGACATTTTTTGCGAAAGTGATTGTATCGACTGTTTCACTTCCTCTGAGAACTAATTTAATACTCGAAGAAGTCAAAGTATCTAAAATGATATACATAAAAGAAACTACGAGTCGACGAGGGTAGTGACGTCGCACTTATCATTGTGCGAGATCAAAATCGTTTATTGCGATTTACTCGAAATTTTAGATTTCTGACGTTACTCCTTCGTTCATTTTCCCCTTCAATTGGATTACGATTACGGGATTCTGAGAGATCCATATGGAAGTAAGTCATTCTCTTTTCGGTCGTTCCTAAAAATTCGTCCATGGAAAGTTTTGGTTCGATCCACGCCCTGCTCCCGGTGAAGGGCTTTGAAACGTCAGACGTATAGCTCGTATGGCGCAACTCGCTTTGTTCTTTGTGGAAATTGATACACGGGATGACGCGACAACGTTCTCGAGGCCGTCGTGAGCAATAGCATAGCGAGAAAATATTTCGACGCGGCAAACGAAATATTTTGTCGCTCGTTACTCCATTTCAACCAACATCCAAATCGATAACGTCCTTTTCCGTTGGATTAATGTTAACGTATGTGCGTAGCGCGAACCAGCAACGGGGATTAAAATAAAATCGTTGCTTCCGTACTCGGGCGAGGCTATTCGCGTTTATAAGCGAGCCGTTATTAAAACGATTAAATCCCCTTTCGCGGATGCGCCAACGCGTGCTGCGGATTCCTTTCTTTTGATTTTTTAATTATTCGACGATATAATACGCGAAGTATAGGACGCGTAAAGAGAATAATAATTATTATCATCGTAATGTGGGCGTTGCTGTTTCATGCGCGAGTTCGTTGAATAAACTCGTGCTTCTCGTGCCCTTTTGACTTTCCTTTTCCACTCGCACCCCTCTGTCTTTCCGCTATGCACGATTTTCCTCACCTTTGTTCTTCCTTTCACTCGACGATTACGATCACGCGCGCTCGGCCAAGTCTATCATTAAGAAGCCAGGAGGAACATCGCGTGTGTGTCCTCGTCGTGTTGTCAGAAGCCGCTTGAACGGTACTTTAGACTCGATTGCACGAGTTAAACTTAAAAGTTAAGTCTTACTTGAAACCGAGTTTACGTTGTAGGCGATGCTCTTCCGCTTATTAATGTTTTGCGCGCCAAATTGGCAAGTCGGAAAGTACCAGATTTCAATAATTAGTACGAAAATTGTTCAACGAGTGTGTTGAAACGAGTTTTATATTAATAAATAAATGTCGAAATACCTCGTAAACGTGAAGGAACGAACAAACAATAACTTGTGCATTTTTTAATGTTGAATTACTGATAATCTGTCGATCAAACAAAAATGTACAGTCTGCTCCAACATCTCTCATTACGGGAAGTGTATTTTTGAACGCAACCCCTAGATGGGTAACAGTTTTTTCAAGGGAGTATCAATCTATCAAAGGGGTTTAAAAAGTACCAGATTGGGTACAAAATGTGCAATTCAAACAATGCTGGTCGTAGGAGACGTGTGCACTGAGAGAAAAGTATATGATATATCTAACTATAATAGCATAGTAAGAAAATTATAGTTGGAAATATCACATTTGTGGTAAATGTTACCATAATGTCGGCAATAATTACGATAGAGGCATAGTATAAGCAACTATATCATATTTTTACACAAAATTATGGTTATTTCTACTAAAAATATAGTATGGTTGAAAATATATAATGGTAAGAAAGTAACTATTTTATATAGTTAATATTACAAGAATATTTCATACGTAGTGATATAACTAACTATATTCACATAGCACATTTTACTATGCATATGGTAACAAGAATAAAGGTAGTAGTTAATAATATAACCATTTGTATAAATCGCTCATTCTACTATTATTTGCATGGTTAAGTGAACTATAAAATATAGTGAGATTATAGTAAACCCAAACATTTTTTTTCTCTCAGTGTGGTGCAACGGAATTTGGGCTTTAAGTTCGACTTAATTTTTAAGTTCGTCTCGTTCAACCGGGCCTTAGACTTATCACAAAACTGTTCGTAGTAAGCGTCGTAATTGACCGTGAGACTTGCCGTCAATAATTCATTTAACAACGAGTAGACGTCGGATTACGTGACGCATCCTTCACTTTCTCGTATCCTTTCATCGTCGAGCAGCGCGATCCTTTGCATACCTACACGTGGAAAATTGAAGGATGGAATTGGAGAGCTGGAATTAATTAGCTTCTACGATTTATCGCGCTATCCGACTCTGTAAGGAGCGTTAGGCGAGAAGCAAGCGGAAGAGAAGCAATAAGATCCACCCGATGCTGCAGGACTTCATTTCCTACCGACGCGACGATCGCGTCAGTCTATTAATAAAAGTGTCTCCCTGGGTGGGTAGGCAGAGCGCGTCGGTGCGCAAGGTAATCGTGGCTTTATGAAGATGCTCTCTCGGTATGCGCGCTCGAATCGGAAAAGCACGAAGAAAGAGTCGAGGAAGCGTAGAGATCCATTGAGGAATAAATCTGAAGGTTGAAAAGTGGAGGCTAGGCCTATTATTCTCGAAATAAGCCGAAGCGCTTCTTCGAAGGCTATAAACAGAATTATTTATCGTAAGGTAGTTTCCTCGAGCCGTGTTCCGTAATCGTCCTTGCCCATCGAAGCCTCGCGCATTCGCCTACGTCGTGGTGGCTCTCGCGAAGGAGCAAGACGCGGTGCCGTTATTGAGAATTATTTATAGATCCATCCTGTTCCTTTATCGAGAGCACTGGTCGAAAGCAGAAAGATTTGCATCCTGGTCCACGTGCTAGGATGGTAGTCGAGCTGTGTTTCGTCGAAGAGTGCACATCCTTTTCTACTCGCAGGGATGCCCGCGAGAGAAGTTTCTCGCATCGTTCCGGAACCCACGCGTCGATTTTCACGTTTCCACTTTTCCGTTCTCGGCTGGGTTTTGCTCACCTCGTTAACCTCCGACCTTTCGCACATGCTCGCCAATGCGAGAACACTTCCGTCTAACACAAGGCGTCGAAGCGTACGTCGCGACGCAGTCGATGCCAAAGCTCTCATGCGCGTCGTCTTCTCGAACGTTTCGTTTTCGCGACGCAATGGCATCATTAGGAAAGGAGCATAAGCGAGGAGCGGAGGCACGACCAGAAGGAGAATTGTTCGGAGAAAGCTAAAATGCACATTCTTGCACAATTGTTATCGAAGGTCCTTTAACGCTTTAACTGTTTAATTTTCTTTCGAAACACTTTTTCTGCCTGCTTAACACTATTTCTACCAAAGGTGTCAAAAGACATCCTCTCAAATGGCATTTTAAAACAATTTTCCAAGATGAATAATTGTTTTTCAAATACTTCTTTCACTATTCGTATATTAATTGTTACATTCATTTAGCAGTATAGTTTTCCTGCAGCTCATCTTGGACCCAAGAAGACACCTCTTGGTCGAAATAGGTATATACAAAATTGCGGTAGAAATAGTGTTAATTATTTTTCAGTGAAGACAAGTATACTCGATGAAAAGAGAATCAAATTTTTATGCTGTGAAATTAACTAATTATGATAGAAAATCAAGCGTTGCTTGTTGGTTTTTTAGAAAATGTAAATATTTATACGTTGTTAACAAACTAAATTTATTACATTGATAAAAAATAAATCGTTTTGAAACGATACTTCCGACGGAGTTTGTTATTTCAGCTTAATGCAAGCTATTGTAAATACATAAAGTTGCCAGACCAACGAATATTCTAAAATGTATATTTTTTTAAAAAATTCGCCTTTCTTCAGAAAGAAAAATTACAGTTGATTCGTTGAATGATAGTACGAATGTAATTCTTTTTATCTTTATGTCGAGTATACTCGACATTATGCGAATAATGGTCGTTTCGTCGTGACGAGTATACTCGACATAAACAGTTGAAGGGTTAATAAGGACGCGTTTGCTCGATTCATCGTTATTTCCCTCTCTGCTTCAGTATGTTTCAGCTTTAATATGTTGGTCGCCGCTCTAATTCAAATACACTTTGATCCTAAAATTTGTTTGCTTAATGCGAATGGAACGCTTATAACCAATGGTGCCATCCGCGCAATTCCTCAGCTGACGCTTATAAAGGCCGCGTTCTCACGAGTCAACTTTAGTTGCCCGATTATAGTTGACCGACAAAAGTTGAATTAAAACTATAGCGAGGAACTTTGTTTCAAAGGAGTTGATCAACTTTTTTGTAGTTCGAGTGGTGAGTCATCCGTCTTTGTTTTCAAGTTGAAGCATGTCTTGAAACGTGTGAGCCTCAGTTGTCTGTCAACTTGGGTTTCAACTGGTCGCTCCATGCGTGTAAATCTGCTTACCAAATCAAATATAAAATCAAATAGCTTCGCGCACAACTGCCCTCGACACCATTTTAACCCTTTACAATTCGGCTTCTTTAAAAGACGAAACACCAGGTGTTCGATAGCTTTCCAGAAATAATAAAACATGTATTTCTTAGATTTTCAACACTTAAATGTTAAAATGAAAGAACGGTAGAAGAAGAAATAAAAGAACTGTCGCATGATCCTATAAATGATCAAAACTAAAAAATTTGATCAGTTTCCATTAAAACGTGTGAATAGAGCCTGACTCAATTTATATTCAACTTTTGTCGATCGACTATAATCGGTCAGCCAAAGTTGAATCGTCGGAATACGCCTTAAGCGACGATGGCGTCGATCGTGTTAAAGCAGGGAACTTAGATACCTAATGCAATGTGAGAATCTGGAGAACGAGTTTCGCGAAGAAAAATCAGGAAGCTCGCGAGTTTCGGATGATTGAAGTAACTTCTTGGCGACTCGAACTTTTCATCGCGAAATTATTCGAGAAGTGGTTACTCGCAGGACGATAGTAATTCGGCGAGTTAGGTCGACAAGAATGCGCCATCACGAGGTACCTAGAGGGTCGATTCAATGGATTCGCCACGAGAAAAGTCTTTGGATGTTTGTTGTGCGCCGTTTCTCCTCCCCAAGACCGTGCAAGTCCTGTACAGCGGCTGGACACAACCTTAATCCGATTTGTCCGTCTGCCGACGGAATGCCGAGAGTCGGAAGCTTCCACCGGATCATCTTTGTATTCGACGCCTTCTTCCACCTTCGTCTCCTCTTCATTCTCCTCTCCCTTCATTCTCCAAGCATTCGCGCGAATGCCGTTGACGGAGTCGAAATTTTTACATCCCTAGAATTCGCCAAGGAAATTCTCGAATAGACCGATCGTCCCATTTTTCCACCAGAGCGTTCAATAAAGCGTTACGCTCCGACTACGTGCGAGGATTTTGAGAAAAGGTTTTGATAGAAGAGAAATCGAAGAGGAAGGAAGAAAGGCTGGAACGATAACGATTAATTATGTAGGATCGATTAAACGTCTTCGGTCATTCTCACGATTAATATTCTCGTGCTTGGATTGGACGTTGTTCTTTATTGTATTTAATTCTCCAGTGGTAAATGAAGATCTTCTGGATTCGGATGAGCGTTGATTGGGATATTGCTTGGAAATTCATTGAAACAGATCATCAGTTGCGGCTGGATTGGACGTTGACAAGAGTTTCTCGGTACATTTCAACGGCTGAAGCTTCTTCATTCTATTTAATTCTACAGTGGTAAATGAAATATCTTCTGTATTCGGATGACTGTCGGTTGGGATATTGCTTGGAAATGGTCAAGGGACATTCATTGAAACAGATCATCAGTCGCGGTGAGAAACACTCGAGTGAGCATCGGCTAAGTGCTCGGTGGTTGGACGCAGGATCTTCGTTAGGACGAGTTCAGCGGCGCATTCTAATTAGCTAAAGGGTCGCCAATACCTATCGAATGAATGATGATCCCCACCGTTTCAGAATCTGTCGCGGATCGGTGACTCGTTTAATCGAAGCCTCTCCAATTAGTCGCTAAAGCTTGAGAATGACATGTCCGCATAACCCAGAATATGTACTCGCGAAATATTATGTAGGGTTGATCAGAGATTACGTAAAAAAAATTGCGATTACACGTGGATTGGCAAAAGTTCGAATTTTCATCAATTACCTTTCATCCGGCCAGCTCTCAACTCTCTCGGTAATTTCGTTCTACCGTGTGGCAAGTGGGTTCGACACTTCTTTTTTTCATTACTCCTACGGCGCGGTATCGGTATATCGTTAGAGCGGTCGTTGCACCCTCCTAGAGAAAAAGAAAGACGAGGCTGAAGCGCGAAGGAAGCGGAGAAGCATTTGAGAGGAGAAGAAGGCCACTTTCCATGATTACAGACGCGAGACAAGGAAGCCTTGTGGCCCGTGAAATTGCCTCTCTGTCCATCACACCGACAGTAAGACAGAGGAGAATGAGGGAAATAAAAAGAAGGGGGGATTACGCGGGATGCGAAGGAGCACGGAAAGAGTGGTGCTCGAGATCAAATACGTAAGACGCGTGAAAGGTGTGCCAGAAATCACGCTTGGGCGAATTGAATAGGGCGGACACTGTCAGTATATAACAGTTCAAAGCGCGCAACTGCTTCTCTAAAATATAAAGCTGTCCTCTAGTAGCACAAGTAGCGCAATGGAGTCTCACAAGCGTAGCATTAGATTTTAAGTAAAAAGTGTTAACTTTATCGTCTTTCTCGCATAAGCTCGACTGGAACGTAAAATAAGGATCTCATACCAATTGAGGCTGAAAAATACCACTATAAGTGTTAATACTCGTTTTTTTTTGATATTTTATAAATAAAGTTGATTTGATTTACTAATGTGTCGTTCATTACATACCGATGGTTAGATTTTAAGACAATTTTGAAACACCCAAGTTGAGTTTCATAACAAAAATGAATTTAAAAGTAGTAGCCTGTGAGACGTCATGTCCTTTATAGTATTATAAATTTGTCATGTCACCAGTTAAGGGTTAAAGCAAAATCTGACGTTTAATTTCACAGGAATTTCGCAAACCATGTTTGAAAAATGCGATGTAATTATTGTATCATGACAAACGTTTTTCAAGATGGATGAAAAATCAGCTTGGATGTCATTGAAATAAAATCTAAAAATTACACGCGCGCGAGAACTAAGACGGAGGCACTGTGGATAAAATCAATCCACCTCCGTAGAATTATCTTGTGGAGAATCGGCCATTTAACGTTACTAGTGGGTATTACCACGCCCCTCGAGGTTCCCGATAAAAATCATCTTCCTTCCGCCCGTTAGTTCGGCCCGGAGAACAAATATCACCGCAGGCAGTCGAAGTCGTCGAGGCTTGGGTCGTAATCTAGCTCTACTTGTCCGTGAGATAAGCATCTCGCAGTGTCCATTTAATTTCCATATTCCGAGCGGAACCGAATCTCACCGTACATTATTTATGAAATGTCCTTGGAACCGTGCGAGGGGTTGCTTTCCGATTTTCGATTACAGGCGACGCCTCAGTAAGAAACGAATTTCCATCGCTCGACCTCCTTCTTTCATTTCTATTACACGTGTAAGTTTGCCTCTTCCTAGTGGAGTATTAGTCGCTTGCCATTTCGTAATATTCGCGACAGGCGTGGGTTTGCGTGTATCTGCAGATTTTCAAAATTGTTTCGAAGAGCTAAGGATCTTGTTAACATTTAATGGACGGGTTGTTTTCTTTCCGTCTCTCATGGTTTCCGGGTATAGTATTACAACTAATGGTAAAGAGAAAAAAATCCAATGTACATAAAAATGAAAAATTAACGTAGCTTAATAAAAGTTCGAGTGTAAACGTAAATCTACGTTGCACGTTTTAGGAGGTTTGAATGGAAAAACGTAAATTGACGTGTCCCATCTGTTCAACGTTAACCCCCTGTCGTACTTTAACGTGTCTCACTCGTGATGACAATTTTGGAGCGAATGTGAATATCAGTCAGACTCGTGGAACCAAATGCGGACCGTACACGAGCATCACGAATCGGATTCGTGGAATTAAATTTGAGCCAAGCATGAACATTACGAGGTTGAATTCGTGGAATAAAGATCGGGTGAAATATGAACATCGTGGTATGGCCTGGGTTTCGTCGAGCTAAATAGTACGGCAAAAGGGGTTAAGGATAGATTCGTTATAGACACGTTTCGGCTTGATAATTTTTTTCATTTATCCAAGCTGGAAATCGCAAAAGTTCACGCTAACACTCTAATTCGATCGTGTCGCGGCGTGGTGGCCCCGTCTGGCGAATAGACGTAGGTCTGTGCGCGTTAAATTCAAAGTTGCGGCCAAGTGAGTAATTACTTTCTGTCGGACACAGGGGCACTCGTTATCAGAAGCTATTAAGGCACCGTTGATCCTTGGAGAAAAGTTTCATCGTTGAATTAGGCAAGCCGGACGGCCATTGCGCTTTTCATTCGTTTTACGAGGAGAAGCGGAGAAATGGAGCTGTGAGGTAAAAAGAACGTCGTATGGTGCCATTCAGTCCGAGCTAGTAGCTACTTGGCTCACGATACTATCGCGTATACGCGTACATCAACGCTTATCCCACGATGTCTTCTTTATGTATCGTTTTTCTCTTCTCCCTCAAATTATTCTCTCCCTGCTTTTCCTTCGACTCTAATAATTCTCAAGTAAGACAAAATATATAATACGCGATATCGGTCGGGCATCTGTAAGGTCAACGTCCCAGTTTCTACTCAAGTCCTGATTTCTACTCACTATGAACTATTCTTCTTAACATTAATATTCGGTTGATAAAATAAGTTACAGAAAGATTAATTATTCATTATTTAGATACTCCGACGTACGTTGCATAGGCTCGTTCCTCGCTAGGTAATAGCTCGTTGTTAAAAATAAATTTCATAATCTGCGCAGTCGTTGTAGTCTTAAATGAGTTGAAATAGGAACATCGACCTTATTGATATCGATAAACCGAAACTGAATCTGTTACACTTGTATGCGCAGAAATAGGGACACGTTGTGAGTAGATATACGGACAGTGCGATTTTTGCCGAGTAGAAATATGTTCATTTCTTGCATTGCATTTAATTAACAATTATTCATAATAAAAGTTATGAAAATTAAATGTTTTTAATTTTATATGTAGTACGACTCCTGACGTGATGAGCGACCAATTTGTTCGCTAACTATTACCTAAAATAATAATTTAAACTACTGTTTTTAGTATCATTTGTCTTAAATGAGTAGAAATAGGGACATTGACCTTAGTCGTATGAATGTAGTCACGAGAATACAAGTGAAAAATATCGCTTGACTCCTACCCTTCTTTCAGCCGTCTGTTCTACATTCCCTCGCTCACTCGATTTATCTTTACCTCAATCTATCATTCGTGGACCTTACGCGTCCGATTGTCCAAATACTCATACATCAATCTATCAATCTCGTTCTCTCGTGCTCTCGCCCCTTGTCTCTCCATTTTCCTTTCAGCCCGGCTATTCTCCTTCCACCGACCATCAAGAGCGAATACTAACGACGTCGAATACATCGACCCTCTCGTCCACCTATTTTCCCTTCACGGGTCGCAGTTCCGTTTCTTGCGAACTTTTACGACAACTTTGAGCGTATGGGCGAGCCGTATCCTATAATTGCTTCTCGATCGTTTCTGTTCTCGAGCGTGCACGGAAGCCGCTGGTGGGGCTCTGCGAAACTGTATGCCACCCTGTTTGCGATTTATCTTTATAGCGTCAGTCCGTCGAGAAACGCGACAGGAGAGTGCAGCAGTGAAAGAGTGTGCGCCGGCGTAGATATGGAAGAAGGCACGAGGAGGCGGTAAAAAGGAAAAGAGTTGCGAAAACTTTAAACGTTGACGGAGCGAACGAAATATGTTCTCTGGCGAGGGCTGACCGTAGAGGAGCCCAGGCGGCGCATTTTCAATCTAAAAAAGTCTCACGCGTGGACAGTCGCCACTCTTTTCTCGTCCCGTCATTCTTTGCTTTTCTCCTCTCCTTTTTACTCTCTCTTCTCCATCCTTCTTTCTCCTTTCTTTTTCCACCGTCGACGACATCCGACATCTGGGGTTTGGCGAACGGCAGATGGCGGATGTTTACGTTTCCGGAAAGCTACGCATCAGCTGGAGTATCGTGGAACGGGTGGAGGGTGCTGGAAGGCTATAACTTCCGCTGTCCTTCATTTCACTTCCATCCCTTCCACCCTCGCGGAGGGCACGTTATCGGTATCTCGATAAAGGCCCACCTGCCTCGCACAAAGGATAGGCCGATACGTCTGAAAGCCCTGCCGCGTAGCAACCTTTTCATACCTTTTTTTACGCCTCGATAAGCATTCATAACGCGAGGATGTTCCCTCTTCCATTCTCCCTTCTTCAATGAACGAACAGTTGGAAGTAACGACGTATTCGCGAGGGATGTATTGCAACGATAGAGTTCTTCGTTCGACGTAAGTGTGGAGAATGGCGATGCACGGGTTAATAGGGATAGCAAACGACCTTGAAGGATTTTCGCGAAGGATCACTTAGCTGCAATGTCGCTAGGGTCGGAGAAATTAAGAGTGGTGGTAAAATGAGTGCACCGGTTTTAATTGAAAGGAATGAAATAATGAGAGGTACCTTCGTGGAAAAGTGGTCACGCGAACGCAGTGACTCGATTTGAATACAAGATTTTGACGTGGGGGTGACGTTTGGTAGCAATTTGTAGGCAGTAGCTTAAAAGGAGGGACACGGTAGATGGGAGACGGTTTTACTCGTCCGCTACGAAGATTCTAGGGGTGAGAGCGGATGCGATTTTTGCCATGCAACAACGAACGTATCTCGCGTTCTAATTACACGTGGGGTCAGCGCGTAAATTGCAATCGGGGAATTGCAGCGATACGAAGGTCCGCCACGGGGTCTCGCCCACCTCCACCTCTTTTACCCCTTCTCCATCTCTACCACGTCCACCACCTCCACCTCACCCACGTCCTCCTCTTTCACATTCTCCACTTCTTCCACCAGCTTCTTCTCCACTCTCACATTCTCCGCTTCTTGCTCCACCACCTTCTCCTCTTCCTTCACCTCCATCTCTTCGAGCCATTTTGTTCCACCTCCATCGAACTTTCCCCTATCCATCCAGGACCCACGCTGCTGCAACTCTTCTCTCGTTTCTCCTCTCAATTCCAATCTCTCTCTCTCTCACTCTCTCGATAGTCTCGCTCTTTCCCCGCTTCCTATGCTCACCGCCGGTTAATTAACCGTCCAAGGCCTTCGATGTATCGAGTGGCGGCGCTCGACTTTCAGAGTCCTTGAACGCCACGAACGTCCTCTCTCTCTGTCGCGCTCTCTCTCTCTCTCTCTCTCTCTCTCTCTCTCTCTCTCTTCCTCTACCAGCTGTTTCGTCTTTATTAACGACACGCGTCGATCGGTTGCTCTGCTAGCCTCCTCGCGGTACCCAAAGGGGTGGATCCTGAAAGTTGAGCGTCCCGCGATGAAGTAACATCGAGTGGTTGGCAATATTTATTTAAAATCTTTCGGTGAGGTCTCCGCAGAGAGAACCTCGAAAGTCACGCGACGAAGTAACATCGATAGCTTGGCAATTTCTATTTAAAAGGTAAACCCTCGTAAGATGTTTTAAAATTAAAATCCTTCTGCGAAGTCTCCGAGCGATTCGCGTTCTCACGGGTACAGAAGCGCCCTCGAAAATCGACAGAATGTTTCCTCTCCACCCTCGATATTTTCGTCCGCAATTTTCCGCACGTCCGGCATCGACAAATTTTTTGCTGCTTTTTTTCTCTCGCAGTTCCGTTCTCGCGCATCATCCGCGCTTGCTCCCGATAATTTTCGCGATGCGCCAACTATCGCGGCGATTGATTTCTGAATTCGCGATAATTGGGACGGCGACGCCTTTTCATCGGGGCACGCTCTCGGGAAATCGCAATAAATCGCTGATACGCGTTGTCGTTCGGTAGAAAATGAAAAACAGGCGTGGATTTCGGAGACGTACGAGGAAGAACGAGAACGAAGGCATTTATTTCGATGTCTTTTCAGGTTCCAGGGTGCAAGAGCACTTTGACACGCGGCCCTCTGTGATTTTTCGATCTCGAGCGTGTCCCACGTACCCGCTCCTTTTGCTACTGACGCAGGTCACTGCTGTCCTTTATTTACTCTCACTTGTCACTGCATTCTTCCACCTCTTTTATCCTTTTCCCTTTCGCGTTCTCCGGTCACGATACAACGTATTTTCTATTCGCGCTTTCAACGGTGCACCGGTGCACGTTTCTCTTGCAAAAAGCTAAACGTGCTGAAATTTTTAGATGGAGAAATCACGAGTAACCGATGATAGATACAAGAGAAATTACAATTGGACACAGTAATTTTCTAGAAGAATTTATTTACCAATCAGTAAACGCTTTGCTACGTTTCTCTTTAGGAACATTTTACTGTAGGTATCAGTTCGTTGATCCAACTTCTTTGTGTTTTTTTTTCTTTTACCTTATCGATAGGGCCCATCTGTCCACTGATCACCCTTCTCTTGCGGAAGTACACGCAAGCTTGTGTACACACGACATTATTGAGGCTGCGGTATCTGTGCGCTGCCATCGACTGGTAGAAGGAGAGGAGAGAGGAGAGAGAGGAGAGTAAAAGCGTAGCGTCTCGTTTGCGCTCATGGGTGAAACAGTAAGAAAGAGAGAGAGAGAGAGGAAGAGCAAGAGAGAGAAGTACCTTGATGTTACGTCCCTGAATTGTACACGTGTCGAGATATTATCGGGGGGTGGAGGGAGAAGGAGGCAGGCAGGCAGGCAGGCAAACAGAGGCGCCATCGTCGGTGCCGAAAGCTTTCGCTCTATGCGTAGCTAACAAACGGTTTCTTTAACGAAGTCAAGGTGAATCGACTGCCAATGGGGTTACTCGGTGCTGTGGCCCTGAAGCGAGAGCGAGTATGCGTGAACGCGAAGGTTCAGGTGGGACGCGTGTCTTTTTCCTTACATGCTCAAAAGGACTACCGAGAGAGTAAGTCGAAGGAAGGGATAGAAAATGTATTCAAAACAAAATTTCTTTATTTTAAACGAGCTTAAAAGTTAGAGAAAATGAGGTGGCATTCTTGAGAAGTGCTTTTTTTCAAATGACGTTTTACTCGCGTCACAGAATTCTGATAAGTCTCTGATGAGAGATTTAATTTTATGCGTTGTTTAGGATCCGAGGTCCCCGTATTATCGTGCATGAGCGCAAAGGTTCAAGTGCGACGCGTGTACCTTTCCTTGCATGCGCAAAAGAACTACCGAGAAAATAAGTCGAAGGAAGGAAGTGAGAATTTACTCGAAACAAAATTTCTTTATTTTAAATCAGCTTGAAAGTTAGAGAACACGAGGCGGCATTCGTGAGAAGTGCTTTTTCAAGTGACGTTTTACTAGCATCACAGAATTCTGACGCGTTGACTGATTTAGACGATGCGACGAATACAGATGCACTTCTTTATGATGCTGGAGATTTAATTTTGTGCGTTGTTTAGGATTCGAGGAGCTCGTATTACCGTGCGTGAGCGCGAAGGTTGAAGTGCGACGCGTGTGCCTTTCCTTGCATGTCTAAAGGAACTACCGAGAAAATAAGTCGAAGGAAAGAATAGAAAATTTATTCGAAACAAAATTTCTTTATTTTAAACGAGCTTAAAAGTTAGAGAAAATGAGGTGGCATTCTTGAGAAGTGTTTTTTTTCAAGTGACATTTTACTCGCATCACAGAATTCTGATGAGTTTTCGATGAGAGATGTAATTTTACGCGTTGTTTAGGATTCGAGGAGCTCGTATTACCGTGCGTG
The DNA here is from genome assembly GCA_944319695.1 of Tiphia femorata. Lineage (NCBI taxonomy): Eukaryota > Metazoa > Arthropoda > Insecta > Hymenoptera > Tiphiidae > Tiphia > Tiphia femorata. The sequence continues at coordinate 19,391,178 of OX090901.1, read as the reverse complement.
AGCGCGAAGGTTGAAGTGCGACGCGTGTTCTTTTCCTTGCATGTCCAAAGGAACTACCGAGAAAATAAGTCGAAGGAAGGAAGAGAAAATTTATTCGAAACAAAATTTCTTTATTTTAAACCAGCTCCAAAGTTAGAGAACATGCGGTGGCATTCTTGAAAAGTGTTTCTCCTCGGTGACTTTTTACCATTTTTCTTTAGACGATGCGACAAAGCTGCCGAGACACGCGTGGACATGAATTTCTGACAGCGTCGCGCGTCAGTTTAACATTTCACCTTCTCTACGACCAGAAGAGCCTGAATTACCGTGCGTGACCAAAGCTGCAAGTGTTCCAAAACGTTTTTACTCACCTTTGTGAGCGCGTGTGGCGCCCGAAGGGTGCTTTCGAACTAACAGTAAGAGTAAAAGGGGGAAAAAAATCCTGTTGCCCTTTCCAGAGATTCAGGATAATCGCTGGTAACCACTTTAACACGCACGGAGGTTTCGCGCGAACGCACGTGCGTGCGAACGTTCGTGCGATATGCGCAAATAGAAGTGGTGAAAGGAGAGGGAATTTTTCACCGCGTGAATTGCAAGCGAAATGCGAGTATCGCAGGTGAGTATTGGCGAGCGATTCGCACGTGAATAACGCGCACGGAGAGCTCCGAGGATGCGGTCCACGCGGAACAAATATTCGTTCTCCCTTATCGATCACTCTCTCAAGTGGTTTTCTCTTTTTCCAACTCGCTTGTCCGCTTGCCCTCTATTTCTCTCTCTCTTTCTCTCACTCTATCTCTTTTCTCTCTTGTCGTTTACGCTCACCCTTCGTACCCTCTCTTCGTATTCCGTGATGCAATAAAGTAGAGAGGAGCCGCCCGCGTTGTAGTACTCGTTCTCATAGTCCCAGCGTCTGTTTACTTTCCTCGGTGGTACACGGATCAGAAACGAGGCACAGAGAAAGAGAGTGAGAGGGAGAGAAGCTTCGTAAAAATTGTGAATATTTTCATCCCCTTACGGACCGTCGCACAAAAGCTTATGAAGGACGTTCGACGATGACGCGCTGAACGTTTTTGCCATTTGTGGCCGACCTTAGAGAGCGTTTAGCCCCGGCCCTTTTCACCGATGCCGCCTACCCTTTGACGTAGTCTCGTCCAATGAAGAGAGTTTGTCGGCCTTTCCCGTTCGTAACAGAGGACGGATGAGATCCCTCGCAAGACCGGAGAGAACCCTCGTCCGCTCGCGAAATGGAGTAGTCAACGATTTAATTTGCAAGGGCACCTATGGCAGGCTACGAGATTTTATACGAAGGTTAATTTCGCTTTGCTCACCGGCTCGTAATTAACTCGTAATTGGTCAGATCGGATTTTTTTATAGGTCTTTCTTTTTTCACGTAACGGCGTGGCGAAGGTTCGTTCGAATATTGAAAAATGTTGTTCCGGTGCAGATGTATTTTAAAGTTACTAGAGTGATTCATTTTCAAGGTACTTTCTCTTGTCGATTTCCCGTCTCTTTTAATAGTCCATGCGTGCTTATAGATATTTGCGCTTGAATCAGAAGATTTAATTTTATTTCATAAATCACGCGACAGGGAAGAATTCTTTCGAATATTATTAGATTGAGATAAACATTTCCACATCCGTACCGTCGCATTCTCGTTGATCGGTATGAAAGTATTTCTGAGGGGTTGACAAGTGGATTAAACCATTTTGTGGGAAAGAGGTTGAATTTTAATGAAATTCTATAAACCCCCCATGAATTTCAGATTTTTAATAAATATCTTGCGCTTATTCTGCTTACGCGTCCTCTGCACTCTCACATTTCAAAGTAAGCTTCAATTTCTCAAGTCTCTCGTCTCTTATCCCCTTACAAATTGGGATGCGCATATGCGAAGGTAACTCAAACTTAACTCGGATATCTCGTTCTAACCACCGCACTGGCGCTGCTCGTCTCGCGAAATCGTCCGGCGGCGCACGGAAAACGGAAGGCACACAATTCCCCTGCTCCTCCTCTCCTCACGAGCGCTTTCCCTGGGGACTAGAAGTTTCGCTCACTTAAACAGTCCATTAAATCTTAAGAGGTTCGTTATGCAACCACTGTGGAAGCTCTCGACGTACGCGGCACGTACAAAGTGGTCTCGCGCCGAGTCCCTCGCGCGCATCGGGACGCCCAAGACCCTTGGTGTTTTCAACGGGGAAGAATCTCGTAAATTAATGATAAAAACAAGAACCTTTCTCTCGTAGGGTCCTTCCATGTCCTCTTCGATCCATTGTTTTTTGTATTTAGCTTTTTCTCCACTCCATTCGTCGTCTTTCGTCGTGTCTCGATTCACAGACAGTTCTCTTTGAGGCTGACGGTCGTCACGCCTGGAACTTTGAAGTCGTGAGTCGGTGATTGTGAGTCGTGGTGCATCACTCGGTGTATTCTTCCTGCAGGTCCTGCATTGCAATACCGCTCCTTGCACGCCACCCTTGGCAAGCTTCGGCTTTCTTCTTACCTTTCTCTGAGTCATTCTCTGTCGACGTGTTCAATCCATTCATCTATAGACTCGGGTTTAATACGATACAATGTGGTCAAGTTACACGAAGGAACTTTGTGCCACTTTCTTCTTACACAAAGACTCTCTTTTGATATGACTCGGAGGCGTTCTATTCACGAGCAGTCCTTAGCGCGTGTCGAGACCACACGTGTTTCCAAGGAAGAAGAATCTCGGAAATTAATGGCAAAAACGAAAACTTTTTCCTCGTTGAGTTCTTCCTAGTTTTTTCTGATTCGTCATTTTTTGTTTTTAGCTTTTGCTCCACTCCATTCGTCGTCTTTCGTCGTGTCTCGATTCACAGACACTTCTCTTTGAGGCTGACGGTCGTCACGCTTGAAACTTCGAAGCTGAGTCGTGGTGCATCACTCGGTGCACTCTTCCTGCAGGTCCTGCATCACAATACCCCTCGTTTTACGCCACCTTTGGCAAGCTTCGGCTTTCTTCTTACCTTTCTCTGAGTCATTCTCTGGCGATGTGTTCAATCCATTCATCTATAGACTCGGGTTTAGTATGATACAATGTGGTCAAGTTACACGAAGGAACTTTGTGCCACTTTCTTCTTACACAAAGACTCTCTTTTGGTATGACTCGGAGGCGTTCTATTCACGAGCAGTCCTTAGCGCGTGTCGAGACCACACGTGTTTCCAAGGAAGAAGAATCTCGGAAATTAATGGCAAAAACGAAAACTTTTTCCTCGTTGAGTTCTTCCTAGTCTTTTCTGATTCGTCATTTTTTGTTTTTAGCTTTTTCTCCACTCCATTCGTCTCGATTCACAGACAGTTCTCTTTGCGGCTGACGGGCGTCACGCTTGGAACTTCGATGCTGAGTCGTAGTGCAACACTCGGTGCACTTTTCCTTCAGGTCCTGCATCGCAATACCGCTCCTTGTCCGCCACCCTTGGCAAGCTTCGGCTTTCTTCCTACCTTTCTCTCAGTCATTTTCTGGCGACGTGTTCAATCCATTCATCTATAGACTAGGGTTTAGTATGATACAGCGTGGTCAAACTACACGAGGGAACTTTGTTCCACTTTCTTCGTACGTAAAGACACCCACCCTTTCGGTCCGACTTTTCCCACCTTTGAAGCAGACGACGGAAACATTGTATCCACAAGAAGAAAATCATCGTGATTATAATCTCAAGATTTGCTCGATTTTCTTATCGCTGCCAGAATCGCATAATGACTTAATGCCATCGTACTTTCTCAAGCCAAGCCCTCCCGCGGAGTATCGCTTATAAGTATTATACGCAAGCTTGGAGGTCGATATAGACGAACGACTGGAAACACCACCCCCGCAGCTTAATATTGCCTTTACAAGCCGAACGGCGGAGTCTCGTTACATCCACCCACCCATCCGGCACCCTTATCGCGCGCGTCACGAAGCAGTCGGGCGTGCAACGTAAAAAAATCTACTTCCTTGCCCGGACGCGGGTGTATTTACATAATTTTCTCCACGCCCTCCCCGCCAGTATCCTCGTTATTCGCGTGGCGCTCGTAAATTTCCGTAAAAAGGTACGCGTGACGAGACTTCGTCGATAGTGAGTGAGAGAGAGAGAGAGAGAGAGAGAGAGAGAGAAAAAAAAATAGAGAGAAACAAACGGAGAGACTCCGTGCACATGATCCTTTGAAAATTATCTCACTGCTGGCGCGAAAATTGGGACGAGCTCGTGTCACGTCGAGCTTCACGCGTCGACGGCTCGTGCGCGCCCTCGTCGGATCGTCGCGTGATTTTATTGTGCGTGCACCACGGGTACTCTACGTGCGGAAAATTTTCCGATCGCTCGGTCCGATTGCGTACTCGAGCTCTCGAGAGCGAGCGGGGCTTGAAATTTTCCGTTGGCAACGAGGCAGCGGGTCTCGCTCGTGCGATTAAAATCGAGCGCGAAGGGGTGGAGCACGGAAGTGGATAAAAATTTTTGTTAATCGTCGGAGCATTTTTCTCCGGGTAATAGGGGTGATTTGCCACGTCACCATCGTAGCTGGAAACGCGCTCGTCCCCAGGGCACGATTTAATAATCGATTCTCGTGAGAGAAGTGTCTTCTGGTTATTTCCATAAAAGGAAACTCTCTTCTCCAGGCTCTCTTCGATCCTAATGCGATCGTGCTATCGGTAGCGCGCCGCTCGGTTGTGCCAGGACTTTCCTGGAACGACAATTTTAGTCTGCCTCGATTCCCTCGGCCGAGCGAGACACGCCATCGCACCCTTGCCCGTGAGACGGCTCACGGTGGAAATAGATTGTCGAGGGTGAGTATAGGTGCGCGTGGAAATTCTAATTTTGTCTGTAGATATTACCGGAACGATACCATGAATCTAACGTGGAAATGATTGTGCTGCGCTACCTGCCTGGCTGCTTATATACTTGTCCAATGGGACAAGCCACGAAAATGCTTTATGAAATTAGGCAACGGAGCCCCCTGCGTTTTTGCTTCGCTCAAGCGCCAACACTCTCTAGATCGTCGGATGCTGGCGCTTTGAATTTGCCTTACCGGGTGCAAGCAAAGCTTCACTGAAACATGCACGACGCACAGTGGGCCAAAACGCGAATCTAGCTGGACAAAAGTATTTCTCGCGGGAAAGAAACAAAATGCAAGATTCAAACATTTCTCATTAGTATGTGGTATATGTATATTAATACTATACCACATCGATATTAAGTAAAAATTGTAATTTGAAATATTAATATTAATATTTAACTAACGTTTGAGCTGATTGAAATTGGCGGCGTTTATGTAGAAATTCGCATAACTCCATATGAAGTATCGCGACTAGAGCTCCCGGTCAGAACCGTGTTTTAAAATACACGGGTACACGTGACACGTGTTGTCGTGCTACACATTATATCTAACACGGATATCCGCAAATACACGTGTAATTGATGTATACACGTGTACACGGGTATTTATAAGAAATTCTTATTCACAGCATCTTACATCTTGTGTCAAATTGTATGTATTTGCATATATAGATATTTCTTGTATCTCTACGACACTTTTTCTAAAAAATGTTCATTTCTTGTTTCCCATCTGAACCTGAATCGCATAATAAATTCTTCATATCTATTCAATAAAAATCTTTTGATGGATAAAAAAAGGAAAACACATGCAAAAATGTTCTCATCATTTTTTAACTGTTCGTAAAGTAAATGCATGTGTAGACCGTGTATTCGACGTTGCACCTCATTGAATACGTCACAATATTTCGATACGACGTAGAAACGTTATACAATACTGTGGTAGCCAAGTGAAATGCACAATTGGACAAACTTAACGTGCTAGCATTACAGAGTGGTACACCTGACAATGTCTGGACGATTTGGACTTTAGGCCACGTTGCGTAATTCGAAATCGATAGATCGATCGATTCAGTACATCTGTTATTTTGTTTGCGAATCGCAAGGGGCTAAACCGTGCGAAGTCTTTTTCTTCAAATAATTCAGCTAAATACGCAATACTGGCCTTTTTCGAGCAACACGTATCGGATAGTGAAATACTATCACACCTGTGCACACGAATCAAATTTTGACAATTAGCTAATATACATATTCCAGTGTAGGTACATATCGTTTTATTTAATTTCCTGCTTCTTGCTCTTTACCATGAATCAACTACAATCACTCAACGTGCGAAAGTGACCTCGATTTCACTTTAGAGGAAATATTCTTTTGTACATTTTTATTCTCCGACCTTGTTAACGATGGAACACTGACAATTTTGACTCTGAAGCATTCTTATCTTATTGTAGGATAACTGGAAGTGCTTGAAAAGTGGCGATGGTTGTTACGAGGAATACAGAAAAGCGCCGAATAATGATCAAAAAAGTAATCTCGCACTTTTTTCAAGAATGCGGTGAAACTCGCAGGAAATCTTGGTTCACAATTTCGCATTAACCTTTTTTAACTCCTTCTTACTTCGTACAAAAAATTGGCCGTGTATCTTAATTTGAATTTTTAACCTAGGAATAAATTCCGCACGTATACGTGACACAAATGGGTTATCTGTTTCGGATAATGATCACGTAACGTCACATGAAACACATGTAAATAATTTCGACACTTCTTCTTTATTTACGCTCGTAAAGTTACAGTTTCTTTTATTTGTGATTTTCCTATAATTAGATTTCCTACAAATCGAAAAATTTTTGGTATATTTCATTTGTTCCTTCGTCCCAGCAGTTGTAGAATGTTTTCCCTGCTTCGCAATAATCATATTCAGGTTTCACTAGAACAGTTAAAGGGACGTGACCATCAAAATGTTTCTGCGATTCAAAATAGGTTGTTTTCCACATAAATATTCACTTACATTCCGAAATGCATTGTTCCACTACCTTGAACTCGTCGTTGATTACCTTTTCATTATCTTCTTTTCTCGAAAGGTAGAGTTTATTCCAATCATTTAGTCTATCGGTCAATTCTTTTTTGAATTCGTCTAGTTGAAAAGTATTACCTACCATCTAACGAATGAAATAGTATTAGGGTCCTCCGAAAAAATGTATTTTTAATGCAAGAAAGTGATGAAAATATTACTCACTTTGCCTGTCTCTCTGTATTTGCATCCTCTATAGCAATCCTCGCTAACTGAAGAACACTTATCGATAGCCTTCCACAGTGCTTCATAATCAGGCTCATTGTCAGTGCTTGCGCCGGCGCCGTCCGAATAGACTACTCCCTACATCGTAATTATTAAGTGACCATGAATGATTTTACAAAAGCATTTATTTCTGCTAAACAACATTAAAATTCTCTTTTCCTTTAATTTTATGAAATATATTTACTTACAATGACCGCAAGAAGGCACGTGATGAATGCAAATTTCTTCATAATTATTGCTGAAATTCTCTCCACTACAAAGTAACGTGAATGTCAAAATACGTCAACCACCGTAGAATACTAAGTAACGTTCGCACGTTGAGCTTTTATAGTTGATCCACGGTAAATAGGAAGTTGAACGACCAATAAAAAGGGAATTAGATAAAACGATATGTGCCCTGGAAGACGTCAGCAAATTGACAAGCTTGGATTCGTGTGCACAAGTGTGCTAGTATTTCACTGTCAGGTACGTGTTAGTCGAGAAAATGTCAGAATTTGACGCACCTAACAGAATTCTCTTAAAGACGAAAACACCGCGAGTGTTGCTTATAAAATACAATTTCCACAGTCAAAATGGTAAAGTTAGAAAACTAAACTGGTAGTGCAGGATGAATAGTCAGAAGTTCACGATATAAGAAAAAGGAATTGGTTAATCTGCCGAAATTTGGCGAAGTATTGTCCAACATTTATATTTTCAGAGACCAATGGAGTCTACGTAAGGCCTCTGGGCAGAACAATGTTTACGGGAGCTGAGAGGGGGAAAAACAGGTTTTCTGCAAATCTCTCATCAAATATTGATTTTAGCGAAACATCTATACACACACTTTTTGTAGCTTGTAAACTTCCTGTTATCAGATTCTTATAATACCTGATTTTACTGCAATATCGTCCCGATTCGTTCAGCCGTTCTTCTACAATTTAGGATACACACTAGGGTGGTCTTTAGTTATAGGTATGATTTTTATTACTTTTAGTTTCATAGGTGCTACCCTGTATTTTTTTCCGGCACGCGTTCCGATTGTTAGATCGATTCCAGCTTGTACAACCTGTATTGTAATTGTTAAAGGGAAAACAATGTTGGGTAGCACTTAAGAAATTCGAAAGTTGAAGACTAAGAACCACCCTATTACACACGGACACACACACGCACGCACACATTTCACGATGGTGGCTGCATACACAGTCTGTCCCATTTCCGATGAGACTGCTCAAAAGTAAAAAAGAAGACGCTTTACAGTGCATTTTTTCCATCATATTTATTCAAAATAATCTCCCTCCGAGTCAATACAGCGTTGAAAGCGCTCATAAAACTTGTCGAAGCATGTCTGGTACTCGAGGGCTGGAATAGCCTTGAGGATGTCGGTCGAAGCCTTCTGGATGGTAGGAATCGTACTGTAGGTGTTCCCCTTCATCGCTAATTTGAGTTTAGGAAATAGCCAGAAGTCGCACGGCGCTTGTGCACGGGATAGACACTGGTCACCGTAAACGTTTTTCATTAATTCGAATGCTTCTTGAGCAGCTTTGCCCAACTTAAAACAAAACTTGATATTCGCTCTTTGCTCCATAGCGATTTTTCGACAAACTGACACATTGGACGTTTAGTTATAATGTCGTAACTATTGACAAAACAATGGAAATGCTACGAAATTTGGTGTGAAGACAGATGAAATATGTGTCTACAAAATTCAATAGATGAATCTGAGATGGCGCTGCAATTGGCTGTTAATTTCAACCAGTCTCATCGGAAATGGGACAGACTGTGTAAGTCACTCCCTTTACAGTCGTGCCTAAAAATCTCGTTTGCCGAATGAAATTTTCAAATCTGATCTGGACTGATCATTCACCGGAGGATGATTCTAAAACTGTCTCGTCTCTCGATGGGTACTTCAGCTTCAATGAATTCTCTTAAATTACTTCGTATAGCAGTGTTCCTTTGCTCTCGACATTCTCCAGCAGTTTTCTTCATTTTTCTTGTCTAATTGTAAGTCCGAGAGAAACAAATATCGGTTAATGCCACTTTTGATACGCCATGCACGACAGTCGGAACCCTGATGTTTTTTTTTCTCTCCAGGGTCGCGTTACGCCAACACCCCGGTTGCAAAGGGGATGATGCGATAAGATCAACCTTCGCTGGGAAGAAATGGTGGTGGTGGTCGTTGACGGAGACTGCTTTCTCGTGTGAGTTTCTCGAGCATTCTCACGCTTTCTCGCGTGAGTTTCTCGCTCTGGCAAATGCTACCCCCTTCTCCGTATTCTCGCGTTATAGTACGAGAACGTTTTCTCGTTCTATTTCGAGATTCTCGATTCGAAAGCACCGCTGACGTACGGCCGCACGATAATCGCGCGATAGCCTCGCGCATCTGACCCACCAGGTGGTCCGAGGGTCTCACTCGCGAAGATAAGGCCAACGTTATTGTCGGGCGATCTTTGAGAATTTAGGCTCGGCTCTCATCTGATTCCAGATAATAAGTTGGAGTACGCAAGTCGCGACACGGACGATTCAAATTAGCACGATCCGTGCGAGAAATCAAGCGATCAACATTCTCCAGCGCTGGCACATTAACGTTTCTCGATTTTTCCAGATTTTCTTTGTTTCTTCATCTTCGCCGACGTTTTTCTTTCTTCGTTCCGTGGGTAATTAAAAATCGTCCGACACGGTTTCCAAGCGCTCTCCTCTTCTCGTCTGTCTTCATTCGCGTTTATTTACAGAGCTGCGAATGTATTTGGGTCTTCGTGGCACCTCCATCAATAATACCCCACTTTCAGCCCCTTGAACATGTCTAGAGAAAGGGAGGGTAGAGGTGAGGCGCATAAGTAGCTAGCCTCTGCGTTTCAATCGTCCGACTTTGCATCATGCCGGCCAATAATCGGGTTATACACTATTAAATTCGCATTATACTTTGTTGGCAGAGTTAACGGTGGCTCATGAATATTCAATAAGTGTAAAGCCCGAGCCGGGCGCGTCACGAGCTTCAGCCGTCAAGATGTAGTGAGAATCGATTAAGCGCTTGTATATATTGTATATGTGTGTACGTGCATATGTGGAAAGCGAGACTAACCGCACCTCGATTTCGCGCGGATCTCCGAGATATTGGCGTGGGTACGAGACCTCAGGGGTGTGGTGAGGGCTTTGAGACGAGTGAGTGAGGGTGGTGAGAGAGGACGAGAAGTAGGAGGTGAAGGAGAAGCGCGGATTATTTCGGTGAGGATGATTTAGAGAGACCGGAAACGTGGAAGGACTCCGTGATAGGGTCAGCATGCAAATGAGGACGAGTGGAGAAAGGGGTAATTGCTATTTCACGTTTTGCTCTAAATCCGAACGTTTAAAAAAATCGATTTTCATGCCGCACTCGTTAATAGAGGTCTCACTGCCGAGGATAATCGCTTTTTGAGGTTTTCTCGTCATTAGGAAATCGAAAAATTGATTTTCGCGTTCAATCTCTGATTTCGCGCGTACCACGAACGCTCAGTTCTCCAAATATCCCGTCATGAGCGAGCAAAGGGGTGGCCATAAAGCATCTGGAGATATGAAATGGCGAGGCTTAACCGAATTCAAAATTCTTTTTGCTTTATATTCGAGCGTTTTGCATTAAATCTGAAGGTTTAAAAAAATCGATTTTCATGCCACACTCGTTAATAGAGGTCTCACTGCCAAGGATAATCGCTCTGTGAGGTTTTTTCGTCATTTAGAAAATCTCAGTTCTCGAAATATCCCGTCACGAGCGAGTAAAGGGTTGACCATAAAGCATCTGTAGATAGGAAATGGCGAGGCTTAGCCACATTCAAAATTCCTTTTGCTTTATATTCGAGCATTTTGCACTAAATCTGAAGGTTTAAAAAAATCGATTTTCATGCCCCACTCGCTAATAGAGGTCCCACTGCCAAGGATAATCGCTCTTTGAGGTTTTCTCGTCATTAGGAACTCGAATAATCGATTTTCACGTTCAATCTCTGATTTCGGGCATACCGCGTGCACTCAGTTCTCCAAATATCCCATCACGAGCGAGCAAAGGGTTGGCCATAAAGCATCCGCAGATAGGAAGTGGCGAGGCTTAACCGAATTCAAAATTCTCCTGCCCTCCTGTTCAACCCGTGCGGTCGAATCCGGCACGTACGTGGCTCTCAAACGGACAGCGATTTCCACGTCTAAATATGCCTAGCCAAATATACAGGGTGTCCCGCAATAGGTGTAATCCCCGCGAAAGGGTTGTAGCTGAAATAATTCTAAACAACATTTTCCTTTGCGAAAAAGTTGGACGAGGCTTACTTTTTGAATTATTAAGGAAAAACATAGGCGAATGAGCGCGCCCGTAAAGCCCGCGCTCAGGGCCGTCATGTTCGCCACTCACCGCGGTTGTGGACGGACGCATCGCGGTGAAACGGCACGAAGCGTTGGACAGAAATTATGTCCAATAACAAATTAAAATTCCAGAATAACTTCAGATGACGAACCCTAGAAGGCGAGGGGATGCGTAACACATTTCCCCATGTAAAAAAAAAAAAAAAAAAATTAGGGTCAGGGTTAGGGTTAGGGCTAAGGTTAGGGTTAGGGTTAGGGCTGACCCTATTTTTTTTTTTTTTTTTTTTTTGCATCGAGTAATGTATCACGCATCCCCTCGCCTTCTGGGGTTCGCCATCTGAAGTTATTCTGGAATTTTAATTTGTTATTCGACATAATTTCTGTCCAACGCTTCGTGCCGTTCCACCGCGATGCGCCCGTCCACAACCGCGGTGAGTGGCGAACATGACGGCCCTGAGTGCGGGCTTTACGGGCGCGCTCATTCGCCTGTGTTTTTCGTCGAATAACAAATTAAAATTCCAGAATAACTTCAGATGACGAACCCCAGAAGGCGAGGGGATGCGTAACACATTTCCCCATGTAAAAAAAAAAAAAAAAAAAAATTAGGTCAGGGTAGGGTCAGGGCTAAGGTTAGGGTTAGGGTTAGGGCTGACCCTAATTTTTTTTTTTTTTTTTTTTTTTTGCATCGAGTAATGTATCACGCATCCCCTCGCCTTCTGGGGTTCGCCATCTGAAGTTATTCTGGAATTTTAATTTGTTATTCGACATAATTTCTGTCCAACGCTTCGTGCCGTTCCACCGCGATGCGCCCGTCCACAACCGCGGTGAGTGGCGAACATGACGGCCCTGAGCGCGGGCTTTACGGGCGCGCTCATTCGCCTATGTTTTTCCTTAATAATTCAAAAATTAAGCCTCGTCCAACTTTTTCGCAAAGGAAAATGTTGTTTAGAATTATTTCAGCTGCAACCCTTTCGCGGGGATTACACCTATTGCGGGACACCCTGTATAGAAACTTGGAGGCTGAGTTAATGGAACATTTGAAATTCGGACGTCACGTTATTTTGCCGTGACAGCAAAGGCTTTACTTACCATGCTCTGAGCGAGCATCCTGTCTTATTTCCTATCTCTTCCTTTCCATTTCTTAACCTGCTCCCGCGAGAGAACCGTTGCCAAAAGTTTTCTCATCCAAGATTAACATTAAGTTCGAAAAGTGTATCATCGCGGTGCTTTAAGTGTATTAAGTTCGCCAATCTTCCTCGGCGGTCAGGGTGGAAACGTTAGGCGCGAGGTCGTGGCGGGCATTACCGATGCGATAATTAAACCGGCAAGCTTAAATTGGGTGGAGCGACGTGCGAAAAGTAAGAAGGAAATTAAAACTTGTTCCCTCGGTCTCTGTTTCTCCCTGCTTTCTTCGTTCGCCTCGTCTCCACGCGATTCCTTCTCGTCGATGGAAGCGCATGGAAATTAATTGGTAAAGGTACACCCGTGGAATCGATGAACTTGGCTGGAGCAATTAAGGGTGCTCGCTCGATATTTTCAATCGGCTCACAGTCGCGGCTTAAAACTCGATTATTGCCTGCACGGTTTTGCGACGGGCTAATAACGCCAGGAGACGTTGACGTTGTTGGCGACTGGAAACTCGCTTTCCTCTCTTGACGTCGACTCGCTTCCTCGTGCCAATACGCTTTGTCTTGCATGCGAGTGTGTGTATTGAATGCGTTTACACGTCCGCGCACACACGATCCTCGCGATACACCGGCAGATGGACGCGTTCAGAGATGGTGAGAGAATTGATTCGATATGACGGCCGCGGCGTCGACGGAACGACATAAAGGACTGTGGGTGGCCGACGCCAGATTAATTGGGATACCGAGAGATAACGAACCGCGAATTGTCTCGAACGCGAGGCCGCCTCGCGTTGGTTATCCGTTTCTTTCTCGCATTACAGGAAATCGTTTCGCTTTGAATTATTTCGTCTGTTGTTCGAAGCTTTCACTGTGAAAATCTTCGATGCTCCACGACGCGCTCCTTTTCACCCTTGTTCTTTTCCAAGGTGGGAAAGTTTTTAAGTGTAGAGAGTGGGAGGTAGAAAATTAATTATACTAAGAGACCGTGGGAGAAGCGTGCTGCTAGGACGAGATAGAATCGTGAACGTTGAACTTCCACCGTAGGCAATTCGATTGGATAGCTAAGAGCCGCAAGCTACGGAGCTCTTTCTTTGTACACGTCACGGGTTGGAGAGGAAAAATTCCGTGCCGTCGAGGCGAGATCACTTCGCTAATTATATGCCGAGCGAAGGTATCGCGGACGTTAAATTAAGCAGTCTATTTTCATTAAGCCGAGGCCGATCGATAAATAAAGTACCGACACGTAAGATACGGTGGAAGGCTTTAATGGAAGATAAGTTTTTATTAGTGTCAGGCAGTCCGGGGTGGTGAAGGAATTTCGTTGGTTCGTTTACTGTGGGGCCTGGTGAACACATTCAGCTTTCTAATTGTTCGATTAATTGCCAATATCTGTTTACGCCTACGTGTAATTGAGTTTGGACATTGGTAGTGAAGTGGAAAGTTAGGGATAATGAATACTGCCGCGTAGACCGCATAGTCAGGGGTGAAGAAGAAATCTCGGTGATTCTCGTACTGTCGGTAATGGTTGATGCGTTGAGCCCGAGTAATGCATCGAATCCTGGAATTGTCAATATCTATTCATACCTACGTGTAATTGCATTTACATATTGATAGAGAAGTTGAAAATTAGGTGTAACAAATACTGCGAGGTAGTTAGGGGTGAAACGAAATTTTCTTGATTCACGTACTGCTGGTACTGGTTGATGCGCCGAACCCGAGTAATGCATCAAATCCTGGAATTGTCAATATCTATTCATACCTACGTGTAATTGCATTTACATATTGATAGAGAAGTTGAAAATTAGGTATAACAAATACTGCGAGGTAGTTAGGAGTGAAGCGAAATTTTCTTGATTTACGTACTGCTGGTACTGGTTGATGTGTTGAGCCCGAGTAATTCATGAAACCCTGAAATTGTCTTATTAATTGTCAATATCTATTTACACATATGTGTAATTGTATTTACATATTGATAGAGAAGATGAAAATTAGGTATAACAAATGCTGCGAGGTACCCGAGTAGAAATGAATCTAGTACGTCCGATGTGAAACCTAGTAGGTAGATAGTATTGACTAGATTACATTTTCTTGCTAGCAGCTAGGTCAGTACTAGATAAGAATTTATAGACAGTTTTACTGACGTAGCGGTTGTGTAGTAATACATAGAAAATATGATACTAGATGGTGCTGTCTTTCCCAGAAAATATAATCCAATTACTAGATCGCCACTAGCATTTTTAAATTAGTCAGCGAATCTCTCACGAGCTTGACGACACCGGTGTGAACCTAACATCTCAACTGTCAGCATCTCATGAAAAAATTTCAAATTTACTTGCATCCAGCAAAGTTCAAGGAATTCTTACAAGTTTTAACAATAGTTCAAATGATTTACACCAAAAATCTCGTTTTAAAAAACGAGATGCGAACTTCGCGTATGGCTTGATTGCATCTCACCGAATTTCGATCTTTCAACGTACAGGAGTGATATTTCGAAGAGTTCAACGTCCTGGGCATGAAATGTTAAGAGTTCAGGCGAAAAAACTATAACAAAAATAGTTTATCATCGCAAAGTAAGATGCTGCGCAAAATTAGGGAGTTCATGTCGAAATAAAATGTTTTCTGGATAGCTGTAGACATACTACAACATATTCCAAAGAGTTCGAGGCACTAGCAATGTCGAATTATTTTTAAATAAATAAATACTCTTCGAGTGCCGTACACTTATAAAGAAACTCCTTACTTTTGTGGATCATCTCACTCTTTTCTCTCTCACACAACAATCCGAGTTGTGGCTATGTGTAAGGGAACAGGCTCCGTGAGCTAGAGGTCTCAGGTTCGAATCTCCTCACCCAAGAAGGTGTATATAAAAGTGGATTTTTCAATTCAATAAAAATACAAGTAATCGTTAAGCAAATTGAACACCTACTTACCGGCGTTTCAGGAACAACGATACGTTGGCAAAAAATAAGAATTATCCAGAAGTTTATTTTATTTTGCTACTTCCTGTCCAGCCCAGGCTAGGTTACTACTACATTTACATATCTTAAATTTTCTATCTAAGTAGTAGCCAGTTTTTTTGATGCAGCCACTGGTAGAAGTGACCGTTACATTTCAAGCCCACTACTACACACAAAAAATAGACAATTCCGATGTATATCTCGTTTTTTCTATATCTGAACTAGACAGCAACGATGTTCAAATTCTACTCGGGTAGTTAGGGGTGAAATGAAATTTTCTTGATTTACGTACTGCTGGTACTGGTTGATGCGTCGAACCCGAGTAATGCATCAAATCCTGGAATTGTCAATATCTATTCATACCTACGTGTAATTGCATTTACATATTGATAGAGAATTTGAAAATTAGGTATAACAAATACTGCGAGGTAGTTAGGAGTGAAGCGAGATTTTCTTGATTCACGTACTGCCGGTACTGGTTGATGCGTTGACCCCGAGTAATGCATCGAATCCTGGAATTGTCCGATTAATTGCCAATATCTGTTTACACCTACGTTTAATTGTGCTCACATATTAACAGAGAAGCGGAAAATTAGCGATAATAAATACTACCTCGTAGTACACCGAGCGAGGGGTAGGGAGAAATTTCGTTGATCCTCCTACCGCCAGTACTAGTCGATACGTCGGATAATGCATCGACTCCTGGAATTGTCCGATTAATTGCCAATATCTGTTTACACCCACGTTTAATTGCGTTTACACATTGCTTGAGAAGTGGAAGATTGGGGATAATAAATGGATAGATGATGGAGTATCGCGTACAAATTGAACGTGCTTGTCTCTGTCGCATAAAGCGCAATGAAATTGCGTCCACCCATTTGTCGTTTCACCGCGTATCCATTTTTTCGCAAAGTGTCACTATATTGTTCAATTTCAACAGCCGGAATAAACGGGCCGGCCCATCCCTTTTCTCGCACGCTCGACGTTTCCGCCATGCAAGCGGAACGAGCGAGAAACATAATCCGATGGATTTCGTTCCTCAGTTTAACAAAGCAACGGATCAGGTCGCCGCTACGGATATACTATCCGCGCGCAAAGAGTATGCTAGAATAACAGTGAAAGAAACCGGAATCGGACGAACGAGGACACGGAATTAAATTTTATCCTCAATTTGTAATTACAATACATTGGAGATCTGCAAATTTCGTGGCTCTGACGCATTCTAATCGAGGTAACGTTAGTGATTAGGTGACAGACGGGCTCTTGCCATTGCGGAAATACCATCCGTGCAAAAAGAGTAGGCCTGAATATCATTCGGAGAATCCAAAGTCGGATAAATGGAAACAGGAATTCTTTTTAGCCACGATTTTTAATTACACTGTAAAACCAGCTGATCAATGGACTATTGCTTTTCAATTAACGAAACCATTCGAGATCAGCAAATTTCATGACTGTCGAGCACTCTAATCGAGATATAATTAGAGATTAACTGGAAGACGAACTCACAGCAGTGCGGAAATACCATTCATGCCAAAGACTATACCAGAATAACATTTAGAGAACTCAGAGTGAGTGCGAATGAGTACTCTGAATCGATTCTATCGAGGATATTCTCCATCCTCGATTTTTAATTACATTACAATAAATTCAGATCATTTATCAACTACCGCTCTTCAGTTTACGAAACCCTTGGAGATCGACAAATTTCGCGGTTCTGGCGCACTCAAATCGAGCACCCCCGAGGTACCATTACAGATTAACGCGAAGACGTGCTCTCTCGATCGTTGAACGGCACTCGCGCAGCTGGAATCCCGATATCCGGTGCGCACCGGTGATTACATCGTGGCATTAATTCGATGATAATCGAGTGCGCTTGCTTGTAAATCCAATTATAAGTTCCGAGGTTGCGAGGCGGAATTGGTCTCGGCATACGTCTCAACTTACTCCGTAATTTTCCGTCGACGAAGCACGAGTGGAAGAAGACGACCGTGAAAGTCGGAGGCAACTCGAAATGAAAGACGAACGAGAAGGACGACGAGCGAAACGCGAAGACTGGATGGAAGAATTCCTATGATATTCTCAAGGGAAGCCTCTTCATTGCCTCGAGACCTCCTTCCAACCTCCCCCTTATCTCGTACTATTAACGATTATTTTTCACGTGGGGTCCGAAGTGGCCGTCGTATCTGACGACTCCATTGAGATCTCTAAATTTTCGGGACTACGGTCTCTTCCACGCCTTGAATAAATAAATGAATTCATTTGCAATCTCGGATAAGGGAGAATATCGTCGTTGGAAAAAATCGTCGACTAGCAGTGAGCCGTGAGTAGGGAGAGAAGGCGATGAAGGAAAATTGCTTGAATTCTGAGGGCGCATTGTGAGATGAGGCCTGTTCGATAATTCGCTCGAGGATGGAGCTGGAAGCTTGGAGCACGTTTCGTAATTCTCCTCGATTAACTTCTCCCTCGATTTCTACCTTCCGTTCTCGGCGATTAGTAATCAACAAATGCACCGTTGCGCTTCGCGCGACATTGAGCGATTTCTCGATGCTAGTGGGTTAAGGCGCAGGGTTAAATTGCGTGCACTCGTCGTCGCGCACCGCCTCGGCGCATAAATCGCCCAGCTTAGAAACCGACGAGAGGGTATCGTGCCAATTACTCGCGCAACGATACCGAAGGCCAAGAGGGCTTCGAGGAACATTCGAGGTGGGTGGATTTGCGACCTCGAGCAAATGCCAGTAATTTGGCACGGAGTTCTAAAATTGCTCGAAAACTCTGGACAGTTTTTTTTTTTCTTCTTTCATTCCGCAATTTCATTTCAGCCAGTATATTAATTACTGCCTCTAGGTATAAGTACATTCCATTAAAGATTTTTCAACGTTCACAACCGAATTCCTGCTTTCCAAAGAATAATTAAAGTCGATATAATTTACACGAGGAATTTTTCAAACATATTAGATATGTTATGTTTTAATTATATTATATGTTATTATAAAACATATCAGATAGACTATATGAGCCGTTTATTTTGAAAGTGGCCTAAGTCCATTTTTTTTAAAAATAAATGAGATATCACGTAACATTAAATTATTGCACTAAATTATTCACGAATTGTTCACGAATTGCGCGATATCTTATTTTTAAAAAAATGGACTTAGGCCACTTTCAAAACAAACGGCTCATATTTATGCTACAATTTTGTAAGTCAAATTGCATCCAATTACATTATTCTATCGAAAGCTTCACGTACATTTCTAAATCGCAACTCGAATACCCCATTCTTCGCAAAAGGAGTACAAAGTAACAAGAAGCGAACAGCTTCATTACATCACCCTTAAATTTCATCCAACAATAACTAATTACTCTCTTCTCACCCTCCCACATTCTCTACCCTTCTACAGTCACACATACACGCACCCTGGCCCTAATCAACTCCCCAAATCTGTTTACAAATTATCGATCGTCCAAACTCGATGACGAATCCTCGACACACACACACACACACACACACACACACACACACCACTCCTATTTCCGCGCCAGTCCGTGGAGAACGGGGCTTGCTCTCGTCCCGAACTATCGCGCAAATAATTATTCTCGATCAATAGGTATACACTCAATAGCTCGTAGGCACGCGCTCGCTCGCTCTGCCAATTCTACGGCCAATTCTATTTTCCAATCGTCGGCCAACAACAAACGGGGAGGAAGCTGTGGACAAGAGCAGCGGCGGCAGCGCGAGGGCAACAACGCGTTACGCAACAGTATCGCGTCGGCATGAGACCCACCCTGTTCCACTGGGACCGACGACGGCCGCTAATCCTCCCCGACTTTGCGTACCTTCATGGGTGGAAGGGTGGGTGGTGGTGCGATGGTGGTGGCAGTTGCGGCGCGTGCAATTGTAAGCCGCCTCCATTGTCAACGTACGAGAGGAGCGGAGTAGAGGAAGGCAGGCCGCAATGCAACGGTAATTAAACGACTACTCGAAGTTGGCGGAGAAATTCAAACGGTCCACGAGGCCGAACGTATGTTGGAACGGTGGATGGACATGATGGTCGAGAGTATCGGCCAGTAGAGGCCTACTACTGGCCTATCCTCGACGTTAATGCGTGCTCCTAAACTCCGAACGAGATTAAGCGCGGTATTCTTGGACCCTCGCGTCCACTTTCTGCGCTTGTGTGCGGAAGTGCGTGTGTGGTGAACCTCGGTGATTACGAGGATCCTTCCGTGTGATTCCAGGCATTGTTTATAGAGAGAGAGAGAGAGAGAGAGGGAGACGACGGATCGGGTTTCGCCTTTCTGATTTTATTGGCTGGCCCATAGGGAGGGGAGCAAAGAGGGTGGAATAATTTGTCGTGGTCGGAGCTTGAATTCCGTGTGCTCCTCTTTCTTCTTGTGGATCTTTTTGCGATGGTCTGGTGCTGGCTGGTCGTGGACGATGAGGGTGGAAGCAGGATGTGCGAGCCGCTCCTGTGGGCGGAAGTTATGGTGGCATTAATTGCGTCGTGAAACTCGGTATGGAATTAGCTCGTGGCGTGATGTAATAGTGGGGTAGGAAGGGTTGCAGATGAAAAAGTGGGAGGAGATGGAGGTGGAGGAAGAGGGGGACGAGGAGATGGAGAAGAAGGATGAAGAGAATAGAATAGAATAGGATGCATTTATTAACCCAGAGCGACCGCCCCTAGGGCCCCAACAAAAATACGCGATAGCAAATGGAAAAAATAGAACATGAAAGATCGAATGCCTTCCTAATAAAATTAACACTAAACGTAGAATAAAATAGAGAATAAAGTATACCAAGTTGAAAATAAAAAACAAATACAAATTAACCCTTTCGCTACGGGCGACTCCTCCGCCACGGCGCTCCCGCTGTACGCCCGTAGTATCTGAGTGGCATCTTATGCAGGGCGACTATAGTCGCCCGTAGTACGTCGGTGGCATTCTATGCAGGGCGACTATAGTCGCCCGTAGTAGCGAAAGGGTTAAATAAAGTGAGGAATGGAGCGTGACAATAAGCATTATTAGCTGGTTGGAAAATTGAAACTAACGAAAGACAGTTTTCCAAATAAAAAGAAAACAATCGTACTATCCAGGAGGAGGAGGAGGTCGAAGAAGAGAGGTAGAAGTTGAAGAGAAGGAGGAGAACGATAAAGAAAATAAAAAATAGAATACATTTATTAACCCTGAGCAGCCACCCTTAGGGTCCTAACAAGAATACACTATAGCCAATAAAAAAAAAATAAAACATAAACCATCGTATCTCTCCCTAATAATGCGACGTGTCCGATACAAGAAACGTAGAATAAAATAAAGAATAAAATATGCAAAAATAAAGAAAAACGCAAATCAAATGGAGCGAAGAGTGGAGCATGACGATAAGTATCATTAGTTGATTGGAGAATCGAAATCAACGAGAGATTCCAAATAAAGAGAAAAAGGTTAGCCTATCCGTGAGAATGAGGAGGAGGAAGAAGAAATTTAGAAGGAGATGGAGAACGACGAGAAGGTGGAAGAGAAAGAGGAACGAGATGAAGCGCGCACATGCGAGAGGAAGCGGAGACCTGCGGTCTGGCCGTGGATTCAGGGGGGGCCCTTCCGCTAATCCTCGAAATTGTTCCGTAAGCTCGGGCCATGCCTGTTTACAAAACTGCGAGCGCACCGAGGCGAGCTTAACCGAAGTAATGAACCTCGCGCGGGAAAATGCGACCTTTCCCCTTTCCTTCCCTCCGTGGGTGACGACGACGAAGCGCGCTCTCGAAGGTAAACGAAGTGGGCAAACATCCGCGAAGGTAAAGCTCAAAGGGTGGGATGGTAATCCGCGAAGATACATCGCGATCACGGAACACATTTTACTTAGAGGCCACTACGATGCGCGTAAGGTACAGTTAAATTTGCTTTGCGATCCCTTCCTGTCCTCCAAACTCTCTCATCCACCAGAACGTCTTCGTGAATCGCGTTAGATCGTATCGAACAAGGGGAACACACATCCTGGCCGTCTTATTGTTAGATCTCGATGAATTTGAAATATATCATAATTCGGCGCCCTTATGCCCGTTTCCTCCAACGTGGTTCAATTCAGAGTTCCTGTGAACTGCGTTCAAAGTTGAACGCAGGTTAATCTTCGGTCAACTTGTTTCGCTTTCCGTCAACTTTACTTTCGTTCAGATCAACTGAACGTATATCTTATGCCTGCTAATTCATATTCAAGTGATGTGATTGGCGCGCAGCTAATGTAACAAGCGTATTGCTATCGAACGAACCGTTATCAGGCCTAATAGTATTTATATATGAAAATGATACAGGCGTATAACCTTTTTCGTTAAATTTTATTTTTTCCGGAGTTTGCTCTATTAACAAGCGAAATCTCATTTTAAATTCCTTTTCGTCCAAGTCATCAAAATAATTCATCATCAGATGATGATAAAATATTATATGCCATGCCGAAGTTCAATTTCGTGTATGCGGAGAAAACAGTCCAAAATACATTAGCTGATTTCTTAGATTTTTGAGACATTGTATACGTGATATTAATGCATTTATTAATAGTTGTATGTACTTACTCCCTCACGCCTTCTTTGTTTGTGATATACAGTATACATGTATGTGTTGCATATATCTCTTCAAATTCTGGTGTTTCGCATTGTCTTCTGCTTAAACGCCGTTCAAGCTCGTTAACCGGCAAAAAATTAGCGTTCAAGATGCACGTCGTTCAATTGTATTGAACTTTCGTTCGAAAATTGGTGAAACAAAAAATAGCGTTGATCGGAGTTCAAACTCGGTACAAATTTTGAACCACTTTGAAGGAAACGGGCATTACTGACTCGTGGTAAGGGGATAGAAGGCAAAGTGCTTTAGTTTTCGAGAAAATTGCAGTCAAAAATCATGGTGCTGAACTATGATGTATTTGAAATTCATCGAAATCTAAAATGGCCAGGATGTGTGTTCCCCTTGTAGGAACATTTCGAACGTGTCGTTTCAATGTACGCGCAAGGAGACGTAACCGAAGTAGAGCTTCATAAAGCCAGTCTTCTTCGCGGAAGGACGAGGTGGTGCGGAGTTAACGGTGAATTAAATCCCTTGCGTAAATGTCACGTCATCGGCACGGCGTAACGGTCCTTGTAACTCGCGATTAAAGCGCGCTTAAGCACGCGATTTACGGGAACGAGTTAAGGCTTGGTTTTACGAGCCCGTCGATCGGAGAACGAACGAATTAGCTTCGTGAAACTGTCAGAGAAGAGATAAAAAAGTGAAAGTGGGAACGCGTGGGAAATCATTTTTGCAATGCCACTTTGACTTAATTAACGTTAACCTCTTCTTGTACTATTTAGCTCAGTACTTTCCAACTGGAGATTCGCGGACCACGGGTCCGACAGAATACAAGAAGTTGAATAGTACCATTAATCTACAAAATTTCTGGGGTAAAAAAGCTATTTCATATTTACACCTTCGAGATACTGCCTTGGGATATCTTATGCTCTTTTCAACGTCCTATTTATGTGAACAGATTTTCTGCTCTGCTCACTATTAACCTTTAGACCGCCGCGATTTGATAAGGTTTAATCGCTTTAGAAAATCCGAAAATGTTGTGTCTATGCTTGTATATAATTTATACAAAATTTCAATCACACTTACAAGAATCTTGTTAGATTTAATCCGGCGGTCTAAAGGTTAGAAATATGCAAAGGAAACGTTTAAGTGTAAGTGACGATACGCGTGTAGGTTTAAGTAATAATATTAAGCCCAGAATTTTACAAATAGTAAAGCAAATGTATACTCCAATATCTCATAGATGTTTAAATTGCTAACTACGAGGAGGTCCTTGACGGAAACAAGTTTGATCTACTTGTCATTGAGTAATAAAAGGTTAGGTACCACTGATTTAGCTTAATGAACCGTGATGTTCATATTTAAAGCGATCTTTATTCCACGACTTCGTCCTCATAATGTTCACGTTTGCTTTAAATTTGATTCCACGTATCCGATTTGCGATGCTCGTGTTCGGCCCGCATTTGGTCTCACAAGTCAGACGGGCGATATTCACGTTTGCCCCAAAATTGATGACAAAACTATTCACGAGTGAGACTCGTCGAAGTACGCCAAGGAATTTATCGACAACGAATAGATTAATATCGAGCGATAAAAATCACGCGTAAAAAAATTCGCGAGTTTCCTTCTCTCACGGTTGTGAGAATCGTTTTCGAAAACTCGTCTCTATCGACGAGTTTTCCAAGCGTACCAACGCGACGGAACGTGAGAGTGGAATTACTCTGCCGAGCAATGAGAAATCCTCTGGCAGGTATCTCGATTAAGTTGAAAATCACGGTTGAGGCAAATGCGATATAAACCCTCCGCGTGACGGAATAAATGTGGTATGTGCCGGTGGAAAGTATGCGAAAGGAAAGGTGGAGCCATGGGGGCGTGGATCGAAGTCGAAACGGAAGTGGAGAGCGCAGGAAATATGCAGCTATGCAAACGAACAATGTACGGATTTCGATGAATTCCGCTTCATTTCTGACTCCTGCTGCCTTCGTCCACCTCGATTCACCGATTCATCGATTCTCCGCTCTATCGTGGAAAGGGGAGTTCCGTTTATTATTTCGATCGTCAACCTCGCCGGATCCCCCATTTGCATAACGATTTTACTCGATTCGTTTTCATTCTCAGGACGAGTCTCGCCCCGAACGAGAATATCTTCGTGCTACGGCGCGTTTCCACGGTGTATCGATATTCATAAGTTTATGAATTCCTCTGAGAGTGGAACTGGAGCGCTCTTTTATCGCATCGTCGATAGTATCGCATCCAGGAGACCCCGCGTCTCCTCTCTTTTTTTTGTTTTTGTAATTCCTCGATAAAAGATTTTGCAGTTGATTCTTTCGAGGGTGTATGGAGGGTGGAAATTCATCGAGATTAATGAGGTTCCTGTAGGATCACGGGAGGGGTGAGTGAATCCGAAAATAGTTGCAAAATTGCTGGCATACCGTTGGAAGTATGCAGACCATTGGCCGCTTCCTGAATTACTAATTATAATTGCGAGTAGCTATGAAGCACGGTAAACTTCTCCTCGATTCGAGCGAAGGTATTTAAACGCATTAAGTAGCTAATTCATCGGTTAATCTGGTTACTTGAATTTCCATATAAAAGGAAATAACGAATCTTATAATATACACGAATTTGGAGCGAAACTGTTTGCACTTCCAAGCAGTGCTGTGATTTTTAGTACAATTGTACTAGATTTAGTACTTTGGCTCAGCTGTTAGTACGCCAGTACTCCTTTATTAAATCTAGTACCCAACGAGATTTTGACAAAACTACGCGCCATCTGTGAAGTTGTGCAAATTACACCAGGCGTCTTTAAGTCTAAATGTAACTTTGCACAATTTGGAATATATTTCTTGTTTATTGCGAAGGAAACAATCCCTACAAAAATTTTCCTTTTCCGTAACTGTTCAAAAAATTCCCAAATTTAGGGAGAAATTCCCTAATATAACATCACTGCTGATGCTGATCGTTGTATGCCGGTAGTCTTCCGTGACAGTTAGGTATTCTGTAGGTAGCCCCCATCCTCCCTATAGTGACCAAATTAAAATAAAAAAATCAGGATAAGATGAAAAGGTGTCCAAATTTAATTTAGTGTTAAATTGAACAATTAACTTGCTTGTGTCTTTTTTAGATATTTAATTAGACATAGTGAAGTTAATATGGCAGATAATAGTGATAAAGAAGAAATTGGCGAAAATATATATGTTGATTTTCCTGTTTGTGAATCGCAGTCAGATGGAGAAGAAAGAACTCCATGTAAAAGAATAAAAATATATAAACAAAAATTTAATATAGTCATTTATTTTATTAACAATAAAAAATTGTAAGCCTAACCTAACAATTTATTTGAAATTCCCGCCATTTAGTACAATTTATGTTAATTTAGTACAATTTCAAAGAACGATTTAGTACCTACGCTTTTTGAGCCGCTCACGGCAGCACTGCTTCCAAGCTCCGTTTTTGTCATTGTTCAATCTTCTCGTGACGTTATCTTCATCATGGCTCAATCACACGGCCGATCGTTCCCTCGTAATTCACGTCGTTCCAGTGGCTTCGATCAAGCGGCGCCAGTTTGTATCGCGCGCCACTGACCGCGACGGAAATGTACCTAATTTGCTCTCCATCGCCATCACCGACGGCCACGATCTCCTTTATACCCAATCGAGTGCCCCTGCACAACATCTCGTGCGTTCTCTCCATTTCCAAAAACAATCTGTAAACATCGATCAACGATAAATTTCAATCGGACGAAACGTTTCATATCCTCTCAGATTAAAAGTTCAAAGGCGAATGTCGAAGTCCGAACGGAACGATCTATTAAATTTCTGCTTCGCCGAAGCTTGCTTCAACAATGGACCGCGTTCTGCAAATTCCGCGGAACGTTTGACCTAGTCGAGTTTGATCAAGGCCGAAAAAACATCGCGCTCGTTTAATTTCCTCCACGATTTTACACCTTAATTG
Source organism: Tiphia femorata (assembly GCA_944319695.1). NCBI lineage: Eukaryota > Metazoa > Arthropoda > Insecta > Hymenoptera > Tiphiidae > Tiphia > Tiphia femorata. Next base: position 19,365,200 of record OX090901.1, on the reverse strand, counting down.
TACCACTTGCGACCGGTGCGCGAATTTCTGCAGCACGAGAATATTTATCGCAGGTTGGCACAATTCAGTTGCTTACTTTCAGTACAAACGTAATAATGCACGTCGAAACCGAATTCGTTATGAGCCCTCGGTTAAAAGCGCGTGTGGTGCACTCGCACACCTTTCATCTTCCGCACCCTCCTTCTCCACCACGCTTCTCCGTCGAGTTACTTTCCAAATAGTTCAGCACATATTCCTGCTACCTCGTGGAGAGTATTTGATCCGAGAGTGAAACAAATGTGGTTGGAGCGTAGGAGAGGTGAAAGGAAACCCTCGTTTCGACGAAACTCCTACTTCCACGGCACCGCACTCCTATCGCCGTAATTCTTTGCGGTAATGAGAAGACCGATCACTACTCTGACCCGTGTGCGAGAGGTCGAAGAATTAATTAAAGCGACGCGTTTCTCCTCGAGCGGAAGAATCTCTCGTGCACTTGATAGTTTCTCAAGGGTGGACTGTTTGAGAATAAAAAGCGAGAGGCGGAGAAAGAGACGTGAAAAAGTTGAGTGAAAATATGCGGAAGAATGTTTTTGGTGAGCGATGAGGGAATGAAAATTGCGAGAGACGGGGAATAGAATTGCGAAGGGTTATTCGTGGTGTACGAGAAGAAGATTGTGGGTAATGGGAGCAAGGAAGAGAGACATAGGCAGAGTTTGGCGATCCTACGATCAATTAACTCCGAATTCAGTTTACCTGACGGTTCAGTGAGTCGCGATTCGATGTCCAACCAACTGACCGCGAGCCACCCGTAGGTACAGGAGAAACATCGAGCGATTTTGCGTTTACATTTGCTTGTCGTGTCAGAGAAGCTCAAGCGAAAGTTTACAATTAGAATTTGCAACGCTCTATTAATCGTTTAATTATTGACCCCACCGCTTGTAAATCCGACAGATTTTAGGGATAATTCTGGTTATTTTCTGGTTTAGGATTAGATTTAGGATATTTGCGTTTACGCTTGCTTGTTCGCGCGAGATAAGCTGGACGCGTGAAAGCATAAAATTCGAATTTACAACGCTCCATTAAATATTTGATTATTGACCCTACCGCTAGTAAATCCTTTAGAAATAATTCTGCTTTCTTAAAATAACCGAAGGAAGCATTTCATTGCCATATGCCTGATACACTCCTTAGAAATTCCAAAAAGATAAGATAATTAAAAAGCGACTCAATTTTCAGCCATGAGAATTTAAACAATATTTATACAGACAAATGTGACTATCCTCGAACAAATATTAATAGAGTAATTTCCATAGTAATACTTTTGACAATAAAACTTGTATTTACAAAATCCAAGTGTGCCCAATACACGTGGCAATAATCATAAACGACAAAAAACAAATAAATATTGTGGAACGTAAGCTAAGGTCAATGTCCCTATTTCTCCTCATTTAAGACAAATGATACTAAAAACAGTAGTTTAAATTATTATTTTAAGTAACAATTAGCGAACAAATTGGTCGCTTATCACGTCAGAAGTCGTACTGCGTATAAAATAAAAAAAATATCATTTTAGAGACTTTCATTATGAATAATTGTTAATTAAATGCGATGCAAGAAATGAACGTATTTCTACTCGGCAAAAATCGCAATGTCCGTATATCTACTCACAGCGTGTCCCTATTTCTGCGCATACAAGTGCAACAGATTCAGTTTCGGTTTATCGATATCAATAAGGTCCATGTCCCTATTTCAACTCATTTAAGATTACAAGTGCTCGGATTATGAAATTTATTTTTAACGAGCTGTTACCTAGCGAGCAACGAGCCTATGCAACTTATGCCCGAGTATCTAAATAATGAATAATTAATCTTTCTCTAACTTATTTTATCAACCGAATATTAATGTTAAGAAGAATAGTCCATAGTGAGTGGAAATCAGGACTTGAGTGCAAACAAGGACATTGACCTTACTCTTCTGCTCTCTTCTGTTAACCTAATCTCTCTCGATTCATCGTATCTCTCGTTCTCTACGTGTCTTCACTCGTGTCTGACGCTTGTCCCCCATTTTTTCAGCTGATCGCATCGCGCGTAATGGGTCTATAAAGCCCGGCCACATCCCTGCGGAGCGATGTAACTTCCATTGAGAGGATCAAGGATCATCGGCCCCACGATCGTGGAGCATCACACCCACGCCTCGACGACGAGGTCAGTGGCGGCGTCGCGACGCTCAAGCACGCAATCCAAGAGACCGGTAGGCAGAGGCGACGCGTCGCTCCAACGGTCAACAACGAGGACGTGGGAGTGGTGGAGGGATCGCAAATGGCTCTAGTGAAGAATCGATACCATCGCGACTCGAGGAGCCGTGAAAGTTCTCGAGGTCGAGGAACTTTCGTGCGCGCACTATCGAGGACGCTACGCGTGGACGTAGTATCACCTCGCGATCGATCGCACGCGTAAGAGTGTAAGGAGGTTTGCCGCGCGAAGAAGAGGGAAAGAACAAGGAGGAGAAGAAAACAAATTGAGAACGAGCTTCTTCGATCGAGGAGACCATTCGGTGGAGAACCGGAGGATCTCACGAGGCAGAGAAGCGGAACGAAACGAAGGCATCGATGATGTGTATTGGATTTTAGTTGGAGGAGGGAGAGCATCGAGAACTACGAAAAGGAGTAAAAGGATCCTCCGCCAGGATGAGCTTTTTCAATTCTCTGCAGCAGTACGTGAGCGACAGCGTCGCGAACCTTAGTCTCAGTCCGAAAAGGTTCTCGTTCAGTCGAGAGGACTCTGCTTCCGGTTCCACTGGCAGGAGCGGATCCACCGGAAGCGTGACAGCTACGACCAATACCAACAGCACCGCTCAACAATCCACGGTTCATGGCTTTCCCAAGGTACGCTCTTTTGTTCGCATTGCCTTACTTTTCTCCTTGCTTTTAATGAATTGCGTTACTCGCGTTCTGCTAAAGTGCAAGATATACTGATAGGTTTTAGGATGAAAATCCGTAGATTGCATTGGATCGTTGTTTATTTTATTTACTCGTTACTGTTCGCCATGACGATTTCATTGATCGTGTTTATAACGGTTAAAGAACGAAGCTAGAATGGAAAGTTTAAATGAGAATGATATGCAGAGGTTTTGTAGTAAGAAATGTATTAGGGGGACTAGGGAGTAATGTATTTGGGTCACGGTTGGCGAGGGCGCGAATAGTCTAGCCCTGCTCGAGAGACTCCAGAAAAGTGAGCTTTAGTTTCAGTCCAACAGTTTAATTATACGTGACAATTTGACCCTTGTACTTCATTTTTTCTTAATAAGATGTCCGAACATGAAAAACTAGAGGCGTCTCCGACATAGATACGTACTAACAGAAAACTAAATGTAAGTACACGTGTAACAGATTTTTCGAACAGGTTAATATTAGTGCCGTCTATTACACGTGTATTTAATTCTTTTTTTTTTAAACACGTGTATCGGGTACCCGCGTGTATTTTACGAACACTTCGAAAATTATGAGAACATTTTTTTTCTAAAAAAATATAAAAAAAGTATCGTAGAGATACAAGAAATATCTATATATGCAAATACATACGATTTGGCACAAGATGTAAGATGTGATAACAATTTCTTATAGTTACCCGTGTACACGTGTATCTACGAATATCCGTGTTAGATATAACGTGTAGCACAACAACACGTGTCACGTGTATTTTAAAACACGGTTCTGACCGGGAGCTCTAGTTAATATGTCGAGTGTTTTGACATTCTGATAATGAGTGTTTATCGAGTATTCAGCTCTAAATTAATCGAATACCCGGGTCCCCAACTGTTCATCGAGTATTCAGTTCTAAACTAATGGAATACCCAAGCACTAGAGCGTTCATCGAATATTCAGCTCTAAATTAATCGAATAGTCAAGCATTGAAGCGTTCAAGTATTCAGCTCTAAAATAATTGAATATCCAAACACTCACGTGCTCGAGTATTGAGCTCTAAATTAATCGAGTGCCCGAGTACTCGTGTTTACCAGAAATTCGTCCAATCAACGGTGTCTCTGAAAGCGTCCATCGAAAATCTCTTCACTCTGGTAAACTCTATTCAAGATAACCGTTTGTTTACACACTTTAGGTGGTCCCGCCGCCTGGGACGACGGCGACGTCGCACACACGCTCGCTTTCAACGCGTCGTCGTACCCTCGAGTGCACATCGGCTCCTGGACTGACGGTTCATCCCGCAGCGGCGAGCGGTCCCGGAAGTACGTCTCCCAGAAGAGTAGGATCCTTCCGTAGAAGCGGTGGATCAAGTGATCGTCCGCCCCTCATGTTCTGTCGTCGTAGACCGTCGTGGCCGGAAGTCGACATTCAAGCCACCTCTGGGTGAGTAATGAAATTTTTCATTTTCAATAAGAGGACACGTGTTTGGCGAACTACGTGCATTCTTTGATTTGTAACCACGAATGCTTAATTGAGCCGTTTATTTTGAAAGTAACCTAAGTCCATTTTTTTTTAAAAATAAGATATATAATTCGTGAATAATTTAGTGCAATAATTTAACGTTACGTGATATCTCATTTTTTTTAAAAAAATGGACTTAGGCCACTTTCAAAATAAATGGCTCGATTAATCGTTTAAGTCCCAGGGGTCGTTGAAAAACACGGTCGAAAAATGGTGAACAGCGCTATAGCGAATCCATTGCGAAGAGAACCAAGCGGCGCAATAGCGCTCGTCTTATTTTATGTCAAAAAATGTCATTCGGCGTGACAGCTGAAAATGATGAAATGCAAAATACGTTAGTTGGTATTATTTACGCTTTAAAAAGCAGCTATGTGATATACGTGCGTCACTAAAGTTGAGCGCGCAACTTTGACGCGGTCCGTGAGTGCACCATCAGTTGTCGACATCTTTAAAATGTGCTGGGCTTTTTCGACATAAAATCTGAAAAGCGCGATCGCGCCGCCTGGCATTCAAACGGTTAATATCAAATTGAATATTATGGGATATTAACAGGTTGCCTGTGAGTGTCCAAATATATAAGTACTGTCATTGCTGTGTACCTAATTCAAACAAGTTTCCCCCTGCCTATCCAAAAATTCCAACAGATATTTACATATTTTTATCTGTATTTACCTATTCACGAGAAAACAATTCTACCGCGCATATGTACGAGGTAGCGTTATTTTGAAAATTTTCGATGTATTTGTGTGTGACCCCGTTAATGCCACGAGTAGGTTCATTTCGTTGGTTAGCCGTGCAAATTTTGCGAAGTACATTTTTGCAGACGGATCGGGCAAAAGAGATTTTTTCCCAGTGAAAAAGACGGAGCAGGAAATTATTCGGAGATGGCTTAATGCGAGCTAATTCGCTGGTACGAGTACGTACCAAAGCTCATTTACCGCATTCTGATACGTAGAACGTTAATTGCGGCGTTAATTCGTCTCTCTTTCCTCGATGCTTCGGTCCGATGAAGACCTTTAAATGGCTTTTTGTGCTATCTGGGAAACACTTACCACGCCTGGGTGCTCGCGTCGGGACCATCGAGCAAGCATTTTATCGCTGACAACTGAAGATAGCGATCCTTTTCTTTTTATCGTCTTCGCAGCCCCTTCTCGAGATTTCCACGTGAATGCGATCTACCCCAAAAAGCGAAAAGTCCAGTCGACGATTTTTCGTTCTCGTGAAAAGTAGTATTGTTCTAATTTTTGATAAACACGTTGTCTTTGCAACTACTTCTTCGGAATTCCACGTGAATAATATTTACTTTAAAAAGCGAAAAGTTCACTCGAGAATTTTTCTTTCTCGTGAAGAACAGTCACGTCTGAATTTTGAATAAGTATGACAGAGAAGTATGCTTTCTATTTCTCTCGGTCTGTTGTTGCGCAAATTTATACTTTGTTATGATGTGAAGGATCCACACGCGCGTGGATAGGGTGAGAGAATTGCACGCTTTTCACGACGATAAGCGTCGAGGGACCAGGGAAACGTAGTGGCCCGCGTCGAATAAACAAGAACAAGAGTAATAACTATGTTAATCTAGCATCCAGCGGGGCCACTATCTCGGACACAGGGAACTTTGTAACGAGCAGGGCAATTTCCCACTCTCCCGTATAATTCCCCGTAGCCAAAGGCTACCTACGAGACGGGAATGTGATATGCTTCAATTCTGCATGTAGGGTGTTCACATGCATTTCTGAGATTAGGTTACACCCGGACCAAGAGATTTACAAATCCTTATGAACCCTTTGCAAATTCAAATTACTTTTAACCCCTTGCCGTGCTTTCAAGCCTCAATCGTGGTGACAATATTGGGACAAACAGATATCACGAGTCCGACTCGTGGAACGAAATGTAGGGCGAACACGGAGATGACGGATCGGATCCGTAGAATCAAATTTGAGCTAAACACGAACATTACGAGTCTGAACTCGTGGAATAAAGATCGGATCAAATATCAACATCACGGTTTGGCACAGATTTCGTCGAGGTAAATAGTACGGCAAGGGGTTAAATCGTCGCTCGTAACGGCTGTGAATACGTTCACGGGGCATTGCGGTAAGCTTTGCACTCAAATTGACAAAATGATGAATAAATCAAAACATCCGTCTTCTTTTTTGACAAAGACGAAATTTAAGTCCGAACTTTAACGAAGATGAATTTTATTCAGAGTCTAATAGAATAAAATCATCCTCCAATCATATTACAATATACATAAAACAGGAGAGGGTTAATGTAGATTTACTGAATAATTTATTCAAGCGTACGATTGCCTATAAATCCTCCTTTACTCGAAAACTCCTCTAAAAATCTCTTGTTCAACAGAGAATTATCCATAAATTCCCCCATCTCCGAACGTAAATCCTTAACCCTCAAAATTCACCGGTTACCATCACAATCGTCCCCCTTCGAATCTCTCCTCGTTACGACGAAGCAAATTGCTTTACGATTTCGACAATCCACCGGAGGCAATCCTACCGTAGACCTCTCGTGGGAAGAAAGAGAGGGCCTTTCGATTTTGTCGCAGTCCAAAAATCGTTTCTTCCATTAAATCCACGAGTGTGCAAGGGCTGTGCGAGTGGTCGCTCTACATCGACTTCGATTCGGGCCTGGTTCGGTGGTTGTGGAAGGGTGCGGTCCGATTAAAGGAAAAGCCAGTCTCGCGGAGACGTGAGTTTCTCCGGAGGATCGGCTACCCCATAAACTCGTGGGGTGGAATCGATATAAGCCGAGATAAGGCGGGGCATCCTTAGAAAGTTTGAGAAGAAATGATCGACCACGGAGAGGGTAGGATACGCGGTGGGTTCTGTGTTAGATCTGGGTCGACCCAGATCGTAATCTTCCTACGGCCCGTTACTTCTGACGTATTCGGCAAATACAGGTGGAATTCACGATCTCTTTCACTTCTCTCTATGTCTCCCTTTTGCTCTCTCTCCACTTTTTACCTCCTCCCAACAGTTTCATCCTTCTCGGCTACCCTCCGCGAAAAATCACGAGCCTCGTGTTTCGCGAGGCTGGCAAACTAGCGGAATATTGTTCGCGGAATAATCCAATTCCCTTGGCGCGGTATTAGCGAACGTGAAACGGAGAGAAGAAGAAGAGGGTGGGCGGAAGGTCGGGAGACTGTATAACGCTCTATTATAACGTGCCTATTTGGATTCTCCGTAGAGGCCGTGCGCGCTTCTGCAAATACTGTTGTATCGGTGTAGTTGCCTCGCGGTACATCTGTGTCTTTCAAGCCCGATCGATCTGTACGCACGACTGGGCACAATTAAATAAGGTGGTTCCCTGGCAGAAACACGGGGGTGGGCTAAGAGGCCTCGCTGAACGACGAGCGACGATTTAACCGATACACACTCGCAATGAAATTTCCCTTATTCAATTCACCCTCTGATCGATCGTGTCCTTCCTACCTCGCCCGGCTCTCCGTGACCAGGAAGATTTATTTTCCGTAACTGGCCAATTCCCTCAATTTCGACATCACGCTCTTATCCTAGCAGCTTCTCGATTCGGAGTGGACGAAGAAATATTTCTCCGTGAGATTTACGACTGGCAATCTTTGCTTCTTCGCGTGGGCCGCGCGTAAGTAATTGACGAATGGTTCCTTCACGGTGGAAATTTCGCCGATTTTCACCGCGAGAATGGCGAAAGCGCTGCGTCGAGGCAATTCTACTCTACTCGGTTGGCGACGGTGGTGGCTCGCTATTTTCCTACGTGACGTGGAACGAGATGACCGTCCCGCACGAAATGGTCACACTCTCATCACTCGGCGTCGTTAATATCCAAGCCAGTCGCCACTCGTGCGAGAAGACGAGGAGGTGGAGGCTGAGCGCGGAGGGCCGAAGCTGTGGCAAAGCGCCCACACCGCGAAATGCCACTCTCCGGGCTCTCTACCTATCCGTTGTGCTCGAGATCGAAAATCAATTCTAATCTCGAGTGACGTTCGGCAATATCGTGCTGCGGGGGACAATTGCGATTGCTCGGTGTGAGAGAACGATCGATGCTCCATGGGTCGATCTTGTGGAGGGTCCACGCCGATTGGCTGAAATGTACGAGGGAGGCATAGAATAGGGTAGAAGTGGAGAATGTCGCGTGGTGGGTTATTGCTTCAAGCTTTTGCAAAAATTCAGCATTCTCGTGGTCGCGCGTGCCTTGTCGATAAGGCGCTCGTTTGTCCGACGTGGTACGCCAACGGATGAGAAAGGATTGTGGAAGAAGAGTAATAATCATTATTTTTAATCGAGATAGAAAATCAATTCTAATCTCGAGTGACATTCAGTAATATCGTGCTGCGGGGGACAATTGCGATTGCTCGGTGCGAGAGAACGATCGATGCTCCACGGGTCGATGCTGCGGAGGGTCGACGTCGATGGGCTGAAGAATTTCAGCATTCTCGTGGTCGCTAAGGTGCTCGTTTGTCCAACGTGATACGCCAACGGATGAGAAAGGATTGTCGAAGAACGGATAATAATAATCATTTTTATTCGAGATTGAGAATCAATTCTAATCTCGAGTGACGTTCGGCAAGATCGTGCTACGTGAGGCAATTCCGATTGCTCGGTGATGCTCCACGGGTCGATCCTGCGGAGAGTTTACGCCGATTGGCCGAAATGTACAGAGAGAGGGACGGAATAGGGTATTCACAAAAACGAGTGAAAGTAGAGGACGCGCAAAGGGTTATTGCTTCGAACTTTTACATCATTTCAGCATTCTCGTCGTCCCACGAGCTTTTGTTGCAAGTCCGCTCATTTGTCCAACGTGACTCAAGGACGGATCAAAAGGTTTTGCGAAAGAAGGGATGGCAATAATAATAGTTAGAAAGAATAATCATTTTCATTCGTCCTCTTTCGTACTAGGGAAAGATACGAACAAGGGATGCAAGTTCGAATTTATTTAAGCATCTATCTAGGTACATGTTCTTCCACCTTGTTCAAATTGCAGCCTCTTCTCGTAAAAGTACGTTTTCAACTTACAAGGCATTACACCAAGCACAATCGCCATTCGACCGTTCCTACTGCAGTCGACCATCGGTACTTCGAGAGATAATACCTCGTGAATGACGTCGAGATAAGAGTGTGTAAGAGCGCGAAGTAGAACGGAAGTTAATCTCAAACCCTTTCAATTCCAGCTGGTCTTCCTCGCGAGGATGAAACCCCTTGGCGTAATCCACTTTTATCATTCTCTCCCCGTCCCACCTCGTCGCTTTCGTCTATTATTCGATATTCTTGGAAATTCTATTTATTTGAAAACGTTCGCCTCAAAACCCTCTACCGTCGTTCCTCAAGGTGAAACGGACCATGGCCCAGCGGCAATTCGAAGACTCGCCACATCGTTTCGTTCTACGCGTGCGCATTCTATGCCCACTTTCGTTAATCCTACTCTGTCGTACAGATCGATCTAAGTCCACCCTCTCTTCAGCTTTTCTTCACTCTCCTCTCCGTGACACCTTTAGGAGAATCGTGCCCTTCCACGTTACCGAAGCTTGTCTCATCGATGCCCTCGGCAGTTGCGTCTTCTTCCACGCCCACAAGCCATCAGTGCTTCACCCGTGTAAACTGTCACGTGTGTCGAACGCGAGTTGGTGGAGGGTGAGGACGGAGAAGAGAAGGGAGAGAACGCTGATCGTTCAGGCTGGGGTGCTACGCCAACTTTAAAAATTCTCTCGCGAGCTTGCTGGAAGGTCGTCGAAGATATCCTCCTCGAGGCAAACTCAGTGCCCTCGTGGGAGAGCGCATCACCCCTCGAGGGGTGAAATTTCGTGCTACGCCGGGAGAATTCGCCCGCGGCGTGGCAGTTGGAAAATTCCAGGCCGATTCTCTCGACCTCTATTCCAACGTACCGGTGAATGTTATCGAAGCGGGCGTTAGCCTCGGGATTTGGAATCGGTGGGATGTTTTCCGATGGAGCCGCTCGTCGATATTTTTCTTGGCTCTACCTCGCGGCTGACTTTCACATTTCGCCTATGCTCTCCGCTATTCGTGCGGCGAGAGAAAATACAACGAGGCGCGTGGCCAAAGGCGCGTGACTTAAAATCGAGAAGAAAAAAGAAGAAGAGGATTCTTCTATTCGCGACTGCTCGCTGGCGAGAGTAGAGCCAACCACCACGTCGGAAAATGTAAATGCGAGGGCCTCGTCTGTTATGGGGGCTTGGAGAGGTTAGCCCAAGGGTTCGCCCTCGACGCGTCCCTGGAACACTTCATTTTATTAAGCCGCTGGGGTCATCTACCGTATATGTGTTTCCACGTCGCTTTTACTAGCGCGCGATGTCGTTGGGCTCCATTAAGGGTACGACACCGCACACGGGCCGCACACCACGTCCTTCCATTTTATTACGGTATGCTCGAGAGTTATTCGCAGGAGTGTTCAAGAGTTCAGGCCTCCTCAGCATCCTTCGATGAATCCTCCGACCTTCCGGTCACCTGCTGACCACCCTACGATGGCTATCGGTAGCTTCCTTTGTGCTCCTTTCCGGGCACCCTTAGGAGTTCACCCTCCTGTGGCTCCTGAAAGCCACCACTGTCGAGCAATGTCCTTAGAATTGATGCTCCGTGGAACCGTTGCTTCGTCATCCGTCCCATTCAGTCGGTAGCTTCTCGTTTTATCAACCCCCCTTGAGAGATCATCTTGCGTAGATCCGGATCAATGGGCCGTCAGGGTCGTGATGAAAAATAGGAAGAAATTGTAAATATGGAATATTGCGCGATGTGTTATGACGTGATGATTATGGGCTCTTGAGATAGGTGGGTAGAGAAATGGAAGCTGCAAGTGGTAGGTGGTGGAGTCGAAGGCTTCGTGGGGTTGCGATGCTTTATTAGAGGGTGTACCGGGCCGGAATGGTGGGAAACGTAGACGGTTAATGAACACGGATGAACAAACCTCGGTTCGGAGAAACGAGAATATGTGTGGGCCAAGCTTCGCGCGAGGCCACTGTGTACGGAGCTTGTTCGGAGGAAAGTGACTCGTGATGTAGTAGCGCTTTATCAGGTGCTGTAACGATTCGGAAATTACGAGAAACGTAGTCGGTTGATGAACACGAACGAACAAACCTCTTGTCGAGTGAAAGCAGAATATAAGGTCGTACTTTTCCACGAGCCTTGGTTTTTAGGTGCTGACGTGGCTGGATGACGAGAAACGTAATTGATTGATGAACACGAACGAACAAACCTCTGGTCGGGTAGAAGCAGAATATAAGGTCGTACTTTTCCACGGGCCTTTTTTTAGGTACTTGACGTGAGAGACTACCGCGTCTCGAGACCCAAGGGTCGTCTTTCGTGTGAGCTCGCGTCGTGTATAGAGCTGTTCGGAGGAAAATGACTCGTGATGTAGCAGTTCTTTATTAGAGGGTGCAACGATTCGGAAATTACGAGAAACGTAGTCGGTTGATGAGCATGACTGAACAAACCTCGGTTCGGAGAAAGAAGAATGTGGGCCGAGCTTCGCGCGTATCTGTTGAGTGCGGAGCTTATTCGGAGGAAAGTGACACGTGATGTAGTAGCGCTTTTATTAGGTGGTGTAACGATTCGGAAATTACGAGACACGTAGTCGGTTGATGAGCATGACTGAACAAACCTCGGTTCGGAGAAAGAAGAATGTGGGTCGAGCTTCGCGTGTATCTGTCGAGTGCGGAGCTTATTCGGAGGAAAGTGACACGTGATGTAGTAGCGCTTTTATTAGAGGGTGTAACGATTTGGAAATTACGAGAAACGTAGCCGGTTGACGACCACGAACAATACTCGTCTCGGGTGGAATAACATCACGTCGTACCTTTTCATGATTCTTTTTGTTTTGAGTACTTGACGTGATGGAAATAACGAGAAACGTAGTCGTCTAGTGACCACGAACAATCTTCGTGTCGGGTGGAACAAGCATATCACGTCGTACTTTTCCATGATTCTTTTTGCTTTAAGTACATCGAGAAATGTAGTTGGCCAATGACCACGAACAATCCTCGCGTTGAGTGGAACAACAATATCACGTCATACTTTTCCACAATCCTTTTTTTGAGCACTTAACGTGAGTGGCTGCCGCGTCTCCAAATCCTTGGAGCGACCTTCGTGCGAGCTCGTTGTATGCGTAGCTCGTTCGGAAGAAACTGACGTTGCCGTGGTGTTCCTCCGTTTTACGGTTGGTTGCGACCGAGGGTCGATCGAAGACCCTTGAAAGCAACTTGAAATTTCGTTGAGAGGGTATTGTTTTTAGCCCGTGATCTCCTGGGTGGAAACGACGACGAAGTCTCGGCTTAAATCTTTGGCGAGCCGAAACTTTCTTTAGAGCGAATTAAGTATTTACAGTATTTTCCCCGCTCAAGAGCCATTTGGTGCTTTCACGGGGTTACGGGCCGGAGACACTCGTCCGTGCATTTCTCGTAAAGCTTAAAGAGTTTAGAGAAGAAAAGAAGCAAGCGCGCAACGTGAGTATTGAAGAAGCCCTGGTATTTAGGAGTATTGAATGAAAAATGATCACACGAGGGACGAGCAGGTGCTCGTGGGATAAAAATTTCGGGACGTTGCCGGCACTCGTTAAACTTATTTTGCCAGGAGAATCGATAGGCCGCGTGGCCACGCTAATAAAGTGAATGTGTGGGGGTGGTTGGGGGCGTAGGAATGTAATGCAGTGCTGCTGTGTCGGCGTAGGTGGCTCATGATCGATAGAGAACGTATTCCAATATATGTATAACACGGAAGGCACCTTTGTTGAAGGCCTGCTTCCAAGCGAAGGAGAGAAAGAAGGTAACCTTCGTCATAATCATTCTCTCTCCACTCTCCATCCTCCCTCTTCCTACCCTCAGCCTCAGCAGAAATTGGCCACTCCATCACCTTCATCGACTCCTCCTTTTTACGAAAGGCGAGAAAATATTTAATAAACGTTAGACGCACCTTCCTCGCTTCTCCATCATCGTAAGCTACTTGTTCCTACAATTGTTCTTTTAATTCCGTCGACTCGATCGAAGGAACGTAACTCTAGCAGCATCGGTTATTGAACTGTTTCTTGGCACGCGACGGAATGACGTACTTTCTCATAACTCAGTCCATCTCACCGTGTCCAGTTACGACCAAAGCAACGTCAGCACGGTCGCCGTAGCGCGAACTATCGAGGCGATAATTCTCCATCCAGTTTCTCCAGTGTAACAGTAACGAAGCATTACTATTCATTCCGCGGTGGCACACCGGGCGTTCCTCTGCTTTCCATTTACATTCACCACCCTCTCCCTTTCCTTTTGTCCCTTCCACACTCTGACGTACGCGCACTCGCCCCGGCCAGCAGCCCTCAAGTCCAATTCCGCTTTTATTTCCTCCGACACGTCGGACAGGCACGGTTCATGAACCTGGAAGTTGGCGCGCTCGGGCGAAAGAAGAGAGCTGCCTCTTCTCTCACGATGTTTCTCTATCATCCACTTCGTTCTCTATCAACAACAGTTCCACCTTCTCAATCGCCTCGCGTCAACGTGTCTTTCGTTTTCCACCGCCACCTACCGCGTCTACGTCGAGAACAGTTTTCCTTCCTACACCGTTTCCTCAGTTCCTGGAAACTCTTCGTCCCTTCTCTGCTTCGCAGCCCCTGGTGACACACGAGGGTTGAGAGTGGAACGTTTATAAGGCGAGTGCATACGACACTTGTTGCCGGTACCTCGCGCTCTCTTCTCCTACGCTTCTCCCCTCTTTTCGTTCGTGCGTCTGGCACGATCGAAGAGACTCGGTAGGCGCGAGAGTGGAGTGAAGAGATAGAGAGAGAGAGAGAGAGAGAGAGAGAGAGAGAGAGAGAGAGAGAGAGAGAGAGAGAGAGAGAGAGAAGAGTGTCACGATGTCTACGATGGAAAGGACGAGTCTGCAAAAAGGCTTGTCTTCTCGAGGGTCACTTGCCGCTTACTGGCCAATGGATCTCTATCTCTGACTAGAGATCCTCTCCTCTTTATCTCGACATGTTAATTAGCGAGAAACGTAATTAACTGAGCGAGCAGGAAACTGTGGGAAGCGCTTGACCGATCTGGTTTCCTCCTGTGGAGGTTCTCGTTTAACAGGAAGTTCTTGGAACCGGATAGTGGTGGATACTTTAATCGGTGAAACGAGGTAATGGAGTTCCGCTGGGGTTAGTTTCCACGAATATTGCTCCGACGAATCCAGAAAATATTTCTGAGCGAAGAGATTCACGAAACACCGAAGTATAGAGAAAAATTGGAGAGTCTGAACTTTTACGAGGATGGCGGAGGAACAACAATGCGGTGGAGAGGACAATAAGTTTCCACAGAGTGTAACTATGTGTCCAAGGCAAATGTAATTATAAAGGAGACTTGCCACTGCTCTTTTATTATTTCTTCCTGCGTTCGTGACGAATGCAAAGGCGAATCGGAGAGATGCGAAGAAGGATGAGGGACGGAGCCTCTAATATTAATAGTGTCTTTTGAGGCCATTGGTAAAACGGCTCTCGCAGAGTAGATTGGATTGGCGGCAAGTGAGATGGAAAGATACAAATCAAAGGATTCCGAGATTCTCTTTCACCGTGCTGCTTATCAACTTCTGTAATAGCCTATAACCGAAAGTAGAGGGTTCCTTCAGTTTCGCTATTCGTCGGGCAATTATTGATGAAGGCATTTTCGGTAATCGTGAGATTTCCAATGCCACGTATAGTAAATCCTTCGTAAGTTGTGTATAAAGTCTGACCTGCTTTTCTGTCGTCCGTGACAACCTCCGTCTTCGACGAGGGTCAAGGCGACATGCCTGCGAAGAGACAGATAGAGAAAGAATCACCAGGGGCGAGTGACGAAGTGTAAACATCCGAACGATACTCTTGACAATCTTCACACGACATAGTGGAAGGTCGAAAGCTATTTGAGTCTTCTCTTTACCTTGAAAGAATAATATTTCGTCGGTGTAGTCGTCCAACTAATTGTTTGAACCTCGAAATCAAGGTCTGTCGACAAGCATCCTTCCCATTTTCTCGTTCACACCCGGGCGATACCCTCGAAAATCTTCACACGACAGAGTGAAGGGTCGAAAGCTGTTCGCGTCTTCTGTTTACCTTGAAAGAATAATATTTCGTCGGTGCAGTCGTCCAACTAATTGTTTGAACCTCGAAATCAAGGTCTGTGGAGCATTCTTCTCATTTTCTCGTTCACACCCGGGCGATACCCTCGAAAATCTTCACACGACAGAGTGAAGGGTCGAAAGCTCTTCGTGTCTTCTGTTTGTCTTGGAAGAAAAAGATTTCGTCGGTGCAGTCATCCAGCTAATTGTTTGAACTGCCGATCGAAGTTTCTCGAGTCGCCTTACCATTTTCTCACACAACAGGGCGGAAGGGTGTCCTCTGTTTATCTTAGAAGGAAAAGATTTCGTTGGTGTCGTCGTCCAGCTAATTGTTGGAACCTTGAAATCGAGAACTCTCGAGCCTCCTTCTCACTTCCTCTTTCACTCTCGTTACCGCCACTCGGTCTTCGTCTGCCTATCCCTACCCCTTGAAACACCTTGAGGGACGAAAGTTGAAATTACCCTGTCGGACGACTCCTTGAGTGTGGATTGGAGTGGGCACTCCGCGCTACTTTCTCTTCTTCCACGGCAAAACTTTCTTCGCACGAGGTACGTGGGCAAGCTGTATAGACGTTCACAAAGTTGGCGCGCTGCATTCTACGGTCTGGAGTCCTCGACAACACAGCACGGCGAAAAGTGGGGAGAAAGAGTTGGAATAGATTTTTAAAGTCGTACGCCGACGCGCCGCCTCGTCGCTGTTCATCAGCCGCTCTAATTAAACCAAATCTACGATTTTCTTTTTGTGATACACCACTAACCTAATCTTACCCGAGAATTGCGAAGAATGATCAGTCGTCCTAGTTAAGTAAAATCTACGATTTCTTTTGGTTCACTTATTTTTAAAAGGAAAGCTACGGAAGTGCATAATTAATTATCGTAGAAGAACGACGACTGAGAAAATCATTTAAATGCTCGATTATCCGAGCCACGCGAAATTTCGTAAGCAGTCACGAAATGCCCGTCGTATAACATAAAAATCCGCTTGGTAATCAGTTCGATAGCGAAATCGAGAGGGTGGCATGCTCAGGCATTGCAGTAATAATCGTATAAAGAATCCAAGGCCGTGGGTGTGTCGTGCACGGTGATCGTGGAACGCCCAAAAGGTTACCGAAAGAATTAGCCGTAGAAATTATCGCAGAAGGATTTGCTCGAACTTCTCTCTCTCCGGAGTATTTCCAGTTGTAACGAGTTTTCGAATTTCTCTCGCGTCTTGCTTTTCATTTCGCGCACAGTACTCGAGAAGAGCCAGCGAAGGACGCGTCGCCGAAAATCGTTCCGAGCAGAAATTCATTCAGCTTCGCATTTCCTGTAACACCGAGGGAAAGCTCGCCTCACGTCCCGTTCCAGGAAATATCGGTTTCACGGAGGAAAATAACAAGTCCGACGTAAACTCCGCTCGAATGGCTTTTGGGAACGCTCGACGTGAAAGCGCAAAAGAAGCACCGTAAACGATTCCGCGCGCGTGAATAAGAGAATTACGTTCTTATTTCTGTCGAATTGCGAAAGAAGCGAGTGGGAGAGTAAACTGCGGCTACGAGTTGAATATGAATACCGAGATGATTTCCCAGAAGCGCCTACTTTGATGGGGCTTCATTAAAGAAATGCTCACTAATTAAAATAACGAGGGAAGCCCGTGCGCAGAAAGGAGCGATTGGAACGAAGGCAACCCAATATAGGTAGAAGGATGAAACAAAGAGCTCGAGAAAGGGAGAGAGGAGGGTAGGCTTGCGAAATCTCGAATGGCCGATTTACGCTGCACGAGCCAACCCCTCGTCGAGGGATGATAGCTAAGAGAGAAAGAGAGAAGGAACGAGGAAGAGGACGAGCGAGAATAAAGCAGGACAAGGATCGTAGTAATCGTGCTAATTACCATGGAAAGTGACGGCAAATTAAATGTAACTCGCCTTCCGTATCTCGTCTTCTTTCAACCCTCTCACCCCTTCGAGGGACAAACTACCCTTTCGCGATTAATAAGCTTGTCGTCTCTCTGATACCAACAGCCTATAAATTTCCACGAACTTCTTCGTGTTTATTCAGCGTTCCGCCGACTCTCGCCTGCAGTTGCAGAATTGCGAGCTAATGCTGTAAATTTAGCTATCGAGCTCTGGTGCTATGCACGAGTGTGTGTGTGTGTGTGTGTGTGAGAGAGAGAGAGAGAGGGAGAGAGAGAGGTGTTTATGCAGTCGAGAATTGTTGGCGTGTCTGAAAACAAGTATTGCAGGACGGTTGGAAATTCGGTAGACTTCGCGAGCTGCGATTTAACTGAAACGACGAAATGTTTCGCCCATAATTTCGTCCTACGGTCCATGGCGTTGTATTATATTTTTAACTACGCGCAATCTAGCACGATCTTTTTTAATTAAACCGCGAATGTGCGCCCCGTGTATTACGGTTAATGCGCGTAGAAAATGACCAACGCTCCGAAAAAGTGATAAGATCAAAGGCTCGGCCTTGAGATTAATGTCTGTCTAAATAAAACATTTCTATTGCGCTCTGCGCTGCTACGTAGAGTAAATAACTGCTATCTGTTCCTTCTTGCGTCCGTGTGTTTGCTTCAGAAAATTATTCTTTACAACACGAGGCACGTAGAAACGCTCACTTCTTTCAAACGTGTGTCACATAATTATCTGTAATGAGACACGTTCATGTCAGGTTCCCATTATCCTTCTGTTCCCCTGATATTATCCACGCTCTAGTTTTTCATTTCTGCAATTTTACGCCCCACCTACCATTGGAAGCTTAGATCCTAAAATCGCGATAAACGTTATTACTTCTCGTCTTTGTTCTCGCAAGCTTCAATTCCCATCTTCGTTTACGCGATGATTCTGCGGTTGGGCCGCGCGCAGCGTGACGACGAGGAAATTTCACGGCACGAAGAAGGAAGAGAGAAGAGTGCATGCGGTGGCAGCGTGACGACTACATTCGCCGGGATCTCGCGCATTTCATCATTAATTGTGTGGCCATTTCGTTCTCTGCACGCATCGCATTACGCTAATGTGCTCCGGCGATTCTCTCCTGCCACCCCGCGGGAGCATAAGGTGGGGTGGGCAGTGTGTGTGGTGGCGGTTTAATCGATAAGACCCCGCAACATTGCGAAACCGAGGCGTGTGCACGTTCGGAGGTTTATAAGCGAAGAACGAGTTAGTGAAGGGGTGAAGAGAGAGAGAGAGAGAGAGAGAGAGAGAGAGAGAGAGAAGGAGGAGGGTGAGAAAAGCAGGAGAAAAAATAAGGCACGAACTCCACCCCCGCAATAATTTCAAAGCGTGCAGTTACGCCCACCCTCGCGGTAATGCCGAGAAAATTAGAGAAAATTGCTTACCAGCGATATACCAGGTTTCGCAGACTCTCTCTATCACTTTCTCTCTCTCTCTCTCTCTCTCTCTCTCCCTGTCCCTCTTCTTTTTCACGTCACGATTGCTAACCAACCGCGCAGAGACACAAGGCCCGACGACCTCGTTGTTATTACACGCGCGATACGATCCAGGTTTCGATTGCGCGCCAGTTGATCCATAATGGAGAGCGTAATTATGATCGACGACGGGCGGGTCGTACAAGTTTACGAGCTATTAATTATCCGAAGAGGGTGATGGAAGAGCGTGGCGCCGAGTTGCGTCGCGTGAGCACCGCGGCGCGGATCCCTCGGCTACGAATTATACTTATGGCGCGCGAGATACTTTAATTTTCTAACGTCGCTTTCAGAGTTCAGGAGACCGATGGATCCTTCTTCGAAAGCTTCACCGCGTTGTCCTGGAAGCAGGAGAATCGTCGTCTGGTGGTCCTTCAGGAGGTCGAGGCCAGAGCCAAGGATCCACCGCCGCCGCCTCGGGACTCGAGTCTCCTGGGTAGCTCGCATGCGTTTCGGCTCACGAAAAAAGAGGTGAGCTCGTTACTATTGCTACTCGTCTCGCGAGTGCTAATCAATAATGTACTTTTTGCCTTGCGTCTGATTCTTTCTTTCTGTCTGAATATTGGGGTTGATTACATAGATACGAATTAAAGATCGATAGTCTTTGTCAAGTGAAGATTTCGAACAGTTGAGTAAAAATGAGACACTTTTGTCGATATTGCATTGGTTTTGTAATTTCTTTGGGATTTTCAATCGGAGAAAGCATTGTTGAAAAGTAAATCATGATTATTTAACAGATACTGTAAGATGAGTTTTCTGTTTTTGATAAAAGGTGTGCTTCCGCGCGCTTCTTTCCATAATGTATCTAAGGGTTTTATTAAAAGAAACAGCGAGCCGATTTTTCAATATCTGCAATTAATGATATCACAGGAAATTTCCAATAGTTCGGTTTTTTACTCCGGCAAAAAAGAGGGATAAGGATAATCAATGCAGGTGCAGGGTGGAAATTACCACTGCAGTATATTCTATCCTATCCGGAATGTTAGCTTTTAAATTTCGCTTTATTCGAGAAGAAAAGTAATTCATGCAGATGCAGGGTAGAGATTATCAATGCGCTATACTCTATCCTATCTAAAATATTAGCTTTTCAATTTTGCCCGATTGGCGAACGAGGGCAGCTCATCGATCGCTTAATGGAGCCCCTTAAAAATATGGTTAGCATAAGAATTACAACATCGAATCGATCCTGGGATCTTTACGTTTCTCACCTACGTAGGCGGTGCACGTAGCAAAGCTCTCGTTTCCTTCACGCGTATCTTTGCATTTGCATGCAGATAGCATCGGTTCCACGATATTCTCCATATCAAGGGAGAGGCGAGAGAGAGGGTGCTCTCCTTTGTGAACCTTTTCAACCCCTCTCCACCTCCTCTGTCGTATCCATCCGCGGTCTTTTCCGAATTACGTCGGAGAGGTGCACGTATCGCGGAACACGCAAGAGAAAAGAAAGAGAAGAGGCGAAGCGAGGCTCGTCGCACGTGAAAAGATAACTCAACTGGGACGGTGAAAATTGCACGTGCTTATTTGCTTCGGGACTCTAGGAGGCTCGATTAAGTTCCAACGATTTTTCCAACGCATGGTTGCTTCTCTCATTTACCCACCACTGAGAACTACGACCTCGCAAAGCTGCGTCAATCTCGCGAGCGACGAAACACGCTTGACATTTTCGACGATTACGCGGACGAACACTTTAAGCGCTCGGTCCCTCAGCTCGTAATGAGATTCTAATGCGATTCTTAAAAGTCGAACAAGTATTCGCCGGTTTAGAGGAGACGGTAAGGTTGGAGAGCGAAGGAAAGAGGAAGAGCACGAGAAAGAGAGAGAGAGAGAGAGAGAGAGAGAGAGAGAGAGGAGGATAAGAGAAAGAGGAGAATAAGTGTTAGGGGACTCTGTCGAAGGGCCCACGGGTTACAAAAAGATCCCGGCCGATGGAGCCTTAAAACGGAATTCTTAATTCGCGAGATTACGATTTAATGAGACCTTAATGAGAGCAGCTCGAAGCTCCTTCATTATTAAGGAGAGCGCGCGAGTTGCTCTCCTCTTTTTCCTTCTCCCTTTTGCTTTCTTTCTCGCTCTCTCCCCCTCTCTAAGTGAAACGAAAAGAGTCAAGAGGGTAACGCGCTTACTTATTCGTCCACTTGTATTTAGGTAACTCACCCTTTCCAACGCGTTTCCGTGTAGCCAGACATTTTCCTGTTGGGATAAAAGTGAATAATTATTAGCGACGGACGATCATTATTCATCCGTGATTTCGAAGAAGGAATTAGGGCTAGCTTTTTCGAGAATTTTCCTTCGTGCTCACTACATCCAGCGCGTTTGCTCGTTGTAGATGGAACAATTGTACATGGAGGTTCTCTACACTATTGTAAACACGATGGTTTTCCTTTCTCTCTCTCTCTCTCTCCCTCTCTAAATAAATATCATTCATTCATTCATTCTCTCCCTCTTTCTCTCTTTCACTTACGAACTGGGAGGAACAGAGTCAAGAAGATAACGCACTCGCTAACTCATTCTTTCCAACGAATTTCTGTGCGACCAGAAATTTCCAGCCACTTTCCAGTGGAAAGAAGTATCCTCCTCTTGCGATTACCGCGAACAATTTGATTAACCACGCACCATAATTATTCTACGAGAGAATTATGCTGTAACTTCTCATTGTCAGAGAATTGTCCTTCGTATTCTCTACATCCAGCGTGTTTGCCCGTTTCAGATGGAACAATTGTACATCGAGGTCCTGTACACGATCGCAAACACTGTGGGCGCCAGCACAGGACAGTACGCTCATTACAAGGAGGACCTTTATAGATACGCGCAAGAGGCCTTCGGGGTCCCACAGGATCAACACAGGCGTTACCTCAACATCGCATCCGAGGAGAAGGTACGCTATATCCTTTCACCCCACTTGCCACAATTTTTCGTTTAATCTACACGCTCTGTGTTAATTCCTACAAAACCGCGCAGCTTCAGCACCGTACGTACCTACAAACAAAGATTGGAAAAATACGACAACTCGGGTGTCGTACGAAACATTATCGAATTATCCCCGAGAATATCGGTGTCTCTACCTGTACTATACAGAGTGTTCCACCTAACTTGACCATCTTAGATATCTCTCTTATTTTTCATGATAGAAAGAAATTTTATAGACAAGAATTGTTTTATGTCAGGGGGCGAGTACTCTCCAATGAAAAATTTTGTTTTCATGGTCATACTTTTTGAAATGTCAAGGTCGTCGACATTTTTTTAAATGGAACTAGATATTTTTTTAATCGCGGAGTATTAGTAGAAGTGGAGACCTTTCCAACGACCTATTACACAATGACGTTTACTTGATCTTGAGCATGTAAAATTAAAAAATAATTGGAAATGTTATAAATGATGGAATCGTGTTAATGTTCTCAATAGAACCATGTCGATGTTCTCTGCTACATTCAAAAATGCCATTTTTTTACTAAAATAACGTAAGCTCGCACAACTGAGGAATATGCTCACGATGAATTTCTTAATCAAACTGATAGTAGTACATGAAATTTGCAGCCTACCAGCATTTGCAAATGGACAATGTTCGTCTTGAGGAATACAAGAAACTTATTTACTAACATTAGCCTTGACTAATAAATGTATCGAAGTCGATGGACATCATTTTGAGCAATTGTTAAAATAAATGTTTTCTATTAAAGCCTTTCATCGTTTATAATATTTCCAATTATTTTTAATTTTCCATGCTCAAGTTCAAGCGAAACTCATTGTGTAATAGGTCGTTGGAAAGGTCTTCACCTCTACTATCACTCAATGATAAGAAAAATATCTAGTTCCATTTAAAAAAATGTCGATGACCTTAAAATCTCAAAAAACATGACCGTGAAATTTTTTTTTTACGCGCAGTATTCACTCCCTGACACCAAATAATTCTTGTCTGTAACATTTCCTTCTATCATTAAAAATAAGAGAGATATTCAAGGTGATCAAGTTCGGTGGGACACCCTATATAAACGCGGGCTCATCCGCATGCTAATCTCTCGCGAACGAATTTTCAATCGCAATTTATCGGACGATTTAATCGATTCTCTCTCGTTTCACCCCTCCACCTGCATTCTCCACCGTATCGATGCGTATTTCCAAGATATTCGACGCTGTCGAAACCGCTTTGGGGACAAACGCGACGAGAAAATTGTTTTGAAACGGTCACTTGATTTTCGCGAGCGAATTAATTCGTAAATAACCGTCTGCCGAGGTTGCCGCGCTAGACAAGGATAGGTATCGATGCGAATAATTAATTAAATCAGTTTTTCACCCTTCTTTAACCCTCCAGCCACCCATAGTCGTGCTGAGCGCGGTGGTTATCGAGGCCGAGGGACTGGAGGCGAAGGATGCGAACGGTGAGTCTCAAAGCGATCGCATTACCATTGCAAATGAAAGGAAAGGACGAAAAACTGAGCGAGTAGGGTGATAGCTGGGAACGAACGGTGAGATAATTATCGATAAGGGTGGTTTAGACCGCGCCCTCGTTGCCATTGGCCAGCGCACGAGTGTGCGTGCACGCGTCATTAACTTACATCCACAACTTGATTCCTCCTGATTTCTGGCTGGCGCGCGACCCTTCCACCGAATGTGTTCCACCCTCGTGTTTTGGAATTCAGTGGTGAAGGCTCGAGTTCTCACGATTGCTTCCACGCCTTATCGAATCGCCAGCTTATCCCGCCACGTCTCGTACCGAGGAGTGTAAAATCCTCGCGCGTCATGGGTACAAAAGGAGAAAGTTCGCTCTGCCGCGCACTTACGGCGACACGTCGAAATTTCAATGGGTTCTTGTGCCGTGAATGTAGACGAGAAGCGTCGAGTAAATCTGTAGGTAAGCGTGCAGATGAAAAATGAAAACTGTGAAATGTGGAATAAAAGGGATCGGAGAGAACTGGTGCGTAATACACGGAGCCCGAACTCTTTGGTTCTCGCGGTCCGCAAAGAGAGCCAGAAGTGGGCCTCCGCAAGGAGAAAAGCGGCGTTCATTAAGCTCCTTTATTTTCTGTTGAAAATCGGTCCAGGATTCAGTGACCCGTACTGCATGCTGGGCATCCAGCCTGGCAACACGGGGGCGCCTCTCAGCCCCCAGACCAATCTGACGGCCCACTCACCCCACACACCCCCAGCCTCACCCAGGCAGACCACTCGCGCCCTTTCCGACGGCGGGGACAACGAGAATTCTCATCACGAGAAGCTGCGCAAGCATCACAGGTGAGCCGTGAAACTTTAGTTACTCGTTTTCGTGGAAGCAGACGCTTTTTTCGTAACGCGAAGATTTATTAATTTGACTTAATTAATTCATTGTGACGTGCGCATGACCACTACCTGAGATTACAGGCTTGTCGGTGGAAGCAGACCGTTTGTTTAGCAACGTGAAGTTCTATTAATTTTACTTAATTAATTTATTGTGACGTGTGCATGACCACTGCCTGACATTACGAGCGTTTCTATGGAAGAGATTTTTTTTAGTAACGTGAAGAGTTATTAATTTGATTTAATTAATTCATTATGATCTGTTCATGATCACTGCCTGAGATTACGGGCGTTTCTATAGAAGTAGACATTTTTTTTATTAACGTGAGGATTTATTAATTTTATTTAATTAATTCATTGTGATGTGTTCACGATAATTAGTTGAGCTTGCAAACATTAGAGTTTCATCAGTTTAATATGTGTTAATTGTCTATGAGTTTGTATAATTTTCACATTAAATACCAACAGTGGTTTTACTTGGTAATCTCGCTTTCTTATAAGCGCAAAGAATTCTACGATTTTTATCGAACGATAAAAGAAAGAAGAAATTGAACCATAGGGGGTTACAATTTTTTATAATCTTTTCAACTTTCGCAGGCCTTTAGGTAAACTTCTCGCCGTTCTTTCAGATTTCCTCGTTCATTTTCATTTTGTACAACCCTACTCTCGTAATTTTTCCTCTACTTTTGCCCCTAGTTTGATAAATTCGACGTCGTACACGCCGTTATTGTCGCCCTCAATGTCATGCTCGTTCCAGACAAGGGCGACTACACTTGTATTCGAACACGACATGTAGGAGCACACCGTGCGTCGCAATGCCCGTGCTCGACAGTAACGACTACGAGGATGATTATGGTAATGGTGATAGTAATACCGATGCGTAAGGGTTGTTACAGATAGTAGTGGTGGAAATGGTGGTAGTACACGAACAGTCATCATTATTGTTATCAAAGGCACTCTGCGCTTTGGACATTCCTTGTCATTGGGCCCTTGAAATCGTTGTTACACGACATCTCGATTAATGTCGAAGTGATTTCCAAAGAGGATCAAACAACTCGTGGATTTTTGTATCCCTACGATTTTAACATCGTCGAAGCATTGTTCATATTTAAATTAACATAACTCAATTAAATAATTGACTTTCTCCACGAATTAATCATAATTCCATTTACGTGTAGAATTCGAAGATTCTTATTAACAAGCCTCGATTTGACATGCGTGCGATTATTAAACATGAGCTTTTCTATTTCATTGCATTAATATCATTAATTCGCGTTTAAATCTGTCTCCATTTCATAACGTACTATCTTGAAGTGGTTTAACGATGCCATCGTGAATTCTATTGTCACGAGAGATTCTTTGTGCTGCGGAGTCCCTGGGTTATAACTCGCTTCGAATTATTGATGCTTCCTCGATTGATATCTACGCGATTTCTAAGGAGGATTGGATAACTCGAGGATCTTTATGTCGCTACGTCTTCGACGGCATATTCCACCCTCTTCGCACCCACCCCCAATCTCCGTTACTGCATATTCGCTGACGTCGAGTTTGCACGAGGCGGAGGTGGAGAAAGCGTCGCGCAGGATTCAACGACGCCTCGTCGCACAGGAAAATATCATTCATTCCCTTCTCTCGTTCTCTCCTTTTCGCCTTTTCATTTTCCTTTCTTTTTCTCCCCGTCCCGCATCGCCTCCCGAGTTTCTCTGAACTCTCAGTTCGCACACGCGAAACGACTCGTCGAGGAGAGATTTTATTCCTATCCGACAAAAGTATTTCGTTAAAAGTAAAGGTTTGATTTTTGGACCCGATGCGTGTATCTCTTGACGTCTCCCTTCCTTTCTTCAAATTTTTCCTTTTCTTGCCCTACTTCTCTGCCTACTGCGACCTGACGCACGTCGCGAGAAATATCGATCGAGTCACTCACTTTTTCGAACCCTCCTCGTCAGTGATGGAAACTTTTGGCTAGGAAGGTGGAGAATCAATAGAAGTTTGCTTTCTTGGAATGGTTTGCGAGGAATCTCAAAATTCTTCGGGGCTATGGGGTCGAACTACTAGCTTTTAACTTTAAGGGAGGACTGAGGTAGTCAAGAAAGATTACAGTAAAACCTTTTACTGAGTAAAGTAGAATGGTTTTTAAATTTTAGTAATAGCACATTGACATGTTTCAAATGCGTTATTAGATTTCATATATGATAGAGTGTCTGCTAATAATTTGTCGATTTTCCTACATATTTCACAAATATTTCTATAATAATAGCAACCTAGAATAACTCCAAAAGTATAATAGTAGTCGAAAATTGTTTGATACAACAGTTGCATGAGACAAAGAGGGCCGTTATTTGACATTAGTGTTTTGTTGCTAGGCGGAGTCGCTTCAGAGATTTGAAGGTCAAGTTTGTGTTTTTAAATAGAATGCTATGTTTTGGTATTTATTTTCTGATAGAGGGTATTGAGACGAATCCAATGATGTACAACATTAAGGTCTTTGGAGGTCAATGAAGCTCATTTGGGCAAAAAAAGTGAAATGAACTTACATTTGCAGAAGGTGTTCAAAGTGATTACCAGTGGATGTATAGCGTTAAACGTAAGTGGCACGTGGAATCGAATTCCCAATAAAAATAGAGTATCATGCCCTCCCCAAAAGTGTGGAACATGGTCAGTTGTAAAGCTTTCTCAGTGTATCCGTGATAACCGTACGGAGCGGACGTGCGCAGGGACTGGGGTCAGATTGATGATTCGGAGGTGTGCGCGTTAAGGGTTAAAAGACCTTCATCGACCTCAAGAGACGTTAATCGATGATATCCTAAATTATGCAAAAAAGGAGTGCGCCCGCGCATTGGCTCGTGTCGCCAATTAACCCGTACAATCTAGTTGCCTTCATGCGAGAGAAACAACGACGAAGCTCATTAACTTAACGAAGCGTCTGCCAGCGCGTCGCATCGTCGTGGTCCCATGCGTTAACTCGAGCCACCTCGAGCTCTGTTGGAGCACCTTTGCCAAGGCATTAAGGACGAGACGCGCTCCACGATGGATGCCGACTAACTTCTGTCCTTGTTAAGCGTGGGTAGATGCCGAGGACGAGATACGAGAGAAGCAAATGCGGGGGCGATGACGACGACGCAACAGGCTCACCCTTCGCGCGCGTAGGACCGTAAGAGAATTCCGCACGATTCGCATAAGGCTGAAAAGAAGACGAAGAAGAAGGCAATCACGCGTGACGCGCAAGAAGAAAGCTCGACGTTCTACGAAGGAAGATTTTTCTACATCCTCCTCCGCTATCTTTGCCTTCCCCTTTCTAGCTCGCTTCTAGTTTCTCTTTCTCTTTGTCGCACGATTCACCCAGTTCGGCATTGACGCCCTACTTACCGCCCACTCTGCTCTCGCCTCCCTTTCAATTGCACATTCTCCCTCCACGTGCGCGCTTTCCTTCTCTATGCGGGCCGTTCGTCCCGCCGCATTGGCAAGAGAGCATGTCATCCGCTCCTACGCACAATGTGCTCTGTTCACAAGTACAATACGAGTGTACGGCTAGCAAATGCGATTATCCAGTCATGCCGCACTCGCGGGACCAAGTGCACGGGGAGGAATCGTCACGAGAGTCGAGCATGTGTCGGGGGAAGTCCTCGTCGTCGGTACCGTTGAACGAGAATCGTGGTATCGGCGCGATGATGATGCTTCTGAAATCGCTTCCTGTCCCCAAGATAACGCACACGGGTGTAGAAGGAAGCTCCGGGACGGGAGAAGCTACGTTCGAGAACCTAGAGAATTTGTGAGAGTTGCGTGATTTTAGCCGCACGTTCGAGCACTCGTGCTCGTCACTGATGCGTGGTCATTTCTGGTGCAACGCAGATTTTCGGGTGTTTTGTTTCACCCCGGGTGTGCGTTGAGTTCGTAGGAATGTTATGGAAAGTCTAGTGTGCAGCGGGTGGTCGAATGTGCGCGCGCTTTTCAGGTTCCTTTTTTCTTTGTCCTAACGATTATTTTTATTATTGAGCTTCGTTGATTTTTTTGGACGGTTTGTTTTTGAAATATTGGTTGGACTGGAGTATCTTTTCTTTCTTACGTGCATTAATGTCGATATTCAGGGAGGAACGAGATCTAATTTCAATGTTGTCACGGTTTAGATTTGTTTTTCAGTTTCAGCTCTCGTTACGTTTTTTCCTTCCTTTTGGCTTTGTGTGCCGTTGGAGAGGTAAAACTAAGAGAATGTATCCTTGAAATTGTAGAGCGTTTTTAGGTGTTTCGCGGGTTGACGTGTATTTGGAATTGTCGAGTGATGGACTTTCTAAAAATTTTAGTAAATTTTTTCACTGTATAGATTTTTTCTTTTTGAAAATGTTGAGTATTTGCATCCATCCGTCACTATTCGGGCAGGAAGGTTCGATTTTGATGTTATACTTCAGTTGTGCAATCGTCAATCAGCATAGAGGTTCGCACCACAATATGTTTTCCATTCGGTTACATTTTTCAATTCGAGCTCTCTTTCCAGCTCTCAAACGGGTAGAATGTGCATTTGAAATTGTAGCGTGTTTTTTAGACGTGTCGCAGGTTGAAGTGTATTTAGAGTCGAGTGAATGTTTCTAGACATTTTGGTAAATTTTTTCGTGGTGTAAGGTTTGTTTTTGGAAATATTGAGTGTTTGCACCTACCCTCTATTGGCCGAATCAAAGTACCTATCCTTTCCTACCCTTTCCTACTTGCACCCAAATCAATATTTCGGCAGAAAGATGGTTTGATTTTCATGCTGTCATAGTTCAGTTCCGGTTTTCAATTTTCAAGCTCTCCTTTCTTTCCTCCTTCCTTCGTCTTTGCGCGCCATCGGAAAGGCCAAACGAGGAATATGTGTCTTTAAAATTGTAACGCGTTTCTGGGCGTGCCACGAGTTGAAGCGTATTTGAAAAGTAAGATGGATAAACGTCGATTTTGCTGAGATACAGTGATGGTGACTCGTGCCTCTCGAAATCAGTTTCAGGCTGTCGTTCAAGCGCAAAGAGCACACCAGCAGACGGGAGCACCGGGAGTCGTTGAGCGGCGCGGTACCAGCCAAATTCATACGTGCCACCACGGTGAAGCCGCACACTCTCAGCCCAAGATGGGATGAGAAGTTTCGCTTGTAAGCAAACACGAGATAGCACTCTTCCTATGCTCAAATAAAGGAACATGGAAATAGAGATACTGTTGCATCAAAGGTGAAGCTCGACTTAAAATCAATATTATTTTAGTGACATCGACGACATCAACACCGATATCCTTCATTTGGACATATGGTGAGTATGCAAGGAATTTATCTTTCAAAGTGTTTCGAAGAAATTTTCAATCTCGCGGATAAAATCTTACTTTGCAATTCGTTCTCGTAAAAGACCAAATCTACGAGGAGGAGAGTCTCTGCAGATCTTGACAGATTTCATTTCAGGGACCACGACGACGAGTCCTCTGTATTCGACGCGGTGAGCAAATTGAACGAGGTGCGGGGAGTCAAAGGGCTTGGCCGATTTTTCAAGCAGATCGCCCAGAGCGCAAGATCCGGCAGTCAGGATGATTTTCTCGGTTGCGTGAACGTTCCTCTTCAGGTGAGTCCCTGGTGAATCAGTAAGGATAATTACAGGCGAGTGCACACTCCGCCCTTTCGTCGACTCGAAATTCATCCAAACTCGTTTCTTTCCAGGATATTCCCAGTACTGGGTTGGATCGATGGTACAAACTCGAGGCCAGGACTCAGAGGAGCAATATTCAAGGGAAAATAAGATTGAAGCTGTGGTTGTCCACGAGAGAGGATAGGGGCACGTCCGAGGAGGACAATTGGGGAGAACTGAGACAACAGGAGAGGCTCTACACAGTTTTTCTCAATCACGAGATGAACAAACAAGGGGTATTGGCCTAGGGCATTGGTCGGTCTAGCGAACATTTCCTCCGTGCGCGCGTCAAAATGTTACAATAATATTTGTCGAGTTACTCACGCGTCGAGTTGTTTTTAATAGGCGATAGAATAAAATGGAAAGGATTGTTGCACAGATTTTAGAGGGCGGAGTTTGAAAGCTATTGTAGCATTTGCATTGTTAATATCCATCAGCAAAATTTTTGTGTGTGTCACAGGTACAAATAATATTTGTCGAGTTACCCACACGTCGAGTTGTTTCTAATAGGCGATAGAATAAAATGAAAAGTTGCGCAGATTTTATAGGGAGGAGGTTAAAAGCTAATGCAGCATTTGCATCATTGATATCCATCAGCAAAATTGTTGTGTCCGTCACAGGTTCGCCATTCCGGGCGCAGTGCAATCGCAGAAAGAAATGATTGATTTCCGCATTTATTTATTTATTCATCTTCTTTACAAAAATCGATGTCTAGAGACTCGCTTATATCTCTTAGGAAGATTTCACGGGCGAGTTACCGCAGACCGCGTTAACGATTCTTCATCAACATGCCGTGCAAGGTGACGTCACAGAATTGCAACAGGCCCTAGTCAGATGGGTGGCGAGTTCCCGACAACCAGCTGTAGATCCCAGGATTCTTTATCGTTTGCTTCAGGTGCTTGTCAGCCTCGGATTCAAATCTTTCTTATAACGTTCCGCGACACTTTACTTTCCTTCATTATCTTCTTTCCTCATTTCATAGGAACTCGACTCGCTTTGGCACACGGAGAACCTGTCACGCGACGAGGACCAATGCCTGGCCGATTCTTTCAACGATTTTCTCGATGTCTCCTTGAAGAAGGTCCGGCAGCATCGTATACTTTACCCACCGCTGCATCGGCCCACGATTTCTAAACTTGATTATCTACTGAGGTGTGCAAAGTTCGACCTAAAGTTCAAAATCACTGGAACAAGTTATACGATTACATTCAAAATGCTTTTCTTTTTCTCTTTACAGGTGCTTAGGTCTCCTGTCCAACATGAAAGCTTTCCGCACTTGCTGTCCCTTCAACAAGGAAATTCGCGGCGAAATCATCACGGCTCTTCGCAAAGGAACGCTCGAATGGTGAGCAAAAATAATTTTCTGTCGTCAGACCCATCTGCACCCTCGTTTAGATAATCGAGATTTTAACGCGACTTAAAGTTTCCAAACTGTACCTTCAAACGGTGAAAGGCACGCCAGACAACAGGTGAACCCTCGCTGAACTGGCGTCACAAAATATTATCTTTTTCACCCCACCTTTTACATTCTACATTACAACTCTTCTGGACGAGGTGTACCTTGTCCTTGGCCCTTCGACCTTTACTCTAACCTAACTTAGCAATATTGAGATTTAAGCGAATACAGCTGGCGCACGCCAACGAACAGGAAGAATAAACACTATCGAAGAAGACACCTACAAAGCTCACTCAAATCCTAAAACCATAAATCGTCATAGTACCGTGCAATTCGTTCGTGCCACCTTCACCACTTCTAATCACAGTTGCGATGCACCGATTAACCGATTCAAGTACGAGATACCCAAGAGATGTACGACCTGCGGACGAGGTGGCCAATGATTTGGTGCCTCCTCGCCCTTTACCTTGATTATTTTTGAGCTCTCGTGTGTGTGTGCGTGTGTGCTTGTTTGTTGCAAAGGTACGAGGAGACCAGGCAGCAAACGATGTGCTACGAGCAGGAGCCCGATCAAGATGCCGACCGGGTGCTTCAGGATTTCACCAACTTGGTGACCACGTTGCTGGTGGATCTCGAACAGGGTCTGACTTACTACAATAGTCTCTTCGAAAGGTAAGAAGTAGTTCTACGTAGCACGGCCGCGAGTAGACAAATGGGATACGTCACTGACTAAACGAGATGGTCACTGACTAATGAGATGGAACAAGAAATTGCGCGAGCACTTCAATCGAGGAAGTCGGGAGATTGCGAGACGAAACTTTGAGAGCTTTTGGTCTACTGTGTTCTGCTAATTGAATTATAAAACAATTATACAAATATACGGAAAAGTATGCCGACTGTTCTGGCGCGGGTAATTGTAAAATTTAATCTCTCGTGAAATATCGCGCATGAATATTGTTTTACGTAGAGTGCGAAGATTAGAGACTATTGGCGAGAAACGAATATTTATCTACGCGTGAATTTGTATGAGTTTTGGTAGGATCGAATTTCGTTGGATTTTCAAAACGTTTGACCCGCGATGTAAATCGGGTCCGCGATATTTCCAAAGCGATTGTTAGCTTTGGAAATTGACCCGAGGGCGGATATTCTAGCTGAATGCGCTTTAAAAAGTGTGCGCCTATTGCACGACAGCAAACAGAAAAGCAACGATAAAAACAACGTTATTGCT
Source organism: Tiphia femorata (assembly GCA_944319695.1). Taxonomy (NCBI): domain Eukaryota; kingdom Metazoa; phylum Arthropoda; class Insecta; order Hymenoptera; family Tiphiidae; genus Tiphia; species Tiphia femorata. Next base: position 19,332,789 of record OX090901.1, on the reverse strand, counting down.
TTCTCGCAATGTAATTCTTTCAAAGATTTCACAGGATCACGATCAATTGTGTTTCAGTACGAACGGGGTGCCGTATTTCTCGGCGGTTTACAAACAATTGGAGAAGCTGGTAAGCTCAGCAATGAAAACGGGGGATAAGTACACAATGAGAAAGATTTAATTTCACGATTACCGACACGACAATGATTATGCAAATGAGTAATGCAAACGGATTAGGGCACGAACAACGTCGCGACATCACGCCGAGGACACACCGTCGTAAAACACATAATTATATTATATATATTACAGTTTCATAATTATATATATATATATATTACGATTTTTTTATAAACTCTGTGTCTCGTCAAGCTAGATGTGCTATGTTTGGCTTTGTACGCTTCTACGATGACGTCGATCGTGTTTTGCAAAATTCAATCACAGCTCATGGAAGGATCATTATTTAATATCACTTTTTTTTTTAAACGGAGTCACGTGTACTCGCCGTGGAAGAAATTGAAACGCGAGAACGCGTATCCTTGATTACTTATACCAAAAGAAAAAGCACGAAGATTATCATTCGCTTAATACAAGTTGACCGTGCGAAAAGATTCACGACAGACTCACTACTAACTTCGTGCTCGGATTCGCGTCAAAGATTCTCTCTTTCTCCTACATTATCGAGAAACGAAGAAGGTGCGTTGATTTATAAGTTATGAATCCGGTCGACGTCCTTGCATCGAACTGACTACATATTAACGTTTATATGCAGGGTGTCCCTCTTTGGCTTCCGTTAACCGTGTATGCCAGTGTTGTGATCACGGGCCGAGAGGGGCACCGTGTACATAAGCGATTCGCCGTGACCTGAGGGCCAGTTAAGAGATGGCCTCGTATTTAAGGTGTAATAACGTGCGTGCGAAATGTTCGCACTTCAAATTGAGAAGAAGAGCCTGTCAGGTCATCGCGATTTTACTGTACACAAGATGTTTGTCCATAGCTGGCGGAACACGTGGCGAAACACATGGAGAACACTGCCGAGGTACTTTTTCTCATCCCCCCAGACCCTGAGATGTTTATAAAGACCTCTCTTATGCTCACTGTTACGCTGTCATTTTCTTTTTCGTCTCCGTGAGTGTTTCTGTCTTTCTCTCTTCATTATCTTTACCCTTATCTTGGTTAGTTGTCTGTCCGCGCTCTCGTCTGTCGCTTCCTTTCACTTTTTTTTTACTATATCATTTCTTTCCCTTCTTTCTACAGCTCTTCGAAGCCGCTGGTACACTGAGAGAAATAAATGGTTGGGTTTACTATAACTGAACTATATTTTACAGTTAAATTTGGCGTCAAACGTATTTTTTATAGTTCGCTTAACCATACAAATTATAGTAGAATGAACGATTTATACAGATGGCTATATTATTAACTATTATCTTTGTTCTTGTTACCATATGTATAGTAAAATGTGCTATGTGAATATAGTTAGTTTTATCACTGTGTATGAAATATTCTGGTAATATTAACTATAAGGTCGATGTCCCTATTTCACCTCATTTAAGACTACAACGACTGCTCGGATTATGAAATTTATTTTTAACAACAAGCCGAATATTAATGTTAAGAAGAATCGTTCATAGTGAGTAGAAATCAGGACTTGAGTAGAAACTGGGACATTGACCTTACATGAAATTAAATAATGTTATAACATATACAATAGATATAACGTTGCTAGGGTATATGAGTATCAATTCTCGATAACCGATACTATTAAAGTTTTTCGATACATCGTGACCAATACTTAACAAAAAACCAAAATACAAGAATTATAAAAGCGACATAATATGAAATCTGAAGAACCCAGACCAACACAGATACGACTAAATTTTTAGTTGAAATAACCATAATTTTGAATAGAAACATAATATAGTTGGTTATACTATACCTCTGTCGTAATTATTGCCGACATTATGGTAATATTTACCATAAATATGATATTGCCAACTATAATTTTGTTACTATGCCATTATAGTTGGATATATCATATTCTTTTCTCTCAGTGCATGGACCAGCCAGTCGAAAATGTAGTTCTACTACGCATCGCTCTCGTTTGCATAGGCGCCACCGTGGTCGGCCCATCCCTGGGGTAATGAGGCGCGTTCTATTGCAAGGGTAGCTTAATAAGTCGATTAATGGAGTAGCGCGCGCGCGCACGCATGCACGCGTTTACGTCGATGCTGATCCACGCTCGTATCGTTTCTCCCCGTTACATGCGATTCAAGTAAAATTGACGAATCTGTCGAAGGATGTCACTGCGAGAAGGAACGATGGAACCGCGACAAATCTTCGATTCTTGCGTCTGTCTCTCGTAGATTGATCGTTCCGGCGAGAGAGTTTTCGATACGAAGAAATGTTGCAAATAATGTTGAAAACTTGTAACGAAAGCACTGTAATAAAAAACTACAAATTGGAAGAACTACGGGTATAAGATCACGTAGAAAAAGCTTGTATGAACGTACAAACGAATGAAGTACATAAAAATGTTTCGAAAGTTCATCTTCAATTTTGTTAATGCTTCTATCGTTGATACAGTTTACGTAATTGCACCTACGCCTCTTACGGTCAATTTTAATCACTTTCTGCGACGTTGCACGCCGAACGACGTAACCAGGCGGACTCGCAACGAACCTTGTATTACATCGCGCACGATATTTGCTAAAGCCCTACGCGAATCGGTTTCACTTGGGAATTGCAGACATTCCCTCGTGAATGTCGTACGCGCTTGTCTCTCGTACGCCGTGATCCTCGCAGCTCCGTCGTTTCATTCGAAGATACATCCGAGTTGCATTAAGCTTACAACCGAGTTAACGTTCAAGTTACAAGAATCGTAGGAAGCGGGCTTTGCCACTCCGCGTCTCTTGTGACGTGTGCATGTCATGCATGGCACGTGTACATTCCACTTAGCTCGTATACTGTAGTACCCTCTTTCACTTCCCTCTCTCACCTCTCCACATGCTACTACTATCTTCAACGATACACACAAACTGAGGCTTTCGTGACTAGGAGCATCCCTCTTATTCTATTCGTCAGCTTCTGGGATTCGCGAAGTACACATTCGACGAGAAGCTTCAAGGAAAATTTTTATTTATAACGTTAAAAGGGCTCCGTTTATATTTTTCCAGATATTCTTTTTTATATTTCCTTATCTTCCTGATTTTATTCCTCGTAATCCAAGAAATTTTTATGTATGACGTTAAAAGGGCCTCGTTTATATTTTGTCCAGATATTCTTTTTTATATTTCCTTATCTTCCTGATTTTATTCCTCGCAATCCAAGGAATTTTTATGTATGACGTTAAAAGGGCCTTGTTTATATTTTGTCCAGATATTCTTTTTTATCTTTCCTTATCTTCCTGATTTTATTCCTCGTATTCCAGGAAATTTTTATTTATAACGTTACAAGAGCTCCATTCATATTTTTCCAGACATTCTTTCTCACCATTCCTTCTCCCCCTGTTACTATTCCTTGCAATTCAAGGAATTTTTATGTTCAATATTAAAAAGGCTCGCAAGCCGAGCAATTTTTATTTATTGCAATAATAATAGAAAGATTCTTTTTATATTTTTCCAGATATTCTTTCTCACCTTCCTCCCCTTTCTGATTTTATTCCTTGCACTTCAACGAAGAAACAAAGTTCCGTCATGGGACAACAGCGCCGAGAAATATTTCAAAAATTCTCAAGGACCCTGAAATCGTTCTATTTTTATAAAGCGACCTTATTGGCTCGTTGTCTCCGGAACGCTTCTACCTATTTTTCCTTCGCCCACGAAACTGGGGCAAGGCTCTACCCTGCTTCACGTCGGCGACAATACGCGAAGGACGATAGCTGAACTTCCCTTTAAGAGTATCACTGGCGCGCAGTTAACCGTAGAATTCGCTAAACTACCAGTCTCAAAAACTCGCCTCGAAATAGGCCAATGATGGTACACTCTCACTCGAAAAGAATATCGTAAACATTTGTACATTCATTCCATGGCGCTTTAGAAACATTTTCTTGAAATCAACGCGCTGTCGCAACAAATGCTCCCTTGCAAACCTATACTGGACGTTTAAAACCGGTGCGAATAAAAGAACGAAGAGAAGTTCGCGACATGAACGAGAAACGTCGTGTAACAAATGTGAAAAACCCTGAAACGTCTCCTGCTTGTGTAACACGGCGAGCCTTATCGCGTCACTCTTGTAAAGGACGACTTGTTCGGGCGAACGTAGCCTTCTTCGTTCCCCTACGTCAATGGGTATCTACAAATATCGATACTGGTCTGCGTGGGCAGGCACGAGGGACAATGCAGTTGCGCGAAGTCGAGAGGATCGTCTCTCGTTGACGTTGAATAATGTTCCGCAAGGTGACTTCAAATTTACACTGGAATCGCGAGCGCGTTCTCTCCGCCCTCGATATTTCCAGAAACGTTCTAACTTCCGTTTTTCACATTCGCACGGATAACGATCCGAAAGATGTCTTTCGGATCCTCTCCTTTTCCGCCTTGATCCTCTTTACCCGTCGTTTTAGCTTTTAGCATTCGTGCGGGTCGATCTGCTTGTTTTTATTATCCCTCTTGTTTTATCTGTGACACATGCCCGTCGTCACAATGCGGTTGCCAAGGGTGGATGGGTGGCCTTGCGAGACAGTGGTATGGAAATGCGAAACGTGGAAAGACAAAAAGGAAGAGGTAGAAGAAAATGCGGATTGGCGAGGTATGCTCCTAGGTGAAACTCCGCACGTATCCGCGCACCGCATATATGCCGCCGACAGATGCAACCCAAAAAGTGTAGATTATGCGCACGTGCCCGGAATGATCGTCACACGCATGCTCACGCTCTCCACTGACAGATATTTCCGGAATAAGAATTCGCAAGTCCTCGATCACCACCGATATATCTGCACACTCGGCTCCTATTCATCCCCTCGCGCGTTCATCCTTCACCTCACTCCATCTCCGACGAACAAATAGTGCCTGGGACTCTCCTCGAATGCCCATTCGATTCTGTCGACGATCGCTTGGCCAATGTTTTTCATTCTTCCTTCTTCTACTCCGATTGACACAGGATTTCAATGAGAAGTGAAGAAAAAAAGAACGTGGCCGCACAGTTTTCAGCTCGCACGTCGAAAGTTTGCCATTTCATTACACTGTAATCTCGCTTTAACCCTTTGCACTTCTTAAACAAATTTAAAGATTTTAAAATATTTTACAAATTGCGTTGTATAATGTTGAGTTTAGTTCGACATTGGAGTTGGCATAAGAAATGTGACGTCGAGCCACACTCGACATAGGAGTGCTAAGGGTTAAGGGTACAGTCTACTTTATAGCCATAAAAAAAGACTATACAGGGTGT